>OX383965.1:15395265-20195265 GCA_947532105.1 Athrips mouffetella | reverse complement strand
GGGGAAGGAAGTGAAACTGTTTCACGCCACAGTCTGTTCCAGCCAATGGATACAGTAACTTGACCGGAGTCGGCCTTAGACAGCCAGTAATTGTGCGACATGTTTCATTTAAGGCGGTATCCACTAGCTTTGCATGTGATGAACGACCCCATACAGAGCATGCAAATTCGCCGGCAGAGAACGCAAGCGCCAAGCCAGTAGTTCGCAGCACTTGCGGGTTTGCGCCCCATTTGGTGGTAGTTAGACGGCGCAGTAGGTTATTCCGAGAATGCACCTTTCCTTTTAATTTCTCGCAGTTCTTTCTGAACGTCAATGACCTATCCAGCGTAACGCCGAGGTATTTGGGAAAGTTGTTGTGAGCAATAGACTCTCCACGCCATATGATGTGAAGTTTCCGCCCTGCCTGTGCGTTGCGAAGATGGAATACGCACGATTCAGTTTTAGACGGGTTTGGTTTCAGAGAGTTTTCGTCGTAGTAGTCACTTAAGTTTTTTAGTGTTATGTGTTATGTGTGTTATGTGTTTTTTAGTGTTAGTCACTTAAGTTTTTTAGTTTTTTAGGGTTAAGTGTGTCTCGACATCCTGAAAGTTGTTTGACTGGGACGTGAGCGCAAGGTTGTCTGCATACGGGAAGCGAGATGTGTTCGGGCTGGACGTTGTTCAATTAATTGTTCAATTAAAACGGCCCATACAAAGCCGTGTTATTCGTTAGTCGTTATTCAGTCGAAAACGTTGTTCATATTGATTGTTATTTAGTTTAAAACGTAGAGCAATTTTGAAAGACAATAAGTTTGAATGTTATTTTAATAAAAACTGTAATTTTCGCAATTCCGGCCACACTGGAAGACAATGTCCATGGATGACTACCCGCACTACCCGTGTTTGCCCGCCCCCTCTGCTGAGCGCGCGAATACACAGTCGCCAACCAAGCAACGACAGAGGTGACCGTGGCTGGCAACCATTCGGGTTCTATAGAGACGTGGTTGTAAACTGCGAACTACACGGTCGGAACGCGAATTACACGGTCGAAGCGGACCAAGGTCACCTCTGTCGGGACCCATTTGCCGACCATGTATCAGGCAGAATTGTTACACGTGACCTACCGAATAAACGGTCGCCAACCAAGCGCCGACAGAGGTGACCTTGGTCGGTTCCGACCGTGTAGTTCGTGGTCGTCAACCATATTTTTAGTGACCTTCCAGCGCCCTTGGTAGTGAAAGCAGCTTAAACCAAACAAGCAGCCCAAACTAAGGTCAAATAGAGGACGTTGGTTACGTCTGCGACCGTGTAGCTGGCGGTTGCCGACCGCACAGATTACAAACTGACGTTTCTTAGGTTTCCCGCTAATTAAAAATAAAAGAAGGCAACGAAATTGGTAATTTTGTGACAAAGAAGATATGAAAAGTCTTCTAAGCAGTTATTTGTTTTGAACCGAACTACAAAATACAAGAACTGTCAGTGTCAACTGTCATTTTGTATCACCACACCGTGTTTTTTAAGTACCGGATACACTGTCGCCAACCAAGCCCCGACAGAGGTGACCTTGGTCGGTTCCGACCGTGTAGTTCATGGTCGCCAACCAAATTTAGTGACCTTCCAACGCCCTTGGTCGTGAAAGCAGCTTTCCACACTAAGGTCAAATAGAAGACGTTGGTTACGTCTCCGACCGTGTAGCTGGCGGTTGGCGACCGCACAGATTATAAACTGACGTTTCTTGCCTTTACCGGGATTAAAAACAAAGGAAGACATCGAAATTGATAATTTTGTGACAAAGAAGATATCAAAAGTCTTCTAAGCAGTTATTTGTTTTGAACCGAACTACAAAATACAAGAACTGCCAGTGTCAACTGTCATTTTGTATCACCACATCGTGTTTTTTCAGCTATTTCAATGCTTGTTGTCAACAAGTTGGCGACCGTGTAGTTAAAACAGACCCAAATGGTGTGTATCCGGTATTTAAATCTATTTCAATGCTTGTTGTCAACAAGCCGGCGACCGTGTAGTTGAAACGGACACAAATGGTTGCAAACCAAGGTGACCTCTGTCGGGAGCTTGTCACCGACCGTGTATCCGGTATTTAAGGTCAAATAGAGGACGTTGGTTACGTCTCCGACCGTGTAGCTGGCGGTTGGCGACTGCACATATTATAAAGTGACGTTTCTTGCCTTTCTCGGTAATTAAAAACAAAAGAAGACAACGGAATTGATAATTTTGTGACAGAGAGATATGAAAAGTCTTCTAAGCAGTGATTGAGTATATTCATGTTCAACCGAACTACAAAATACAAGAACTGTCAGTGTCAACTGTCATTTTGTATCACCACATCGTGTTTTTAATCTATTTCAATACTTGTTGACTACAAGTCGGCGACCGTGTAGTTGGAACGGACCCAAATGGTTGCAAACCAAGGTGACCTCTGTCGGGAGCCTGTCGCCGACCGTGTATCCGGTGTTTATTTTTTTTTGAAAAAAAAACTGGCAACCCTGGTGACACTTGACTTGACAGGACGACCACAGATTAGTATATGTGGGGCTGGGGTGGGGTTCCGTTAAAATTTCGAATTTCTCTTGCATCGAACCGTGAATGTATTTTTGCTGTACAGAATTAAAGATATGTCTTCATTTGAAGAGGGCTACGTCGTCGCTCCATGGGTTGGTCCCACAAGCCTGAAAAATGTGTTCTCAGTTATAGTATTAGGCTCAAATGTTGAGGTTATAGAAAAGTTAGCTGCAGCTATCACAGAAATGCATTGTAGAGGAGATTTTCGCTGGAAGCTCGTCGTCGTCCGATCCTTCAGCCTAGAAGAAGTCGTACGGCAGTCGGACCTGACCGGGATAATCGCAATAGACTTTGTGGTGATTGGTATTGACGCCAGATCAGTGTACGCAGACAAGAGTGGATCTACTTGGGTAAAGAAAATTGTTGCTCAAATACATCCAGAACTGCGAAGTCGCAGAGTTGTGCTTGTAAATACAAGTTATAACCAGCAGAGCGAGTTAAGTGTGCCCCAAGAAGACCTCCTGAGTATAAAAAGTGAATTTGGGTTTGACATGTTGCATACAAATGTGAATGATATCATAGATGTGTCCTGTTTAGCCCTAAGACTGTTGCGATACATGGAAGTGTCAATAGGTTGTAAAACTGGATTGCCTAATTTGAATGTATAAGGAAGCAAAATCAGAATATATGAATAAAATAAATATCTGTAAGGCATGCAGACTAATTTTAATGTCTACTACCCATTATGACCACTTTCTGATAGTGACGGACAGACAGATAGGCAGATAGACAGACTTACTTACTCTGATCATTGATGTCGGTAGGGAGATCCAACTTGGTAGGGTAGGCAGTGTCTTTCCGTCTTATGGAGTGCATACCACTGGTATTATCTACAGTCGGTCAGACATAGACTACGGACGGTCGGATAGGCAGACAGAGACTTACTTAATCTGATTATGAGAGTCAGTAGGGGTATCCAACTTGGTAGGGTAGGCTGTGTCTTTCTGTCTTATGGAGTGCACACCATAAGACAGAAACGTTCTGGTATTATCTATGGGTATTTCCATGCTATTTATATGGCGTTACTAAGTTTGCAGTTGGTAAAAGTTGTTCAGTTTCATGGGCAAAACCACCTCTTAAAATATCCCAGATGATAAAAAAAAAAACCGGCCAAGTGCGAGTCGGACTCGCGCACTGAGGGTTCCGTACCACCACATAAACATAATTGTATTAGTTTAAATTTCAGTAAGTCAATGTGCTAGATTTTTTGAGTCCGACACGCGCTTGACCAAATTTTATAATTTGTTGTTATTTTATAGCTTATGCACTATAAACATACCAATTTTCAAGTTTGTAAGTGTTCCCGTTTTTAAATAGAACTAAAACAAAAATCGCCTCATAGTCCTTGAGCCCGTGACAAAATCACTTACCTGTCATGAGAACATCTTAAGATGTATGGCAACAGATCGGCAAAGTGGTGCTGAGCAAGAATCAGTTACATTTGGCATCCGAAATTTGCCGGAAGTCCGAGAATTTCTTCCACTTCCGGTCAAAATTTGGGGGTGCAAGTTACGTGTCATGAGAACACTCTGAAACCCTCGGCAACATGTAGTCCTTCATTGACAGAGTAGAAAAATACAAGTCTGCCAGTTCCTAGTTTGCCGGAAGTACTTGGTAGACGGTCTCAAAGGATGGCCACCACCCAGTAAACAGATCTAAGTTTTTTACTATAAAATTAAATACGTATTAATAATCGTGCAAGTCTGCTACGGCTATGGTTTTTTAGTTTCACTAGTCATCGTAACTGAGTACTCCAAGGGTCTGATGATGACCAGCTATCAAGCAACTGGATCTGAGGGCCAACTACACCCAAAAGCTCCAGATTTTAACTAAAATGCATTGTAGGTGGCTGCCGTTCCTAGACTTGCTGGCTCGAGAGTCTGATGATGACCAGCTGTCAAGCAACTGGATCTAAGGACCAACTACACCCAAGAGCTCCAGATTTAAACTCAAATACTTTGTAGGAGGTTGCCGTTCCTGGACCTGCTGGCTCGAGGGTCTGATGATGACCAGCTATCAACCAACTGGATCTGAGGGCCAACTACACCCAAGAGCTCCAGATTTGGACTAAAATGCATTGTAGGTGGCTGCCATTCCTAGACTTGCTGGCTCGAGAGTCTGATGATGACCAGCTGTCAAGCAACTGGATCTAAGGACGAACTACACCCAAGAGCTCCAGATTTCGACTCAAATGCTTTGTAGGTGGCTGCCGTTCCTGGACCTGCTGGCTCGAGGGTCTGACACTGACCAGCATCTAAGAAAATGGCTCTATTCGAACTTGAGGACTACTCAATTAAATTGTGAACTTAATTATAACTAGAACTACTAAATCTTAATATATAAAATTGCTTGTCCTGACTGACTGATTCATCAACGCTGAGCCGTAACCGCTACAGCTACAGATCTGAAATTTTTTACACAGGTTTTTTGCACTTCAATACCACCCACTTAAAAAGGATTTTGGATAATTCGTCTTCCAAAGGGGTGAAATAAGGGATGAAAGTTTGTATGAAAGTCCTTTGTTTCTTGAGCTAGATTCACACAAATTTGAATTTAAGCTTTTGGTAAAAAATAAAGAAATAGGTGTTTAAGCATTTTTATAAAATCACCCGAGGGGGTGAAATAGAGGATGGTTTTTTTCCGTATGTTGATCTATATCTATAAGTCTTTCATTTTTAGGGTTCCGTACCTCAGTATAAAAAACGGAACCCTTATAGGATCACTTTGTTGTCCGTCTGTCTGTCTGTCTCTCTGTCTGTCAAGACCCTTTTTCTCACGAACGAGAAGAGGTATCAGATTGAAATTGAAAACGAATATTAAAGTCTATAGACCACACAAGACCTGAAAATTTCAATTTTTTACAACGACGCAATCGAAAAATGTGGCTTTTTAAGTCCTGATCTCCATACATTTATGCAAAAATGCAAAACCTAAGGGTACTTCCCGTTGACCTAAAATTATGTAATTTGGCAAGAAGCTAGGTCTTACAGTACAAATAAAGAAAAGTCTAAAATCATTAAATATTTCAATTTTACTCACAACTAATAGTAACCAATTAAGGTGAGCTCCCGTTTCAAGAACTTTTCTATAAAAGAGGGGTCAAGTTGAATGGTCGCGGAGTTTTCAAAATCAAAGAGCAAAAGCTTTTAGTATATCATATGGTAGATAGGTACGGAAACCTTAGGGCGCGAGTCCGACTCGCACTTTGCCGGTTTTTTAAAGGCAGAATTATAGAAATTTGGGTCTGCGCTCTTGGTAAAGAACAAAAAAGTACGTGTTTTAGAATTCTTCAAAATTCATCCCCTAAGGGGGTGAAATAAGGGATGAAAGTTTGTATGAAAGTCCTTTGTTTCTTGAGTTAGATTCACACAAATTTGACTTTAAGCCTTTTGTAGAAAATAAAGAAACATGCATTTCTTAAAAACCACCCTTCAAGAGGGTTAAAAAGGGTATGATTTGTTGATAAGCCCTATTAAGGTTAAGAAATTTTTGACCATTCGATTCCAATGGCTGGGCATATGGCGGTAAGCTAAGCTTGTTTATGATAACTAATTGTCAATAAAAAATAATCTTTTTAGATAGCTGGTCATCATCAGACCCTCGAGCCAGCAGGTCCAGGAACGGCAGCCACCTAAAAGCATTTGAGTCGAAATCTGGAGCTCTTGGGTGTAGTTGGTCCTTAGATCCAGTTGCTTGACAGCTGTTCATCATCAGACTCTCGAGCCAGCAAGTCTAGGAACGGCAGCCACCTACAATGCATTTTAGTTAAAATCTGGAGCTTTTGGGTGTAGTTGGCCCTCAGATCCAGTTGCTTGATAGCTGGTCATCATCAGACCCTTGGAGTACTCAGTTACGATGACTAGTGAAACTAAAAAACCATAGCCGTAGCAGACTTGCACGATTATTAATGCGTATTCAATTTTATAGTAAAAAACTTAGATCTGTTTACTGGGTGGTGGCCATCCTTTGAGACCGTCTACCAAGTACTTCCGGCAAACTAGGAACTGGCAGACTTGTATTTTTCTACTCTGTCAATGAAGGACTACATGTTGCCGAGGGTTTCAGAGTGTTCTCATGACACGTAACTTGCACCCCCAAATTTTGACCGGAAGTGGAAGAAATTCTCGGACTTCCGGCAAATTTCGGATGCCAAATGTAACTGATTCTTGCTCAGCACCACTTTGCCGATCTGTTGCCATACATCTTAAGATGTTCTCATGACAGGTAAGTGATTTTGTCATGGGCTCAAGGACTATCAGCGACCATCCAACTTGACCCCTCTTATATGAATGTTCTTGAACCGGAGCTTGAATGGGAAGTTGTTTTTTTTTTTTTGTATTTCGACCCATGTTCCTTAGGAAAGCTTTTCAATCTACTTTGTTAACCCTCCCAATATCAATGGTTTTTCTTTCTTTATACCTTAAAGGACATCAAAATTTAAGAATATGAATATTAACACTGTTGTATAACGTGGAGCTCCACCCAGATGAAGGGGGGACCCTAGATAAGGTTACTCCAAAGAACAACTGTACATAACAAGCTCATAGCTATTGTATAGTTCTCATTCTCAATACAAAGCTTGTGCAATTATGTCTCGTCCTGAGGTGAAATGGCTCCATCAATTTAATGATAAGTTTTATTTCATCCAGTATCCTACTAGAAAAAATAAAATTCTTAGATAAAGGTACACTGTATATGTTTATTTTTCTCATTATAATGGGTTGTAAGTTGATCTTGAAGGTAACTTTTTGTTCATAAAATTGCTTCCATCTAATAATCTATTTGTAACAGTTTTAAAACTACAATAAGGTCTGCTAATAAGGTATCACTTGTGATACGAAAGCGTGACCCTGACCACAGATCTCTTTACTGTGCCAGTTTCCCTATTTGCAAAAAAAAATGAGTTGCAAATTGCTTGGACTAGATTTTCGCATACATACATTTTTTTTTATTTTTTTTATTAAAGTCATTGACAATTTCTGAACTTATAATTAATGAAACGGCGCCTCCTAAACCTTAATCAGGTTTTTACGGCCACCGGTATTCATCGTCTATATGTTATTATTAAATAAACTTGAACAAACACTTGTCTATAATGTGAAATTATATGTAGGTAGTTCGCTTGCTATGACAATCAGTTCCATTGAAGGTAGATTCAAATAAATATTACCAGTCTAGCAACAAATATCCATGCGTATGCGTCATCAAAGATATTACGAATGATTGTGTACTACACGCATAGATACAGTGTTTAAATTTTTAATATTTACTGTGCCAGTTTTTTATTTTTATATTACATATTATTATTATTAAATACCGATATTGTATGTGTGGTTTATAATGTTCATAGGTATATGTATTATTAATATTAATGTATATTCGGGTATGTTTATTTATACCCTGATTTTGTAAGTAAGTATATTAATATCAAATATGCAATAGTAATGTAAATCAAGTAAGCTAATAAGTAAATTATTATTAAATTATATTTTGTAGAAAGTATTGTTTAAGTTTGTATTTTATATTTATATGTACATACCAGTTACAAAAACTTTTCCTTTGTATGTTCAAAAAAATGCTTCCAACTAATAATCTATTTGTAACAGTTTTAAAACTTTAACAAGATACCTGCCACCTTCATATCGCAAGTGAAACGAAAGCGTGACCTTGACAGTTATCCTATTTGCAAAAAAAAATATTTGCAAATTGGACTAAAGTTTCGCATGCTGCTGAAGGCGATTTTTATTTAACAAGGTTGAAAAACGGCGTAATGTTATCTTTCTATGGCTAATTCAAAACAGTACCAAAATGTAATGCCTAAATGTTATATGTAATTAACCCGTGAGACACCACGGGGCTAGACAAGTTTAAGAACCCAAGGGGACCACGTGTTAATGTAATTCGACACCGCGGCGAGCACTTAACGACCCACTTGAGATTTAATCGCTCGCCAGTCACAATGTTTACATTATGGGTTTTTAGAAGTGTTTGTTTTTTGTAAGCTAATGATGTCAGCGTTCTAATAAATTATTCACACAGTTGTTCTAGTATATGGTTCATTTATACAACCGATTTATACGACGGCATGACGAAAAAAATGGCGTTGAAAAAAAACGGGCCCCCATTTTTTATTTTAGCCTTGTTTTCGGTTTATTATTATGGACGTATGAGACGTTTCTTTTAAAAATACGTAATAAATATATAAAACTAAACTTACATAAGTGGTTTTGTCCGAAACACAATAAAACAAAGCCACTCTGAATCAGTTTTTATTATAATTAGATTGTACTACAAAATAATAGGAAGATTTCTACAGTTACATTATATATTACATAAATAATGAAACAATTACATACAGCAGTCCTCATTAATTGTGTAGCATATCAGACATAAAAAAAATATGAATACAATCATCACTTCAGGTTTAAGGAATGTTACAAATATGCCAAAGTAGATATAAAATCTATTTTGGCACATTTACAACTACATGATTATTGAATATAAAGTTATCCTTATGTACTAAAGGAAATACTGTTTGTTTTGTGTAACAACATAAATAGCATAACATTAAAAGTAAGCTAAAAAATTTATGAATGTATAAAACAGATTTGTGTCAAATCATCATTTAAAAATGTCTTGTTTTACTTATTGAGACACCTTTAAGCAAACCCACAGCGCATGATCCATACAGCATTGACCACAATTTTCTCTAGGCTTGCTAGAGTACCAGAGATCACAAACATCTCAACATTGCACATCACATTTCTCACACTGGTTGTTAGGTACAATCTGATCCTAAAATAATTATAATTGAAGACCTAACATTAAAGTCACAAATGGTGACTCTTAAAACTAAACTAAAATAAACGTATACAAAAAATTTAAGATTACGCAATATCACAACTAAACCTGATACATTATCAGGTCAAATAAATAGGATACATCAATTTCTTCATCACCAAGATGTCGATGATTGCACTATGGAATAAAATATTGTAACTGCAATAAAGACAAGGCATTAACAGAGAGACAATCCGTGAGTGTTGTGGGCTGGATTCACTAGATTACCTAGTTAGGTCCTTATGTACTATACAGTAGGTTAAAGCTCAAATGAAGTGTTCAAAACAGTAAGGATTTGAAGATAATGTTCTGAAATAATAAAAATATTATTTTTTATCATGTTATAGCAAAATGGAGTATAATTATTTGGGTGCAGCAGGAATTGCAGTCAGAACCCTCCCGGCGCATAATGTCACGTTCGCAAAATGTCACGCTAGGGTAAACTATAGCAAAATGTCACGCTAGGGTTAACTATAGCAAAATGTCACGTTCGCATAATGTCACACTTAATCGTGACATTATGCGAACGTGACATTCTGCAAAAACATAATAAAAAAATTTATAAATCCACAAAGAATTAAAAAAAATTTAAGTCCCAAATCCATATAATTTTTTTTTAAAGTTTTTTAAGTCCTAAATTCATACAAAATACATTTCTACATTTTTCTTAGTCTCAAAAAACGTGACATTTTGCGAACGTGACTATGCGTCGGGAGGGTCAGAACTTATGAGCACAGATTAGGTACAAGTTTTTCTTTCTGTAACACTATAATACATTTAACCAAAATGAGTAAATAGACATAGTTGAAATGAGACCTAGATTGTTTTATCGCTGTTAAAATTCATTTAAATTGATTTTAAATCTGTGCCCACTGTCAAGTTAATGTTATACACTGAAATCTAACTACAGACATATATAACACACCTTACACTAATTTCCTGTACTGAGAGATATAGTAAAATATCATACTGACTGACATTCATAGACTTTCCAAAAAAATTGCAATTCTGGCATAAACTTACATGTTTGGACCGATAAGTACTTGAAAACTATACCAGAATTATCTAGACAATTTTTTTAGAGCAATTATCTTCAATCAAAGATGTCAAATAGTCTGATTTATAGTAATGAACGATTGTATGTGCCGATTTTAGAATGCCATTCGCAGCACAAGTGCCATATTTTAAGTTTGAGCACATCTTTATAAAATCTAACCATTCATCTTTAAAATATGACGGTACTTGTGCGACTTTAAAATTTAAGTAACGCCTTAGGCTTGCGCTTTTTACAAATTTCGAATCAAAACGAACTAATTTTTTTTATATGAGGACTAGGTCCAATACAAAAGTAAAAAAGCGAGGCTGTTAAAAGGGAAATCATAAGGATTAAATTTAGTGAGATTCGTGATATGTAGCTTTGGAGCGTAAGCCGTAGGCGGAAGCTACGTATAACCTATTCCACGAAACAAAATATCGTTTTTAAAAACGAACATTTTGCCGGCAAGAAGAAATTTCTCTTCAATTACATAGGGCGCATGTTTGTAATCATAATCACATCGGAGGTTGTCATTGGCGCTTTACATTTAAAATTCGCGCATAGGAAACTTATGTGTAAGGTACCTCGAAACTTGGCTCATAGACAGGGATAAGGTCAATAGGTAGAAATAAAAAATAAGAATTTTTTTTCGGTTGCAAATAAAAAAGTTAAAAAATAATTTTGTTTTTGTCAAATATCGATAGGTCGTATGGCAGAATGAAAAGTAGCCATGGCCAGTCTTAAAAAAAAACTGGCAACTGTTCTAAGTAGTCTGTGGTCGGTTTATACAGCTGTTAGTTTTTTTTATGATAGGCAATGACTACTCATCACATTCTGCCATACGACCTATCGATATTGGACGAAAACGATTTTTTTTAAAACCTCGTCATTTATGGCCAAAAAAAATTGGTATTTTTTTATTTATCTTTAATGATCCTATTCCTGTTTATGAGCCAAGTTTCAAGGTACCTTACATATAAGTATCCCTAGCGAATTGCCGTAATATTGTTTATGAAACGTTGTTTTCTTTCGTGGAAAAGAGTGTAGGGGCTATATTTCGACATATCACTTGTTTTGGCTAGAGAGGCGGAGCGTGTATGTCCCTTCCGCAGCGCTCCGCACATTGTAGCACCTCTATCACTGTTCACTGTACACTTTCTATTCACTTTAGACTTGTCATACCTGTAAAAAAAAATTGTTATATCAAAATTCCTGAAACGATTACCCAATGTTGTTGTCTCAAAAACTCTTGGGAGTCTTCGTGGATACGCAAAGGCGTTGATAAGTATTGACAAAATCAGTACGCATTGAACCAACAGCGCTACGCTGCAAACCTTAGACACTAATTACTACTGATGTGCGGTTTACTGTAAATGAAAACATACATTGAAATATATATAGAAACATACATACACGTAGTACATTTGTTTAAAAGCTCATATAATGTACTCGAAAATCGTGTGTTTTTGACAATATTACATACGGGTCGAATTGATAACCTTCTTAACAGAAAAAATTATACATACGGTTTGGTTAACTCTAATAGTTCACGAGCCAGTAACAGATTTCCAAGACCAGTTCCTCTCGGGCGAAAACTCGTAACATGCTTAAGAGAGCTTCGTAAATGTCAGCTGCGGTTCCGATGGTGGGTTGAGTAGGTAGACTCTCAGGTACGTCCACAATTTTTTTTTTAAATGATTTTCTTCCGAAATTATAGTTGTTTTTTTTTATTCACCTACAGATTCAATCCACGGAATCGCAGCTGACGTTCACAAGGCCGTCTAGTCTCAGTAGTTCGGTTGTTTTGTCCGGGACCGAACTACTGAGACTTTTTTTGTCTCAGTAGTTCGGTTGTCAACATCAACCGGACTACTGATACTAAAAAAGGCTCAGTAGTTCGGTTAGAGATGTTACGTAAAAATATGATTGTAAATTAAGTTTAGGCCGCACGTCGCGTCGGTGGAAACACTTCGACCTTGAGCGGGTCTCTGGATTCAGGCGTTTGTAGCGTAGCGCTGGTTCAGCTTATACTGGTTTTGTAATTTGTTTCTACGTACTTGCTGCCGTGCGTATCTACACGAAAAAAAGGCTGATGAGGCTATTTATCTTTAAAAAAACCGGTCAAGTGCGAGTCGGACTTGCGAGCTGAAAACTCTGATATATCCATTATATCCAAGCAATAGAGTCCATTTTAGGACCGCAAAACTAAATTTGTTTGTAAAGTTTTTTTGCAGATTTCTTAAAAACTGTGCAACTTACAAACATCGTTTTATTTTTACGGTGATATTTACATAAACTTTTATAGACAATAATTAATTCAGATTTTTCCATTTGCAAACTTCGGAGATAGGGGGGGAATGATATTTTCACGCGAGCAGTCTAGGGTCTGTAGTTTCCGAGTTATAGGGGTTTTAAGTTTGACGGCTGTCAACCGAAATGAAGACCTCGACGAGATCTATCATTTGTCCCAGCACGCGAGTAGTCTAGGGTCAGTAGTTTCCGAGTTATAGCAGTTTTAAGTTTGACAGCTGTCAACCGAAATGAAGATCATGAAGAGATCTGTCATTTGTCCGAACATACGAGTAGTCTAGGGTCAGTAGTTTCAGAGTTATAGCGGTTTTAAGTTTGACAGCTGTCAACCGAAATGAAGATCTCGACGAGATCTATCATTTGTCCCAGCACACGAATAGTCTAGGGTCAGTAGTTTCCAAGTTATAGCGGTTTACAATTTGACAGCTGTCAACCGAAATTAAGATCTCAACGATATCTTTAATTTTTCCCATTATACATAAACAAGTTTTAAAATTAAAGGGCAAAAGCACCTAGTATATCATATGGTCGCACTCGCACTTGGCCGGTTTTTTTAACTATGTACAGCCAACGACAGGTCAAGGTTGACACTCGCAGACCTCGCAGTGCGACTCTAGCCCGTACATCTATTGTAATAAGAACTGTAAAAAGTCCAATATATCAAGATTGACGTGCCCTTGACTGTACAACGTGTAACATAAAGGGTATAAAAACCCCGTATACCCGTGAAATTGAATAACTTCTCTCATGGTCGACATACGAAATTTTTTTAATCCGACATCCCTAACCGAACTACTGAACGAGTCTCAGTAGTCCGGTTGATGTTGACAACCGAACTACTGAGACAAAAAAAGTCTCAGTAGTTCGGTCCCGGACAAAACAACCGAACTACTGAGACAAGACGCACAAGGCTTTACGATAAAACTCTCTAACTAAAGCATTATTCAAGTAATCGCCCGAAAGGTAATGACTGACAAAAAGATCATGCCATAAAGCAACTGTGATGTATACCTACAAGTCTCATGGCGAAGTCGTACACCTAATTATTCAGTGTAATCCTATACACTACAGTTTTTCAAAAATGGTAAGATATTTTTGTAGAACTTTAAGAAAATATTTATTCCTATAAACGTTCCGTTTTTTTATTTTGAGGTACGGAACCCTAAAAGTAAGATTATTCGAGTCTGGAAAAATTAGGCATGTTCCTTTGTGCGTGGCTTGCGGACTATAAGGTTGAATAAACACAAGTTCTATGCGAGGAAGCTAAGCAGTGAGTTGGGAAAAGTCCAACCAATAGGCTTGCGCCATTTCTTTAACTTGTCAAATGGAGCAATCCTATTGGTTGGGATTTTCTAGTTTACAGCTTAGCTCCCTCGCACAACACTGGTGGAAATTCACCCCAAGGCCGTTTGTGTACCGCTCCACTGCACGCCTGTGACGTCCCAGTGAAGGTAGACAAACGGCCCAACCGTGAGTTACTGACCGGCCTAGTCGGAGTCGAGGTTGACGACGTCCCCCGTGTGCGCGGCGGGCGGCGCGCGCGGGGAGAGCGGCGGGCGGCCGCGCGGTCGGCCCGCGCCCCCCCCCGCCCCCGCAGCCGCGCCCCCTCCCCCCGCGCCCCCCAGCATGATCTCGCGCGCGCGTTGCTGCTGCAGCGCCATCGCCACCGGGTCGCGGCTGCCCAGCCCGCCCGCGTAGAACTTCGCGCCCATTTGCTGGAACATCAACACAACATGTCCTTTACCACTGATACGAACTGTAATACGCGACAGCCATACAATTCCCCCACAAGCCTGACGATGACGACGTGGACGGCTCAGCACGATGCGTTTTCCATTTATCTGAACCCATAAATTAAATTAACTTAATTTAAGCATTGTCACGTTTTTTGACAGCTACTCGTAAGCAGTGCTAAGCATTTTGAAAAGCAAATATGGCTACATGTATAAAAATATCTTAACATTTTCTTCCACTGACATTTTTTCGCGTATAGAGAAGCGATAGATTAAATTACATCATTCCTCAAATAAAGTGACATTTTTCCGATGACAACGTGCTGAGCCCGGGAATAATCGTGTTAACGGAATATGCGAAACTGAGAAAATAGTTTGTTCAGAATCAAGTGTAGAATTAATTTCACAGGTTTTTGAAGGGGGTTATTTTTTTTATTATTATGATTAAAAAGTACCTGGGCGACCGAGCTTCGCTCTATAATAGCTGCCTCAACATTAAAATATTATCGGGTGAGTAAACTATGCTACCCGCCAACAGATAGCGCTGTAGGTTTTTATCAAAACGCAGATGCTTAAAAACACGGGGAAAACGAATTTTCCCAGACATGAGACCAAGCTAGATCGATTTTTCGCCCCTGAAAACCCCCGTATGGTATTTCATAGAAATCGTTACAGTAGTTTTCGAGAAACCGATGTGGCTATGCGCGCGAGCGACGCGCGGTTCATGAACGGTGAGGAGGGGAGGGAAGTGGGCGTGGCGTACGCGCCATGATAGCTTAAAAATCTATTAGAACAACGATGGAACTTTAATTTTTAAAAAAAAAATTTTTACGGGAGTAGATTGATTTTAATAAAATCAGTTGGGGTGTTTGAGAGTTTCGCTTATTCCATTAACACATTGTATATCAAAAATATTACACTTTAATTTATAAATAATGTTATCTTATCTTATCACAAAAAAAATTACAAGTGTAAAAATATTGAGCAAACTCGCAAAATGTAACAAGTGAGCAAGCGAACTTGTGAACCACCTGATGCGGTAAGTGGTCACCACCGCCCATAGCGCTCATAATTGAAACTTACAAAACAGCAAAGAGCATTGCCCACCCTGAGAACTAAGATGGTGTAGCTCGTAAGCCAGTAATTTCACTGGCTCCTCTTGCTCTCAAAACCGAAACAGCAATGCACACTGCTGCTTTACGGCCGAAAAAAAACAAGGGGTTGGTAGATAAGTGTAAGGGACGCTGTACTGAAAACTGAAAGGGCGTGTTCAGTCAACGAAACTGAACAACTTTCCCAAAGGAACATATGATGGGAAATGAAAAAAAATTTACCTCTCCATACCAATTGCCCGCTGTGGTCGAAAAGTTTGTATGGAGAGGTCAAAATATTTTTTAATTTCCCAACATATGTTTCTTTGGGAAAGTTGTTCAGTTTCGTTGACTGAGCACGCCCTTTCAGTTTTCGGTACACCGTCCCTTACACCCTTTATCCTCGTCCGGCCCAATGTGTATTATAAAGGACAAAATATGAATCGCGTTACGGCCCGAACATTTTATAAGAAACATCAAGATTCTGCCCAGTGTCAAGTAAGAATGACATATTCAACTTTCGCGCTCAAAATTTTTATATAGCGTTAACGGCCATTTTTCTTACTGCCTTCCTATTGGTTATCCTATAAACAATGATGGCGGGTTGTCAAAGTCATTTCTAGCCAATAGAATACTGAACAGTCAGTCACAACTTGTCCACCATGAGTGCGTCTCGAAGCAGAGGTAAGTTTAATCGTTTTTTTACATAAGAATCTTTTACTTTTTAAACAAATTTTAATTGTACACCGTTAGTCTTTGAAATCTCCTTCATGTTTTTGATGTTATTTTTTCGATTTACGTAGGTATTAGTTTGGTTTTATTGATGAAACAAACCTTTTTGTCATTTGTAAAGGACAACGGGCCGAAACTAAGTACAATAATTTTCTTTTTCTGCAGCGATTACTGACAGAGATATAAGTAAGTTACTTGCAAATTCCGACTGCGACGATTTTGTCCCATCGGATGAGGATGTTGGCGATCCTGAATATGTGCCACCAAGTCGGCAACTAGGCGTTAGTGACTGAAGAACTAGATGATGAAGATGAGCAAGATGATTCTTTTGCATCGCCTATGATCGGGAGACGCGGTGCACGTGGTGCAGGTCGGAGCAGAAGTCGTGGCCAGAATAGAGGTCGTAGTCAAAATCGTGGGTCAGCAAGAAGTCGAAGACGGGCACGAGGACGTGGACAAGTGCGTGGCCGTAGCCAATGTCCTTCTAAATACACAAATACAGAACAGCTGATTTATCAAGTTCGGCCCAATGTCCTTTTAAAAGAACTTATTCTATGGACTTGAAATTGCACCAGAGGTTCAAGGCCTTAGTCATTATACCCTAAAAAATAAAATAAAAAAATTACTTTTATTTTTCACGTCAAAATCGACTTGGTTAAGTCTGGGCGGTAAGGGCATAAAATATGTTGTCCTTTGAGCAGGACACTGGGCCGTAACTTCATACATACATATATAGATTGGGCCGCACGAGGATATATTTCGATCGGACCATTCGTTTAACCGCTAGGCCAACGCATGACGGACAGACCGATCGACGCGGACATTTTTGGGGACTTGCGTTGTATGATGTATAAGTAATTATGAAACACGTTGTTGCCAAAATTTTAAACTTTTTTTCTTTACGAATACTAAGTTAAAAAGTGGTTACGAAGTAACTTAGTATCAAGGTCGTTGGCGTTGGTATAACCCCATGTCGTATATTAAGAAAATACGGGTAAAAGCATTATAATTTTAATGAATAACAACGAATTGAATCCATCATTCAATGGCATGGAAACCGGTGGTTGCCACGGAGGTCACACATCATAGACTTTAAGGGCACTGCATGATATCCTACGTCATCTAGTACACGAAATCTGCAACTTTGTAGCGATAGTAGTGGCCTAATAGGTCCACAAAACGTTGGTTTGCCAATCCGAAACCTGGCAGGTTTTGTACAGTCGGAGCGCAAAGTGGTTAAGTGACAGATTACACGAATGAAATATATTCGTAGAAATAGAAGGTACCTATACAAGTAAAAAACAACAGGTCTGCCTTGCATCCTCTTGGCAATTTCGCCAGACCGACCAAATTTGTGGTCCAATCACATCTGACCACATTGGTGCCGCCAAT
This sequence comes from Athrips mouffetella, assembly GCA_947532105.1. Lineage (NCBI taxonomy): Eukaryota > Metazoa > Arthropoda > Insecta > Lepidoptera > Gelechiidae > Athrips > Athrips mouffetella. The sequence goes on along the minus strand of OX383965.1, from coordinate 20,177,573 downwards.
ATTTATAACTAGTAACTACATCTTTCTATCGTGAAGCATTATAAATTCTATTTCCCATAAATAGTTCTTTTAACCATAGCACAAGGTATCCGTCATGATTATGACGCACATACTCCGACTTACCTTAGAGGGTTATTAAAAGAGGTCATTCTATCGAGTTATATGCCCCGCCTAATGCGAGTGAATTTGGAAATTCAAATACATATGCCGGTTGCGCTAGTTCTGCGAATATCCTCATTCTTTTCTATTCCACAATTATAATAAAATGATTTGAGTTTTTTTTTTATGAGGCCATTAGCGGCTACGCCACGCATCAGCACTGGAATCATGCACTAAACGAAGACTGTCGTCTAAAATTCTGTTTATTGTTGTGAAATAAATTAATAAAATTTAAGCCGAGAAAGAAGAAAGAGATATGAGTGTAAATAAAATAGTTACGTTTTGCTGCTGCTGCATCATTTGCTGCAACCTCATCTGCTGCTGCTGTTGCTGCTGCCGCTGCCAGGGCGGCTCGTACTGCAGCCCGCTGGTGCCGCCGCCGCCCATGCCGGCTTGCGCGCCGCCTGCGAGGGGACAGACGTTACCAATGTTATACTGGGTTATGTTCGATGTCATCATCATCATAACATCCCATGAAATGTCCACTACAGGACAGGGACTTCCTCCAGAATTCTAGCTTCTGCTGGAAAAATGTGGAGGGGAAGTACCATAGTCACCTCGCTTGTCAGCATTATGGCTGGCACCATGGACCGCGGTTGTAGGTGACCGCAGTAAGATGGTATGATTTGCAGGAGGATGCTGCTGCCAATCCTCCAGCTTATAACCATTAGTAGCCTCTAACGACACCCACGGGTATGTATGGGATGGTACTACTACTCGTATTCTTTGCCGGCACCACACGGGACTTTCGATTTAGTGAGGATGAATGAACGCAGGTTGACGAAAGAGATCTACCAGGTGAGAGTGAAAGGAAACGTTGGAAGGGGAAGGCCTCGGAGAACGTTCCATGAAAAATTCAGGATGTTCTAAATAAAGGCCAGGTTAAAAATATCCTAAACTGACAAGCGAGTATGAAAAAAGAGGAAAGGAGGGAAATATGTCAAGATCGTACCAGGTGGAAGGCTGTGTCTCTGCCTTCCCCGACAGGAAAGAGGCGTAATGTTATGTATTTTTGAATCAGAGTCAGAGATTTATTAGTTTTGGACACCACAACACAATACAACATAGGAATAGGAACATAACAAATATAAAAAAAATAACAAAGTAACAAATTGAGAACAGTTTTATTATACAACGTGTACCGGAAAGGTGTGATAATACTGAAGGGTGTGAATCTGCCCATGAAACTGAACAACTTTTTCCAAGGAACATAGGTCAAAATCCGAAAAAAAAATTTGACCTCCCATACAAAATGCGTTATCAGCTGATGCATTTTCTAAGGGAGGACAAAAATTTAATATTGTTCTATGATCTATGTTCCTTGGGAAAAGTTGTTCAGTTTCATGGGCAGATTCACACCCTTCAGTATTATCACACCTTTCCGGTTCTGTATAATAAAACTCATAATAAATCTCGATTTTCGACCCATATTTTTTGGGAATTAGTTTACAAGTGACAAAGGAATGCTGAGAATTCTCTCCATGACTGGTTTGATCAAATATATATGAATAAATGACCAGTGTGACGAAAGAGATCTTTTAAAGATCTTGAGAAGACAAAATATAGGAAATAACTTCATGTATATGTTGCAGGCAAATTGTATAATCCGTCATTTCATATTATGCCTTGGCATTTTATTTGTAGTGGCATTTTGATGCCGAAAAATCTTTAATTCGTCATTTTACATAATGCCGCGGCATTTCACAAAACGGCGCGTAATTTGTGTCTGGCACTCGCCGGCCGTTACCGCGGTACGCTCGCTTCGCTCGTGCGTTGTGGTCGAAGGATAACCTACCCCAACCTAACCGATCCCTGCGTGGATTTACCGTGGCTAACGAACCTAAAATGCAACAGTGATGTCTAAACCCGTTATCAATCTACCGACGCCGTTTTACAATTTTCCGACCGTTTAGAGTTTGCCAGCCGTTTGTAAACGGCGAATTTTATGATTTGCCTGCGACATATACAGGGTGTCCAGTAAGTACCACGATAAACTTAAGGAGAAGCAAGGTGTAAGGGTCAGCTATCATAAAAAAAAATTACTTCAATAAAAGTTTCATAGTTTTCGAGATACTGATTTTTTTTAGAAACTATCGAATTTAACACTTTTTTCGTCTGTTTTCTTCAGCTTTCCTTATAACTAAGATTTGAAAATACATGTTCTTTTTACAAACGCCAATGATCTACATCAAAATATAGTTCTAATTTACAAACTTACTATGAAAATTGAAAATAGTTAAGACTCAGGGACGCACGTTTATTTGTGTATAATGTCTGAATGTGTATGTGTGTGCGGGTGGACTTAAAGTAATCTACAGATTTTTAGATACCACAAGTTAATCGAACAAGAACTTACCAACATTCATACCCGGGTTCATCATAGCCGGATTCATCAACCCCGGCTGGGCGTACAGGCTCGATAGTTTCTGCATTAACTGCAAAACAAACAAAAAATCGTTCAAAAACCTGTCGACACAAAACCTGCTCTAATCAGGGCTTGGAACTGGTACTTGTTCTAACTTTTCACCCTAATATATTTTTGATTGCAAACGGTTTTCTTGACATCATTTCAATTGCGATCTTTAAAAAAAAAACAAAAATGTCGAAAAAAATCCGACGCCATTTTCTATACAGAGTGGAACAAAAAGGGTATACCAACACATGGATGTGAATCTGCTCATGAAACTGAACAACACTTCCTAAGAAACATGAGTCGAAATACGAAAAAAAAATTTTTACCTTTCATAGAAACTGAATCAGCTGATAGTGCATTTTGTATGGGAGCTAAAATTTTTTTTTATATTGCGACGTGTGACCTTAGGAAAAGTTGTTCAGTTTGATGGGTTGATGTACCCTTACTGTTACACCTTGTGTAGCAGTGGGACAGTTTATGTCACACCTTGAACAATTGACCAAAGCATGAGAAATATAAAATATTCAGGGTACCTTCCAAAAATTTAAACCCTGGTAAAAATTCCTTCAGAGGATGTGTTCAAGTAATAGTGGATTCTATCTTAGATGAGGTCGAATCGAAGGAGAGATTGCGAGTGCCAATCAAAATATTATTATGTGGTTTAGGATATCATAAGATGGCGGTTTTCTTTGATAAAACCGCTGAACTTTAATGAAACCGTTGGAGCTAGTTCAGACAACGAGCACTTAATGCTTGTCATCTGAATGTACCCTTATTGTGGTTTTTAAGACGATAGAACAAAACTACCTCATTTATAAGAACTGTTTAAAACTATAATTACATGTAATTTCTTTTTAACCGATTCCAAGCCTGATTATTTGACTGATTATATATGATACATCAAAAAATGCACAGTAGCAAAGGGCAAGAACTTCATGCTAAAATAAAAATATATGACAAGAGGATACGGCAGGCGTACATTCAAGAACGAAAGAGGGTACACATAGTTAAGTACATTAAAACTTACGCCATAATCATATCCACCGAACATCTGAACAAAAATATCGATATCATTTAATTATATTCAGATATTATAAAAAACTGTTTGAGTACAAGTAAGTGTAATGTGCTAGAAAATATTCTACGCCCCCAAAGGTTCAGGTACATGACTCACGAGGTTAGGAATTTCACTTTTACCATTAGATATAAAAAAATAAATAAAAATGTTTGTGTTGTATTGACACCAGGGTTTATGAGGTCGAATATGGTGATGGTCGCCATTAGAAGAAGAGTTTTATTAACAGCTGAAAGAGGGAAAAACCGGCCAAGTGCGAGTCGGACTCGCGCACCGAAGGTTCCGTACCACCACATAATCATAATTGTATTAGTTGAAATTTCAGTAAGTTAATGTGCTATATTTTTTGAGTCCGACACGCGCTTGACCAAATTTTGTTATTTGTTGTTATTTTATAGCTTATGCACTATAAACATACCAATCCCGTTTTTAAAATAGAACTAAAACAAAAATCGCCTCCGCGACCATTCAACTTGACCCCTCTCTTATATGAATGTTCTTGAAACGGGAGCTCACCTACTTGTGAGAAAAGTTGCAATATTTAATGCTTTCAGACTTTTCCCTTTATTTGTACTGTGAGACCTAACTTCTTGCCAAATTTCATAATTTTAGGTCAACGGGAAGTACCCTATAGGTTTTGCTTTAGTACATAAATGTATGGAGACGATGACATAAAATGCCATATCTTTTGATTGCGTTGTTGTAAAAAATTTAAATTTTCAGATCTTGTGTGGTTCATGGACCATAATATATGGTTTCAATTTCAACCTGCTACCTTTACCCGTTCGTGAGATAAAGGGTCTTGACAGACAGACGGACAACAAAGTGATCCTATAAGAGTTCCGTTTTTTTCTTTTGAGTAACCTTAAAAACAGCTGATTTGTTTGTGAAAAAAAGAGAGATTTAGACATCTTTTGTCCCTTTTTGCGTGCCGCTTTTGTCTGTCCCTTTCGGTGACTCGCTCATTTCGGTGTATTTCTTGGTCTGAAGACAGCATGAAGCGGATGTTGTCCAGCTGTGGCCTGTTTGTATGATGTACTGGTGACCTCACTGTAGCATGGACAAATAATAGGAAAGGCCTGATCAATCCCTTTTACAATGTCTAAAGTAAGGCCATCGTAACAGACACACTGTAACAGCTGTCAAACATATGAAAAGACCTTCAAAGAAAAATAAACCCTGTGTGTTGGTTGCTGCTGGGTTGCTATTCACCGCGGGGTTGCTGCTGGGTTGCTATTCACCGCGGGATTGCTGCTGGGTTGCTACTCACCGCGGGGTTGCTGCTGGGTTGCTACTGGGTTACTACTCACTCACTGCGAGGTTACTGCTGTATTGCTATTCACCGCGGGGTTGCTACTCATCGCGGGGTTGATGCTGGGTTGCTACGCACCGCGGGGTTGCTGCTGGGTTGCTATTCACCGCGGGATTGCTGCTGGGTTGCTACTCACCGCGGGGTTGCTGCTGGGTTGCTACTGGGTTACTACTCACTCACTGCGAGGTTACTGCTGGGTTGCTATTCACCGCGGGGTTGCTGCTGGGTTGCTACTCATCGCGGGGTTGCTGCTGGGTTGCTATTCACCGCGGGATTGCTGCTGGGTTGCTACTCACCGCGGGGTTGTTGCTGGGTTACTACTCACTCACTGCGAGGTTACTGCTGGGTTGCTATTCACCGAGGGGTTGCTGCTGGGTTGTTATTCACCGCGGGGTTGCTGCTGGGTTGCTACTCATCGCGGGGTTGCTGCTGGGTTGCTACGCACCGCGGGGTTGCTGCTGGGTTGCTACTCATCGCGGGGTTGCTGCTGGGTTGCTACGCACCGCGGGGTTGCAGCTGGGTTGCTACTCACCGTGGGGTTGCTGCTGTAGATGAGCGGCAGCATGGAGCGGATGTTGTCGTCGGTCAGCCCGGGCATGTCCTTGCGCAGCATCTGCGCGAGCGCTGCGTACGCTAACTGCTGCTGCTGCTGCGCCAGCAGGTTCGGCACTGACAAAAAACAATTATTTATTACTCATACTGTTTAATTCTTGAGGGAGATTTAACAAATGCTAGATAATTACAAGCGTCTTGAGGGCCTTAGAAAATTAAACGCGTCGACAGGATGGTCAAAATTATGACGTCGTCAAGATAAATGTATCAGCCAGTGAGACCCAGGGGTATTCGAAAATACTCGTACCCCATGAATGTTCCGCGAATTTCAGTAGTTTTCGAGTTATGTTTTTTTGTATGTTTTCAGAGTTTTCTGCCCTGAAGCCCTGACGGTACGGCACTAAAGCCCTGAAAGTACGACAGTAAAGCCATGACACTGAAGAACTGATGATACGGCACTAAAGCCCTGAAGGTATAACAGTAAAGCCTTGAAGGTATGACACTAAAGCCTTGATGGTGTGGCACTAAAGCCCTGATAGTATAAAGCAAGGTAAAGTGGCTATTGTGCATGGGCCAGGCGAAGAAAGGTTGCGGCGAAGGCCAGTTCTTCTCGATCTCGGTTCTCCTAGGCCACTTTTCGTTCCTCCTCACTCAGTGTGAAAATATATATGGCTATAATGGTGTGGCACTAAAACCCTGATGGTACGGCACTAAAGCCCTGATAGTATAAAGCAAGGTAAAGTTAAGTCAAAGACAAGGTGCATGAGCCAGGCGGACAAAGATTGCGGCGAAGGCCGGTTCTTCTCGATCTCGGTTCTCCGAGGTTCTTCTCGATCTCGGTTCTCCCAAGCCGCTTTTCGTTCCTCCTCACTCAGCGTGACAATATGGCTATAATGGTGTGGCACTAAAACCCTGATGGTACGGCAGTAAAGCCCTAAAGGTGTGGCACTAAAGCCCTGATAGTATAAAGCAAGGTATAGTTACATCCAGGCATGCCGTTGTGCATGGGCCAGGCGGAGAATGGTTGCGGCGGAGGGCGGTTCTTCTCGTTTTCGAAGTCTTCCCAGGCCGCCTTGCGCTCCTCCTCACTCAGCGTCTCCTCTTCCTTGTTCTCAAGGAGCGAATCGTGCTCGTGGAATTTGTATATCTGTAAAAAAATCACCTTTTTACTCAGCTGAAAAAGCACTTGCGTGGTTTTATACCACGCAAGTGCTTTTTCAGCTCGATGGCGATGTTAAAGTCATGTGTACTGTGGAGGCCTATTTCGAGATCCAAGATCAAACCTTTTTTTTTTCAGGGGAATCAGCCTACTGGCAAAACATTATTCAAGGTGTATTAGCTTAAAAGGCGATCACATATACTTTTCCGAGAGTTTCATTGCGTTTCCAAAAACTTATTGATCAACCTAGTAAAAGCCGTTAAAACATTATACACAAAAATAAAACCCTGTACAAAAGCTTTTTTAAAGAAACCATACCAAGTGTTCATTTCCTACAGCATCTCGGCGGAAAGCCGGTCTTTAGGCACGAACGGCACGGGACGCGGCTCGAAATTGTACAACTCAGCCAGGTCGTTTTCTACGTAGTGTCGATAAATATTACCAAGAATGTTAGAGAAATTATCTTAAATTGGTTGAAAAGAGCCTTACCACGTGTTCCCTCTCCTTCAGCATCTCGGCGAAGAGTCTGTCTTTGGGCACGAGCGGCACGGGTCGCGGCTCGGCCGGCCGCGGCTCGAACTTGTATAACTCGGCCAGGTCGTTCTCCGCGTAGTGCCGGTCTATTTGCTGCTCGTCTATCACACGTTTTGAGATAGCCTGTTTTGTCACTTGCCGCTCGTAGATCTTCTCCTCCATTGTGCCCTGTAATAAAAAATACCAAGACTCGTAGATAGGACTATATTGAAGAAATGGGCACAAATGGTTAGTTTGAGTGCTCAAGACAGACTGCAAGTTTAAAAAACAAATATAAAAAATACAAAGGAGTAAATCGAGCAAGGAGTCTTTGGTGTTTTCTATTTTTTTTACATTTTTCATCATAACTTGAAAGCCAAGAGTCGTAAAAATATACAAAAACATATTTTAGAATGTACAAGTAAAGCCCTTTCATATGATAGACCTAGTAACGACAATTTGAAATTTTGCCCCCCTTTTTGGACCCCCTTTACATTATTAATCGTAACTTTTTTTTGAATACTTTTATGTGCAATTAAGTTGGGCAACCATATTCTAAAACTATTCCAAATTTCAAGTCGATAGCATGGTGGTTGCTGAGATATACAGGTGTGACAGACGGACAGACAGACAAAGTTGCACCATAAGGGTTCCTTTTTTTACCATTTTGGTATCGGAACCCTAAAAAGAACTCACAATGCTGTTAGAAATCAGAAATCGTAATTAAAAACTAGATGGCGACTGATTCATAGTTTGGTCTATTAGTATTCCACTCTTTGGCCGTACGCGCATTATAAAAGATATTTCAAAGCGCTTCTCGTGCGAATGTGTGGAATATCAACCAAGTGTGGGTCTATCTTAGGTCTGCGCTCAAAAATGGAGCAATCCTATTGGTTAGAATTTTCTCAGCTCACAGGTTAGCTACCTAGCACAACAGCTGTGGCGGAAAGGCACCCCAACTGTAAGCAAAGCTCGCTCACCATAGCGAGGAACCGGTAGATGTAGCAGGGTTTCTTCTGTCCGAACCGGTACACTCGGAATATGCTCTGCACGTCGTGTGAAGGGTTCCACGACACGTCAAATATCACCACGCGGTTAGCCGCCACCAGGTTGATACCTAGCCCGCCCGCGCGCGTTGAGATCAGGAATAATCTGAAACACAATAATAATAATAAAAATCTTACCTCTACAAACTGCTACAAATAGAAAGTTGTAGAGGCTGGAGCCTGAACTAGGATACCCTGTGTTTTAGGTCTCCAGGCCTCCAATTCCAGAAAAGTATACAAAATTTCAAGGTAACAAAACAAACATTGTGTTAGCCTTGGCGTTAATTATGATAAAATTTATAATAAAAAGCAAGTGTAGGAGATAGGAACACCTGAAAGTCATCTCTAAGGAGTATGAGTGTGTGAATCTGAGTAAGCGTGAGTGAGAGGTAGTGTACATGCGTGTTGTAAGAGTAGTTAATGTGTGTGTGTTTGAGAAGTGCATTAGAAAACAATAGTACATAGATTTATTAATTACTACTAAAGATTGCCACTAATGTAGTTAGTCAGAAAATGAAACATAAGTTTACTTATTGTTTTGCCCTTATAAGTGAGCCAACAAACAGATGGGCCACCTTACGGACTAATCACGACATCGGCTTTACTTATTTGTGACATAAGAAAAGCCGATGGCCATGGACTGCTAATAACATCGGTGCATCTGCATCGACATTCTTGGAAAAAAATTGTTTCATCATTAGTTTTCAATATTTAACCCGCAACAAAAAAATTCCGACTTCGTAGTTGGGGCGCGACCATTCTGCAGATTGCCAGGCATTGAAGCAGGTAACAAAAACTTGATTCCTCGCTACATCTGATGTCCGATTACCTTGTCTGTATCTGTCTGACCATCAATGTCTTTCACCCACCCCGCTGGAGGGTCGCGCACGTACTTGTCAGATCAAAATTAATTAAGTAAGTTTTATAACACAATAACACGCCCACTGCAGGACAGGGAGCTCCCTCCAGAACTTTAGCAAAAATGCGTGGTACTTAGGAGGGGATTTACCATAGTCACCACGCTTGTAAGCGTTGCGGCTGGCGACCGCTGTTGTTGGTGACCGCAGTATGCAAGATGGTACAATACACAGAAAGATACTGCTGCCCATCATCCTATGTCCTTAGTCGCAGACAGAGATGGGTTGGTACTATTCTTTGCCGGTACCAAACGGGACAGTAAGTAAAAAGGTTAAACTCTACCTAGCTCTAGGATTGTCTTCTCTGTTGAAATTTTTGCACCAAATAGATCTGTTTTCACACGATGTTGACCCGTCTAATCTGAAATAATCTATACCAGGCGACCATGATCCTGAAATCAAAAATATGATTGGTTTTTAATATGTCATAATTTCTTTGTTATTGTTTTTAATTTAAAAAAAAATCACTACATTCGAATATATTTTTTACCGGCCTTACCGGAAAGTTGTGATAAAACCAAAGGGTGCGAATCTGCCCATGAAACTGAAAAACTTTTCCCAAGGAACATAGATCATAGAACAAAATAAATTTTTGACCTCCCATATAAACTGCATCAGCTGATAGCGTATTTTGTATAGGTCAAATTTGGTTTTTCGTATTTCGACCTATGTTCCTTGGAAAAAGTTGTTCAGTTTCATGGGAAGATTCATACCCTTCAGTGTTATCATATCTTTTCGTTACACACTGTATTGTTCCACTGTTGGGCAAAGACCTCCCCATCAGTCCTCCAACTAACGCGGTTTCTAGCAAATTCTGACCAACAGTAACGGTATCAACTTTTGTCGTGGACAAAAGTATTCGAGCTTGCAACTCTATCAAAATATAAAACATGGGTCGCTACATACCAACATGGCCTCCTAATTTTTCATCAATTCTTCCTTCTTGTGTCGCTTCGTCCACTTTCCCTAAGAAATGTTCTATGAGATCCAGCGAATATAATGATTGTGAGAACACCAGTCTGAAATAAAAAACGGTATTTTGTAATTTTATCTAATCACTCATAAAAATCCTTCCTACTATAATATTATAAACGCGAAAGTTTGTAAGTATGGATGGATGTATGTTTGTTATTCTTTCACGTAAAAACTACTGAATGGATTTTAATGAAACTTGGAACACATATAGGTTAGGTCCTGGAATAACATATAGGCTACTTTTTACCGCGGGGAAACACTTCATTCCCACGGGAAAACGCAGATTCTGCGCAGACGAAGTCGCGGGCACCAGCTAATTCAAAATAAAGTGTGGCACTGATCGAGTCATTTTAAGATAGATAGATAAATTCTTTATTGTCACACAAAAACAAAACAATACACAGGAGACTCTTAAAACTAGGGTGGACAAAGGCGGTCTTATCGCTTAAAGCGATCTCTTCCAGACAACCTTAGTTGCTTGTAGGAAAATGTAAATAGTAACTGTAGTAGTGTGCCAATGCCAATATATAGATAATATTTAATGTAAATGCAACTACAATAAAAACAAAATATACACAAATAAATAAATAAAAAATACATATAAAAATATATATAAAATATATAGACAAATAGATAACATATAAATATATACAAACTCAGTTGCAAACTAAGGTACAATTGAGTTGATGGGTGTTGAGTGTGTGGTGAGGGTGTGGTGTGGTGTGGTGTGGTGTGGTGGTACTCACAGCTTGTCGCCGATGGCCTCGCACTGGCGCAGGATCTCGAACAGCAGCACCAGCTTGTGCGAGTTGCGCATGTCCTCGATCTCGTCGTCCGTCACGAGCGGGATCCACCACTCCGTGGGGTTGTCGCTCTTCACCTCCAGCACATCCGGGTCCGGATCCGGCTCCACTAACGGATCTAAATCCGCTAAGGGGAAACAAACAAGTATTGGTCCCACGCGTACACACCCACACACACACACACACGTTTAAATGTGGTATCCTGTCATTAGGGTTTGTAAAAAGAACATGTATCGTTAAAATTTAGACATAAAAAAGATGTTTGGAAATCCTAATAAAATAGCACAATAGTAACACATTTAAGATGCCATAGGCCTCAGCCTGGTTTGCACTCTGGGTTGTCGTCTATTTATCTCTTTGGGTTGCGGAGGTCAGAAGGCAGTCGCTCTGTGTAAAAACCAGTGCCTTCGTCCAATCCTCTACGTTAGGTAGCCGACTCAGAAAAACCAATTGTAATAACGAAGTAAGGCATAGGGCTCAGCCCGACTACTAATTCCACTTTTATGAACCGAAGGATGGGCAGCAGCATCTTTCTATGTATCATACCATCTCACATACTGCGGTCAGCAACAACAGGAGTCACCACGTGATTTTGCTTGAGTTCTGGAGGGAGCTCCTTGTCCTGCAGTGGACGTTTTTATGGAATTTTATGAATGAAACACAAAAATAATTTGTTCAAAAGCAGACACACTCGTACATCGTAAAAAAAATTAAAAATGATAACGTAACTTCGAAATTCTGAATATTTAAAGGTTTACCGGGCACAACACTGTTATCACAGGTCCGAAGCTGATAATTTGAACAGTAACAATTCCGCAGTTATAGGTGTGGGGAAACTACTTGAATCTTGGCTGCGCAGAGTCGATTTTAAATACAAATTGACGTGCGCAAAGTTTCCCCACCACGTATTGTTCAAGGTGTGTGCCCGCAGTTACCTGGGTTGGCCCTGGTGCCGCGGCGAGTGGACGCCTTGCCTTCTTTCGTCTTGCTCTTCTTGGAGGACTTCTTCTTTTTGCTCTTCTTCTGGCTGTCGTCGCTCGCGTCCGATAAACTATCCGACTCCTCTTCCGATGACGTCTCCTGGTATACAACGGTACTACTTTTGTTTATTGTACACATAAAAATATAAACAAAACATACATTTAGAGAACAGACACAACAGGTGCTTATTACTTATTGTGTTTTTTTTTTCTCTCCTTTTATGAGGATACACCCACTCCACGGGCCTTAACCAAGTGAAGCGGGACCCGTAACGTAATAATTGAGGAGGTTACCGATTACGTTATAAACTTGGGTGTGATACGGCAGGTGTTTAAAATTGTGGCCTTTAGCAATGTGTTGATTATCTGTATAGTACCGGAATGTTCAATGTTTTCAGATTAGAGTTTTTGGAACGATGCCTGTAGATGATACGAGTATAACAATCGGAACTATGTGGGTGGTTCGGGCTTTCCACTGTGTTCCAAGTTCTATAAAGAGGTCTTGGTATTTGCGGAGTTTTTCTGTGATTGTTGACTGGATGTTGTGGGAGTTGGGTATTGCGATATCTATGATGAATTTGTTATACTAATTATTCAATCATTTATTCAATCTTCTTCTTTGCGTGTCGATGGCATTATCATTTTTTGTTATTTTTTTTAGACCAGATTTCGGTCACATGAATTATTCAATAAAAAGCTTACACGTAAGTTATTACTAATATGATGTTATGTACAAGCTTTATCACATTTTGGTAGACATACGCATGGGAGACAGACGGAGAGCCAATGAACGATTCGCACGCCTCCTCTGTGACTTATTTTATGAGTTTTGCACATTAACGATCAGCATTATAGTTTGCGCGACGTATGTAGAGTTGTATTCAAGTTTCGAACGAAAATTAATCCCCACATTTTGATGTTTTCCTTCCCACAGTACACCACAAAAATAAAATTATATTTTAGACTAAGACTAGTAATAGTATTATTTTATAACTAGTAATTAGCTAATTTGTTTTGTACTAGTAACTGATAAATGTTTTTTTAATTTTTTATATTAAGACAACAAAGCGCGTTGCACATTTTCGACTCACATCAGGCGTGCTGTCGTCGTCAATGAAATCAGCTAGAGATCCTTCCGAGTCCTCTTCTTCTTCCCTTTCCCTCTGAAAAAGAAAAAAAAAACTCCTCTTATAATCTCCTCTTATAATCTTTTCTTAATCAATGTTTTTAACAATAAATCATTTTAGCATTGAAAAGAAACACGCCAAGTTTTCAATTTTGTCCAGAAAACTAAACTTGAAATGCTTAGCCGTATTGTAAAACCGGCGCAAAAATTATACAGCGGTCACCAACAACCGCAGTCTATGGTGCCAGCTGCAACGCTATCAAGCTTGGTGACTATGGTTCCTCCCGTCCAAATTGTACCACGTGTTTCTGCTGGCATTCTGGAGGGAGCTCCCTGTCCTGCAGTGGACGTTACGTGTAATGTCATATTTTTTTTTACTGTCAGTGAGCTTACTTTTGACCCCGATCTAGCCCTGAGGACAGAGATTAGGTCGACGATGGAACGAGCGTGCCTAGAAGAAGCCTATTCACTCACGACTTGAACAATGATGGTGTTTGTTTGTATACCTTCTTCTGTTGCATGATCTCGTAGCGCTCGGAGTTGTACTTGAGCACGAGCGGGTGCGTCCATATCCGCTGCAGCGACTGGAAGTCCGGGAACAGGAAGCCGGAAGACTTGCCTGCCAGCGGCCTGCACCAAAACAAAGTTTTTATCATTTTCACTTAAGGCGATCCGTCTTTCATACTCAATTCAAATGACTTGCATTCTTATGTGGAACATAAAATGCTGTTGAAAAACGAGTGTATACTGCTATTTTTAGTTCAATTTTTCGCTGATTAATACAAAGATAAACTAATGCATCGAAAGTACTACCGTATAGATCGCACACTCACAATGGTAATATTGAATCAGAAATTGCTAGCAAAAACTAGTACTTTCGGTGCATTAGCTGTATCTTGGTATTAATCAGCGAAAAATTTTACCAAGAATATCAGTATACACTCGTTTTTCAACAGCATTTTATGTCCCGCATAAGAATGCAAGTCATTTGAATTTAGTATGGAAAACGGATCGCCACTACCTATTTACTATTATGTAATCTGTGCCAGTGGCGCAACCAGTCGCGCAACCAGTCTCTAGTTTCTACTGTTTTTGATGAATCAGACACCCTCTTTTAATGTATCTGACTTATTTGTATTGACTGAATCATAATAATAAAAACTCTATAGATTTGAATTCTGAATTGATCTGTATATTTCATTCGAACATTTTTTGGAAAAACGTAAATAAAAGTTAGTATTTCCATACTATGTGACGGCATTATTTATAGCATTGGAAAGTAAGTGCAGTTCTGCTGTACCATTTATTAGTATCAGTAGTCCGGTTGATGTTGACAACCGAACTACTGAGACAAAAGAAGTCTCAGTAGTTCGGTCCCGGACAAAGCAACCAAACTACTGAGACTAGACGACACTAATGCACAGGGTTCATTTTATTTAGCAGCTCGTAATTTCATGTTTGACAGGTGTCAGAAGGGACCTATTGCGATGGCCGAGCTTTAGTACTGACCGGCGCGAGTAGTTCTCCAGATAGTGCTGGTAGAGCTTGACCTGCACGTCCGTGAGCGTGATGAAGAGCACGTACTCGTGTTTGGGGGGCAGGAAGGGCGCCAGCACCCCGTAGTCGCGCCTCTGGAGACAAATTGTCGCGATTGTAATAGTGGCCCTGAGTCAAGTGGCTTTCTACAATCGCAAACGCTAGTAGAATACAATGAAAATATATGGGATTGACATTAGCTAACTAAATATTGCGTGACAGCTAATATCAATCACATACATTATTTTTCTATTCTATAGCGTTTGCGATAGTAGAAAGCCACTTGTGTCCAGGGATACATTCAGCAACGTCACGTACTGTGTGGTGCCGGCAAATATTAGTACGCACGGCAGCAAGCACTTAGAAACAAAGCGCTCTTTTCATACTATCGGCGTTCTTTTGTTTTAACGGTATCTCGGAATCGCTGCGGTGAAGAAGCAGCCTAATGGGTTAAGGGGCTACCTTTGATCCACTAGCGCCCCCATCAGTTAAAAAAATATTACTCGCTAAATACGAAACTTAACAAAAATCCGGAAAGACAGACATTTGTTCATTTAGAAACTATTTACTCTGTAAAATAAAATTCACTGTAGTTACAGATACAAAAACTGCTAAAAGTGGCCGTTTTTCGCACTTTTTGTATCTGTAACGACAGTGTGTTATATTTTTCTGAATTGATAGGTTCTGATTAAACTTGGATACCTTTACTTCAATCTCTCTTTCCGGATTTTCGATAAGTTTTGTATTTAGTGAGTAATATTTTTTAAACTGATGGGGGCGCTAGTGGACGGGAGGTAGCCTCTTAATGAACCGGTACCATCTAACAACAGCGGTCACCACCAACCGCGATCCATGGTGCTAACCGCAACGCTGACAAGCGTGATGACTACGAGTACCCTGGAACTTCCCCGCCAAATTGTACCACGCGTTTTCTGCTTGGAATTTTGACTACCTACGGTATTTCCCCTCCAAATTGTACCACACGTCTTCTGCTTGGAATTCTGGAGAGAGCTCACTGTCCTGCAGTGGATGTTTCATGGGATGTTATGATGATACATGAAACAAACTATGGAACACATAGTACATCAAGGCCTCCTCTTCTTTAATCCAGAACCTCCAGACGATCTTTTGTACTTTCCATTTGACGTCGCCTATTGGTTGAACTAAAAGCTTGAATTTAGAATTATAATTCAAACTCAAACTCATTAAACTACATCGCCTCACTAACAAAATGGCGCCACGGTGGAAAAAAAAAGAAGCGACAATAAAAACCCACGCGCTCTTTTTAATATGTTTGAATGTACAGGATTGATACAATAAACCTATGTCAATTTGAATGTTTATTTTGATGAATTTCAATTTGAATGTATATAGCCTATTCCTAAATAATAATAGGGATGATTCCTGGGTAAAAAACTAAATGAAATACTGTAAAACACACCGAAAAATACACCTGTAAAATTACTGAAAATCTATTTCAAATGTGTAGTTTTAAAATGCATTTCCCATTTTTATTTTACTCTATTCGCAAAACTAACAACTATAAGGCACAGCAGACGGCAGACTTTATGTCCATGACAATCCGCCAGTGTGGCTGGTATTGCGAAAATTATAGTTTTTATCAGAATAAAATTCAAACTTATCACTTTCCAAAATTGCTCTACGTTTTAAACTAAATAACACTCAATCTAAACAACCTTTTCGACTAAATAACTCTGAACTGAACAATTCAAGCTGTTTTCCTCCCAAACCAGTTTTTAGAAACTACGCGCATAGAAGCGGAGCGTTTTTCTCGTGTCAATGATATTATTAAACTATATTAATATCGAAAATAAATGCAGTACCGGCCACACTGGCGGACTGTGACGACATAAAGCAAGGAGGTTTTAGTAACAGCTCTTGCTGCTAAGGAGGGAGCCATAAGCGTAGCACTTTCTTGCGAAGGACCTCCATACTAAAATGTATGGATTTTTTTCAATACCAAAAAACGTAAAATTGTTATCATTCTCTCTGAGAAAAATGTGTCATGGGACTAATAAATGCTACTACCACATTTTTTCTGGTGAAAACACTTACCATTCAGGAAAAAAACGGTGTTAAAAATCACGCATAAAATGGCTATTACGGATTATTTAGGCTTCCGTTCTTAGTATTAATTATCAATTCACCTGTGAAAAACTATATATTTTCACTTTCGCAAACAAAGTTTATACTAAAACATTAGATTTTTAAAGATATCTCGATTTTTGTAAAACTAAACTGAGTTTTTTGACCGACTAGAATGGGCGACAGTGAGACGCTTTACACCTCACTAGCTCATACAGAATATGTATATGGCGGACTCTATAGTTTTTTACTCTGAGACATAAAGTCTGGCGTCTGCTGCCTCTATAAATTAAGTATAAAAGACATAAACACTGGCAGACACGTTTTCGCTGATAAATAAACGTTTAAGCGACCCCGTTGAAACTGAGTTTAGACATTGCAGTAACATTATAAAAATAAATAATAATTTTGCCCACATTTTATAACTCGCTATTTATATGTTTCTTTATTAGTGTGCAATAAAGTGTTATTAATTCATCCACAAAAAAAAACAACCAAAAATGTGTGATATAATGAAATGATCAGTGTTGTTTACCTGCACGGCTCCGTCAAGCATCTTGTGAAGCACGTGAGAGCGTCGCTTCATAATCTTGATGTCGTATTCCGTTGAGTCTGTATACTGGCCGTTGGTGATCGGGTTCACGAAACGGTTGAGGTACTCGTTATATTTACCAAGCAGGTTGGGTTTCACGAATTGTACCATGCAGTAGTCTGGGGAAAACAAGTACACAAATCAGGAGTGTATAAATATACAAAAAATCCCTGATTGGCTGAAGTGGATACGACTATGTAAGTAGGTACAGTCAAAAGCATGACAAGCTCTACTCACCCCCTCCTCACTCCCTCTGACTCATCCAAACTCATTATTGCGTACGTATTATTGCCGACAGAGGGATATAATATCCAATGAGCTCGAAATGACCCCCCATGCATAAACGTATCCACATCAATAAACAACAACACTGCTCTAAGGCCCTTCTGACTAGAGGATGTACATATGCGTTTCATACGCATATGATTCGCATTGCTTGCGAGTCCCCGCTATACCATTGAAGACGGAGTCGAGACAAAATTTTAGGCATGTATATTCACACTGCTTTTCAATCACCTACGAACTGAGTATATTACTCAAAACATAAAATTTAAACAATTTTTCGAAATACGGAAAAAATTACCTCTCATACGAAATGCGCTATCGAATTTGATGGTGTTTTCTGTGAGCACTTCATAACTTATACATACTGGGTGTAAGGGACAGCCTTCCGAATACTGAAAGCGCATGATTGATCAGTCAACGTAACTGAACAACTTTCAGCGAAAACAATTTTCAGGTAATAAAAAAATAAATCTGCCTCCAAACAAAGTGAAAAATCAAGTTTGTAATTTTGTATGGAGAGGCCGAGTTCTTCAAACTTCAATGAATCAAGAAAAAATAAATCAGCGTCCAGACAAACTGTTCAATCAAGTTTGCAATTTTGTATGGAGAGGCCGAGTTCTACAAACTTGATCGGGCAGTTTGTATGGAGGGTGATTTATTTTTTCATTTCCTAAAAGTTTTATTCGCGGAAAGTTGTTCAGTTACGTTGACTGATCATGCCCTTTCAGTATTCGGAAGGCTGTCCCTTACACCCTGTATATTAATGAAGGTTGTTATTTATTAGTGTTTCTGTGATTCCTTCCTGTAACTTACATTCTTTAAGGTTGTTTTGTAAGGGTGTTCCGGTGAGCACGATGCGACGCCTCGTCCTCACTCGGTTCATGGACTGCGACAGGCTGGTCTTCTCATTCTTCAGCAGGTGACCCTCGTCGCACACCACTAGGTCCGGACCTGTTTACACAACAAACATTTACAATGAAATATTATACACCTGTTTCCCGAGACTTCATTCGTAAATTGAGTATAACTATATCCTTTTCTTTCATCAAAATCGATTCAGCGGTTTATCATTGAAAGCGTGACAGACAGACAGATAAGGTTGCTTTAACATTTGTAATATAAATACACTACGCCAGAATTATACATTCTTAAGAATCTAAAGCGGGCCTTACATTATCCAATCTGCAGAGCACTTGCTGAGCCAGAGCGCGTTCAGTTTGGATCGTGTAAATGCAGTTAGATAGCTAGATCACTGGCTTAATTACTGTCTAACTGCATTTACAAGATCCAAACTGACCTAGTGAGCTCGTGTTCTTAAGTGTTTCCAAATGCATAAAATTTTACAAATAACCTTAATTTTCAATGTAAAAAGTGGTAAAAATGTGAATACTTTTAACTATTCCTATGTTAAACGTTATGTGTGTGTAAATCGCGAGTGAATGGGTTTCTTTTGGGCAAGCTCGTTCCATTGTCGACCTCATCTGTCCTCAGGGCTAGATCGAGGTCAAGAGTAAGCCCATAGATAATTAAAAAAAAATCACCTCTCAAGCTCGGAAAACTTTGCTCTATCGGTCGAAATCTATGTGCAAAAGACATTTATGGCCGCTAGCTTTGAATAGGTTTTTGAAATTAGAACTTGATGTTGAAGTATGGTATAAGGTCAGGCACTATTCGTCAGCTAATCGCTGTTGTAAATGTAAAATTGTGTCTCGCTAGACAGCAACGTTATTTTGCGTCTTGTGCCTTGAAACCCTCGCTACCCACAGGATTCTTTTTTTGGACTTCTTGAAAAATCGAAGTTACCAAACGTCTGTCATTATTGACCCTTATGTGTTGCGCACGATCTTGCCCGCCCATACCTGGGTCGACGAGACTCTCCTGGAACTGTTTGAGCATCTTCTTCTTGAACTTCTTTGGGTTGTCGGCGGAGAGGTTTCGGAACATTTCGTATCCTAGTACGCAGACGCCGCCGTGTTCGAACCACGACGATAGCTGGTACGCGCGTTCCGAGTTCTGCTTGAACCTAAACAAAAATGTTATAAAAAATAATGAGAAACAATATTATGCACATCAAAATTTATGATTGTGCATCAAAATTACTAACTTTGCATCAAAAATAATTATTATACATCAAAAAGTTTTAGGTTCTTTAGCCTTGCGACCACAACGAAAGAAAGAAAGAAAAAAATAAAGAAAGAAATTAGTGGCTAAGAAAGTTTTATTGCACGTTGTTTGTGGCTGAGTTAGTAATTTAGAATGCAATAATGATTTTAAAAAGAAGTCTAATGGTATTAAAAAGAAGTCTGGTTAACTAACATCTTAAATATAATTCCGTAACCTGGAAGAAGTATAAGAAATTCGTAAAAATATTATTGATTTTGGCTTTTCTGAAAACCTTCAATGTTGGGGCAAAGTAAAAAGTAAGCTAACTTACCTGGACAACTCATAAACATCAACTTCGTAGTCCGTGTCGGCGTGTTTGAGCCATATTTTGAATTCATTCACCCAGTTGAGTACGGTGGACAGGGGACACACTACCAACACTCGATTTACTTTCGTCTTGTCACTGTGTATTAGCAGGGTGTGCGTCAGTGATACTACCTGAAAAAATAATAATTTAGAAATGGCATGAAAAATTTGAATAGAGAACTACCAACGAATGAGTACAGTCAAGGCGGACGTCTTGATTAGCCCCTATGTTCATAGGTTTAAGTGTCACAAAGTCAAGTGTAAAAGAGCATTTTCCAAAAACTAAAAATGGATTCGGACCTTGAAACTGAACAATTTTTTTAAAGTTATAATGATTTTTTACTTGAAGTTGATAAAATTGTGGAACAAAAGTGACTTGACCTCACTATTAAGTGGGCAATTAGATGTCAGGTCACAAAGAAACTTTTTATAGTAAGATAAGATGACTTACTTGTAAGGTTTTGCCGAGACCCATGCAGTGAGCGAGAATACAACCCGATCCTCTGTCCTTCTTGATTCGCTTTACGCTCTCAAAGCACGCGTCCCACATGAACTTTATTCCGTTCGCCTGAAATTAGGTACATATAGTTGATTACGCAAAGCTAACAAAGAAAGGTACACAACTGTCCGGCTCTGATTTGATATATGTTATGGAGTGGTCTAAAATAGCAGACACGTATTTTTTTAGTCAGCCCATGTGGTGTAGACAAAGAATAGTACACTCAACCGCACGTTAGTGGAAACACTTTTGGACCTTATGGCGTGGTAATAGAGTTGTAAAAGTTTCTACCGACGAGCGGTTGACCGTACCAACCCATCTCTACCCGTGGGTGTCGTAAAGGCGACTAAGTGTTAATGAACCAGAGGATGGGCAGCAGCATCCTTGTGTATCGTATCATCTTTCTTATTATTCTTTTAGCAGCTCATACTAACCATATTGGGAGAAATTCACCAACAAAGTACTAAAACGCACTTGCTCTGTAAAGAGATTATTTTCAAGCAAATTACTAGTTAATTAGCTGTTTATGTTTAAGACATGGAAAAAATAATAGATACGTGTTTTGTTCTAGCGGCTCTGACACGTAGCCGCTAAAATAAATAAATAATAATAAGTAATGGTAAATATTTACCTGAAAAAAGTACGGTACTTGCGAGTTGAAAATTAGCTCTCCGTGACCACTGTGCCTTCCATACCCACCCCTCGTCACACCTCGGGCACTACATACGTAGAGCGCGAATTTGAAATTGGAAGGTCGCGTAGGCTCGCATTTCAGTACAAAAGACCCTCAGAAGGAGCACGAGATTGTAGTGGGCGGGTGCGCGCGGGGGTGCAGGGTGGGTTGCAAGGGGACGGAGAGTGTCCGCTCTGTACTGTGCTTCTTGTAAGGCTCAGCGCAGACAGAGAGGAGCGCATTGGAGAGGATTTTATTAAGGCACTCGAAAATCAACCCGACAAAAAAGGCTCGCGCATCCTCGAGGATACGCGAGCATCCGCGCGCGGCGGCGAGCGCGCAGTGTTGTCAGTGAATTGTTTTTTTAAGATTTACCTACCTAAAGCGCAATTATAACCATACCCCAGTCCACCATTGTTGACGAACCGCGACAAACTGGCACGGTAGAAGATGACGGTTTACTCGCGCAGGCTCGCGCGATCCCTCAGGAAATGCCCGAGCCCGCGCGAGGATTATTCCGTTCTGTCTGCGCTGGGCCTAAGCAGGTTTTGTTTTCACTTCGATCTTTTTTAGTCTCTTACCTGATGGGGCTTAAGTTTTTTGACGAGTCCTCTGTCCAGTTCAATGAGCGGCTCTTTGGTGTCCGGGTCGAAGTCGAGCACTACTTTGTCCAAGATCACTTCATCTGGTTTACCAGACTCGTCGAATTGCAAGTTGTTGTACTAGAAATGTTACAGATATTGATATCAAGTTATCATTAGCGGCGGGACATATCAATAAGGCGTCGGTCGTGGGTGAGGTGAGGGTATGGCGTGGTTATGGCCATACCCTCGTATGGCGTCGTTATGGCGAGGTTATGGCGTGCTTATGGCGTGGGTGCGGTGCTTCAAGATGGCGGCGGCAGTGGACGTATTTAGGGCATTCTAAATTTCGATTTTTATAGTAATTAGTAAATGTAAATTTATACAAGTTAATCGAAATCGTTAATGGGTAAATTTATTGAATACAATTTAATTATACAAGTTAATCGAAACCCGACCATGTAACTAAATAATTATTTGCTATAAGTTGCCATGCTTGATCCTGCACACATCTGTTACTATAACATGATCGATTGTAATCGTATATTACGGGACATTTTTCTATTAACTCGCAAAACGCGATATTAAATTGCATATCGTCACGAATTTTGATAATACTGCGGACGGATCTGTGTGCATTCGTATGGCGTGCCACCTCAAACTGCAGCGCGGTGCGGGCGGGAAGCGTCGCCTGCACTGCGCCCTCACCCCACCCTCGCCACGCCACCTCAACATGCACGGCGCCATATCACTTCTATACATTTTGTATGAAACACGAAGTGACGGGCGACGCTACCGTGCCATACCCTCGCCTCGCCCTCGACCGACGCCACATTGATATGTCTCGGGCCTTAGAAACATGACATTCAGACAAGTTTACAGTGTTCATGTTTTTATTGTAACACAATAAAGTGAAAAATCTTTCAAGTGTTTTGTTTCAGATTTAGCGTAACATTAAATTTAAAGGAGCTTTGTGCAACTGCTTGTAAGTCTTTTGAAGGTCCAATGTTTTTGTTCTTTTTAGTTACTGTCGTTTAATTGAATAAAAGCTATCGAGATTAGTTTTCTTAACTTTAAATGTCGAACTAAGTAGCTAAGTTACCAATTTAAGGACGCAGGTGCCATGCATCTTTCTCATTCTCATAGGTGTAGTAAAAGGCGACTAACCTTTAACCGGAGGACGTGTGCGGCATGCTTTTGATTATCATACCACCATACTACGGTCACCAATCACTGAGGTTGCTAGCCGTAACGCTAACAAAGGTGGTGATTATGCTAAAGCAACCCAACATATTCCACACCTTTTGTAGGAATTTAGTAAAGGCATAGAATAGAGATGTAGGTATAGTTCTACTAAAGTATATGTATAGGCTATTAAGGATAAAAATAATTATGATGTTTACTGATTATAAGAGGAAGAAAAAGATTGTTACTTACCATCTTTTGCCTTTCCGCGATACGAGCCAAACGTTCCTTTTCCTCCCTCGCCGCCTTTTTCGTAGCCTCCTCCAATTGGTTCTTTCCCATGACCTAAAATAAACGGTAATAATTTTATGTTAACAAATCACGGCCAAATCCAAGAGACTGTTAGGTTTTGCTCGGAAACAGAAGCGCACACTAAGCACGCCCGGTTGACCTTACAGAAGACAATCCAAAGAAATCAATTAATTAATTGCATTATCTCGTCATAATATATGAAAACTATAAAGCGCCAAATTCAATCGAAACAAAAAAATATATTGATTAGGCGACAAACTCCGCGATAGTAAAATCGATCCCACATCATTGGAAACATGATAAAGGTAGTCTCAAAGTTAAAGTGTTCCATGTCAGTGCGGTTTAAGTACGCGCTGTAGCAAGGAAGTGAAAGCAAAACCAGCCACTTGCTTTCGGGTACCGGTGGTACCCAAACTTTTTTTTGGGATAGATTGCACCCCTTTCGCTAGAATACGCATAAATTGCACATCGAACCAGTCCCAGTCGAAATCCCGGATGCCGTAAACAAAAGTTGTTTAGGGCTTTCATTCTGAGAAATAAAACTTGGAGCGAAGTTACTTGTAGCGCTCGAAAATATTTAAATAGGTTGCTTGAGTGACCATGGGTACTGCCGGTACCCAGGTACATCGGACTTAAAAAGACATATTCTGGTGGAGCAAGTGACTTGAAGCTGAACTAGAGCTACGCTAAAAACGCCCGAAACTAGAGGCTTGCACAAGGACAAAGTGTTTCCACAGACATGCGGCTCGAGCAAACAAGTTTCTTACCCTTCTGATATTCTTTCTCCCGTGCTTGCTTTTCCCCTCGTTCTCAGTGTCCGATCCTGACCCATCGCTGTCTATCTGTTTGATACGTCGTCTTTTCTTCTTTCTGCAAATACAAGTTGCAATTTAACGTGTTGCTCACACCGTGAAACTGAACAACTTTGCCCAAGGAACATGGTCACTTCCGTACTTAGTATTAATGATCAATTCATAAGTAAAATAAATGGTACAGCAACACTGCACTTACTTTCTCGCGATAGGCAAGTGAATATCAACTGCAAACTTAAATTTGTAATGCTATACATAAAGTATGGAAATACAAACTTAAATATGAGTTTTTCCATAAAATGTTCTCATGAAATATACCTCCACAGATCAATTCAGAATTCAAATTGTCAAATATTAAGACATACTAACCGTAAACGATTTCGAGAAAATCGCATGTTTAAATTTTGGCAGAACTGGAACACCCTTTATATGAATTTTCACAGATCAATGGATACAAGCGTAAAATACTTGCATGGAATTTCACAACACATTTCTTAGGAAAAGTTGTTCATTTTAGTCTACTGAGCAAGCCCTTTAAATTTTTGGTACATCCTGTATACTGGATTTTAGGTAGATAACCAATTCAGAATCCAAATTATAGAACATTAAAATAACCTCAATGGAACCAATTTTCAGTAAATATACCAATTTTACATTTTAGGAATAAGGGAACACCTCTTATATGAACTTCCACAGACAAGTGGATACTAGCGCAAGATACCTTGCATGGAGATTCTTGGTCATGCAAAGTTTCATCAAGATTTTATGAGCCGTTTTTACAAAAATTACAGTTTTTAATTTTCGTTGTATGACAGCTACCCTCAAAATGAGAGCCAGCAGGAAACCACTCAGAATCCTTCGATGGATTTGCATAAAACTCTTAAATTCAAAATATTATATCAATCGGACCATTCAGTTAGCCACTAGGCCACAGCGTGACGGACAGACCGACCGAAGGACCGACCGACCAACGGACGCACATTTTTGGGAGACTTGATTTTTATGATGTATAAGTGATATAGCGCACATTTTTGAGAAAATTAGAAAATCATTTTTTTTTTCACGAATACAATACCTTTCTCGCTCCGCTCGAAAGTAAAAAAGATATATTTACACTTTCGCAAATAAAGTTTTGCTAAAACATTAGATTTTTAAAGATTTCTTGATTTTTGTAAAACTTAACAGAGTTTTTTGACCGACTGTATAGTCGACGGAGACGTTAAACACTTCACTACCTCATACAGACTATGAATATGATGGA
Source organism: Athrips mouffetella (assembly GCA_947532105.1). Lineage (NCBI taxonomy): Eukaryota > Metazoa > Arthropoda > Insecta > Lepidoptera > Gelechiidae > Athrips > Athrips mouffetella. The sequence goes on along the minus strand of OX383965.1, from coordinate 20,152,232 downwards.
CTCAAGTGCGCATACACATAGCGATCCGTTTTACAGATCCGTTATTTGTTGGCGTAGTTGTATGAGAGAGTTCACACACAATACAGTATTCCGAATCCAATAAAAAATACCGATCCGACGAAATATGCAGCAATCCGTTCTACATGTCCTTTAAACCTATACGTTATTAGCGTATGTAGTTGTATGAGCTAGTTTACACATATGACAGTATTCCGGATCCAGTGAAAAATCCCACACACAACGTAAATACTGAAATCGGTCCAGTAAATGCTGTGTGAATATTACCTCCAGTAGCGACAGATCTGATAAAAATAATCCTGTAAAAACGGACGCTCTATGTGTACGCGCCCTTACTCTGTGTGACATACCCTTCTTCAGCGGACGATCCACCCGACGCATCACTATCCGAGCCTTTCTTCTTCCGCTTTGAGCGTTTGATAGGTTCCGAATTGTCGTCTTCAGAGTCCTCGAAATCGCTGATCCTAACATCTTTGTCTTTTTCCTTGCGGCGTGAGGACCCACCCTCAGAATCAGAAGATATAGTGTTGGCTTTGCGACGTTTTGATTTCAAGCTGCAATAAGACGAAACAGAGTTTTTTTTTACCAGACATCCGGTTGCCATCTTAATAGTGAGGTCAAAAGCAAAAAAAAACCGGTCAAGTGCGAGTCGGACTCGCGCGCCGAGGGTTCCGATATACCTATAGTATTTTTGGAAGCAATAAAGTCCATTTTCAGGACCGCAAAACTAAATTTGTTTGTAAAGGTTTTTTGCAGATTTCTGAAAAACTGTGCAACTTAGAAAGATCGTTTTATTTTTGCTGTAAAGTTTATATAAACTTCTGTCAACTGTAATTAATTCAGATTTTTCCTTACTCAAACTTCGGAGATAAGGGGGGGGGAATGGTATTTTTCTTGACATTTTTCATCATAACTTTAAAACTAAGAAATTTAAAAAAATACAAAAATATATTTTAAAATGTACAAGTAAAGCCCTTTCATATGATACCCCACTCGACCTAGTAGCGACAATTTGAAATTTGGCTCCCCCTATTTTGGCCCCCTTTATATTAATAATCATACTTTTTTCAAAATTTTTTCTTGTGCAATTAAGTTGGGCAACTATATTCTAAAACTATTCCAAATTTCAGGTTGATAGCATAAGTGGTTGCTGAGATATAGAGGTGTGACAGACAGACGGACAGACAGACAGAGCGGCACCATAAGGGTTCCTTTTTTTTACCATTTTGGTATCGGAACCCTAAAAAAAAAAGGACTTCTGGAACAACACACTTATCACCTGATCAGCATTTTTATGTCAATCCCTACTGCGTGTAAGTACTCACTAAGTCTGTATCTGCTGTGTACTGTACTAACTAAGTCTGTAGTAGCTGGTGTCTATCATACGGGTCTCCTAGTATACCTAGACACCAGTCTTTCACATAGATAACCTTTACTAGTGTGTCTTACTAATTCATACTGTACTATTATCTATGTGAGAGAATAATAAAGTTTTTTTTTTTAATTATTATTAATTTACCTCACATACAAGTATCGTCACTTTCGTTACTTTGTGAAATCTCATGTATGAAAGACCAAGCTCCCGTTGCACGAAACCCTACCTCACAAGCTGGCAGATCCTTAATGTAATAATAGTGATAAATACTACTTAGGAACACTGGATTTTAGTAGGTTGCCATCGAATATCCTGGAAGAACATTTATTTTTTTTCGTCGTCGTATCGCTATTTTGATCGAAAATTACATCATAAGGTGGCAGATCAAAACACTTAATCATCGAAAGAGACAAATTTAGAAATAACAACCCGCATAGGTTGCCATCCCAAACCCTGGCAGGTTTCAAGGTCAGCCATGTTTAGAGCCCCAAAAATGGGGTCAATTACCTCATCATGTGGCACGATGAAATTTATGCAGATCGATTGCCCTAGACGTCCCGTTCATGGATATATAGGGTTGCCTGCCTTCAGCTTGGCAGTTTTTCTGGTCAGCCACTGGTGTTTCTGGTTTTTGGTGTCTCTTTTGATGAGTAAACGTTTCGATCTGCCACCTTATGATGTAATTTATGATCAAACGACGACGAAAAAAAAAAAGTTTTTCCAGGATATGCGTTGGCAACCTACTAAAATCCAGTGGTCCTGAGTAGTATCTATCACTACATTACATTTCTGCTACCTTGTGAGGTAGGGTTTCGTGCAACGGGAGCTTGGTCTATGATAAGTAAATTTTTTTTAGCCTTGTCGGAAAAGTCGTAGAACAAAAGTTGTTGCTTTTGATCTCATTAAAAAGTAAGCAAGATATACTTTTAGCTAAGGACTCCTGCTGAACCAGCTGGTCCAAAAAAATAACCTACAGTCTTAAGTAGTTCGATTAGAATGACAGCAGTGTGCGAGCAGGACGGAGCGATGCGCTACACATTGGAGTGACAGAGACACGTATCGATCGGACCTGAGGTGCTACCGCCGAACTCAATCGTTATCGAATCTCTCTTTTCTTCTTGTATTTACAAACAGAGAGAATCGGTAACGATTGAGTTCGGCGGTAGGGCCTCCGCTCTCATGCATAGTTTTTCCTGCACGTTCTACATTAATTTGAGGTTATGATTTTGTTTACAAAACACCTGACTCTTTGAGAACTCTATTATACACTACACCTACAGTATACTTACTTGTCTGAATCCGAGTCGGTTTCCTTTTTGGCTTCCTGTACAGAAAAAAGAAACTTAACATTATACAAACCTATACCACACAATACACAGTTGGGTTTTAAATGAAATACGTATGTACACAACAAGTTTACAACCTATAGTGGGATGTGGCTACTTTTAGGATTAGGCTTTTATAGTAAATTTTGCCATTGACTCGAAAATAAGAAGAATACTACTTATTAAACACCCCTCGTGCTCTTTTGCTTTGGTTATATGTTGTACTAGCTGTTGCCCGCGACTTCGTCCGCAAGGGATTCTATCTATCTGACCATCCATCCATCCACCCTTCCGTCTATCTGTCGTCCGTCCGTCCATCCAACCATCTGTCCAACCGTCCGTCACACCATCCCTGTCCCTGCCCCTTTCCCTCTCCCCCTGCCCCTTTCCCTCTCCCCCTCCGCCCCCTCCCTCTCCTCCTCCCTTTTCCTCACCCTCTTCCTGTCCCTCTCCCACTCCCTCTCTCTACCCCTTCCCCTATCCCTACCCCTAACGCCATCTTTACCGCTATCCCTATCTTCATATAAACATAGAAACGACACCCATATTGATTTCTAAACATTTCAACCCTATCGCACCCCAATTTCACGTCCACCAAATTGGATTTCAAAGTTGTTGTAGTTTTTGTAATCAGCGACCCAATAAACCATACAAATGACACCCATATTGATTTTTAGACATTTCAACCCTATCGCACCCCAACCCCAATCCCAAGGGGATGATGGTATTTCACGTCCACCACGTTGGATTTCAAAATTGTTGTAGTTTTCGTAATCAGCGACCCAATGAATGGTTCAACAAACGATACCCATATTGGTTTTTAGACTTTTTCACCCCATTTCCCTTTTTTAGGGGTTGAATTTGGGGTGGAATTTCAATAACAGTGATAAACATTGCATAGAATTACAAACCTAATGCCTAAATAATAAATTATGTGGAATTTACTTTAAAAATAAAGGATTTTCAACTTCATCCCCCTTTTCACCCTTTAGGGTGTCGAATTTTCAAAAACCCTGAGATACATAAATATTAATTTTTAGTCGGAAGCCTAAATACAAAATTTGAAGATCCTAACTTTAAAACTGACGGACTTTCATACAAACTTTCATCCCCTATTTTACCCCCTTAGGGGTGGAAATTTGTAAAACCCTTTCTTAGTGCACCGTTAAACCTCATAAGAAACCTACATGCCAAATTTGGAATTTCTAGACCCAGCGGTTTGGGCTGTGCGTTGATATGTCAGTCAGTGAGTCAGTCACCTTCTTCATTAACATTAAATGCGTTTTCCTGTGGGAATGAAGTGCTTTCCCGCGGTAAAAAGTAGCCTATGTGTTATTCCAGGACCTAACCTATATGTGTGCCAAGTTTCATTAAAATCCATTCAGTAGTTTTTACGTGAAAGAGTAACAAATATCCATCCATCCATCCATACTCATAAACTTTCGCCTTTATAATATTACGAGTAGTAGGATTCTTCTTTAAGCTAAAATCATTACAACATTTTGAAAAGCTTACCGTATTGTTGTCCTTAGAACTGTCTGATTCAGATTCCTCTAGCAAATCGTCTTTAGCGAGATGGTCTAAGGCACCACCATTCAGCCCAGTCGAAAGCGATATGGGAGGTAAATCTGGGAAAAAATGTATCATATTAATCTGATTTATATTCTTAATAGACACACTTTGGAAGGTTCTAAAAGTAGTATTACTAGAACTAGATTGAACTAGTATTACTAGATATAGTATAACAAGATTACCTCCACCAGTCGTGATCATATTTTCCATCTTTGCCACAATATTTATGATAATAATTATGTAGTTTCACTTTATATGTAATATTTGAGAAATATGACTATCTCGAATGATATTTTCCAAAAGATGGGGGCTGATGAGTAGTGATATAAAAACTTTGGCCTGTTTGGCCAAACCGGGGGCTAAAGTAGTCCAGTCGCTTAACGTCTTATATCGCCAAATTCACCCAATTTCACCAAAGTGCACCAAATTTTTTCCAGGTTTCACTTTTGTTAGCTCTGAATATCACGTAAAAAAATATCCCTTTTCAGATTTTCAGGCTTGTATGGAATGACTAAAGCCCCCGGTTTTTGTGTCTGTCGCTTAACGTCTTATATCGCCAAATTCACCAAAGTGCACCAAATTTTTTCCAGGTTTCACTTTTGTTAGCTCTGAATATCACGTAAAAAAATATCCCTTTTCAGATTTTCAGGCTTGTATGGAATGACTAAAGCCCCCGGTTTTCGTGTCTGGTCAAAGTTTTTATATCACTACTCTTCAGCCCCCATCTTTTGGCATGAGAATTGTTTTTGCTGAACGTTTTTTTGTCCTTTTTCGTTTCCAGACATTGACCTCCTGAACACCGGGCTCCGGTTTGGAACTTCTTACATAGTTTTTCGTGATCCTCTCATGAAGCAGCTATTGAGACAGATTATCGCGTTAAATTTTTATCGTCAATAGAAATTCGTCAATAGAAGACAATTTAATGGTCTGGTATCAGTATAAGCTTCTCTATTACAAGCAATTACTTTCGTTCGCCTAGAGTATCAAGTAAAAAAAATACTTTTCACAATGGCCTCAACACCGGGCTCCGGTCTGGAACTTCTTACATAGTTTTTCGTGATCCTCTCATAAAGACCCAGCTGAGACATCTCTTTCTCACCCTGATTATCACGTGAAAAATTCTTGTCGGCTCCTCTACGAATTCGCGAGAGTAGCCCCCGGCACCTAACTCCGATGCTGTTAAGGCTACTACCCACGCCAATGACCTTGGCCGTATGGGCGGAGCTTATACCCTCTCCCCGCTCAACCCGTAAGTGTAGTAAGGTTAGCGGTACGTACAGGCGCGGATCCAGGGGGGGTCACAGGGGTCATGACCCCCCCCCGAAATCCCCGTCTCACTGGTTGCTGCTAAAGTTTCCATTCCAATAGTAAGCCGACAGATAAAATATCTGCCAGCTAAATATGTCTGTTTTGTGCCTGTGTTTATCAGTCAGTTAAAACAATCAGACACTTGTGAAACAAAATATTTTCAGTTTATAGGGAAGCGGTGAAACGGGCCCTTAAGTATGGAGAGGCCCTACCTTCTTTGCTTCGTGGGAGAGGCCGAATTTTATTTGTTTTATGGTTCTCGGGGCAAAAGTTGTTGTTGTTGCTTTCAGGAAAAGTACTTTGGAGCTGGCAAGATATGAATCTAACCATCATGTTCCTTAGGAAAATTTGTTTAGTTTAATGGGAAGATTATTACTTGCAGTTTTGGCGCTGCACACATCGGTGTAGCGTCCACGGAACTTAAACTTGACTTTTCGTATTTCTCAACGGGACACTAACGGAGGGCTTTTAAATTGGCACGCATTTGTATCTTTTGTATTGTAAAAGCAAATCTAGGACTAGGCCCTTCCAGTTTTCGCCGATTTCGGTCCTTACACCCCATACTATACAGAGTCAGGGTGTAAGGGACAGGGCATAATTGATCAGTCAACGAAACTGAACAACTTTCAGAATATTAAACTTTCAAGAAATAAAAAAATAATTAGTCTCTTTAAACAAACTGTCGAATGAAGTTCACAATTTTGTATGGAGTTGAAATTTTTGTTTTATTTCCTGAAAGTTTCGTTAACTGTTCGATCATGCCCTTTCAGTTTTCGGGAAAGTCGCGCCTTACTTGTAAGAATAGCTTTGCGATCTTAACGAAATTGGTATTTAGGATCTTACATGCTATCGCTCGTGAAATCATGCCCCCGGTAGAGAGAGCGATGTAGCTCGCGACTGACATTAGGATATTTATGTACATTTTTACCCACGACGGAACGGAGAAGGTATATGCGTTTAGGGTGAGATGTTGTGTGTTTGTTTGTTTGTGTGTGCAAAGTTATGTTGCCTTTTATCTTAAAAACGGCTTAACCGATTTAGATGCGGTTTTCAGTAATGGATTTATAATTTATCAATGATGGTTTGTAGATTAGAGTTGTGGCGCCAAGTCACCAGGGGGCGCTGTAATGATAATTTTTATCTAAGCAAATGTTGCCATATATCTCCAAAACGGTGCGACCGATTTAGGTACGGTTTTCAGTAAAAGATTTATGATTTATCAGTGATGGTTCTTGGACGAGAGTTATGGCGCCAACTCACCAGGGGGCGCTGTAATAATAAATTTTATCTAAGCAAATGTTGCCATTTATTTCCAAAACGGTTTGACCGATTTGGGTACGGTTTTCAGTAAAAGATAAAAGAGACCAGAGTTGTGGCGCCAACTCACGAGGGGGCGCTGTAATAATAAATTTCTATTTACGCAAATGTTCCCATTTATCTCCAAAACGGTTTGACCGATTTAGATACGGTTTTCAGTATAAGATTTATCTATCAGTATCATATTTATCACTGACAGTTTTTAGACTATAGTTGTGGAGTCAACTCACCAGGGGGTGCTGTGTAGTAATAATTATTCTTTACTCGCGCAACGTCCTTCTTAATCGCTCTAGTAAAGTGGGAATTCTCTAAAAAGTTAAAAATAAAAAGCAAAATTGAAAATTTTGAGAAAAACCCACGACGGCTGTCATTCAAAAAATATTAAATAAAACTTTGGAAATTCCCCCGACTAAAAATAAATATTTTCACCTATCTATTCATATATTTTATAAGCCAAGAAAATCCGTCGGGGCTGCCATTCCTTATCTTACGTAAATTAATAGTGCATACGAGCTAGTTGTAAAATAGCTTTTGTTTGCTGCAGTTAAGTATAAATTATGAAAAGATGGCAATGACAGCCCCCGACGGATTTTCTTGGCTTATAAAATATTTGAATAGATAGGTGAAAATATTTATTTTTAGTCGGGGGAATTTCCAAAGTTTTATTTAACATTTTTTGAATGACAGCCGTCGTGGGTTTTTCTCAAAATTTTCAATTTTGCTTTTTTGGTTTTGGTCATCTATCCTTAGGTACTATAATATTATAAATGCGAAAGTGAGTTTGTTCAACAGCTTTTGATGAAATTCGGTAATATGGATATAGTTTGACTACGGACAATGCTATAGGCTGCTTTTATCGGGAATTCTAGACGCCGACAAAGTCGCGGGCAACAGCTGGTACTATTATAAAATTATAGAGGAAGTTGTGTCTGTACATTGAAGATATTTACAAAAAAAATATCACTATATGATATTTAGGTGCCCCTGACCCCAAATCAACCATTTTAAACTTTTTGTCTTTTTGTTTGTTCGCTCAAGTATCACGCGAAAATTACTTGGCCGATTTCAATGCAATTTATTTGTTTAATAGCTTATGTTAAAAGTGGTATATTATTATATTTTATCCTGCTACGATGACAGGAACCAAGCATATATATATATATATATATATATATATATATATATATATTTTTCACAACTAAGTAGAAACAATGTACGGCGAGCTCCCATTTTAAAAGTGTTTTCAGTGTCAAAACTTTGTGGGCAAAAAAGAAATTGTTGTTATGTTCAGCCTCGATGACCCCCAAAATCTAGGGCTGGAACCGCGCCTGGGTACGTAACACAGGGTGCACAGGGTTTAATTTTGCTTGCTCACACAGCTCGCACTACGCAACGCAGCACAGGTCCACAAACATCACGGCTCGCCCCGCACTGACTTAGACGAGGGTGGGGTAGGGGTGGGAATTTAGTCGGTTTTTTTAAGGAATTAGATACATTTTTATAAAATTTCAAAAAAATAAGCCGACCACATAAATAAACGTGATTTTGTAAATAGAACCGTTTTTCCCCCGAAGGGTAAAAAACGGATATTTAGGTTTCTGCCGAAGCTTGAAGCATATTTGAGATTACACTCCCGTATCTCAGCCCGTTTCACTCAGATTTCATATCGTGCAGCGCCCTCTGTCGACTATTTTGGTTACTAAGGTCCCCGCCAATCACAAGCGCCCGGCTGTTTTTTGGTCAGTACCTTCAAATTAAGCCGGCAAGGCCTTCAGGTATGGTTCAAGCTTCGGCAGAAACCTAAATATCCGTTTTTTACCCTTCGGGTGAAAAACGGTTCTATTTAGGTGTTCGTGCCTTCGCTTGAACCATATTTGAGACGTGTTTAACTTCTGACGGCGCTTTGGCGGGCGTACTGTGACCTGTCTCATTTAGTAAAATTTGTCTTTAATGCGTAATTTATAACAGAGTTAATTTAAGAATTATAAATTAGTATTTTTAAATGTGATCAAACAGTCTTGTCGAAACTTTCTTCATAACAAATAGGACTCACGAAACAAATTAGTATTTTTAATACTAATAATAATAAATTGTATAGATAATTTCGAATAATTGTAAGATTACAAATAGCGAATATTGAAAAACTGCAGGCAATTTAAGATGATGCTAACAAGTAAATCTGTTGACCTGTCAAATCTTTCCTAGAAGGAGTTGAAACTCTCATCAATGCTCAAAGTTTTTCCCTGCGTTCAATAATCAATCACTACACCAGACGCTTTGCGACCATGAGTCGTTTATCATTACCTTCAATGAGCGATTGAAAAATAGTATATTACAGTTTAGTATGTAAATATGCAGTATATGAAATTTCTCTTACGACAGCTCTTTGATTGTTTATTTTATGCAAAAAAAAATTTTTTTGACTCACAACTTGTAAAAGTTACTTAGGTATCGCTTGCAGATTACCACCAATCTGAGCATCCGACTTGTTTGCGGTGGTTAGTGCTCTATACGGTATGCGTTAGATTATTCGCGCCCAGCACTAATGGCTAGAACACCTGATTGAATTCATGAAATGACTACAATGCGAGTTATTTATCAGGGAAATCTGGTAAGGTAAATATATAAATTAAGCAACGACAGTTACAGGAAATGCCCAAAGTATAACAAATACAAAATTCTTAGGTAAATCTATAAACTCCAAATAACAGTGACAGGAAATTCCAAGCGTATAACAATGGATACGAAAAGCCTTCAAGGTAAGAAAATAAAAATTTGGGTCTATATCCATAAATTGAAGTAGTCTGCAATGGGAGCCGTGTGAATATTCTAATTGTCTAATTCGACAACAAATTCTCCCTTCAAAAAAAAAACCTGTAAAATGACGCTCTTCTAGGTACTCAGCAAATACTGAGTATAAACAAGGTGAGGTCCACTTATAAAATGAATGAAAATCACAAGTGATTTCATGTTGATCTCATGTTAATATGAGAAGGAACAAAACGGCTGAACAAAATGATCGATCGATCAATTCGATTTATTTTAATTATTTGGATTTTTAATTTTAATTTTGTAAGGTTACAACCAATTCTGTGGTGAGGCAACCAGGTGTTATAGCGATGTTGAAAACTGGCTGGTCTAGTCCATATACTAGGACTAGACCAGCAAGAGGTGACTTCTTGTTTTAATAGTCTTATCATGCTAAAAGAGCAAAGACGATTCGCCGAGAGTTGAGATAGTTAAGGATCAAATACTACTTTATTATGCCATTGTACTTACAAAAGTATTCTAGAATGCTTAAAGGTAACAAGGATTTTTGTAAAAACCATCAAACCACGATAAAAATATAGTGAAAAGTTATTTATGTTAAACTATTATTGATGGTTTTTTAAAATTTACAACAAAGACCTTAATGCAAAAGGTGTCGAAGTCTTCATTGTTGGTGCATACAAGTTGGAACTAGAGTATTGGGATTTTTGGGATACCAACAAAATACGGGTATCCTTGATCTTACCACAAGTTCATCAGAACAAGCTGTTGCTGTTATAAGAAAGCAAACTATAGCAAACCGACCAAAAATTGTTTTTCGAAACTAACTCTGTGGCGGAATAAAGAACTTTTGGACTGTTCAAGAAATCTTTTTACTTTACAGCGGAAAAACAATCAAACTAAAAAAGTGCATTTATGACAATGCAAAAAGGCTACTGAACTACAAAACTACAGAACAACTAAACTCCAGAGCAACCGAAGCAAAGTTTAAATTAAATATGAACATTATTGCAGATTTAACAATAATTTGTCAATTCTAACAGGCCGAATTCAAATACTTTTAGCGGGTCGTGATAGCTATCAGATAGACCTGATATTATTATTAGCATGGGTGTTTCCCCTTTGTACGGTTGCACTTAGGATGTGAGCATCATCTGGGAAATATAGCTATTGATTAATGTTAGCAAATACATAAGTCTGGGTAGGGTTGACTGAGGCATCTGCAAGAGATCCTCGATCTACGACATCATCTTTTGGATCTGAAAACTCATACAAGCAAGAAGTAAATAAGTTACTGCTGCCTACTTGATTGCATCTGCTTACTCAATAGCAATGATTTGACGCTTAGCTTACTATAGGTAATATGCAATTAAGGGTATCACAAATCCAGCTGTAAACATGTTGGTTACCTATCTAAAGCCTGTAGCTTAGTTGGCGAAAGTTACCTACTTTTTCTTACACGATGGCCTTTACAATACCACCGGTGTGCTGGCTGCCTGTCATGTGTGGTGGAGTATTTTGTTTGCTCAATAAAGTATGCCTAAACGTACGAGTATCACGCCAGAATCGGCTCGAAAGAACAACACATTTTAGTTGTATGTTCATTATTTACTTGCAGGAAAAAGCCTTAGTCAAATGCCCAAAATTTGGTAAAGAAAGTACCTACTAGATCCTGGCATCGGATAATTTAATACTGTTTTTGTAAGCACAAAACGATGGTTAAGAAGCTTTTTGACAAGAGAAGCTAAAGTTGCTTAAGTCTTTAAGTGCAATATTATTTAATCTTGCGCCTCGTGAATAATAGCATCATATTCACAGAAACGGTTATAGCTTAGATGAATTTTCCTTACAAATAAAGAAAGTTACGCAACATAAGTTCTGGGTATGGTTAACTGCGGCGGCTATAGCGTTTTTTGTGCTTCGGAACGCTTGTTGATACGCTTACTGGCTATCATTACTGGCAATTATTAGGAATAACAGTAGATAGACACATAAATTGGAAATCCCACGTATACACTGTCAAAACGAAACTATCGCAATTCGTCTACGCCTTAAGTATGATTAAAAGAAATACGAACTTTCAAACAGCCCTATCAGTTTATTATGGCTATGCGTACGCGTGGCTTAGATACGGCATAATTCTCTGGGGAGACAGTACTGAGGTGAATGAAGTATTTGTCATGCAGAAGAAATGTATCCGCATTCTAGTTAACATCCGAGCAAGAATAAGCTGTCGGCCATATTTCATTGAGAACAAGCTCTTAACGCTCTCCTCTATTTATATATTAGAAGTAGGTATATTTGTACATAAAAACCAACACCTCTTTAAGAAAATGTCTGACGTATACAGCAGAAATTTGAGACACAAAAATAGATTGGCCTTGCTAATTAGTAATATGACCATATAAAGTAATAGTCCTTACAATAGATTTATTAATATTTACAATAAAATCCCTGAAAGCATCAAATCCGAAGAAAGTGACAGAGTATTTAAAAAGAAGCTTAAAGATCTGTTATTAGGTAAAGCGTATTATTCGGTAAAAGAGTTTTTGACTGACAAATATGTATAAGTTGGCACGTATTGGATCTTAGGTATAATTATTATTTCAATATTAACTAATTGCATGTAATTTAAATCTAGGCTAGTTTTGACATTTGATTTAGTAATTTAATAATTTTTTCGTCTGACAAAGATTGTAAAATAGTTGCTGTGCCCGAACAGGGTGTTGCATGCCCTACTTAATAAGTTTGACATGTAATGTGCAATTAAATAAATAAATAAATAAATCACGCAACAAGCAAGCTTAGGAAAGCTGGCAGGAACTCAGATTTACCAGCTAAACTCGTCTTTGTATACTGCGTGCAAAATAACTCCGTCTGTGACCGTTAATGCGCAGAAGTTAAGAGTCGCGGGGGTGAGCGCGGCTCCCCCCAGGGGCGAGCGGATCGTTCATTAGCTCTCCGCCTGTCACCCATGCGCAGAAAATAACCGTCATAGACAGACTTTTCCTGAACGCGCTGTAATAACCTCTTACTCTGTGTTTGTATGTTTGTGGACAATAAAGAAAGAAACGTTTAGAAGTAGTTTGTGTAGCTATTGTCATTAGGCTGCAGCTGTGAATAAAATAAGTTTCACTTTACAGAAATTCACTTAGACGGGGAGCAGATAGGTGAAACCTTTTCTTGCCCTCGCTGAAAGTGAGGCTGTCCTTGTTGGACTGGTAGTTTTTATTGCCCCCCCCCCCTCATTCTATCTACCAGAAGAAAGTGGGAACGTACTTCCCAAGGCGGGTGTGCTGTGTTATTATTATTCACATACTATTAACATCAATCGTTACGACCATGCAAGCAAAGATATAATTTTGTGGGGGGATAAGGAAATTCATATTTTCTTATTAGTACTTATGTCCCAACTTGTCGAGGAATCGTTCTGTAAGCCACGTATAAGACTTTCAATTTTCGCCTTTCAATCTGTAAGAACAAAGGAATGAAGGGAGGATACGTTACAATTACTTCGGCGCAAGTGGCTAAGAATATTTTGTTTTTCGTCTCTCATACGGATAAACAGTGTGTGGTTTAAGTATGAACCGTGTCGGCTTGGAAGCGCCACACTGTGCTACTCTGGATACAACGTCCTTTGAGGCAACAAAATATCTTCTTAATTTTGAGGTTACGAAGTGACTTTTTAATAATTTTGATTACCTCCCTTGTCGTGTTGTTGTTTGTTTGTTGCCTACACATTTATTTGCGGACAAGCAAGCAGTAAAAAGAAAAGTGAGTGCATGGCATCTATTTTGGAGGTTGCTACATATTTTCCATGAATTGTAATAATGGAATTTCGCAAGGTAACGTCTGATGCTATTAACTACATAAAGTTCTCTCAATTTTAATAACACCGGGTAATCTGACCTCTCGCAAGTCCAAGTCATCAAAACAAATGATTTTGTTTGAAGAGAGAATAGCTTAGCGGAGATAAGCTAACTTGCCCTGCCGTGCTAACATGCGCACGAAGACTTGGAAGTCTCTCTTCTCTCGAGCCCGAGAAAATGTTATTTCTACATGCGCTAACATGGCGCCCCACGACTGAGACTTATTTCTATATGCAACTGTCATTTGTAGACTTCATAGATAATATGTCTTCGGTCACTAACATGCGTGCCAACCAAGAGAAGACTTATTTCTATATTTGACGTTTAAAATAGAAATAAAAGTCTTCCACCTACAGCAGCGAAGACTTGGTCACAAGTAGGTGGAAATAAGTGCAAAAAGTTAAATAAATGGTACAGCAGCACTGCACTTACTTTCTCGCGATATACGAGAGTCATTTTTCAACAGTGTCCCCGCCGGGAGTCGAACCCAGAACCTCTGGATCAAGAGCCTAACTACAATTTAATAAAGGCTCTAACTACTGTATTATGCTCTAACTACTATATGATAAAGGCTGCGGACAGTAACGAGTCAACTGCAAACTTAACTTTGTAATTCCATACAAATAATATGAAAATACAAACTTACCTATAGCTACTAAATTTATGTAAAAATGATTTAATGAAATATGCAGTCAGGTAGAACACCAATTTAGAATCCAAATTGTAGAACATCAAAATAAGCTCAACGAAACCGATTTAGAGTTAAAAAAATCTCTGCCTGCGTCTGTGTTCCCGAGTTCATTATAACCCGAATCTACTCAAGTCGCGAGTGAATAGGCTTCTTCTGGGCAAGCTCGTTCCATCGTCGACCTCATCTCTGTCTTCAAGACTAGATAGAGGTCAAGATTAAGCCCATTGACGATAAAAAAATAAATAAAAAATATCACATTTTTAAATTTTAGTAGTAAGGGAACACCCCTTATATGAATTTCTACAGATCAATTGATACTGCCGCAAAATATCTTAAATGGAGATGCTTGATCATGCAAATTTTCATCAAGATTTTATGAGACGTTTTTGCGAAAATTACAGTTTTTCATTTTCGTTGTATGACAGCTACCCTCAAAATGAGAGCCAGCAGGAAACCACTCAAAACCCTTAGACGGATTTGCATGAAACTCTTAAATTCAAAATATGGTGTCAATCGGACCATTCGTTTCTAAGCCGCTAGGCCAAAGCGTGACGGACAGACCGACCGACGGACGGACATTTTTGGGAGACTTGTTTTTTATGATGTATAAGTGATAAAGAACACATTTTTGAGATGTATTTTGAGAAAATTTTTTTTTTACGAAACAATACCTTTCTCGCTCCGCTCGAAAGGAATAAAAATCTTTGCAAGAAGAAGAGGCAGGCCAAGCTATAGGTGTAGGTATTTTGAGTCTGTATGAGGAACGGGAAGAGAGAAAGACAGAGGAAGAGAAAAAGGCACGTACGTAACCCGTTTACACTGCTGTAAATTATACTATCATACAATAAAGAAATAAAGAGCCATTTATTATTCCAAACACAAATTAATTAACGCATTTTAATCAAAAATAAATGTAAAGTTTGCACTAGATTATTGTTAGTTTACTTAGTAGATGTTAGTTTCTTCTTTTCTTTAGGTTTGGGCCCCTCCTCGGGTGTTGGCTTTCTCAAGCTCTTGGCACTTCTGTCTGTCCTCTTCTTTGACCATCCAGTCCTTTCCAGTAATTTTTATAATATTGTCTGCCCAATGCTTGTATGGCCTGCCAACTTTTCTTTTGCCTTGGGGCCTTACCATTTTGTGGCTGTCTTTGTCCATCTATTGTCAGTGTTTTGAGCTATTCGTCCTGCCCAGCGCCATTTTAATGTGAGAGCTTGTGTGAGTGCATGCAACTCTTATTATAATTATAAAATCTGCCCTATATCTTGAATCAATATTCATGAAGTATCTCCTGTAAAAGAAAATATACACATAATCTTTTTTATTATTTTTACAACAGGTGATTCAGGCTATCCTTTGGAACCGAGGCTTATGAATAAATGTCGAGCCTGTGTTATAAACTGGAGGATGGGCAGCAGCATCCTCCTGTGTATCATACTGTCTTACTTACTGCGGTCACCTACAATCGCGGTCCATGGTGCCAGCCGTAACGCTGACAACCGAGATGACTATAGTAATTCTTCTCCACATTTTTTTCAGCAAAAGCTAGATTTCTGGAGTGAGCTCCCTGTCCTGTAGTGGACGTTTCATGAGATGTTATGATGATGGTGACATATGCCATATTCATTAGTAGGCAGCATCTTTCTGTGTATCGTTCTGGGAGCACCAAAAACAGCGGTCGCCAGCTGCAACGCCTGTGACCGTGGTGACTATGGCATTTTGCTGCAGTTCTATTCCTATGTGCAATTGCAGCGCATTTTGCAGGCACGTAGTAGGCATAATTACATTTTATTTAAAGCAATACATAATTATCAACAAGTTATTAATTTACTTACACGAGTTATTATCCAAAATAACCAAATTAGCTTTCCATGTTGTTAATTTATGACACAGACTGACACTTGTTTTTTTCTTTATTTCATTTTTTTATTTCAGAATTTAGCTCAGAGTAAAAAACTATAGAGTCCGCCATATACATATTCTGTATGAACTAGTGAAGTGTAAAGCGTCTCACTGTCGCCCATTCTAGTCGGTCAAAAAACTCAGTTTAGTTTTACAAAAATCAAGATATCTTTAAAAATCTAATGTTTTAGTATAAACTTTGTTTGCGAAAGTGAAAATATATAGTTTTTTACAGGCGAATTGATAATTAATACTAAGAACGGAAGCGTAAATAATCCGTAATAGTCATTTTTTGCGTGATTTTTAACACCGTTTTTTTCCTGAATGGTAAGTGTTTTCACCAGAAAAACTGTGGTAGTAGCATTTATTAGTCCCATGACACATATTTCTCAGAGAGAAACATAATAATTTTACGTTTTTTGGATTTGAAAAAAATCCATACATTTTAGTATGGAGGTCCCTCGCAAGAAAGTGCTACGCTTATGGCTCCCTCCTTAGCAGCCAGAGCTGCTACTAAAACCTCCTTGGAATTTAGGGTTTACGCACACGGATTGACCGGATTGAAACGATTGAAACCAGTATTACCAGTAAAATAAATGCTGTATTTTTTCTTAAAAGCAACACTGTTCATTCTTCCTAGACTTCAAGAAGTCTTCGAAGACAAACGAATCTCGGGGGGTACGCATGTTAACCATCTCGACAACTGACAGCTGAGACAAAATTATGTCTAGTCTTCGAAGACTTAAGTCTTGCTGCGCATGTTAGCACCGCTGGTGTGTTTTGATTATAAATCTCAAAATGAAAGGATGACCATTAGCTGACAAGTTTTTGTGTTAGGCGACAAAGATCATTGATTGAGGCAACATGCATAGGCCACTTAGACTGCAGAACGTCCATAATTACTGTGGAAGTACTTGCCATGTTCTGTAATTAACGTGTAAGAGAAGCGCTCGTGGTCGAGTGGTAGTTACTCTTTCTTTCTGATCAAGAAAGTTAAGCAATGTGGGCTGTGGTCAGAACCCGGACGGGAGATCGCTATAGCTAGACTATAGTGGCACAACAACTAGAGCGTTTCCGTGCTTTGGGTGGCGCGTTAAGCCGTTGATCCCGGCCTGTCAAAAATAGTAATTAAGCCAAGTCAGAGGCCATTTGATGGCTTGGGGCTCTGACATCCAGGCCGGCCACTAGCCTTATAAAACCTTGTCTAGGTTTTGATTTGGTTTACCTTCCATCTGGGTTGCAGAGGTCTGATAGCAGTCGCTCTTTGAGAATACCAGTGCTCTTGTCAAATCCCCTAGGATAGGTCGCCTAGAACAAAGCTAGGGCAATGATGATGATCGGCTTGTAAGATTAGTTTCAAAACTGGCCACTGTTCCTTGTCGTGTCATGAGCCGACACGCGTCGTCTCGTGAGACGACGCCGGACCCGCGTCGTCTCGTGAAACGACGCAGTCCAATGAAGCGACACGCGTCGTCTCGTGAGACGACGTCGATGAGTGAGGCGACATACGACGTCTCGTGAGGCGACATGACGTCTCGTGAGGCGACACGTCGTCTCGTGAAGCGACACGTTGTCTCGTGAAGCGATACCCGTCGTATCACGAAAGCATGGCATTTACAATAACGGTGCTTAAGGTGATCCGTTTTCCATACAAAATTAAAATGACTTGCATTCTTACGCGGGACATAAAATTCTGTTGAAAAACGAACGAATACTGCTATTTTTAGTTAAATTTTTCGCTAATTTATACAAAAATACAGTTAATGTACTGAAAGTACTATTTTTGTTTGCAATTTTTGGTTCAATATTACGATTGTGGGCGTGCGGTCAAAACTGTACGGTTGTGCTTTGTGTGCATGTGTGAGTGATCGAACTCATGTAAACACGGACTGACGAGAGTAATTGACTTTAGTGGACATATGGAGATATTTTTCAAATAGAAATTGTTGTTAGGCGTTGAAGTTGCACGATGAAATTTACGCGAATCAACTTTCTGCACATATATAGTTGGTAGTACTTTTATCTTATCTTATCTTTACTTTTCGCCCCCCTTACAATCTACCCCGCACCTCAAGACATGAAACCTTTCACCCTAAATATCACGACATAGGTTGTATAAACCATAAGTCTGCAGTAAAACAAAAGTATTAAGGGGCTGATAAGAGCTAAATACGCTTCACTTGAGCAGGTTTTTAACGAAAACTGATGAAAATATGGCCGTGAAAAAAAATGTGATAATTAAGCATCTTTCCAATAATATGGTTGGTAGTTATTGCATTAAAAAAAAACCTTATATTTGCAGCAGTGGCTCCATCTAGTTGCGTTCGGGGCTAAGCTGGCCGCTACAGATCACCTTAAGGGAGGCAGCCGTATGTGGCAACATACGTCGGTCAATGAGACGACGGTTATGACGGTGCCTAATGAGGCAGCTGCGTCTCGTCACTGGACCCAAAAGTCCGAGCGGAATTTACAGTGTTGCACGAAAAATCATTTTACAATGACTTCGGTAATGACGGTGCCTAATAGAGGCGTCTCGTCGCTGGGCTAAAAGTCCGAGCGGAATTCACAACAGAACGAGAAAACTTAAAAATGTTTATTTCACTAGGCACGTGTTACTCGGCTGAGATACAAAAGCGTACTGACACTTCTGTACTATACTTACTAATCTGGGGTACTGACCAAAAAACAGCCGGGCGCTTGTGACGGGCGTGGGGGGGGGGGACCAAAATAGTCGACAGAGGGCGCTGCACGATATGAAATCTGAGTGAAACGGGCTGAGATACGGGAGCGTAATCTCAAATATGGTTCAAGCGAAGGCACGAACACCTAAATAAGGTTATTTTTCGTATATTTATGATAAGAATTGCAGCAGTAAAGTGGTTAAAAGTGGAAAAACTAGGGGTCATTATGGATTTTTTTTCTTGAGTTATATTCAATAAATCAATTTTTGAGGCCGACCACATCACTTGTCATATCTTGTAGATTAGGTACTAGATATTTTCGTTACAAAATCTGCCAATTTTTGTATCTAAAATTGGTTACAAAGTTACTCAATTTTAGAGTCAAGTAGGAATGCCTAGCCTTAAGGCCTTAATAGCACTCAGTGTTACTTGACCAAATTAAATATGCACTCTAATCGTATGTTCACGCTAAGTCGTCACGCGCTTACAGTTTTTGGTCAAGTTCGCGGCCGCGCGCGCCCGAATACTCGTTTTTTTGCACTTTTCATTTGTATTATGTTGAATAAAAATAAAACATTCAAATAAAAATATTCATATTTGAACCATCGAAAATAAAAGAGGGACGATGGTCGGACACCTGATAAGACATGACACTTTCATAAAGAATATTATTGAAGGAAAAGTAGAGGGCAGAAGAGGAAGAGGAAGACCAAGACGCACTTATTTTGACCAGATAAAAGAGAGGGTAAACGTCGAGTCTTATCAGGATGTCAAATCATTGGCAGAGGACAGAGAGAAATGGAGATTGCTCTACCGACAAGAGCGAGGCTAGAAGAAGATACCTTTATGTGTTTAAAACTAACTAGTGAACTTTTGCGGTTTTGGAGAAATTTTGCAAATTATGACTAAAACGGGTGCTGCTGAGGACCTTTCTTTTCTCAAACGCGTTTAGCAAAAATACAATTCTATTAAATTAAAAACATTTTTTAAATCTTGATACTCTTTATTTTTTTCTTAATTGTTTCAATGGCCATTTATTTAAATTTTTCAACGTAGAGTTAAGCATTTCAAACCTAAACGCCTTTGATGCAGAACTCATGAGGCGCGGGGGTGAGCGTCGTGAGCGAGCAAGACGTGCTAATCGTGATTGGTCGAGCGAATTTACCCACGCACAGAAAATTAATAGATAGATTTAATAGATGGATGCCCGATCGATTCACTGTATAGCTGAAACGGGAAACGTGTGGTGGGCTTATTTATGATAAGCGCCTACATAACTTGATATCAATGTGCATAATAAATCGGATAATGTAGCATTTACTTTACCTTCTTCCGGGCCGTCGCTGGCTTCGGAAGCTTCGTCCGAGCTGGAATGTGCCTCCACCAAGCCTTGCTCGCCGGTTATGTGTTTCGTCGCCATCGCCTCCTTCTTGACGCTTCTAGAAGAGCTTCTGGTGCTCGTAGACTCAGGTTTATCAGAATTACCAGAAACAGACTCGCGCCGCCGCCGCTTTGTAAGTGACTTTAGATTTGTCAACCTGCATGACAGTTTTTTTGTCTATAGCTTTAATTTTTTTAAACATTTTTTTTTTAATTTATTGTAAAGGTGGCGTAATGTTTTCAAGGTTTTCTCTTTATTAGGGCGCCTAATTTTTTTTTTTATTTTAGCAAAAAACGAATGAAAGCAGCAAATCATGTTTATAGCTAAAAGAAGGGAATTTGTTTAAAAGGTATACAAAAATACTAGGCGTTTAAATCCCAATAAGAATAGTTTTTTTTGTTATATTTACCCCTCAATATCTTTGTCTTCCTGGGCGACTGAATTTTGCGAGTTGCTGCAACCAGGTTTTTCTTTAGATCGGCCCATCTGTAAGTATTTTGAAGTTAATTTTTAAATTATTATTGCTTTTTTAACCATTTACTTAAGCCTGGGACACAATTTCATTGGTCGATCGATACGCAGCGAAAGTAGGAGACCCCGCTTAAATATGAATGGCTAATAATAGTCTATAGTAAAAATATTTGTACTTGGGAAATGTCTTGTAACCTGACCTGCAGTCTTTCCGATCGATTCATGAAAATAGTTCCCATTGCTTTTAAGAAATTTCTCACAACCCAAATATGATTAATTAATTATCAATGAAGAAAGAAAAGGAAACCCAAACAATGGGCAAAAACAAATCTTTTTTGTATACCTTTCATTTCATGATCCTAACTACTAAAAATGAAAGAACCATACACATCTAACGCATACTTTAATAAACACTAAACAAATTAACATTTTTCTTTTATTAATGAAAGATATATCAAATAGATGCTATCTTAACCAACTCTTAACCTATAATATTGGAATAGAAAATCATTAAATTTAAACCTAAACAAAAATGGCCTTGGATAGTATGTACTAAATACTCTGTTTTGTACATTTCTTAGTCTAAAAATGTCTCTTACAAACTATTTTGACCTAACCTTTGTTTTGGATTTTGGTTTTGATTTGCTGGAAGAATCTACTCCACTTTCAGAGTGATCAGATCTATCTTCAGTCTGCACTTCTGCTGATGGACTTCTAGATACCTTTCTTTTCTTTTTTTTATGTTTTAACAAATTATTTTCATCAGAACCTGATGATGAATGCTTCTTCTTCGAACTCTCGCTGACATTTTTTAACCGTTCGTCTTCAGTGTCTGAACTCGAAGAGTAGGTCAAAAGCATTTTCTTTGCATGCATACTTTCCATAATATGTTTTCTTCTTGATGTGACATCTTTTTTTCTTCTCTTTTCAGGGGATTTGGAGCTACTACCAGATGAATCATGCAATAGTGATGACTTTGCTAGTTCTTCCTCTTCATTGGTGTCTTTTTCAGATGTAATCTTGTTTTTTGCAGCTTCAATATTTAGCGAATTGCTTTCTACTTGCTGAGTTTCAGTAGCATCTATCTCTGAAGAACTGTTCTCTTGAGATTTTGATTCTTTTTCCATCAATGTTTTTGTACCAGGTTTTGGTGATGGATGTTTAGGCTGATGATTCTCTTCTTCACTGTTATCAGAATCAGAGTCATTGAGTAATGCTTTTTTTATTTTTTCTGTTTCATTATTGTCACTTGAATCCGGCAATCTTGACTTAATAGGTGATATTTCGGATCTCTCTGTATCAGAATCATTTAGTAATGCACTTTTAGCATTGTTAGTCGTTACAGCATCATTAGAACCTTCTTTCTCATTAATGTCACTTGAAGAAGGCAATCTAGATGTAATAGGCGAAGTCTCAGATTTCTCTGAATCAGAATCATTTAGTAATGCATTTTTAGCATCATTAGTAGATTTAGCATCATTTAAACCCTCATTCTCATTGATGTCACTTGAAGAAGGCAATCTAGATGTAATAGGTGACGTTTCAGATTTTTCTGTATCAGAATCATTTAATAATGCATTTTTAGCATCATTAGTAGATTTAGTAACATTAACACCTTCATTCTCATTGATATCACTTGAGGAAGGCAATCTAGATGTTTCTGATTTTTCTGTATCAGAATCATTTAGTAATGCATTTTTAGCATTATTAGTCAATTCAGCATCATTTACCCCTTCCATCTCATTGATATCATTTGCAGATGATAATTTTGAGGTTGAATGTGATTTTTCCAATTTCTCTTTATCAGAACATTTTTTTAATGCATTTTTAGCATTATTAGAATTTTCTTTACCAATTTCTTTTTCAAAGTTTTTCTCAGGCTGTGTTTGCAAGCAACTTGCTGTATTACTTTGTACTTCACAAAGAACCAAACCATTTTGTGTTATTCTTTTTAATTTATTTTCAAGTAAAAAGTCTGAAGTTAGAGGTGGAAGTTTCATTACATTTATACTAAACTTCTTAGGTTTGAAGGCTTTTACCATTTGCTGTTTTACTGGATCCAGTTTAAGTTTGGCTTTGTTGCTATAAACTTTTTTAGTTGATTCTTGTAACTTTTCTAAAGGCTTAGATTTTAATTCCCCTTTTTGATTCATTAGGACAACTATATTCTTTGATTTTAAATCTCTTGTTTCTTTTTGTAACACATCAGGTTTAAGTAGTTTAGTAATGCTTACACATTTTATAAGGGGCTTAACTGGTGCAGTATTTAAATCATCTTCAACATTTGACTTCTCAGTTTTGTCTTTTGAATTTTCATCGCATGAATCATCTTTTTTATTTTCTGAAATCTCATGACTGGACATTTCTCTCTCAGATTTATTTTGTAAACACTCATCATCTGATATATTATTTACAAGCTCATCGCTTGGTTTGTCTTGATTGTGTCTTGAAGATATTTCAGTTGATATTTTTGTGATTTCTAAATCATCATCCTCAATTTCTAAACTAACAATTTTGATATCTCCTGGCTCAGCTGTTTTTGCATTATCTTCTTTTTCACTTTCAGAGCTATCATCAATTATTCTTACACGTTTAACTTTTTTAGTTTTCTGTTTCTTGTGTCTCTTGGGTGTTTCATCTTCACTACTGTCAATATTTATTGGACTTGACTTAATTCTACTTTCTTTTTCTGCATCTTTTTGCTTAAGAGACGTTGATGTTGAAGAATCTTGATCTAAAGCTTCACAGGTTACTTGTTTTTTCTTGTGTTTGATCTTACTTTCTGTGTCCTTTTCAGTAACAGATGATTGTTTATCATCATCATTGCTATTGTTATCTGCGTCTTTGCACTCAGTATCAGACTGAAGGAAACCATACTGAGCGGAGCTCATATTTCCATTTTCTTCACTTTTCTTGTGGTCCAAACTACTAGATGCATTACTATCAACAGAATGTCTTGTTGAATTGGCCTCTTTTATAGCCATTCTCTTTCTGATGCGATATAAACGACAGTTGTAATAAACAGGATACTTCTCTATCATTGATTTAGGCATAGATCTAGCAATTACTTTTACAGACTGATAATGTTTTAGGTTAATTTTCTTTTTAATTTTAAGAACTTGTTTTCCCCATGGGAACATTATAAAAGTTGATGAATCTTTATTAGAGCTGCTTAGAGTCTTTGTTCTGGTTGTATTTAACTTATCGCGTTTCACCGATTTCCCGCCATCGCCGGTGCTCGCTTGCGCGGCATCAACTACTGCCATTATTTTCTTAACGCCCGTTTCCACATTATCAAGTGATTTTCTTGACAAATCACATATAGTAAGCACCTTTTGTGCTGCCTTTAACACTGCATGAGCATTCTTCAACTTATCTTTTCGTATCTTCTTTTCCTTTAGAATATCAGAGCGAGCTCGTAGATTCGATCCGAGTTTCGCTAAATATTCCATCGCTTCACATAGTACATCGGCAACAGGAACATCGTCCGCCATTTCGCGTGTTATGATGTATTCACGTAAAATAAGATGTATATTTTATTCACAGATCACAAACTAAATAATAATTACACTAGTTGTATGCTTATTACATGAATACAACGCAAATTTCAATAAAATCGTCAGTAGACGCTTGCAATTTTGCATGAAAATAAAAATCCATCCATAGAGTAAAAAAATGTTTTTTATGAAAGTGGACACTGGATGTCTATGCGTACAGTCTCAAATTAATCATATGTGAACAAAATAAATAAATAAAGTTTACCACTTTTACATAAAGTTTACCAGTTTGAAAAATATTTATAGGGATAGTACATAACAAACGTAAAATCTGAAAGTCTAGTCTAATTCAAGCGCTCAATAGAGTCAAGACTGCAAACTTATAGTACCTTTGCTTGGAATGGAACGCAGTACTCTAATAAGATCTACTTAAACTGGTCGGGTTATACTCGTATTATATTTGACTTGTATACAGATACCTATATGTTAGAGCGGCAAGGAATATACCTACCTAGAAATTTATATCTAATAAATCACATAGAACCAATTCATGCATAATTTCTCCAGTATTCACATAAAACATTCAAAATTTGCTAACAATTCTCAATCATTGCAACGTACCGTTGAATGTAAAGTATTGAAATAAAATAAAAAGTAGTTCTTGAGATTGAGGAACAATTTTTTTGTACTCACCTTTCATGTAAATGGCTGAAGTAGCGCTTTGTGGTGTCTGTTCAAAGCCAATGAAATTCAATTGGAATAGTAGTACATTATTGTACTGTTGAACATTAATTACGCACTATTTCATACACATATTTCACTTCTAGACCGAAAAATCGGCAAAATACGCAAGGAAGGTAAACTGTCCAAAACAGTCGTGAAAAAGACCATAGAGAAAAGAATAGAGGAGTGGGAGGGGAGAATCGGTCGTCGTCGGTACCGCAAGGGGCGGGTTAGGGGGGAAATTATGAAGATCGATCGTTTTAGTCCCATTAATAATTTATATTAATTTCTGTTGCTCTTTATTTATTATGATGAACAATATTTTTCTAGATGGCGAACACTTCCATTTTTATAGTACCTTTATTATAGTCGTGTCGTGATGGAAAATCCTTTCTCTACTAAAAAAAAGGGAAATTGAAATGTACGACCACGGATTGTACGACCGCCTCAGAAAAATTATATTTGTTTATAGCTCGGGTTTATAGAGACAGCGGGTAATTGATATTTCAAACGTTCAAGTTTTTTACGTCGAACAAAGGAGTATTGGAGCCGTATTATGAATGTATTTTTTATTTTAGGTCAACATTTTTGAGTACTTGAATAGTAAAACCGCGGTCCATGGTGCCAGCTCAGGGTGCCAGCCGTAACGCTAACAAGCGAGGTGACCACGAAGCAAAGATTCTTTGCTCCGTGGAGGTGACTATGGTACTTCCCCTCCACATTTTTCCAGCAAAAGCTATAATTCTAGAGGGACGTTTGTTTTGACCTGTCCTGTAGTGGACGTTTCATGGGATGTTATGATGATGATGATGATGAATAATAAAATGGTCCAGTAACTATAACATTCAAAATAGCAGACACTTTTTCATAATCTGATGATAAATTCGTCACCGAAGACCACATGGACCCCATGTAGACCCCATAAATATCATTTTTGTCAAAAGTTCAAAATGCCATAAACATAAACTTTTTTCTGTTCCAATACCAAAATGGTAAAGAAAATAAACCCTTATGGTGCCACTTTGTCTGTCCGTCCGTCTGTCACATCTGTATATCTCAGCAATCACTCATGCTATCGACTTGATATTTGGAAGTTTAAGAACAGGGTTGCCCAACTTAATTGCACATGAAAGAAAATAAAAGAAATATTATTATTAATGTAAAGAGCCAAAATAAGGGGGGCAAAACTAGGTCGAATGGGATATCATATAAAAGGGCTTTTCATGTAAATCCTAATAAATATTTTTGTATTTTTTACGACTCTTAGTTTTCAAGTTATGATGAAAAATGACAAAAATACCCCCCCCCCCCCCCTAATCTCCGAAATTTGTGAAAGGAAAAATCTGAATTAATTACAGTCGATACAAAAGTATGTAAATACTACAGCCAAAATACAACGATCTTTCTATGTTGCACTGTTTTATTGAAATCTGCAAAAAACCTTTACAAAAAAAATAATTTTGCCGTCCTAAAAATTGACTTTATTGCTTCCAAAAATACTATCGGAATATCAGAACCCTCGGCGCGTGAGGCCAACTCGTACTTGACCGTTGTTTTTTATTATTTTTGGATAGTTCTCATTCGCCAACTCTATACTTCCATTGTTCCACTATACAGCGTATAACGGAAGTGTGATAATACTGAAGGTTGAAAATCTGCCCATGAAACTGAATAACTTTTCTCAAGGAACATAGGTCGATATACGAAAAACGAAATTTGACCTCCCATACAAAATGCGCTATCAGCTGATGCATTTTCTATGACAGGTCAAAAATTGTTTTATTTTTTTTTTCTTTGGGAAAATTGTTTCATGGGCAAATTCACACCCTTCAGTATTATCACACCTTTTCGTTACACGCTGTATAAAGAAAAATATGCCGCCATATCCGCCATATAGCCGTCGAATTATTATAAGCCCAAGTCACACAGAGCGGTATAAGCGGTAAAGCGGTCCGGGGCCGGACCTGCGGGAAGCGAAAGCGTTCCGGGACCGGTCACACAGAGGTACCGCGCGGAAACCGCGGCGGGACAGCGGCGCGGTAGCGGTCAGTGTGACACAATTTATCTGTAATTATTTAAAAGACGTAAATCCTTTGCTCTAAACAAAAAACCAAACTGATAACCTAAAAAAAGTCTGCGCAAAGCCGCAAAATTGTTGTAAAATAATACAACGTCAAAGTCCGCGCCCGGACCGCACCGCACCGCACCGCGCCGCGACGCTGCCGCTCTGTGTGACGTGTTGCATTGAACGCAATGGAATACAGCGCCCGCTCCCACCCAAAGTTCGGCCCCCGCGCCGCGCCCGGTCCGCTGGGTTCACTTAGCGGCCCGGCCGCCCCCGCGCCGCACCGCGCCGCGCCGCGACCGCTTTCAATGTGACAGGGTGTATAAGAACTCATACTTTACAAAAAAATACTGGACCCGGAACGCTTCCGCTACCACCTCAGTGTGACTTGGGCTATCACAAGTGGGATTTTGAAAGCAATCTCAACCTATGACTGACTTCAGCGCGAAAACTATCCATGAAATGGTGACTTCAGGTATAGTTTTCGGGATAGACTCCAGGGAAAGCTTTAGCAACTTCTATATCTTTACTTATGATCTGATCGCCAATCTTAAGCTTAATTTTTATATTTAGTTTACTATTTCATTCATTTAAAAATTTTTTCATGGCAATTGTTATCACATAAATACTTGCAGACTCTGAAAATGTATTCCTGTCGTCAAAGGTTGCCTGTAAGAGATCGCCTGCAGCGATAAGTCCGCCTTTACCAACATTAGGTTAAGGGGCTGATAAGAGCTAAATACGCTTCACTTTAGCACGTTTTTAACGAAAAGTGATGAATATATGGCCGTGAAAAAAAATTAATTTTTCCAAGATTATGGCCGACTCTGAAACACGATTAAATATATTTCGTACGCCATAAAAAAAAACAAAGTTACCTCTGCTTTTTGCTTTTAAACCGTTTTTCTTTAGTACCCATTAATCTATGAGGCCAAAACTTATACAAATTATTCAATATAGTATGCATAATAATATGGCTATTTTATAATTAATATTATCGGTCCCACAGATTTGAGAAAAATGCAAAAATGAGCGAAAAACGTAAAACAGCGCGAATCCGAGCGGATCTAACAAGCACATTCTGTCCTATGTTGGAAAGGGAGGTAATTTAGCTCTTATCAGCCCGTTAAGCTGTCCGTGTATGTTTGTGTTTTTCTTTTATGTGAGCAATAAAGTGTACATCTATCTATCTTAAGCTGGAAGTCATTCCGTGGAGCTTAGGATTTTCCAGTTTCACTCTACGAATAAATAATAAGTCAGGAACTCTAACTCAGAACAAATTCCACACAAAAATGGCCCTACGTAAAACCTAAAGGACGTATGTCTATCTACATCTACACTAATATTATAAAGAGGAAAGATTTGATTGTTTGTTTGTTTGCATCAAATAGGCTCCGAAAGTACTGGACCGATTTGAAAAATTCTTTCACCATTAGTATCCTACATTATCCCTAATGAACATAGGCTATAAAATATTTTCAAAAAAGTTAGGGTTCCGTATGAAAGCTTCAATAATGTAACCCAAGGTGTGAAAAAAATACCAAATAGAATCCTTATATCACGTACGCTGCCGAAACTATTGACAATAGAGCAAAATAATTTATTACAGTCTTATAGAAAACATTAATATCTACAAAAAAGTCCACATCACAATATGTCTAACTATTACAGTTATGTCACAATAACTACTTTTTCATGTTAAAACGCCGGTACAAACTATATAGTCCTCATTATTCGTATCGTGGTACTAATCCTTATCCAAATAAATGACTTTTTATTCAAGGCTATATCACCTGTAGGTAAATAACTTTTGAATTATTCAAATTGGACGTACCATTCAAAAGTTATCATGAGTGTAATTAATTATCAAAATTGAAATTTAAGAAACGGCGCTGTAAGTGACTCTATTGGTTTTATACAATAGAGAATAGACACGTAAAATTTGGCTAATGGAAATGATGTGGAAATGAGTGTATCATCACGCCTATATCCCTCACAGGGTAGGAGCATCTAAGAGTGTATGTGATGATGAGAAATCTAGCTTTGTCTATTGCTTCAGGACCTAAACATTAAAATTAAAAATAATAACCAAATTTTCTGTATAATGTACTCTTTTTAGGGTTCCGTACCTCAAAATAAGAAAAACGGAACCCTTATAGGTTCACTTTGCTGTCCGTCTGTCTGTCTGTCTGTCTGTCAAGACCCTTTTTATCACGAACGGGTAAAGGTATCAGGTTGAAATTGATAACGAATTATAAGGTCCATAAACTACACAAGATCTGAATATTTTTTTTTATAATGACGCAATCAAAAGATATGGCTTTTTATATCCTCATCTCCATACATTTATGCAATAAAGCAAAACCTAGTGGTACTTCCCATACATACATAACATCACGCCTCTTTCCCGTTGGGGAAGGCAGAGACCACAGTCCTCCACCTGCTACGATCTTGACATACTTCCCTTGCTTCCTGTACTTTCATCAATCCTTTCATACATGCTCGTCGGTTTAGGGTACTTTTAACCTGGCCTTTATTCAGAACGTCCTGAATTTGGTCCTGGTACGTTCGCCTAGGCCTTCCCCTTCCAACGTTTCCATTCACTCCTACTTCCCATTGTCCTAAAATTATGAAATTTGGCAAGAAGCTAGGTCTCACAGTACAAATAAATAGAAAAGTCAAAAATCATTAAATATTATAATTTTTCTCACAACTAAAGATAACCAATTAATTTGAGCTCCCGATACAAGAAGTTTTCTATAAAAGAAGGGTCAAGTTATATGGTCGCGGAGTTTTTAAAGTCAAAGAGCAAAAGCTTTTAGTATATCATATGGTAGATTGGTACGAAACCCTTAGGGCGCGAGTCCTTCTCGCACTTGGCCGGTTTTTTTAATAACCTTCGACGCAAAAAGAACCTATATCTACCCGTGCGAAGCCGGGGCGGACCGCTAGTTCAATATACGAATCAATTGGTTCAAAATTCAAATTCAGAACGAGAGCAGGGCAGTGCTGGATTTATCAATAGGCTGAGTAGGCTGGAGCCTAGGGCGGCAGATTTTAGGGGCGACAAATTTGGGGTATTTTGTTTGTGTCGTAGGAATTAAATTACTGTCGTAGAAATTAAAAAAATTCATCGAAGATTCATTCATTAAATCTAAATGAGTAATAAATTTTTAAATGTAGGCATCATCCAAAACAACAAAACAGCTTACCAACATTTCATCTCGCCTCGGTTCCCCTGACCAAACGTCCCCATTTCGCTTGCAAAGTTTTCGCTTTGTAGAATGGCAACTGCAGGGCGCTGGATCAGAACCGACGCGCTTCCTCAGCTTCTTAGACTTCGTCATTCAATATCCCTGACTATCTTTTTCGCTCCACTGTCTCTAGGACTCGCTATTCTCAAACGCCACAGGAAAAAATGTGTACAAAACTTCGAGCGCATAGTACCACCTACTTATGATGCTTCCGTCCGGTGCGCTGGCGGCAGATTCTGCGGGGTTGAGACGTGACGCAGCATACGCACACACACGTCACACACCGATTGACTGATTCCGTCCGGTTCGCTGGCGGCAGATTCTGCGAGGTTAAGATGCGACGCAGAGTACGCACACACAGATTACACACCGATTGACTGATACCGTCCGGTACTCTGGCAGCAGATTCTGCGAGGTTGAGATGCGATGCAGCGTACGCACACACATGTCACACACCGATTGACTGATACCGTCCGGTGCGCTGGCGGCAGATTCTGCGAGGTTGAGATGTGACGCAGCGTACGCACACACACGTCCCACACCGACTGACTGATACACGTCGCATCCTAATCGCGCCTTCGCCCCTTGCTCCATGTTACCATGGTCAATTCATCTGGTCTTTTGCCACTTGAGCGGCTGAGGCCTGGATGCTCGTTTAGTGCAAGGTGCAGCGGATACATCCCTGAGCAACTGAGATAACTTAGTGCGCGATGCCTCTTGGTTTTAACGATTCTGCCGCAAACGCACCGAATCATCATGCAATAAAGTGCCCAGGTTAGGAGAGAACGCTCCATCTTCCGGAGCAGTGACTGCCTTTAACTGAGATGACTCTTGACCCCAGTAGGACCAGACTCCAACCGTGGTACAGTAGACTTGCAGTTGATATTGTCCCACAAACACAGTTGAAGAGCAAGCAGTACGGGCCTCCTACTCATGGACTCATGAGATATACGGATTTCACCACGATCAGAACATAGCATTCTAGCGAAGACCACATCTCCGGTGCCAGAAGCCAGGAACGCCGGCAAAACAACTTCGCGAACCTATCAGACACCCAAACATCCATGACGAGAAGGCAGACTGATTTGCACCCAGCAATCTCCTTAATAAATATTTGCTTGCCTCACTTTCGAGTGGAGCTAATCTGCCAGGTAGGGTAAGTGCGTAGGAATTATAAGAGCTAAGGGTACTTAGGGACACAATAAACATTCGCAGAAGAGTGAGCGCAGTGTTACATGGGCAGGTAGATGTTTTGACCGCTCAAAAGACGGCAAAGAACCTGCCTTTTTGCCTGTAAGGCGAATAATTTCTTCTTCGTTATTTCTCTTAGATTTGGAATAAGGGCTTAAAATCGAGGCAAATACGCACGTGCGCTTACACTGCAATTTGTGTGCGTTTACGTCCAAACCATCTTCCGCAACCGGAGTTACAAAATTAACAAAACGCTCTAGCTACGTTACTCTACGTTATTCTTTTCCATATCTATGTCTCATGAAACGTCCACTGCAGGACAGGGAGCTCCCTCAAGAACTCCGGCAAAAACGCGTTGCGGCTGGCAACTGCTGTTGTTGGTAACCGCAGCACGTAAGATGGTACGAAACACAGAAAGATGCTGCTGCCGATCCTCCGGTTCATAATCCCTTGGTTACCTCTTACGACACTCACGGGTAGAGATGGGCACCACACGGAAAATTTATTTTCCGTATATAAAAATATTAATGTGTTTGTGAGCTAGGGTAGTTACTATCGAATTTTAGAAGTGGGTAGGAGCGGCAAAATTTTAATAGCCTACAGGCGGTAAATGTGTAAATCCGGCACTGGGTACACTGACTTCGAAATTTTTTTTTTAAAGATTTACGTAAAATCCACCTAAATCTCACTTGTGAAACGATCTGCTACCATATTAAAGCTGTTAAGCTTGCTGAGGTCGTAGAAATAAACCAAAATAATATTCGGTAAAACACGTAAATACTCGTATGTTGAAAAGATTGACAACAAACAAAACAATAGACATATGACATAAGTGGCAAAAATAACAGTAAAAACTAAACCAAAAACATACAAAGTAGATTGCATACTACGCATTAGTACGCATTCTCCTTCACAACTTCATGACATATTACATCGAAGGCTGGACTGCCCTGATAAGCTGGAACCAAGGACGTTTTAACCCACGCTACACTCTAGGAAGGAGAGATGAATGGCCAAAAAAAGCGTGACGACGAGTATATCCAATAGTCGCGGTGGCATCTCTTTCACACAGTAGGGTGACCTTACTATTTTACTCTTGGGGATGTAATATTATTTAAGCCCTCTGGAACAGCAGCTTCATTTTCAATATTTTATTTGGCAGGATATTATCCTTTAGTTTCTACCTGATAAGTTGTGCTTCCCTCGGCAACAAAGTGTTTCGTGTCTTAAAATCCTCGCAACGCTGAGGATTCTTCTTTAGAACCACTCGCTTGGCTCGTGGCTCAATTATAGAGTCATAGAGGTAAATGAAGTCGAGTCCGTTTGGTGCCGGCAAAGTATAGTACCAACCCATCTCCACCCGTGGGTATCGTAATGTACGTACAGTGTCATGTACAACATGAGAATATTATTCAAGCATGGTATGTGCATGTCATGAATATTATTCAAGCATGTCATGAGTACCTTGGGCTCAATTCTTGAATAACACCGGATGATAAATAATTATCAACCGAAAAATGAAAAATTAAAAAATTTTCTTTACAAAAGTGCAGAATGATATTCGTTAAATATAAAGTAGTGATTGATTGTTACTTTTCATGTATTATGGTTTACATTTTTAACAGATTATCAGGGTACATTTGATATTTTTTTATGTTAAAAGTGAGCAAACGAGCAGGTGGGCCACCTGATGGTAAGTGGTCACCACCACCGCCCATAGCACCCACTGTCTTATTTGATGTCTCAAAAATTATATTTTATCACTCGGTATTATTCAACAATTGGGTCAGAGTTTTTTCAGGAGCAGCATTCTTTTTGTTTGTTTCCAAAATAAACCTTTTTTCATTTCTTTCTTTTTGCTTTCCAGAAAAGCCCAGGGAATTCTTGAAAATCACCGGGTGATAAAATATTACTTTTGAGACTTTAAAAATTCACATTTGCGCTGATAAACTGTTGAAAGGTACATCAGAATACATAAAAATTAACAATCAAGGACTACTTTATATTTTAAGAAGATCGATCTCAACTTTTGAAAACAAAAATCTATGATTTTTAATTTTTGAGTGATATTTTATCACCCGGTGATATTCAAGAATTGTTTCCCAGGAACGTTGCATGCCTCATCATCAAGAAGCAAAGCAATTAATAAAATTTGACGTGTATTTTGTGATTTAGTGTTTATTGATAAACAAAATTCATTATAGGTACGACATGTTACAAAATAATCGAACAAATATAAGATTTTATTTCTTATTTCGTGTCCGTCTCCCCAGCAACCCGTGCGAGATATAGCCAAGTGGCATACACCAAAATTTAGTGGAAATTGGTTCATTCCATCAGTAAAGTGTCAGATTCAGTGCATCAAAACTGATGACACTACGAGGTGAAAACTTTGGGTGGCTGTAGAGACGTCTCGTCAGCCAGCCCATTCTATACAGGGAAAACTACGAAGATTACATAAAAGCAAAATAGTTCCACATTTACTGCATGTCTAGTGCAATTGATTGTAAAAAAGCCGAATCGAAAATGTCCATATGGTAGGAGCACTTCATCAATAATTATGGGTGGCTGGAGAGACGTTTTCCCAGCCAGCCCATGTGATATCTCGGAACATATAGTAGGTAGGAAGATGAAACAAAGCTTAATATTTACTACCTACTCGGAACAGTAGGTAGCAAATATTTCAAAATCCTAGCTTCACTAACTTTTGAGATATTTGTATTTTTTCATGGGCTTGCTGGGGAGACGTCTCGCCAGCAAGCCCATGCTGTAACTCAAAAAGTACTGCACGTAGAATGCTGAGCGATATACCAATAGAGAGTGCATATTTGATGCAATAAGCACCAAGAAAAGTGAGTCCCTAGGTCTTACGGTTTCGGTGCTAGAAACAAATATCATTTTCCCGCTGAAAATTTGGAATGCATGATATGAAGTGCAACGTTGCCGTTCTGTGCAATTCTACATGTTGCTGTTAGAGCATTCAAAAATCCTTGTGTCCTTATAGTTAAGAAGTCCTGTAGACGCACGTGTAGATTATTTGTAATTTGAGAATAGTTCGGGAGACGGTGTACTTAAAAGGCTGATTGGTTAACAAGAAGTTTTTATTTATTTGTGGACAACATGTGAAGAACAAAAGACATAATATGTATTTTGGCTCACGTATTTATTTAATAAATCAGTTTTCTTAACTTATTAATAACAGGACAATTTAAGAATACTTTAAAAATTTTAGTTTGTTACTGAGACCATTAAACCTACATCTCCTCCTAGAATACAGTTGTCACGGTTGCTAAAAAGAGATTGAGGCACCAGTTAGTCTTCACGTGAGCTAAAATACATATTATCTCTTTCGTTCTTAACATGTCGTCCACAAATAAATAAAAACTTCTTGATAACCAATCAGTCTTTTACTAAGTACACCGTCTCCCGAACTATTCTCAAATTACAAATAATCTACACGTGCGTCTACAGTACCT
The DNA here is from genome assembly GCA_947532105.1 of Athrips mouffetella. NCBI lineage: Eukaryota > Metazoa > Arthropoda > Insecta > Lepidoptera > Gelechiidae > Athrips > Athrips mouffetella. The sequence continues at coordinate 20,117,350 of OX383965.1, read as the reverse complement.
TTTAACTATAAGGATACAAGATTGATTTTTGAATGTTCTAACACCAACATGTAGAGTTGCACAGAACGGCAACGTCGCATTTCACATCATGCATTCAAAATTTTCGGCGGGAAAATGATATTTGTTTCTAGCACCGAAACCGTAAGACCTAGGGACTCACTTTTCTTGGTGCTTATTGCATCAAATATGCACTCTCTATTGGTATATTGCTCAGCATTCTACGTGCAGTACTTTTTGAGTTACAGCATGGGCTTGCTGGCGAGACGTCTCCCCAGCAAGCCCATGAAAAAATACAAATATCTCAAAAGTTAGTGGAGCTAGGATTTTGAAATATTTGCTACCTACTGTTCCGAGTAGGTAGTAAATATTAAGCTTTGTTTTATCTTCCTACCTACTATATGTTCCGAGATATCACATGGGCTGGCTGGGAAAACGTCTCTCCAGCCACCCATAATTATTGATGAAGTGCTCATACCATATGGACATTTTCGATTCAGCTTTTTTACAATCAATTGCACTAGACATGCAGTAAATGTGGAACTATTTTGCTTTTATGTAATCTTCGTAGTTTTCCCTGTATAGAATGGGCTGGCTGACAAGACGTCTCTACAGCCACCCAAAGTTTTCAGCTCGTAGTGTCGTCAGTTTTGATGCACTGAATCTGACACTTTACTGATGGAATGAACCAATTTCCACTAAATTTTGGTGTATGCCACTTGGCTATATCTCGCACGGGCTTGCTGGGAAGACGGACACTCTTATTTCATCGATTCAGTTCTGACTTCACTCACATGGAATAACAATAATTTAAAAATATGGACTGGCTGTTGAACTTTGCCTCATTTATACGTTTCTAAATATTATGGCCCAAGTTTTTTTCACTATCTTTTTACTGAAATAAACTATCAATACTCACAAACATTAAAAGACTTAAAACCAATATGTTGTTCATTCTCACTACTTATTGAACAGCCCTCGTACATCAGCTGTCTCTCTGTCCATCTATATTTGCGATTCGTCTGGCTGTCCGGGAACAACAGGTCGATACAGGTTTTTGTTGGTATTCTTCTAAAAACACATCATCAACCAACTTCATTTGGGCCTAATTGCGAGCCACATACTTTTTAACCGACTTCAAAAAGGAGGAGGTTCTCTATTCGATCGTTTTTTTTTATTATTATTTTTTTAAATGAATGAATCATTCTTACCTACCAAGTGACATCTCTCCACATCTGAATTTTTTTTAAAACAAATTCCAACCCAAGGGCATCACATAAAATCTCTCAATAATGCCCGGCACAAAACTTTGATGCTGACCGTAAATGGCTCGAAATATCTATCGCGAGGGAGCGCAGGGCAGGCGTGTGAATTATTGGCTTCCCGCATGTCGTCAATAAGAACGCAGCAAATAACCGGCAGCATCAGATGTACTATTTGCCTATTATTGTACAACAGATTGTATTGATTGTATTGATTGCCCCGAGCTGCTATCATCTATAGGTCTCAGAGCTCCTAATAGAAACTTAAGATCTCATGATCTTGTGTCCCTTCCCTATGCGTCCTCAAATTATCGCCAAAATTCATTTATATTAAGGGCGAGTAACAACTTTAACAAGTTATCTAAGGTGCTTGATCTTGATCTGTTTAACACTAGTATAGCGAGTGTTAGGCGCCAGTTGAGTGACAGGTTCTTTAATGTGTAATTGTTATTTGTATGTTTTTATCTAACCGTTGCGTTGCGTTGTGATTTATGTGAGCGTTTGATTGTATTTTTGTCTTTTGCTTGTCAAATTTTGTCATTAGTTGTGAAAACCTTTAATTGGCTGTTTGTAGCTATATGTATTATTAGTGTGTTTATTATAAGCTGTCGGTTCTCCAAAAATTAAATAAATAAATAAATAAATAAACAGTACAGGTTCCGTTGTTTTGTTTGATTTTCTTTTAAAACGAATGCAAGCTGTTTTTCTCTTTCATGTTTAGATTCAGATATCTTCATTATAATATTATTTCATCATAATGTTCTTTGGGACAAGTTGTTCAGTTTTATGGGCAGATTCTGCAGATTCACATCCCACAATACTGATGTGATTGTACCTTTTTAGTTTCCTTTGTGTTCAAATATCGTACATTACAGCCACCCTACTTCATACGTAAAACATCGGCTTTTTCATAGAAAAATTAAAGGAATAATGGATACCCATAGAAGAATATTTCGCAAATAGCATACCTATTAATTTTGCAGCCATTTACTCTACAATATTTCACTGTTTTTGCAGAAAAAATACGCGATTTTAAACAACATTTAGCATGACATAAAAATGTGTCAAAGACCATAAATGGATAATAATGGATACCAGTAATGTATTAAAAAATATTACCAAAAAGGTTGATGACCAATGAAGAAGCACATAACCTGCTTGACCTTAAACAACACAATTAGATCAAAAATATTTTTGAGAGTTTCCTAGATAGATCACAGAATCAAAAGCACCCGAAAAATATAAAATTTTTAAGATTTTGCTCTAAAAAGGTTTTCTATCTGAAAACCAAGCATAATGTCAAAAGATTTTTTCCTACCAACCCGCCATTTAGTTTTGCTATGGCAACTGTGTGAGCGTGACACAACCGCGAATTTCTCTTCTTCGCAAATCACAGGAATTTAAACCGTATTACAATATACGATTGACTAAATTTGTGTAGCAAGATTTTTGCATTAAAACCTCCTTGGCTGGAACATATAATATTCAATGTTCCTAGACGTCAAAGCGCGGTCTTCACCAGACTTGTAAAAACTTTCAACTCATAATTACATGAAATAGATCCTTTTATTCTTAACAAAGACTCGTTTAAAAAAGAAGTCAGGTCAATAATGACTGAAGATAGTTATTAACTTTTTCTTCAACAGCCTATTCTAAAAGATTAATTATTCACCTATGTAAGTTTGTCTATTACAGCCTCCCTTGAAAAGCTCGGTTCATTTAATTAAATATTTCTATTATAATATATCACATATTGACGTTTAAGATCTGAAGAGTGCTATCTATGTTGTCGATTGAATACAACCTCTTCAGTCTTCTCATAGTTAGAAAATAATTTTCGTTTTGACATTGATTATTGATTTGTGTTGGTTTCGGAAAATGTGAAAAATATAAGATTAATTTGGTTAATGTTTGTTTTTATCCAACTTGAGAACAATTGGTCCTTCGAGTCGGATATGAACCAGCGACCTATGGATCTACAGTCCACGAAAATTGCATAAGGAAAAATCTCTCTGTGCTGGAAGTAAGAAACTCACGACGACTAATATGAGTGTAACTACAAACAAATCAAGTGCTAGCAGCGTGGCGACTCAGGTACGATTATTAGAAGCACGCGCTGCAAGGGAGATGGCCGAGTTGGAGAAGAAAAAAGTTGAAATCGAAGAAAAAATTATAAAAGCAAAGTTCGACGAGGAAGTGGCTATACTGCACTCAAGAAGCGGGTCATCGTCGTCACACTCAACAACGGAAAAGTGAATCGATGACAATATTGTAGCTACGATGAAAGAAGGGGCCCCACCCTACACTGATTACGTGCCCGGAGACTTGACTTGACTTCTCGTACCTTACCTCCTATTGCAGGCGACGCTCTCGACTGGTTAAGATTTAAAAATGCTTACAATACTACGACTAGGATTGGCCAGTATTCCGAGGAGAAGAATGTTGCCCGATTGCAGAATTGTCTTCAGGGCGAGGCCTGGGAGGCGGTCGCGGCGCGACTAATCGCGACATCATCAGCCTCCGAGGTGATGAAAATTTTGGAAATGAGGTTTGGCCGTCCAGATTTAATTTTACTTAGATTAATTTCAGAAATTAAGAAAGTACCTAAACTTACCGGCACGCGAAGCGATCTCGTACAACTTGCGAAAAAGTAGATAATTGCGTGGCTGCAATTCAATCAGCGGGTAATAAAGGCTATCTATACAGTCCAGAATTGATATCGGAAATTGTAAATAAATTTACTGCGCCTATTTTTTACCGCTGGTTGGATTATAGCAGAGGTTTCATCCACATCAGCCACAATTGCCGGTCTTAGCGAAATATTTAATGTGTGAAGCGAGTGAGGTATGTATGCGCGGTGCGGTAGAGCCTCCGTCTAAGCAGACTACGTCTGTTTTGAAACGCCCTGTACTTTTAACAGATGACGAAGCGACTGCTCTCGTCGCAGTCGGAAAACACAAACGCAGTTTTATCTAAACAAACTGACGATAAATGCGTGTTTTGCAACAAGGTGGGTCACTCGATTAAGACTTGTTCCGATTTTAAAGGTAAAGACGTAAAGGAACGGTGGGAATGGATATGTAAGCGACGATTATGCTTCAAATGTTTGAGTTCCACACATCGTAGGGATCGATGTAAAAGTAAAATTCGATGTAGCAAATGTAAAGCTAGTCACCATTCTTTGTTGCATAGATTTGATTGGGATAAGACAAAATCTGATGAAAATGAGAAATCGAACGAAACGACAGTGATCGTTTGGGGCGATAATAGTAAGAAAAAAGTTTTCTTGAAAGTTCTCCCTGTCGAGGTTCAGGGACCAAAAGGTACTGTTATTGTGTTTGCACTTTTAGACGAGGCCTCAACTGTGATTCTGATTAAGTCTAATGTTGCCGAACAGATTGGAGTGACAGGGCTTGAATGTGACCTCAATCTGCGAGGTGCAGTGGGTGAAGGGAGTAATTTGATTAGTCGTGTCGTGTCGTTGACTATACGTTCTATTTCTAATGGCGATGACTATACTTTAAATAGAGTTCGAACAATTGAAAATTTTACACTTTCAAAGTATACGGTTACTAAAGCTGAATTGTCAAAATACGATCATGTAAAAAATATTCCTCTATTAGCCTTTGAAGGGCAACCATCTTTGTTGATAAGCCAAGATTATTGGGATCTTATAATTTCTCGCGAAATTCGTGAGGGGAGAAAAAATTAACCCGTCGCATCTTTGACAAAGTTAGGTTGGGTGTTACACGGTTTTTCTTCATCTATATTGAAAAATAGTATTCCCGAATTTACTTGTCATGTACAGTCGCGGTCAAAAATGGATGATGAGTTACATGATTTAGTGAACGATTATTTCCGACTTGATAGTATTGGTGATAAGTGTCAGGAAGAAACAGGGTTTACAGATGAAGAAGAACGTGCACTGATGATACTCGACACTACTTTACTTACTTTACTTTTAAAACTTCTTTATTCATAAAATATGTACAATATTTACCTTTAAACTTAGTGTTACAATCCTAAGTCTAAAGAATATTATGCCGTAAGGGTGTAATTAGAATTACAAGTACTACTCCAAACAGGCGCAGCGTAGGTAATACCGGGTCTAACAAGTGTTTTATATAATAATAATTTAGTACGACTGCTCAAATTAGCTTTCCTGTTTAAAAGCGGACTGAGAGCTTGGAGGGCTTTAATACCTTTCATTTTCATTTGAGTGACATGCTCAGACCAGTTGATTTTATTGTCAATAGTGACACCAAGGTATTTTACAGATCGATTCCAGGGAATACGATGGTTGTTGATGATCTGTCTTTTTGGTATTTGCCTCTGTCTAGTGAAAAAAATAGCTTCCGTTTTGGTTTCGTTCAGCTTCAGCCTTCATCTATTAAAGTAAGATTGCAATAATTTGATGGACAGCTGAAGTCGGCCAATAATCAAGTCTATATCATTTGACGAAGTAAAGGATGCTGTGTCGTCTGCAAAACAAGCCAAGTGTGTCCTTCGTTGAATAGGTATATCATTGACATAGATGACGAAGAGCAACGGTCCTAAAATCGATCCCTGAGGGACTCCAGCAGCAATAAGTCGTGGATTTGAGCAGATATCATCAATATATACGCGAAAGCAGCGGTTGTCAAGGTACGAGGCAATGAGCTTGACAAGACACATGGGAATGTTCTGTTTGATCATTTTGTGCAATAATCCTTGGTGCCGAACAGTCTCAAATGCCTTTTCCAGATCTAGCAGGAACATTCCGGTGGAGTTGCCGAGATTTAGGTTATGGGCAACATACTCAGAAACCCTTGCTAACTGCTGGACAGTAGAGTGGCACTATCTGAAACCAAACTGTTCGTCCATAATGTCATTGTTAAGAGATCGTAAAATTCTGCGATGAATAACTTTTTCCATTAATTTGCCTAAAGATAATAATAATAATAAATAAATAATGCGTTTATTTGCTCTCACAAAAACAATTTCTATATAATAGGTAGGTACACTTGGAGTTTTTAGGTATACAGTAAAAAATTTTTGATTTGTGAGAGCCTGGTGTCCGTACTAGGAAAAACCTGTATGACAGATCACCAAGCTCCCAAACCCATCACGAAAATCACACGGCTAAGACTCCTTTGAAAAGTAGGAACAAAGATAGCAAGAGATAAAGATAAACATGTAGGTAACTTAAAATAATTCTAGAATATTAATTCAGTGTGTGTCAGTATGAAAGTGTGTGTGTGTGAGTGTGTGTGTGCGTGTACGTGAGTGTAAGTAGTGTGAGTATGAATATCATAGTTCGTAGGTATTGATGAGTAGTATGTAGGCTTGGTAACTTCAATCAACATAATGGCATTAGTAAGGTTTCTACCGTATCATAATCTAATGACATGAGCCAAAGGGAAACCTTTTTCTTGACTTCTGCTTTCAAAAGTTCATAAATATTAAGTTCTTTGTTAACAAAGTTTTATAAGTAGGATCCTAGAAAGTAGAAAGATCTTTGGGCAAAGGAAGTACGACAGGACACACTAGCGCATATATTATAACTGCGGCGTCTGTTCACAAATTGGTCAGGATCATAGGTAAGTAAAGAATGTTTCAGAAGAATAACATTTAGTATATACAGTTGTCTAACTGATAGCACCTTCGTATAATCATATAGTATTTTAGTTGGGAAGCGATAGGGTAAGAAATTACTAACTTTTAATATTGCTCGCTGTGATCGTTCCAGCTTTATGAGATTTGATTTATTAACGCCACCCCAGGATGTAATGCAATAACCAAGAATGGCCTGGCATAAGGAGTAATAAACTAACTGCAACGTATTTTTATCTGCGGCATGCCTAAGATTTTTAAAAACATAAATAAGTTTACGTGTTCTTTTAGTAAGGGAGTCTATGTGAGGAACAAAACTAAGACCATGATCAATAATAATCCCAAGATACTTAACCGAAGAGGTAGATTCAAGCACACGACATGAGCAGACAGAATTTGGAATTGCCGAGCACGCGTGGGCTACTATTTTAAAGGAATCTGGTTCGGGCTGGTCACGTTTCCTGATAGAAAAAGTCATATATTTTGTTTTGCCAACATTTAGTGTCAACACATTTCTAAACAACCATTCAGATACAAGATTGAAACCTTTCTGCGCACAATCAAAGGTCTCCATCCACGAGTCGGTGCTGAACAACAGGGCAGACAGAAAGATGGTAGTAGACTAATGGGGCGGTAGCTAACTGGAAGACTCTGCTCCTTCCCAGGCTTTTTCATGGCTATGACTTTGGCCATCTTCCATATTTTAGGAAAATAGGATAAGCGCAAGCACGAGTTAAATATTTTGGTTAAAAGTACTATTGCTTTGTGGGGTAAGTTTCGAATCAGGGTATTTGTAATACCATCTGAGCCAGGGGCTTTTCTAGGTTTAAGCTTATAGATGTATTTTTGGAGCTCAAGTGGTGTCGTAACAAAGTGCGGACCAGCAAAAACGAAGTCATCAAGACCTTGTATTGATTCTTTCACCATATTTTCAGCATCGCCAGCCGAAGATACGGTAAGTCTAATGTTGGTTTGAAATGTGTCAGCAAGTACTTACATCACATTTATCATTTGTGTCCATTGCTAGGTGCTCATCCACACGTTTTAGGGGAGGTATAGTAAATGGCTTAGCTTTAAGAGACTTTGCTGTACGCCATAGTTCAGTACTTGGGTTGTCAATCTTGGAAAGTTTGTCTGACCATATTTTATCGTTATGTTGTTTGATGCGACAGTTTATGTAATCTTGTAAAGAATTTATTTTAGAACGCAACAAACGTCTTTCACTGGGGTTTGGTTCATATTGCTCGCGTCTACGAAGTTTATTTTTAGTCGAGATGAGTCTTTTTATGGTGCGTGGCAGCGAAGGAGGAGTTAACTTTGCTGTTTGGACAGGAACACTCAAGTCTCTGGCTTTCAAAATGAGGTCCGTGAGAGTTGTGACCTCAGCATTAATCTCATCAACACTTTGGTAGACTCTGGACGATAAATGAATATTTGAATTTAAATAATTACGATACGCCTTCCAGTTAGCTTTGTCATATTTGTACTTCTTTTGAGTAACACGAGTGACAAGTAGATCCATGCATATCAGTATTGCATTCACATATTGCGGAATAGATCTTTTTGGTCCACTTACTGTCTCTATTGGTCGAAGAGTTGAAAAGCGATGGGCTGCATTATTTACATGTTTAAATATAAGGGCTGTTCATATTGAATTAGTTGCTTCTCTCTCTGCCGATTCAACGCTATTGGCAATAAGAAGAATGGCTGCTTGACGTGGATATCCTAAGGTCATGCATACGGACAATGGAACTAACTTTACTGCAGCAAATAAAGAACTTAAAAAATCAGTTGATGAAATGTTTAAAGATCCTAAGTTTGTAGAAGCTGCAAGTGCTTTGGGTATCGAGTGGCATTTTAACCCACCTGCGTCTCCTCATATGGGAGGGGTATGGGAAAGAATGGTTCGGTCGATTAAAACAGCTCTTTCAGCTATATTAAATGGACGTAACGTTAAAGAAGAAGTTTTGAGTACTCTTCTGAGTGAAGCCGAAAATATTGTAAATAGTAGACCGCTGACACACGTTTCACTCGAAGAAGAAGAAGAGGCTCTAACACCAAATCATTTTTTATTAGGTGCATCAAATTCCTTACCCCAGCCTGGATTTTTTTCTGATCATTACATGGATCTACGAAGGCAGTGGCGAGTTGCACAACGTATGGCAGATCATTTTTGGTCACGTTGGCTAAAAGAATATTTGCCAAATTTACAGATTCGGACTAAGTGGCAAAGAGATAGAGGGGCAGCTGTGCAATTGGGTGACATTGTTGTAATCGCTGATCCTACTGCTCCTCGGAATACATGGCCAAGAGGCGAGGTTGTTTCTGTTATGCATGGACGTGATAACCGAGTAAGATCAGCAGATGTCGCTACAAAAGGAGGTGTTTTGAGACGACCTGTAAATAGACTAGTGGTTCTATTGAATCGACAGCCACCTGATGATCATTAAGAGAGGCCAGAGAATGTTGTCGATTGAATACAACCTCTTCAGTCTTCTCATAGTTAGAAAATAATTTTCGTTTTGACATTGATTATTGATTTGTGTTGGTTTCGGAAAATGTAAAAAATATAAGATTAATTTGGTAAATGTATGTTTTTATCCAACTTGAGAACAATCTATATTTTTTCGATATTCGGATTTTTGGCTAAATGCACTAAGCTGGCAATGCTGCATAAGTTATAAAAATATAAAGAGCTATACTCGATTGTAACGAGGTGTTCCAAAAACTGCTAAATTACGATTCAGAAGCAAAATGTAAACATTTTTGTTAATAACAGCCAACTACCTACTAAATGGAAACAAAATTTGATTGATAGCATTTACTGCTATCTTAATTTTCGTAATTTTTTCTGGTACGAGTATAAACTGTTACGCTGCTCGTTCCTGTCTGAGCGTCCGAACGGATCAGGTAGTATAAATTATTCCTGTCAGTTAATATCATTCTGGAGATTACTCCAGAATCCTTTTATTATCCTTTTATTTCCTTAATCCTTTTATTTTTTTTAATTTATCATTTAATTTTAACCTAATTATAATTTTGTTATTATAATTTCATGTCACTTTAACAAATGAGTTTTTGAGTCACCTTTACTTAAGTTTCCTAATTATTTTAAGTTTGAATAACTATGAAAGTAATAAACTTTTTTCAATATTTATTTCAATACCTACTAACTTCATTATTTTTATTATGATTATAACGCAATGTAAAACAACAACTGCTATCTAACACAAAATATGGTCATCCGTAATCAAAACCATTATAACCACAAGTAATATACAATTTTTTATAAGTAAAGTGCATTTATATTACATTGATAACTCAAAAACTGAATTGATGATAAAACGTTTTTTTGCTCTCCTGTAAAGTTGACGTCTTGTAGATACCATTTTTTAGATCTTAATCGTCGATATGTATATATAAAAACTATTTAGTATATATATATTTTTATTGATACTAAAATATATAAAAAAAAAGATACTTCACACATTTTTATACAAATTAGATCACATGACGACCGAAAGTTTAATCCCTTCTTAAACTTCATTGTTTACACTCTTTCTTTCCACTCTCTCTTCTTTTCACTCCCATTTTGCTTCTGTGGTAGCTTTAGTTCATACCTACTCATTCCTCCAATTTTATTTTTATTAGTTTTTATATATATTTGTTAGTTCAATCAAAGTCTGTAATGTAATTTGAATACTGGTCCTTCAAGATACAGGCTTTGCCTAGTTTGAAGGCCTCTGGTGTTTCCGTAATTAATGAACCTAATTTTACTAACTAAATAGTGTGTATTCTATGTTAATTCGGTTACCAATAAACATTTTTCATTTTTCATTTCATTTTTTTCATTTTTTCATTTTCATTTCATTTTCATTTTTCATTTTCATTTCATTTCATTGCAACCTACACACAATCATACACACACATACACATCATTTTTTAACTGGATTGTCAATTGTTTTTCGAACTTCTCGGCATTGTACGCTCTTACGAGTATCATTAGAGTACTACTAGACGATCAGATCGGACTGCTCTGAATTTAGCTCCGTACCACGATTTTGCCCAATAGCAAAATTGTCGTTTGGGTCAATCCGCAACGCTATTGGACAAAATCGTGGTCCGGAGCTAAATTCAGAGCAGTCCGATCCGATCGTCTATTAGTACTCTTAGGATCTCACATAAGTTTTTATATGTAATATGTGGATAGCTATAATTGGCCTTTCTCTCTTTTGTTTTGTTATTATTAATACTATATTTAAGGCTGTTGTTATCCCGAATAAAATAAAAATAAAGCACTGGTTTTTTTTATCTTTGGGCCTCGATAATCTGACAACTGCAGCGTGCTAAGCCGGCTGGTGCAATAATGTGTGACATATAATACGCAGCAAAAAATGTGCGACTGATAGTTAACGTCACGACGCTAAATATCAGCTGCACATTATCGAAATGCGTATTATATGCTGTACATTATACGCACCCAGTGTCAAAGTCACTGTCAGTCAGAATGTCAAGTGAGACAAAGACAAGACAGCTGAAATGAGAAATTGCTTGCTGTGCTTCTCATTTTTTTTTCTATTGTGATTGTGTAATACTCTAGAACGATGCTGTCGAGGATTGCAGGCTGTGCTGGGCGAGGTCATGTAATGATGAGGAGAGCTTTGTCTAGATTTTATAGCGAAGGTGGCCCTACACAGAGCCCTAGCTCGTCTACCCAGCCATCACCCAGTGTGAAAGATGTGCCCGGATTGAGCAGCGCCTGTATAGAGCCAGCAAATGCGCCTGTTGGCCCCGGCGTTGACCCTAACAAGACCGGTCCTTATAAATCTCCTGAATACTTCCAGTACAATGCCATGACCTATTTCGAAGCTGAGGTGGAAATGGCTAAATACAGGATCCCTCAACCCTCCGCAATGAAACAACCTTCATCATGAACTAATTAACCTATTTATTATATAGCTTGTTAATAAACTTGTTGTGACATATTACAACTTTTCTCTTTTATACGAAACTTTCATTTCATAAATTCTGGTGAAGTTCCCAGTTTAAGCAAGAACCTATTTTTATGCTTGTACTACATATGCAGCACACATTAGATGAAATATGTCTTATGTGCAGGCCAACATCAGCCTCATCTATAATACAACCCACTTCCAGCTGCACCACACTTGGGTAAATCATTACCACTAGCATAACCTACGTTTCTTTAAAAAAAAACAGCTAACAATTTCGATAAAATTTACCATACAGGGTTTTTTAAAAATTTCTTAAAAACAGCATTTGAGAAACCCTACAGTGCCATATGTTATATATCTAAAAGCAAAGCTCAGTCACCAGGTACTATGTCATAAAATAACATCATGATACATTTCAGATCAATATATGCAAAACAAGCTCACAGCTGTGACATCACTACTGTAAGGGCTCATGTTATTACTGCAAATGGTGAATAAATACTGAAATAAAATTTCTTTGCTTTTATTAAATTTTTGATCCATACAGACTACAGGTTCTACAACTAATTAACATAAAATGCAACGTTTTAGTAACTTGGTAGATAATTGAAGTTTACATAATTATATAATGCATGAGTCAGACAGCAATTGAAGCAGCACCACTTATTATAACAGCAGCTTCATCTTCGGTAAGAGTGGGGTCTAACTCCGGGTCCTCATCACACTCCACCGCTGCTGTATGTTACTTCTTCTTAGTCAATTTCTCTGACAGGTCATCAAAGGTAGGATCTTGCAGGTTGATCATCAAGCTGTTGCCAGGAAGGAAGACTCTGTTTTGGGACTGTGCAAGCATTCTAGAGATGCTCTGTGCGGCTCGGATCTTGCGCAGTTTCAGGTATCCAGGGTTCATTCCCATAGCTTTACCCAACATTTCTGCAGCTTCGGCTTCACCCTCGGCCTGGACAATTTTTTGCTGCCTTTCCTGCTTGGCCCTTTCTACAACAAAAGCGGCACGCTGAGCCTCTTGTTGAGCTACCTGCTTAGCTTCAACAGCAGCAGTGTATTCTTTGCCAAAACTCAGTTCAGTCAAAGACACATCATCCAGAATGATATTAAAGTCAGCAGCACGCTCTACAAGTTCTCTCCTGATGAGCAAGGAAACTTGCTGACGCTGTGTTATGAGTTGTGATGCATTAAATTTAGCAACAACAGATTTTAGGACTTCATTGCAAATTGAAGGCAAAACCTTTTCATCATAATCTGTACCGAGCTGTCTATACATAGTTGGCAAGTAAGTAGCGTCAGGGCGCGACAGCACACGAAGGGAAATGTTAACCATTTGTAAGTCCTTTGAGCCAGTAGGTGATGAAATCTTGCGAGGGCGAGACCTGATATCGTATATGATAGGGTATTGGAACCACGGGATACGGAAATGCATACCCTCGCTCATGACATCCTGTTGAATACCTCCGATCCTGTTAAACATAATGGCGCGATGACCACCTTCCACAGTATACAGAGACTGCGAGACGCCGTATGCTGCAACTCCGACTACAGCCAAAGCTTTTAATCCAGCACCGAGTCCCGGTGGCCCACCTTTTGCAAATTTACCCGCCATATCGTTTAATTTACTTTGAGCCATTTTGTTAGTTCTTACACCACCTGCAGTAGATGTAACCACAATTTATTAATTTACCTTTTCTGAATAGTATAACCCAAAAATTGTAACCTCAAAGTGAGAGAGCGAGCAAAATTGTGCAACTATTTTAGGGAGACCGTTCCATTTTGAGCCGAGCGCAGCGACCTTTTGACAGCAGTCTGTCTCGACCACACATATTGACGTTTAATAAAGCTATCCTGCTGTCAAGTTAATTTCTACCCTATTTGAAACGCGCCCCTAGCTATCATAGACATTTTTTTTTTGGTTTTATTCTTCCTTTCGGAAAGGCAAAGAGTACAAAGCCCATACAGCCATGTCTGATGTGTTTAATCTTTCTTTTTGCTCCCCTCGTAAAGCGATAGTGAACTTTACGAAGGAAAATGTTCGTGACTTTTTGGGACAACACAAACGGGGCTTAAACACGAGATCACTTGAAATCTTCATCAGCTGCGCACTCCGTAGTAAATTTACTGCATAACACACTATCTTTATTATCCACTAAATCACTAAATGCACAAAAAAACAAAATTTCAATTAAGCAGGCAAACGCCCATGTCGAGTTCCCGCCAAAAAGCCGCTAGCATAGACAATCTTTACAACACATCTTCGTCCGAGCCTACACACGGCCCAACATGTCAGTCGGTTCAAGATAAAAATGTACTCACTGCACTGCCTAAATTTTTGAATGAATGAATGAATGAATGAATGACGTTTATTTGCAAGAATACATTAACAAGAACATAATGTCTTAGGTGGTAAATAGGTACATGGTACTTAGTAGGTATTCTGCTCGCAAGCGAGCGTGCAAATATAAAATATATAGAAAAACTTAACAAAAACTGACACTACACTATTACCTTAACAACAATTAATAATCTTACTAAAAACAATCTTACGAAAAACTTAACACTACATAGGTAACAATTTTAACAAAACTACGGTAAGTAACTATTAGGGCTCCCGCACACGACCGAGAATCGGTGGCCGATTATCGCCCAGGACAAGGACGGAAGATCCAGGTGATAACACGTCAGAGCGGGATGCCGACAAAAATCGGCCACCGATTCTCGGTCGTGTGCGGGAGCCCTAACTATCTCAACACAAATTCACTTTTGTGGTTGAAAAATTCTTTTAAATTATAAAAACATTTAATGTTTAACCATTCCGAAAGACTTTTTTTAAAAGTATTTACATTAGATATATTTCTTAAATTTTCTGGTAAATTATTATGAACATCTATACACATATTATATACATTTGACTTATATATTGCTGTTTTACATGGAGGCTGATACAATAGATCCTTGTATTTATTTCTTACTTGTCTTGTAGTGACTTCTTGACGCATTTTGAAAAAATCCGGATTCATTTTTACGAAACAACTAAGTTCCCTTATATACATAGATGTTAAAGTTAATATTTTTAATTTCTTAAATAGAGGTCGACAACTATCCATAAACCAAGCATTGCATATGGCTCTTATGCATTTCTTTTGCAATTTAAAAGCCCTGTCTATGTCAGTTGAGTTTCCCCATATTAAAAGGCCGTAATTAAGTACCGATGATATATATCCATGGTATGCAACTATTGCAGCTTCAACAGAAACATTCTGCCTTATTCTTTTTAGTGCAAATACGAAACTTTCTAATTTATTGCAAATTCTATTAATGTGTTCTTTCCAATTTAAATTACTATCTATGGTGATGCCTAAAAATTTGTATGAATTAACTTCTTCTACTGTTTGGCCGTTGTGATTGATGTTTATTGTCAGAGGGCTACTATTGTACGAATAAAATTGCATGACCTTTGTTTTATTTAAATTAATTTTTAAATAGTTATCATCTAACCAACGAATGATGTTATTTAAACCTAAATTTATAGTGGATTCGTAAGTATCTTTACTGTCACATTTTATAATAAGAGTAGAGTCGTCTGCAAATAATAGCGATTTATGAGAGGTGGCAGTTGGAAGATCGTTTACGTAAACTAGGAAGAGTAGGGGCCCGAGGATACTTCCCTGAGGAACACCGGTGTCGCTGATGAGTAAGTGTGACTTGAATTTTTGTTTTATGTAATGTTTCTGATTTTTAGTAACTTTTAAAATCTCTGTAAACTGTTGTCGGTTTTTTAAATAACTTTGCAACCATTCGTTAGCTTTTCCTCTAATACCATATTTTTCTAATTTGTACAATAATAATTTATGATTAACTAAATCGAACGCCTTCGACATATCTAAAAAGATAGACATGGTAGAATTTTTGTCGTTGTTGTTTTCTGTTAAAGTTTTGACTAAGTTAAAACATGCCAGAGTGGTGGAGGATCCTTTACGAAAGCCAAATTGTTCCGGACATAAAATACCATATTTGACTAGAAACTCATTTAACCTTTTTGATATTGATTTTTCAAAGATCTTAGATATTATGGGAATAATTTTTATTGGTCTATAATTATTTAAATCTAATTTATCGCCTTTTTTGTGTAGTGGTTTAACTATTGATAATTTTAACTGTTCGGGGAATTCCCCTTCAATAAATGATAAATTTATAATATGTGATAGGGGACGACAAATATAGCAGGCAACTAGTTTTAGTACCTTTGTACATATGTCATCATGTCCACATGTATTGGTATTCCTGAGTGACATAATTATATTAAATATTTCAGAATCACTAACTGGTTTTAGGTATATTGTATGTTGGTTCTGATTTAACTTTGAAGAGTCATAATTATTTTTATTGCAAGAGTTTGAATTATTTTGTAAGTTTATAAAATGGTTATTAAAAGCTTCACATATTTCATGCGGTGAATTTAGTAATTTATCTTTAACTTTTATTTCAGGTATATCGTTACTATTTAAGCTATTGCTGCAAAATGGGGAAATAGAATTCCATATGGCTTTAGAACTAAATTTATTATTTATGATATATTTTTTGTTATTAATCTGTTGTGCTACCGTTATACATTTTTTCAAAATGGAATTATATTTTTTATATTTATGTTTGTTTTTGTGTTTGTTGTTACTGTTATTTCGGTAATTTAAGTAGAGTACTCTTTTTTTCTTACTCGATTTCTTAATACCTTTTGTGAGCCATCTTATTTTTTTAAAACGATTAGACACCTTGACTCTAATTATAGGAAAAGATAAATTATAAAACAAGCACAATAACTCATAAAAATCTTGAAAGGCATCCGACATATTTTCCTTCTCATAGAGATCGGAAAAAGAGAGAGCAGAAATACATTGAACAAACTTTTCAATATTTTCTTTATTTAGGTCCCTTTTATATTCATACCATGTCATAAAAGATTTTTCCTTGTTAATTTTAAAGGAAACACTCTGCCCAGTCTCGTGGTCAGATAAACATAGTTTATGCACGTACGCCTTAATACCTCGTACTAATAGACGATCGGATCGGACTGCTCTGAATTTAGCTCCGTACCACGATTTTGCCCAATAGCAAAATTGTCGTTGGGGTCAATCCGCAACGCTATTGGACAAAATCGTGGTCCGGAGCTAAATTCGGAGCAGTCCGATCCGATCGTCTATTAGTACTTTTACATTGCTCGCAAATTGATCTATGCATGCTTTTTCTTTATGGAATAAGACTTTGCCTGCTTAATTGATGTTTTTTTTGTGCATTTATTGATTTGTGGATAATAAAGAGCTTAGACTGTATAATACTAACGTATAAATAAAGAGTGTGTTATGCACTACGGAGTGCGCAGCTGATGAAGATTTGAAGTGATCTCGTGTTTAAGCCCCGTTTGTGTTGTCCCAAAAAGTCACGAACATTTTCCTTCGTAAAGTTCACTATCGCTTTACGTGGGGAGCAAAAAGAAAGACAGATTAAAGACATCAGAAATGGCTGTATGGGCTTTGTACTCTTTGCCTTTCCGAAAGTAAGAATTAAACCAAAAAAAAATCTCTATGGAATAAAAAAATAAAAAGTCATGAGTTGTCAATTTTCCATTTTTTGCATGCAAACAAAATGTCTATATGGATTTTTCGTTTGAAGAATTTTATATAAATAATAAAGCAAGAGCTGCTTCGTATCAAGGGAAATTTGGAGGATTGCTGGCGTAGTTTTTTAAATTTTTTAAGTGAAAGTCGGATAATTCCAGAGTAATAACAGTCACATCATCATCATGGATTCCTGTATGGGTGTTGAACAAGATTTAGACAAAGCAATTTCGAAGTTTACCTCTATAAATGATCACACTGATAAGGTCCTGCAAGATATTATTGACCAGGTTGAAAATCTGCGAAAAGAACTTGTTAAAGGTGAGTGCTATCATTGTCAAGATTGTCACCATTCTCCCATTACGATACGCACGTCGCCACGGAGTATCTTATTCATTTAAATGACCCCACACTAGGCTACCGGTATGATGTATGACGGCGACTGGTCTTCGAGATCGAGACTCCCGTAGGATACTATTCCTTTGTGTAGAGTAATGGGAGAAGATTCAGGATTACTAAAAATTTGCTGAGGGCCAAGCCTGTCCAGCCTCCAGCATATTTATGCTCTCCAGGTACTTTAGTATTGTTATTATAGCCCTTGTACATTTACTGTCCTCCAGATTCAAGCTCTCCTGGTTTTTGTATTTAGTTGCATTCACACTCTGCTGGTACTATCCTATTTTGCTTGTCCAGTTGCTGCCCTCTTCTTGCAAATTCATGCTCTCCTGGTAATTTTCATTGTTTGTGAGCAGGCACATTGTATTTAACTAAACCCAGAGTTTGTTCCCCTTAGTTTTCTTAGTACTTAGGCTGGTGAAATTGTACTTCTGAAGATAGTAGTTTATGCCACTGTCAAATAAAGATAGTCATTGTAAAATGAGTGCTTGTTTGTGACATGAGGCGAAGCCAAATGTCACAATAGACAGCACGAATGTTACATTGAGTAGTTTGCAATCAGTGGCATACATTACTTTTTCTACGAGGATAAAAGTAATTAAAACAATAATGTACTAACTTTGTTTACTTTTCTCGTAGTAGTAGAGCACTAGAACACCTCCACTTCTTTGGCAATAAAGTCCTTTTAAGTTTCGTACGCTGCCTTAATTATTTCGGTCGGCGTGAATATTTTACTAATATTTCAATGGAAATCAAGATGTTTATCGTTAAATTATAAATTAAAAGTTATTTTTTGACAGATTAAATAAGTGCGAACGTAAATCACTACGTTCATGTATTACAGTGTATATCTTTCTCTTTCTTTCACACTGCTGCATCCTGCATCCCTGTCGGCCAGCTATCATATAATACTGTGTATGGGGGGTTTTAGTTCATAAGTGCATGAATTCTTTTTTGAAGTTGTCCTTTATGGCTTAGTAACTAGCATATTAGCCGATGGCATCCAATACAACATAGTATTAATGTAATTTTGTTGCCAAACCTATCAAAAAGGTGAAAAAATTATATTACCGTATCGTAGACAGTTGCATTTATAAATATTACGCAACTGTTGCTGGAATGGCAATGTTTTAGATACTGTTTCCGGTTTCGTATTTCGAACTTTAACAAATGGGAGTAGAAAAATATTATTATAATATTACAGATTTAATTTCAATTGCAACTAGTTCATATGAATTAACAGACATAATAATAATAATCTAACCACTTATACATATAGTCGAGTTAAATTATAATTCTAGTAAAATGAGGCCCAAAATAGTAAGAAAAGGATGTTATTTACAAAAACTTATAGCATATTACTAGTAAGTAAACTTCTAAAGATGAGAAGCATGGCAGCAGTCAGTCAGTGGCAAGCAAGAACATGATAGCTGTCTAGAAAAGATTTCTCTTTAGTTATTGTGTTTCTCATGTTTGTCACCTCAAAACAAGCAAGGCATAGTAAAAGCTTAAGACTATTGTTTAAAGTACAGCACATCAAAATGTAAACATGATGTAAACCTACTGTGTTTTCGGCAGATGGTCCAGACGCAACTTTGTTACCAGAACAAGCATCAGTTATTGCTGATTTGGCTTCCTCCGTTAAACAGTCAGTCTTTCAAATGTCTACAGGTATGTACGTGGCATCCTTAGTCTAATTGTTAATTAAGAAAAAGTGAGCATGACAGTCAAGATAAAACAACAAATAAAATAATTTTCTTTTAGAAATCTGTAATTTATAAATAAATCGCTGGTGCCCGCAACTTCGTCTGCGCAGAATCTGTGGTTTCACCTGTATTAAATGCGTTTTCCTGTGGAAATGAAGTGTTTTCCTGCGGTAAAAAGTAGCCTATGTGTTATTCCAGGACCTAACCTATATGTGTGCCAAGTTTCATTAAAATCCATTCAATAGTTTTTACGTGAAAGAGTAACAAACATACATACATACTTACAAACTTTCGCGTTTATAATATTCGTAGGATAGGACCAATCTGTGTTCTATAAAATAATTAAGGTGATAGTACTTTTGTGCAAAGTCCATTTGAGGAAGTTAATTGGTCTGTTTTTTTATATGTTGATGATAATAGAATAAGCTCACCCAGAAAAGTCTATTCAATCGCAACAAATAGATTTGGGTTGATGAACTAGAGAATATAGACAGAGGCAGGTATTACGCATGGCAGCCAGCACATAGAAACTAAACCAGTATAAGCTGAGCTAGCGCTACACGACATACACCCATAACCAAAGCCATGTGTACTATTATTATCCATTCTCTGTTGCTTCTTCAGTAATGCACTAGCTTAGGATGTATTTGCATGAAAGAAAATGTGTGCACTTTTGTAAATTAATCACTCTGAATAACTTTTTGTTTACTTGACTTTAGATCACAGAGAGCTACATGCAACAGTATCTAGAGTTGGGAAATCTATTGACAGACATTTCATAGCTGATTATGCATCTGTTGCACCTAAAGCTGAACTGTTTATGACGGACGAGAACAGGCCTATATTGGAACAGGCAATAGCTCAACATTTATACAGGCAGGTAAGGAATTTTAAATTTTCAGTCCTTAGTATTCCTTAAGAAATTAGGTATGTGTCCAAACTTCCAAAACTTTTATATTCTACTAGCTGTTGCCCATAACTTTATATGCTTAAAATTCAGAAAAAAGTAGCCTATGCACTATGGCATGGTTCAAACTATCTTCGTACTGATTTTCATCAAAATCGGTTCAGCGGATTAGCTGTGAAAGCGCAACACACACAGTTACTTTAGCGTTTGTGGTGGAGATTTGTCATTGGCATTGTATGTTTATTTAGATTTATATTGTTAAAAATTTGACTAAATCTTCCTAATACTAATAAATAAAAATAAGATGTTAGTTTGGATTTAACATCCTTAAGCATCTAAGTCCTGCATCTAAGTGTATTGTTACATTTTGCAAAATAAAATAACCTTAACCTCCTAAGTGACTGATTGAATTTATTTTACCTTTTAAAAGTCTTTTATTTTTTACGAAATTATTAATTTACGAAAAAGTTTTTTTGCCTTTGAATAAACCTTGAATTGCATTTGTAGCTGAATCCAGCTAAATCCCGTCAAAGACTCGTTAATGTCATGTCAATTGTTCTTTTTTCTGGCCGGCCTGGCATCTTAGTTACCAAGCTGATTCAGCGACGACGTGTAAAAAGGGGCCTATAGATTTAGTTCTGTTTGTCCAAAACAGGGTTTAGAAGACGTCGGCGACACGTTCGTAGAAGAAGCTGGTATCCCGGGCGTGGAACGAACCTGCACATTCGCGGCTCTGCAGCGTTGCGCGGCCGCCTTGTCTGATGGCGATCCGTCGTTAGCGTTGGAGTGGGTTGAGAAACGCGCGGCAGACCTGACGCATTCCTCACTACCATTCACTCTCCATCGCATGCAGGCTCTAAAGGTAAAGGTATTTTCATCTCATAGGTATACAGGGTGTAAGGGAAGGTGTACCGAAAACTGAAAGGGCGTGTTCAGTCAACGAAACTGAACAACTTTCCCAAAGAAACATTTTTGGGAAATGAAAAAAAATTTTGACTTCTCCATACAAATTGCTCAATCTCATCAAACATCAAACAGTTTGTATGGAGAGGTCAAATTTTTTTTTCATATCCCAAAAATGTTTCTTTGGGAAAGTTGTTCAGTTTCGTTGACTGAACACGCCCTTTCAGTTTTCGGTACACCTTCCCTTACACCCTTTATAAAAAAAACGCTGATTATTTCTTTCACTCGTTGTTCGTTACAGCCTCGCCATGGAACATGATACTAACGGGGAATAGAGCAGAAAGAAACCAAACAAGTTTAGTTGTATTCGCCGCGAATTAATATAAATTCAAACATTTATTGGTAGAATACTAGCTAAGCGAGCTATCTGGAAGTCCGGTCACCCACATCATAAAAACAAACATGTAGTGAAGAGATTGTGGGAAGCAATAAAAATATTTCTACCTACTACCTTCAATTCTTCTTTTTTGCTATTTTCAAATTATGTACTCTACCATTTTCTCTAAATATTGTCTTGAACCAAAAATCCCTGGTTGGATACAACCACTTTCGATACGGCTGTAAATTTTACGTGAATAAACATGGGTGCACATAAAACTCCCACCCACGTCCACTCACCTCTCTCCCCTACAACGCTTATCCCCTCACACCCTGACCTGACTTTCCCTACCCTCACCTCCTCCTCATCCTCTGACTCATTCAAAGGTCATTGTAGTACAAATTATTGCCATCAGAGGGCCTATATCCCCTTGCACGATATGACCACCTAAACGAAAGCATAGACGTATGTATCCCTTTACGTATCCACGTCAAAAACTACTACACTGTAACCAATATCGAGATAAGTTTGTTAAAGACATGTCGCTCTCGGTCGCTGGTTGTGGCGGTGAACGTAACTGCCCGTGACTTGAAAACACATCGCCGCCGTTCGCGAAGCTCGTTCACTTAGCCAGGCTGTTAGATGAATCAAATAGCTAACTTCTCCAAGAGACTTTTTTAGTCGGTAAAAATGATATTTTAACTAGGAACTGGCAAGGTATTGAATGTGGTGCTACTTACAGGTTGCTACTTAAGAATCCTTCACTTTGGTCTGCATAAATAGTACAGGATCAATATCCTACTGAGCCGGACAAATGAATCCATTCTGCAGGTCATATAAAGGAAATGGAGACTGGCTTTCAAAATTAGTGGCGCGTCGTACCAATGATGTAACCATCATATCATCAGTAAAATGCCTAACAACTTAGAACGAAACATCTTGCTAGGGAGAGTGGAAGACACAAAACTTCGTGGATGTAGTAGACCGACGCGTTGGATGGATTGAATTAACAGTGCCCTAAATATGACCTTCGATTCGATTAGACCGGCCTAAGGAGAAGTACATGGCGCACAACTATTTTGGCCAAGACGGCACTTATCATTCACTATCCTCTGAACTTTTTATTTAATCGTATGGCAAAAATTTAAGCATGTCATAATTTTAAATCTAGGTTTCTCAGCCAGTCGGTCGCGTCACTTGTGAGAGTAATAAAATCATGCAAGTTCTCAGAATACTTCCGCAGGGGACCTTCAGTAAGGACATGATGCACTGACTGTATTTCAGCGCCACAATCACAGGCAGGCGAGCTGGTCCAACCACATCGGTGTCGGTACTGCGCACAGCGGCCATGTCCAGTGCAGACTTTATTTAAGGCACACCAGACGTTTCTTGGAAGATTAAAGCTATCCAACTTTTTACCAGGCGTGATGAAGTTACCAAAGTTAACGCTTAACTCTGGTTCCCAAATGCTTTCCCACTCTTATCTTACGCAGAAGCACTCTTGACTTAGCTGATTTGCGAGTACATGAGGTGGCCGTCGCGATTTCAGTCTCTGTGGTTGACACTTAAGAAACTCTTGATGTACAGGTAGACTTGGTAGGGCAACTATTTTCGCACCTTCCCTTAGAAGAGCCTGCTTTCTGCGGAGGTCTGGAGGCACAATGTTGCAAAGCACTGGAAGCCAGGCAACCGGGGTGGATTTAATGGTGCCGGTACACCTCATTGTTTTATATTAAGTTCCGTGTCAACGGCGGAGACATGCGCGCTTAGCATCCATACCGGAGCGCAGTATTCAGCCGTGGAGTAAACGAGGGCTAGCGCGGTTGTGCGGAGAACGTTGGCATCTGCTCCCCAGCTGGTACTGGCTAATCTAGACACTAAGTTGTTTCGTGATCGTCTGAACTGAGGGAGCGACTAAGAATAAGAAGAATATCCTACAGATTTTGATTAGTTTGTTGTGTTCCCAGCTGGCGCGCGAGGTGGGCGTGGGCGCGGCGATAGAGTACGCGCGGCGCTCGTTCCCCGCGCACGCCGCGCGCCACGAGCGGCAGCTGCAGGCCTGCGTGTGCGCGCTCGCTTGGTGCACGCCGGCCGCCCCGCCCGCGCCCGCGCAGTACCACTACCTGCTCGACCCCCGGGCGCTAGGTGGGTACCTGCACACTACACACTGCATACTACACACTACACACGAGCGGCAGCTGCAGGCCTGCGTGTGCGCGCTCGCTTGGTGCACGCCGGCCGCCCCGCCCGCGCCCGCGCAGTACCACTACCTGCTCGACCCCCGGGCGCTAGGTGGGTACCTGCACACTACACACTGCACACTACACACGAGCGGCAGCTGCAGGCCTGCGTGTGCGCGCTCGCTTGGTGCACGCCGGCCGCCCCGCCCGCGCCCGCGCAGTACCACTACCTGCTCGACCCCCGGGCGCTAGGTGGGTACCTGCACACTACACACTGCACACTACACACGAGCGGCAGCTGCAGGCCTGCGTGTGCGCGCTCGCTTGGTGCACGCCGGCCGCCCCGCCCGCGCCCGCGCAGTACCACTACCTGCTCGACCCCCGGGCGCTAGGTGGGTACCTGCACACTACACACTGCACACTACACACGAGCGGCAGCTGCAGGCCTGCGTGTGCGCGCTCGCTTGGTGCACGCCGGCCGCCCCGCCCGCGCCCGCGCAGTACCACTACCTGCTCGACCCCCGGGCGCTAGGTGGGTACCTGCACACTACACACTGCACACTACACACTACACACGAGCGGCAGCTGCAGGCCTGCGTGTGCGCGCTCGCTTGGTGCACGCCGGCCGCCCCGCCCGCGCCCGCGCAGTACCACTACCTGCTCGACCCCCGGGCGCTAGGTGGGTACCTGCACACTACACACTGCACACTACACACGAGCGGCAGCTGCAGGCCTGCGTGTGCGCGCTCGCTTGGTGCACGCCGGCCGCCCCGCCCGCGCCCGCGCAGTACCACTACCTGCTCGACCCCCGGGCGCTAGGTGGGTACCTGCACACTACACACTGCACACTACACACGAGCGGCAGCTGCAGGCCTGCGTGTGCGCGCTCGCTTGGTGCACGCCGGCCGCCCCGCCCGCGCCCGCGCAGTACCACTACCTGCTCGACCCCCGGGCGCTAGGTGGGTACCTGCACACTACACACTGCACACTACACACGAGCGGCAGCTGCAGGCCTGCGTGTGCGCGCTCGCTTGGTGCACGCCGGCCGCCCCGCCCGCGCCCGCGCAGTACCACTACCTGCTCGACCCCCGGGCGCTAGGTGGGTACTGCACACTACACACTGCACACTACACACTACACACGAGCGGCAGCTGCAGGCCTGCGTGTGCGCGCTCGCTTGGTGCACGCCGGCCGCCCCGCCCGCGCCCGCGCAGTACCACTACCTGCTCGACCCCCGGGCGCTAGGTGGGTACTGCACACTACACACTGCACACTACACACTACACACGAGCGGCAGCTGCAGGCCTGCGTGTGCGCGCTCGCTTGGTGCACGCCGGCCGCCCCGCCCGCGCCCGCGCAGTACCACTACCTGCTCGACCCCCGGGCGCTAGGTGGGTACTGCACACTACACACTGCACACTGCACACTACACACGAGCGGCAGCTGCAGGCCTGCGTGTGCGCGCTCGCTTGGTGCACGCCGGCCGCCCCGCCCGCGCCCGCGCAGTACCACTACCTGCTCGACCCCCGGGCGCTAGGTGGGTACTGCACACTACACACTGCACACTGCACACTACACACGAGCGGCAGCTGCAGGCCTGCGTGTGCGCGCTCGCTTGGTGCACGCCGGCCGCCCCGCCCGCGCCCGCGCAGTACCACTACCTGCTCGACCCCCGGGCGCTAGGTGGGTACTGCACACTACACACTGCACACTACACACTACACACGAGCGGCAGCTGCAGGCCTGCGTGTGCGCGCTCGCTTGGTGCACGCCGGCCGCCCCGCCCGCGCCCGCGCAGTACCACTACCTGCTCGACCCCCGGGCGCTAGGTGGGTACTGCACACTACACACTGCACACTACACACTACACACGAGCGGCAGCTGCAGGCCTGCGTGTGCGCGCTCGCTTGGTGCACGCCGGCCGCCCCGCCCGCGCCCGCGCAGTACCACTACCTGCTCGACCCCCGGGCGCTAGGTGGGTACTGCACACTACACACTACACACGAGCGGCAGCTGCAGGCCTGCGTGTGCGCGCTCGCTTGGTGCACGCCGGCCGCCCCGCCCGCGCCCGCGCAGTACCACTACCTGCTCGACCCCCGGGCGCTAGGTGGGTACCTGCACACTACACACTGCACACTACACACGAGCGGCAGCTGCAGGCCTGCGTGTGCGCGCTCGCTTGGTGCACGCCGGCCGCCCCGCCCGCGCCCGCGCAGTACCACTACCTGCTCGACCCCCGGGCGCTAGGTGGGTACCTGCACACTACACACTGCACACTACACACGAGCGGCAGCTGCAGGCCTGCGTGTGCGCGCTCGCTTGGTGCACGCCGGCCGCCCCGCCCGCGCCCGCGCAGTACCACTACCTGCTCGACCCCCGGGCGCTAGGTGGGTACTGCACACTACACACTGCACACTACACACTACACACGAGCGGCAGCTGCAGGCCTGCGTGTGCGCGCTCGCTTGGTGCACGCCGGCCGCCCCGCCCGCGCCCGCGCAGTACCACTACCTGCTCGACCCCCGGGCGCTAGGTGGGTACTGCACACTACACACTGCACACTACACACTACACACGAGCGGCAGCTGCAGGCCTGCGTGTGCGCGCTCGCTTGGTGCACGCCGGCCGCCCCGCCCGCGCCCGCGCAGTACCACTACCTGCTCGACCCCCGGGCGCTAGGTGGGTACTGCACACTACACACTGCACACTACACACTACACACGAGCGGCAGCTGCAGGCCTGCGTGTGCGCGCTCGCTTGGTGCACGCCGGCCGCCCCGCCCGCGCCCGCGCAGTACCACTACCTGCTCGACCCCCGGGCGCTAGGTGGGTACTGCACACTACACACTGCACACTACACACTACACACGAGCGGCAGCTGCAGGCCTGCGTGTGCGCGCTCGCTTGGTGCACGCCGGCCGCCCCGCCCGCGCCCGCGCAGTACCACTACCTGCTCGACCCCCGGGCGCTAGGTGGGTACTGCACACTACACACTACACACTACACACGAGCGGCAGCTGCAGGCCTGCGTGTGCGCGCTCGCTTGGTGCACGCCGGCCGCCCCGCCCGCGCCCGCGCAGTACCACTACCTGCTCGACCCCCGGGCGCTAGGTGGGTACCTGCACACTACACACTGCACACTACACACGAGCGGCAGCTGCAGGCCTGCGTGTGCGCGCTCGCTTGGTGCACGCCGGCCGCCCCGCCCGCGCCCGCGCAGTACCACTACCTGCTCGACCCCCGGGCGCTAGGTGGGTACCTGCACACTACACACTGCACACTACACACGAGCGGCAGCTGCAGGCCTGCGTGTGCGCGCTCGCTTGGTGCACGCCGGCCGCCCCGCCCGCGCCCGCGCAGTACCACTACCTGCTCGACCCCCGGGCGCTAGGTGGGTACTGCACACTACACACTGCACACTACACACTACACACGAGCGGCAGCTGCAGGCCTGCGTGTGCGCGCTCGCTTGGTGCACGCCGGCCGCCCCGCCCGCGCCCGCGCAGTACCACTACCTGCTCGACCCCCGGGCGCTAGGTGGGTACTGCACACTACACACTGCACACTACACACTACACACGAGCGGCAGCTGCAGGCCTGCGTGTGCGCGCTCGCTTGGTGCACGCCGGCCGCCCCGCCCGCGCCCGCGCAGTACCACTACCTGCTCGACCCCCGGGCGCTAGGTGGGTACTGCACACTACACACTGCACACTACACACTACACACGAGCGGCAGCTGCAGGCCTGCGTGTGCGCGCTCGCTTGGTGCACGCCGGCCGCCCCGCCCGCGCCCGCGCAGTACCACTACCTGCTCGACCCCCGGGCGCTAGGTGGGTACCTGCACACTACACACTGCACACTACACACAACACACGAGCGGCAGCTGCAGGCCTGCGTGTGCGCGCTCGCTTGGTGCACGCCGGCCGCCCCGCCCGCGCCCGCGCAGTACCACTACCTGCTCGACCCCCGGGCGCTAGGTGGGTACCTGCACACTACACACTGCACACTGCACACTACACACGAGCGGCAGCTGCAGGCCTGCGTGTGCGCGCTCGCTTGGTGCACGCCGGCCGCCCCGCCCGCGCCCGCGCAGTACCACTACCTGCTCGACCCCCGGGCGCTAGGTGGGTACCTGCACACTACACACTGCACACTACACACGAGCGGCAGCTGCAGGCCTGCGTGTGCGCGCTCGCTTGGTGCACGCCGGCCGCCCCGCCCGCGCCCGCGCAGTACCACTACCTGCTCGACCCCCGGGCGCTAGGTGGGTACCTGCACACTACACACGAGCAGCAGCTGCAGGCCTGCGTGTGCGCGCTCGCTTGGTGCACGCCGGCCGCCCCGCCCGCGCCCGCGCAGTACCACTACCTGCTCGACCCCCGGGCGCTAGGTGGGTACTGCACACTACACACTGCACACTGCACACTACACACGAGCGGCAGCTGCAGGCCTGCGTGTGCGCGCTCGCTTGGTGCACGCCGGCCGCCCCGCCCGCGCCCGCGCAGTACCACTACCTGCTCGACCCCCGGGCGCTAGGTGGGTACTGCACACTACACACTGCACACTGCACACTACACACGAGCGGCAGCTGCAGGCCTGCGTGTGCGCGCTCGCTTGGTGCACGCCGGCCGCCCCGCCCGCGCCCGCGCAGTACCACTACCTGCTCGACCCCCGGGCGCTAGGTGGGTACCTGCACACTACACACTGCACACTACACACGAGCGGCAGCTGCAGGCCTGCGTGTGCGCGCTCGCTTGGTGCACGCCGGCCGCCCCGCCCGCGCCCGCGCAGTACCACTACCTGCTCGACCCCCGGGCGCTAGGTGGGTACTGCACACTACACACTGCAAACTACACACTGCACACTACACACTACACACTACACACGAGCGGCAGCTGCAGGCCTGCGTGTGCGCGCTCGCTTGGTGCACGCCGGCCGCCCCGCCCGCGCCCGCGCAGTACCACTACCTGCTCGACCCCCGGGCGCTAGGTGGGTACCTGCACACTACACACTGCACACTACACACGAGCGGCAGCTGCAGGCCTGCGTGTGCGCGCTCGCTTGGTGCACGCCGGCCGCCCCGCCCGCGCCCGCGCAGTACCACTACCTGCTCGACCCCCGGGCGCTAGGTGGGTACTGCACACTACACACTGCACACTACACACTACACACGAGCGGCAGCTGCAGGCCTGCGTGTGCGCGCTCGCTTGGTGCACGCCGGCCGCCCCGCCCGCGCCCGCGCAGTACCACTACCTGCTCGACCCCCGGGCGCTAGGTGGGTACTGCACACTACACACTGCACACTACACACTACACACGAGCGGCAGCTGCAGGCCTGCGTGTGCGCGCTCGCTTGGTGCACGCCGGCCGCCCCGCCCGCGCCCGCGCAGTACCACTACCTGCTCGACCCCCGGGCGCTAGGTGGGTACCTGCACACTACACACTGCACACTACACACGAGCGGCAGCTGCAGGCCTGCGTGTGCGCGCTCGCTTGGTGCACGCCGGCCGCCCCGCCCGCGCCCGCGCAGTACCACTACCTGCTCGACCCCCGGGCGCTAGGTGGGTACCTGCACACTACACACTGCACACTACACACGAGCGGCAGCTGCAGGCCTGCGTGTGCGCGCTCGCTTGGTGCACGCCGGCCGCCCCGCCCGCGCCCGCGCAGTACCACTACCTGCTCGACCCCCGGGCGCTAGGTGGGTACCTGCACACTACACACTGCACACTACACACGAGCGGCAGCTGCAGGCCTGCGTGTGCGCGCTCGCTTGGTGCACGCCGGCCGCCCCGCCCGCGCCCGCGCAGTACCACTACCTGCTCGACCCCCGGGCGCTAGGTGGGTACCTGCACACTACACACTGCACACTACACACTACACACGAGCGGCAGCTGCAGGCCTGCGTGTGCGCGCTCGCTTGGTGCACGCCGGCCGCCCCGCCCGCGCCCGCGCAGTACCACTACCTGCTCGACCCCCGGGCGCTAGGTGGGTACCTGCACACTACACACTGCACACTACACACGAGCGGCAGCTGCAGGCCTGCGTGTGCGCGCTCGCTTGGTGCACGCCGGCCGCCCCGCCCGCGCCCGCGCAGTACCACTACCTGCTCGACCCCCGGGCGCTAGGTGGGTACCTGCACACTACACACTGCACACTACACACGAGCGGCAGCTGCAGGCCTGCGTGTGCGCGCTCGCTTGGTGCACGCCGGCCGCCCCGCCCGCGCCCGCGCAGTACCACTACCTGCTCGACCCCCGGGCGCTAGGTGGGTACCTGCACACTACACACTGCACACTACACACGAGCGGCAGCTGCAGGCCTGCGTGTGCGCGCTCGCTTGGTGCACGCCGGCCGCCCCGCCCGCGCCCGCGCAGTACCACTACCTGCTCGACCCCCGGGCGCTAGGTGGGTACCTGCACACTACACACTGCACACTACACACGAGCGGCAGCTGCAGGCCTGCGTGTGCGCGCTCGCTTGGTGCACGCCGGCCGCCCCGCCCGCGCCCGCGCAGTACCACTACCTGCTCGACCCCCGGGCGCTAGGTGGGTACCTGCACACTACACACTGCATACTACACACTGCACACTACACATTGCACACTACAGACTGCATACTACACACTGCACACTACACATTGCACACTACACACGAGCGGCAGCTGCAGGCCTGCGTGTGCGCGCTCGCCTGGTGCGTTTTTTTAAATTTGTCCGTCAAGAAATATACTGTGTCTCACTCAAATGAGAATAAGACTGAGTCTAGAGACTGAGCGGCCGAAACTTACTGCACTTTGTTTCGATATAGTTTTTACAATAGCTGTGAAGTAAGCCATCAGTCAGAGTCCCGTTTTCATTTGAAAGCAATGTGTGATTCGGTCGGCAGGCGCGGACGCAGCGGAGCTGTTCATCCGCGAGGCGTGCGCGCTGCTGAAGCTGGCGCCGCTCTCCCCGCTGGCGGGCGCGGTGCTGGCGGGCGCGCGCGTGCTGCCGGCGCTGCACGACATACGCGCGAAGATGACGCATCCGCACGTCATCGCCGCTTGGTCCGACGACGAACTGCCCTTGGAGGTAACTGTCTACAGTCACTAGTTTCCTAGTTATAGCGATTTTAAGTTGACAGGTGTCAACCGAAACGAAGATCTCGACAAGATCTATCATTTGTCCCAGCACACGAGCAGTCGAAATAATATAGTTTGATAAGAATGATAGTGCTGGGTATGTTCTGTATTATTGGCTTCAGAAAAAAGAATTATAGCAGATTTGCTTGGGAAAAAAAGAAACAGAGCATGATTTTTTTCCCCCTGCTGATTGCCGCTTTTTCTACGAAGGTTAGAGTGGGACGCAGCAATACATGTCTCTGTCGCTCCAATATCTTACATATCTCTCTTGTCCGGCATCGTTAGCAAGTGCCTCTATTATAATGTCTTTTTATGTAAACATCTAGGGACGATTTTATGTAAACATCTAGGAACTGTTTTTTAGGAACCTTTTTCTTTTTTACTTGTAACTAAAAAAAATGTACGAGTACGTACAATCACGAGCAGCCAAGCTTGAAAATCGCAGCACGACGTTAATATCCAACGTGTCAAGTTTGACATGACGTGCTTTATGTGTGTGTAGTTCCAGTAAGAAGAGGATTTGTTTTGTTGCACTAGGTGGACCTGGGCGAGGACGGCGGCGGCTACCACTCAGTGTTCGCGTGCCCCATCCTCCGGCAGCAGGCGTCGGAGCAGAACCCTCCCATGCGGCTGCTGTGCGGACACGTCATCTCCAGGGACGCGCTCAACAAGCTAGCCATGGGCGTCAAGTCAGTACAACCCTGAACCGCCTGCTCTCAAACCAAACATCTGTCATCTTATATCCATCCTCCGGCAGCAGGCGTCGGAGCAGAACCCTCCCATGCGGCTGCTGTGCGGACACGTCATCTCCAGGGACGCGCTCAACAAGCTAGCCATGGGCGTCAAGTCAGTACAACCCTGAACCGCCTGCTCTCAAACCAAACATCTGTCATCTTATATCCATCCTCCGGCAGCAGGCGTCGGAGCAGAACCCTCCCATGCGGCTGCTGTGCGGACACGTCATCTCCAGGGACGCGCTCAACAAGCTAGCCATGGGCGTCAAGTCAGTACAACCCTGAACCGCCTGCTCTCAAACCAAACATCTGTCATCTTATATCCATCCTCCGGCAGCAGGCGTCGGAGCAGAACCCTCCCATGCGGCTGCTGTGCGGACACGTCATCTCCAGGGACGCGCTCAACAAGCTAGCCATGGGCGTCAAGTCAGTACAACCCTGAACCGCCTGCTCTCAAACCAAACATCTGTCATCTTATATCCATCCTCCGGCAGCAGGCGTCGGAGCAGAACCCTCCCATGCGGCTGCTGTGCGGACACGTCATCTCCAGGGACGCGCTCAACAAGCTAGCCATGGGCGTCAAGTCAGTACAACCCTGAACCGCCTGCTCTCAAACCAAACATCTGTCATCTTATATCCATCCTCCGGCAGCAGGCGTCGGAGCAGAACCCTCCCATGCGGCTGCTGTGCGGACACGTCATCTCCAGGGACGCGCTCAACAAGCTAGCCATGGGCGTCAAGTCAGTACAACCCTGAACCGCCTGCTCTCAAACCAAACATCTGTCATCTTATATCCATCCTCCGGCAGCAGGCGTCGGAGCAGAACCCTCCCATGCGGCTGCTGTGCGGACACGTCATCTCCAGGGACGCGCTCAACAAGCTAGCCATGGGCGTCAAGTCAGTACAACCCTGAACCGCCTGCTCTCAAACCAAACATCTGTCATCTTATATCCATCCTCCGGCAGCAGGCGTCGGAGCAGAACCCTCCCATGCGGCTGCTGTGCGGACACGTCATCTCCAGGGACGCGCTCAACAAGCTAGCCATGGGCGTCAAGTCAGTACAACCCTGAACCGCCTGCTCTCAAACCAAACATCTGTCATCTTATATCCATCCTCCGGCAGCAGGCGTCGGAGCAGAACCCTCCCATGCGGCTGCTGTGCGGACACGTCATCTCCAGGGACGCGCTCAACAAGCTAGCCATGGGCGTCAAGTCAGTACAACCCTGAACCGCCTGCTCTCAAACCAAACATCTGTCATCTTATATCCATCCTCCGGCAGCAGGCGTCGGAGCAGAACCCTCCCATGCGGCTGCTGTGCGGACACGTCATCTCCAGGGACGCGCTCAACAAGCTAGCCATGGGCGTCAAGTCAGTACAACCCTGAACCGCCTGCTCTCAAACCAAACATCTGTCATCTTATATCCATCCTCCGGCAGCAGGCGTCGGAGCAGAACCCTCCCATGCGGCTGCTGTGCGGACACGTCATCTCCAAGGACGCGCTCAACAAGCTAGCCATGGGCGTCAAGTCAGTACAACCCTGAACCGCCTGCTCTCAAACCAAACATCTGTCATCTTATATCCATCCTCCGGCAGCAGGCGTCGGAGCAGAACCCTCCCATGCGGCTGCTGTGCGGACACGTCATCTCCAGCGACGCGCTCAACAAGCTAGCCATGGGCGTCAAGTCAGTACAACCCTGAACCGCCTGCTCTCAAACCAAACATCTGTCATCTTATATCCATCCTCCGGCAGCAGGCGTCGGAGCAGAACCCTCCCATGCGGCTGCTGTGCGGACACGTCATCTCCAGGGACGCGCTCAACAAGCTAGCCATGGGCGTCAAGTCAGTACAACCCTGAACCGCCTGCTCTCAAACCAAACATCTGTCATCTTATATCCATCCTCCGGCAGCAGGCGTCGGAGCAGAACCCTCCCATGCGGCTGCTGTGCGGACACGTCATCTCCAGGGACGCGCTCAACAAGCTAGCCATGGGCGTCAAGTCAGTACAACCCTGAACCGCCTGCTCTCAAACCAAACATCTGTCATCTTATATCCATCCTCCGGCAGCAGGCGTCGGAGCAGAACCCTCCCATGCGGCTGCTGTGCGGACACGTCATCTCCAGCGACGCGCTCAACAAGCTAGCCATGGGCGTCAAGTCAGTACAACCCTGAACCGCCTGCTCTCAAACCAAACATCTGTCATCTTATATCCATCCTCCGGCAGCAGGCGTCGGAGCAGAACCCTCCCATGCGGCTGCTGTGCGGACACGTCATCTCCAGGGACGCGCTCAACAAGCTAGCCATGGGCGTCAAGTCAGTACAACCCTGAACCGCCTGCTCTCAAACCAAACATCTGTCATCTTATATCCATCCTCCGGCAGCAGGCGTCGGAGCAGAACCCTCCCATGCGGCTGCTGTGCGGACACGTCATCTCCAGGGACGCGCTCAACAAGCTAGCCATGGGCGTCAAGTCAGTACAACCCTGAACCGCCTGCTCTCAAACCAAACATCTGTCATCTTATATCCATCCTCCGGCAGCAGGCGTCGGAGCAGAACCCTCCCATGCGGCTGCTGTGCGGACACGTCATCTCCAGGGACGCGCTCAACAAGCTAGCCATGGGCGTCAAGTCAGTACAACCCTGAACCGCCTGCTCTCAAACCAAACATCTGTCATCTTATATCCATCCTCCGGCAGCAGGCGTCGGAGCAGAACCCTCCCATGCGGCTGCTGTGCGGACACGTCATCTCCAGGGACGCGCTCAACAAGCTAGCCATGGGCGTCAAGTCAGTACAACCCTGAACCGCCTGCTCTCAAACCAAACATCTGTCATCTTATATCCATCCTCCGGCAGCAGGCGTCGGAGCAGAACCCTCCCATGCGGCTGCTGTGCGGACACGTCATCTCCAGGGACGCGCTCAACAAGCTAGCCATGGGCGTCAAGTCAGTACAACCCTGAACCGCCTGCTCTCAAACCAAACATCTGTCATCTTATATCCATCCTCCGGCAGCAGGCGTCGGAGCAGAACCCTCCCATGCGGCTGCTGTGTGGACACGTCATCTCCAGGGACGCGCTCAACAAGCTAGCCATGGGCGTCAAGTCAGTACAACCCTGAACCGCCTGCTCTCAAACCAAACATCTGTCATCTTATATCCATCCTCCGGCAGCAGGCGTCGGAGCAGAACCCTCCCATGCGGCTGCTGTGCGGACACGTCATCTCCAGGGACGCGCTCAACAAGCTAGCCATGGGCGTCAAGTCAGTACAACCCTGAACCGCCTGCTCTCAAACCAAACATCTGTCATCTTATATCCATCCTCCGGCAGCAGGCGTCGGAGCAGAACCCTCCCATGCGGCTGCTGTGCGGACACGTCATCTCCAGGGACGCGCTCAACAAGCTAGCCATGGGCGTCAAGTCAGTACAACCCTGACCCGCCTGCTCTCAAACCAAACATCTGTCATCTTATATCCATCCTCCGGCAGCAGGCGTCGGAGCAGAACCCTCCCATGCGGCTGCTGTGCGGACACGTCATCTCCAGGGACGCGCTCAACAAGCTAGCCATGGGCGTCAAGTCAGTACAACCCTGAACCGCCTGCTCTCAAACCAAACATCTGTCATCTTATATCCATCCTCCGGCAGCAGGCGTCGGAGCAGAACCCTCCCATGCGGCTGCTGTGCGGACACGTCATCTCCAGGGACGCGCTCAACAAGCTAGCCATGGGCGTCAAGTCAGTACAACCCTGAACCGCCTGCTCTCAAACCAAACATCTGTCATCTTATATCCATCCTCCGGCAGCAGGCGTCGGAGCAGAACCCTCCCATGCGGCTGCTGTGCGGACACGTCATCTCCAGGGACGCGCTCAACAAGCTAGCCATGGGCGTCAAGTCAGTACAACCCTGAACCGCCTGCTCTCAAACCAAACATCTGTCATCTTATATCCATCCTCCGGCAGCAGGCGTCGGAGCAGAACCCTCCCATGCGGCTGCTGTGCGGACACGTCATCTCCAGGGACGCGCTCAACAAGCTAGCCATGGGCGTCAAGTCAGTACAACCCTGAACCGCCTGCTCTCAAACCAAACATCTGTCATCTTATATCCATCCTCCGGCAGCAGGCGTCGGAGCAGAACCCTCCCATGCGGCTGCTGTGCGGACACGTCATCTCCAGGGACGCGCTCAACAAGCTAGCCATGGGCGTCAAGTCAGTACAACCCTGAACCGCCTGCTCTCAAACCAAACATCTGTCATCTTATATCCATCCTCCGGCAGCAGGCGTCGGAGCAGAACCCTCCCATGCGGCTGCTGTGCGGACACGTCATCTCCAGGGACGCGCTCAACAAGCTAGCCATGGGCGTCAAGTCAGTACAACCCTGAACCGCCTGCTCTCAAACCAAACATCTGTCATCTTATATCCATCCTCCGGCAGCAGGCGTCGGAGCAGAACCCTCCCATGCGGCTGCTGTGCGGACACGTCATCTCCAGGGACGCGCTCAACAAGCTAGCCATGGGCGTCAAGTCAGTACAACCCTGAACCGCCTGCTCTCAAACCAAACATCTGTCATCTTATATCCATCCTCCGGCAGCAGGCGTCGGAGCAGAACCCTCCCATGCGGCTGCTGTGCGGACACGTCATCTCCAGGGACGCGCTCAACAAGCTAGCCATGGGCGTCAAGTCAGTACAACCCTGAACCGCCTGCTCTCAAACCAAACATCTGTCATCTTATATCCATCCTCCGGCAGCAGGCGTCGGAGCAGAACCCTCCCATGCGGCTGCTGTGCGGACACGTCATCTCCAGCGACGCGCTCAACAAGCTAGCCATGGGCGTCAAGTCAGTACAACCCTGAACCGCCTGCTCTCAAACCAAACATCTGTCATCTTATATCCATCCTCCGGCAGCAGGCGTCGGAGCAGAACCCTCCCATGCGGCTGCTGTGCGGACACGTCATCTCCAGGGACGCGCTCAACAAGCTAGCCATGGGCGTCAAGTCAGTACAACCCTGAACCGCCTGCTCTCAAACCAAACATCTGTCATCTTATATCCATCCTCCGGCAGCAGGCGTCGGAGCAGAACCCTCCCATGCGGCTGCTGTGCGGACACGTCATCTCCAGGGACGCGCTCAACAAGCTAGCCATGGGCGTCAAGTCAGTACAACCCTGAACCGCCTGCTCTCAAACCAAACATCTGTCATCTTATATCCATCCTCCGGCAGCAGGCGTCGGAGCAGAACCCTCCCATGCGGCTGCTGTGCGGACACGTCATCTCCAGCGACGCGCTCAACAAGCTAGCCATGGGCGTCAAGTCAGTACAACCCTGAACCGCCTGCTCTCAAACCAAACATCTGTCATCTTATATCCATCCTCCGGCAGCAGGCGTCGGAGCAGAACCCTCCCATGCGGCTGCTGTGCGGACACGTCATCTCCAGGGACGCGCTCAACAAGCTAGCCATGGGCGTCAAGTCAGTACAACCCTGAACCGCCTGCTCTCAAACCAAACATCTGTCATCTTATATCCATCCTCCGGCAGCAGGCGTCGGAGCAGAACCCTCCCATGCGGCTGCTGTGCGGACACGTCATCTCCAGGGACGCGCTCAACAAGCTAGCCATGGGCGTCAAGTCAGTACAACCCTGAACCGCCTGCTCTCAAACCAAACATCTGTCATCTTATATCCATCCTCCGGCAGCAGGCGTCGGAGCAGAACCCTCCCATGCGGCTGCTGTGCGGACACGTCATCTCCAGGGACGCGCTCAACAAGCTAGCCATGGGCGTCAAGTCAGTACAACCCTGAACCGCCTGCTCTCAAACCAAACATCTGTCATCTTATATCCATCCTCCGGCAGCAGGCGTCGGAGCAGAACCCTCCCATGCGGCTGCTGTGCGGACACGTCATCTCCAGGGACGCGCTCAACAAGCTAGCCATGGGCGTCAAGTCAGTACAACCCTGAACCGCCTGCTCTCAAACCAAACATCTGTCATCTTATATCCATCCTCTGGCAGCAAGCTTCCGAACCAAACCCGCCCATTCGGCTCTTGTGCGGACATGTTATATTCTTGTTACAATAATTATATTTCTTTGGTCGAGCAGTCTATAAAAAATAACCCTAGACATTTTTGGTCATATGTTCACCGTTTCTTCCACCCTGTATATACAGGGTGTAAGGGACGGTGTACCGAAAACTGAAAAGGCATGCTTAGTCAACGAAACTGAACAACTTTCCCAAAGAAACATATGTTAAGAAATGGAAAAAAAAAATGACCTCTCCATACAAATTACCGACTCTGGTCGAACAGTTTGTATGGAGAGATCAAATTAATTTTTCATTTCCCAACATATGTTTCTTTGGGAAAGTTGTTCAGTTTCGTTGACAGAGCACGCCCTTTCAGTTTTCGGTACACCGTCCCTTTCACCCTTTACTTGTTAAATGACAATATTTTACTGGTTTGTTGCCTTTGATCATACATTGGTAGATGCACAATGGCTGCTCAAAAAATGCCACCATAAAAAACAGGCTCAAGCCTCCTTTTGCTTTGTCGCTTTACTAAACTTTTTCTTTAAAATTTCAAAATTAGTTAATTCACGGATAAATTCACGTTTTATATTGACGGCATACGGCCGCCAGGTTTCGAGGGTTTCGGTTTTGGTTGCTCAGCGGGACGCGGCGACAGACGGCGATCCGAGAAATAGCTCCTCCCTAAAGATGGCGAATAAAAAAAAATAGTTTATTAGTGAAAAATATTACATCATATTTACATTGCAAGCTGACACCCACACTAGGATACCCTGTGTTGTGGGTTGCCAGCACTCTTCAGCTAAATACAATACAAGGTTTCTTGTTAAAAGTAAAATAATATTTTTAAACAAAAAAAAGGGGATAACAATACTGTGCAAGTAAAAAATTGCAGATGTATGCGTAAGTATTTGTATGTGTAGATGTGTGTTTGTGAATATGTGTATATGTGTGTCAGAAATGTGCAGATATACTCGTAATAAGTATATAAATGTTTATTATTTGTTTTCTTAGTAACTAGTGGTTGGGTACTGATCCCCACAATAGGATCGAAATTCGAAACCTGTCAGCCTATGCCGTCAGGGTGTAAGGGACGGTGTACTGAAAACTGAAAGGGCGTGCTCAGTCAACGAAACTGAACAACTTTCCCAAAGAAACGTATTAAAAAAAATACCTCCATACAAATTGCCCACTCTGGTCGAACAGTTTGTATGGAGAGGTAATTTTTTTTTTTCATTTCCCAACATATGTTTCTTTGGGAAAGTTGTTCAGTTTCGTTGACTGAGCACGCCCTTTCAGTTTTCGGTAGACCGTCCCTTACACCCTTTATAAAACGTGAGTTTATCCGTGTAAACAAGTACACAATTATGTGTAAAACTCACAAGTTGTTTAGTGTTAAAATTTCAAATTTGGAACACACGAAAATGAGAATTTTTCGTTCGAATCTTGAATGCGACTGTGTATCTATGAAAATTGTTAATCTATGTTTGTTGCAGGTTAAAATGCCCTTACTGTCCTATGGAGCAGTCACCTTCAGAAGCCCGCCAAATATACTTCTCTTGAAGGAATAATCAGCTTAAGGTATATCTGTCTACTTTTAGTCGGTCCTTTTTTTAAAGCCCAAACAGTACAGCATTAATTTGCTGATCAAAAAATTGTATAGAATTTATATGCCGACAATTTCGTGCCCGACTCTCTACTGAGTGACAGATGTTGGGAAGGTGGAGTAGTGTTATGTTCTGTGGTTATGTTCATCATAGAAGTAACGTTATTTGCACGGTTGTGAATTGTTGAAAAATTTAGATTTTTTTAGTTCGATTAATGAAGCTGTTTCCCAATTCAAACCACAACAACTAAACAACTGTTACTGACTAACTGTCCTCTAGCAACATAAGTCAAAATAGGAATAAAAAAAATATACTCCCATACTAAATGCATGATCATGTGATGTAGTTTAATAGGATGTTAAACAATACATCCTGTTCTAGACAAAAATAATAGCTCAGTTTCTTTTTAACCTGTTTTTCGAGAAAAGATGTTTATTTACTTGATCTGAATGATAAAACTATCAAATAAAACTTTAAAAAGGTTCATAGTTTTTTGCGAATCTAACATTATGAACCTGTCTTGACTACTTCGCCCCCGCCAACGTCCGTCACCCCACAGGCGGGTCGCGCACGAACTTGTCAGGCTATAGGAATAAATAAAGCGTTTAAGAAAATGGTCTTAATGGAATTTAATTTGATATCAGATAAGGGTTTCAAACATAGAATAAAAGAAGAGCGGTAAGAAGTTTGTTGTATGCCCGTTTTTTTTGTTTCTTCTATCTAAGGTTAGCTGGTAGAAAGTCAGTTTTGAGTTAAGCTCGCCACTGTAATATGTTTCACTTGTGTTTTTATTGTAAATGTTTTCGTGTACAATAAAGAAGAAAGGCGAAGTGTGTGAATCCCGCGTGGCACGGGTTTGTACGATCAACCGCACGTCAGGGGACACATTTTCAACTCACTTACCATGCCATAAAGCCCAAAGAGTTTCTACTGACATGGTGTTGGGTGTACAAGATTCACAGAATTGCTCTTCTAACCTCGCTTCTTTTATTCTATGGTTTCAAAACAGTCGGCAAAAGTATAGGCTAGTCTAGGACTTTTGAAAGCTTTATAATAGCATGTGGTGACAAGAAGGCGATAGTAATTTGGAGTCAACATGTGCAAAACAAACGAATTAGGTACACTGCGCAGAAAATTAAACTTAGAGGTGGATAGCCTTGCCTTATCCTGGCTGTACTTCAAAACGTGCGTTACCGAAGTCATGAGCGGAAATATTTGAAAAACGATAAATTTGTATCCAACTAGACAATTACAAAATAATAATTTTGTCGTAAAAAAATAGTAAAGTAATAATAATGAATATTATATTGATGTGATTTCTTATTTTTATTTATTCGCAGATAAAAAAGTTCTAGTAAATTAATGTAAGAAATATTTGGAGTCGCTTACAAACCTTTATGGGAGATTTTGTACAGCAGTCTTCGTAGATAGTCTTTCGTCTGCCTATTTTTTATTATAAGGGACAGTTCTCCGAAAACTGAAAGACCTAATCAGTTAATCTTGATTTCAAAAATGTAGATGTAGTTTTTGTATTCATTTCTTTCATCAGCTGTTGTTACCTGTATTTGTTTACATAATACGTGAAATCTTGTTTTTGGCATACAATTATATTTAATTAATTATTCTTATAAAAATGTAATTAATAACTGACAATGAGCAAAACTTTCAGGATTTCCTTTAAAAGAAAAGTCGGCTTCCATACATAATTGATTGCACAGTTTGTATGGATGTCGAATTTTTTTTTCATTTCCTACACAGAATATATATTAGTTAACAAGTTTATTTCCTGAGTTTCATTCACTGAAAAATGTTCAATTACGTTGAGTCATCATTCCCTTTCAGTTTTCAGAGAACTGTCCCGTACACCCTGAATAGTATTTTTGTAATCTAAAATAGATGTACGCGTAAAATAGACGAGGTCAAACAACATTTTCAAACAACTTTTCTCGTGGGGCTTAGGTGGATTACGAATAAAACAACTTGTCATAGAAAGTGTTGTGAATGTCGAAATCGTTAGAGCCGTTTTCGAGAAATCAATTACAAATACAACGTTTAACGGAAAGGTGTGGTAATACTAAAGGGTGTGGATCGGTCCATAAAACTGAACAACTTTTCCCAAGGAACATAGGTCGAAATACGAATAGGTATCAAATTGTTGACCTCCCATAGAAACTGCATCAGCTGATAGCGTATTTAGTATGGGAGGTCAAATTTGGTTTTCGAATTTCGACCTATGTTCCTTGAGAAAAGTTTTTCAGTTTCATGGGCAGATTCTCACCCTTCAGTATTATTACACCATTCCGTTACACGCTGTATACAAGGTGTAACAGAGTATATCAACGCAAAAGGATTTGAATCTGCCCTAAAATCTGGTTGGAACATAGGTCGAAACACGAAAAAAAAATCCTTAACTCACATACAAAATGCGCTATCAGCAGATTTTTTTTTTTCTATTTCGACCTATGTTCCTTAGAGAAAGTTGTTCAGTTCCATAGGCAGATTCATAATTCACATCCCTTCTAGGTTAGTATACCCTAACTGTTACACCCTGTCAAGTTTAAAAAAAATTCTAAGCACTATTTTAGCGTGTTACTCAAACCGTGAAACTGAACAACTTTTCCCAAAGAACACAGGTCGAAAT
The DNA here is from genome assembly GCA_947532105.1 of Athrips mouffetella. NCBI lineage: Eukaryota > Metazoa > Arthropoda > Insecta > Lepidoptera > Gelechiidae > Athrips > Athrips mouffetella. The sequence continues at coordinate 20,075,352 of OX383965.1, read as the reverse complement.
ACAAAAAGCTATATGCAGCACCGTAGAATGATCGTGTTTTAATCATTGACGTAAGAAAAACGCTGCGCTTCTAAAGGACCTGAAGCTATTGTCTATGGAAAACTTAACTGATAAAGTTAATGCTATTTCTTTCTAACTAATCTTTGTTTTGAAAGATTGAAAAAGTACAACAATATTTTATTTTATTTTTATTTTTATTTTATTTTTATTCAGAGTACCAACAGCTACTTAAATCTAATTATAAACATAGGTGAATTAGTACACAGCCATTTATAGGTACCCGCAGATTTAAATCTAACTAAATAACTGAAGAAGCCAAGAATATCACTGGAGTATAAACCAAGTAGTTAAATTAAACTTAAGGAAAATGAGGATTACAGAAATTAACTAATGCTAAAATTAAATTAGGTAAGAATAGTTACGAACTTATGTTAGGCTTAAAGAACATCTTGTTATAAATACGCCTTATATCTGAATGACTTGAGCAAAATAGTTCCAAGTCGCTGTGTCCCTTGCTTAAACTATTAAATAACTTAGCAGCCCTTAAGAAGAAGGAATTTCGCCGGTAATTGGTTTTTGCACTAATTGTTGCTAAGGGCTGGTTGTGTCTAATAGGAAGTCTATTAGTAACGTGGATATTAATGTTTTGTAACAGACTGGGAGAGTTTATTTCTGCCTTGGCAATTTTAACTAAATAAATGAGGTCTGCAATTTCTCTTCTTTGCTCTAAGGGTAAGAAATGATAAGTTTTTTAAATACAAAAAGCTATATGCAGCACCGTAGAATGATCGTGTTTTAATCATTGACGTAAGAAAAACGCTGCGCTTCTAAAGGACCTGAAGCTATTGTCTATGGAAAACTTAACTGATAAAGTTAATGCTATTTCTTTCTAACTAATCTTTGTTTTGAAAGATTGAAAAAGTACAACAATATTTTATCAGTATCGAAACTTTTTTTTCCGAAAACACCAAACAAAACAAAACACCAAAAACACACTAAACACCGCCATTTTCAAGTTCACTTTGTCTTTTACGTGGCACGCTTTTGCCGAGTATATGGCAGATATGGCATATCTATGAACGCCCTCTGGCGTAGTTTCCAAAATCTTTGGTTTTAATAAGTGATGACATAGGGTTACTGACTGCTCACTACTCTGTACATTAACTTACTAATCTGGGCTGCTCACTGTATTTTTATTTTATACTTGAAAAGAGGCGCCAACATGTCAGTTTACCTGTCTTTTTGGACTGAATCTTAAAACAGTAGAGTGTACGCAGCACTTCGCAATATTTAGGGAACTTGAAGGCAGGCAGCCCTGTAGGTACCTATTGTTTATGAGGGTTGCTATTTAATTCCTCATGCATGATTAAATGGGATATTATTAATGTTTTATAGTCAACATTTCAAAGATTCCGTACGTATTTACCGATTGTAGGAACAGGACTGATTGTATAGGCAAAAGGAAAGGATTTTTATACGTAGGGATTATAAATTTTTTGCAATCGGTTTAAAATGTACTCGTGTTTCACCTATTTTGTAAAAAGTTGATTTCGTCGCGCCTTACATTAGGTAACTTGGGGAAAAAGGCGACCCTAACGTGACGTCAAATGCACATCAAGCTTGACACAGACTTCGTACCGTTCTTATTTCAATCGGCGTTGTCAAGCTTGACCTGCTCATGACCGCTCCTCCCTTCGCTTCATCGCCCGCCCCGACTGACTACCTCCCTCCGCCAACGTCTGCCTGTCGAACACGCAATCGTGTGCCCGCTTGTGATTGAGCGCAGAGCTTAGGCCTTCCGCCAAGTGAAGCGTTCGAACGCGACCTCAAAACGCGCGCGTGTCACACAGCGTTCGCTATCCACGCCACGCGGCGCTGCTAGTACAAATTCTCATTCCTGGGGTACGCGATATACACTCGACAGCAGGTCAGTAGAAACACTTTTGGACCTTATGACGTGGTAATAGAGTCGAAAAAGTTTCTACCGACTTGCGGTTGACCGTACGTATGTCGCGTTCGAACTCTTCACTCGGCGGCGTCAGTACAAATTCGTCTTTGTGGTATCCATTGTAAAGTCAAGAGCACGTCAAAGTAAATAAATAATTAAAAATGGAAAAGGGAAAGGTTTTATGAAGATTGTATTTGTATTGTTGTAAAATGCATTTTTTCTACTTCGTTGTTTTCAAACAAACAAACAGACAGACTGCCAGATAGACCAGACCGACCAAACAGACATATATTATCTACTATGGCAATACTTGAGGTGCGCTTGATTGTACATAAAGCGCAGCGTGTGAGGCAGACGGATTGCGAGACGCGCCGTATGATCCGTGTCACGTCACGATGCGGGGTTCATAGAAACACGCGCAAAAACGCTTCACGGTGCGCACGCGCAAAAACCCTTAGACCCTGTTCAGAAGTACGCGCGAGAACAGGGTCTAAGTTAGGAAAATGGAGCAATCCTATCGTCGGAGTTTTCCAGCTTACAGGTCTACCACAGCTCTTATGGAAAGGCACCCTTAAGGGCACGGACAGCGCAAGTCCACTCCACTTCAGGATACCTACATAATGTATAAAAAATGCGGTCAGACTGATTGAAGTAAGGGTAAACACCTTAGTTTGTTAAGAACTATTACTCGTAGCTTTGTTAAATTTAGCACTTTTTTCATTTATAAATTGTTTATACGATCTGTCTGACCGTGTTAGCCCCTTAACTTGCCGAATGTACTGGTAATGGGATGGTAAAAAGGATTCGGGGTATATTGACCAAAATACCTGAATGACCAAAGTAACAAAAAGACCAAAGTGTCAAATTGACCAATATTTTAATGACCAAACATACATATCTTCAAAAACACCAAAGTGCTAAAATGTCGAAAGCTAGTGTTGGGCTCCTAGCACACATAATTTAATATTAGGTCTTTACCTATGAAATTGCCGTTTTGTATGGCGAATTTTAGGTAAACTCAATTTTCAGTACTAACATTTTTGCATTTTTCTTAGGAATTAGAAATCCAATCTTTTTAATTTTTTTAAGCATCATTGGGAAGACATTATGCTAAGAGAAACTTAAATTTGATTTTCGAAAAATATTATCTGTAAAAAAATATAACAAATCTAATGATGAAATCGGACGACAATTAAGACGAACAATTTTCGAACCTTAAATTTTGTATATCAAACTGAAAATAAAAAATTTCTTTTATGCGTATATTAATAACCTTGAAGTCAACTTTCAAATATAAGACAAATGAAAAAAATTGCATTAGTATTATAGGAATTATGATCTCATTAATCTGCAAGAAAATTTCGGCAATTTCATAGGTAAAGACCTATTATAAAACTTGTCTGTGACTTGTTAACGGTACTACATAAGTATCTAAGTACACACGGCCGCACATCAGTAGAAACACTTTTGGACCTTATGGCGTGGTAATAAGGTTGAAAAAGTTTCTACCGACAAGCGGTTGACCGTACTATCATTGATGGACGTTTGACATAGATAAGCGGCCAATATCAGATAGTATTGTTTTTAAATGGCATGAGTAAAACAAAATAATTTTTCATAAATATATTAAATAACATGGCCTGGCTGACTGATTCATGAATATCGAGCCGTAACCGCTATAGCTACAAATGTTAAATTAGGTGTACAGGGTTCTCTTAAATCTACGTATTTACTTTAAATACGAAATTCAAGCAAGTGAAGCTGTGGACAACAGCTAGTCTATTCATATAATAGAACTGTAACGAATTCCCATGGTTAAGCACCATGGCCATTTTAGCATCATGGTAATTTTAGCACCATGGTCTTTTTAGCACTATGGTCTTTTTGGGACTATGGTTATTTTAACACCATGGTAATTTTGGCACCTTAGACATTATTATGGCATCTTGGTCATTACGCCCCTGAACGGGTAAAAAAAAGTACGACAATCCAGTTGAGGGTGATTCGGACCCGAAGTTTGGACCAGATGGAACTGGATAATTTCCTGAAGAAATTTGGGAAAAACAATTCCCTATAAAATTTCGACACTATTTTGTACGAAAAGCAATTTTTTTTTATATTTTTCCACTTTTCTTTGGGAAAGTTGTTCAGGTCTATGTTCTTAGTTGCCTATAAACGGAGCCAAGTTGAGGTAAGTTTCCGCGACCAAATCAGCTTCTGGAGATCGATTTCCTAGAAATTCATTTTTAGAATTTCCGCCAGTTAGAAGATTACCTAGAAATTATCCTAGGTAATCAATCAATTGAGCGTAGCCTGCAGTATTTGCTGCACATAATTGTATAATTATACTATATACGACAATATAGGCTACATAAGATGCTTGTTTTTTTTTTTTTCAATAAAATTGATGTGGTATTTATTGTTGTTAGTTTCATTTTTATGTGGATATTTAAATAAAATAAATAATTGATTCTCAGTACATAATTTTATTTAATGGATATGTACAAAGACAAACAAATTTTAGGGCACAAACAATTTTGGCAATAACTTTTAACAATGCATAAAATAATTGTGTTTATTCGTAATCTGAGTTAAAAATAACTTAAAGTTTTAAGATAAGCTAAATAGTTAGGTATAGCTCGCTGACGTCGCTACTGTAAAGATTATTATTGGAAATAAAATTAAGAAACATTGCTTAAAAATAGATTTTTTAAATATCTGTTCAATCACTTTAAAATTACAGTAGATACGTTTTTAAATAAATTAAAATATTAAATAAAACAATTTTATTTAAAAACCTTCGTTTTATAAACGAATTACCTCTTAAAATAAAAAAAAAATAACAGCAATATCTTATTAACCTAAGAAATAAATTAATTGATAAAAATATTACTTTTGACAAAAATGTGAGCCGCAACGATTTTAATATCATATTGATATAACTTCTTTTAAAAATAGTTCCATGATCGCAAAATGACTGACACAATTTCTGAAAACATATTTTTTTTTATCATCATCGTACATAAGAACGAAGCACTTAGTAAATAAGTTGTATGTATCACACATAATTATACGTAGCATAGCATCTACCAGCAAAATACTACAATTAGGTTCTAGTTATTGCTGTAAAATTTCATCTACATTTTATAATATACCACCGAAAGAAAGGCTAGTGACTTATGTTGAAGGGAAAATTTCATGCTTTCATTCCAGTTGAACTTCTAAATGGCGATTACAATGCTTTACAATTGATCTTGTGATAGATGATTTACTGTGTGTGATATAAGAAAAAACAATTGGACCGATTCAAACAGGGTTTTCGATAATTAATTAGGATTAAGTATTTATTTTATCAGAATCGGTTCATTCAGAACATACCGAATACAAATGCGATAAAGATACATGCTTATATATGTCACCAGAAAATGATACAGACTCTGCGGTCCAATTTGCGCTAACAGACTGCTTTAGAGCACTGTGAGCGCGCTTAAGTCGGTCCAAATTGACCAAAAGCGTGCTCTAAAGCACTCGCTCGTTCACCGCCTTACGTCATTGATGACGTCATCGTTTTTGCTATCAGTGCTTTAGTCAAATAGGTGGAGCAGTGAAAGCGCTAATGTCAAAATCGATTTGACACATATAAAATCCCACACATTTGCAACCAGCTGACGTTACTCAAGTTTTAATTTTAATGAGTTTGTCTCTAATGGAAATGAGAGTGGATTTGGTGCACATTTTTGAGGGATTAGCTTAGGCTTTGTTAAAGAAAATAAAAACAAAACTGACATTTTGACAGATGAACACGTGAGCGCGCTTAAATCCATTCCAAATTGAGTATAGCAACAAAAGCAGTGATAGCTTTGTGAGCGTGCAAAATCAATTTGGACCGGCCGTCAGTACTGTATACGCTTTTAGCAGCGTTTGTACAATTTGGAACACAGCGAGAATCGTAAGTTTATCAACTTTCGAAAAATAATAAACTGCCGAATTCATTATTTTCCGGTCACATATAAGTACATGTTGCACCAAACTAAGTCAAATTTATTCGAAACTCCTTTTATAACCGTGCCATTAGTTAGCGAGTTAGTGGCGCAAAAAAAGAAACAAAATACAATGCATTAAATGTGTTCTGTTTCCTTTCTGGTCCATAATAGTATTTTTCGAAAAACTTCAAAGTTCAGTTTTGTCAACTTGTTATTAAGATTACATAAAATTTTCCCGTCAACGATAAATTTTCTAAGAGAAACAATACGAGTAAGATGGAAGACGCTCTAAATACAGCAAAATGTAATATATCTTTTTAGCATTAAATTCACATTACTATAATATCACTTACGACCTACTCTAATATGCATAAACATAGTTTTATTATTATAAATATACACTTACTTTACTGGTATCGTTACATAATATTGCTTTGCAATACTTTGTGGTTACGAAAAATATAAAGTTTTGTTTATGGGCCTGAGTACTAAGAGTTGTCAATTCTACAAGATGTACCAAAAAGGGTATAACTATGGCCTACTAGGTCCACAAAACGTTGGTCTGTCTATCCGCAACCTGGCAGGTTTTGTGCAGTTGGAGCGAAAAGTGGTTACGTGATAGTACACGAATGAAACCTATTCGTAGAAATAGAAGGTACCTATATAAGTAAAAAAACAACAGGTCTGCCTTGCATCCTCTTGGCATTTTCGCCAGTCAGACCACAAATGTGGTCGGATGTGATCGGACCTTCTATTTATACGAATATGATTCATTCGTGTACTCTATCACGTAACCACTTTTCGCTCCAACTGTACAAAACCTGCCAGGTTGCGGATTGGCAGACCCACAGACAGACCAACGTTTTGTGGACCTAAGTAGGCCACTACTATCGCTACAAAGTTGCAAATTTCTTGTACTCTATGACGTAGGATAACATGCAGTGCCCTTAAAGTCTAGATAGTTATTAAAAAGTTGTTTGATACCCAATAATGCGGAATATTTCGGAACCACAAAATATACAATAAGCAATATTTTTGGCACACAGCTCATAGCGATATTATTTTATATTTTCTTTGCCAGAAATAAAGTACCTACTCAAATCTATCAAGTCTAATCTCAGCGGAACACTTTGAATTCAAACTCGCTTTTTTAAGTTCATATTTACAGAATTTATTGTTTTTGAATCAAAACAAAATACATTTAAGCAGTATCTTTTTAGACTGAAAAAATAAGTTTGTTAACTCTTGGGAAATTGTAACTACTTACATCAAAATTACTACAAAACGTAATTTAAAGAAAACTTTTATTTTACTAATAAATAATATTGCTTCATCTCAAATCAGTCATTATTACATCAGTCTAAGTGTTCCTACGCTTATTTCTTTACAACACAACAATAAAATAAAATGCTATGTATTAATTACATAAATATCAATCTGTAATTTTTATATCTTTCAGGATATCTAAAGCTGAAATAAATAAGTAATGTTTTTTTTCAGGATTATAGAAAAAAATATTTAAGCTAGAGCCAAATTTTAAATGAAATGAAAACGATAGAGAGTACTCATTTCAATTATTTTATTATACATATTCCTAAACACGGTTCAATAGATAGATCAGGTGTTGTAACTTATCATAAAGTCAATCATGATACCCGTCTATCGAAATAGTTTTAAATTGCCCTAGCAACTTTAATCTCCGCAACAAAATCTTTCGTCTCTGTCGTCTGCAGAAATTTAGTCAAAGTGCACTCTACACGATTAACGTAAGGATTATAATAAAGTTGACGCCAACGTTGCTTGGTCGTGCGTGGTGTCGTAACGGTGTCAGACGGATTCCTTACTCTGCCTTGAATGGATGAGGAAATAAATGCGCGAGCCCTAAATTGATTTGTATTTATTCAGTTAGTATGCTTATTAATATCAAGATTTTGACCGCAACATTCGACTCGTTGAAAAAGCCGCGATAAATAAAAGGTCTAGATGAAATTCTATAAGTAACTTCTGTAGAAATTTCCACATGTTGTTTTTGTTTTCACAATGACTAAGTTTTGAATCTACGCATTATAGTGAATGTCATAGACAAGGGGAAACGAAAACAGCATAAGCTGTACCAGCGCTACGCTAAACCCCTATGTAACCGGAGACCCGCTCGAGATCATTGTGTTACCACTGACGAGCGACCATACACCAATTACGGATCACTCGAATTATGTCGTGTGGCATGCAGAAATAATTCGCATACATAAGACTTATGGTAAGAACTCTCTATAGTTTGAATTTCTTTCTTATTATAGCAGCATATTACCGTATATTACACATGAACTGAGCTTCGATCACAATAGGAGAAAATCCTGACATGTCTATTATTTTAATACCTATCACATAATTGGTGTACTGTTAATTATTAAACCACACCCCTTTGCAAGCTATTCTACGTAATAAATCAATGATAGAATCGCATTTAGTAGGCACTTGAGCGAAAGATGGAATTTTAAAACGATTAAAGTAAATATTACATGAAGTTCTGAATAACCGTAAACCCCGGCAGAATACTTGGACAATGACTTTGAAAAAGACGTGCGCAAACCTTCCGTACCTACGCGCTATTTGTTCCAATTATTTGCCAGCCGTTGTAACTTTGTGCCGATTTACTTTGCTCGATGGAGCTTACTTGAAAAAGCAGTGTCATTAATGTCATAATGTGCGGTCGAACAATTTGATCCATGACCCGACTTGAGCACCTCAGTTAATCTGTGCTTGAGCTTATTTTCGTGCAAAACATTCAAATACAATTAGGTTGAATTTCGCATAAACATTCCTTCAAAGTGTCAAAGAAACAACCATATTTTTTTACAATTTCAAATGTCTTGTCAAAAAAGGGTTACGAATCGGTTAGTTCGACTTTACAAGGTATATCAAGCTTGAGGGAAACTGAACAACTTTCTCTCAGGGACATTAGTCAAAATACGAGAGAAAAAATATTCCCATACTGATTTATCGGCTAAAAGCCACGATCACACCCAGCTGAATTCAAAGACTAATTCGGCATAAATTGCTGGGAGGCTTGGTTATGTTATTTGCAATATCCTTACTTCAACGAGCAATGTATGCCGCTTAGTCTTTGAATTCACCTAGGTGTAATCGTGGCTTAATGCAGTTTCTATGAGAAGTAGGCTTTTTTTTCGTATTTTGGGAAAAGTTGTTCAGTGCCATGGGCAAGTTCCCATCCTTCAGGGTAGTTTGATATAGGTACTCTGTTTATAACACGTTGACGACGCTAATTGCAATTTAGTTCAATCCACAAAGAACTAACAATAAATCTATCGCCGCTCACATTTTAAGCGATTAAGTGAATGATCTACATTCCAGATTCACAATTACCCAAAAGCAGATTTTTACACAGCCAGACCTCGACGAGGAAATATTGTCAGGATCTTTAAAGAAAAAAATATAGTTGATTGGGGTATTTACAGCTTTCAGGTCCACCTTTATCGGAAGTAAATGAGTATTGCTGTTGAAGTTAGCAATAGAATATTCATCACTATTTCTTAAAGTATTACAATAAATATTAAAAATTCACTACTTAGTTGCATACTGCGACAATATTCGCTTAACCTAAAACTGAACATAATAAGTCCAACTACGTACGCGATCTTCCTGCGACGTGACAGACGTAGGGCACAGAATATATGCTCAAAAGGGGTCGGTAGTTTTTCCACCATAATTTATAGTAATAGTCAATATCTTATCCAAATCGAATAAAAATACAAATCTGATTAGTCAGATCTCTAAATAAGAACTTTGTCAACAAACTCAAGCACTGTACACATCTAATGTGCATGAAAACCCGTGCGTCAGATAAAAAAATTGATCAAGGAAAATATATGGGAAATCTGACGAAAAGTAGTAATTTTCTTTCTTCCTGGATGTAATAGGCAGGTGTGATCTTCGAGAGATTTGTCGAAAGGTTCTTATCTAGATATCTGAATAATCAGATTCGTGTTTTTATTCGATTTGGATAAGATAGTGACGATTACTTTGAGCCCATCATCGTAAGAAAAGGTATGGCAGAAAAACTACCGATTCGTTTTCTTTGCTCTCGAGATAGTAATAGTACGGTCAACCAACCGTACGTCGGTAGAAACTTTTTCAACTCTATTACCACGCCGTAAGGTCGAAAAGTGTTTCTACGGACGAGCGGCCGTGTGTACTCAACGTACAGCACGGAAACTCCGCCCCCCGCGGTCTTCATCACCTCATCCCCCCCGCGCGATTTATGAGTTTCGCAACCGGGTCTATTTGTTTTGACAGGTAGCGGTTTCCGGGTAGGTCCGGGGGGTGCGTAGGGGGAACTGAAGTAACGTAGATATGGAGAAGTGACGTCAGTGGCACGTGATTCCTCCCCACTACACCGCCCGTCCCCGCTCACGTCGGACTACCTCGCAGGAGGGTCGCGCACGATCTTGTCAGACTATAACGACACCTAAAATTAGTACTTAAGTAATATTTTGAGTGATTTTGAACAACTTTTGAACACAAGCAAGATGAAGTTAAAGCCAGCCTTTCAGCATTCTCTATGCATTCTTACATGAGAGAAAAAGCTTAAAATGTTTTTCCCTTATAGGGCTGCTTATAGGATAAAGAATGGATGTCTAACCTCCAGTTGCAGTCAGATTCATTAAAATTTAAGTCTCCTTTAAGTAGGCCTCTGCAACTAGTGGTCATGGAAATATAGTTTAGCCACAGGTCCGCTTTACATTCTTAATTTTATATTTTGGTAGGTAAATACATTCTTATTCTTTCGTTTAATCTGAGTAACCAGTCTCCTTTACACAAACTCTTATAACAACGTGTAACAAAAAAAACATGATAACACTTCGGTATGAATTTTTTTTCTAGAAAACTGAACAATTTTCAGGGAAGGAAAAATCTTCCACTTCAAAATGCGCAAACTGATCGCAAACACATCATCAAGCGAATATATCTATGGGATCTTTTAAATATTTTCTACAGGTCGTCCATCTTAAGAACGCAGTGAGCCATCCCTTTCCGCCACTGGTAGCCAAGCCCCGTAACCAATCAGGTCGCTTAAAATTATGAAGTCAAACGCAAAATGACTAACAGAAGACAAACCTTCGAAAGAAGCCGTTGTTTCCATCGTTAGTTACCTACAAAACTAAAATTGAGGAAAAACTTTGAAAAATGCTAAGGCTCAGAACACGAAGCACAACTTAAAAGTGATGAAACTGCAGCTTACTTTCGACTTTCATATCTTGGCAATATTGTTAGCGGGGTACAGTCACGGGAATGAATTGTTGAGCAGTTTGAAGATAATTCAATTTGTTCCGTATTCCAAGTGGTATAGTAAGTAAAAGTGATGGCAATCTGTTGACTGACGATTTGGATTTATTATTAACAGATATTTTAAAGATTAATCCTAAGTTAAACGAGTTCCTCTCCAATGAAGTTTAAAGTATTTTCTGAGTGACATAAATATAAATATTGGGGGACATTTTCACACAAAGTCATCTGATCCCAAACTAGGCAAAGCCTGTCAATAAAGTTGAATTCGTCTTCATGTTTTATTTGTCCCACATTCTTGAGGCTTTCGATTACACACTTCTTTCTTCTAACTAGCAAATTAACTGACAACCTGCCTAACAATTTATTTCCGTGGCAGTACCAAAGATATATCTCGAACAAATATTTGCTTCTTGAACTATCGAAAGACAATTTCATCATACTTTGTGTGGATCAGTGTCAAATCCAGAGTTAAAATCGAGTTTTGTTGTTTTGGGCCTAAGGATTTACACCCTTATATTTTGATCACCCCGGATATTTAAAGAGGCGTGTCTGCCCATGAAACTGAACAAATTTTCTCAAGGAACATAGGTCGAAGTATGTAAAAAAAAAATCGACCTCCCATACAAAATGTGCTGTCTGTGCTCGAAGTCGAAAATATTTTTTCGTTTTTCGACCTATGTTCCTTGGGAAAAATTGATCAGTTTCATGGGCAGAAACAAAAAATAAGGATGTATTAGGTACATAAATATTATAAAATATTTATTATATATTTTAAAAGCTATATTGCTCAAGTTTATAATATTGATAACTTAATGAACGACCATCCAGGGATATGCGTATTTGATTGGTTTTCGCGAATCGCAGTTTTAACCAATCAGTAAGTATTACCTACTTATATTTAAATAAATACACAATTAAATTAAGCTTAAATAAAATTAATAACCGTAGAGGAAGCAAAAAAACATATTTTTATATTCTTAGAATAATTGAAGCATTAAACTGTTTACCTTAAATTCCCGGTGCGATAGGAAGCGCTGTTTACATTTACTCACTGTACAGGGTGTCAAAAAGCAAGATATCTTTAAGACTCAGAAAATGGAATTCAACGAAATTCTAAAAGAAATATGCATCGAAAAATGGGACTCAATTCTTGAATATCACCGGGTGATAAAATATCAACAAAAATATTCAGATCCACAGATTTTTCATTTCAAAATTAAAGGTATTCGTTAAATATAAAGTGGTGCTTGATTGTTAATGTTATGATTTACCTTTTAACAGTTTATGAGGGTAAATTAGAATTTTTGAAGATTTGGTGATTTTCAAGAATTGATTCCATGATAAGCAATGATGAACGAGTTTGTATGGGGAGGTCAAAAGATTTCGCCGTTTTCGATTAATATATGTATTTCCATAATCATTTTGAGTAAAAGATTATCGTACTTTACATCCTGTATATGAGTACAACTAGAAACTAAATGGCATCACAATCGATTAACTTGTTAAGAAATTCATGTCTTATTTGAGACATATGAACACCTACGAAACTTCCTAAAATTATTTACCTTTACTCATAAAAGTAACAATCTGTTTGCATACCATGAATGCATATTTACTATAGAGAAAGCTATCCAACCATTTATTTCTTTCATCAATCGAGGTACAGTCAAGTGCACGTCAAGCTTGATACATTACTTTCTACCGTTCTTATTTCATCAGCCTTAGGCGCTATGGTTCTCCTTATGAGTTTTAAGCTTGGCGAACTGTTTACTGTACCTTATATGCAAGGTGAAATCGACGGTAGCACCACCATTTAGCTTCCAATTTTTTTACAGACATCACTTAATAATAACTGACGGGAAGATAGAACGTTTTCATTAAAATTTTCTTATAAATTATCTTTCATGAATTTAAATTAAAGGGAAATTGTAAATGCACAATAATAATAGGAGCAACTATCATTTACATAAATATTTCATACTAAGTAGTATCACATCTATCACTATGAATTCGCTACAAAGTTATAAGATGTACTCTCACATATAATATAGGTGTGAGCGTGACACCACATGTGCCGCACACTCACAAGGTTTTAATTTAAATCCAAAACCATTTATTCTGCAAGCATTTAGCAAAAGTTTCTTAAATTTGTTTTTTTTTTCTAGATTGAAAACGTGATGTTCAATTACAAAATTTATACATAATAACTATGTATATTGTATAAGTATTGCTTATCTTCTCTCTTCTTCTTTCAAAGCAATCACAAACTTGTGTTTTTTATCTTCTTTACACATTCAATCACATAATTTTATTACTTGATATTTATATTAGCTTCTATATTACTGTAAAATATGTGCTTGAAGGTTTTAGTTTACCGTGTAAAATAAATCTTAGTGTGTAAACTGGACTAGAGTATGGTAAACTTATATTTTTTTATTGATTCGTAGTTCTTACAATTTACATAATAGATTTTAAACAACAAATTTTGAATTTGAGAGTTCTAAGAACTTTAACAACTGCAGATTTTATAGGACCATGCCCTAAATTATATTTTTTTGTATGAAACCGACTTAATTATAATTTTCGTTTTAGAAGCGAATAAGCAACCAATAAGGGGTTTCTAATGATTATCAAATTACTTTTACACATCTAATTAAATTATTATTAAATAATATCGTAACACTTAAAACACCACAAGAAATAATATACTTAAGTTTATATATTAACATCTTTGACGTAATCATAACTCTACTCTAATTAAATCAATATGTGGGCTTAGGAAGAATAGTGATGGTAACTTTTCCATTCACATTTAAACGTCCCACTAAATAAGTTTTACTAAGACCTTAAAAACTTAAATAGGTTAGCATGATCGTTTATCTAACTAAAGTATTTTCTAATGTTGACGTAGGTAACTATGCTATAGACTGACAAATACGTGCACTGACGGCTGACCTAACAGGCATGACCTCTTGTCAGAATATAGTCTTTTACAATAGAGACACAGGTATATTTATAGTTTTATACATCACATTGCTGTTTAATCGGTTTATTAATTTCGTAACTTATTTTTTCATAAGTTAACATAAACTGAAGGGTACACGGTTAAGTGGCTTTTAATAAAAAAAACATTCTCAAATAGAGTATGAGATTTAATTACAATGAGCTGTTTTCACAGTTACGTGTCAACTGAGTATTCAAAGGTGTCGATAGATTGCGCTGAATATTATTGCTGAAGAACTAAAAAAATCTGTCATAGATGAAGCGTGAAGTAAATAAACCCAATAAAAGAAGCTGACAGATAAATTTTCCTACAACGACGCTATCAAGAAAAGGAAAACTAGTGTATCTTTTTTAAAAACGCGCAAGACATTTCCGTGTATCCTTCAACTTTTAATGCGACTTTGCAGTTTTGTTGTGTCCATTTCCGTGCTCTATCGTATGGGATTCTACATCGCTGCCAACATAAGAAAACTACCTGTCCGCGGTAACCATAGACAATATTTTTTCTCGTTGGAAAGGCAAAGAGTTTGTCCACACAGCCTTGTTTGTCTCCGGTCGATGACGCTAACCGCACCTACCTGTGGGCACGCCGCCAAGCCGGGGCCGCTAGCTGGGCGCGGGCGAGGTCGGCGCTTCGGGCCGCACGCCGGCTAGGTTCAACAGGGCTTCAGCTGTGCGTCGCTCCTCGCAGCCTCCGCTGTACGAGTGCTCGTCCCGCGCACACCGAGAGATTATCAGGTGTGCCGCCGGTGGCAGCTGAAATCGAACACGAGATAAAACAAATTTGAGGCCTAAAACGCTGAGAAAAAATCGCAATGGAAATAGTTAAAAAGCAGTCTCATTATTTATTATCAACGGAAATACGGAATGTAATACATAGTAGGATAAAAGGATTGATTGGATTGAAGTTAAGATCCAAAAAGTTGGACGGCTGTGGCCTCTTTCCAGCCTGAAGGGAAAGAGATGTGATGTTATGTATGTCATAGTGGGATGGGGGGTTACACTAGATATATGCTATGCATAAGTTAAACGTTACGAACGAAGTGATCAGTCCTATTTCTTACAATAGGACTCGTTAAAATCTTTTCCAAAGAATCCAACAAATCCAATTTGACACATTGTAAATTACTTTATCCGCATATTAGGAAGATTCCCAGAATCAGATTACAGAATAACGGTCACACGATCTGCCTTGTAATTTAACGACAAGTTTATCTGGCAGACAAAGCAATCAGACACTTTGAAACAAAAAATGACAGAATAACTAGCAGATAGGCTTATCTGGACTTTATCAGGACTACATGTCTTAAGAATTCCATTTCCCTGAAGCGGAATGAGTTTTGTTGGGTCAGTCGGTTACTTTATAACATAGACAAAATGCAAAGGTTTTAAAGATTTAACCTCATCTCCAGCTAGTCTTCTAGCTCGAAACGGTCGGTGTAACTGGTTTTCACTAACCTGATCGAGTACGCTAGGTCCATACTTCATAGCGAGTACCGTAGCCGCAGCTAAGTACTCATCAGCCCCCGGCTCGGCTGGCGGCTTCACCTCGTCTCCAGCCAGCCTCCTGGCCAGGAATGGGAACAGCTGCGGATCGGGCGCGTTCTTCGGCGGGGGCGTCTGCGGAGGCGCGGCGGGTATCGGCTGGCGACCGAACGCTTGGAGTAAGGTCGCGCGATGTTGGGGGTCCACCGTCCATAGCGAGCCTTTGCCTAAACCCGGCGCTGCTGCAACCTACAAGCAATATTTTTTGCTGTAGTGAGCAGTCGAGTTCGACGGTGTTTTATTTACTTGTGAAGCTAGGAGTCAATCGCACCTCAGTGAGAACACTTAAAGTACAGGTTTCCCAATTAAGAGGTATACAATATTTAGCAAATACAATCCAATAATTTTCCAAGTCTACACAAAATAATTGTTACCAAAAAACTGACAAAATATTGCGCCGATAGAAAATACAATCTCTTCAAACATTGCACACATCTAGAATATTGAGGAAAACCCGTGCGTCACTTCGAAAGTTTGATCACGGAAAATGTAATAGAAATCTAAGAAAACGTCGTTGACTTTTCTGGATACTGTATTCAAGAGTGATATTATAAATTCTTGTAAAACCATTTAGCAACAACTTGTTCTATGATTTTTGGTTAAATGAAAAAAAAAAGAACTTTCCAGAACAAGCTCTTAAACGGTTTAACACAAATTTATTTAAAGAATGGTATTTCCAACAGGTTTCCTTATTTCTTATAAACCGAATACATGAAAAATCCGTGTAAGAAATCAATAATTAAAATAATCACATTACTATAATAAGAAAAAGAATAACAAAAACAAGAACATCTAAATGAAATAGAAGGTAAGTAAAGCAAATTAACATAAAGTAAATTAAAATAAACTAGAATATGCGTAAGATCTAGGCCGCTTCTGAGGCAAGCGACTGACGAGTAATGACTAGTTAGAAGACTAGTAGAGTTAGGCCATCGTAATAGGTCCGTTCTGACAGCTGTCAAACCTATGCAAAATTACGACCTGCAAAGTAAAATTAACCTTGTGCGCTGGTGTTAAGAAAACGTCAAAACGGAGTTCTTACATCGGCCCTACTTTAATGACCCATCTCAATCTATTACTCCATAAATATTCGCTTATCTAAGCAGCGGCCTATATCCACCGCTAAACGAAAATGTACATACCGTTGGGTTACTGACCTTATGGAAGCACTTATTCAAAGACAAATTATGCCTGACACTGTTTTTCCAACCTTGCGGGGCGTGCTTGAAGTAGGGGAAGTGCCGTATTATCCACGCGTATATTTCTTTGACCGGCAAAGCTCTAGCCGGTGCTGCTTCTATGGCCATGAAGATGAGGCAAGAGAAGGAATAGGGGGGCTTGGTGTGGGTGACGGCAGGGGGGGAAGGGGGGGACTTGCAAGGGGTGCGGGGAGGGGACGGGGCGCACGCGACCGGTGGTGGCGTCTTTGATGTTTCTGCCGACTGGAAGAAAAGCTATATTTCAGTACGGATGTTTCCTTCAGAACTTGGAATTACTTGGAAACCTGTTCTTTTCATACCGGTTTAGCGATAAGTACGAATAGAAGGATCTATTTCGCTTCCTTCTCGCTGACATTTATATTTTGACATTTCCATTTTACAATTAATTATTTCAATACGTTTTTAGTATTGTTTATTATTTATTAGTTTACTATGACATTTACATTTATTTTGACATTGAATATTATTATTATTACTACGTTTCTTTTCTGTAGTTTTTGACATGTTTGTATTTTGTTTTATTATCTTTATGTTAAATTTTTGACGATCATATTATTCACTGACATTTGAACAATGTATATGTACTTTTGTATCTGATAATATGAAATAAATAAATCTAATCTAATCTAATCTTCCCTTCGTACGTAACCTAAACTCAACCGGTTTCAGAGTCAAAGAGGTTTGTAGAGATTTCAGGTTCATAAAGTGTTTTAACCGGTTTCTTTAATTTTCGTGGTCTACTAGATGTGCTAGACTGCCTCGTCGCGACTTGGCTGACGCATCGCAGTGGCGCGACGGTGGTGTTTATTTCGCCTAAAAGTAAGCCTATTAGTAACGGTTTTTAAGTTTCGCTCTGAGTTAGGTTTTGAAGAGCGGTTTTTATCCGATGTAGTCAAAACAAAGTTATGTAGCTTCATTAGAATGACAGAAAGACAACGCTACGCGTGAAAGCTGGACAAATCAATACGTGTCTCTGTCGCTCTAATATCTTAAGCATCGCTCCGTCCTGCTCTCACACTGCTGTCATTTTAATCAAGCTACAATATTTTGACTGTAATCGGTATAATATACATATATATATATATATATATATATACACCGTGTTCCTGGGATATGCATTAATTTTCGGTTAATTAAAACCGAATTTTTGGTTAATTAAATGAATATTAAGGTCTATGAACCACACAAGATTTGAAAATTTCAATTTTTTACAACGACGCATTCAAAAGATATGGCTTTTTATGTCTCCTCATCTCCATACATTTATGCAAAAAAGCAAAACCTACAGGGTACTTCCCGTTGACCTAAAATTATGAAATTTGGCAAGAAGCTAAGTCTCACAGTACAAATAAAGGGAATAGTCTGAAATCATTAAATATTACAACTTTACTCATACAAACAATAAAATTTGGTCAAGCGCGTGTCAGACTCAAAAAATCTAGCGCATTAACTTACTGAAATTTCAACTAATACAATTATGATTATGTGGTGGTACGGAACCCTCAGTGCGCGAGTTCGACTCGCACTTGGCCGGTTTTTTTTTTGTATGGGAGCACAATTTTTTTTTCGTATTTCAACCTATGTTACTTAGGGAAAGTTGTATAGTTTCGTTAACTGAGCGTGCTCTTAAAATTAATGCATATCCTCAAGAAGACGGTGTATAGCACTAATTTACTTGACCAAGAATGGGAATCTGAAACGTGACCGACAAGTTATGTATGGGAAATTTAGCCTCGTGAGCAAAATCAATAAAATATTATCTGAGAAAGAATCATACAAAATAAAAACCTAAACGACGACTTTACTGACGAAGAGAAACCCTAGGGTACAGAGTACAGATGAATACCTACTGTACAAAAAATAATACACAATCAATGTCATTGAAATCGTATCATTCAACAAGATCAGGAAACACTTGTTCAAATATGTTCTTGCGTAAATCATGGGTACACAGCTACATACAATATGTTTGTAATTTAATTCTAACAAATCTATTCAAGTCGCGAGTGAATAGGCTTCTTCATGGGGGCATATAAGTCCCCCATTCATGTACGATCAGAGAGCAAAACTATGATAGATCTAAGGATTGATGAAAGTAGAGCGAGGGAAGTATTTCAAGATGGTAGCAGGTGGACGGCTGTGTGGTCTTTGCCTACCCTGGCGGGAAAAAGGCGTGATTTATGTACGCATGTCTCGAAAAAATTATATGCAACAAACGTCTAAAAACTTGTTAATACCATTACTGTTGGTGTACCTATTGTAATAAATAAATAAATAAACTTAGGCCTGGATCAGTGCAACGCGGATGTCCGTGATGGACCGTAAAATGTATGAAGCTTAAACAATCTGTACAGTGCGTTGCGGAGCGGACAGCTCCGCATTGGGCTGAACGGACTGTCCGCCTCGCACTGATTCAGGCCTTCAAACTTCAATTCAAGTTTTATGACCTTTTCGCCACACTTTATTTGTCAAAAATATGCCATATTTCACACACATTATTTAGCACATAATATAATGCTATGCTACGTACATATTATCCAAGTCCACGCATAATGTAGTATGGGCCATGGAGCCAGAGCTCCAGGGCTAGATTAGAGTCGCGATCGCGAGTGAATAGGCATCTTAGAAATATGGACGTTCAATCGCCAAACTCATTCTTGTCGTAAAGGATAAATTATTCTGAAATTCCGTTTTGTACAATCAAGAGCACATCAGGCTTGACATATTGGACTTTGTAACGTTCTTATTTCAATAGACGTACGGACTAAAGTCGCACTGCGAGTGTCAAGCTTGACCAGTCGTTGACTGTACTTAACAAATAAATAAGCTAATATCTAAAAAAAATATGATGTAACATATACCTATTCTAGAAAATACTCACCTTCACAAGCTGTCTTCCAACTATTCTAGCGTCTTCTACGTCGCCTTTTGTAAGATTTATACCTAAAAAAATTTAAAATATAGGTAACAACGATAGTTAGTTAAAGTTTACAATGTTAAGTATATATGTTAAAAATGTGGATAGTTCGAGTACGTAGTAAAAGAAAAAAAACCGGAAGAATCACTTCAAGACCTTTTTCTTACGAACAGGTATAGCTATTAAGTTGATATTAAATATTAAGCAGGACAGGTAGCTCCCTCTAACATTCTAGCAAAAATGCGTGGTACAATGTGGAGGGGAAGAACCATATAGTCACCCGCTTTTTAGCGTTGCGGCTGGCACCATGGACCGCGGTGGTTGGTGACCGCAGTATGTAAGATGGTACGATACAAAGAAGGACGCTGCTGCCCATCATTCTGTTCATAAACCCTCAGTCGCCACTTACGACATCCACGGCTAAGGTCGGGTTGGTACTATTCTTTGCCGGCACCACACGGGACAGGATTAAGGTCCATAGACCCTTGGAACTGAAAATTACAAGCTTGAAAATATACGGCCATTTATATCCCCTTCTCCATACATTTATGAACCAGACCAAAATCTTGAATCATAAAATTTGGCAAGAAGCTAGGTCTCATAGTACAAGCAAAGAAAAAGGTCTAAAATCATTATATACTACAGCTTTTTCTCACTTTTTATTTTTTGGAGGTGGTAGGGCCTTTGTGCAAAGTCCGTCTGGGGAAGTACCAACCCGTTGCGTTTTTCTGCCGTAAAGCAGCAGTGTTTGCACTGCTGTGTGTCGGTTTGAAGGGCAAGGGAGCCAGTGAAATTACTGACACATAGGACACACCATTTTAGTTCTCAGGGTGGGCAACGCGCTTTGCTGTCTTGTTAGTGCCAATTACGCAACTAATAAGACAGTGGGCGCTATGGGCGGTGTAGATCACTTACCATCAAGTGGCCCACAAGTTCGCTTGCTCACTTGATAAACTAAAAAAATAAATAAACAATTATAACTAATTAAGGTGAGCTTCATATAAAGAGGTGTCAGGTTTGAGTGGCCGTAGAGTTTTAAAAACAAAGGGCGAAAGCTTCTAGTAGGTATATCATTATAACCCTAGTGCGCTTTTTACTTAACATACGACTCCCTCGTAAAATCTACTTTAGTAATGAATTGTTTTCATGGATATGGTTGTACCTCTAAGCAAGTTCTTGTCTTGCAACCAGCTGAGACTAGTCAAATCGTCGTCGTGGTCTGCCGGTGGAAGATTGCCTGCGTTGCCGCCGCACGCCACTCTGCAATCAACAATTCATCATCATCAACAAGCCATTGTGTGGTTGATAGTGAGCTCTCTTCCACGCCATGGGCCGCGGGTTCCATCCCCGCTCAGGGCATATATTTGTATGATGAACACAAGTGTTTGTTCTGTATGTGGGTGTTATTTATCTTTTTATGTACCTATGTCCTATGAATATCAGTCTCTGATACCCATAATACAGGCTTTGCCTAGTTTGGCATCAGATGATCTTGTGTGAAATGTCCCTCAATATTTTATTTATCTGTCATCAAAACAACCCATGACGTCATTAACAGTTTCTGTTTTATTGTCCTGTTTTATTAACTGCGCATATTCGAGTATGTTAACTTAAATATGCGCAGTTAATTAGGAATCTTATTAAAGGTAGATTTTTGAGATCAGCTAAAGGAAAATGCCCTTGGGAGACCAACTTTAACTTTTGGACATATTGTAACCTGCATTCACTGATTACAGAAAAGAAATTGTCAACAAGAAAGTGGGAGGTTTACATAAAAACTTTTTAATGTGTCAAAGTATGAATGGGAAGACATTAAGCTTACAGCAGTTTTAATTTAATTTTTGAATATCATCTGTAAAAAATTATGATGAAAATAAACGACATGCAATACGAACAATTGTCAAACCTTAAATTTTACACTAAAAATAAAAACAATATTTAATGCGTAGATTGATAACCTTGAAATCAACTTTCAAATATAAAAGAAATCATGAAAATAAGTATAGAATTATAGGAATTGTGATCTCAAAATCAGCAAAAAAAATTTCGCTAATTTCATAAAGACCCAATAATAGTGTAGGCAACGAAGCAGTTGACCCCCGCATTAAATCCTCAGTCGATGAAACTTTGCTTTGGTATTACACTATATGAGACAAACCTTCTATGAAAAAAAAAATCAGTCTAATTTTTTCATACATTTTTTGTAATTTTTGTATGGAAAAATTAAAAGTACCTACCGATTTTTTTTTTGGATTGTTTTATAGAAGGTTTGTCTCATATAGTTTAATACCCCAGCAAAATTTCATCGACTGACGATTTAATGCGAGGGTCTTCATACAACGATCCGCTTCGTTGCCTAGACTATAAAGTCTCGTGCTGTCACTTTCTCAGTGAAATAATTAGAAAAGGACAGCACAACTTAATGAAAGGTAAACTTTTAGTGACGTTAAAATTTTTATTTAGTGTCCGCTGGATTAGTACTGTTTAGACACGACATCGTATTCGCGCTCGGTGACTAGAACAGTAGGAAGCCCGCAAGGATCAAAATATAATGTTGTTTTATAATATTCAGTATTAAAAAAAAAACTTAATAATGTCGTATTGTAATCATAGGTCACATGGGCCAAATAATTTTATCTCAACGCCTCAAGCCTTGATAATGATAAGCAATATAAAACGGCGCCTTACCCACTAACCTACCTCTTGATAAATGATTAATGAAATAGATACGTTATCACGAGTTATTGTTATAATAGAAGGAAGCTGCCATGTTGTGATTGATGATGGAATTGGACTGCTACGAGCTGAACTGAAAATAATTATCAGCTGGCATTTAATTTTGAAACCATAAAATTGTATCCCTCCTTGTGTTTTTAGCTTCTCCACCGTCGACCGAATTTCATAATTTTGTATGTAAGCAGCAACAAGCGTACTCGTCGAATATGGTGTCAATATCGTCAAACTTATTGACTTCTAACCGCTGAAGGGCCGTACAATGTCTAATGGAAGTGGCTAAGTGCCGCGCTGGCAGATTGAGGGTGAGCGCAAGCAGAGATGTAGATTGCGCATGGCAGAGCAGAACGCGTTTTCTCTCGCTTTATTACGAAGAATGCCCTGCGCCGTCTGCGTCTTAGCTTACGCCCACTGCTGCGGCAGCGCAAGAAACAACATCTTCTCTAAACGAATAAAAAAAATTCAAATACTTACGCAGGCATAGGCGCGTCGAGATCAGACTCGTCGGACATGGCATCGATATCGTCGAAATTGTCAATGACGCGACCGGACACTTCTAGCCGGCGAAGGGAGCGTCCACTAGATGCCACGTGCCGAGCTATCTGGCGGATCAACCGCCTCGGTAGTGGTAGAGACGCGCGCTGGCCCCGAGCTGGGGACCCGCCGCGTTCTCCGCGCATCGGAGCCATCTGAAGACAACACAATTAAGAGTAATTTGAGCCATACATTAAGAAGTCGAAAGCCATTCATTCACTGCTGGACATACTCCTCCCCTAAAGATATCTATGATGACATTGATGACAGCGGTTTCCCACGACCTTGACTAGATCGTCGGTCCACCTTTGGGGGGCCTGCCCACGCTAGGACTTCCAGTTCATGGTCGCCACTCTATAACTTTTACGCCCCATAAGCCACTTTAGTTTTATGCTATAATATAAATAGTGTGGCATCAGCTAAGAGTAGTACCACCCCATCTCGCGCCGTCGCTGTCGGAAAAGGCCACTAAGAGATCTAAAACAAAGAGAATCTTTCTGCGTTCCTTTATGGTACCATTTCATACATACAAAACCTAGAAATTACGATAGAATACTTAGTAAGAACTTGTTTAAGTCCTATATGTCAAGCTTCACGTGCTATTGATTGTAGTTTCACTTTTGTTTGAGCAATATTTTGTTTAAAACCTTGGTCCAACCAAACCCAAATAACTATAATAATTTACCAAAGCAAAAAATTACTTATTTTTAATTAAATCGAATACAAATGTAATAAAAAGTGCATTTACTTTTATGCTTTACAATTTCAATCACACCAACAGCCGGTATTCAATACAGTCGTAGTTTGACTCGCGACATACGAGTATTATATTGGTTTCCGTGTTCTTTCTTCTGCATTTAAGACTCAAGGATTTACCGTTTACAGAACATTTACTGATTCTTGTAATTAGGCAAAATAAATCACCTCACTATCATAATCCCGACGTATCGCGCTAAGACCCGGCATAAAAAAAAAACATGTATGAGAAGTGCGAAAGATTAAAACAAACTTACTTATTATTAAAAAAATTAGCTAAGTGCTAATCATGGGCGTAGCTATAATAGGGGGTGCCAAGGGTGGGCTGTGCCCATGCTGGAAATCTCATTGCCCACCCTAGAAAAATCGACATTAGATACCAAAACCTACAGTTTCATCATTTAAATTAAGACTCAAGTAAAACTCTTCGTAAAACTATTTTGTCATCCCCATTTACAAGCTAATTAAATCCAGTCGTTTCCGACACCGTTCATGTTGTCACTTACACTACATGGCTAACCTCATCCAGTCCTTGATAGATTTTGACAGAAACATATATTATGAAAGCTTAGTTGTGTTAAAATGTTGTTTTTAGGGTTCCGTACCTCAAAAGAAAAAACGGAACCCTTATAGGATCACTTTGTTGTCCGTCTGTCTGTCTGTCTGTCAAGACCCTATATCTCACGAACGGGTAAAGGTATCAGGTTGAAATTAATACCATATATTAGGATCCATGAACCACACAAGATCTTAAAATTTCAATTTTTTACAACGACGCAATCAAAAGATATGGCATTTTATGTCCTCATCTCCATACATTTATTCAAAAATGAAAAACCTACAGGGTACTTCCCGTTGACCTAAAATTATGAAATTTGGACAGAAGCTAGGTCTCACAGTACAAATAATGGGAAAAGTCTGAAATCATAAAATATTACAACTTTTCTCACAACTAATGGTAACCAATTGTGGTGAGCTCCCGTTTCAAGAACATTCATATAAAAGAGGGGTCAAGTTGGATGGTCGCTGAGGCGACTTTTGTTTTAGTTCTATTTAAAAACGGGAACACTTACAAACTTGAAAATTGGTATGTTTATAGGGCATAGGCTATAAAATAACAACAAATAATAAAATTTGGTCAAGCGCGTGTCGGACTCAAAAAATCTAGCACATTAACTTATTGAAATTTCAACTAATACAATTATGTTTATGTGGTGGTACGGAACCCTCAGTGCGCGAGTCCGACTCGCACTTGGCCGGTTTTTTCATCTTAGCCCACGTGTCCGTTAACCAATTTGTAACATAATAAAAAAGGTACATTGCATCCGGCTGGTTGCCCACCCTAGAAGTTTTCCTTAGCTACGCCAATGGTGCTAATCTAAGGGTGCCTTTCCAGGAAGCTAAGCTGTGAGCTGGAATATTCCAACCAATGGGATTGCTCTACTTTCCTATCCCAGCGCATGCGCAGCTCCAAGCTAGTAAGATGAAGCAATCCTCTCGAGCTCACGGTCCTAATAGAAAGGCACTCTAACTCCGGTAACAAACGCAATGGCGCCTACCCATTGTGTGGTGGTACGTAATCTGAAAACCCGAAAAAGTTCGAAACCCTAAAAATTAAGTCAACATGCGCTCGCGTCATTTGGTACATAATGAATAATTACCATTGTACCTTTACAGTACGACCTTACCTTTACAAGGTTTTCTTGTTCACACGGCCGCACATCGGTAGAAACACTTTTGGACCTTATGGCGTGGTAATAGAGTTGAAAAAGTTTCTACCGACAAGCGGTTGACCGTACTACCTGGTAAATACGGGGCTTGATTTCGATTTGCGTACAAAGTTTAAAGGTCAAACATAATACATGTGTCTTCGGTAGATCGAAGTATACTATACAGTATACGCTTACATTTGAACCAATAAACTCCGTAATTTATAAATCCCATACACATTCTATTCTGTTATACTAGCGTTTACGATCATAGAAAGTCATTTTTGTCTAGGGCCCAGGACAACAATGCATTGTTGTAATTTATATTAAAACTAATGAAAATGTTGAAAATGCAGAAGACGTGTTGATTTAAATTTAAATAAATGGTACAGCAACACTGCACTTACATCCTAGCGATATGCAAGTAAAAAGTATCATCTGCAAACTTAAATTTGTGATGCCATTACATATAGTATGGCCAATGAGTGATCACAAGGGGTATGTGGATGGAAAAGTCGAAAGCAGAAAGTTTGACTTAAGAACTTTGTTGGGGCTAGTTAGGAGATAAACATACTAAAAGTGTTTGCCCCTCCGAGGTCCGCTCGAGCGGGGGGGGGGGGGGGGCACAAAGAAGGACCCGTTTTTTTGTTTTTTGCTTACATCTCAAAAACGATGCGTCGAACGAAATTTTGTTGTAATACATAATAAAAGCTGATAAAATTCTCTACAACTTTGGCTTTCACACTTTTTATCTATCTCTTATCTTTGCCTAACTATGAGCTTCGACAAATGATCGATTTTCAAAAATGTTTTCTAGTCTTACGGTTTTTTTTTTTTGGTTCATAACTTCCTCAAGTGCTACCGTAGATTTCAGGATACACATCTAAATAAAAAATGTTGACTCTGTATGTCCGGTCTCATAATCTCAGCCTCTTTCCTGTCCGTTTTTTGGAGTACGACGCACCGTTTTCGAGATATAAGCAAAATACAAAAAAAATGCGACCTTCTTTGTGCCCCCCTCCTCGAGCGGACTTCGGAGGTTCAAGGACTTTTAGTATGTTTATATCCTAACTAGTCCAAACAAAGTTCCTTAGTCAAACTTTCTGCTTTCGACTTTTCCATCCACAAATTATTCGTTGCTTAAGTTAATAGTACGAAAATACAAACTTATATTTAGGTTCTTCTATAAAAGTTTCTAATAAAGTATGCAGATAAATTGGGAAATCAAATTGTTAAACATTAAAA
Organism: Athrips mouffetella; assembly: GCA_947532105.1. Taxonomy (NCBI): domain Eukaryota; kingdom Metazoa; phylum Arthropoda; class Insecta; order Lepidoptera; family Gelechiidae; genus Athrips; species Athrips mouffetella. The sequence continues at coordinate 20,048,452 of OX383965.1, read as the reverse complement.
CAAACTAACCGTAATCGAGTAAATCATGTTAAAATTTTGTTAGTACAGGAACACCCTTTATATGATTTTTCACAGATCAATGGATGGATACTACAGCGGTCCATAGCCGCAAAGATAACAAGCGCGTGGTGACCACGGAGCAACCGTGGTGGTGACTATAGTACTTCCCCGCGGCACTGTTCCAGTAAAAGCTAGAGTTCTGGAGGGAGCTCCCTGTTTTGCAGTGGACGTTTGATGGGAAGGGATGTTATGATGATGAGTTCATATAACCGGAAGCCGCGCGTGTAGGCATCTTCGGGGTAATTTCGTAACATCATCGACCATAGCCTCAGAGCTAGATTGAGGCCAAGAGCCGACTAATAAAATTGTGAAGTGAAATTACCACTGCAGAGTAAACTGTAATCGTCCTAACCTAAGTCACCTAAACTAGCAGCCCCGTGAAATTACAAAAATAAGGCCTAAATTATTATTTCTGGTTACGCCGCGACTTTTTTTTTGTATCACAAGTGGGCAAACGAGCAGGTGATCTTCTTCTTCTTCGGGTGCCATATCCTCAGCGGATGTCGGCGACCACCGTCCGAAACTCGTTTCTATCTTCGGTCTTCCTGCTTAGAGTAGCAGCGTCTAATCCGGTCCAGTTCCTCAGATTGTCCATCCAGGTTGTTCTCCTCCTTCCTCTGCCTCTTTTGCCCTCTATTTTTCCTTCGACTATGTTTTTGATGATATTGTACTTTTCGTTTCTACATATGTGCCCAAAGTATGCTGCTTTCCTCTTCTTAACCGTTTCCAGAACTTCTAGGTGTTTGTTCATTCTTCTGAGGATTTCTTTGTTTGTTACCCTGTCACGCCATGATACTTTGAGCATTCTTCTGGTTTGAGCAGGTGATCGGATCACGTAAATGGAGCTATTTCAACCAAAAACGGACTATTTCATCTAAAAACGGACGGCATAGCCTGTTTTGCTTTGAGGCCCTAGATTATTAGATTTCACTAGTGAAATTATAATATCACGTCCTTGTCAATATACCTGACATACATCATCGATAACGTTTTCTCAACGCGCACGACCGCCGACGACCCGATTCGAATATATAACAATCGAAACTATTTCTACTGCGGAACAAGCGTTGAAACAGTATCTCGAATGAAAATAGGTAGTGTAGTTTATCACAGACGCGTTCCTCGTTTGAGATCGCTCGGTAACTCGACCTTGGCATAGTAACGTTTGTTCGGCAACAGCTGATTACACCGAAATCGGAACAATCCTGCACACAAGTCTCGACTTTACAGTATTACTTTAAAACATACAACCGTATGTTTTTTTGTAAATCTTGCTCATACGTTTGGTTGAATGTTGCACGTAGCGTGGCGTCTCCGTGGCATCGGCGCTGACCGAAACAAATGGGTATTAAGTACCTGTTATCTAATGTAATGACTTTTATTATTCCAAGTACAAAGGATTTTCTGGGTCTATAATCTGCTTGCTAGTATATATCAATATCACAAAACATTCTTGGACAGGAAGCCGGAAGAGCTTGTAGAGAAGATAATTCAATTACTTCGGTAAAAAAGATGCTGAACTGTTTTGACTGACTGATATGCTAGCATTAATCTGATTACGTACATTTTAAGAAAACTTCTTAATATCAACCATTTTTGGCAAAATCAAGTCCGACCAAGTCATTAATTATTTCAAAACTTAAATGAACCTTGAAAATAATCCATCCGGCATCTTTTCCGTAACTTTACGGGCAAAACTGTAAAATCAGTTTTTCATGTTCATCCAGTAGAAGGTGTGATGCTGAGCTCAGATATAGGGTACGTATCATGGAGAAATGTCCTCAGGAGAACCGGTAGGTTTGGAACACTGCATCTATTGACACTAGACGGGACACCGACGAGGATTTCTAATACTGATATGAAACTTTAGCTCGCAGGACACATGCCATACGTAATACCAGTATATTATGCGCAATTCTTTAAGAGATCTAGATAAATCAAGTAAGTTTGCTTTTCTCATTCAATACGTACGTATACGTGAAAAATAAATATGCAAATATAGACGCAGTTTAGATTTATAAGATCAATAACAATAAGGAAATCAAATTATGAATAGTGCATTTGTATTGAATCATTATTTTTATGCCAGAGCAGGCACTGTCGCTGCCGCCTATGGACACTTGGAATGCAACACCACGACAGGCGATACTAGTGCGTGCAGGCCTTAGACATAGTAAACCCGCTTTTTGAAAGCTCCCATATCGTCTACCGGGGAAAACAGCAGAGGACAGACAGACATACACAACCTCCAACCCCAAACTCAAATTTCCGTCACACACGTTCCGTCGTGGGTAAAAGTAGGGGTTTTCGAGCACGTGAATTACGAATTGAAATAATAATTATAATCAGAAAAAATATAAAAGCTGAATTTATAGATAAAGCAACTCTATACCTACAACGCCACGGCGACAACTGCAAAGTCTGTATGCTTAGTTAAGGTCCGATCACACCTGACTGAATTCACACACTAAGTCAGTTAGTCTCCTACGTAGGAAAGGAAGGTAGAAAGATGGAACTAAGTAAAGCCGCGATTACACCTGCTTGAATTTGACGACTGAATAAGAAATCTACCTAGGAGGCTACGTTGAAAAAGACGTTTGTGAATTCAGAGTTCTAGCTAGGAAGCTAAGTAGAAAAAGTGCCTACTAATACAGTTGCTGAATAGTGATGTTCCGATAGCGATAGTTTCGCTGTCGGTGGTTAATTTTGAAATACAGTAACTCTGTTGAATAGCCTTATCGAAAATAATTATTGTACAATAAAATGCTATCGATTGTTAAAAAATGGCTGATACAACCTCAAGACAAATACAACCGATAATTGAAAGAAGAAAAAATTACAGACAAACTTATTTGCGGTCTTAAAGATGGGCTTTTATTGCTTTTAAAAATACTACAGGAATATCGAATCCCTCGAAGCGAGAGTCTGCCTCGCACTTGACCGTTTTTTTTAATATAAGTATATTTTTGTTCGATATGTTGAATTAATCATTCGCACTTGGACATCACTAAACATGCTAAGTCCCTTCAAGTAAAGGAGTTAGAAGGTTTAGTGATGTGAAAATTTTGCGAATGATTAATTCAAATCGAACAACTTGTCCATGCAAAATAAAAATAAAGCATTATCTTGGTTTAATAATAAGTACTAATAATAAACTTAAAAAATTCACTATAAAAAAATTGTATACGACTGTTCGGTTGAGTCAAGGAGTGATCACAGCTAGCTGGATTCAAAGACCAATTCGGCATACATTGCTCGTTGAAGTAAGGATAATGCAATAACATAACCAAGCCTCCCAGCAATGTATGCCGAATTAGTCTTTGAATCCAGCTAGATATGATCGTGGCTTTAATAGGCTGACAATGCATTTCCGTGATGTTTTTATTTTTATTTACCTTAAATGGACAAATGAGACCTGAACATTGCCGTGCCAAATCTTATGAATGAGAGTATTTATGATCAAACAAAAACAATGGCTGTGGTAAATGAAGTGGATACATTTTTTCTCTTTTTCTAGTCTTGCAGGTGCACATAGTCATTCACCGTAACTGAACAACTTTCAGTAAATAAAACTATCAGCCTCTTCAATACTCTTCATATAAAATTGCAAATGGACAGTTTAGCCACGATCACATCTAGCTGGATACAAAGACTAATTCGGCATACATTGCTGGGCGGCTTGGTTGTGTTATTGCAATATCCTTACTTCAACGAGCAATGTATCCCGAATTAGTCTTTGAATTCAGCTAGGTGTGATCGTGGCTTTTTTGTGGAAAAGAGGATTATTTTAATATTTTCTGAAAGTTTTATTTACTGAAAATTATTCAGTTACCTTGACTGACCACGCCCTTTCAGTTTTCGGAAACCAGTCCCTTAGACCATGTATTGGTCAATTTAATTTCGATGCGAACACGGAATTAAATTAAAATTAATCATTCGCACTCGGACATCACTAAACCTCCTTACTCCCTTCAAGTAAAGAACTTAGGAAGTTTAGTGATGGGTAAATTTTGCGAATGATGATGAACAACTTGTCGATAAAAAATAATTATTATTCATGGTGTAATAACAAGTACTAAAAAAAAAAATTAAAAATTCACTATAGATTACCATCGATACTTGAAAGGTTCAGATATTTTGTATACGACTGTTCAGTAGAGTTAATAAACCTGCTTTGCGACAAAAAAAATCGTAAAAAGAACTAGGTAAAGGAGTGATCACACCTAGCTGAATTCAAAGACTAATTCGGCATACATTGCTGGGAGGCTTGGTTATGTTAATTGAAATATCCTTACTTCAACGAGCAATGTATGCCGAATTAGTCTTTGAATTCAGCTAGGTGTGATCACTCCTTAACTCTACACTGCGCGTGGCTTGACACGAAGTACGAACTTGGTCGGTTATTTAGTATCGATTATTACCGGTACTTTTAAGAATTCGATATTCTCGATATTTTCTATAGGAATATTCGGTAGAGTTACTGTATTTTTAAAATTCAACCATCGATCTCGTTATCGCAGCAACACTGATTCAATAATTTTCAAAATTTACGGTTCGGTTAGGTACTCAATCAATCGCCAGTTAAAGCGCGACGGAGTCAGATGTGTCCGTGTAGAATACTTGACTAGTGCAACACTGTTAGTTTTGAATATAGCGGTCTTTAATTGTTTTTCTAGTAGGAGCGCTTGTTTTAAGTAAAGAAGTATACCATCAGTTAGGCCATTATTTTTTGTTCGACAAGTTGTTCGATTCGAGTCAATCATTCGCATTTGCCCATCACTAAACCTTACTATGTTCCGATGTCATTTTTTGGTGGTCATTTCCTCCGAGGCGAGTTCGCCCGGTTGGGCATTTCGCCCGAAAGTATTCATTGTTAGTCGAGGTCTTTTAAAACCATATCCAAAAGATAATGAGAAACTATGGCAAACAATAAATAAACTTACATACAGAAAAAAAAATCCAAATAAGATCAATAAACTTCTAGATAAAAAGAATTGACTTCAGCATTTTGTTACTGTAAAAATATCGTTGGCCGAAAATATTTTACTTAAGACTGCACCACGTAAAAACTACCAAAACGGCAATCACGGTTTAATATTGCTTACATATTTAATATGATTTTTTTTAAAACCATTACGATTACGCCATACATTTTTAGTATGACCGCGCGAAGTCTAATAAATAGCTCTGACACGCGGCCGATACCCACAAGAGCTCGAAGTGAGACCACGTCAGTTTGCACCGCAACGCGCCAAAATTATGGATCGCGTTTCAACGTATACACATTCTCTGCTTTCATAGTGTAACAAGGTAACTTTGTTTTTTACTATTTTCTAAAGTAAGATATTTCTTTCCTTGTATTTATAAAGTGTTTGTTTTAGAGAAATGGGGAAGCGCAAAGATAAATATTATGTATCCCGTCAAAAATTCAAAAAATATCTATTCCTTTAACCAAGTAAGTACCTACTTATATACCATACCTAGGTAGTTTTGTTTTGTGATGGGTGACTGGTGATGAAGGGTAGGCGGAGGAAGATAGGTAGATGATGGGTCAGAAGGGTTATCAGAGTAATAGATTTTCGGTACGTAATTGATGTCCGGACGAAGATGGGTGACCGGTGGATGATATTGATGGGTGACCGCCGGAAGACGAGTCAATGGTAGATGATGGGTGACCGGTAGATGATGGGTAATCGGCAGTGGTCGGAATAGGTAGAGCTGTTTAGGGTCGATGATCGGAAACTTGAACGTGCTGCTTGCTACATTATTTCGTCAGATCTGTTAGATTTTCCTCTTGAGACGGATTTCCATGGCATGGATTTTCGAAATAAGACTACCTTTTGATCGTTAGTATGTGTCCTTTGATATTTCGATCACAAAAACAACGAAATGTACAACGATGGCACAGATTTTAATGGATTACTTTTTTAAAAGAAGCAAACGGCGCCAAACTTAGGCAGGAAACAGGCTACATTATTTCGTCAGGTCTGTTAGATTTTCCTCTTGAGACGGATTTCCATGGCATGGCTTTCCAAAATAAGACTGCCTTTTGATCGTTAGTATGTGTCCTTGGATCTTTCGATCACAAAAATAACGAAATGTACAACGATGGCACGGATTTAAATGGATTACTTTTTTAAAAGAAGGAAACGGCGCCAAACTTAGGCAGGAAACAGGCTACATTATTTCGTCAGGTCTGTTAGATTTTCCTCTTGAGACGGATTTCCATGGCATGGCTTTCCGAAATAAGACTGCCTTTTGATCGTTAGTATGTGTCCTTTGATATTTCGATCACAAAAATAACGAAATGTACAACAATGGCACGGACTTAAATAGATTACTTTTTTTAAAGAAGCAAACCGCGCCAAACGTAGGCAGGAAACAGGCTACATTATTTCGTCAGGTCTGTTAGATTTTCCTCTTTAGACGGATTTCCATGGCATGGCTTTCCGAAATAAGACTGCCTTTTGGTCGTTAGTATGTGTCCTTCGATCTTTCGATCACAAAATCAACGAAATGTACAGCGATGGCACGGATTTAAATGGATTATTTTTTTTAAAGCAAACGGCGCCAAACTTAGGCAGGATGATAGTTGATGACTGGATGAATGATGATGATGAAAGGATGATGAGTGATGCGCGGATTATAGTTGATGAGTGGATCAATGATGATGAGTGATGCGCGGATGATAGTTGATCAGTGGATGAATGATGATAAGTGTATGATGAGTGATGCGCGGATGATAGTTAATGAGTGGATGAACGATGATGAGCGGATGATGAGTGATGCGTGGATGAGTGGATGACTGATGATGATGAGCGGATGATAAGTGATTTTCGGATGATAAGTGATGCGCGGATGATAGTTGATCAGTGGATGAATGATGATGAGCGGATGATGAGTGATGCGCGGATGATAGTTGATGAGTGGATCAATGATGATGAGTGATGCGCGGATGATAATTAATGAGTGGATGAATGATGATGATGAGCGGATGATGAGTGATTTTCGGATGATAAGTGATGCGCGTATGATAGTTGATCAGTGGATGATAAGTGATGTGTGGTTGAGTGGATGAATTATGATGATGAGCGGATGATGAGTGATTTTCGGATGATAAGTGATGCGCGGATGATAGTTGATCAGTGGATGAATGATGATGAGCGGATGATAAGTGATGCGCGGATGATAGTTGAATTCAATGATAATGAGTGATGCGCGGATGATAGTTGATCAGTGAATGAATGATGATAAGTGGATGATGAGTGATGCGTGGATGAGTGGATGAATGATGATGAGCGGATGATGAGTGATTTTCGGATAATAAGTGATGTGCGGATGATAGTTTCTACCACCATGTCATTACGAGTAAGTCTAAAGTGTTTCTACTGACGTGCTGTTGAGTATACAAACTTGAAGAGCTGTTCCCTGTCGCCCCTCGCTTCCCCTCGAGTAACCCTCCGTTATACAATCGTTGCGCTGAGCTATATTAGTAGAGTTCATTAAAAATACCTTGAGAGAAAAAAGTTCCATTCAAAACACAGTTTTTTAAAAGGTGTCGTTTCCTCCGAGCGGGCGAGATCGCGTCTCGGGTGAAATGACGCACTACGACTCCGCGTGGACTTCGCGCATGTGTGTGTTCGATCATACGCACACTACTGTTGCTTCCGACTCGACGCGAAAACTAAACAGTTTTGATCCTATACATTTTTTTATGAAAGGGACAACTGATTTAGACATGAATTGAAAATTTTGTCAGGATTACAAAGTATCTCTTTTAAGGAAGTCTAACAAAATTACGGACAAGTACAAGGTGTCAAACAATCTCCTGAAAACTTCATCAATGGACTCATACCATGAAAAATTAACGATTTTCACCATACATACATCTATACACAACAAAAAAGAATGTTAAAGTGCGAGTCGGACTCGCGCATCGAGGGTTCCGATATACCTACCTGTAGTATTTTGAGAAGCAATAAGGTCCATTGTAAGGACCGCAAAACTAAATTTGTTTGTAAAGATTTGTTGCAAATTTCCAAAAAACTGTGCTACTTAGAGAGATTGTTTTTTTTCTGAATTATTCACATAAACCTCTATGGACTTTAATTAATTCAGATTTTTTCTTCGGTAAACTTCGGGGATAAGGAAGGGGTAATTTTTTTAAACTTTTTTCATCATAACTTGAAAACTAAGAGTCGTTAAAAATATGAAGAACTATTTTGGAATGTACAAGTGAAGCACTTTCATATGATACCTAACTTGACTTAGTAATGACAATTAAAAACTTTGACCTACCCATTTGGGCCCCCTTTACAATAATAATAATATTATAATTATTTCAATTGCAATAAAGTAAGACAATCGTATTCTAAAACTACTTCTACTACTAAATATAAAATTATAAACGAGTTTTTAGCTGGCTTTTCAATTAATTTTAAGGTCATTAAAAATACTCATAGAAGCCTTTATACAAAGTATCTGAACATATCAGTCGCGCTATAAAGTGTACCAGCACAGAAAATATGATCCCTACTACTATGTTCCTTAATAGTGATGTACAATTATTTCAAGAAGCAACAATCGAAATATTCGAATGTACTACTTAGTACTATCCAAATAATCTTTTATCATTCAATTGTTATTTTTCATTGGAATCATTATTCGCTTTTCGTACGATTTTGAATGAACAATTTATTCTAACTAAAAGAATGAATAAAGCACTCAAATTCTTTGTGTTTACTTGACTGGTGCAACCTAATTTTAATTCCTTGTTTGTTTTTAGGGTTCCGTACCTCAAAAGAAAAAAACGGAACCCTTATAGGATCACTTTGTTGTCCGTCTGTCTGTCTGTCTGTCTGTCTGTCTGTCTGTCTGTCTGTCAAGACCCTTTATCTCACGAACGGGTAAAGGTATCAGGTTGAAATTAATACCATATATTAGGATCCATGGACCACACAAGGTCTGAAAATTTCAATTTTTTACAACGACGCAATAAAAAGATATGGCATTTTATGTTCTCATCTCCATACATTTATTCAAAAATGCAAAACCTACAGGGTAGTTCCCGTTGACCTAAAATTATGAAATTTGGCAAGAAGCTAGGTCTTACAGTACAAATAATGGGAAAAGTCTGAAATCATTAAATATTACAACTTTTCTCACAACTAATGGTAACCAATTGTGGTGAGCTCCCGTTTCAAGAACATTCATATAAGAGAGGGGTCAAGTTGGATGGTCACTGAGTTTTTAAAGTCAAAGAGCAAAAGCTTTTAATATATAATAATTATGGTAGGTAGTACTGGGTAGTATGGGTCATACTGTGCCTGGACGGTGGTGGTATTGCTTATTAAATTTTTAAAAATTTTTGCTTTTTTACTTTTGAAATGTTTTTGATATTTTTAGACGCTTACCTTACAGGTTTCGCCGTCAATATTTAAATAAAATAAAGATAAGAAAATAGTTAATGTTTTTTTTACTTTTATAATATAATTATACTTACTAAACAAAGTTTATTTAATACGTGACAAAGTGTGGAACCATAATCTGATATCAGCGCCATCTTTAGGTACACGGTACAGACTTTTTAACCTAACTTCCTCTGAGACATCCAAAGCTCAAGATAATACCAATTATGGCCGCTAGGCCACTAGGACGACACAGGTAAAAAATAATTAGAACCGTTTGATTGTATGCTATAGGTACTCAAAAAAATTTTCCTGCTTATAATAAATAAATTATATCACGGATTGCTTTGAAAATTAGAAATATGCAACATAAGCGTAAATTGGGTTAGGATGGAGGTAGGATACGCCATCTATACCGTTTAATATAGCTGGTAGGTAGGTATACTGCGTGCAAAATAACTTTGTCTGTGACCGTTAATGCGCAGAAGTCAAAAAATTAGTCGCGGGGGTGAGCACGGCTCCCCCCAGGGGGCGAGCGAATCGCTCATTGGCTCTCCGCCTGTCACCCATGCGCGGAAAATAAAGACTTGTTCTGAACGCGCTGTACCTATTCCAACCTATAGCGTGAGCTGAGGTTGGTCTTAGGTACACTTAACAGCACATCAGGAGAAACACTTTTGCACCTTATGGCATGGTAATAGAGTTGAAAAAGTTTCTACCGACGTGCGGTTGACCGTACGTACACACGGCCGCACATCGGTAGAAACACTTTTGGACCTTATGGCGTGGTAATAGAGTTGAAAAAGTTTCTACCGACAAGCGGTTGACCGTACGTTGACCGACCGTACGTAGCCATGATCACACCTAGCTGTATTCAAAGACTAATTCAGCGTACATTGCTCGTTGAAGTAAGGATATTGCAATTAACATAACCAAGCCTCCCAGCAATGTATGCCGAATTAAGTCTTGGAATTTAGGTAGGTGTGATCGTGGCTTAAACTGTCAAGCTTGATGTGCTAAGCAGGTAATTTAGTTTTATACTATGGTTTTATTGTACACCTTTTGAGATGTACCTACGTCAGCAATCAACTGTAACAAAACGTAGGATGAACATGTTATCTTCAATTATAGGTATAGGTTTTATCAATGAAAAACCTACAGGGTACTTCCCGGTGACCTAAAAATATGAAATTTGGCAAGAAGCTAGGTCTCACGGTACAAATAATGGGAAAAGTCTGAAATCATTAAATATTACAACTTTTCTCACAACTAATGGTAACCAATTGTGGTGAGCTCCCGTTTCAAGAACATTCATATAAGAGAGGGGTCAAGTTGGATGGTTGCTGAGGCGATTTTTGTTTTAGTTCTATTTAAAAACGGGAACACTTACAAACTTGAAAATTGGTATGTTTATAGGGCATAGGCTATAAAATAATAACAAATAATAAAATTTGGTCAAGCGCGTGTCGGACTCAAAAAATCTAGCACATTAACTTACTGAAATTTCAACTAATATAATTATGTTTATGTGGTGGTACGGAACCCTCAGTGCGCGAGTCCGACTCGCACTTGGCCGGTTTTTTTAGTATACCGGTAATTCTGTGGTTTTTTTTGTAGTTATCCTAGTGTTTTTCTATACAACATAAATTAGCCATTATTAATATTTTCCGTACGATGAGGTGTTCTATTCGTATTGGCCCTTCACTAAAGTTCCTTTCTGCGTTGCTTACTATGCGGCTTACTCAGTCAGTGACTTACTAAGTTCCATCTTTCTACCTTCCTTTCCTACGTAGGAGACTAACTGACTTAGTGTGTGAATTCAGTCAGGTGTGATCGGCCCTTAAGTCACTGACTGAGTAAGCCGCATAGTAAGCAACGCAGAAAGGAACTTTAGTGAAGGGCCATTAAGAATAGAACACCTCATCGTACGGAAAATATTAATAAGGGCTAATTTATGTTGTATAGAAAAACACTAGAATAACTACAAAAAAAAACCACAGAATTACCGGTATACTAAAAAACAAACAAGGAATTAAAATTAGGTTGCACCAGTCAAGTAAACACAAAGAATTTGAGTGCTTTGTTCATTCTTTTAGTTAGAATAAATTTTTCATTCAAAATCGTACGAAAAGCGAATAATGATTCCAATGAAAAATAACAATTGAATGATAAAAGATTATTTGGATAGTACTAAGTAGTACATTCGAATATTTCGATTGTTGCTTCTTGAAATAATTGTACATCACTATTAAGGAACATCAACATAGTAGGGATCATAGTCAGTTCACTAGTTGTGCTATACGTTAGTATACCTCTATATTTTCTGTGCTGGTACACTTTATAGCGCGACTGATATGTTCAGATACTTTGTATAAAGGCTTCTATGAGTATTTTTAATGACCTTAAAATAAATTGAAAAGCAAGCTAAAAACTCGTTTATACTTTTATATTTAGTAGTAGAAGTAGTTTTAGAATACGATTGTCTTACTTTATTGCAATTGAAATAATTATAATATTATTATTATTGTAAAGGGGGCCCAAATGGGTAGGTCAAAGTTTTTAATTGTCAGTACTAAGTCAAGTTAGGTATCATATGAAAGTGCTTCACTTGTACATTCCAAAATAGTTCTTTATATTTTTAACGACTCTTAGTTTTCAAGTTATGACATAAAAAGTTAAAAAAATACCTTCCCCCTTCCTTATCCCCGAAGTTTTCCGAAGAAAAAATCTGAATTAATTAAAGTCCATAGAGGTTTATGTAAATAATTCAGAAAAAAAAACAATCTCTCTAAGTAGCACAGTTTTTTGGAAATTTGCAACAAATCTTTACAAACAAATTTAGTTTTGCGGTCCTTACAATGGACCTTATTGCTTCTAAAAATACTATAGGTAGGTATATCGGAACCCTCGATGCGCGAGTCCGACTCGCACTTTAACATTTTTTTTTGTTGTGTATAGATGTATGTATGGTGAAAATCGTTAATTTTTCATGGTATGAGTCCATTGATGAAGTTTTCAGGAGATTGTTTGACACCTTGTACTTGTCCGTAATTTTGTTAGACTTCCTTAAAAGAGATACTTTGTAATCCTGACAAAATTTTCAATTCATGTCTAAATCAGTTGTCCCTTTCATAAAAAAATGTATAGGATCAAAACTGTTTAGTTTTCGCGTCGAGTCGGAAGCAACAGTAGTGTGCGTATGAGCCGCACACGACCGAGAATCGGTGGCCGATTTTTTGTCGGCATCCCGCTCTTACGTGTTATCACCTGGATCTTCCGTCCTTGTCCTGGGCGATAATCGGCCACCGATTCTCGGTCGTGTGCGGGAGCCCTGATCGAACACACACATGCGCGCAGTCCACTTGGAGTCGTAGTGCGTCATTTCACCCGAGACGCGTTCTCGTCCGCTCGGAGGAAACGACACCTTTTAAAAAACTGTGTTTTGAGTGGAACTTTTTTCTCTCAAGGTATTTTTAATGAACTCTACTAATATAGCTCAGCGCAACGATTGTATAACGGAGGGTTACTCGAGGGGAAGCGAGGGGCGACAGGGAACAGCTCTTCAAGTTTGTATACTCAACAGCACGTCAGTAGAAACACTTTAGACTTACTCGTAATGACATGGTGGTAGAAACTATCATCCGCACATCACTTATCATCCGAAAATCACTCATCATCCGCGCATCTTCATCATATCTTATCATCCGAAAATCACTCATCATCCGCTCATCATCATTCATTCACTGATCAACTATCATCCGCGCATCACTCATCATCATTGATCCACTCATCAACTATCATCCGCGCACCACTCATCATCCGCTCATCATCATTCATCCACTGATCAACTATCATCCGCGCATCACATCATCCGAAAATCACTCATCATCCGCTCATCATCATCATTCATCCACTCATCCACGCATCACTCATCATCCGCTCATCATCGTTCATCCACTCATTAACTATCATCCGCGCATCACTCATCATCCACTTATCACTCACTGTCCTCCTCCTACCCGCGCTTGACGTAGTCATATCGACTCCGTACAAATTTAATTCCTAAAATTAGCAAAGTTAAGATTTTGTTTCAATTACCGCCGCTAATCGTTAAGTAGTTCTACAATTAGTGAGTGTGAGTGTTTGTGTAAAAAAATATTAAGTGGTTTAACCAGAAAAGGAAAAATACAAACGGATCACAAATCATAATAACTCTCGTAAACAGAATAAAATTATTTATTACATAGTGATTAAATCAATAAATAATAACACGATAAACATCTAAAACTATAAACTGATTAGAAAAGTGCTTAATTATTTAAAATAATATAACGATCAAGCTTTCAAACAGCTGTGCTCATTGTTAACATCTACGCACGATCGCTGAGGTGAATCACCGCGCTTACAAGTCAGTGACCCCCAACCGGATCACCGGACAGGCGGACAAGTGCCTGCTAAATTGTTCGTAGCAAAAGCATAGAGAACTTTGCTGTATTATTAGATGAAGGAGCTTCACAGACACATACTACCTGTTTCGTAGCATACAGCTACGTGCGCCGTAGTACGCAGCTATAAGCAGCTACACACCGAAGTTGTGTTACATTTTTGAGTGCATAAGATTGCAAAACTCTCCCCCTGACTGGACTGATATTAAGTAACAAACATGACGTCTTGTGGTGGTTGTGGTAAAAAAATTCTTGATTTATTTTATATGGAGTGCTCAAATTGTAGTCTATTGTACGATTTACTGTGCCTCAACAAAACCAAGGAGCAATTTGAGCAATTTTCTGTAAATTTCAAAGCGACATGGCTTTGTCCTACCTGTACTAGCCAGTTACCGAAAGGAGACAACTCCGGTACCCCTGTGCGAGCATTAAACGACACTTTCACTAGAAACGTGACAACGTCGAGAGGGAATCGGTCTCAAACAGCAAAATCCATGATAGAAACGGGATGTTGTGAGGGCAGCGAGATTACGGTATTAAAAAAAGAGTTGTTAGACTTACTCCATTCATGGAAAACTGAACAGGAACTTAGATTAGATTCCTGGAAAAAAGATCAAGATGTTACCCTGTCTCTCCTCGTCGCCGATGTCCGCGAACTTAAAGCCGAGTGCAAATTGATTCAAGAGGAGAACCATAGAATGACGGAAGGAATGAAATTCATAAATATTAAATATGAAGAAATGAAGTGCCGGCTCGAAGGCCTTGAAAAAGAAAAGAAGAAATACGCAGAAAACGTCGCACTTTGTGATAAACAAGTTTTAGACCTCCAGGTAAAGACTAGACCATCAACGATTGAACTCCGGGGTGTCCCTAACGTGAGAAACGAATGTGAAGAAGACCTTCGTAGCATCGTCACGAAAATAGGCCTAACTGCTGATCTTGACATTCAATCATCGGATCTACGCGACGTGTACCGTCTCCCTGGGATTGGTCGTGAAGGGCAACCTAGACCAGTAGTAGCCGAATTTGCTCAGGTTTCAAAACGAAGCACGTTTTTAACAAATATACGGCAATACAACAAAGACCGTATTATCAGTGAAAAGTTAAATACTGAAAGCATTGGTCTCACTGGACCCAAGAAACCAATATATGTCGATGAACATCTGCCGCCATCTATAAAGAAACTTCTTTTCGAAACAAGGCAAGCTATAAAGAACAACAAAAACTACTCGTGTTGGCATTCTAACGGTAAAATCCTGCTAAAGATGCATCCCAGTGATAAACCGATACACGTTACTAACGAACAATATCTACAATCTGTGCTCCATAAGAAATGACTATCAGTATATATCGTTTGGCATGTGATTGCATTTGTATTTTTCTTGTTGTCATTTCTGATTTCCCTCTGGATCTTAATGGTAACTTATCTTAACACAAACACACACACAAACCTTTACACACAGCACGCACCTGCTATGTTTATACCTAGCCTCGATACGTCTGTTCTGGAGTCAATTGACCTGTCTCAGCCATTCAAGCCCATGCTGTTGCACCTGCAACATCGAAATTTTACGCGCCTGTTGCATAATATATCCCTTGCCCTTAGCCCCGTTTCTAACTAAATTAACGTTAAAATTCGATACAACACAACAATTAATAAATAACATTGATCAGTTTAATATTTCGGTGTCAATCTCTTGTGATCCAGAACATTGTGATACATATTTAAAAAGTCCATCCTCTTATCTCAAGATAGTGCAGCAGAACATCCGCAGCCTACGCTGTAATTTTAATGAGTTGGAGATAATGTTGAATAGGTTTGCTTTTGCCTGTGATATTATAGTTTTGTCGGAATGCTGGGTGACCGAAGATACTCAATTACCAAGCCTTCAAGGTTATTGTTCTTATAAAACTAATGATAACTATAATCAGAACGATGGAGTCGTTCTATACATTAAAAAACAATTAAGGCATACAGTAGATGAGCCTTCTTTTTCAGAAGCTAACTGCCTTACTCTATCACTTGGTAGGGACACCGTTGTGATTGCTTTTTACAGATCTCCATGTTTTCTCAACTTAGATAACTTTTTATTATCTCTCCACAGCTTACTGACTAAGTTGTCATCTTACAAAAATGTCATCATGGTAGGAGATATAAATATCAATATACTTGACTTCAATGCGAATACATCTACATATTTAGATACTTTAGCATATCATGGTTTGCTGCCGGCCTCTGATATTCCTACGAGGTGTGATAACTGCATTGATC
Organism: Athrips mouffetella; assembly: GCA_947532105.1. Classification (NCBI taxonomy): domain Eukaryota; kingdom Metazoa; phylum Arthropoda; class Insecta; order Lepidoptera; family Gelechiidae; genus Athrips; species Athrips mouffetella. The sequence goes on along the minus strand of OX383965.1, from coordinate 20,032,268 downwards.
ATGTCATTCTTAAAACTAAATCTAAAGCTTTCACATTCACACTTACAACTACGTGTACTGATCATAAAGCAGTGCTATTCTGCTTAAAAACCCAAAAAACTCGAATCCCTTATAGAAACAGCGAGTGGCTCAAGTTAAATTTAGATTTATTTAAAGCTGAAATATCGCAATCGAAGTTAGCACATATATACTCTGAAATTGATCTAAACACTGCTACAAATCAACTGATTGCTTTCATATCTCAGGCAATTGTAAACAACTCTCTTGTCATTAAAACACCGCGAAGCAAAATTACAAAAAAACCTTGGATCACTATAGGAGTTCTGCGCTGTATCAGAAATCGAGACAGGATGCATATGAAAGTCAGATCGGAACCGAATAATGAAGTGTTCAAAGTTACCTATAAACGCTATAGGAACTTTTGTAACAACTTGATAAAAAAGTTAAAAAGACAATATGACAAGGAACAAATAAATTTGGCTAAAAAAGACACAAAAAGACTTTGGCGCACTATTATTAATGCAACTAATATGGGCTCTCGGAAACCTCCAGCTTCGCAGGAACTTTTGTCTATAGACAACCCACCACAATTAGCCATAGATAACGTAAACTTGTTTTTTGCTGGTATAGGTAAAACCTTAGCAGAACGCATACGTTCATCGGATCCCTCAAGTTATTTTGCCTCTACTATTGTATCACCTTCTGGATCATTTGTTCTCTTGCCGGCCGATTGTAGTGAAGTGGAACTAATAATAAAAAAACTAAAAAACGACTGCTCTCCTGGTTGGGACAGCGTAACACCAATATCACTTAAAACAATCTCTGAAACTATTACGCCAGTGCTAACTGATCTCATAAATCGTTGTCTGCAGGATGGAATTTTTCCTGATGCCCTAAAAAAATCTATTGTTATCCCTATTCACAAGACTGGGAGCAGAGACAGTGTCAATAATTACAGGCCAATTTCAATCCTCACTACACTTTCTAAAGTATTTGAACGCATCATCAATAATCGTCTCATTAAATATCTCGAAGAAAATCAACTATTAAGTAGCAATCAATACGGATTCAGATCGCGTCGATCAACTGATGATGCTGTTCATAAATACACAGAATTTTTAGTCAAAAAAATGGATGATGGGAATAAGTGTCTGACTATTTTCCTAGATTTAGCAAAAGCTTTTGATACTGTCTCTGTCCCCATACTTGTGAATAAGCTAGAGTCATTCGGCATCAGAGGAACTCAGCTAGCATTACTAACTGATTACCTCACAAATCGTTATCAACGAGTAAAAATAGGAGAATATGTTAGTGAAGAAGTCCCAATAACTTACGGCGTGCCGCAAGGCAGCATCATGGGTCCCACACTTTTCCTGTGCTACATCAACGAATTATGCCAACTAAATCTTACTAACTGTCAAGTTGTTTCTTATGCGGATGACACGACTCTCACGTTTTATGCGGATACCTGGGATGAATTATTTCATCATGCTCAGGCAGGTTTCAATTTGGTTTGTAACTGGCTAGCGGCAAATTCACTAACCTTAAATTCTGACAAAACCAAAGCGATAGTATTTACAATTAGAGATCACCCTGGTATACCAAAGTCCTTTCCCCCGATAGTAGCACATAAATGTGACAAACAGCATAAGGAGCAATGTGACAGTATCTGCCCTAAAATTGAGCTGGTAAATAGCGTTAGATATTTGGGAGTCACCGTAGACAGAAAATTATCATTTGAAGCTCACATTCACAATACTTCCCAAAAAGTGCGAAAATTGTCATTTATTTTTAAGCAACTACGTTATATTGCTGATCCTAAAATGGTTATTGGTGTTTATCTTGCCCTGGTGCAGTCTGTCTTAACATACTGTATTAGCTCATGGGGTGGAGCTGACAAGACAAAACTTATTGAGTTAGAAAGAGCACAGAGAATGATCCTCAAAGTCTGTCTGTTCAAACCTCGACTTTTTCCAACGGTTGAGCTATACAGTGTGGCAAAGGTTTTAACCGTGCGTCAATTATACATTTTGGCTACAATTATCCGTCAGCACTTAATCTTACCATTTGTACGCCCTTTGATTCCTATCAGAAGACGCTACATGGTTTGCAGTCAAAATTCGGTTAAAACTGCTTTCGCGAATAAATTTTTTACTTTCCGGAGTGCAAAACTATACAATTATATTAATAAGGAAGTAAAAATGTATGGCTGTTGTAGGGCTGAATGTAAAAAATTAGTTACCCAGTGGCTGATTGTACTAAGTTACGAGGAGACGGAAAGTCTCCTTATAATTCAACGTTGAAGCAGGTATGCATTAACATACATACACTCTCATCATACACACCTTCCATTCACTCACCTTCACACATACTTCCACATTTCCTCTCACACAATCTTATACACATTCACTCATTCAATTTCCCCATCTCTCTCCATTGTTTCATTCTTATTGTTTTCTTTTAATTTGTTAGATTAGATTATGTTTAAGTTTTGAATTTCTGGTTTTAATTTCCAAAATTTTTGTATTTTTTTATTTTTTTTTGCTAATATATTTTTTGGTATCTTGTATTACTATAAATCTTCATGATCCACAAATATGTCCATGATATAATAATTTTGACATTGTGTAGGACGGAGACCTGGAGTCCTAAAATACAGGCTTCGGCTTAGTTTAGGCTCCAGTCTCCCACAAATACTGTGACATTTTTTTTTATTGTTGTTTTTGTATTATTTTGTGGTGAGAAAATAAACAAAATTTTGATTTTTGATTTGATTTGATTTTGATTGATCATCATTCATCCACTGATCAACTATCATCCGCGCATCACTCATCATTATTGATCCACTCATCAACTATAATCCGCGCATCACTTATCATCCTTTCATCATCGTCATTCATCCAGTCATCAACTATCATCCTGCCTAAGTTTGGCGCCGTTTGCTTTTAAAAAAATAATCCATTTAAATCCGTGCCATCGCTGTACATTTCGTTGATTTTGTGATCGAAAGATCGAAGGACACATACTAACGACCAAAAGGCAGTCTTATTTCGGAAAGCCATGCCATGGAAATCCGTCTAAAGAGGAAAATGTAACAGACCTGACGAAATAATGTAGCCTTTTTCCTGCCTAAGTTTGGCGCCGTTTGCTTCTTTTAAAAAAGTAATCCATTTAAATCCGTGCCATCGTTGTACATTTCGTTGTTTTTGTGATCAAAATATCAAAGGACACATACTAACGATCAAAAGGCAGTCTTATTTCGGAAAGCCATGCCATGGAAATCCGTCTCAAGAGGAAAATCTAACAGACCTGACGAAATAATGTAGCCTTTTTCCTGCCTAAGTTTGGCGCCGTTTGCTTCTTTTAAAAAAGTAATCCATTTAAATCCGTGCCATCGTTGTACATTTCGTTGTTTTTGTGATCGAAAGATCAAACGACACATACTAACGATCAAAAGGCAGTCTTATTTTGAAAAGCCATGCCATAGAAATCCGTCTCAAGAGGAAAATCTAACAGACCTGACGAAATAATGTAGCAAGCAGCACGTTCAAGTTTCCGATCATCGACCCTAAACAGCTCTACCTATTCCGACCACTGCCGATTACCCATCATCTACCGGTCACCCATCATCTACCATTGACTCGTCTTCCGCCGGTCACCCATCAATATCATCCACCGGTCACCCATCTTCGTCCGGACATCAATCACGTACCGAAAATCTATTACTCTGATAACCCTTTTGACCGATCACCCATCATCTACCTATCTTCCTCCGCCTACCCTTCATCACCAGTCACCCATCACAAAACAAAACTACCTAGGTATGGTATATAAGAAGGTACTTACTTGGTTAAAGGAAGAGATATATTTTTTTAATTTTTGACGGGATACATAATATTTATCTTTGCGCTTCCCCATTTCTCTAAAACAAACACTTTATAAATACAAGGAAAGAAATATCTTACTTTAGAAAATAGTAAAAAACAAAGTTACCTTGTTACACTATGAAAGCAGAGAATGTGTATACGTTGAAACGTGATCCATAATTTTGGCGCGTCGCGGTGCAAACTGACGTGGTCTCACTCCGAGCTCTTGTGGGTATCGGCCGCGTGTCAGAGCTATTTATTAGACTTCGCGCGGTCATACTAAAAATGTATGGCGTAACCGTAATGGTTTAAAAAAAAATCATATTAAATATGTAAGCAATATTAAACCGTGATTGCCGTTTTGGTAGTTTTTACGTGGTGCAGTCTTAAGTAAAATATTTTCGGCCAACGATATTTTTACAGTAACAAAATGCTGAAGTCAATTCTTTTTATCTAGAAGTTTATTGATCTTATTTGGATTTTTTATTTCTGTATGTAAGTTTATTTATTGTTTGCCATAGTTTCTCATTATCTTTTGGATATGGTTTTAAAAGACCTCGACTAACAATGAATACTTTCGGGCGAAATGCCCAACCGGGCGAACTCGCCTCGGAGGAAATGACCACCAAAAAATGACATCGGAACATAGTAAGGTTTAGTGATGGGCAAATGCGAATGATTGACTCGAATCGAACAACTTGTCGAACAAAAAATAATGGCCTAACTGATGGTATACTTCTTTACTTAAAACAAGCGCTCCTACTAGAAAAACAATTAAAGACCGCTATATTCAAAACTAACAGTGTTGCACTAGTCAAGTATTCTACACGGACACATCTGACTCCGTCGCGCTTTAACTGGCGATTGATTGAGTACCTAACCGAACCGTAAATTTTGAAAATTATTGAATCAGTGTTGCTGCGATAACGAGATCGATGGTTGAATTTTAAAAATACAGTAACTCTACCGAATATTCCTATAGAAAATATCGAGAATATCGAATTCTTAAAAGTACCGGTAATAATCGATACTAAATAACCGACCAAGTTCGTACTTCGTGTCAAGCCACGCGCAGTGTAGAGTTAAGGAGTGATCACACCTAGCTGAATTCAAAGACTAATTCGGCATACATTGCTCGTTGAAGTAAGGATATTTCAATTAACATAACCAAGCCTCCCAGCAATGTATGCCGAATTAGTCTTTGAATTCAGCTAGGTGTGATCACTCCTTTACCTAGTTCTTTTTACGATTTTTTTTGTCGCAAAGCAGGTTTATTAACTCTACTGAACAGTCGTATAGAAAATATCTGAACCTTTGAAGTATGGATGGTAATCTATAGTGAATTTTTTAATTTTTTTTATTAGTACTTGTTATTACACCATGAATAATAATTATTTTTTATCGACAAGTTGTTCATCATCATTCGCAAAATTTACCCATCACTAAACTTCCTAAGTTCTTTACTTGAAGGGAGTAAGGAGGTTTAGTGATGTCCGAGTGCGAATGATTAATTTTAATTTAATTCCGTGTTCGCATCGAAATTAAATTGACCAATACATGGTCTAAGGGACTGGTTTCCGAAAACTGAAAGGGCGTGGTCAGTCAACGTAACTGAATAATTTTCAGTAAATAAAACTTTCAGAAAATATTAAAATAATCCTCTTTTCCACAAAAAGCCACGATCACACCTAGCTGAATTCAAAGACTAATTCGGGATACATTGCTCGTTGAAGTAAGGATATTGCAATAACACAACCAAGCCTCCCAGCAATGTATGCCGAATTAGTCTTTGTATCCAGCTAGATGTGATCGTGGCTAAACTGTCCATTTGCAATTTTATATGAAGAGTATTGAAGAGGCTGATAGTTTTATTTACTGAAAGTTGTTCAGTTACGGCGAATGACTTTGTGCACCTGCAAGACTAGAAAAAGAGAAAAAATGTATCCACTTCATTTACCACAGCCATTGTTTTTGTTTGATCAGAAATACTCTCATTCATAAGATTTGGCACGGCAATGTTCAGGTCTCATTTGTCCATTTAAGGTAAATAAAAATATCACGGAAATGTATTGTCAGCCTATTAAAGCCACGATCACATCTAGCTGGATTCAAAGACTAATTCGGCATACATTGCTGGGAGGCTTGGTTATGTTATTGCATTATCCTTACTTCAACGAGCAATGTATGCCGAATTTGTCTTTGAATCCAGCTCGCTGTGATCACTCCTTGACTCAACCGAACAGTCGTATACAAATTTTTTTATAGTGAATTTTTTAAGTTTATTATTAGTACTTATTATTAAACCAAGATAATGCTTTATTTTTATTTTTCATGGACAAGTTGTTCGATACGAATTAATCATTCGCAAAATTTTCACATCACTAAACCTTCTAACTCCTTTACTTGAAGGGACTTAGCATGTTTAGTGATGTCCAAGTGCGAATGATTAATTCAACATATCGAACAAAAATATACTTACATTAAAAAAACCGGCCAAGTGCGAGTCGGACTCGCGCACTGAGGGTTCCGTACCACCACATAAACATAATTGTATTAGTTGAAATTTCAGTAAGTTAATGTGCTAGATTTTTTGAGTCCGACACGCGCTTGACCAAATTTTATTATTTGTTGTTATTTTATAGCCTATGCCCTATAAACATACAAATTTTCAAGTTTGTAAGTGTTCCCGTTTTTAAATAGAACTAAAACAAAAATCGCCTCAACAACCATCCAACTTGACCCCTCTCTTATATGAATGTTCTTGAAACGGGAGCTCACCACAATTGGTTACCATTACTTGTGAGAAAAGTTGTAATATTTAATGATTTCAGACTTTTCCCATTATTTGTACTGTGAGACCTAGCTTCTTGCCAAATTTCATAATTTTAGGTCAACGGGAAGTACCCTGTAGGTTTTTCATTTTTGAATAAATGTATGGAGATGAGGACATAAAATGCCATATCTTTTGATTGCGTCGTTGTAAAAAAATTAAATTTTCAGATCTTGTGTGGTTCATGGATCCTAATATATGGTATTAATTTCAATCTGATACCTTTACCCGTTCGTGAGATAAAGGGTCTTGACAGACAGACAGACAGACAGACAGACAGACAGACAGACAGACAGACAGACAGACAGACAGACAGACAGACAGACGGACAACAAAGTGATCCTATAAGGGTTCCGTTTTTTTCTTTTGAGGTACGGAACCCTAAAAAACGGTCAAGTGCGAGGCAGACTCTCGCTTCGAGGGATTCGATATTCCTGTAGTATTTTTAAAAGCAATAAAGCCCATTTTTAAGACCGCAAATAAGTTTGTCTGTAATTTTTTCTTCTTTCAATTATCGGTTGTATTGGTCTTGAGGTTGTATCAGCCATTTTATAACAATCGATAGCATTTTATTGTACAATAATTATTTTCGATAAGGCTATTCAACAGAGTTACTGTATTTCAAGATCAACTACCGACAGCAAAACTATCGCTATCGGAACATCACTATTCAGCAACTGTATTAGTAGGCACTTTTTATACTTAGCTTCCTAGCTAGAACTCTGAATTCACAAACGTCTTTTTCTACGTAGCCTCCTAGGTAGATTTCTTATTCAGTCGTCAAATTCAAGCAGGTGTAATCGCGGCTTAGACATCTAACTAATACAGTGCAGAGTTTCAGCAAAAAAGTTTCTTCATAATGCGAGAACATCGCATGCAACAGCGCAATAATTTGTAATATCTACCTATTTTCTTTTGTTCTTACACTAACAGGCACAACAAACCTTCAAGTCGCAGTCATAGAATAACGAAATATAACAAAATTTTAAAAGGGTATTGTTTGAGTAGGTACAAAGAATGCGGAAAACGCGTTGATAATTAAAATTAATAAATAAAAGTCCACAGTAAACCACAGTTCACGTCGATTACTAGCAAAGTTGTTTATTTGTATTTTTATGACGACGCCATGATATCATCAATTGAATGAAACTATAAAACCGGCCAAGTGCGAGTCGGACTCGCGCACCGAGTGTTCCGTACCACTAATGTAAAAATCCCGTCTTAGTTATGGACGCGCGTCACGCAGAAGTTAAATGCACGCGAGTCCGAGACGCACTTGACTAGTTTTTAGGGTTCCGTAGCCAAATGGCAAAAAACGGAACCCTTATGGATTCGTCATGTCTGTCTGTCTGTCCGTCCGTATGTCACAGCCCCTTTTTTCCGAAACTATAAGAACTATACTACAGATTACATAATAGTAAACTAACGTTTAACTATACTGTTGCAATTGCAACTTGGTAAGTAGATGTATTCTGTGAACAGCATTAAGATTTTCGCACAAAAATAGAAAAAAAAACAATAAATTTTGTGGGTTCCCCATACTTAGAAATGAAACTCAAAAAAAAATTTTTTTTTCATCAAACCCATATGTGTGGGATACCTATGGATAGGTCTTCAAAAATCATATTGAGGTTTCTAATATAATTTTTTTATAAACTGAATAGTTTGCGCAAGAGACACTTCCAAAGTGGTAAAATGTTTAACTTCTAAAATAAGAGAATGATAAAACAAAAAAAATATATGATGCACGTACTACCATGCAAACTTCCACCGAAAATTGGTTTGAACGAGATCTAGTAAGTAGTTTTTTTTAATACGTCATAAATCGTAAACCGCAATTTACCTTTCATTCCATCAACTCAAATCAGCTAATTTAATTACTATAATGTGGTGGTACGGAACCCTCAGTGCGAGAGTCCGACTTCCACTTGGCCAGTTTTTATTATTTGATGTTATTTTTTAGCTTATACACTCATACCAATTTTCACACTTGTAAGTGTTCCGGTTTTTACGATAAAAAAATCGAGCAAACATCGCCTAAAAAACACTAAGCCCCTTCAATTTTTAATATTTTTATAGTGGCAACAGAAATACATAATGTGTGAAAATTTCAACTGTCTACCTATTATGGTTCGATTCAGCCAGCTGACAGACAGAAATTGGAGGCATATCATGCCTCCACTGTCAAAAGGCATATATATATGTATAGGGTCCCGTTTTTTACCTTTTGGGTAAGGAACCCTAAAAAAGGCCAATAAATACACTTTTGCCACTACAAATAAAATATTTGCGTGTATCCAATAATGAATTATACATGTACTGAAATACTCAACTTATTGCATTTTTTTAGTGTGGTTCCCAGGGTGTCCACTGCAAATGTTTAAAAATCTCTAACTTTTCCTTGAGCATTTTACCTAATCTCCCTTGTTGGTCAAATCATTTTCAAAAAACAAAGACAATAAAAAGAGCAGTTTTAGGACCAGTCTCTCATTATATTTACTTCAAAACTAAGAGACAATGAGTAGCAAACATTATGAAACCTCATTTTCTATTGACTTCCTCAGGTCTATTGCACTTTGAAGTTGCCTGACTTTCCAGGAAGTGGGTAGGTACTCATAAATGTTTTTTATTTTAAGACTATATTGCCCCACAGCAGTGCAAATACTTCTTAAAAATAACTACGGAAATAATCTATCTAGATGTATGTGTAAAGCAATGCAAGAACTCTGTCTAAAAAATATAGGATTAACATATAAATAGAGAATAGATACACAATTAATTAATTTGTAAAAACAGTAAAATATAATAAGGTATATGACGAACAAAATAACTTTGGATCTGTCATTGATGCGCAGTAGTCAAAAATGGGCCTTTTTTTCTTCTGCGCATCAATGACAGGGCCAAAGTTATTTTGTGCGACATATACTTTTTTATTGTAAGATCAGGTGCTCAATTCTTGAATATCACCCAAGATATTTTAAATCACAATATTTATCTTTTAAAAAATAATGATTGATAATTGTTAAATTTAGTGTTTAATTGCAAATTTTACTTTTAATTTTATTATAACTAATGATGATGACTTTTAATTGTTCATCAGGTTAAATTTGAATGTCTAAACTCTTATGATATTTTATCACCCGGTGATATTTAAGGATTTGGTTCCAGTGTGTAAAATAGTCAATGTGCACAGCGAAAACCTAATGTTCAAGCCGGTGCTAATGCAACTCTCAGTAAAATTTTTGACAAAGCTCAGAAAGTAGAGCATGCTTTGTGGGTGACAATATTATAATTAGAATTCCTTCAGGAAATGTCAGCATAGATCTAGGTCACCTAAAGGTCTAACAGATATTTTTAGACACAAGCATTCTGCATATTTTATGATAAAACAAGAAATATGTAGCACTCAATATGATCAGCTTATCCTACTAGTTCTAGGTCAAATTGGGCTAAAGAAATAATAAAGCAACTCACATCAATGGACTCACACCAAGGATAGATCAAAGTCCAGTAAAGGAAAAACTCGATAATGCGACGCAACTTAAATGTTATGGTCCAAACTCCCTAGCAACGCACGAAAGACGCGAAAATGCCCGTGGTGTGATGTAACAACCAGCTAGCATGTGTTTTTGTGTTCATTAGGTCAGTGTGTCGTCAACAGCGTGTTGCTAGGAGACTGGGGTTGGGGCGCGTTGAGTCTTGGACCGCGTGTGCCGACCGCGCTGCCTGCGTCGCACGCGACACGACGTGGACGCTCGCCTCGTGCACGTGCGCTAATCCCCGAGGGCCGTTACATAACCAGGGAAGGTCCCACGCGACAAGGGAGACTACACAACCAACACGGTCATCAACACCCGTTCCATATTTAGGAGCGACACCGATTGCGATGCGAACTCGTTCTTGTACGACTCGACATTTTTAGAACCGCATGTAAACGATACCTGACGCCCCACGCAGCTCTATCAAACTTTTGCCGATTGATAATGAATGATACGATTTAATTAATACAGTTATCCCGAATAAGATATTGCAAATGCGCAATAGAAATAGATTTGTGAACCGACGTAATCAGCTTTTTGCACAGCCTTTTGGACATCAAGGAGTTTCCCAATAAAGTGGCAAAAATTTCAGTAAGGCGTTCCTGAAAGGGAAGTGTACTCACCTTTTAGATGAGACGCTTAAAAGGCGCACTAATTATGAAATACGATAATAAACAGCATTACGCAGCCACCGTTCTTCAAAAGTCCAAATCAACATTCAACAAACACCTCGCTCGACACCCAATCAAACCATAAACTAAAGAGCAACCTACATAAATAAACATATGATTCGAAGTCTATGGTTTCCCAATTTTTTAAGGTGGGTACTTGCACACGAAGGATTTTTCTGCGGAAAATCACGGACAAACATATTTCTAGACAAAGGACACGTTTCACATTTATACTATGTTGAGAAAAACAGGTGATATCAGTTCTAACTTTATCTAAATATATAAAAGTGCTTGTCCTGACTAACTGACTGACTGATTCATCAATACCGAGCACTATAACTGCTTTAGATACAGATCTATTTTGTACACAGCTTTTTTGCGCTTCAAAACCACCCACTAAGGAAGGATTTCACAAAATTCAACCCCTAAGGAGGTGAATTAAGGGATGAAAGTTTGTATGAAAGTCCTTTGTTTCTTGAGCTAGATTCATACAAATTTGAAACATGTGTAAGCATTTCTTAAAAAACATTCTTCAAGGGGGAAAAAGGGGTTGATTTTTTTCAGTGGTCTATAAGTCTTTCATTTTTAAAGGTAGAATTGTTTTGAGCTCTTGATAAAAAATACACGTTTTAGGATTTTTCAAAATTCATTCCCTAAGGGGGTGGAATAAGGGATGAAAGTTTGTATAAAAATCCCACAGTTTTGACATGCAGTACTTGAAAATTTGGATTTTAGTTAATAATAAGAAACAAAGAAACATGTGTTGTAGCAATTTTGAGATGTTATCGTGAAATAAGGGATGAAAGTTCGTATAAAAATCCTACAGTTCTGACATGAGGTGTTTGAAATTTGGATTTTAGCTAACAATAAGACGCAAATAATCACGTGTTTCAGAAATTTTGAGATATCATCCCCCAAAGGGGTGAAATAAGGAATGAATGTTCGTATGAAATTCAACAAAAAAAATGGTATTTAGGCTAATAGAAAGATAGAAATAAACATGTGTTTCAGCGTCTTCGAAAAAATAATGATTTCCCAAGGAGATGAAAATTAGGGATGTACGGTAATATGAAATTCCTACAAACCCAAAAACCGGCCAAGTCCAAGCCGCCAGCTGCAAAGTGTATTAAATGCGCGCGAGTCTGACTCTCACTCAAACAGAGGGGCTAGAATCGAACTCAATTGTTATCGATTCTCTCTTTTTTTCTATACAAGAAGAAAAGAGAGATTCGATAACAATTGAGTTTGGTGCTAGTGCCTCTGTTTTTATAATTAGTTGTTATTTCTTTAAGAAATTCGCATAAACAACTTAGCTACCCACGAGCAATACCGGGGCGGGCCGCTAGTGAATATATATAGTTGAAACTACAAAATAGGAAATCGGAATGTATGACCTCGGATTGTACGACCACGGAATATGAAGCCAAGTAATGACCGCTCTTGGAATCCGTGTACACTCTGGCTGACAATTCCCTGGCTGTGTGGCTGGAAAAATATTAAGTTGTTTCGTGTCTAAAATTGTTCACTTTCTAAAGTTGTCCAGTTTGTTGACTTGGCTTAAGAAAGCATAATACAAGTCAACTGAAGATGCAGTCACATTACTGACGACAGAGATTATCTTGCACATGGATCAGCAACGTTGTTATATAGGTGTGTTCCTAGACCTGGCAAAAGCCTTTGGCACCGTTTCCGCCCTAATACTATTGAAAAAGCTTGAAAATATTGGGATTGGAAGACTTGCACTGGATTGGTTCAGTAGTTTCCTCGCGGGGCGGAAACAATGTCTAAAAGTAGATGGAATGGTGAGTGACCCGATAGAAATAAACTTCGGTGTTCCATAAAGGAGCTCCTTGGGCCAACCCTGTTCATCATTTATATGAATAACATCTTTATTTTGCCACTCCACAATGTTAAAGCCTTCTGTTTCACTGACAAAATTGAAAAGATGTGTATCGAAATGTGAAAACCGGATTTTCTTATATTTGTAGCCTGTTACAAAAAAATCTTTTGTCCCTTAATACTCAGAAAACAAAGTATATGTGTTTTTACAAGATAGCACATACATCCCCACCCTCTAATTTTGTTGCAAAGTATTGTGAAACTAGCGATCCGCCCCGGCTTTGCACGGGTAGTATAGGTTCTTTTTGTGTCGGAAGTTACTAAAAAGTGTACATTATAAAGAAAATTTGGTTATGTTTTTTAATTACTTACAGGCATGTTTAGGTACAGGTCGAGTCGTATTAGGAGGTGAGGGAGCTGGCGGAAACAAGGAAACATTGGCGATTACTCCACCGACAAGAGCAAAGCTCTTAAGTTTAAAGAAAAAGAAGAAGTTTAGGTTCTTAATTAACAAACAAAGCTAAATTTCCCATCGTACATTCTGTGATGCTCTGCCTAACCCGTGAGCGTTATAAGCGTGATGAAACACTCATTTACACATTCAGGAACCATAAGCCAAATTTTACATGTTTATTCACTGTTGTCGATAAAACCATAATTACAGTCACTTAAAGCGCTGTTTCTAAAATTTTAATATTTATAATTATTACACTCTAGAAAACTTTTGAATTTTATGTCCGATTTCCAAAATTTCAAAAGTAATTAACAGGTACTGATATAACCTTGAATACGAAGTGATTTATTAAGATCAGGATTAATACCAAGGTACAAATAATGTAGCCAAGTTGTACCGGCATTACTATTGCATATTTTGCCATGAAAAAGTAGTTATTCTGACATAACTGTAATAGTTAGACATGTGGTATTCCGGACTTTTTTGTAGATATTTATGTTTTTTACAAACTGTCATACATAATTTTACTTTATTGTCAATAGTTTCCGCAGCGTACGCGATATAAGGATGCTATTAGGTATTTTTTTCACGCGTTTGGTTGGTTACATTATCGAAGTTTTCATACGGATCCCTAAGTTTTTTGAAAACATTCTATAACCTATGTTTATTAAAGATAATGGAGAATTCTAATGGTGAAAGAATTTTTCATATCAGTCCAGTAGTTTCGGAGCCTATTCAATGCAAACAAACAAACAATCAGATCTTTCGAATATTAGTGTAGATAACAGACAAGAGCATTGTGAGTCGAAAAAGATTTTTCTTATTAATGTGAAGGATAACAGCCAGTCCAACAGTTATTTGAAATTAATAGATTATAAATAAAGACGGCCAGTAACTTAACCTAGAAGTATTTACTACAACAAACGCCCCTTTAATCTGCAATCTCAAATAACTCTAAATCCCCATTAAAATTAAAATTAAGTTTACTCTTACCTATGAACACACGTACCGCTACATTAAAAAAGAGCCAAATGTTTAACACACCTGTCATGTTGTATATAACCCAAAGGTTTTGTTAAAATATTAGCTGACATATCATCGGTGGAAAGATATTCCAATTTTACAACTTCCCTGACAATTAAAGTTCTTATAAAGTGAAACTTTGCATCTGTATGCTTGGTTCTGTTATGGTGTATGGGGTTTTGTGCCAACTTTTGTGCACGTTACCGACAGTTATTGAAATTAGTAGTAATTACAAAATTACAAAAAAAGTACAGTTTCTTTTGCTGGAGAACACAGTGCCATATATTCTGCCTCAGCGGACGAGAGAGCAGGTGTCGGCTGTTTTTTTATATTCCCATGATATTGGGCCTTCGGCTAACTTTATCCGAAAACCCGTATAGGTATACGATGATCTTTTGGACAACTAGCCCAATCAGCATCAGCATATCCTGTCAGGTATTGGCCTGTTTTCCTGTAAGTAATAGAATAGTCCATTGCACCTTTCAGATATTGAAGCACTCGTTTGGCCGCCAACCTATGTGTTTAATTATATTTAGTATTAAACTGGCTGAGATAACTTTTTGCACAATCAATATCTGGCCTACTATTTACTGCAACAAACATGAGGCAGCCAATCAAGATCTGATAAGGATGAAAAGGGTCCTTTCCACTCTCATCCGGCAACAGTTTAGTGGTCGATAATGGAGTTTTATAACTTTTTGAGTTTTCCGTACTACAACGCTTAGTCATATTCTCAATAAATGTTTTTTTATTCAAAGTGACTTTATTTTCACTCGAATTAATATTTAATCCTTAACAGAACGAAATGTTTCTTTTTTTTTTTATGGCAATTACTCTAAAAGAGTATCACTGCCAGAGAGCAAGAGCAAAAAGAAAAAAGAAAATACTTAATAAAAAAAAATAAAAAAAGAACACAGAAAAGCTTGCAATTATATGTACATAAAATATGTTTCCCAAGTTATTGTATTGTATATATATTTAATGGCATCACATCTCATTACAAAACGTATTTCGCCAATGACAAAGTAAAGGAATTGTTACAAAATTATGGCGACACGCCAATGTCCAGTGAAAGATTATTGAAAAATATATACTTAAGTCACTTTTTATACTGACAAATGTCATGTCAGAGAAATGAAAGAAGCAAAGATTTTGGAAACTACGCCAGTAGAAGCGAGCGTTTTTCTTACGTCAATGGAAAGAAGACAGACTATGTCATCAACAAAAATAGACAATATTACGATTTCTTCACCAAAAAGTTTGGTATAGACACAAGATTCTGAAAAAGTTTTATTGAAACCAATTAATTTTAAGGTTTCATCAAGCTCTTTATTCCAAGCCCTTGGAGCCTGTTTGAGACAATACAACTATCTCTTCAGAAGACATACCTTATTATTTTCTTTAGTAAAGAGGCTGTTGCATAAACACTTTCTCTCACCATATAGGAAAGCTGTGTTCACATCTATATGTTTAATCTTGTATCCTTTCTCCACAGCAACAGCTAACAAGGTCCGTAGCGAAGAATGTCTTACTACAGGAGAGAATGTTTCAAAATAGTCCACTCCGTCTACTTGGCTATATCCTTTTGCGCTATTATCTGGCTTATCCACTAATTCCCAAGTATTATTCTTCATCTGTACTCCGCTTCCATAGCTGCAATCTAATTATTTTTATCTTCAGCTCACATAACTTCATAGAAAGTAAATGGTTCTTTACCTTCAACTTCTTTCGCACAGGTTTTATACAGTAAATAGTCACTATAATCTTTTGGCTTTGTATTTCTTAGTGGATATTGATGTTGATTAGTATTTGCATTATTATGAACATTACTATTTTGTTCATCAGCAACATCATCAACTGCATCTTCATAGTTTTTATTCAGGTGGAGTAAGCTATCATCTTCTTCAGTGAGCATATCGTTCACGTCTGCAGATACCTGAATGAGCTGATGAGTAACTTGACTTGTATCTTGATTAGGGATTTCTGTCCAAGAATTTACAGCTCTTTCAATAAAGGATATCAATATCAGATTACGTGAATAAATCTCTCTTAAACCTTATGTCAGAAGGTTCCATTGGAAACTCTCCATCTTTTAAATTAGAAAAATAATTCTCAAAGAAGGTAACATCTCTAGCCTTCACTAGTCCACGAGGAAAGGAAGCATTTCTGAATTAATAAGAGCAGGGGCTATTAGTGTACCCCACAGATTGTGTTCTGTTTATTTCACATCTAACTTCATTCGTTGACAGATAGATAGATAGATGTACACTTTATTGCTCACATAAAAGAAAAATACAAACATTCACGGACAGCTTAACCTAATGTGGGCAAAGGCGGCCTTATCGCTGCAAGCGATCTCTTATAGGCAACCTTTGTCGACAGGAATACATTTTCAGAGTCTCCAAGTATTGACAGTTAGGTATGTGAACCATGACTCTACACCCAAAAACTTTAAGAGATTTTGCTTATGTCCATACCATTTCTCATAAGGTGTTTTATTATCAAGAGCTCTATGGGGCGATTTATTTTTAATGTATACTGCTGTCTCCATCGCATGCTCCCAAAAGGCCTTCGGAAGATTGCTCTCCGCAAGTGTACAACGCACCTTCTCTACTAAGGTACGATTAAACTCCGTTTGATTGAGGGCTATACTATAAGGTACCGTCGTTTGATGTTTGATACCTTTAGTGCGTAGATAATCCGTAAGATACTTATTCACAAACTCAGTTCCATTGTCAGTCCTCAGTGCTTTAATCTTAGGTCCTGTTTGTCTTTCTAAAGCTGACTGAAAAACACAAAATATCTTACCTCTAGTAAACAGATTTTTAGATGAGATAAAAAACGGAAAAATTGCTCTAGAAAAATCATCAATAAAGATCAAAAGATATTTGTTCCCTTGAAAGGATATTGTCGACATCGCGCCACAAAGATCAGCATGAAGCAACTCGAGTAAACTAGTTGTTTTCTTGTATTTGACACTCTTGAAGGGTGTTCTATCTTGTTTTTCTTCAAGACACGACACACACGGCTCCTGGTCTACTACGTCATAATCTACACCTAGCGCTTCACCCTTCCTTAGTCGGTCCATAGCAATACGGCACAAGTGACCTAGGCGTCTATTCCAAAGTAACAGAACCATGCATTATGATATCACCAGCACAAGAAAAATCTTTTTAAAAATTACAACCGTTTTTGTTAAAAACTACGTAATAACCTTTATCACAAGCTTTCTTAACTGAAATTGAATTACAATTTAAATTTGGTACTACCACAACATGAGAAATAGACACATTACAGTCTTTTGTAGAAAAATAAATATTCCCTATACCGGTGCAGTTAAATTTATCACCATTTGCAACTGTAACCGAGTCTTCAGATCTACTACAGGGTTGTAAATTTTCGTACCTGATTGGCATTAGAGCTCATATGGTTGGTCGCTTCGGAATCAATAAACGATTTACACGACGAACCACTCTCTAACGATGTACTCAATAAACTCACGTTTTTAGCCTTCTTATTCTTGTCCTGTTTAAGGGGACAGTCTGGCCTCTTATGGCCTTCCTTACCACAATCGACGTATAATAATAGGGTTGACTTTCTTGCTCTTATCATCCTGTTTATTATGGCATCCTGACTTTTAAGCATTCTCTTAGAAGATATTGATGGGGATGGGTGCCCGCACACCTATAGCGTTTTCTTTCTTTCTAATAACTGCATCTCTATCCGATCACGATCAAGATTGACTGTATGCGGGCACCAAATGAGCAACTCCATATTGCAAGTCAAGGGGTGCCCGCACACGTTAAAGGTGAACGCGCTTTTGGGTGGATCCTGCGGGCGGGCCGCGCGCATTTCTGTCACCATTGCGCACCTGTTCGCACCGCGCGGCCCGCTCGCAGCGCGCGCATCGCATGGGATGGTGTGACCATACGTGGGAGATTTCTACTAATTTGGCTATTGAATTTTTATTTTGACCGATTAGAAAGAAAGAAAGAAAGAAAAACAATTTATTCAATGCACGACAATGAGTGTTATAAACCAAATAGGATGTACACAGAATATCGTGCGATGAAATGGCACTAGACTCAGCATTTGTCACAAGTACCAGAGAAGTATTTGTGACACTGATTTTCAGCCAGCACCAGTGGAGGTTACGCTAAACAAAAATAATAAAAACCGTGAAACTTACGCGCTAGACAATACAACTGTTATAAAAAGTAATAAAACAAACTAATATGAAAACTTTAACAAATCCGGGTGTTACACAAGTAAAAAAATAATAGAAAATGATTTTTATTTTAACACTTCCTGTGTTCGGATAAATCTACAAAGTAGAAAATCGCAAATCGAATCCTGCCTGTGGTTGTGAAATTTTGCGATTTTCTACTTTGTAAAAAAACAATACTTTATTATTATTAAATAAATAAATAGAAAGGCAATTCAAGTTAAACTAAAAATTGCAATGTACCTATAGTTGCAGTTGATGTATATTTTTGAGGAGGCATCAGACTAACGTGCATTCCTACTTTGCTTGAGATACTATCCTTTGTTGGGCAAGAAGATATTCCCTGTATTGTTTTTTGAAGCTCCATTTGGACTTGATATTTCTAATGGGTGGAGGGATGTTATTCCAACATTTGGAAGCACGGTAGCTGAAACCTCCCCGAAAAGTGGCGGTACGATGATTTGGAACCCTCAAAACTATTGATACCGATCTTACTGCATACTTATGTTCCAAATGACGCCACATTAATTTATTAAATAAATAAGTTGGCTGTTTGGTGCTAATGATGTCATGGAGTTGGGACGCGTAAAATAAAGTTAACCTACTTTGCATATTGAGGAGACCAGATTTATTGAGGAAAGGTGTTACATGGGTTCGCGGAGGTATGGGAAAACAATATCGAGCACAAGCGTTTTGAACTCGTTGTATGAGTGTGTAGGATTTTTCAAAGAGACAAGGGCCATAGACCGTTAGACAATAATTGAGCTTAGAAAGGACCAAAGATTCACAAAGCTTAATGCGTAGATCCGTGCCAATGTAAGGTCTTATACGATATAAAACTTTAAGCCTATAAAAGCAGTTGCGAACAAGATTATTATATATGACTCTCAAAGCGCAATTGGTTGTCAAATACAAGTCCCAGATTTCGGGCTTCAGACACATGTTCAATTGGATCACCCATGATGGCTACCTTAGGCCCTTTTGACTGAATGGTTTTAATCTGTTTTTTCGTTCCTAGTATTAAAAACTTAGATTTCGACGGGTTAAGAACCAGTGAATTTTTCGTGGCCCAGGCACTAACTCTATCTAAGTCCTTGTTTATCGTTGAAACCGCCTCTTCAACGCCATCAAGTCAGAACAACCAGATTATGTTGTTGAAATACCTTGGTTTATTCGTCCAAGCCAAATAAAAATACAAAATATAGCAGGTTTTAGAATAGTTACACCGACAGAAACCCTAAACTACACATAACAATGTTATCGTTTTTGTTATTGAAAATACAATGAAACAATTTTATCGCATTCATGTTCCGCATCTGGCAGTACGGTAGTGTTTTATATCCTCTTTGGCAGTACTGAAACAGCGCGCGGAGTGGCGTGCGGCCGCGCGGCGATCCGCGCGGGCCGCGCGCATAATGCGATCGCATCGCCTGGCGGAGTTCAACATGCGAGAGTGCGATGCGACTAGGTGCGCGTTGTTCCATAGATTTTCATACAAAGTATTCAAAATCCGCAAGGCGATCCGCTCAAATGAGCGTGCACCTTAAATCCGCGATCTGCGATCTGGTAGAGATGCAGCTATAGGAAAGAAAGAAATAGTCATATACACCTAGTCTATGGTCCTATAGCTTTCTCTTTCTTTCTTATAGCTACATCTCCACTGATCGCGGAACAGACTGACCGTCTGTGGGGACCCAAGGTTCTTGTATGAGTAGTTGTTCATGTGTTTACGGGACTCTTTTTAAATGCAAAAATATTTAAATTTTATTTATGACACGGATAAATACTAAATCCTTAAATCTGGGTTTCTATCCCTCATGTGCGCTGCACCTAAATGATGAATTTCCGATATTAAAAAAAAATGAGGTACAGTCAATAGCATTTTAAGGTTTACACATTGGGTTTGTACATATAATAATAGGAGCTAGAATCACGCTGTAAGCGTCATGCTTTAGCTGCCCTTGACTCCTATTTCTATTTCATCGATGTTTCCCAAAAAATGCTTTATTATTTTCTTTTACACACAATAAAATGTAATGTAAAAGAAAATGTATTTAATTTTATTGTGATTTTTACATTAATTTCTGGTTGTTCTGGATTACGTGGCGGTCGGACAAGTTAATTGCGCTCTGGCAACAACGTCACTAACCAAAAAGAAGAAAACACGTTAAACTTGACGTGGACTAAAGTAGCTGGCCCACTTCGAAATAAATGTACAATAAATATTAATTATCAGGATTTTACTTAGTGAAAAAGCACAGTAAATGAAAAGCTGCATGTTCAGCTTATAAGAAACATGGCTTTGCATTTGGTAAGTGCATACTTTCCATGGAATCGTAATAAGCCGTGTCTACCCATTTTCCGGAATCGTCGCTGTTTCGTGGTTTCAAAAAAATTAAGTGTTTCTTTGATAATTTCCAGAAAATGTATGGAGTGTTGTGCGTGGTGTTGTTACCGTTGCTGTTTAGTCAAAAAGCGGAGGCGGCAGCAGTGATTTCTATTGATTTTGGTTCGGAATGGATGAAAGTGGGTATCGTGTCTCCCGGGGTTCCGATGGAGATTGTGCTGAACAAGGAGTCGAAGCGTAAGACCCCGGCGGTGGTGGCGTTCAGGGATGGCGTGCGGACATTCGGGGAAGATGCTATCACAGTCGGCGTGAGGTTCCCTCAAAACTCTTATAAGTTTCTATTGGACCTGCTTGGTAAACCGCATGATCATCCTCTGGTGCAATCATTCAGGTTAGTTGCGACATTATTCATTTTCGATTACCTCTTCAGTCATTTAGTTGTATTGGTTGAATTATAAACATTCCTTGATGTCTTAAGTGCTTTAGGTTTGGTTTGCTCTAAACCAGCCTGTATGATATCGTGATGATATTTCTTTTAAATACTACATCAAAATTTGTATGTTTCATCATTATAATTTTTTTTATTTTTATGGTTTAATATCATCTGACCAGTAATAGGATGAATTATTAATTGTGAATGTGAGAGGCTGTAAGGGATAGATATTTTGCTTATGACAATAGCTGATGGTAGACAACAAAGTGTATGTTATAAATATGTAGTTTTTAGGTATGTTAAATACAGGTCTTTCGAAGCTGATAAGTTGGTTTTACACTAATGTCATCTAGCCTAACATTCCAAAAAATCTGTATGATACAATTTTTCGCAACCTCATTAAGTTTTCAGGTCTACTGTTACTTTCGTAAAATACAAAACAATAAAAGTGACATACAGAGACAGGATTAAAATAGCCCTTACTATTTTGTTTTTTGTATCTTTGACTTGTAGTTCTTTCATTTAACAATCCTGCTGTTTTTGGATAAATTATTTTTACTCATATACATTTTAAAATGGCAGCGTAGCAAGAGATGGGTTGTAAAATTTAAAAATATGTTTAAAAAATGACTACTACTTTTGCAGAGAGCGCTATCCATACTACAATATTGAAGTATCAGACCGAGGAACACCAGTGTTTGTGCATGATGAAAACATAAAATTCACACCAGAAGAACTGGTGGCTCAAATACTAGCCAAGGCTAAAGAGTTTGCTGAAACCAATCACGGTAAGTTTCAGAATGTCAGTACCTTTGCAGTAGTGCTAATGCCACTTTGAGCAGTTTTTAGTCTTTTTATCACTGCCAGCATATTTTTTTTTTCTTCTGTGTCAGACCTGCCTCCTCAGAAATCCTCTCTGCCCTCCAGTCTAGTGGGTTGAGTCCTCTGCTGCCCCCCAGTCTACTGGGTTGAAACCTCTGCTGCCCCCAGTCTACTGGGTTAAGCTCTCCGCTGCCCCCCAGTCTACTGGGTTGAGCCCTCTGCAAACCCCTAGTCAACTGGGATAAATCCTCTGCCCTCCAGTCTAGTGGGTTGAGCCCTCTGCTGTCCCCCCAGTCTAGTGGGTTGAGCCCTTTGCAGTGCCCAAGACTACTGGGTTCAGCCCTGTACTGCCCCCAGTCTACTGGGTCGAATTATCTACTGCCACCCACCCAGTAAAGCTGGGGCAGTCTATAAGGCAGCAGTAGAGCGCTTCTGTACTAAATGCCATTTATGCCAACTTGCAGTTATAATACAAATTCCACAACATCATTTTTACAGCTGATCTGTAACATATCAATAGCTTGTAGAAACTCACCATGTGCAAAGGCTATAATTTGTTTGTACAAGTGTGTAAACAAATAGTATTAATTAAATTGGTCATTAACAAAATTATGACTGAAAGTAAAATTGTATTGAGTTCTAAAAGTCAGGCAAGAGTAGAAGTATAGAATAAAAGTTGATGGTTTTAAGGATTTTTGATGCATTTGAATGCTAACTGAAAGACCGATACAAAAATGTTTTGCCATCTATTTCTTCTTTGAAGTGGTGCAAGGCAGCCTGAAAAATGCTGTTTACAAACATTGAGCCAATGTTTTC
Source organism: Athrips mouffetella (assembly GCA_947532105.1). Taxonomy (NCBI): domain Eukaryota; kingdom Metazoa; phylum Arthropoda; class Insecta; order Lepidoptera; family Gelechiidae; genus Athrips; species Athrips mouffetella. Next base: position 20,009,403 of record OX383965.1, on the reverse strand, counting down.
CTTCATATGTTTTAAATTCAAGAATATCTTTGCATGGTAACTGTGTTAAGTCATTTGCAAGGAATTACATAGTTATGGACTAATAGAAGAAAATGAATTGTCCATACATTTGTGCCTCGTCAGTCAGTTCTGTAAAATTGGAAATGGCGTGTATGGTTGTGTTTGATGAAAAGTGGCCTGCAGCCACAGAATAAAGTAATAGTACTATCATACAGAACGGACACTCGCCGCCCCCTTGCAATCCACCCCGCACCCCCGCGCACACCCGATGCGCGATTTTAGTGATGCTCCTGAGGGTATTTGTACTGAATATGCGGGCCTATGCGACCTTCCATTTTCAAATTTAAAATTCGAGCTTGTTATACGTAATGTCCGGGGTGTGGTGCAGCGCCAGCATTACGCCTTAGATAAAAAATATATCTATGATCAAATGTTTAGGTAATTTTCGATAATCTATGGAGAGAAGAAATAACGAGTTTATAATCATGGCATTATTCTGGCGCTGCTCAGTCAATTGCTTGTTGACCTGACCTGAAAAATACAGCAAATACATGTAAAAGCTCACAAAGATTAACTGTTTTATCAACTGTTACTAATATTACGTAAAAATTTAAAGATCGTCAACCTGCTCAGCCATAACTTTCTATCACTGTATTTAGCTGATTTCTCCACTCGTGTAGCGAAATTTCCAAGTATTTTATTTCCATTAAAAAAATTACTATTCCTAATATTTAAGAAAAGGTTGTATAACTGGCTATGTCAAAATTGTTTTTATACTCTTAAGGAATTTTACGAATTTATCTAAATATATAAAAGAACATGTCCTGACTGACTGACTGATTCATCAACGCCGGGCCGTAACCGCTATAGATACAGATCTGAAATTTTGTACACAGGTTCTATGTGCGTCAAAATCACCCACTAAGAAAGGATTTTGGAAAATTCATCTCCCAAGGGGGTGAAATAAGGGATGAAAGTTTGTATGAAAGTCCTTTGTTTCTTGAGCTAGATTCACACAAATTTGAATTTAAGCTTCTGATAAAAAATAAAAAAACACGTGTTTAAGCATTTCTTAAAAATCATCCTTCAAGGGGGTGAAAAAGGGGATGATTTTTTTCCGTATGTTGGTCTATAAGTCTTTCAGTTTTAAAGGTAGAATTATAGAAATTTGTATTTAAGCTTTTGGTAAAAAATAAAAAAGTACGTGTTTTAGAATTTTCCAAAATTCATCCCCTAAGGGGGTGAAATGGGGATGAAAGTTTGTATGAAAGTCCGTCAGTTTTGAAGTTAGGATCTTTAAAATTTGTATTTAGGCTGACGACTAAAAACTAAGTTTGACGTGTCTCAGGGTTTTTGAAAATCCTACACCCTAAGGGGTGAAAAGGGGGATGAAGTTGAAAATCCTTCATTTTCAAAGTAAAATCCACAAAATTTATTGTTTAGGCATTAGGGTTGTAATTCTCTGGAATGTACATCACTGTTATTGAAATTTCACCCCAAATTCAACCCCTAAAAGAGGGAAATGGGGTGAAAAAGTCTAAAAACCAATATGGGTATCGTTTGTATGGTTTATCGGGTCGCTGATTACGAAAACTACAACAATTTTGAAATCCAACGTGGTGGACGTGAAATACCATCAACCCCTAGCGATGGGGTTGAAGTGCGAAAGGGTTGAAATGTTTGAAAATCAATATGGGTGTCGTTTGTATGGTTTATCGGGTCGCTGATTACAAAAACTACATCAATTTTGAAATCCATCGTGGTGGACGTGGCATACCATAATCCCTTGGGGATGGGGTTGGTGTGCGATAGAGTTAAAATGTCTAAAAATCAATATGGGTGTCGTTTGTATGGTTTATCGGGTCGCTGATTACGAAAACTACAATAATTTTGAAATCCAACGTGGTGGACGTGAAATACCATAATCCCCTAGGGATGGGGTTGAAGGTTGCGAAAGGTTTGAAATGTCTAAAATCAATCTGAGAGAGTGCGAGAGGGAGAGTTAGAGGGAGGGCGAAGGGGGAGGGAGGTAGAGGGGGGTGAGGGATGGGGGAGAGAGGGAGGGGGAGAGGGAGGGTGAGGGGGAAGAGGGAGGGGCGAGGGAGAGGAAGAGAGAGAGGGAGGGGGAGAGAGAGGTAGGGGTAGAGGCAGAAGAAGCGGTAGAGGTAGAGGAAGAGGTAGAGTAAAGGTAGATGGAGGGGGAGAAGGAGGGGAAGGGAAAAGGGGGAGAGGGAGGGAAATGGGGAGATGGAGGGGAAAGGAGCGGGAGAAGGGGGAGAGGTAGAAGGAGGGGGAGGGGGATACAGAGTGAGGGGGAGAGGGAGATAGAGGTAGAGAGAGGAACGGGGAGAGGGTTTTAATTTTTCTCAATTACTTCTGCGAGTTGGCTCTGTTTTAAAATATAACGTAAAGGAGTCTCTCATATCTCTCACTACATTTGTTAGGTTAAGTGGCAACTTTAAGGCATAATACTGCTGCTAAGTTCCTCTTTCTGAGGAATTTATGAGTAACGTCTGTATATTATATAAAATTTAGCTGGATCTTGAATTGTACTCATTGATTTGCGCAGGGTTAGTCCCGTTTTTCCTTAGTTTAAAATTACCCCGAAATGACGGGAAAATATCTAATTTCTTCGGAAAACCGGTAATAACATAAATACGAAATCCACGCGAGCGAAGCCGCGGGCAACAGCTAGTATAATATATTTTTACTATTTATTTAATGCAACATTTGACATTTCCATGATTTTTATTTTTAATCTAAATGTATGAGACAAATGACCTATCTGACATCAACTCATGTAAGTACTACATTTATTGGGAATTAATTAAATTTCAAGTACCCTGCGATTTCACGTACAGGTCAGCAGATCACGGAGTGCGTGATCACAGTACCTGGTTTCTTCAACCAGGCGGAGAGACGAGCGATGCGCGACGCGGCTGCTCTGGCCGGCCTCAACGTCTTACAGCTCATCAACGACTACACCGCCATCGCTATCAACTACGGAATATTTAGGAGAAAGGTAATAAAATAATAATAAAATTGATTTATACGCTTTTACAATGTACGATAACATTAAATTACAAGATGTTCTGAATAAAAGCCAGGTTAAAAGTACCCTAAACCGACGAGCATGTATGAAAGGATTGATGAAAGTACAGGAAGCAAGGGAAGTATGTCAAGATCGTAGCAGGTGGAGAACTGTGGTCTTTGCCTACCCTGACGGGAACAAGGCGTGATATTATCTAATGTATGTATGTACATTAGTCTTCCTTCAGTGCATTGTGGTAGCGAAAAGGTTGGCTCAGCATAAGCTGCAGGTGGTCTGCAATGCTGTTCATTCTGCCAGGACCTGCGACTCTTAGCACATTTACTAAACTAAGTACGCACGGCAGCAAACACTTAGAAACAAAACCAGTATAAGCTGAACCAGCGCTATGCTACAAGCGTCGGAACCAGAGACCCGGTCAAGGACAAAGTGTTTCTACCGACTTGCAGCCGTGTGTACATAAGAAACCTGTGATAATGGGAATGAATGGCAATAAAATATAGGATCGGTAGGTTAGTCTAAATTCTTAATACCTGCTTTCGTCCCTATGTATTGCGGACTTGTGTGTTGTTCTTTTTTAGAATTCCGAACCTCGAAAGGAAAAAAAAACGGAGCCCCTATAGGATCACTTTATTGGCTGGATGTCTGTCTGTCAAGAAGTTAAAAACTAAAATCAAATATTGAGGTCTGTTGACCCTTAAAGCTGTGAAATTTATATCTCCATCTCCATACATTTATGAACCAAACCAAAACTATAGGGTATATTACCGTTGACCTAGAATAATGAAATTTGACAAGAAGCTGCGTTTCTTAGCACAAGCATAGGAAAAAAAAAAAATTATTAAATATTACAACTTTTCTCACAAGTAATCATAACCAAGGCTGAGTTACAAAACCTGTAATATATAATTGCCCTGGACAGCAGTCTGCCTCGACCACACACATATGAACGCATATAAAGCTATTCTGCTGTCAGGGCAATTTCTACCCATTTCGAAACGCGCCCCAATTAAGGTGAGCTCAGATTTCAAGTACTCGTACATTCATATATAAGAGGTCAGGTTAGAGTGGACGCGGAGTTTTTAAAATCAAAGGACAAAAGCTTGAAGAATATGATGGTGGATGTGTACGGAACCCTTAGGGCGCGAGTCCCACTCGCATTTGGCCGTAAACTGGAAAGATACAAAGCAGAACCCTTTGATACAAGAGGAAAGTTGATAAGGTGTTGAAAAGTATCAAAATATAAAACTGAAAAACTTCCCCAAAGAAGTATGAGGGGGAAAACCACAATAAATTTTGGACTATGTTATGGTCCAATATTTCAAGTTTTTTCTGTATTTACGTGCTTGGCTGTCTAATCAGTGTCGAATTACGCCACTAATAAGACAGATGGTGCTTTGAGTGGTGATGATCACTTATCATCAGGTTGCCATAAATATCTCTTTCTTTTTTATTAGGAAATCAACGACACAGCGTGGCATGCGTTATTCTTTGACATGGGCGCTGCGTCTACCAAAGCTGCCCTTGTTGAGTACAAAACCGTCAAGATAAAGGAAAGAGGCTACGTTGAAACTGTGCCCCAACTGCAAGTTTTGGGTGTGGGCTACGACAGGTAAGCTTGAGGAGCATCTGTTAATTTTGAATAAAATATAAAAAAAATTGGGGCATAATCACACAAAGTCTTCTGATTCCAAAGTACGCAAAGCTTGAAATATGGGTACTAGAGCCTGATATACATACACAGACATACATAAGTAGATATGTACAGTTTATGTAGTATATACGTATGTAATATGTATGTATGTAGTATATTATTGTGTAGGTATATGTATGTTTATTAATGTATGCTCGTTAATAAACATTTCCACATTGATTGCAGGACGCTAGGAGGTCACGAGATGACGTTGCGTCTCCGAGACCACCTCATAAAGGCGTGGGAGGCGCAGGGGGGCGGTGACGTCAGAGCTTCCCCCCGCGCGATGGAGAAACTGCTGCGCGAGGCAGAGAGGCTGAAGGTTGTGCTCTCGGCCAATACAGAGTTCTACGCGCAGATTGAGAGTCTGCTCAATGATAAAGACTTCAAGCAACTGGTGAGTGAATTCTTTCAATAAATCATAAATACATAATAATCCACTGAATAGAGAATAAAAGTGGAGGGTTACCTTACAAACGGTCTGGTAACTTTATTTTTTTTTTATGTTGTCTAGGATGGTTTAAAAACTTGGATCCAGAAAAGCATTTTTTTTGTTTTTATATTTGTATATTGTATATTTGTTTATTGCACTCATGTACATAGTTAAAGATCTTATAGTTAAGGTACAGTTGGTGCAAGGGTGTCGCAAAATTTAAATTGAATTTACTATTTAATAAATTCAAATTAAACAAAGCTAAACATGCAAATTAGGTCACATTACAATATTCGACCATATTAAATTAATTTATACATTAAATCTAGAATATAGCACATGTCAAATAACATTAAAATTAACGGTGTATCTCACTATTTCCATTGCGAATTTCCATTGATGGAAATACTGAGACTGTTTGTGACTGCTTGTCCCACTATTTAATACATAGTTTGAGAATTTGGTTTACATCGCATGTCATATAAAATTCAATAAATAAAAAGTAAAATTTAATATTAGTTGCTCCAGTTGTTGTGAAATTGTTGTCTAATTGTTGTGGAGTGAGTTCTCTACCGACTCAGAGTTTTATCATTGATAAATATTGCCATATTTCTCAGGTACTGAAACTTTGTGATGCTACATTTTCATCCGAATTCTATCTTCTTCTTCTTTAATTTAAGAGCTAGGCTCTTGTCGGTGCAGCATCCCTGTCAGTTTAACTGTGCAACTCCCTCCATCTCATCCGAATTCTATGACAATATAATATGCCCTTACTCATTCGATGCCCCAAGACGGGCGTCGATGTCAAGGCCGATCGAAACGAATCCGAAACGATGCAGAGTCGATCTCGTAACGTTCTACTCAGACTGGATCTAAGGAGTAAATAGCGGTTTTCAGGCTAATTTCATTTAAAATAGACCTTACAAGAAGGTCAACGGTTTGCTGAATAAGGGCTTTTCTTTCATGTAGTAAGCAAAGAAAAAGCATTTTCGCAAATCCTATACTATTAAACGAGCAATATATGTATATATTTGTAATCGGTTTCTCGAAAATGGCTCTAACGATTTTGATAAAATTTAGTATCCGGGGGTTCTAAGTTCTAAGTTAAGTTTGTGGTTTCCGCACTTAGTCCAGTAAGGACCATTGTGCGTGGGCCTATGTGGCCGTCAAGTTAGCCACCCTAACTGTTGCCAGAACTCAGTCAGTTTGTCCAGTCTGTTGGGTATTTGATCTAGGGTTATGTCCGCTCCAAGTGTGTTTTCTCTGATGCTTTTAATTACTTTGCATTCCAGAATTACGTGTTCGATGGTTTCGTCCGTTTCCATGCAGGCCCTACATAGAGGGCTGTCGGTTATGCCTATAGTGTGGTAGTGTTTGTTGAGAGCAATGTGACCTGTTATTGTGCCCACTACATTGCGGAGTTTTGTCCTATTCATCTGTAGTAGCCGTCTTGTTAAGCGTGTGTTAGTTGATGTTATAATTTTTTTTGATTGTTTGCATGTTGCAATGTCATTCCATTGTTTGCCTGCTTCATTTCGTGTTTTTTCTCGTATCCATGTCCGAAACTGGTTGAAGGGTAGCGGCAGCATTGGTTCTGGTCCTTCATAGATCTCGTTGGATCCTCCCCTTGCCAATTGATCTGCTGCGTCGTTTCCCAGAGAACCACTGTGTCCTTTTATCCATTGTAATGTTATGTTGTTCTTATGTGATGACTTTTGTAATTCTTCATGGCATTGTAATATTAGTCCTGAGGTTGTATAGCTACCTTTCAGCGTTTCGAGTACCCGGGGTAGTATCCGGGGGTTTTGAGGACGAAAAATCATCAATGATATTAATGAAGTATCATCAGCAAATAACACAATCTTTGACAGATTCTTCACCACAGAAGGAAGGTCATTAATATAAATAAGGAATACAAATGGCCCTAATATGGACCCTTGAGGTACGCCAATTTTGACAACAGATCCCAGTGATTTCGTCCTGTTTACTTGTACCTTTTGAATCCTGTTTTCCAAATATGACCTAAGTAGTTTAAGTGAATTATTCTTAACACCGTAATGTTCAAGTTTTAGCAACAATGTGCTATGATCTACGCAATCAAATGCCTTGGATAGATCACAGAAGATACCAATAGCATCTTCAGATTTTTCCCACGCGCAAAAGATGTATTTTAAAAGTGCAGTCCCGGCATCCGTTGTACTGCGCCCTTTCGTGAAACCAAATTGATGGTCATGTAGTAAGTTATTTCTATTGAAGTGTGAAAGCATTTGATTGAGTATGACCTTCTCAAAAATTTTACTAAGTACAGGTAAGACTGATATTGGTCTAAAATTACTGGGATCCTTTTTGTCACCAGCTTTGAATAATGGAACTACTTTACTTTTTTTCATTAAGTCAGGAAATGTACCATGATCGACACAATCATTGAATATAACAGCTAAATATGGAGATATAGTATCAATGATCGCACTACAGACTTTTACTGACATTCCCCATAGGTCCTCAGTAGTTTTCATTTTAATACTTTTAAAGGCTTTAATAATTTCGTTAGGGGTGACATGATTGAACCCAAATTCAGTTTCGCAGGCGTCAACATTCTTTTGAAGTAAATCGCTAGCAAGTGAAGATGAAGAATTGAGTGACTCTGTTGTTTTCAACAGCACGTCCTGCAGCTCCCCAGGAATTACTCTCCCTCATAGTGTACGCTTGCAAAGACGAATGCGTCCATAATTGCGTGGTTTAAACTGCTCAAGCATATGCGGTAATTGCTTAGGCCTAGAAAGTGATAACAGCGACACGAACATCATAGACGAAGATTTAGAAGAAGAGGGTGCTATGTTTGAAGATGACTGAATATTACTGACGATTGATGATGACTTACATTAAAATAAGATCGCATTTAACATTTGAAATTTCTATTAGTTCAGAGTGGGTTTCTCCGTGCCACAGGTTTAAATGGCCTAGGCCTGTGGAAGCCTCTTTTCCTTTAAAAAGTAGCGCCCCTTGAGAGGGTGGTGAGGTTGAACGCCATGTTTTTGCAAAAAAAAAAAACTAATAATTGCTACTTGACACCCCCCGTAACTCTGGAACTGTTCACTTTAGCAAGATTACGAGATATACTACGTTTGTTTGCATTTCAATATAGATTACTTTTGCCCTTGGCACTTTTGAGCAAAACCGCATAGTTTTCGAAATATTTAAGAAAAACGAATAAAACCCAACTTCTCCCCCCTCCCCAAACCCGACGCTAAAAATGGTGTAACTTTATACCAAACAATAAACAATATGTGGATTGTACAGAACAATTTGGAGCTGGAATGATACTTTTACTTTGGATGTTGAGGTATGTTTTTTGGGCTATTTGCAGCATACTACGAGTATATTCCTCCGAGGCGCCAAAATTTTGTCTTCGTGGAAACCAGCCATAAGAGTAGGTATGTGTGTTAATCCGCGTACCGACAATCAGACGTAAGGACGGACATGATGAAAATATATGTGTTCCTTGTAGTATAGAACCCTAAAAAAGTTTTAATGGCCCAGTTCCTATCTATTGTATAATGGCTAATGTAATAAAACAAAAAATTACCAATGCACCGAAATATTTCTGGAGTTTCATTAAATCTAAATCTCCTTCTAACCCAGAACCTATTACCATTACTTATAATGAAAAATTTTCCTCTGATTCTCAAACTATATGTAACTATTTTAATGATTATTTCCATTCTGTTTTTGTAGACCCTTCTTCTTCTGACTTATTCACTGTTGATGAATCTGACATAGAGACACTGACTGTCCCGTTAATATATCCTCTGTCTGCGTTGAGTCCAAAGTTTTAAAGATTCTTAAGAATATTAACATTAACAACGGAGCTGGTACTGATCAGATTCATCCGGTTTTTATAAAAACATGTGCTGAAGAGCTGGCTTTCCCATTAACCTTGCTATTTCAAATATCCTTGAAAGAAGGTTGTTTTCCCAGTGTGTGGAAAAGAGCTCTTATAATACCGATTCACAAGGGTGGAAGTCGTAATGAGGTACAGCAATATAGGCATATACCTAAACTTTGTGTCTTTGGTAAACTCTTCGAAAAACTAGTCACAACAGAATTAACCTGCATCTTATCTCGGCACATCTCCGCTCATCAGCATGGATTTTCCCGTGGTCGTAGTGTCGACAACAACTTAGTTACTTACACTACTTTCATCACAGAAGCTCTCGATGCTGGCTTTCAGGTCGATGCTGTGTATACCGATTTTTCGAAAGCATTTGACAAAATCAATCACAATAATTAAATTAATAATAATTAAATTGACTTATTATATATAATTACGTAAGCTACGAAGGGTCGGTATACACGGCGACCTCCTGAGGTGGGTAGCATCATACATAAGTAACAGAAGTCAGGCTGTCTCACTTAAAGGTTTTACCTCGAGGTTCCTAACAATACCTTCGGAAGTTCCTCAAGGTTCCCATTTGGGACCTTTTCTGTTCACACTATATCAACGATGTAGGTAAAACATTCAGTAACTCCTCCCATCTACTCTATGCGGATGATACCAAAATCTATAAAGTTATTAAATCTCAATGTGATTGTCATTCGTTGCAAGCTGATATAGATGCCTTTTATGGATACTGTGAGAGAAATCACTTACATCTTAATAAGGACGATTGTTACATAATTACCTTCTCTCGTAAACATAATGTAATTTATCATCGTTACACTTTGTCTGGAATCGTTTTAAAAAGAGTAAGTGAAATTAGAGACCTAGGAGTTACGTTAACAACATTGTTGACAAAGCTTTCAAGCAACTTGGTGTAATACTTCGATTATCTCGCCCTTTTATTAATGTTATTACTCTTAAAATATTATATTATGCATTTGTTCGTAGTCACCTCGAGTTTGGAAGTATTATATGGAATCCGCAATATGCTGTACACGTAAGTCGTATTGAGAAAATACAAAATAAATTTCTTAAATTTTTAGATTATCGAACTGGAAATTATTTCACGAATTATGAAGTTGCCGCTAAACGCTAAATTTAAACTTAGTATTTTTGTTCAAAATAATAAATGGTCTTATTGATTTCTACTCATTACTGGAAAAAGTGTGTCTTAGAATCCCATATAGAACCGTCTCACGTTCTAAATTTACCTTTCATTCTGTAACACAAACTATGCTATGAACTCTTTCTTCTCTCGTGCTATGGGTAATTACAATTCTAATCTCACTGATATTAATATCTTCTTCCTTTCCTTGTCGCAGTATAAATCACAGTTAGCAGGATAACTGTTCAGTTTTGTTTGATGTTTAGTGATTTTGATGTAACTATTATTTGTAACCTTTTGATCGCGCTTCCAAATTTTTTGGCGCTTCGTTTTGGGTGCTCGTTACATTTACATGTTTGTTTTATTGTAATTTAGGGGACTCCAGGACTGTTTAGTTCTACTATCAATTTAATTGTTTATTAAAGACTGTTTGTTCCTTAATAAATAAAAAAAAAATAAGGCTGTAAGTTTTCCGAACAAAATAAAATAAAAATCACTTTATGTATAATTTTTTCTTGTCGCTCCTTTTTCTTTCACATTGCGACACTTTGTTTATGAAGCTATTTAATTTAACTGGTGCCTTTATGAGATATGAATGTGAACATCCATGCAAAAGGGTTTCTAGTGGTCGGAACTTTTAACCCCCTTTTTATCTGATAATTTAATCAGGTATCTTTTTTTTAAATTAATTTTAGGAGGACCAACAGCTAGATTTGACTTAATTAATAATTACATAAGCACCAAAAAGCCAATTACAGGTCTCCACCATTAAACAACAGAGCATTTAAATGAAAAAGGTTGTCATACACTCATTAGGTTATAAACTCATCGCTCGCAAAGATTACGTTCAGTAAAAAAAAATCCTGTTTAATAAACGCCTCGCCGTATCGGTACTCGTGTTGAATAAGTAAATCAAAATCTTTAGCTAGTTTATTGAAATTGTTGCACGCACGCCAAAGAAATGTATTCTGACGGTAATTTGTGGAAGCTAAGGGAATATAAATGGTGGCACTAAAACGGAAGTTCGGTCGAGGGGTTCTCACTGAAATTTTTGACAAGTCGGGACAGTTAATTTTATTTGTAGTGACTTTTAGCAAGAATGTTACGTTTGCAATTTCTCTCCTCACGGAGAGCGGGAGAAGATGGTGTTTTTTTGCATAATTCCGAATAATTTTCAGAGCAGTACCGCTCTTTTGTTCGAAAACAGATGTGACGCATGAACTTTTTCTGGATACTTTCAATTTGATCAATATACTTTGCATACATGGGATTCCACACTGGAGACGCATATTCTAAGATGCTACATACAAAACAACTATATAGAATTTTTAGGGTCTTGGGCGAAATCCCTAGAGGAACGCAACATAAACCCGAGAGCTTTGTAAGCCTTAAGGACCATAGCATATACATCAATGCATACATGGGATTCCACACCGGAGACGCATATTCTAAGATGCTACATACAAAACAACAATAAAGAATTTTTAGGGTCTTGGGCGAAATACCTAGAGGAACGCAACATAAACCCGAGAGCTTTGTAAGCCTTAAGGACCATAGCATATACATCAAATAATAGCTTAGAGTCATGCAAAACCCCTAGATCTCTAATGCAAGTGTCACGCTGTAGGGTTTTGCCCTTAAGAGTATAGTTAAAAGTAACCACGTGACGTTTCCGGCTAAAGGAGACCACACTGCACTTATTAAGGTCCAGAAGATGCTCAGCGCAATAGTTTTCAAGACGACAAAGGTCAGCCTGTAGGGATTCTGCATCAGCTAAACAAGACACTTTGGTAAAAATAGGTCCCAAATCCCGACTACATCTTTTGCTTGGACGCCCACAAATATCCTACTATGATTTTTTTTTATGTCGTAGGTAACCCGGCAAGAGTTCGAGGATCTGTGCGCGGATCTATGGCCGCGCGTGACCGGCGTGATCCAGCGCGCGGTGGCGGCGGGGGGCGGCGCGGGGGAGGGGGCGCGGCTCGTGGTGGCGGGGGGGGGGGTCGCGCGCGCCCGCCGTGCTGCTCAAGCTGCGGGAGGCGGTGGGGCACGAGCCGGCGCGCTCCATCAACGCGGACGAGGCCGCTACTATGGGCGCTGTGTACAGGTAACTACGGGGGGGTCGCGGGGAGGGGGCGCGGCTCGTGGTGGCGGGGGGGGGGGTCGCGCGCGCCCGCCGTGCTGCTCAAGCTGCGGGAGGCGGTGGGGCACGAGCCGGCGCGCTCCATCAACGCGGACGAGGCCGCTACTATGGGCGCTGTGTACAGGTGACATTACTCTTATAATCTTCTGTCTACCAACCATTCAATTTCAAGTTAGGATCGCTGTTTCTTGTCCATGATATTTGCAGGGACCTGGATTTTTATGTTTTGGGGGTAAAGGGGCTGGGCTCCTAGTTCCCAATGGCCACTGCGACCTGCATAGATCTATTGTAGCCAACCCTTTATACTACATCTCCTCAGCCAAACCGACAACCTCAAAGAAGCTGACGATCTGCCTAGGGTTGAGAGTTCAGGCATCCGTTGGGTGTAGTATATGTCCTCCTGTTTCCCGACTTCTGCTGTGAGTTAGTGCATCACAGTGGCAGATTAGGTGTATAGGCGTTTCGTTGTTCTCTGGACAAAATCAGTAGTATGGGTTTTCGTATAAGCCCATTCTGTTTAGGTGCTTGTACAACCTAGAATGTCCGTAGGGCTCTTATGAGTATCCTAAATTGATTCCGATTTAGCACTTATAGTCAGTGGATCCACCGCAGCGCGGTAAAGTCGGAAACCGACATGTCTGTGGCACCACCGCAAGACGGTGGATTAGCAGACTTTTGGAAATGCGCCCAATTCTTTTAAATAACTGATGCTATCCTACCCTAACCTATTGTGACAGACTCTAGTATAAACAAGATAGCTATATAACCGCCAAGCATTATGAATGACGCAAAGTGTCAACGGTTTTTATAATACCAAAAATAGGGCGGCAATTACACAAAAAATTGAGACAGGTTTGCTCAATAAAATTGTATGAAGGGATATAAGACATTTTTTCATAATTTATTGCTTTTATAATAAAAATTTTGGCAACATTTCACCAATCCAACTCATTTGTTTGTGTTTGTGAATAATACGCATTATAATAACGGCCAGCTAACCCTCATTTCAACTAGTTCAGAAACTTGTTTTTTAGTATTTTGGGCATAGGATCTGTTTATTTTCAAATAAAAAATTTATCAAAGTTCAAATAAAATACGTCGAAAAAGGACTTTTCATGTAAAAATCCCCAACAATCGGTGCTTGAATGTAAAATGACTCCTCACTGACCAGGGTCTGTGCATCCACCGCACGGCGGTGCCACAGATACGCCATTGACTGAATTTTTGACAGCCACTGACAAGAGGTTAAAAGCTTCAGATGTGTATTTCTTTGAATAGCCTTGGATCAACTGTTTTGAGAGACCAGTTGAACCTTGCCAAGCTACGATTGACTCGCACTTCGCCCAAGCTCCTAGCTCAAACCTGGTGGCAGATTTAGGGATTAAGGCTGGTTCCGGTCCAGTAAATTCAGTTCCGGAGCCTTCTCTTCTCCGATTATGTTCGGCTCGGACACTAGCCAAACATCATCGGAGAAATAAAATCTTCCCGACTTCGCTGGCTAGGACATGTGGAGAGGATGGGAGAGGATCGAGCCGCAAAGAAAGCTTATCTTGGCCAACCTTCTGGGCGTCGTCCGGTGGGGCGTCCAAGATACCGCTGGAAGGATGAAGTCGCCAAAGACCTGAAAGAGCTGGAAGTGCCCGTCTGGTCAGATTTGGCACAGAATAGAGACGAATGGCGTACTTTAATGTCGGAGGCCAAGATCCACTTCGGGTCGCTGAGCCAGCGAAGTAAGTAAGTAAGCCTTCTCTTGCCAGTTCATCTGCCACCTCGTTTCCTCCTATTCCCGAGTGCCCTGGAACCCAACCTAGGGTAACTTTGTTTTTTGGTCCTAATTGGTTGAGGGCTTTTATACCTACACTCCATGGTGAGTTGTAGGTAATTTTATCGGATTTCAGTGACATTAGGGCTGCCTGACTATGCAATAGGATTGCAATTTTCTTACTGGAGTATTTGAGGTTTTCGTGCGCGCAATCCAGTATCGCATACATCTCAGCTTGAAAGGCAGCTTTTTAAATGTGGGCCGCTTGCCAAACACGCCTGCTCCAGCAAGGCCGTCACGTTTCGAGCCGTCGGTGAACCAGACGAGCGCTGTCGTTTTGAAATGTTCGGGTACAGATTTTTCCCAATCATCCCTTGAGGGTATTATAACTTCGTATCTTCGTATAGCTGTCCCTTACACCCTGTATTTATATTTGTTAGTTTTTTTTTAACAATAAGCCATAGAACAGGAAACGCTATGTTTATTCCACTAAAGTCACCTATCCAGATTTTTAAAATTTTAATTAGTTTTACTAATTTATGAATTGATTGATTGTTTTGGTGTCCTGTTTATCACTTGAGAAATAATAAAAAAGAATTTATTTTTTTATAATCGATTACCAAAATGTGAAAAATGAGGTACGTTTTATTTCAGAGCGGCATCCCTCGCTTCAGGCTACAAAGTGGCACCTCTCAATGTTCGCGACGCGGTCTTGCTGCCCATACAAGTGGTGTTTACCCGACATGTCGACGGCAACGATAAATTGGTAAGTTAGCTGGCATGTTTTTCCATATTGTCGGTGAGACTTAAGGTCGACAATATAACGAGCTTGCTCAGAGAGACTATTAAATAAATTCGGGGTATATGAACTCGGAAACACAGATCATACAGAGAATTTCACCCCCTAGCTGTGCGCATTATAAAAAAATTTGCAAAGCGCTTTGTGCGAATGTGTGGAATATCAACCAAGTATTGATGATATCTTGGGTGCGTCTGGTCTCCCGATGCTAGAAGGAGGTGGCGGTATAAGCTCTTGGAGTCCTTGGGCACATTCTCCGAAGTACAATCTGTAGAAAAAGATATTTGCGAGGCGGTGACCGATTTTCTACTCACTGTATATACAGTGTTTCATCTCCTGAAATTGAAAGCAAAAATGCGTTATTGTTAGCGGTGCGGCTGGCTCCATGGATCGCAGTTGTTGGTGGACGGTACAATATGCAGAAGACTACTGCCAGTACCCATCCTTTGGTTTAAATTCCCCGCCTTTTACGACACCCACGGGTAGAGCTGCGTTGGTACCATTATCCGGCACCTCATGCGCACGTTAAAATACCCACTACTTCGCACAAATGCACGTATTTGTTTTACTATTTCGGTGGGCTTTGTCGTCAGGTTTGCTGTTTTTATGAATGTTTGTTTCGTAGTCTGATATGTGCTAATCGACCAGATAACACATTTGCGCATATTTTGTATCTATACATACATGTTTCACTAAAGTAGACGCTCGTGCATGTTTATATTCATTTTATGTTTCCATAATTTTAACTTACACTCATCCAAATCGACTCGTTTTCATATCCGAAGCAAAAAGTAGCTTCAGTAATACTTTATTGAGAAAAGAATTTTAGAATGCGAGCTTTATGGCAGACGTCAATTTGGTTACTCATAATGAAATCATAGATGCAATAAGCTAGAATCGTTAAATGTTTCCTTTTATTTGCTCACCATTCATGTCCTTGCATTATGTAATATTTGTGTCTTTATGGTCTTATCTAACATGCATGAATGTTTCAGGATGAGGTAAGCTTCTTCTTATTTTCTTTGTTAACTAATCATTACCAAATATTTGTGCCATTATAGTTTTGCTTCATATACGTTTCAGGTTAAGGTAAGTTACTTCAGTCATTGTTACACGTTTTGGGTTTCATAACTTTTACTACAGCACTTATACTAACTTGTATTATGTGCTCACTCTTCCGTTTTGTTTTTATATTTTTTTGCTTAATTATTTAACATGGTGCTTATATTGCATGTACCTATTAACTGTAACATTATGTTTCTAAGTTGTATCCTTCATTTCTACTTACAATATTGGACTTATGCGACGCAATTGTTGTTACAGATAAAGCGGACACTCTTCAGCCCCATGAACCCATACCCTCAAAAGAAAGTGATTACATTCAACAAACACACTGATGATTTCTCATTTAACGTCAACTATGCAGAATTGGACCATATCCCGTCTACCGAACTGCCTAATATTGGCGCATTGAACCTGACTCAAGTCATCCTGAGCGGCGTCGGAGCAGCACTAAGCAAACATTCAGGGGAAAACGTCGAACATAAAGGAATTAAAGCCCATTTCAACATGGACGACTCCGGCATACTAAACCTCGTCAATGTAGAATTCGTAGCCGAAAAAACGGTCACAGAAGATGAATCCGACAGCACCTTCTCCAAAATCGGAAGCACGATTAGCAAGTTCTTCGGTTCTGATGCGGAAGCACCAGAAAAACAAGGTGAAAACACCGAACAGAAACCAGAAGAGGCTCCACAAAACGACACGGCCAAAGCCAATGAAACCACTACCGAAAAACAAAATACAACAGAAACTAAAGAGGCTAAAGAGAAATCCAAACCTAAGATCGTGGTTCTAAAAGAACCGATCAAGTCTGAAGAACAAACTTTGAGTCTTACGCCTTTGTCAGAAGATCAGTTCAAATCTTCGAAGGCAAAGATCACCGAGTTAAATCAAATTGATAGAAAACGTGTTGAAAGAGAAACTGCACTCAATAATTTGGAAGCGTTTGTTGTTGATGCCCAAATGAAAGTCGATATGGAGGAATACGCAGAATGCGGCACAGCGGAAGAAATCGAAGAAATCAAGAAACTGTGCAGTGAAGTTTCAGAATGGCTGTATGATGACGGCTACGAAGCCGAAACAAGCAGTTTCAATGAAAAACTTAAACTACTTCATGACAAAACCAATCCTATATTCTACAAACATTGGGAGCACAAAGAGAGACCAGACGCGATCGCTACAATGAAAAACATGCTTAACAGCTCAAACGAATTCTTAAAAATGGCAAAGAATTTCACCAAAGATACTAACGCTGAAAAGGATATATTCACCGACGTAGAAATTGACGTTTTAGAAAAGAAAATAATTGAAACGCAAACGTGGTTGACCAAGTCGATCGAAGAACAAAACGCGTTGAAAAAGAACGAAGAAATAAAACTTACAATCGATAGTATAAGAGAAAAAATGTCGACTCTAGATAGGGAAGTAAAATATCTAGTTAATAAGATGAAGATATGGCGGCCTAAGAAACCTGTTAAAAAAGAAGAGAACAAAACTGTAACGTTCACCGAAGCTGAAGGTGAGAAAGAGAAGGAGACTCAAGGAGAGAAGCCAGTCGAGGAAACCCCTGGAGAAAAACAGGAGAGCGAAAAGGAAACAGTGGAAACTACAACCGAGAAGCCACTACAGTTAGAAGGCGGTGATACTGACGAACATTCCGAATTATAATAGTGATGTGAAAGTAATTTAATTTATTAGTCTAATTTATTTTTAAATTTTAATGTGAATGGCATGTTGGCTTTTCGCACTTGAAAGAACTCAGATAATGTGTTCTTTTACGTTATAATATCTGTGAGAAACTGCTTCCTGGTCCCAATAATCCTTGATGCTATGGGAAATAATATAATAGTAAGTAAAAATAAAATTTTGAGTCCCTGAACCTAAGTCCCTGCTGTATACCTAAATATAATAAGGTGTTTCCTAAATAGCCGCAAATATGAGGGCCATAATATTTGGCCATATGTAAACATTGTGTTTGTTGTGTCTTAGAGTGATTGCTATTCTTATGTTTTTGTTAGTATACCAGTCAGTATGTACACACGACCGGACATCAGTAGAAACACTTTGGACCTTATAGCGTGGTAATAGAGTTAAGTCTCTACCGACAAGCGGTTGACCGTACCTATAGAACCGGCTTTGCCTTGTTTGCGATCACATGATTGGCCAATATTGTATTTATGTCGGTATGATGGAGTTTCGTTTAACCCTAAATAAAAAGGTTTCTTTGTGCAGTTTCTTTGCTTCAACTCAGGAATTGTCTTAATAGTTTACAGACAAGATAAACCGCTACCGCACCCACTATCCCAGGTTTACCGAAAGGTTACCGAATAGGTTTTTTCTGTTAACCGTTTTTTATGATGACGCTTGTAAATGTTAACCGTTCAAAATGGTTAATTTTTTTTTCAATGTTATTTATATTTCGACGTTGTTTGGTCCACTACACAGTTTTAGATTTTGGATGATATGTTTTTACGGCGTTATAGGAAGCACCTTATTTTTTAATAATTTATTTGAATACGTGGATGATATAAATTAAATGTGCGACCGTCAATGACAATCCTGAGGATCTCTGAGAGCTCATAAACCCGGCATTCTACATTTGTCTCAGGCAATTGGCGTCACTACAACATGGGCGCGCAAAACGCGCGTTTGTTTGATACAGACGAGGTGTGGTTGTAAGTCAAAAGCACACACGTTTGACTCGCGTACAGTCCTCGTCTGCATCGATACGAACGCAGCGCGCGCATTTTAACGCCTTCCACGTAGTCTCTTAGATCAAAATTAACTTTTTCTAACCAGCAAATGTACAAAAACATTATAAGTAAAAAATCCTTCAGGATGTGAATCTGCTCATGAAACTGAATTAACTTTTTAATATTATCATGTCGAAATACGAAAGTATTTATTTAGCAAATATAAATGTGCTATCAGCTAATGCAGTTTCTAGGGGAATTTGAAACTTTTTTTCGTATTTAGACCTTCGTTACAGTACTTTAGGAAATTTTATTTAGTTTTAAACGCAGATTCACATCCTTTACGGATGTATTCCCTTTTTTACATGTTTACTTCTTTTAGTATTGTTCTACCAGATCATCTTAATCCGTGTGCAAAAGTGGATCTTAAATTCTTTTAACATCTCACGAAATAAAAATATAAAAAACAGATAAAAGACTGTGTTAAGATATATGAAATGTCTATTTATTATTATTTGTAAATGATTGAAACAAATATAAAATTTATTTATTTAATTTCGTATAGTGGCTGGCACAAAATACGTAGATTTATTTATTATTGATTTCCATCAAGTTTTTGTAAATCTTGATATATCCATTTCATATATTGGTGCGAAAAGCGAACGAGTCTGCTACAAAGATGCATTTTAAATCTCAAGTTGTTTTCGCCGCCTTCCTTTTCTAGATTCCATTTTTAAAAGTGGATTTGAAGTATGTACAGCGTGACTTTTAATTGGTTTTGTTCCCTTACTTTCCCAAAGATATTCGATAAAAAAAAATTCGACTTCATACTAAAGTGGTCACACTGGTCACGTGATCGTCCCATTTTGTATTATATGGGATTAATTTGTTTTATTTTGCTTGTTATCATGAGTAGAATCACTGGGCTTTGGGAACGAAACCAATGAATACAGCGTGAATTTGTGTTGGTTTCGCAACCGAAGCCCAGTGATTCTACTCATGATTACAAGCAACTTTTCCGAAGAAAAATTTTTTTTACTCGTAAATTTTTTTTGCTTCTCCATAGTTAAGTGGTCACGTGATCGACTCATTTTGTATGGGGAGGCGAAAAATTTTTTTCGAGTAAAAAATTTTTTCTTCGGTAAAGTTGCTTGTTTTCATGAGCAGAATCACTGGGCTTCGGGTGCGAAACCAACACAAATTCACGCTGTAGTCACATTGTATAGTACAGGTCGCGGCGGCGTGTACCAACAGTGACGGTGGAGGGTTAGTAGGTAGTTCCACATGGGTAATTGGCAAAATCTTTCAAATTCGGTAACCACATAAAATCACAATAGTATATAGAGATTTAGTTCCAAGCTACTCGATAATTTTCTCTTCTGTTTTGGTCCGTAGTTTTAGAGAAATTATAAAGATGCAAAATAAAATAAACTCACACTTATGAAATTATGTATAATAATTATAAAGTTTGTTACATTTTTACAATGACGTTATAACCTAAACAGAAACTTATGAAAATATAGGAACAAAATTTCGACGACACGAAAATTAAACGTCCTTCTAAACTAAAAAAAATATGATAAAGGATGAAAATGAAATATATCGTCTATTATAATAATATTTAATAAAATGAGCTGCATGACATAATAAAAGATTTCAAATTTGGTAGCGACCGGGATAAGGCATAATTCCATACACGATTCGCACGCCTGCCCGGACACCGCGCCCTTCCCTCGCCATATATATCTGTTCGTCTTCTATAGTGTCGATTATTATTATTATTTATTAATGAAAACTTACATTAACAGCTTACGCTAAACATGCAAGTCCTTAATCTAATATAGTAATAGCACAAAAAATATCTGAATCACTATGCAGCGACAATAGTTGTTTTAGTATAAATGATGGCAACACTCACACTTTTTAGACCAGTATTCGGCAACGCAGATGGCCTTTGGTCTGGCCTTGTACAGATCCTTTAGCGAGCATATTGTGGGGCTTGATGCGCATGCTGTGAGGTAGGACATAGTTTGTGGCATCACACCGCAGGCGCAGATGTTTCTGCTAGCTTCTATTAACCGTCACTGTTGGACTTACCTTACGCGCCGCGCTCTTTGTTTATTGAGATCGGTGATTTGAAGAGAAGTACTGCATATGGGGACTCCATAAGCCTAGTGACACACCCTTGTTGAAACCCCTTCCCCACCCCCATCCCCAAAATCAAGTAACTTTTTTCATGTAAAGACAATTAAAAAATAAATTAAATATCATGTGAAAGTGACCGCAATATGTATGTATGATACAGAAAACGCCGCTGTCCATCCCCTACCTATTACAAACCTTACGAAAGAAGATAGGGTGGTCATATTAATTTCATAGATTTACAATTTTAATCTAAAAAAGTTATTTTTCTATCCCTAGGCTGGCAGTACTTCTCTTTCTACTCTGTATGCTTTACATACCTACCTACGTCATGTAACCCAAAGCGTATCTTTACGATTTCGTATGTTTTTTAATGTTGTTCTGTTCATTTTTACCACAAATAAGGTGCGCAGGTTTATAAGTTATGAATTAAATAAGTGCCCTGTTTTGTTACTTATCTTTTTATTTAAGTTTTCTATCGATGTATTAATGTTACGGGGCTTCTCTCTAGGTGTTTTACCCGGCGATTGCAAAGTATAATGAGGTGTAATGTTTTATATTGTGTCGCAGTGCCCCCGAGGTATTGGAAGTTAAACTTTATGTGATATACTTATTATTATACCTAAAAGGCTACAAGTTTGTAAGTTGGGTCATTTTCATACTGTGAAGTTGCTTACCTATATTATTTTTTTCTCGAAATAAAGACAGAAGTATATAGAATACTTCTCACTTGCCTTCACTATTCTTAATGATTCTCTCAATCTATTGCCGTCACTTTCTTTGTCATCAAAACAGAAAGTGACAGAGCTTCACCTTTATCAAATTAAATAAATGAAATCCATTTTTTTGAACCTGACATCCGTTTGCCCACTCACAACTTTTGTTCTACGACTTTGCTAACAACGCACAAAAAAATTTCAACTTCCAATCCAAAATGTGTTGGTCACTTACGTTACCTTGTAGTAAGTTGACAAATTTTTGCGCGTTAGCAAAGTCGTAGAACAAAAGTTGCTACTTTTGACCGCACTAATAAATAAGTGGTCAAACGGTTTTCAGGTATAAAAAAACTAAGTACCTCAACATGGGGTGATTCTTTAATGCAATATTTTTCAACAAAATCAACAAATAGATTAAAAATAAATTAATTGACAATCAAACACTGTTCCTTACCTTACTTAGTAATTATAGTATAGGAGTTTCCATACTTCTTTCAAGCTCTTGTCTCAACTTCCAATCAGTTCTCCCCGCAGGTGTTATACTTCCTGATATAACAATAAATAGTAATAATCTAATAATTCAAATATTATTCTTACCTTTTTAAGAGTTGATTAGGATTATTTATTTTATTTTTGAAATCTCTTACGTCATTCGGTGAAATTCAAGAATTGATACAAGTATACAACTTACGTTATGAAAATGACCTAATAGTATGTAATGTCTGAAGTGAGATTTATTCAATACCCAGTCGCAAAAATAAATTATGCAATGAATGGACAGATCGCATTTTTATTTACATCTGAATAAGGGTTGTTTTCCACCATTGCTGTACGATGGGAGCAAAAACTGTGACTCAGAATAAGGCAATAAACTGACAATCCGCTTCCCTTGCAATCTCCCCCGCAACCCCGCGTGCACCTGCCCGCGCGATTCAAGTGGTGCTCTTGCGGGTCAGTTGTACTGATTATGCAGGTCTACGCGCTTCCAATTTCAAATTCGCGCTCGATGTATGTAGGGTGTGGCTGTGAGCTGAGAAATTTCCAATAGGATTGCTCAATTTTCCTGGCTTGTCAAATACAATGTCAAATTAATGTGAATCTGCCCATGAAACTGAACAACTTTTCCCAAGGAAGAGGTCAAAATACGAAAAACCACGACCTTCCATACAAATTACGCTATCAGCTGTTGCAGTTTATAGGGGAGGTCAAAAATCTATTTTGGTATAATTAAATATTATGTGACTATGTTGCTTGGGAAAAATTTATCAGTTTCATGGTCAAATTCACACCCTTTAGTATCACACCTTTCTTTCCGTTGCACGCAGTATATACTCGTATATACTTAAAACGGGAGCGAGAAAAGTTAAAACATTAAATAATATGACTATTCATACTCGTCGTTAACAAATCGATAGCGCGTTTCATAAACTGAGTGGCGCCATCTAACGGTGAGTAGTGTTCTGGTGTAACAGTTATGTGAAAAGTTGTAATATTTAATGATTTCAGACTTTTTCCTTTGCTTGTGCTATGACACCTAGCTTCTTGCCAAATTTCATTATTCTGGATCAACGGGATAATTCTCGACCTTCCCGTTGACCTAGAATAATGAAAGGCCTTACAGGTTTCGGTTTGGTTCATTGGCCGTATCTTTTGATTGTGTTGTTGCAAAATCTTGGAATTATTACAGCTTCAAGAGTCCATGGACCTTAATATTTGATACCTTTAGGCGCAGCGCAGACAGAACGGAATAATCCTCGCGCGGGCTCGGGCATTTTCTGAGGGATCGCGGATGCTCGAGCATGCGCGCGACCGCGCGAGCCTGCGCGAGTAAACCTTCATCTTCTACCGAAACATGCCAGTTTGTCGCGGTTCGTCAACAATGGTGGACTGGGATATCGTTATAATTGCGCTTTAGGTAGGTAAATCTCAAAAAACACGCCCTCCCTCTTTGAACTCACTGAGAACACTGCGCCATAGAGGAAATAAATCACTCCGCACTGCGCGCTCGCCGCCGCGCGCTGTCTCGACGCCGCGCGGGGATGCCCGCGTATCCTCGAGGATGCGCGAGCATTTTTTGTCGGGTTCAAGCATATATGCACTTTATTTCAATGACGTTAAAGTTGATTTTCGAGTGCCTTAACAAAATCCTCTTCGATGCGCTCCTCTCTGTCTGCGCTGAGCCTTACCCATTGCGGAGTCTTGACAGCAAGACAGACATGCTATAATAAGGGATCCGTTTTTTCCCCTTTGAGGTAGGGACCCTAAAAATGCGCTATTAGCTCATCTGCTAATGCAATTTGTATAGGATATTGAATTTTTTTGTTGTTTGATCCGTAATACTAGCCGTTGCACGCGACTATTCCTCCGGGTGGATTTCTGTGGATTCAAAAGGGGGAAGAATGTCGCAAAATCTTTTCTCGCGCCTAGCGTTCTCCTGCGTTGGAACCTCTGTGGAAAATTTCAAGTTTCTAGACCAAAGGGTTTGGGCTCTGCCTTACTAGTATTTCACCTGTGGCTGAGCGTTGATAAATCAGTCGAGGTTTTATAAAGGGTGTAAAAAATTACGATGATCCTTCTCTATCACTAACAGATTGTATAAAAAATAGGAAGCGGCGGAAGCCATCAGCGGCTGTTTACGTAAAACAAATATGTTGTCGTTAGCGGTAGGTTTAGAAATGATGTTATTCGACGACAAATAATTAGCTGATTAAATTTGTACCTTAAGACGACATGTAATTTTTTTTGGGTATTTTGAAGACAAATATCTTTTTATTTACTCAGTATTTGCCGTGATTATCAGGTATGCGTTTCTTGACCGTTCAAGTGAGAGAATGACCAAGACCAAAACATGATTAGTGAAAATCGACTCGACAAAATAAAATCCAAAGTTGCCTCTTCAATTTTCATTTATTCTTCTTTTTGTAGAATCTGAGGTGTTTTAAGTAGTGAAATTAAGTATACAGAAAGGTATTTATAGTTGCTAGGGTTTGCCCAACCTAAAATTTAATTTAGAAGTCGATATTTTATATCAGGCGCTTACGTCATTTAGTTTTGGTAACACGCACAGTATATCTGTCGCAATCTAATGCTTTGCGGATTGCGCTATTTATCCCTTTCTTTCAAGCGAAAAGACACACACATATCCTCTAAGATATTTGTTTTATGTAAACACTTCCTAAACACTGTCTAAACACTTCCTAAAAAACATAAAAAAAAATACTTTCCTCAGAAAAGTAGTTTTAGCTCAAGAAGAAATGAAGTGCCTGGAGGGTTCAATGACCTCTATGATCAGCTGATGATGCAGACAAACATCTTTTTTTATAATATCCAGTCACTAGCAAGTACCTATTCATTTCAATAAATTACTATCATGTAATTTGAAGGAAAATCAAATTTCATGACCATCCAAAAAAAACGAAGATATTTTTTTTTTCCAATCTATTAGTGATGTAGAATTACGCCTAAGAAGGATCATCGTACTTTTTTTACACCCTGTATACAGGCCATCAAAATTAATTTTAAGTTATTTTGTAAATGATCACCAAGTTTAGACTTGTTTATTTTTAGGGTTCCGTACCACAAAAGGAAAAAACGGAACCCCTAAATAGGATCACTTTGTTGTCCGCCTCTCTGTCTGTCTGTCAACACCCTGTTTCTCAGGGAAGCGTGGAGGTATCAAGCTGAAATTCATATCAAATACTCAGGTCTACTATCCCTTTAAGCTGTGAAAAAATCAAACTTCTAAGCCAATGCAATTAAAAGATACAGCCGTTTATGATTTTCGACACTCGCAAGGGAATCAAAACCTCAGGGTACTTGCCGTGAACTCAGAATCTTGTTTGGTACGAAGCAACGTCTTATAGCACAAATAAAGGAAAAATTGCGAAAAGCATAAATTTTTTGTTACATCATATAATAAAAATATTTTTAATAATTTTTCAACACATTTGCTCATAAAACAGCTCTATTTGCACTGTATTAAGGTCCATAATCCAGCTCATTAAACACGCGTGTTTTTGTCATAATATTACTTAACTAGTGTTTTATATTTGTTTTTTTTAAAATCGGCCAAGAGCAAGGAGTTTTTATGCTTATTATGTTACTAAAATTTTCAAGCTGACTTCGAGAATGAATGTTGATTTTATGAAATTATTTATAGTAACTAACTAATTAACAATAAATTTGTCATTTACGTAACAAGATATTCAATTTTTGATAATTTATTTCAAGGTTATTGGAATACGATGTTTGGGTACCGAGTGACAATTACTTTTTTTTATAGCTTGGTTACTAGATTGACTAATAATTGATAAAAGATTGATGGTGTAAGGTAACATGGTAATGTTTTGGGGGCTCTTCATGCGACGTATAATCTGTGACCGCTGAAAAAGAAAGAATGCGCGCCATTTTACAAATATTTGTCGTGTTTATTATTGTAATTATTTCTAATAGTGTCGACTTCTACATATAAAAAACTGATCCTGAACCGTCTAAAATACTCATACACGAAATACAATTTTGAAATTTGGTAAAATTAAAGGGAAGCATGAACATATGCAGCCGACAAAATGTTCCGGTGGACGTAAGGTTAGCAAAGTTTAGTATTTTAAAGGTAACCAATGTGATTAGTTTTTATTCGCAAATGTGTTGAAAAACGTCGTAAAAAGCTCGTGCGCGTGCAGCTCGGGCTGCAATTTCTGAGCCTCGGCTGTAATATCCAAAATAGCGCACTTGCATTTTAATGTACTATTAAACTTACCACTCCTTTCCTCATGAACGCGTAGAGGTATTAAATTGAAATTCATATCAAATACTCAGGTATATAATACCTTTAATTAAACTGTAACAAAATCAAACGTCTATGTCAACGCAATCAAAATAAACAGCAATTAAAGCCGCATATTTTGAAACTCGCAAGAGAATCAAAACCTAAAGGATACTTCCAGTCGACCTAGAATCTTGAAATTTGGCAGGGAAAGGTTTTGACAAGCCCGTAGGTGTGGTTGTCAGCTGTACTATGGCTTTGCCTAGTTTGGGATCAGATGACCTTGTGTGAAATGTCCCCCAATATTTATTTATTTTATAGCACACATATAGGAAAAAAAACCGGCCAAGTGCGAGTCGGACTCGCGCACTGAGGGTTCCGTACCACCACATAAACATAATTGTATTAGTTGAAATTTCAGTAAGTTAATGTGCTAGATTTTTTGAGTCCGACACGCGCTTGACCAAATTTTATTATTTGTTGTTATTTTATAGCCTATGCCCTATAAACATACCAATTTTCAAGTTTGTAAGTGTTCCCGTTTTTAAATAGAACTAAAACAAAAATCGCCTCAGCAACCATCCAACTTGACCCCTCTCTTATATGAATGTTCTTGAAACGGGAGCTCACCACAATTGGTTATCATTAGTTGTGAGAAAAGTTGTAATATTTAATGATTTCAGACTTTTCCCATTATTTGTACTGTGCGACCTAGCTTCTTGCCAAATTTCATAATTTTAGGTCAACGGGAAGTACCCTGTAGGTTTTTCATTTTTGAATTAATGTATGGAGATGAGGACATAAAATGCCATATCTTTTGATTGCGTCGTTGTAAAAAATTGAAATTTTCAGATCTTGTGTGGTTCATGGATCCTAATATATGGTATTAATTTCAACCTGATACCTTTACCCGTTCGTGAGATAAAGGGTCTTGACAGACAGACAGACAGACGGACAACAAAGTGATCCTATAAGGGTTCCGTTTTTTTCTTTTGAGGTACGGAACCCTAAAAATACGAAAACCTTAAATATTTAGTTACATCACATAATAAAAATGTTTAGCAATTAAAATACCATAACTTTTATTAACTTTTTACTTATATACGTACAGTTTTGTACGGAACCCTCGGTGCGCGAGTCCGACTCGCACTTGGCCGTTTTTTTTATCTGATCATGGGCTCCTAAACCGTGTCATCAGGGTCAATTTCGGATGACAGAAAACTCTTTACCTTACCAAGTTAACCAAATACTGATACTGTACAACATTTTATTTTAAAAATTACCAATCGAATTAGCTGACTAAAGGAGAAGAAGTAATAGCGTATCCAAAAATAAAATTATTTGTAGCATTATGAACTACGAGTATGTTTCTCTTTGTTGTCCTTATAGACTAGTTACTGGTACCTTCCTTCTTACGCGTAGGTGCGTAAGAAGGAAGGTACCAGGAACTAGTTTAATAAAATGAAATAATTTAGAGAGTAGTAATATCTAACATACCTACTATGTTCCTTGAAATAATTCAAGCCCATCTTTAGAACCTATTGATTTTCTGTCGATTTCGCAGCATTACTTTGCTGCACTAACTACGATTAAGGTTCAACCTTCCATAAAACGAGCAGCTATACACTCGTCAATACATATGAACCTTAATCCGCTATCAGTGCTATCACACCTTCCCTAATTCATAAACCAATTTGGCATACATTGCTCGATGAAGTAAGGATATTGAAATTAGCAAAATCAAGTCAATCAGCACTGCATGACGAATTATTCTTTGAATTTAGGAAGGTGGGTCTTTAGACTACGCATATTCTGTCTGATCATGTTATAGTGAAAGGTAATTCAAGCAATATAGAAAATGCCTCAATTTTTGTTTGGGGATTAATTATTTTCAACCAAAATAACTCGTCCCGATCAGTATTCATCCCGGGACGAGATGCATTCAAACAGTATTTTTTGTTTTTTAAGCTCGTTCCATTTATCTCCTTCTTTTTGTTAAAAATGACATCCCACTACAGGACAGGGAACTCACTCCGAAATTCCAGCTTTTTCCGAAACATTGTGGAGAGGAACCACGCTTGTTACCGTTACGGCTGTCACTATGGACCTCAGTTTTTGGTGACCGCAGAATGTAAGATGATGCAATACACAAAAGGATGCTGCTGCCCATCCTCTGGTTCATTAACACTTAGTCGCCTCTTACGACACCCACGGGTAGAAATGGGTTGGTACTATTCTTTGCCGGCACCACACGGGAAAGTACGTTAACTAGACGTTAACCTTAACAGTCGCAGCTACACGAAAACGGCCTTTTACATGGTTTGAAATTTGTGAATGGTTATCAAAATTTCACATAAAATAATAAAAATAAAATAGTTTTTATTTCTTTTTTATCATTTCCTTATATCTAGCATAGATTGGAGCCTCCATTTAAGCGAAAATAAAAAATTATGGAATGTCAAGCATTTTCGTGTAGTTGCAATGATTAAGGGACTTCCCACACCTTCCCTAATAATTCAGAATGTAATTCGGCATACATTGCTGGTATGTAAGCATATTAAAATTTACAGAGCCAAACCTCCCAGCAATGTATGCCGAATTAGTCTTTGAATTTAGGAAGGTGTGATTACTCCGCTAAAGATGTGCACTCGATGTACCTGTTCAATATCTTATTCTTTCTAATAAGTCCAATTGTTTCGTATTATATTTTCTTATTTAATATGTGTACTGAGAGAAAACCTACGTGAGACGAGCCAAGCCTTGAACCCTTGAGAAGTCGAGACAATGAACGAAGTTTTCGTCTCAGGCAATCGGCAAAGAAAGGAATGCGCCAGAGCCTGCTTCGCTTCAGCTTCCTCACCCCTCCCGTATCCTCCATAGGCCTGCAGGCCTGCGCTGGTTAATGTTCTCACCACTTCACCATTGACATGCGCTATTATCGGATTAAGGGCTTTATACCATTTCTTCAACATAACAGCCACTGTTGAACAACGGAGCTTTGGCGTTTTGACAAAGTTTTATAAATATTATTGATTGTTAAAATTTTATTTTCGGTTTCGCTCACACAAACGATAAATACATTAATATTTAAAACTGAATAGGACAGTAGCTCTTTCTGGTTAGATTTGGTTTCTTGCTTGTCTTTCTCTTCAGCATTGAACTTTTTGTTGTAGATAAAGCACACGTTGTCATAGCTTTAACTTTATTTGTTTAATAGAGCAAGTTGATTGTTTGAACAATTGTAGCAACACAAATAAGTGGTGGAGTTTAATGTAGCTTTTGGAATGTTAAAAAGGTCATCATTATGCAAGATTGTATAATCTCTTATCGTCGAATAAATATTGGAACACTAGTTGCTCGCGTTAAGACAATAACACCCGGTTTTATCTTGCTGGTTGCGTTTAGTTCAGTCCGTCTCAAATAAATTTTAAATCATACAATATCTTGACAGGCAGCTAAAGCCCATTACGGCCAACTTGTTTCATTGCTTTTGTTTTTTCCGAAGCCCCGTCCCGTAGGAGCGGCGTCCGCGCAGTACGTTGGCGCCTTTCTCCGAGGAACAAAGACGGCAAATAATAGTAATCTCAAGTCGAAAAGAGACAGCTAAGCAACATTCCGCGTCACAAACAGACAGACAAGCCAAACGAATCCAGTTTGTTGGCTATAAGCCGGCCACTCGCTTGTGCGTGCTCGTGCGCTGGTTATTTTTGTGTATTTTATGACAGTGATGTAAACAAGGAACTGTTTATTTTGACAAATATATTGGATTATTGACAGAGTTGTTGTCAAAAAATGTGTTGTGTGGGCTGTTGAGCAGTTTCCTCGCATTTTTTTTATCGGATTTGGGAGTTGAGCGGTAAGAATAGAGTTAAGAATGCAATCCATTCCCTCTCCCGTCCCTCTTGAAGGAATGCAATGCACCTTGGGCAGGCGCACCGCACCTTGCACTTGCGACCCGAGTCCGTACTTTTCTAAAAATCGTTGGTTTATGTAGTGAGTGAACTGCAATGTTTTTTATATTAAATCTTATGATACCTATTCAGATTGTGTTGTGGGTGTAGTCAAGATCAGTCATTGACCGGACGTTCGATCAAGACCAAGGATTCATACCTACAACAACATTATTAAAATTATACCTAAGCATATAGCATGCTTCTTTAGTCGTCTCACTTCTTCACTTTGTTTATTAGCCGTCACGTGTGCCCAGTTTTTCATACAAACTTTGATCCCCTATTTAACTCTCTTAGGGAATTAATTTTTAATATACTGATACAACTGACTTTCATTTTATAAACATGTCTTAAGACCAAATCTGCAGAAATGAGAAACATCATTATAAGTACTTTCATTCCAATTTCTCCCCCTCAGGGGATGGATATTAAAATTCACCGATACGAATCGTAGATTCAACAATATATTTTATTTATATTAAAGGAAACCTAAAGACCAATTACTACCTAAATTTCTAACTTTAAATGAACCTACTGCCTTACAAACTTCCACCCCCTGTTTCACCTCCTCAAGGGACGAATTTATAAGAACTTTGAAATGACTGACTGACTTTTATTCATAAACGGAAGCATAACACCAATTCTCATATTTCCTCTTCAAAAATGACGATATTCCATAAAAACGCTCATCCTCTTTTTAACCCCTCAGGAAATTCAGGAAATGAACACATAATACGCAAATTATTACACCTATTAGTAAATTAACAACTAAACAATATTTATAATTAATAAATATTATTCTTTCCTTTTTAGGTGTTTATCAAGGTTTATTTTAATTAATAGGTACCTTGATAAAATTTACGTTTTTATAACGTAAAAAAGTGGTTCTTGATTTCTTTAAACGTAGTCTAATAGAAAATGTGTACTTACATTAAAATTGTATAAAAGTTAGTAAAGCTTTTCAAAGCGCCACTTACGCCCACATACTCAAGTACCTTAGTTAGTTAGTTAGTTAGTTAGTGGGCTCCTGTTTCCGCAATTAAACACTTGTTTGGTCCTTTTTGCGTGCAGGTGAGACTGGTTATATAAGCCAGCCCAGCTCCCTCCAGAAGCTCAGAAGTCTCCTGGGACATTCACAGGCTTCGCGGAGCGACCTCGTGTTGTCGAGGATTTTCGCCCGTTGGTCGGTCAGCACGTCGCAGTCCAGGATGACGTGACTGACCGTTTCTTCTGCGTGTAGACAGCCCCTACATATAGGGCTATCCGTGGCGCCGATTGTGAATAGATGCTTGTTGAGCGGGATGTGTCCAGTAATGGTGCTCACAACTATTCGGAGGTTCGATCGGTTAAGGCTGAGGAGCCGGCGGGTCAATTTAGGAGATAGTGTGGGTACTGCCTCCCTTGATTGCCTGCAGGTTGTTAGGTTAGCCCAACGGGCATTGTGTTGTTCTTGAGTAAAGTCACGAAGCCATGAGCGGATCTGCCTGAAGGGCACTGGCAAGAGTGGTTCAGGACCCAGCACTGTCACCCCGGATCCGCGTCTGGCCAGTTCGTCTGCAGCATCGTTACCCAATGATCCGCTATGTCCTTTAATCCATTGCAGGATTACCCTGTTGTTCGAAGCAATACGCTCCAAAGCTAGGTGACATTCGTGGATTAGCCCTGAGGTAAATATATTACTCTGCAGTGCCATTAGTACGGCCATGCTGTCGGAAAGGATTCTTATATTAAAGCCTACTACTTTCTTACGCAGTACCGCGGTGGCAGCCTCTTTGATGGCCACACATTCACATTGGAAGATGGAACTGTGTTTGCCTAAGGCTAGTGATATTTTTATGTTGAGATCGAGTGAGAAAGCCCCAGCACCCGTTCCTGAGTCCATTTTGGATCCATCAGTGTATATTCTTACCTCGTTAGTGCCGGATTGGTCTTTTCTTAACTCAGATAGTTGTATATGGTAGTTCCTGTTGAAGTTGTATGTTTTAGGGATCCTATCACATGGGGCTTCGCAAAGGGGGAACTTTTTCCGAACAGTGTCCCAGAGCGTAGCCATAGGACCTTTTTGGTTAACCCATTCGCCAACCAGTTTGAGACGTAGGGCCGACATTATCGCCTCCTGTTGTATGTACAGGTCTAAAGGCGGGAGCCCAAGGATAACCTCCAGGGCTGCTGTCGGGGTAGTACGCATGCAACCCGTCATAGCTGAGCAAGCTAGACGTTGAAATCGTTGCAGTTTAGCTATTGTGGTGGTAAGCTCTGTTCTGGGCCACCATGCTATCGCACCATAAGTGATTGTAGGTCTAATGACAGATGTGTAGAGCCATCGGCAGATCTTCGGGGATAAGCCCCAAGATCTGCCTATGAGTCTTTTACATTGCCAGAAGGTGATACAAGCTTTTTCTAGCTTGTGGTCAACATGTCTGTTCCAGAGCAACTTGTTGTCGAGTATCACGCCCAGGTACTTGACTTCGTTGGTCAGGGACAGTTCGGTATTAAAGAGTTTAGGAAGCCTAAGCCTGCCTACGCTACGTTTGTTGGTGAAGAGTATTAGTTCCGTCTTTGACGGATTCACCGATAGTTTGTGCTTAATGCACCATTCTTCGACGACCTTAAAAGCGGCCCTCATGAGGTCGCAAAGGACATTTTCAAAGGGCCCGCTTATGAGAATGGTAAGGTCGTCAGCATAGCCTACTGTATAGAACCTTCTTTGGTTGAGGTCAGTGATTAATTCATTGACGACAACGTTCCAAAGGAGGGGCGAAAGGACTCCCCCCTGGGGGCAGCCCTTCGCTACTATTCCCCTCGTCGTGGTGTTTACAGTAAATTGGATCGCTCTGTATCTTAGCATGTTGTCTATCCACCCGGCAATAGTGGTATCAACTTCATGCTTCCTGAGCGCTTGGCTAATGCTGGTAAAATTGGTTTTGTCAAAGGCTCCTTCAATATCTATGAAGGCGCCTAGGGTTGGTTGTTTACTTGATAGACTCCTGCTTATGCGTGAAGTCACGCAGTGTAAAGCTGACTCTGTTGATTTGCCTGAACTGTAGGCGTGTTGGTTTGCATGAAGTGGCTTACACGAAAGGGAGTTAGTCCTTATGTCCCTATCACACAATCTCTCCATTGCCTTCAAGAGGAACGAGGTGAGACTGATCGGTCTGAAAGATTTAGGTTGTGTGTAGTCACTTTTGCCGGGCTTGGGGATAAATACTACCTTTACTTCTCGCCATTGTAGCGGCACGTACCAGAGGGCCAGGTAGCTCCTGTATATGACAGTGAGGTGCCTGGCCAGGAGTCTTGCGTCGCACCACTTCAGTAGGCCCGGAAAGATACCATCCAGGCCCGCCGATTTGAAGGGGAGAAAGCTGTTAATTGCCCACATTACCTTGTCATCGTCTACTACTCTGCGGGCCGTCGTCCAGTCCGATTCAGTTCCCCGGTTTTGCTGCACCAGTGATTCCCACTGATGGTTGTCACCGATGCGGCAATCGGGAAAGTGAGTTTGCAAAAGGAGTTCGCATGTCTCAGCATCGGATCTAGTGTAGGTGCCATCCGGTCTTCTCAGGCAGCCCAAGTTGCGTTCGGGTTCGCTGGCTAAGATGTTCTTTACCTTAGCTGCCTGACTGGTAGATTCAATGTTAGTGCAGAAGCGTCTCCAGCATTCGTTCTTCCGGGCTCGGATGCGCTTCTTGTAGTTGTACTGAGCTTGTTTGTAACTTACCCAATCGTCTGGATTACGGGAGTTCTTAGCTTTATTGAACAGTTTTCTTACTTTTCGGCGGAGCCTTTCCAGTTCTGGCCCCCACCATTGGTGTTTATTGCTGGAACCGGATTTTGGCACCGTAAGCGGGCACGTCTGCTCGTAGCTGTTGATTAGAGTGGATACAAGGTTAGTAACATGTGTTTCAATCTCCGCGGTGTTGGAGTGTCTGGTAGGGAGGTCGATTTTCGAGAGACCAGCCTTCACTATTTTGCTATACTTGACTCTGTCCGTCTTGCGAGGATTGCGCCAAGGAACCGCAGATTCCGTGTTTACATTTAGGTTGTACCGGATCCACCTATGGTCAGAACAGGATAGCTCGTCAGACACGCGCCAGTCTGAGATGAGAGACGCGACCTGTTCCGTTGCAAGAGTAAGATCTATGATAGTTTGTGCTCGGGACGTCACAAAAGTTGGTTCCGAGCCTCTATTTAGTATTCTGAGATTTGTCGAAAATAAGTAGTTTAGAAGTTCCTCACCTCTGCTATTCGATCTTTCGCTGCCCCAGATGGTATGGTGCGCGTTTGCGTCAGCGGAGATGATCAGCTCCAGTCCCTCGCTCTCGCAGTATGCTATCAGCGCTGCCAGCTCCGGGGTGGGCACGTCAGCGTCACCAGGCAGATAGGCGGACGCGAGTACCACACCTGGCAGGCCTAGAGTGGGATCGGACCGGAGCCTGACGGCGGTCAGGTCTCTGGAACAGAACTCGTTTATTAAGATTGTTGTTACATGTTTAGGAACAAAAATACATGTACGGGGGTTGCTTACAGTGGTGTCGAGAAGAAGTTTCCCTCCGATGTTGCTTAGACCACATATTCTGCCTTTCCTAATCCACGGCTCCTGGATTAGGCTTATGGTCTTGGTGTTTGCCTCCAGCGCCCGTCGCAGGTTAGCCGTTGCGGTCTGGCTATGCTGGAGGTTGATTTGTAGGAGTTTATGGGTTAGGGGGGGGGGTCGTCTGAGTCGCCATCGCTCCTCAAGAGTTCCATTTCCCTTTCCCTTTCTGGCTCCTGCCGTTGGTACTCATCGGTTACTACTCCCCACCAGTCCTGTTTTTGCGTACCTCCCCGCGAAGGGGTGCCGCTGATCCTGGGTGAGTCACCCGCTGAGCAGCCTGAGGCTCCCGCTGTGTGGGTCTCCTGGCGCATCTGCAGGGGGAGTGCACTTGAGACAGGTCCCAAGCCTCCCATCTCCTCATCTTCCAGGTGAACTTGCCGTGGGGGTGCAGTCGGTGGTTCCGTTATTTTTTTCGGTGGTTCTGTCGGGGTGTCGACGTCTATGTCATCAGGTAGTTTCACATAGACAGAACCGACTTTGTAGGCGACTCGTCTGTCTCGTTTTTTGAGCTCAGCCACGTCTTCGGGTGGTATGCCCAGGAGGAGGAAAACGCCTTTCTTTTCCTCCTGCCTGTTAACTTGGTACAGTGACCACGCACCGACATTGTACCAAGGGTTCTGTTCTTTGAACCTTTTGTGCAAAGCACTGAGGTTGTCTTGCGTGTACTTTGGCACAAACATGCACGCCTTTACCTTGCGCGGGATATCGGCTACGCGCCTCACCTCTAGCTTGGTCCCTTGACGTGGCGAGCGAATGGTAGTTGTGGCTTTGCGGAGCCATTCCAGTGAATATACATCCTCGCACCAGAGTTTGAGGACGCCTTCACTATGGAAAGCTCTGCCACGGAAGCTAGGTAGTCTGCTGGTGGTTCTCGAGGAGGAAGGTGCGAAGAGCTCCGTGTCAATCGCATCTTCAATGGCGTGTTCTATCGCCTCAGCCTCTTCTTTAGATAGGTCTTGAAAAGGCTCGGTCATCACCGCTGCCTGCAAGTCGTGGGCCTTGCAGGCGTCAGCATAGTTGGCCGAGCCTTTTTTGGGAAGGACGTGTGGGCTAGAAGTCTTCAGGCGCTTGGTTCCATCTTTGGGCGACAGGGTGTCGTCCGGTCTGGTCCGTTTGTTCGGCTTGGGTTGGGCACCCTGAGCCGCTGCAGCCCTCTCTCTTTCGCTTCTTCCCGCACGCTTCCCACGTGGTTTTTTGGTGTACAGTGCCTTGCCGCTGTCTGCCTGTGCTTGAGGAGCTGCGGGGGGTTCCAAGGGGGGAGCCACGGGAGGTTCCGTGGGGGGAGCCACAGGAGGTGTGGCAGAGTTTGCTCCGTCCTCAGCAGCACGGTACCTTTGCTGGAATATAGGGTGTCCGTTTTTGGCAGCCAGCTTTCTGGCCCTTTTGGCTTCAGCACGTCGTTGGCGTTTGGTAGACGGCTTGGTCTTGGGGTCAGGCTTTGTAGGCACGGTGGATGGCGCGGCAGTAGGCGCTGTTGGTTTTTTGTTTGTGGCCTTCTTAATCTCGACCGGCATACTCCATACGTTCCCTTCAGGGTGAGGGGTGACAGGAATAGCATCCTTAAGGGTCGAGAGGTCCAGGCTGGTTTGTGGCGCTCCTTGCGGATCGACCGGGGGTTGTTGGTTGGCCGTTTCGTGAGAAACGGCCTGCCGTAGCGCTCCCGAAGGATCAGCTTGGCTGTTGGGTATTAAATCTTTGGTAGTATTAAAAGAAAGGGTCCTCTTTGTGTCCATGAGGTTGGTGTTTGTTTTCGTCCTCAGCGGCGTTCCACCCTCCTTGGAGCCCACAAGATGGGGACGCCATACACTTTGATGTGCATGGTCGCCAGAACTACCCTGAGGATATAGTCACCCTCACCGTGCAGAACTGCTGACTGACGGCCGAAGAGTTCCAGGGTTGCAAACGAGCAAGAGGAGCTCGCATGCTCGCCCTGGGCCCCGCGGCCGGGCCATAGCCCCCACTGGATTGTCGGGTTCCTCACCAGGCACCCCTCTGACGGGATGCCGCAGCCGATTGATCGTGGGTGGTTAGCCCACAACCTCCCGTTTAGGATGAAATCCAGGCCGAAGAGGTGTGTTGCATTTCTGCTCAACCACCAGGATCCCTTCATCCCTCCGTACGGGTCTCCACGCACGGCACAAACACGTGGGTGGTCGGTTACCCCAACCCATCATCGCGATATACTGGATGGTGGGCCCTCAGCCTCGCGACCACATGCGGGCTGAAGTGTGGGGGGGGACCGTGGGAGGGGACTTTTGGAATGGGTGGGAGTTAGGATAAGGTTTAGGAAGGGTTGGGGAAGGATGGGCGTAGAAGTAGGGTTTTCTGGCTCTCTGCCATGCCTAGTGAGAGGCCCGATATGAGATCCCCTCCTCGTCCGGTTCACATTCAGTTCCAGTCGCTAAGCATGTTGCCCGGGGTGTGCCGGTGCGGCGGGTTGCCTTCACTGCTAATCCCGAGAGGATCTTCAGTGACTACAACCTGCCGCACACACTAGGAGGCGACCAGTTAACACCTTACAACTGCTGAGTTAAGTTAAAACGTAAGTAGTGTACTATAGACCAGTATTTTTAACGAACTTCATTTTTCACGAAATAATATTTTCACGAAAACTTTTCGTGAAAATATTATTAGGTCCACAATTAGGTCGCCCCAACACCAAACAAAACCATTCTAGGTAGTAATTTCCCTTGGCTTAAAAAATTTCAGCACCAACCAGATATTATGAGCACCAACTTTAAGAGGTTACCCCCCAGCCAACTAGCACCCCAATCAGTTAAAAAAATATTACTCGCTAAATACAAAACTAAAGGTACCCTATTTTATTTAGAACCTATAAATCCTGAAAAATAACATACAGATACAAAAAGAGCGAAAAACAGCCACTTTTAGCAGTTTTGTATCCGTAACTACAGTGAACTGTATTTTTCAGGATTTATAGGTTCTAAATAAACTAGGGTACCTTTACTTCAATTTTGTAAGACAGATTTTCGATTAGATTTGTATTTAGCGAGTAATATTTTTTTAACTGATGGGGGCGCTAGTTGACTGCAGGAAAGCCCTTAAACAAGCGCCGGGAAACAAGTTGCCGAATGCCTGGATCCGCACCGCACTTCATCATTTATTTGTATGGAATTTCTATATGTTATTTTAAAGGCCAGATCACGTGGTGTATCCAATGTAAGGGCTCTTTACAATCTTTGAGCTGAATTTGATAATATATTACATCTTTATTCTTTCTTTATATTTCAGTCACTTGTTGTCTAAAAAATATGAAATATTTGGAAACATACCCAGTTTGGGCTCTTCCTGGTAGGAAATAGATGGATGGAGACCTAGGAAATAGGCTACACTTCATTAAATGGCACAGATTAGGTGCGAAAATATGCACTTAAATACAAAATCTTAATATATAAAAGGATAAACTGACTGACTGACTGAGGTATCAACGCACAGCCCAAACAGCTGGACATAGAGACTTGAAATTTTGCACGCAGATACCTTATACAGTGTAGGCATCCACTAAGGGAGGATGTCGCGAAATTCCACCCTTAAGGGGGTTAAATAGGGGATGAAAGTTTGTATGAAAGTCCGTCAGTTTAGAAGTTAGGATCTTCAAAATTTAAATTTAGGCTGACGACTAAAAATAAAGTTTGACGTGTCTTAGGGTTTCTGAAAATTCGGGATGAAGTTAAAAATCCTTCATTTTCACAGTAAATTCCACTAAATTTTTCATATAGGCATTAGGGTTGTAATTTTGTGGAACGTACATCACTGTTATTGAAATTCCACCCCAAATTCAATAAAAGAGGGAAATGGGATGAAAAATTCTAAAAACCTATATGGGTATCGTTTGTATGGTTTATCGGGTCGCTGATTACGAAATCTACAACAATTTTGATATCCAACGTGGTTGGACGTGAAATACTATCATTGGCTGGGGATGGGGTTGAGGTGCGATAGGGTTGAAATGTCTAAAAATCAATATGAGTGTCGTTTCTATGTTTATTTAAGGATAGGGATAGCGATTAAGATGACGTTAGGGGTAGGAGTAAGTAGTGAGAGATAGAGGGGGTGGGGGGACGGGGAGAGGAGGGGAAGGGTAAAGGGAGAGAGAGAGAGAGGAGGGAGAGGAGAAGGAGAGGTAGAGTTAGAGGTAGAGCTAGAGGTTGAGGTAGAGCTATAGGTAGAGCTTTGCTTCCGAAAACCGGTAACAACATAAATACGAAATCCACGCAAGCAAAGCCGTGGGCAACAGCTAGTACAAAATATTTTATTAAATAGTCCATAATAAACATAAATTCGCATAAACTACGATAGCCACACTTGGCAAAGCCTGTGTTGTGGTTATCATTTCATAGTGCGATTTAAAGGACATTCATTATACATCTAAAAAATAAAAAATATTACAATTTACAAAATAATTACAATTTTGGTACAAATAAGAATACAAAAATATCTGAAATTCTTGTGAGTGCTATCTACGTACCTAGTGATTATACTTTGTGACTTATTCTTTGTCTAGGCTTTATCTATTTTAATTCTAACGGCCACTTTATTCATGTTCAAAGGATAACAAGAAACATGGGTAGTTTTATACAATACATACATACATAACATCACGCCTCTTTCCCGTCGGGGTAGGCAGAGACCACACTCCTCCACCTGCTACGATCTTGACATACTTCCCTTGCTTCCTGTACTTTCATCAATCCTTTCATACATGCTCGTCGGTTTAGGGTACTTTTAACCTGGCCTTTATTCAGAACGTCCTGAATTTGGTCCTGGTACGTTCGCCTAGGCCTTCCCCTTCCAACGTTTCCATTCACTCTCGCCTGGTAGATCTCTTTCGTCAGTCTTCGTTCATTCATCCTCTCTACATGACCAAACCATCTCAGCATCCCTTTCTCGATTTTGGTCACTACGTCTTCTTTTATGCCACACCGTTCTCTTATCACACTATTTCTAATCCTGTCACTCAATTTAACACCAATCATACTCCTTAGCGCTCTCATTTCCACTGCATTAATTCTACTTTCATGCTTCTTCTGCCATACCCAGCTTTCACTGCCATACATCAGTGTTGGTACTAAAACACCCCTATGAACAGCCAATACAAGATGTTGCAAAAATAATATAGGTATAACGGAGGTCTACCTTTGAGCTTCCTTTAGGGAGGTTTACCCTTGTGGAAGCTCAAAGGTAGACCTCCGTATATTATTTTTGCAACATCTTGTATAAAACTACCAATGTTTCTTGTTTAGGGATAAAGGGTGAAATACACATAAAGGGCCTAAGGCGAGGGTTAAGGTTCGGGCGAGGCGCAGGCACGGCATAAGCGTGGAACAGATGCGGCACGGACGTGACATTACACAAAAAATACCGTAGTTTTTATTTTATTTTTTTTTAAACCCAAAGCAGGTTTTTATTAAGTATTTCATAACGTTTATATCATAAAATTGTTACCTCCTAATGCTCCGCGAGGCCCAAGTGATTGATTACTACGAGTATCGCTTTCGGGCATAATATTTCGCAAACGGATCCCTTAATCGAAAAATTATGTTCGCAGACTCACATTATTTTTAAAAGACCTATCCAACGATACCCCCACTATGGGGGAACTATTAGGGCGAACCCTAGAAAATATTTTTTAAAGATTTTATTTTACCACTGTCGGCGTGGATGAAATGTATATCCATACTAAATATCAGCTTTCTAGTATTAAGGGTCTATGTCGTCTCTGAGCTAAGCCGCGGATAGACAGACAGGCATACAGACGGGCATGAAGAAACTATAAGGGTTGCTTGTTGACTACGGAACCCTAAAAAGCGTAAATCTAGGAGCAAGTGCGAAGCGACATGCCTGCACCACGCCGCCACGTCGCTTATTTATATGTAACTATCTGGTGCCCGCGACTTCGTCTGCGCAGTTTTATAAATTGTAGCCTATGTGTTATTCTGATGTATAAGCTATATTATTGTAAAGTTTAATTAAAATCCATTCAGTAGTTTTTATGTGAAAGAGTAACAAACATCCATCCATCCATTCATACTTACAAACTTACGCGTTTATAATATTAGTAGGATAGTAGGATTTACGACGACGCTTGGCTTCTCGTTGATTTTGTACGAGCAATTTTTTAAGTGGCACCATGCCTTCTCGGCTGTCCTTGCCCTTGTTGCAATACCTTTTATAAGTATTTCAGGCCTTAGAGGGACACAGTATAGCGTGTTTAGGATTAGTTTGGCTCTGACGGTTATTTCTGCGCATGGGTGACAGGCGGAGAACCAATAAACGATCGCACGCCTCCCCCACCTGCCGCGCTCACCACCGCGACAAATTTTTAGACTTCTGACCTAGTAAGACTTCGACAGGCTTGAAAGGTTTTATACATTCTACATTCATATTTTGTAAAAAAATATAAATTAATAAACTTAATTTTTTTATACTTTTCAATTTGTGATTATTTTTAACAACCTTAATTTTAAATTGTGATTTAGTACGGAAAAATTGGAAATATTATATAAAAAAAAAACAGATGGCACCAGCAGCAGTAGTAATAGCAGTCCCAATTTGTTTAGAATTTTTTTTGGGGCATCCTGCATGAAACATGTGACCATTGTTACCTATTCAAGAATGTTACGCATGCTTAACGCTTGTTTGTCAAGTGCATCGAATTGGTAGGTGTTTGGTATTTCTAATGTGTTTGCAATGTTTCTGTAGTACTTTTGGAAAAGCATTCCATGATCGTCCGGCTATTCTTTCTGTACCTACATACATCTCCGTGGATCCGTGCAACCTTAGAGAATAAGATGTCTTTGTGTCAGCACGTGTTTTAAAATTGCATCCCCTTGTTTTACCCGCCGAAACGTGACTCGCCCCCCTGCCGTAAATC
Source organism: Athrips mouffetella (assembly GCA_947532105.1). Taxonomy (NCBI): domain Eukaryota; kingdom Metazoa; phylum Arthropoda; class Insecta; order Lepidoptera; family Gelechiidae; genus Athrips; species Athrips mouffetella. Next base: position 19,967,662 of record OX383965.1, on the reverse strand, counting down.
GGTGACTTGATTTAAACAAAAATTTGCGGATGCACTATCCGCAAGCTATTATCACAGAATAGGTAATAGTAGGTAGTGCAGTGAAATAAAGTAAATTAAATTGTAAATGTACTGCAGTTAGATAAAAATTGAGTAAGAGTTAACTTACCTTAAACTAATCAAGCAAACAAAGAAATATAACACACAATATTTTAATAAAAACAGATTGACCACAGTTTTGTTGTATAATTTCACTAATATATAACCAACGTAATAAAGTTTAAATTTGATTGTACGATCCGAGATTAAATTTAAGTATATAATATTGTTTAAAATATTAAAAATCAACGATAGGCGTTAAAAATAAGACAAATAAATTTTGAAAGGAATCCGCGATGCGTGCATCAGGTAAAACGCTCCGTCTATAGCTACTAGATACTATCGCTTGGAAAAGTCTAGTGATAACTTTAAGTGGCCACCTAACTTATTACTATAGCGACTAGTTAAATATGGTCATTGTCGTACCTTCCGCAAAGTATCGCTGATAAATGTTCTAAAAGTTTAAAATCACAGCCAAAGATTCGAATCTAAATAAATCATGGCGCGTCTGGAGGCGCATTTAGAATTTGGAAAAAAACTTAAAACTAATAATATAAATGAATTAAATATCTGGTATTTGGTAGAAGTTGGTTTTGCGCAGTTCGTGGCGTCCTCCCGTACTGCTAGGAAACCCGCAGTTGAAGAGGTGCTGCGGCAGAGAACACGGTGCAAGCTGCTGATGTCAAAGTCTCTCTGGAGACAGGGCTTGGCTGTGTTGCTGGTGCTAGCCGGAACCTACTGCCCGTAATCGGGCAGCTTTAGCTGCACGAATAAAAATGCGGCATAAGAGAGTGGCAACCTCCCAGCAACAAATATTACGTAAAGACAAAAATACTTACAAAATTGTAGGCAAAAAACACGGAAAGAAAACTGTGCATGAAAAAACTGTTGCTTGTAGATAACACTTTAAAAATTATTTTGATTTGATTTTTATATGATTTATCTTGATGTATTATATAATTTACTAAATATTCAGATCAATTTGACACAATATCTATTGTATCCAAACAAATAATAAGCACCGAGAAAGGAAAATCAAAATTTTGAATCCACTGTCAATGAATACAAACAGCCAGTCAATACATCGAGAAAGAAGCAAAAAGTATCGAACACGAAAAAGGAATATGAGCGATAACGCTAGCGTCTATTATGCTCAATGGCGTCTATTAACCGCTTCAGCCAGCACAGACCAGCACCACCTCGCCGCCGCCAAGCTGTAAAGTTTTTGAAAACCTGACAATATACAGGCTGTAAGAGACTGTGTACTGAAAACTGAAAGGGCATGCTCAGTCAATGAAACTGAACAACTTTCACAAAGAAACATTTTATGGAAATCAAAAAAAGTTGACCTCTTCATACAAAGTGTTCGATCAGAGGGAGCAATTTGTATGGAGAGGTCAACTTTTTTCATTTCCCAAAAATGTTTCTTTGAGAAAGTTGTTCAGTTTCATTGACTGAGTATGCCCTTTCAGTTTTCAGTACACAGTCTCTTACACCCTGTATATTGAAGTGAAAATGGTCAACGCAGTAACCGCTGGCCGTCCGTTCTTTTGATATTATACTAAGGGCTTGTCTGGTGCTAGTCGAGTGCTGAGTTGGCTGAGGCTGAGCCTTAGGTCGAAATACGAAAAAGCATTACCTTCCATACAAAACGTGTCATCAGCTGATGCTGTTTCTATGGGAAATATTTTAATATTAAGTATATGTTCTTTTTCCTCAGAAAAAAGTTAACCAGTTTCATGGGTAGCTTTATATCCTTCATCATAAAATACAGTACAAGTATACTTATTAGTTATTTATTATAGTACACTAACTTCATGGTTATTATAACCTTTTTGCACCCGAATGTATTGCTGAACGACTGAACTGAAGAAGTTTTCGGAAGGGCCCAAAAGCAGATACTTAGTAACCGAAGTAATGCTCAGTACGTTAAGTACACGCAACAACACATCAGTTGAAACCCTTTGGCCTTTATGGCATGGGAATAGAGTAACAAATGTTTCTATTGATGTGCGGTTGACCGTACTCTGAGCCCCTCGTTAAATGGAACTGGATCTAACAACGTACGTTATAAATATGTACTTGATACCGCATGTCGTGTTGACGTAGATACGCTATAAGTATGTACACATGCGACGACGATAGCTAATTAAACCCCAATGATAAGGCGATGCGTACGTGATTTGAGAGACATAGCATCTCTCTAACAAAAAACAACACGTGAATCAATCAAGTAAACCTAAGTACTTACCTTATTGTCTATAACTTAAGCCACGATCACACCTTCCCTAATTCAGAAACTAATTCGGCTTACATTGCTCGTTGAAGTGAGGATATTGCAATTAACATAACCATGCCTCCCAGCAATGTATGGCGAATTAGTCCTTGAATTCAGTTAAAGCACAGATAATATAATACTATACTAGTTTAAAGTAGAGCCAACGTAAGAAGTCCGTCTTGACGTTTCTCTAAGGGCCTGTCCGCACAGGGAATTTTATTCCCGCGATATTTATTCGCGAGAATTATATCCCGCGCCATTTTTTTCTCGCAATTCTGTAACACATTGAATCCTATAGAAGTATCCGCACTGCGGGAAAAAAAACGCGATTTTTTTGCAATTGAAATAGCGGAATATAATTCGCGCGCGCGGTGAAAATTCGCGCGAATCGTATAAAAATTCGCTGTGCGGACAGGCCCTAACATTATCACACAGGGTTAATTTTTCTTTGCAGGTCGTAATTTTTCATACGTTTGACAGATGCAAGAAAAGACCTATTACGATGGCCTTACTTTAGGTGTGATCGTGGCTTGTTTGTTTACTATTAGCAAAAGGACAGAGAAGATAATTACATATCGCTCGTGGTTCAAAACGAGACGCGAAATAACTTTGTTGACCAGCGAAACACACAATTTTTCACCTCACTTCAGCGAATCAAAGTTTTCGGAGCTTGTGACGTGATATCGCCTCAACTATGACCAGCCACTTTGATATTACATACTACGTACTATGTGAAATTACTTACGTAGTACTAAGAATGCATTCCACGCTACGGCGATGTTTCTCACTCACTTATCTCCCGATCTGGGCTTAATCACAGCATTAATAATCTGACGCCTCACACTCGCACGCAACTCGTAGAATTCTAATCTCCACTCCGACAGACTGGTTTCGAGTAACCCGTTTATCTTAGGCGATAGACTGGGAAACTGGGAACGGCTGGAATCGGCCTGTGTTAGTATGTTTGTTTGATATTTACACAATTTAGTTTTTAATAGTCAGTAAAGTAATGTACTTAGGTACCTAATTAACGACTGGAAAAATTTACAGCTGTCTATAAAATATATCTTCGGTTATAAATATTGAATTAATGAGTAAAATATAAACAAGAAAGTTTCGTTAGATAAGAAAAAGTTGAGGTTTAATGAAAAACACGTGAGTGAAAGACACAGCTATTTGGCTTGGTTTCTTTCTTTCTTTTGCTCTATAAAGAAATATATCCTTCCTCACATGGACACATGCAATAAATTGGCTTGAATTTGTTTCGTCACTTATTAATTTAACGTTCTCAGAAACGATTGGTCCGATTCTGTTTATTTTTAGATGTGACGCCATGATTTCGAAGTATGAAATCTTAAACCGAAAATATCTACGTGTTGATAGCATATTTAGAAACAAGTTCTAATAGTATTACAAACTAGAAGAATAGGTACGAGTACTAAGGAAAACATAAACTAACAAATGCAAGCTAAACTGACGACAATGATACATTTGCTGCTCGTAAATCGCTTTTGACGAGTTTTAAAAATGAATTAAGTCCCTGTGATAGTACGGACACAAGGAACAACCCTGTCCTTCCCTACAATATGTGAAAAATGTATGAACGTCAGGATTTTCATCATACCTACCTACATCATTGGAAATGCTTAACAAAGAATCGATTAATTCCCCGTGGCCACCATTTGCCACGTGATAGGTAACCTGATGCTTGAACAGAACTCAGGAAGAGGGAGAGGGGTCAGCGTGGTAAAGCCGTATCGATGACGTCACTCTAGTTTCAAAACAAACAACTTCCACGTTAGTAGTAGTTGAAGAAAATGAAGAAGCTATAAAAATATGTGCCTAGTTCAAATTATTCTGTCTAGTTTTCTTCTTCTGTCTAGGACTGCCTTTAGTCCAGTCAATCTACGAAAGTTTGTATGGAGAGGGTTGCATTAAATGCACTTTAGGGAATAACTTATTAAATTACCAGTAAAAACATCAAAAAATTTAAAAGCACAGTAATCCCCGACATAACGTTGATATTCTAAAAACCAGTATAAGGTGAACTCAAGCTGTATAATATTTACCATGTAGCACAGGTCAGCTTATACTGGTATTTTTACAAAATTGCCGGATTTAATTATTTACAGCTTCGAATAGCCTATATCACTATTTAAAATTATTTTCTCTAAATGTGCATTTAATGCAACCTCATATCGTAGATTGACTGGACTACTTCCGAATACTGAAAGCGCATGATATGATAACTATGAACAGTCATCGTAACAGAAAAACTTTCAACCAATAAAACTATCAGAAAAAAAAAAATAGGCCTCCATAACAAACTGTTCAATCTTTTATGGAGAGGCCGATTTATTTTCAATTTCTGAAAGTTTTATTTGCTGAAATATATTAAGGTACGTCGACTGATCATGCTCTTTCATTATTTGGAAGGCTGTCCCTAAAACCCAATGTTTTTGAAGATACAGAGGTTATTGGCGGAAAAATCTGGAGATCTTTACTTGAAACTAATAAGTAAAAATCTTATTGATGATGATTACTATTATTACTATTATTCTAATCAAACGTATTATTCTAATCTAGCTTTAAAATAAGTAAAATGTAGACATTAGATTTATGTAAATTAATTTACTTTAATATACAGGTGTTTCTGCCAACCTCTCTAGTGGTTGCTCTACCTAAGCAACTTAACAACTTTTCCTAAGGAACATAGGTCGATTTACCAAAATTATTTTCCACGTCCCATAGAAACTGCATCAGCTAATAGCGTATTTTGTATGGAGGTCAAACATTATTTTTTTTCATATTTCGACCTATGTCCCTTAAGGAAAGTTGTTCAGTTTCAGGTGTAGAGTAACAACCCGAGAGGTTGGCAGACATAAACCAAACACCCTGTGTATTAAGAACAGTAATACGGAATATGAATGAAAAAATATTGACCCTCTATACCAGATTATCGTACCCATATTTATTAACTTAGAGTACGTCCTAGACTACGTACGTATGAATGAATGAATGAATGATACTTTATTTACATGAATCATGGTAATAATGATCTTAAAAATGATAAATGCACTTGACATTTCGCCACTAGAAGGCATGCAAACACTTAAAAGACAAGATACTTAATTAAAATTCCAAAATAAATCAAATTCCATATCCAAATCAAATTTCAATTAAAATAAATAATAAATTATTCAAATTTACAATCTAAATACTCATTGACAGTATAGAAGCATTTAGTCACTAGCCAATTATGAAGTTTACGTTTAAAAGCGTTACTAGGTATTTGTTTCCAGTCTTCAGGTAACTAATTGTAAATAGATATAGCCATTTTAAAACTAATTCGCGCAAAACAAGTAGTACTAAAAAAAGGCAGCTGTAGACGATTCGGCATAGATATCTCCTGTTAAAAGTAAGCTGCTGACTCTTCTTTGTAGTAATGCAAAACACATTTGTGTGAAAGTTAATATGTTTTTCGAATGTCTACCTGCCTACGTTCCTTGGGCTAAGTTGTCCAGTTTTATGGGCAAACTCATATAATTCTGACCCCTATTTTTCTTACACACTATAAGTATTTTATTTTATTTTATTCGTGGTTGAATGAAGCATTGGAGAACGGCTGGACTGATTTCGTTTTCTTCTTAGCCGTGCTCTCGTCGTCGGTGCAGCAACTTCCAGTCTGTTCTTTTCTCCGCCAGGTGCTTTAGTTTCTGAAAAATCTTTCTCTTCTTTCTTCGACCGTTTCTTTGATTTGGTCTAAGTAACTTTGCCTAGGTCTTCCTCTTAAAACCCGGAAAAAGTAGATACGTCATAGGCAGAAACTTTAGGACTTGTTTGAAGTTGCGGTTACAGCTATAAAAATCGGTGTGTGATTTCACAGACTCGTCCCATTTTGGGGCGAATACCTGTTGGGATGAACTTCGCACTTTAGATTTCGGTACTAGTAGTGCAAATGTAGGGTATAACTTAGATTATGTAAAGCGAATTCAAAAGCTCGAGCAAATAGAATAAAAGCAAAAACATAAAAATGCTTCAAACAACTGACAATGAAATGGAAATTCAAACTACAAAAAGTACATTTACAACAGTTCCAGAGAAAAAAGCTCGGTTCTGAATGTTCTGAATCATTGAAGCCAGAGACAGATCCAGTAAATTTTCACAAATGTGAGTGCGTTCATTTACTGTAGCGCCTGTTTTATTTCGCGATTTGCAAGATACACGGTGCTTTTTGACTACAACGCTACAATTCGGAGGATTCAAAGAGATTTATGTTACAGGCGTACGGATTGTGGAATCGTTTGTGTAGGGAACATGACGCGTTTCTTTATTACTATTGCTTTACATATGTGGATTTAGAGATGTGGGGCGTTAGTAGAAATTTTATATGTTTTTGGATGTAAAAGTTTTACTTTGCGATGTAGTTGTAAAGGATTATCGAGATTCCGTTTTTAAACTTGCCTCATTGCATACCAGGTGGCGACCTCTAGCAACGTAGAGGTAGCGCAGGTACCTACTTTGTTAGTTGGTATAAACTTAAATTTCATCGCAATACATATTAGGATAAGACATGACAACCCAGTTTATTTTGATACTTCTTGACTTACCTTGCTATTGATTGAATGAACAATGCACTTACTTAGGTTTATTAACTTTGGCACTTCTCATACATGTTTATTTTATTCCAGGTCTTAGCGCCATAATTATAATTTACTTTTCCTGACGTTTCGGCTGAGTTGCTGTTTCGGCTCTGTTGTGTCTACCTGTGACGTGACGTGACCACTGCTGATGCAACTCAGACGAAACTTCGGGAAAAGTAAGTTAAGTATGTTAATTATAAGTAGAAGTTATAAAATTAACAATGTACGTACTTACGTAAATGGTACTTTTTTGGTATGCATGCAGTGAGGTAGTTTCCAAATACGGACTATTTGATCGAAGTCGAGCGATATATTTGTATAATAACTTTTGTATGAAATATTATGTAGTAGGACCTGTGAGTAGGACCTATTAGATAATTCTCTAGAAACTGACAAACAAGGGTCAAAAACGTACCTAGGTACACACGACCGCACATCAGTAGAAACACTTTTGGACCTTATGGCGTGGTAATAGAGTTGAAAAAGTTTCTACCGACAAGCGGTTGACCGTACATATACTGCTCGGCAAACAATATTTGCGTGTTGGGGAAAGGTTTACGAACGTCAATATGTAAAATTGTTTTCGCATCCAAGGACATGGTTCAAGTAGTTTGCCCCGATTTATATTCGCTGTCTTTGAATATTTCCTCATCCATCATTCACTGAGTACGCCCCTGAACTTTTACATTGCATTCTCTACGTACAGTGTTTTATATGTAATTTGAATAGAAACAGTGCTTTCTTTTTCATGTCCCTACCATAGAGGATACTGTCACATGGTCGTAAAATTATCAAGTAAATGTTGGTTGGTTTAAGTGCCTATAAAAATAATTGACCAGTCGAATCTTTTATTTAGTAACTACCTATTTGATGTTTCGATATGAGGTTTTTAAATTTTTGTCGTGCGGAACAGTCGGTTAGATGGTGGCCTCATTATATTTTTTACTATTGAAATGTGTTGTGGGTATAGGGTGTTAATTTAATTGCGTGCCATAGCTTAAGGGGTGCTTCAGTTACGATAAAGAAACACAAAAAAAATATTTTAAAAAATCCTACTGAAAAAAAAAACTTAAACTCCATTGGAACTTAACTAACGCGGAGCACCGCCCTATCACCGAGCCAGCGCGCGGGAATCAGTGGATAAGGTAGGCACATACATAAATGAAACTCTTTCGCGCGCTTTTAATAGCGCGATGCTCCGGGTCATTGCCCTCCGCGTTAGTTTAATTTCAATGGATTTAAAAAAAAATTAAGAAGGATTTTTTTAAATATTTTTTTTTTAGTTCCTTTATCGTTACTGAACCACCCCCTAAGCTATGGCACGCAATCAAATTAACACCCTGTATAGTTAGTTGCACAGAGTTTCTTTAAAGTTAAAGATCTTTTAAATCTATTGATGTTACTTTCTGTTCCGGTGACAAAGAAAGTGATGACCATAGATTAATAGGAGCTTTAATTTTAACTAGCAGTTAGCCAGTCGTTTAAAGAAAAAAATCAACATTTTCAATATTTGACGGTGCCTTACGATGATTTGATAGATAATACGTTGTATTTCGAACTTCCGGAGTAGCGCATGTCGCCATCACCATTCACCACGCGCCTCTTGAGCACGAGTCTACCGAAAGCTAGCGATAATTATCTGTGGCGAGCCCTATGTCCCTTTTATAGCCATTTTTTTGCGACTTTTATCTTCCTGTTTCACGGGTGGTCTGCGATATGGCACGTGGATTTGAGCTACCGTAGTTTTCTTTTTGTTAATAATAAAACTATGATTTAAATACCTGTTTAGGGTTCCGAACCCCATTTTGGTTCGGAACCCTAATTCGCATAAGGGTTTTCATCTGTCTGTCACACCTGTTTATCTCAGCAACCCAAAGATTTCGGACCTCCTTGCTTCGCTCGGAATAGATACCTTGCTAATTTATTTTACTATGGGATGACATCTGCCAACATGTCCCAATATTTTATGTCAAACTATCAGTGATCACTAGGAAATATTCAAAATAACCCGTCAAATCCATAGAACGACGCCTTCGCTACCTTGTGACGAATTATTTCTTTAATCCTCCTTCTAAGTACCCTTATTTTTCTGTGCAGCAACCACTCTATCGACTTGAAATTTAAAATAGTTTTAGAATAAGTATGATTTATAAAAATATTATAATTATTATTGTAAAGGAGGCCCAAATAGGGAGGAAAATTTAATATTGTCGTTACTAGGTCGAATGGGGTATCATATGAAAGGGCTTCACTTGTACGTACGTTCCAAAATAGATTTTTTTATTTCTTTTACGACTCAGTTCGTTTTCAAGTTATGATGAACAATTACAAAAAAATACAATTCCCTCCCCCCCCCCCCCCCCCTTATCTCCGAAGTTTTTTAAAGGTACTATCTGAAATAATTATTGTCGAAAGACGTTTACGTAAATATTACTGAAAAAGTAAAAGGATCTCTTTAAGTAGCACCGTTTTTTAGAAATCTGCAAAAATCCTTTACAAATAAATTTAGTTTTGCTGTCCTAAAATGGACGTCATTGCTTCCAAAAATACTGTAGGTATATCGGAACCATCGGTGCGCGAGTCCGACTCCCACTTCATCGGTTCTTTTTAATATTACAATTGAGCTAACTAGCTAACATGCAGATGGGCCAACCAGCAAGTCTTCAGTCAGGACGGGGCCAGACTTCTTCGCGCCGGCCGCTGACCATAGTCGCGGCAGCTCGTACGTAACATGATTTTAAAAGAATAGAAAATAAAATATATTGATAATCTGATCTTAAGAAAAAGACAATCTAATATTAACTCAGACTCTACCAGTGAGCTTTCGCCATTTGCCACTGTTTACGAAGGATTATGCCGTAGTCTTCGCACTAACGACTCAGAATTTATTATTAAAATTTTAAATACAGCACTGAAGTCGCTTTTCCATTCCAAAGTGTATATTTTATTGTATCTGTTGAAACAATCTACCTACCCATAATTCATAAAAACAGATTTTTTCCGCAGTCGGTAATGTAAGGGTAGGTAATGAGCGTCCCACTTCGTTCCGGTTTCCCGGTGGTCTGGCCGCAAGTTGGCACGTGGATTAAGTGTGCTACTGCACTATAGAGCTTTCAAAAGAAGGGCTCTAGAATCAATACAGATGCTGATTCTAATAGAGCCGATATCGTGTTTTGGTTAACTACCCGTCCAGAGAAATGACGTCATACATAAGAATGAACGTCCCACTTCGTTCCTGTTTCTTGGTGGTCTGGCGGCAAGTTGGCACGTGGATTAAGTGTGCTACTGCACTATAGAGCTTTCAAAAGAAGGGCTCTAGAATCAATACAGATGCTGATTCTAATAGAGCCGATATCGTGTTTTGGTTAACTACCCGTCCAGAGAAATGACGTCATACAGAGAACAGCGCCAGAAACAGACACCCAGCTAATTATAAAATGTTGAGTTTCAGTCAGAATATAATATTTGGGTTTGAGTGGAGAAAGTACATTAAGATACAAACGCGCTATTTTGTTGATTACGGTAGAGGCTCGAGAATTGCAGCCGATAGAGTAATGATCAAAGCGGACGCGCTTCTTACGAAGTTTTTCAACACATTTGCTAATAGAAACCAGTAAAATTTGCTCACCTCTTTTCCCGAAAGAATATTCAGTGCAAATAAAGCTGTTTTATGAGCAAATGTGTTGAAAATTATAGTTTTGCCTTCTCCAAAATTATATTTTTCAACACATTTGCTTATAAAACAGCTATATTTGCATTCTATTAAGGTCCATAATCCAGCTTATTAAACACGCGTGCTTTTCCCATTATATAACTGCACTAGTGTTTTATATTTGTTTTTATTTCGGCAAGGAGCAAGGAGTTTGTATTGTATGTCTATAAAATTCATAAAATTTCAATGAATAAGTATCTTATGTTCGATAATTATGATCAATAAACATTCATTTCATCTTTCATTCTGTAGGAGATTGATATACCTAAGCGAACGAAATGTTGCGTGACAGCTAACGTAAATCCCATACATTTTTATTCTATTCTACTAGCGTTTTCGATTATAGAAAGCCACTTGTGTTATTAGTAGAAGTTTGTGTTGTTAGTAGAATAAGATCTCAATTCGTCGCGGTGGTCCGAGTTCCAGTCAACCGTTACGCAAGGTGCTATGGTACTGTTGAGCTTTGCATTTCATGTTATTGCCAGATACAATTCGAGCAATTGATATGAACTAATATAGTCATCAGGTGGTAATCAAAAGGACTGGTGGTGTGGCACGGTTTCTGGAAGGAGTAAATTGAGCCTGGACCGATCTTGCTTTTTATGCTCACGTATTTTTTATTGTCAATGCGTGCTTGCTCTTGACCTTGATTACATAATAAAGTAATGGTACGGACGGACACTCTCCGCTCCCCTTGCACTCACCCCGCACCCCCGCGCGCATCCGCCCGTGAGATTCTCATGGTCCTTCTGAGGGTCTTTTGTACTGAATATGTGAGCCTACGCGACCTTATAATTTCAAATTCGAGCTTGATATATGTAGTATCCAGGATGTGCCTTGATCTAGTCCTGAAGACAGAGATGAGGTTGACAATGGAACGAACTTGCCCAGAAAAAGCCTATTTACTCACGACTTGAATAAATTCCGGTTATATGAATTCGGGAACACAGACATTATAAAAGTTGCTGCGAAGCGCTTTGTGCGAATGTGTGGACCTAAGTGTGGACACACATTTTCATACGTAAACAGCACACCCCTTTCCCGTAGGGGTGGGTGGGTAGCCAGCCATAGACCAATTCACCTGCTACGATCTTGAAAATCGTTCATTCCCTTTCACACCACCAAATGTCACCACCATTGGTCTAGGTAGGTACCTATACTAGCAGAAAAGTGCATAGAAATTGTGGGTTGTGTTCAAGACAAGTTCAAGATGATGTCCATTTTAAATACTTTTTTCAAAAATTTTTTTTTTCAAAAAATCACGCAAAAGTAATTTAGTTTTACGTAAAAGTAATTTAATTTAGTTTAAAGGGTTCTTTTCTTACCACGATTTAGGATTTTTGTGTTCTCCCAATATTTTAACAGAGTCGAATTAATGCAAGAACCCGTCAAACTTTTACCCTAATAGCTGCTAAAGTCTTAAACAATAATATGATAAATTATTTAAGAATAGGAACTAACAAGAGGATAGCACAGAAAAAGCTTGTGCGTGCATTCAAAGCACATCTAAGCTCTAGCTCAGTAGAGAGCTTTATTGAGAGGATGCAAGGACGCTTCCGACTGTTCTCCTCGTATATCTACACAATGTTTTGGAGGTCGATAAAATGTTCTTGTATAACTTTCTCCATCCATGGTATGTAAATTTGGAAAAGTCTTGTAATTCCTTCAGCTTCACGCGTTCCTTTCTAAATAAGGCCTTAAAAATAAAACCGTTTAATAAAAAAGAAAGTAAGTTATCCTTCCTTCAAAAACTTTGCTTCCTGAACCAAAATTTAAAGTTAGAACCACAGGTAGAACCACAAACTACTGGGATGCTGTAGGTTTTTTTTTTTTTTTTTACTATGTATGGGCTTACTCTTGACCTCGATCTAGCCTTGAGGACAGAGATGAGGTCAACGATGGAACGAGCTTGCCCAGAAGAAGCCTATTCACTCGCGACTTAAATAGATTCGGGTTATAAGAGCTCGGGAACACAGACGCAGGCAGAGAATCAGGCGGGTACTGTAAGAACTCATTCATTGTCATTTTATCATCAAAATATAAACTTAAGAAGAGTTTTGTGCAACTGCCTGACCTAACAGCCAGTTATAGAAAGGGTCTATAAAGTCAAAACTCTTTTAAATCTATTGCTCACACTTGCCAGGAAAATCGGTTAGCCGGTGAGTTGATGGGTTCAATCAAAACCTTAGATAAAGCGGAGCGAGGTTTAAAACTCTTTGGGTAAAACAATATAAAATAACAGATAAGTACAGTTCGATAGACAATGACAAAAGTATTTTTACATCTCATACTTACGTACTCGTACAGTCAAAGTTTACATTACCTGACCCCCCAGTAAGTAAAATGGTAATTTACGTTCTGGAAAAGCATATCATCAATGATGTATTCATGTCACCAAGAATATTAAATAACATATTTTATTTTTAAAGAGCTGTAAAATAATGGACCGAAATGAAAACCATATAAATTTAGCTTCGAGCATGCGGGCCCACACAATCCTTCTTCCACTTTATAGCGTATCGGCCAACAAAGGAAGATATTCTTTTCAGCGTTTTATGGGATCTTGTCTTAAAAGCAGTTTATTACTACGCCTAAAGTTCTTATATGCTAAGAGTATGAAGCACAAGCTGTTTTGCCTTGTTTCGTCCATTTATCTTTAAAGAAAAGATGTTGTTAAAGTTTTATGTGGAGAACCGAAGCTCTACAATGTATATTGTGAAACAAGCTTATATATTTTTTTTGCTTTAATATTACATTTAGGTACTTACTAAAGTTTATCCTGTGGTTTTGCCCGTGTGGAAAATATTTTAAAATTACTTTTTAGCAGACGCGTACTGCGTACACCCAACAGCACGTCAGTAGAAACACTGGACTTTATACCATGGTGATAGAGTTGCAAATGTTTCCACTGGCGTGCTGTTGACCGTACGGTGCGTATTGAATTATAAAAAAATATATATTTTAATAGTATTAGATCTATCCTATGCAATAGTATAGTATATACAAATATTGCTCGTTTTATTAAACGAACAATATTTGTATATAAAGGGCGTGCTCAGTCAATGAAACTGAACAACTTTCCCAACGAAACATATGTTGGGAAATGAAAAAAAAATTACCTCGCCATACAAACTGTTCGACCAGAGTTGGCAATTTGTATGGAGAGGTCATATTTTATTTTCATTTCCCAACATGTTTCTTTGGGAAAGTTGTTCAGTTTCGTTGACTGAGCACGAGCTTTCAGTTTTCGGTACACCGTCCCTTACACCCTTTATATTTGTAATCGGTTTCTCGAAAACGGCTCTAACGATTTACAATGCGGGGGTTTTTAGAGGCGAAAAATCGATCTAACTAGGTCTCATGTCTGGGAAAATTCATTTTGCCTGTATTTTAAGCATTTTTTTAATCATCATCATCATCATCATATCAGCCGAAAGACGTCCACTGCTGGACATAGGCCTCCCCTAAAGAACTCCATGACGACCGGTCCTGCGCTGCTCGCATCCAGCGGCTTCCCGCGACCTTGACCAGATCGTCGGTCCACCTTGTGGGGGGCCTGCCAACGCTTCGTCTTCCGGTACGTGGTCGCCACTCTAGAACCCTCACGCCCCACCGGCGATCGGTTCTTCTTGCGATGTGCCCTGCCCACTGCCACTTCAGTTTAGCGATTCTCAGGGCTATGTCAGTTACTTTAGTTCTTCTGCGGATCTCCTCATTTCTGATTCGATCGCGCAGAGAGACTCCGAGCATAGCCCTTTCCATAGCCCTTTGGGTGACTTTGAGCTTTCTGATAAGGCCCATCGTGAGCGGCCACGTCTCGGTGCCATATGTCATCACTGGCAACACACACTGGTCAAAGACTTTCGTCTTGAGACACTGCGGTATTTTGGACGTGAAGATATTGCGGAGCTTCCCGAACGCTGCCCATCCGAGTCGGATTCGACGAGTTACCTCTTTCTCTAAGTTGGATTTACCCAGCTGGACTGTTTGTCCCAGGTATACGTACTCATCAACAACTTCGAGCGTAGAGTCTCCAACTTTGAGTGGAGTGGGTACAACAAGGGCGTTAGACATAATTTTCGTCTTATCCATGTTCATTTTAAGACCCACTTGTTGTGAAACTCTACTGAGGCTATTGAGCATCGTGCCGAGATCTTCCAGGGTCTCAGCCATTACGACAATATCGTCGGCAAATCGAAGGTGGGTCATGTACTCGCCATTGATGTTGATGCCAAGTCCTTTCCAGTCCAGGAGTTTGAAGACGTCTTCCAATGCAGCGGTGAACAGTTTAGGAGATATGACGTCTCCCTGTCTCACTCCTCGCTGCAATTGGATAGGTTTCGAGTCCTGGTCCTGAAGACGAACTGACATAGTGGCGTTTTTGTACAGGTCCTTCAACACTTCAATGTACCGATAGTCGACTTGGCACCTCTGGAGAGATCGTAGCACGGCCCACGTCTCGATCGAATCGAAGGCCTTCTCATAGTCCACAAACGCTAGGCAAAGTGGCTGGTTATACTCTTCGGTCTTCTGTATAACTTGCCGTAGCGTATGTATGTGGTCTATGGTACTGAAGCCTTTACGAAAACCGGCTTGTTCGGGAGGCTGGAAGTCGTCGAGCCTGCGCGCGAGACGGTTCGTAATGACTCTCGAGAACAGCTTATAGACATGGCTCAGAAGTGAGATGGGTCTGTAATTCTTCAGCAGGGTCTTATCACCCTTTTTGAAGAAGAGTACCACCACACTTCTGTGCCATGCCTGTGGCGTTTTCCCTTCGAGTATGACAGAATTAAACAGCTTCTGAAGAGCTTTAAGCACTGGCCTTCCGCCTGCTTTCAGAAGCTCAGCCGTAATTCCATCGTGCCCGGGTGCCTTGTTGTTTCTAAGCTGTCTGAGAGCCATTCTAAGCGCTTTGTGCGAATGTGTGGACCTAAGTGTGGACACACATTTTCATACGTAAACAGCACACCCCTTTCCCGTAGGGGTGGGTGGGTAGCCAGCCATAGACCAATTCACCTGCTACGATCTTGAAAATCGTTCATTCCCTTTCACACCACCAAATGTCACCACCATTGGTCTAGGTAGGTACTGTACAGATCTGAAGTCCCTTTCAATAGGATCCTCAAATCAGATACGTGAAAGTTTTGGCCAAGGTTGATCGTCTAAAATAATATCTTTTAAGAATATTATATTTTTTCTGAATCCTACGTCATTCCGTTTTATATCCTTATAATATTTTGTAATTTACAGATTCTGCTCGGTGGAGAGTGGTAATAGAAGAATGAAAAAAAAACACACTTGTTATTTTAATACTTATATTAGAATATAATCCTAATCTTTACATGTCTAATTTGTGTTATTTAATTTTATGTTGGATCACTATTTATTTAAATTTAGTCTCATATTGACTGGAGTAATTCTTCGGAACTCATGTAGATTCATCAATTTTAGGAAAGGTTTCATCTCTTTTACAATGCAATATTATTATAGCCGTTAAGTTTCTGAAAAGAAACCTATGTTAATATAAATGAAGTAATAAAAATAATGTGGGGACAATCCCCAGGTTTGGAGCACCACCTTCGCCCCAAACAGCTCGTCCTAGGCTTCCTCTACCCTAAGTCCGATGACATGACGCTAAACTACCCTAACAATCCAACTGGATCGTCAGGATTCTGATCATCCTCGCGGAGCCGGAAATCCCATCGAAAACTTAAACTACAGCAAAGACTAGGGTTAATGTATGTGGAGAGTGGAACTAACTAACCACAGTACAACCCAGACGGTGATGATGTCTCCCCCCGGTATGTTCATGCCCCGCGTCAAAACCCGACTTCCACGTGGCCCACCTTTAAGGGACAATCACTGACTCATCCAGGGTTCACAGGGTATTTGACTATTTCTTTTAGTCACCCATACCAGAGCTGGTCACCGAGCCCGCCAGGCACACGAAGCATACAGTCTTCCTTTAGGAAAACAAGGCACTCCTACAAAATGAGCTCTTCCTGTAATCCCTCCGGGCAGACAATGATCGACATCATCGAATCCCTTAGTTTGTTTTGAAATAAGTTAAACTGAAAATAATTAGCCAGCTCCACACGTCCAAGTGTGAAGTCTGTACTAGATACGGGTATAGTATTATTGCTTGCATGGCCAGCCTAGATCAATAACGGTTTTATAACGAGAGACATAAAGAGTTTGAAGGGCAACTTCCCTCCCCCCAGTCACTGAGTGACTTTATTGCACCAACAAGGTCTCCGTATATCCTTCATAGCTCTCACTTGTGATGCGTAGCTAAATCTCTTTTCCGTTACCAACCCACGCAGGACAAGAATTATGTAGAGTAACCCCAGTCTAAACACTCATTTAAATAAAATGAATTGCATCTAACCTATAATGGGATTACCCAGCATATTTCGAAGAAGAACATATAAGAAGTAAGTATGACAAAAGATTACTGAAGGTAATCCTTAAATAAAAATGAAGTATGATGACCAGAACCGAGAAGATACGGGATAGTAGTATCTAAGCTAGGTTGGGCCAAACATTTATGATTTAAGATCTTAAGGGAAAATCAAAAGCATCGAGTATTCAAAACCAAGAACACTGGGAGAATTTAGCGTAAACAGCACTAGCTAAAACTCGATGTTCTTTTAAAAGAGGACTCAAAAGAAGTATAAAAAATGGGATTATTGTATATACTTAAATATTCGGAACTTATCTACAATGAAAGAAACTAAACATTATAATTTCTGTTCCAATATTGTTTTCAAGAATCTATTTAGTAATATTAAAGGTGGTTTCACACCGAGTCAAAGTATAATTTTAAGTATGTTAAATTATGACAAGTTTTATTAAGCAAAATAAAATATAGAATCTTATAAGGTTTAGATTCCTGTATGATTCAATGAAGATTAAGTAGATTATTTAACTACTTTAGGATGACACACATAAAGTTCAGAGGTCCCCCAAGGTCAGAGTGCCGTACAGCCGTCGCAGCCTTACGGGCGAACGTCGTCAACACACTTTACAAGAAGCAACCCACGAACGAACGTAATGTCTCCATCAAGAATATTCTTCCTTTTGATTCAAGACAATTCTAATTTATTCCTTATAAACAATTTTATGTCATTAGACTAAACTAGAATGTCCCTACACAAAAGAAGAAGGTTTTAAATTTTCTAACTACTCTACTTTTGGTAGACCAACGCAAAGATCAGGAGGTCCTCCCGTGGTATATGCCACTCAAACGACGCATCCAATAATGGGCGAGCGTTGTCAGCACATAACACAAGAAACACCAATTCCAAAATCCAACGTTAAAACACCTTGCTAATATCCCTCCATTTGTACCGGAATAACACCAATTCATCCCACACATACAGATGGGAGAAATCAGGATGAATCAGCGAAATCTCACACAAATAGAACGAGAAGAACTTTAGTATCAGACCCTTTTAGGCTTGAGGGCTCCGGCCCAAGGATGAATAAAATAAATAAATCCGAAGGTCGATATTATCAGTTAATCTTAGGCGGATACTCCAGTGACACGCGACATACATTTGCCACAACCAATATAGCGGACATCGGGGACACATGTCACGAGGGCATCCATCCATGCTGGTCGAACTAAATAAACCTGAGAGCAAGTATTTCTTAATCTCAAAATCTGGGACCCCTAAAAATATGATAGTTAAAGGAAAGATAAGCACCTCCTATGAGCCTGAGTACTGAGATGTAGTAATGCTCTCAGCATGCTCCAATTTTGGGAAATCGAGGCAAAAGATTCAAAATCACTTTCAAAACAATTTATTACTATTTGAAATAATATTATTTATTATTTTCAAACTATTTAAACTTACCCTTTTTATTTTAATATTTTGAACTGACGTTCTAAATCCTTTTGATCTGACAAAGTATTATTTTTAAATTTTATCATATGATGACACTAGTATATTAAAAAACTGGAATTTTGATTTAGGGCCAAAGATTTTATATTATTTTCTAAAAAAAAGTAATTATTTAATGTTTAAATATTTTCTTCCATTTTGATTTTGGGTTTTGATTTATTTTTTGTTAAAGAGATAAAAAATTTATAAAGATTTCAAAAATAGCGTCTAGCTTTGAGTAAAACTGAATCAAAAATGATTTATTTGTTGACTATTTGACAATAATGTCAAATGAGACATTTCTACCTAAAAAAAAAAAAAAAAAATATACATCGTCTAAAGTCTCTTTGAAATGATGATAAAAATATACATCGTCTAAAGTCACTTTGAAATGATGACAAAATATACAACATCTAAAGCCATCTTGAAACGATGACAAAATATACATCAGAGTCCAGTTTCTATGATTTCACCAAGGACTATTTTAATCAATTTCTCTGTAAAGGAAAAAATTAATCACAATGAAATTTACATTACCTTTACAATCCAATCAATACCCTTTTTAGCCTTCACGTTTTATCATTTGTGGTTTGCTATTCCATGTCTATAGAGTTCTTTGTAATTCCTGTACCTGTTTAGAAATAGATCATTATCCTGCCTAGCTATACGCGAACAAAGACATTTGCAGAACTAGTTTATACTTAATTATGGGAAAAGGAAATCTTTATTACTATCTACAAATAACGACTCAGATTAGAAACACAGTATGTTATAATTCTCGCAGAGTTATTAATGTTTACAAAAGAAAATCATTAAGAGGGAATAACAATTTACTTAAAGTATCACACAGTACTAGCCTCTTATGATCCCGCAGGTAGATCTGTAAAGCTGCAAATATTCTCCATTCAACTCTTCCTCTTTTGACATTGAAATCTGATTTTCTCAACGTTATTTAGCTTACACAACCTGGAAGAAACTATAAATTTCATTAAGTCACATTTCACTTTATCTCAAATACACACAACAACTTTGAACCGAAAATAAATAAAAGATGAAAAACCACAAAATTGAATACTTACATAACGTTAGTTTCACACCACTTATTCTATACAATTTGGAATCAAATTCTGAATGTTAGCGTCTTGAAATTATGCGCAAATAAACCTTCCTATACTATATCCTACACGAAGCAATCCCTATCTTTATCTCAATTGAAGGAACCCACAATCCAGGATCATAGCCTCCTTCAAAAGATTCGTCACATCAGCTGTATGAAGTCTATTTTTCGCGAGCTACAAAATAAAAGATTATAACTCACAGAAATCCAGTTTCCTATCGTCTTTCCTCTCACAGTCGTCCCAAAGATTCATCCAGATTATTTGGAGCGTTTCACGATTTTTTTTGCGTGTCGCCCTTATATATGAATTTCATCCTGCAACTTGCCGCATTTTAGCAAATTTTCCCTTATTTGGTTTCACCAAACCTTGAAACCATTTCCTCCGTTTTTATCCAAATTTTTTCTAATTTCCCACACCCCATTCTCTCACAACTGTCCCCTGTTGTCATCTTTCTTTTCTAATCGTATCGAGCTAAACTTTTGACAGTTCCTCTAAATAGTATTTTATGCATTTAAAATTTTTTTAGGGTTCCGCAAGTGCACAGTACCTATACTAGCAGAAAAGTGCATAGAAATTGTGGGTTGTGTTCAAGACAAGTTCAAGATGATGTCCATTTTAAATACTTTTTTCAAAAATTTTTTTTTTCAAAAAATCACGCAAAAGTAATTTAGTTTTACGTAAAAGTAATTTAATTTAGTTTAAAGGGTTCTTTTCTTACCACGATTTAGGATTTTTGTGTTCTCCCAATATTTTAACAGAGTCGAATTAATGCAAGAACCCGTCAAACTTTTACCCTAATAGCTGCTAAAGTCTTAAACAATAATATGATAAATTATTTAAGAATAGGAACTAACAAGAGGATAGCACAGAAAAAGCTTGTGCGTGCATTCAAAGCACATCTAAGCTCTAGCTCAGTAGAGAGCTTTATTGAGAGGATGCAAGGACGCTTCCGACTGTTCTCCTCGTATATCTACACAATGTTTTGGAGGTCGATAAAATGTTCTTGTATAACTTTCTCCATCCATGGTATGTAAATTTGGAAAGAGTCTTATAATTCCTTCAGCTTCACGCGTTCCTTTCTAAATAAGGCCTTAAAAATAAAACCGTTTAATAAAAAAGAAAGTAAGTTATCCTTCCTTCAAAAACTTTGCTTCCTGAACCAAAATTTAAAGTTAGAACCACAGGTAGAACCACAAACTACTGGGATGCTGTAGGTTTTTTTTTTTTTTTTTTACTATGTATGGGCTTACTCTTGACCTCGATCTAGCCTTGAGGACAGAGATGAGGTCGACGATGGAACGAGCTTGCCCAGAAGAAGCCTATTCACTCGCGACTTAAATAGATTCGGGTTATAAGAGCTCGGGAACACAGACGCAGGCAGAGAATCAGGCGGGTACTGTAAGAACTCATTCATTGTCATTTTATCATCAAAATATAAACTTAAGAAGAGATACCGCTTTTTAGACAAACCTACAGCGCCATCTGCTACGTTGACCGCAAAAGTAAATTTGTTAGTAAAGGTTTTTTTACAGATTTCTAACAAACTGTGCAACGTAGAATGATTGTTTTATTTTTACTGTAATATTTACATACAAAAAAAAAATACAAAAAAAAATCTTTATTAAAAAGTCCTATTGACTGTAAATAATTCAGATTTTTCCTTTCACGAAATTTAATTTCATGAAATTTTGGCCCCCTCTTTGGACCTCCTTTGCATTAATAATCATATATTTTTTTAAATTATTTCATGTGCAATTAAGTTGGGCAACCATATTCTTTCTAAATTTCAAGTCGATCGCATAAGTGGTTGTTGAGATATATAGGTGTGACAGACAGACTGAGTCGCACCATAAGGGTTTCTTTTTTTTACCATTTTGGTATCGGAACCCTAAAAAGGCGTGTTGCAGCCCATCGCACAATTAAAATTCAATCTCTTCATTTGAGATTCTAAATTATTTTTTTTATACATTTCGCGAATTCAGCACTATTGACGGAGAGAGTGTCGAACTTTTATTAATTTTCCAGCGACGTGTACTTGGGAAGGTTGTTCAGTTCGTTATAAGTTTGGGAAAACTGACCTTGGCTGCGCAGTAGATTTTACATACAAATTGACGTGCGCAAAGCTTCCCAGAGCACGCGATTATTGTTCAAGTTGTTTGCCCCGCAGTATACCTGATTTGGCAAATAAATATCTATTTATCTTTATCTCATCTTTAACTTCTTTATATAATAAAACTCAATTTTCACACTCCACTATTTATTTGATAGGAGTGCCTGACGATGTAAAATCGAAACCGGTCGCGCTCGATATAAATATCAAATAAATAGTGGAACTAGTGTGAAAATGGTGTTATATCATATAAATACGTTAGAGTTCCAAGAAATAACAACACAAAGTATATCATCTTTAACTTCGTTGATTGGGCAGGGCATGCCCTTAGCTTAAAATTAATGTTTATTCTCAGGAACACGATATAACTACATACAATGTGTAAAAACTTTCCCGAAGAATAAAAATTCTCCAAACAAAATTTTCGACTTCCCATACAAAATGGGTCGATCACTACCACCACAGACCACTTTAGTATGGAGTCGAAATTGTCTTTTTCGGTATAGTTGCTTGTTTTCGTAGAATCACTGGGCTTCGGTGAAACCAATAATTATTCAGGCTGTAAATTTCTTAGAAAGAAGTCAGATATTATTGATAAGCAATTTCCGATAGGATTTGCAATTAACTTAATCAAGATTGTAACGGATGCATAAAATATGGCTGATCATTTAACTGTATCGTGTCTATCAAACTTAATTTATTCGTTAACCATCATTGAATATTCATAATAAAATTGTAGATCACATTAGTTGTAGATTGGTCGTAAGTAATGGTGTATAAAAAGAATGAATAGCTAAATAAATTAATTGAGATTATTCCTCTGCGAATTTATTGAAGGAAGCTATACAAGGTGTAACAAAAAGGGTATATCAACCCTGAAGGATGTGATTCTGTCCATGAAACTGAACAACTTTCCCTAAGGAACATAGGTCGAAATACGAAAAAAAAAATTGACCTTCCATAGAAACTGAATCAGCTGATCGCGCATTTTGTATGGGAGGTCAATTTTTTTTTCGTATTTCGACCTATGTTCCTTAGGGAAAGTTGTTCAGTTACATAGGCAGAATCACATCCTACAGGGTTGATATACCCTTTCTGTTACATCTTGTATAGGAAAGCTTCACAGTTTTAGCTTAGTGTTTTAGTGTCGCACTAGTATGGCCGGTTTTGTTAAGTTTAATCAGACACGTCTTCCAATCGTCTTTAAGTGTCATACTCAGAGACGTCTTAGTTAATCCTATACTATTAAACGAGCAATATTTGTATATATACTATATATATTTGTAATCGGTTTCTCGAAAACGACTCGAACGATTTCAATGAAATTTACCGTACGGGGGTTTTTATGGCCAAAAATCGATCTAGCTAGGTCTCATGTCAGGGAATATTAAATTTCCCCGTGTTTTTGGGCATTTTGTAAATTCCGCGTTTTAGACAGAAACTTTCAGCGCCATCTGTTGTCGAGTAGCATAGCTTGCTCACCCGATGATATTTTCAGGTTGAGGCGGCTATTATTAAGTCTCGAGGTGTTTTTTTCTTTGTGAATTAAATCGAAAAGGACAGCTTAGAGTGACGTCTCTTACATGTACCTCCTTCTGTAAGACATGGTAAGTAACAAACAAACCGTGTACCTATTATTGTAAGCTGGAGGGTTATTTCTTTATCACCCCGTCCCCGGATATTTTAAAGGTGGTTCTGCCAATGAAACTGAACAACTTTTCCCAAGGAACATAAGTCGAAAAACGAAAAAAAATATTCCTATACTTCTCATACAACTGCATCAGCTGACAGCATATTTTGTTTGTATGAAAGTTCGAACATTTCATTTCGTATTTCGACCTATGTTCCTTAGGAAAAGTTGTTCAGTTTCATGGCCAGAATCATTTCCAGGGTGATAAAAAATAACTCTGTATAAGTAGTTAGTATATCCTTCACATAGTTCTAAGGATATCCCTTACCTAAAAAATATGGCAGGTATAGCCAGGAAATGTCAATGCGAACCGTAAATTACACTACCTACGCACAAACAAAAAACCGCTCGTTACGCCATTTGAATATTAAAACAATAGTTAAGGATAACCCAATGGTTTGTGAATAATAAATCTCAATATATTTAATATACATGTTAACGGAATAAGCGAAACTGAGAAAATAGTATGTTCAGAATCGAAAGTAGAATCAATTTCACTGGTTTTTGATAGGGGTATATTTTTTTTATTTTTATTATTAAAATTTTTGACGCTTCTATTTTAATCATTTCTGTGGATACGCGCGTTGGCGGCGGGGAAAGTGGGCGTGGCGTGCGCGGTGTGCGCGGACTAGAACAGCGATGGAACTAGAACAATGATGAAACTTTACAATAACAATATCTAGATACAAAAAACTTTTTAGGTTTTTTTTTTACAGAATCAGTTGGGGTGTATGAGGATATTGACTATTTAATGTTACTTGATTTAATTCTCAAGATAGAAATGCCGTAATATCGTATAACATTCATAATAACCAAATCCTAGAGATATTAGCTTGTTTTCCTCTTTTCTGTATAGGGGTAAGGGGAGAGGGGCAGGGACAGGGATGGTTTGACGGACGACGGTTGGACAGATGGTTGGACGGACGGACGACAGATAGACGGAAGGGTGGATAAATAGATGGTCAGATAGATAGAATCCCTTGCGGACGAAGTCGCGGGAAACAGCTAGTTATATATGATCCAAAGAAATATTCAATCGTGCTTAAGCAACGCTCGGCTACTATCTGTTACGACTTTGAATATAATTAGGCCAAATCGGCTATAAACATAATGCTTAGCCAAGTAGATAAACCATGTCATTCATTGGCAAATGGCGCCATTACCTACACTTACAAGCTTAACAAGTTTCTACTTAGTATTACTATAGGTACATACGTATAATAGTATTTTCAACACATTTGCTAATAAAACAGCTTTATTTGGACTTTATTAATATTCATAATCCGGCTTTTTTCATTATATTACCGCACTAGAGTTTTATTTTTATTTTTGATATTTTTTTTTTTTGGCAAGGAGCAAGGAGTTCTTATGTTTGTAACATTCATAATATTGTCATGAGTAAATAAACTGAGACTACTTATGATAAAAACACAGTCATTTCATGAAATCAACCAACTAACAATAAATTTGTGTTTTATGTAGGAAAATATTTCATTTATAATTCAAGGATTAGGCTGTTTGGCAGTTTAGTCAACGTTTCTCCTGCGCGCGCATGTTTAATCTGTGTTTGCTTAAAAATATTGGTGTTCGTTGTAATTTTTTTTAAACCTTAATTAATGTAGTCTCTTAACGTCGAGAATACTTAGACACAAAACACATGTCTGGAGTATCGGATGTACGTAGATGTCTAAGGAAAAATACCTAACTTCCGATACGAATTTCCTTCAGGAAAGAAGGTAAGCAAGTTTTGCTTGTTTTTAATCGTAAATATGTCGAAAAACGTAGTAAGAAACGCGTCCGCTTTGGTATTTACAGTCTCGGCTCCATTACGCCCTCGCGCATCGAGCCTCGAGCGTAATCATCAAAATAGTGCACTTGCATCTTAATGTACCTACTATTATTGGTATTATATATTATAGTTTGTGATTTCGGTCGTCTGATAATATGCGATACTGGTGCTAAGCTAACCTAGTAAGGGGTCCATGCGTAAATTATTATTGTTATTTCTTATTGAAAATAAAGTATCTACCTTCTTAGTAGGGTTCCGATACCAAAATGGTAAAAAAAGGAACCCTTATGGTGCCGCTCTGTCTGTCTGTCTGTCCGTCTGTCTGTCACACCTCTATATCTCAGCAACCATTTATGCTATCGACCTGAAATTTGGAATAGTTTTAGAATATAGTTGCCTAACTTTATTGCACATGAAAATTTTTTGAAAAAAGTATGATTATTAATGTAAAGGGGGGCCAAAATTTCCCCCCCAAATTTCAAATTGTCGCTACTAGGTTGAGTGGGGTATCATATGAAAGAGCTTTAATTGTACATTTTAAAATATATTTTTGTATTTTTTTAAGTTACTTAATTTTCAAGTTATGATGAAAAATGACAAAAAAAATACCATTCCCCCCCCCTTATCTCTGAAGTTTGAGTAAGGAAAAATCTGAATTAATTACGGTTGACAGAGGTTTATGTAAACTTTACAGCAAAAATAAAACGATCTTTCTAAGTTGCACAGTTTTTCAGAAATCTGCAAAAAACCTTTACAAACAAATTTAGTTTTGCGGTCCTGAAAATGGACTTTATTGCTTCCAAAAATACTATAGGTATATCAGAACCCTCGGCGCGTGAGTTTGACTCGCACTTGACCGTTTTTAGGGTTCCGATACCAAAATGGTAAAAAAAAGGAACCCTTAAGGTGCCGCTCTGTCTGTCTGTCTGTCCGTCTGTCTGTCACACCTCTATATCTCAGCAACCACTTACGCTATCGAGCTGAAATTTGGAATAGTTTTAGAATATAGTTGCCCAACTTAATTGCACATGAAAATTTTTTGAAAAAAGTATGATTATTAATGTAAAGGGGGCCAAAATAGGGGGGGCCAAATTTCAAATTGTCGCTACTAGGTCGAGTGGGGTATCATATGAAAGGGCTTTACTTGTACATTTTAAAATATATTTTTGTATTTTTTTAAGTTTCTTAGTTTTCAAGTTATGATGAAAAATGTCAAAAAAAATACCATTCCCCCCCCCTTATCTCCGAAGTTTGAGTAAGGGAAAATCTGAATTAATTACAGTTGACAGAGGTTTATGTAAACTTTACAGCAAAAATAAAACGATCTTTCTAAGTTGCACAGTTTTTCAGAAATCTGCAAAAAACCTTTACAAACAAATTTAGTTTTGCGGTCCTGAAAATGGACTTTATTGCTTCCAAAAATACTATAGGTATATCGGAACCCTCGGCGCGCGAGTCCGACTCGCACTTGACCGGTTTTTTTTTTATTCTTTTAAATAGAAACAACTTCACACTTAATTTTTTCGTTTTTGTGCTGACCTAGCTTTTTGATTCTCTATTCGTAAGTTTTGGTTTGGTTCATAAATGTATGGAGTTGGAAACGTGTATTTTGAATGTGTTATCGTGGAAGCTTGAAATTTCCACACGATAGCATTAGTGGTTGCTGAGATATGGAGGTGTGACAGACAATATATGATATGATAATTATGACCTTAATATATGATATTAATTTCAACTTGATACCTTTACCTGTTTTCGAGCAATAGGGTCTTGACCATAGAATACATGGTCTTGACAGACTGACAACAAAGCGATCCGACACCATAAGGGTTCCGTTTTTAGGGTTCCGATACCAAAATGGTAAAAAAAGGAACCCTTATGGTGTCGCTTTGTCTGTCTGTCCGTCTGTCTGTCACACCTCTATATTTCAGCAACCACTAATGCTATCGACTTGAAATTTGGAACAGTTTTAGAATAAGCTTGCCCGACTTAATTGCACACAAGAATTGTGAAAAATTTATGATTATTAATGTAAAGGGGCTAAAATAGGGGGGGCCAAATTTCAAATTGTCGCAACTGGTTCGGGTGGGGTATCATATGAAAGGGCTTTACTTGTATATTCTAAAATATATTTTTGTATTTTATTACGTCTCTTAGTTTTCAAGTTATGATGAAAAATGACAAAAAAAAAATGCCCTTATCTCCGAAGTTTGTGAAAGGAAAAATTTTAATTAATTACAGTTGACAGACATTTATTTAAACATTACAGCAAAAATAAAACGATCTTTCTAAGTTGCACAGTTTTTTAGAAATCTGTTCTGGTCATCACTTGACCGGTTTTTTTCGTTTATGTTCGAAACCCTAAAAACGTAATTAAATTATATCGATACAAAACAAGCTTGAGAAATGTAATTTCCGGCACTTCTGAGAAATTTTAATGGGCGTCACCTACGCCTCATAATTAGGGTTCCGTTCTTCAATAGGAAAAAACCGGTCAAGTGCGAGTCGGACCCGCGCGCCGAGGGTACCGATATACTTTTTATATTTCTGGAAGCAATAAAGTCCATTTTCAGGACCGCAAAACTAAATTTGTTTATAAAGGTTTTTTGCAGATGTCTGAAAATCTGCAACTTAAAAAGATCGTTTTATTTTTGCTTTAAAGTTTACATAAACTTCTGTCAACTGTAATTAATTCAGATTTTTCCTTACTCAAACTTCGGAGATAAGGGGGGGAATGGTATTTTTTTTGACATTTTTCATCATAACTTGAAAACTAAGAAACTTAAAAAAATACAAAAATATATTTTAAAATGTACAAGTAAAGCCCTTTCATATGATACCCCCCTCGACCTAGTAGCGACAATTTGAAATTTGGCCCCCCATATTTTGGCCCCCTTTACATTAATAATCATACTTTTTTCAAAATTTTTTCATGTGCAATTAAGTTGGGCAACTATATTCTAAAACTATTCCAAATTTCAGGTTGATAGCATAAGTGGTTGCTGAGATATAGAGGTGTGACAGACAGACGGACAGACAGACGGACAGAGCGGCACCATAAGGGTTCCTTTTTTTTACCATTTTGGTATCGGAACCCTAAAAACTAAAATAATTAAATAGTACAACTTTTCTCATATCATAACCAATTAACGTGAGCTCCTGTTTCAAGTACTTTAATTTAGTTTTTTTTTTGCCAGGGTCTAAATAATTTATTCACAATATTTAGGCTGGCAGCTTTTTTGCTCTAGTTAGGGTGCTGGCTGCAATTTGGGTATATGATTTGTTCATGATTCATATTAATAGGGATGATAGATCAGCTCAATACGAATCGATTTGGTCCTTACAAGTTTTTCTGTGCGTGGCTGCGTTTTTGAGTTAAAGCAAAAAAAAAAATGAAAATATGATACTAAATAATATTTTTTTGTCTGCCTTTGTGGCTTCTGTTTAAAATACTTCTGAAGATGTAGAAAATCGAAGAGGCAGTCATGCAGGGCTCTGCATTATCACGGGACGAAGTAGTGAATTTTTGCATTTTGAAGCGCTGTAACTTTACGACGCAGGGCTATTATGGTGGTAGACCATTTTTCTGGGGTTTTGTACATTGTATTTAATCAGATAGTCATAGTCTGCCAGGTGTACCTGTCATTGTCAAATTTCAAAATAGTTAAAACTTAATTCCTCAAAAACGCAGGGGTGTGGATGTTCGCCAATATTTTTTGTATCTTCTAGAGGATGCTCCTTATCATCAGTCGAAGAGGCAGGCAGACATGAGCAAATCATATAGAAATTTGTCCTTCATCACCCTTACTACTCAAAGGCTGAGTCTCGCCATTCAAAGGGGCAACGCTGCTAGCCTTTTGGGAACCATGTCTTGTGGGGACGCCCTTGAAGAAATTTTTAGTTTATAAGGTTTATGTAATTTAAAGTTTTTGAAATCAATGTGGAAAAGCTTGTAGCTACGGAATCCTTAGTGCGCTAGTCGGACTCGCACTTGGCCGGCTCTTTAAGTTTGATAAGGTTTGACTTATCACATTAAGCTGTGTATCTGCTTGAAAAACAAAATTATTTAAGCGTACACGTAAACTGAATATTATTTTTTTTTTCAGGGACTCCAAATCTGATAGTGTAACATTTCCTTGCGATTGCTTTGTTTGAGTGTCATGTTAATTCGATCTCGCAATCCACCAGCTTATAGTACATCCTAAAATCCTACGGGGTATTGAAGGAATGCTAACGATCCCAAAAGCCGGAAGTGAAGGAATAAACCAATATCTTAGGAAGACGAAGAGTCAAGTTGGGCTAAAATCTTTGAAATTGATAAACTCCTTGGTAATATTCGTTGATTTCTTGATGTTCTTAACATAAAAAAATACCTTTAAAAATTGAGATTGTCAACCTATACTGAGCTTCAACTAAACAAATAATCATTAAATAAGTGGGTTCAAACTTTCAAAAATTCGTTAGTTTCGTCGAATATTGACATTACAAAACACCGCAGGCAGGATACTAATTTGAGAGTTTCGAAATGACACACAAAGTTGTATTTTGTATGATAAATCCATTTATTATATTCTTCATTGCACAATTAACATACAGAGAATTACACACAAGAGGACATTTACAAAGGCGGGCTTATATCTACAAAAGATTTCTTCCAGCCAACCTAAGGTCGTGAGAGAAAATGTTCGTTTAGTGGGACACAATTGTGCACTGAGAATTTCAAAAAGAAAATATAATATATTTACAATCAATACAATACAAATATATTTATTTGAAGATTTAGTTTTTACAATATGTAGTTGAACTGACCATGGTCCCCACACTAGGCAAGCCTGTATCGTGGGGTCCCAAAACAAAATCGTAAAAAAGCCTCATAATCTAATTGAAATCAACCCTGTTTTACAATTTACAATTAACCCTGCTCGGCGATCGTCATAAGATTATTTGACAGTTTCACGTTGAAGCACGAGTCGGTTTCCTATTTCAAAACATACCTATTCTAATAGTGAAAAACGTTTTACTTTCTTCCATGCGTTGGCGACGAAAATAGTTCTGAAATAGGACGACTGGCGAAATAGGACGGTTGGCCTACCTACCAGAATAGGACGGATGGCCATTTTATTAACAAGAGAGTACACTACTCTTAACGACTTTATTGACAGACAAGACGACACACAGTCTGACTGAAGTACTAGTCAGGTGTAGGTACAAAATAACTCTGGCTATGTCACTGATGTGCAGAAGTCAAAAATCACTAATTTTTTTTATATCTTGACTTCTGCGCATAGTTATATTGTGCGACGTACTTATACAAGGTGTAACAGAAAGGGTGTATCAACCCTGAAGGATGTGACTCTGCCCATGAAACTGAACAACTTTCCCCAAAGAACAAAGGTCGAAATATGTTTTTTTTTACCTCCTATAAAAATTGAATCAGCTGATCACGCATTTTGTAAATCATTGGTCTAAACCGATAGCGGGTCTAGTCAGGTCTAGATGCATGAAGTAGGTGGTACAAAGATTTTTTTAAATTCATCCCTTAGAAAGTTATATAGGGGATGAGATTCAAGTTATCGTAGTTCCCGCATCAAAGATGAAAACTCATTTTTGGCTTTTAACAGTATTCTTTTAAATTATTTCTTGTAATTAAATTGATAATATTATTTTATAAATTATTGTTAAAATATTTCTTTTTCTTTTCAGTTTTCAAAATGGCACTGGTTTTAATACTACAAATGATTCTGGCTGCTGCTTCAACAGCTCTAGCTGGTAAGTCTCACTTAAATTATGAATGACGTAGGTTTTTAGCGTTCCGTAGTTAACAAGCAACCTTTATAGTTTCGTCCGTCCGTCTGTCTGTCTGACCGCGGCATAACTCAGAGACCCTTCGTACTAGAAAGCTGAAATTTAGTACAGATATAGGTACATTTTATCCAAGCCGACAAAATGGTAAATTAAAATTTTAATGGTGTCAAGTGTCCCATCCCTTACCAGCTAAACACTAACTTGTTATTGGAAATGTGAAAAAAGCGATTAGTCCCAGTAGTTGTATACAACGTGTTAACGGAATAAGCGAAACTGAGAATGAAGTGAAAGTTGTTCAGAATCAAGAGTAGAATAAATTTCACGGGTTATTGATAGGGGTATTTTTTTTTCGTATTTAAAGTTTTGCCGCTTGTATTCTAAATATTTCTGTGGATACGCGCGCTGGAGGCGGCGCCGGCGGAGGGAAGTGGGCGTGGCGTACGCGAAGTGCGCGGACTAGAACAACGATGAAACTAGAACAATGATGAAACTTTAAAATAACAACATCTAGATAAGAAAATCTTTTTTTAAGATCTTTTTTTAAGATTTTTTTTACGGGAATGGATTTATTTTATTAAAAATCAGTTAGGGTGTATGAGGGTTTTGCTTATTCCATTAACACGTTGTATATGATGAAATTAAAAGGAAAACTATTACAGCTAAGAAGGCTTCACAGGTTTATGAGTTATAGCCGAAAAACTGAAAATAATAAAAATACCAATAATAATCAGGCGCTAGGACCTCGCTGAGCATGGGAGATAAAAAGTTTATGATATGAACGTTATGAATTACTTAATCAATATATTTTACGTCAAAAAGTCCTTAAGAAACTACGGAACCCTATACTGCGTGTGGCCCGACACGCACTTGGCAGGATTCTTTTTATTTTCTGGTCTTTCAGATGAAAAAATAAATACATATGAGTAATAAGACCGATATGCGAAAATAAATACGAGTAAGGTAGAGACCTGAATTTGCAAAGTGACTTTTAAAACTTTTTAAACAACAACAATCATGTAAGGTTTTATCAAAAACTATGTATAAGTTTATGTTTAGGTTAGGTTTATTAGTTTACGTCAGATGTTACTACACACAGACACACACACACATAAACGACATCTATTCTAGAGTTTGCTCTCGCAAAGGGTCTCGCAAGCTCGCAACGCAGCTCTAGTGCACCAGCATAATACCTATCTAAAATACTTAATACCTAATAAGATACTTCCAACCAGCCTGAAATAATACTTTGTGTAATAAGCAAAATGCTGATTATGAATAAAGATATTTTTATTTATTTTATTTTTAACTCATCACCATCATCATAACATCCCATGAAACGTCCACTACAGGACAGGGAGCTCCCTCCAGATTTCTAGTTTTTGCTGGAAAAATGTAGAGGGGAAGTACCATAGTCACCTCGCTTGTTAGCGTTACGGCTGGCACCATGGACCGCGGTTGTAGGTGACCGCAGTGAGTAAGATGTAAGATACAAAGGAGGATGCTGCTGACCATCCTCCAGTTTATAACCCTTAGTCGCCTCTTACGACACCCACGGGTATGTATGAGTTGGTACTATTCTTTGCCGGCACCACAAGGGACATATTTTTAACTATTTCAATAAAGAAGAATGCAGTTGATACACTGTTGGCGCGTAGAAAGTAATTCGACAACCGAAAACCCGATTTGTTTACTCATTAAAATTAATTGGTTGCACGATTATCTACTTTAAAAGTCTGGAACAAATTAATAGGACCTGTCTTTCCTATTGGACGTGGCCCATTTCAAAATAGGCCTATAAAAATCAGTGGGCACATCATATTTCTAGAGTCACTGAGTTGCGTTTCCCTCGACGAGCGGCCGTAGCTATATTTCACTCAGTGTTGAAGTTAAATGTTAATGGATGAGGTGCAAAGTGATAGGTTCGGTGGGATGTGTTTTTTGTCTATTTTGAAATAGCGACTTCTGGTGTGACGGGTAGCTGCCGGATGCCGCAGGTAGCGCGCACACATTGACACATACTTTTATATGCTGTCGAAATAAGAAGGCTTACTGAAGTAATGCATTACAAATAGAAGGTTCTGTATAGTTTATTACGCGACAGAATAGGACGTTTAGTAAACAAGTGGTAAAAAATCATTTTGTAGTTAAGAGGTTTCTCTTCAATTACTCGTGAGGTACACGCTTGTAACCATAACCTTATCTTTCTATGACACCACAACACACTTACAGAAAAACACTCAGAATATCGTTTATAATACTAGTAAGAAAATCCTTATTTATAACACTTTCAATATTAAAAACTGTTATTTATTTTTACAAAACGAAAATGGAACTTTTACTTAATAAAATTTTAGATAAGTATTTAATATTTAAGGATTTCATAAAAAATAAGATTTATTGAACAAGACGTTAAATATTATCAAATTTTAATAGAATTAAATAGCTTCGCTTCGGTTGAAAACCACGAAAATTTTATTAATTGTAATTATAATAAAGTATGCGTAACAATTACTGAATTTTTCTCCTTCGTCATTACTTTTCGAACAAAAATAAATCTTAGCCACTGACAGAAAATTAGGCTCACAAATACCTCAGTATTTACTTAGGTAAACTTAGGATAATGTTGGCTTAGCGTCAAGTTTTGAAAACTTTTCCAATCACTCAGCGATATTGTAGCATGGTAAAATTTCAATATAAGACAATTCCCGAGTCGAGGAATTTCGATTATCTTACTGAACCCCAAAAAGGTAATTTAGTGGTATTTACTAGTGTGTGTACACAACAAATTTAACGCTTGTTCGTCAATGTGTTGTCTCTAAGTATTTGTTAGAAGTCATTACTGATTTATCTATGATTTCTTACCTTTTTTTTGAAACGATGTCTGGTAAGTACGAGTATAAATGTATAAAAGGCTTTTGTTAGTCCTGCAGATGTTATCTTAAAATGTTTTCTTCTTCAACATTTAGTTTTGCAGATTACAAATTGAAAAAGTTTATAGAATTTCCATGGATTTACCATCTTTAGATAAAGAAAACCTCTCTTTTCAAATATTTAATTTCCCTTCCATTTAACCAGTTATAAATTCTATAATTTTAATCTATTAATATGTAGTTCAATAACTTTTATATATACCTCAATAGATACAAATTCCATAAAACAAAAAAACCTTGAGGTTACTTTTAAACGGTCTGAGACCTAAATGTAGAGTCAAGTCTGGAGTTTTTTCTAGTAACTTTAACTCTCAACGAATGGAATGTACTTTTTCACTTAATTTCGATCATATTAGTGAAATTATAGTAATATCCAACTTAAAAATATACATAAAAGAAATATTTTTACTTAATAAAAAAGATAAATAAGTACCTACCTAGCTACCTATGTATTTTTTACGTTACGTTAATTTGGAGCTCTTTCCTTTATTAAAAAAATATGCGTACTTACATACGTTACGTATTACATTATTATTATTAACAGAGAACCTTATAAAAAGTTTATGGGGAATACTTCTCGATAAACGTGTCTGCGCCCCGAGCTCAAGCTCGCGATGATATTGTTATTGTAAGAACCTCTACAAAAGGCCACTGACTCACCGTCGAGGAATCATATAAATTAGCAAGTGGAGGAACAGGATTCGACTTGTACGTACCTACATCTCAATCGAGAAATACAGCATATAATAGAGTTCACGAAAGAACATTATTGCAATGAGCATGACCAACTTTTAAATACGACATAAGTACGTAACAACGAAGGTAGGTTTTGTTTTAGAACCAATCTACTCTGTCGAATCAAAACAGTTTAAAACTATTTTTCAATACATTTGCTCGAAAAACGTACTTACTTACCAAACTAGTGCGGTAAGTAAAAAAAGTATAATACCAAGGAGTTTTTACACTCTGATCATAAAATTATTTTGTAAATATACTGCAGTGGTGACTTTTTACTTGGGTGACAACTGCCTACCTATATTTAAAATTAAATGGAGAGTACCAGGAGAACATAAATCGACAAGAGGCTTACAGTACCCATGGTTGGTTCCTTTACCAAGTGTTATACCTGTTTTCTCACAAATGTATTGAAAAACGTCGTAAGATGCACGTCCGTAAGGGTTTTGACAAACTCGTGCCGATGGTAAACCCTCGACTTCGTCTCGGGCTTACAAAACGTCAACTCGTTTGTAATAACCCTACTACGGAACTTGTATCTTAAACTACTATTAATAGTTATAATAGGAGACGCTCTCCTTTATAAATCTGTGTATAATACCTATAAATTTTATCTGATGCGTCATGCAACTTCAAATCGAGTGGGTGGATAAGGACACCAAGATAGTTTTTTGTCTTGTTTTTGACTGGTTTTTTAACATTATTTTGAACAGGCCTTTGGAATGCAAATAAAACGCGACTGCGTTCCAGTCAGGATTACTCGTAAGTAGTCAACACAGTCAACATCTTATTATGTAATAAACTTTACTTAAATAAAATGTTGTTGTGGCCAAAGTTATGGCAGTTTTTTCTGTGACATGTATAATATTTAGGGTATCAGCTGAGATGAAAAAACATGCAGATGCACTGTGGATGCCCCATATTCTTTATCTATATCATAGTCATCTGGGATAGAACCTCCGGCCTTTTCACTGATTTTAGATTATTAGTAAACATTTTTATGTTGGCTGTTTGATACAACATGACTCATGCACGTCTTATACAAGTTGTAAGAGAATACTGAAAGGGCAATGAAACTGAATACTCGTAACTTTCCCCAAGAAGCTAAAGTGTATAATTCTCTGTCTACGTCTGCGTTCCCGAGTCCCAAATTCATATGACCCGAATCTATTCAAGTCGCGAGTGAATAGGCTTCTTCTAAGCAAACTCGTTACATCGTCACCCTCATATTTGTTAGAACAAATTTAGTGATGACCATTTGAGGGCTAGAGCAAGGCCAAGAGCTATAAGTAGTGTGAATGATAGAATCTGATCAAACCATCAACTTTTCAGAAATCGAAATGGAGTTCACCAGATATCCAGAATCTGTGACAGCTCCAGTAGGCGACCAGGTGACCTTCGAATGCGCGGTCAGAGTTCCCGGGGAGCGTCTGGCTTGGAGGTGGAAGCCGGTGGACCAGCCTGATGGACCCTGGAAAGAAGTCCCCGGTACTGGGGAAAAAGATACTGTGTCCACCAGGCTGGTGGTGGAAATTAAGGAGGATACGCCGTCGTCTTTATATCAGGTACATAAACTCATGTTTTAGAATTTCTTACTTACAGGGTGTAAGAGCCGGTGTGCCGAAAACTAAGGCTCAGCGCAGACAGAGACGAGCGCATCGAAGAGGATTTTATTAAGGCACTCGAAAATCAACTTTAGCGTCA
The DNA here is from genome assembly GCA_947532105.1 of Athrips mouffetella. Taxonomy (NCBI): domain Eukaryota; kingdom Metazoa; phylum Arthropoda; class Insecta; order Lepidoptera; family Gelechiidae; genus Athrips; species Athrips mouffetella. Next base: position 19,931,184 of record OX383965.1, on the reverse strand, counting down.
TTAAAATAAAGTGCATATATGCTTGAACCCGATAAAAAATGCTCGCGCATCCTCGAGGATACGCGGGCAACCCCGCGCGTCGTCGAGACAGCGCGCGGCGGCGAGCGCGCAGTGTTGTCACTGAGTTCAAAGAGGGAGGGTGGTCTTTTTTTAGATTTACCTACCTAAAGCGCAATTATAACGATATCCCAGTCCACCATTGTTGACGAACCGCGACAAACTGGCATGTTTCGGTAGAAGATGACGGTTTACTCGCGCAGTCTCGTTCTGTCTGCGCTGGGCCTTAGGAGGCTTGCTCAGTGGACAGAACTAAACAGTTTTCTATAAGAAACATGAGGTGATGAGAAATTATAAATAATTTTGACCTCATCTTCCTTCCTCATTGACCTCTCCCCTCATTGACATCTCTATTCAAAATTCCCGTTTTTAGGCAGCTTGTGTAGAAATTAAATTGTATTTCTAAAGATTAATATTTGTTCAGTTCTGTCTACTGACTGAGCAATCACTTTAAGTTTTTGTTACACCGTCTCTTACACCCTGTACTTATGTACTCGTACAGTCCGATAAGTTGGTGTACGATTCTCCTGCAAAGATGGAGGTGAGGTAACATTTTTTTTATGCGATTGCTGACATTCTGTATTGATGACAAAGAAAGTGACTGCAATGTATTTAAAGAAGCTTTAACTTTGTAGAAGCTTTCTCTGAGTGTAAGGTGGTTAAAAAGGGAGGTGAAAGTTTGTATAGAAATATGGGCACAGTGCTAGTAAATTAATAAGTACCTACATTTATCATGTTTGCAGTGCGTAGTCTGGTACGGAGCAGTCAGCCTGGCGTCGATTCCTGCACGCCTGTCCATCGCCCGATTGGACCTGAGCCGGAATACTCCGCGGAAGCGCATCATCACGGCGCCTATTGGCAACACTGTAGTTCTACATTGCAAGGAGCCTCTCTCTGACCCGCCTGCTTTACTGTCCTGGTGGAAGGATACTGGACGGGTACGAACTTTGTTTTTAAATTAGCTTAGGGAGTGATCACACCTGGCTGAATTCAAAGACTAATTCGGGATACAATTAACATAACCAAGCCTCCCAGCAATGTATGCCGAATTAGACTTTGAATTCAGCTAGGTGTGATCACTCCTTTAGCTACAAGCGGGCCATAAACCAAAGGATGGGCAGCAACATCCTTCTGTGTATCATATCATCTTACATTCTACAGTCACCTACAACCGCGGTCCATGGTGCCAGCCGCAACGCTAACAAGCGTGGTGACTATGGTACTTCCCCTCCACATTGTTCCAGCAAAAGGTGGAATTTTGGAGGGAGCTCCCTGTCCTGCAGTGGATGTTTCATGGGATGTTACGAGTATGATGATGATGACAAGCAGGCCATTTTTGTCTCTGCATGAAAAGAAAAAATCAGTCGTTGTCATGTTACTCACTGGAGTGCGCTTCATCATAATATCTCATGAAACGTCCACTACAGGACAGGGAGCTCCCTCCAGAAGTCTAGCTTTTGCTGGAAAAATGTAGAGGGGAAGTACCATAGTCACCTAGCTTGTTAGCGTTACGGCTGGCACCATGGACCGCGGTTGTAGGTGACCGCAGTAAGTAAGATGTATGATACAAAGGAGGATGCTGCTGCCCATCCTCCAGTTTATAACCCTTAGTCGCCTCTTACGACACCCACGGGTATGCATGGGTTGGTACTATTCTTTGCCGGCACCACACGGTACAGAGTGGAATGCGCTTATGACGAGCAAATGTCACTGCAACTTTTTTGCATGGTTCATCTCGCAACGGCTTTGTCGTCGGCCTTTTTCCTAGTCGGCAGACAAAAGTTTCTCTCGACTTATTTTAGTTGTCGAGTACCAACATTCGAGCACTCCTATGCAAACCCATAGACTTAGATGCTAGCGAAACTATTATCGAAGAGACGGTTGCTAGGACATAATTGTAACCGAGCTAGTCCAGTTTTCCAGGTAGCTCTTAGCCAGCTATATCTCAAAGACATTATGTAAAAGATAAGTAATGTTATATGAATTAATTTTTAGGATGCATTAGTTTCGTTGTATTAAAATTGCGTTGCAGAAATTATAGAATTTCTTTTAAGGGGCTGATAAGAGCTGAATTACCTCCCTTTCTAACAAAGGGCAGAATGCGCGTGCTAGAACGGAGCGGATTCGCGCTGTTTTACGTTTTTCGCTCATTTTTGCATTTTTCTCTAAATCTGTACCCATAATATTATTTATCAAATAGCTATATTATTATGCATAATGTATTGAATAATGTGTAAAGTTTTGGCATCATAGATTAATGGGTACTTAAGAAAAACGGTTTAAAAGCAAAAAGCAGAGGTAACTTTGGATTTTTTTATGGCGAACAAAATATATTTAATCGTGTTTCGGATTCGGCCATATTCTTGGAAAGATGCTTAATTATCACATAATTTTTTTTCACGGTCATATATTCATCACTTTTCGTTAAAAACCTGCTCAAGTGAAGCGTATTTAGGTCTTATCAGCCCCTTAATGCACATAACTGAAGCATTCTAGAATAACACAAATAAAAATTCCATGGTTTCGTAATAATTGGTCTTATATAGAGCCAGCTAGATAATAATAGATAGTAGAATAAAATTCGATAGTAAAAAAATGTTATTTACAAATATTGTTCCTCAGCACATATTTTTCAAAAGAATGTCTAAAAAAGGGGAATTGTAACAAACTTATCGAAAATTAAAGTTTTCTTAACTGACGAACGAACCTGTGGCATAAAAAACATTTGTAATTCTATACTATTAAACGAGCAATATTTGTATATACAACTCGACCAAGCTAAGTTTGGACCTCGTGTCGATTACGTCACACTGACGCTTTGGTACGGTCTGCAAAAAAAGGATTCGGTATGACTTTAAAAAGTAAACAAGTGTTTGTTAGATTTTACTTTGCATTTATTGTTTTTAACATTATATTATACATAGGTATAATTTAATTCGCCGCATTCCGGCGAGGTGCAAACTTAGCTTGGTCGAGTTGTATATATTAGTATCCGGGGGTTTTTGGAGACGAAAAATCGATCTAGCTAGGTCTCATGTCTGGGAAAATTCGTTTTTCCCGTGATTTTAAGCATTAAAAAAAAATACCGCGTTTTAGACAGAAACCTATAGCGCCATCTGTTGGCGAGTAGCAAAGCATGCTAACCTGATGATATTTTTTTTATTAGCTATATAGAGCGAAGCTCGGTCGACCAGGTAGTTGCCTTAAAACAAACAATTACCTTTTCTCTGATTATGAAAGCTTCTAGAATGAAGGGAGGTATTTGTAAATAATTTTGTAATTAATAAAATTAATTTTGCTTTTCGTAATTAAAACTCAATAAGTAAACACCTTTGAACTTTCTCGGTCTACACATCCCTTTTATATTACTTGGGATGTTGTTAGCTGAGCTGAAAGATATTAAATTCCTGAATAAACATTTTCATATCACGCAAGTGGAATCGCTACAGATTAGTTAGTATAAACCATGGATAAAATAGCTACAGATATAAGACATATTTACCGGTAACTAACGTTTGCACGCATAAAACCATTTACACACACATCAAACACACATTAAACACCACATCAAACTATAAAAAAAAATACTTACACCAATCGCGAATACTTACATAGTTTCATTATGTACGTCAATTCAAAATAATTTGAACGAAAGAAGTACAGAACCCTCGGTGCGCGAGTCTGACTCGCACTTGGCCGGTTTTTTATTGTTTGTGAATGCGTCCTCGAAGAGGGTTCTGTAAGGGACGACCAAAATTTTTCTCTTGTTTCGACCCATGAATCTAGGAAAAGTTTTTCAGATTTATCGTAATTTTCACGGGTGAAAAAACAAAAACCTAAATGTGACTTATAACCATTCTTGTCCACCCTTAGGGCAACAAAAGACAACTAGATACTCCTCATGGCGTCCTGGTCATTTACAATGCGAGTGAGGGAGACAGCGGCACGTACGGCTGCACGGCTACCAACGAGCTGAGTGGTCAGGTCCTCGACTTACCGGAAATCACATACTTGAAGGTGCAGCCTGAAAACGGAAGAGGAGTCAGGTTGGATATTTTTTGTCACGAGTGCATATGTTAAATTGGTCACCAACGCCATAATAGATTTTTGTTTCTTTAATTTTTATAAGTTTGATAGAGATTCAAAGTATCGAGTTTTCTTAGCGTTACGTGATACGTCAAATAATGTATCTTGATTAGAATTATAGCAGGGCAGAGCAATGCGAGAAAAAAGGAACCCAATTCTTGAATATAACCGGGTGATAAAATATCACTCAAAAAATTCAAAATCACATTTTTATTTTCAAAAGTGAAGATTGATATTCGGTAAATATAAACTAGTATAGGTATAATTGTTAATTTCCATACTTTTTAGGGTTCCGTACCTCAAAAGAAAAAAACGGAACCCTTATAGGATCACTTTGTTGTCCGTCTGTCTGTCTGTCTGTCTGTCTGTCTGTCTGTCTGTCTGTCTGTCTGTCAAGACCCTTTATCTCACGAACGGGTGAAGGGATCAGGTTGAAATTAATACCATATATTAGGATCTATAAACCACACAAGATCTGAAAATCTCAATTTTTTACAACGACGCAATCAAAAGATATGGCATTTTATGTCCTCATCTCCATACATTTATTCAAAAATGAAAAACCTACAGGGTACTTCCCGTTGACCTAAAATTATGAAATTTGGCAAGAAGCTAGGTCTCACAGTACAAATAATGGGAAAAGTCTGAAATCATTAAATATTACCACTTTTCTCACAACTAATGGTAACCAATTGTGGTGAGCTCCCGTTTCAAGAACATTCATATAAGAGAGGGGTCAAGTTGGATGGTTGCTGAGGCGATTTTTGTTTTAGCTCTATTTAAAAACGGGAACACTTACAAACTTGAAAATTGGTATGTTTATAGGGCAGAGGCTATAAAATAACAAAAAATAATAAAATTTGGTCAAGGGCGTGTCGGACTCAAAAAATCTAGCACATTAACTTACTGAAATTTCAACTAATACAATTATGATTATGTGGTGGTACGGAACCCTCAGTGCGCGAGTCCGACTCGCACTTGGCCGGTTTTTTTATTTGCAATTTAACAGTTTATCAGGGTGAATTTGAATTTTTAAAGTCCCAAAAGTGATATTTTATCACCCGGTGATATTCAAGAATTGACGTGTCTCAGTCGCTCCAATATCTCACATATCGCTCCGTCTCGCTGTCATTATAATCAATCTAAGCTGTTTCGACTGTAGGATTTAACAGGCAGGCAAAAAACGGAAGAATTTAAAAGATTCATAGTCTTTTTAATCTCATAAGTTTTTTAAACTTGGTTTCATTATTTGCAGAACCCATAATAAAACCATAATTTTAAACTGCCGGTTCAAAATCTAACACAACTTTTAGATATTTCTTCTCTTAGTTTAGTGCACAAAATATTTTCTATAACTGTTTTTTTTGTGTCAGATTTTTAGAAGATGAAGATTATGTCGGCAAAATAGATGAAGATGGTGTCCTGACGATGCCGGTGCGGCCGAACGGAGCGCTGCGGCTGTGGTGCGGAGCGGTGGACGCCTACCCTCCGAGAGTCACCTGGACCAAGCTGGGAGACAGTGCGCCGAGACATTATGATCAGGCGTTTTATATCGCCTCTTTTACTTCTTTAGATGAGGTTAGTTTCAAAGGTCTTTATTTGATCATCATAATATAAGTAAAGGATTATAATAAACACAACTATATCTACAAATAAAATAGGGTTCTTACTCCTCTTACTACTTATGCCTCTTAAAGTTTAGATGGGGTAAGAGTAAGGCTTCACGTAAACTGGATCGGAATCTGTGCTTACGAAGCTAATAGAGATTACGTCGGTATTACGTTTTTTGCTATATAAAGAGGCTTTGCAAAGCAAGCGATTCCATAGAAATCAGAACAATAAAATGCAAGTACATGTTCCTTTAAGTGAAATTGTTTTTAGGATTTTCATAGGTAGAGCCTATGGTATTTGTCATGTGCCGGTAATTTCATTTTGTCCCTTACCCTTCGAACCGAAAAACAACACTGCCGCTTCTCAGCAGAAATACGCAGAGTGACGACGGACGGACATAAAAGCTCTACCACCTTCACCGGTATTACCAGTCTTGTCATAAAACCACGCTGTGATGTAATCATCCACGTTTGTATTCGCAGGGCGTGTACACTTGCACTGCAAATCCCGCGCAGCCGATCCGCCGCTCGTGGAAGGTCGTTGCCCTCGAGCCCCCGCGGTGGGAAGACTCCGCAGCCAACGTGAACGCCACGGAGGGATCCAGCGCGCATGTCGCTTGTGGCTCCCCCTACGGACAACCCCCGCCAACTATACACTGGATGTTGAACGCTGAGCCTCTTAAGAGCGGAAAGGGGATCAGGGCTTCTGGTGAGTTATATTCTTCTGGTATTTTTTACTATGCAAACCATTTATGTATCTCTGTGGCAAGTTAGTTTCTTTATGAACAGCAAGTTAGTTTCAAGCAAAGCCTCTGGCGTGTGGTCAAAGGTGACATAATATTTTCTCATAATTATGGTGCATATGTCGCAGGCAAATTGTATAATTCGTCATTTTACATTTTGCCTTGGCATTCCAGAAAATGCCGAGAAATTTTTTTTTTCGTCATTTTACATAATGCCGCGGCAATTCAAAAAACGGCGCGTAGTTCGTTTCTGGCTCTTGTGGTCGTGACTAACGAACCTACAATGCACCAGTGATCTAATAATGGTAATGGGAATTAGTGTACCTGGGTGACCGACGATGCTCGTCTCGTAACAAAAACTAAAGTGAATCAATAGATGGCGCTGTAGGATTTCGTGAATCATGCTATGGTTTTTTGATACGAAGAAACAAATTTTCCCAGACATGAGACCAAGCTAGATCAACTTTTTGCAACTATATTGTAAATTTCATCGAAATCATTATAGCCGCTTTCGAGAACGCGATTTCAAATATAGGGTGTAAAAAAATAATGATCGTCCTAAAGAGAGATTCTCCATCATTAAGGAAGATTCTCGATAAGGTTGTTAAATATATAACATTTCTTAAATATATTATATTTCATTTTAAATATGTAACATTTCTTTTAAGTCATACTAAGCTATAATTATGAATGTGGTCTAGAATCACTGCCTCCCATATTACAGATAGCCTGAGAGCCAAACCATTTCACTGTATGAAGATTCAACAAAAATTCATATCAGCATTTTTATTTCGTCAAAAATTAGATTAGCTGGTCTATAAAATAATTCATTAGTAATCCACACAAATTTACGACCGCAGGATTTAAAAAAATAATAATAAAGGTATTATAAATTCCACAAAAAAAGGGCAAAAATGCTATAAATATTATTTACTTTACATTTGATTACCTTTATTAATATCTTTTTTTCAAGTATATAATCCTCCTATATTTGTAAAAGAAACACAATTAAATCTAAAAAAAATGTTTACGTAAACCTTAAAGTTGCATAACACCTATGATAAAAATACTATAAGATCAGTTCTTCTATGCTTTTGTTTCATTAACGTCCCTTAACATAAAGTGTAATAAATCCACCTAAAAAACTATGTGGAAATTTAAAACGATTTTAGTGGTAATAAAAAACTAGTGAAAAAAATATAGCAGTTAAATTAACTAAGTAGACTTTTCTTTAAGGTCAAATAATATCATTCTAAATTAAAATCCACCTTAAAAACATAAAGTAATAATTATAATCACGAATCAAAGAAACAAAGGGTTGCGAGGGGTATAAGCGGGGCGCGGCGGCGGCGGGAACAACGAGCGAGCGGGCGCGCGAGGGCAAGCAAGGTCACGTCACAGGACGATATGTACCTAGATTTGTTTTAATTGCAGAGTCGTGAGCGCATTCAGCATTGTCACCATTATTTGCGAAAAATATTACCTTTGCCAACAAAGTGTTATAAAAACTTTAAGGTGATAAAAGAATGGAAGAAAATAAAAGTTGTGAAAAATGCGGAATAGGTATGCAATTATTCATTGTGTTTTGATATCGTGCTTGTAGGCGAAAAAGGCCTGCAAGGACTAGGTAGTATACGAATCAAGTAAAATAAGACTCGATGGATTGTTTTTGAGATCCCAAAATTTGAGCAATGTTAAGTTACCTACATAAAGAAATCCGGAATTATACACGTATCCGAAACTGATTGAAGCTGCGACAAAACGTATTGCTGCCGGTGAGACACCAGAAAAACCCGCAAATTTTGATTATAAATCTACAGGTTTTTTCTGTTGCGGCGATGCATCTTCGCATTGCAGTTTGAGGAAGAAGAACTGACTGAACTACTGATAGACCGTCGGCCCACAGTAGAGGCCTACCTTATAAAAAAGCAGAACGCACGCACTTTGTAGAGACAGAGGACATTAAGTAGATTCATAAACGACTGGTCGGCCGCGGCGCAACTTGGCAAAACCGGTCAAGTGCGAGTTGGACTCGCGCGCTACTACTAAACTAAATTTGTTTGTAATGGTTTTTTGCAGAGTACTAAAAAACTGTGCAACTTAGAAAGATTGATTTATTTTCGCTATAATACTTACATAGACTTCTATCGACTGTAATTAATTCAGATTTTTCCTTTCACAAACTTCGGAGTTAAGGGGGGGGGACGTATGTTTTTTACATTTTTAGGGTTCCGTACCTCAAAAGAAAAAAACGGAACCCTTAAAGGATCACTTTGTTGTCCGTCTATCTGTCTTGTCTGTCAAGACCCTTTATCTCACGAACGAGTAAAGGTATCAGGTTGAAATTAATACCATATATTAGGATCCTTGAACCACACAAGATCTGAAAATTTAAATTTTTTACAACGACGCAATCAAAAGATATGGCATTTTATGTCCTCATCTCCATACATTTATGCAAAAAAGCAAAACCTACAGAGTATTTCCCGTTGACCTAAAATTATGAAATTTGGCAAGAAGCTAGGTCTCACAGTACAAATAATGGGAAAAGTCTGAAATCATTAAATATTACAACTTTTTTCACAACTAATGGTAAACAATTGTGGTGAGCTCCCGTTTCAAGAACATTCATATAAGAGAGGGGTCAAGTTGTTTGGTCGCGGAGGCGATTTTTGTTTTAGTTCTATTTTAAAAACGGGAACACTTACAAACTTGAAAATTGGTATGTTTATAGTGCTTAAGGTATAAAATAACAACAAATAATAAAATTTGGTCAAGCGCGTGTCGGAATAAAAAAATCTAGCACATTAACTTACTGAAATTTCAACTAATACTATTATGATTATGTGGTGGTACGGAACCCTCGGTGCGCGAGTCCGACTCACACTTGGCCGGTTTTTCATCATAACTTCGTAACTAAGAGTCTTAAAAAAATATAAAAATATATTTTGGAATTTACAAGTAAAGCCCTAACACTAACTGCGCTAAACCTGCTTAGTTTGCTGACCAGATGTTTTTGAAGCTAATAAAGGTCATCTGTCTTTACAAAGTGTGTTTGTTTAGTTTTTTGTTAGTTTCACATATTTTTATACAGCTTATGGGCACAGACAAAAGAAGTTAGACAAGGAAAACTGCCAAGATGAGGTCAGGCCGACCAAGACGTATGTTAACAAATTAAATTAAGCTATAAATACGCATTGTGTCAATCCTTTTTATCAACGAGGTGAAATTTACCATTTCAGTGGTACCATAAAAGTAGTCAGACACGAGAACCTGCCAGGTTTGAAGGAGGCTGATAATGTTTTTTAAATTTTGCTACGTGGTTAGAAGCCCACAATTCTACTTTTCGGTGAGGTATTTTAACCGGTCGGACGGGTAAGTTTAGGTGCTAACTGCGGAAATCCTGCCAAGTTGTGCCGCGGCCGACCAGATTGTTTAAAGCTGCTAAAGGTCTTCTGGCTCTACAAAGTCCGTTTGTTAATTTTTTTATGTTTACGCAATTTTGTTTTTGGTCCTGAGCTCAGACAAAAGTTTTTTAGTCAGAAGGATTCAGGCGGAAGCGTGTTTTGGCGTCCGCAATATATTTTAATTCTTTTTCATGATGTTTTAACACTACTGAACAAGATTAGACAGGGTGTCGCCCTGACATCCTTAAGGATCTTGTATAAAGTCCATGATTAGATAAAAGGAGGGGAACGAAATAAAAATTTTGACCTACCTCATCGAGTGGGGTATCGTTGTTTAGAGCTCTTTGAGAAGATAAATGCTGTATTTTTGTTTAAAAAAATATTAAAAAGTACAGGAATTAGATGCCACCAAATTCAGTTTTTTTACAAAATTTTGTTTGGGCTGTTATCTTATGAACAGTAATAGGTAGACTGTTGAAATATTTACAGATAATGTATTTCTGTTGCCGCTTTCACAACAATACCCCATTCGATGGGGTAGGTCAAAATTTTTATTTTGTTGCCCTCCTTTTATCTAATCATGGACTTTATACAAAATCCTCAAGGATGTCACACCCTCCCTGATCTTGTTCAGGAGTCCTTAAATATCAAGAAAATGCAAAAAAATGTATTGCGGACGCTAAAACACGCTTCCGACAAAATGTAGGCGACCGTCTGCAGGACTATTTTAGCTCTAGCTTTTATTTAGCTCTAATTTGGCGCTTTCGCCAATCTGCTTTTTGATGAGAGAATCATTAAGAGGGTCTGTCCCACTATTTCCATGGAAATGTAAAATGGAAATAGAGATTTTAATATCCAACAATGAATAAACGATTTTGACTTTGACGAGGTAAAATGTAGATTTTTTTATGGCACCATAAAAGTGGTCGGATACGACCACCTGCCAGGTATGAAGTAGGCCGACAAAGTTTTTTAAGCTTTGCTAAGTGATTAGGAGCACAGACTAGTTTTATTTTGCTTTTCCATGAGGTACTTTAACCGGTCCTCTGTCTCTACAAAGTGCGTTTGTTCTGCTTTTTTGTAAGGTAGGCCTCGCTACTGTGGGCCGACGGTCTATGATTGTAGATAATTAAGAAAAACAAAAATAAAATGTTAAACCTAGGGTTTGGTATATTGAATGTAAGGGCTTTGAAAAAGTACTCATTCTAAGAATACGCTAATCATCATTTATTTTGAACTTCTTGTTATCTTTAAATAAAAAAACCGGTCAAGTGCGAGTCAGACTCGCGCGCCGAGGGTTCCGATATACCTTTAGTGTTTTTGGAAGCTATAAAATCCATTCGATAAAGTCCATTGTTAGGACCGCAAAACTAAATTTGTTTGTAAAGGTTTTTTGCAGATTTCTGAAAAACTGTGCAATTTAGAAAGATCGTTTTTTTTTTTGCTGTAAAGTTTACATAAACTTCTGTCAACTGTAATTAATTCATATTTTTCCTTACTCAAACTTCGGAGATAAGGGGGGGGGGAATGGTATTTTTTTTGACATTTTTCATCATAACTTGAAAACTAAGAAACTTAAAAAAATATAAAAATATATTTTAAAATGTACAAGTAAAGCCCTTTCATATGATACCCCACTCGACCTAGTAGCGACAATTTAAAGTTTGGTCCCCCATATTTTGGCCCCCTTTACATTAATAATCATACTTTTTTCAAAATTTATTTCATGTGCAATCAAGTTAGGCAACTATATTCTAAAACTATTCCAAATTTCAGGTCGATAGCATAAGTGGTTGCTGAGATATAGAGGTGTGACAGACAGATAGACAGAGCGGCACCATAAGGGTTCCTTTTTTTTACCATTTTGGTATCGGAACCCTAAAAAAGATTTTTTAAACATACTAAGTTTAGGCTCGTTCAGATAAGAAATAGTTGATTTTTTTTGCAAAACATGCGGCTAAAGACTCCTTATATCATCATACAGGGTGTCCCATAATTAGGCCGTCACGCTGACACCGGAGGTAGATGGACTTAAGGCGCATCAAATAAGCTTTTCATGCCCATAGAAAAGTGTAATGAGTATGACCAGTTTCATTGATTTTTAAAAATTACAAATATATATATTTTTTTATTTGATGCGCCTTAAGTCCATCTATGTCCGGTGTCAGCGTGACGCGCCGTCATGACGGCCTAATTATGGGACATCCCGTATAAAACAACATGAAATTATTTAAAAAATATTGATTAATTTGATTGCGTGCCATAGTTCAGGAGCGGGATCAGTATCAGTAACTGAACAACTTTTCCCAAGGAACATACATAGGTCGAAATATGAAAAAGCAAATTTGACCTGCAATACAAAATGCGCTATCAGCTGACGCAGTTTCTATGGGAGGTCAAAGATTGATTTTCGTATTTCAACCTATGTTCCTTGGAAAAAGTTGTTCAGTTGCTGATACTGATTCGATCAGCTATGACACGCAATCAAATTAACACCCTGTATTTTTAGGTGTGGACGTTTGAGCGGGCTTTTTTTAGCGCGCTCCGAGTCGAATGCCCGCGGTTGCATTAGTAAGAATAGTAAGCGTTCGAAAATGATACTTATTACGGAGAACTTAAGTCCTTATTAGTTTATATACTTTTAGAAATTTATTAAGATCGTAATTTTTTTGGTGGATTTCATGTTTCGTTATGCTATCTAGGCTTAATATTAAAAGTCTACCCAAATTTATAACTGCTACTTTTTTGCTGCCTATGTAAAAAGCTGATAAAGAATTACCTACTACCCAAATAAAAACAATGTTGGATTTTGAAAGAAAGTATATTAAAACGTTATTTGATGTTGATAATTACCAAAACAAATCTGCTATTATTTTTTTCCTAGAGTTTAAGGCACAGTTAGTGAAACAAACAACTTCTTCTTATAGAATTAGTTTCCTGTTTATATCTTTGGTGGATCTCGATTTTGGTGCCTGAATATAGTGAACATAGCTACATTTTCACGATAATATAGGTGCTAGCTTTTTTGCTGTAAAATTGCGCCATTTTTGGTACCTTCCAGTTTGAAATTTTGGGGGATTCAAAAATATAGTCTCTTAAAATTACATTTAAAGGCCATTTACAAAAATTTGGCCTGATATGAATTTTTGTCCCAAAATATAGGATAGCTCTTAGGGTAAGAGGATTCTAGTTTGGGTGGCAGAGGATTTTGTAATAAGTAACGTATTTTATAGCCTTAGTTTTAAGTACTTTTATATGTATATATGCTGTTTTTTTTTTGATAGGCTTTTGAATAAATGTTTTATTATTATTATTAAATACCTTCTACGTGGGTCCTGGGTTCGATTCCCAGGGCAAACATTTGAGTGATGTAATGTACACAAGTGTTTGTTCTGTGTTTGGGTGATTAAATTAAAAATAATATTCTTTTTGATTCATTACGGATGATAATTAACTTCGATTTTCTTATAATCACATATAAGTACATACCTATTTATTTTCTCCGCTTCTGTCTAATACTTATAAGAGATATTTGTTTGCAGGTTCGGACCTATTTATTGAGCACGTGGAGAAGCGGCACGCCGGCATAGTGCAGTGCTTCGCGTGCAACGACCTCGGCTGCGCGTACGACGCCGCGCTGCTCACCGTCGTGCCCATGCAGATCTCCGATCAGGTCAGCTCGGTGCTTTTCACACTACACTCGCATAATAACATCCCAAGAAACGTCCACTGCTGGACTGGGAGCTCACACCAGAATTCTAGCAAAAAAGCCTGAGACGGTCTGGAGAGGAAGTACTATACTCACCACGCTTATTGGTGTTGCGGCTGGCACCATGGACCGCGGTTGTTGGTGACCGCAGAATTTGAGATGGTACGATACAAAGAAGGACGCTGCTACCCGTCTTCTGGTTCATGATCCCTTAGTCGCCATTTACGACACCCACGTTTAGAGATGGGTTGGAATTCTTTGCTGGTACAACAGGAACGACTTAAGTCGAATTAATTTGGTTTGATAGTAGTGTGAGATCAGGTCGGAGCGCGATGCCGAGTCCACTGCAGGACAGGCAGCTCCCTCGAAAATTCTAGTTTTTGTTCAAAATTTGTTCAAAAGACATTAACCATTAATAATTAATATTAAATGGTCGTCATTTGTTCAAACAATAGAACTAAAATCTAAAGCCATTTTTCTTTACGCATTGCTTTTTTTTACAGCAATATCAAGCGGAGGCGTCACCCATGCATTTTCCGTCCCAACCGCCTAAAAGACATAACAGGAAGAACCCTCGGAAACATAAAGGTAAACGTGCTAAACTACAGGCAGACATGTCCGTGCGCGACTCTCTTGCGGGGTGACAGACGTAGGGGAGGTGGGGTAATGCTCAGAACAAAAACCTCCTTGAATTTCTTTGGGGTAATGTATGGAGAAGTGACGTCAATTGCACGTGATGCCCAAAGAGATTTCAAGTAAAGTACATATGCAACGTGTAACGAAAAGGTATGATAATACTCCTCCTTTAGAGTGTGAATATATCCATGAAACTAAACAACTTTTCCCAAGAAACATAGAGCGAAATACGAAAAACAATTTTTGACCTCCCATAGAAATTACGTCAGCTGATAGCGCAATTTGTATGTGAGGTCAAATTTGGTTTTTCGTATTTCGACCTATAATCCTTCCTGAAAGTTGTTCAGTTTCATAGACAGATAAGTACACATCGTTCAGTATTATCACGTCTTTCCGTTACACGTTGTATATGTTACCGGAAAATAATAAGAACGTTTTCTTATTAAGTTGATCAACTTTTGAAGAATAATAAACTCGTAGGAAATTCGTAGATCCATAGGTCCGTTAGGTAAGACAAACGGTAGGTTGTGTTAGGTCCTCTTTCAACCATACGCAGAAGCGAATTCGGTACAGTTTATTATTTTTCGAAAGATCATTATCTTACTATGGAATTGATCAACTTACGATTCCGTATCATTTTCCGGTGACATACAACCAGAGAGTGCACGAAAACGTCCCTGACGTATACTCTGAACTCATCGACGAAATGTGCCTCCATCATAGATTTATATAGTCAAGATAGGGTCTTGGGAACAAGCGGTTCAAAATTTCCCCATACAAGAAAAAATAGCGCCATCTGTGAAAAATCGCGTGAACTACGTTGTGTAGTACTTCGGTCGGTGCTAAATACACGGAACGGAAATAATATGGCGGGAAAAAACAAAACAAACTTTTTACTGTTTATATGTAATTTAGGCCTGGTTTTTCAGTTTCATTAATTGGATTATAGTCAAAAACAATATCAAGAAATAACGATACTAATAATCAGAGTATATTGTTTCTTGAAATAAGAACATTCCATTTTGTTGGTAAGTTTATTTGCATCCAATGTTGAAAATGTGACTGACAGCGACTGACATTTGTTGGTCCTAAACGTCAGATTTCGGACCAACGAATTGGGGACATTGTAACGTGCCGATGGGCTAGTACTTATATATAAGTAAATGGCCTCCATCTTTTCTGACAACCGCTGGCACTGATGCTAGAAAGAGATGGAGGCTCCTGTAGATTTTTATAAAGATGGTTTTGGGCCCTCCAGTTGTTCTTTACGATTCCTCTCCCCGCCACACCTCCGCCCCCGCTGACATCTAAAATCCCACAGGCGGGTCTCGCACGATCGTGTTCGATAAATTAAGACTCCTTGTTTCGGACCCTTATCTTATCCATTTTCTATCACCGTGTAGCGTATGTGTCGGACTATAGCATAGATTATAAGTGAAGGAGCATTCTACGTCCCGCATGGTGACACTTTGACAGTGGTGACACCATGATCTGTAGCGGGTCTCTGGTTTTGTGCCTTTGTAACGTAGCGTTGCTCCAGCTTAAACTGGTTTGATAACCACTTCCTTGCTGCCGTGCGTACACAAATTATGTCGTCATTTATGATAAGTTAGGTTACCTTTGGACCTCTGGCCAAATATGTTGCTCAGAATGGCTCAGACCATAAAACGGAGCAACTTTTTTTAACAATTATGTAGTTGAAATCGAGAAAAAATTTTTGTTGTCGACAAACAAGAAACACTCAATACCAAAAACCGGCCATGTGCGAGTCGGACTCGCTCAAAGAGGGTTCCGTACCACCACATAATCATAATTGTATTAGTTGAAATTTCAGTAAGTTAATGTGCTAGATTTTTTTAGTCCGACACGCGCTTGACTATATTTTATTATTTGTTGTTATTTTATAGCTTATGCACTATAAACATACCAATTTTCAAGTTTGCATGTGTTCCCGTTTTTAAAATAGAACTAAAACAAAAATCGCCTCAGTGACCATCCAACTTGACCCCTCTCTTATCTTGAAACGGGAGCTCACCACAATTGGTTACCATTAGTTGTGAGAAAAGTTGTAATATTTAATGATTTCAGACTTTTCTCATTATTTGTACTGTGAGACCTAGCTTCTTGCCGAATTTCATAATTTTAGGTCGACGGGAAGTACCCTGTAGGTTTTGCATTTTTGCATAAATGTATGGAGATGAGGACATAAAATGCCATATCTTTTGATTGCGTAGTTGTAAAAAATTGAAATTTTCAGATCTTGTGTGGTTCATGGATCCTAATATATATTATTAATTTCAACCTGATACCTTTACCCGTTCGTGAGATAAAGGGTCTTGACAGACAGACAGACAGACAGACAGACAGACGGACAACAAAGTGATCCTATAAGGGTTCCGTTTTTTTCTTTTGAGGTACGGAACCCTAAAAATTAAAACAAAAGCATTGCCAGCGGAAACTTGTCTTTCGAATTCGATTAATGGTTTTTTTTTGTGACACTTAATTTTGTTAAATAAGTGTTCTGAGAGGCAAACAAAAATTTGGCCAGGCCTTCATAAATAAAAATAAAAGAACTTGTAAAACTATAATACTTATTACCGGATGAGAGACCTTCCCAAACAAACAAACCATGAAACCAAATTCCGGAAGTCAAATAAGGGAAAACCCTTTGTTTCTGCTCTGTTGGAAAATCTATCCACATTATATGTCGGAGTTCACGAAAGAGTCAGATGTTTTGTAAAAATTCATGTAAAATGTGGTATAAATGTAGATATTTCTGGCTTTCTGAATTTATTTCGATACACTAAGCGTTTTTCTGTGTGTATTGTGGTTACTAACGTGTACCTCGCGTAATTTTTAAGACAAATCTTATCTGAAAAGAAAAACGATTGTTAACAAAAACTGACTCTTTCATCAACTCCGGCTTAGTGGTAGATCTTCTTCCATATTTTCTCGTGACTAGATGATGCGGTTCGATTTTCAAATTTCATTTTCGCGACTTATACCCGACAGTCGAAAAGTGTATTTTTAGGAAAAACTTCATAAGTACCTAGTATTTTACCCGACTGCCCCAAAACAGGAGAGTTATGTTTTTAAATTACGAGTGCTTTTAAGTTGAAAATGGGTAGGAAGGTAGTAATTTTTGACTTGGGAAAAATTTATTAGTTGTGACGGAAGAAGTCGCAACATAAGAGTTTACTATTTTGGTCCGAACCTTAAATAAATAATCTGTATTTAGAGTAGATCGTGACGTCTTGTTACCTAATTAAGGCGATTATAGCCCTCAAATTAGAAGCTTTGCGATCGTCAATGCAAATATCGACCTTATTAACACGTCAATAGCGTTTACATGAGATGGCTCTTCAACGTGGCGGTTACAACCAAAGATGAGACGGAATTTTGGCAAAAATGAGAAAAATCTTACCTTTTCGTATGAAATATAACAGACAAAAAAAATCGTATGATATAAAGAAATAAAGAATAAGGGTTTTTAGGGTTCCGATACCAAAATGGTAAGAAAAGGAACCCTTATGGTGCCGCTCTGTCTGTCTGTCCGTCTGTCTGTCACACCTCTATATCTCAGCAACCACTCATGCTATCAACCTGAAATTTGGAATAGTTTCTTAGTTTTCAAGTTATGATGAAAAATGTCAAAAAAAAATACCATTCCCCCCCCTTATCTCCGGAGTTTGTGTAAGGAAAAATCTGAATTAATTACAGTTGACAGAAGTTTATGTAAACTTTACAGAAAAAATAAAATGATCATTCTAAGTTCCACACTTTTTTACAAATCTACTAAAAACCTTTACAAACAAATTTAGTTTTGCGGTCCTGAAAATGGACTTAATTGCTTCCAAAAATACTAAAGGTATATCGGAACCCTCGGCGCGCGAGTCTGACTCGCACTTGACCGGTTTGTTTAATTTATTAGTACTAGTACAAAAATATTTCCAAAAATCATAGCGCTTTAGGAGCAGTAGGGAATTTACGTAAAAAATCGATGTACCTAACGTAGTTTTTTTTTGTTAAATATAGAATACAAACACATAAAGAAAAAACTAATGTACGAAATGTAATCCTTGAACTGATGTTTCTATTTCTATCAACTTTTGATCAGCTATAAATGAGGAGTAGGCTTTACAAATTGCCCATTTGAGGGATCTAATCGCCTTAAGAATCTGTATGTAAACTAACATGTGTTTTCAGCCGTGCTGATACCTCCGTCCAAACCGAACATCACTCGCATGTCCGATGAAAGCGTCATGGTGTCCTGGTCCCATGTCAACCATGGATTACCAATCCTGTTCTATAAGGTACGAACAATTAGGTAAAGTCGGCATCGAAAGCTAACAATTATCTAAGGAGTGGAACTTCCTCCCTGCCGAGTGCCGATCTTTTCTCCGAACAATACCGCATATAAGGGACGGTACAAAGACAGCGGGGTTTCACCGACAGCTCCAATAACGAATGTGAGTGTGGTACCTCCCCACAAACAATGGAACACCTAACTTCCTGTCCCGCATGTCCCGACACATGTACGCGTGATGACCTTTTTAAAGCCACAAATGACGCAGTAAATGTGGCAACGTTCTGGGTTACAAATATTTAAATATTTGTGAGTGATCGACACGCTAAGAAGAAGGGACGCTGTACCGAAAACTGAAAGGGTGTGCTCAGTTAACTAAACTGAACAACTTTCCCAAAAATGTTTCTTTGGAAAAGTTGTTCAGTTTCATGGACTGAGCACGCCCTTTCAGTTTCCTGTACACCGTCCCTTACACCCTAAATATGGATCTTTCAAGGCTAGAATGAACAGCCATTATCTAGGTAATCATGCTACATATTCGACCCCATCGTCACGAGATCGAGTTCAAAAAAAAAATTGGTTTAATACTTCTCACCATAACATCCCATGAAAGGACCACGGCAGGACAAGGAGCTCCCTCAGAAATTTCAGCAAAACGCGTGGTACACTGTGGAGAGGAACTGTCATAGTCACCACGCTTGTTAGCGTTGCGACTGGCACCATGGACCGCGGTTGTTGTGACCGGACGCTGTTTGCCCATCCTCCGATTGATAATCCTTTAGTCGCCTCTTACGACACCTACAGGTAGAGATAGATTGCCAGACTGCCTGCATCTTTGCTAGCACCACACGGGCATTAATACTGATATGTTGCGTAGTGATTATGGAAATCTAAATTTGTTCACCCACTTTTAATGTTAACTGAACGTACAGTTTTACAATAACTTGTGAAACAAGAACTGTTTTTTTTTTCAATAGACCATTTACACCTATTTATTACATCTGTGCATTACAAATATAGGGTCAGGCGTAGGATTTCCTTATTTTTGTTTTATTTTATGTTATTATTTTTTTTACCCTAAAGACATGGATCTGCTGTGTGTGATTTGCTTAAGGCGATCCGTTTTCCATACTAAATTCAAATTACTCGCATTCTTATGCGGGACATAAAATGCTGTTGAAAAACGAGTTAAGACTACGTAGAATACAAAGATACAGCAAATGCACCGAAAGTACTACAGTATATTTCGCACACCCACAATGGTAATATTAATTCAAAAATTGCTACCAAAAACTAGTACTTTCAGTGCATTAGCTGTATCTTTGTATTAATCAGTGAAAAATTTAAATAGCATACACTCGTTTTTCAACAGCATTTTATGTTTCGCATAAAAATGCAAGTCATTTGAATTCAGTAGGTATGGAAAACGGATAGCCCTAACCAAATGTTTTTGAACAGATCCAGTACAGGGAAATGACGTCAAACTCTACAAACAACCAATGGCATACGGAGAGCACGGAAATACCGCCACACATACATTCATACGAAGTCGTCGGTCTCATTCCTGAACGGTTTTACAAGTAAGTCATATTATTAACTCATTTGGAAAGCAGGGATAGTGACCAAAACAAGTTACAATAAATTATTGTCAGTAATTGTGACATTTTTCCCTGTTTTATGTATCCACCATTCGCCTTTCCTTATCCCAATTTATCGAATAGTCGCATCTGTTTCTTCATATCAGAAGTCATTTCAACAAACATCTGTCTATGACCATCCGCTTCTCAGCTGAAATATAAAAAAAATGCTTATCTGTCCAATAAGTTTCAAAAAGTCCTTAGAGCAACAGGCCTGAAACGCAAATAACGTGATACGCAGGTAACCAGTTTTTCAATAGCAAAATAACCAGAGTTCTTTTATGAAAATGACCATAACTTAAACATAACGCAAGACAATCTTGTTCAGTTGTTGAGTATGGACGGTTGTTCAGTTTGAATGGTTTTTGGTTTATAAAGTAGTCCAATTTCAAAAAAAAATTCAGTTTGGAAGGTTGTTCAACTACCAAACTGAACAACCTGCCAAACTGAACAACCTATCAAACTGAACAACCTATCAAACTGACAACCTACCCACTGAACAGCCTATCAAACTGAACAATATGCGACTTGCCAAACTGAACATACATTAGAAGCCGATAAGACCTTTTGAAACTGAACAACTTTTCAACAAAAACATACTTTAAGCAAAACCCAACGCCAATGCACGTCAGGTCAAATGCGTGGGTGGTAATTCGCAAAATCCATAACTGGTTATCTGCGTATCAGGTAATTTGCTTTAAAGTACTTTGCATCGGAAGGAACTAGCAAATAGGAAAAATTATAGGAAAGCTATCCCAAATTAAATTAATCTCATAAAGGTTTAGGTCTTATAGGATCACTTTGTTGTCCGTCTGTCTGTCTGTCTGTCTGTCTGACTGTCAAGACCCTTTATCTCACGAACGGGTAAAAGTATCAGGTTGAAATTAATACCATAATTATGTTTGGGTCCATGAACCACACAAGATCAGAATTTTTTTTTTTTTACAACGATGCAATCAAAAGATATGGCTTTTTATGTCCTCATCTCCATACATTTATGCAAAAAAGGAAAACCTACAGGGTACTTCCCGTTGACCTAAAAATATGAAATTTGGCAAGAAGCTAGGTCTCACAGTACAAATAAAAGGGAAAAGTCTGAAATCATTAAATATTACAACTTTACTCACAACTAATGGTAATCAATTGTGGTGAGCTCCCGTTTCAAGAACATTCATATAAGAGAGGGGTCAAGTTGGTTATTTTAAAAACGAGAACATTTACAAACTTGAAAATTGGTATGTTTATAGTTCATAAGCTATAAAATAACAACAAATAATAAAATTTGGTCAAGCGCGTGTCAGACTAAAAAATCTAGCACATTATCTTACTGAAATGTCAACTAATACAATTATGATTATGTGGTGGTACGGAACCCTCAGTGCGCGAGACCGACTCGCACTTGGCCGGATTTTTTAATGTCAAAACTATGCACATTATAAAGAAAATCTGTCACAGGTTCCGTGTAGCGGCAGTGTATTCGAACCAAGACAACAAGTCTGGCAAAAGCAGCGTGAAGTTCCACTTGAAGCGCGGCGGGCCGAGGGGGCCCCCCGCGCCGCTCCTCACGCAAGCCGTCGCGCTCAGCACCGAGACCATCCTTCTCAACTGGACGGTAGGTAGATCCACACACGGCACAGAATACAGTAATAGTACTATCATATACTGGTGAAAATTTGTAATTGGCGTAGTTCTTTGCAAAATTATTATATAAAACATTATTGGCTGTAAATTTTCCAAATAAAAAAAAAATAGAACGGACACTCCGCCCCCATTGCAATCCACCCCGCACCCCCGCGAGCACCCGCTTGCGCGATTCGTGTGGTGCTCCTGACGCTCAGATTTACTGTGTTAAATGTAGTGTCCGGGGAAAATGTGTCCATGAAACTTCCACTGCAGGATAGGGAGCTCCCTCCGGAACTCCAGCAAAAACGCTTGGTACTTTGAAGGGGATTTACCATAGTCACCACGCTTGTAATCGTCGCGTGTGTCCGCAGTATGTAAGATGGTACGATACACAGAAAGATGCTGCTACCCATCCACAGGCTCATAATCCCTTAGTCGCCTCTTACGACACTCAAAGATACAAATGGGTTGGTACTATGCTTTGCCGGCACCACACGGACGACACCCACGTTAACATGGGCTACAAAAACTACTATCTACACAAACTAAAGCAAGTCGATACGGTATTATGACAGTTTATTTCTACATCTTAGTACCAGGGCCCTGAGTCAAGATGCTTTCTACAATCGCAAACGCTATAGAATAGAATGAAAATGTACGGGAATGACATTAGCGATAGAAATGTTGCGTCACAGCTAATGTCAATCCCATACATTTTTATTCTATTCTATAGCGTTTGCGATTGTAGAAAGCATCTTGACTCAGGGCCCTGGATGATCGACAAATGAGAAAAAAGTCCCGAGTAGATCCCAAAAGATGCAAGCCTGTATGGGTATCAGAAGCTGATATACGACGTGTAACGGAATAGTGTGATAATACTGAAGGGTGTCAATCAGCCAATGAAACTGTACAACTTTTCCCAAGGAACATAGGTCGAAATACGAAAAACCGACCTCCCATACAAAACGTGCTATCAGCTGACTGTGGTCTCTGCCTACCCCAACGGGAAAGAGGCGTGATGTTATGTATGTATGTAGGTTCTATGGTAGATCAATAATTGATTTTCGTATTTCAACCTATGTTCCTTGGGAAAAGTTGTTCAGTTTCATGGGCATAATCACACCCTTTAGTATTATCACATCTTTTCGTTACACGTTGTACATACATAAATAGATTAATGACAACCAGACCAGACACACAACAAACACTTGTGATCATCACACAAATGTTTGCCCTGGGCGGGGATCGAACCCGCGGCCCATGGTGTGTAGAAGACAGGCTCACTACCAACCACACCAATGGGCCACTCATCATCATACTATTCTTAGATCTCCTGTTGTGCCACGGGTGAAAATTCATATTTCCTAAAATTAAATAGGTTTTTTCTGGCACCAGCGTGTGCCATCATCTAGCAACTATAGAATGAAGTTAGCAGTAATAAATATTAATATATGGGAAAACAGATTACTAAGACTCGAGGAGCTAACTCGCAGAAACTGTTTAAGGATTATTTGCATTTCCCAAAGACTTGTTACTTTGAATAAATAACTGAATATTATTGAAATGAAATTCAAGAAGCGTGGGTCGAAGTCTTAACTTGGCCGCGTTTTTCATAAAATTTACATTTATCTTGTAGCGTCCACTCACTTTTTTTTGTCAATGGGCTTGCTCTTGAGCTCTATCTAGCTAGATGATGGAACGAGCTTGCCCAGAAGAAACCTATTCACTCGCGACTTTAATAGATTCGGGACGCAGGCAGAGAATTCCACTCATGCAATCAAATCATCACTACCCCGGCCTTATTCCGTTTTGCCTACGGAGTCGAATAACTGTTATTGTGGATTTGATGTGGACACTGGTTTTTATACAAAGCGACTGCCATCTGACTCCGCAACCTAGAGGGAAAACTAGATCCAATCCTAAATCAGGATTTGCCAGGGGCGCTAGTGTGAAAACTCAATGGGAATCGTTTTGATGCCGATTGAAAGCTGTCAAACGCAAATGGTTTGAAGCTGGATCATATTTATGAAGTAAATGGGATCTAGCTAAATTATGATAATTAATTGCATACTTGACTCCTTTAAATAATCTCTACTAAGCTTTAACTCGTATGCCTTTTTACACACGCTAATAGATTTAGATAAGTTTTGAATGGAGATATTTTTGAACTACAATTCCATGCAAACGAAACCGTGGGCAACAACTACTTATAATAACTTTGTTTTGGTTGCAGTGGTCTGAAGATTACCGTTCAGATGCAAAGGATCCAGTGATCGGATTTTACGTGTACTTCCGAGCTCTGTCGACTGCTGGAGAGTACGACAAGGTGATAGCTCCGGTGAAAGCTCGCAGCATGGTGCTGAGTCACTTGGCTCCAGACACTGCGTACGAGTTGAAACTACAGGCATACACCGAACAGGCCCCGTCGGATTTCAGCAGTATTCTGGTTTGTGAATTTTCTTTTTTTAACTTCAATCACTACCATGAATAATCTCGCACTGATGCACTAACGCCAGTTGTACAATGCGTTTCTAAAGTTAAAGGTCCTTTAAATTTATTGCTGACTCTTTTTTTCATATGGCTGTTTATATTCGCGAATTTTTGAAATGAGCACGAAAAATAAATACTTCCCATGCTAGTTGCACCGATCAGCTTCTAATTATTCAGCTACGTGGACGGTATTTTCGGTGGCTTCAAAAAGACCGGTATAAAATAAGGCTTAGCAGTCACAGATAGCTCCATTTGACCTGGCTTAGTTTACTAGCATTATATGATCTGTGACCTGGCTGTCCTTACTGAAATTCGCAAAAAGCTTCACCCCTGGGTGAAGCTTTTTGCGAATTTCTAAATGTCATAGAACAACGGTTTAGCTCGGAAAGGTATAAAATATATTATAACCACGTGTGATTAGGACTGAATTCGTTTGTTCGGACAGGTGGCAAAAACCATGAAGCTGCTAAACGCATCCAGCCCCACGGAGGCTCCTTCAGGCGAGGTGAAGAGCGAGGGCCGTTCTCCGGACGCGCTGGTGACGGCTGGTGGGGCTTTGGGGGTGGCTGCTCTGCTTGTGATACTGGTCGTCACTTTGCTGCTATGTAGGAGGGCCAAACGACCGTCTAGTGACAGTAAGTGCACAAAGAATTATCATAGTTTGACGGGTATCATCATAACATCCCATGAAATGTCCACTACAGGACAGGGAGCTCCCTCCAAAATTCTAGCTTTTGCTGGAAAAATGTGGAAGGGAAGTACCATAGTCACCTCGCTTGTCAGCGTTACGGCTGGCACCATGGACCGCGGTTGTAGGTGACTGCAGTAAGTAAGATCGTATGATACACAGGAGGATGCTGCTGCCCAACCTCCAGTTTATAACCCTTAGTCGCCTCTTCGACACCCACAGGTATGTATGGGATGGTACTATTCCTTACCGGCACCACACGGTCCCGTGTGACGTGTATACGTCCATGCTTTTGTTTGGGGGGTCATTTCGTGCAAAGTATGCCCTCTGGCGACAACAATTGGTACGGTCAACTGCTTGTCGGTAGAAACTTTTTCAACTCTACGAGTATTACCACGCCATAAGGTCCAAAAGTGTTTCTACTGATGTGCGGCTGTGTGTACTACATTGAGCTTTTGATAGGTTAGGAGGTGAGGGGTAGGTTCCGAGAAGAGCGGGTAAGGGAGGGGTTGAAGGGAGGGGATAAGGGAAGGGCGATGAGGGGAGGGGTGGCAAGGGAGAGGGGGAGGTGATTGAATATGGGTGGGAGCTTGACGTGCACTTGACTGTTTCCACGTAAAGTAAAGCCAGCGTAATAGGTCCGTTGTGACAGCTATCAAACGTATGAAAAATTATGACCTGCAAAGAAAAATGAACCCTATGTGTTGGTGTTAAGGTAACGTCAAAAAGGACTTCTTACGTTGGCTATACTTTAAAAGTTAAAACCGTGTCAAGGGTAAAGCCAACCAGGGATATTTTAGGGCAGTTAGTGAAATTGGTGTGAAATTGAGTGACAGGATTAGAAATAGTGTGATAAGAGAACGTTGTGGCGTAAAAGAAGACGTAGTGACTAAAATTGAGAAAGGGATGCTGAGATGGTTTGGTCATGTAGAGAGGATGAATGAAGGAAGATTGACGAAAGAGATCCACAAGGCGAGAGTGAATGGAAACGTTGGAAGGGGAAGGCCTCGGCGAACGTACCAGGACCAAATTCAGGACGTTCTGAATAAAGGCCAGGTTAAAAGTACCCTAAACCGACGAGCATGTATGAAAGGATTGATGAAGGTTCAGGAAGCAAGGGAAGTATGTCAAGATCGTAGCAGGTGGAGAACTGTGGTCTCTGCCTACCCCGACGGGAACAAGGCGTGATGTTAGGTATGTATGGATGTATGTAGTATTCGGCTGATGGATCGTCAGTGAGGTGAAAAAACAAAAATAGGTTTTAATACGTTGGTGATGGTTTGCGCTATGTTGACTGTGGCGGCGTTGCTTGTTATATTAGTTGTCACTTTGTTGGTATGTAGGAGGGCCAAGCGACCGTCTTGTGGCAGTAAACTGCAAAAAGAACGATCACACTTTTTAGGGTAGTTGAGGGTTTCAACTGATAGATCGTCAGTAAGGTGATAAAACCGGTCAAGTTCGAGTTTAATTCGCGCGCCGAGGGTTTCGATATACCTATAGCATTTTTAGAAGCAATAAAGTCCATTTTTAGGACCGTAAGACTAAACTTGTTTGTAGAAGTTATTTGCAAAAAAGCTGTGCTACTTAGAAAGATCGGTTTATTTTTCCTGTAATATTTACATAAACCTCTATCGACGGCAATTAATTCACATTTTTCTTTCGCAATCTTCGTAGGGAATGGTGTTTTTTTTACGTTTTTTATCATAAAAAAACTAAGTGTCGCAAAAAAGTTATCTAATACGCTGGTGATGGCTAGCGCTATGCTAAGAAGTACAAAACTTAATTAATCAATTTGTGTTTCAGAAATTGCTAATACACATTTGGACCTATGTTCATATAACATTATTTACTTATAACATCGTCACCAATACCTGGTTAACGTTTTTCGGGTTACTCGGGCTTACGGTGTATATGTCGCAGGCATATCGTATAATTCGTCATATCACAGTTTGCCTTGGCATTCTACAAAATGCCGAAAAAAGTTTAATTCGGCATTTCACATAATGCCGCGGCATTTCACTAAACGGCGCGTAATTCGTTTCTGGCACTCGCCGGCCGCTGCCACAGCACGCTCGCTTCGCTCGTTCGGCTCGTGCGTTGTGGTCACAAGATAACCTAACCCAACCTAACCAATCCCAACTCGGGATCGGTTAGGTTGGGTTTACCGTGGCTAATGAACCTAAAATGCACCAGTGATCTACGAGTAAACCCGTTTACAATCTGCCGGCGCCGTTTTACAATTTGCCGACCGTTTAAAGTTTGCCCGCCGTTTGTAAACGGGGAATTATACGATTTGCCTGCGACATATAGAACGATGGTTAGTTGATGAAGATGAAAAATGAGAGTAGTTCTCTAGCTAGTAGGGCGTTGAGTGTGGTCGCATTGCTTCTTATAATGGATGTCACTTTGATGCTTTGTAGGAGGGCCAAGCGAAAGCCGCCATAAGACAGTAAGCCTAGGTACCCAAAATAAGCCAACCGCGTGTGACCGTTCGTGTGGTGCCGGCAAAGAATAGTACCAACCCATCTCTATCCGTGGGAGTCGTAATAGACGACTAAGGGCTTATTAACCGGAGGATAGGCAGTAGCATCTTTCTGTATATCGTACCATCTTACATACTGCGGTCACCAACAACAGCGGTCGCCAGCCGCAAGAAGCGTAGTGACTATGGTAAATCCCCTCCTAAGTACCACGCATCTTTGCTGGAGTTCTGGAGGGAGCTCCCTGTCCTGCAGTGGACGTTTCATGGGAAGTTATGATGATTATTTTGATGTGACTGTATTCGTCGTGATCTTCGTATACGTCTATAAATACTAATCGCTCTGAATAAGAGATTCATAGCTGCTTACTAGTACAGGCATAGTTTACTAGTATTATATGATCTGTGGTACAGTCAAGGGCAGGATCGACATATTGGAATTTGAATCGTTCTTATTTCAATCATCATTGGGGCTGCATTCGCGCAGCAAGTGTCAAGCTAGACGTGATCTTGACAGTACACTAAGCAATAAAAAAATACAAAATGGAAAACACATAATACAGTAATCCTTTTATCCAAACAATACCCGCGCGTTCGTTCGGCGTTCGCTCCTTGAAAATCTATTTTATTTTATTGAAGTGAAAGTAATGAATGAGGTTTTGGTTATTGAAATCGAAATAACAGATTGCCTTAAAGTAAGGCCTTGTGTTTCCGTAAATCCGTATTTGTTGGATCAAAGATATGGGTTACTTTTGTTTGATTAGGTTACCTACTTTCTTTATTAAAAGTTTTTCTTCTATTGAGCTATCTAAAACATATTTCTCTGTTACAGAAGAAAAAGGAACGGTACCAGAAACTGGAGCAACTAATGGATATATTCCTGCAAAAGTACCTATCACGATTACGGCTAATCCCATGCATACCGAAGTAAGTATTTTGTAGAATTTAAACTCTACTACTGGCAACTTATTAAAACCGTAATATTTAACGGCTTTATTTTTTCACAGGGTGGCGATGGAGGGGTAGAAATGTCCTTTCTACACAATAACAATACTGGTAGTAATGATGATACATTACCACATTCCAGGAAAAATGGCCCCACTAACCGACAGTACGTGTGAACAGTTGAAGCTATTGTTCAGTGTGGCTGCTTTTTAAAATTCTACCGTTTTGGTAGGAACGACGCTTACGTCATAATTGTGATATATCGATACAATCGCCATATTTCGAAGAGTGTACAAACTTAGTACAAAATTATATTTATATGTACGGGAAATGAGAAGTTTGTGAAAAGGTGTGACGTCTTCGTACGAAAAACGAACCCAGTGAATTTAACACAGTTGTGTAAAATGTAGGAATCATGATTTAACATTTTTATTTATTACGTTACTTAAATAATTTAATTGTACACTAACTAAAGCTATTCTCTTAGGATCTGATTAGAATTATAGGATAAAAATGTAAAAGATCTTAAATGCCGAAATAAGTTTAAGTAAGTAGTATCACTATGCAGTGTGGCCATGGTAAACTATTTGGTAGAATACAAGGGAATTCAATGGCATCGTACTTAAGTTATTTTAACTTTAAACTTACAGTTTATATACTTATTTTTTCCATAAAATATTGTTGTAATATTTTGATGCGGTATGAAAGTATGCCCATTTATTTAGCTTTATGTTAACACTGGTGGTTGTGATTGATTCAGGCTTTTATAATCAATTAATTATGTAATTCGGTGCTGTGGGAATATATGGCGCGCTACGCATTTCGCCCGCACTTTACTTTAAACTATTTCATACACAGTGTTGAAGCTAAATTAAATGGGAGAAAGTGTTGACCTTAACGGTACCTAGTAATATGATTAATATTTAAAAAATAGTCAAAGTAAATTTTTTTATTTTGAAAATTGTATGCTTTTGTCATGTCTTTTTTATACGAATTGCGTAAATCTCGGTGTATCACCTGCTTGTTTGCAAATTAAATGTAAATAATTAATAGTGTGTTGCTAAGACTTGTTTGGTGTGTGTAATTGGTTTCATATTGAAGCAAAATTTGCGTATTAATCATTAGAGATCTGCAATGATATTACACAGGGTGTAAAAAATATATGATGATGCTTTAGTTAGAGGAGTGACTCAGAATACTGAACAACTATTTCTAACATTTAAAAAAGAAATTATGTCACAAGGTGGGCATATGAGCAGGTGGGACACCTGATAGCAAGTGGTCACCACCGCCAGCCGCCCATAGCAGCCAAGATCTAATTAGTGGCTTAATTTGAGACAAATAAGAGAGCAAAGCGCGTTGACAACCCTGAGAACTAAGACGATAGTTATGTCTTTTGTGCCGGTAATTTCATTGGCTTTCAAAAATGGGTCGAAGGCCAAAATTCTTGAACTTTTCATACTGAACCGTCGTAGTAACTACCGAGTTTGTATGGAGTTGGGGCGACCAGAAGGGAAGACCCGAAAATATTGTTGCTTTTCGACCCATATTTCTTTACGTAGTTGTTTAGTTTGATGGTCTGTGTCGACTTTTAAAAGCGTCCTGGAGGCCGTTCCGTTTTGGGTAATATTTATTACCCTTTCACATCAGTCAGTCTGTCTAGCTCGATCACACATATGGATGTCATATAAAGCTGTCGTCTTATCAGGGTAATTTCTACCCAATACCCAGTTCGAAACGCGCCTCTCTTATCTTTTTTACACTCTATATATTATATTAATAAGCTCACTAATTTCTATTCGCATATAAGACTGAAACGCTTTTATTAGTTTCCTAATGTTTTTGCATTTAATACCTAAAGCGACATAATGTACAAAATTGTCTCTACATTAAACTGTGCGTGCATTAGTTTTTGTCTAGGAAAGTTTGTATATGTATGTACAGTTTTCTGCTATGTTTTAAAATAAATTAAAATCTCAAAAATCACTCCATGGTATATAGGTACACACGGCCGCACATCAGTAGAAACACTTTTGGACCTTATGGCGTGGTAATAGAGTTGAAAAAGTTTCTACCGACAAGCGGTTGACCGTACAAGAATACCTTAATACCCTGGACATTCATTTTATCTGGCACAATGAGAATCGCAGAACGAGCTCATTTCTGTTATCATAAAAATCATAATTTATTCAGCTTCAAACATTATATTGTTAAACATTACCATTAAGTACACCCCACAGCACGTCAGTAGAAACACTGAACTTTAAGGCATTGTAATAGAGTTGCAAATGTTTCCACTGACGTGCGGTTGTCCGTATTATGAACGAACGTACGTAATTGAAATTAAGGAAATGAAATGATCTCTATTTTCTTCTTGTATAACGATTGAGTTCGGTGCTAGCGCCTCAGATTTGTAGCCGGGAACTTAGTACGAAACATCTGTAAATATTATGTAACATCAGTTCAAAAAAAAAAATTAAAAGAAACATACGCCATTGCAGTCGAAATTATTTTCTATTCTAAATAATGTACGCACGGCAGCAAGCTAGTAGAAACAAAACCAGTATAAGTTGAACCAGCGCTAAGCTATAAAAGCCCGGAACCAGAGACCCGCTCACAGTCAAAGTGTTACCACTGCGGTCAGCGCGAGAATGACAGTAGAGTGACAGCAGGACCCGGACGGATATGTAAGACATTGGAGACACAGAGACACGCAAGGAGGTTTAAGTAGCAGCTCTTTCTGCTAATAAGCGTATCACTTTCTTGCTATCTCCATAGTAAAATGTATGGATTTTTTTCAAATCCTAAAAACATAAAATTTTTATCTTTCTCTCTGATAAATATGTGACATGGGACTAATAAATGCTACTACCACAGTTTTTCTGGCGAAAACACTTACCATTCAGGAAAAAAAACGGTGTTAAAAATCACGCATAAAATGGCTATTACGGATTATTTACGCTTCCGTTCTTAGTATTAATGATCAATTCACAAGTAAAAAACGATATATTTTCACTTTCGCAAACAAAGTTTGTACTAAAACATTAGATTTTTAAAGATATCTTGATTTTTGTAAAACTTACATTTCACTAGCTCATACAGAATATGTATATGGCGGACTCTATAGTTTTTTACTCTGAGGAGAGACGTATCGTTCCGTCCTGCTCTCGCGCATCGCTCTGTCCTGCAGGCATTCATTATTTCAAATGTAATAATGTATAAAACGGTAAATAGTATTTGATGTAACATTAAGAAAACTCAATATTATGAATCTCTTTAAAACTCATAAAAATTAAAGACTGATATTGACTAACTATTATTTCATTTGCAATGTAAATGCAAATCCTCACAAACTAATAGGAAACTCAAATATTTTAATATTCTGCTCATATTATGTAATTTAATTAATGTGACTGACAAGAGTTATACCTACCTAGTTGAGCGTGTAATGTAACGAATTTAAAATAAGCTCATATACAGGGTCTTTTGAAAAATATAACTATGCAAGATGTAAAAGTATTTCGAGTCTATTACTACATGGTGAAATTGAAAAGATTCGACAAATTTTCACATTGAGTTCAGACCGCGAAACTGAACAATATTCGCCTAGGAACATAGGTCATCGGACGAAAAAAAATTTTACCCTTTCATAGTAAAGTCAGTCAGCTGACCATACATTTTGTATGGGAGATGGATTTTTTTTTACGTCTAACGACCTATGTTCCTTGGGGAAAGTTGTTTAGTTTCGTGGTTTGAACTCATTTGTCGAATGTTTTCAAACGACGCTGCACTCGAAACTGTTACGTCGAATGTTCCTCACCTTTCATTGTCGTTTCCCAAGGTGATGCCTAGGAAAAAGGGTTTAATTTCATTGTATACATTCTTCTTCTTCGTGTCCATCTTCAAATACCGAATCAGATACTTTTTCCCAAAACCTTGCCACTTCTATGGCTTAATCCTACATTTACAGACCACGTTACGGCACAGAATATATAATAGTAAACAAGGTTACGGTAAGAACACTTTATCCTACATTTACAGACCACGTTACGGTAAGAACACTTTTACAGACCACGTTACGGTAAGAACACTTTATACAGCGGGAATTTTCATAGGTTTCCCAGTGATTTCCTAGTGATTTTACTTTTTTTTTTACGCGAAAAAATAGAGGTAGTTGTAGTACTTGTAGTATACTTCTAGTCAAATGATAAAATTTTTCATAAAAAGCTGTAATTTGGTACACTTCGAACTGTAGAAATGTGGTAAATTATTATAACCGTTATTAAAGGGCCAATGTCTTACACAGCTTATTTCTCTTTCTTCTTCTATATCTACGACAAAACTCATAAATACGATCAAACTCATATAAATGGTGTAAACTAATTAGTAAGCACTATTTTAGTGTGTTATTCAGACCTTCACGGTTTAAACAACTTTTCTTAGGGAACAGGTCAAAATACGAAACTAAGAACAACTACTCTGCCAACAAACTGCTCTGCAGTTTGGCAGAAGTATAACATATGTAAAAGGGCTGTTATTCTGTGAATAAAAAAAACTTTTTTTTTAAGAAATTGCACCAGCTGATTGCTTTATTTGTATGGGAGAACCATTTTTTTTTTGTATTTCGACCTATGCTCCTTAGGTAAAGTTGTTCAGTTTCACGGTCTCAGTAACAGGTTTATACAGCGTGAATTTGTAGTGGTTTCGCACCCGAAGCCCAGTGATTCTACTCATGATAACAAGCAACTTTCCCGAAGAAAAAAAATTTTTACTCGAAAATATTTTTTCGCCTTTCCATAGTAAAGTGGTCACGTGATCGACTCATTTTGTATGGGGAGGCGAAAATTTTTTTTCGAGTAAAGTAAAATTTTCTTCGGGAAAGTTACTTGTTTTCATGAGCAGAATCACTGGGCTTCGGGTGCGAAACCACTACAAATTCACGCTGTAGATTGCTAACAATTTTTTTTTACTCCCGGTATAGGTATAAGGGGGAAGATCAAGCTGCAACGGGGGTTATTAAATTATAATAGATCTCGGATGTTCTAACTCTATGGTGCCCGACATTTTTGACCTTATTATTTGAGATTTTCATATTTCTACATACCATTCAAGTTCTCTGATAATGTAATAACCCTCATTGACGTGGTCTTAATAAATGTACAAATAAAAGCCAAATAACTTGACCCAAGATACTCGTATATATAGGTCTTGGCTCATGCGGATGACGTAGAACGAATACCATTTTCACCTTACTAGATCGGAAAGCTCTGTGGTCAAAATCTGCGAGTAAAAGTAATTTATGGTTGTTTTAAAGGTTTTTGAAATTAGAACGCGATGATGAATTATGGTAGAAGGTACTGGCGCTATTCGTTAGCATTTTCCTTGCTGTAGTGAGGTGAAAAATTGTGTGTTTCGCTCGACAGCAAAGTTATTTCTCGTCTCGTGCCTTGAAACTCTTGCTACGCTCAGGATTCTTCTTATGAACGAGTCGCTTCGCTCGTGGAATCCTAGATTCCTTCGTTTGCTTGAGTTTTAATGCAAGGCACTCGCGCCAAATAACAATTTTGCTGCCTTGAATAACAAATGACTATTATTTTATCGATTGCTTGCTCTTATAATCTAAATCTAGGTCAGAGATGAGTTCGATAGTTGATACGAGTTAACTAAGAACTATCTATTCTTGGGACAAGTTATACGGCAGCTAAACGACAGCTGGTGATTGTTTTTTTTTTTATATTCCTAAAAGACCCTGCGTATTTGTACAGTGAAAACGTCCGCTACGATTAATTAAAGTTTAATTATGAAATGATGCTCTGTTTTATTCATGAAGCTTCTGTTTCATTCCGTCTACATTCTATATACCTTCTACTTTAGTTAATGAGGAGTTAAGTGGAGGATAGGTCATGCAAAAAACGATTTAAGACGATATGATAAAAATGAGTAAGTAAATATCTATCTTGAGGCAGTATTAAATTGGTCTGAATAATTTCATATAGTTAAGGGGTGTTCCAGTACTACCAAAACGTAAGCGTGTGATTTACTAATTCGTTTATTAATTGGTTCCATTGGGTTTGTATTAATTTTCTATAGTTTTAATTCTGGATTGGTTATCTACCTGACTGGATACTCTATTTGATTTATTAGATTTTTTGGAAATATCTAGTATACAAAGTGTACCGAAAACTAAAAGGACTTGCTCAGTAGACTAAACTGAACAACTGTCCCTAAGAAATATGTGTTGGGAAATGAAAATAATCCTCAATGCAAGTATCTTGCAATAGTATCCATTGATCTGTGAAAATTCATATAAAGGCTGTTCCAGTACTACCACAATTTTTACATGTGATTTACTCGAAATCGTTTACTTACGGTTAGTTTGTTTATCAATTTGAATTCTGAATTGATCTGCATATTACTATACATTAGAATTTGAAAAAAAAAACCTACAGTAGGTATAAGTTAGTATTTCCGTAGGTACTATGTGAATGGCATATATATAAAGTTAACTTTATAGTTGTTACTTTCTACTTGCATGAGAAAGTAAGTGAAGTCCTGGTGTAAAATTTATGTTTTATATGGGAAATCAATTTAATAATTTTGGTTACGCTTTCACGGCTAATCCGCTGAACCGATTTTAATTAATTTTAGTACGAAGATAGGAGGCATATGGAAAAGTAAAAAAGCCACTTTTTATTGCAAA
This sequence comes from Athrips mouffetella, assembly GCA_947532105.1. Classification (NCBI taxonomy): domain Eukaryota; kingdom Metazoa; phylum Arthropoda; class Insecta; order Lepidoptera; family Gelechiidae; genus Athrips; species Athrips mouffetella. Next base: position 19,896,068 of record OX383965.1, on the reverse strand, counting down.
AACGAAACTTGATGGGGGTGAAATAGGGGATGAAAATTTGTATGGGAAAACAATAATTATTACGTTTTCAAGGCTAACCCACTGAAAATTTGTTGTTAAGATTGTTCGAAATATGAAAAATTGCTTGGTTACCTTTATTTCCAGAAGTGAAAATGTAAGGGTCGAAACTATATAAAATCTATTAAATAAATATTGGTTACGCTCTCACGGCTAAACCGCTGAACTGATTTTGATGAAACTTGGTATGAATATATTCTCTACAAAGAAAATACAAAGGCTACTTTTTATTGCAAAAATGAAACTAAAATTAGCACGGGAAATTAATAATTTGTTGACCGCACACAATTATTGAATAAAGGTGATTTGTTTGTTTGCCGCTGTCACTATTTACAAATGTAAAGAGCTGAACCGATTCCGACGAAAGTCTCTTAATGACAACATCTTTTTACCATGGGAAAATTAACTTATGTTTACTTCAGTTACATTTGAATTTTATGTTTTTTGGTAGATCCACGCAGACGAAGTCGCGGGTACCAGCAGTACCTACATTACAAAAACGTAAATTCAATCGTCACATGTCACATCACAATAGATATTTCCTCTAAGCTCCGTCTTTAATTGATAGATATGTTGTTTGAACAAGTTTAAGAATCGTGCCCGCATGAATAAACATTTGCAATCGAAATGTGAAACTGCAAGACGAATGTTTGGAACGCGAGAACAGGCGACAGCTGGTTGCCCTGATTTACCTAACTGTAGGTAAATATGCACCACGTACACCGTACAGCGCAGGATAGCCGGAAATTTCATTAAAGCTACGAGGTTATCCTGAAAACCTGTGTTCTTACAACGTCTGGATAGCCGCTTCATAAGCAGTTTCCTACGGTTTCACGTACTAGCTGACCGACGCGACCCGCCGTCGTACGGGTTAGGTTTGTACGGCAAACTACCTGACTTCATAGCGAATAGAATTCCTTTACAACCTTGCGGATCATCATAATTATCATAACATACCATGAAACGTCCACTGTAGAAAAGGAATTCCGTCTTGGAGGGACAACGCTGTTTAACGTAATGAAAGAGCAACGATCATTCGGCCACGAGATTATAGATATTTATAGGAGTTTTATATTTACGAGTATAAGTACAAAAACATGAGATATAAATGATGAAGTAATATTCTGTCGGTCTGTTACGCTTTCACAACTACTCCATTGAACCGATTTTAATGAAATTTTGCATGAAGATAATTTGAACCACGAGTTTCCAAAACAAGACAAAAAATATATAAAAATACAAAAAGCCCGACTGCGTAACAGAAAAGAGGAAAAGCTGGGATCTATATAGGATTTTGTAACCTGATTTTTTTAATATATTGCAGGCGAGGACGGAAATACGTTTTGTGGTGGCTCACATAATTTTGTTCGTTCGAATTTAGTTTTTTTTTTTTTAGTTTTTAAGTAAACTCCAAATCTTATATAGATCCCAGATTGTTTTTCTTATTTCTGTCACGCAGTTGGGATTCTTTACTTTTATTTTTTATTATTTTTGATTTAATTTTTTTTGGTTTTTTACGTCAAATTATTCTTAAATATAGATGTTGCACATTTTTTTTGTGATTGCCTCGTATAGCCCTTCAGTTTGATACCTCAATTTTTTTAGGATAAGTAGAAAACAATTATTCATAATCCTCATTTTGGCCTCAAAATCCACCGTATCAATTTTTCATAAATTTAATATACCCAATGTCACTGGCGCTATTAAGACAAATTTAGAAACGTATAATTCGTTAGAATCGGTTCAGCCGTTTAGCAGTTCTGAGGGACCAAAGAAACGGATACATGCATACTTACATACATATAGTGTACTCGTATGCAAAATCGAACATAGGTCAACCATAGAACCCTCCTTTAGGGCTTCGCCGCAGTTTGCTAAAAATTTGAGACAAATGTATAAGCTTTTTTGCACATTATGAGAAGCGGGTGAGCGTTGTAAACATGTAACATGTAGCACGTACGGTGTACCCGGTTGTGTGTCGACACGGAGTTTTATTAAATCTCTCGCGGCAAGATATAGGACATAATAACTTCTTGTGAGCTACTGTTCCTGAGCTAGCATGAATTTATTAGTGCTAGCTACCTAGATTAGTTAGCAGACAGGTATTAGGTAAAGTCTATTTTCAAAAAAAAGATATTTGCCATTCTAATTATAAAGTAGGCCAGTGGTTCTTAACCGGTAATCCGCGGACCACTGGTGGTCCCTGGAAGCGTCCCAAGTGGTCCGCGGAGCCACGCAAGATTAGCAAGATCGATAGATTTTTTTTTTTTACGTTTGATACGCTCAGTAAAATTATTGACGGGAGATTAAAGGAGAAATGTAGAAGAACATGATACTCCATTTGAATAACTTAAAACGTGAATTCAATCGCTATTTTCTTAACTGCGAAGACAAAAGTATTCAGAAACTGATCCACAATACTTTCATTGTCAACGTTTTTGAGTGAGGTGCCTGAGGAAATTCAAGAAGAAGGGATTGAAATGCAACACGACAATAAAGATACATTCGAATCAGGAATTAATCTTGAAGATTTTTGAAGCGAAAAAGCAATTGCTTTACCAAAAGTTCGAGACATTGCTTTACGTTACCTAACTTTATTTTTCATTGACCTATAATATGTGAGCAGGGATTCTCGGCGCTTAGGTACATAAGCACCGAAATTGGTTGGATGCCACTACTGAGGACATGCGTTGGGCTTTGAGTAGCACTGAACCAAGGATTCAGGAATTAGTAAAGAATATGCAATCACAAAAATCTCATTAAAAGTTTGAGTAAATGATTAAAATTCATAGCTATAATGTGCATTTATCGTAGGTTAATAATAAATAAATAATTTATGCTTTGAATAATTTATGCGGGTTTTATTTATAGATATATATTTTTCATATAAATAGATTCTTTTAGAACCTAGTTACTAGGTGGTCCGTGGCAAGACAGAGATTTTGTCAAATGGTCCCTCATGTCTAAAAGGTTAAGAACCACTGAAGTAGGCTATAAAGAAACTGGGTCAGTAGGTTTAATCCGCAATAACCGAATCAAAATACCTACTTATAAAACTTATAATAGTAAGCTCGTTAGACGAAGCCCTTGTTTAAACTTTTCAGGAAAACCCGTGCTCCACTTCCAAAAGTTTTATTATTTATAAGAATGGGAAATCTTACAAAAAACTGAGTGTTTTTAAAAGTATTGCTCAGAATTTTCTGGGTTTTTTTTCTAGGAATTTCCTATATGTGGTAGGTGTGATTTTCGACAACGTCGTTGTTAGAGTCCACATCTAACGACCTCACTATTCTTTTTATATTGGTCGAACGCCAGCCAATCACAATAGGGCAAAAGACTATGCAGTAAATCGAATTACTTTTAAATCAATCTTGTAAAATTTACAAATTAATTTATAATTAATAAATAAATTTAGCGCGACCTAACATTTTCTCTACATACGCGCATAGAGGAAGAGTTATTTTTTTAGTAGGTGCGTTAATCACACCATAAACTGAACAACTTCCTTTAAGGAATACAGGTCGAAAAACGAGAAACTTTTAAGTTTCCCATACAAACCCTGCGCCGGGTTTAGAAATATTCGAACGTAAACTTTCTTTCATGAATATCATTGTATCACAAAATTGTTTTTCTGACAGCTTTAGCCGACTGCTTTTGATATACTCGTAGCTGCAAAAGGTGTCGGTAAGCGTTAAAATAATCGAAAAACATGGATCATACTTTGATCTGTCTTAGATTGACCTTTCGAGGAAAATTTAACAATTATATTATAATATCCTATATCATATACTATTAAATAAATAAATGGTACAGCAGCACTGCACTTACTTTCTCGCAATACTCAAGAAAAACTATCAACCGCAAACTTAAATTTGTAATGCCATACACATAGTATGGAAATACAAACTTTTATTTACGTTTTTCCAAAAAAATGTTCGAATGAAATATACAGATCAATTCAGAATTCAAATTGTCAAACATTAAAACAAACAAACTTCAAACGATTTCGAGTAAATCACATGTTTAACTTTTGGTATTACTGGAACACCCTTTATATGAATTTTCACAGATCAATGGATACTACCGTAGGATACTTGCATGCACATTTTTTTAATTTCCCTAAACATGTTCCTTATGGATAATTGTTCAGTTTGGTCTACTGAGCAGGCCCTTTCAGTTTTTGGTACACCCTGTGTACTAAATTTTATTGAAAAAAATCATAAATAATATCCAGTCAGGTAGACAACCAATCCAGGATTAATATTATAGAGAATTTTAATAAACTCAATGGATCCAATTTTGGGTAAATCACATATTTACGTTTTGGTGGTACAGGAACACCCCTTATATGAAATTACACAGATCAATTGATACTGGTGCATGATATCTTACATGGAGATGCTTGGTCATGCAAAGTTTCATCAAGATTCTATGAGTCGTTTTTGAGAAAATTTCAATTTTTCATTTTCGTTGTATGACAGCTACCCTCAAAATGAGTGACAGAAGGAAACCACTCAGAACTCTTCGATGGGTTTGCATAAAACTCCTAAATTCAAAATATGGTGTCAATCGGACCATTCGTTTAGCCGCTAGGCCAAAGCGTGACGGACAGACCGACCGACGGACCGACCGACGGACCGACCGACCGACCGACCGACAAACCGACGGACGGACATTTTTGGGAGCCTTGTTTTTTATGATGTATAAGTGATATAGAACACATTTTTGAGAAAATTAGAAAAACTTTTTTTTTCACGAATACAAAATACCTTTCTCGCTCCGCTCGAAAGTAAAAAAGCAACATTTGTGTATAAGTAAATAGTACCTGGGCGATCGAGCTATGCTCTGTATAATTAAAATATCTAAAACGCGGAATTGAAAATATGCTTAAAAACACGGGGAAAACGAATTTTCCCAGACATGAGACCTAGCTAGATCGATTTTTCGCCCCCAAAAACCTCCGTATAGTAAATTTCATCGAAATCGTTAGAGCAGTTTTCAAAAAACCGATTACAAATATATATACAAATATATTTACAAATATACAAATATTGCTCGTTTAAAAGTATCGGATAATAGAGAACATGCATAATTTTTTTTAGTCGCATTTATTAACAAAATATGCAAATACCGTAGTAGAGATGACAAAAAGTGAAATTAAAATTTTAATCGCCTAAGAAATACGGCCGACATAAGCATTTAAAACTATGAATTAAGCGCCTATTAGACAGAGAGATCCGACACGAATACTCGTAGTGACGTTCACAGTTCAAAGTTCACTACGGCCATATAAACTCCGTGTTAAATTTCGTTTTGCTAGAAAGAGACAAAAACAAATCTTCGCTGGCTTATATCTTTTTTAATTTCATACTTATTCGAAAAATTGTTTTACTTAACTGTTTATTACATGAATGAGAATTATTTTTTTTACTAATCGGTCTCGAAAACATTTGTAACGATCACAATGAAATTTACTGTTCGGGGATTTTGAGGGGCGATAAATCGATCTAGCTAGGTCTCATGTCTGAAAAAAATTATTTCCTTTGTCTTAAGCATTTCATGAATATAGCGGATTTGAGAAACCCTACAGCGCCATCTGTTGGTGGGATTTGGTTAAGATTATACGATTAAAAACTGTTTATTATTTATACACATACAAAGTGCAGAATAAATATTATTGCTTCAAATATAAAAACATTTATAAATCTAAAAACAACCGACAAGGATAATGTGAAACAGGAAATATAAAACAAACACACGTTTCTCCTAAGCAAATAATGAAAATTCGAGGGCCGCAATATTTTGCGACTCCATTTTTTACGAAAGTTCCATTTTAATTTTTACTCTGCAGAAGAGTTCTCATATCCTGATACGGAGTGCAGCTGAAATGTCTCGCTACGATGCAAATTTTTGTAATTTGAATCTCGAGCTTTGAACGTAAAAAACCTACACTTTCAGACACACTTGTTTAAAAGGAGCTTTGTCGCGTTTCTAAATATATCGTTGACCGAACAGTCTATAACGGTAGCGAGAACGTGTCTGCCATTTGCGAACCATTTCCTATGCATCCAATGATGTTTCGTTTCTAGATTTCCTTTCAGCAGCTGAAATACGGCTCGCGAAATTAGACCACACTGACAGCGTTTGGTCGCAGGATAGGAAATACAGGGTGTAAGGGACGGTGTACCGAAAACTAAAGGGGGTGCTCAGTCAACGAAACTGAACAACTTTCCCAAAGAAACATATTTTGGGATATTAAAAAAAATTTCACCTCTCCATACAAACTGTTCAACTAGAGTGGACTATTTGTATGGAGAGTTCAAATTTTTTTTTCATTTCCCAACATATGTTTCTTTGGGAAAGTTGTTCAGTTTCGTTGACTGAGCATGCCCTTTCAGTTTTCGGTACACCGTCCCTTTATAGAAATAAAGCAACATTGGTTGCAAAGGAAATGGTTCGCACATGGCAGACATGTTCGACCTACCGTAATAGACCCCCTGTTATAAAGGTGTATTTGAAGTGGTAAGGTTTTTTGTGCAAAGTTCATCTGGGGCTCCCGCTTGCCTATATTTCTGCCGTAAAGCAGTACTGTTTCGGTTCGAAAGACAGCCAGTGAATGACCGGCACATTAAACATACCATCTTAGTTGTCAGGATGGGCAACGCGCTTTGCTGTCTTATTAAAGTCAAAGTATGCCACTAATTAGACAGTGGTTGTTATGGGCGGTAGTGACCACTGCTCGTTTGTCGATTTGTAACTTTAAAAAAGCCTTTGCTTGCTAATAATGTTTAAACCCGTCTGTTCCCGCGGGTAACGTAAAAGGCGACTAAGTGTGGATATTAAACGGGATTCTTGTTTTAAATTTCCATCAACCACACTCTACTCGCCAATCACAGGGGTGCGGCAGACACGACGCGACGCCAACAAATGTGGTAACTATGATTTTAACCGTGCCTCAACCGGCAAACTTGGCGGTGGGACTGTTCTCGGCCAATAACAGATAATGGGCGACCTAAGAGGGTATTTTTGTCCGAAAAATAGGTACTTCTACAAATTATTGCTGTCTCGCTGCGCCCCAACAATCCTCCCGTAGTGTGCGATAGGGACAGACAGACTACAGTTTAGATCGATTTTACCTACAAAACGACGTTCCGCTTTCCCTTATTTTTTTTCAATTATTTTTGGTATCAAAATTTATAAGAAAGTAGATCTACGCTCCTATTATTTTCTTTTATCTTGAAAACTTTATTTTTGAAGTGAAAACTTCTTTAGCGGCGCTGGGCACTTTTTAGATGGATAAATTTTTTAAATTCGTGTCAGATGTCGCGTCAGGGTGTCTACTCTTAAAGTCCGATATATCGAAACGATACTACTTGAAACATGCAAATGCAAAACTTCGTCCCTTGACAATAGAGTAGAATATTGGTTGGATGCAGTTTAAAAATTCGTCCAACCAATATTCCACTCTATTGTCAAGAGACGAAGTTTTGCATTTGCATGTTTCGAGTAGTATCGTTTCGATATATCGGACTTTGAGAGTAGACACCCTGATCCGTAGCCTGATCGAAAAAGCGTCAACTGTCAACCGTATTGTTGTTTCATGTATTCTATGGTTGTTACAATACGGGTTTTTGTTCAGTGACATCAAAGAACTACGCGAGCAATGGCGCGATTGACCCTTACAAAAAGAATAATATTCAAAAACGCAAGTTTTCACTTCTGCCGGCACCCCCGGAGTGCAATCCGTCCTTTTTTTATGGTAGTCGTCTCACTAAATATGGCTGAAAAACGAGGCCTTTTTCAGGTTTTTGGGTACCTAGTTATATTTCTTTTGGTAAATATTTTTGTAAATAATAATTGACAGGGGCATGCCTACGGAAGACCTTGATTTAAAAACAAAATACCATCGGTCAGCAGGCATTATCCAGGGAGGAAATATATAGTCTAGGCAACGAAGCGGATCGTTATATGAAGACCCCCGCATTAAATCCTCGGTCGATGAAACTTTTCTGGGGTATTACACTACATGAGACAAACCTTCTATAAAAAAATCCTAAAAAATATCGGTACTTTTAATTTTTCCATACAAAAATTACAAAAAATATATGAAAAAACTTTTTTGTTATTTTTTTTTGGATATTTTGAATTTACATTTAATTCGTGATTCTGTATCATCCTGTCAAATAAAATCTGCCTGAGAAATTTATGTTGGGGTCAACTGCTTCGTTGCCTACACTAATAGGGAAATTAGTATACATTTGTATGGAAGTAATACAGCTACGATCCCCTCTTCGAATTATGAAGTACAATCAGTTACAATATTAATTCTGTTATTTCCATAGGTACTGTCGGTAGGTAGAGTATGGTAATTAGCCTTAGGAGAATGCGAAGCTCTTCATATAGCGTTGAAGATCATCATCATCATATCGTGTGGGGTGAAAGGTTGATGACCTACCTTACAAACCCTGGTGTCAGAGTTGTTGATCCGCCGAAGGCCTCTGACACGCCTCATTAACTACTACTTCCGAAGATAGTAGCCGGGACCAACGTCTTAACGTGCTTTCCGAAGAAAAGAATCATCTTACTTTTCGGAGAATCAGTTAATTTATCCTGTAATGTCCTTAACATGCTAGAAAAGTCGCACAAAGTAATTTTTGTTTTGTCCCTACCAGGAGTCGAACCAAGAAACTCCGGATCGAGAGCGGAGCGCTCTAACCACTAGACCAGGAAGACCGTTTGTAGAAAGATTGCGTATCCCCTTTTTGTTTTAGGAGCAGGATTTGTCTTACTGATTGGAAATAAATTCTTGATCCAGTATCAATAGATTAAATCCCCGAGGACGCGAATTTCTTTTAATAGAAAAAAAGTACCAATAAAGCCAGTTAAGTGCGCATCCGAGTGAGGAGAGTTTCTTTATTGAGACGCTAAGCAGCTCAGGCAATTCGATGAGATTATATTTATAATACTGTAGGTTGGTATAATAACCTATTTATTTTGTGTTCAGGTGCGTCATGTAACGATTTAAAAAAGAAACATTTGGTTTCGGTAGTCTTGACCTCGATCTAGCCCTGAGGACAGAGATGACGCCAATGATGGAACGAGCTTGCCCAGAAGAAGCCTATTCACTCGCGACTTAAATCTGTTGTTGGTGACCGCAGTATGTAAGATGGTACGCACGGCAGCAATCACGTAGCAATAAAATCAGTATAAGTTGAACTAGAGATTCACTCAAGGTCAAAAGTGTTCGTATCGACGAGCGAACGATGATCGATGCTGATCTATCGATGCTGCCGCCCATCCTACGTTTCATATGCCCTTAGTCGCCTCTTACAACACCTAAGGGTAGAGACGGGTTGGTACTATTCTTTGCCGGCACCACACGGACGACCGGACGACGGACCAATAGTGTAGTTATAGTGCGTATGCGAAGACCAAAATATCACGGTATAGGAGGAGAACCTTAAAAGTAATAAAAGAGACGAATTAAATAGCGATCTGCTGAATTTAATAATGCCAGCCATCTGAATATTCAACAAAATAGGGGATTATTCTGGAAATGTTCGATTTAATCCGTCCACCAAATTGCTTTACAAATGTACTGCGCAGAATTCTTAACGCTCTGTCTGTAATTTGGGAAACCGTCTTTTCTTAAGTTCTTAGAAATGCTATTGATACCAAGGACAGTGCTCAAAGAAATTGAAGAATCCACGCACTAAGTATCTAAGGAATGTTGTACAATAAAAAAATATTCTGCGTACTGAATTAATTGCAAAATAAAAGTGTTTACAAAAAGATTACTCATGTGTTAAAAGTTTTATGACCTCTAAGATCAGGGTAGGCCAAGGTGATGTGATAAGGCCCGTTTTACTCACAGGGTACTTTTTTTTGCTAATCGATCATAGTTTTTAATGCGTTTGACCACTGTCAAAACGGGCTTCTCACAATGGCCAAACCAAAGAAGTTGAAGTAGCAGCACTTACTGCTTAAGAGAGAGCCATAAGCGTATCCATTTCCTGCAGAGACCAATACCTCCATACTAAAATGTATGGTTCTTAATCAAATCCCAAAAACGTAAAATTGATATCTTTCCCTGAGAAATGTGTGACTTGGGATTAATAAATGTTATTAACACAGTTTTTCTGGTAAAAATACTTACCATTTAGGAAAAAAAACAGTGTTAAAATAACGCACAAAATGGCTATCACGGATCATTTACGCTTCCGTTCTTAGTATTAATGATCAATTCACAAACTTTCACTTTCGCAGCTAAAGTTTAGCTAAAACATTAGATTTTTAAAGTATTCTTGATTTTTGCAAAACTTTACCAGTTTTTTGACCGAGTTTTCATAGTCGTCTAGGAGACGTTTTACACTTCACTACCTGTGTGTGGCATCGTGGAATCGTCAAAACGCGCAAGCAGGCTTTGCGCGCAAAAATCCTGTTAGGTACTCTATGGTGGCACCACACGCATTTGGCCGGTTTCTAAAAAGATGACTAGCTGAGCTTGAGAATGTTAACCAAACTTCAAAAATCGTGAAATTATAAATTTCTCTTCGAAATATACGATGTAAGAAAATATATTCACTACTTCTTTGACGTAACTTGCAATCAACTAATCGGTGCCTTTTCAGTTTGTTTATTACGACCCAAACATATTCCTATTGATGTCCTCACCTTACTTACTCGTACTTTCAGCCTTTTTTTAACAAGTTTATTTTATTTCGGGTCTTAGCGCTATAATTATAAGCAGGCAAAAGTTTTTTTTTCCTAGCCTGTACTGTCCCACTGCTAGGCAAAGGCCTCCTCCTCGTTCCTCCAACCATTGCGGTCCTGAGCAAATTCCCACCAACCACGTCGGTACGAGTCCAAGTCAACACACCATTTTTTCATGGAGTACCCCGACGGCGTTGGCCATCGTGGGGTTTTGCATTAAGTGACGACTTTCGCACGTGCCCAGCCCAGTCCCAATTGAGCCTGGCTGTCGTCCAACCCACGTCAGCTATTCCTGTCTTGGAAAGCAGCGTAGTATTCCATACTCGGCTGATCCGTTTGATATAATACTAAGAATGCTGCGTTCCATTGCTCTCTGACAAACTTGAGTCAGGACTTTTGACTCTCCGTAAGGGACCAGGAGACGTATTTTTGAAGCGTTCGAAGTGAATCTTTAGTTCGCATACGAAAACGAATCGTATACGAATTTAATTTCTAATGCTCTCGATTTTACGCATTTTTGAATCATTCGAAAGCAGTGTTGCCATTAAATTCAAATCTTTAACCAATTTTCGTTTCACGCAGAAAAAATCAAAACCGGAAAGCAATTACTCATTGATTTTAAAAACCGGTAATGAATTGCGAGGGAATGGAACGCAAATTAAAAAGTTGATATGTCAGTATAATGCCATTTGTGAAGGAAACGTCAATGTCGTTGTCATCACAGATTATACATACTTTCGAGTGGTAGAATTGCAAAACGAGTGGGTCGGACCACTCGTTGCAGAATTCACAGGTATGAATATTCAAAAATTGCGATTTTACGGATTCGTATACGAATCTTGCCAATCCGAATGCGAATTGAAGTTCGAACGCTTCAAAAATGCGTCTCCAGATTTGTGCACCATAGGTTAGGACGTACGAAAAGTAAGATAATTTATTTTGCCTGATTATAATTATCGCGCTAAGACCCGAAACAAAATAAACATATGAAATGTGCGAAAGTTTCTTTTACAAGTTTTCGTTTTCAAAACGACGAAAGAGAATAAATAAACAAACAAATATTATTTGTGTCTCGTAGCGCCGTAGCATTTTCGTAGCCGTAGACCTTCGTAGCAATGAGTAAAAACAAATAAATCTGAGATTGCAGAACGCAAACACTCTCGGCGTGCATGAAATTCATACGAACGACGAATCCTTTGTCGGTTTGTACGTATAGTGTTTGTGCCCGCGGATGTTTAATGTTAGTGTACCTAACTACATCACTGCAGATAGCCTAGCGAGAATTTTTAGTCTACCGGTAATGGTTAATGCGACAATTACATTCAGCATTTTGTTAAAATTTGGTATACTTAAGTAGTCTATTGCTACAAAAACCAGCCAAGTGTGAGTCGGGCTTTCGTACCGAGGGTTCCATAACACCAATATATATGTATTTTTTTCTGCCTGACTGCTGGGGACTATGATTTTTTGAGGAGACGCGCTGGACACGATATTTTATTTTATCTGTGTCCAAAGAATTCACCTATTATTTATTTAGGTGATGTAAATTGAACTTGTATTTAATTAAGATACATCTGTACTGTTTTTATGATACATTGAGATATCGTTCGATGGTTGAATGAAACTCTCCCGTGTACTCTGCTTGAATTCCCTTTATTACTAATCTAATTGATCTTATATACTAACTTATACGTGCGTCTACATGACGTCACACTACGTTTCCTACGTGATTCTATTTAGGAAGGGAACTACGTGATGATATGTGATTACCATATCACACCTCCCCTGAAAAGGATAGGCTTCCCTCCCCTGAAAAGAGAATCCTAGGGACAAACTTTTTATAAAACATTAAATCTACTGTTACATTAATCTAAATTTCGATAACTTTTCAATCATTAACAAGAAATATACTAAATATAACTTAAACATCATGATACAACAAAAAAATTATAACTTAAATTACGTACCAAACGCATTTATGCGCTCTCAACCATTCAAAATTGAACTGCAATACTTTATAATACTTATTAAATTTGACTTCTGTAACTACTGTAAGTATACAATTCCCTTTAATATGGATATTTTTTTTTTTAAAGAAAAATTAAGCTAATCACAACAAAATATTGTTTTCATTAAGTATTTCCACTTTTCTACATTCATCTTTATTTAACTTGGAAGAAAATAAAAAAACGTATCTTTAACATTAATGACAATCTTAAAAATATTATGGTCAAGTGAATCAAGACAACACCAAACAAACTAAATCTAATTATTACTAAAAAAAATCCAGTAAGCTAATTACTATACAAAATAATATCATGAATTTATTGGAACTAAAAAAACCAATCTGTATACTGAAAAATAATATTTCTATAAATTCATGACGCTATATTTTAACAATTGTTGGCTATATGCGTTATGTATAGTCAAAGTATTATTTCAATAATTTGTTATAGTTAACCGATGATGTAACGAACGGTCATACTAAAAAAATTTAATTAGAAAACATTATTCTTGATACTCATATTCATACCATTGGGTAATTTAACATTATAACATTTTATCCAATTATATAAAAAAAAATTTACGTATCAGACTTTCAGGGAAAAACTCTATTCAAAATATAATATTCACTTAGAAAATTCGTGATCAGAACATAGCATTTATGTTTACCCTTTACCACACTACATGAAATGCATGAGTTATCATATTCTTATTTTACCTCATTATCGGTTATGGTCATTCATTACCTTTTAATAACGCATTTCGCGCTTAGTCAGACTCATAGACATTTTATAATGGTCTGTAACTAAATACCTAGGCCTGCTGCGTCTCGGCGCGCCTTCAGAACTTCAGATACTAGTCATTCCCATATAACTAATTTCCCGGGTTGGCCAGCCCGTAATTACCATAATCGGTAGCACAATATTTTGGCACTTTCTACCGACCTGTCGCGACATAATACTGAGTTCCACTGAACTTCATTATAACATAAATAGTATAAGGTCATATTTTAAGACATCTAACTGGATGTCTCCAACATCTTCAAAATGAAGGATCTGAAACCTTATCGTGCCTTTTCCCCCTATCGCTACTTTGTAGACAATGGGTTTGTCACATATTGCATTAAATAATGCTTACTTATCCTAATCATTCCTTCCTAACTATTATGCTCAAACTAATCATTCAGCTAATAACACATCAACTCTTGGGTGATCAATCCAATCGTATTACGATACATTATTAACATAAGATTTTCCAACGTTTATAATTTTCCTAGAAAAATAGACTTTCCTTTCTATCCCAATCCTATTTCAACTTGCACTTACAAGGACCATCTGGCTGCAATATCAGTAAGTTGACGTACCAAGTTGAATTAAACATAACATCAATCCAAAATGATTTTTAATACGCAACCACTCTATCGCCTATCTTCTCCTAACTATACTCGTCCGTGAGATTCTGAGACTTAATCAAGAACCACTACCAAAATCGTTTCATCGATATTCTGTTCAAATATACTTCCATTTTAAAATACTTTTTGTAAATGGGAAATAGCGTAGACCCATACTGAACAACATATTTAATTCCACTATTCGTAACTTGAAAATAGACAGAATGCATGAGATGACACATCTCTGCTACCATATTTTTAAATATTCTCTCGGAATAGGAATACTCCCCAAAAAAAAATTCAAACATATCATCACGTCTGCCCGTCCGTTTGAATGTATTATCAATTTGATCTAAACTTGAAAAAACAAATACACTCGCATCACGTGCAGTGCATAATACAAAACAACAAATTGTACGTCAGCATTTAAAACTACTGAAATATAGACACATTCCACGATGTGCTAGAATCTGCACAGTTTGCAAAACAATAATTCAAAGTCAATCAAGTTATGATGTAATAATTAGTTGTAACATTTGATTACAACTCCACTGCGATATCTAGAACTCTGTTATTTTATTAGTATTTCCTTATTATTTTACCCGCAGTGTCACAAACAGCTTAATATTAGTAAATCATTATCCTAATATAATATAATCGTAAACACCCTGAATAAAAACCCTTAATAAACTAATAAAAATACCTCAACAACCAGCATATTATAGCGTAAAATATTTTGTGAACAATGTACAATATCGTTGATTCTAAGCATGTTTACGCTTCAGGCATGCTTGAATTGAAATCGAAACGAAACCAAAACTAAAACGAAACCAAAACTCAACGCACGAAACGCGCGCGCTATTTAACACTTCGTTTGTTTACTTCCATTACTGGTTATATGCATTCTAATTTTTACTAAACATTTAAGAATTTAAGAAGATAACTATAACTAAAAAATTAACCACTCAAACCAAAAGATAGATTATTATGACTAAAAAAAACAACCAACTAGGTATTTAGGTTACGTAAAATAAACAAATTAATAATACCCAAAATTGAGGACTGCTATCTTCCAAACGCTTCCTCCGGGGTTGAGCTTGTTGCTGTCCAGAAGGCTCTTCGTGCTCTTCACTCATGCAGATAGGACCTGCACCTTGCACTTGCCATCCTGTCGCTTCCCGCCGACAGCTCTTGATAACCCTTGCGCTGCCGCCCTGCACTTCGCACTCACCGTCTATGTTTGAGGTGGCGAACATCCCTCTTGCCATCTCGTCGTTGCGTGAAACTGCCATCTTACCCGTCGTACGTTAACACGCAGCATCCGGTAACGTAGTCCAGAAAGCAGCATGGATTGGATGCCTTACAACGGACCTCGATCTGGAGCCATCTTCTTACAAGGCCCGTAAAGCGGTGGTCACGATGCGGCGCTTTTCCCGATGACCGACTTCGAAGACTTCACTAAGACGCTGCTCTATCCACTACGGTCGCCATGAGATATCGTTCGATGGCGAATATTAGTGGAAGGCTGTCACGGTCGCCATGAGATATCGTTCGATGGTTGAATGAAACTCTCCCGTGTACTCTGCTTGAATTCCCTTTATTACTAATCTAATTGATCTTATATACTAACTTATACGTGCGTCTACATGACGTCACACTACGTTTCCTACGTGATTCTATTTAGGAAGGGAACTACGTGATGATATGTGATTACCATATCACAACATCTAAGACATGTCTAAGACCAAATACGCCGTAAAATCTTCCCCCAAATCCGACTTTTTTTTTTCTTTCGTTTTATACCTCAAAAGGAAAAATAACGTAACCCTTCCTTTCAAGACCCTTTATCTCACGAACGGGTAAAGGTATCTAGTTGAAATTATTTTTTTACATTAATGTCTATAGACCCTTGAAGGTGTGATTAATGAATTTCAAGCTTCTTCAATAACACAATCAAAAGGTACGGCCAGTTATGTTCTCATCTCCACACATTGATAAACCAAACCAAAACCTACAGGGTATTTCCCATTGTCCTAGAAACATGATTTTTTGGCAAAAAGCTAGGTCTCATAGCACAACCAAAGGCAAAAGTCTAAAATCATTAAAGTTTATAACTTTTCTTACAACCAATTATGGCCAATAATAATTGAGGTGAGCTCCCGTTTCAAGTAAATTTATATTAAAGAAGGGTCAGGTATAAGTGGACGCAGAGCTTTTTTAAAATCAAAGGGCAAAGTGGTGGACAGGTACGGAACCCTTAGTCTTCTTCTTTTTATTTTTGTATCAATGTCAAATTATTTTATAGTAACTTAGCCCAAAATGTGGCTCTTTGGTTGCCTTCAATAAGTCCTCCCGGGTGCAAGAAGCTGAGGAGATAGGGCACGAAAGCAAGCGTGTCAGAGATTGCAAAATGCCGCACCACTTGTCAGTGTCAGAGACTCCCCCACTTTTTGAGTTCTCCGCACCTGCCAGCGCGCGACTGCAGTCTGCCGGGAAATATCATGTTCTGGTGGAAGATTTTTGGCAATGGGGCTATGAGCTTTCGGGGAGGGGGGGGGATACCTTTTTGCCCACAGGTCCATCCTAGTCTTTGATGGATCTGGTTCGAAGGGCAAGGTATTTCTAATAAAAATGTGACGGCTTTTGATTCCCCTTCAAGCCCAATCCTAGTATAATAGTATAAATAACTCAACGGTGTTGGCTTCAGGGTGCCCTTAACTATGCGACAGGTTTCGTTGAGAGTAGTATCCACATCCTTTGAGTGTGCTCGCGACTCCTTACACCCTGTGTAATGGTAACGGTGATAACGTAAGTTTCTTTATATTCAATTTCGGAATTTGAAACACGCCCTCCGTCAAACTTTCGCATTTCTGGACTCACTGAAGCGTCGTAGTCTATGTGTCTAACAAACATTCCTTAGGAAGGATTTGTGTGTTGCGGTGTGCACAAGTCTTAGGATTCCACAAAAGCTATCACATCGCAGCTTTGCGGTGAGCATTAGACCAAAGAATATTTAATATTATTACACTAGGTGTGTTCCGGGCACGTTACGCCATTTGTACCGGCTACTCTCCGGGAGATAGTAGTCGTTAAGCCAAGTCGGAAGCCATTGGGCGGCTTGAAAACTCTGACAGCCAGGTTGGCCACTGTCATGGCCACTATCTAGGATTGGGTTTGGTTTGCCTTTTAGATTGCGGAGGTCAGATGGCAGTCGCTCTGTGTAAAAACCAATGTCCTCGTTGAATAAGGCTAGGGCAATGATGATGGATGACACTACGTGTAAAGAAGCGAAACTCCCCGAACCCCGCTAGCAAAGAGCACTGCGCCCGTCCGCACACTGAGTGTATGCCTGGGGGCGCACATGTATTCTGTTTCGCTCACTCTCACTCGGCGCTTCAGAGCCTCAGCCAACAGTATGGAAACAGATTTCATTATATATGAGTGTAGGTAGCAGAATCAGTTCGCTTCTAGAGTTTCGTGGGTGTGACTTAAGCTAATTTCACACAATAGATATTACTCTATACTTTCATTTTATTAAGTTGGCCAATGGACCAGACTTTCGTTGTCACTGCACGAGTGTTTTATTCTTATTTTTTTTCCAATTTCGGCAATGACTTTTTATGTCTATAACATTCATAATATTTTCATTAAAAAATAAACTTTGTTCTATAATATGATCAATAAACATTCATTTCATGAAAATATTTATATTAATCAACTTAGTAACAACACATTCGTCTTTTAAGTAACAATATATCCCATTTTAAATAATTTAAAGTGTAGGCTGTTTGGCAGTTTAGTCAATGCCTCCTGCGTGCGCATATATGTAAGTATAGTCTGTGTCCGCTAAAACACCGCGCGCCATTTTTCAAATATTTGTGATGTTTACATTATGTTTATTGTAATTATTTTCAAAAGTATTGACGAATATAAATAAAAAACTGTAATTAGTGTAGTTCCTAAATGTCTGGAGAATCGGGTGTACGTAGAAATCTAAGGAAAAATACGTAGCTCGTTGCCTTTGGATTTTCCATCGGGTAAAGAGGTAAGCTAATTTTACTTGTTTTTATTCGCAAATGTGTTGAAAAACGTCGTAAGAAGCGTGTGCGCTTTGGTCTTTACACTCTCGGCTCCGTTACGCCCCACAGTGGGCTTAAATTAGCGTTTCATAGACATTAAATATTTCTTTTTGGGTGACGCTTTTTTTAATTGGAAACGATTAAGGATACCTACTTTATGCCTTATATAATGAACTTTCATGTTTATAATTGTAAACAGTGCACTCAGATTTTTTTCCGAAAAAAATTGTATGGAGTCAGCGTAATAAATGATGATATCTCCATTATAAACCTGAATTGTCTACCGAAAGCGCTATCATGTGTGTGAAGCAGACTGTCCAATACTACACAAGCAGGAATACGCCGGTGTACGCTTGCTTCCTGGACTAATCTAAGGCGTTTGACTTAGTAGCGTATGACGTCTTGTGGAAAAAAGTAAGGGAGGCAGGCGTACCGCCGGAAGTATTGTGTATACTACAGTATTGGTATGCGAACCAAAAAAATAGTGTTAAGTGGGGAGAGGCGACGTCAGATACGTACCGGTTGGATTGCGGGGTGAGACAAGGGGGGATAACCTCACCGCGGCTTTTCAACCTATACGTTAATGAGCTTATTGTTGGGCTCAGCAGCAGGCGTGTCGGGTGCTGGATTGATGGTGTCTGCGTAAATAACATCAGCTACGCAGATGACACGGTGTTGCTGGGCCTAACAGCAGGTTCTATTAGGACTTTGTTGCTGGAATGCGAGAAGTATGCCCTTGAACATGGTTTAACTTATAATGTTAAAAAGAGTGAGTATATGATCTTTGGGGTTCGCGGCAAGAGGATGGATTATAACCCAGTTTTAGAACTAAATAGGACACCTCTAAATAGAGTAAAAGTTTTTAAATATTTAGGCCATCATCTTTCCGAGGACCTCAAGGATCAAGCTGACATTGAACGTGAACGCAGGGCTCTAGAGGCTAGGTGTAACATGTTGGCGCACAGGTTTGCTCGCTGTAGCGGTGAGGTAAAGCTGACGTTATTCAAGTCATTTTGCCAAATTTTCTACACGAGCGCCCTGTGGACCAACTACACCAAGAAGTCGTTAGATACCCTGAGAGTACAGTACAACAACGGCTTTAGGGTGCTGTTCAGACTTCGACGTTCTTGCAGTGCATCAGGCATGTTCGCGGAAGCGCGAACCGATGATTTCTATGCCATGATAAGGAAGAAGACCGCATCCTTACTGTACAGAGCGCGAAAGAGTCCCAACAGCATCCTGAAGATGTTTAGTACGAAAGTGGCAGAGCCTATGTTTAGACATTTTATTGATATCCTCGTACGGCCAGTCAATAATGACCGTTGATTTTCTTGTTTTAATTTATTTTTTTACTTTCAAATTGTTAATTTTTCAAGTTTATTTAATTTCGTTTGGTTTTTAATTAATTTCTAAATTTTTATTATTATTATTACTGTTTATTCTGTAAGCAATTCAGTCTATGGTCGTACGTCAATCAAGACGGTTGTGCGCACGAGTTGTAAGAATACAGCTGACCGACCGTTGGCCGTTAAGATGGCGGTCTCGAATAAGCTGAAGTGTAATTCGTGTAATATAATAATAAACGAGGCGTTAGCGTTTATACAAAATAAGATAAAAGTTATGGACAACGAGGGCCTAATTCGAGTGTGTGTGACGGGTTTCTCGGCTCCCGACATAAATGAAGCTAAGCGTATGCTATTTGAGGCGGTCCCGGCGACGGGTGTAAGAAAAATTTCAAGACGTAATGAAGGAAAGTCAGTACGTGAGCTCGAAGATATTTTGTGCGTGTTCAAGGAAACAGATTCAGAGCTAATGCCAACGTTTGTGGCTCGTGAGCTTCATAAATTACCACCGGTAACATTTGACCATATTGACGTCACCGGTCTACTGCGAAGACTGCTAGTGCTGAATGAGCGACTTGATGTCATAGAGAACACGTACGTAACAAAAGATCTGTTAAAAGATAGCATTAAGGATGAATTAGCTTCCTCGAAGAAATCATGTAATTTATCCGTTTCGTCCTCGCAGGGTTGTTCAACGCTGCTTCAGAGTACAATACTGCCTAATTTCAACTATGTAAACACCAAAAGAGGCGCTAACAAATATGTGGACTCGTTCGTGTTGGACAGTGGACCGTTTGGGTTGATGTCAACTGGCTGCGAAGAAAAAAACGAGCTCACAAATAATGGAATTTTGCATTGTCATCCCACCGTCGTTGGTGAGAACGCACACAGTGACAACACCACACCACCACAGACTACTACACTGCCTCAAAGTCCAGTTACGTCATCGCCGTCATCAGTCAACGGTGAGTTAAACAAATGCAGCCAGCGTGCGATGCAGACGAGCGTTCCAGAAACGGCGAAAAAACCGCGCGAGAGCGCGGTGGCGGTTCAGTCGACCCGACAGGATCGGTCGGCTGAGTCATTGCGTACCAGAGACAATACATGTAATGTACGCTGTGTTCCAAATTGTACAAACGCTGCTAAAAGCGTATACAGTACTGATGGACGGTCCAAATTGATTTTGCACGCTCACAAAGCTATCACTGCTTTAATGGCTCTAGTCAATTTGGAATGGATTTAAGCGCGCTCACGTGTTCATCTGTCAAAATGTCAGTTTTGTTTTTATTTTCTTTAACAAAGCCTAAGCTAATCGCTGAAAAATGTGCGCCAAATCCGATCTCATTTCCATTAGAGTCAAACTCATTAAAATCAAAACTTAAGAGACATCAGCTGGCTGCAAATGTGTGGGATTTTATGTGTCAAATCGATTTTGACATTAGCGCTTTCACTGCTCCACCTATTTGACTAAAGCACTGATAGCAGAAACGATGACGTCATCAATGACGTAAGGCGGTGAACGAGCGAGTGCTTTAGAGCACGCTTTAGGTCAATTTGGACCGACTTAAGCGCGCTCACAGTGCTCTAAAGCAGTCTGTTAGTGCAATATGGAACGCACAGGTAGAAACACCAAATAAACCTGTCAATGTCAACATGATGTCCTCTACGATTGACGAACAAAACCAAAATACTTCGATTTTCACACAAAAATCCGACCCAAGACGAAATATGGCTGAGATAGTAAAAACGGGCGAATGGAGGAACAACAAGCCGTCTCAGGAATGGATTGAGGTACAGCGCCGAAGACACAAAAACCGATTTGTGGGCCAGAAGGGTGCAGCGCCGAAAGGAAAACAAACCGGTTTCAAGGCGGCGGATGACCTTGTGAAACTGTTTATATCCAACGTTCATAAGGATACGACTGAGTTGGATATCATTGAGTATATTCGTAAGAACACAAAGGAATCTGTACGTTTGGAGCGTGTTCAAATGAAACATGATAAAGGTTACAATGCTTATAAGTTATGGGTGTCAAAATCGAATGTGGATGTTTATCTTGACACGAAGTTATGGCCTGAGGGCATAACGTTCCGTCCATTTGTGAGCTTCGCAAGAAGGAGTGCTGCGATGGGTACAGGGAATGGCGTTGGTTAATATTTGTCATTATGGGTAAAACTACAAAACTAATCAGTTTTAATTGTAAGAATGTTAAGACATCTAAAGAGTGTATCAGGTCTCTCTGTAAGGAAGCAGACATCCTAGCATTGCAAGAAACTTGGTTGCTCCCACATGAAATTCCAGTACTCGGTGAAATAGATGCTGACTTTGGTTATACCGGCGCTTCATCTGTTGACACTTCCAAGGAGCTGTTGTGTGGTAGACCCTTCGGTGGGACTGGTTTACTCTGGAGGAAAAGTGTCTTCATGAACGTCTCGGTAGTTGATACAAAAAGTGATAAAATAATTGCTATAAAAGTGGATATGAGTGATAAAGAATTTTTGGTTATTAATGTCTATATGCCAACAGACAGTTCAAATAACTTTCTTTCATTTCAAAATTATTTGGGGAATATTAGCGCTATAATTGATAGTTGTAATGTAGAATCAGTGTTTGTTCTTGGGGATTTTAATGCACACCCTACTAAACCATTTGGTAGTGAGTTGATCTCCTTCTGTAATGAGAATGACTGGGTGATAGCAGACTTTGAAAACCTAGGAATAAACACTGATAATTTTACCTACGTTAGTGACTCTAATGGTTGCAGAAGCTGGCTTGACCATATCGTAGTATCCAAGGCTTCATGGTTGACAGTGATAAATGTTAATATTAAATATAATATATTTTGGTCGGATCATTTTCCTCTTGTGCTGGAGTGTGACCTTGGCATGGTAGGGTCTAGGGTAAATTATAAGGGTAAAACTGTTAGCGGGGTAGCATGGGGTGATAGGGACACTGCTCAAACGGAAACATTCCGTAATGCTTGCCACAGTAGACTCCGTGACATTAACTTTCCAGCTGAAATGAATAGCTGTATGGACGGCTTATGTGATAATGCCAATCACAGAATAATTTTAGATAAAATGTATGGGTCAATTATCTCAACACTCACTGAGGCAGCTATCTTAACTTGTGATCATCAGGGTGCACCTCGTACGGTAGGCTCTAGGAAAAAAGTAGCAGGCTGGAATAAGCACGTCAGTGACGCTCACGGGTCTGCCAGATTCTCCTTTCAAAATTGGCTGTTATATAACAAACCTACTTCTGGGCCGATCTACGAACAGATGTGTGAATCACGTAGAATATTTAAATCAAGGCTAAAGTGGTGCCTTAAAAATCAAGAGAAAATTAAATTAGATATCATTGCAGAACATCATAGTAAAAAAGATTTTAAAAAGTTTTGGAAGCAGACTCAAAAATTAAACCCTAGACCTGGTGTACCGGTGAGCGTTTCTGGGTTATGTGATAGTCATGACATTGCCAACTGTTTTATGAATCACTTTAAAGTTCCTGCAAAGACCCTTCAGGTTTCTTCATGTGACAGTGAACATGTGAATCTTAGGAATTCTGGTGACAAATCCTCAATTTATTTTACCACAAAACAAGTTGCTAAAATTGTGAAAGGTATGACGAGGGGAAAGTCCCCTGGTCACGATGAACTAAGTATTGAACATTACCAGAATGCGGGGGTACACCTTCCAAGGGTGCTGTCATTGTTCTTTAATCTATGTATTGGTCACTCCTACCTGCCATCTGAGCTCATGAAAACAGTTGTAATACCAATCACAAAGAACAAAACTGGTGATATGTCAGATGTGAATAATTACAGACCAATTTCATTAGCAACTACAGCAGCTAAGATTCTTGATGGTCTGCTTGACAGCCAGCTGGATCAGTGTCTTGACTTGCATGAAGCACAGTTTGGATTCCGTGCTGGTCTGTCCACAGAAAATGCTATATTGGCAGTCAAGCAGACTGTCAAGTATTATAATGATAGAAAGACCCCAGTTTACGCCTGCTTTCTGGATTTGTCGAAGGCATTTGACAGGGTCTCTTATGAGGTGCTGTGGAACAAGCTGCAGAAGACTAATATGCCTGTTGAAATGATTGAAATATTTAAGTATTGGTATGGGAATCAAGTTAATTATGTAAAATGGGGTAGTGGTGTGTCGGACATGTACAGGTTGGAGTGTGGTGTTCGTCAAGGTGGTAAAACATCTCCAAGGCTCTTCAACCTTTACATGAATGACTTGATAGTGGGACTCAGCAGCAAACAATCAGGTTGCTCAGTAGATGGCACTATGGTCAATAACATTAGCTACGCTGATGATATGGTGCTGCTGAGTCCGGCTGTAAGTTCTCTTCGGGAGCTATTGCTAGACTGTGAAGATTATGCTAAAGCACATGGGCTTGAATATAACACAAAAAAGAGCGAATATGTGGTCTTCACGGCTGGCTGTAGACCCCCTAGCTATGTTCCACCTATAAGGCTATGCGGTGTTGATTTAGTAAGAGTTGCTCAGTTTAAATATTTGGGTCATTTTTTTTCAGAAGATGGTAAGGACGATATGGACATTGAGAGGGCTCGAAGGGCGTTGATAGTGCGTAGTAATATGTTGGCTCGGAGATTTGCTTGCTGTACAGTGGAGGTAAAAGTAACACTTTTTAAAGCCTACTGTCAAAGTCTTTACACGAACAGTCTCTGGGTCAATTACACAAAGAAAACCTACAACGCACTTCGAGTCACCTATAACAATGCCTTTAGGTTGCTGTTGGGGCTCCCACGTCACTGTAGTGCCTCTAATATGTTTGCAGAAGCGCGAACCAATGATTTTTTCGCGATAAGACGTAAGAGCGTAACATCCTTGCTACAGAGAGTACGTGCGAGCTCAAACAGCATCTTGATTGTGCTCAGGGACAGGTGGGAGTGCCCCATACTAAGACATTGGAATCTTATCATGGTGGGGTTGAACGACAGCACAAGATGAAAATGAAAAAATGTGAAATTCTTTTATTAAAATCTTAATAATATGAATGATAATAATAAATTGTGATAATAATATAATATGACAGATTTGTTGACTTTAGTTACTAACATAGTTAACTAAGTTTTTTTTTACTAACAATGGACTGTATGTTGTCTGATAATAAATCAATTTGAATTTGAATTTGAATTTGAATTCCATTTAACTTAATTTGATTTCAATCCGATCTATTTCATATTATTATTATTGTTTTGATTTTATTTGTATACTAACCCTAGTTTTTAAGATTGTCTGTATTACTAACAAATGGACCAATGTTGTCATTGATAAACAAATTTATTATTAGTATTATTATTATCGCACAATTGCGCCTAATATCCTCTTAGGTTATTAATATATGAATTATTTTGGAAATTTTGACATACTCCAAACTAAGGCCAAACTTGTGCCTTTTTTAAAAATCTAATTTTGTTATTTTTTTCGTTTTTAACTAATATTAAGCTTAAAATGGATTTAAATAGATTGGAAATTTACGCAAATTAATTGTCTGAAATATTAGAATGTGAAATTTGTTTAAAAACTCATTAGCTGTATAATAAACGAAAAAAAACTGGTAATTCTTTAAAAGTTTTGTTAAAAAAAGGCGCAAATTTGGCCTTAGCATGTAGTATGTCAAAAAATCCAAAATAATTCATATATTAATAACCTAAGAGGATTTTAATCGCAATTGTGCGATAATAGAGACATCATCATTTATTACGCCGACTCCATAAATTTTTTTTCGACAAAAATTCTGAGTGCGCTGTTTACAATTATAAACCTGAAAGTTCATTATATAAGGCATAAAGTAGGTATCCTCAATCGTTTCCAAGAATAAAAAGCGTCACAAAAAAAAATATTCAATGTCTATGAAACGCTAATTTCAGCCCACAGTGCGCCCTCGCCTGCAGCTCGGGCTGCAATTTTCGACCCTCGACCGTAATCAACAAAAAAATACATACAGTGGAACATAGAACCTCCTCCTTTTTTAACTCGGTTAAAAATAGCGCACTTGCATCTTAATATATTATTAAATTATTTGTAAGAGCTGTTGTTTTTAACTTTGGTCTAGGAGTGCCTTAATGAAGCTACCCTGTTTCTTGTTACGAAAAAATCCACTTACATAAAAGCTCAAAAAGTTTTGGGAACGCAAATCTCATTGGTATTACCTTCACGAATTGCCCAACCGAGCGAGCGAACTCGAGAAGTTATTGAATAAATAAATAAACAACTGAGTTATTGAACAAATTCCATCGCTCTTGGGTCTCCTTAATGTTTTGCCTAAAACAGTGTAATTCAATTTGAGCGTTTTCTGCTGAAAGAAAAATATAAAAAGGTTTTTGAATATTATATAGACACGAGTATGTATTGATCATTGAATCTTTTTTTGTTAAGATTTCCAAGAAAGGATATTTTGATAGCTATACAAAAAGTTAAAAGGTCTGCACCTGGTCACAAGCTTTGAATCAGCTATCTTATGAAAAGATTCAGCCTCGTTGGTTTACGATCTATTCACATCCCTAAAATACGTTTTTGTGATTAGCAAACAAATACCACACAAGAAAATTTTATACCGAAATACCTAATATTCAGGAATTTCAGGTATAAATGAATTTAATGGCAATAAAATGACGGAACCACAAAATTTCGACTAGCACGGTACTCTTCATATCTATTCAAAAAAAATTTACACTGAGTTTTAATAAATTAGTCTGGTTGCTTTATTCAACAAACTTTATCCTACAACTTTTCAAGGTTTACAAAAAAAAAAGATAATATACACAAATTGGGCCAATCAGCTCGAAATCAAAATAATTGTGAAGAATTTCCATAATTGGTATGACAAAGTTTGTTGCATTTAGCCTTTAGAATAAGCGTTTTAGAAGTTATACACAATTTTATTAAAATACCGGCCAAGTGCGTGTCGGGCCACGCGCAATGTAGGGTTACGTAGTAAAGTTGCTTTATAAATTATTTATTTACGACCAGCAAAGCCCAGTGCCTGATTGCGATTTATATTTATTTCATATTCAGTTTTTCGACTATTACTGCTTAACATGTAAAGCGTAGGTACTCAGTTGTGATAGTTTTCCTTTTATTTTAACATATATGCTACTATTAAGAATTTTTCCACATTTCCACTAACAACCATTTATCTGTCATGGGGCCGGGCTCATTTTACGTGGTATACTACAAAAATACCACTACCACTTTATCCATACCAAATTACAGCTTTCTATTACGTCGCTGAGCTAAGCCGTGGACAGACAGACAGATGGACATGACGAAACTATAAGGGTTTGTTGACTACGGAACCCTAAAAATCTGTATAAACTTTTTGCTGTAACGAAGAAACCGATAGTGATGTCCTAGCATTGATTGATTATACAGGGTGTGCGA
This sequence comes from Athrips mouffetella, assembly GCA_947532105.1. Lineage (NCBI taxonomy): Eukaryota > Metazoa > Arthropoda > Insecta > Lepidoptera > Gelechiidae > Athrips > Athrips mouffetella. The sequence continues at coordinate 19,869,061 of OX383965.1, read as the reverse complement.
CAAGTCCGAAAAATAATAAACCGGTCGTTATACAAAAACCAGCCAAGTGCGAGTCGGCGCACCGTGGGTTCCGTATGACAGGGTAAAAGTAACATTTTAAATGTGCGCGAGTCTTACACGCTTTTGACCAGTTTTTATTATTTGTTGTTAGTGTATAGCTTATATTCTATATACCAATTTTCACGCATTTACTGTAGAGCTAAAATAAAAAACCGGTCAAGTGCGAGTCGGACTCGCGCGCCGAGGGTTCCGATATACCTATAGTATTTTTGGAAGCAATAAACTCCATTTTCAGGACCGCAAAACTAAATTTGTTTGTAAAGGTTTTTTGCAGATTTCTGAAAAACTGTGCAACTTAGATAGATCGTTTTATTTTTGCTGTAAAGTTTACATAAACCTCTGTCAACTGTAATTAATTCAGATTTTTCCTTACTCAAACTTCGGAGATAAGGGGGGGGGGAATGGTATTTTTTTTACATTTTTCATCATAACTTAAAAACTAAGAAATTTAAAAAAATAGAAAAATATATTTTAGAATGTACAAGTAAAGCCCTTTCATATGATACCCCATTCGACCTAGTAGCGACAATTTGAAATTTGGCCCCCCCTATTTTGGCCCCCTTTACATTAATAATCATACTTTTTCAAATTTTTTTCATGTGCAATTAAGTTGGGCAACTATATTCTAAAACTATTCCAAATTTCAGGTCGATAGCATAAGTGGTTGCTGAGATATAGAGGTGTGACAGACAGACGGACAGACAGACAGACAGACAGACAGAGCGGCACCATAAGGGTTCCTTTTTTTTACCATTTTGGTATCGGAACCCTAAAAACGAGCAAAAATCGCCTAATAAAACGTTTGTAGTAGGTAAGCCTCCTTTAATTTTTTTAAACTTTTGTTCTTTGTTATTATAGTGAAAACAGAAATACATAATCTGTGAAAATTGCAACTGTCTACTGTTCATGAGATCCCGCTGACAGAGAGACAGACACACATTGGAGGCAATTAATAGGGTACCGTTTTTCACCCTTTGCGTACGGAACCCTAAAAAAGACTAGTTTTAATAGTGTTTCTGTATTTTATGAATTAGGTCAAAATTATCTAGAAACTGGGAAGAGAACTCGGGAGCCTAGGAAGTAGGTATATATTCTTTGGCTGTACTATCACTGCGCCAAACAAGGTGACATAATTTATTTGTAAGATTTACACTGCCAGTTGCAGAAAGCATTTTTAAAGTTAAAGCCCCTTTAAATCTACTGCTGTCACTTTCTGTTTAGTTGACAAAGAAAGTGAAAAGAAATATAATATAGGGTTCTACAGAAATAGTGAAAAATTTTACTTTCTCAAAGTAACATAGGTCGAAATACGAAAAATCTAATTTGACCTCACATAGAAAATGCGCTATCAGCTGATGCCGTTTCTATGGGAGGTCAAAAAAAGATTTCCGTGTTTCGATCTACATATATGTTCTTTGGGAAAAGATTTCTAGTTTCATGGTCTGAGTAACATACCTACTAAAATAATGGTCACTATTTTATTAAGACCTTATATTTGAAGGAATTTTAACTCTAAAGAAGCTTTGCGCAACTGACTGTGAAACTTAAAATATTTTTTTCGCAAAGAACTTAAGATAGTAAGCTTTTTAATTCCAGTAACAGTTTTTTAATCCGAGAAAAGTATAAGAAGCAGTTATAAATTCCAGGATTTAACGGAAAAAGTTTGTTATCGCCAAACGCGTATCTATATACTACCCGCAGTTTCTTGCCTACCTTCCGAACTTCCCAGACACGCACTCAGAAGTTATTCATAAAAATGTAGTTATATATATAAATAAGTATTTTTATTTTATCTTTCAACGAGCTTCAAACTGCCGAGCTTTTAACGTATCACTGTATCGTATGATAAATTGATATTATTAGTAATGGCTGAGAACGTAGGTCAAATTGATCAATTTAGTACTTTGACCTCGGCCCGACAGCCCGTGGTGCATTTGATAAATCAAGGTTTGAGGTAACTTGAATTTATCACTTTGACCAGGCAGTATGAATAATTCCCTACTTTGGCCGGACAATGTGATAAATTGGGCCGTTCGTACAACGTTAGGTTAGGTTAAGCAGTTTATCTGTTTTATTACTTTCCCCAAGATAGGGTTATTATTAAAACTGACCGGGAAAAGTAATTAGTCATGCAGTTCCGGACCGGTTTTACTCACATTGCCAATACTTGATACGGACGTTATTAATACAGACAGGTCATTATTAAAAGTGACCGCACTTATCAAGGTACCCGTAACAAATACGTGTGCAAATAGATTTTTGAAATTCAATTACTTACTGCAATTACTCAGTGACCTAAAGAGGAACTTGGTGTCCTTCACAAGAAGTCACCAGATATCTGTTCTGTACTGTTTGGGACCAGTTGGTTGTTTGAAGTTTGAGCAGATGGCGTTGATTTCGAATGTAGTTTGTGTAAGCTATGTAGATGATATTAAGATTTATTTGTTACGGCAAAGTTATGATATTATGATAAGAAGATAGATACAATGCCAAATATGGCAGTTTTAATAGGCAAACACATTTTATACATTAAATTATTAATAAAAAGATTAAACTAAAATCAAATTAAAATTTCAAATTACATAAATTAAAATATAGGAAATTTTATTATCTATGGAATTGCTCTTAGCTTCGATCTAGCCTTGAGGATGACGATAGAACGAGTTTGCCCAGAAGAAGCCTATTCACTTGCGATTTAAATGGATTCGGGTTAAATAAACTCAGGAAAATAGACACAGGCAGACAATTCCACTCCTTAGCTAGATGGATGGAATATCAACCGTGTGGGTGGATGGAATCAGCTCATATGATGAAATATAAGTTGCGGTAAAGTTTTATATATTATTTTGGACTGAATGCAGCCCTTCTCTCACCTTTACCTATTTCATCCAGATAACAAGTTCTGAACTTTGACAACCTAGTCGGGACGGCCAACATTAGATTGTGAATTTTTTCGATCAAATTATAGGCCGAGTTGTACAACTCTCTTTTACTTGATCTCTGCTGATGTAAATGCTTATATATTGCGTATATTTTTATTTTGTAATTTAAAAATTTACCTTCTTTGGCAAGTTAGTAAAGTAAATAAAAGTAAAGAAATGTAACAGAATACCTTATTATATATCAGACAAGCACAGTGTATTTCTACAACGTTCAAAAGAGATAGATATTTCACAAAATGACCATTTCATCTAAAACAATTGTTTTGCAAAAGAAACTGCCATGAGACATATTCAGAAAAAGATCATGAAATAAGACAAAAAAAATTAACTGAATTAAAAGTAGAATCAAACGTTTAAGACAAAACGAAAGATGAAGTAAATCCCTGGCCAATGCTACAAGATCTGTCTTAGGGCCTGTCTGTACAGCGAATTTTATTCGCGCGATATTTATTCGCGCGAATTATATTCCGCGCGATTTTTTTCTCGCAATGTAACACATTGAATCCTATAGGAGTATCCGCACTGCGGGAAAATAAAAAATATCGTGATTTTTTGATATTGAAATAGCGGAATATAATTCGCGCGAATAAATATCGCGCGGTGAAAAGTCGCGCGAATTTTTTCCCGCAATTCTGTTACACATTGAATCCTATAGGAGTATCCGCACTGCCGGAAAAAACCACGATTTTTTGCTATTGAAATAGCGGAATATAATTCGCGCGAATAAGTATCGCGCGGTGAAAATTCGCTGTGCGGACAGGCCCTTAGATTGTCTCGATCGCCTTTTACGAAACCCGTCGGAAGTGATAAGAACTTATAATGTCATTAAAATGACGTAAAAACAATGTAAATAATTGATGTGTTTTAGAATTGTTTGTGCAAAACGTATAAAATTAGCAGCGGGAATGACACAATAAAACAACGTCAGCGGAGGACATTCATGACCAATTCATGACTGGACGGACAAGGGGAATTCTCTCTATTCAGGGCGCCGCCAAATAAATTGTTGCGATTTTTCTTTGACGCCTCTAGAATGTTTCTTTTATTTACAAGTTATGGGCTACTGGCGGAGTAGAAAAGTTAGAGGATCTAACAGCTACAGATAATAAGAAGTTTGTCTGTGCTGCTGCAGTGTAGACTATTCCCATAACTTTTATTGGCCTCTAGAATTCTTATAGAATTTTTTTTTTCAGAAACGTTTCCATTCATAGAAAGCATGGTTTATACATACATACATACATACATAACATCACGCCTCTTTCCCGTTGGGGTAGGCAGAGACCACAGTCCTCCACCTGCTACGATCTTGACATACTTCCCTTGCTTCCTGTACTTTCATCAATCCTTTCATACATGCTCGTCGGTTTAGGGTACTTTTAACCTGGCCTTTATTCAGAACGTCCTGAATTTGGTCCTGGTACGTTCGCCTAGGCCTTCCCCTTCCAAAGTTTCCATTCACTCTCGCCTGGTAGATCTCTTTCGTCAATCTTCGTTCATTCATCCTCTCTACATGACCAAACCATCTCAGCATCCCTTTCTCGATTTTAGTCACTACGTCTTCTTTTACGCCACACCGTTCTCTTATCACACTATTTCTAATCCTGTCACTCAATTTAATACCAATCATACTCCTCATTTCCACTGCATTAATTCTACTTTCATGCTTCTTCTGCCATACCCAGCTTTCACTGCCATACATCAGTGTTGGTACCAAAACACCCCTATGAACAGCCAAACACATATCCTATTTATTTTGTTAGGTTTTATAGACCTGTAGCTTTCGTGAAAACGTGTATCTACCCACAGTTACTTAGTCACCTCTTTTAATAACGCTGTATTTGTGTAACTTGGACAGCGGCTCATGATTTATTCCTCGGTAGTTTTTGCTTACGTCTTTACTCAAGAGTGGCAATTTTGACCTCACAGTAAGTACAGCCAAGAGCACATCAAGCTGGACCCTTGTAACTTGATTCTAGCACATGAAGCATTTGGAGTAAGAACGGTTCAATGCGTCAAGCTCGTACTCCTGACTGTACATATATGTGCTTCAATGGCCCTCTTTGGTTTTATAGCGTTGTTAGCGCAATACTAACAGTTATACTGAAGCTATTTACTTACTACTTGCAGATACTGAAACGAAATCGTTCTTACTAATATAACTCGGCCCTATATTAATATACATAGAAGATGATTTTTGTTTGGTATAAGCGGTATAAGGTACTGAGAAAAAGTTATCACCGCGTCCACTATGCTTATAGGTATATGTTTTTCTGTCTGGCTCTTTCCTCGGGATGTGATTAATAGGCAAGTCGTAATTCTCAGGTCTCCTAGAATATTGTCCTTACGTCTGAAGGCTGTCTACGAGATTCCCAACTTTCGACTTCATAGTTGCTTTTATAGTCACTGAGCCGAAAAGCTACTGATAGAACACCCTCCCATCCTTCTGAATTGGATAATATGTTCACCGTAGATGTTAAAAAGTTTAGGAGATAGAATACAACTTTGACGTACACCGCGCTCAGGTTGTAGGTAATCCGACATCTGACTTTCGAATCGGATTCTGGCATTGGTCTCTTCGGGCAGGTTCTGAATGAGATACCTTAGATTAGTAGGAACTCCCATATGGAATGAAGATAATATTTTCACTTAATATTCCACAAAATCACAAAACATACAATTTGGAGTACATTGTTTTCATTCGTTTTAAGGTAATAACATTATTACGTAGTATATCTACTAGCTACTACCTACAGCGTGTATCATAAAATCTGATTTATGCTTGTCTCGCGGCCCGCAAAATCACGGGAATTGCCCATCAAAGTATTTTATGTGATTCCCTTGTATAAGGTACTCGAGGCATTTATTCGTGGGTTGTTTTTCATTATTTATTACTATTGTAAAATAAAATAACCATAATGACTTGATTTTGTTTGTACAATGCTCGGTTTGAAATTGTGTTATTTCTGACATATTAGATTAAAAAACCATGATGAACAAGTATATTAAAACTTGATTGGTACCATCGTACACTGCTATTTCGGAAATGCGTAAACACGTTAGTCTTCTTTATTTTGATAGTTATAATTTAAAAATAGTTAAAATGTTCTTCTGCTGTAGGCACAGATATTATTCGTTCGAAACATTTGTTAAGCCTTAGGGTAGCGACACACCGGCAGATCTTCCCGACGCTCTTCGCAGTGCTCTTTAGGTTACCTATGACACACCCGCTTGACATATTTTTCGGTCGCTAAACTTTCCACGTCAGAATTTTTCGCAGATGTGTCGCTTTCTGTTTCTATGGAGTCAGCTACAGAGCAGCGAAAATCTATGAATTTGGCTCATGTAATACAGTGAGTTGTGGATGCTGCTGCCATATTTTTATCTAACACGCAGGACAGTGGAATTAGTGCCAATCTTATCCATGGGTTCCTGGTCACTTTGTACCTTAAATGTTAAAATGCCCATTTTTCAGCGTGAAGCTAGTATTTTAATTATCTGTTGTTGTATTCTAATTTCCTTGAAATTTTACTTTCTTATCAACCTCTTCAAGTTGGTGTCGCTCCAGAACTCCATCAAAAACGCGTGGTACTTTGGGGAGGATTTACCTTAGTCGCCACACTTGTAAGCGTTGCGGCTGGCGACCGCTGTTGTTGGTGACCGTAGTATGTAAGATGGTACGATACACAGAAAGATGCTGCTGCCCATCCTCCGGTTCATAAGCCCTTAGTCGCCTCTTATGACACCTACTGGTAGAGGTTGGTACTATTCTTTGCCGGCACCACACGGACAAGGTTTATAAGCCCTTAGTCGCCTCTTACGACACACGGTTAGAGATGGGGTGGTATTATTCTTTGTCCGCACCACACGGACAAAAAACCCAAAAAATACTACTCTGTAAATGATTTTTCCTGCTTTTCGTCCAGCAGTGAACGTTTTATTGACTGCAAAGAAATATATTAATAATTTGGCCACGCCTTATCTCCAATCCTCCTTTAATTGTCACGTCGCGATTTTGTGCAAATCCCACTTCCCGTACGAACTTAGATAAGGGCCCTTGCACATTAACGTTTCCTTAGCGATTTCCTAACCGGAAAGTCCTATGCGGAAGAAAGATTTAGGCGGCCACTTATAACTTTCCGAAGTTTCCCAGTCCACCATATAAACAAGCTCCACTTTGTACACAACAGCGCAGTAAAAGATTACAGCCAAACTTTCTCTAGTGTAGTAGTAGAGTAGTGCCTTAATAGATTCTATAGTGCAGGCAGTGGTTAATGGTTTTTGTCTAACACAGCGCAGTTTCTTTAGGGTAGGCGAATACTGAGACGCAGGTAAGAAGCAGATGGCGTAGCGCAGCACAAAAAAATATGTTTATCTCTGTATTGTAAAGGCATTGCTGACTAAATATTACGCGATTTGTGACATAAACTTTGATTTTAGGGTCAACTCTTGAATATCATTAGATGTTAAAATATCACTTAAGACATACAACATCAAGGGATTTTCTTTCAAAAAGTAAATAATTTTATTAGTTAAATATAAAGCAGTGTATGATTATTAATTCATTTTACATAAATAATAAATAAAAAAAAAATATAAACCTAAAATATAACACATAAAACTTTAAAAAACTTATCAGGGTATTTTTTACTTTTTACCCGACTACGTCAAAAAGGAAGGTTATGATGTTGACCGGTATATGTGTATGTATGTATGTATGTTTGTTCATCTATTCCCTCATAACTTCTAAACTTCTTAGGTATAGTCCTGTAGCCCGTGGACATTAAAATTACGAAAAAGGTTACAGTTTGTCTTTGTGAAATTGTTATAGATTTCGCCATTTCACATACTAAAAGCGAAGTATTAAAGATCGTAATCCGCCGTAACCATATTATATAGTGACCAAACTATAATCTCCATATATGTTAGTTATATACATTTCTAGGTGACCGCATTGTTTCGTTATTGTCATGTTGTACAGCTTTGTTGAATTACCATTAATAGTAAGACTATGGAAATTTGTCAGAAACAAATTTAAGACCAAATGTGTCTTAAAATCTGAACCGGCCACAGAAACAGTCTTAAAATAGGTATATGGTTTGTTCAGAGGGTCTTTTAACAGATGTATAAATTTGAAACGGTAACTCAAAAATGTAAATTATTGTCAATATGGCCGGACTACATCACTCGTCACTATATATGGTTACGGCGGGTTACGATCTTTAAGACTTCGCTATTAGTATGTGAAATGTTGAAATCTATGACAATTTTACAAAGACAAACGGTAACCTTTTTCGTAATTTGAATGTCCATGGGCTACAGTACTATAGTCGTAATTTGACAAATGAGTCAACGTTAGAAGCGTCTTGATCTCATCATCATCTGCTGGTTATAGGAAACTAGAAGTTTTGTTTAAATGTGGCGCCTTCTAGAGGAGATTAAATCATGAACAAAATATTTTGTTTTTTTAATTATACCGTGTTGGGTATCAAATGAAAGGACTAAATGAGCAAATTTCAAATCTATACATTGTAAGCTTTATTACGTAATTATAACCCTTAAATAATTTAAATAAAAAATCAGTTCATAAAATCAGTTCTGTCTAGGCAACGAAGCGGATCGTTGTATGAAGACCCCCGCATTAAATCCTCAGTCGATGAAACTTTGCTGGGGTATTACATTATATGAGACAAACCTTCTATAAAATAATCAAAAAAAAAAATTGGTACTTTCAATTTTTCCATACAAAAATTATAAAAATGTATGAAAAAATTAAAAGTACTTACCGATTTTTTTTTGGATTTTTTTATAGAAGGATTGTCTCATATAGTGCAATACCCCAGCAAAGTTTCATCGACTGAGGAATTAATGCGGGGGTCAACTGCTTCGTTGCCTACACTAACTGGCAAATCTTAAATTTCGCGTATGTGCCAAACGGACAATTCCTAATCAAGAACAGTGATTAAATATCACAAAAACATAGTTGTTTATAAAATAAGTTATTCTGAACATTTTATTTGTAAATACCTGAGGTAAACACAGGGTGATATTCAAGAATTTTTCTACTTACATCATAAAAATTCGTGCACGTTGCGATCGTGAGCGTCGAAACGTTGCCGAGACAAAAGATGTCCGTGCGCGTATGTTTCGAAAACTTGCGGAATTAAGTTTTATAATAATCCAAAATAGTACGTTTAACTGACTAAACGTACAAAGCGATGCCTCCGTGTATTATGTGAAATGATATGAGCAAGAAAGTTGGTTTAGTTGTTCTCAGCTCATTCATGCTTCAACAGACAAGCGAATCGAAATGGAACTTGGCTAACTTCACGGAAGTTTCACTACGGGTAATGCTACTTGAAGCACCAGAGTTATTGCGCACCCAAAATAAGAACTTAGCAGGGCCTCGATCGTGGTGGGTAATTTGAACCAACTTACAAAAACCTATCGGTATGATGTTTATATTACCTGAAAGGTCAAGAAATGTTAGTAAAAATTGAGGCCGAAAACTTCAGTTGTTTTTTTTATGTATTAGAAGATCAAAACAACTTACATTAAAAGTCGTGTTAAGCAAGTAACTGGGTAGTGCGAACGTTTTTTTTGTTATATACATACGGCACAAATTAGATATTCCTCTTGAAAACTGTTGTAATAACATTTATAAAATCATGTCCTTAACTTATTTCTCAGTAACAATGACAAAATATTATTGTTTTTTAATTAAATTCCATAGCTTTTAATATGGACGTCCTTTGTAGAAAACGGACTCACTTAACTGAAACCAAAAGTATCCCTCTGAGGTATCCCTCTATTAAAGCATAAAGTGTTGCAAATGCTTCCTTCTCGATGCAGGTAAAAGGCAGGCTATCAATTATCTTGAATTATTCATTCAGTGATATTATATCACTGAGTAAAAATTAAGAAATACCCGGAAAATCTCTTTAGGAACGAGAAAAAACACAATAAATAAAACTGAACAATCAAACACTTTCTATACCTAAATAAACAAATATAATTCTTTAGAAAGAAAAACTTGTGATTTTGACAGTAGTAGACTCGCTGTATTTGCGAAGTATTCTGCATGTAATGACGCTCAAAAAGTATATCAATATATACTATACGCTCAAGAATAGATCTGAAACTGATTTTGGGTGATATTTTATCACCCAATGATATACAAGGGTTAACCCACGGTTCGAATTTCGGTTGGCTTAGGTGCTCAAACGGAATGTGCGTGAAACGGAATATGCGTTTCCACGTGTGTTATCCATGGAACATTAGATTAGTTTTACACTTACGTGAGCCGGGAACACGTTTTAGATTACAATGGAATATGTGGGTAGGAAGTTCTATTTTACACAGGGTTTCGGGACGTTGGACTGAAAACTGAAAGCAAAATCAATTTCCGTTACGTTATTTAATGGTCGTTCTCACTTATGCGGATTGTGTGCGTGAGATTAAGACACACAGTGCACCAACATTGCAAAAAGAAGACATTTTCTTTGGTTTTGTTCCCGAAGATATTTTGCCCTTCTAAAATCTATTTTTAAATCCAAAGTTATACGGAAAATTTCGCAGTCTTGATAATTTAACTAACAGGATGGTGCTGAATCGGGAGTCCGGATTCCGTTTCACTTCACGTATCACCTAATATATATATTCTCTATTGCGCACAAATAACATAAAGTGGTCAAATGAAAATTGTTCACAAAGGCGAGCTTATCTCTTTTAGAGATCTCTTCCAGCCAACCTATCAGGTGTGGAAGAATGTCGTTAAAACGGGCACAAGGATGTGCGTTAATAATCGTGATAAGAAATTTTAAATTCAAATAAAAGTTTAAAATACAGTAAAATAAAAAAATTAAAAATAGGGATAAACCTACTTAAACTACACACGAATATACTTATACCTAATCACATTATATTAAGGTATATATAAAAATTGATAAACTTACTTAAAAATACATAAAAATAATACATAGACATAATACATAAAATAAATACATTACTCAAAATGATTGCGATAAGTAGTGCTCTCTTAATCGCATCTTAAACGATGTTATTGATGGACTGCTTTGTATAGCCTTTGGAAGTTTGTTCCATAGTCGCACAGCATGGGAAGAAAAGGAGTTAAAAAAGAATTTGGTGTTCGCTCTAGGACACTCCAACATCGTAGTGATGCAGTCGCGCCTGGAGCGGGGATCAGGAGGTAAAAGTTGGAAGCGGGAGCGAAGATAGTCAGGAGTGGCAGGGTCATTCAGGATCTTATACAGGACAGAAAGGATGTGCACATTACGACGAAGTCGGATAGGTAGCCACTTTAATTGAGCGCGAAATTCGGATACATGATCATATTTGCGAAGACCAAAGATAAAACGAATAGCCAGGTTTTGTAGGCGCTCAAGTTTGTTCAGCAATTCTTCAGTCACATCAAGGTAGCACACATCAGCGTAGTCGAGTATGGGAAGGAGTAGAGCTTGTGCAAGCAAGATTTTAGTTTGAAAGGGAAGGAAGTACTGGAGTCGCTTAAGGGAATGAAAAGAGTAGTGCATGCGCCTACTCACCTCACTAACCTGCGCTGACCATGATAGGTCATGGTCTATGATAATCCCTAGGTTTTTGCTTTGTCAGTGTAGGGAATACAGACTCCGTCGTATAACACTTTTGGCAACACTAAATCCCCCAACCTACCCCTTAGTCTACTGCTACCAACTATCATGGCCTGGGACTTGGTTGGGTTTACTAGAAGCCCGAAATCCCCAGCCCACTGCTGAACTGCAGCAAGATCGGAGTTTACTGCACTCACAGCCTCGGTGACTTCAGATGGAGAGAAATGTCTATAAATTTGCAAGTCATCTGCATACAGGTGGTAGGGAGAAGAAATAACACGCGAAATATTGCTTATAAAAATAGAAAATAATAAAGGAGAAGGTACACCGCCTTGTGGTACGCCAGTGGTAAGGTCCAACCAGTTCGAAGACAAGTCATCGGTCTTAACACTGCTGGCGTCCAAGAATATAAGAACGGAACCACTCGATCACTGAAGAAGCAACGTTAAGAGAGCGGAGGGAGCCAAGGAGTATGTCAAAATCAACAGAGTTAAATGCGTTGCTGAAGTCCAGAAGAGTTACAATAGTAAGCTTAGTATTGTCCATAGCATAACGGATATCTTCTGTGACATTCAGCAACGCACTAACCGTGCTGTGGGAAGGGCGGAATCCGGACTGGAAGGGACAGAGGAGATTATTGGATATGAGATAGGAGTAAAGTTGCTTGTGGACGACACTTTCGAGAACTTTCGAAAGTACCGGTAGGATAGAGATAGGACGATATTGAGAAAGGGTAGTTGGGGTAGAAACTTTAGGCAGTGGGATAACAAAAGCCTTTTTCCAAGTGGATGGGAAGACATTAGCCTCCAGTGAGAAATTTATAATATGTGTAATAAGAGGTGTAACAACTCCCAATATAGGTTTAAGCATGTCTAGGCTCAGGTCATCGCTACCCACTGCCTTTGTGGATATGGAAAGGATGCTCTTCTTGACGTCGTCCTCAGTAACCGGTTGAAACGAGAAAGGGGTACAGTCAGGTAGAACAAGGTTCAAAAGATAGGAAAGAGAGGAGACTTTAGTATTTTCACTAAGAATTACGGGTGGAGTTGAGAAATGCATATTTAGATCATTGACATCCATGGTACTTTTACAAGCTTCCATGGCCTTGCCTACCCCAAGCGACTTTAAGAATCTCCAGGTTAGAGCCTGAGAGAGGTTTTCAAGAGAAGAATGAATATAGCGGCGCTTTGCATCCCTACACATCCTGTTGCAGATGTTCCGAAGCTTTTTGTACGTTGTTAGGTTCTCATCTGTCGGGTCTTTTTTAAATCGGCTTTTAGCCCTATCCCTTTTAGCCATTACTCTTTTAATTGTTGCCGTTAGCCAAGGAGCAGGAGCATGCCTCACACGCACAGGTCGGACCGGTGCATGAGAATCAAAAAGCTTGGTTAGAATCATTCTAAAAGCAGCTACTTTGGCATCTACATTATCAGCCATCAGAACCGGGGAAAAGTCGATATTTTCAGCATCATCCCTTAAGCGATCCAGATCCATATTGCGAAAATTACGCTGAAGTATAACTTTACTTTTGATTTTAGGAGGACGTACTTTATAAGCAAGAAAAATAAGATCATGATAAGAAAAGGGAGCACTCATTTGCCCATGTGTGATGATGGATTCAGGTTTAGAAGTAATAATTAAGTCGATCAAAGAAGATCTACAATTAGGGAAATGATGTGTTGGGGAGAGTGGAAGGATTTTTAAACTAAGTGAAGATGAAAGTGACAATAATTTACGTGACCTATGGTCGTCCTTCAGGATGCAAGTGTTGAGGTCACCCATAATAATAAAGTGATCATACAATGAGCTATGATGCTCAAGAGTTTTTTCAAAAGAGCCAAAGTAATCAACTTTATCATTAGGACTATACACAACCCCAAGCATAATTTTCTTATGATGGAGAACGACCTCTAGGAAAAGATGTTCAAGAGAACCAGTATATTGAGAGGGAGAAGTACTGATCACGGTGGCCGGGATGTCACTTCACAGGTAAATACCTACTCCGCCACCCCCCGCACCCACACGATCATTACGGAAAAGCCGATAACCCGGCAGAGAACAAGAGGTTGATGGAAGAGAGGGCTTAAGCCACGTCTCAGAAACTAAGATGGCATCGACCACGCTGGTGCTAAAAGATGTGAGAAGATCAGAGTAGTGAGCGAGTATGCTCTGTGCATTAATGTGCACCAAGGAGAGGAATGGCGAACTATGGTTAAATACAGATACAAGTTTCTCATTTAATGGCTCGAAATCGATAAGAGAGGAACAGTTGCTTTCAGCGCTTTCAAAATCATCAGATGATGAGCAAGAAAAGTAATTATCATCTAACATAATATATATAATATAAAATAAATAATATTAAAATAAAATAAATAACAATAGTACTAAACTACTGACTTCTTTCGCGACACCTGCACAAATTGACTGGAATTATTGAAAATCAACTTACCTACACACAATCAAAACACTAGTAATTATTCTAGTAAATAAGTCTGTAACATACCTAACTAATCTTTATTACATACAACTACCTACAATCTTGACAACAACATTTACAACTAAACGCTACCGGCTACACTAAAATAAGGTATACTAAACAGCTAGTATTTAGGCCAGAAAAAAAAAGTAAGTAGACGGATAAAACCAAGGAGGTTTTAGTAGCAGCTCTTGCTGCTAAGGAGGGAGCTATAAGCGTAGCACTTTCTTGCGAGGGACCTCCATACTAAAATGTATGGAATTTTTTTCAAATCCTAAAAACGTAACATTTTTATCTTTTTCTCTGAGAAATACGTGACATGGGACTAATAAATGCTACTAACACAGTTTTTCTGGTGAAAACACTTTCCATTCAGGAAAAAAACGGTGTTAAAGATCACGCATAAAATGGCTATTACGGAATATTTACGCTTCCGTTCTTAGTATTAATGATCAATTCACAAGTAAAAAACGATATATTTTCACTTTCGCAAACAAAGTTTATACTAAAACATTAGATTTTTAAAGATATCTTGATTTTTGTAAAACTTAACTTAGTTTTTTGACCGACTAGCATGGGCGACAATGAGACGCTTCATGCTTCACTAGCGCATACAGAATATGCATATGGCGGACTCTATAGTTTTTTACTCTGAGGATAAAACTCATTGACGTAAGAAAAACCCCCCTGGCGTAGTTTCCAAAATCTTTGTAAAAACTCAATAAATTTCTAAACGAAAACACTCACGTCATCATGAAAGAAAAACAAACAACCTCAAAACAAAGAATTATGTTGGTGATTTAGCAGTTTTTAGAAAAAAAATACATTATAAAAGGTTGAGTTGAAACTACCCTAAAAATTAAGAAGATTTTAGAAATAACTAGCGCTAAGCTATACATCAGTTTATATGGATATAAATGGTTATATGTACATAATATAATGTTAATTTAGCTGTGGTATCCTATCATTGGCTGCTATGTAATAGAATAAGCTGAATTTGTAATAGATTTAAGAAATATGCTGTTGGGTACCCTTAATAAATAAAAATAAATAAGTCCAGTGATTCTACACAAACACCTTTCCAGAAGATAAAAAATATTTGAGTCGAATATTTTTTAGACTCCATAGTAAAGTGGTCACGTAAAGGACAAATTTTTATGGGAAGGCTATATTTTTTTTTCGTGTTATTAATATTTATTATTATTAATATTTATTAATATTTTTCTTCGGGAAAGTCGCTTGTTTTCATGGGTACAATCTAAAGCAACAATTTAAAGGATGATCCGATTCGAGGTTCCTAAATTTAATTAGAAAAAAGTACACAAACTTATACCACTATCTTAATTCATTACGAGTAACACTATCATATTTCATTTTCGAATATTTAGTGTTATTCAATTTATAGAAAAATATGTCAGGCAAATGGCCGCCTCTGGGGCCTTTAATGATAAAAAACCGGTCAAGTGCGAGTCGGACTCGCGCGCCGAGGGTTCCGATATACCTATAGTATTTTTGGAAGCAATAAAGTCCATTTTCAGGACCGCAAAACTAAATTTGTTTGTAAAGGTTTTTTGCAGATTTCTGAAAAACTGTGCAACTTAGAAAGATCGTTTTATTTTTGCTGTAAAGTTTACATAAACCTCTGTCAACTGTAATTAATTCAGATTTTCCCTTACTCAAACTTCGGAGATAAGGGGGGGGAATGGTATTTTTTTTGACATTTTTCATCATAACTTGAAAACTAAGAAACTTAAAAAAATACAAAAATATATTTTAAAATGTACAAGTAAAGCCCTTTCATATGATACCCCACTCGACCTAGTAGCGACAATTTGAAATTTGGCCCCCCCTATTTTGGCCCCCTTTACATTAATAATCATACTTTTTTCAAAAAAATTTCATGTGCAATTAAGTTGGGCAACTATATTCTAAAACTATTCCAAATTTCAGCTCGATAGCGTAAGTGGTTGCTGAGATATAGAGGTGTGACAGACAGACGGACAGACAGACAGACAGACAGACAGAGCGGCACCATAAGGGTTCCTTTTTTTTACCATTTTGGTATCGGAACCCTAAAAATGAATATGGGTGTCGTTTCTATGTTTATATGAGGATATGGATAGCGGTTAAGATGGAGTTAGGGGTAGGGATAGGGGTAGTAGTACGAAGAGGGACAGGGAGTGGGAGGGAGACAGGGTGAGGGAAGGGGGGGGGGAGAGGGGGAGGGAGAGGGAGGGGGAGAGGGAGAGGGGCAAGTACTGGGATGGTTTGACGGACGGTTGGACAGATGGTTGGACGGACGGACGGAAGACAGATATACGGAAGGGTGGATGGATGGTCAGATAGATAGATAGAGAGAATTCCTTGCGGATGAAGTCGCGGGCAACAGCTAGTACTTCATACTTCTGCAGTAGTTGATTCTTTCGAGGTAATTTTCGATGACTTTTTCGCTAGTTTCGGGGGTGATCTTGACAATAAATTTTCGTATTTTATGTACTCTAACGTTGCAGGTGTGCTGGTATAGTTGCGACTTTTAAAATAACTTTGAAAATACTCTGAATGTTTCGCGCAGCAACAATTTTAACGATTTAAACAACTGAACAATTTAACTCGTTGGATGATCGTTAAAAATACGCGCCATTATCGAAAGCTGTCTAATTAGCAGTGTGTCCAATATAGGAACCTCGAATTAGATCATCTATACATATAATAAAAGAGTAGAAACCGTGTGTTTGTACTTTTGATGAATTTATCAAAAAATGAGTGTGGGCGATAAGAAAAGACTAATGGAACACAAATATTTTTTTTTGAATTTTTTGTCTGTCTGTCTGTCTGTATGTATTCGATTAACTCCGAAACTACTGAACGGATTTTCACGCAGTTTTAGCAGGTAGATTAAGCTTAGCTCTGAGCAACATATAAGCTATGTTTCATTCAAATCGGTTCACTCAATCAGAAGCTACACTAATGTAAAGTATCAAACTGTCTTTGCGCTAATAACTCACAAACTATCAAACCGATTCAAACGGGGTTTTCAATTACGAGTTTGGCTAACTTTTTTGCAACATAAAAGTTAAGTTTCATTGCAAAAGGTTCACTCAGAGAGAAGGTATGCGAAGTTTCATGCGGCGGCGCAAATAACTCATAAACTATTGAACGGATTCAAACGGGGTTTTCAATAACCTGTCAAGCTTACTTTTTTGATACATATTTGCTTACTTTCATTGAAAACGGCTCACTCAGACAGAAGGTGCGCGAAATTTTAAGCAGTGGCGCCAATAACTCACAAACAACTGAACCGATTTAAACGAGTCCGTGCAACATGTATGCTTAGTTTCATTGCAAACGGTTCACTTAGACAGAAGATTCAATAAGTTTCAAGCGGCGGCCCCAATAACTCACAAATTACTAAACGGATTTAAATGGAGTTTTAAATAACGTGTTAAGCTTAATTCTTTGCAATGTATTAGCTTAATTTCATTGAAAACCGTTCACTCAGACAGAAGGTGTGCGAAGTTTCAAACGGCGTCACCAATAGCTCACAAACTACTGTACCGATTCCAACTGGCATTTCCATGACGTGCTTGGATAAGGTACTTCCGTGCAACATATAAGCTTAGGTAAGTTGAAAACGGTTCACTCAGATAGAAGTTTCACAAAGTTTAAAGCGAAGGCGCGAATAACTCACAAACTTTTGAGCCGATTCAAACGTGGCTTTCAACAACGCGTTTGGCTTACTCCTGTGCAATAGGTATATAAGCTTAGTTTCATTGCGATAGGTTCACTTTGACAGAAGATACGCAAAGTTTCAAGCTGCAGAACCAAGAACTCACCTACTGAACTGATTTGAACGAGGTTTTCAATGACGCGTCGGGCTTCTTTCGGTGCCACTTATAAGCTTTATTTCATTGCAAAGGGTTCACTTCGACAGAAGGTTCGCGAGATTTTAAGCGACCGCACCAATACCTCACAAATTACTTGAACGACTCAAACGGGGTTTTCAATAACGTATTTGGTTGCTTTCGTGCAATATTTAAACTTTTTTTATTGCAATCGGTTCACCCAAACAGAAAATAGGCGAGTTTAAAGTTTCAAGCGGTGATGCCGAGCTGAAATCAACCAAAGCTTATAATTTTGAACGGAAGAAAGCCAAATACGTTGTTGAAAATTCCGTTTGATCCGGTCCAGTTGTTTGTGTAAAAGTCGTGGGTACAGCTAAAGATTGGTTAAATCTAGATTTAGTTTTATGATAAAAATAATAATAAAAAATCCTTGAGATCCTATCCTATATCAAAATACTTCAAAAAATAAAGAGAGATGTGAATCATTGTTTTTTAGGAATTGTCTTTTAATGGGAGAAATAAGTTACAAAGATTGTACAGAAGTGAAGTCCAACAGTTTTGAATGTAGGTACATGTACAGTTAAAAGCATGTGAAGCTAGACACGTTAGACTTCGTACCGATCTTTTTTCAGTGGCCACAGAAGCTAAAGTGACTGCGCGTCAGATTTAGTTAGGCTTAGTTTTGTATAAGAAATAACGAAACCCGTATCACAGTTCGTCCGCGTAGAATTCGACTATAATTTTAAACTTACGAGGATAGTGGACAGTCCACACGTAAACAAGAGGTGTTTGTTTAATTTACAAAAATCCGTACTATCTGTACTCTGTCTACGTAATAATATAAAAGCGAGAACTGCACTGTCTGTCTGTCTGTTACGTTTTTAGGGTTCCGTACCTCAAAAGAAAAAAACGGAACTCATATAGGATCACTTTGTTGTCCGTCTGTCTGTCTGTCTGTCAAGACCCTTTATCTCACGAATGGGTAAAGGTATAGGTTGAAATTGATACCATATATTAGGGTCTATGAACCACACAAGATCTGAAAGTTTCAATTTTTTACAACGACGCAATCATAAGATATAGCATTTTATGTACTCATCTCCATACATTTATGCACTAAAGCAAAAACTATAGGGTACTTCCCGTTGCCCAAAATTATGAAATTTGGCAAGAAGCTAGGTCTCACAGTACAAATGAAGGGAAAAGTCTGAAATCTTTAAATATTACAACTTTTCTCACAACTAATGGTAACCAATGGAGGTGAGCTCCCGTTTCAAGAACATTCATTAAGAGAGGGGTCAAGTTGAATGGTCGCGGAGGCGATTTTTGTTTTAGTTCTATTTTAAAAATTGGAACACTTACGACCTTGAAAACTGGTATGTTTATAGTGCATAAGCTATAAAATAACAACAAATAATAAAATTTGGTTAAGCGCGTGTCGGACTCAAAAATCTAGCACATTAACTTACTGAAATTTCAACAAATACAATTATGATTATTTGGTGGTACGGAACCCTCGGTGCGCGAGTCCGACTCGCACTTGGCCGGTTTTTTTATGACTTATCCGATAAACTGATTGTGATAAAAATTTGGTACGAAGATAGTTTGAACCATGGGAAAAGTCATTAGCTACTTTTTCTAAACCCCACGCGGACGGAGTCGCGGGCAACAGTTAGTCCTTTATAAACAGATTGCGCTGTAGGTTTCTGAAACGCGTTATTTTCTTTTCCCGAAGAATTAATTAAAAAATACGGAGATGAATTTCTCCAGACATGAGATCTAACTACATCGATTTTTCCCCCAAGAAAAACCTTAAATTGTAAATCTAACCGAAAGCCGTTTGAGAAACAGCTCTACGTATACAAATTTTAATGTTGCTCGTTTAATTATAGCATAGGATATATTTTTAAATCAAAATCAGCTACCACTCAAGTGCTTTCGGGTACTGGTGGTACCCAAACTTTTTTTGCAACGGGTTTTTTTTAAATGCAGTAGGGGGCCGGTGCAGGCGCGTGAAAACGTTGTTTTTAAGATAGCTAGTGAATACTCGTAAACATGTGGATAGATTGAAAATTTGTTCGTACTAATTGTGCCTCTTCAAAAATAATTAGGAGATATAAACGACGACGTTGAGCCTTGTTTACTATTATATATTCTGTGATTGAGCAAACTTGTTTACTAATATATATTCTGAAAGGACCTTGGTCACAGAATATATAATAGTAAACAAGTTTACCTTGGTCCATGTAAACTGCCTTAGGTATAAAAGTGGTGATTTGATGAAAAGTTCCAATATTTTATTTACTTAGTGTAGGGAAGTTGTTCGCTTCGGTTGACTGAGCATGCCCTTTCAGTTTCCGTTCCCAATTTCCGAAGGTCGTACTTAGTATGTATTATGAAGTTGGACCGAGCAAACAGCCCCTAGAACCCTTTTTTTTGTATTAGAATTAAGTTTTGTTTACATTTTCAAAAACATCAATTTAGCAATACTTAAAAAACTGGTAATTATTGATAATAAATTATTTGGGTAAAAAAAATACCGTTATTTGTATTTGATGATATTGCAATAATTATGACAACATACCGTCAAAGATAATACATTCTAATTTTCACCTCAAAACCTCGGATATATTTGGCCATTCGGGTAAAATCTGCGGCCAAAAGTGACTTTTGGCCGCTAGCGGGCAAAAGGTTTTTGAAAGTTGAACGTGATATAACTTATTATTTTGTAGTATGGCAAACCACCATGCTGCAGTACCGGCGGCTAGTAAAGCCAGATACGCACTATCGTTTTGCAAGATTAGCAAAGAGGGATGCAGCTATAGGAAAAAAAGAAATAGTGGTATGAATAGTGTGTGTCTCAAAGATGTTTAAGTATCAGCACTTTCTGCTAAGGATGTGACCATAAGCGTATCCATTTCATGCGAGGGACCTTCACACTAAAATGTATGAATTTTTATCAAATCTATATTAATTAAATCTATATTAACACGACTGCGCGAAGCCAAAAGGAAGTTTATTGTGTTCATTTCGGTACGCAAGTTCTGTTATTTAGAGGTAAAAATAAACCCGTGTTTATTATTTGTTAATTATAATAATAATAAAAGAAACAAATTTCGTTCATTTTCCATCTACAAACAATTTGGTTTAGGTACATAAATTGAGGATATACAAGAAAGTAGGTAACAATTAGTACTCAATTATTTGTGGGAAAACAGCCGTAGCCTGCGTTTTAGGTTACCAGGTTATAAACTAGTGTATGATTAACTAGCTGTTGCCCGCGACTCCGTCCGCGTGGAGTTCTGAAAAACATACCTATGTAGTGACTTTTCCCATGGTTCAAACTAACTTCTTACCAAGTTTCCATCAAAATCGGTTCATCGGATTAGTCGTAATAGCGTAATAGACAGATAGAGCAATTTTCGCTTTTATAATATTTTATAATATATCTATACCTTCTTGTTCCTGTATATCCCTATCTATCCATATGTCTTCACCGCTGTCCACACCGCTGTCCCCACCGCTGTCTCTACGCCTGTCCCCATAGCTGACCCCACTGCCGTCCCCAATGCTGTCCCCACCGCTGTCCCCAGCGCTGTCCACACCATTTTCCCCACCGCTGTCCTCACCGCTATCCCCACTGCTGTCCCCACCGCTGTCGCTACCCTTGTCCCCACCGCTGTCCCCACCGATGTCCCCGCCGCTGTCCCCACCGCTGTCCCCACCGCTGTCCCCACCGCTGTCCCCACCGCCATCCCCAATGCTGTCCCCACCGCTGTCAACACCGTTTTCCCCACCGCTGTCCCCACCCCTGTCCCCTCCCCTATGCCCACCGCTGTCCCCTTCCCTGTCCCCACCGCTGTCTCCACCGCTGTCCCCATCGCCGTCCCCACCGCCGTCCCCACCCCTGTCCCCATCCCTGTCCCCATCCCTTTCCCCACCCCTATCCCTACCCTTACCCATATCCCCAGCCCTATCTTCAATTCTATCTCAGCCTCTATCCCTACCTCTACCCCTATCCCTTCCCCTATCCCTATCTTTCCTTATATAAAAATAGAAACGACATTCATATTGATATTCAGACATTATAGTTCTGTTGATAGTTAAAAACGGGTGCGCATCATTTCGTATAAATATTTTTCGTATATCAACGTTTCATATAACAACTTATAGTATAATTTTGTTTGACATAACGTACCTTTACTATAATGAACGTTTTCTATAGTAACATTTGGCATAACTATCATTTCACCTAAATATCTTTCATATAAAACTTATTTCATATAAAATTCATTTGATACATTATCTTTTTATTAATTTACTTATTATTTATTTAATTTATAATAATAAAACAAAAAAAACATATTAATCAATTAGTTTATAATAATTCTGTATAGTTATATGCTTATTTAATTAAAATTGTTTAAAAGCGAAACGATAAAGCTCAATTAATTTGATCATAGGCGAGAGAAGCGAGCAAAAGAGTTCGGGGCACCCCGACACAGTTGGTTAGGTTCGAAGGGTATGGCGGAATTGAGCGGAGCGAGCTCCGCTTCATTCCGCCATACCCTTCAGGTTAGGTTGACATGAATGCATGCGTAATGAGTATGCCTGCTTGCCTGCATGCTTGCTTGTATGCATGCTTGCTGTATGCATGCTTGAATGCTTGCTTACTTGTATGTTAATGGCAAGGGCTTAGTAGAATGGATAATAGGCGAGCGAAGCGAGCAAAAGAGTTCGGGGCACCCCGACACAGTTGGTTAGGTTCGAAGGGTATGGCGGAATTGAGCGGAGGCGAGCGGAGCGAGCTCCGCTTCATTCCGCCATACCCTTCAGGTTAGGTTGACATGAATGTATGCATGCAGGCAAGCAGACATGCGCATGTCTGCTTGCCTGCATGCATGCATGCTTGTTTGCTTGTTTGTTTCTTGCTTGCTTGCTTGCCTGCTTGCCTTTGCTTGCTTTTTTTGCATAATGCATGCTTGCTTGTTCATTTACTTAATAATTAATGTGGATATTATAACTAACCAATGAAAATAACTGATATTATATGAAATGGTTATTATACGAAATGATGATTATATGAAACATTTTTATAGGAAATGTTTATTATACGTTTTGAAATTATATGAAATGAAAATATGTGAAATGTCGATTATACGAAATAATTATTATATGAAACAAAATTATATGAAACGTTGTTATATCAATTGAATATTATATTAAAAGTTGTTATATCATATATTACACACCCGTTAAAAACGCAATAAAGTATTGATGCCCCATACAAACTTTCATCCCCTATTTCACCCCCTTCCAGTTTCGATTTTGCAATCGAAGGAAGCCTATATCCTTTCTCATCGTTTAGACCCGTGGTCGTCAAACCGCGGCCCGCGGGCCGATTGCGGCCCGTGGCCGGTATTGCTGCGGCCCGCGTCAAAGCAAATTATTTCAGTAGTCAATAGGAAACTGTCGTCGGAATTAAGCGATACAATTTATTTCGCCACTACACAAGTAAGCTTAGTTCATTCACAGAAGCCTATCCTTTAGAATCGATTGAAAGAAAGAATAAAATAACTCATTTGAAATCGTCAATTCATCGTCAACAAAATATGATGACGGTAGCAGTCGGACAAAATGAGGCTATTACAAAACCATCGTACCAAGTATGTAACATTCTTGCAAAACGCATGAAACCTTTTACTGATGCTGAATAGATAAAAGAGTGTATGATAGCTGCTTCTCAAACGTTGTTTCAAAATTTTTCAAATAGTAAACAACTAATGGCAGAAGTAAAAAAGCTTACGCTTTCTGAATCCACCTGTCGCCGCTGCGTTTAAGATATTTCGAAAAATTTGTTTGAGGCAGTAATTGATAAACTGAAACACTGCAAATACTTCAGTCTTGCTTGTGATTCCAGTACGGATACAACATTTATGGCTCAGTGCTCATTATTTGTTAGGTACTGCAAAATGGACGGAATCATAGAAGAAGACTTCTTAGCAGTAATCATCATGAAGGGTCATACGAGAGGTTGTGATTTTATGGATGTTCTCAAAGAATTTATGGAAAAATACAAGTACCTGTAAAAAATTGATATCAGCGTGTACTGATGGTTGTCCGTCAATGGTGGGTGCAATTAATGGTTTGATTGCTTTAATGAAGAAGGAATGGAATTTACCTAATTTGTTGCCCATTCATTGCTTGCTGCATCAAGAAACATCATAACAAGTTGAAAGATGTGATGAATACGATTATCAACATTATAAATTTAATACGCGCGCGCGAACTTAATCATCGAAAATTCAAAGAACTACTTGAAGAATTACAAGCTAATTATGGCGATGTTATCTTACATACGGCCGTCAGATGGTTAAGCAAAGGAAAAGTATAAGAACGGTTCTTTAATTTAAAACACGAAATTTTACTTTTTTTAGAACAAAGTGGTAAAGAATTCCCCCAACTTGAGCAAAATTAATGGTGGACAATCGCGGCTTTTTTGACCGATATTACTATGAAATTCAATAGTCTTAATTTAGACATGCAAGGACCTAACAAGATAATTGGACAAATCACAAATAAAGTGTACGCATTTGAAGCTTAACTGCAATTATACATAAATGAGCTTCTAAACTTTAGACTATCTTCGTTCAAAATTTTATTAAAATCGGTTTAGCGGTTTAGCCGTGAAAGCGTAACATAAATTATTTAATTGATTTCCCATACAAACTTTCATCCCCTATTTCACCACCTTCCAGTCTCATTTTTGAAATGAAAAGTAGCCTATGTCCTTTCTTATGATTAAGACTATCCTTACACTAAACTTCGTTAAAATCGGTTCAGCGGCTTAGCCGAGAAAGCATAGAAAGCATTACATAAATTATTTAATTGATTCCCGTACAAACTTTCATCCCCTATTTCACCCCCTTTCAGAGTCATTTTTGAAATCAAAAGTAGCCTATGTCCTTTCTCATGGTTTAGACTATCTTCATACCAAATTTCATCAAAATCGGTTCAGCGGTTTAGCCGTGAAAGCGTAACAGACAGACAGACAGACAGAGTTACTTTCGCATTTATAATATTAGTTTGGATTTGGATTTTTACCATAATACTAAATCAAAATTTGATAATCTATCTATGCCCACGACTTATAAACAAACAACTGGACCGATTTAAGCGGAATTTTCAACAACCTATTTGACTTACTTTCATGCAGAATTATAAACTTTGTTTCATTTCAGCTCGGCTTCGCCGTTTGAAACTTTGTGCTTACATATTTTCTGTTTTAGTGAACCGATTGCAATAAAACACAGTTTAAATGTTGCACAGAAGTAATTCAAACACGTCATAGAAAATTATTCTGTTTCCGAAACTGGTTTCCAACGTTTAGTTTCGAAAGTGGCTGAAGTGGTTTAAATCGAAGTGTTTCCAGTGTGTTTTGTTTGTCCAGAGTTTTTTTAAAATAATTGGTGCCGCCGCCTTAAACTTAGCGTACCGTCTGTCTGAGTGAACTGTTTGCAATGAAACTAAGCTTTTAGTTGCACGGAGAAAAGTCCAACGCGTCATTGAAAACCCCGTTTGAATCGGTCAAGCAGTTTGTGAGTTATTGGCGCCGCCGCTTGAAACTTCGCGTACCTTGTCTAAGTGAATCTTTTGAAATGAAATTAAGCTAATATGTTGGAAATAAGTAAGTTAAACATGTTATTGTAAACCCTGTTTGAATTCGTTTAGTAGTTTGTGAGTTATTGGCGCCGCTGCTTAAAACTTCGCGTCCCTTCTGTCTGAGTGAACCGATTGCAATGAAACTAAGCTTATATGTTGCGCGGAAGTAAGCTAAACATGTAATTGAAACCCCAAAGGCATGCTCCTGGAATTTCCCTGAAATTCCAGTTTTTCCAGGTTTTCCCGCCTATTCAATTTGAGAGGTCCTGGGACTTTTTTGAGCGTCATCCTGGAAGGTGTACGAACATATTACAAAAGGTCCCGTTTAGTTACTTTAAATGTCCGGGTTAAAACCTAATTTTCCTGTTCTATGTACTGGGTGTAAGGGACAGGTTGGCAAATACTGGTAGGGCATGATCAAGCAACGTAACTGAGCAACTAACAGCAAATAAAACTTTCCGGGCAAACAAAAATCGGGCTCTCCATACAAACTGTCCCATTAAGTTTGCAATTTCGTATGGAGAGGCCAATTTTTCTTTTTATTTCCGGAAAGTTCGATTTACTGAAAGTTGTTCAGTTAAGTTGTCTTATCACGCCCTTTCAGTATTTGCTGACCTGTACCTTACACCCAGTATTTTGCTCGAGAAACAGTGAAGTGGCTTTAGTTCCGATTTTATCCACCTACGAAATTAGACGTGTCGCACTGTATAAAGAAAAACGCGCATGACGACAGCGCAGACGCGTCGCGTCACGTGAAATGAGCGTGGACTCCTTTACTTTTTGTCGTGAACACCATGCGACGATGAACCCTTGAAGACAGGATGGAAAAAATCGATCAAGTGCGTGTAGAGCCACGCGCAGTATAAGGTTCTGTAGTTACTTTAGAAATTACTCATTATTTATTCAGGATGTTCTGATTTGTTCATAAACTTTTTCCTCCTGACGCCCAGTTACTACTATGCCTTGAACTTTTTCACATATATAGGTACAGCTACAACCGTTTAGCTGTAAACGTAAAAAGTACGAATATTCTTTAAGGGGTGACTCAGAACTGAAAATATAGGTCAAATAACTTAAAGTAATTTAGAGTACGGTACATGTTAATAATACAAAGTTTGTGTTCTTTAACTATCAAATAATTGATGTTTCTTGCGAGTCTCATCATAACATCCCATGAAACGTCCACTACAGGACAGGGAGCTCCCTCCAGAATTCTAGCTTTTGCTGGAAAAATGTAGAGGGGAAGTACCATAGTCACCTCGCTTGTTAGCGTTACGGCTGGCACCATGGACCGCGGTTGTAGGTGACCGCAGTAAGTAAGATACAAAGGAGGATGCTGCTGCCCATCCTCCAGTTTATAACCCTTAGTCGCCTCTTACGACACCCACGGGTATGTATGGGTTGGTACTATTCTTTGCTGGCGGCACCATGCGGGACGAGTATGTTTAAATATTATTTATTATCCTATCCACTTCTGAGCTTCACGATCCATGCCTTCTGGACAATAACGACATTTTCTTTATAGAAAACGAGTCACTGAGGGTCGTATTGCGTTCCTAGACAGGCCAAAAACTTTATGAAAATATTTTATTTTAGAATAACTGTTATAAACGTCTACTGCCGCGTTTGTCCGTGTCCATAAAAAATAATGAAAATATTTTATTTTAGAAGAAATGTTATAAACGTCTACCGCCGCGTTTGTCCGCCTTCATAAAAAAATATGAAAATATTTTATTTTAGAAGCATTTTGTATAAACGTTCAACACATAAATATTATTAGATTGTGGACGCATAAGAAGTCGTTATTATACACACAATTTTGTTGGTACAATAGTATATTATGCAATTAGTGAATAAAAGACGGATTTAAAGCGAGGGCCAGAGATTCGACTGAATCACGACCGCAGGGAGTATTTCATGACGATTGAATCACGAGCGTAGCGAGTTATTTAAGTATTAGAATCCTGAGCGACGCGAGTGATTCATGGCTCTCGATTTAAATCCCTTTTATTCAAGAGTTGCATACTATACTTTATACCATGACTACGAGAAAAAGAAAGATTTAAGCGAAAATATACATTGAGATGGTCGAATATTCTTGAAACAAATATTTGGTAATACGGCGCGCATCGCATTATTTCTTTTTAGCGGGCACAGATTATACGCGTATTTGAGAGGTACAGACTAAACTTCCAAACAGCCATTAAAATTTATATCTTGTTACTTAAATGACAAATTTATTGTTGATTAGTTCATTAAATGTCATAAAATGATTATTCATCATATTTTCTAGAATACAGCTTAATTTGCTGACCACCCCGTTTGCTGACCACCTCTATTATATTTATGCTCTCCTGGTAGGTACTTGTTTATTGTAAGCCTCCAGTTGCTGTCCTCCTCTTGAAAATTCATGTTCGTCTGGTACTTCGTATTGACTTGCTGCTCTTGGAGGTCGAATATATTGATGTGTTCTAAATTCAAACACCAAAATCGTGATTAAAAGGGCTTTTTATTCACTGTTTTCAGTGAATAAAATAATCTTTTTAGAAGGGGAATGGTATAATAGAATATTATGCAATTAGTGAATAAAAGACGGATTTAAAGTGAGAGCCAGAGATGAATCAAGAGCAAGTGAAGGATTCTAACGTGATTCATGACGATTGAATCACGAGCATAGCGAGTGATTCAAGTGTTAGAATCATGAACGACGCGAGTGATTCATGGCCCTCGATTTAAATCCCTTTTATTCAAGAGTTGCATACTCGTACTATACTTTAAACCATAACTACGAGAAAAAGAAAGATTTAAGCGAAAATATACATTTAAGGAGGTTGTATAGCATTAAGAGCGGGTATAAAGGCAAATTACCTATCTTAGATTGAATTTAATATCGCAAAATTAAGATCCAATTAATAAATAATAAATATATATGGTTAGAACATCGTTTTTGCAAGATTTTTAATTGATTCAATTCACAGTAGAATAAAACTTTCTTGATAGAAAAAAATCCCAAAGTAACCTCTTATTTTCATCTAATATGAGTTTTTCTCAGGTTGTATTGCATATTATTAAGCCATTATTTAATAATAACATCCTTAACATATTATCGAGCGCCACTATTAGAGATTTTACAAAAGAAATTATATTTTACGAGTTATTAAAATAAACAACATTCGGCGCTTACGACATTTTTATTCCGCGCAGCAAGTTATCGTCCGTCGCAGCTAACGGCAGGCATCAAGCGTGTTTTGTTTCACGAATCAGTCTTGTTCGCTCCGTTGAGACGGGAAGACTGTGATTGTGTGCACCGCACGGTAAAATAAACATAACCAACAAAGAAAATATGAATAAATACGGAAAACAAATATTTTTGTGAGGGCTGTGAATGTATTCGTAGTTTTCGTTTAGTTTTTTTTTTGTTTATATATTTTTTTTTACCTTGTATTGATGGGATCAATCTGAACAGCTTTTGTTCAACGACTTTGCTAACAACACAAAAAAACAACAAACACCTTACAAAAGACAATGCAACTTTTCCAAAGACCTCTGGTCCAACATTTTGAAAGGTGTTGTACAAGAACGAAACCTATGTCAAATGATAGAATTTATCATTACTAACAACTTTTACTTTAGCACCAAAAATATAGGTCGCGGTGAAAAAATATTATGACCTTGCAAATTTCAGGAATTGTGTGATTTCATAATTATTGAATTTCTTAGCATATAATACATGATTTCAACTCCTGTCCCTACTAAATAAGTAAAATTAATATATACGATAACAAAGCCGAGACATCCACTCTACGGGCTCTCTCCCGCCGCAGGTCGGTTGCGAAGCCGCAAAAGCTTCCTGCGATCTACACAGCATACCGACCAAAACCCTTCCGACGTGAGATGCAGCCCTTGGGCAAACGAGTACCCACATTCACTGTACCCCCCCAACGAACACCTGCCTCCTGGCTATAAGGAACCTTGGCCAACCTGGAGAAGTCTAAATAGGCTAAGGACCCAGGTTGGCCGAAGCAAGGATAACCTGTGCCGGTGGGGGTTCCTAAGTAGCGCAGACGCCAGCTGTGAATGTGGAGAACTCCTGCAAACCATGGCGCACCTTACTAATTGTCCTGCGTGCCCAACCACCTGCTCGCGTGAGGACTTACTTGACAGTTATCAGAGGGCTACCACGGTAGCCGCTTTCTGGGCAAGTAAGATTTAGCCCGCGTTCTTGCCGACACGAAAGAAGAAGAAGAAGGGTGTTAAAATATATTTTTTCCAAAAACATCTAACTCGGAGTAATAATTGGTATCATTAATAGAAACCAAAGGGTCTTCACACCCTGACCCTATGCTAGTCTGTTTTAACATAAACAATTTGAAAATGCATACACATTTTTCTTAGTGGCTCGAAAAAAAGTCCTGTCGCCCGTGGAATATTCAATAATAAAATAAGCTCGTTAGAAATAGAAAGTCTAAAAACAGTTAAAAGTCACAACGAGTCGGTCGAACTTCGCTTGTAGATCTCGCACGCATGCTTTGTGCGCGTGATACCGCTGTCATACACACTAGCATTTATCTCTAGTTTGAGTAATGAGTAATGACGCAAACAGGATCGCAGCCATGTGTTCTGTCTCTTTCTCGCCTGTTATCTCCTAGGCAATAAACCCACGTCATATTCATGGAGTCTTTGCAGTCGTTAGAAACGTTACCGTGCACTTATCCGTGTCTTTTTGGTGACTTGGCAAATATCTTAGACCCCAATTGATTCTTTATAATGTTGAACTAAGCTTTGTTTACCGGACTTTGACTTTCTTATGGATTATGCCTAATGAATTTATTTAATAATTTAAATTAATTGCAGTAACGTACAAAGGGCGGGCCTGATGCCACGCAGCATTATCTACCGGCCAACCTAAAAGCAGAACAGAAAGAGTGATGCGTCCTATGAACGGTTACCTTCTTGGTCCTGGTATTGTTGGGTACGCAGATGTCAGTTCTGCCGTCGAGAGATATATGTCTAGCACAAAGTCCAGCAGTGACAACATACGTTCTTCGAAAGAGGCTATGTTAGAGCGAATAAACTTGACCTTAAGTCGTCTCCGAGTAGGGTGACAAAAATCTGGTGAGTTTCAACGCCACCAAAACACAGACGTGTCTGTTCACCGCCAAAAGGAGTCCGTTCAATCTGGCTCCTACTTTTCGAGGTACAACTGTACCAGTTACTGACAGCCTCGAGCTACTTGGCATGACGTTGTGTGTAAACCTGAACTTCGGCGCTAGCATTGATTCAATAGCCCAAACTGCGGCAAAAAAGCTGGACATCCGCAATAGGATTAAACGATACTTCATTCATGGTTAGCTTCTAGTTTTATACAAAGCCCAAGTCCGATCCTGCATGGAGATTTGCTGTCACCTTTGGGATGGCTCAGCTAAATACCAACTAGAAGCACTAGACTCGATAGATCGCAGAGCCAAGAAGCTCGTTGGTGATGAGATGCTAGTGAAAACCAAGTTTCACAGTCTGGCCCACCGTCGCAAGGTTGCATGTCTGTCGGTCTTTTATAGATTGTAATTCGGAGATTATGCTCGAGAGCTCTACGAGCTTATTCCACCATCTCCCTTCTACCATCGGGAGTAAAGACGCACCGCGGGAATTCACACATACTTGGTTGATATTCTGCACATTCGCACAAAGCGCTTTTAAACATATTTTATAATGCGCACGGCTAAAGAGTGGTACTCTCTGTCTGCGTCTGTGTTCCCGAGTTCATATAACCCTAATCTATTCAAGTCGCGAGTGAAAAGGCTTCTTCTGGGCAAGCTCGTTCCATCGTCGACCTCATCTCTGTCCTCAATACTAGATCGAGGTCAAGAATGCTTATTCTTGACAATAAAAAAAAAATCAGAAGCCCTAAGTTGAGATCGAGGCTTCATGTGTCTGCATAATAAATGACCAGGACGCAGAGGGCTTGCACAAGCATACGCTTTGTCTCAATTGGAAGATTTGGATGGAAGTTTTTAAATCTATAAAGAAGTTTAAGAGAATTTATGACCCTGCGGCTAATGTTGTTGGTCTTTCCAACTGAGGGTGTTGTCAAGAATTAAGCCAAGATCCTTCACGCTTTTACAGAGTTCAATAACATTATTATTGTACTACCAACATTAATATGAACTACCTAAAATAATAGATTGGCATTTACAAGGGTCAGCCGCGATACCGAATTTTAGTGACCAATGATTTTTCATTTTTTTAACTGAATATTATTACGATTACAACATTTTCCCGGTAAAATAAATTATAATAATATTGTTACGAGCTGCCAAGAAAGAACAGTACCAGAAAGATCAATGGCCGCCGATAGGCCAAAATGCCTATTCTCCTTTTGGCATAGCTCATTACGTTAGATGTTGTTGTTTGTGGTTGTTCAAATAATCTAAAAACATTATTTTTACTAAATTTAGATTGCTTGTATGATGTTTACAAAATGCTAAATATGAACCCGACCCGTAGTGATCCGTTTGAAATATCCTACAGTGTAGCAGATTCCTCTTATTTTTTGCTTATACTCGTACTATGCGCGTCGTATGAAATCGAGCGAACTATGATAATAAGTGTCGAGCGCCGTGCGATCTTTTCCTGCCCGCTGCGCGGCGCGGGGGATGCAAGACGCGCGGGTGAAATCGGATTTTTTCCTGGCTTTATACGCGCTCTGATGGAGGTCGAATATATTCATGTAACAAATATTTGTTAATAAGGCGCTCATCGCATTATTTATTTTTAGCGGGCACAGATTATACGCCTATTTGAGAGGTACAGACTAAACTTCCAAACATCCATCAAAATTTATATCTGGTTACTTAAATGACAAATTTATTGTTGATTAGTTAATTAAATATCATAAAATGAATATACATTCATCATATTTTCTCAAATACAGCTTAATTTGCTGACCATCCTGTTTGCTGACCACCTCTTTTATATTTATGCTCTCCTGGTAGGTACTTTTTATTTTATGCCCGTCCAAGCCTCCATCTGCTGTCCTCCTCTTGAAAATTCATGTTCTCCTGGTACTTCGTATTGAGTCGCTGCTCCTATTTATTTATCGTATGGCATCTCTACTTAAAAAAATAAGAAATAAATCTCTACATAAAGCTCTTAAGATTGTGAGATGGAGGTCGAATCATATTGATGTGTTCTAAATTCAAACACCAAAATCGTGATTAAAAGGGCTTTTTATTCACTGTTTCCAATAAATAAAATAATCTTTTTAGAAGGGGAATGGTATAAAATACTAATAATACGTAGCATCTTCGTCTTATTACTCACTCCACGAAAAAAAGTTAAATAATGAATAGATGTTATAAATCTTGATCTCTCTTTGTAACAATATCAATATATTCGTTATTTCTATTGGTTTTCGGGTAACGCATTATCGCTAACGATGACATCACGCGAGAACACGAAGCAGATTTCTTTTATACAGGCACGTACTAAGTAGTTAAGGGTTCTAAATAAAACATGGTATATTATAAAAGTAAAGTAATAATATAGGTAAACAACAGGGTGTAAACAACTCTCAAAAATTTTTTCTCTGATTTAAATACAATTTGAATAATGAAACTGAATAAATCCCCCTAAATGTAAGTAAAAACACGAAAAATTGTTGAATTTCAATATAAATAATATGAAATTCTCATTTCTATGGTAGATTTGTTTTTGTAATCCTTCAGTTTCTTGGTCTGATTCACAGTTCCGGCCTGGGATAGGTGTCTTTTTGCACTGGATAAAAAAAACATATTTTAAAATGTTTGTTGGAAAATAAATAATATTTTGTGAGCCGTAAATTTTGTCCTACAAATATAAGAAATTTCACTAAAATATTAATTTACATACAAATCCAAACTTTCAGCTAAATTGTTATGTAAAAATAAAGAAAATTTTGCTTTTAATAATATTTTAGACCACAAGAATTCTTTGACTGCCTTGTACTTATTCGAACTTTTTTGTAACGACGCGACTTTTTTTTTTGAAACATGGCGTGCCGTTTTGAAACTTCTTTCATTAATAAGAACGAAAGATTAGAGCTAAGAGTTAAAATCAAGAGCTAAGGTCTTGTCGGTGGTTTAACTTACAATACTATAGAAATAAATGATTTGATTTTGTCTCTCTGCTTTTGCTAGTCTATTCTGTTTTTGCTTGTATGTTTTGAGGGTAAAGGGGCCGGGATCCTACTCGAAGTTCCCAACGGCCACTGCGACCTGCATAGATCTAATGTTGCCATTTTTGCTAGTAGGTATTGTGTGTACCTTAGCAAACATATACATTTTTAACTTAACTTTTAACGAAAACTCGCTTTACTTTTCGATTTTTCTTTATTCAGAATTATTATTTTAAATATAACGGGCAATTTTGTATTTAAAATGATCAAGTCAAGAAATAAAATGAGGTTTCGTTATAAAAATAGCATCCTAATAATGAAAATATTTTGAAAGGTGTCTGTATATTTAGATGATAAAATAGTGTAGCTTATATTTATGACATTTAGGACTACCTATCAAGAAAAAATATGTTATATTTGCACGCCTGAAAACAGGTAGAGTACATGAACGAATTATAATTTTATAAGACCTTTGTAAAACTGTATTCATGTAAATAAATGTTTGATCGATTGATTGACTGTCGTCTAGGCTGTATGTTTGAGCTGTTTAAAAAATGAAAGTTTTTTCACTCTTCCTTTTTAGGGTTAAAGTAAACTAAAAGCTGTAAAAACACACATTTTTTAATAATGTGGAGCTTGTGCAATCTGTAGTATTCTTGTTTAATAATTTGTTACTACTTATTCTAGCTTCACCTGAGAAGGGCCCTGTCCCAGTAACAGCGCTACACAACAAATAGGCCCAGACAATCAATACAATCATTAGCACGCGCCACGCCACCATTATTTTATGTGTCGCACACACGATATAGAAGCCGATTAACACACACACATAAACAAAACTAGTCGTAAGTACGTTTAGATCTTCTTCTTTAATTTAAGAGCTTAATGATGTGCAAATTAAAGGGTTTTATATTTTTATCTCGTGTGGTGCCGGCAAAGAATAGTACCAACCGATACATACCCGTGGGTGTCGTAAGAGGCGACTAAGGGTTAACTGGAGGATGGGCAGCAGCATCCTCCTTTGTATCTAACATCTTACTTACTGCGGTCACCTACAACCGCGGTCCATGGTGCCAGCCGTAACGCTAACAAGCGAGGTGACTATGGTACTTCCCCTCTACATTTTTCTAGCAAAAGCTAGAATTCTGAAGGGAGCTCCCTGTCCTGTAGTGGACGTTCATGGGATGTTATAATGATGTTATGATGATATTTTTATCTCTACGGCGTGTAACGGAAAAGTGTGATCATACTGAAGGGTGTGGATCTGCCCTTGAAACTGAACATCTTTTTCCAAGGAACATAGGTCGAAATACGAAAATCCAAATTTGATCTCCCATACAAAATCAACTGATGCTGTTTCTATGACAGGTCAAAAATTTATTTTGGTCTATTAGTCTAGGCAACGAAGCGGATCGTTGTATGAAGACCCCCGCATTAAATCCTCAGTCCATGAAACTTTGCTGGGGTATTACACTATATGAGACAAACCTTCTATAAAAAAATCCAAAAAATATCGGTACTTTTAATTTTTCCATACAAAAATTACAAAAAATGTATGAAAAAATTAAAAACTGATGCCTACACTATATGACCTTGGGAAAAGTTGTTCAATTTTGACTCCCTTTAGTGTTATCACACCTTTCCGTTAGAGGCTGTATAAGTAATAATAATAAATAAATAAAATCAGTTTATTTCAGACAATTGTCCATATTTAATATGTAATCAGACGAAGATCTCTGTTACAGTATAGTAAATATTCTGGTAAAATTTTGAATAACTAGCTACTTAAAGTTCGAACTGACAGACAGTCAGACAGACAAACGACATTATGGTCCCGCCGACAACTTTTAGGTACAGAACCCTAAAACAGTCCCAGTTCATAGTATTTAATTTGCGAAACTATTTTCTTACTAAATTAATTTCTTTCATAGTTTCTATAAGTTTAAACTTTCATTTGCTTGATTTCAAGTTAAAGAGTAATTAAGTACCTATTAAAGAAAATAATTTGGATAAACGTTATGTAGTTTTATAATGCTTTTTGCAACCTCCAACCATGCAACATTATGTTTGCATTACTTGCGACTTGAATACATGAACTCCATACAGGATCAGAATTGTGCTTTATTATAAAACTAGAAGCAATCCAGGCGTGAAGTATCGCTAAACCTTGTTGATGATGCCCAGTTTTTTTTGCCGCAGTTTGGGCTTTTGAATCTTGTTAATGCCGAAATTCAGATTTACGCACAACTTCATGCCAAGAAGCTCGAGGTTGTTGGTAACGGGTTCCGAAGTACCTCGAAATGTAGGAGCCAGAACTACTGTAGAAATGCAGTAGTTAAGTACTCCGTTTGTAGTACGCGAACATTTTGTTTTCGGTATTTACAATAATAGTAGTAGTAGTCTAGTAGTTTTTATTTCTTCTCGTAGTGCAATGAAGAGTTATTCATTCATTCAATACACATTCCAGTGTTATAGAATAAACAAATATGTTGACAAACATAATAGACATCCCTACATACAAAAATAGGTACCGAAGGCGTAGTGGGCACTATTCGAATACCGCTTGATGTGGGCACCGTTGTACCAATTGTCGTGGAGATCTTTAGGTTAGGACTTTTTCCATTTGTTCTATTTGGCTGTATGACGACGAATTAAAAGTCATTGCATAGTATAGGATAATATAGTTTTGACAATTACAATAAAACCGGTCAAAAGCGAGTCGGACTCACGCGCCGAGTGATCCGATACACCTGTCATATCTTTGGAAGTAATAAAGTCTATTTTAGAGCCGCAAAACTAAATTTGTTCGTAAAAGTTTTTTGAAGATTTCTTAAAAACTGTGCAAGTAAGAAAGATAATTTGCTAATTAATTTAGATTTTTCCTTTCGCAAACTTAGGAGACAAGGGGGTGGTATTTTTTTAGTTTTTTATTATAACTTGAAAACTATGAGTTGTAAATAACTCCCAAAATCAATTTTGGAATGTACAAGTAAAGCCCTTTTGTATGATACCACATTCGACCTAGTAACCACAAATTAAAATTTTGCCCTTCTTATTTAGGGCCCCTTTTCAATAATAATAGTATAAATTTTAAAATTCTTTTGTTTGCGATTATGTTGGGCATCATATTCTAAAACTTTTCCAAATTTCAAGTCAATAGCAATAGTGGTTGCTGAGATACACAGACAGATAGACGTAGTCGCACCATAAAGATTCCGTTTTTACCATTTTGGTTCGGAACCCTAAAAACTAGTTAGCACAAATAAATTGCTTGGCTTGGTTTAGATAGTTTATAAATGCTCAGAAACGTGTTAGCGCTAAGCGGACAACTTTCGTCTCGCCATTCTCGCTGTTGGCCTAGGTTTAGAGTTGGACAATTAGTGTTAGAGCTCAGTTTAATTAATTAAAGTAGGTAACTGAGTCGGTGTTATATCTTAATGCCAGTCAGTTTAAGGTGAAGAATACATTACATTACTTGTTTATACCTACACGGTGTAAAAGAAGTGATAATGCCGTTATGGGGTGATTCTGTATCATTGATCGATTGAATATAGAATATAATAAATATACTTAAGAAAAATAAGTTCTAGCTACAAAAAGTTAAGCATGTGGATAGTTCAATGACGAACGACGACGAATACTATTTTGTAATAACATACAGTCACGCCAATGATAAGTGGCAAAGCAAAACATTTAAAAAGAAATTCGGGTACCTCCTCCGTATTATACATAAAGTGGGGATGGAAGTGATGATTAAATTACAATAGGTATACTCGTACCTATTGTAATTTAATTAAAATGAAAATAAAATTTCAATATTAACCATAATGCACATGACTCATCAATTTCATCATGCGCTTCTAAGCTAAATATTTATCAAATGGATCCCTGAATAAAAAGTGTTCTTTCCAAACTTACAGTACATTAAAAAGACCTATCTAACGACACCCTAAGTAACCCTACATCATAAAAATATCATCCGCACTTTATGTATAATACGGAGGAGGTACCCCAATTTATTTTTTAAATGTTTTGCTTTGCCACTTCATCGGCGTGACTGTATGTATTTACATTTATACCGAATTACAGCTTTTTAATACTAATGGTTACTAAGGGTTACTGAGCTAAGCCGCGGACAGGCAGACAGAGAGACAGACATGACGAAACTGTAAGAGTTTCTTGTTGACTTCTTCTTTAAACTTAAGAGCTGTGCTCTTGTCGGTGGAGTAATCGCCAATGTTTCCTTGTTTCCGCCAGTTCCTTCACCTCCTGATACGACTCGACCTGTACTTTTTCTTTTATTTGTTCCATAAAGGTTCTCCTCGGTCGGCCCCTTCCTCTCTTTTCCTCAATTTTCCCTTCTATGATGTTCTTAATAAACGAATCGTGTCGTATCAGGTGGCCAATCATATTTCCTCTCCGGTTCTTTATAGTTTGTACGATAGATCTCTTTTCTTTAACCCTTTCAAGTACCCTTTCATTTGACACCATTTCTGTCCAGCTTATACCTTCCATCCTTCGCCAACACCACATCTCAAACGCCTCCAGCCTCTCTCTGTCTCTTTGTATCATTGTCCACGTTTCTCCCCCATAGAGTGCGATAGTCCAGATATATGATTTAATAAACCTTTTTCTAATTTTTAGTGATATCTTTTTAGATTTAAGTATATGTTTCTTCCGGTTGAAGGCTTGTTTGGCTATTGCAAATCTGGCTATTATGTCTTGTGTGCATCGAGAGTCATTATTTATTATACTTCCAAGATATTTAAAACTATTCACTTGCTCTATTATGTTATTACCCAGTTTAACAGGTCTATTGTTCGGTGGCTTTTTGGATGCTGTCATTATTTTAGTTTTGTTGGCATTTAACTTTAATTGGTATTTTTCAAATATAAAATCCATGGTGGTTTTAATCAGATTTTTTAGCTGTATATCAGTTTCTGCTAATGCAGCAATATCATCTGCAAAACGTATAAATTTAATATGTTCTCCATTAATTTTGACCCCCCCTTTAGCATTCTCTTTAATTTCCTTAATTGCACACTCTATGAAAATGTTGAATATCAACGGTGAAAGAGGACAACCTTGTCTAACTCCTTGTCGAATCCTTGCTGTTCCTTTTTCTTCGCCAACCTCAATTATTGTTTCCTGCTCTTGTACAATTCCATTATAATCCTTCTATCCCTGTAGTCCACTCCAATATCCTTAAGTGCTGTCATCATCAACCTCCAGTCCACCCTGTCAAATGCCTTCTCTAAATCGATGAATGCTATATGCGTGTTTAGCCCTAGATCCATCCTCGTGTCAATTATCATCCGCAGTGCCAGTATACCTTCTCTAGTACCCTTTTGCTGTCTGAACCCATATTGGTCATCTCCCACCACTTCCTCTACTTTAGGTCTTAATCTGTTCTGTATTATTTTCAAGATAATTTTTGAAGCCTGTGATATGAGACTCAAAGTTCTGTGCTCCTCGCATTTGAGGGTGTTCTGTTTTTTAGATAGTGTTACAGTTTTGGTTACTTTGAAGTCTTTTGGCACTTTCCCTTCTATATAGATAAGTTGTGTAATTTCAAACAGTTCGTCAAGTATTGCTGAGCATGCAGTATATTTTATGAGTTCGATGTAGATACCATCTGCTCCTGCTGCTTTTCCGTTTTGTATACTATTTATAGCTTCGTCAAATTCCATTCTTAGTATTTTTGGTCCTAATTTGTCATGTTCTATCTCTTGTTCTTTCTCTATATCTTCATCTGTCAATCCTGCTCCTTCGTAATGTTTTTCCATGTATCTCTTCCAACGCTCCAAGATGTTTTTGTTTTCTATTTCTATGTGTCCCGATTCATTTAGTATAGCGGTACTCTTCATTTTATGACCTTTATCTAATGTCTTTATTATGTTATATGCTTTGTCCATTTTGCCTTTCTTCATGTATGTATCTATTGTATTTACAGTCATTTTCCAGGTCTTTTTCTCTGTATTCTCTGCATTTTAAAGTTATTCTGTTTGTTAGCCTATTATATTCCTTTATACTTTTATCATCTGTCTTATTTCTGAAATTTCTTCTTTTTATCATTATATCTATTATTTCTTCATTTAACCATTTCTTTCTAGGTACTATTTTCTCCTTCCTTAGGCATTCCTCTGCAGTGGTTTTAATTATATCTCTTATATTGATCCATCTTCCATCTATGTCGTTTTCAATATACTTTCTATCTTCCTTACTTAATGTTAACTTATCTACTATTTTATTACTATATTGCACTCTGTTATTGCCTTTAAGTTTATTGAGATCTAATTTCTTTGGTTTGTTTTTCCTTCTGTGTTTCTTCACCTCGAAAGAATGTTTACTAATTTGTAGGTTGTGGTCTGTATTTAAATCTGCACCTGGTACCGTTTTGCATAATTTTACTTGTTCTCTATTAATATTTCTAACCAATATGTAATCCAACTGATAACGTCCAATGTCTCCCGGCATCTTCCAAGTGTATAGCCTTCTTTTTTGCTGTTGAAATAATGTATTTAATATTGATAAACTATTTACCTTGCAAAACTGTATTAACCTCTCCCCTCTAGAATTTCTTTTCCCTAGTCCAAAGTTTCCCATTACATCCTCTACACAGCCTTCCCCTACCACCGCATTGAAATCTCCCATAACAATCAAATTATCTTTTTCTTTAGTTAAGTCTATTAGTGCTTCTATATCGTCATACATCTGTTCTATCTCTTCATCAGGATGACTTCCAGTTGGCATGTATACTTGGATTATAAACAGGTCGGCTGGTATGGCTGCTATCTTAATGGCTGATATTCTGTCACTATGATGGATTGTATTTTCAACCTGTGTGCCCCATTTTTTATTAAGTATGATTGCTGTCCCATTTGTACCTCTCTTATCTCCTGAATATATAACCCTGTAGTCCTCGTTCCAAAAATCCCATTTCCCTCCCATCTTACTTCACTAGCTCCAAGTATATCAACATCTAGTCTCTTCATTTCCGATGTCAATTCTTCAAGTTTTCCTTCTCGTAACATTGTACGTACATTCCATGTACCGATGAGGCAAGGGTTTCGAATGATGACGACCGGTGTAGCCTTGCTTCTACTCCTGCCGGACTCAGACCACCGCGGCATGTTACATCGCGGCAGCCCGTTGTCAAGAACCATATTACTCATTTTGGGGCTTTTTGAACGGTGGTTGCCCCAATCGCCTTCCGTTCCGCAGTTCACCGATGATTCCTTGTTGACTACGGAACCATAAAATTTGGACAATGTCACTTCATAAATTAAATAAACTATTATCATATATATCATCAAGCACAGACAGTATACGGGACAAATCCGCACATGGCCCCATCGCCGTCCCATAACCGTAAGTACCACCGGTGGCTACGGCCGGAAATTATGCATCTCTCTTTATAATAAACAAGCTGACCCGGCAAAATTACTGCCTAACAGTATCTTTTTTTACGAGTAATCTTTCCGATGTTTTAATTTCGTTATTCTGCTAAACATCCAATAAGTAATGATCCAACAATTAACAGATTATTAAAATCGGTCCA
The DNA here is from genome assembly GCA_947532105.1 of Athrips mouffetella. NCBI lineage: Eukaryota > Metazoa > Arthropoda > Insecta > Lepidoptera > Gelechiidae > Athrips > Athrips mouffetella. The sequence goes on along the minus strand of OX383965.1, from coordinate 19,827,760 downwards.
CCCGTTATTGAGTTTTAAATTGTGTTACTAACCCGATTTTGTTTTATACAAGGTTGTTTTTTTTGTACGTGAAATCCGTTTGCCCACTTATTAGTGAGGGAACGCAATAACTTTTGTTGTACAACTTTTCTAATAGCGCACAAAATTTTCAACTTCCCATACAAAGTAACGTAAGTGATCAAAACATTTTAGATGGGAAGTTGATAATTTTTTGTGTGTTGTCAGCAAAGTTGTAAAGCAAAATTTGTTGCTTTCGACCTGACTAACAAGTAGGCAAACGGATGTCAGGCACAAAAAATAACCTAGTATACAGATAAGCCAATAATCCTTAGACTTTGTTTCACCACTTTGTTTACAATCACAGCGCGCAACTGCGCGAGCCTCCGATGTAAACACGTCCACATTATTCTGTGTATTTCCCGCATTTCTACAATAAGAAAATTTGTCAATTTTACAGGGTGGAGGCATAATCTGTTCTCTCAAGGCGGCGCGGATTTCTTAGTACAGTAGATGCCATAACCACCAGTGGTAAATCACCCCAATCTAAACTAATTAATTACCAAATATTCAGCTTTCATCACTACAGAAGCATATCCTCCCATTTTTAGGGTTCCGATACCAAAATGGTACAAAAAAGGAACCCTTATGGTGCGACTTTGTCTGTCTGTCTGTCCGTCTGTTTGTCACACCTGTATATCTCGGCAACCGCTCACTTGACCGGTTTTTTTCTTTCGTACTTCATCTTAACGAAATGCTTTGTTACTTGCGTTTATATTTCTTGTAAATCCACGACTTCTTCGGGTTTTTAGCCGGAACTGAAAGTTCCTGTCGCCATTATTTCTGCGCTCCGACTACAGGCGTAATCTCTGAATTTTTCGTCTTTCAAGGGATTAATTAAAATGTATTTTGTCATGTATCCACTTGTTTCTTTTAGTCCAGACTGAGATAAAAATTTACGGTGGTTGAAACTGTGCATTAAGACTACGAAACTGTACAACTTTCCCAGGAACATACTTGATTCAAATTATTTATTTTTTACCAATGATTACTACGTGAGTCGGCTACCTAACCTAGGGGATTCAACGACAGCACTGGTTTTTACAAAGAACGATTGTCATCCGACCTCCTCAACCCAGAGGGCAAACTAGACCCAATCCTAGTGTCGACGACGGAGGTTGCCTGCTAGCCTGATGCTGGCAGGCTTCTGTAAATATGTATATTCAAACTTAGACTTAAGCAAATTCCAAATTACGACATTGATTAGTTTGGCAGTCTCTACTTGGTTTGCTTGTAAATACTGTGTATTTACTGTTTTAATTATATTTTATTAATCTGAGGAGCCTAGACTAGGCTTTGCCAGGTTAGTGGCCAACCAGGGTAGCCGGGATCAATGGCTTAACGTGCCTTCCGAAGCATGGACACGTTCTAGGTCTTGTGCCACTAGCGGTCACATATCTGAGTTCTGTCTGACCACGGCCCAAGGCGATCCGTCTTCTTATGCGGGACATAAAATGCTGTTGAAAAGCGAGTGTATACTGCTATCTTTAGTTAAATTTTTCGCTGATTAATACAAAGATACAGCTAATGCACCGAAAGTACTAGTTTTTGTTAGAAAATTTTGGTTCAATATTATCATTGTGGGTGTACGATCTATGTAGTACTTGCGGTCCATTAGCTGTGACTTTGTATTAATCAGCGCAAGACATCCTAGGTAGCTAGCGCTGGACCAGTCAGAGCGGCAAAAACGACAAGATCCTCTTCAGGTCGCCAAACCCTCACAAGGTCCAATAATATTATAGATCTCTGGTTAACGAAATATGAGAATAAGGTTTATTTAAAAAAAATACTTTTCATTTAATTTCCCAAGCTTTGTCTTAGCTCATTTATGTGCAGATAACTTGTATGATTCAAGAAAAAGATCGGAGGGATTTTTACTCGTAAATATTTTTTTCGTAATTATTTCACTTGTTCTTTGGGATTGGCTGTTGAGTTTTAACAATAAGTTTAAGGCTGAAATTCAGAGTTTCCTTTTTCAGTTTTAGATTTCATGTATAGTTTGATGAAATTAAACGAAGCGAGGGATCTGTCTGATAGCTGTGTTCTCTCTGCCTACTCCACAGGGAAAGAGGCGTGATGTTATGTATGTATGTCGAAAAATTAAAACCACTTCGTTACGTTAAATTAAGTAATTATTTTCAGGCCAGAGGTACCTACTTACCATCTCGCTCTCATACCTACGTATGTTTGGTTAATTAAAAACAAGTTAACCTAAATATTCAGGTCTCTCGAGGAGTGTACTACAATTTTGATAAGGTGCGAGGTTCGGTACCAAATTCTGGTTCTACTCCACTGAGGGTTATTCCAGTAAGAACATTGGGGTGGTTGCGGTTGAAATCTCATTAAGTTTGATGTATTGCATGAAACACTAGAGAACTTCCGGGTTAGCCATGAACGGTATCGAATGGCAGAACCGCAAGCCGATATTTGGGATCAGTTTAAATACGGCTGTCACTATCTCGTTTCCTTTATTGGCGGGATAATGGGAGTCCTTTGTGATTTGCGGGTGTATTTCGATGATATCTGCGGATGAAACTCAAAAATTCGATGCATTGTCATATTCTGCGAGCTTGCACGATGCTATGATGTCCAAAATTAAGGAAAACAAGACGCCATATTGCGTTGAGTAAAAATATACAAAACGTTGTGAGTTTCGATGCTATCGTGGTAAGAAAAAAAAACTTGAGAAAAGGATTTGGTAGTATGGTTACATTTTTTTAAATGCACACATTTTTTTTGCATAATACACAGGGAAAGGAGACAAAATCCAGAGTTCCCTGTGTGTGTGGTTTTCACTACCTGTAGAGAATTACACCTTTGTGCAATGGATGCAAGTTTAAAATAATTCAGAGATACTTGCTCAGAATAGCCCCGCTAGCAACTCTCACCAGATTGCTTTTTAATGCCAGTTACCGCCCTCGTTTACCTATTTAGCACAATATGCGACACCTAAAATAACGTATGATAATGTGCGTTAATTTGACTTTGATACAATAATTTTTTATAATGTTTTCAGCATCCGCGCTTGATTTTTTGTATGTTATTTAAAACACATACCTGCAACTTTTTCTTTTTATTTCAATCAGATAGGAGCAGTTTTTTTTACGTTTTTTTCTATATACTTACAAGTTTTGAGCCAAAAATGGTTGAATTTGTAGGAACGACCGATTTATTTTCTTGTTAGGTTTCCATACCTCAAAAGAAAAAAACGGAAGCCTTATAGGATCACTTTGTTGTCCGTCTGTCTGTCTGTCTGTTTGTCTGTCTGTCTTTCTGTCAAGACCCTTTATCTCACGAACGGGTAAAGGTATCAGGTTGAAATTAATACCATATATTAGGATCCATAAACCACACAAGATCTGAAAATTTAATTTTTTTACAACGACGCAATATAAAGGCATTTTATGTCCTCATCTCCATACATTTATGCAAAAAAGCAAAACCTACAGGGTACTTCCTGTTGACCTAAAATTAGAACGAACACAAGAAGCTAGGTCTTACAGTACAAATAATGGGAAAAGTCTGAAATAATTAAATATTACAACTTTTCTCACAACTAATGGTAACCAATTGTCGTGAGCTCCGGTTTCAAGAACATTCATATAAGAGAGGGGTCAAGTTGGATGGTCGCTGAGGCGATTTTTGTTTAGTTCTATTTTAAAAACGGAAACACTTACAAACTTGAAAATTGGTATGTTTATAGTGCATAAGCTATAAAATAACAACAAATAATAAAATTTGGTCAAGCGCGTGTCGGACTCAAAAAATCTAGCACATTAACTTACTGAAATTTCAACTAATACAATTATGATTATGTGGTGGTACGGAACCCTCGGTGCGCGAGTCCGACTTGCACTTGGCCGGTCTTTTTTTTTCATTCCAAATCTCTTTGGGTGAGTTGTTAATTTTAACATGATAAAATTGCGTGATTTTGCCTGAGGCCCAGAATTTTAATAATTTTAAGGGCGTATTCTTGAGGCCAAATGCAAAATTTTATGTTATTTTTGAAATTAAATTTAAAGTATTAATAAAAAAATTGGGGGTTTCTGGTTATTCCTCTAATTTCGTTTACATATTTGACGTTCAGAGTCAGACAAAACTTGTTGACTCCATCACTAAGGCTAGATTAGTCGTCTTTTTCGACAACCATGGGGAGAGTGGGGTGCAAATAATTCGATGCGTCAGAGATTTTTATTTGCATAAAACAGCTCTAAAACAAAGTTGAAATTGGAGAAGGGGTTGTTTCACCCTGCGAAGGAGCTTAATTCTCGAATAACGGCATAAGGTAGAGAAAGGTGTGACAAAGGCGCAGAAAATGAATGTAGACCTTTTACTTTACCTGTCCAAACTTTGTTTGATGAGAACACACTTTCCTCGCCCTCGTTCACAATGCCTGATGAGATGACAGTCACGAAAAAGGGGTTGTTTCTAACCAAAAACTTTTTTTGTATGAAGTGACGCACTTTATTTACATATTCTATCAAAATGTAGAAGTGTATTGATTGTTACTTATTTTTTTAATAAACTCGCAAGCAAAAAATATCCTCTATATTGTTATAAAATCGTGAATCAATTGCCTGTACATTGAAGATATTTAAAAAAAATCATTACAAAATAGTAATTTGATGCTTCGGAATCCAAATCACAAATTTTTGTACTTTTCGTCTATTTGTTTGTTATTTTAAATCGATTTCTATCTAGATCGATTTTTCACGGCTGAACCCCCCATATAGTAAATTTCATCGAAACACACACAGCGCACATAACAGTAGTGGTGAATAAAGGGGAAACGTCCCGTCAACTTGGCATGAGCCACTTGTGTATTCGACTTCGAGGAAATAACACACTGTTCGAATTTAGCTGTACTTCTTACCTTGTTTTTTATGTTTACACCATAACTTCACAGTTTTAACACTAGTTTCTTAAACACTAGTAAATTTTCTTTATTAAATTAAGGGACGTAAGTCATGTTACGTAAGTATGTAAATAATAAAGCTTTTAAATTCCAATGTTAAGATTTTCCTAGACACTCGAATCTAAACCATTTGTGAGATAGGCTATAAGGTCGATAATAAACCGACAGGTTATCGCCAAATATTAATAACATACGTAAATAAACATCTTCGAGTATGTTTCAACATGTTTCCCGGTTATAAAACGCAGCTCATACACCGACTTACATTTTCGTGGTTTAATTTGCGTGCAGACGAGAGAACTAGCAAATGCAATTAACTTTTACGACTTTCATAATATTTTAGAACTTTATTTTTATTAATTATTAGTAACTGACTATACCGTTAATTTTTAGTACCATTTTGTTTGCATTTTATTTTTAGATATGTACTTTTATTGTACTATCTAGAATTATTATTTATGCAAAAAGGAGATAAATTCGAACGAGCTGTTTGAAAACGCAATAGTTGAGTTGGAAGAGCGTTGGCTCGGTAAAGCAAAGGTTTTAGGTTCAAGTCCAGCTCGCATCGAAATCATCGAATGTTTCTTCACTACATCTAATAAAAAATCTACTCGTTTGTGTAGCCTGAACAAAGCAAGTACTAAGTTGACTGATATTAAACAAACTTCTTCCTAAATAGGACGTTTTCGTAGATATATTGAGTTTATGTACGAACTTATTATTAAATTCTACATGATATTACATACAGTTTATCTGAGAAACTCATGAGTAAAAAGCTTAATAAGGGGTTGAAAGTTTCACAAAATACGGCGTAAAGGCGTAAGGGAGGGACCTCATAAAGGGTGTAATTGAAAGTTTCCGAAAACTGACAGTCAGTCAACGTTACTGAACGACTTTTAGTAAATAAAACTTTCAGGGAAAACGGCCTCCATGCAAAATTCCAAATTTGATTGAACAGTTTGTATGGAGAGGCCAATTTTTCTATTCTCTTCCTGTAAGTTTTATTCACTAAAAGTTGTTCAGTTACGTTGAATGATAATTTCCCTTTCAGTTTTCGGAAACCTGTCCCTTACACCCTATGCACAAGGTGTAAGAGAAAGAACGGGTGATTCCGAGTCAATAATACTGACTTTCTTCAAGAAACCATTCCCACAAAAAATGGAGTTACAAGTGGTGCAGTTTTTGTGAGAAGACAATGAACGTTATGGCCTATCTTAATAGAGATCACTCTGTGCGCGAGTCTGACTCGCACTTGTTCGGCTTAATAAAATATAATAAAATTTCAATTCAATTTAGTAATAATATTAGTAATAATAATAACGATAATTGTTGCGGACGGCGACACGGAACGCGACTCTCAAGTACCAGAGCAAGCTACGCACGAACATCACCCGCCCCCGCGCCCCGCACCGACGCCGCGAGAGCACAAAGCGAGCGAGACGGCCAGCGCGTGCGAGCGAGATAGACAGCGTGCGCTCGGCGTGACGCACGCTAGTTACGGCCGGCGCTAGCAGGATATAAGCGCGGCCAAATCCACCATTCGACACAGGGATCTCGCCTGTCGCGTCGAGGAGGTCAGATCCAGTCCGCGCACTTTTTCTGACTACCCACATTCGGTAGATATTACCTCGCGGTGGGTATTCTGGGTTGTTTACATGACGTGAGGAGCCCAGATACCCACAAACCGCGTAAGATCCACCCACCTCCCCCCGGCCCTTCCGGGGGTAGGCTTTCGTCTGCGTGTGGACGCGACACCCAGCACGCTGCCTTCTAGGGAGACATGACTCCCCCTGCCTCCATCGCAAAGGTCAAGAAGCGACCCAAGGCGCCACACAATGTTGCCAAGGCCTTCTACCTTAAAGAAGAAACCGCGAACGAGCGCGCCTTACAGTCGTCCGCCTCGCCGCCGCTTCACCGCACCCCGTCGAAGCCCCCCGCAACCGCGGGCCCCCGACAGCCGCCTCTCTGGGCGATACCGCCCATGCCTCAGAGCCAATCAACCTGGACGCCGCCGACGCAGGTCCCATGGCGTGACCCGCGCCTCGAAAGGAGGGATGGGCCCTCGGGTCCCCCCCCCGCCCCGCAACCGGCACCCCGCCGGCTCACACCGTCGCCGCAGTCCGCGTCGCTAGCCATGCAAGCCATGGACCAAACCACGACGCCGCCGCCGTCTACGTCGACGGCCCCCGCACCGACGCTGCCACCTACCCCGCCCCCCGCCTCATACGCGGGTGTGACCGCCAAGTCCCGCTCACCGCCCCCTTCTCCGGTGAAGACGCAGACGCCCCCAACCACGCAGCCAGTCGCAGGACAGTCCCGGTCGACGCGGAAGCCACCGCCCATCGTGGTGGACAGCTTCCCCGACTGGCCCCACCATCTTCGCGCGCTCAAGGAGCAGTTGGGCCGCGCGCCGAATGTGCGTCCCTACGGAAAGGGGATGCGCTTCCTGGCGCAAACCGCTGACGAGCTCCGGACCTACCAGCGCTACCTCACCGCGCTGGAGGGGCAGACCGGACTCTCGTGGTTCGCCTATGCGCCGAAGGAAGAGAAGCCGCTGAAGGTCGCGATCCGCAGCCTGCCAGCCGACACGAGCCCGGACGACATCACCGCCGAGCTTCGCCGCTTGGGCTATGAACCTGAGTTCGTGCGCCCCATCCATGCCCGCCAAGGACGCCCTGGATGCATCCATTTCGCCCAGCTCACCTACACGCCAGGCCTCACCCCGGGTATCTACGCAGTGAGCGAGCTCCTGTGCGTACCCGGCGTGAAGATCGAGGGAGGGCGTGGCAAACAGAGAGTCCCACAGTGCCACCGGTGCCAGCTGTTCCGACACAGCTCGCACAATTGTCACCGGCGGCAAGCCTGCGTCTGCTGCGGAGAGGAGCACCCGGCAAAGGAGTGCCCCCGTCCACGCACCGAGCCCGCCACCTGCGCGAATTGCGGGAAGGCCCATCCGGCGAACAGCCTTGCGTGCGCAATCCTGCGCCGTGAGGTGCGCAATAAGAAGGCCGGCACCGCACCGAGAACCTCCACCCAGCCAACAACACCGGCTAGGGTCGTCACCGTGCCCAAGGGAGAGTCGAACGCGCCGGGGTCACTCATGGCCTCCGCGAACGAGCCCGGTGGGCCGGCCAGGAAGAGGAGGGGAAGGAGGAGGAAGAAGGGGACCACCTCCGCCACTCCAGCCGCCGCCGCTGCCATTACAGCCGGCCTCATCCCGTCGCAGTTAGCAACTTCGAAAGCGGTCGCCGCCCCGCACACTGCGGGGAAGAAGGCGAAGCTAACGAAGGCGCCTCCCAGCTCAGATGCCACACCTACGCCGACTCAGATGCCCCAGGAAGCGGTCACCGCCCCACAAGACGTGGGCAAGATGGTGAAGCACCCGGGGGCAACCTCAAGCAAAGCTGCCGACGCGATAGACCTCGCCATCGAGCTCCTGCTCTCCGTCCTCAAGGCCGTGAGAGCAGGCACAGACCCGGTGGCAATAGTCACGGAGGGTGTCTCCATCCTGGCTCGCATGAGAACAGGATGCTGAGGCCCCTACCCTCCACACCAGGCAGCCCACGTCCACTACTCCCTGCCGAGTAGTCAGGACTGTGGGCCCCTACCACCAGCCCCCAACCACGACGTGCGCAGTGCGCGCGCGCCGCGCAAGCGTGCCGACGCCGCACCGCGCCCGCCCACCTCCGTTGAAGAGAAGCCGCCGCTGGCTCGTAGGCGCTCTAGAAGCTGATGCCTACAGGAAGCAGATGGAAGCCGAAGCCTTTACGCGACAGATGAACGCCGCTGTCGCTCAGAAGCTGTTTGAGATAGAAAACTCTGTCTCCCGGAAGAAACTACGTGCTGACCTCGCGGAACTCGCAGACGAGGAGCAAGAACGCCGCAACGAACCCGTCGGGCCGTCACTCAGCCATGTAGTAGAATGGCTGGATAAAGATCAGCAGCAAGAACTAACGAGTGAGATCCCTACCTCGTCGCTGCTTCACACTCCGATCGATCAACGGGGGGAGCCAGAACAGACCGAACCGAGGCCGCAGCGCAACCCGCCGCTGTCACAACCGATGCCGCAACGCGACCCACCGACGCCGCAGCAACCGGCGCCACCGCTACCGACATCAACAAGGCGCGAACATCTGCCGTCATCGCAGCAACATCTGCAGCGACGCGTGCGAACTCCTTCGCCAGATGCACCGAGGGCCGCGACATATCGCGACCGATCATCGTCACCGCGTGCCTCATGGACTGCGCCACATCGCGTCCGATCACCATCGCCGCGTGCATCAAGGGCTGCAACACACCGCGAGCGATCACCACCGCGGCACCACCAGCCTTCACCTCGTCGAGCTACGGTCACATGGCAACACGATTACTCCGAACTACGTCGAGAGCGATCACCGTCACCATACCGAACGAGGACATCGCGACGCGACCGATCTCCGTCGCCGTCTTCTTATTATGACGACCGACGACCAACTTCAAGCTCACGCCACAAGAGCGCAGAGCGCTTAACAGACACCATGGAGCGAATGATGGATCTTCGCCCGAAGTCTCACCAAGCATTGGAGTTACCAACGTTCAGCGGTGCCCCTACGGAGTGGCTACCATTCAAGGCAGCGTTCCGCGACTCAACGGCCCTGTACAAGTTGTCGCCGATCGAGAATCTGGGACGCCTCCGGATCGCCTTACGGGGGAAGGCAAGAGAAGCAGTATCATCCCTGCTGTACACCGCAAGAAGCCCAGACATCATCATGAGGTCGCTTGAACGAGCCTTCTGGCAACCAAGAATGGTCACCGCACGCATCATGGCCGATCTCCACAAGCTGCCACTTATGGACGAGACAGCGCAAGGAATGCATCGCTTCGCAATCAAGGTGCAGAACATCGTGTGCGTTTTGGAAGCTGTATCCAACATCGCCTTCCTCATGAACCCGGATTTAGCGCAAGAGGTCGTCAGCAAGCTAACTCCAACCTACCGCAAGGCATGGTGCGACTACGCCAGAAGATATAAAGATCCGAACGAACCAGAAATCTTCGCCCTGGCTCGCTACCTACTAGATGAAGCCGAGAACCAGATGCAGTTCGCATTCTGCACTGCACCTACGAAGCCGGCAGCCAACCGCGAACGCCCCACCACTCGGAACGCAAGAACAAGTCGGATGACGTCCACACGGCAGCCTGCCCAAGTCTTCGCCACCTCCGCTGAACCCGAACTCAAGAAACGAACCTGCTTGTGTTGCGGAGGTGAACACCCACCGGAGCAGTGTAAGAAGCTCAAACAGATGACCGTCTCCGGCCGATGGGAGTGGGCAAAATCAGAAGGTGTGTGCTTCCGATGTCTATCAAACAAGCACCAACGGAGCCGATGCAAAAGCAAGAAGTGCAGCATTGAAGAATGTCGACACACGCATCACGTCCTACTACACGACGCTACACGAGCTCTGCCGCCACCAGAGCAACCAAGGCCTGCCGAAGAGGAGACGCACGAGACCGTCGCCGCAGCTTCTCACGACGGGACGAGTAGCAGAAAGGTGCTGCTCAAGATCTGCCCAGTCTCCATCCAGGGACCGAACGGGGCAGTCAAAACCTACGCTCTATTGGATGAAGGTTCAACAGTCACACTGATCGACGAGGAACTCGCACGCTGTATCGGCGCTGAAGGCAAACCAGCGCCACTGAACTTAAGGAGCGTGTCTTCGGTCAGCGCTGAGCCTACCAGTCGACGCGTCAGCCTATGGGTGCGAGGGCGCAACATGAAGACGCACAAGATCATCGCTCGCACAGTACAAGAGCTAAAACAACAAGACCCCGGCTCCTGATCGGTGCCGATAACTGGGACCTAATCGTCACCCGAGAGCTACGCGCAGGCCGCCGAGATCAACCCGCAGCCTCACGCACTTCAATCGGATGGGTACTTCACGGGGTTCTACCACGCAACAAGTTCCCAGCCTGCGAAGAAGTCCTGCACATCTGCACGTCCCCGAACCTAGACGACGCAGTGAAGAAGCAGTTCTCCCTGGATTCCCTTGGCAGCACGTCAACGCAACGACCGAATCCGAAAGAGCGTCGTGCCGTCGAGATATTTGAGAAGACGGCGCACAGAATCAACGGGCACTTCGAAGTGGGACTTCCATTTACAACGAACGAACCGAAGTTACCTCCGAGCTACTCATCGGCCCTGAACAGACTCCGAGGCATTGAGAAGAAGCTTGACAAAGATCCTGAGCTTCGCATCGAGTATGGACGACAGATCCAGAACCTGCTCGACAAAGGCTACGCGGAAGAAGTGACAGGAGAAGAACCAGCAGAACCGAAGAGCTGGTACCTACCCCACTTCGCGGTGAGAAACCCCAACAAGCCGAAGAAAATTCGCCTGGTTTTCGACGCTGCCGCCACATCCAACGGTGTCAGTCTGAACGACCATCTCTTAGAGGGACCTGATCTACTACGACCTCTAATTGGGATCCTCTTCCGATTCAGAGAAGAAGCGGTCGCCGTCACAGCCGACATTGAAGAAATGTTCCTGCGGGTTAAAATTAGACCTGAAGACCAGTCCGCACAACTGTTTTTGTGGCGAGGAGAAAATCGCCACAATCCACCGAAGGTATACAAGATGACTTCGATGATATTCGGTGCCAAGAGCTCACCTTTCTTGGCACACAGCGTCAGAAACAAGAACGCTGAAGAGTTTGCTGCCAACTTCCCACAAGCAGCCAAGGCGATCACCCTCAACCACTACATGGACGACTACGTGGATAGCATGGCAACAGCAGAAGAAGCTATCAAGATCGCCAAAGACGTCGCCTTCATCCACTCGAAGGCAGGCTTTAGCATCCGTGCATGGAACTCGAACGATCCACGAGTGCTGGCTGCCTTTCCCGCCGAAGATCGAGCCACTCAAGACACGAACCTGGGGCCGACTCCAAGCAACGAAAGAACTTTGGGCCTCGTCTGGATGGCAGGACCGGACCTGCTGACATTCAACACGGCAATGAACCGCGTGCCACGGGAGGTGCGCTTTCTCCACCGCGCACCCACCAAACGGGAGTTCCTCAGTGCGGTCATGTCCATATACGACCCACTAGGCCTCATCAGTCACTTCGCCATCAGCGCCCGAATACAGCTACAAGAGCTATGGCGCATCAAACTTGGCTGGGACGACCCAATTCCCACCAAGCCCGCAGAGGAGTTCAACAGATGGCTGCAGAACCTGGACAGCGTCACGAACCTGCGTCTAAGAAGGAGATATGAGACAGAAGGCGAGAAGGAGTTACATGTATTCTGCGATGCCAGCGAACAAGCCTACGCCACCGCTGCCTACTGGCGGGCAACCAAGCCTGACGGGACCATCACTACCTCATTGGTCGCCGGCAAATCGAAGGTTGCCCCCCTGAAGACTACAACAATCCCGAGACTTGAACTCCAAGCCGCCCTCATCGGAGCCAGACTAGCCAGGGCCATCACAGAGGAACACAGAACTCAGCCGAGCAGAATTATCTACTGGACAGACTCCAGAACAGTCCTTCACTGGATTTATAACGACGAGAGAAAGTACGACACCTTCGTCGCCAACCGCCTGGGAGAACTTGGCGAGCTAACCAGCCCGACCCAATGGCGATGGGTACCTACCGGACAAAACGTCGCCGATGACGCCACGCGGCAACGCCACAAGCCCGTGGACAGCAACGATCGCTGGTATACGGGTCCAGCCTTCCTGCAAGAACCAGAACGAAGCTGGCCAGAACAACCCACCGATCTACACGACCAGAACGAACATGAAGATGTCGCTGCTCACATAACGAACGAAGAAGACTCGAGCCTGCCCGATATCACACGCTTTTCGGCATACGAGAGGCTCATCCGCACAACAGCTCGAGTCCTATACTTCACTGACAAGTGCCGCAGAAGAACGACGACCTTAGAACTGCGACACATCGAAGCAGCAGAAGCCCTCTGGATCAAGCAAGCCCAGAGAGACGCCTACTCCAACGAAATTGCGACGCTACAGGCCGGAGAATCTATCAAGAAGCAGAGCCGACTCGCTGCCTTAGACCCATACATCGACGCAAATGGAGTACTGCGTGCCCGGGGGAGGATTAACAGAGCTACAGCCGCCCCCGATGAGATGAAGACACCGATCATTCTGGACGGCCGCCATCCCTTCGCGCGTCTGCTTGTACAACACGCCCACGCAAGAGCAGGCCACGCCAACAACGAAAGGGTGGTCAACGACCTACGACAACGATACCACCTGCAAGGACTTCGACCAGTGGTACGCAGCGTGGCCTCCAGATGTCAGCTATGCAGAATAAGAAGATCTACGCCCGCCATCCCGTCGAAAGGCGATTTACCAGCTGCCAGAATGGAGCCATACAGTCGGCCCTTTACCAACACAGGGGTCGACTACTTCGGCCCAATGACCGTGAAGATCGGCCGACGACACGAGAAAAGATGGGGAGCGCTCTTCACATGTCTCACCACGAGAGCAGTACACCTAGAAGTGGTGCCCTCACTATCGACGGACTCAGCAATCATGGCGCTGAGAAGAATGGCAGCACGACGAGGTTGGCCCCGCATCATCTATAGCGACAACGGGACCAACTTCCGGGGGTCCGACAATGAATTTCGACGAGCCTTCGAAGAGTGGCTGCCTCAACTTCAAGATTTCGCGCTCACACAACGCATCGAGTGGCGCTTCATACCACCGGGTGCCCCGAACCAAGGCGGCGCGTGGGAGCGACTAGTGCGATCAGTCAAGACTGCACTCAAAGGAACGCTGCATGAACAAATACCATCAGAAGAAGTGCTGACAACCCTCTTGGTGGAAGCAGAACACGCGGTCAACAGCCGACCGCTCACCCACGTTCCGGTAGAACTCGACGACCCTGAGGCGCTCACCCCGAATCACTTCCTGATCGGGACATCATCAGGCCTTCCCTGCACCGGACCTTGCACCCAGTTGGATCGACGCGCCTGGAGAAGAAGTCAAGTGCTAGCAGATACCTTTTGGCGACGCTGGGTCACTGAATACCTCCCAACCTTAGTACCGAGGGGAGGTACAACCACCAACAACAACATCGCTGTCGGAGACCTCGTCATCATCACCGACCCGAACATGCCACGGAACGTGTGGCCAAGGGGAGTCGTCGCACGCACATTTACCGGCCCCGACGGCGTAATCAGAAACGCAGAAGTACGCACCAAGGCTGGCATTATACGACGCCCTGTAAGAAAGCTCGCCGTCCTACCCATATCAACAGGGGCTGCGGGCTCTCGCCGGGGGGAGAATGTTGCGGACGGCGACACGGAACGCGACTCTCAAGTACCAGAGCAAGCTACGCACGAACATCACCCGCCCCCGCGCCCCGCACCGACGCCGCGAGAGCACAAAGCGAGCGAGACGGCCAGCGCGTGCGAGCGAGATAGACAGCGTGCGCTCGGCGTGACGCACGCTAGTTACGGCCGGCGCTAGCAGGATATAAGCGCGGCCAAATCCACCATTCGACACAGTTCGAAGCTGAGTGATCGTCCAGTAATCAACTGTCAACCGTTCCAGTCAACTGAGTGAATCGTCCAGTCTACTGTGAACTTCCAGTCTACAGTCGAGAACTCTCCTGTAGTGAACAAACCCTCTACAGTCCACTTGAAGAAGAGTTACAGTCTACAGCTCAAGAATACAAGTGCACAGTACAGTCGAAGATACAGTTCCAGTTCTGTCTACAATCCGAACACAGTTGGAAACAGTCAGTTGTACAGTGCAGTGAACAAGTGAACGTTATACAGTCCACTCAAGGAGTTGACAAGACAGTGAAAACTAGTTAGTGACTAGTCAGTGTCAGTGCCAGTGCCCGCGAACTCGTCTGAGCCTGCGTGCTCGTCACTTGTTAAGTTTTCTGTTTGACTCTTGTTATTACCTGTTGTTATCGTTGTTTGAACTAGTGTGTTTAATAAAGACGATTTGTAAACTTGATCTCGTGTTTAAGTCACAAAGCACCCGGTGAACCCCGAACTCGTGTTGGTGTAGCCAACAATAATGCTTTCTTACCTTGCGGCAGTTTCTATAAGTCCTTTTTTTGGCTTTCGAGAAAGTTGTTTAGTCATCATGACAACCCAATATCCCATGAAACGCCCACAGCAAGACGGGAACTCGCTCCAAAATTCCAGCTTTTGCTGAAACAATGTGGAGGGGAAGTACCATGCATCATGGACCGCGGTTGTTGTTGACCGCAGAAGGATGCTGCTGGCCCTACTCTGCTTCACTAACCCTTAGTCGCCTCTTACGACACCCCCGGGTAGAGATGGTTCGGTACTATCTTTGCCGGTACCGCACGGGGCAAAGATAGTATTTGTCTTTAATTTTTCTCTAAATACGTCTCTTATGCCCTGTGTTTTGGTGGGTGTGTCGAGTACATGGAGCAAGGAACCACAGTCGGGTATGTTTGCATCAGCTGTCAAATGTCACGACTTCACGAGGCGTCGCGTCGCAATGTCCACAATTTGGACGTCCACCCTTGTCACTGCGCGCCGGCCTTTCCTGGCGTGTTTACCCAACGATCGCGAAACACAATTTGCGGAAGGTCAAATGAGTGATATTTTAAATGAGGAATACTTGCAGATAATTCCGCATGGGATTTAAATTTAAGAGAGTTTTTGGAAGGAAGTAGTTTTATCATGCGGTTGATCGAAGACAGGTGCTACGGCGGCGTAGCATTAAGGTTACAGCGTAGCATAACGCTACAAAGTGTTGTTTCTGGTTAAAATAATGCAACACTAGCCCTTTCTGACTGTCTATTACTCTTTTACGGCTCGACTGCTAACCCGATTGTACTAAAATTTTGTATGGAGATAATTGAAACCATTATTTTGGAAGTCAACGTGGACTAATCGTGAGGATTGATAGCAAATTAAAATCTAAAGGCTCAAGCTAGCCTGAAAGTTTACCTACAATAGTATAAGACTAAGACTGTACGGCATGCTAATCTCATTACACAATGTGTGTGGTGACCGACTGCACAAGCTTAAACGGTAGATTAAAACCATGAAACTGATCAACTTTTCCCAAAGCTTTTTAGGTCGAAATATGAAAAAACAATTTCAACCTGCCATATGATACAAAATGTGCTATCAAATGATGCAGTTTGTATGGGGATCCGAATTTCTTTTTTCGTATTTCGAACTATTTTCCTTACGAAAAGTTACTCAGATTCATGGTTAGAACCTTCCGTATTTGTTTTATTATTCTTTTCAATAAGATTTCCATTTATAAGGGTGAAGTAAAAATAAATAAAAAATAAAATACCTATTAGTGATGTCACCAACTGGAAAATAGTATCCTTTGAGAGTCTAGGATAGTACAGAACGTGTTATCGAAGAGTCGTTAGCCGGTGTTTTTGTGACGGTAGACTCTGTGCAGATGTAAAACGCATTAATCACCCTTTGGCAGCCTCGTCGTTAGCAGATACGGCCTTTCAGGTTTGATAGGGACGTGAAATTAACGATATTTCAGGGAAAATATTATCTATTATCCCTTGTCTAGATAACCGGATTATCTAGGGGCACATTTTGAATTTGGAACGTCTTTTTGAAAATTAGGTTCTGATTATTAATAAAAATAATACCTACTAATTAATTATATTGTAATGTACTCTTACTTTCACACATCTATCCATAAATGAGCTACTGCTTTAAACCTACACACTAAATGTAAATCGTATGGGGTTTCATTCAATAATTGAAACATTTTACTGTGTTATAATTGTGACTTACTGTCAGCTCTTGATGTATGGTATGTATTTATATCCAATCCTGATGTATTTAAATTTCCACAATCCTTGTTATTCAAAAATTTTGATAGAAAGTTTTTGTGGTGCCAGCTTAGAATATAGTACTATCCCATCTCTTCTAGTGGATGTAATAGACGAGTTTTTTTTCTCGTATCGCCTGAACATACTGCCACCACCGCTGTCACTGTATGCCAGCTGTAATGCTAATAGACGTGGTGACTACGGTACACCCTTTCTAAGATATACCTACGACGCATTTTTGCTGTGAAATTCTGGAGCACCTCCAGCTCCTCCAGCTGTGAACTTTTATATCGGACTAGCTGTTGCCCACGAATTCGTATGCTTGAAATTCAGAAAAAGTAGCCTATATCGTTTCCTATGGATCAAACTATCTTTTACGAGTATCTTCAGCGGTTCAGTCGTAAAATCGTTACAGACAGAGAGAGCTATTTTTGCATTTTATATTATTAATTGGGATGGGATTCTACAATGACAATATAAAATCATACACCATTCTTAGTAAATTTTGCAAATAAATATGATATTTTTTTCCACATTTATTTTCATATCGACAAAAATGTTAAAAGTGTGCACCCAACACTATTGAAACACTGAGCTCGAGTCGACTAACTAGCGGATCAAACTTGAAACTTTTTGTGTGAAAAAGTTAACAGCAAGTGTTTATTTTACAAAGTTCCTGAGTTTGCCAATTCAATCTTGAAATTATAATGAAATTGCTAATAGGTATTGTTCTTTTAGTTTGAGCTTGCTAATGATAGCTGGCAGTTTAATATGATCATAATAGTTAATTTCTAATTTTATAACCGAATAAAAAGGCGTGCTACTTCTTCTGCTCACTTCACTGTCTGCATGTTCGGTTCGGCTTATTCTTAGAACTTGAGTTGTCTGTTGTATGAAAAAAACCGAACCGAACATGCTGAATCGGACATGTGTCCCTAATATTTTATAGTTTGGCAGAACTTGTTAGAAAAATTGTAAAACTGTTATTTTATATAAAATAAATCTATTATTTAATTTTTACCAACTGAACAGCCTACCGAAAACTGATAGGACATGATTTGTCACAGTTTTCAGTGAAAAAAACTTTCGAGCTTTGAGAGGCCAATTTTTTCAGAAAGTTTTATGTACTGAAACTTGTTTAGTTACGTTGACAGATTATGTCCTTTCAGTTTTCGGAAACCTCTAGCAGGGTACTTTTATATGGGATTCAACAATGACGATAAAAATTGTAGTTTTTACAACAAGTGCATAAAACATGACTTTTTTTTTATACAAGGCTTATTTAATTAAGCCGCGTTTAAAAAGTGTTTTATGGTCGAGTTATAAACTCTGCTTTTCACTTTGATTGCGAGGAAATAAAACGTAAAAGTAGTTTAGAAAAGTAAAAATAACTAAAAAATACCAGTTAAAAACTCCGAATATAAATATATTGTAAGTATATAACGAAATGAGGGGTTATTTCTTAAGAGTTTTATGGCATGACTGGCTGAAAAGTCAATTTAGAAGAAGAAATTACTTTTTTGACCAAGTGCATAAAATGCAATTTAAGGCTGCCTATACCGCATAAACTTCAACTTTTCGAGCATGAGACGTGAAAAAAATATTTTTAATTAGTTTTAAGTGAGAGTTACGATGCAATCGAAACGCAAAGAAAAGAAAGAAGACTATTAGACGTACTCGTATATTGTCTTTGGTTTTACTTGTAAATATGGTAATTTTCCGTTCTGTCCTTTACAACCTTTATACAAACTGTTCAATTAATTTTTTAATTTTGTATGGTAATGGAGAATATTTAAATATCCTCTTTTAGTTATTAATAAAAAATATAGAAATAATGTAAGATAGAAATAACATATAAAATGTGAAGTTTCAGTTTTAGTAGTTGTAAGTTCAGTTTTCCGAAAGCTGTCCATTAAACCCTTTATACATTGTGTAACAAAAAGGGTATTAAAACCCTTAAAGATGTGAATCTGCTTATGAAACTGAACAATCTTTTCCACGGAACCAACGAAATACGATATTTTCTACATACCATAGAAACTGCATCAGCTGATAACGCATTTGAATAAGAGAGAAAAAAAAATACTTTTCTGAGCAGCTTCACATTCTTTAGGCTCGCTTTACCCTTAGGAACCGACTTGAAAGAATAACAAAGTAATAAATTGTAGTAATGAGCAACAAATTGTTTTATTTTGTACTAAATTGCTTCGTAATGAGGACCATAAGAAGACTTGAGGTAGTTATTTTTAGCCTCAAAATTGTTCAAGGGTCATCAAATTTTGATAAATTGAGGATTGAGAAACACCTTTTGTTTTGCTTTCCACTTTGTTAATTCTATTCAAGAAGCATGATAATTAGACATAATTTTAACTAAGCTAAAATTTTATCCGTTTGGTGCCGGCTCAGAATAGAACTACCCCATTTCTTATGAGAGTGTTGTAAAAGACGAATAAGTGATTATATCCGGAGGATGTGCAGCAATGTCCTTCTGACGCCATTCAGTGGTCACAAACCACCGCGGTTCACTGTGCCAACGCTTATACAGGGTGTAAGGGACATGTTTCTAAAACTGATCAATCAACGTAACTGAACAACTTTCAGAAAATTAATAATAAAATCGGCCTCTCCATACAAACTGTCCAATCAAGTTTGCTATGTGTTTGGAGCGACCGATATCTTTTTTCCTTAAAATTTTATTAGCAAAAAGTTGTTCAGTTACGTTAACTGATCATGCCCTTTCAGTGTACAGAAACCTGTCCCTTAATCCTGTACTATATGTATTCCTAGTTGGCGGTGTTTACGTGCTTGCATGTGGCTTATGTAGCGAATGTTATCCACTTCTGGACATACTGTTCCCCTCAGAATTTTGCATCAAAAGATCGTGGTGATTTCGAGCAGCAGCAGATTAGCAGCCACAGACGCCACGCTTGTTAGCGCTGTGGTTGGCACATTGGACCACGGTACCCCACTCCTCATCCTTCGGTTAAATATCCCTTATATTACAACACCCACGAATAAAGAGGGGGTGGTTAGGTTATACAGCGTTTAACGGAAAGGTGTGATAATAAAGGGTGTTACCTGCCCATAAAACTGAACTCCCAAGAAACAAAGGTCATAGAACAAAATAAATTTTTGACCTACAATAGAAACTGCATTAGCTGATAGCGCATTTTGTATGGGAGGTCAAATTCGGTTGTTCGTATTTCGATCTATTAGTGTTAGTAGGAGATCTAACAAGGCGAACTTTGCACCTAAACCTGCTGGGATGAAACTTGGCAGGAGTCAAGTACATACCCATAGGTAACATTGTTCGATTTTGCATACACTTTTTTACCGAAATTAGTGGCATCTATATTGGACTGGCAACACAGCTGTCATATAGCTCAATGTCATCTTCAATTGTCATGAATCTTGCCGGCCGTGCGCGTTTGTTGAACGATATTTTTGCTTTTTGAACTATAATCTTTAAAATAATTTGTAATATATTGTAAAACCAGTGAGGCCTTTTGTTTGTTTCGCCCACTGCTGTTGTGAACTGTATTTGTTGTGAAAAGTTAATTGTCATTTCGACCTTGTAAAACCAGGTTATAATTATGGAACCAATTGGTGAATGAAATTACCTAGAATTCTCACACTCTTTGATGCCCCCTTTTTGATGTGAGGAACATTTTGTGACTTGTGTATTTGATGCCGGTGTCGAAGAACGCAAGACAGAAGACTTCTACATTTTCCCTTCCCTTCCATCCTTGTTTCCTTTCGTTATAAAGAAGACGGCCTCACCACCGGTGGTCGACCTTCATCAGCCGAACGGGATGTTTATGTAAGTGATAGATTAAGTACATACCATTTTCAGCCCTGCGCATCGCAGGCAGTATCATATAATCAGACAGGCTTGCTGGAGAAAGCCTTCCATTAGGATGCGACTGAGACGCGAACTACATATTTTTGACATTATGCCCCACTATAATGTCAAAAATATGTAGTTTTTTACTAGGTTGAAAATTGTATCTGTTGAACCGACGACATAGGTAGCTAGTTGAAAATTTCACGGAATATGTATTTTTAAACAAATGTATCACATTATATAATCTCTTTTTATTGTCTCTTTCGATAGTAATCTCAAAAATACAGGATTAATTTTGGGTTTTTTAAATTAGGATGTTTTTTTTACATTTTGAAAAACACCCAATACTTTTATGAGACTAATCGAAAGTGTCAATGAAAAGGATTGCATTCTCCAAAGTAACAAGTTATTTAAATACCCAGGAAGTCTATGATAATCAGGCAATTTTAAAATGCAAAAAAGAACATACTGTAATATTACGATCCTAATCGAAATGGTCATTATGAAGGATCGTCTTTCAAAAGTAACATAGTATTTAAATCAACGTAAGTCTATAATAATAAAACAATTGTTAATTTTTGGGTTTATTCTCGTTATATGGTTTATTCAAGTTTCACTTAATGCAAAATAATACAATACAATATTAACCGTCATTTTATACCATTCGTTCGCATATAAAGTGTTAAGTTACTAATTTTGGGACCTTATTACTTATTTTTCTGCAGAAACAACAAAAAGTAAACAGAAACAGCAATACTTATACAAAATTGAAAAGACTTCCGCTTTCTTGTTTTTCATTATTTCATACTTTGGAATTGAGGTAATAAGATTGACCAAGGTTTTGCGTTTTGTCGGTTCTTTTCTACCTCTTCCGTTTTGGCAGGGCCGTAAACAATTTTGACCGGGACCTGATACTCCATTTGTTTACAAACCTACCAAACATTATTAACTCCTATCTTCTCTTTTTCTGGTAGAAAAAAATAATTGAATAGTAAATTTTCAGTAAAACTTAATACCCTGTATCTCAGCCCGATATTAGTTACGGTAAAACTTTTTTCATGGTTATGTTTCTTGAGGGTAGTACTATCAAACAACATAAGTGGCCGCTGCAAAAAAAATGACGCCAAGGACCTATACAAATTTAATCAATGCCCATGTTATTGTTATGACAGTTTGTGTGTAACAAAAATCTATCTAACCAGCGTGGGCTGAAGAAGGACCGAACATAGCAGCCATGTTGGTCAAGCGAAGTTGGTGCAATTACGTTATCGACTATGTTTGTGGTATACACTACGCTTGTAACTAGATTCCGTTGTTTGTTTCAAAGGGATAGACGTCGAGTTTCCATTGAAAGCTAATCCTTATAAGGCCTTGGTCGGGATTGGGTTTGTGCTATTAGGCTATTACGAACAATGTTCCTAAAGCCACGATCACACCTAACTGAATTCAAAGACTAATTTGGCATACATTGCTGTGAGGCTTGGATATGTTAATTGCAATATCCTTACTTCAACGAGCAATGTAAGCCGAATTAGTTTCTGAATTAGGGAAGGTGTGATCGTGGCTTTAGGGTTCTGTTTCCAATGTTGGTGAAGATGGTTTGTTCTACTCAGTAATCTTACCGTGGCTTTCTATTCACTATTGCGAAAATTTTGCAGTAAGTGTAGCGACGCGTCACACCTGCGGAAATCCAGCATCGGAATGATCCGTGACGGATCTTTTTTACGTCAAGTCTGACATACTAGTGTGGAATTTCCGCGTAGGAAGTAACCGCAAGGTCCTGTCACTTGTGATATTTGCTTTGTGATTGCGGATTGTTCGGACGTGAAATTTCCGCGGATGTGTCGCTACACTTAGAAAGTAGTAGACTGATTATAATTCATCTTCGTAACATGTCTAAACAAAAGTAATTGTTGCATCTAACGCGAGGAATTAAGTAGTTGCTTTGTATGTACAAACGTGATACAAACATAGAAAAATTTCCCTAAAAGGTCTAGCTAAACCCAAATATTTTATAAAGATACCTCTAAATATTTTAACATTTAAATATTATCAGGTGAGCAAGCCATGCTGGCCAGTTTCCGTCTCCATCATCAAATCAGCTCTAAATCATAATAATATTGCATCATCATCCGATTTACATACGTATGCAATATTTCAGCTCAATCGGAAACCGGGAAGTGGGCCAAATTTAACTAGCAAGATTTGCTTACAGACAGACAGACACCGCGACAGGTGAAACTAAATAACAGCTTATAAAAACAAAAAAAAATGCACGATAAAATACAATTGTAAGGCTTCAATTTTGAAACAGTATACTTTTATCGCGCTTATTTCATAAACTTGACAAGCTCGTTGGTGTGGTTGGTAGTGAGCCTGCCTTACACGCCGTGGGCCGCGGGTTCGATCCCCGCCCAGGGCAAACATTTGTGTGATGAATACAAGTGTTTGTTCTGTGTCTGGGTGTTATTTATCTATTTATGTATGTACATCAATCTCTGATACCCATATAGTACAGGCTTTGCCTAGTTCAGGATCAGAGGTCAGTAGGATCAGATGACCTTGTGTGAAATGTCCCCAACTACGCGTCGCTTTGCAAGTATTAAGTTTGACGAGTTCTTGACTGTACAAGCTACGAAGGTACACTACCAAAATAATATCTATAATTGAGTCTAGATGAAACAAAAATGGTTGTTACTTGCCGAACTCTTCCAATAGTATTTGTTGATAAATAAAAACTTGGTATCTTGAAGAATGTGGTTGTTTATTGTAGTTTTACACTGTTTTTAATAAAATTCGACACAGTAACTTATTGTTGGAACCGAGGTACATAGCGTAATGGCCGGTCGCACGCGCGGACCAATCAGGATGAAGCGCGCTCGTCTTGCACAAAGCGCGGGAATTTGAATGTCTTAGTAGTGCATCGTTAACATCCTGGGGCCCCCTTGAAACGCAGGTTTCAAGCAGTTGACGTCTGGATTTGGAGTGGACACAGATGACTCAGAGCTCTTCTGATACATCCTTTCTTCGTAGTGATATCGACGACTCTAGTGACGCCATCAGGGCCTGGATGAAGCTGGTTGACTCTGCCTAGCAACCATTTCATTACTGGCAGCTGGTTGTCTTTGACGATAACTAAATCTCCAACCTTGACATTATATTTGTTTGTGCGCCATTTGACTCGCTGTTGCAATTCGGAAAGGTATTCCTTAGTCCATCGATTCCAGAATGCTTGACGTAGATTCTCGAGAATCTGGTAACGGTTGACAGTAAGACGCTCGACGACTGGGGACGGCAGTGCAGTTAACGGCCGCCCGATCAGGAAGTGCCCAGGCGTTAATGGACGTAAGTCCGAAGGATCCGCGGACAACGGTGTCAGCGGACGCGAGTTGAGTATTGACTCTATTTGTGCGAACAATGTACTAAGCTCTTCGAAGGTTAAACTAGAATTACCGGCTATACGTTTTAGATGAAATTTGGCCGATTTAACCCCTGCTTCCCAGATCCCACCGAAATTAGCCGCATAAGCAGGACTGAATTTAAAAATAATATTTTCACTGCAGGCAAACTCACAAACGTCACGGTTGCAAGCTCGCAAAAGTTTACCCAACTCGTTCATTGCTCCCACAAAGTTTCTTCCATTGTCGCAATAAATTATGCGCGGTTTACCGCGTCTACCAATGAAACGCTTGAGGCACAGTATAAATGCCGGAGTACTAAGGTCGCTAACTACCTCTAAATGTACGGCCTTAACGGCTAGACAAACGAAAATACACAAAAAACATTTTGATGTCCTACTCCCACGACCCTTCTTGCTAGATATGAGGAACGGGCCAGCAAAATCAACGCCACAATTCTCAAAAAGAGGAGCAGGAGTGACTCTAGGTTCCGGCAAATTACCCATTATCGGTTGTTTGATGGCTGCTGCTATGCGTTGACAGCGCACGCATTTGTTGACGACTGATCTGGCTAACATCCTTCCGCCTGTAGGCCAAAACTGATCACGAATAGAACTTAGCAATTGTTGAGGGCCACAATGTAGCAGACGAAGGTGCTCTTTTTCGAATAACAACTTGGTGAACTGATGCTTAGCATCAATCAAAATAGGATGACGTTTGTCGTAAGGACAATGTGACGCCTGATCTATGCGCCCACCTACTCGCATGATTTCATCATCGTCAAGGAAGGGATTCAATGAAATTATTCTGGACTTTGTGTGAAGTGTCTTGTTTGTGGTAAGTGAATGAATATCTTGTGTGAATGATTCCTGTTGTGACATCTTCGCGAGAGTGATAAGTGACTTTTCTAGTTCGACTGTGGTAAGATCTCCTTTAATTTGTGTAGATTTAGACTTACAATTGCTGATAAAACGCAGGACATAGGCAAAAACCCTTTGCAGCTTGTACAGTTTAGAAAACTTATGAAATGGTACGACATTTTCATGACATTGTATGTTTAATGTTATTTTAGTTTTTGTTTCAGGTAGCGGCGGCGGTGGAGCATCGACGCGGTTCTTCGAGGGCCACTCGCTTTCCGGTCTAGTCAAGAAGGATGGTCCGTGCCACCACAATGAATTATTTATAAGCTGCTGAGGCTTGACTCCTCTTGAAGCCAGGTCTGCAGGATTGGCATCGGTAGGTACATGACGCCACGCGTCTTGATCGGTAAGTTCACGTATTTGATCTATACGGTTACAAACAAAAGTCTTTAATGTTTTAGGCTGAGTTTTCAGCCATCCTAGAACGATCGTCGAATCGGACCAGAATATGGAACGAGAAACGTTGATCCGAAGCGATTTGATCACCTTAGCGAAAAGGCGAGCTCCCCGAAGTGCCCCAAGAAGTTCTAAACGTGGGATAGTCATTTCTGGCTTCAGTGGAGCGACCTTTGCCTTGGCGCATAGCAAATTGACGTAGACATTTCCTGAAACATCGATAGACTTCAAATACAGACATGCACAATATGCATGCTGCGACGCGTCGGTGAACACATGGGTCTCAATTTCGACAGGGTTGTCACATAGTACGTGTCGTGGAACTTGTATGTTCGTTATGTAATGCAGGTTATGGACAAATTCTCTCCATAACTCTCCGATCTCTTCTGGCACTTGTTGGTCCCAATCTAGTTTCAACAACCATAGTTTTTGTAGTAGCAGTTTCGGTGTAATAGAGCAGGGTGATAGCAAGCCTAGAGGATCGAAGACTCGACAAGACGTTGACAAAATGTTTCGCTTTGTAGTCTCTGGCGCAGCTTCAAGACATGCAGAAAATTGCAATTTATCAGTTTCAGGGTTCCACTTCAAACCCAGAACCGAGGACTCTTTGGAAAATGCTTGCGTTTGACTTATCGTGGGTATATTCTCAAAAATATCAGGAGCGTTTGTACGAAACTTTCGCAAATGAAAACAACCTTCAGAAAGTTTTTGAATGACGCCCTGCACTATATGCTTTAGCTCAGATTTACTGTCTGAACCAGTACTCAAATCATCGACATAAAACCCATGTTTAATTACATCAGCAACAGCTTCATCAGTGCACTCTTCGGCGAGCTGCACGAGACATCTTGTGCTGAGGTAGGGAGCTGAAGCTGTCCCATACGTGACTGTGTTGAGTTGAAGTGTTTTAAGGGGTTGTGTTTCATCGTCCCTCCAAAGTATCAGTTGTAATTTACGTTGAGAATCGTCTATCATAACTTGTCGGTACATTTTCTCAATGTCACCGGTAACGACATAAGTATTTTGTCTAAAACGCAACAGGATTGACATGAGGTCATCCTGGACCACGGGGCCCACCAGCTGAATATCGTTTAGAGATTTACCCGTGGAAGTTTTAGTCGAGGCGTCATAAACTATTCTTAAACGAGTGGTTTCGCTAGATTCGCGGATAATTGGAAAATGTGGGATGTAGACCGCAAATGACGGTGCACATTGTAGCTCGCGTAGGTGCCCTAAACTTTCGTATTCATGAATAAAGTCGGCATATTCTTTTTTCTGATTTTGATTTGTTTTACTTAATTTCTTTTCTAGATTAAGGAAACGTCTTTTTGCAATATAGTATGAGTCTCCCAGAGCCTCCTCGGGATTCTCACGTAACGGCATTAGGACCGAAAATCTGCCATTAGGCAGACGGACAGTATTCTTCACAAAGTGTGCCTCGCATATTTCTTCGTCTTTTGTAAACTTGGCTGATGTTAACGACGGAATATCTTCTAATTCCCAAAACTTAGCAATGCTCTGGCTAATCTCTTGACTGAAATTGCACCTAACTGTATCGCATTTATTAGAATTGGACCCAGTTGGACCAGCCACAAGCCAGCCCAATTTGCTTTCTTGTAGTGTGGGTTTGTTGCGCCCCAATTTGATTTGATTAGAATCCACAATTTCCCAAAAAACGTCTGCCCCCAATAGAACTTGTATTTCGGAGGGACGATAGAAACTTGGATCAGCAAGCGTAACATTGGAAGGCAAGTTAAGTCGTGAGGTATCTACCTCCACACTAGGTAGTGTGCTTGTAATCTGTGGAATCACTAGACATGACACATCGATGCGAAAGGAATTAACACGTGACTTTACTTGTAGATCGCAGTACTGTGTAACTTTAGTAGTCGCATTATTTATACCAGCAACGGACACTGGACTTGTTTTCGAACAAGAAAGATTCATAATTTTTTGCACCTTTTCGGTCACAAATGACGATTGGCTACCCGAATCGAGAAGCGCCTTCGCTTGGTAAGTAGCGTTAGTTTTAGGATTAACTAGTTCCACTTCGGCCGTGCACAGCAGTACCTGTCCAGAAATAGTAGCAGACAGGGACACAGGAGACTGCACGGTGCTGCTCGTAGTAGTGGTGTTTAAACTTGTAGTGTTCGTATTAGCGGTATGACATTCACTCGAATTATTAGAACAATGTCCTTGAGAAGTGTTAGTAGAATTGCTCTGATTAGCAGTAGCAGAATTGCCCTGATTGTTTGTAGCAGAATAACCCTGATTATTTGTAGCAGAATAACCCTGATTATTTGTAGCAGAATAACCCTGATTAGTTGTAGCAGAATTACCCTGATTTGTAGTAGCAGAATAACCCTGGTTTGTAGCTGCAGAATTTCCCTGTGTAGTAGTAAACGCATTTTGACTTGTAGAATTCGTAGGATAATTTTTATGCAATAATGTGTTGTGGTTTTTTCGACAGGTGTTGCATGGACCTAGGCGACAACGACTAGCATGATGGCCGGCGCGAAGACAATTTTGACACAAGTTGTTTCTTTGCACTTCACCTAATTTATCATCCACAGACATAGACTTGAACCTTTCACACTGGTAGATACGATGATTTTCATTGCAAACAACGCAGCCTCTAGAAACAGAATTTTTAGAAGAAGAAGCAAAAAATGAATTTGTCGACCTTCCATTATTGCTGAATGATTGCCTCTCTGACGACCTGGAAGAATATTTAGGCGCAATCTTGTTGAATTCCAGCGTTTCCAGCATGTCCGCCCTGCCTCGCAAAAATTGAAAGAAATCCTCTAAAGGTGGCGTGTCGGAGAAAGAATTCCTATGCTCCTCCCATTGACGACTTGTGGCGCCATCTAGTTTTGATGCCATCATATGAATTATTAATGTATCCCAAGAATCCGTGGGTTCACCTAATTTGTTCAAGGAATTCAAATTTTTTGTAAAATAGTCAACCATGTAACGCAGGGACTTGTAAGACTCTTTATTAATTGTTTCAAAATTAAACAATGCCTAAGGGCTCCCGCACACGACCGAGAATCGGTGGGCGATTATCGGCCAGGACAAGGACGGAAGATCCAGGTGATAACACGTCAGAGCGGGATGCCAACAAAAAATCGGTCACCGATTCTCGGTCGTGTGCGGGAGCCCTTTAAGTGGTTGTTGACCAAGATCCGCTTGTTATCGAAACGGTCACACAAATGTTGCCAAGCCACATTATAATTTTCACTTGTAAACTCGATCGATTTTATTACAACAGATGCTCCTCCTTCTAGAAAGGTACGCAAATAATGAAATTTACTGATTGAAGGGATTGATTCAATTTTGTTAATTAACTCGTCAAATGTATCGCGAAATTCTAGCCATTTTGTGTAAGTCCCGTCAAACGTGGGCAACTTAATTGTAGGCAACTTGACACTTATATTCTTATTTGAATGTGTAGATTTGTGTGTACAAGTTGAAGACTTGTTTGAATCATTGTCAGACTCGGTATGATTTGAATGAGAACTCTTTTTCTCTGTATACGAGTCGGTTACACAAGAAGCTCTAGCCATTAAAGTAAAGTATTGGTTTTCTATCATCTCCCGTTCATCAATTTGCTCTTGTAACTGTTCTTCTTCAATTAAACTATCAATTTTGTCTTGAATAATATCATAATCGCTTAGTGAATCTTGAAACCTAGTCAATTTTAACTGTAAGGCATTGACAACTTGTTTTGTTAAATCACCCGAAGAAATCAGTTCAATAGGTTCTAAATATTTCTGAAAATTAGTAATTCTGGCCTTTATACTGCCCCTTTTCCTTATTAAGTCTTGTAACTCTTCCTCCATTTTTATAAACACACTTTAGAAACCGTAAATAAACTTTGTGTAAGCAGTAGAAAGAGCTAAGCAAATAAAACTTATAAAAAATAGCCAAACCGTAGTAAGCCGCAATGTATTTCAAAGCGGCAATGTACTCGCAACCGTCCGCGGTGAGCCTGCGTGCAGAGTAGGTAGTTCCCGGTGACGGAAGCAGCCGCAGCTCGCGGCCCCGTCGGTAGGTACCTATACGCACGGCCCGACCGATGCGGTGGGTTCAGAAGGAAGCTCGAAGCGCACGGCGAAGTGCTGAAATAGTCGGCGTATGTATGAACTATTTGTTTAGTCTGGTGCTAGTTTGACGGGCACTGTAGCACACAAAAACGAGATAAAAACTTGACAAATTGCTTGAAAATTGCTCGAAACTTGTTTGGAATGGCACGGCAAACAAATAGCAAGGTGCTCGTGCGAAATTAGGGACAAATTATGCACTTTGACACGTCTAAACTTGTTGAAAAAACGAAGTAGGTATGTAGCTTATTTTGGTTGAAATTGACTTAAAAAACCAAAGGAATGACACTTGTTATTGTATGAAATTAGCACAAAACTGTTTGCAAATTGTTTGTTGATTGTTTTAGGTACGTACACCGTTCGCACAATAGAAATCATGACTCTATGACGCCGCCATGATCTTGGCGAATTTGAAACTAAAATTGGGCGTAGGTACTTCCCTTACGTGCGGACCGCAATAGCTTGGCGGATCCTGTCATTTCTTGATGATGATGATTGTAAACTTGGGTGCTGCTGTAGATCTGCAGCCTTGCTTGTATATCTGACTCCAAAATTTCGTCTCGGTTGCCGCTTGTTGTTCTGCTCGTAGAAACACGAAGTTGCCGGTGCCCAAGCAGAAATCACGTCGAGGTCTCCATATGTTACTTGCCGAACTCTTCCAATAGTATTTGTTGATAAATAAAAACTTGGTATCTTGAAGAATGTGGTTGTTTATTGTAGTTTTACACTGTTTTTAATAAAATTCGACACAGTAACTTATTGTTGGAACCGAGGTACATAGCGTAATGGCCGGTCGCACGCGCGGACCAATCAGGATGAAGCGCGCTCGTCTTGCACAAAGCGCGGGAATTTGAATGTCTTAGTAGTGCATCGTTAACATGGTATACCCACCCTGAAGAATGTGAAGCTGTCTACGGCACTGAATAACTTCGTCAGTTTTGAGAGGAATTCGAAAAGATAATTTCAACCTCTCTAATAAACTATTGTAAGCGCATTTCGTATGTCAGGTAAACAAATTATTTTCCATTTTGTATTATCGACTGATTCAACGTTAAAATCTGGCCAATAAGTATCAATGTCTGTCTGGATTGGGTTTGTGCTATTAGGCTATTACGAACAATGTTCCTAAAGCCACGATCACACCTAACTGAATTCAAAGACTAATTTGGCATACATTGCTGTGAGGCTTGGATATGTTAATTGCAATATCCTTACTTCAACGAGCAATGTAAGCCGAATTAGTTTCTGAATTAGGGAAGGTGTGATCGTGGCTTTAGGGTTCTGTTTCCAATGTTGGTGAAGATGGTTTGTTCTACTCAGTAATCTTACCGTGGCTTTCTATTCACTATTGCGAAAATTTTGCAGTAAGTGTAGCGACGCGTCACACCTGCGGAAATCCAGCATCGGAATGATCCGTGACGGATCTTTTTTACGTCAAGTCTGACATACTAGTGTGGAATTTCCGCGTAGGAAGTAACCGCAAGGTCCTGTCACTTGTGATATTTGCTTTGTGATTGCGGATTGTTCGGACGTGAAATTTCCGCGGATGTGTCGCTACACTTAGAAAGTAGTAGACTGATTATAATTCATCTTCGTAACATGTCTAAACAAAAGTAATTGTTGCATCTAACGCGAGGAATTAAGTAGTTGCTTTGTATGTACAAACGTGATACAAACATAGAAAAATTTCCCTAAAAGGTCTAGCTAAACCCAAATATTTTATAAAGATACCTCTAAATATTTTAACATTTAAATATTATCAGGTGAGCAAGCCATGCTGGCCAGTTTCCGTCTCCATCATCAAATCAGCTCTAAATCATAATAATATTGCATCATCATCCGATTTACATACGTATGCAATATTTCAGCTCAATCGGAAACCGGGAAGTGGGCCAAATTTAACTAGCAAGATTTGCTTACAGACAGACAGACACCGCGACAGGTGAAACTAAATAACAGCTTATAAAAACAAAAAAAAATGCACGATAAAATACAATTGTAAGGCTTCAATTTTGAAACAGTATACTTTTATCGCGCTTATTTCATAAACTTGACAAGCTCGTTGGTGTGGTTGGTAGTGAGCCTGCCTTACACGCCGTGGGCCGCGGGTTCGATCCCCGCCCAGGGCAAACATTTGTGTGATGAATACAAGTGTTTGTTCTGTGTCTGGGTGTTATTTATCTATTTATGTATGTACATCAATCTCTGATACCCATATAGTACAGGCTTTGCCTAGTTCAGGATCAGAGGTCAGTAGGATCAGATGACCTTGTGTGAAATGTCCCCAACTACGCGTCGCTTTGCAAGTATTAAGTTTGACGAGTTCTTGACTGTACAAGCTACGAAGGTACACTACCAAAATAATATCTATAATTGAGTCTAGATGAAACAAAAATGGTTGTTACTTGCCGAACTCTTCCAATAGTATTTGTTGATAAATAAAAACTTGGTATCTTGAAGAATGTGGTTGTTTATTGTAGTTTTACACTGTTTTTAATAAAATTCGACACAGTAACTTATTGTTGGAACCGAGGTACATAGCGTAATGGCCGGTCGCACGCGCGGACCAATCAGGATGAAGCGCGCTCGTCTTGCACAAAGCGCGGGAATTTGAATGTCTTAGTAGTGCATCGTTAACATCCTGGGGCCCCCTTGAAACGCAGGTTTCAAGCAGTTGACGTCTGGATTTGGAGTGGACACAGATGACTCAGAGCTCTTCTGATACATCCTTTCTTCGTAGTGATATCGACGACTCTAGTGACGCCATCAGGGCCTGGATGAAGCTGGTTGACTCTGCCTAGCAACCATTTCATTACTGGCAGCTGGTTGTCTTTGACGATAACTAAATCTCCAACCTTGACATTATATTTGTTTGTGCGCCATTTGACTCGCTGTTGCAATTCGGAAAGGTATTCCTTAGTCCATCGATTCCAGAATGCTTGACGTAGATTCTCGAGAATCTGGTAACGGTTGACAGTAAGACGCTCGACGACTGGGGACGGCAGTGCAGTTAACGGCCGCCCGATCAGGAAGTGCCCAGGCGTTAATGGACGTAAGTCCGAAGGATCCGCGGACAACGGTGTCAGCGGACGCGAGTTGAGTATTGACTCTATTTGTGCGAACAATGTACTAAGCTCTTCGAAGGTTAAACTAGAATTACCGGCTATACGTTTTAGATGAAATTTGGCCGATTTAACCCCTGCTTCCCAGATCCCACCGAAATTAGCCGCATAAGCAGGACTGAATTTAAAAATAATATTTTCACTGCAGGCAAACTCACAAACGTCACGGTTGCAAGCTCGCAAAAGTTTACCCAACTCGTTCATTGCTCCCACAAAGTTTCTTCCATTGTCGCAATAAATTATGCGCGGTTTACCGCGTCTACCAATGAAACGCTTGAGGCACAGTATAAATGCCGGAGTACTAAGGTCGCTAACTACCTCTAAATGTACGGCCTTAACGGCTAGACAAACGAAAATACACAAATAACATTTTGATGTCCTACTCCCACGACCCTTCTTGCTAGATATGAGGAACGGGCCAGCAAAATCAACGCCACAATTCTCAAAAAGAGGAGCAGGAGTGACTCTAGGTTCCGGCAAATTACCCATTATCGGTTGTTTGATGGCTGCTGCTATGCGTTGACAGCGCACGCATTTGTTGACGACTGATCTGGCTAACATCCTTCCGCCTGTAGGCCAAAACTGATCACGAATAGAACTTAGCAATTGTTGAGGGCCACAATGTAGCAGACGAAGGTGCTCTTTTTCGAATAACAACTTGGTGAACTGATGCTTAGCATCAATCAAAATAGGATGACGTTTGTCGTAAGGACAATGTGACGCCTGATCTATGCGCCCACCTACTCGCATGATTTCATCATCGTCAAGGAAGGGATTCAATGAAATTATTCTGGACTTTGTGTGAAGTGTCTTGTTTGTGGTAAGTGAATGAATATCTTGTGTGAATGATTCCTGTTGTGACATCTTCGCGAGAGTGATAAGTGACTTTTCTAGTTCGACTGTGGTAAGATCTCCTTTAATTTGTGTAGATTTAGACTTACAATTGCTGATAAAACGCAGGACATAGGCAAAAACCCTTTGCAGCTTGTACAGTTTAGAAAACTTATGAAATGGTACGACATTTTCATGACATTGTATGTTTAATGTTATTTTAGTTTTTGTTTCAGGTAGCGGCGGCGGTGGAGCATCGACGCGGTTCTTCGAGGGCCACTCGCTTTCCGGTCTAGTCAAGAAGGATGGTCCGTGCCACCACAATGAATTATTTATAAGCTGCTGAGGCTTGACTCCTCTTGAAGCCAGGTCTGCAGGATTGGCATCGGTAGGTACATGACGCCACGCGTCTTGATCGGTAAGTTCACGTATTTGATCTATACGGTTACAAACAAAAGTCTTTAATGTTTTAGGCTGAGTTTTCAGCCATCCTAGAACGATCGTCGAATCGGACCAGAATATGGAACGAGAAACGTTGATCCGAAGCGATTTGATCACCTTAGCGAAAAGGCGAGCTCCCCGAAGTGCCCCAAGAAGTTCTAAACGTGGGATAGTCATTTCTGGCTTCAGTGGAGCGACCTTTGCCTTGGCGCATAGCAAATTGACGTAGACATTTCCTGAAACATCGATAGACTTCAAATACAGACATGCACAATATGCATGCTGCGACGCGTCGGTGAACACATGGGTCTCAATTTCGACAGGGTTGTCACATAGTACGTGTCGTGGAACTTGTATGTTCGTTATGTAATGCAGGTTATGGACAAATTCTCTCCATAACTCTCCGATCTCTTCTGGCACTTGTTGGTCCCAATCTAGTTTCAACAACCATAGTTTTTGTAGTAGCAGTTTCGGTGTAATAGAGCAGGGTGATAGCAAGCCTAGAGGATCGAAGACTCGACAAGACGTTGACAAAATGTTTCGCTTTGTAGTCTCTGGCGCAGCTTCAAGACATGCAGAAAATTGCAATTTATCAGTTTCAGGGTTCCACTTCAAACCCAGAACCGAGGACTCTTTGGAAAATGCTTGCGTTTGACTTATCGTGGGTATATTCTCAAAAATATCAGGAGCGTTTGTACGAAACTTTCGCAAATGAAAACAACCTTCAGAAAGTTTTTGAATGACGCCCTGCACTATATGCTTTAGCTCAGATTTACTGTCTGAACCAGTACTCAAATCATCGACATAAAACCCATGTTTAATTACATCAGCAACAGCTTCATCAGTGCACTCTTCGGCGAGCTGCACGAGACATCTTGTGCTGAGGTAGGGAGCTGAAGCTGTCCCATACGTGACTGTGTTGAGTTGAAGTGTTTTAAGGGGTTGTGTTTCATCGTCCCTCCAAAGTATCAGTTGTAATTTACGTTGAGAATCGTCTATCATAACTTGTCGGTACATTTTCTCAATGTCACCGGTAACGACATAAGTATTTTGTCTAAAACGCAACAGGATTGACATGAGGTCATCCTGGACCACGGGGCCCACCAGCTGAATATCGTTTAGAGATTTACCCGTGGAAGTTTTAGTCGAGGCGTCATAAACTATTCTTAAACGAGTGGTTTCGCTAGATTCGCGGATGATTGGAAAATGTGGGATGTAGACCGCAAATGACGGTGCACATTGTAGCTCGCGTAGGTGCCCTAAACTTTCGTATTCATGAATAAAGTCGGCATATTCTTTTTTCTGATTTTGATTTGTTTTACTTAATTTCTTTTCTAGATTAAGGAAACGTCTTTTTGCAATATAGTATGAGTCTCCCAGAGCCTCCTCGGGATTCTCACGTAACGGCATTAGGACCGAAAATCTGCCATTAGGCAGACGGACAGTATTCTTCACAAAGTGTGCCTCGCATATTTCTTCGTCTTTTGTAAACTTGGCTGATGTTAACGACGGAATATCTTCTAATTCCCAAAACTTAGCAATGCTCTGGCTAATCTCTTGACTGAAATTGCACCTAACTGTATCGCATTTATTAGAATTGGACCCAGTTGGACCAGCCACAAGCCAGCCCAATTTGCTTTCTTGTAGTGTGGGTTTGTTGCGCCCCAATTTGATTTGATTAGAATCCACAATTTCCCAAAAAACGTCTGCCCCCAATAGAACTTGTATTTCGGAGGGACGATAGAAACTTGGATCAGCAAGCGTAACATTGGAAGGCAAGTTAAGTCGTGAGGTATCTACCTCCACACTAGGTAGTGTGCTTGTAATCTGTGGAATCACTAGACATGACACATCGATGCGAAAGGAATTAACACGTGACTTTACTTGTAGATCGCAGTACTGTGTAACTTTAGTAGTCGCATTATTTATACCAGCAACGGACACTGGACTTGTTTTCGAACAAGAAAGATTCATAATTTTTTGCACCTTTTCGGTCACAAATGACGATTGGCTACCCGAATCGAGAAGCGCCTTCGCTTGGTAAGTAGCGTTAGTTTTAGGATTAACTAGTTCCACTTCGGCCGTGCACAGCAGTACCTGTCCAGAAATAGTAGCAGACAGGGACACAGGAGACTGCACGGTGCTGCTCGTAGTAGTGGTGTTTAAACTTGTAGTGTTCGTATTAGCGGTATGACATTCACTCGAATTATTAGAACAATGTCCTTGAGAAGTGTTAGTAGAATTGCTCTGATTAGCAGTAGCAGAATTGCCCTGATTGTTTGTAGCAGAATAACCCTGATTATTTGTAGCAGAATAACCCTGATTATTTGTAGCAGAATAACCCTGATTAGTTGTAGCAGAATTACCCTGATTTGTAGTAGCAGAATAACCCTGGTTTGTAGCTGCAGAATTTCCCTGTGTAGTAGTAAACGCATTTTGACTTGTAGAATTCGTAGGATAATTTTTATGCAATAATGTGTTGTGGTTTTTTCGACAGGTGTTGCATGGACCTAGGCGACAACGACTAGCATGATGGCCGGCGCGAAGACAATTTTGACACAAGTTGTTTCTTTGCACTTCACCTAATTTATCATCCACAGACATAGACTTGAACCTTTCACACTGGTAGATACGATGATTTTCATTGCAAACAACGCAGCCTCTAGAAACAGAATTTTTAGAAGAAGAAGCAAAAAATTAATTTGTCGACCTTCCATTATTGCTGAATGATTGCCTCTCTGACGACCTGGAAGAATATTTAGGCGCAATCTTGTTGAATTCCAGCGTTTCCAGCATGTCCGCCCTGCCTCGCAAAAATTGAAAGAAATCCTCTAAAGGTGGCGTGTCGGAGAAAGAATTCCTATGCTCCTCCCATTGACGACTTGTGGCGCCATCTAGTTTTGATGCCATCATATGAATTATTAATGTATCCCAAGAATCCGTGGGTTCACCTAATTTGTTCAAGGAATTCAAATTTTTTGTAAAATAGTCAACCATGTAACGCAGGGACTTGTAAGACTCTTTATTAATTGTTTCAAAATTAAACAATGCCTTTAAGTGGTTGTTGATCAAGATCCGCTTGTTATCGAAACGGTCACACAAATGTTGCCAAGCCACATTATAATTTTCACTTGTAAACTCGATCGATTTTATTACAACAGATGCTCCTCCTTCTAGAGAGGTACGCAAATAATGAAATTTACTGATTGAAGGGATTGATTCAATTTTGTTAATTAACTCGTCAAATGTATCGCGAAATTCTAGCCATTTTGTGTAAGTCCCGTCAAACGTGGGCAACTTAATTGTAGGCAACTTGACACTTATATTCTTATTTGAATGTGTAGATTTGTGTGTACAAGTTGAAGACTTGTTTGAATCATTGTCAGACTCGGTATGATTTGAATGAGAACTCTTTTTCTCTGTATACGAGTCGGTTACACAAGAAGCTCTAGCCATTAAAGTAAAGTATTGGTTTTCTATCATCTCCCGTTCATCAATTTGCTCTTGTAACTGTTCTTCTTCAATTAAACTATCAATTTTGTCTTGAATAATATCATAATCGCTTAGTGAATCTTGAAACCTAGTCAATTTTAACTGTAAGGCATTGACAACTTGTTTTGTTAAATCACCCGAAGAAATCAGTTCAATAGGTTCTAAATATTTCTGAAAATTAGTAATTCTGGCCTTTATACTGCCCCTTTTCCTTATTAAGTCTTGTAACTCTTCCTCCATTTTTATAAACACACTTTAGAAACCGTAAATAAACTTTGTGTAAGCAGTAGAAAGAGCTAAGCAAATAAAACTTATAAAAAATAGCCAAACCGTAGTAAGCCGCAATGTATTTCAAAGCGGCAATGTACTCGCAACCGTCCGCGGTGAGCCTGCGTGCAGAGTAGGTAGTTCCCGGTGACGGAAGCAGCCGCAGCTCGCGGCCCCGTCGGTAGGTACCTATACGCACGGCCCGACCGATGCGGTGGGTTCAGAAGGAAGCTCGAAGCGCACGGCGAAGTGCTGAAATAGTCGGCGTATGTATGAACTATTTGTTTAGTCTGGTGCTAGTTTGACGGGCACTGTAGCACACAAAAACGAGATAAAAACTTGACAAATTGCTTGAAAATTGCTCGAAACTTGTTTGGAATGGCACGGCAAACAAATAGCAAGGTGCTCGTGCGAAATTAGGGACAAATTATGCACTTTGACACGTCTAAACTTGTTGAAAAAACGAAGTAGGTATGTAGCTTATTTTGGTTGAAATTGACTTAAAAAACCAAAGGAATGACACTTGTTATTGTATGAAATTAGCACAAAACTGTTTGCAAATTGTTTGTTGATTGTTTTAGGTACGTACACCGTTCGCACAATAGAAATCATGACTCTATGACGCCGCCATGATCTTGGCGAATTTGAAACTAAAATTGGGCGTAGGTACTTCCCTTACGTGCGGACCGCAATAGCTTGGCGGATCCTGTCGTTTCTTGATGATGATGATTGTAAACTTGGGTGCTGCTGTAGATCTGCAGCCTTGCTTGTATATCTGACTCCAAAATTTCGTCTCGGTTGCCGCTTGTTGTTCTGCTCGTAGAAACACGAAGTTGCCGGTGCCCAAGCAGAAATCACGTCGAGGTCTCCATATGTTACTTGCCGAACTCTTCCAATAGTATTTGTTGATAAATAAAAACTTGGTATCTTGAAGAATGTGGTTGTTTATTGTAGTTTTACACTGTTTTTAATAAAATTCGACACAGTAACTTATTGTTGGAACCGAGGTACATAGCGTAATGGCCGGTCGCACGCGCGGACCAATCAGGATGAAGCGCGCTCGTCTTGCACAAAGCGCGGGAATTTGAATGTCTTAGTAGTGCATCGTTAACATGGTATACCCACCCTGAAGAATGTGAAGCTGTCTACGGCACTGAATAACTTCGTCAGTTTTGAGAGGAATTCGAAAAGATAATTTCAACCTCTCTAATAAACTATTGTAAGCGCATTTCGTATGTCAGGTAAACAAATTATTTTCCATTTTGTATTATCGACTGATTCAACGTTAAAATCTGGCCAATAAGTATCAATGTCAGATTTAAGTCTGAGAGGCGCTTTGATCTTTGAATTTAGAGAAGCCTTAACCGCAACAGTCCAAAGTAATTTTAGTTAAATTTCGGTCTTATATTAGCATCGTTATGTATACAAATTACCTTATCAAGGTCTTCAAGGCTTGGTTAGAGAAGGTAATAAAATCGTTTAATCCTGTCGTCGGTGAAAACTTAAATAATAAAAACATTTAAAGTTATAAGTACTCAATATGAAACGCGTGTCCAAAATTTTAATTAAACATTTTGTTATTCTTGACTTTGCAAAAGATACATGGGCGAGCTTAAAAAATTTGGAAAGTATCGAATTATTCAGTTTCGTTTACTGATCATGCCCTTTCAATTTCCAGAAAGTGGTCCCTTACACCCTGTAAGTATAGGGTGATGTGTGGCAAAGTCGACGTACCAGCTACCAACCAGTCAAGAGTTTGGAAACCGCCTACAGGCTTCTGAACTCAATTAAAACAACTTAATTAAAACTGAACTCAAATTGAGATTTCAATTAAAATATCAATACGACAATCTTCTTTGATACGGCTGTACCCGATGTTATTCATATCAGGGTGTTAAATTACGGGTAATCTTGTCTCCAAAATGATATTATAACCCAGTATCTAAAGTATTGTAATTATTTCAGTGGAGTCTTTGAAATTTGTAGAAAAAGACTTATCATCCACACAAATCCAGACTTTCACGTTACATGTTACATTAGTAAGCAACTAACTGTCTGTGTTTCTGCCAGTCGGTCATATTTGCTGAAACCGATTTTGATGAAATATGTAAAAAAATC
This sequence comes from Athrips mouffetella, assembly GCA_947532105.1. Taxonomy (NCBI): domain Eukaryota; kingdom Metazoa; phylum Arthropoda; class Insecta; order Lepidoptera; family Gelechiidae; genus Athrips; species Athrips mouffetella. The sequence continues at coordinate 19,788,055 of OX383965.1, read as the reverse complement.
GGAGCTCTCCATACGAACTGTCCAATCAAAATTATGTATTTACTAGCTGTTGCCCTCGACTTCGTCCGCGAGGGATTCTAATTATCTATCCAACCGTCCGTCAAACCATCCATGTCCCTGCCCCTCTCCCCTTCCCCCTCCCTCTCCCCTTCCCCCTCCCTCTCCCACCCCTTCTCCCCCTCCCTCTCTCCTTCCCTCTCTCTCTCCCACTCCCTGTCCCTCTTTCTACCCCTCCCTATCCCTTCCCCTATCCCTACCCCTAACGCCACCTTAGCCGCTATCCCTATCCTCATATAAATATAGAAACGACACTCATATTGATTTTTAGACATTTCAACCCTATCGCACCCCAACCCCATCCCCAGGGGATGATGGTATTTCACTTCCAACACGTTGGATTTCAAAGTTGTTGTAGTTTTCGTAATCAGCGACCCGATAAACCATACCAACGACACTCATATTGATTTTTAGACATTTGAACCCTATCGCAACCCAACCCCATCCAAAGGAGATGATGGTATTTGACATCCACTACGTTGGATTTTAAAATTGTTGTAGTTCTCGTAATCAGCAACCTAGTAAACCATACAAATGATGCCCATATTGGTTTTTAGACTTTTTCACCCCATTTACCTTTTTAGGGGTTGAATTTGGGGTGGAATTTCAATAACAGTGATGAACGTTGCATAGAATTACAACCTTAATGCCTTAATAATAAATGATGTGGATTTTACTTTAAAAGTAAAGGATTTTCAACTTCATCCCCCTTTTCACACTTTAGGGTGCCGAATTTTCACAAATTCTGAAACATGTAAATATTAATTTTTAATCGTCAGCCTAAATACAAAATTTGAAGATCCTAACTTTAAAACTGACGGACTTTCATACAAACTTTCATCCCCTATTTTACCTCCTTAGGGGTGGAATTTTGTAAAACCCTTTCTTAGTGCACCCTTAGACCTCATAAGGATCCTACATGACAAATTTGGAATTTCTAGACCCAGCGGTTTAGGCTGTGCGTCGATATGTCAGTCAAAGAGTCAGTCACCTTCTTCATTAACATTAAATGCGTTTTCCCATGGTAATAAAGTGTTTTCCCGCGGTAAAAAGTAGCTTATGTGTTATTCCAGGACCTATCCTATATGTGTGCCAAGTTTTATTAAAATCCATTCAGTAGTTTTTACGTGAAAGAGTAACAAACATCCATCCATCTATCCATCCATTCATCCTTTCGCGTTTATAGTATTAGTAGGATTTACGTGAAAGAGTAACAAACATCCATCCGTCCATCCATTCATACTTACAAACTTTCGCGTTTATAATATTAGTACGATAGGATAGGATGGAGACGCAAGTATATTTTTTAGTTTTTTGAAAAATTAATTCTTTGTCCCGTGTGGTGCTGGCAAAGAATAGAACCAACCCATACGTACCCGTGGGTGTCGTAAGAGGCGAGTAAGGGTTATAAACTGGAGGATACGCAGCAGCATCCTCCTTTTTGTATCTTACATCTTACTTACTGCGGTCCTGCAACCGCGGTCCATGGTGCCAGCCGTAACCATAATTGTAATATCATTGGCCGTAACGCTAACAAGCGAGGTGACTATGGTATTTCCCCTCTACATTTTTCCAGCAAAAGCTAGAATTATTCTGGAGGGAGCTCCCTGTCCTGTAGTGGACGCTTCATGGGATGTTATGATGAGTGCGGTAATACAATGGAAAAAGCACGCGTATTTAATAAGCTGGATTATGGAACTTAATACAATTGCCTGCGCACGTTGCGCTTATTCTATTGAGAACGTGTTTTGCGATGCCAAAACTTACTTACATTGTCCGAACAGCCTCATCTTGGTCATGCCCAAACGAAGTTTTGGCCTTCGATGGTGTCCTCAGATCTACACTGGAGAGGTTACTAAATATTCAGCTCTCGAACCCACAATGGCTCCAGGCCAGCCTGCCTGTTCGGCATGGAGGGTTGGGCGTACGCCGGCTACAGGAGTCTGGTCCTATTGCTTTCTTGGCCTCCTCGCATGGAGTTGTGGATCTTGTCACTCGACTCATCTCTTCTGATGGTAGCGAGATCCACATACCCTATGCAGAGCAGGCCTTGGAAGCGTGGAGGACTTTGTGTCCGGGGTGTGACCTGCCCTCTAGACCGGAGAAGCAGCGATTTTGGGATGAGCTTACCTCTCGTCGTATCCTTGCAGATCTCATGGATGGGGCCGCTGGGACAGATCTTGCCCGCCTGCGGGCTGCCGCTGAATCTGAGTCAGGTGTCTGGCTACATGCCTTGCCGTCCCCTCACATGGGTACGTTGCTGGACAATGACTCATTGAGGATAGCGGTTGCCCTCAGGTTGGGTTCTGACGTGTGCGAGCCTCACCGGTGTGTCTGTGGTGGTATGGTGGAAGTTAATGGCCATCATGGTCTTAGCTGCGCGCGCTCTGCGGGAAGACTCTCCCGTCACCATGCCATCAACGACATAATCCGGCGGGCGATAGTGTTAGCAGGCGTTCCTTGCGTCTTAGAGCCCCCTGGACTTAGCCGATCGGACGGTAAGAGGCCCGACGGTTTGACGCAGATTCCATGGTCGAGGGGTCGCTGCCTCATTTGGGACGCCACGTGTGTAAGCACATTCGCGGCGTCGCATCTGAGGAGCACCCAGCATAAAGCTGGCGCGGCGGCTGAGAGCGCTGCTGACCTTAAGCTTATAAAATATGCTAACCTGGAATCTGCGTACGATTGAGCAGTTAAAATAATAAAAAAGGGAAAAACTCTTTTGAAATTTCCCGGAAGGCATTTATTTATTTACTCAAAATAATCTTATTAATCAGCCATTCCATTTTTCAGTACACTGTCCCTTACACTCTGTATTCATTAACCTTTTGAATGCTTATTAATTAGCATTTATAAGGTTAAACATAAATTTGGCCAACCCTGCATTATGAAGCTCTATAGGGTGACTTTTAATTAGTTCTTGATAGAAAAAGGTATGAATGTACTCATGATACTGAACAATTTTCCCCAAAGGAACATAGGTTGAAATACGAGAGTCAAGTTTTGACCTCCCATAGAAACTGCATCAGCTGATAGCGTATTTTGTATGGGAGGTCAAATTTGGTTTTTCGTATTTCGACCTATGTTCCTTGGGGAAAGTTGTTCAGTATCATGAGTACATGCATATCTTTTGCTATCAAGAATTAATTAAGTCACCCTATATATTATTGGTTGCTGTGCGGTGCCGGCCTAAAAAGAATAGTACCGACCCATCTCTTCCCGTGGGTGTCGTAAGAGGCGACTAAGGGAAATGAAATCCAGAGGATGGGCAGCAGCGTCCTTCTGTGTATTATTTCATCTTACTGCGGGCGCCAACCCGTCTGCCAAGCGTGGCGACTATGGTAAAACCCCCTAAGAATCGATGAATCACAACTATAAGCTCCGGCCCCTAGTCCCCGGCGGCCCCGCTATTCCTGGCTCCGGTAGCGGCCATGGTAACGGTGGGGCAGGGGGTGCGAAGAATCCCCGGCAGATGTCGAGCTACCAACAACGACGACCTCTGGCCCTGGCAACTTATAACACGCGCACATTGCGGACCGACGAGAAGGTTGCAGAACTCGAAGAAGAATTGAGCAGGTTACACTGGGACATCTTGGGTCTATCTGAAGTCCGAAGAGAGGGGGAGGACTCGATAATCCTAAAATCAGGTAACTTGCTCTATTTCCGGGAGGGCGACCAACTGTCCCAGGGAGGTGTCGGGTTTATGGTCCACAAGTCTCTCGTGAACAACGTGGTCATGATCGAGAGTGTGTCGTCGCGGGTAGCGTGCCTTGTACTCAGAATCACCAAAAGGTATTCGCTGAAAGTCATACAGGTATACGCCCCCACATCGACGCACTCTGATGATGAAGTCGAGGCTATGTATGAGGATATATCTAAAGCCATACATACGCCTAAGACCCACTATACCGTTGTCATGGGGGACTTCAACGCGAAATTAGGCAAGCGAGGCGATGGTGAGCTGAGGGTGGGGCAATTTGGTGTTGGATATCGGAATTCCAGAGGCCACATGTTAGCCGACTTTTTGGAGAAAGAAGGACTCTTTATGATGAATTCCTTCTTCAAAAAGTCGGAAAACCGAAAATGGACCTGGATCAGTCCCGATGGTGCTACAAAAAATGAGATTGACTTTATCATGTCGACGAAGAAGCAAATATTCAATGATGTCTCTGTGATCAATGCGGTTAAAACCGGAAGCGATCACCGGTTGGTAAGAGGCACATTGAATATGAACGTAAAGCTGGAAAGAACTCGACTGATGAAGTCTACGCTCCGACCAGTACCCACCAATATCCAAAACCCCGACGGCTTTCAACTCGAACTGCAAAACCGCTTTGAATGCCTTGGTGAATGCGTAGATGTGGACGACTACACTAACGGGTTCGTGGAAACTGTCCATACAATTGGGTCAAAGTACTTTAGACCCCACCGTACTAAAAGAACCAAAAAGATCTCTGACCATACCCTCAAGCTAATGGAAGAAAGACGCGAAATGGTTCTGCAGTCTCCGGAAGATGCTTCTCAATATCGGCGGCTCAATAAACAGATCTCTAAGTCTCTGACTCGCGACCTTCGGCTATTTAATACTAACCATATTAAAGAAGCGATCGAGCGGAACAAAGGCTCCAAAGTGTTCGCAAGAGATCTGTCTATTGGACAGAGCCAGTTGACGAGGCTGAAGACCGAGGATGGCAGAACCGTATCGTCCAAGCCTGAGCTACTGAGGGAAGTCGAGAAGTTCTATGGGCAGTTATACACGTCAACCGGCCCACCCGTTAGCAGTCTGGCCAACGATCCAAGAGCTAGACTTACCCGACACCATACCGAAGATATCCCGGACGTCAGCTTGTACGAGATTAGAATGGCTCTCAGACAGCTTAGAAACAACAAGGCACCCGGGCACGATGGAATTACGGCTGAGCTTCTGAAAGCAGGCGGAAGGCCAGTGCTTAAAGCTCTTCAGAAGCTGTTTAATTCTGTCATACTCGAAGGGAAAACGCCACAGGCATGGCACAGAAGTGTGGTGGTACTCTTCTTCAAAAAGGGTGATAAGACCCTGCTGAAGAATTACAGACCCATCTCACTTCTGAGCCATGTCTATAAGCTGTTCTCGAGAGTCATTACGAACCGTCTCGCGCGCAGGCTCGACGACTTCCAGCCTCCCGAACAAGCCGGTTTTCGTAAAGGCTTCAGTACCATAGACCACATACATACGCTACGGCAAGTTATACAGAAGACCGAAGAGTATAACCAGCCACTTTGCCTAGCGTTTGTGGACTATGAGAAGGCCTTCGATTCGATCGAGACGTGGGCCGTGCTACGATCTCTCCAGAGGTGCCAAGTCGACTATCGGTACATTGAAGTGTTGAAGGACCTGTACAAAAACGCCACTATGTCAGTTCGTCTTCAGAACCAGGACTCGAAACCTATCCAATTGCAGCGAGGAGTGAGACAGGGAGACGTCATATCTCCTAAACTGTTCACCGCTGCATTGGAAGACGTCTTCAAACTCCTGGACTGGAAAGGACTTGGCATCAACATCAATGGCGAGTACATGACCCACCTTCGATTTGCCGACGATATTGTCATAATGGCTGAGACCCTGGAAGATCTCGGCACGATGCTCAATAACCTCAGTAGAGTTTCACAACAAGTGGGTCTTAAAATGAACATGGATAAGACGAAAATTATGTCTAACGCCCTTGTTGTACCCACTCCACTCAAAGTTGGAGACTCTACGCTCGAAGTTGTTGATGAGTACGTATACCTGGGACAAACAGTCCAGCTGGGTAAATCCAACTTAGAGAAAGAGGTAACTCGTCGAATCCGACTCGGATGGGCAGCGTTCGGGAAGCTCCGCAATATCTTCACGTCCAAAATACCGCAGTGTCTCAAAACGAAAGTCTTTGACCAGTGTGTGTTGCCAGTGATGACATATGGCACCGAGACGTGGCCGCTCACGATGGGCCTTATCAGAAAGCTCAAAGTCACCCAAAGGGCTATGGAAAGGGCTATGCTCGGAGTCTCTCTGCGCGTTCGAATCAGAAATGAGGAGATCCGCAGAAGAACTAAAGTAACTGACATAGCCCTGAGAATCGCTAAACTGAAGTGGCAGTGGGCAGGGCACATCGCAAGAAGAACCGATCGCCGGTGGGGCGTGAGGGTTCTAGAGTGGCGACCACGTACCGGAAGACGAAGCGTTGGCAGGCCCCCCACAAGGTGGACCGACGATCTGGTCAAGGTCGCGGGAAGCCGCTGGATGCGAGCAGCGCAGGACCGGTCGTCATGGAGTTCTTTAGGGGAGGCCTATATCCAGCAGTGGACGTCTTTCGGCTGATATGATGATGATGATGATATATTATTTTGTAACAAGGCGCTTACCGTTTGTAACAGCTATCAAATTCGGAAATACGAGTATCGATACACAAATAGGGAGTAAATATCAGACCGGCGGCGGCGGCCCAATGCAAATAATAATGTTTTGTCATATATTTACCCCCGCCATTTTCTCCGAACTCGATTCTATATCTGAGGGAGCAAATAAGAGGCTGGTTTTTAAGACGTGTGACTGCAGTTGGCTCAAAAGTTTTTTGAGTCTAATATGACAGATAAAGAAAACCATGTAGCGCGGCAAAGAGTCGAATCCGTATCAGAAGTAATTTCCCAAAAATATAGTAAAGTTGGAAGTATGTTATTTAACTGACAACTTTTTCCAAGAACATAGGTCAAAATACAAAAAAGCCGGCCAAGTGCGAGTCGGACTCGCGCATGAGGGTTCCGTACCACCATCATCATCATCATAACATCCCATGAAACGTCCACTACAGGACACTCCCTCCAGAATTCTAGCTTTTTCTGGAAAAATGTGGAGGGGAAGTACCTACCGTAGTCACCTCGCTTGTTAGCGTTACGGCTGGCACCATGGACCGCGGTTTTATGTGACCGCAGTAAGTAAGATGTAAGATACAAAGGAGGATGCTGCTGCCCATCCTCCAGTTAACCCTTAGTCGCCTCTTACGACACCCACGGGTATGTATGGGTTCCACCACACCACCGTACCACCAAATAAACATAATTGTATTAGTTGAAATTTCAGTAAGTTAATGTGCTAGATTTTTTAAGTCCGACACGCGCTTAACCAAATTTTGTTATTTGTTGTTATTTTATAGCTTATGCACTATAAACATACCAATTTTCAAGTTTGTAAGTGATCTCGTTTTTAAATAGAACTAAAACAAAAATCGCCTCAGCGACCATCCAACTTGACCCCTCTCTTATATGAATGTTCTTGAAACGGGAGCTCACCACAATTGGTTATCATTAGTTGTGAGAAAAGTTGTAATATTTAATGATTTCAGACTTTTTCCATTATTTGTACTGTAAGACCTAGCTTCTTGCCAAATTTCATAATTTTAGGTCAACGGGAACTACCCTGTAGGTTTTGCATTTTTGAATAAATGTATGGAGATGAGGACATAAAATGCCATATCTTTTTATTGCGTCGTTGTAAAAAAATGAAATTTGCAGACCTTGTGTGGTCCATGGATCCTAATATATGGTATTAATTTCAACCTGATACCTTTACCCGTTCGTGAGATAAAGGGTCTTGACAGACAGACAGACAGACAGACAGACGGACAACAAAGTGATCCTATAAGGGTTCCGTTTTTTTCTTTTGAGGTACGGAACCCTAAAAAAGACGGGTTACATGCCGGGAGTGCCGGCAGAAGTGAAAACTTGCATTTTTGAATATTATGCTTTTTGTAAGGGTCAATCGCGCTATTGCTCGCGTACTTCTTTGATGTCACTGAATAAAAACCCGTATTGTAATAACAATACGGGTTACGGGTACGGTTGACAGTGGACGCTTTTCGATCAGGCTACGGATCTGATACGAGATCGGTGACATCTGACTCGAGTTTAACATTTTTTACCCTTCTAAAAAAGTGCCAAGCGCCGCTAAAGAAGTTTTCACTTCAAAAATCGACCTCCTATACAAACATGATCAGTTTGTATGAATTTCTTTCACGTTTTGATACATGTTCTTTAGGAATAGTTGTTTAGTTTAGTGATGATATTAACAGGCAAAGCATTTGAATTTTGTGGTATTTTCTATGACAGGTATCTGTATATGGCAACGCCTAATATGCAACTCTCTTGTAATTTTGCTTCTGTGATCCGCACGTGTGTGCGAAGCATAAAATAAGTAATCTAAAACAAATATGACATCGGGTATTCAATCAAGGTTTTTGATAAACTAAAGTGCAGAAAAACGTCTCGCTTACCTTACAGATCGAGAAATAAATGTATTTGGTGTGGCGATTTTAAAAAACCCTGCTTATCTAAAAAAAATTTAGTCCTGAGAGAGAGAGAGCAACTGAAGATCTCGTATCACTATAACCTGTATAATGTGGTGTTGCTAAAGTAAGTTACGGTGTTTGCTTTGCGTCCCCCGAGTCTTTGTCGTGAAGCGTTTTGTATGAAATTTGCCCAAGTTTTTCAAAGAGCCAAAGTTCAGTGTCATTAGACTTTCGCTTTGAATATTGTCCCAGAATGGTGCCTTTGTGATTATAACTCGTCCAAAACAATTAGACACTCAGGTTGTATGATCTTTCATACGAATTGCGTATCCTATTATTGTGGTCAAGTATAGTGTGTCGTTTGCATCGATCCCGGTTGCTGCGAGCTTCTTGACTGGCTTTTCAATATACCCTAAGAGCTATCCTATATTTTGGGGAAAAAATTCATATCAGGCCAAATTTTTGTAAATGGCCTTTAAATGTAATTTTAAGAGACTATATTTTTGAATCCTCCAAAATTTCAAACTGGAATGTACCAAAAAAAAGTTATACCCCGAAGAAGGTGCAATTTTACAGCAAAAAAGGTAGCACCTATATTATCGTGAAAATGTGTCTATGTTCACTATATTCAAGCACCAAAATCGAGATCCACCAAAGATATAAACGGGAAACTAATTCTATGAGAAGAAGTTGTTTGTTTCACTAACTGTGCCTTAAACTCTAGGAAAAAAATAATAGCAGATTTGTTTTGGTAATTATCAACATCAAATAACGTTTTAATATACTTTCTTTCAAAATCCAACATTGTTTTTATTTGGGTAGTAGGTAATTCTTTATCAGCTTTTTACATAGGCAGCAAAAAAGTAGCAGTTATAAATTTAGGTAGACTTTTAATATTAAGCCTAGATAGCATAACGAAACATGAAATCCACCAAAAAAATTACGATCTTAATAAATTTTTAAAAGTACATAAACTAATAAGGACTTAAGTTCTCCGTAATAAGTATCATTTTCGAACGCTTACTATTCTTACTAATGCAACCGCGGGCATTCGACTCGGAGCGCGCCAAAAAAAGCCCGCTCAAACGACCACACCTAAAAATACAGAGTGTTAATTTGATCGACCTATGTATGTTCCTTGGGAAAAGTTGTTCAGTTACTGATACTGATCCTGCCCCTGAACTATGGCACGCAATCAAATTAATCAATATTTTTTAAATAGTTTTCATGTTGTTTTATACAGGGTGTCCCATAATTAGGCCGTCACGCTGACACCGGACGTAGATGGACTTAAGGCGCATCAAATATTAAAAAAAAAAAACCGGCCAAGTGCGAGTCGGACTCGCGCACTGAGGGTTCCGTACCACCACATAAACATAATTGTATTAGTTGAAATTTCAGTAAGTTAATGTGCTAGATTTTTTGAGCCCGACACGCGCTTGACCAAATTTTATTATTTGTTGTTATTTTATACCTTATGCACTATAAACATACCAATTTTCAAGTATGTAAGTGTTCCCGTTTTTAAATAGAACTAAAACAAAAATCGCCTCCGCGACCATCCAACTTGACCCCTCTCTTATATGAATGTTCTTGAAACGGGAGCTCACCACATTTGGTTACCATTAGTTGTGAGAAAAGTTGTAATATTTAATGATTTCAGACTTTTCCCATTATTTGTACTGTGAGACCTAGCTTCTTGCCAAATTTCATAATTTTAGGTCAACGGGAAGTACCCTGTAGGTTTTGCATTTTTGAATAAATGTATGGAGATGAGGACATAAAATGCCATATCTTTTGATTGCGTCGTTGTAAAAAATTGAAATTTTCAGATCTTGTGTTGTTCATGGATCCTAATATGTGGTATTAATTTCAACCTGATACCTGTACCCGTTCGTGAGATAAAGGGTCTTGACAGACAGACAGACAGACGGACAACAAAGTGATCCTATTAGGGTTCCGTTTTTTTCTTTTGAGGTACGGAACCCTAATTAATAATATTTGTAATTTTTAAAAATCAATGAAACTGGTCATTCTCAATACTCATTACCCTTATGGTGCCGCTCTGTCTGTATATCTCAGCAACCACTTATGCTATCGACCTGAAATTTGGAATAGTTTTAGAATATAGTTGCCCAATTTAACTGCACATGAAATAAATTTTGAAAAAAGTATGATTATTAATGTAAAGGGGGCCAAAATATGGGGGGCCAAACTTCAAATTGTCGCTACTAGGTCGAGTGGGGTATCATATGAAAGAACTTTACTTGTACATTTTAAAATATATTTTTGTATTTTTTTAAGTTTCTTAGTTTTCAAGTTATGATGAAAAATGTCAAAAAAAATATACCATTCCCCCCCCCCCCCCCCCCTTATCTCCAAAGTTTGAATAGGGAAAAATCTGAATTATTTACAGTTGACAGAGGTTTATGTAAACTTTACAGCAAAAATAAATTGATCTTTCTAAGTTGCACAGTTTTTTCAGAAATCTGCAAAAAACCTTTACAAACAAATTTAGTTTTGCGGTTCTAAAAATGGACTTTATTGCTTCCAAAAATACTAAAGGTATATCGGAACCCTCGGCGCGCGAGTCTGACTCGCACTTGACCGGTTTTTTTTTATTTAAAGATAACAAGAAGTTCAAAATAAATGATGATTAGCGTATTCTTAGAATGAGTACTTTTTTCAAAGCCCTTACATTCAATATACCAAACCCTAGGTTTAACATTTTATTTTTGTTTTTCTTAAGTATCTACAATCATAGACTGTCGGCCCACAGTAGCGAGGCCTACCTTACAAAAAAGCAGAACAAACGCACTTTGTAGAGACAGAGGACCGGTTAAAATACCTCATGGAAAAGCAAAATAAAACTAGTCTGTGCTCCTAATCACTTAGCAAAGCTTAAAAAACTTTGTAGGCTTAATACCTGGCAGGTGGTCGTATCCGACCACTTTTATGGTGCCATAAAAAATTCTACATTTTACCTCGTCAAAGTCAAAATCGTTTATTCATTGTTGGATATTAAAATCTCTTAATGATTCTCTCATCAAAAATTAGATTGGCAAAAGCGCCAAATTAGAGCTAAATAAAAGCTAGAGCTAAAATAGTCCTGCAGACGGTCTCCTACATTTTGTCGGAAGCGTGTTTTAACTTTTAGCGTCCGCAATACATTTTTTTGCATTTTCTTGATATTTAAGGACTCCTGAACAAGATCAGGGAGGGTGTCGCCCTGACATCCTTGAGGATTTTGTATAAAGTCCATGATTAGATAAAAGGAGGGCAACAAAATAAAAATCGTTGTTTAGAGCTCAATGAGAAGATAAATGCTGTATTTTTTGTTTTAAAAAATATTAAAAAGTAAAGGAATTAGATGCCACCTAAGTCAGTTTCTTTTACAAAATTTTGTTTGGGCTGTATCTTATGAACAGTAATAGGTAGACAGTTGAAATATTTACAGATAATGTATTTCTGTTGCCGCTTTCACAAGAAATACTAAAAAAAGTAATAAATTGAGGGGGGCTCCCATACTAAAAACCTGCCTTTTTAGGCGATTTTTGCTCGATTTTTGTTTTAGCTCTATCTTAAAAACGGGAACACGAACAAACGTCAAAATAATGTATGTTTATAGTGCATGAGCAATAAAATAACAAAAAATAATAAAAACTGGTCAAGTGCGAGTCGGACTCAGAAAATCTAGCACAGTAAGTTACTACTTACAATATTGATTGTAGGTATTAGTTGAAATTTCAGTAACTTACTGTGCAAGATTTTTTGAGTCTGACTCGCATTTGACCAGTTTTTGAAACTTTTTATTGTTTAACAGTTCATGCACTATAAACGTACATATTTTCACGTTTGTAAGTGTTCCCGTTATTAAAATAGAGCTAAAACAAAAATAGATTAAAAAATCGCCAAAAAAGACAGGTTTTTAGTTTGGGAGTCCCCTTTAATTTATTACTTTTTTAATTTTTAGTATTTCTTGTCATAGCGGCATACATTATCTCTGAATATTTCAACAGTCTACCTATTACTGTTCATAAGATAACAGCTCAAACAAAATTTTGTAAAAATACAGCATTTATCTTCTCAACGAGCTCTAAACAACGATACCCCACTCGATGAGGTAGGTCAAAATTTTTATTTCGTTCCCCTTCTTTTATCTAATCATGGACTATATACAAGATCCTCAAGGATGTCAGGGCGACACCCTGTCTAATCTTGTTCAGTAGTGTTAAAACATCATGAAAAAGAATTAAAATATATTGCGGACGCCAAAACACGCTTCCGCCTGAATCCTCCTGACTAAAAAACTATTGTCTGAGCTCAGGACCAAAAACAAAATAGCGTAAACATAAAAAAATTAACAAACGGACTTTGTAGAGCCAGAAGACCTTTAGCAGCTTTAAACAATCTGGTCGGCCGCGGCACAACTTGGCAGGATTTCCGCAGTTAGCACCCAAACTTACCCGTCCGACCGGTTAAAATACCTCATCGAAAAGTAGAATTGTGGGCTTCTAACCACTTAGCAAAACTTAAAAAACATTATCAGCCTCCTTCAAACCTGGCAGGTTCTCGTGTCTGACTACTTTTATGGTACCACTGAAATGGTAAATTTCAGCTCGTTGATAAAAAGGATTGACACAATGCGTATTTATAGCTTAATTTAATTTGTTAACATACGTCTTGGTCGGCCTGACTTCATCTTGGCAGTTTTCCTTGTCTAACTTCTTTTGTCTGTGCCCATAGGCTGCCAAAAAATATGTGTAACTAAACAAAAAACTAAACAAACACACTTTGTAGAGACAGATGACCTTTATTAGCTTCAAAAACATCTGGTCAGCAAACTTAGCAGGTTTAGCGCAGTTAGTGTTAGGGCTTTACTTGTAAATTCCAAAATATATTTTTATATTTTTTTAAGACTCTTAGTTTCGAAGTTATGATGAAAAACCGGCCAAGTGCGAGTCGGACTCGCGCACCGAGGGTTCCGTACCACCACATAATCATAATTGTATTAGTTGAAATTTCAGTAAGTTAATGTGCTAGATTTTTGAGTCCGACACGCGCTTGACCAAATTTTATTATTTGTTGTTATTTTACAGCTTATGCACTATAAACATCCCAATTTTCAAGTTTGTAAGTGTTCCCGTTTTTAAAATAGAACTAAAACAAAAATCGCCTCCGCGACCATCCAACTTGACCCCTCTCTTATATGAATGTTCTTGAAACGGGAGCTCACCACAATTGGTTACCATTAGTTGTGAAAAAAGTTGTAATATTTAATGATTTCAGACTTTTACCATTATTTGTACTGTGAGACCTAGCTTCTTGCCAAATTTCATAATTTTAGGTCAACGGGAAATACTCTGTAGGTTTTGCTTTTTTGCATAAATGTATGGAGATGAGGACATAAAATGCCATATCTTTTGATTGCGTCGTTGTAAAAAATTTAAATTTTCAGATCTTGTGTGGTTCATGGATGCTAATATATGGTATTAATTTCAACCTGATACCTTTACTCGTTCGTGAGATAAAGGGTCTTGACAGACAGACAGACAGAAAGATAGACGGACAACAAAGTGATCCTATAAGGGTTCCGTTTTTTTCTTTTGAGGTACGGAACCCTAAAAATGTAAAAAACATACGTCGTCGTCATCGTCCCCTTAACTCCGAAGTTTGTTAAAGGAAAAATCTGAATTAATTACAGTCGATAGAAGTCTATGTAAATATTACAGCGAAAATAAAACAATCTTTCTAAGTTGCACAGTTTTTTAGTAATCTGCAAAAAACCATTGCAAACAAATTTAGTTTTGCGGTCCTAACAATGGACTTTATCGCTTCCGAAAATACTACAGGTAAATACTATCGGAACCCTCGGCGCGCGAGTCCAACTCGCACTTGACCGGTTTTGCCAAGTTGCGCCGCGGCCGACCAGTCGTTCATGAATCTACTTAATGTCCTCTGTCTCTGCAAAGTGCGTGCGTTCTGCTTTTTTATAAGGTAGGCCTCTATTGTGGGCCGACGGTCTATCAGTAGTTCAGTCAGTTCTTCTTCCTCAAACTGCAATGCGAAGATGCATCGCCGCAACAGAAAAAACCTGTAGATTTATAATAAAAATTTGCGGGTTTTTCTGGTGTCTCACCGGCAGCAATACGTTTTGTCGCAGCTAAAATCAGTTTCGGATACGTGTATAATTCCGGATTTCTTTATGTAACTTAACATTGCTCAAATTTTGGGATCTCAAAAACAATCCTTCGAAGACTCTTTTACTTGATCTTTTACTTGAAGAAATAAGACTATTTTACTTGATTCGTATACTACCTAGTCTTTGCAGGCCTTTTTCGCCTACAAGCACAATATCAAAACACAATGAATAATTGCATATTCCGCATTTTTCACAACTTATATTTTCTTCCATTCTTTTATCACCTTAAAGTTTTTATAACACTTTGTTGGCAAAGGTAATATTTTTCGCAAATAATGGTGACAATGCTGAATGCGCTCACGACTCTGCAATTAAAACAAATCTAGGTACATATCGTCCTGTGACGTGACCTTGCTTGCCCTCGTGCGCCCGCTCGCTCGTTGTTCCCGCCGCCGCCGCCGCCGCGCCCCGCGTATACCCCTCGCAACCCTTTGTTTCTTTGATTAATTATTACTTTATGTTTTTAAGGTGGATTTTAATTTAGGATGATATTATTTGACCTTAAAGAAAAGTCTACTTAGTTAATTTAACTGCTATATTTTTTTCACTAGTTTTTTATTACCACTAAAATCGTTTTCAATTTCCATATAGTTTTTTGGGTGGATTTATTACACTTTATGTTAAGGGACGTTAATGAAACAAAAGCATAGAAGAACTGATCTTATAGTATTTTTATCATAGGTGTAATGCAACTTTAAGATTTACGTAAACATTTTTTTTAGATTTAATTGTGTTTCTTTTACAAATATAGGAGGATTATATACTTAAAAAAAAGATATTAATAAAGGTAATCAAATGTAAAGTAAATAATATTTATAGCATTTTTGCCCTTTTTTTGTGGAATTTATAATACCTTTATTATTATTTTTTTAAATCCTGCGGTCGTAAATTTGGGTGGATTACTAATGAATTATTTTATAGACCAGCTAATCTAATTTTTGACGAAAAAAAAATGCTGATATGAATTTTTGTTGAATCTTCATACAGTGAAATAGTTTGGCTCTCAGGGTAATATTCAAAGTAAGTTTTTTATAGTTTGAGGCACTTTGAGAGTTGTTTAAGTTCAGAGATTACTTTTAACAGTCTTTTTGTGGTGGAAATTTTTCTTTTGATTATGACTTTTACAAAGGTGTTGTAGTCCAGTAGTAACGAAGTAGCATGCTTGTTATAATACACTGGGCGGCAAAAAAAACTGGACACAGGTTTTCTGTCGTTTATTTTTTTCACATTTTTTTCCGTAACTGATAAGATATATTTTAACCAATGAGTGAACGTAAGATAAGGGTTTTGGTAAAAATTTTATTACAGATAACATATTTCCAAAGTGTTCAGCTATAGGGTATCGGGCGCAAATAATGAACCACTCGGCGGAATACCGCAGGGGAAGTAAGACGGTGTTAACGTTGGCAAGCCGAGTGTATTCTTACCATCCCACCACTACTACATGCATCACTTCAAAAAGTTGATCTAAATAATTGATGAAATCTGCCGAAATATATTTACTTTTTCTTAGTGTTGTGAAATTTATCCTTTTACCGCAACATTAACGTTACGCGCTGCTACGTTGTGACGCAAGTAGTTGAGTTAGCAATTACTAAATTAATAAGTAATTAGTAGATATAAGCTCTTCTTGTGCGAACCGTCGACAATACGAGACGTTCATACAATGTTATTAGGTTTCACTTAAATCCACCTATATACCCCTGTGATCAAGTGTGATTTACCAGATCACACAAACTAATTCTTATTCAGTTTAGAAAAAGTATTAACGTTGTCTTCGACCTATTAGTGCGTTCAGTTTCTTTGCCGCTAAGTGTAGTTTAGAGAGCCGTTAACTAACCAGTCGTTGTCAGAACTATACCGCTGAACCAATAAAGATAAAAATTGTTTAAAGCCCGTGGAAACATAGCATTTGCATATAAAATGGAGTTCACGAAAATATTAGTTTGAAATTTACTTAAAATTGTTAGGAATGTGAATATTTCTTACTAGAAGTATGTAAAATTATAGTCTCTGTGTGTGTGTGTATTGTGACTGTAAATGTGTTCCTTGTGTTATTGACACCTAACTGTAAAATGTTTCTTTACGAAACGTTCTTTCGTGAACTATGGAAAAGGAATTTATTTATTTTGTATTTTACTTTATTCGGTATTTTATCAGCTTGAAAAGGCAAATAGTAGGTAACGAATTTAAAAAATTACAGCTACTAACAGATCTACACATACAGATTTATTGTGAGCAACAATCCTTGTAATACAGCTGGCATTTAGCAACAAAAGGTGTCATTCAAAGACGTTTCGCTAGCACGGGGCCAGCAAAACCCAGGTCTAACCTTGATCTAGCTCTGTCACCGGTCATAACTATCTGTCACTTAACATGTAATTTTTCCTATCACCGGCATAGACCAAGAATAAATGGAATGCTTACTTAACTTACGTGCTAGCGAAACGTCTCTGAATGACACCCTTAAAGGCTCATTCTTCAGGTTAGGCGCAGGCCAGACAGAAGAGGTGCGCCGCACGGCACGCCTTCAGCGCACCTCTTCTGTCTGGCTTGCACCGCGTCGTTCTCCTACATTTTGTATGCATGTGATTTGAACAGGCGACGAGACGGCATGCCTAAGGCGCACTGTCGGTGCACCACCGGCGCACCATCGGCGCACCACCGGCGTGACCGCAGGCAGCCGAAAAGTGCACCAAGGGGGCGCTCGAAGCGCGCCACGGGCGCACCCGAAGCGCACCTCGGGCGCACCCGAAGCGCGCCGCGCCCGTTCTGTCTGGCTTGGACCTTAGATGCAACAACTACAATATACGCAGGCTATTTTGGATACTTTTTTTTATGTCACAAGTGGCTACAAAAAAAAATTACTATACAATGGGCAGTGCTTATTTTAGAAAAGAAGATGGTTTGATGATGGAAGATATTTGCTACCCGCCAAAATTATCAATTTTACTGATGGTACAGTGAGCATCAAAAGTAGCTAAGCATTTCATTTAATTTCATTTCATATAGTGACACACATTCGAAGTAACCATAATAATCTATACAACAAAAGTTGTTTGATTGTTGTAAACACCCAGTGTTTGCCACACAGGCAACAATACTTTAAATTTTAGTATTGTGCACATATTAATTTGACTTATTGATCTCATGCCGACTGTACAAGCAACGCTGACAAATTTTTCTTCGCGCTTTGAAAGCCATCAAGCCTCATTTTCCAAGATGATATTGCTATTTTGTAATCTCCAGCCGACGATCCGAGACGTTATCAAAAGTTTCCAGAATGACGGGCAGTAACCTGTCCTCGAAACTTTGAAATATGGCTGTTACTCGTATCGCTTGAAGATTTTCATTTTATTGCTAAATGCCGAACATCTAGTTAAAGAATGCAAATATTTGCTAACTGTCTGAAATAAGGCTTTTATGAAAATTAATTTTCTTATAAATTTAAATGTTTTTCGTGTTCAATCGTGTATCCTGAAGGTAACGAAAACCTCTCGGAGCGCAGTTCTATACACTTGTTCTACAAATTAAACAGGTGTGACAGACAGACAGACAGACAAAGCTGCACCATAAGGGTTCCTTTATTTTACCATTTTGGTATCGGAACCCTAAAATGCCATACATAACGAAAATCAGTTTTTTTTTACCTAGGTATGTATGGGCTTACTCTTGACCTCGATCTAGCCTTGAGGACAGAGATGAGGTCGACGATGGAACGAGCTTGCCCGGTCATTTCGTATGGAGAATCAAATGAATATAACTTTTATTTCGAAAAGTTGTAAACTTTTTTTTAGGTACATGAGTTACATGAGTCGCCCACCCAAAAGGTTTTGCGTTAAAATAAGGTCATCCTACACGGACGTTTTAACATTTTCTAAACACACAGGATAAATTTTGCATATGTTTGACAGCTGTCACAAACGATCACGGGCTTGGTCCGAGATCGCGAGCCTATTATTAATTTATAAATAAGAATAAAGCCTTATGTTGTATGAGCGTGGAACTTTAGGTCTTTGGAAATAGTAAGATACTCGTAGAGCAAGAAACTAAACTTGGTGATCACAACTTCATTGGATAGAAGTTTGTGTAACAATGTTTTTGCCGAATCCAACTTTGTCTTAACAAATCCCCTCAGGGCACAACGGAAAGCAATAAAAACCTGTGTAATCCATACAAAGCTTTATGGACGGAGACGGCCACTTCACCGTTGTGTTTATGTGCCTGTGACTTTTGTCCAATTAGATAATTTTTGTTTATTGACAATAATAATAATAAATTCTACGTCCGTTTGAATGTTGTTGCGAAACGTATAATTATTAAATTTTCAATAGGTCCCACTGCTGGGCAAAGGCCTTCCCTCTATTGTACCATTCTGCCTCCAATTTCCAGTCTCTCAGAAAGCTGTCTAGGTCATCACGCATCGTCTCCGGGGTCGGCCTCGACGGTGGCGACCATTTTCTGGCACCCATTCCGTGGCTACTCCAGCCCACCTATCCAGGTGCATGTGACAGACATGACCTTTCAAATCCCACTTTAATCTATGGCAGTTTTAAATAAAAACTTATTTATTTGCTGTTCGTGCAACAGAAACTAGAATTTACACGAGCTTTAAATTTAGACATAAATTTTAGTAGCAACACGACAATTCAGACTCATTAAAAACAAGTAACCAATCCGTTTATACAATTATCAACTTCAATCATAAGTCTAGGGACACACCTGCGGAAATCCCGACGCGGAAAAATCCGAGACCGAAAAATCCGTTAGTACAGGGACTAGATTGTAGATTGTAGATACGTACGTACAACGTCGAGCATGACAGCAAGGAAAATTCCGTTAGATGTGTCATAGGTGTGTTGCTACACTTACGCTTTGTGAATTTTCTGTACCTGCAGATTATTAATATTATTTACCAAACTAACGAGGATTGGTTTGATATACGCCTAATGGCTTGTTGCCTCATCAATATAAATGCCAGACCACAGTGCCAGACGCACTGAACTGACACGCAGTTGATTGCGTTATACTCGTACAAGGCATACTAACACATAGGACACTCCGATCAAGGGTTGTTGCAAACCTAATGGTTGCTTACAACCTGATCAGTAAAGAGTCCAGTAAAGAGTCTAATTAGGTTTTCGACTGCCAACAACCCAGAAATAAATTTGTTATACCCTGTCCAATGTAGATTGATTCTTTTGACACATTGCTATATAGTGATAGGATGTGCCCGGTAAACCATTACGATATTTCAGCTTAGTACGTAATACGTGATTCATGAAGTATCTAAAATAATAATATAGGGTGCGTCCTAATTAACTGCGTATGTATGCTGCATATTCAACACATACACATATAGTCTAAGACCGATCCGATTTGCTTGTATGGAAAGCGAGAATTTGATAATTACAAAACGATTTCTGTACCAGTGTGTGCAGACACCTCCGGAGATAATCTGGAAAAAATTCCCAAGAAGTCCCAGGTGGGAGCAGCTGGAAATGCTGGAATTAGTTCGCAAAATAATCCCTAACCGCGGTTTTGTTCGTTTTCTGTAAAAACTATAGGATGTAGGATAAAACTGTCAATGACTAAAATAATCTCCATTAAATTATCAAATTCTCTCTCTCCATGAAGGCAAACAGCAGATTTCCTCCTCTGGGACGTATATTTTGCTTAATTTTTAGACAATCCACTAAAGTTGTGATAAAATAGTCTATGAAAAAAATAAATCTCATTTATTTACCTAAAAAATGGTATCTCATTTACTGCAATACATGGAGTAGTTTCCAGTTTATAGCTGGTAGCGTTAAATGAAGATCTAAAAAAGCTTAGCTTTTTTTTCTTAACACCCTATATTTCTGAAATGGTTAAATATAGAAACCTGAAAATAAAACTACAAGCATATATTGTTAGTTACTTTAAGGAAGTAGAAGTTTGGTCTTTCTTAAAACCGTAAAAATCGCATATTACGGTTTTTTAAATTTATTTCCTAAACCATCAAATTTAGAAAGACAAAATTATTTATCACGAATAAAACTTATCAATGTTTATTTTTTGCCTCAGTTCCAGATTTCCGTTACCTTTTACCGTTTAAAAAATATGTGGTGTTTTATATTTTCATCCACGCTTCTTCTTGAATTTCTCCAAAACTAGGCAACAAGAAAAAAATAAAATTTGATATTTACAATACAATAACCAAGACCTTTCATATGATATCATATAAGTTAGGATCGAAGAAAAAAAAACATACTCAAATTATATGAAAATTCACCACTGTACTTCGGAGACTATTGCGCTGACAGGTGTAATTTTGGAAATCACTACACTCCTGATAGTAAATGAGGTATCATTATTTAGGTTAATATACGAGGATAAATTCGCTAATACACCATTTAATCACAATCTCAGCCGTTTGTCCATAATTGTAGCGCAAAAAAAAATTGCTTTACGGAAAAAAAAGGTTTCAATTTATATTCTCAAAGAACCAAGAGCTTTATCGAAATAAATTAGATGCCAAATTTTAAGAAATTAAATATAGATTATTTAAGCAATAGAGAGTTTTATCCAAAATCCTTTAGTTTTTCCAGAAAATTAACAAAACCTGGTTCAGGGACACTAATTCCAGCATTTCCAGCTGCTCCCACCTGGGATCGCCCGGGACTTTTTTACATATCATCACTAGGGGTGTCTGCGTACATTGGCACAGATATTGTTTAGTAATTATCAATTTCTCGACAAAAGTGGATCTATCTTCAACTAATATACTCGTACTATACTAGTTCCATAGTACCTAGTTTGGGATTAAATGACTTCGAGTGGAATTGTACCCCAAACAGCTGATAGCATAAGCAGATCGAAAATTGTTATAATGCAAGGCAGAAAAAATATAATTTGGCGCGAATGTTTGTGTTAAAACCTGAGCAAGCGAAGGACTTTAGGATTGAGCCAAGAGCACACGAGCAAAGCTAGTGGTTCAGAACAAGAATTCTGAGCATAGTGAGGATTTCAAGGCACGAGACGCGAAATAACTTTGCTGCAAAACACAATTTTTCATCTCACTACAGCGAGGGTAATGATAGATGCAAGGAAAGTAGTTGCACTAACTCTGCATGCGTAAAATTCATCTGATTGATCACATTTTATGATTTCCTTCGAGTTTATGACGAAACAGACCAAAACATTACAAATTATCAAGTGCTACGAATAGCTGCTGAATATGAGCCCGTTATGGAGCCTGTACACGACATATTTTTACTAATCTGTGGTATACGCTGAGTGAAAAATAAAAACCTTTGCGGCCATGGTGGTTTTACTATTATATCGGGTTTTTAAAAATTGGTGTAAAACATTGGGCTTATTCTGGGGGCTAAATGCAACAACTATAATATTCGATTATCCGTACGAAAAATGTTATTTAAAGGTTATTGAAAAGGTTATTTTATATTTTTGTGTGAAAATCTTAATGCGGTTCACAGAATACATCTACTTACCAAGTTTTAACAGTATAGTTCTTATAGTTTCGGAAAAAGTGGCTGTGACATACGGACGGACAGACAGAGATGAGGAATCCATAAGGGTTCTGTTTTTTGCCATTTGGCTACGTAACCCTAAAAAATAAAACGAACATGTATCATAGTATTTAGTTTATGCGTGAGTTGATGCCAACTTAATGCTACAGATTTCATAACAATAAAATTACGATAAAAACACAGAAAATCGTTTAAATTTTTTTTTCATCTCTTTTAAAATTACCCAAGCAAACCCAAGAAAAATTACTTTCGATTTAGACTGGAATTGTGAACGACCGAACACACTAAATTAAACTATTCAAACCCTTTCATACTTTATGATAAGACTCCACTTTATTAATATGGGATACCATACAAACTCCTCAAATGTATCGTTTGAGCGACCAGAAGGCCAATTAATTGCGAAACTATCACTAACTTCATCTCTCCACGGGTTTCGAAACTGGTTATGAAAACTATAGATATGTTATCCTAAATAGGATGAGGAGAACCTAGTCAAATCAACTACTCTTTATTGAATGTCAATATGAAAACCATCCATTTATTTTGTATGAAATCACACAGCTATGACGTCACAGTTCAGTTTCGTTTTATATGATCTTATTACCCGACTAGGGCAAAAAGGAGGGTTATGATTTTGACCGGTATGTATGTATGTATGTATGTATATATGTACGTATGTTCATCTGTTCCATCATAAGGTATGGTATTTAATAAATATTCATAGCGATGTTCAGATAATAGCCGTGGTCATGTTATGCCACCTATCCGAAAAAAGCGATCATAAACTTCAGGGCAAAGAGGCATAACAATATGACCACGGCTATTATCTGAACATCGCTATGAATATTTATTAAATACCATAGTTTGTACATAACAATTTCAGATGACAAGATTTTCTTGTTTCATACTTCTTAGAGCAAGATTTGCCAGTAGTCGGATTCTAGTTTTTGAACTGATTTTTTATTAACACAATCATATTGATTAAATAAATGAATCTGTAAACAAAATTTGTTTTATTTATTTATTGCATTTATGGAAGTTATACGGCAAAGAAGACCTGGAGTTTTATAAAAGATATCAAAATAAATTAGAAATGATTCGTTTTTCAACCATTTTGCAGGTTTCTTTTCAACTCAGGCTTTATCCCTATTACGAAAAGCATTGAATATCTTTTAGGACCAAAACTAGACTAGGTTGGTGAAAATTGCATTTTGAAATATATTATAAAAATAATTTGAACATGTATTTAAAAAACTTCCGTTTCACGCGCCGCAATGGAGAGCCAACTTTGATTAGATCGTATAACAATACAAAAAAAAAATTCGTGGATCCTTAAAATCTCTTGGATTACGATAAAAAGAAGAAGTGAAAAGAAAAACCCTTTTGGCTAACAAACACAATTCAACCATTTTCCCTTTAAGTTGTCTGTTATTTCCCCACGCATCTTCTGTTTTTATTGTTTAAGAGAAGACGAAAACGTTAGAGAAAGGTAACGAAATGTTATTTAATTAGGTACATGAATTCTCGAAGGAGTTAGCTGCCTAATTGATGCGTTTTGTGTGGCTTCTTGGTATAATTATATCCTACCAAAAACATTTAATGTGAATCACGCTGCCAAGACTCACAATCTAGCGGAGGGAATAGCAGTTGGATTTTTCCATACAAATGTTTTCTCCTGTTTTCTTCCTGGGTAATGCCTCTAGAGCAATGTTTTTTTTTAATAAATCGAAGTCTACTCTAGGCATGCCCCATTTTTTTCTTTTGCGCAAAAAACAATTACAAAATGAAATATAAATTTCCAAAAAACCTAAAGAATGCCCCTTTTTTGCCGCAGTATTCAAACGACTACCATACAAATTTTAAATGGTTTTAAAATAAAAGAAAAACATAAAAGCATTAATTGAAAAAAAAATATATTGAATCGGCTCAGATTTGAAGGAGAAAATAGGGGATAACAAAACGCCGATCTGGTCAAGGTTACAAAAAGCTTGACCAGATCGGCGTTTTGTTTTTCCCTATTTTCTCCTTCAATTCAAAATTTGTAGGCAAAAGCGGTCTAAGCGGCAGTTGTCCCTGTCGCTAATGATAAAGCGGTTGCTTGGGCGCAACGCGATAGCAATAGCTTGTTCAAATACCTATTTCTCGATTTTCTCGCAGGCACGATTCCCTCTTAAATATTTTAGATATCATATAGACCCAAGCTTCGAATTCTACACGCCCTAACTCTACAAACCCTACATTTGGTTAATAGTGAAGGAAATTTTTGAGATAAAGGCTTCCGTTTTTCGTCTAGACGCAAAACGAACATCTCTTACTTTTAAGGTTTTTTTAGACCAATACGACCCTGCTGAATTCATACATGCTTGTAACATAAATAACATACTAACAGTTTTCAAGATGGCGGCCAAAAACTGAAAATCGACTTTTTGTTGGCCTCAGGTGATTTTTAACGAAATTTAAAAATGAGTTAATATGTCTTTGAGGGCAAAAAATACACTCCGATGCAAAAAAATTGCAAGTGTCTATGCCATCCGTCTGTACGCCTGTCTGACTGTCCTGCCTTAAAATGGCTGTATCTTTTGATCTCTAATAGACAGCCGATAGAAATTTTCGTAAAATATGTATTACTGTAGTGAATATACCTATCAATAATAAAAAATAGTAAAGAGTAAGAAACAAGCGTAACGCATTAAATAAACAGGTATATTTTACGTTTTTTTGTTTTGCTATATCGCAAAAACGGACATACGTGCAAGCGTCTGACTTGGTGAGTTCATAATGCATAATCTTAAATAAAAATAAATGGTACAGCAGCACTGCACTTACTTTCTCGCAATACTCAAGGAAAAACTATCAACCGCAAACTTAAATTTGTAATGCCATACACATAGTATGGAAATACAAACTTTTATTTGCGTTTTTCCAAAAAAATGTTCGAATGAAATATACAGATCAGAATTCAAATTGTCAAACATTAAAACAAACAAACCTCATACGATTTCGAGTAAATCACATGTTTAACCTGGAACACCCTTTATATGAATTTTCACAGATCAATGGAACTACCGTAGGTTACTTGCATGGAGATTTTTTAAATTTATTTCCCAACATAATACCCAAAACCCAACATAATATTCGTCTTCCCAAAACTATCCAAGAAAGTCCCTCTATTGCCTCTTTTAAACTAAAAGTAAAGGAACATTTTCTTCGGCAAATCACTGCTTCGTCGTAGTCATCAGTCGTGTAGTCATCATTTTGTATTTCTCTCTATAGCATTTAGTATTTTTATTTATTTATTTATTTATGTATGTTTGTATATATGTACATATTGCGTGTATTTTCATATATATATATATATATTTATATATATATTTATATATGTATTGGGGTTTATTGTATTTAAGGAGTTAGTAGTATATGAGTTTAAGTAGTATATACGTGTAATAATATATTATATTTTCTTTTTGAAATTCTCACTGCACACTTGTGTCCCGCTAAACAAACATTTTCTCTCACGACCTTAGGTTGGCTGGAAGAAATGTCTTGCAGAGATAAGCCCGCCTTTGTAAATGTCCTCTTGTATGTTATTATCTGTATGTTAAATGTGCAATAAAGAATATAATAATAATATGTTCCTTATGGATAATTGTTCAGTTTAGGATTGAGCAATCCCTTTCGGTTTTTGGGTACATCCTGTGTACAAAATTTTATTAAAAAAAAAAAATATAAAGAATATCCAGTCAAGTAGATAACCAATCTAGAATTAATATTATATAAAATTTTAATAAACTCAATGGAACAAATTTTGGGTAAATCACATATTTACGATTTGGTGGTACAGGAACACCCCTTATATGAAATAACACAGATCAATTGATACTGGCGCAAGATATCTTACATGGAGATGCTTGGTCATGCAAAGTTTCATCAAGATTCTATGAGCCGTTTTTGAGAAAATTTCAACTTTTCATTTTCGTTGTATGACAGCTACCCTCAAAATGAGAGCCAGCAAGAAACCACGTAGAACCCTTCGATGGATTTGCACAAAACTCCTAAATTCTATATATGGTGTCAATCGGACCATTCGTTTAGCCGCTAGGCCAAAGCGTGACGGACAGACCGACCGACGGACCGACCGACCGACCGACCGACGGATGGACATTTTTGGGAGACTCATTTTTTATGATCTATATTAGAACACATTTTTGAGAAAATTAGTTATTTTTTTTCACGAATACAATAACTTTCTCGCTCGGCTCGAAAGTAAAAAATTTATTAAAAATTGGCCAAGTGTGGGTCGGAATAATGTTATGTGGTCCTTAAATGCGTAGGAACGTACGTACGTGCCTGTACCGGTAGGTATTTCAAATTCGTCATCATATCATACTAGGACAGTAAAGAGGTAAGTCCTGATTGATTGAATGAATGACTGATTGATTGATTGATTGACTGACACAGTAACGCACAGCCGAAACTACTGAAGCTAGAAGCACAAAATTTGGAGAGTACGTGTCTAATGTCACCTCTTTTTTGAATTCGTAAACAAGTCTCAAGAGGCCGAAAATACGTTGATTTCTGTCGATTTTCAGTTTCTGGCCGCCATCTTGAAAACTGTTGGTATGTTATTTATGTTACAAGCATGTATGAGTTCAGCAGGGTCGTATTGGTCTTAAAACACCTTAAAAATAAGAGATGTTCATTTTGCGTCTAGAAAAATCTTAATTCAAAAGTTGGACCTAACTGTAAGTCATGACTTGGCTGACGTTGCCATTGTAGAAACCAGCGTTTTTGGAAATTTATCACTAATGGATTTAAAGTACGAAAATCTATGTGGCAGTGATTTGTTTGCATTAAGACGACAAATATAAAAATTCATCAGTACTGTGCACTACCGTGCACTACTGAGGAATTTCCATATTGACATCATGCTTGGAAGAGTGGTTACCTGCATCCTGGTTAAGGTCTTCTAAACTAAGAAGACGTTAACCAGAATGAAGCAGAGACTAGCTGTGTGTGTACGTGCACTTTTTTATTTCATTTTCGTTGGGGATGACTTCACAAACCTCTTTCTTTGTGGTATGCCATCTACAAGGAGCTTCTGGGCCAACCGGTGAAAGTTTATTCAAATTAAATATAAAGGACATTTTGTTACTCGTAGTAATAAAACAACCTCAATTTTTAATGTAAAAAGTGCTAGAAATGAAGATAATTTTTACTAGTAACCTGTGAGAAAAGTATATTCCTTGTTGTATGCTAAACTCTTGTGGTTCCAAACTTGCGCCTCGCCTATACCTTTGTGGTATGGATTTAGTGCTGTGCTTAGTCTATTATGAGAACAGTATAACGGAACGGAAAGGGTATTCGTTCTTTTACTTCCGAGTTTTACTTAGTGATAGTGACCGTGAAACTGTCAAACATGTGCGTAGTCTGTATATTATTTAGAGCTAGAAATTTAATACACTGCAAAATAATGGTCTCGTATTATCATGCGGCGAGAAAACCTACATACCCTTTTGTTTTTACATCCTTGTGGTATTTTCGTCTAAGCTTCCAAATAAATAAAGCGGACAGAGGCAGAGGCAATGAAAAACCACAACCACCTAAACAACCGAATTTAGCACTCGTACTAAACGAGAATAATAAAACAAGGAGAATAAAAAAATCTCAACGGGTTCGCGCAGATGTGAGCTGACCAGAAGCGACTAACGGCCACTTAGCGAGATTTATAGAGATACCCGCAAAAAGTGCGCCCTGTAGGTGCTTCACGGGCCTGTTTGCTTGATGGCCGAGGATAAAGTTTACCTTTTAGGATCGTAGGGGTTAAAGATGCTTACCTTATCCTCATGTGTCTCAATCTACTTTTTTTTTTAATTTCCTTAGTAAACCTGATGGTGCTGATAGTGTCAATTTTATCAGCTGAATCCTGCGTAGCGTAGCGCCAAGTCTCTCTCACTCAAATCTTTAGAAAAAACCGGGCAAGTGCGAGTCGGACTCGCGCCCTAAGGGTTCCGTACTTATCTACCATATGATATACTAAAAGCTTTTGCTCTTTGATTTTAAAAACTGCATGACCATCCAACTTGACCCCTCTTATATAGAAAAGTTCTTGAAACGGGAGCTCACCTTAATTGGTTACTATTAGTTGTGAGAAAAATTGAAATATTTAATGATTTTAGACTTTTCCCTTTATTTGTACTGTGATACCTAGCTTTCTGCCAAGTTTCATAATTTTAGGTCAACCGGAAGTACCCTGTAGGTTTTGCTTTTTTGCATAAATGTATGGAGATGAGGACATAAAAAGCCATATCTTTTAATTGCGTCGTTGTAAAAAATTGAAATTTTCAGATCTTGTGTGGTCTACGGACCTTAACATTCATTATCAATTTCAACATGATACCTCTACCCGTTCGTGAGAAAAAGGGTCTTGACAGACAGACAGACAGACGGACAACAAAGTGATCATATAAGGGGTCCGTTTTTTATTTTGAGGTACGGAACCCTAAAAACCAATGAATGAATAACATTTTTTTTGCACACTGAGAATTGAATACATTTTCTTTAACTATAGTTTGCTTAGCATTCTATTTTATTGTTTTCTGTCTTTCCAAGACCACCAGGACGGGGCTCGAGAGCGCTTTTGATTTTCAATTCCAAGCAAGAATAAGCTTAGTGTTGATCAGGCAGGCGTAGCCGCGATGGTACAATGTGCAAGCAACAAAACTTCGCCTAATAATTAAGTTATATTATTTTTCTCATTGTTTCAGCCATTGGTCTCAGTCAATCATCATCATCATAACATCCCATAAAACGTCCAATACAGGGCAGAGAGCTCCCTCTAGAATTCTAACTTTTGCAGGAAAAATGTGGAGGGGAAGTACCATAGTCACATCGCTTGTTAGCGTTACGGCTGGCACCATGGACCGCGGTTGTAGGTGACCGCAGTAAGGAGGATGCTGCTGCCCATCCTCCAGTTAACCCTCAGTCACCTCTTACGACACCCATGGGTAGGTATGGGTTGGTATTATTCTTTGCCGGCACCACACGGATGTCTCAGTCAATATCAGATAAAAATATTATCTAAACCATTACAGAAACTAGGTGGTTAAAGAAGGTCTGACGTGTATAGCACTATGCGGTTCTTGGAAATAGTGAACATAATTTTAGCATGGTACCTACCTAGACCATGGGGGTGATCGTGGTAATTTCAACGATATTACCAAAACAAAAACGTTTGCCTAAAACACTTAGTTAAGACTTAACATGACTTTTGAGGCAAACGTTTTTGTTTTGGAAATGTCGTTGAAATTACCACGATCACCCCCCATGGAACTTAACAACTTCCTCAAAGGAACATAATATTATGTCGAAATACGAAAAACGGAATTCGACCTCCCATACTTAAATGCGCTATCAGCTGATGCAATTTTTAAGGAACGTCAAAAATTGATTTTCGTATTTCGACCTATGCTATATTGCTTGGGCAAAGTTGTTCAGTTTCGTGGTCTGAGTAACGTATTAAGATTATGTTCACTATTTCACTAGGATCTATAGTATAGATGAAGGTCATTTTAATCGTATAGATTGTATAGGGTGACTTTTAATTAGTTCTTGATAGAAAAAGGTACGAATGTACTCATGATACTGAAGAACTTTCCCCAAGGAACATAGGTCGAAATACGATAATCAAGTTTTGACCTCCTATAGAAATAGACTTTAAGGGCACTGCATGTTATCCTACGTCAACTAGTACGAAATTGGCAACTTTGTAGCGATAGTAGTGGCCTAGTAGGTCCACAAAACGTTGGTCTGCCAATCCGAAACCTGGCAGGTTTTGTACAGTTGGAGAAAAGAGTGGTTAAATGACAGATTACACGAATGAAATCTATTCGTAGAAATAGAAGGTACTTATAAAAACAACAGGTCTGCCTTGCATCCTCTTGGCAGTTTTGCCAGTCCGACCAAATTTGTGGTCCAATCACATCCGACCACATTTGTGGTTCTTGAAAAAACTTGTTGATGATGAAAAGATCTTAGCGAACCTAGAATGAGCACCAAAAACTAGCTACATGCAATATACCTTTACCACCTATAAACTAAATGTATCTCGATACAAACTAAACTTACGGTAAACGTTGTACAGGGTTCTGAAACACGAAATATCGATCTTAAGGCGACACTTCACCACTTGCTAAGAGCTTGTAAGTGCTTGTAAGCTAGGAGAGTGCCTTGTATTAAAGTTTGAAGCATCCTCCTGGGTAACAGGACGACTCATACGTTAGGAAAGTAGAGACATAGATTGTACGCGGAATAGACAAGCACACCGATATTGTTCTTAGTTTTATACAGGGTGCCAAGTTTTTAATCAAGTCTTAGAATATGATTCTTGTTAAAATACAAATTGAATTTTATATTTTGGCAACAATAAAACTTACCATACAAAAGATTTCTTCTAGAAGATTGTTAATTAATGGGATTTTATGACCAATTTTTTTATGGGAAAGTTCAATTGGATTCACAACATTATTACAGGTCACACAGTCACAAAAAAAAGAAGTCGGGGGCATCAGGTAGATTATTGTAAAATCAATCCGGTTCACGAAACGCACACAGCACCTAAAATTTTTATGATTCAGATTTTTTCATAAAATAATTTTTGCAGGATATTATTTTTCCCCTCACAAGGCTCGTTTGGCTGTTCATGGGGGAGTTTTGGTACCAACACTGATGTATGGCAGTGAAAGCTGGGTATGGCAGAAGAAGCATGAAAGTAGAATTAATGCAGTGGAAATGAGAGCGCTAAGGAGTATGATTGGTGTTAAATTGAGTGACAGGATAAGAAATAGTGTGATAAGAGAACGGTGTGGCGTAAAAGAAGACGTAGTGACCAAAATCGAGAAAGGGATGCTGAGATGGTTTGGTCATGTAGAGAGGATGAATGAACGAAGATTGACGAAAGAGATCTACCAGGCGAGAGTGAATGGAAACGTTGGAAGGGGAAGGCCTAGGCGAACGTACCAGGACCAAATTCAGGACGTTCTGAATAAAGGCCAGGTTAAAAGTACCCTAAACAGACGAGCATGTATGAAAGGATTGATGAAAGTACAGGAAGCAAGGGAAGTATGTCAAGATCGTAGCAGGTGGAGGACTGTGGTCTCTGCCTACCCCAACGGGAAAGAGGCGTGATGTTATGTATGTATGTATGTATGTATACTCATTGGACATCATAGAACGTAACAAAGCGAGTCTATACTGCCGTTTAAATGCGCGCTATGACCCCGTTCAGAAGTAGGTACTCGTTTGCTGCGTTTTCCCGTACATTGCTTAATTGTTGACAATTCGATTATTTGCACGCCTAAACAAAGCGGCATTATAAATAAAATCGCGCAAAAATTAGCAGAGAATATTCCCCTCCTGAACAGTGTCTAAAAAAGTCATAATCCTCCTTTTTGAACGAGGGGGAGGCCTTTGCCCAGCAGTGGGACAGTAAAGGCTAAGAAAAAAAAATATTTGCAAATTTTGTTGGAAAAATTATAAAATCCAACTAGCAAGGTTTTATTTCTGTAAAAAAAAAAGTCTTTCTCGTGACTCATATAACTCGATGGTAGACGATAAACGCATAAAAAATATTGAAGAATACAACAGTAACACTACGGCTATATTCGTCGTCGGTATTATTCACTAAAAAAACCGGTCAAGTGCGAGTCGGACTCGCGCGCCGAGGGTTCCGATATACCTATAGTATTTTTGGAAGCAATAAAGTCCATTTTCAGGACCGCAAAACTAAATTTGTTTGTAAAGGTTTTTTGCAGATTTCTGAAAAACTGTGCAACTTAGAAAGATCGTTTTATTTTTGCTGTAAAGTTTATATAAACTTCTGTCAACTGTAATTAATTCAGATTTTTCCTTACTCAAACTTCGGAGATAAGGGGGGGGGAATGGTATTTTTCTTGACATTTTTCATCATAACTTCAAAACTAAGAAATTTAAAAAAATACAAAAATATATTTTAAAATTTACAAGTAAAGCCCTTTCATATGATACCCCACTCGACCTAGTAGCGACAATTTGAAATTTGGCCCCTCCTATTTTGGCCCCCTTTATATTAATAATCATACTTTTTTCAAAATTTTTTCTTGTGCAATTAAGTTGGGCAACTATATTCTAAAACTATTCCAAATTTCAGGTTGATAGCATAAGTGGTTGCTGAGATATAGAGGTGTGACAGACAGACGGACAGACAGAGCGGCACCATAAGGGTTCCTTTTTTTTACCATTTTGGTATCGGAACCCTTACCATTTTGGTATCGGAACCCTAAAAAGAAAGTCAAGTACGCGCTTAAAATTCTATGGCCATTCAAGCGCCTAAATGATTTCGAGGACGGTTAAAAATATTTGAGCCCCTGTAGCTGCCGAATTACATAGTAATTGGATAACATAAATTATCGTCTTCTCCTTAATTCATATTCTTTTTAGGGTTCCGATACCAAAATGGTAAAAAAAAGGAACCCTTATGGTGCCGCTCTGTCTGTCCGTCTGTCTGTCACACCTCTATATCTCAGCAACCACTTATGCTATCAACCTGAAATTTGGAATAGTTTTAGAATATAGTTGCCCAACTTAATTGCACAAGAAAAATTTTTGAAAAAAGTATGATTATTAATATAAAGGGGGCCAAAATAGGGGGGGCCAAATTTCAAATTGTCGCTACTAGGTCGAGTGGGGTATCATATGAAAGGGCTTTACTTGTACATTTTAAAATATATTTTCGTATTTTTTTAAATTTCTTAGTTTTAAAGTTATGATGAAAAATGTCAAGAAAAATACCATTCCCCCCCCCTTATCTCCGAAGTTTGAGTAAGGAAAAATCTGAATTAATTACAGTTGACAGAAGTTTATATAAACTTTACAGCAAAAATAAAACGATCTTTCTAAGTTGCACAGTTTTTCAGAAATCTGCAAAAAACCTTTACAAACAAATTTAGTTATGCGGTCCTGAAAATGGACTTTATTGCTTCCAAAAATACTATAGGTATATCGGAACCCTCGGCGCGCGAGTCCGACTCGCACTTGACCGGTTTTTTTATTTATTGCCTTTGGGGAGTGAAAAATTTTAATCTATTAAAAATACTCGGACTCTACGGCCGTTCGGCTGCTGAGCTTCAATGGAATAAATTTTGATCGCCTTGGAAAGTTTCTTTTTGATTTATATAAAAAATGTAATATGTAAAACTTTCTGTTTACATTATTATTATTTGTAACCTCGATTTGAATTTAATATGAGTGCCTGTTATTTTATTGTTTCGTGTATGATGCCGATCGATTGGCGCTTACAAAAATCGCCTCTTTCCCGTCGGGGTAGGCAGTGAGACCACAGCTCTTCAACAACTACAATATACGTGTGGTGCCGGAAAAGAATAGTACCAACCCATCTCAAACCGCGGGTGTCGTAAGAGGAGATTAAGGGATCATGAACCGTCGCGGGGGATGAACAGCAGCGTCCTTTTGTGTATCGTACAACCTTACTAACATACTGCGGTCACCACCAACCGCGGTCCATGGTGCCAGCCGCAACGATATCTAGCGTGGTGACTGTGGTATTACTTCCCTTCCATATTGTTCCAGCAAAAGCCAGCTCTCTGTTCTGCAGTGGACTTTCCATAGGATGTTAAGAAGGTGATTTCGCATCCATGAAAGCTTCTGTAGGTATTTCCCAAAGATTTTGGAAACTACGCCAGGGGGCGAGCGTTTTTCTTACGTCAATGGTATTTCCTAATTAAAATTACAAATAATAATGTTCCGAATTCAAATAACCTGATTAGAACAATAACAATTTGGGTTCACAAATAGTGGTCCATGGTTTAACTTAAAACAATCCTCAAAACGTGCACCAATTGACAGAGCCACAACGAAAAATATGAACATACTTAGTTGCCACGCTTGGTAGCGTAGCGATTGGCACTGGTGAGCTTGTAGTGTAGGCAACGAAGCAGTTGCCCCCAACATAATTTTATCCGGCAGATTTTATTTGACAGGATGATAAAGTATCATGAATTAAATGTAAATTCTAAACATCCAAAAGAAATTTGCAAAAAATTTTTATCATGCATTTTTTGTAATTTTTGTATGGAAAAATTAAAAGTACCGTTTTGTTTTTTGGATTTTTTTATAGAAGGTTTGTCTCATATATTGTAATACCCCAGCAAAGTTTCATCGACTGTGGATTTAATGCGGGGGTCTTCATACTACGATTCGCTTCGTTGCCTAGACTATTGGAGATCACAGTGTACAATAGAAAACAGACAGATGCAACTGCCCAATCTCTGATTAAGGTTCCTTTCCTAATCTTTTACGAGACGGATCATGGTTTCCCACCCTACCGTAAACTTAATTTCCTACCTAAATAATACCGGTACAATTATTTCCGGTTTCTTATTAGGTCGTTAACGGTAATTTACCTAGAATGTAGCAACATCTTACTACTTGAATTTAAGGCTGGCTTCGCGCCAACGGGTCGAAGTGGCAACCGTTGCGCTGAGCAGTTACATTTTAAGTGAAATGAAGTCGAGAAAAGTTTAAGATTGAGCTTCTTGAACGTACAATGCAACCGGTTTTGAGAAACCCGGTTTGTCGGAATACTCAGTAAATTTTTCACGATTTTTGTAATTTTATTTATATTGTTTTTTTTAATAGTGTTTTTCCTAAACCTAAGATAAACAAAGTTAACTACGCTGGAAGACATTGCTGGAAGACATTTCTTTATTGAAATAAGTAGTATCTGTTGTGTCGTCTTTTTATATGTATTGTCTATGTTGTTTTCTTGTGTGCAATAAACTATAAATAATAATAATAAATTGCAAACTTAACTAAACGTACGCTTAAAAACTATCTCGTAAATTTAAAACAACTATCTGGCTGCTTGTGACATAGCTCTGTCGCGTCACCCATCCCTACTTCACAGAAAAAAAAAAGAAAATAAAAAAAAACTTATCGGTGAGCCTCACCCAAAGATTTCCGACCTCCTTGCTTCGCTCGGAATAGATACCTTGCTAATTTATTTTACTATGGGATGACATCTGCCAACATGTCCCAATTTTTTATGTCAAATTATCAATGATCACTAGGAAATATTCAAAATAACCCGTCAAATCCATAGAACGACGCCTTCGCTACCTAGTGACGAATTATTTCTTTTAGATACCTTGCTAATTTATTTTACTATGGGATGACATCTGCCAACATGTCCCAATTTTTTATGTCAAATTATCAATGATCACTAGGAAATATTCAAAATAACCCGTCAAATCCATAGAACGACGCCTTCGCTACCTAGTGACGAATTATTTCTTTAATCCTCCTTCTAAGTACCCTTATTTTTCTGTGGCCTCACCCCAGAGTCCGGACCAAGGAGGTTTTAGTAGCAGCTCTTACTGCTAAGGAGGGAGCCATAAGCGTAGCACTTTCTTGCGAGGGACCTCCATACTAAAATGTTTGGAATTTTTTTCAAACCCTAAAAAACGTAAATTTTGTATCTTTCTCTCTGAGAAATATGTGACATGGGACTAATAAATGCTAGTACCACAGTTTTTCTGGTGAAAACACTTACCATTCAGGAAAAAAACGGTGTTAAAAATCACGCATAAAATGGCTATTACGGATTATTTACGCTTCCGTTCTTAGTATTAATGATCAATTCACAAGTAAAAAACTATATATTTTCACTTTCGCATACAAAGTTTATACTCAAACATTCGATTTTTAAAGATATCTTGATATTTGTAAAACTTAACTGACTTTTTTGACCGACTAGAATGGGCGACAGTGAGACGCTTCACGCTTCACTAGCTCATACAGAATATGTATATGACGGACTCTATAGTTTTTTACTCTGAGGTCCGGACACACTCCACCGCACTCGTTCACAACATGGTATACTCGTACGTCCTTGATAACCCCCATACTCGGTGATTGCTGGTGACGACACTTTTTAGGGTTCCGAATTGAAATGGTAAAAACGGAACCCTGCGACTTGGTCTGTCTGTCTCTCACACCTGTTTATCTCAGCAACTACTCACGCTATCGACTTGAAATTTAGAACAGTTTCAGAATATGTTTGCCTAAATATATTGCAAACGAAGGAATAAAAAAAAAAAAAAATAATTGGAAATGGGGGGCAAAATTTCTAATTGTCGTGATTATGTCAAGTTAGGTATCTTATAATTTAAGGGCTTCATTTGAACATTATATTCAAATCGATTTTTATCTTTTTTACGACTCTAAGTTTACAAGTTATGATGAAAAATACAGAAAAAACCGGCTAAGTGCGCTTTCGTTGCATTAGCTGTATCTTTGTATTAAGCAGCGAAAAATTTAAGTAAAAATAGCAGAATACACTCGTTTTTCAACAGCATGTTACGTCCTGCATAAGAATGCAAGTCATTTGAATTTAGTATAGAACAGGGTACCTCACAGGGATTCATGAGTCTCAAATTAAATACGAGTATTAGAACTTAAAATTTAAATCTAGGTATATTTTAAATTAGATGCTAATAATAAATGCTAATACTTAAAAAGTTGGTTTTTAATTTTCCTTTTTTAGGGTTCCGTAGTCAAAAAGAAACCCACATAGTTTCGTCATGTCCGTCTGTCTGTCTGTCTGTCCGTGGCTTAGCTCAGAGACCCTTAAAACTAGAAAGTTGAAATATTGTATGGATATACATTTCATCCACGCCGACAAAGTGGTAAAATTAAATATTGAAAAATAATTGTTTTAGGGTACCTCCCCTACAAGTAAAGAGGGGCTGATTTTTTTTTCTTGTCTACCCTATAGTGAGGTGTGTCGTTAGATAGGTCTTTGAACAATGTGTTCCTGCAAAGATCATTTTTAGGGTTCCGCACCTCAAAATAAAAAAACGGAACCCTTATAGGATCACTTTGTTGTCCGTCTGTCTGTCTGTCTGTCTGTCAAGCCCCTTTTTTCACGAACGAGAAGAGGTATCAGGTTGAAATTGATAAAGAATATTAGGGTCCATGAACCACACAAGATCTGAAAATTTCAATTTTTTACAACGACGCAATCAAAAGATATGGCGTTTTATGTCCTCATCTCCATACATTTATGCAAAAAAGCAAAACCTACAAGGTACTTCCCGTTGACCTAAAATTATGAATTTCGGCAAGAAGCTAGGTCTCACGGTACAAATAAAGGTAAAAGTCTAAAATCATTAAATATTTCAAGTTTTCTCACAACTAATAGTAACCAATGAAGGTGAGCTCCCGTTTCAAGAACTTTTCTATAAATGAGGGGTCAAGTTGGATGATCGCGGAGTTTTTGAAATCAAAGAGCAAAAGCTTTTGGTATATCATATGGTATATAGGTACGGAACCCTTAGGGCGCTTTACAGGTTAGTGAGCTATAGCCGAAAAACTGGGAATATGAAAAATAGCCATAGCAATCAGGCGCTAGGACCTCGCTGAGCATTAGGAGGTAAAAAATTAATCAAAACCTTCTTTGCGATAAAAAAAATCGTAAAACAAAATACGGAACCCTATACTGCGCGTGGCCCGACACGCACTTGGCCTGTTTTTTTTCTGGTGATTTCTTTTTTGCTTCGTAAAATAAATGGAATCTTTTTAGAAGACAATATATTATAGACATTTGATAGCAATCAAATCGGCTTAACCATTGTCATACGGGTAGGGGTGAGCCTTAGCGTTCAGTATCTGTCAGCGTTCATGTCCCTCTGTCTGTCTGTCTGTCCGCGGCTTAGCTCAGAGACCCTTGGTACTAGAAAGCTGAAATTTTGTACGGATAACATTTTATCCACGCCGACAAAGTGGTAGAATACAATTTTGAAAAATAGTTTTTTAGGGTACCTTCTCTACAAGTAAAGTAGGGGTATTTTTTTTCTTATCTACCCCATTGTGCGGAGTGCCATTGGATAGGTCTTTTTAAAATAGTGTGAGTCTGCTAAGATTATTTTACGACTCAGGAATCTGCTAACTAAACAGTAGTTATTGGAAAAAAACACATTAGACATTTGATAGCAATCAATTTCAATCAATTTATGATGAATTTAAAAGGAAAAATATCACAGCTAAGTAGGCTTTACAGGTTAATGCTATAATCGAAAAAGTGGAAATTAGAAAAAAAATTGCAAACAGGCGCTACGACCTCGCTGAGCATTAGGAGGTAAACAATTTAAGTTATAAAATACTTATTAAAAACCTACTTTGCGATTAAAAGTTGAAAAAAAAACTACGGGACCCTATACTGCGCGTGGCCCGACACGCACTTGGACGGTTTCTTCGTTTTGTGTTACGAAACCTAAAAATTGAATCATACACAACGATTTGTTTTCCTACTTAACGACAATTTGTTTGTGAAGCGATGCAATGTTTTAACTGACGCTATTTAATAGACGAATCCGCTACATTTTTTTAATTTGATTTAATATTTGGCCAGGGGTCAAAAACAACCCTGTATACATAAAATATGCATCTCTTCTTGAATGGTCATCTAAGTCTTTGTACAGTCAAGAGCACACCAAGTTTGACACATTCGACGTTGTATTGTTCTTATTTCAGAACAGTTCAAGCTTGTCAACGCAGGCTGCGTTGACAAGCTTGAACTGTTCTAGTTTGTACCAGATAATGAGTAAGACGTGATTCCAATTGATTTCATGTTAATAATATTTTTATAAAATCTAGTGCACATTTTGTCTCCATTCCTTTTGGGCTCGGTGTGCTTTTCGCGTGACTAACCGACCAAATTCAATTTATATACCAACACACCCATATGTGCATTATATTAAAACTTACAGGTGTGCACCTGCATAATTTTGATTAAACAACAATCCTGCCAATTTACCGTGACACATTAATGCCAACTCCTGCCCGGGAGTTGGAACCGTTCCAACTTGGCAGCATATTCAGCAATTTGTGTACCGCAGGGATTTAAGCATTTTTTTGCAAAAATATCCAGATTAGACTTCTCGTGCGGTAATGGGCTCGTTACATGCAGAGCTTTTTGAAAAATATTCGATTTGGAATACCGAAGTCGACTTGACGTGAGCGTTGAGTAATATTCAATTTTCCAGGTTGTTTGCAGCTGCAGTTGACGTCGCATATCGGTCTTGGTAAGCTACAATTTTACATAGAATTCACGTTAATATGATCTTAAAAATATCTTTTGAACAGGGTGTTAGACAGATTGACTAACTCTCCATGGTCAAATGTCCTCTTGGCATGGCATTTTATGTAGAGTACTATACGAGGGCCAAACCGAAAAGATCGGGAATAGAATACTCAGGAATAAATTAGATTAAAACCTTTTTGGTTTATGACATGTAGTATTATTTCAAACTCAATTCCATTTTTGAATTTTAAAAAAAGTAAAAAAAGAAAAGAGTAGTAGCCATTTTAATTTGACAAGTCAGTGGGGAAAATGGAGCTTACGCGGGAACATTTCCGTGCCATAATTTTTCACAACTTTCTTCGAGGTTTATCTCAAGAACAATGTCTCGCCGAGCTTGTTTCTGTTTATTAACTTGAAGCACCCAGTAAAACGACTATATATCGTTGGTATTCTGAGTTTCGTCGTGGACGTTCCTCTCTCACGACAGTTCCTTCTACTGGTCGACCAAAAACAGCGGTAACACAAGATAACATCGATGCTGTGCGCCAATTAATAAAAGAAGATAGACATGTGACATACGAGCAGATTCGGGCTTCTCTCAGCATTGGTATGACAGCGATTCAAACTATTTTACATGATGAACTGGGTGTAAAGAAGTTAGTTTCCCGCTGGGTGCCCCATCGTTTGACCGAGGAACAAAAGTCGGCTCGTGTTAATTGGTGTCGGTCTACTCTGCAACGGTTCAATAGAGGGAGCTCAAATGCAGTTTACAATATCGTCTCTGGTGATGAATCGTGGATTTATTCATATGAGCCCGAAAGAAAACATCAATCGGCTGTTTGGGTCTTCGAAGGCGAGGTCAAGCCAACAAAAGTTGTCCGCTCTCGTAGCGTGTCGACAAAAATGGTCGCTTCGTTTGTACCGAAAACTGGTCATGTGGCTACGATTCCTTTACAAGAACGCAGAACGGTTACTGCTGATTGGTACATAATAGTTTGTTTGCCGGAAGTCATAAGAGAACTTCGTAAAATTAATCCGAATCGTCGCATCATTCTTCACCAGGATAATGCGAGCTCACATACCGCTCGCAAAACGATCGCGTTTTTAAATCAGGAAAACGTGGAGTTTATGGACCATCCACCGTATAGCCCTGACTTGAGCCCCAATTTTACATTCCCAAGAATTAAAGATATGCTACGTGGTCAACGATTTCAAGGCCCAGAAGAGGCAGTCGAAGTTTACAAATCGGCCATTTCGACTATATCCACTTCAGACTGGAATTACTGTTATAATAATTGGTTTGATAGAATGCAAAAGTGCATCGATTGTCACGGAGAATACTTCGAAAAACAATGAAAGTAAATATTGTTGTATTATTTTTGTACTTTTTTCTATTCCCGATCATTTCGGTGTGGCCCTCGTATAGAATTTATAACTTTGAAGTGTTAGTAGTGATGGCTACTCATTCTTTCCGATCATGAAGCAACATCAACAAGAACTTTGGTCTACTCTCAATTTTCGATATATCCATACGATACTATTCGTAACATGCAAATGCAAAACTTCCCCAGAGATATGATTTTGTTTGGATGCTAATCACTGCTAATTTGACAATTCATATATACTCTATTTTCAGTGAACAAAGTTATGAATTCTACTGTATCGTAACATTATATCGAAAATTGAGTGTATCTGGGCGGGTAGCTAAAAGCGGTAAAATAATTAAAGCTTTTTGCGTACTTCTTAAGGCACACACAACATTTTCATAATTATATAAGCCAAAAAACTTTTATATTTTTGAAGTTATCCTTACACTTTTTACGACGACTGGTGCTGCGTTACCCGCATTAATCAGAACATCTGTCCACCTTATCTGCCCATGTTGCGTCTACCAAAGCGTGGTCATATTTTAAATAAAAATTGCGAAACTTTTGCAAATGGCTGTATCCTTGATACGGCGGTAAGTTTTATAAGTATACGTGTTTGAAGGTAGGGAAAGTCAAGAGCACGACATTCTCCCAACCACGTCACCTCCCATGACCCCCCCCTCCCCTCCCCTCACCTCACCTCACACCCCTCCCTTTACCCTCTGACTCATCAGAAGCTCGATGTAGTACAATTTTTGCCGCCAGGGGGCCTGTATCCACTTTGCACGAAATGACCCCCCAAACGAAAGCTTAGACGTATCCACGTCAAAAAATAAACAAATATGTGGACTTGACTATTTTAGCATGGCAAACGCTTACCAACACATTTTGCAGCCATAGAACCAGACAAACTACCACGAACCAGACGAACCAGAGTTAAATTGACCAAAAAAATAACATTGTTTTACAAACTTGTCTTTTCTGACAGCTTTAGCTGATTACTATTAATCATGGAGCACAATAGCCTTGATATAGCTGCAAAATGTGTTGGTAAGCTTTTGCCATGCTAAAAATTTTTAGGCATAGTCAAATATTTCGGACCTCCTTGCTTCGCTCGGAATAGAAACCGTGGTAATTTATTTTACTGTGGGATGATATCTGCCAGCATGTCACATCTCCTATGATTATGAAATATTCAAAATAACCCTACCAAATTAATAGAACGACGCCTTTATTGCATTTACAAAGATAATATGATCATGCAATTTGTTGTTACTTTAGATCACACATCTCTAATTTTTGAAAAATTATTTCTTATTATTGTGAGATTCTAGTAGAGAAGTTGGGCAGAGAGTGGCTGAGAGCAACATCAGTCAAGCTTTCCTGAGCTCACTGAGTAACCATCCAACTACGGTTTGCAGCGGACGAATTTACGAGTAAATCGGAATACTGTTTTAAAACTGCACTTACGTGGGTTTTTGGACGGTTGGTTTTTAATAGCTTTTTTGTACTCCTTAACTTGGCTAAAGAAATAACCGTAGCTTATAAAGTTAGGAATTCTTTAAATAAATTGCCGATACTTTCTATTTTGTTATCAACTTTACCTCACTATTAATTCTAAACGAAATAAGACACCTGACTTAAGAAACTAGAGAAGGCTGCCGGGAATATTTATGACAGATTTTCCATGCAGGAACTTGAGTTGAGAGTCATGGAGAACTTGAGAGGAGGCTTATGTCCAGCAGTGGACGTCTTTCGGCTGATATGATGAATAGTTAAGTAACAATGGTCCTTGGTAACACTATGTAACACCTGAACAAAAGCTCAAAAATTAAATGCAATAATGTAGCATTCATTTATTCCTTAACCTTGGATAGCAATACCGAATTCCTGTTTCTTCATAAATCTTACTGTAGCTAATCTGGTATTAAAATTAATTGAATATTTTTACATAAATTTAATTGGCGAGAAGGGAAATTTGGTATTGAAAGAATAGCATCTGCTTTTATTATTGTTAGGGTTCCGTACCCTATAGGAAAGAACAGCACACTTAGGTACTAAGCTATCACTGTCTGTCTGTCTGTCTTCCCGACCTGTAAAAGCTATGTGTTAATATGGTGGATAGATTAGATACCTGATTATTTGTTATCATGTATTGTAGAAATCGGAGTTTCATTTGAGTGATTAATCATAGTAAGTCATCGTTGTTCGCCTCTGTTAGCCACGCCCCGGAACCAATCAGGTCACTTAAAATCAGGTCAAATATTGTAATACTTTTTTTTTGTAATTTAAATTCAATTTGATTACACCTTTACCCTGCAGTATCGCGGACAGGTGTCATCTTCGCTTTTCGTACATTTTCCAAAAAAAAATTAAACATATAAAGAAATGTTAAGTAAATAATAAAAAAAAAGAACATAAAATTACTTCAATTTTTGATGTAAAAAATTAATTGTGGATATTTATGTACGATCGTTGAAAGGTTTTTTTACACAGACATATGCTTTATGTAATTAAAGATGAATCTCCGTGGGGTAGGTTATCAATCTTATGATCCGCGTGATATGAAGATGAATCTCTTATTGACAATTTTTTTTTGCGAAATCCTGTAATAAGTTAGTGTTCAAGATGGTAGAGCTTTTGAGCACAATTTGTCTGGGGAAGTACCACCCCCTTTCTTATTTCTGCCGTAAAGGAGCCAGTGAAATTACCGGCACATGAGACACACCATTTTTGTCATTTTTCTATCTTATTAGTGCCAATTATGCTACTCATAGGACACTGGGTAATATGGTGATGATCAGTTACCACCAGGTGGTCCAACTGCTCATTTGATCACTTGTTATATTATAAATAAATGGTACAGCAGCACTGCACTTACTTTCTCGCAATACTCAAGGAAAAACTATCAACCGCAAACTTAAATTTGTAATGCCATACACATAGTATGGAAATACAAACTTTTATTTACGTTTTCCCAAAAAAATGTTAGAATGAAATATACAGATCATTTCAGAATTCAAATTGTCAAACATTAAAACAAACAAACATCAAACGATTTCGAGTAAATCACATGTTTAACTTTTGGTAGTACTGGAACACCCTTTATATGAATTTTCAAAGATCAATAGATACTACCGTAGGATACTACTATGGAGATTTTGTTAATTTCCCAACACATGTTCCTTATGGATAATTGTTCAGTTTAGTCTACTGAGCAAGCCCTTTCAGTTTTTGGTACACCCTGTGTACTAAATTTTATTCAAAAAAATCATAATAAAGAATATCCAGTCAGGTGAGTCAGGTAGACAACCAATCCAGGACTAATATTATAGAAAATTTTAATAAACTCAGAGGAACCAATTTTGGGTAAATCACATATTTACGATTTGGACAGGACAGGAACACCCCTTATATGAAATTACACAGATCAATTGATACTAGTGCAAGATATCTTACATGGAGATGCTTGTTCATGCAAAGTTTCATCAAGATTCTATGAGCCGTTTTTGAGTTAAATTTTTCATTTTCGTTGTACAGTTGACAGCTACCCTCAAAATGAGAGCCAGCAAGAAACCACTTGAAACCCTTCGATGGATTTGCATAAAACTCTTTAGGAGTTTTATGCAAATCCATCGAAGGGTTTCAAAATATGGTGTCAATCGGACCATTCGTCTAGCCGCTAGGTCAAAGCGTGACGGACAGACCGACCGACCGACGGACCGACCGACCGACCGA
This sequence comes from Athrips mouffetella, assembly GCA_947532105.1. Taxonomy (NCBI): domain Eukaryota; kingdom Metazoa; phylum Arthropoda; class Insecta; order Lepidoptera; family Gelechiidae; genus Athrips; species Athrips mouffetella. The sequence goes on along the minus strand of OX383965.1, from coordinate 19,743,722 downwards.
CCGACGGACGGACATTTTTGGGAGACTTGTTTTTTATGATGTATAAGTGATATAGAACACTATTTTGCGAAAATTAGAAAAACTTTTTTTTTTCACGAATACAATACCTTTCTCGCTCCGCTCGAAAGTAAAAACCAGACCCGTTGCACGTAGCAGCACATCGAAAGGAGTATCTTTTTTTTTTTTTTTAAATCTTTATTTAAGGAGTTTTGTCATGCAATGACTATGCCACTCCATTGTGCTTCCATAAATTACACAAACATTATACAATAATTCTACTTATAACTAGCATTGCCTTCTGCGGATTCCCACTAAAACTAGTTTATAAAAATCGATAGCAACTTCAGATAGTGGGGCCGCCAGGACACAATTAACAGCACCAATTTGTAAAAAATCGTTTTCAGCAAATCGCTCCATCCATTGCACTCTCCAGTCTTCGTTTCGTACACATTCCCTCATTATGTGAGTCACATCTTCTACCACTTTACATTCTGCACATTTAGGGGATTCAGCCTTTCCCATAAGATATGCAAATTTATTAAGAGGGATGTGTCCGGAACGAAGTCGGAACGCAGTAACTAGATGAAGTCTTCCCAACTTACAGTCAGCGAACCATGGAGACTTCCATGGTTCGTTTTGGAGAGTCCTATACCACACTCCCTTATCAAGTGATCTTTTATCAAAATATTCTTTCCAAGAATCATAACAAAGTTCCTTGACTAGATGCAGACAATCAGCATGATAAGGAAGTGTCGACATAATTTCACCATCAGTAGAAGCTTGTTTCGCTAAAATATCAACCTTTTCGTTACCTATAAGATCAACGTGAGAAGGTACCCATTGGAGAACTACTTCTTTGGAGTTCAGTTGGAAGGAATACAATGTATCAACTATTGAATATGCTATCGGGGTGCCTCTACTTACTACTAGAGACACACCGAGCCAAATGTTGCAAAGAGCTTCGAGAGTCAGTTATTATAACAAACTTATCGTAGTCGATAGATTTAATATACGATAATGCCGAATTAATGCTTCATCTTGCACGTAAAATTTAGTCATTGCTTTATATGTTAAAACTTAGAAAATTATTTCCCAAAGGCCTAGCTAAACCCAAATAAATAAAGAAATTTTACAATAAAATATTACGAGTGAGTTTTCTGTTATAACTTAAGTTAGTAGACTTCGTGTAAAGACTTTGAAGGGCTCATTCTACAGACTAAATGCAACAATTTTTTACTACAGTTTTTGACCTTTACAAATCAAAATTTTTATTTTGATATACCTAAATCAAAAGTTGTTGCATCATTTTCGAGAAAATTTATAAGAACCTTGTATATAACTAATATATTTGTTTTAAAATGTAACAATTTTGTAGGTACACATATAAAAATTTTTCAAAATTAACATAAATGTTATAAATAAAACCAAACCATTTTCTACAATCAAATCAATGATCCGGATAACAAGGGTTCGTCGCACATTATTTTGTACCCTTTATAGTCCACTGGCCAGTAAGCCAAAAATAAGGAAATGGTATATATACAGTCGTGGTCAACTAATTAGGGACTTTCAAGATAGTGAAGAGCAATAACCGGTTATGTACATATAAATATAAAACCCTATTGATTTCTCAGCACCTATTATTTGCATAATTTGGTCCGATTATTATGCTATAAATGGCTGTAAATAAAAGAATAAATAAATAGAAAAAAGTATTTAATATCAAAGGTTGAACATGTATTCAATTTTAAGGTATAGTTCTGGAGCTGAACATTTAATTAAGGACAGTAAACTATAATGAAAAATAGAGTTAAACAAAACTAATAATCAGCAGTATTATAATATCTTTAACAGCTCCATTTTATTACGTGTAAAATCAGTACCCAGTAGCAAAACCTTTGTTAGTAATTACCGCTTGACACCGATGTGGCATAGACATTATCAGTTTCTGGCATGTTTCGACAGGAATGTTTGCCCATGCCTCACAAAAAGCTTCATTAAGTTCATCTAAAGTTGTGGTACGATAAGTAGGAACTTTTTCTTGATTTCGTGCCATAGGTGCTCGATTGGGTTAAGGTCCGGGCTATTTGCTGGCCAATCTAGCACCGATACTGACTGACTGGTAAGAAACGACTTGACTGAAAGGGCGGTATGTTTCGGGTCGTTATCATGCTGAAACGTCCATATAATAGGGAGATGCTCCTCAGCATAAGGAAGCATCGTTTCCTCCAATATTGCCTTGTATTTATGTTGGTCTAAGTTACCCTGAACTTTCCTCACAGGTCCCACTCCACGTCCAGAAAATGAACCCCATATTTTAATTTTTCCACTGCCATGTTTCACCTGCTTTTTTGTGAATCTTGGATTCATTTCCGCTTTTACTGGACACCGTACGTATTACCTTCTATCTGAAGAAATCAAATTAACCTTGGTCTCGTCAGAGCATACATGTTGCCATTGGGCGTAGGTCCAATGTCCATATTTACGTGCACACGCCAAACGAGCATTTGGCTTAACTAGAGATTGTCCCTAATTAGTTGACCACGACTGTATATATGAATGCAGGTTCCAATTTCCCTTTTTACCACAGTTAGATTATTGCTGTTTCAACGTGGTAGCTGACCAAAATGGCGCAAATCCAAGAGTTCAAATGTTATTCATACAGCGTGAATTGGTATCGGTTTCGCTCCTGAAGCCCAGTGATTCTACTCACGAATACAAGCATAGAGGAATTTGCTCTATGATACCTACAAGCAACTTTCCCGAAAAATAAAAATATTTGAAAAAAATTTTTCGCCTTCCCGTACAAAATAAGTCTATTACGTGACCACTTTACTGTGGGGAGACGAAAATATTTTTCTTCGCAAAAGTTGCTTGTTTTCATGAGTACTCGTACAATCACTGGGCTTCGGGAGCGAAACCAAAATATAATACTGAAGGGGCATGATCAATCACCGACAAGGAATAACTTTCAAAACAAAACAAAACTTTCAGGAAGCGAAAAAAAAATTCCGCGTCTCCATACAAAATTGTAAACTTGATCGGGCAGTTTGTATGGACAAGGCGATTTGATTATTCGTTTCCTGAAAGTTTTGTCCACTGAAAGTTGTTCAGTGTCGTTGACTGATCATGCCCCTTCAGTATTCGGAAGGCTGTCCCTAACACCCTGTATAGGATTATAAGATACATTTATTATGATCCTCATAAATCTAACTAACTGTGGACACAAAGAAGGACCGTGGACACAAAGAAGGACCGCACAAATAATTCTATATAGGACTATTAGAAAAAAATGCTCTCTTCTCAATCTTTTTCACTTCACTTGTTATTGGAGATTACGAAGTTCCCACCACTAGAAGATAATATAAGTACTAGATAGTTATGTTAGAAGTAAAGTATTGTCCCAACAATGCCTTTGTTGGTTTCGACAATAGATAAGTCACGTTCGCCCTTCATAAGAATTAATATCTGCGTGTTCGGCGTATCAATAAGGCCAAAAATAACGTGATTGTGAAGAGGCGAGGACTATGAAAAGCAGATATTCTCTATTGAAGATAAATAATTCTATATCAACCACTTGATGTTTTACTTATCGTTTATGAATAACCTTTAACCATTTTTTTACTTATATTTCCTCTTTTCTTGCTTTCAAAGTTCTGATATATTCTAGGTTTAAGTGGACTAAAACCTACGAATAAAATTATTCGTAGACTAAAACTGCATTTTCCCCCCTTATATTTACATCATTTAAATCATCATCATCATAACATCCCATGAAACGTCCACTACAGGACAGGGACCTCCCTCTAGAATTCTAGCTTTTGCTGGAAAAATATAGAGGGGAAGTACCATAGTCACCTCGATTGTTAGCGTTACGGCTGGCACCATGGACCGCTGTTGTAGGTGACCGCAGTAAGTAAGCTGTTAGATACAAAGGAGGATGCTGCTGCCCATCCTCCAGTTTATAACCCATAGTCGCCTCTTAAGACACCCACGGGTATGTAAGGGTTGGTACTATTCTTTGCCGGCACCACACGGGGCATCCTCGGGCCATTCTTTAAATAAGGTTACGCAAACAACACAATTACGTGACCATAACTACACTGCATACAAAAACCTTGTATTTTTTTTATCTATAAGGCATATTAAGGGCCAAATTGAGCATCTTGAAAATGTTTTTTTCCCTAAGGTGGAATATAAAAATAAAGGGCTTTATTTAAGAGGCGATCACATGTATATATTCAACTTATTTGTTCAAGCAAATGTTTAAAAATAATTTATCGAAACAAATCTGAAAACAAAAAAGTTTAAAATAAAAAATATTTAACATAAAAACACGACAGCTAAACAGAAAAGAGGAAAATCGAATTTTATAGGATTTTCCCTTTTCTGTTAAGCAGTCGGGTTTTTTGTTCTTGAATATTTTTTTTACCTTATTGGTAGAAAACCCTTGGTGCGTGAGTTAGACTCACACTTGGGTGGTTTTTAGGGTTCCGATACCAAAATGGTAAAAAAAAGGAACCCTTATGGTGCCGCTCTGTCTGTCCGTCTGTCTGTCACACCTCTATATCTCAGCAACCACTTATGCTATCAACCTGAAATTTGGAATAGTTTTAGAATATAGTTGCCCAACTTAATTGCACAAGAAAAAATTTTGAAAAAAGTATGATTATTAATATAAAGGGGGCCAAAATAGGGGGGGCCAAATTTCAAATTGTCGCTACTAGGTCGAGTGGGGTATCATATGAAAGGGCTTTACTTGTACATTTTAAAATATATTTTTGTATTTTTTTAAATTTCTTAGTTTTAAAGTTATGATGAAAAATGTCAAGAAAAATACCATTCCCCCCCCCTTATCTCCGAAGTTTGAGTAAGGAAAAATCTGAATTAATTACAGTTGACAGAAGTTTATATAAACTTTACAGCAAAAATAAAACGATCTTTCTAAGTTGCACAGTTTTTCAGAAATCTGCAAAAAACCTTTACAAACAAATTTAGTTTTGCGGTCCTGAAAATGGACTTTATTGCTTCCAAAAATACTATAGGTATATCGGAACCCTCGGCGCGCGAGTCCGACTCGCACTTGACCGGTTTTTTTTAAATGTTGTTGGAGATAAAGGAAGTTATTTTATAATATGATTCTAATTGGTTATTTTACTAATGTAATAATTGTATTTCCAGTAAGAGAGAAACGAAACGCTTCGCGGCAGATTCTTATGACCCTATTTATGGCATATTTATGACTCAGCTACTTATCTCTATTATACTGCAGCCGTATTCCGAAGTGAAACTACGATAATATCGCGCCGATAATTAGTCTATGGTTCAGCCTTTGACAAATAAATTCTCATACAAAGTAAATTTCCGAACGTAATTGTTGTTGTCAATCTGATAATATCGGAGCTCTGATAAAACTTCGGAATACGCAGCATGTATTGAGAGCATCTCAAAGTACGATCTTTAAATAAATATATGTATAAAAAACCTTCCAAAAAATTTAAAACCCTTTCTTAGAAGCAATCACGAAGCCACACGACCGTTAAAATGCCAATCTATAGGCATTTTCGGGGAAAAAATATATCAGTGCCTGCGTTAGAAGAGTTGAAGTGTATTTTTACGGATTGTTGAATTATATTTCTGCTTATTCGTGCAAAAGAATCGAGCCAATTGAAGATTCTCTTACCTACTGCTTTGACAGTAACTCTAGAACAGCCTACTTGTCCGTATTCAGAATAAACACATTTATTCACATAATGGTACGAGTAGGTAGGATGTAAAAATAGAAGCAATTAAAGAGTTTATAGAAACTTACGAGTACATTGACGTTTCTCTTCAATCCCAAACCCCAAGCTACTCTATTTCTAACAATGTGTCTATACTGTAGATATTTTCTTTGAAAAGGCAAAGCGTTCCCCGGGGCGGGTATTTCCATGTTGTCCACAGATCAAACGTGGCCCAAATTCGCGGCGCTGCTAGATTAAAAAACCGGTCAAGTGCGAGTCGGACTCGCGCGCCGAGGGTTCCGATATACCTATAGTATTTTTGGAAGCAATAAAGTCAATTTTCAGGACCGCAAAACTAAATTTGTTTGTAAAGGTTTTTTGCAGATTTCTGAAAAACTGTGCAACTTAGAAAGATCGTTTTATTTTTGCTGTAAAGTTTACATAAACCTCTGTCAACTGTAATTAATTCAGATTTTCCCTTACTCAAACTTCGGAGATAAGGGGGGGGGAATGGTATTTTTTTTGACATTTTTCATCATAACTTGAAAACTAAGAAACTTAAAAAAATACAAAAATATATTTTAAAATGTACAAGTAAAGCCCTTTCATATGATACCCCACTCGACCTAGTAGCGACAATTTGAAATTTGGCCCCCCCTATTTTGGCCCCCTTTACATTAATAATCATACTTTTTTCAAAAAATTTTCATGTGCAATTAAGTTGGGCAACTATATTCTAAAACTATTCCAAATTTCAGCTCGATAGCGTAAGTGGTTGCTGAGATATAGAGGTGTGACAGACAGACGGACAGACAGAGCGGCACCATAAGGGTTCCTTTTTTTTACCATTTTGGTATCGGAACCCTAAAAACAAGAGATTCGCACAAAGGAAGACGTTTTTTTCATCTTGACTTGATCGTCAATAAGCTATTCCGGAATTTGAAATCTCGTAAACATCTAAATAAATTCCACCCGTGACTTGAAAATAAATCAAATACTTACGCTTTATTGCAACAAAATACAAGTAATTAATTATTTGATTGGCTTTCAGGCAAGTGAAAAAACCTTCTCTAAAATTAAAGGTCTGTTTTGATGACAAAGAAAGTGTCGCCAGTAAATCTAAAGGAGCTTTAGCTTTAAACATGATTTGTGCAACTGGAACTGAGACTAATGTAAGTAGATAGATTGAGATTTTATTTTCGGTAAAATTAGGTATACTATAAAGATAAAAATATAATGTGCAAAAACATCCTGTATGGAAATTGATTTTAAAAGCGTTAGTAAAGCTATGTGATAGACGTATACTATTACGCACTTTTTTCAAGCTTCATAAAACTGAATTTCTTAGCAAAGTTGACCTTATCTACGTTCGAAAGTAAGAAAAAGATAAAACAATCTTTTAAAAATCAAGACAAAGTTTGGTTTTCGTTTGTATTACTTTTAAAACAACTAATTTGTATTTAGGTCAACCTCCAACACGTGTTCTTTGATTTCAAAAGAAGAAATCGATAGCGAAAGTAGAAAGTTAAAAGTCTCTCTCTCGTCCTTTTGTATATTTTTCGCACTTTTCCTTGTATCCTAATAGCATAAAGAGTAACTTAGGCGAGATTTTCTTGAAAGTAGTTGGGAACGAGCCAGCTTTGGTTGGGTCATATTTGGAACGCTTGATGATACCAACTGTGAACAGCATCCGTGATCTAATGGTTAGAGCGTTCACCTCTCGAGCCAGAGGTTCTGGGTTCGAATCCGAAACGACTTTGAGAGACCACTCTAGTTTGGTTAGTTAGGACATTGCAGGTTGATGGTCCGGAAAGTGAATTATTTTTTCACCCGGAGGGCTAGTTAAGCCGTTGCTCCCGGCTACCATATTCTGTGAAGTCTATCGGCATAAGGAAAATTTTGACATCTGACCCTTTTGTTAATTTTCCATAGAGTTCACGAAAAATGAAAATTCATGAAAAATGTATTGCAATTTATGTAAAATTATGCCTTAACGCGTATTAATTACGTTTCATTTTCGATTCCCGCGAATTTTGACATTGGGCTTGGCATATCTATGGACTATGGAAGTATTCGTTAAATGAGAAACACATTGAAACAAATCTAACACCAGGGTTTGTGAGGTTAATCATCGATGATGATGTCCAGCCGTACGAATTCTACCATGGGACTGTGACTGCCCCCAAGGATTAACGCAACTAAAGGTATTTTTGAAGAACTTTTGAGCAACATCGTCTCGGGAAGTACCAGCATCCTCGCCTAAGGCAGGCAGGCAGGCATTCCTACTAAAGTCGTTTTCATACCTTCCTTAGTTCAGACATTTATTCGTCATATATTGCTCGTTGAAATAAGGATTTCGGAATTAATAGAACCAAGCCTCCCAGCAATGTATGCCGATTAGGCTTTGAATTTAGGAATGTGTGATTGCGGCTTTATTGTCTGTTATTATTAGTAACTTAGGTATTAGTACTGTGCTTTGTCACAGACATATTTTTTAAATAGTATTATTTTTTTTTACTTGTGGAAATTTTATATTGGCAAATAAGTGCATATTTTGTAATCTTATCTAATTTAGCTGTAAGCTTCCCGAAGAAAAAAAATACCGGTCAAGTGCGAGTTGGACTAGCGCGCCGAAAGTTACCCTTAGTACCCATATTATTTTTACATCTAAAGTCTGGATTGAACTTTGATGAATTTCTTTTCGAAAGCTTCTTTTGAAAGGATATAGATGTATAAAGAAAAAAGCTGGATTGAAAACTAGCATGAAAATTACTGAAATTTTACACAATATGCTTACCTATACGTGTTTATGCTACATATTTAGTCTATTACCCGAAGGATCTCTGTAAACAATAGCCCATTCCCCTTGCAAATTATACCCTAAGAAATAGCAGCCATAAAAGCAACCCGTTTGCTTGACCCTCGGCCTTTCTGTAAACACGTTCAAATTACAATATCTGTATGGGGTAAGTTAAGTGTTTAGCTCGCTTTCACTACTCTTCACGTTTTCTTAGTGGCTTTGCCTACTTCTTAACATACTTAAGGTATTTTTTGCTCTATTTAAAGAGCAATATGGCAGTGAGACCTCGATTCAAAGCCCAACTTGGAATATCAGACTGAGAATTGCGATATTTTCACGGAGCAGAAAATTGAAATAATATGTAGATTATGTCACTTTAGTTTTTTTAAAATGTCACAAGTGTGCAAACGAGCAGGTGGGCCACCTGATGGTAAGTATAGTCACCTCCGCCCATAGTTCCCACTGTCTTACTAGTGCCATAATTTGACACTAATAATACTAATACAACTAAGATGGTATGTATTTCGTGTGCAATAAAGAATATTGTATTGTATTGTATTGTATTGTATTGTATTGTATTGTATTGTATTGTATTGTATTGTATTGTATTGTATTGTATTGTATTGTATTGTATTGTATTGTATTGTATTGTATTGTATTGTATTGTATTGTATTGTATTGTATTGTATTGTATTGTATTGTATTGTATTGTATTGTATTGTATTGTATTGTATTGTATTGTATTGTATTGTATTGTATTGTATTGTCTCTTGTGCCAGTAATTTAATCATTAATTGATTAAGTTAATTGATTTTTGTTTCATACACACAAACACACACACACTCAACATCCCATGAAACGTCCACTGCAGGACAGAACTCCAGCAAAAATGCGTGGTACTTTGAAGGGGATTTACCATAGTCACCACGCTTGTTTTATGTAAGCTATAACTTTATTACGTGCAAGGAAATAGAACTTGCAACCTACTAATAGACGTGACGTCACCTAACGACTACACTAAACTTGTGACTTAAGTAAGCTGAGAGTAAGGACGGTCAATAATGATCATTCGAGATTTCCGCCGTCCAGGGTCCAGCCCCTGTATTAGGCTTGCATCTCACTGGGATCAACTTGAGACCTGCTCAACACCGGCTGGTTAGAACAAAGTTAAATTCAAAGTCTGAGAAAAGACACTTGAAGTTCTATTTGTTCAAATCATAAATTAAATACTGTTTGAATGAATGATTACATAATTGTAGTTTTATTTTGTTCTATTTGTAATTTCTCTCTTTAATATTAAAGTAATTTTGAAAAATCTTAACCACTTGCTATGGCTGAAATACTGAAAGACTGTAAGTTTTAAAGTGAACCTAAGTTATAAATTCTTTAATGCAAGGTGTAACAGAAAGGGTATAACTGAACGATGTGATTCTGCCCGACAAACTGAACAATTTTCCCTAAGGAAATGAAATACGAAAACAAAATTTGACCTCTCATACAAAATGTGCTATCAGCTGATTCAGTTTCTATGGAAGGTCATTTTTTTTTTTTCATATTTCGACCTATGTTCCTCAGGGTTCAGTTTCATGGGCAGAATCACATTCTTCAGAGATGGAACACCATTTTTGTTACACTTGTATATTTTTAAAGACTCGATTAGAGCTTTTAAGGTAAATTCTATCAATTCTAGCTATGTGATTTTGACAGGTCGATGATAAATATTTTTTTGCTTTTTGAAAATTTCTAAGTGGTCTAAACTTTGACAATAAATGTACATTAATCATGTTTATTTTAGTCAATTCCACAATTTTACTTATTCAAAACAAATGTTAGAAAAAGATTGACTCAATAATTAACGATATTTTAAAATCACAAAACTAGAATGGATAGTTTTCTGGCAATGAGTGACGACCCTAACCCTTGGTAAACTTTACAAGTGAGCCCATCTCAACTTACTAGTTTACCAGCAAGGGGAGCTAGGGTACAAAACAGTAAATAGCGTCTTAGAGTGAAATTGAAAACGTTCGACCAAATAAATCTCGATGAACTAGGTACTGACAAATCAATAATTTTGACCGAAAAATAAGTACTATACTAAAACAATATTCTTAAACCGGATGTTGGCTTTGTACCTATATTTTATTTCATATTTTCTCATATTTTTCAGGGTTCCGATACCAAAATGGTAAAAAAAGGAACCCTTATGGTGCGACTTTGTCTGTCTGTCTGTCTTTCTGTCTGTCACACCTCTATATCTCAGCAACCAGCAATTTGGTTGCCCAACTTGATTGCACATGAAATAATAAAAAAATATTATTATTACTGTATAGGGAGCCCAAATAGGGGGGGGGGCAAAACTTCAAATTGTCGTTACTAGGTCGAGTGTGGTATCATATGAAAGAACTTTACTTGTACATTCTAAAATATATTTTTGTATTTTTTTACAACTCATAGTTTTCAAGTTGTGATGAATAGTGTAAAAAAAAATACCATTCCCCCCCCGCCCCTCATCACCGAAGTTTGTGAAAGGAAAAATCTGAATTAAATACAGTTGATAGAAGTTTATGTAAATATTACAGCAAAAATAAAACAATCTTTCTAAGTTACACAGTTTTTTTATAAATCTGCAAAAAAACCTTTACAAACAAATTTAGTTTTGCGGTCCTAAAAATTGACTTTGTTGCTTCCAAAACTACTATTGATATATCGGAACCCTCGAGTCCGACTAGCACTTGACCGGTTTTTTTTTAAATTACGAAACCAATGTAACCTAATTTTGCATAGGTAAGTAAGTACTACTTAACATTACTCTTATTTTGTATAAGTAATGTACTCTGCTAGGGACTATGCTGCCTCGAGGAAACGCGCTTGACACTATATTTTATCTAGAACCTCATGTATTTTTTATTATGTTGCAAGGGAGCAAACGAGCAGGTGGGCCACCTGATTGTAAGTGGTCACCACCGCCCATAGCGCCCACTGTAATATTAATGGCATATTTTAACACTAATAATACAACAAAGCGCGTTGCTCACTTTGAGAACTAAGATGGTATGTCTCATGTGCCGGTAATTTCACTGGCTCCCTTGCCATTCAAACCGAAACAAAGCAGTGCATACACTGCAGCTTCACGGCAGAAAAAGCAAGGGGGTGGTACTTCCCCAGACGGACTTTCCACAAAAGTCCTACCACCTAAACAAATTTTGACCCTACTCTGATTTTGACTTTTGTATTTTATATTAATATCAGTTTATTTGATTATGATACAGTCGTCAGAACGTGGATATGAATTGATTGAAATTGATTCCTATTTTACTACAAAAGAGTAAAAACAATTATTTGACGGGGTACCTACATAATTTCATAACAAAACAAACATCGTAACTGAAGATATCCGTTGACGCGTCTGCCATTGCTGTCACTAAATGTCAAATCCACCAACATAACGTTACCACCTTTTAATTTACGATAACCTCAAGTAAGACCGTAACTCTTTGGCATAAAGATCATATTAAAATACGCCTGTGTTTGAAAATGTAAGTACAATTTGTCAAAGCAAATAGGCAAAGTTAGGTTCGCCAAAAGTTCCGAGTTTCGAGGATTTCAACATCCGAATTTTGTTGAATTACCTGTCAATGTAAAATTATTATGCCATAGGAATATGCCATAGAATTGATTGTGGATTAAATAGACAAGGCCTTATTACTTACTAGCTGTTGCCCGCAACTCCGTCCGCGTGGGGTTCAGAAAAAATAGCTAATGACTTTTCCCATGGTTCAAACTATCTTCGTACGGTCAACCGCACGTCGGTAGAAACTTTTTCAACTCTATTACCACGCCATAAGGTCCAAAAGTGTTTCTACTAACGTGCTGTTGAGTGTACCAAGTTTTTATCACAATCGGTTTATCGGATTAGTCATAAAAGCGTAACGGACAGACAGAGCAGTTCTCGCCTTTATATTATTAGGTATACAGAGTACCGATTATACGGATTTTTGTAAATTAAACACCTCTTGTTTACGTGTGGACTGTTTGTTAGGTTGCCCACTATCCTCGTAAGTGTAAAATAGTCGAATTCCACGCGGAGTAACTATGACACGGGTTTCGTTATTTCTTATACAAAACAAAGCCTAACTAAATCTGAGGCTCAGTCACTTTAGCTTCTGTGGCTACTGAAAAAAGAGCGGTACAAAGTCCAACGTGGCTTCACATGCTTTTAACTGTACATGTACCTGCATACAAAACTGTTGGACTACACTTCTGTACAATCGTTGTATCTTATTTCTCCCCTTAAAAGACGTTTCCTAAAAAACAATGATTCACATCTCTCTTCATTTATTTAAGTATTTTGTTTATAAGTACCTACTTCCTAAGTTTTCAAAACTTTAGAACTTTCATAGTTTTTTTACATTTGTTGCACTGCCATGCCGAAACAGGATTTTTTTTATTATTATTTTTATAATAAAACTAAATCTAGATTTTACCAATCTTTAGCTGTACCACAACTTTTACACAAACAACTGGACCGGATCAAACGGAATTTTCAACAACGTATTTGGCTTTCTTCCGTACAAATATAAGCTTTGTTTCATTTCAGCTCGGTTTCACAGCTTGAAACTTTGAACTCGCCCATTTTCTGTTTGAGTGAACCGATTGCAATAAAAAAAAGTTCAAATATTGCACGAAAGCAACCCAAATACGCTATTGAAAACTCCGTTTAAGTCGTTCAAGTACTTTGTGAGGTATTGGTGTGGCCGTTTAAATTTCGCGAACCTTCTTTGTGAATGAACCGTGAACATAGCCTATATGTTGCTCAGACCTAAGCTTAATCTATCTGTGAAAACCGCAAGAAAATCCGTTCTGTAGTTTCGGAGTTTATCGAAAACATACAGACAGACAGACAGAAAGACAGACAGACAAAAAGTTCAGAAAACATATTTTTGAGTTTTATTAGTCGTTTCTTATCGCTCACATTATTTTTTTATAAATTTATCAAAAGTACAGACACGCGGTTTCTACTCTTTTATTATATGTATAGATATATAGATTTATGTTTAGTCGGTAATAATTGGAATTGGTGTTTTCCAGCACCTATTGAAAATTGAACTGGATGGCTCTGCTGATCGTTTTTGGGAAATTAGAAAAAACACTGACACTAATCAGTCACCTAGTATGAAAAGGGGACACTCGACTTCAACAAAAATATTTCGCAAACGGATCCCTAAATGGAAAAATTATCTTTCCAGACTCACAATCTTTTTAAAAGACCTATACAACGACACCCCTCACTGTGTGGTAGACAAGAAAAAAAAATCACCCCACTTTACTTGTAGGGGAGGTAACCTAAACAAAATTATTTTTAAAAATTTTATTCTACCACTTCTTCGGCGTGGATGAAATGTAAATTCGTACAAAATTTCAGCTTTCTAGTACTAAAGGTCACTGAGCTAAGCCGCGGACATACAGGCAGACAGACAGACGGACAGACAGACAGACAGACGGAGAGACATGACGAAATATAAGGGTTAATTTTTGACCACGGAACCCTAAAAACTGTGATGAAAACACGTGAACTTCTCGAATCGCTTAGGGGGCACCCTTTAATTAAGTAAGACGTTTTTAGCCCCCCCCTTTTGAGATGTCGTGCTACTCTCACGTGAGATTTTTGAAAATGCGTATTTGTAAATACGTTAATGTTTGCTGGATTGCGTTAGTGGGTTGGATTTATTCAAGAAACCGTTTTATGAAATATGTTTTGATTTTCATATTCACTATTCAATTTAAAAATATTATTATTTATATTTATTTATTTTAAGGGCAAAATATTACGTGACATTTACTGAGACCCCTCCCTCTCCCCTACGTGAGATTTGCTGAGATTCGGCTCGACCCCCTCCCTGCCTAAATGCCTCACGTAATTAATGGACGCGCCCTTATTCTATACTCCTTTGATTTTACTGACCCGTCGTCGCCGGATATTTAAAAAGTGGACACCCTTCTTGTATGTAGGTGTGTGATGTAGGCGCAATATAATGTTAACTTTGAGCAATTTATGTGACATTCGTGGTAGAGGGCGCTGTTGTAAATTAATTACGTACCTGAGCTGAGATGCGGGTAATTAGAGGCGGGTTACTCGAAACCCTCACTTTGCGTTGAAAAGTGGAGATGAGCTTTTGAGTTGCTTCTTATCTGCACCACTCATCATACGCTGTTAAGAAAGTCGTAGATCAGGAGTACCGTACAGCCTCATTAGCCAGTACATTGCCCGAAAATAGATTTAGAAATGCCTTTTACAATTTTTTATGTGAAAAATGTTTTTATAGCGTTGACGAGTATTTAGAATTTAAGTAAATTTTGAAATTGTAATTTTGTAATTAAGAGTAATATAGGTTAATATAACATTCTTTAATAATATATAAATTGAAATGAAATGACATGCATGCATATTATTAATGTGTTAAATAATTTGTAATATCATTGGTTAAATATAATCTTATCATAATTATTTGCATGCCAAATTTGTTTATTGGTTAAGTGTGTGATATTACAAAAAATTTAACAACTTGTAAACCACATTTACTGCAAATAAAGCTTTCTTATTCTTATTCTTATTCTCAAGAGTCAATCCAAGAGTTTGAGCGAACAATCGTGGCTAAGCGAACACCTATGGCGACCACTATCTGATGTCATCATTGGTTTGCGCCCGAAACCTAGTGATTCTGTTAATGAAGACAAGGAACTTTCAAAAAGAAAAAGAAATTCCGGCTTGTCATGTCATACTAAAGTGGTGACGTGCTCGACACGTTTTATATGGGAAATCGATTTTTCTTGGTGTAAAAATTGGTTTTCGTGGGGCTTGATTTCAAATAGAAGAATTCTTTGCTTCGCGAGCAAAACCAATGAAATTTCTCGTTGTATAAAGCCCCCAGTGCCAACCGGCTTGGTATGTTCTCCAAACATCATAACGCTCTATCCATTTTTAGGTTTCCGATTCCAAAATAGTACAAAAGGAACCCTTATGGTGCGACTTTGTCTGTCCGCCCGTCCGTCTGTCTGTCTGTCACACCTGTATATCTCAGCAACCACTCATGTTATCAACTTGAAATTTGGTATGGTTTTAGAATAGCGTTACCCAACATAGACGCGCAAAAATTATGATTATTAATGTAAAGGGGGCCCAAATAGGGGGGGGGCAAAATTTCAAATTGTCGTTACTAGGTCAAATGGTATATCATATGAAAGGACTTTACTTGTACATTCTAAAATATATTTTGTATTTTTTAAGACTTTTGGTTTTCAAGTTACGATGAAAAATAACAAAAAAATACCATTCCCCTTATCTCCGAAGTTTGTGAAAGGAAAAATCTGAATTAATTACTGTCTATAGAAATTTATTTAAGTATTACAGCAAAAATAAAACAATCTTTATAAGTTTTACAGTTTTTTAGAAATCTGCAAAAAATCTTTACAAACAAATTTAGTTTTGAGGTCCTAAAAATGAACTTTATTGCTTCCAAAAATACTTTAGGTATATTGGATCCCTCGGCGCGCGAGTCCAACTCGCACTTGACCGGTTTTTTTAATTCGTTTATTCAAACACTTACCAATCTATTTTGCAGCCATGACACTATAACCAGAGTATTTTTGATGTAAAGAATAACATTGTTTTACAAAATTATTTTTCTGACAGCTTTAGCCGATTGCTTTTGAAAAATGACAACTAATATTATGCACATAGAAATTTATGATTGTGCATCAAAATTACTAACTGTGCATCAAAAATCATTATTATGCACCAAAAAGTGTTAGGTTCGTTAGCCCAACCTAACCTATCCAAAATGTGCTAGTAAGCGTTGGAATAAACGAAAAAAAAATGTATCATAGTTTGTTGTATTGTTACTGGAAATGTGATTAATACAGAAGCTCTATACGATTCCTAGGAAATGTGTAAAATTCCGACAATTTGTATTGAATTCCGGTCGGTCCACAGGAAATGTGTAAAATAAATCGATTTTTGTCTGTATGTATCAATAAATACTAAGTAAGGTTAGCTTTGGTTTGGTTAGGTTAGGTTAAGTTGGGTGCGGTTAGAAAAATTTTAACCAAACCCACCCAACCTAACCTATTAGCTTATTTTTAATAATGGATGAACTTACTACATTTCCGAGAAAATTTAAAGATCTCCCAGAAAATAATACTTTACACATTTCCTATAGGAATTGTATACAATGACGGATTTTATATATTTCTATTAACAGGAGAAAGGAAAGACTAGGCTTCAAATGCATCTTAAATTGTAGTCATTACTCGTAATTGAGAAGGATCTTTTTGTAAAATTTCTCTCTCTTATTTTTACCAATTTCAAATCCTTATTTTGTTTAACCCCGTTTAAATTATTCCAAAACATTCCGAATTATTAAAAGCTAATGTAATAATAACAATTTATCTGATCGTGATATTAAATTGTACGCACTTTACTCATTAAGCCTATTTGTGACTCTATTGACGCACTCAACAATATATAAGATAATTAATTATATAGCGTGAGCGAGTATTGTTAACTGAATGATCTAATCAAGATAGTTTAGTATTACTCTAGTAGACTATACACTAATATTTAGTTATCGAGAAATCCAATTACTTAAATACTACTTACTTATGTTAGGTAGTTTACTATTATTTAATCTGTGGTTAGGTACACTAGAATTGAGATCCGCAGAAGAACTAAAGTAACTGACATAGCCCTGAGAATCGCTAAACTAAAGTGGCAGTGGGCAGGGCACATCGCAAGAAGAACCGATGGCCGATGGGGCGTAAGGGTTCTAGCGTGGCGACCACGTACCGGAAGACGAAGCGTTGGCAGGCCCCCACAAGGTGGACCGACGATCTGGTTAAGGTCGCGGGAAGCCGCTGGATGCGAGCAGCGCTGGACCGGTCGTCATGGATATCTTTAGGGGAGGCCTATGTCCAGCAGTGGACGTCTTTCGGCTGATATGATGACACTAGAATAGTATAAATGAAGGTGGTAGTACTTTTGTTCATAGTCCATCTATCACTGATCTTAAAATATACTGTGATCACTGGATTGGTGGCTGTGAAGTTGTATTCATGTAGTCTATTTGGGACGCGTTCCAAATCGGGTAGAAATCACCCTGACATCAGGATAGCTTTATAATGACGTCCATACGTGTGATCGAGACAGACTGCTGTCAAAGGGTAACTATTACCCGTTTTGGAACTCAGTCCTGATTGACACCATTTTGGCACTGTACTTAACGTGAAGGGTTAGTTTAGTGTCCGCGGAACTAAAACCATATACCGGAATATATACAGGTGTTAGCTGCAACCACCACGCAGCGCTGGCCACACCAACCGACCTCGCCTATATAAGCGGGCTGGACACCCGATGGGCCTCTCACTCGCTGCTCGAACATCAACACGATCGGACCTCTTAGGAGCGTTATAGTTAGCCGTTGTACCTAGGTCGTATCTAGCCCTTTTAGGTTTCCCGAATATTGTCCTTGTTGTGTTAATTTAATAGAAGTTCGGTTTGTCATCAAATGTGGTGTTATTCCAATAAAATGTTGGATAGGTTCATCTGTGCCTCATTTCCTAAGAACAACCCCTTACCTTCTGGTTTGTAAAACAGGGTTATTTTTGGACCCCTGGCCAAATTTTAGTATGTTGCTCAGAACATGTATCTGAACAACTTTCTCAAAGGTACGTGGGTTGAAAAACGAAAAAAAATTTGGTCCAGCCATAAAAATCTTGTGCCGGGATGAGCAAAATTTTTTCTCGTTTTTCGATCCATGGAACTTGGGAAAGTTGTTCAGATACATGTTCTGAGTAACATACTGAAATTTGGCCAGGGGTCCAAAAATAACCCTGTATAATGTCAACATTTCTGATGATATACGCCAGAACTATCACTGGAGGTAGTTTCAAATTGACACGCAAAATTTGCTGTAATTTGTATAAAAAAGCATAATATTATCTTGAATCTACTCGTACTACTAAAAAAATAATTCCATCTATAGAACAATTGCACCCAGCCACGTGAAAGCAATATATAGTAAGTCTTCTTAAAAATTAATTACATAAAATTCAAATTTTTATTGCAAAGTCGAAGCAAATTCCACCATCTCTCTTCTACCATCGGGAGTCCAGACGCACCGCAGGATATCACCCATACTTGGTTGATATTTCGCACATTCGCACAAAAGCGCTTTGAAACATCTATTATGCGCACGGCTAAAGAGTGGAATTCTCTGCCTGCGTCTGTGTTCCCAAGTACATATAACCCGAATTTATTTAAGTCGCGAGTGAA
Organism: Athrips mouffetella; assembly: GCA_947532105.1. NCBI lineage: Eukaryota > Metazoa > Arthropoda > Insecta > Lepidoptera > Gelechiidae > Athrips > Athrips mouffetella. The sequence goes on along the minus strand of OX383965.1, from coordinate 19,724,872 downwards.
TAGGCTTCTTCTGGGTAAGCTCGTTCCATCGTCGACCTCATCTCTGTCTTGAAGACTAGATCGAGGTCAAGAGTAAGCCCATTTTCAATAAAAAAAAGATATTTTCATGTAAAAATAAAGCACTACGGATATTTTTGTGAATAACTGTCGTATAACAAAAAAATCACGAATTCTTTGGCACTCTGTGAAGTATGTTATTCATTCATTGTATCGTCTCGTTCTATGCGTACACCAGAAGAGGTATATATGAAAAATATAAAATAACGCAGATTAAACTTTAAATGTTACTACCCAACATACAACTAAAAGTCGCAAAGGACATGAATTCGAATCCCGTTTGCACGTTGCGTTCCGAAAATTAAGCTTTGATTGGGCTGGAATAATCATTACAGTTTTTCCACACCAATAACCAAACAACTCAACCACACGGTGACCTACCAAAATATCAGTCTATCTGCGTTTGAAATAACAATTTTTACTTATGCGTCTATTTGATCAGTAAAAACAAGTTTTTCGTCGGTGAAATCAATGAAAAACCGAACTGAAATAGCAAACATTGATATTTTAACTGAACTAGCTATTTGTTTACTCGTTCGACTGACAAATTGAAAAATATCTGCCTTAGGATAGAGATCAAGTTATGAAACAAAACGGCCTTTTTAGGGTTCCGATACCAAAATGGCAAAAAAAGGAACCCTTATGGTGCGACTTTGTCTGTCTGTCTGTCCATCTGTCTGTCCAACTCTATATCTCAGCAACCACTCATGCTATCGACATGAAATTTGGAATAGTTTTAGAGTATAGGTGCCCAACTTAATTGCACATGAAAGAATTTTGAAAAAATTATAATTATTAATGTAAAGGGGGCCAAAATAGGGGGGGCCAAATTTCAAATGGTTGCTACTAGGTCGAGTGGGGTATCATATTAAAGGGCTTCATTTGTACATTCTAAAATATATTTTTGTATTTTTTTAAATCTCTTAGTTTTCAAGTTATGATGAAAAATGTCAAAAAAAAAATACCATTCCCCCCCCCTTATCTCCGAAGTTTGTGAAAAGAAAAATCTGAATTAATTACAGTTGACAGAAGTTTATGTAAACATTACAGCAAAAATAAAACGATCTTTCTAAGTTGCACAGTTTTTAGAAATCTGCAAATAACCTTTACAAACAAATTATAAAAATGAACTTTATAGCTTCTACATACAATATAGGTATATCGGAACCCTCGGCGCACGAGTCCGACTCGCACTTGACCGTTTTTAGTGTTCCGATACCAAAATGGTAAAAAAAGGAACCCTTATGGTGCCGCTTTGTCTGTCTGTCTGTCTGTCCGTCTGTCTGTCACACCTGTATATGTCAGCAACCACTGATGCTATCTACTTCCAAAAATACTAAAAGTATATCGGAACCCTCGGCGCGCGAGTCCGACTCGCACTTGACCGGTTTTTTCCATGTGCGATGATTGTACTGAGCCAAATTTTGAGGTACATACTTTTTCTTGTTTCATTTTGATTTTATTGCTGACAATTTGACTTGACGTATAATTCATCAAAATCGGTCTAGCCGTTTAGATAGGAACAGACATATATACTTACAGGTCAAACACACAACCCTCCTTTTGGGCTTCGCCGCAGTCGGATAAATAGACAAAAATTTAGTTTTATCCCGAAACTAGAAGCTGAAACGTAATCTCGATTCATAATGTTCGGTAATCGATATCGATGCGGGGGAGAATATTTGTTCCGGTCGGGAGAACGGATATTGGATGGGTGCGATATATGATACGATTATTATCAGCGATAAAATAATTATTGTGTGATGGTGATGAGATTGGGAACGGCAGAGAAAATGAAAGTATCATGCTCGGTAATAGAAAAGGATGGACAGGATGAAAACTACAAGGAGTAGTTAAAACCAAACTTTTCCTAAGAAAACATACATGAAATAACGCCTCGGGATGGCGGTTTAAACTCATGGAGCCCTTAATTAAATGAATGAATAAGGCTTTTTACTGTATATTTTTTTCAAAGGGTTATAAATACGATTATCGTTCGGGGCAATGATCACTATATGCCAGCGGATTGAACCACGAACGAAGCGAGTGGTTCAAAAGAAGACTGAGCGTGGCGAAAGTTTCAAGGCACGAGACGCAAAATAATTTTGCTATAATAATGTAAATAATAATTTTTTGCACCTTAGACAATAAATTTATTTTAAATAACTGTTTAGTAACTTATTTAAAACCAATCTCAAACCCCCAATTTATAATCGTGGTGGGCTGTCGCCATACCACTTTTCATAATAGTTTATCTTGTAGGAAAATCTAGTGATAGATTAGATCTACTTGTGGTTTTATTTCATGGGTTAGTATCTATGCGACCGAGCTATGCTCTGTATGATTAAAATATCATCGGGTGAGCAAGCTATGCTACTCAACAACAGATGGCGCTGTTAGTTTCTTGAACGCACTTAAACGCGCTAAGAAATATTAAAAAAGACGGTGAAAACGAATTTTCCCAGACATGAGACCTAGCTAGATCTTTTTTTTGCCCCCAAAAACCCCTGTTTACTAAATTTCATCGAAATCGTTAGAGCCGTTTTCGAGAAACCGATTACAATATATATAGAAATATTGCTCGTTTAATAGTATAGGATTAGTTGTACTGCTACTTTTGACAAATAGCCTTATAGTTATTGTATCTACTCTGTGAATTAGTTGATGGGTAGAAACATAAGTGTCCTTGCAACATCTTATAATTTATGTGGGCAAATCTTGCGCAGGAATAACTTTTCACAGTAAAGTTGTATGGTCCCCCTCGTTCCCGCAAATTTTTCTTTTCAGTCAATTTCAGCAACCGATGGAGAGCAACTTGTGCTACATGGTTTAGTGTTCCCGCAAAAAACGACAAAATCAAATTTTAGTGGTGCTTGGACAATAATACTCTAATTTCGTAGGAGCCTGTGTATCGTATATTATGCGTTATAAAATTTACGTTTTCATAATCATCATCATCATACCATCCCATGAAACATCCACTGCAGGACAGCTCCCTCCAGAACTCCAGTAAAAACGTGTGGTACTAGGACGGGATTTACCATAGTCACCACGCTTGTAAGCGTTGCGGCTGGCGACCGCTGTTGTTGGTGCCCGCAGTTAAGATGGTGTGATTTACAGAAATATGCTGCTCCCCATTCTCCGGTTAATAACCCCTTAATCGCCTCTTACGACACCTACGGGTAGAGATGGGTGGGATTAAACTCATGTAATAGGAAACTTTTAATCTGTTGCAATAAAACTCTTCCTCCCAAACTAACTAGAAGAGGTTCGTTGAATTAGGAGACATTGTTTGGCGATTTTTGTTAGGTGGGAAGCCATAAAAATTTAGTGGATAGCTTATAACTTAGATGGCATTTACAAACATTAGAACGTTAAATAAGTAATAACTACTAAAAGAGTACGTTTTTAAGAATGGTATTTTTCAAGAGTGACCAGTGTGTAAATCCATTTTAGATCCAAGTTTTTCTTACTTTATAAATTTCGGGAGTGTTGATTTAAATTTAGGTAGAAGCTTAAATAATTTATGTGGTTACCTTTGTAACTCCGGTGGCATAAAAATAAATTAGTCATATCTCTTAAGTCTCTCACGATATTCAAATATCGTAACCATACGTTTATTAGGATTATCTAAAGTACAACGAAAGAAAAAAAAATCGAAAAACCTAAAAATAAAAAAGTTCACCAAAACAAAAAATACAGCATGTTGAAATTGACCCAGATATGATCATTGCTGTTATCGACCACTTTTAGTGTTACTTACTTATACCTATGAAGTTAGTCTACAAGTTCTGTTATTGACCACACTATGCAACTTGTATAGATACCTACCATAATACCGCTGATACATTGCCAGAACTTAGGTACTCGAGAGCCTAAGGTTTTAGTAGTTACAAAGTTTGAAGGCAAATACTTAGGCTTCTAAGATGTTGCTTCGATTTAGAGAAGTTAGTAAACATGGGTAAAATTCAACAAACTTCCTTCATAGTTTCAAGTTTATGATCGCAGAATAATATTACTTAAAGCATATAAATAAGAATTTTATAAAGTTCGAACGTTTCAGTTTTCAACGGGAATCCAACTCTTCGTTATTTAAAAACGGAAGACGCCTAATACTAGGCTATAATAAGAATACCAATTTGATTTAATTACTTTATCTACTCCCGTACCGGAATATTCCGAATTCGAAACCAATGACAGATTCGAAATTGAGGTCATTGTCCGCTATCATTTTCATTTCCACACTGTTCCATACTACGAGCAGTACGGAAATGGAGTATGGATTTTCATTCCGCAACTGTTATAATACATAATTTTCAATCTGCATAGGCTAAGGCAATACTACCACAGTACTACATACAGCCTATTTTAAAGAAGCTGACAGTTGGCTCGCTTCTATATAAAGTGACATTGGCAACAAAAGAAGTGATTTGAACAAAATGGAAAGTATGTACCAGGAGAACATGATTCTACAAGAGGCTGTCAGTAACCATATACATGAAATTAATGTTAAAGCAACGCCATCCACAAGCTCTGGATCTGGAATAACTTCGGGAATAACTTTAATTAACTGTACCAACTGTCCTCTTAGTTCAATAAATTATTCACTACTCTTTAAAAAAAAAATTTATTTCGTCGGTCGTAGATAAAGTTTTGTATGCAACTATACATAATTAGTCATTTTAACACTCGATCTATACTATTTTGATACTCGGCTGCGCCTCGTATCAAAAACCAGATCTCGTGTTAAAATTACTCTCATTACGCAACAGTTGCATAAATAACTATTATTTCACAACATATAACGAGTAAAGCCATCACAATGATATGAAACTCAACATTTGAAATGTTGAATTTTGTGCTTTTCTCAATTGTTTCGAACTTAAGTGGAACTGGGCTGACCACGTCGCACGAACGGCACCAAAACTGTATACGCGAAACGCCCTAGAAACAGTGCTCGACATTTGCGCGCAGAATTGGAGGGAGGTGGCTCAGGAAAGGGAAAAGCGGAAAGGTGGGAGTTGCCCTGCAGTGGGACACAACAGGCTTATAATAAGTAATAATAATATTAAATAAATAGTCGGCGTCGTTAACTGAACCACGTATACCAAGGAACTTAGGTCGACAAACGAAAAAAATAAACAAATAATATTTCCATAGAAGTTGAATCATTTGAGAACACATGTAAGGATTTTTTTTTTTATGTATTTGGACCTACGTTTCTTGGGCAAAGTTGAACAATTCCATGTTCTTATTCACAGTTTCAGTTTTTTACATTGAGAGACGAATTCAAAACGCCTGGAAAAGCTTCTGGTCCATGAAGGAGCTAATGAAGGGAAACCTTCCAATATCACTGAAGCGAAAAATCGTCGACATGTGTATACTGCCCATCCTACCTAACCTACGGTGCGCAAACATGGTCATTGACAGAGTTGCAAAAATCCAGGCTCAAGGTTTGCCAGCCAGCTATGGAGCGCAGCATATTAGGCGTTACAAGGCTGGACCGCATAAGTAACGTGACCCTGCGCTCTAAAACACGCATTACAGACATAGGCACAAAAACCGCTAAGCTGAAGTGGAGCTGGGCAGGACATGTCGCCCGCATGCACCCTGATAGATGGGCAAAATTAGCTACCGAATGGGTCTCAGAGGATGGTCACCACGGAGTAGAGGATGGTCACCGACGGCGAGGTAGGCCCCGTAGGCGATGGCAAGACGACCTTAACGTTTTTCTCGAGCATTGGCCAACCATAGCTCAAGACAGAGACGAATGGCTTGATAGAGGGGAGGCCTTTGCCCAGCAGTGGGACACTACATAGGCTAATAATAATAATAATATAATAATAAAAATAAAAATCTTTATTTTCTCTCACAAACATTTAAAAATTCAGGGATATGTGATATAACAAAATAAAAATTATGTGCAAAGAAATGTTTGTGAGAAACTGGAGCCTAAACTAAGTTTTCACCTGTGTCTTAGGACTCCAGGTTCCCACCCTCTTCTTATGGTACAAAGTTAGTTTCCGTTTGTGGTACAAGTTTGAAAGGTAAGACAAGAAAAACATAGAAGAAAAAATAAAGAAGTAGTTACAAAAACTAAACATTGAAAATTTAAACTAAGCACTTTACGTGACATAAAGGTGACGGCATTTTATGAGTACAAGATTGTGTAAGGTTTGCATTGTAAAACAAGATGTATTATATGTTATGTATGTATTTGTGTTTATTATGGTTTGTGTTGTAAATGTAGATGTGTATTGATACATGTACGTATTTGTATTTACTGCATAATCTCTAGTAGTTTTTCAGTTTCATTGTAATTAAGTGTCAACAACCAGTTAGTTATTTTCTTTTTTTGTTTCATTTTTGTTAAGTTTGTGTATGTGTAATGCTTTATTTATTTTATTGTACACCCTTCCACTTCGAAAACGGAAAAATCGTTGAGCAAATGAGGTTCTTGCTGGCTCTTGTGTGCATACAGTCAGGTGTCTTCTTACATTTTGTGTAATATCCTGTGGCAGGGATTTGTGTTGTCGTATGGCGGTTAACAGAATATAAAGTTGGCGAACTGTGAGAACTTTGGTGTCACGATAAAGTGCTATTGTAGGATATAGTCGTGGTTTGAGGAAAGTGACTTTAAGTATCATTCTTTGTGTTCGTTCAAGTTGCAAGAGCCTAGTTTTAGTTGCTCCACCCCAGGACACAATACAATATGTTAGTACCGATTGGATAAGGGATAAGTAGATACGTTTAAGAAGTTCCACATCTGCTATGTGCCGCAGTTGCTTGAAAATATAAGTAAGTTTTCGTACTTTTTGCACAACCGACTGTATGTGGTCCTCGAAAGAAAGATTTTTATCAATAATCACTCCTAGGTACTTAATGCTATGAGTCATCGTAATAGGAGGACAGTTACAATTACACGATGGTGGGAAATCGCAATGGTGAGCAATTATTGTAGTTAAAGGGACATTACGATTATGAATCGAATATATGATATACCTAGTTTTATTTGCATTTAGCGAAAGTCCATTAAATGCAAGCCAGTGACAAACCGTGTTAAAGCCCACTTGTGCGGTTCTAAATAATTCATCCCATGAGTCAGCATAGAAGGTTAAAGCGGTATCGTCTGCATATGAGATGATGTTGCAGTTGTGAATTTTAATTTGGGAGAGCTCGTTTATGTAGCATAGGAATAATGTAGGCCCAAGGATGCTGCCTTGGGGTACTCCACATACAATTGGGAGTTCATTGCTGCACTGATCATCTATTTTAACAGACTGCATACGGTTCTTCAGGTAATTAAATAGAACAGATAGTTGGAGGCCTCGAATGCCGTACTTCTCTAGCTTTGAAAGAAGGTTTGGGACAGGGACCGTGTCAAAGGCCTTAGCAAGATCGAGAAATATGGTCAGGCACTTTTTATTTGCATCTAGTTTTCTGACAACAAAGTCCGTTAACTCCATGACCGCATCATCAGTCGATAATCCCTTTCTAAAACCAAATTGTGTTGGTGAAATTATTTTTTGTTTTTCTAGATAATTTACTAGCCTTTTATTGATGATGCGCTCAAAGATTTTGGACAAAGTAGTCAAAATAGATATTGGCCTGTAATTGTTTACACAGTCCCTGTCACCAGCTTTGAAAACGGGTAAGACAACCGCTTTTTTCATAGCATCTGGGAAAAGCCCTGCATTCAAGCAACGATTAATTAGGTCAGTAACAACCGGGGTAATAATGTCAGTGACAACATGGAGGGCATTCGCACTAATCATGTCCCAACCTGGAGCGCAGTCTCGTTTAATTTGTTTGATTATTATGTTTACTTCCTCCTGGTCAGTTGGTAAAAAGACAAATGAATTTTGGGAAACGTTTTGAGGGATTATTGTGGCAGGTAAAGATGGAATATTTTTGGGTAAATGTTCTGCCAGTTGTTTCCCAACATTCACAAAGAAGTCATTTACTGTATTAACCGATTTTAACGGGTCGCCATTGATTTTGAGGAGGTCACTCGATGATGTTTTCATTCCATTAATATTAGTAACAGATTTTATCGTACGCCAAAGTTTCTTCGAATTATTTTTAACCAGTGCTAGTTGACCTTTTTCATATAACCTTTTTAGTTTTTTAAGCAGGTTGTTACAGTAGTTTCTATACCTTTTGTATGTAGTTTTTAGGATATCATTATTCGGATCGAAACGTAGTTGTTTGTGCATGTAATCTCTATTTCGAATGCATCGGAGCATTCCTTGCGTTACCCAAGGTTTAACGGTAATTTTATTTCGTGGCAATTTAATGTTTAGAGTGTTATTGGCTATAGTTTTTGCTAGGAGGTCAATAAGTATATTTGTCGCTATATTAAGATCCTGTTGATTATATACCAGATCAAAATTAAGAGATTTACATTCAGATTGAAACTGTTCAATATTAAGTTTTTGAGAGGTACGAATCTGTTTAGGTTTGGGAGTAAAAGTTTTTTGTAGACAGAAGAGTATAGCATTGTGGTCTGTTATGGAGGTATGTAATTTGAATGTGTACGCAGAGAGCCTTGTTTTAAGAATTACATGATCAATACAATTTGGACCTCTAGTAGGGGAATGAATTGCGGGAAGAAGACCATAGTAGATTAATATGTCAAGATACTCATTAGTGATTGAACTATTTTCTTTTAAATTAATATTAATAACATTGAACTGGCTCCGATCCAGATGTACAATCCTACTCTTCAAATATATAATCAAGATATCCGTCTCTACCTGTGATATCTACTATGAAGTAGTAGATAAATAAAGCTAATGTAGGTAAATTACGCTGATGAACTGTTGACTAACGTAATTCAACTATTATACAATATGTGCCTGATTACCATTGTTCCGCGACAGACGCGTCTAGGCCCTTTCAACTCGCGTGATGAATTATTTCCACTCTATTTAGACGTTACAGTACATTACATGGAACATTTACATAATAGGATAGATACTCATGTTAATATTAATAGTACGAGTAAGTAACATGTTTTGGCGTGTGCTAAGTGCGTTTTGCAGAGCTTCAAGTGTTTTTTTAGATACACTACTGCCTGCTTTGAAAAATCGCTCGCTACTCTGCATAACGCGCGTAGTCATGGATAAGCTGTTAGGGAAATAGCATGGACATGTCCTCATAAGATGGACCGACTGTCGGCTTAAATAAAGAGTAGGGAATCGAACAGCCAAATAACGAATTGTGTGAACAGAACCCCTTGCATTGAAGATCTTTAGGAGACGCCTTTGTCCACCAGCGGGAGTCTTTCGTCTGATAATTTAATTATGATGATGAAGGCAGGCGAGGAAAATATTACAATATTGATTAGGAAGAAAATGTGTATGATTGCGATCGTTCAACCCAATTGGCTCACAACTACGGGTGTCGGGGTTAAACACTGTGATCCTTAAAACTGTGCATTGAGGCCATGAAACTGAAAAACTTTTCCTAAGGATCATAGGAAACACTATTGAAAACACTTGACTTCCCATTGAAACTGCACCAACTGATTACGCATTATGTATGGAAAATGTTTTTTTTTTCTATTTCAACCTATGTTCCTTAGGGAAAGTTGTTTAGTTTCATGGTCTGAATGCACTGTTACAAGGATCACAGTGTTCACCCTAACACCCGGTATAATAGGTCATTATTTTGGGGGAACTGACGACCAGCGTGGTGTGCCTTGGTGACCGCTGGGCTTTGAGCAATATGATCACCCGTGAAAACCCGACTTGCGCGAGAGATCATGTTGGTTGGTGATACGCAAAAGTAAATGTTTGTCAACGAATAGTCTTTCATTCGCTGAAGGTCTCCATCAGCAGAGTAAACTATTCATGTGTGAAAATTGCAGGTACACTGACAAGACGCTAGACGTCTTAATAGATACAAGAGTTTACATTAAGTATGTATCAATAGAAATATAATCGTAACACTTCTTTATTCGCTAGTCTCTACAAAACCTTTATCCAGAACTAGACGTATTATGGCTGGTCCGTTTATTCTAGTAATAAATTTTGTGACTTACTACTTGATAGGTAACCCAATATAATATCTTATGTATCTCTACATATTTCTAATTCTATTAGAGGTCATTGAATTTCGATCAACTGACTGAACAGATAAGGCCTCTGTGAAGCGTATCTAGGGAACTTCGAAATATAGACAAAGTTTAGATTACCTAGGTACGGCGAGTACACACACACACATAGTGTGTTTGGTAGATTTGTAAGGAGTTAGAACCGGTGAATACAACTTTTTTCGAATTAAATCAAGTTTACAATAAGATATCATATTAAGTGGGTACATGATTTCTGAACGATAGCTATGATGTGATTGGTATTTCAGTTAGATAAAAAAGAATCGCTAGGCTTTCTTCCCGGGGCTTAAATACAAGGAGCAAAATATTTTGTGTAGCCACTGTTTGAGCATGTGACTTACACCATGAAACTGATCAACTTTTTCCAAGGAACGTAGGTGGAAATACCAGCTAATTGCGAATTTTGTATGGGTCATGATTTCTTTTTTCTGATTTTGACCTACTTCGATTATACAGTTTCATGGTGTAACAGGCTAAAATAGTACTTACAATCTTTAAAGGTGCTTTCATATTATAACACGAAGACAGACAGAAAAAAAGCACAAACAAAGGGAGAAGTTGAAATGGTTATGAATCTAATCATATTATCAGCCGAACGACGTCCACTGCTGCACGCACCGCAGCAGGCACGTAGAAACAAGTCAAATAAACAAGCGTTAGGCTACAAACGCCCGACCGAAGACACGCTCATGGTCAAAGTTTTTCCACAAACGAGTGGCCGTGTGTACATGGGCCTCCCCTTAAGATCTTCATGACGACCGGTCCTGCGGTGCTCGCATACAGCGGCTTCCCGCGATCCCTTAAGCAAATCTTCGTTCCACCTTCGGGTCTGCCTGCTACGTCTGTCGGTACGTGGTCGCCACCCTAGAAAGGTTCTAGAAGTGGTTATGAATTTAGTTCTGAAAAAATAAATAAAAAAGTGTGACTTAATCGACTTATTACATGGAAAGGTTCATTTTGTATGTCAGTGTTTGAATGTCTAAAAATATTATAACTGTGAATGTGCGATTTAGGTGCGAGGAGCGACACGGGAAAGATATTAGAAAGAAGTTTTAGCCAAAAGTTCCAACTTTCGATCTCCTTACAGGAGTTTCAAATTACTGGAGTACATTTTGAACTCTTTAAACATTGACTCCCGCACGCGTGCATCCTTACAACTATAATACCACAGTATACTATAATACAAGTAAGGTATAACAAGGTCAAACCAGCAAATACTACGGACAGCGAACAATTCGCCTGTCCATTGTCGGTTCCATTACAAACTCTGAATAGTGCAGCAGGTTGTCCGTGTTTTCAAAAATCTGCTAGCTACAGTGTACATTTGAAATGCTACACATCTACATGACGTATACATGGTTAGAAGATTAGTAATCACCGTTATTAGATAACTAAGTAATGCTCATATTATAACAACTTATCACATTGGGGCCATTCTAAAAAAGCTCGACTTCTCATGCAAAGTGTATCAGTTGATCGGACCAGCTAGTAATATATATTTATACATATTTTATCGGTTCGGTCTTTCATGTTGTTTCGTTGGTTTGAACGATGCTCACAGGACGTAAAAATTACGCTTTTTAAAACTTGCTGTACAACGCTACACGTGAACCTATGGACTGACTTCAAAAGCCTAGAATGCCTTGCGCGTCCAGTAAAACAACGCCTTCAGGGGACTTTTGTGGCTGCCACGCCGCTGTGCTTCGGGTTTGTTCTCAGAATTCAGCGTAGATGGCTTTAACGCGGTAATAAGCAAACGAGTGGAATCTCTGATTACCAGGGTGCGGGGCAGCTCCAACGGGGTTCCAAAAGGGTGATAGCGGAACGCATTGACTGCCCAATTCAGCGACATTGGAATTCGTTATTTACATATCTACCCCAATGACAATTATAAATTTTACTAGAACACTAGGTTCAAATGTATTAATAACGCAATATGGACTTGTAATTTTATTTATTGTATTTTTTTAAGTCTGATATACAATTTTAATTTATTGAGATTTAGAAATGACGTGTCCCATGGGGAAAGTTTCTGTATAAGCAATATTAAGTTACCCTTTGATCACCCTAACACCCTGTATGAGTGTGAACGAGAAATCCTACATCAATGATTTATGATCGGAACTGCGTCGTCAGTGAACTATATTTTTCAGGATTGATAGGTTCTAAATAAACTAGGGTACCTTTACTTCAATAGTTCAATCTGGAAATACAGATTTTTGATAAGTTTTGTATTTAGCGAGTAATATTTTTTTAACTGATGGGGGCGCTAGTTGACTACAGGAAAGCCCTTAAAGTACGAGTAAGTGTATAAAGAAATTTAAACGGTGCAAGAACAAAATCTGCATAGGTACATCAAAATATCAGTCTGTGAGGCAAAAAGTGGCGCATAGCAAATAAACATGGCTGTCGAGTGGCCGTCTCCGTCCATAAAGCTTTGTATGGATTACACGGGTTTTTATTGCTTTCCGTTGTGCCCCGCGTTAGGGGATTTGTTAAAACAGAGCTGCACCCGGCTAAAAGTCGGGCTTAGTCTGAATACATACTTGGATGAGTTGATTATTTTTAAAACCAGATCAAATTCAAATAAAAAACGCGATCAAATTCTATAAAATGAAAATAAGCGAATTTTATATGACAGGTTGAGCCGTCGGTGCCGAAAGAAAGTGGCAGCGATATCGGCGATGATACTGTGAGTAAGTGGTAAGTAGTTGTAAAACTACTGTTGTCAACTTTGTGACCATAGTAGTGGAACGATATCGGCGCCGACATCTCGTTATCGGTATCGTGTCGGAATTGTCACAATGCGTTGACAAACGGCCTTATTAGCATTTAATATTGCTTATAATTTGTTATTGTGCACGTAATTTTTTTATTTATTCATCATAATTACATTAAGTGCTTAAAGATTAAAGTCTCGCCAAACTAAAGTAGTTTGATGGCGAGTGGAACGCTCTAATTTACAAATCATGCACCTAATTGAATTAAAAAGATAACAATTATAATTTATAAATTAACTCTATCAAAATACATACACTAAATAATTAAGGTAGTAATACAATACAATGCAATGCAATGCAATGCAATACAATACAATACAATACAATACAATACAATACAATACAATACAATACAATACAATACAATACAATACAATACAATACAATACAATACAATACAATACAATACAATACAATACAATACAATACAATACAATACAATACAATACAATACAATACAATACAATACAATACAATACAATACAATACAATACAATACAATACAATACAATACAATACAATACAATACAATACAATACAATACAATACAATACAATACAATACAATACAATACAATACAATACAATACAATACAATACAATACAATACAATACAATACAATACAATACAATACAATACAATACAATACAATACAATACAATACAATACAATACAATACAATACAATACAATACAATACAATACAATACGTGCGTTCCAGAGTCTTATAGCTCTTACTGTGAAAGAGTCGTGATAGAAGTTTGTGGAATGGGAAGGTAAAGAAAGGGATAGGTCAAGAGAGGAACGGAGATTACGGTCGACGTGAGAGGGATGGAACTGGAATCTTTCTTTGAGATAGGAGGGGGTAGTGGGTATGAATAAGACAGAATACAGAAGGGAAAGGATATGACAATCTCTTCGATGGCGTATGGGCAGCCATTTTAACTGCGCTCGAAAAGATGACACATGGTCATATTTCCGCAGCCCAAAGATAAACCTGATGCAAAGGTTCTGAAGACGCTCTAGTTTATTGAGCAACTCTTCCGTAAGGTCTGGGTAGGAAGTGTCAGCGTAATCTAGGATAGGCAGCAGTAAGGATTGCGCCAGAGAAATTTTCGTACTGGTCGGTAAAAAATTTCGTAACCTTTTTAGTGACCCGTATGCCGCAAAAATTTTTCGACTGACATCTGATACTTGTGGCCTCCATGAAAGAGTATTGTCAAAAGTGATCCCAAGGTTTTTGACAGTTTGGCTATATGGGACACAAACACCTTCAAATACAAAGGGAGGGAGTAGCCCAAAGTCGACTCTTGTGACAAACCATCGACTGCCAATAACTGTGACTTGCGTCTTATTAGGATTCACTCGTAAACCGTGAGAGTGACTCCAAGCGGAAATGTGAGCTAGGTCAGAATTTATGACAGATATAGCGTCGTTAAGCTCATTGATTCGTAGATCTGAAGGTCGTCTGCGTACAGGTGATACGAAGATTGAATAGGGAGGGTAATCGAGTTGATGAAAATTGAAAACAGGAGTGGGGACAAGACGCCACCCTCAGGTATACCGGCAAAGTTTCACACCACGAGGAGAACGATTCTTCAACCCGGATGCGTTGCCGGCGACCAAAAAGGTAACTACGAAACCAGTCAATTGCCGTTGGAGATATAAAATAAAAAAAAATAAAAAAAATCTTTATTACCTCCACAAACTTCTACAAACAGAAAGATAAGATAAGATAAGATATGTTAAGAGAGTGCAGCTGGCCCAGTAGGATGTCAAAGTCAACGGTGTTAAAGGCGTTACTAAAGTCAAGTAGGGTCAGTACTGTCAGCTGCTGTCGCTCCATCCCCATGCGAATATCATCAGAGATCTTGACAAGGGCAGTAGTCGTACTATGACCAGGACGGAAACCGGTTTGGAGTGGATTGAGTAGGTTATTGCGATTTAGGAATAGGCTCAGCTGGTTATAGACCAACCGTTCCAGTACCTTAGAAAGGAATGGGAGAATGGATATAGGACGATAATCGGAGAAAGATGCAGGGTTACATTTTGTTGGTACTACCTTAATTATTTATTGTACAAATATCTATATATTATCTGCTCTTATACTATATACTAATATATATATAAGTTCATGTCTGCCTATCTGCACTATCACTTTCTAAGAGAGTTAATTTTAATTTATTTTTCAGGACTATTTTAGTTAGTTTCGTTTCGTCTCGAAGCCATGATATACTATTAAAATTGTTGGTATCACAAATTTATTTAGCCTTCTCCCATAATAATTTTTTACTGCTGGTAGCAAATATGTATCGTTTATAACTAAAAGTGTACCATTCTCTGATTAAATTGATCAACTTATCTATGAAGCATTTTTTAAATTTGTTTAAAAACTAGAACCCGACTACTGGCAAATCTTGCTCTAAAAAGTAGGAAACAAGAAAATATTGTCATCTGAAATTTTTATGCAAAAACTATGGTATTTAATCGATATTCATAGTGATAATAGACGTGGTCATATTATTTAGCCACTTTGCCCTAAATCTTATGCTCGCTTTTTCAGGGTAGGTGGCATAATATAACCACGGCTATTATTTGAACAACATTATGAATAGAGGATGATAAAGACTCTTTTAACAATATCTCATTTGTCAAATTACGATTAGTAGTTAAGAAGTTATGAGGAACCAGATGAACATACATACACAGGGTGTAAAAGAAAGTACGATGATCCTTCTAAGGGGTGATTCTTCATCACTAATAGATTGTTTACAAAAAATAAACAATTTTTCTTAAAAAAAGTAGTTTCAGCTCAAGAAGAAATGAAGTGCCTGGAGGGTTAAATGGTCTCTATGATCAGCTGGTGATGCAGACAAAGATGTTTTTTGTTATAATATCCAGTCTTTAGCAAGTACTCGTACCTTTCCATTTAAATAAATTACTATAATGTAACTTGAAGGAAAATCAAATTTCATGATATCCAAAAAAAAGTTTAAAAAATATATATTTTTTTAATCTATTAGTGATAGTTATAGATTCACCCCTTAGAAGGATTATCGTACTTTTTTTTCACCCTATAAACATACATACCAGTCAAAATCATTACCCTCCTTTTTGCCGTAGTCGGGTGAAAAGCGCCTGTGTTATTTTGTTTTCCTCATGGCACCAATGGTTTGACGTCACTAAGCGATATTTACTATACTCAAGGATGGCGTATCCAAATGCAAACAAAGGCTTTGCTAGTATTTGCTTGAATGGATGGCTCTAATCCAAGGAATAATTATTAAGGCTTAACTTTGTGATAGGATTTTTTAGTCAATATATAGATTTTGAGTAAAAATTACTTTTCGTAGAGACGTCCTTATTGACCTTTACACAATAAAAAAAACCGTTCAAGTGCGAGTCGGACTGGCACGCCGTTGGTTCCGATATACCTATAGTATTTTTAGAAGCTAGGGGTCTTACTACAAAAAAAAAAGTTACATAACTGTTGAACACTTATTCCGACGATCTGGTCAAGGTTGCGGGAAGCCGCTGGATGCGAGCAGCGCAGGACCGGTCGTCATGGAGTTCTTTAGGGGAGGCGTCTTTCGGCTGATATGATGATGATGAACAATTAATTAAAAAAATGCGCACAAAATAACTGGCTATGTCAGATGATGCACAGAAGTCAAGTCATAAGAAAATAAGGCATTTTTTTACTTTTGCGCGTCAATGACATAGAGTTATTTGGTACGATTTTTTAAATCAAGTGTTCATCAGATGTCTAAGTTTTTTTAGTAAGACGGTAGAAGTTTTAGGTCCGCATAACTAAATTTCTCTGTAAAGGATTTTTGCATACCTGTTTCTAAAAATCAGTGCCGTTTACAGACGTTGTTTTATTTTTCCTGTAATATTTACGTCCCGTGTGGCGCCGGCAAAGAATAGTACCAACCCATACATACCCGTGGGTGTCGTAAGACGCGACTAAGGGTTAACTGGAGGATGGGCAGCAACATCCTCCTTTGTATCTAACATCTTACTAACTGCGGTCACTTACAACCGTGGTCCATAGTGCCAGCCGTAACGCTAACAAGCGAGGTGACTATGGTACTTCCCCTCCACATTTTTCCAGCAAAGCTAGAACTCTGGAGGGAGCTCCCTGTCCTGTAGTGGACGTTTCATGGGATGTTATGATGATTTACGTGAACCTGTAATTAATTCAAAATTTTATTTTTGCACACTTCGGAGATAAGGGGGCGGGGGAATGGTATTTTTTTTTGACATTTTTCATCATAACTTGTAAACTTAGAGTCGTAAAAAAACTATTTTTAAATGTATAAGTGAAGCGATTTCATATGATATTTATGAAAGAAATATTTAAATATTTCACTCGACCTAATAACAAGAATTTAAAAATTTACCCGCCCTTTTGGGCGCCCTTTAAAATGATAATATGTTTAAGGCTTTTTAATGTTTGGAAATAATATTTTTAAAATTTGGCAATCATATTCTAAAACTGTTTCAAATTTCAAGTCGATAGCATAAGTGGTTGCTGAGATATTAGGTACAGGTGTGACAAACAGACAGACGAAGTAGCACCATAAGTAAGTAAGTATATTGTAAGTAAAATTTTCTATCTGTGCTAGCTAGCTAACATTGCAGTAGTCCGACTTTTGGTAAAACATTCTATGATGCACAACACAGGAGAAAAAACCGGCCAAGTGCGAGTAGAACTTGCGCATCGAGGATTCCATACCACAGAATAAAGTAATAGTACTATCATAGTGAACGGTCACTCTCCACCCCCCTTGCAATCCACCCCGCACCCCCGCGAACACCCGCTCGCGCGATACGTGTGGTGCTGATGCGGGTCCGTTGTTTTGAATATGCAGGCCTACGCGTGTTCCAATTTCAAACTATCAGTTCGTGGTTTCGCGCTCGTTGTATGGAGTGTCCGGGGTGTGTCCATACCAAAGAGATTTGAACCTCGCTAGCGCAGCGAGGTTCAAATCTCTTTGGTCCATACCACTAAGGTGAAAATACTATCTTAGTTATGGACGCGCAGTCACGCAGAAGTGTATCAAATTCGCACGAGTCCGACATGCACTTGACCAGTTTTTAATCTCTGTTGTTAAGCTATAGTTTTTGCACTACAAACATACCAATTTACAAGCTTGTTCTTGTTTTTGCGATGGAGCTAAAACAAAAATCGAGCAAATATCGCCTAAAACCACGGATCGGGTGGGTTATGGTAACGGACCTACGGATCTGCGAATTTCCTACGAGTTCATTATTTTCGAAAGTTGATCAACTTACCGTTTAAGTTACCGTTTACAATATTTGCTTCTTTGAAAAAAAAAATAAACAGCTAACTTCGAAAAAAATAAACATAAAATCCCTTTTGACACAAAACATGAAATTGAGAAACATATCACTAAGCCTCGTACCTCATCTGTTGCGACTGACTCTGTATCTTTAAAACAGTCAAAGCTAGTCGATGAAATTTTTACAGAGTATTCATTAATGTGACAGATATCCTTACAAATAATAATCCTTAAAAATCCCATACAAGAAAGTATGTTTTTAGATGTTTTTTGTAGCTCTGACGTAAAAACATTAGCTCATAGCTATGTAATGGTATTCTGTGCTATAGTAAAACCTACCTATAGTAAAAGAACAAATATTTCAACACATTTGCTTATAAAACAGCTATATTTGCACTGTTAAGGTCCATAATCCAGCTTATTAAACACGTGTGCTTTTTTTATTTTTTTTTAATCGGCATGAGGCAAGGAGTTTCCATATCTATAAAACATTCATAATATTTTCATGAAAAAATAAACTGTGTTCGATAATATGATAAATAAATGTTAATTACATGGAAACACTTATATTAATCAACCAGCTCACTACAAAGTCTTTAAAGTAACAAAATATTCAATTTTAAATAATTCAAGGGAGTAAGCCTCAGAACAAAGACCTCCTTGCTGAGTAAGCTGTTTGGCAGGTTAGTGTTTTTTATGGTTCCGATACCAAAATGGTAAAAAAGAGGAACCCTTATGGTGCCGCTCTGTCTGTCTGTCTGTCCGTCTGTCTGTCACACCTGTATATCTCAGCAACCACTCATGCTATCGACTTGAAATTTGGAATAATTTTAGAATATGGTTGTCCAACTTAATTGCACGTAAAAAAGTTAAGAAAAAATTATGATTATTAATGTAAAGGGGGCCTAAATAGGGGGGGCAAAATTTCAAATTATCGGTACTAGGTTGAGTGGGGTATAATATGAAAGGGCTTTACTTGTGCATTCTCAAATATATTTTTGTATTTTTTTACAACTCTTAGTTTTCAAGTTATGATGAAAAATGTAAAAAAAATACCGTTCCCCCCCTTATCTCCGAAGTTTGTGAATGGAAAAATCAGAATTAATTCCATTCGATAGAAGTTTATGTAAATATTACAGCAAAAATAAAACGATCTTTCTAAGTTCTGACAGTGACATTATATTCTATTCTACTACAATACCAAACAGCCTACTTTTCAAATTATTTTAAAATTGAATATTTTGTTACTCTAAAGACAAATTTGTATTTAGTTAGTTGATAAAAATCAATATTTTTGTTTAATTAATGTTTATTGATCATATTATCGAACTTAGTTTCTTAATTCATTAAATTATTATTAATGTTACGAGTATAGTCCTTAGGTTGCCGCTATAAAAAAAAACCGGTCAAGTGCGAGTTGGACTCGCGCGCCGAGGGTCACGATATACCTTTAGTATTTTTTTGGAAGCAATATAGTCCATTTTTAGGACCGCAAACTAAATTTGTTTGTAAAGGTTTTTTTGCAGATTTCTAAAAAACTGTGCAACTTATTAAGATCGTTTTATTTTTGCTGTAATGTTTACATAAACTTCTGTCAACTGTAATTAATTCAGATTTTTTCTTTCATACACTTCGGAGATAAGAGGGGGGAATGGTATTTTTTTTACATTTTTCATCATAACTTGAAAACTAAGAGTTGTAAAAAAATACAAAAATATATTTTAGATTTTACAAGTAAAGCCCTTTCATATGATACCCCACTCGACCTAGTAGCGACAATTTGAAATTTGGCCCCCCCTATTTTGGCCCCCTTTACTGTAATAATCATATTTTTTTCAAAATTATTTTATGTGCCATTAAGTTAAAACTATTCCAAATTTCAAGTCGTTAGCATGAGTGGTTGCTGAGATATAGAGGTGTGACAGACAGACAGACAAAGTCGCACCATAAGGGTTCCTTTTTTTACCATTTTGGAATCGGAACCCTAAAAATGGTCAAATTTAACTTGGACCAAGGACCATTCTCGTACTCAAAAAAATTTTCCACTGTAGTTTGAACCGTATAATGGTATGAGAATGGTATTGGAACCTCGGTCACGGGTCCGATACGCACTTGCCCGTCTATTCTATACACTGTACTGTTGTTATCTATTACGATTATTCCGTGGGAACTTAAATGAGGGCTGTGACGTTGACAAATTGTACCGTAAAATGTAGCTTGGAGGTCGCAAATAGTTGGGTCGCTGAATAGAAAATCTCTGAACAGATTGACTGGACTGGACCTTTTTCTTTTGTATGTTTTATTATTTCCGCAAGCCTTATCGACCTATTTGAATGTACGTATTTTAGCTGGTCTTGAAAGAAAATGTTATTTTATTTGAATGGCTATGAAAAATGGGGATGTTTTTAGAATATTTATTTTATTGAACTAAAGGTAAATCTTAACGAAATAATTTTTCAAAGTTAAAGTAGAAGGAGAAAGTTTTGGCCAAAAGTTAGTTATTAACAATACGATATAGAAAGAAAAACAAGATTCAGTTATACAGATTATTAAATTTTTAGGCAAAATAGTCATTCACATACAACGGCACCCACCTTTCTTGAAAAACTATAAAATTTTACATTTAAGATTTGTTTATTCATCAAGCGGTGTTGTTGAATTCACTCACATACACAAATTTTTTTTCAGCGGTGAATTCAATATAATAAACCACGAACCCTGCTAGGGATTTTCACAGGCTTTCAAAAACTTTTTGAACTTGACAGTACCACATAACGAGTCCGGCAAACCGTTAACTGCACTAGAAACGGAACAACAACAAGTCTGGTTAAAAGTCCCGCAACTTGCAGTCGAAGCTGTTTAACTTTTGAAAATTCTATTATCCGATCGATGCAGCAGCGATAACCCTAGTACTTGAGGCTGAAAAAATTATACACAAAGTGTAATACAAAGAGTAAGGAGGATGTAGATCTGCCAATGAAACTGCACAACTATATAGGGTGACTTTTAATTAGTTCTTAATAGCAAAAGATATGCATGTACTCATGATACTGAACAACTTTTCCCAAGGAACATAGGTCGAAATACGAAAAACCGAATTTGACGTCCTATACAAAATGCGCTATCAGCTGATGCAGTTTTTATGGGAGGTCAAAACTTGATTTTCGTATTTCGACCTATGTTCCTTGGGAAAAGTTGTTCAGTATCATAAGTACATGCATACCTTTTTCTATCAAGAACTAATTAAAAGTCAGCCTATATAATATTTATATTCCATGTTAAATATGGAACGTAGATCAAAATACGAAAAAAGAACTTTGACTTCCTATATCAGCATCATCATACCGTGTGGGTTGCAAGGTCTATGACCGACCTCACAGCCCTTGGTGTCAGAGTTTTTGAGCTGCCAAGGACCTCTAACATAGTTCATTAAAGACTGCATCCGTAGATGGTAGTCAGGACTGACGGCTTAACGTGCCTTTCGAAACACATAATCATCCAACATTTCGGACAGTCAGATAATTCATCCTGCAATGTCCTAACCAAACTGGGGAGGTCGCACAAAGGGTTTTTGTTTGACAGTGTCCCCACCTGGAATCGAAGCCAGAACTTCCGGATCGAGAGCCGAGAGCTGTAACCACTACACGGAGGCTGTTGTCCTTTGTAAAAAGTTTGGTTGGATTTTTCTTTGTATCTCGACCTGTTTTGCTTAGTTTTTTGGGCAGAATTACATTCTTCAGGTTCGTAACATACGTTTTGGTGCTAGTAAAGATGTACACCTATTGTTTGTTTTATTTAACGTTTTTATTTTTGACTAGCTGTTGCCCGCGACTCCGTCCGCGTGGGGTTCAGAAAAAGTAGCTAATGACTTTTCCCATGGTTCAAACTATCTTCGTACCAAGTTTTTATCACAATGGGTTTATCGGATAAGTCATAAAAGCATATCAGACAGACAGACAGACAGACAGTGCAGTTCTCGCCTTTATATTATTAGGTATAAAGAGTAACGATAATACGGATTTTTGTAAATTATACACCTCTTGTTTACGTGTGGACTGTTAGGTCGCCCACTATCCTCGTAAGTGTAAAATCATAGTCGAATTCCACGCGGAGTAACTATGATACGGGTTTCGTTATTTCTTATACAAAACAAAGCCTAACTAAATCTGAGGCTCAGTCACTTTAGCTTCTGTGGCTACTGAAAAAAGAGTGGTACAAAGTCCAAAGTGTCTAGCTTCACATGCTTTTAACTCTACATGTACCTACATACAAAACTGTTGGACTTCACTTCCGTACAATCTTTGTAACTAATCTCTCCCCTTAAAAGACAATTCCTAAAAAACAATGATTCACTTCTCTCTTTATTTTTTGAAGTATTTCGTTTATAAGTACCTACTTCCTAAGTTTTCAAAACTTTAGAACTGCCATAATTTTTTTTACATTTGTTGCACCACCATGCCGAAACAAGAATTTTTTTATTATTATTTTTACAATAAAACTGAATCTAGATTTTACCAATCTTTAGCTGTACCCATGACTTTTACACAAACAACTGGACCGGATCAAACGGAATTTTCAACAACGTATTTGGCTTTCTTCCGTACAAAATTATAAGCTTTGTTTGATTTCAGCTCGGTTTCACAGCTTGAAACTTTAAACTCGCCTATTATCTGTTTGAATGAACCAATGGTTATTGAAAACCCCTTTTAAGTCGTTCAAGTAGTTTGTGCGGCCGCTTAAAATTTCGCGAACCTTCTGTCTGAGTGAACCGTTTGAATGAAGCAGAAAGAAGCCCGACAAGTCATTGAAAACCTCGTTTAAATCAGTTCAGTAGGTGAGTTCTTGGTTCTGCAGCTTGAAACTTTGCGTATCTTGTGTCAGAGTGAACCTACCTATCGCAATGAAACTAAGCTTATTTATTGCACAGGAGTAAGCCAAACGCGTTATTGAAAGCCACGTTTGAATCTGCTCAAAAGTTTTTGAATTATTCGCGCCTTCGCTTGAAACTTTGCTTAACTTCTATCAGAGTGAACCGTTTTCAACTAACCTATGCTTATATGTTGCACGGAAGTACTTAATCCAAGCACATCATGGAAATGCCAGTTGGAGTCGGTACAGTAGTTTGTTCGCTATTGGCGCTGTCTATTGAAACTTCGGGCATTTTCTGTCTGAGTGAACCGTTTTCAATGAAAGTAAGCTAATACATTGCAAAGAATTAACCTTAACACGTTATTGAAAACCCCGTTTGAATACGTTTAGTAGTTTGTGAGTTATTGGTGCCGCCGCTTGAAACTTAGTGTATTTTATGTCTGAGTGAACCGTTTGCAATGAAACTACACATACAGTTGCATGGAGTAAGCCAAATACGTTACTGAAAACCTCGTTTTAATCGGTTCAGTTCTATGTAAGATATTGGTGCCTCCGTTGGAAATTTCGCGCACCTGTCTGAGTGAGCCGTTTTCAATGAAAGTAAGCTAATATGTTGCAAAGAAATAAGCTTGACAGTTTATTGAAAACGCAGTTTGAATCCGTTCAATAGTTTGTGAGTTATTTGCGCCGCCGCATGAAACTTAGCGTACCTTCTGTCTGAGTGAACCGTTTGCAATGAATTTAAACTTTTATGTTGCACAAAATCAAGTCAAACTCATAATTGAAAACTCAGTTTGAATCGGTTTGTGAGTTATTATCGTACAGGCAATTTGATACTTTACATTAGTGTAGCTTTTGATTGAGTGAACCGATTTGAATGAAACATAGCCTATGTGTTGCTCAGAGCTAAGCTTAATCTACCTGTGAAAACCGCGAGAAAATCCGTTCAGTAGTTTCGGAGTTTATCGGAAACATACAGACAGATAGACAGACAGACAGACAAAAAGTTCAGAAAACATATTTTTAACTTCTATTAGTCGTTTCTTATAGCCGACACAATTTTTTTTTTTAATTTATCACGCGGTTTTTACTCTTTTATTATATGTATAGATGTATAGATCATATTGATTTATGACGATTGTAAATTTTCGTATGTACAGTCTGACTAAAAAGTCTAGACTAAAATTCTTGTGCCACTTTCCTCATAAAAATGGATTTTACATGGAATTATTCCAGATTTATTATTTCTTCGAAACATATCTTGCTTTTGAACGTAAGTTGCGCTATTTTTTTTTTTCAATACGGTTAAAATGTACTTACAAGGACGTAAACGTAGCTCGCAAAAGAGCTATTCACTTATCAAACTAACATGATTAATATTCTCTCTTTGAGTTCCATAAGACCTATAAAACATTGTAACAGTAAAAGTATGCTAGCTAAGAGTAGTATTTATTCAAATAAACATAAAAAACAACTTATTTGCAAAATCCTATACAAAATCGATTAAATGTTTTTTTCAGTATCAAATTGAACGTGCCCGACTACCTGCTCGCGTGAGGACTTACTTGACAGTAACCAGAGGGCTACCACGGTAGCCGCTTTCTGGGCAAGTAAGATGTAGCCCGTGTTCTTGCCGACAAGAAAGAAGAAGAAGAAGATCAAATTCAGTAGCAGATTTGAACTGTTTGATCGTTTCATTTATTTGAAAAATTCATTGGCTTTAAACTCAAAGTATATTTATGTCGGACACTCTTTCGCCAAGTTTTCTACACATTCAAGTGCCTCCCAAAGCAAACGCTCCGGGTTATCTTTGCTCTGGCGCTCGTCCGGACATTTTTCGTTCCACTAAGGATAATTGTACTTTTCGTTTTCAGCACGCAAATGCAGATTTGATAATATTAATGATCGTCCTTGTGGTGCCGGCAAAGAATAGTTCCAATCCATCTTTATCCTTGGATATCGTAAGAGGCGACTAAAGGCTTATAAACCAGAAGACAGGCAGCAGCATCTTTCTGGGTAGTGATTATGTACTTACCACCCAAAGTACCACGCGTTTTTAAGTTCTAACGGAGCTCCCTGTCCTGCAGTTGACGTTTCATGGGATGTTATGATGAACGACGCAAACACCTTTGAGTATCGCTGACTCATAACTTATCCAGAACTACTCAAATAGGGTCATATCATAATTATCCCGGCCCATATTAATCCACAACGTTATTTGCCGAGGGCGGTAAAGATATAGACAAGGCATTTTCTAGGTATACCAATTATATTATGCCTACGTAATTTTTTCCAGTAACAACATATTATTTTACGAAGATGTTCGAGTTAAAGTAACTAAAACGATACCAAAAACAGCAAAGTTTTGTTACAAATATAAGAGTATACCTAGATGAAGATATTTCCACGCGCTTGCCCTTAATGTAATCAGCTGTAGACAAGAAACAATATAGTAATAGTCATTTAAGGTACTAGGTTCTTAAGTAGGTTATTGTAAACAAGTTGACGTTTTGTAAGCCCAAGATGAAGTCGAAGGTTTGGTTTAGGTTTCGTCGTCACAAGTTTGCAATTACCTTTATGATTGTGCATCTTACGACGGGTCTCAACTCAACATTTTTTAGAAAACAATCAATGCAACTTGCAATTTTTTTCCAAAATGTGGTAGATATCAATTATTCAATTTGACAGAGATTAGCAAAGGTGTCTCTAATTTTTTTTCAATAAATGAAACTAGTATAAAATATTTACGTGAATTTATATTGCGTTGCGTGAGCTAAGATAATATTTTTTCAAAGGCAAACATTTATTCGTGAAAATACGAGTATCAAAACAGTTTTTCGCGAGAGTAACAACAACAAAAAATATTATTGTGAGGAAATAAATAAATATAAACACCAGTATTGATGAAACACAAAAATAAATATAGACATCATCCCATATTTGTTCCAAATATATTTGTTTCGAAAGGCAGACTGAATTAATAATTAACTTTCAGTCCTTTTTAGAAAACTGTTCTAGGCTTAGGTTCTAGAAATAAGATTAAGATAACATTTACGTAAAGCCCACGCGATCTATTCAAATTATACTCTATAGATTCCTCGGCTGAATCAATAAATGCTCAATGAAGAGCTTGTGGATCCAATCGCTCCAGGGTTGAATTCGGGACACATAGATCCGATCTTGGGACACATTTACCACAATATTATATGGAAATTCAGTGATCGAATCGCTTAGTGATTGACGAGTTCTTTAGGTATCGACGGGTAGAAGGGTGGGGTAAATTGTCTTGTTAGGCGAGATAATAAAGTACCTATGATGAGTTTTTATCAAGGTATTTGTCAGTTGCCCGTGTGAGAATAGTACCAACCCATCTCCACCGATGGGTATCGTAAGAGGCGACTAAGGGCTTAATCGGATGATGGGCCGCAGCAACTTTCTGATATCGTACCATCTTACATACTGCGGTCACCAACAACAGTGGTCGCCAGCCGCAACGCTTACGAGCGTGGTGACTATGGTAAACCACGCGTTTTTTCTGGAGTTCTGGAGGAAGCTACCTGTCCTGTCCTGCAGTTGACGTATTATGGAATGTTATGATTTGTAAGTATGAGGATGGCTGTTATAAGAAATGAAATTTTATTTATCGTTGCTATAACCCCGCCAAACATAATAAAACACTCCACTAAGCACCGCAGAATAACCGTCTAGCTCTGCCATACAAAAATTCGCAACAACCGTGCAAAAACAAAGTGACATTGCGAATTTGCAATTTTTTCCCGCCAATAGACCTACTTACATTGGTCGGGTATTCAGTGCGCGGGAAGTAATCGCTGATATTTCCGAACGCATCCACTGTACCTCTATGGTTTATATGTCATTCGAAAGGTAATTTTATAAGGTCTAAAGTCATCATACATGTCAAACCAAAATAAACCGTATTTTTTCTGAAATAAGGCAAAATTCGAAATTCTGTTTCCGGGTTCACATGTGAACCCGCGGTGCTTGACGAAAGGAAGCGATCTGGGTTCACATGTGAACCCACGGTGCTTCTGAGGTTAAGGGGTGATCGTGGTCATTTGAACGATATAACCAAACAAAACTTTTACCTATAACGTCACCTTAAGGCATAGCGTAACGTTTTTAGGGTTCCGCAGTCAACAAGGAATCCTTATATTTTTTCCATGTCCGTCTGTCTGTCCTTGACTTAGCTCAGGGACCCATTAGCTAAGCCGTGGACAGACAGACTAGACAGACAGACTAGAAAGCTGTTATTTGGTATGGGTATACATACTTACACTTTAATCACGCCGACAAAGTGGATAAATTAGATCATGATTTTTTTTTTCAGGTTACCTTTCTCCTCTACACTTGAAGTAGGGAAGTCTTTTTTCTCGTTTACTGTATAGTGTGGGGTGTCGTTGGCTATGTCTTTCAAAAATATTGTTTTATGTACAGACCCGCAGTAGGTGCCAGCCGCAACGCTATCAAGCGTCTCTCGAAAATGTACCACGCCCTATAGCTAGAAGTTTGGAGAAAGCTCCCTTAGTAGACGTTTTATAGGATAGTACCTGGGCGACCGAGCTTCGCTCTATAATAGCCGCCTAAACCTGAAAATATCATCGGGTGAGCAAGCTATGCTTTACAAAATGCTCAAAAACACAGGAAAACGAATTTTCCCAGGCATAAAACCTAGCTAGATCGATTTCTTACCCCCAAAAACCCCCGTATGGTAAATTTCATCGAAATCGTTAGAGCCGTTTTCGAGAAACCGATTACGAATATATATATATATATACAAATGTTGCTCGTTTAATAGTATAGGATTATGATTCAAGACCAATTTTAGATTGAGGGATCCGTTTGCAAAATATTAAACTAAAAAGCTCAATTTTTTGTTACAGTCAAGGTGTCCCCCGCTTGGCATCTAAACGTGTTATACTGTACCTATAGAATGTGTAAAAAAATAAAAGCAATAGTGAAAAGCGGTAGCAGTATTATAACGAAATAAAAAGGAAAACAATCACAGCTAAATAGGCTTTACAGGTTTACGAGTATTTGTCGAAAACCTTAAGAAATTGCAATTAGGCGTTGGACCTCGCTGGGCGCTAGAAGGAAAATGTTTGTGAAAAACCAAAACCTTCGTAACAATTATCCTATACTTTTAAACGAAAAATATTTGTGTATAACTTTGTAATCGGTTTCTCAAAAACGGCTCTAACGATTTCGATTACATTCACCATACGGGAGTTTTTGGGGATAAATAATCGATCTAGCTAGGTCTCATGTCTGGGAAAATTTGTTTTCCCCGTGTTTTTGAGCATTTTGTAAATTCCGCGTTTTAGACAGAAACTTACAGCGCCATCTGTTGACGAGTAGCAAAGCTTGCTCACCCGATGATATTTTAAGGCTGAGGCGACAATTATAGAGCGAAGCTCGGTCGCCCAGATACTAATTCTTAAAGCAACTTACATTGTGCGAGGCCCAACATGCACTTGGTAATTTTTTTTTATCATGTTGTTCAAATTACCACAGTAACCCTCCGGAAAATTAAAAGTGTGTTTTCAAACACTTTTTGAAAGTTTAACGAATGGCGCCACAGGTCAGCATAAGGAAATAAATGGTACAGCAGCACTGCACTTACTTTCTCGCGATATACGAGAGTCATCATTCGACTGTGTCCCCACCGGGAATTGAACCCAGAACTTCCAGATCAAGAGCCGAATGCTCTAACTACTAGATTATAAAGGGCTGCGGATAGGACCAAGTGCAAACGTTTAAGTTTGTAATTCCATACAAATAATATGGAAATACAAACTTACCTTTACTAGATTTATGTAAAAATGTTTAAATAAAATATGCAGTCAGGTACATAACCAATTTATAATTCCAATTTGAAGCATTAAAATAAGCTCAATGAATCCGATTTTGAGTAAATCACATTTTCTAATTTTAGTAGTAAGGGAACACTCCTTATATGAACTTCCACAGACCAATGTATACTGCCGAAAGATACCTAGCATGGAGAGAGTCTTGGTCATGCAAAATTTCATCAAGATTTTTTGAGCCGTTTTTGAGCAAATCGCAATTTTTCATTTCCATTGTATGACAGCTACCCTCAAAAAGAGAGCCAGCAAGAAAACACTCAGTATCCTTCGATGAATTTACAAGAAAATATTAAATTTTAAATATGATGTCAATCGGACTATTCGTTTAGCCGCTAGGCCAAAGCGTGACGGACAGACCGACCGACCGACTGACCAACCGACCGATCGACCGGCCGACCGACGGACGGACATTTTTGAGAGACTTGCTTTTTATGATGTATGAGTGATATAGAACACATTTTTCAGAAAATTAGAAAAATTTTATTTTTCACGAATACTCGCTCCGCTCGAAAGTAAAAATCCACGTGCCACCACGTAATAGTGCGGTCAGTTAGCTGTTTCACATAGACAGGCCTTAAAATTTCACAATTTTTTTTCCAAGTACTAGTGAGGTATACATAGCTCTCAATTTTCGATAGGAGCCAATTCTTGAATTTAAAAAGAAATCCATAGAAAATTCAAGACTTGGCTCCTCTCAAAAATTGAGAGCTATGTACCTTAGTAGTACCTGGAAAAATTTGGTGGAATTTGGTGAATTTGGCGATATAAGACTATAAGGGACCGGACTATAATTAGTATGATACTGATTAAGTCAGTTTGCTGCTGTCAAATTCCTGTAATATTTTTTATGGCTAAAGAATTAAAAAACGATTGCCAACAGTGATCAGCGTACCACTCATCGATACTTAAAAAATGCATTTGACAAACGTAAAGGAAAACTCTCTATTATGTTATTACCCGACTACGGCAAAAAGGAGGGTTATGATTTTGACCGGTATGTATGTATGTATGTATGTATGTATGTATGTATGTATGTATGTATGTATGTATGTATGTATGTATGTATGTATGTCTGTATGTATGTATGTATGTATGTATGTATATATGTATGTATGTATGTTCATCTGTTCCATCATAACTTCTTAACTACTTCTCATATTTTGACAAATGAAATATCGTTAGAAGCGTCTTAATTATCCGCTGGTTATATGATACAAGAAATTTCGTTTAATTGTATGTGGCGCCCTCTAGAGCAGATTAAGTCAAGGACTAATAAAAAAAAATTGTTTAACCGTACCGTGTTGGGTATCAAATGAAAGGGCTTAACGAGTACATTTTAAAAATATACATGTTGTTAGCTTTTTTATGTATTTACAACCCCAAAATAATCGAAATAAAAAATCAGTTCAAAAAATAGAACCAGACTACTGGCAAATCTTGCTCTAAAAAGTATGAAACAAGAAAATATTGTCATCGGAAATTGTTATGTACAAACTATGGTATTTAATAAATATTCATAGCGATGTTCTGATAATAGCCGTGGTCATGTTATGCCACCTATCCGTAAAAAGCGATAAAAACTTCAGGGCAAAGAGGCATAACAATATGACCACGGCTATTATCTGAACATCGCTATGAATATTTATTAAATACCATAGTTTGTACATAACAATTTCCGATGACAATATTTTCTTGTTTCATACTTTTTAGAGCAAGATTTGCCAGTAGTCGGGTTCTAGTTTTTGAACTGATTTTTTTTTATCGTAAAAATGTGAAAAAGGGAGTTATGTTATCTAATTTGATGCGTATTCATCTCAGATTATAATAATACTAACGTATAATTCTTTCCAACGTGTTTTAATGGAATCGCATCTATACAAATCTATAACAAGTGTACAAAGCTTTTATATTTCATCCTGTGGTTTGGTATTTGCGTACTTGGATGCTGTTGCTGTGTAGGTCTGTCGCAGAAGATTTAAGAAAAAATAAATCTGTTATGAAGTGTGGAACTGACCAGGGCCCTCAATATACTCGCCTCGTATACAAACCTCTGTTCATAACACGAAGGATGCTTAAAATGAATCCCACCCAAGGAGGTTTTAACCCACGCTACGCTCTCGAAGCGTAGTAAAACCTCCTTGATCCCACTAATTGCCACGACAACATTGGCTTATTCATAACGCTTTTACTTTTGAAAAGTCATCAATTCGTTTACTCTGCAAGGCCCAACTTTACAAGCCTTAACTCTACAAAACCTAAATTTTTGTCATTAAGTATGACATGGCCGTTTCTTTGCCGTCACATAGTCACATAGACTTTATTTTATTTTGTCATGACATGAGATATTTTCATGAAACGGCTAAACCATCACGTCAGTTGAAACACTTCGGACTTGAATACAAAGCTTGCACCCTCAGTACTGGAATTTGTCCGGGACGACCAAAAATAATTTATAGTTTATCGTCCTATGTTTCTTGGAGAAAGTTTTTCAGTTTCATGTCCACTCAAATTTTTCGTTTATTACAACACTTCCCAATACATTTTGCAGCTTTGTCAAAAACAATCGGCTAAAGATGTCAGAAAAAATATTTCAAAAAACCAAATTGTGTAGAAAAATATGAACAGAAAAGAGAAAAAACAAGTTCTAAAAATTTTGTGTTTTGAAATATTTTTATTTTCATCTAGTACTTTTTAGTTTTATAAATGAAAGGTTTTTTTTATTGGTTCTATTAGAATTTTTTTTATATAATTATTGTTATTAGGGTTCCGTACCTCAAAAGAAAAAAACGGAACCCTTATAGGATCACTTTGTTGTCCGTCTGTCTGTCTGTCTGTCTGTCTGTCTGTCTGTCTGTCTGTCAAGACCCTTTATCTCACGAACGGGTAAAGGTATCAGGTTGAAATTAATACCATATGTTAGGATCCATGAACCACACAAGATCTGAAAATTTAAATTTTTTACAACGACGCAATCAAAAGATATGGCATTTTATGTCCTCATATCCATACATTTATTCAAAAATGAAAAACCTACAGGGTACTTCCCGTTGACCTAAAATTATGAAATTTGGCAAGAAGCTAGGTCTCACAGTACAAATAATGGGAAAAGTCTGAAATCATTAAATATTACAACTTTTCTCACAACTAATGGTAACCAATTGTGGTGAGCTCCCGTTTCAAGAACATTCATATAAGAGAGGGGTCAAGTTGGATGGTCGCTGAGGCGATTTTAGTTTTAGTTCTATTTGAAAACGGGAACACTTACAAACTTGAAAATTAGTATGTTTATAGGGCATAGGCTATAAAATAACAACAAATAATAAAATTTGGTCAAGCGCGTGTCGGACTCAAAAAATCTAGCACATTAACTTACTGAAATTTCAACTATATAACTATACAATTATGTTTATTAGGTGGTACGGAACCCTCAGTGCGCGAGTCCGACTCGCACTTGGCCGGTTTTTTTTTATACCCTATGATACTCCCACAATGAATACAAATTTAACGACACCTCACATATTGAAATCTATCAAGCCGATATCAACAGAGCGCGACAAAGAAATCAACACACATAGGTACTTACACTCGAAAAACATAACCCTCCTGTTTTGGGGCAGTCGGGTAAAAACAAGTTTGTAAAACAATGTTATTTTTCACGTCAAATATACTCTGGTTTTAGTGTCATGGCTGCGAAATGTGTTGGTAAACGAAAAAAAGCGGCAAAGTGCGAGTCGGACTCGCGCCCTAAGGGTTCCGTACCTATCTACCACATTATATACTAAAAGCTTTTGCTCTTTGATTTTAAAAACTCCGGGACCATCCAACTTGACCCATCTTTTATAGAAAAGTTCTTGAAACGGGAGCTCACCTTAATTGGTTACTATGAGTTGTGATAAAAATTGAAATATTTAATGATTTTAGACTTTTCCCTTTATTTGTACTGTGAGACCTAGCTTCTTGCCAAATTTCATAATTTTAGGTGAACGGGAAGTACCCTGTAGGTTTTGCTTTTTTGCATAAATGTATGGAGATGAGGACATAAAAAGCCATATCTTTTAATTGCGTCGTTGTAAAAAATTTTCATTTTCAGATCTTGTGTGGTTTATGGACCTTAATATTCGTTACCAATTTCAACCTGATACCTCTTCTCGTTCGTGAGAAAAAGGGTCTTGACAGACAGACAGACAGACGGACAACAAAGTGATCCTATAAGGGTTCCGTTTTTTTATTTTGAGGTACGGAACCCTTAAAATGGATTATGGGCATGAATGTACTTGAAACGAGAGCTCACGTTAATTGGTTACTATTAATTGTGAGAAAAGTTGTAATTATAATGATTTTAAATTGTTTCCTTTGCTTGCGCTATAAGACCTAGCTTCTTGCCAAATTTCATGACTTTAGGTTACGGGAAGACGTACTAGGTTTTGGTTTTGTGTGGAAATGGGGACATAATTGGCCGTATCTTTCCATTGTGTTGTCGTAGAAGCTTGAGGTTTTTACATCTTTAAAGGTCCATGGACCTTAATATTTGATATTAATTTCTACTTGATACCTATGCCTGAACCATTGACAAGATCTTACTTGATTGGATGTTTACGTACTTTGTATTATAAACACAAAATCCTCTTATCAAAACACTTTACGCTTATTCTTTTACATCATAACTAATATTGTGTATAAAAAAAAGAAAATAGTTTTTTACTGTCTTATTTTTAATCAAGAATACCCTTATTTGCGATAAGCATGACTGACGCGGGAGGAATCTATGACGGTTGCCGGATGACTAATTAAATTCCAGCAAACTGTGCCATTCAGTTAATGCATTGTAGAGAAGAGATCACACGACTGCGGAAAAACCGAATGAAAATATTTTTTCTATCGTTTTCTACAGAATCAACTAAACGGCTGGATAAACCCTCTTTCGAAGCAATCAGGTTTGTTATAAAGGATTTTAAAAATGTTAAATTAGTTTTTAATTACCAATTTCAGACCACATAACTAAAAATTACTTTCCCCAAGACACCTAGATTGAAATAAAAAATAAAAAATGCCTTCCCTCACTCTATGCAAATAAGAAAAATAAAGAACAGCCTGTCTAAGACAAAAAAAAAATGTCCCATGAAAAGAATTTACGGGGCGTTTGAACTAGAAAATTATGAAAAAATCAGTATGGTTTATAAGAAAAGCAATGTGTATCGTGTTGGTTACAAGGTCGTTGATCGACCTCACACAACCTGGTATCAGCGTTCTTGAGCCGCCAAAGGCCTCTGACATACCAAATTAACGTGCCTTCCGAAGCACACAAACATCATACTTTTCGGACAATCAGGAGATTCATCCTGCAATGCCCTAACCAAAATGGGGAATTCTGAATTGAAGAGTGAATTTTTGTTTGACAGTGTCTCCACTGGGACTCGAACCCGACCATTTGGATCGAGAGCCGAGCGCTCTTACCACTAGACCGCGGCGGCTGTATGTATGGTCATATCACGCATTAAGTCACAAGATGACCTCGTCGTGGGCACAGCAAGTAATATAAATAAGCCGAGTACAATGGGACCAATAAACCACGACTCTGGCACTAGCTCGCAAATCCCACAATACGCTTCGGACATGCCAATATAAGAAAATGACGGTCTCAGGGACTACTAACTTTGCGTCCTACGGGGAATCAAACGTGGAACACACGGAAATCGGCTGCGTCAAGTTGTTTTGCTTGATGTTTGGAGAAATAGGCAATTTTCTATGACGTTTTTCAACTGCGTTTAAATAAACGCAAATTGAATGAAATCTTTTTAGAAGAAAATATGTTATAGGGATTGAGAGACAGTAGCAATCTAATCAGCTTAATCAATTTCATACTAGGTGAGCGTTTATTAACAGTGTTTCCATTTTCCTAACGATGATCAGCAGCGTCATCCAGGTGAACTTTAAAAAGGTGCTGGGTAACATTCTCCTTGCTTGCATGCACTAGCCGTGACGCTATGGAGACTGGTACAGACAAACGCAAGTCAGTGGAAGCATTTGAAACTCTATTACCGTGCCATAGAGTCCAAAGTGTTTCTACTGACGTACTATTTCATCCCCAAAATTTTGGCTGGACAGAGGATTTTGGCTGGACACCTAAGCATTTTTAATGTATAAGTCGAAGAGATAGATAATTCTTCGTCTCTTGTGGAGCCCCCATCCTACGAGTTACGAATTGTAAATAATAGATTTTTTTTTGGTCTGGGCCTCAATCAAGAAACATATGCAAACACACGCATATCTTTATTCAATGTTATATCTGTATTAGCTTTTGCCAGCGACTTTGTCCGTATGTTAAAAAAGTGTACTAGTGTAAGTCAAATTATTAGTTATTATTCAAAAAAAGTTTCATTAAAATCGGTTCAGTAGTTTAATCGTGATGCTCGAAAAAATAAACAAAAAAGCAAACTCTGAATTTGATTTCAGGGGCATCAAAATAACACAACAAATATCTTCATACTACAGAAAAAATCACTTCACAATTTTATAATAGTATACATACTTATTCAGACACACATTTTGTGGTATTACCGCGATCAACGCAGGCCATAATGCGTCTCACTTAGTTTTAGTGTGTCTTGTGTTTTATAAGGTTGTCCCGAGAGGATGTAACTGTTATAGCCGGGATCTCACGATCTACAAAATAAACTTAAATCTTCTGGCCTACACAACCATACCTAAACGTTTATGTTTTATTAAAACGGAAATGGTCTTTGACATTATTTTGCCGATTATGATAATTTAGAGAAACATGCATCTCGACTGTACTACAAGGTCTTTGGTAAATGTCTGCAAACCTCTCGGGTGGTAGCTCTACCCATGAAATTGAACAACTTTCCTTTAAGAACATTGGTCGAAATACGAAAAAAATATTTTTACTCGCCATACAAGCGCTATCAGCTGATAGATAGGGAGGTACAAATTTGGTTTTTCGTATTTCGACCTATGTTCCTTGGAAAAAGTTGTTCAGTTTCATAGGCAGATTCCCGTGTGATGCCGGCAAAGAATTGTACCATCCCATACATACCCGTGGGTGTCGTAAGAGGCGACTTAGTGTTATAAACTGGAGGATGGGCAGCAGCATCCTCCTGTGTATCGTACCATCTTACTTAGTGTGGTCACCTACAACCGCGGTTCATGGTGCCAGCCGTAACGCTGACAAGCGAGGTGACTCTGGTACTTCCCCTCCACATTTTTCCAGCAAAAGCTAGAATTCTGGAGGGAGCCCCCTGTCCTGTAGTGGACATTTCGTGGGATGTTATGATGATGATGATGATGGGCTTATTCACACCCTTCAGTACTATCACAGCTTTGCTTTACGCGTTGAATAGCAGCCAATATCTGAATGTTTGTTACGCTTTGACGGATAAACTGCTGAATCGGTTTTGATTAAATTTGGTATAGAGATAGTTCGTACACTGGGGAAGAACGGAAATTACTTCCTTTTTCAATTCCTTGCAAAAAAATTGGAAAGGTGAGTTCAAATTATAGGCGATAACTTGTAAATGGCTTAGGTTTAACTATCTTGTATAACTACAATAATTTTTAATAGCAAGGCTGTAATTATCAGAATATAATAAAAATAAAATAAAATTGCTCTTCTTCTCGAAAAGTCACATGATTAATTACCTACCTTATTGTTGGCTATTTTAGAGCTAGAACTAGCAATCTCATTATTTATGTATATTTTAAGTGATCACTGGCGTGATGTATTGTACACTCGCGACGGCCTTCTAAAATAGTCCTACTAACTAAGGAGTGGCACTTGATAATAATGTTATTAATTCTTTGTCCCTGATATTTCTGTCTGGATTTTCATTTCTTGCTGCTTTATTGTGAAGTAGCTTACAAGTAGTATAGATAAATTGATTTATTATTATTGACTTAGTATTAGTAGCTTTCTACTTGTGCCGGCCGCAACGCTAGCAGGTGTTGTACGGTCAACCGCTTGTCAGTAGAAACTTTTTCAACTCTATTACCACGCCATAAGGTCCAAAAGTGTTTATACCGATGTGCGGCCGTGTGTACCTATAGCACATTCCTCCTAAACTACTATTTCATGCATAATTGCTGTGAAATTCTGAAGGGTAATCCACTAGTAGATTTTAATGGTATTTCGACGGGGTTCAAACATAAATTTAAACTGGACTTTCCGATTCAAGTTCCCGTATCAGTAGGATGTATTTTTTTCAAACCGGATAATTGGATGTAGAGCAGACCCTGCTCACTGTAAAAAAGGCGCAGGTATGGTGTGAGTCGTATTGGCTTTTTCTGGTCGGCATAAACAGTTACATAAAAACAAGTTTAAATTTAAAAACCGGCCTAATGCGTGTCGAGCCACGCGAAGTATAGGGTTCTGTAGTTTTAATTAGGATTTTTTATCGCAAAGCAGGTTTTGATTAGGTACTTCATAACGGTTATAATATAAACTTTTTATCTCCTAATGCTCAGCGAGGTGCTAGCGCCTAATTGCTATTTTTACTATTGTAAGTTTTCAGCTATAGCTCATTAATCTGTAAAGCCTACTCAGCTGTGATAGTTTCCCTTTTAATTTCATCATATATACTTCTACTGTGAAATATTTTAATAAGAACCGTTCAGCTGGCAGGGGAGAGGGGGGACACTCGACTCCAACAAAATATCGCGCTGTTAGTTCCCGAAATCGAATACTATCGAAAAATTATATTTGCGAACTCACATTATTTTAAAAGACCTATCTAACGACACCCAACTTGCAGGAGTAGGCAAGAAAAAAAAACATCACTACATTACTCACAGGGGAGGAACACAAAAAACTTTTTTTCTCAATATTTTTTTTATTTTACTACTTTGTCGGCTGTCATACTAAATTACAGCTTTCTAACTTACACACTGTTGACTACGGAACCCTAAAAAGGGGTTTTTCTGTAACACACTTTCTTCACTTTGGATCTTTAAGCGTAGGATTCTTTTGTATTTCTCAATTAAATAAACATAGTAACTCCGTAAGCTTCCTACTGAAGAGTTTTTGTCAGGATCTTTGTTAAAATAATCCTTGTTTCTTGGTGTATTAGCTAGGCGGTCTTTAGCAATATAATCCGTAGTATGCTTCTTATTGGTGAATACTGCCGATGCCTTTTCCTTTACGGAATCGCTTGAATTTATTGACATGTTAGGGAAAATGAAGGCGTAAGCAATAAGATCCTTAAGTATTGTCGGCGTAACATTACAAGTGAGCACAATAAAGTGAAATTTTTTTTGAAAGGAAAGTAGGTCAAAATACAATATGACTACTTTAATTTAAATTTCCATGCGTTTTGATCATTTTTCACGAGCTTTTGAGCTGGCTGAAGCTAACACTTTCTGGGTGAGGAGTTTTGCAATCGTGATTGAATTTTGATTTTATTGATGTGTGTGTTCTCTCCTCTATCTCGATCTAGTCTTGAGGACATAGATTACGTTAACGATGAAATGAGCTTGCCCAGAAGAAGCCTATTCACTCGCGACTTGAATAGATTCGGGTTATATGATCTCAGGAACACAGACACAGACGCAGGCAGAGAATTCCACTCTTTAGCCATGCACATAATACAATATGTTTCAAAGCGCTTTGTGCGAATGAGTGTGTGGAATATCAACCAAGTGTGGGTGATATCCTGCGGTGCGTCTGGACTCCCGATGGTAGAAGGGGGATCTGTTAAAGAACGACGGACAACCACCTCATACCACAACAACCAACCTGCAACCTTGCGACATTGGGCCAGATTTGTGGGAGAAACTACCTTCAAATTACGTTTTTGCATCGAAACTCATCCAATTTACAAGCTTTTACCAAAAAAATGTAATACAAGTAATTGTAATTACAAGCTATTACCAAAAAGGCATTCCGTGTCGTGCCGGCAAAGAATAGTACCATCCCATGCATACCCGTGGGTGTCGTAAGATGCGACTAAGGGTTATAAACTGGAGGATTTGCAGCAGCAACCTCTTGTGTATCATGATACAAAAAAGCTAGAATTCTGTAGGGAGCTCCCTGTCCTGTAGAGGACGTTTAATCGGATGTTATGATGATGATGATGACTAAAAAGGTGCATAATTTTTTTTATTATAGCTATCACCCATGCCACTACACATACAAACTTTTTCTTTTTTGGAAAATGAGTCTCGGACATTCAACCTTTATGAATATTTCAAATAAATAAAATGTCAAAAAGCTTAAAATTTAATCAATTTTGTAATTTAGTTGCCTAGTTTTATCTATTATTCTACTAAAATAATTTTATTCTCAGAATGTGAAACTCTTTGCTACCATACTTTTTCATAGACCTTAGGGAAAAAAAAGTAAGTAAATCGCACTAGTTCGGAAAGTAACTACTTACGGGCAACTTACGGGCAATGTTAACGTTCTTTTAAGACAATTTTTCGAGCAAATGTATTGAAAATTTTATTCGTTTTGATACAATTTAGATAGGTAGATATGAAAAGCTTTTTCCGTTCTGTGGGTAGAACTACGTTCATTTTTACTTGTGATAGAAATATGAAACACATGACTGGATTTGAATAAACTTCAGTTTTGGACCGTTATCGTAGCATGCTTGGAAAAAGCTTAGTGAATTCAACTGAAATAGCAAAGAGTAGTTTTATACTCTACATTTTAGCAAATAAAATAGGTATGGTTTCTGCAAACATAAAAGTGTTTCATAGTTTGTACTATACGTACGTTTCAAGTGTTGCTTACTGCAGATAGTAATATTTATATTTGGCTGTTTCCAAAATAGTGTACCTACCTACGTATTTTTTTTTTCAAAATTTATTTTTACAATGTCGTTTTGTTTCAAAAAATGCAAGTAGGAAATGGAGGGATTTGCCCTGCTGTGGGTGGTTCAAAGCTTTAAGAAATTTTAAGAGATATTTATTATCAATTTAAGAGATTTTTGAAAAAACTAATATTCCCAACGGCCTAAAATCCTCTGAAATTTCAAGAGATACCGTCAATTTAAGAGATTTTTGTAGAACTTTAATGTTCACAATGGCCTAAAATCCTCTAAAATTCGATGTTTCTCTTTAGATATCCGTACATCAGTCGAGCGTTTAACAGCTTTGTAACTTTCATCTCCTAATAATAATAGTTTTTAATAACTTT
The DNA here is from genome assembly GCA_947532105.1 of Athrips mouffetella. NCBI lineage: Eukaryota > Metazoa > Arthropoda > Insecta > Lepidoptera > Gelechiidae > Athrips > Athrips mouffetella. The sequence continues at coordinate 19,684,710 of OX383965.1, read as the reverse complement.
GACCCATATTCCCATTTTCCTGAATATGAATGAGGGAGAATATTAATTTATCAATGTCTCTACAATTTGTACACACTCTTCATTGGCAGCCATATTCTTCCAGCCGTAGATTATTAATGGCCGTCCTGATTTATTACGATAATAAACGTTTTGATATCAAACAACATACAGTGCAAATGGGTAGAACTTATGACTTTCTACAGAAAATACATCAAGTGATTGTTCATTTTGTATGAAAAGTAAAAACAAAATTGCGGAAAGTTTCAGTTTCATGAGATGAATCCACGGTTTAGGTTTGTTTGAAAGGAGATATCCTTTTATTCCATGTCTATTAAATTTCATCGAAGAACCGTGTAAGGCACAGATTGCAAAATGCTGAAAGAGCATGATCAGTCAACGTCGTATCTGAACAAATTCAAAAATTCAGTATTTGCCAACCTGTCCCTTATACCCTGTATTTTTAATGTACAAATATTTCTCTTTTAATAGAATAGGATTTCATCTGTCGTTCATTGGAGTTACCGAGAACTTTTACTGAAATTCGAAGTAGTACCAGTTATAGTAAAACATAAGCATTTATACCTAACTTATTAATCAGATGTGTTGAGTTCAAACCTAATAACTTGCTTAGCTATTTACCAGTTCCACCACGAACCACCGCCTCTTTCAATTTCTTGTCACGAGAGGCCATACGAAAGTAATTTGTGTAAGTTGCCAAAACATACGGCAAGACAAATTGACGGGCTGACACCAGGAATTGCTCTGGAGCGGCAAACTATTTCATTTGGCCAGTTTATAGCTCGTAAACTCGTAATGGTCGGTTACAAACGACCATCTGTCTCTTTCCCTCTTGAGAAAACACACGTGTGAAGGTGAAATAAAATATGGTTTATGAGCGTGCTATCAGAAGCTATTGTTGTAAATACACACGAGTTTACTCGTATGTTTTGTGGCTGCTAGTCTACTGGACTTACCATTTAGAAGCTCCAGCAGCGGTGTCGACAACTATATGAGCAAAAACGATAAATACGTTTATGAACGATCTTCATACAGGGTGTTTGGCTTGAAACTTTGAAAAGATGTTCAACAAAAGTTGGTTATATAGTTTCATGGGTAGTAAGAACCCGAGAAGTTTGCAGAGGTATAACAAATATCTGTATATATACTCTTACTTTGTCCATGAAACCGAACAACCTTTTCCAAGGAACACAAGTCGTAACTCGAACAAAAATTTTCGACTTCCCATACAAACTACATCAGCTGGCAGCACATTTTGTATGAGAGGTCGTATTTTATTTCGTTCCGTTCCTTGGGATAAGTTGTTTAGTTTTATCGACAGAGACACCTCTTGAATCCGGAATTTAAAATAATAACGCTGTATTTAAAAAGGTTTATTAATTTTTAAAATGGTTGAATCGAAGGTTAGGATAATTGAAAATATTCTTATACGTTTTTGTACAAGGTGTAATAGAAAGGGTATCTGTCAATAAAACTAAATAACTTTTCCTTAGGAATATGAAGCGTGTAACTGACAGCCTTCCGAAAACTGAAAGGGCATGATTAGTCATCGTAACTGAACATATTTCAGTGAATAAAACTTTCAGGATACGAAAATAAAATCGGCCTGTCCATACAAAATTGCAAACTTGATTGGTTTGTATGCAGAGGCCGATTTCCTTTAATTTCCTAAAAATTTTTTTTCCTGAAAGTTTTTCAGTTACGTTGGTTGATCACGCGATTTCAGTTTTCGGAAACCTGTCCCTTGCACCCTGTATAGGTAAATACGAAAAGTTTTTTTTTACTTTCCATACAAAATGAACTATAGGAGCTGTTTCTGATGGAGATTACTTACTACTTACTATTTCAGAAAGGAGATATTTTTATATTTCGACCAATAAATATCCCTTGAAAAAAGTTGTATAAAATCGACTATCGATTTAACTATAATAATTTCTTTTCATAAGTAAAGCCCTAATAAATGAGTCAAAACATTACGTACGCCTAAATATAAATACGCTGTATTACAAAAGTTGTCCGAGTAGTATCTTTGTTCTTTATTAATCTGTATAAGCACAAACAAAATCCATAAAATTAAATGATAAAGTAGCTTATACAAAACTGGTCAAGGGTAATCAGACTCCTGCGCCAAGGGTTCCGTGCGCAGTATGTTTTTGGTAGATGTTTCAGTGGTACATTCAAAATCACACTTCCAATTTTTCCGGCTCATACTTTTGTTACAAAAATACAAATACAAAATCATTTCTTTCTCACTTCATAAATCAATCACATAATAGCATTAATAAAAAAAAAACTTTTGCGAGAAAATATGGGCACAGCTAGTGACTGTTTTAAAGCCCACTCCGAGTCAAGAAGAGAGGGACTCTCAGTGTTGTTTTATAATTCACGCTTTATAATTTAATCACACCAAGTTTTATGCTCTTATGTTTAACTGCCAAAAATTTAAATAAAGGTATTTGGGACCCTTAACTTTTAAGACCCTGTGAGACACTGTGCCATAAAAAAAACCAAGAAAAAAGCGTACAGTTGCGAATTTTCTTCGCTAACATCTGACGTTTCTATTAACGTGTTTCTGGGCTTCGTAATTATGTATGTGTATTCCTTTTAAGGGTTTATTCTAGGGGCACTAACGTTTAGGTTCAACAACTTTTCGATGTTCGCATAAAAATCGAATTTTCATACAAATAAGACCGATCAGCAGCTGATCATTTTGTAAGAAGAGTCGATTTTTTATGCGAAAATCTAAAAGACTTAGAATATTGTTGCATTTATCGCCTATATTACGCCCTTAAAAGATTTTACAGCCGGCGCCGTTCCTCTCATCCCATGTGATGAGGCAGTTTGAATGGTATGTCAAGAGGAATATTTTTTTTAGATAGTAGAAAGACGTTCGGCGTAGGCGTAATAAAAGGGTCCAATAGCCTTTGGGTATGGAACCCAAAAATAACCGCTAAGTAATAAAAGAAGTATTCTTATTTCTTAAGTAAGAAGTGTGTTTATAAACTTTATTCAGTAAACTTTTATGATCCAATATTTTAAAAGAGAAACAGATTATTTTGCTTGCTTTTTTAAGAAAAAGAGGTGCTCTTTGGAATATGGATAGAATTTTATTTGGATTTTGTTTTTTTATAAGATACAATTAAAAGCTTTTTGTGGTAAAGGCATGTGTCAATAAAAAAATGTTGCATGTTCGAAATATCAAAACACTTTACCACCGTCTGACAACTTCTTACCTTGACTTCTTATCTTTAAACGCAATATTAGAAAAATCGATTCCAAGTTTATGTTATGTTTTATATAAGAAATCTTGTAGCCAAGAGCCACGGCAGTTGCAAGCTTTTGTTCAAATCTTTTTTTGTTACTTCTTGTTTAGATGTCAAAACCAAAACTGATAATCAATGGCTAGTTCCATTTTCTCGGGTTATTCCTCGTGTCCGTATTAATGTCCTCATCGAATATTTAAATTTTCCTGTATAGACCATAAACAATTTTATTGCAATCAAGTCTATTATTGAACTAGCAGCGCCTGCGACATCGGTCAGGTTATTGTAAGTAATCGTTTACGTTGAAAGCTTTCAGTCTTTGGAATGATTTGGCGTCTGATATTTGTCAGTTGAAGTCACTTGCTGGTTTCAAAACAAAACTACATAATCATTTCCTTAATAAAATTATTTAGCAACAAATATTGGATACTTTTGCTGTTGAATATATATTTATTTATATACATATTGTATGTATTTTATTTATCTGTTTAAACATTATATTTATTCTTATACATTATATGTTTACATAATTTATTTGTATTTATTGCATTGCAGTAGTACTAATATTAATACGTATATTGACACAATCAACAGTTTTCATTCACACTTACCTACATGAAAAGGTTGTCTGGAAGAGATCGATCCCAGCGATAAGACCACTTTTTTCACCCTAGATTTAAGAGTCTCCTTTAATTGTTAATGTTTTCAGTCTGTGACAGTATGCTTTTATTTATCTATCTATCTATAAGTGAGAGTTATAGCGGGCTAAAGCTTTATTTAATTTTAAAACTCATTTTATCGTAAGTGACAATCGACGAAATTTATTTTAAAGCTTTGTGCCTATTTATCATGTAAGTGTAGTGACACACCTCTAGATATTGCCGACGCGGGTAGTTTAGCTCATAACATTACGCTCGCAACAATCTGGCGATATTTCCGCTAGTATCATACTTGACATACTTTTCGGTCGCGGAACTATATGCGTCGGTTTTTTTTAGGTTTGAGAAACTCTGCCTTATGGAGAAGCCTTACACACCCAAAACATCCCGTAAACAGACGAACCCATTGACCCAAAATTAAAACTTCAAACAATGACTCACGAAATGAACCAAACGAGTTCGCAGGCCGCGATTAAACGAATGTTTTGTGTTTGGACCAAATTAAATATAATTACAGCCATTTTATTCCCGTCACAAAGCCGTCAGTTGAAATTTGCAGAATTAGTATCATTGTTTGGATAAATAAACGAATTCTGCGTTTTTGAAATAGTTGAATTAAGATTGAGAGCCGCAGACAAGCTAAAAGCAATAAAAGAAGATGAGATGAGTTCCTTTATTGAAGTTATTTTGGACCCATTTGGCTAATGGCTGGAGCGGTGAGAAAAAATAAAACCCGTGAAAATCAATGAACAAAAACTGTTCTTAGGATTGGCTAAAAATTAACAAACTTTTGTACTCCAGTGGAATCATAATCAGATCAAAGATGGCACTGGGATCTTCTAAGGAAACACATTAACTTATGTTTATTGCATCAACCCTATGTTTTCAAACACATTTAAAAGAACGCATGGGTTTTTATTGTAGCTTCCATTTTTCTTACCATATGGCGCCACTTTGTTTATTTTTATTTTATTTTATTTATTTGGCTCTTCAACAATATGTACACTGTATAAATACAAGAAGACAAACATTACTTAAATCTAAGTGTCATATCACTTAAAGAAGAGCACAACATGCTCTGAATAATTTAATTAAGGACCTTAAATTACTTTATATTTAATACTAATTAGAAACATTAATATACCTACACTATACTCATAAGCATTAAATGAGAAAACAAAAACAAGCTAGCTTTGAAAAATGGTGCTAGATGCTGATACAAAAAATCTATAAGAGAAAAAAAAAAACCAAAGAGAAACTACTTAAAATTTCAGTACTGGCAGTAAGTCTTATGCTCTCAACTAGTGAGTACAATACTTTTTATCCTACTAATTGGTGTTACATTTAAGTCTATAGATTCTTGGAATACGTTATAGAGGGAAAAAAATCTATAAAGTGATGAATGCTTTTTTAAGTTGGTACGACTTATAGGTTGTTGAAAAAGTTTAATGTTTGATGAACGTGGTAAGGTTCGAGGCACATTGAATTTTATTTTACGAAGAAGACTGGGACAATTAATGGAACTAGTAACTAGTCTTTTGAGAAAGACCAAATCCAGCATTTGACGACGTTTCTCCAATGAAGACATTTTAAAGTGTATCAAACGTTCTTCGTACGACTTAAGTTTTTTAGCCAGTTTGCAATGGTAAGTCATATGCCGAAGGAATACTCTTTGTAATTTCTCAAGCCGATTTATATGTACTTTATAAGATGGTGCCCAAGCCACACTACAATACTCTAGTTGACTTCTGACTAAGGAGTAAAACATGATTTTTTTTGTGACTGGGTTTTTAAAATTCTTACACTCTCTTAGAATAAAACCAAGAATTTTAGTAGACTTGACAATGACTGTATCTATATGCCTGATAAAATTAAGCTTGGAGTCAAGTTGAACGCCTAGATCACGGATGTGACTTACTTCCTCTAGCGTTTCCCCATTTAAACTGTAGTTCGTACATACTATGTTTTTATTACGAGTAAATTTAATGTGCTTGCATTTGCCAACATTTAATTGTAGCCTATTTTTCTGACACCAGTCTCTAAGCCTGTCTAGATCATCTTGAAGTAACCTAGAGTCGTTCATATTTTTAATGCTTTTAAATACTTTGAGGTCATCGGCAAACAAGTAATGATTCGAATTATCAAAACATTGACTTATGTCGTTAATAAAAAGCGTGAAAAAACAAGGTCCGAGATGGGAACCCTGGGGAATACCGGATTTGGCAATGTAGGGGTCAGAAGTGGAACCATTAATTACGACCCTTACATCCCGATCAGAGAGATAAGACTTGAACCAACTCAGCAAGGGATCGGAGACCCCATAAGACTCCAATTTGCGTAGCAAAATAGAGTGGTTTACGGTATCGAACGCCTTGCTAAAGTCGGTGTAGACTGCGTCTACCTGGGTGCCTGCATCAACGGCGTCCACGAGGTCATCAACATAGGCCACCAGATTAGTCGCTGTGGAACGTCCACTTAGAAAGCCATGTTGATTGTCAATAAGGGATTGCGAAAGGTGTCTCGTAAGTATAGGGCAAACCAGCGATTCAAAAATTTTGCCAATAATCGACAGTATAGCAATTGGCCTGTAATTACTTACCTGCGACTTATCACCCGATTTAAATACTGGCACAATTTTTGTGCTCTTCCAGAACGTCGGAAAAATGCCCTGTTTAATTGACTTATTGAAAATCATTGTAAGAGGGATCGCCAGATGATCAGCTGTTTTGGATAGAAATATAGGTAAAACATCATCTAGTCCCGCGCCCTTATTAATATCAAGACGTTTTAATGCCTTGGAAATTTGAAATTCAGTAAATGCAATATCACAAAGTACAGAATTATTGCTGCTAATTATTTCATCAGTTGTACCAGTGACATTATTGACAGAACTGAATAATGGGGTGGAATAAACACGAGAAAAATTTGATGCAAAGTAATTACTTATGGTATAAGCGTCATCAGAACACATATCCCCATAAGACATAGACCCAGGATAATTACTGTTGCTGCCTCTTTTCGCTTTTAAGTAACTCCAGAAATGTTTGGGGTGTGAGGCAATTCTTGTTTCAATGTTTGCTAAATATGTGTTATAGCATTGTAAAGAAAGGCTATCGCAACGCTTTTTAAGTAAGTCCAAAGCCAGCCCATCCCTTGGATTTTTGTATATTTTGTAGCGTAATCTTAAGCGGTTCTTTTCATTTAATCTCGATATCAACTGTTTGCTAAACCAGTGCGGGTACTTAAAACTATTAATCTTAGTAAGCGGAACATGTTTCCTTATCAATTTACGTAGAATATTATAAAATATATTGACCATAGAGTCAACATCACCACCACAACCTTCGAATTCATATTTCCAGTCTACTTCACGAAGTGACTGACAGACAGCGTCATAGTCCGCTCTAAAATAGTTCAACTTCATTGTTCGGGATGTTTTCAATGAGTTGGTAGAACCCCTAATTTTCAGAAAACTAGCTATAAATTCTAAAGGTGGATGATGAGCATCGACAGTAGAAATGCTTGCAGAAGGCTTAAGAAGTCTTACATCGGCCATATTCGACAAAACGAGATCTAAAATTCTGTCATTTAAATTTCGAATAAAATTTAGCTGTCTTAAGTTGTTCAACAGTAAAAGGTCCCAAAGCAAATGTTCAACACTACAATTTGATTGATGTGGCTCCGTGATTAAAGAATTATCAGCATTTATCCAATTTATTGAATTAACGTTAAAGTCGCCAACAATAAAACAATCATCACCGTTACCTGCCAAAATCCTGTTTGTATTATTGACGAAATGTTCGAGTACACTAATTTGTATCGGGGAAGGCAAATAAACTCCACATAAGTAATTTTTTTTATAACTATTTGACAAAGATAACTCAATCCATAGGTCTTCACATTCGCTCTCAAAGTGTGCCAATCGACATGACTGAAGTCTTTTTGATACAGCGATCATAACCCCCCCGCCACCTGTTTTTTTATTAAAAACGTTTAGTGCTCGGTCCCTTCTGTATATAATATAATTACCATTAGTAATCTCTGAGTCAAAAATGCCACTAACCAGCCAAGTCTCTGTGAAAATTATGACATCATAATCACTACAGCTAAGTTTACAATAAATATTCTTTAGTTTAGTTCTTATGCCTCTAACATTTTGGTAATAGACTTTTAGACTATCGAATTTGATGGAGATTTGTACAAAAACAGTACTGTAGTTTACAGACAAAAAACAATTTACATGAGTTTATTAAGTGTATCAGAATCCTTGATATAAACGTAGTCAGAACCATCATCTTTCCTCATGAACACCCTTCCATTGCGTACCCAGACATACTTGTATCCCAGCTCCTTGCCTCTAGCACGGGCAGCTACATGCAGTGCTTTGTTATTCACAGATAGGTGTTCAACGACATAGATGTTTTCCTTCTTTCCACTAATACCAAGTAAGCTGCTGTTAAGTTTATCTTCAGGATTTTTGTTCTTATTAAACTTGATAGATGCTGCCAAAAACTCATCACGTACTCGGGGACTATTAAGTTGGACAATGATTGATTTTGGACGAGCACTTGAAGTATTTTGTTTTGCAATGCGTGTTACATGATGGATGTTGCCCTCTGTGATGTCGCAGGATATAACCTTGGCTAAGTTTACAACCGTGTTGACTAGATTTTCGCCTCTATGTTCAGGTAGACACTGAAATTCAATATTAGAGGAACGGGCCTGTTGCTCCATCTGATTCATTCTTAAAGTCAAGGCAGAAACGGTGGTCTTCAAGTGATTGTTTTCCTTGCGGAGCTCAATAAGCGCAGTACTGTTAGTAGTAACCGCAGATTTGAAGTCCTCATATTGCGCACTCATGAAGCTCATTGAATCTTTAATTTGTTCAATATCTTCTTTAAACGTCTTAAGCTCCTTATTAAGGTAGTTGGCCAAAGTTTGGTTCAGATGTTGCATCAACTCTCGAATCTCAGCTTTAATAATTTGCTTAACATCAGAGGCAGTCAGGGGAGCTTCGTCCTTATTAACGGTAGCAGCAGAAAATCCAGGTTCAGAAATGTCTGATGTAGGTGTGGGTGAATTTTTATGCCTTATAGTTACTCTCTCGCTGTCTTGACGTTTTAAGGCGGTACGAACAGGAGTGCTATCAGTGTTCTTTGGTTGACATGCCGGACAAATCCATGCCGACAGATTATCAGAATCAATCGGATCAATAAAAAGCGCTAAGATGCAGGATTCCCGGTAAGGGCTTTTACAGTGACGACAAGTCACCAACTCATCAGATGAATCAATCGACTTAAGACAGCAGGAGAACTTCATTTTGTTTAAATAATTATAGCAATCAATCAATTAATTCAGGCCGGTGGTGAGAGAAATGCGCGTCAAAATACAATTAGCGTCGATTCCGTGTACGCTCTGCGTTACAAAGTAGCAGCGCAGATAAGCAGTTTTTTGACACCGCAAGCGATAATGACCCGAACGCAGTGCGCGCTACGGCAGGAATCCCGTGCGATCTAGTCGAAGAATGGCTACGTGTTGGTCTAGTGACTGGCTTGTGTCGTATTATTTACTCACAGTTTTTGGTAAATCCAGATGAAAAATCCAAAACTATTAAAGCACCATCTAACAATATCAATACATGATACAATGAACTATATTATAGGTGTTAGAACGTAGATTTAGCTAAGAAAACACAATATAAAGCGCAGAGCAATTTCAACGAGCAGTTAACAGGTTCACGGTCCGAACGAAAAAAAGTGAAGTGTCGTAATTTTACTAATGTTATTCAAGAATTAAAAAGCTTCTGATTCTATTTTTATAATTTACCAATTAACAAAACAGGCCGGCAAATTGAGGCAAGTTGTAAATGGATTCATTGAAAGTGATCTCGAACGGTTAGGTTGGGTTAGGTTATCTTGCGACCAAGACGCTGATATGAATTACGTATCGTGTTATAAAATGCGTAACATTGTGTCTAATTGCGACAAACATACTTACAAAATTATCCGTTATCACTTCAATAAGTTTACTATATTCGTCTCATAAATTATAGGTATTGATGGTGTAAAGTTAATGTAGGTAAGTTGTTCAGTAATGATTTAAGTAAGATACGAAATTGTATTTTTGTAATAATTATTAATAGTTATAATTATTAATAGTTATAATTATTAATAGTTATAATTATTAATAGTTTTCAGCCTGCCTACCTCATCATCATCATCATATCAGCCGAAAGACGTCCACTGCTGGACATAGGCCTCCCCTAAAGATCCCCATGACGACCGGTCCTGCGCTGCTCGCATCCAGCGGCTTCCCGCGACCTTGACAAGATCGTCGGTCCACCTTGTGGGGGGCCTGCCAACGCTTCGTCTTCCGGTACGTGGTCGCCACTCTAGAACCCTTACACCCCATCGGCCATCGGTTCTTCTTGCGATGTGCCCTGCCCACTGCCACTTTAGTTTAGCGACTCTCAGAGCTATGTCAGTTACTTTTGTTCTTCTGCGGATCTCCTCATTTCTGATTCGATCTCGCAGAGAGACTCCGAGCATAGCCCTTTCCATAGCTCTTTGGGTGACCTTGAGCTTCCTGATAAGGCCCATCGTGAGCGGCCACGTCTCGGTTCCATATGTCATCACTGGCAACACACACTGGTCAAAGACTTTCGTCTTGAGACACTGCGGTATTTTGGACGTGAAGATGTTGCGGAGCTTCCCGAACGCTGCCCATCCGAGTCGGATTCGACGAGTCACCTCTTTCTCTAAGTTGGATTTACCCAGCTGGACTGTTTGTCCCAGGTATACGTATTCATCGACAACTTCCTACCTACTTTACAATAAAACTCTCGTAGCTGATTCGTAGCATCTTCGTAGAATATGCTACGAAGTGTAGCAAACAGCAACACCATATCTTTCGACGCCTGAAAAGGGTACACACCACAGGTACATAAAAACATATACGTATTTTCACATATGCTTATATATTTTTCACACAAACACCGTGAATTTTCATTGGTATCGCTCGCGAAGTCTAGTGCCTTCTTATGAAAACAAGCAACTTTCCAGAAGAAAATAATTTTGCACTAGAATAAAAATTTCCTTCCCATACAAAATAAGTCGAACATGGAGAGACGAAAAAACTATAAGGAGTATAATATTTTTTTCACAGGGTAAGTTGCTCTTTATTATAATAAGTAGAAACCCTGGGCTTTGAGAGTGAAACCAATGAAAATTCACGCCGTATACCACCATTCATCATAACGTTGGACTGGGGGCTCAGAACAGAATTAGACAGCAAAAATGCATTGTATATTTTGGAGGGAAGTACCATATTCACCACGCTTGTAGGTATTGCGGCTGGAACCATAGGCGGCGGTGGTAAGTGACCACAAATATTATGTAATACATTTTTTGTTTATTTCAACGCTTACCAACACATTCTGCAGCCTTGACACTAAAACCAGAGTATATTTGACGGAAAGAATAATATTGCTTTACAAACTTAATTTTTCGGACAGCTTTAGCCCATTGCTTTTGACAAAGCTGCAAAATGTGTTGGTAAGCGTTGGAAGTAACGAAAAAAATGGATCATAGTTTGATACGCAGTAGGACGCTTTTGCTCACCCTCTGACTAAGAGATGTGTTGCGGATATGGATAAGACAAAACTTTTAATTTTAATACAAAATTTTTAAAGCGACTGACTGACCATGTATTAGTTACCCATCCCGCGCCCTGTCCACACTCCCTCTGAAATTAATAAAGAATTAATGTTTATTTTACTGAAAATAACTGAAAAAAGGCCACTCAGCTTTTCCGTGACCTTTGCGTCCGCGACCGGGACCGCTTCTTGTGTTTGTTTGTTTTTGTTATCTTCATTGTGTTTTGCAACAGGACGCAGACCGCAAAGCGCATTCGCTTTTGACGGAAGTACCATAGTTACCACGCTTGTTAGTATTGCGGCTGGCACCATGGGCGGCGGTGGTTGGTGACCACAAATATGATATACTCATAATCCATCTTTTTCGTTTATTTCAACGCGTCTGGGCCTGCGTCTGCGTCCCGAACTGTATTTGTATCCATTCAATTAAAGGATGACTTTTAATTAGTTCTTGATAGCAAAAGATAAGCATGTACTCTTGATACTGAACAACTTTTCCCAAGGAAAATAGGTCGAAATACGAAAAACCGAATTTGACCTCCCATACAAAATGCGCTATCAGCTGATGCAGTGTCTATGGGAGGTCAAAACTTGATTTTCGTATTTCGACCTATGTTCCTTGGGGAAAGTTGTTCAGTATTATGAGTACATTCATACCTTTTTCTATCAAGAACTAATTAAAAGTCACCCTATAGAAATTTTCTATGGAAAGAAAATAAAAGAGGCACGTGTCCGCGCCCTGTCCTTGTCTTACTTCTCTTCAGTCTGGCCAGTCCCTAAGGTAAACAGTGAATGCCAGCCCTAAGTGACAAGGGTAAACATCACAATTGTTAACGCTATGACGGTCCGTGATATTCGACAGCGGATCAAATACAAATGTAGGGTAAAGTGACAATCGATGAACCAATGTTTGTGCTCACTAGTTTGGTTTTGGACTGGGGCCTTATTCACAAACTATTTTATCACATCCCATGAAACGTTCACTGCAGGACAGGAAACTGCCTCCAGAATACAGTAAAAACGCATAGTACTTTAGAAGGGAATTACCACAGTCACCACGCTCATAAGCGTTGCCGCTGGCGCCCTCTATTCAGTTGTTGGTGACCGCAGTGTGTAAGATGGTACGATACACAGAAAGATGCTGCTGCCAGTCCTGCGGTTCATAAGCCCTTAGTAGCTTCTTACGACACCCACGGGTAGAGACGGGTTGGTACTATTCTTTGACGGCACTATATGTGTAATAATGTGTCAATAAAGAAAAATTTTACGCGAGTCAGGATTCTGCCAGAGACCTTCGGCGTATCTCAATAACAATTTGTTTTGTGAAGATACTGAGATATCGAGACATCTTTTTCAAAGTTGCTCTTCTTTTCACTTCATGTTCATAAAACTGAAGTCAATGTTGAAAACAAGTTTGAAAGCTATGTTTTTAAGTTCGGGCTAAGAAATTGGCCATTATAACCCAGTGTGAAATAAACCTCTTGATTTATTCCATTTTAAAATATCAACTATTGCTGTATTGCTGTAAAAGTAAGTTTGATTGTTATGTGTGTTGGAGTTGCGTAATTAATGAGTCAAGGTACGTTTGGGACGGTAAAGTAAATATTATTGTACAACAGGTGGTTTTACCCTATTTTCCCAAATCAAAATATTGCGATGCTTTGTTATGGTTAAATTAGGATAATTTGCAAATGATGCTTGTGGCTCATGTGTTGGTATTATAAATCCCTTTAAAACATTGCGTGAACAGTATTTGTACATTGCCAAGCCTCACAAGCTCAAAGATCTGTCAAAATATCAATTGTTATGTAGGACCAAATTTCTAACTGTACAGGGTATTAGGGACGGTGTACCGAAAACTGAAATGGCATGCTCAGTCAACGAAATTGAACCACTTTCCCAAAGAAAAATTTTTGAGAATGAACAAAATTTTGGCCTCTCCATATGAAGGGTGACTTTTAATTAGTTCTTGATGGCAAAAGATATGCATGTACTCATGATACTGAACAACTTTTCCCAAGGAACATAGGTCGAAATACGAAAAACCAAATTTGACCTCCCATACAAAATGCGCTATCAGCTGATGCAGTTTCTATGGGAGGTCAAAACTTGATTTTCGTATTTCGACCTATGTTCCTTGGTGAAAGTTGTTCAGTATTATGAGTACATTCATACCTTTTTCTATCAAGAACTAATTAAAAGTCACCCTATATATGAGGACGTACATGTGTAATATTTTCCATTTTGACTACCATGTTTGAAGCAAATAAATACTATTCTATTCTTAACTGTTGGATCAGAGTGAGCAATTTATATGGAGTCGTCAAAAATATTTTTTATTTCCTTTTTTTTTATTACACAAAGGCGGGCTTATCTCATAAAGAGATTTCTAATAGATTAAATAATGTAGACTGCAAGAATGTAGACTGCTAGTACAGTTTAAGCTTCATTTTAAATAAGAAGGAAATAAGAAAAAAAACATTTAAAATGGAAGATTTATACAAATAGCCAGGGAACATTTATTTGCGAGCTTCGAAGACAAATAGCGAGATGAACATAATTTATTTGCATTGCGTTGTTTGTTTTCCAGTATTCGATGGGGTATTTATAATATTAATCCCCAAAAAAATATCCAACGAGCTATTCATTTTGAAATAATCGTAACTGTAATCTGAATTGGCCTATGAAACTGAACAACCATTGAAATAAGAAAATATAACCTTAAACAGAGTGTAATATACCAAATCTAAAGAATGTGAATCTGCCCATGAAACTGAACAACTTTCTCTAAGGACAAAAAAAATTATGACCTCCCATACAAACTGAATCAGCTGATAATGCGTTTTGTATTAGAGGAAATTTTTTTTTCGTTTTTCGATCTATTTTCCTTAGGGAAAGTTGTTCAGTTTCATGGGCAGAATCACATCCTTCAGACTTGGTATACCCTTTCTGTTACACCTTAAGAACGTCGATCATTTTGAATGGATTACATATATAGGGCGACTTTTAATTAGTTCTTGATAGAAAAATGTATGAATGTACTCATGATCCTAAACAACTTTCCCCAAGGAATATAGGTCGAAATACGAAAATCAAGTTTTGACCTCCCATAGAAACTGCATCAGCTGATAGCGCATTTTGTATGGGAGGTCAAATTTGGTTTTTCGTATTTTGACCTATGTTTCTTGGGAAAAGTTGTTCAGTATCATGAGTACATGCATACCTTTTGCTATCAAGAACTAATTAAAAGTCACCCTTTAAAGTAGTTTGACTAGAATGACTGATGTGAACAAAACGAACGTAATAATTTATACTTGCGTCTATTATTATTATTAAATTATTTAACAACAAAGAAATGCGTTGTATTTTTTTATGGATTATTATTTTGAACTAAATGGTACGGGAGCCCAGATATTTTTTCCTTTGTTTTTCACGTGATATTCAATGTCCCTCAACACAGAATCCTCAGAGAAAAAAACTGCATAAAAACTTATTTTGACGATGCCAAAAAATAGTCATGAAATAGTCATAAATAGTCACCATAAGGAAAAAAATAGTCGCGTTACAATTCTAGAGTTATAGCTATGGTTTGCTGAGGATTATGGCCATAGGCTATATACAGAATCCTCAGTTCTGATGCAAGCAAACCGTGGGGACTATCGACTTGGTTTTTATTTTAAAAAATAGTCATGAAATAGTCGTCGTGACTTCCAAATTCTCAAAACTAGTCGTTCAAGGATTTCAGAGTTACAGGGGTAGCTTGCTGAGGATTCTGTGCATAGCATTTCACGAACGCAGATTCCAGCAGAACGTTTAGGTTTTTCTGTTTGATACTGATGTCAAAAAATAGTCAACAAATAGTCGTCTCAAACCATAATCACTTTGGTCAGGTTTACCTTGTAGAAGTATGTTAAAAATGCATGTTAACTTCGCCATACATTTATCAACTCAAGTACAGTCGTGTTCAAAATGCATATCATCTTTGATGGTAACTATTTAGTTACTTTTTTTATGTATTTGGAACCCAATATGATTAATTCTGTAATAAAAAGCAAAGTTTATTTGTTTTCATGTTAAATAATATAGCTTAATAAACTACAATAATTGGTTTTAAACTAAAATAATAAAAAAAACTTCTTTATGAATATATTCAGTAACTACAGATTATTTTTAAGTTAGTTTTTAGGGTTCCGTACCTCAAAAGAAAAAAACGGAACCCTTATAGGATCACTTTGTTGTCCGTCTGTCTGTCTGTCAAGACCCTTTATCTCACGAACGGGTAAAGGTATCAGGTTGAAAGTAATACCACATATTAGGGTCCATGAACCACACAAGACCTGAAAATTTAATTTTTTTACAACGACGCAATCAAAAGATATGGCATTTTATGTCCTCATCTCCATACATTTATTCAAAAATGCAAAACCTACAGGGTACTTCCCGTTGACCTGAAATTATGAAATCTGGCAAGAATCTGGTTGTAGTGTCTCACAGTACAAATAATGGGAAAAGTCTGAAATCATTAAATATTACAACTTTTCTCACAACTAATGATAACCAGTTGTGGTGAGCTCCCGTTTCAAGAACATTCATATAAGAGAGGGGTCAAGTTGGATGGTCGCTGAGGCGATTTTTGTTTTAGTTCTATTTAAAAACGGGAAAACTTACAAACTTGAAAATTGGTATGTTTATAGTGCATAAGCTATAAAATAACAACAAATAATAAAATTTGGTCAAGCGCGTGTCGGACTCAAAAAATCTAGCACATCAACTTACTGAAATTTCAACTAATACAATTATGTTTATGTGGTGGTACGGAACCCTCAGTGCGCGAGTCCGACTCGCACTTGGCCGGTTTTTTGTATAAATCACAGTCTTCGTACTTATGTCCGTTAAATGGTTAAATGAGTAATACAGGGTGATAATTTTATTGCGTGCCATAGCTTAGGGGGTGTTTCAGTAACGATAAAGGAACACAAAAAAAATCTATTTTAAAAAATTCTGAAAATTTTAAAATTAGCCCTACGCAGAGGGCAATAACCCGCAGCGCAATGACCCAACTGAGGCTGCGCTTTTAAGACTGCACTCCGCGCACACTAGCGCCCTCATCAGAATTTAATTAATTTCTTTGAATTGGAGACCAAAATGAAAAATTTAAGAACGGCTAATTGTTCTTTGTCAGGATAGCGTTATTTTAAACAATTACAATAAGCTTTATGTAATATTGTTTATTCAAAATCCTTTGAACGGAACGCGGTGGCCACCAATTACCGTTTTAAGGATTTTGAATAAACAAGATAACATAAAGCTAATTGTAATAGTTTTAAATAACGCTATCCTGACAAAGAACAACTAGCCGTTCTTCAATTTTTCATTTTGGTCTCCAATCCAAAGAAATTAATTAAATTCTGATGAGGGCGCTAGTGTGCGCGGAGTGCAGTCTTAACGAGCTGTTGTTAGTTTTAGAATTTACATTCAATTTTTAAGTAGGATTATTGAAAAAATGGAAATCCTAATTTGGAATAACGCGTTGTGTATTTACTGCTTCCATAGGCTGTAGGGTAAGTTAACTTTACATTTCATATAATTACCGTAGAACACGGCAATTGTCGTTTTAATAGCAACACTGTAGGGCACTTCAATACGCGCCGGCGGTGGCGGCGGCGAGCGCTAGCTCGGTCACACAATTCGGTCGAGCCGAACGCCGCCATGCTATTGGTTAAACATATCTCGTCTCAGAATATTGGTGCTTTTTCTATTATACGACCCAAGTTAAACATTTCCAACTCTGTTACTATGCCATTAAGTCACTGATTTGTATTATTCTACTGATGTGCTATTGGGTAAAAGAAACACATATGCAGCGAGATTTAAATTTTTAATGAATAGTTAAATGCGTAGGCAAACAACATTGATCAATCAAGAAATTAGTAAAGTTAGTTTAGTTAATTTAGTAATATTTGCGAACCTACCAATTATTATTAAAGTATTTTTACTTACTGAATGCATCTGGGTTTAAGCCCGATATTCTAGTTTTACCTTTCCTTAAACGTGGAACCCACATTATAAGTTTTTAGACCAAAAGGTTGGGTCCGTGCACTGATATATCAGTCGGTTTATCCTCTTAATAATAATAGATGACACAAAACTTGAAACTTGAAATCAATATCAAATAATTTTGTGTACGCGACTGTACAAAGGAAAAATGTATGGCGAAGTTCACATGCATTTTTAACATACTTCTACTAGGTAAAACAGACCGAAGTTATTATGGTTTGAGACGACTATTTGTTGACTATTTTTTGACATCAGTATCAAATAGAAAAACCTAACCGTTCTGCAGGAATCTGCGTCCGTGAAATGCTATGCACAGAATCCTCAGCAAGCTACCCCTGTAACTCTGAAATCCTTGAACGACTATTATTGAGAATTTGGAAGTCAAGACGACTATTTCACGACTATTTTTTTAAATAAAAACCAAGTCGATAGACCCCACGGTTTGCTTGCATCAGAACTGAGGATTCTGTATATAGCCTATGGCCATAATCCTCAGCAAACCATAGCTATAACTCTAGAATTGTAACGCGACTATTTTTTTCCTTATGGTGACTATTTATGACTATTTCATGACTATTTTTTGGCATCGTCAAAATAAGTTTTTATGCAGTTTTTTTCTCTGAGGATTCTGTGTTGAGGGACATGATATTCAGGGCCAAAAATAGATATGTCTCAGCGACTTTATTGTCTGGCAAATGTTTTTTAGTATCACCATAAGCTAATCTATCACCGGAAATCACTTTTACCCCAAGATAATTAGATTTTGGCCTAGACAAAAATCGGAACCAAGATTTTCTTTTTGTGGTTTATGAAGTCTTGGAAGTAATTACATAATTACTTAAAATTAAGCATATCACCAAATGGGACAAGGCGGCAGATTAAAAAAACCCTATTATATAAATAGTTACTGTGGCAAAAATGCCAACTAAACGAAATGTTTTCTGGGCTCGTTCAATGATAAACTTTTAGTATTTTACAAACTAATTAAGCACCTAAGTTCTTAGGTTAATCCTAAAATTAAAAAAATCCCACTAAAAGTTTTATTTCTTTTTGTCTGCTCGGGCAAAATACATAACTATCTCGTGACTTTTTGTACTTCAAAATTTTGTTGTACTTGATCAAACAGTCATAAAAGTGAACACAATATGTTAAAGCTTTACAGTGGTATAATTATTGAGGGATTTCTCTTTGGCCAAAATAGGTAACTGAATGAAAAGTGTTTAATTATACTCTAAAACTGTACTTACGTTGATTACTTTAAAAATTAAACATTTCAGGCAATAGCGTATCTTTTTATATAAAAATTACATTATGTAGCGCTTTATATCGACCCTAAAGAAGTTGAAATAAAGTTCATAATTGACATTAACATAGTACACGGCTCGTGATTGCACGGTACGGCAACGTCGCATTGCTTCGCTGTTTTATTCGGTACGCGCTTCGGAATTTAAAGTTAAACATGAAAGGTGAAAATTTACATCGGTTGTAGTAAGCTGAAAATACTTTTGATCTTCTGATCTAAATATATAAAACAGCATGCCCTGACCGACTGACTGACTGATTCATCAACGCCGAGCCGTAACCGATAAAGCTACAGATGTGAAATTTTGTAAGCTGTTTTTTAGTACGTCAAGACTACACATTAAGAAAGGATTTTCTGAAATTCAGCCCCTGAGCGGTTGAAAAATGGGGTGGAAGTTTGTATGAATATTCTACAGGTTTGACATGAGACTCAAAATAATTGTGGATTTGAACTAATGAAAGGGAAAAACCAGCCAAGTGCGAGTCGGACTCGCGCACCGAGGGTTCCGTACCACCGCATGATATAAATTGTATTAGTTGAAATGTCAGTAAATTACGAGTACTGTGGTCGACATTTGAAGTGAAAACTTCTTCAGCGGCGCTTGGCACTTTTTCAGATGGGAAAAAAATTATTAACTCGCATCAGAAGTCGCGTCAGATCTCGGATGAAGTATCGAAATGGATTTGAAAATAAGCATACTAAGTTAGAGCAGGCTCAATATATACAAAAGTTCTAAAGTGTGATAAAGATAAAAACATCTTTTTCACCTTTGTCGCGTCAGATCTCGGATGAAGTATAGAAATTGATTTGCAAATAATCATACCAAGTTAGAGCAGGCTCAATATATACAAAACTTCTAAAGTGTGATAAAGACCAAAACATCTTTTTTGTCTTTGTCATAGCAGGCCTGTCTGTGAAATAGGCAGCTTTTTCCAAGATCAAAGGAGTGTGACTCTTGTAAACTTGTTTACTATTATATATTCTGTGGTCATAGTCTCGGCTTTTTTTGTTGTGCACAACGTGATATGTGCACGACAGACTTGACGTACTGGTTTTGATCGTTATTTAATAGCGAATCCTAAATGTATGAGATCTACATTTCGGATGACAGCAGTCAAACTAAAAATCGCTATAACTCGAAAACTACTGACCCTAGACTACTCGTGTGCTGAAACAAATGATAGGTCTCGATGAGATCTTCATTTCGGATGACAGCTGTCAAACTAAAAATCGCTATACCTCGAAAACTACTGACCCTAGACTACTCGTGTGCTGAGACAAATGATAGGTCTCGATGAGATCTACATTTCGGATGACAGCTGTCAAACTGAAAAACCCCATAACTTGGAAACTACTGACTCTAGTGTACTCGTGTGCTGAGTCAAATGATAGGTCTTGATGAGATCTACATTTCGGATGACAGCTGTCAAACTAAAAATCGCTATAACTCGAAAACTACTGACCCTAGACTACTCGTGTGCTGAGACAAATGATAGGTCTCGATGAGATCTTCATTTCGGATGACAGCTGTCAAACTAAAAATCGCTATAACTTGAAAACTACTGACCCTAGACTACTCATGTGCTAAGACAAATGATAGGTCTCGATGAGATCTACATTTCGGATGACAGTTGTCAAACTGAAAAACCCCATAACTTGGAAACTACTGAATCTAGAGTACTTGTGTGCTGAGTCAAATGATAGGTCTCGATGAGATCTTCATTTCGGATGACAATTGTCAAACTAAAAATCGCTATACCTCGAAAACTACTGACCCTAGACTACTCGTGTGCTGAGACAAATGACAGGTCTCGATGAGATCTTCATTTCGGATGACAGCTGTCAAACTAAAAATCGCTATAACTCGAAATATACTGACCCTAGACTACTCGTGTGCTGAGACAAATGATAGGTCTCGATGAGATCTTCATTTCGGATGACAGCTGTCAAAGTAAAAATCGCTATAACTTGAAAACTACTGAATCTAGAGTACTTGTGTGCTGAGTCAAATGATAGGTCTCGATGAGATCTACATTTTGGATGACAGCTGTCAAAGTAAAAATCGCTATTACTTGAAAACTACTGACCCTAGACTACTCATGTGCTGAGACAAATGAAAGGTCTCGATGAGATCTACATTACGGATGACAGCTGTCAAACTAAACAAACCCCATAACTTGGAAACTACTGACTCTAGTGTACTCGTGTGCTGAGTCAAATGATAGGTCTCGATGAGATCTACATTTTGGATGACAGCTGTCAAAGTAAAAATCGCTATTACTTGAAAACTACTGACCCTAGACTACTCATGTGCTGAGACAAATGAAAGGTCTTGATGAGATCTACATTACGGATGACAGCTGTCAAACTAAAAAAACCCCATAACTTGGAAACTACTGACTCTAGTGTACTCGTGTGCTGAGTCAAATAATAGGTCTTGATGAGATCTACATTTCGGATGACAGCTGTCAAAGTAAAAATCGCTATAACTTGAAAACTACTGACCCTAGACTACTCATGTACTGAGACAAATTTTAGGTCTCGATGAAGAAGTACACGAGCAATGACGCGATTGACCCTTACAAAAACATCATATTCAAAAATTCAAGTTTTCACTTCTGCCGGCACTCTCGGAGTGCAACTCGTCCTTTTTTGAGTCCGACTCGTACTTGATCAGTTTTTATATTTTATAGCTTATGCAGCATGAGATACAGCCCACTGACAGACAGTCAGA
The DNA here is from genome assembly GCA_947532105.1 of Athrips mouffetella. NCBI lineage: Eukaryota > Metazoa > Arthropoda > Insecta > Lepidoptera > Gelechiidae > Athrips > Athrips mouffetella. The sequence goes on along the minus strand of OX383965.1, from coordinate 19,663,022 downwards.
CAGACATCGGAGGCATATTAGTATGATCCCGTTTTTCACCCTATGGGTACGGAACCATAAAGTCTGAAATAATTAAAGTTTACAACCTTTCTCACAACCAATTGACGCTAGCTAGCTTCCACTTCAAGTAAATTCTTATTAAAGAGGAGTCAAGATCGGGGGATCAAGAGCAATAGCTTAGCACGCTAGTCCGACTCGCACTTGCCCGGTTTTTTGTAACACTGTATCCCACAATGATATTTTCTCCTTTCAATGGACTGTTTGAAGTATTGTTGTTTGTACAAGCAGGCAGCCAGACACTTGCAGCCCACTCTAGCTACTTGGACTGTTGAAATAAGAACACTAAAAAGTCTAATATTATGTCAGGCTTGACGTACTCTTGACATTACGTAGAAGAAAAAAGTCTCGAGGCGCACGGCACGCCATACCGGTTCCAAAGAACATATAATATTACGCCGTTTCTCGCTCGCTTGACGCGATCTATTGAATTAAAAATCAACTTTTTTATCTTTTTATAATTATGCTTAATTTTATAAATAAAGGAAAGAACACACGATGAAACCTGTAATTAAACAAAAGTTTTTCAGTTGGTATTTTTGCTTCAACATTAAATACGAAAATATTTAACTTTTGATTAATATGCTTAATTTTAGGTAATTTGCTCAAAAACTGTCCTGGAAAGTCTATCAAATTTAAAATAATTTGGTTGCCATTTTTGCCTGGACTTTTATGTAACTTGCATACAAATTTGCTAATAAAAAAATATGCGCAAATATTTTTTGCTTAGTTTTAATTGAAGTAGGTACCTTGGAACCCACATCAAAAGTTTACCCCATCAGATATTAGTTACAATTTTTGGCTTGACTTCACATGCATAAACAAACAAAAAAATATATTTTCTGGAGAATCTAAAAGTCAGCCAATTAATTAAAAATTATTTTTTACATAAGTGTTCCACCACCTATTATAATACATAGCAACTTTATAGTAAATTGACGGTTTCGATTTATGTCCAGCCAATTAAAAATTACTGCTTCAGGACTCGGCCTATTTTGTTCGCCCTGATTATCACCATTATATCCAAACAGACAAGACTGAAAATATGAAATACACGATTTCTTTGACTGATATTATCCATAAAAAAGTCAAGGTACATTTTTTCACCTGTAGGTACTTTATTTTTAACCGACTTCAAAAAAGGAGGAGGTTCTATGTTCCACTGTATTTTTCATACTGCGGTTGTCTCTTGGGAAAAGTTGTTATGTTTCAACTGTGTTTAAATGATAGATTGACCTCTTTCATGTCTCTCATAACCTTTGTTATTCACGTAGTAAATCACCACGTTTATTTATTACTAAAATACTCCTAAAAGTTATTAAAGGTTGATGTTCAGCGAGTTATTCCAGAGAGCCCTTGGTGGTTAAAATCTCATTATGTTTGACGTATTGCGCAGAATTCTTGTTACAAGAACTTCAGTGAAACTCAGTTGTGGAACGGCATCAAATGACTAAACCGCGAAACGATAATTGATTTTAGTTTTCAGAGAAATTTTAATCTGATATAAAGCTCGTCTAGCCATATCGTTTGATCAGTAAATATATATTTGTAAGCCGATACCATTTGATTCACCAGTTCTGCAATATTTAATTATGACTTTAAAGAATCTAATCACAAACAAATTTTTATGGAAATAACTCTGTGATTCTAAAAATAATCATTTTCAATAAGGTCAGGTGGTGTAAATCAAACATGTGTTATTATTTAGGGAAGTGAAACATCGCCCTATCTTCTTAGGGTTCCGTACCCAAAGGGTGAAAACCGGGACCCCATTAATATGCCTCCGATGTCAGTCTGTCAGCGAGCTGTATCTCATGAACCGTAACAGGTAGACAGTCGAAATTTTCACGGATTATGTACGAGTAGTACTCGTACTGTGGCTGCTATAACAACAAATTAAAAATTAATCAAGGGGGCTTCCCTTCGATTCCGATTTTTGCTCGACATTTGTTTTATCTCTGTCCTAAAAACAGGAACACTTAATAGAGTTATAACAAATAATAAAAACTGGTCAAGTGTGTGTCGGACTCGCGCGAATTAAATACGCTTCTGCGTGACTGTGCGTCCTAAGACGGTTTTTTTTTACCTTAGTGGTTCGGAACCCTCGTTGCGCGAGTCCGACTTGTACATGGCCGGTTTTTTTATTTATTGGCATGTTGAATGATCGTAGTGATCTTTGTGTTATAATCTAAGACAATCATTATTTTTAGGGTTCCGTACCTCAAAAGAAAAAAACGGAAAAAGGATCACTTTGTTGTCCGTCTGTCTGTCTGTCTGTCTGTCTGTCAAGACCCTTTATCTCACGAACGGGTAAAGGTATCAGGTTGAAATTAATACCATATATTAGGATTCATGAACCACACAAGATCTGAAAATTTCAATTTTTTACAACGACGCAATCAAAAGATATGGCATTTTATGTCCTCATTTCCATACATTTATTAAAAAATGCAAAACCTACAGGGTACATCCCGTTGACCTAAAATTATGAAATTTGGCAAGAAGCTAGGTCTCACAGTACAAATAACGGGAAAAGTCTGAAATCATTTAATATTACAACTTTTCTCACAACTAATGGTAACCAATTGTGGTGAGCCCCCGTTTCAAGAACATTCATATAAGAGAGGGGTCAAGTTGGATGGTCGAAGAGGCGATTTTTGTTTTAGTTCTATTTAAAAACGGGAACACTTACAAACCTGAAAATTGGTATGTTTATAGTGCATAAGCTATAAAATAACAACAAATAATTAAATTTGGTCAAGCGCGTGTCGGACTCAAAAAATCTAGCACATTAACTTACTGAAATTTCAATTAATACAATTATGTTTATGTGGTGGTACGGAACCCTCAGTGCGCGAGTCCGACTCGCACTTGGCCGGTTTTTTTATCGATACAACTTCACAATTTTATTAAACTCCGATAGTTTACTATTCAACGTTAAGAGATTTTTAATATCCTACATTGAATAAAGAACGTTTAGATTTTGATTTTTTTTTGTGTTTCACTTCCTAAACTTACCTTACTCTATTAAAATTCAAAAGCTGAGAAGAATACTTACGTGAATGGTGGCAATTTTATATCTTTAACAAGACCTTATGTTTGACTCTCACCTATCATCAGATCAGATCAATATACAACACTGTCTTGGATAGGTATATCGAAAAATTATAATTCAACCGTTCAAACATTGCTTTATAGCTTTTTTTATAATCTTTACTTAAGGAGTTTAGTCATGCAATGACTAGGTCACTCCATTGTGCTTCTACAGAATACACAAAAAATATACAATAATTCTACTTATAACTAGCATTGCCTTCTGGGAATTCCAACTAAAACTAATTTATACAAATCGGTGGCTATATATTTTTTTTCCATACTTTATTTTTCGGAAGGTGACTCATCCTTAAAGGTTTCACAATGACCGTGTCCTCACCGTAATTTTAAAACCCTAATCACAAAATAAACTCACCGACCACACAAATCACAAAATTAAATATTTGGTAAATGATCCACCCAATCGTCTAATATAACACGAAAATGATTGCAAGGGGACCCTTTCACCTTAGCTGTCACAAACTTTATATATCCCTGGCTTACTCACCCTTCTTGTCAAAACATTTGATGACGTAGACGAAATGTCACCCTTAGAATATCAAAGGGGTTATAATGCATAGCAAGAAAGAAGCTTATTAAATGTAATGCCCACAGAAACAGTCTTAAATTTGAAACGGTAACTCAAAAACGTAAATTATTTTCAATATAGCCGGATTACATTTACTTGTCACTATATACTTCACTATATTTTATTAAACAAAAAAATTTGACACTACCCTTGTACATTTTAGAATGTGCACTTTTCGTACGGAAAAACAACTCTTTGTTTGTTCTAGAAAAAGATAAACAACCGTCGCGAAAATTACGATCCAAGTACATTCATAATCACAACACATCACAACTACCGCAGTCGAACATGAAAATATTTCGAAATGGTCCATTTTACTCAGCTACTAAAATATATAACGCGCTACCGGAAACAATAAAATCCGAAACAGAATATGACAAATTTTATAAAATATTAAAAGATTATTTAATCGACCGTGGATATTATAAGATTGAGGAATTATTTAATGAAAAAAATTAAAATTGACATCTCGAATTAATTGTAATATTGTGAAATTTCAAATGTTTTTGCACTGTTTTGACCTTTTATTCTTATTAATTATTAACATGACTCTATTCGTAACCTTAAATTTTGACATTTTTATTTAGAATCCGTTTTGTATATACAGGGTGTTAATTTAATTGCGTGCCATAGCTTAGGGGGTATTTCAGTAACGATAAAGGAACACAAAAAAAATATAAAAAAAATCCTACTTATTTTTTTTTATCATCAATGATATTTTTGTTTATAATTTATTAGGTTTAGGTATTTTGACGGTCCGGGTCCTAAGCCCGTTAAAGTATGAAGAGAAAATTGGAATCACACATTAAAAGAAAGAATTACTTGTACTCGCGCACTGGCTCGGTGATAGCGCGGTGGCGCCCTCCGCGTTAGTTTCATTTCAATGGAGTAAAAATTTTTTTAAGACGGATTTTTTTTCATATTTTTTTGTGTTCCTTTATCGTTACTGAAACACCCCCTAAGCTATGGCACGCAATTAAATTAACACCCTGTATATAATATGTTTTTAATTGTACTATTTTGACATTGATTATTTAACAATTTGACTAATATTAAATTAAATTCTATTTTTTTAAATTGTATTAAAGGACTTTTATGCAACACCTACAAAGGTATCGAATGTGAGACTATTTACATGTAAGACCATTGTTATATTATACCATTTGAATGCAATAAATGAAATATGAAATATATGGTTGCGGCGGTTTACGATATTTAAGACGTCGCTATTAGTATGTGAAATGGTGAAATCTATAATAATTTTAGACAAACGGTAACCTTGTTGCTCTTTCTTTCCGATCATGAATGTGAAGCAACGTTGGCCGTGGTTAGAACCCGGATGGGTGACCGCTAGTAGAGTGTTTTCTTGCTTCAGAAGGCACGTTAAGTCGTTAGTCCACTCTATTGTCAATGATAGTTGTCGTTAAGCCAAGTAAAGAGTCCATTTGGCGGCTTGAAAACTCAGACAGCCAGGGTGGCCACTAACCTGGCAAAGCCTAATCTAGGATTGGGTCTGGTTTGCTCTCCGGGTTGCAGATGGAATTCAGATGGCAGGTGCTCTGTGTAAAAACCAGTGCCCTCGTCGACTGACTCCGTAAAAACTACCGGCAAAAACGAAATGAGGGTAGGGCAATGATGATGAAAATCCTTTTATTTTGGAGAAAATGATTCATGAGGATTAGTAAGCCTTAAAAAACCGGTCAAGTGCGAGTTGGTCTCGCGCGTCGAGGGTTCCGATATACCGTTAGTATTTTTGAAAGCAATAAAGTCCATTTTAAGGACCGCAAAATAAATTTTTACTTACTGCAACTTAGAGAGATCATTTTATTTTTGCTGTAATATTTACATAACTTTCTATCGACTGTAATTAATTCAGATTTTTCCATTCACAAACTTCGGAGATAAGGGCGAACGGTATTTTTTTTGTAATTTTTTAATCATTACTTGAAAACGAAGAGTTGTAAAAAATACAACAATATATTTTAGAATGCACAAGTAAAGCCTTTTCACATGATACCCTACTCGACCTAGTACCGATTATTTGAAATTTTGTCCCCCCTATTTGGGCCCCCTTTACATCCAATCATATTTTTTTCTTGATTCTTTCACGTGCAATTAAGTTGGACATCCATACCTATTCTACAACTATTCTAAATTTTAAGTCGATAGCATGAGTGGTTGCAGAGATATACAGGTGTGACAGACAGACAGACAAAGCGGCACCATAAGGGTTCCTTTTTTTACCATTTTGGCATCGGAACCCTAAAAATTAAGTTAATAATCTATAACTAGAAGAGACCTACATCTTTGAACCAAACTGCTGATCAGTTTAAAATCCCGACTGTCAGCAATGGCGTTGAGCTATTGACTTATTTCGCAGGATTATCATAAAATCTGGTACATCATGATATTAAGGCTCCATTTTATCATAAACTCGATTTTATCGTAATCCCTCGACGAATACATACATTTTGAGCTTATATTAGTGTATACCCACGAACAAATCAGTGGAGGTAAAAATAACACTTTTTAAAGCATACTCTCCAAGTTTTTACACATGCAGTCTCTGGGTCAATTACACGTAGAAAACCTACAACGCACTTCGAGTCACCTATAACAATGCCTTTAGGTTGCTGTTGGGGCTTCCACGTCACTGTAGTGCCTCTAATATTAGTCCATGGGCCAGATGGCCAAAAATGAGGAAATGGTATAATTTGGGGGTACCCATTTTCCTTTTTACCACAGTTAGATAGGTTTATAAGGATGTCATTAAACCATGAGTGCTTTCTTAAAGTGGTAGCTGACCGAAATAGCAGCCAATCCAAGAGTTCAGATGCTGCTAATATTTGGTGAGATTTGGGGACACCGTTTTCCTTTTCACAGTAGTTAGATAGGCTTATAAGGATGTCAAATGACTATGATTGTGATTTCAAAGTGGTACCTGGACAAAATGACAGCCAATCAAAGATGGAAAATGCTAAATTTCACAAATTTTACTGTATCTCAGGAACTAATCGTCCGATTTCATTTATTTTTCTTTTAAACTAATGGTCTGTATGTGTTCCATAATTAATGTGATAATACTGTTTCAGTTAAATCAACCGCTATTAAGTTATTAAGGAAATACTGATAATTTTCTGATATTCTCCTTTTTAAATCTAGTTTTTACAAAATACTTAGGTCATTCGAGAAGATCTTGATATTAAAGTTGTAGTGTAAAAAATTATCTTTAACATGATGTATGACATGCTTCTATTCCATGGCTAAAAAGACATGGAAACATGACTTTGCCAATTTTTACTGTTTGCTAAATAAGTGTGCGTACTAAAAACAAGGTGCAGAGTTGCTCTATTGAAATTAACTTAAACTTGTTTTCATGTGTTTTGAGCCATCAAACCCAAACATGGTATGCATCAAATTAAAGATAGTTTATTGTACTTCATCTGAGATATACTTATATATTTTTTTAAATTTATAGGATAGTTAATAATTACTCGATTTGAAAAAAAGAATATCACAAAAAATCATTTTTGGGGTTCCGTACCTCAAAAGAAAAAAACGGAACCCTTATCGGATCACTTTGTTGTCCGTCTGTCTGTCTGTCTGTCTGTCAAGACCCTTTATCTCACGAACGGGTAAAGGTATCAGGTTGAAATTAATACCATATGTTAGGGTCTATGAAACACACAAGATCTGAAAATTTTAATTTTTTACAACGACGCAATCAAAAGATATGGCTTTTTATGTCCTCATCTCCATACATTTATGCAAAAAACCAAAATACAGGGTACTTCCCGTTGACCTAAAATTATGAAATTTGGCAAGAAGCTAGGTCTCATAGTACAAATAAAGGGAAAAGTCTGAAATCATTAAATATTACAACTTTACTCACAACTAATGGTAACCAATTGTGGTGAGCTCCCGTTTCAAAAACATTCATATAAGAGAGAGGTCAAGTTGGATGGTCGTGGAGGCGATTTTTGTTTTAGTTCTATTTTAAAAACGGGAACACTTACAAACTTGAAAATTGGTATGTTTATAGTTCATAAGCTATAAAATAACAATAAATAATAAAATTAAGTCAAGCGCGTGTCGGACTCCAAAAATCTAGCACATTAACCTACTGAAATTTTATCTAATGCAATTATGATTATGTGGTGGTACGGAACCCTCAGTGCGCGAGTCCGACTCGCACTTGGCCGGTTTTTTCTTTAATTATTTAGTTATGGTTGAATCTACTGTAACAGTGCTCATGACATAATTTAAAGTACACATGCTGACCTTAGAAGGAATTCGGATGATTGGTTCTCGAGATACAGTTGACTTTGTAAAATTCAGCATTTTTCATGTATAATTGGCTGTTGCTTCATCCGGGTACCACTTAGACATCGCAATCGTGGTTTCTTGACTTCCTTATAAGCCTGTCTAACTAATGTAAAAAAGGAAATTGCTCCCCCCAAATTTTTCCAATTATGGGCAGCATCTGAACACTTAGATTGGCTGCTATTTTGGTCAGCTACCGCTTTGAGACAGCAATCATAGTTTATTGACATCCTTATAAACCTACTCGTATCTAACTGTGGTGAAAAGGAAAATGGGTACCCCCAAATTATACCGATATATGTTCTGGCCTAAGGACTATAATATGTTTGCAGAAGCGCGAACCGATGATTTTTTCGCGATAAAACGCAAGAGCGTAACATCCTTGCTACAGAGAGTACGCGCGAGCTCAAACAGCATCTGGTTTGTGCTTAGGGACAGGTGGGAGTGCCCCATACTGAGACATAGGAACAAATTTTATCATGGTGGAGTTGAACGACAGCACAAGATGAAAATGAATAAAGCTGAAATGTGAAATTATTACCCGACTGCCCCAAAACAGGAGGGTTATGTTTTTCGAGTGTATGTATGTATATATGTATGTATGTCGATTTCTTTGTCGCGCACTGCAGCCTAAACGGCTTGGTAGATTTCAACATGTGAGGTGTCGTAAGGTTTGTATTCATTGTAGGAGTGTCATAGGGTATAAAAAAAATAAAAAGTACTAAATAAAAAAATTATTTCAAAAAACAAAATACCCGACTGAAAAGATAATCTCAATCGGGTTCCGATTAAGGTGAAATTTTGTATGCGTATGTGAATCGGATGAAAATGCAATATTATTGTAACGTGGAGCTGATCTGATGAGAGAGAGAAAAACAAGCTTAAATCTATTGGAGCTTAAATCTATGAGGATTCCAGTGCTTGTGTCAGAATAAACGGGGCGTACACTGAATGGTTTAGCATCGTAAAAGGTGTTAGGCAGGGATGTGTAGGGTCACCTTGGCTGTTTAACCTGTTCATGGATAATTGTTAGATTGATCTGAAAGAGAGTATGTGTGGACTGAGAATGAATGAGTTACTCATCAAATGTCTTCTCTACGCTGATGACCAAGTTGTACTTGCGTCATCTGCTGACGAGTTGCAGGAGATGGTAACAATGATGAATGTGGCTTTGGACAGGAAAGGAATGAAAGCAAATGTAAGCAAGACGAAAGTAATGGTACTTGAAAGAAAAGAATGTATGACAGAGTGTACTATATTAATAGGTGGTGAACAAGTCGAACAAGTGAAGGAGTTTGTGTATCTGGGCTCAAAGTTTACGAGAGATGGAAAGTGTGAAAGTGATATTGAAAGAAGAGTGAATGCTGGAAACATGGTGAATGATGCCCTGCACGCCTTTATGAGGAGTCAGAAGGTGTCTCACAAGGCTCGTTTGGCTGTTCATAGGGGTGTTTTGGTACCAACACTGATGTATGGCAGTGAAAGCTGGGTATGGCAGAAGAAGCATGAAAGTAGAATTAATGCAGTGGAAATGAGAGCGCTAAGGAGTATGATTGGTATTAAATTGAGTGACAGGATTAGAAATAGTGTGATAAGAGAACGGTGTGGCGTAAAAGAAGACGTAGTGACCAAAATCGAGAAAGGGATGCTGAGATGGTTTGGTCATGTAGAGAGGATGAATGAACGAAGATTGACGGAAGAGATCTACCAGGCGAGAGTGAATGGAAACGTTGGAAGGGGAAGGCCTAGGCGAACGTACCAGGACCAAATTCAGGACGTTCTGAATAAAGGCCAGGTTAAAAGTACCCTAAACCGACGAGCATGTATGAAAGGATTGATGAAAGTACAGGAAGCAAGGGAAGTATGTCAAGATCGTAGCAGGTGGAGGACTGTGGTCTCTGCCTACCCCAACGGGAAAGAGGCGAGATGTTATGTATGTATGTAATCTATTGGATTTGGTAACTTGAATTGTATAAGATACTGCAGGCGGGGACGAACAAAATTAAGTCGTAAACATCCACAAAACGTTTTTTCGTCCCCGCCTGCAGTATCTTATACAATTCAAGTTACCAAATCCAATAGATTTAAGCTTGTTTTTCTCTCTTGTGCTAAGCAGTTGGGTTTTTTTTGTTATTTAATAATTTTAATTAAATTTTTTTGGTTAATAATTTTAATTAAATTTTAATTATGTTGGGTTTTTTGTTATTTAATCATTTAAATTAAATTTGGTACCTTATTATAAATGATATTAATAATTTAAATGATCGATTTGATGACAAAGTTACTCACATAGTTCATTAAGTTTTTACTAACAATGGACTGTATAATTCTGTTGTCTGAGCAATAAATCAATTTGAATTTGAAATCATATGATGCTGGCTAAGAATAGTACCGACCCATTTCTTCTCGTGGGTGTAGTAAGAGGCAACTAAGGGTTGATTATCGGGAGGATGAGCAGCAGCGTCCAAGAGGGAACATACTGCGGCCATGAATAACCGCGATCCAAGGTGCCCAGGTGTCCAACGCTAACAAGCGTGGTGACTATAGTACTTCCCCTCTACATTGTCCAGCAAAAGCTGGAAGTCCAAAGGGTACTGCAATAGACGTTTCAAGGGATGTTATGACCACCACACCACCATGCCAACTAGTTTGTGGGCTGCATGATAAAATATTTTGAAAGCGTATTGGGGAAGCCTGCCCGTATCCTGCCTGTGGTTGTGAAATTTGGCGATTTTCTACTTTGTAGATTTATCCGAACACAGGAAGTGTTAAAATAAAATTCATCTCCGTATTGGAGAACACTACACACTACGAAATCTAGTTACTTCGTATGCAATTCTATAATTATGCCCTTTCGTTAAAGTCTCTTAAAGTCACGTTTTCGCTAATAGCGATGTAAAATTATAATTTATAGTTAAATTACAATACGTTCACTTCGGAGAACTAATTTCTGTGGAATAGATATCTTACATAGTCTGACTAGTATTAGATTGTAGGGTTAAATAACTTATTAGATTATACTAAGTATTATACAATAACGTGCAAACGAACTTAAAGTACCTATCTAAACTTGCTCATTAAACTAAAGCACTTTAATAAGAAACAAAGTTATTTAATAATAGTAGTTTATGCAACGGTACATAATGCGGGGTATAAAACTTGAGTGTCGGTTCATGGGACGCAGGCGAGCGTAGCGAGCATAGCAAGTTCCATAATAGATGAGGCGAGTGTTTTCTACCTAATTATGTGGAATTGCATACACAACTTTATCTACTCAAATATCGTGAATCCTAAAATGCCAACTGTATTTGTTAAATTTAGTGAGAAAGTAAGATAGTCAGTCACTATTCTTGTAAGCCACATGACTGGCACCAGAGACCGCGGTTGTTGGTGATCGCAGTTAGTAGTGGTAGTAAACTTGCTATACGAGGCTTTCCGGGGGCGAAAAATCGATCTAGCTAGGTCTTATAAATTCTCTGAGATTTTAGCATTTCTTAAAAAAAGCGCGTTTGAAAAACCTTACAGCTTCATCTGTTTGGAAAAGATTGTACAGGAGAAACTGCTCTTTTCGGCGCCTGCCACCACTTATCCACGGACTTAATAGCTGCCAATTATATATTAAAATTCAACGAATGACTAGATACCCCACCCCCACCAACGCTTAGATGGCAGGCGCCTGAATCCATGAATAATGGTTTTTATCATAACATCCCATGAAATGTTCACTAACAGGACTGGGACAGAGAGCTCCCTCCAGAATTCTACCTTTTGCTGGTAAAATGTGGAGGGGAAGTACCATAGTCACCCCCTTGTCAGCGTTACGGCTGGCACCATGGACCGCGGTTGTAGGTGACTGCAGTAAGTAAGATGGATGATACAGGAGGATGCTGCTGCCCATCCTCCAGTTAACCCTTAGTTGCCTCTTACGACACCCACGGGTATGTATGGGATGGTACTATTCCTTGCCGGCACCACATGGGACTATAATGGTAGTAGGGCTTACTTACCAATTAGGTTTTGTTGGTCTATAAATGAGTCAACGCGATTCGATGCCAGCTCTCAGTCTATAATGAATAGCGCCTGTACCTTATACCGCATTCATAATCACGTTCTAATTTTGAAAACGTCTTCCCCGCTAGCAGAGATTTTTTTGATCCAGTTGCTACTGTCACGGTAAACAAGTCGTGTCTGTATTGTTAATTTTTAAAAATACTAAATATCTATATTACGACCATCGTCTAGTGTTAATGTGTTCATCTTACGTGAAATATTATGTGGTAGTGTTATTTTGAAACAAATTCAGCATTAATGTGCAAAAAATCGAAGAAATATTTTTGGAGTGAGTGTTACAAATTAGACATTAAATTTGTCATAAATCAATTATAAGATCGTAGAAACGACTACTGTGAGTAATATTGTTGCATTATATTGCACTAAGAACACAAGAATAACAAGCAATTTTGAAAATCTGTTGAAATTTGTTCGTTACCGATACTCGCATCCTGTAGGTAGTTGTAGTTATAATATAAAGGTACACTACAATATCAACGATGAGATTTATGACAAAGAGATTAATAAAAACTCCATCTATGATGATTTAGTAAAATAGCTATTCAAAGCTATCTACCATCGAATAGCGGAACTAATTTGGAACTGCAACAATATTTGATAACCGTACCTGATCTTTCATGCGATCAACTAGAGAGGGCGCTTATATCAATAAAATTGGTGCGCTTGCAATCTACACAATTTTACTAAAGTACTTACTACCATCTTCATCAATAATTTATGCACTGAATTTGAATGATACAGACCAGTGTTTACACAGAGTGTTCAAGGCTACGCTACGCAATACCGATAGAAACTGCAGATACCAGGCCACTCAGAAAGTATTGCGAAAGTATTGCCAGTCACTCATTCAACGCAGATGCAACAAATATGACACAAACAACAATCAATAAATCTCAATTGGAGACAAATAATACAAAAAATGTATCTATTGAGTCGTCTAGAGACTGCCAACAAGAGGCAGACTGTGTCCAGGAAGCAGGTGATGTAACTATTGGGAAGTCTGACAGTTCTTGTATACAAATAAATTGCAGTACAGATGTTGACTCAAGCTCACGATTTGTGAATACCAAAAAAAGACAAATTCAGGCTAATGTGCCAATAACTAACTCTTTTGGTATTTTGCCAACTGACGAGGAATTAAAACAAGAAACAGTGTTTAATAGAAGCTGCCCAGATACAGGAAAAAAAATAAATAAAAAAGAAGAATTATTAGAAAGAAAACAACAGTTATTGCAAACGGAAACTAAACTATCACTTGCTCAACAATTAGTCGATAAATATATAAACGAAAACAATGACTTGAAGAAGGAATTAAAACAAAAACAAAGTTACATAGATCTTTTAACTAAAATGCTACAATCAGATATAAACAATAAGACAATATTAGAAACTGGACAGGACAATAATACTCTCAGTTCAGAAATCAACCCACTAGAAGATAGTTTACGTATTTTGCAAAATCAAAACCTTTTTTCAACACCAAAACTAAAATCATCAAATGATAAAATTGAAGAACCAAAACCCATAGATTCTATCTTGATTAATGCCTGCGATAAAATACGGCGATTACAAGGTCAAATTAATAATATCCTGCAAGATCTTAAGAGTTTGGTGACAATAGAGCATAGGCAGGACGAACAGGGCCATGAATTATCCGACTCATCTACAGAAATTCAAGATAACGATACCGATAAAGAAAAAGATGTCAATGACAAAAGTGTAATTAAGAAACATAAATTATACATTTTCAGTACGCACAAATACACAAAAACGTTATCTATAGCTCAAGAAATGTTTGAAAATTATGATCTATGTCACTACTTAATGCCAGGCTGTGACATACAAAATCTACTGAGAGATATACAAGAAAAAATTCAAAACTTTACTTTTCAAGACTACTGTATTATAATGATTGGAGAAGTGGACTTCAAAACTACTAAGAATCATGTACAAATGGTAAAAACTGTAAGAAAGATTATACAGAAGATTGACAACACTAACATCCTTTTATGCTCACCCACATTTAAACTTGGTCCATTTACTGATATGTTCAATGGGAAAATTGAGAGTTTTAATGAAAAATTATGCCAGGATGTAGAAAAACATCCCTATGCGTACCTGATTGACTCCAACTTACATCTTGAATATGACTACAGCATGTTTAATAAACGGTCAGGGGCCATAAACAACTTCGGTATGCGAACGATACTCAATCAAGTGAATGGAAAGATAGCCGAGATACAAGATTTGAATAAAAATTATGAATGTTTTCAAGTGAGAGAAGAGAATCTTGAGTTTTTTCGTTAGTAACATCTACGTTCTACATCAAAATATTGCAGGGCTAATAAACAAAGCTGATGAATTTACGCTCTGCCTTGAAGAACTAAAAACAAAAAATATTGACATAGACGTACTTTGCATAACAGAACATTTTATGAAAGCGGGTAATGAAACTCTGCTTAAGATTGACAATTATGATCTTGCTGCATGCTACTGCAGAGAAAAGACCAGCAGGGGCGGTGTTTGCATATTGGTGAAAAAGGGACATCAGTGGATGGAAATGGATGAAGTCAAGAAACTTTCTATTTGTGGAGTCTTAGAACTTTGTGCTATAAAACTTTTGAAGGTTGACGTTATTATTATATGTGTTTACAGAGTTCCTAATAACAGAACTATAGATATATTTTTCGAAAAGCTTAACATTTTATTAAGAAAACTATGTAAAATTAAAAGTAGCCATATTATTATTGCAGGAGATTTTAATATTGACGTTTTAAAAAAGAATAATTTAACTCTTGACTTTGAATGCCTGCTCCTTAACTATAACTTAAAATTAGAATTTAGACAACCAACTAGATTAAGTAGTAATACTTGTATCGATAACTTCGTGCATAACATTCGAAGGGGTCACACCTCTGAGGTAGTTGAATTTGCACTATCTGATCACACCTCCCAAATTTTAAAAGTGCCTACAAGAAATAAAACCCTATTAAACCACTGGAGAATTAGAAGACGTGATTACAGTAAAGAAAATATTGATAAATTTAAAAGTTGCCTTAGTGGTTTGACCTTTTCGGATGTTTATGAATGTAATGATCCCGATAATGCTTATGAAAAATTTATTACTCAACTTAAGATTTTCTATGATTTGTGTTTTCCCTGGAAAATTGTAACTGTGAAAACAAAACCTAAATTAAAATGGATCTCGAAAGGCGTAAAAGTTTGCAGCAAACATAAAAGAGCACTATTGTGGCAATATAGGTTAAAGCCCAGTAAAAATAATAAAATTATGTATAGAAAGTATGCTGTGCTACTAAAAAAAATCATTAAGTCCTCAAAGCGTGCCCAAAATACTTACAAAATTGCAGTTTCCGATAATAAAATGAAAGCAGCATGGGATATTATAAACAGCTTCAAACAAAAGCAACCTCCGCCATCTATATCTAAAATTATTAATAATAATCAGGTAATAACATGTCCTAAAGACATAGCTGACGCATTTAATAATTATTTTGTTGATAAAATCAAACCGACTCAAAAAGACAAGAATAAAGTAACTCAGTTTATAAAACCAAACCAACAGTCCATGTTTATGGTTCCAAGCATACCACAAGACATTACAAAAATTATAAAATCACTTAAAAAGACCCAAAGTGAGGGTCATGACGGAATATCAACTAAAGTAATTAAAAATGTATGTGATAATATAAGTGAACCTTTGAGTTATATTCTTAATTTGTGTTTATCGGAGGGAGACTATCCTAAGCAATTAAAACGCACAATTGTCAAACCTATATTTAAAAAAGAAAACAAAGTAATAATGAATAATTATAGACCTATTGCACTAACTCCTATTATATCAAAAATATTTGAGAAATATATTGGTGGCAAAATTTATGACTTTTTGGAAAAATATAATATATTAGCAATAGAGCAAAAAGGTTTTAGACGTAATAAAAATATAAATATGGCAATTTTCGATTTTCTTAAACTAGTCATTAACTATGTTGATCAACGTAGACCGGTTTGTTCAGTGTATTGTGATATGACTCAAGCTTTTGACTATGTAGATCATGATACTTTATTGAAGAAGTTAGATTTGTATGGGTTACGAGGCAATGTCTTGCGCTTGATTGAAAATTATTTGAAAAAACGGCAACAATTTACAGAAATAACGAAAATAGACGAACACAAGAAAACGGAACTAATATACAGATCTGAAGTAAGGATTGTAAATTACGGAGTGCCACAAGGTAGTGTCCTGGGACCTTTGTTGTTCATACTTTATATAAATGACCTACCCAATACAACCACACAACAATTGTCATTATTTGCTGATGACAGTACCATAACAGTAGGATGCATAGACATATTAGAATATAAAAACGATATAAACGAGGCATTACAATCAGTTTTTACGTGGCTTAGTAATAATAATTTAGTAATTAACTTGAAAAAAACAAATATAATGCATTTCAGTCAGAGATGTACAGATATTAATATTGACGTCAAATATAATAATGTAACTATAGAGCCAGTAAATAGTACTAAATATTTAGGTTTAACAGTTGACAGTAAATTAAACTGGAAAAATCATGTCCAGAACATCTGTAAAAAATTAAGCACGTCTGCATATGCTCTTTACAAACTGTCTCATGAGTTAAATTTAGATGCTCTTCTAGCGGCATATCATGGCATAGTGGCATCACGTTTAAGATATGGCGTAATATTTTGGGGAAACTCCACCGATAGAGAGCTTGTATTCAGGGCACAAAAGAGATGCATTAGGTCAATGTTTGGACTGGATTTAACAGATAGTTGTAGGCCTTACTTTATTAGATATAAGATATTGACATTTCCAGCTATATACGTTCTAGAATCGGCAAATTTTGTAAAAAATAATCCCCAATTATTTGAAAGGCGTGCAGTTCTTTTAAACAGAAATAGACGAGATAACGACGAAGTCTACGTGCCACCAGCGAAAACGGCACTCATGTCAAAAAGCTTTTTATGTATGGCACCTAAACTCTATAATATGGTACCTAAACATATCAGAGAACTGAATGACCGTTCTTTTAAAATTAAACTTAAAGAATATTTAATTGCTAGGTGTATATATAAACTGACAGATTTTTTTGGAAATCTAGTTATATAAGACTTTAATCGTATAATGATGGACATATAATAAATTTTCAATCAGAATTAATTTAATTTTCTTATGATAAATATTATTGTAATAATTTAATGTGAACTGTAATTTTTTTTTTCTTTTATGTTTAATATTAATAAATTAAATTATTTGTATATCATGTATTGTGATAGGAAATGGCTGTGCTTGATAAAAAAATGTGACCTTTTTTTAACCTGTTTCCAACGAATAAACTATCTTTATCTTTATCAGACAAAAATGACTTTTGCCCGCTGACTTCGACCGACTAAAATTTCAAAAACATTTTCTACTCTAGCTAAACGTCAGCTTACTATAATTTAAGCTGTGCCAAAAATGAGCGACAAAGCAGTTTTCCGAACTTATGAGGTGAAAAATAAATTGTAATTCTGTGCACGATAAAGATAAATTTCAAATTCTGTCTTCATCAGATTATCCATTATAAACTAAACCGAGATCTAGGTATTCCTAATTAATATTAACATCAGGCTCAGCAAATGCTCAGGCAGTAACGATTCAGACGTTCACAGAGCAGCTCCCTTTGAGTACCTACAGTAATCCTCTTACTAGGGCCAGCTTTTTGTTGCTAATGCGTCCCAAGTATTATAATATCGTATTTCTTACTTCAAACAGTAAACCGTGGAAAAACTTAACAAGTATTAAATCTGTAGGTTGCTTTATTCCTGTAGAAATGAATGTTATAGTTTTAAACGAGCAATATTTATATATATATTTTGTAATCGGTTTCTCTAAACGGGCTCCAACGATTTCGATGAAATTTACTATACCAGGTTTTTCGGGAGCGAAAAATCGATCTAACTAGGGCTCTTGTCTGGAAAAATTCGTTTTGTCCTTTTTTGAGCACTTTTTGGAAAATGCGCGTTTCAGAAACCCTACAGCGCCATGTGTTGGTTTAGCTTTTTACAATAGTAGGTCGCTAGGTGCTTAACTTTATTACAATTAGAAAAAATCATGTAAAGTGAAAGTACTCTGATGTTAGAGATTTAAAACAACCAACTGGCCTCTAACTCTATCATCTCTTCGTTATCGACCAGACCTCTATCTAAGATAATGACCGGTAATAATATCCTAACGTACCTTCCAAAACACGGAAACGCTTCCGGTGTTACGCTTTTAGCGGTAACCTATGCAAATTCTGATCGCGACCAAAGTTACTTAACTTTCATGATCGTAAAGAATCGCAATGGACAGTAAAAATGAACCTTTTATTTGAAAACTGAAACTAGGTCAAAATAAATGGAAATACAATTAACGTTCTTTTTATAGAGTTATCCTGAAAACAGTATAAATAGATTAATTTGCCTATCTTCATTAAAAAACATTGCCGCCCATCCAATTCGGGACAAAATTAACGTATTTTGCACAAGTTACACTTTCTTCCCAAGTAATTGGCACCTGCTCCCAAATCTAATTCACCATTGAGAAGTTTTGTAAATGGCTCCCTTGTAGAAAATGCCTCCGATCGGCACTGAAATTTTTATAGACATCCTTTATTAACTTCGGGCATTCGATTAAAGTTGTGCAATCAGAAGGGTCCACGACTTTATGTGACCGAGGGTGACTGTCCGCACACGCCGCACGATATCCGCACGATAGCGATTTTTATCACTTGCTTGTATCTTGCATGTATCCTGCAAAATAAACAAAACTGGGGTGAACATACGTGACCCCTAGAGACATTAATCTAATCACTCTAGCGATATTTATCACTTACTTGCAACTGCATCCTGCCATTGACTTATTATATCAAAACTGTTTACTAGAAGAAAAAATATTATTATGGCATAGTACTTTTTCCACGAAATTTATTCAAGACCCGGAGTCCATAGATTGTCAGGAAACTATTGTATCGTATGCATGTATATTACGTGGACAGAACTAAAATGCAAACGATATTTGTAACTTACATGCATTCGACAAATGTCGCCGCTGTGAACAATGAGCCCTAAGTCCTTATGGATTGTTTTAAAATAAAGTAGAAAATTTAAAAAGATATAAGAAAATGAAATATACAGGAATTTAAAGAAATAATTTGTATGATTTTGGCAGGTGGAGGGCTGTGGTCTCTGCCGACCCCGAATAGAAAGAGGCGCGATATTATATGTTTTTTAAATAATAATTATCATGCTCTATTGCCAATTTATTTGGAGTCTAAGAACCTAGCTAAATAAAATATGCCCGAAGGAATATGTTTGTTGCAGTTTGTAAATGCACTCATGCAATAAAAACACTAAGCACCACGAATTTGCCCAAGGTCAAAGTGTTTCCACTACCACCGGGCGGCCGTGTGTACCTCAACCGTCTTCCGTTTCTAGAACTTTTATAAATAAAATGTGGGTTTATAAGCCATAAACACACCACTATCAATGTGTACCAACATTTGCAAATAATTATTAAATAAACAAAAAATAAAATCAAGCATATGACAAGCTCTTTGGTGTGGTTGGTAGTGAGCCTACCTTTCACACCGTGGGCCGCTGGTTCGATCCCCGCCCAGGGCAAACATTTGCGTGATGAACACAAGTGTTTGTTCTGTCTCTGGGTGTTATTTATTTATTTATGTATGTATATCAGTCTCTGATACCCACAGTACAGGCTTCGCCTAGTTTGGGATCAGGTGACCTTGTGTGAAATGTCCACCAATATTTATATATATGTATTTATAAAAAAAATAAACTATCGGTAAGTTCAGGAAAAAGATAAAATTTCTTCCCATGTAACGGAAACAATCAAATTATGTGCCTTTGTATGGAATAAACCGGACGTAAAGAGATATTTTTTTCGTCTTGGGTTGAAAAAACGTTGTCTATTGTTGTTGATAAAGGACTAAGGCGATTACAGTACAATGTATTTTTAGGGTTCCGATGCCAAAATGGTAAAAAGAAGGATACCTTATGGTGCGACTTTGTCTGTCTTTCTGTCTGTCACACCTGTATATCTCAGCAACCACTCATGCTATCGACTTGAAATTTGGAACAGTTTTAGAATATGATTGCCCAACTTAAAAACAAAAGAATTATTAAAATATTGTTATTATTACTGTTCCAAACAAACAAAGGTGTGTGTGTTGGGGGTGTTAGGGACATTTTATTTATGTATATATTACAGCAAAAATAAAATGACCTCTCTAAGTAGCACAGTTTTTTAGAAATCTGTAAAAAACCTTTATAATCAAATTTAGTTTTGCGGTCCTAAAAATGAACTTTATAGCTTCTACATACAATATAGGTATATCGGAACCCTCGGCGCACGAGTCCGACTCGCACTTGACCGTTTTTAGGGTTCCGATACCAAAATGGTAAAAAAGGAACCCTTATGGTGCCGCTTTGTCTGTCTGTCTGTCTGTCAGTCTGTCTGTCACACCTGTATATGTCAGCAACCACTGATGCTATCTACTTGAAATTTGTAATAGTTTTAGAATATGGTGTCCCAACTTAAATGCATATAAAAAAATAAAAAAATAATAAGGATTATTAATGTAAAATGCCCGCATAGGGGGGGGCAAATTTTCAAATTGTAATTATTAGGTTGAATGGGGTATCATATGAAAGGGATTTAATTGTACATTCTAAAATATATTTTAGAATTTTTTAACGACTCTTAGTTTTTAAGTTATGATGAAAAATGTAAAAAAAAATACCGTTCCCCACCTTATCTCCGAAGTTAAGGTGGGGAACGGTATTTTTTTGACATTTTTCATCCGAAGTTGGGGTGTGTGCTGGCCGCCTCCTAGTGTGTACGGCAGGTTGCAGTCACTGAAGATTCTTTCAGGATTAGCAGTGAAGGCAACCTGCTGTACTGGTACACCTCGAGCAACATGCTTAGTGACTGGAAACGAATGTGGACCGGATGAGGAGGGGGACTCATATCGGGCCTCTTACTAGGTATGGCAGAGAGCCAGCAAACCGAACCAGTGGCGGTATAACCACTTAAGGTCTCTGTGCAAATGAAAGGCCTCGGGGAACTAAAAAACCCTGGAAAGCGTACACCTGTAGAAAATATGGCAGCGTCACGTAAAACTGAACTACCCCAGGAGGGTACCAACGTAGTTGGAGAATCCCTCCCTGGGCCCACTAGGGGTCCAGGCAGCCCTTCGTATTCTGGGGGGGGCAACGTTACGCAAAATGTTAGGATGATGATGGAACCTTCTTCGGAAGGAGCATCAAAGGCGCACAGCGCACAAGAAAAACATGCACCTTCTGCGCACCGAGGTGGACACTCGGGGACCCAAGTGGATCCTAGAGTGCCGGCACCGGGATGCAGGAGAGGGACTGGGCGAGCAGCATACCAGGAGGTAGGTGTGCGGGGTCGGGGGCGCCGTGCTGGTATGGGTTCAGAAGAGCCCTGGGTCCAGCAGTATGGGAGGGAGATAGGGGCCTCTAAACGGGCCAGCGCGGCGGCATCGTCCTCGGGCATCCACCCTCCAGGGATGCTAACGGGGGGCACAAATCGGGCGCTCAAAGAAGGCGAATTAAAAAGCTGCGACGGCAACTAGCCACGCTACACAGCGAGGGGAATCAACAAGATACACCCACCAAACGTGCAAGGGCAGACCTAAGCGGTGACTCGACCCAAGGAGGGGTGGAACCAAAGAGGGCCAAGACCACGGGAGAAAGTTCTGGGTCCTACAAGGATGCGCTAACAGCCGTTAAGCTCGCAGTCATTGCTGAGGACTACCCGAGCACATATCTGGAGAGGGAACATGTCCAACTACTCCACGGACTCACCGGAGACGTGCTGGAGGAGGCACCTGATCCCCTTCCGATATTTTTAATAGCACCTGTTACCGAATAGGGCGCTATTAAAATCACCTGCCACGACGAGAGCGCCGCTGAATGGTTCAAGAACACCATGCTGGGTAGATCGCTGGGGCCAGTCAGAGTCAAGGTGGTGGAAGCGGCTCATCTGCCGAAACAAGTCAAGATGGCGTTCCGAAGTACGAACACCGCTTTGAGGGACAGTACGAAAGCACTGCGATACCTCCAGCGGTACAATCCGTCTTTGAGGACGAGCGAATGGAGGGTGATCAACACAACAGTGGATGACACCCACATTAGACGCGTCGTTCTCATGGACCGGAAGTCTGCTGGCGTTATCACAGAGGCGGGGTATACACTCAACACGATTGGAGAGCAGGTGAAGTTTAAACTTTTTGAAGACCCACAAAAGATGGGGGAAGAAAAAGAGAAAAACAAAGAGGAGGGAGGACCTGCTGGTACAATCGGAACGGCACAAGTAGAGGGAAAAATCTCGTTGGGGAGTCCATCAGCGGATCGTGCGGCCTCGCCGGCTACTTCGGAGAGAACGGACGATCTGCTGGGAATCCTTGACGAGATGGAGATCACCTCGGAGGTCGGGTACGACGACAGAAAATACGAGCTGGAGGAGGGAGCTGCTGGGACTCAATAGCGACCAGTAGCGCTCATGGACCCATCATAAACCATAAGATGGCGGGGCTAAGGTGGGTACAAATAAATTTACATCACTGTAAGGCGGCCACGGCCCTTCTGGCCAGGCAGCTCAAAGCAAATAAATTTGATATTGCCCTGATCCAAGAACCGTATTTATATAAGAGGGAGATCAAGGGTTTAAACGGGACAGGTGGTACTATTCTACATCACTGTGTGAATGACGCAAGGTCATGCATTGACGTCAGAAATGGCATAAACGCAATGACAATGCGTTCTTTCTGTTATAGGGATCTAACAACAGCCAAGATCCTTGTGGAAGTGGAGCAGGGGAAGCAGACCATCTTAATAGCCTCTGCCTACCTCTCATATGAATTAGAAGAACCAGCGACACCACAACTTAGGAACCTGGTTGAGTATGGCAGCCGTGAAAACATTGAGCTTATCATTGACTGCGACGCCAACGCGCATAACGTCGCCTGGGGAAGCTCAAACAACAACAGGCGAGGGGAAAAACTACTGTACTTTGTGGTAAGCACATCCATGCAAATTCTCAATAAAGGAAGTAGACCAACTTTGTCAATAAACTCAGATCAGAGGTCATTGACATCACGTTAGCTTCAAATAGGACTAGCTCTAAAGTCTCAAACTGGCACGTATGGAACGAGGTCAGTGGATCGGATCACAGGTACATATGCTTCATGTACGAAACACGTAAGTTCAACGAGGTCTTACGGCGCAGGAATCCCAGACACACCGACTAGGGCTCATTTAGAAGGGACCTACAAACACAACTAGGGAACCTCTCAGGTAAGCTCAATTCTGTATTAGATATTGAATTCGAAGCGGACGAAATCACAAAGGCGCTATCCGTAGCCTGGACAAACAACTGTCCAGAAAACAAAACGGTAGGCAAAAAAGATCCCTGGTGGACCCCAGAGATTGAAAAACTACGGCGGGAGACACGACAGGCATTTAACAAAGCGAAAGCTAAGAAGGACTTCTCAACGTACACCAAGAAGTTAACAAGTTATAATCTGGCCATTCGAAAGGCACGAAGAAAATCATGGAGGGGACACTGTGAAATCACAGAATCTCTACCTAAGAGTATGAGAATCTTCCGTGCCCTATCAACAGTCAAAGCAAACCCACTATCCTGTGTAAGGAATGAAAGTGGGGAGACTACGGATTCTGGAAAAGATACATTAGAAGTAATGTTCAGAACACTTTTTCCGGGATCAAAACAAGTCAGAAATGACGAGGACGAACCCATTAGTCTGGAGGAGCAACACTCTCGCACCTCAAGAATCGATTGGTACGTCGCCAAAAAGGTAGTAGACGAAAACAAAATAAGATGGGCCCTCAAAGGCTTTCAGCCATTTAAGACTCCAGGCCCTGATGAAATTTACCCCATCCTACTACAAGAGGGAGCTGATATTATCGCCCCATATCTGTCAAGGTTCTATAGAGCATGTATGGCCTTTGGGTACATCCTTAAAACCTGGAGGCGGGTAAAAGTGATCCATATACCCAAGCCTGGGAAACCGGACTATGAGGAAGCCAAGGCGTTCAGACCTATTAGTCTGTCGTCATTTATACTTAAGGCACTCGAGAAACTTGTGGACAGGCATATACGAGAGGGACCATTAAAGAAGAGACCTCTTCATGGACTCCAATGTGCTTATCAGCCGGGAAAATCAACAGAGACAGCATTACACTTAGTAACAAGTCAAGTGGAAGCTGCCTTAGATACTCAAGAAATATGTATAGGGGCATTCCTTGATGTAGAAGGAGCCTTTGACAAGACCACCTTCGCATCAATAGAGGAGGCCTCACTAGAGCACAGCATCGAGACTACTCTACGAAGGTGGATCAATGGCATGCTCAAAGGAAGAGTAATAACCTCGACACTCATGGGAGACACAATCCATGCCAGGACAACCAAAGGTTGCCCACAAGGGGGGGTTCTGTCTCCAATGCTGTGGTGCCTGGTTATAGACTCTCTTATAACTCAACAAAGGACCATACTACACCGTTGGATACGCGGATGACCTGGTCACATTGGTGAGGGGCAAAGTAGTGAGAACTGTTTCGGAACTCATGCAAGAGGTCCTCAAAAAGGTGGAAAGGTGGTGCATACGACATCACTTGGCCATCAACCCTGAGAAAGCTGTTGTGATACCATTTAAAAAGAAGAGGAAACTGGAGACCTTAGGTCAGCTCTCTCTATACGGAACGCAACTAAAATGGGCCACGGAAGTTAAATATCTAGGAGTAACACTAGACAAGGAACTAACGTGAAAAACACATGTAGACAACACTGTAAGAAAAGCTCAAAGAGTCTTTGGAATGTGTAGATCTACCTATGGCAAAACCTGGGGGGCTTAAGTCCAAAATATTACATTGACTGTATACCATGGTGATCCGACTGATTATCACATATGGTAGTATAGCCTGGTGGCCCAGAACAAAGCAAGTTGTGTGCAGACAGGAGCTTTTAGGACCACCCCCACGGCAGCGCTGGAAAACATTCTTGGTTAGACACCGCTGCACATAGTCGTAGAATTGGAGGCAAGAAGTGCGCTCCATAGGCTAAAAACCCAAAGACTGTGGGATGACTCCTTGCCAAAAACACGACACACTAAATTCGACACAGATAGAGAACTTGACACTATTACATCCATGGGCTGTGATAAAACACAGCCTAGTTTCATGTTCAAGAGACTCTATAAGATCCACAAACCCTCGTGAGAGGATTGGAATGAAGGATTTAATCCCTCGAGAAAGGACAATCTGACATGGTACACTGACGGATAAAAAATGAAGTCTAGTACAGGGGCAGGTGTTTATACCAAAGGGTACGAACACAATCAAAGCATGGGTATATATGCAATAGTCTTTCAGGCTGAAACATATGCAATCATTGCCTGTGTAAAGGAGAATCTAGATAGAGGCACTACGGGCCAAACTATATACATTCTCAGTGACAGCCAAGCGGCACTAAAGGCTCTCACATCCTACAAGGTAGACTCCAAAATAGTCCTAAATGCCATCCAAACCCTTAATAGGTTAGGTAGGCACAACACAATACGACTAGTTTGGGTCCCAGGACATGTCGGAGTAGAGGGCAATGAAGCGGCTGACAGACTAGCCAAGGAGGGATCAGAAAAACACTTCTGCGGACCTGAACCTTTTATTGAATTATCAGGGAGTACCATCAGAAGCGCACTCAAGGACTATGCCCAGAGAAGGCACTGCACTGAGTGGGCAAACACTGTTGGACTTACTCATTCGAAGAAATTTCTAGGGACAACAAAGGTAGGTTACTTCAAATATCTACGAAACATAAGCAGGCACCAGACCCGTAATATTGTAGGTGCTTTCACCGGCCATTTCGGCACTAAAGAGCACCTACAAAAGATGGGTCTGTCGGATACAACTACCAGCAGAGCATGTGGTGAAGAAAGCGAACGCATGGAGCATCTTATATGCTCATGCAACGCTTTGGCTAGCAAGCGTATGACGATTCTGGGTCAGGCTTATGCGACACCAGAAGACTACAGGCTGCTTCCGCTGAAATCTATATCGAAGCTCATAACGAGCATATTCGGAGACAGCGGAAGATCACAGGAGCAATAAGGCCGGGGAAGCACAAAAGATCCCATAGGGTCGAAGTGCTCTGAGGTCCATCAAGTAACTCAGCCCCACGCAATAAGATAAGATCTCCGAAATTTGTGAAAGGAAAAATCTGAACCAATTACAGTCGATCGATCTTTCTAAGTTGCACAGTTTTTTAGTAATCTGCAAAAAACCTTTACAAACAAATTTAGTTTTGCGGTCCTAAAATGGACTTTATCGCTTCCAAAAATATTATAGGTATATCGGAACCCTCGGCACGCGAGTCCAACTCGCACTTGACCGGTTTTTTTTAATGTCACGGCAGTGTAAATACTGTTGCTTTAAACAGAAGTAGGCAAGGGGGTGGTATTTCTCCAGGAGGACTTTGCACAAAAGCCTTGTAAGTGATTTACCTCCTCTCTGAAAAGCCTTCAAATACCTTTAAACTTGTATTACTCGTAAACTACAATCGAATATAATATATACAGGGTGTTACGGGTAAACACTGTGACTCTTGAATCTGTGCATTCGGACCATAAAACTGAACAACTTGCCTTGAGGATCATAGGTCGAAATATACTTAATTAAAAAGAATTTACTTCCCATAGAAACTACACTAGGTGATTGCATATTTTGTATGGGAGATTAAATATATTTTACATCTCTCATATTCGGTAAGTAGGTCCTTATTACCCCCAAATGGGGCTTGTAAGTGACCAATTAGCGCTCTAGGGTAATAATCTAGCTAGAAAAGCCCTAGGGCGGTAAGTAATTGTAACACCCCCGCCCGGCAGCACCTCCACCTCCACGCGCGGCTCCGCCTGGATGGCCGCCTCCAGCAGCCGGGCGGCGGGCGTTTTAATTACTTACCGCCCTAGGGCTTTTCTAGCTACATTATTACCCTATAGCGCTATTGGTCACCTACAATTTGGTGGTAATAAGGACCTGCTTACCTCACAATCGAGATGTAAAGCAGAGTAGTTAGCTCGGGTGTAAGCATCAATTGCACCACCCTCGAACTATAGGCGCCCTCGCTGCGCTGCGCTCGTGCGCCTAAATATCTCGGGCTGCAATTGATGCTTTACAGCCCTTGGCTACTAATCTACTATTTTTACATTTCAACCTTTGTTTGTTTGGGAAAGTTGTTCAGTTTCATGGTCTGAACCAAAATTTATAAACCATGCAAAAAGCTAGCAAAGAAATTATGACTTACTTTTCTCACAAGTAATATTACCTAATTAAGGTAAGCTCCTGCCTCAAGTACATTCATATAAAAGAGAGGTCAGGTTAGAGTGGACATGAAATTTTTTAAAAAAGCTTGAATGATATGATATGGTGGATAGGTATGAAACCCTTAGGGCACGAATCCGATTCGCACTTGGCCTATTTTTTTATAATACATTCAACACTTCACAGTTACAATTCCATATGTCAAGTTGACATGTTTTTAGGAAATTAAGGGCCGTTTGCACTAAACTTAAGAATCGCCCAAGTCCTTGCTTAAGTAAGGGCCGTCAAACTATTGCTAGGAGTGTCCTAAACAAGTTAGGGGCGATTCTTAAGTTAAGTGCAAACGGCCCTAGGTCTATAATGGTTTTCAGAAACATATTTTAATTAGTCATTGAACAAGTTTAATTCACAGCTCATTAAACATAACAAATTCGAACAAAATTTCCTTTCAAGGTTTGGTTTGGTCTTGTGATAATCGTCGCGTCGTCCATTGTCTCAATTTGCGAGGAGATTAATTCACTGAGCTTAGGCTTAGGAAATTTGCAAGTGGACGGTTCACGTTGATATAAAGTTCTGCTAGATATTTTAAATAAAAATTGTTATATTTTATGAAATATGATTTTGAGTAATGTTTTGATTTTTTTAAATTGATTTTTGAAAATAAATTAAAATTAAATTGATTTCTATGTACAAAAGGTTCCTGAAAAGAAAAGAAAATCTGCGTATAGTTTCGAATTCATATTATTAAACTAATTTTTGTTAATGACTTCGTTACGAACGACACAAAGATTCTCATGACTTCATAACTATATTATTTCAAAATTTGTTATACAGGGTGTGAGGGACAGGTTGGCAGAAATTTTAAGGGTGATCAGTCAATAAAACTGAAGAACTTTCTCCAAGAAAAATGTCACCGGAAACGTCAAGAAAATTAGCCTCTCTATTCAAACTGTCCAATAAAATTTGTCATTTTGTATGGAGCGGCAGATTTTTTTTCATTGCCGTTGATACGTTTCTCGTAGAAAGTTCTTCAGTTTCATCGACTGTTCATGCCATTTAAATTTTTGCCAACCTGTTCCTTACAAAGAAATATAGGATATTATATTTGTAAGTACATAAAGTTTTTGGATTCGTAGCATAATAGTGCATTAAGATGCGAGTGCGCTATTTTGGTGATTATACACCAGACGCGAGAATGCGAGGGCGTAATGGAGCCGAGAGTGTAATGACCAAAGCGCACGCGCTTCTTACGACGTTTTTCAACAAATTTGCAAATAAAAACCAGTAACATTTGATTGTCTTTTTTCCCGAAGGAAAATTCGTATTGGGAATCGGAAGTTTTCTTCCTTAGATATCTGATACTCTAAAGTTTTGTTTTGTGTCGAAGTATTTTAGACGTTGAGGAACTACATGAATTACTGTTTATTTATTTGTAAAGTCGATACTTTTGAAAATATTTACAACAAACACCACTAATATTTGTAAGAATGGCGCGAGCATTACTTTTTTTAGCAAACACAAATTATACATGCGTATGCAGGAGGCACTTTGACTAAACTGCCAAACAGCCTTATCCCTGAAATATTTAAAATGAAATATTTTCTTCCATATAAGACAAATTTATTGTAAGCTGTAGTTAAATGAACGTTAATTTATCATAGTATCAAACACAGTTTATTTATTTATGAAAATATTTTGAATACTAAAAACTCCTTGCTCCTTGCCCAAATAAAAAAATAAATAAAACAAGAAGCATTCTTAAAAGACATGGTATTATAACGATATTGTAAACGAAAGGATAACTTTTAGGGAGTATAACGATAGAAGGGAGTTTTTATTTTTTACTTTTTTTTAGGTAAATTGTATAAGTGCAAGTCGTTTTGTTCAACCGTAACTCAAAATTTCTGAGCTAGGTTCTCTTGCTAATTTAATTCCATTTAATTCCAAACATGGACTAACTCTCTGTAGCTACTTGAACAAACTGAACAAATTTGTAGTAACCTATAAGTAACTAAAAAATGCCTACTAAGTTCAACAACGAAGATTTCACTTTTAAGCTAGGTGTCGCAGAACTTTAGATTTAAATTGAGGATTCCAATATACAGAGTCTTATGTTTGCAAACATTTCGAGGTGTTGCTCTTCCCACGAAAATGAACATCATTTGTTGTCCTTTTATTTTACATCTTTTCAAAACAAGCAACAAGCATTTTTAACCCGACTGCTCCAAAACAGGAGGGTTAAAATTTCCGAGTGTTTGTATGTACTATTTATGTCGACTTCTTTGTCGCGCTTTGCAGCCTAAATGGCTTGATAGATTTCAATATTTACACCTCATGTTAGATTATTGTGTGTGTGTGTATTATTGTGTTAAGTGTCATAGAGTATTTTTTTTATAAATAATAAAGAAATAATAATAATAGAAAAACCTTTCATTAACAAAACTAAAAAGTACTAATAAAAAACCGGCCAAGTGCGAGTCGGACTCGCGCACCGAGGGTTCCGTACCACCACATAATCATGATTGTATTAGTTGAAATTTCAGTAAGTTACTGCGCTAGATTTTTTGAGTCCGACACGCGCTTGACCAAATTAAGTTATTTGTTGTTATTCTATAGATTATGTTCTATAAATATACCAATTTTACCGTTTGTAAGTATTCCCGTTTTTGAGATAGAGCTAAAATAAAAATTGCCAAAAAAGAACAGGTCTTTCATAAGGTACAAACAAAACAAACAATATTTGTAAAAAAAGCTGACTTTGGTGCATAGAGCAACACGAATTTCGCGCGCAAAGCCGCACGGTTTGACGCGTTGCTCTATGCTTTGGTGGCATCTTATTCCTTTGTTTTTAAATATTTTTTAAAACAAAAAATATAGTATTTATGTACTCAACGATACTCCACTCGATGGGGTAGGTCAAACTTTTTTTACGCTCTCCCCTTTAGCTGTTTGGGAGCCCCCCTTAATTTTTAACTTTTTTTATTGTTAGTATTTGTTGTTGTAGCGGCAACAGATATACACAATTTGTGAAAACTTCAAGTTCTACCTATTACGGTTCAAAAATATTTTTTTAGTATTTTTATTATAAGGTGGTATATATGTTTAAAAATACATATTCGGTGAAATTTTCAACCAGCGACCTATGTCGGTTCAACAGATACAATTTTCAACCTAGTAAAAAACTACATATTTTCGACATTATGCTCCACTGTGCATATCAGTCACGTCCTGCTGGGGAGCACCATTTCTAATATGTTACCTATGGGTATGTTTTTGACTCCTGCCAAGTTTCATCCTAGCAGGTTTAGGTGCAAGGTACCCCATACAAGCTCGGCCTTAGATCTCCTACTAGTTTATAGACTGAGCTAAAAGCTGAATTTTGCTGTCTTTCTCATGGTCAGAACTTACAACGTTGCCAACAAATTTTTATGGAGTATTAGACATAATATAGCTAAAGTCTGTGTGTTGCTGGTCAAGATAAGTGCCACCCAGTTTTGTAGGTGTCATAGAAGGCGACCAAAGGGTATTAAACGATGGGTAGCGGCATCAAATTGCTCTGTATCGCAAACACATTGCAATCTTCAATCACTGCAGTCCATTGTTCCAGATGTAGTGAGTGACTTGCCTTCACCCATACTTACATAGATATTGTAGCATGTATCAATTACCCAGTCTGGACATCGCATGGCGACCCTGCCAGTTCATCCAGGTCTACACATCGCATGGCGACCCTGCCAGTTCATCCAAGTCTGCACATTGCATGGCGACCCTGCCAGTGCTACCTAGTGCCTGTAATAGCGCTGTGAAAGACGAGTCACACGCTACATGGGCCACGGCCACTAACAATTTAAGCGTAGTGGGTATGGTACATCCTCCTCTCTCAAAAATATATCACATTTTTGCTGAGAAAACTTGTGGGAAGCTGCTTTTTTCGCCGTTGCCGGACAGGTAGCACCCAAGTGTTATATAACGTAACTAGGAGTCAGATATCATTATTATATACCCACCTCGTTAATTTCCTCGTCAATCTTCGATTTATAAACAAAAATGCAATATATCACGTTGTTCCATTATTATTCCATCGCTGCTCAAAAGAAAGACAAATCAATAAACGCGTTTTTGATTTTTACTAAAAAATCTTTGTTTACTAACCTATGTTATGATGACAAAGCAACTTTAAATCCACCTACTGAACAAACGAACATTTCTCCAAAGTTACATCCAGCATTAATCTCTTAAATCCACATTAAGGCCCTATCAATCTTGAACCGTCAGTTGCACGTCCTACGGCTTTCAAACAATTATGCTTACTTAAGTACATGCTAAGCTGCTTTGAGTGCCTGAGTTTTTAGTGTTCCGTAGCCAAAGTTGCTCACAACTATACCACAGAATTAATAATAGTACTACATACAGAACGGAAGCTCTCCGCCTCCCACCAATCGGAGTACCTCAAGTGCGCGCGCACCACCCCGCGGGGCCCTGCGCGATATCTCGTCCTATTTCTCGTCCTGTTGCCACGCGATATGCAACGCTTGCAAAAGTTGAAAAAATGGTGCGTGGTTGTGCAGTGTACGGTTGTCTTTCGACTCTCCAAGACAAGGATCGTCATTTTTACAGATTTCCAACGGAGGAAACAAGGTAAGCTATTAATGCCTAGCATTTTTTAACCTAAAAACAAAATTTTCGTACCTATCTACTTACAGTGTTATCCAAAGCTTTTGAATACCTAGGTATTCTGTAATTTAATATTATCGGTATACCTATTTAATCATTGTTATGATAAACTATACCTACCCTTTTTCTCTTCATCATTCTAATAAAATAGATTCATCGTAAACCAAAATATTCCGGGCTACTACACAAGCCTTTCCGTTCGCCATAACGTTGACACGTCGAACACGTCCTTATAAAAATTAATAATCTACTTATAGAATAATTTGTTTTGTATCTTATAAAGATAAAAAAAATTGAAATATGAGACATGGTTAATCAGGTGGCTCGTCTGCTTGTTTGCCCATACCAGTGGTATATAAAAAAATATCACCTCGGATAATTTAAGGGGTGTATGTATCCATAAAACTAAACAACTGTTCCCAAGAAACATAGGTCGAAATATAAAAATAAAATAAAACCGGCCAAGTGCGAGTCGGACTCGCGCCCTAAGGGTTCCGTACTCATCTACCATATGATATACTAAAATCTTTTGCTCTTTGATTTTAAAAATTCCGCGACCATCCAACTTGACCCCTCTTTTATAGAAAAGTTCTTGAAACGCGAGCTCACCTTAATTGGTTACTATTAGTTATGAGAAAAATTTAAATATTTAATGATTTCAGACTTTTCCCTTTATTTGTACTGTGAGACCTAGCTTCTTGCCAAATTTCATAATTTTAGGTCAACGGGAAGTACCCTGTAGTTTTTGCTTTTTTGCATAAATGTATGGAGATGAGGACATAAAAAGCAATATCTTTTGATTGCGTCGTGGTAAAAAATTTAAATTTACAGATCTTGTGTGGTCCACGGACCGTAACATTCGTTATCAATTTCTACCTGATACCTCTACCCGTTCGTGAGAAAAAGGGTCTTGACAGACAGACAGACAGACGGACAACAAAGTGATCCTATAAGGGTTCCGTTTTTTTTTTAGTTACGGAACCCTAAAAATTGGACTTCCCATAGTAAAGTGTATGACGTGATCAGCAGATTTGTATGGGAAGTCCAAATTTCATTTTCATATTCCGACCCATGTTTCTTTTATCAATTTTTATGCAATATTTTTAAAAAAAAATTTGTTTTTTCAGACGCAGACAATGGATTCTAGCTGCTGATCGTCCGGAATTGGCTAATAAGCCCACGCAAACTCTTGTTAATTATTATCATATCTGTGACTTACATTTTCAAGCTTCAGATCGCTTCTTAAGAAAATTAAAAAATAATGCCATTCCTACTTTAAATTTGCCACAGCTAGAAAATGCAAACCCATGCAAACTGATTCAGACGGAGAAATCACACCAGGATGCTAATTGTCAAACTGATCCTATAAAATTAACTCATGCTGCTTGTCAAACTGATTCTGTTCAACCAACTGAGACTGAGGAAACAAAAAAACAAGATGCTAACTATCAACCTGATCCTGTTATCTCTACACATCACACACAAACAACGCTAGATTTGACTTATAATACACCCCGGAAAAGAAAATTACGAAGTGACTTAAGGGAAGAATGTAAAAGGAGAAAAAAATTTCAAAATATAGACAGACATTCTGATAGTAACAAAAATATATCACCAGAACTTCAAAAACTTATTAAGTTTCAACAGAATACAAAAAAAAATCACGCAGGTAACAGATATACGAAGGAATTTAAATTATTTGCTTTAAATATATATTTTGCCAGCCCTTTAGCTTACAATGTGTTGGCAAAAACTTTAAACCTACCAACTGAAAGAACGTTGCGCAAAATGAAAACGGATATGGGTACAAAACTTCACCCGAAGGTTTTGGAATGTCTGTCTTCTAAGTTGAAAAACTTAAAAGAGACTGAAAAGTACTGCATCGTCTGTGCTGATGAAATTTCACTAAAGCGAAATTTACATTATCAAATAAACGAAGATAAGATTGTAGGCTTTCACGAAATTGACGGAATGCAAATGGCGGAACCAGCATCACAAGCTTTTGTACTCATGGCCAGAGGAATCTTTTCTAACTGGAAACAACAAATAGGATACAGTCTATTAGCTCAGAGTAAAAACTACAAAGAGCTCAACGAGTGGATTGATGATGTCATTTCAAAGATGATAAATGTCGGCTTCAACGTGGTCGCTTTTGTGTCTGATCAAGGCTCAAATTTCTTAAATATGGCTAATGAGCGAGGTGTCTCCGTTGACAAGCCGTATTTCTATATTAATGGGAAAAAAATATACTATATATTCGACGTGCCTCATCTGATAAAGTCAGTGCGAAACAACTTGTTAAAATATGATTTTGAATTTTCTGACACAGATGAAACTACACTCACAGCCAAATGGGAAGATATTGAAAACTTTTATCGCCTGGATAGTCAAAGATCATATCGTCTAGCGCCTAAACTA
The DNA here is from genome assembly GCA_947532105.1 of Athrips mouffetella. Classification (NCBI taxonomy): domain Eukaryota; kingdom Metazoa; phylum Arthropoda; class Insecta; order Lepidoptera; family Gelechiidae; genus Athrips; species Athrips mouffetella. The sequence continues at coordinate 19,628,353 of OX383965.1, read as the reverse complement.
ACGGAATCACACATTAATCCAAACAATTTTGAGAAAATGAAAGTGAAGACAGCCACCCAAGTTTTTAGTAATACTGTCGCAGCAGCAATGTCCGTTTCGATACAATGCGGACAACTAGAAAAATCTGCTACAGGAACAGTAAAATTAATTGAATTGATTGACAAAACCTTTGATGTTTTAAACTCATCTTCAATCAAGAATACTAACAAGTATAAAAACGCTTATGCGTCGAAGTTGTATCAAAACGAAATATTAGACAAATTTGAATCTTTTTTGAACACTGTCACTGTCGTGAACAAAAACAAAAAGAACGTGACTAATTCAATAAAATGTCTAAAAGGCCTAAAAATTTCATTACAGAGCATCAAGTTCCTGGCAAGTGACCTGCGGAATGAAAGCTTTCGCTTTTTGTTCACGAAAAGATTGAATCAGGACCCACTTGAAAATTTTTTCGGTCAAATTAGACAACAAGGCGGAAATTGCCGTGAACCTACACCAGTTCAGTTCACGAGAGCTTTTAGAAAATTATTCATGGTGAATATGCTCAAGCATTCAGAAAATGCGAATTGTTCCGATGATTTCGATCAATTGTTGATGACCGTGGATGACATTAACGACGTCAATAATATTCTACCTGCTAATGAAGAACAGTTGCAGTCCGGAGAGACCACTACAACATCATCCGTAGTCGCAGTGGCCACTGTAGATTACCGTTTTGACTTGCCCGAAAAAAACGCGTTTGTTTATGTTTGTGGTTACCTACTACATAAATGCTTTGAGGTCCATAAATGTAATGAAATTTCTCAATTTGTAAATAATTGTAAACACGAGCAACTTTCATCAGACAACATCTTTGTAAACAATAAATGTTTTAATGAGAATAAGACACTGCTGATAAACCCACCGAACAGTTTTGTCAACTGTATAAAAGAGATGGATAATCGAATGAAAAGTTGTTTCGAGCAAAATCTGCTTAACCGAGTTGGAAACCAAATATTAAGTGAACTGAAAGATATATCTTTTACTAACTGCTGTCCTTGTTTTCCAAATGAATATCTCAAAAAATTATTCGTCAGATTTCGAATTTTTAATATTATTAAATTTAATAACCGATCTTTCAAAGACAAATCATTTAAAAGAAAATATTTTAGTGTTTCTAACATTTAGATGATGTAAAATTGGAAATATGTATGTAAATTGTAAATACCTATGTATGTAAATTGTAAAATTGTTCATAGATAAAAACCTTATTTAAAATTGCACGAAACCACAGTTTGTACTCATAAATCTGAAAAACTTTTCCCAAGAAACATGGGTCGAAATATGAAAAAAATTGGCCTTCCCATACAAAACTGCTGATCACGTGATCGATTTACTATGGGAAGTCAATTTTATTTTTTCATATTTTGTCCTATCTTTCTAGGGGGAATTGTTCAGTTTTATGAGTAGGTACACGATGTGGTTTCGTGCTTGCAAAAAAACGCCTTGTATATAGATAGATGACATGTAAAAAAAATGAAAGTAATTTTGTAAAATGTAAAATTATTAATAAATAGGTAAAATCGTTTTTGAAGTTATAAATATGTTTAATTTTTTTGTCCTTTTGTTCTGTAGTATATTTTGTTGTAAATATGTTTAATTTATAGTTGTTATTTTGTTTTGAATGATTATATAAATAAATGATAAAAGTGTACATAATTGTATCATGAAACATGTTTTATTTTCTAGATTTCAAGATCCCTACTTATTGGCATTGTATTTTTTTAGTTTTCAAATTGTATTTTTATTTTAAATTTTTCCAAATTATGATTAGACCTAGCTTGATCTTATTATCTTTCCCATGAACTGCAATTAAAAATTTCATCAAATCGTTAGAACACTCACTCAATAAAGCCGAAATGTTTTTTTTTTTTAACAAGGAAACGAAATATTTTAAAAAATATCCTAGTCCTTTCCAGGGTTTCAAACTCTCCATACAAATTGGCATTTATGCCATATTGTATCTAAATCGGTGCAGCCGTTTTGATGCGAAAACGGAACGTTGGTACCTACACACCTTCGCATTTATGATTTTGTAGGGAAAAGTAGGGATTGCTCGCTAAAAGAGTATAGGATATAATTGAAAAAACTGGAAAGATATCGCACTCATATTAAATCACTAGTTGTCTAGCCCGCGGCTTCGCCCGCTCTATAAGTGGTTTTCCCTTGGGAATAAGATATCTTCCCATGGTAAAAAGTAACCAGTATCCTTCCCCGGGTGTCAAATTCTCTTTATACCAATTCCGTCTAGAAGTTTCCCGCCGCGTTTAGTTATTTTCCCATGGGAATAAGGTATTTTCCCGCGATAAAAAGTAGCCCGTATCCCTTCCAGGGACTCAAACTATCTTAATACCAAATTTAACCTAAATTAGTTCAGTCGTTTTAACGTGAAAACGGCTTCACCCGTTGTGAAGCTGATTTTCCCATAGGAATCACAAATTTTCCCGCGGTAAAAAGTAGCATATGTCCGTCCCAGGGTCTCAAACTATCTCTATGCAAAATTTCAGAATAATCTGTTTAGCCGTTTTGACGTGAAAACCAAACATACAGACGTACAGACAAACATACATTCTCGCATTTATAATATTAGTAAGGATACTCAAATGTACATAGATTAAACTTTCTTCAAGTAAAAGTACAATATATGTAAAGGTAAAAAAATAATCCATTATTTTGTACGCTGCTACAAAGTCACTTCGTACGCATCGCTTGCGAGCCACCTTGACAGCCAGCCGGCAATGTTGCCATTTGTAGCAGATTTCAGACATTTGCGCAGATTAAAAAAAAACCTTACGAAAACAATAATAAGAAGCAATTATTATGGAATAAGCACCATAAGGTAGACACAGATGTTTTCTTTCCTTTAAGCATTTCTTTCCTTGATAGATTTAATACTGCATTTTTTGGGTTAATGAAAAAAAAAATAAAGCTTTGAATAGTATGTATTTATTTATTCCTTTCCACATTAAAGCAATAGTATAACAGAATTTTTTGTCATTTTCTGGAATAAAGTTTGGCAGATTTTTTTGCAGTGATGAGCAGATTCGCCATTTTCGCGATAGTCACCCTGGTGCACCGGCGGCCGGCGGCCAGCCAGCCGGCAAAGATGAAGTTTAGTGAAATTAATGATTGTTTTTAAAGTTTGTGAGATTATTTCAACGTGTGTTTGTTTGTTTTAATTGAAATTCGATTACAAAATACAACAAAGTGAAGTGACGAGTGATAGTGAAGTTATAATTCGTTTGTGAATTGTGTAAGTCGCTTTATAGTCGAACGAAAAATGTGCAACACGAAACTTTAATAAAAGTATAATGCTAATGTTCTGTTATCTACGTTTTCTAGAGTAGGTAAGTGTTTTCTAGATACCATCAACCCTACACTCACACGTCTTTAACCCACCCACACATTTGCGCGTGTAAAAATGACAGCTGTCACTTTTGAGCCCGATCGTATGGAGCTTCCGAGGTGTGACTATACCAACGATACTCTATCCAATCCATCCGTCTGTTCTATATCTCTACTTGTAGGTATATGTTTTACATCGCAGCCAGTTGTAATGTTCCCGAAAAATGTAACGATGCCGTTATTATTTCAACAAACAATTATAAAAGGGAGGGAAAGGCTTATACGCTGGTAGCGATAACAAAGTTACAAGGTCCAATATACCAGACGTGTCCTTGATTGTAAAAGAAACATGGTGTGTTTTTGTCTGTGCTTTATACAGAGTGTAAGGGACAGCCTTTACCCTAAGAGCTATCATATATTTAGGAGAAAAAATTCATGTCAGGCCAAATTTTTGTAAACGGCTTTTAAATGCAATTTTAAGAGACTATATTTTTGAATCCACCCAAATTTCAAACTGGAAGGTACAATTTCAATTTCTGGAGGTTTCAGTTTCCATTTTTCTTTTTGTTGGATTTAGTACACTATATGCAAGGGGACGTTAATGAAACAAAAGCATTGAAGAACTGATCTGATAGCATTTTAATCATAGGTCTAATGCAACTTTGAGATTTACGTAAATTTGTTTTTTATATTTAATTGTGTTTCTTTTACAAATATAGGAGGATTATATACTTAAAAAAGATAAAAATAAAGCTAATTAAATGTAAACTAAATAATATTTATAGCATTTTTGCCCTTCTTTTGTGGAATTTATAATACATTTATTATTATTTTTTTAAATCATGCGGTGGTAAATTTGGGTGGATTACTAATGAATTATTTTATAGACCAGCTAATCTAATTTTTGACGAAAAAAAAAATGCTGATACGAATTTTTGTTGAATCTTCATACAATGAAATCGTTTGGCTCTTAGGCAAAACTAAAAAGGCATGATGAGTGAACGTAACTGAACATATTTCGTGGCCTCTCCATACAAAATTTCAAACTTAATTGGACAGTTTGTATGGAGAAGCCGATTTAGTTTTTCATTTCCTGTAAGTTTTTTTCACTGAAAATTATTCAGTTACGTTGACTGATTATGCCCTTTCAGTTTTCGAAAGGCTGTCTCATACACCCTGTATTTAAATTGTGTTAAACGTGATGTGATTCTAGACTATACTTTATTTTTCTGGCCTATACTCCCCACTGCTGGGCACAGGATTCCTCCTCGTTCCTCTAACTACCTACACCATAGAAAATTATATTGTCCGAAAATATTACAAAACCTGGCACTACAGACATGTGAAGTTCTATTGAATGTTATACTCAAAACTGAGACTTGTTATTATCATTGTAATTTTGCATTGTAGTGCCATGGTGGAACCCTTAGTCCGAGTCACACTTGACCGCTTTTAGAATTATACTCGGCTGAACTTCTAACTAGAACTCGGTATTATAACATTTATAACACAGTGATGGCTTATAACTAACTCGAAAGTGGTTTCTCTAGTTTAGTGTGAAACTGTTTCTGTTTGTGAGTAGTTTCCAGTTTGATTTACCGTCCGGAAGAACAGACCTAACAAAAATATAAATGTGACAAAAATATACAAAAATATAAATGTGAAATTCGAATTCGCATTTCCCCCTCCACCCACTGCACTAGAGTATGGAAACGAAAACAACTGCTTCATCGATACAAATTGGCCCATGTCACGCGGCAATTTTATTTGTCCGAAAGTTCCGTAAATTATAGTTGGCGACCTGGCCGAGATCCCTGGTCAAATTTTAATATACCTACTACTCCCAAAGAGACAAGCGTCAAAAATCGAGTACAAAGTTTGGTTGTCTCTTATAAATTCCACTACTGCAGGTTTACATGAGAAAGCATTAATAGGTAGATTTTCGACCCATATTTATTAAAAACTTTTAGAGAAAGCACGTGAAAAGATACTGCTGCCGGTTCTACTGGCGTAAAGTGTTTTGTCGCTTCTTACGACATCCATTGGAAGAGAAAATTACTTTATCAAAAATCCTGTTGTAACCTGGCAACTCTTTAGAGACACTAATAGTTTTTGGCCGAAGAATACACAGAATTTCCAAAGAATATACAAAATCAAATAATTAATTTGCTAGAATACAGTATTCAAAGGTTTTCGGTACACTGTCTCTTACACCCCGTGTATTATTAAGCTAAAGCGAATGGTATTATGAAACAGCGATATTTCCGCCTCGGGAGTGTTATTTGCTAGAGATCTTACATCCCTCCAGCCAGGGCCGTCATCCACTATGTTAACCTTCTATGTACCTGTAGTGACTATATTATGTTGGAACACAGAGCACTGACATCGCGCGCCGCTGCTACTAGAAGCGGCATGGTCAGTACTTGCCATACAAAACAAGAATGTCAGAGGTCGTCACCCATTTACGCACACTAGTTACTCACTATTGTATACACGGATGACTCGCGGCTCCTGCACGTCTGAGGTTTTGTGTTTGAAGTCGCATATTTAAATTGCTGAAATTTGCTCTAAATTACTAAGTTGTGATTGATACGCCAGAATTTAGTATGTCCACGTTTTTACTTTGATTATTACACCAAATTACGACACAATTTGATTTTTTTTTCGTTATTTTAGATAATGTTTACTCCACAACGCGCAACAAGGAACTGACGGCCTGTTGGAATGTTAATGTGTCATCACAAATAAAAGCTTTTTACGCTTTTTAATATGAGTTTTCTAATAAAGACATAATAAGATTGGAGTTATTTACGTATTATGCTCTAAAACGTGAATATACCCAAGCTATCTTGTACCACCTTTTTTGGATTAATGCTACGTAGGAAAGTAATTTTAGAAGAAACAAATGATAAACAAAATAAATGGTAGTTATAAATGTAATTCATTATTCAAAGAAACAACAATAAAACAGTTATTAATCCAAGCAGAGTTGAAAATACAATTATCTACATTCTTAAGGCAACAAAATAACACGTTTACAACGAGATTTACTTCTATTACAACAATATATTTTAATGTATAAAGAGAAATACTTAACTCACGACTAGAGATCCTTCCAGTTTCGTCGACACTAAGATAAAGAGGAATTGGTTGCTCTGAAGGAGCTTTTTATAATACAATATGGTACGAAATTATTAACAGGTGACGAGCAATACAATTATCCAATCAAAAACGAAGCGAGTGATATTAGTCACACATTAACCAATAGTAATCACTAGAGTTACATTAGCCAATGAGCTACATTGAACAGCATCACAATTTATACTTTTTACATTCAATATGGTATATTTTACTTGATAAATTGATAGCAATATCAATACAATACATTGAACGCAATATAAACCTCGCAACATGTTTTTTTTTTTATTCTACTATATACAATAGTCTAGTTAATTACATTCTACAACTTCCGTAGGAATAGAGATCAAATCATTACTATTAAAAATGAAATAAGTTACTTCTAACTATAAATATAATTTAGCTATTTAGCAATATTTTAGACATATTTTCAGGTGTTATCATATATCATCACGTTGCGTAACACGACTATTGTTATTACTGCTGTCTCTAGTAGCGGGGCGTGCGATCATTCAGTGCTCTGTGTCTTGGACGATCTGAATAGTCACAGAGAGAAGAATTATTACTTATTATTCCTAAAAAAAATTTGCATTGAAAAAGCTTACCAACACATTTTGCAGCTATATTAAGGCTATTGTGCTCCATGATTAATAGTAATCAGCTAAAGCTGTCAGAAAAAACAAGTTTGTAAAACAATGTTATTTTTTCGGTCAAATATACTCTGGTTCGTCTGGTTCGTGGTAGTTTGTCAGGTTCGATGGCTGCAAAATGTGTTGGTAAGCGTTTTTTTATTTTTTTTATGTAGCCTGTAGGGTGTCCCACTGCTGGGCAAAGGCCTCCCCCTCTTTTCGCCATCTGTCACGGTCCTGTGATGCTAACTGCCAGTCAGTCACAAATGCATCTAATTCGTCACGCCATCTCCTTTTGGGTTGGCCTCGGCGACGTCGCCCGTCCTCCGGGATCCAGTCTGTGGCCAACTTGGCCCACCTTTCAGGATGCATACGAGAGACATGTCCTGCCCAGTTCCATTTTAGTTTTGCTGACATTTTACCAACGTCTGCGATGCCGGTTTTGGAGCGCAGAAAGGTGTTCCGGATGCGATCTGTCCTCCTAACACCCATAATGCTGCGCTCAATGACACGCTGGCAAACCTTGAGTTTAGACTTTTGTGCTTCTGTCAAAGACCATGTTTGCGCACCGTAGGTTAGTACGGGCAGAACACACATGTCGACAAGTTTTCGCTTAAGTTTCAAAGGAAGGTTGCCCTTCATCAGCTCTTTCATGGACCAGTAGCTCAGCTGACACCCACCCTAAGCATAGATCACAGTTTCCGTTTTTAGGGTTCCGATACCAAAATGGTAAAAAAAGGAACCCTTATGGTGCCGCTTTGTCTGTCTGTCTGTCCGTCTGTCTGTCACACCTGTATATCTCGGCAACCACTCATGCTATCGACTTGAAATTTGGAATAGTTTTAGAATATGATTGTCCAACTTAATTGCACGTGAAAGAATAAAGAAAAAACCGGCCAAGTGCGAGTCGGACTCGCGCACTGAGGGTTCCGTACCACCACATAAACATAATTGTATTAGTTGAAATTTCAGTAAGTTAATGTGCTAGATTTTTTGAGTCCGACACGCGCTTGACAAAATTTTATTATTTGTCGTTATTTTATAGCTTATGCACTATAAACATACCAATTTTCAAGTTTGTAAGTGTTCCCGTTTTTAAATAGAACTACAACAAAAATCGCCTCAGCGACCATCCAACTTGACCCCTCTCTTATATGAATGTTCTTGAAACGGGAGCTCACCACAATTGGTCACCATTAGTTGTAAGAAAAGTTGTAATATTTAATGATTTCAGACTTTTCCCATTATTTGTACTGTGAGACCTAGCTTCTTGCCAAATTTCATAATTTTAGGTCAACGGGAAGTACCCTGTAGGTTTTGCATTTTTGAATAAATATATGGAGATGAGGACATAAAATGCCATATCTTTTCATTGCGTCGTTGTAAAAAATTGAAATTTTCAGATCTTGTGTGGTTCATGGCTCCTAATACGTGGTATTAATGTCAACCTGATACCTTTACCCGTTCATGAGATAAAGGGTCTTGACAGACAGACAGACAGACAGACGGACAACAAAGTGATCCTATAAGGGTTCCGTTTTTTCTTTTGAGGCACGGAAACCTAAAAATTATGATTATTAATGTAAAGGGGGCCCAAATAGGGGAGGCAACATTTCAAATTATCGGTACTAGATTGAGTGGGGTATCATATGAAAGAACTTTACTTGTACATTCTAAAATATATTTTAGTATTTTTTTACAACTCTTGGTTTTCAAGTTATGATGGAAAATGTCAAAAAATATACCATTTCCCCCCCCCCCTTATCTCCGAAGTTTGTGAATGGAAAAATCTAAATTAATTACAGTCGATAGACATTTATGTAAATATTACAACAAAAATAAAACGATCCTTCTTAGTTGCTCAGGTTTTTAGAAATCTGCAAAAAACCTTTACAAACATATTTAGTTTTGCGGTCCTAAAAATTGAATTTATTGCTTCCAAAAATACTAAAGGCATATCGGAACCCTCGGCGTGCGAGTCCAACTCGCACTTGACCGGTTTTTAGGAGACCGATAGAAGAGTCAAGGAATACATTTTTTCTTGATACTAAGTACTAACTCAGTCCATTTATGCTTTTCTCTTTGAATTGTATTTATAACGAACAGAATAATTAATTACTTAGAAAATACAAACTTTAAGATTTCGAAAGCAGATGCTAGCGTTCCGATACCGACTTTTCGTTCCCGCAAATTAAAATATGCAAAAATATTCAATTAATTTTAATAATTAAAGAATATCCGAAGCATTTCTTAGTTATTTGTTGTTTGTCCGGAAAGGTTGAATAATAACCAAATTGATTAAAAAATAATCATTTAAGTATTTATTAAATTGAAAAGGGAATTGTGAAATGAGAGACTATCAGACCACCCACACAGTAACAAAATAAATAGGTACTTTTCTTGTAAACGTTTTAACCCAAATTTTAAAAAGTTTCCGTAATAAACTAATGAGGTATCTATCGTCCATGCTCTATGTTAGAGACAAACGATTTTTGACAAATTTAAATGATGCCAAACTTATCTTGGTAATTTAATAATAGGCTCGTAATAGGTCAGGACTTAGCCAAATGTTTTTTTTTGTTTCTTGCAGTGTAGTTTTATTTAGGTTACGGCCAAAAATGAACCCGGCATTGACACGAACGAAATGTGAACCAATGAAATGTCTATAATAGGCATATGACTTCACCCAAAATGGAGCATCATATTCCATGAAGGAAAGGAGCTTTGAGGTCTTTTTGGTTCTAGCGCCTTTTTCTTTACAATAACATGATCCGAAGAGGTAGTAGACTTGCTTATTTGATTTCCATTTGGATCATGCCGTAGTCTTGTAAAAAAAGGATAAAAAATGCCTCATAACTCCCATATCCCATGGTCTACGGGGTTCCCCTTACAAGACAACTTATTGGTATGCATTACTTTCGTGTCGATTCTGTTTTTTTTTTAGTGGATTTTTGGCCATCCCCTTTATGAAAAGAGCCCTTGATCTATCTGGCCGGGGCCTAAATGGATGACAGCTGGTAGATATAGCAAATAGAGCTACCACTGGCATAACTATAATATTTTTATTAGTTTCACAAGCGAGCATATGAGCTGATGGGCCAACTGATGATAAGTGTTCACCACGATACATTGACACCAACAGGAGAGCAAAGCGCGTTGCCCACTCTGAGAACTAAGATGAAATATCTCATGTGCTGGTAATTTAATTAGCATGTAACGTGGTAGACGTTACCTGCAGAATTTGTATATATATTAAAACATTACTAACTTATATCTAACCTTACCTAACATAATAGCCTAATCTAACACCTAATTAAATATCAATATTATAAATCAAATTAAACCATTGCTCACAAATTAAAATTACTATATTCAGAACCTTGACGTAATTTCGTTTCCTAAATTAATGTCATGCGGAACGCTTACACGGCCTGCGCGCTCGCAAAAACCGGTCGTAGCAACTATCGACTCCTACGAGGTTCATTCATGCGCTACTTCCATTTTGGATCAGTCTACGTTTGACGGTCGAGCAAGTTACTTGGGGTCTGACTTGTGCTGGACATTAGATCAAAGTGTTTGTCTAATATTTTATATATATATATATATATAACGGAGGGTCCATGGGACTTTTATGGCGGATTTCTCGAAATAATAACGTCCTTTGATCGATCACACGTTTGTTTTATTATTTCGACCACAAACACTTCAAAAGGTCTAACGATGGCACGAATAAAAAAGGATTACATTAGAAACGCGGCGAATTCGGTACGAGGCTGGTTTTACTAGTTGTCGACGCAGTGCCCAAGTAAGAACTGCCCGCTCAACATGGCCGCCACCAAAGTGGACTTTCTATGTTGGCTAACCTGTATATACCAACCTAGCAACTGAAATTGTCTATTTCCGGTGTTGCCAGCCTCGTAGCGACCTCACCCTTAGACTATATAAGCTATACCTCACCCAAGCTACCTGCTTGACGTTTCTAATTTGGATTTGCCAGTCGCGTCTTAGTTTTTCTATAACCGCATTCGGAAGTTTTCCTACTACCCTCATTTTTGGGTACATTTCTCCGGCATAACATCTGCCACCCTCCTGCCCCCGGCCGCCCGGGGGTAGGATTACTTCGTGCGGACGCGACTCCCAGCCACGCCGCCACATTCAAATAGGGAGCCATGGCTCCCACGCTGCCGCGCTCTATAGGACGAGGAAGAGTGCAGAAGCACAAGGCGGAACCCAACCCCGCCCATGAAGCCATAGCCCGTCTTGATACCGCCGCGGATCTCGCGGTCGCAAGTGGCCACTCCCCCCCGACGCTCATCGTATCGCCGAGAAGAAGCCGCGCCGCCCAGGCGACTATTTGGAAGCCTCCAGACTGCCTGCCGCATTGGATGCCGAACACGCAGAATCTGGTGAACACCCCGATCTCGACGCGCGACCCGCGTCTCCAGAGGAGGGCTAAATCAAATAACCCTCCCCCTGCACCCAGCATGGTTCCCCAACCGGCACCCCGTCGAATTACCCCACCGCCCCAACCGACGATGGATACGACTACGCCGCCGCCGTCCACTTCGGCAACCCCGATCCCGCCTCCCGTCTCTTACGCGAGGAAGGTCGCCGCCCCCTCGCCGCCCCCTTCGTCGAGGAAGTCGCCGGCCACTACTACCGAGCAGCCAGCCGCCAGCAACACCCAGTCGGTGCGGAAACCACCACCCATTGTGGTGGACCACTTCCCCGACTGGGCATACCACCTGCGCGTGCTCAAGGGGCAACTGGGTCACGCGCCGAACGTGCGTCCCTTTGGCAAAGGGATGCGCTTCTTGGCGCGCACCGAGGGAGAGTTCCGGGCCTACCAGCGATACCTCACCGCGCTGGAAAGGCAGACCAGACTCTCCTGGTACACCTACGCGCCCAAGCAAGAGAAGCCGCTCAAGGTCGCCATCCGCGGCCTCCCAGCTGATGCCAACCCCGACACGATCGCCGCCGAACTTCGTGCCTTGGGCTACAAACCGGAGTTTGTACGCCCCATACGAGCCCGCCAAGATCGCCCAGGCTGCGTGCACTTCGCGCAGCTCACCCGCACGCCTAACCTCACCCCGGGTATATACGCAGTCACAGAGTTCCTGTGTATTCCCGGCGTGAAGATTGAGGGATGGCGTGCCAAACAAGGAGTCCCGCAGTGCCACCGGTGTCAGTCGTTTCGCCACAGCTCCCACAACTGCCACCGGAGGCTAGCCTGCGTGTGCTGCGGGGGTGAACACACCGCGAAGGAGTGCCCACTACCTCGCACTGAAGCCGCCACCTGCGCCAACTGCATGAAGGCCCATCCCGCCAACAGCCTCACGTGTGCGGTCCTGCGCCGTGAGACCAGAAGCGGGAAAGCTAACCCTACAGCTTCGAAGACTCTCGCGCAGCCAGTCACACCGGCGCGCGTGATAGCGGTGCCCTCGGGAGAGTCAAACGCGCCGGGGTTTATGGCCTCCGCGAATGAGCCCGGGGGGACCACGAAGAAGAGGAAGGGGAGGGGGAGGAGGAGAAAGGGGACCTCCGCCACCATCCCATCTCAGCCTGCAGCTCCGATTGCGGTCGTCGCCCCGCCCACAGCGGGGAAGAGCACGAAGCAATCGGAGGCGCCACTTACAGCCGCTGCCCTCCAGTTATCGCTTCCTTAGCCTTCGGAAGCGGTCGCCGCCCCACAAGCCTTGGGTACGAAGGCGGAGCACCCGAAGGAGGCGATCGACTTCGCCATTGGACTCCTGCTCGATCTACTGCAAGCAGTACGGGCGGGCAGGGACCCAACGCGGATCGTCATGGAGGGTGTCTCCATTCTGATCAACATGCGATCAGGGTGTTGAGGCCCCTCCACTCCTCACCAGGCAGCCCACGTCCACTACTCCTCGGCGAGTAGTTAGGACTGTGGGCCCCTCCACCTTCATCAAAGTCGCCGCCTGGCTTGTAGGCGCTCACTAGGCCTCCCCCAACGGGGAATCACCTGGTGGGCTGCCTCGCCGGCGGCGTGAAAATTCATCTTCAGGGCATTGCCCACTATCACCGCCGGGTCTAATAATTATTTATTTATTTATCCATCCATACTTCCATACTAATATTATAAATGCGAAAGTAACTCTGTCTGTCTGTCTGTCTGTCTGTTTGTTTGTTGCTCTTTCACGCCTAAACGGCTGAACGGATTTTGATGAAATTTGGTATGGTGATAGATGGTAACTTGGAGACGGACATAGGCTACTTTTTACCCCGGGAAAATATCTCATTCCCGTGGGAATCTACACATACAATAATACTCTAGCGGGGTTGTATCTGCTACAGCACACCGAAACTACTTAACCGATTTTGATGGGACTTTTTTTATTCAACTAAGTATCGCTGATTACGAAAACTACTACAATTTTGAAATCCAACGTGGTAGACGTAAACTACCATTATCCCCTGGGGATAAGGTTGAGGTGCGATAGGGTTGAAATGTCTAAAAATCAATATGGGTGTCGTTTGTAAGGTTTATCGAGCCGCTGATTACAAAAACTACAACAATTTTGAAATCCAACGTGGTGGACGTGAAATACCACCACCCCTGGGATGGGGTTGGGATTCGATAGGTTTGAAATGTCTAAAAATCAATATGAGTGTCAGTTGTATGTTTATATAAGGATAGGGATAGCGGTTAAGATGGCGTTAGGGGTAGAAGCAGGGATAGGGGTAGGGTCAGGGATAGGGAGAGGGAGAGGGGGAGGGATAGGGAGAGAGTGTAAGGGAGGGGAAAATGAGGGGAGAGAAAGGGGGAGGGAGGGGTAGAGGGCGTGGGAGAGGGTAGAGGGAGGGGGGGGTAGAGGGAGGGAGAGGGGGAAGGGGAGGATGAGTGAGGGGAAGGGGGAAAGGGAGGGGAATGGGAGGAGGGCGAGGGGGGAAAGGGAGGGTGATGGGGAGAGGGGAAGGGGGGAAATGGAGGGGGAAGGAAGGGTGAGGGGGGGAAGAGGGAGGGGCGAGGGAGAGGAAGAGAGAGTGGGAGAGGGTGAGGGAGGGGGAGTGGGAATGTAGGGGGGGGGATACAAAAGGATAGATAGGGAGGAATAGGGACCTTTTTTACTTTTATGAATACCTCCTCGCTACCCATTCACTTCACTCCCTTTATTGCCTTCTTTTTTAAGTTCGCCTGTAACGGTTGACAATGAAAATTCCGCACTACCTACCAGTTAAATAAAATCAAAAGATAATTAAGTTTGTAGTAAGATGCATTTATTCAACTTGGATAAGTACAAATGCATCTTTTACGTAGGGATCAAGAAGGATAAGCGCTCCGTAAAATATGTTTCAATTAAGTTCGAGTTCTGTTTTTTTATAAAATCTACGCGGACGAAGTCGCGGGTAACAGCTAGTTTATTTATATACCCGCACCCGGACCCGCACAAGGGTCGTGGAAGATACTTCAGTCAGTCAGTTTCTAATTTCTGAACGAAAATTGATTGATCGCCTAGTTCCGGCTTGATTAAACAGTTTTGATATAAAGAAAAGCGGGACTTAAGCGTTTACGTTCCGACATATATATATTTTTTTATATGAGCCATCAGGAGAAATACGCAAGTCTGACTACAGTGAAATAAGACGCGATGTGTTGTTGGCTAAGATGATGAGGGATTGTAATCGAAGATTAAGCCTTTACAGCCATCTAGGACTATCATAGGAAATACAAGCCCGCTGACAGACAGACATAGGAGAAAGGATCCCGTTTTTCACCCTTTACAACAAATAATATTAGATTATTTTAAGAAAGCTAACTCCTATTCTTGGAGAAATTCAAAGTTGAAAGGTCTATTACAATTAGATTGGCTATTTAGTGCTCAGTCTATGAGAATAGTTAGAGTGAACCGATTTCTAGAGATCGTCGATATGAAAACAAGTTGGAGTTAAATCTGCGCTTCATTAAAAAAGTTATAATAGAGGGTTAGAAGTTTGATATTAGATGGTTCACTGATAGTGTAAGGAAAGTATATTTCCCATAATGAATTCTATGCATTAAATAGTTAATATTTCCGTATACAGAGTGTAAGGGACAGGTTGGCAAATACTGAAAGGGCATGATCAGTCAACGTAACTGAACAACTTTCACCGAACAAAACTTTCAGGAAATGAAAAAAAAATCGGCTTCTCCATACAAACTGTCCAATCAAGTTTGCAATTTTGTATGGAGAGCCCGATTTTTATCTTGTTATTTTATTATTTTTTTCGTAACAAGACACCAGTAAAGAAACCAGAATCGCTACACCCTACGGCCACAGTATTAAGGGCTATATTTGGGGGGTGGTAGCGCGACTGGTAGCGTGACTGGTTGCGCCACTGGTGTCCGTAACTAGACACCAGCTCGGCTGCTGGTCGCGCTACCACACCCAGTGAAATATAGGCCTTAATACTGTGGCCGCAGGGTGTAGCGACTCTGGTGTCTAGTTACGCACACCAGTAGCGCAACCAGTCGACCAGTTTTTTGGAAATCTGCAAATAACCTTTACAAACAAATTTGGTTTTGCGGTCCTGAAAATGGACTTTATTGCTTCCAAAAATACAAAAAGTATATCGGAACCCTCGGCGCGCGAGTCTGACTCGCACTTGACCGGTTTTTTTGACAGGATGCCCCCGTATGCCCCACTGTGCGTCTCTGTCGCGTCCTTCCTGGGAGCACCACTTGTGTGTTGAGTTCTTACTATGTTACCTATACGTATGTACTTGAATCGTGCCAAGTTTCATCCTTCGCCTTGTTAGATCGCCTACTAATAACAAATGATCAATAAATATTTGGTCAGTAAGTATTTGAATTTTTATAGGAATGCCTATAAATCTTTTCAGATAGAGATGCCATCAGATAGAGATACAGTATAACTTTAGAATATTATTTTTGTTTATTCTCTAAAATCTGCACCAGGCCTAGGTCTTTTTTGACCAAGTCCTTTAATTAAAGCTGCTGTAAGCTTAATGTCTTCCCATTCCTATTAAATAAAAATTGGATTTATAATTCCATTTTTTTATTTTATGCAATAGCATTAGTACTAAAAATATAGTTTACCAAAAATTCTCCATACAAAACGCCAATTTCAAAGGCAAACAACATCATCGCTTTACTGTCAGTGTTTTTCAACCGATGGGTCATGATCCCCAGGGCGTTCCCAAGTGTTGCTCAGGGATAGCGGTCGCAAGCCAAATTCAAATAAAGGGTCTACTTCTCTACCTATTTGTGGAAAGGGTCAAGCAATTTAAAAACCAAATCAAAGATTCATCATCATCATTACATCCCATGCAACGTCCACTACATTACAGGGAGCTCCCTCCAGAATTCTAGCTTTTGCTGGAAAAATGTAGAGGGGAAGTTGTAGGTGACCGCAGTAAGTAAGATGTAACATACAAAGGAGGATGCTGCTGCCCATCCTCCAGTTTATAACCCTTAGTCGCTTCTTACGACACCCACGGGTATGTATTGGGTTGGTACTATTCTTTGCCGGCACCACACGAGTTTAATCAAAGATTAAACCATTGCAATTTCTTCATGAGTCATCTGAACCCAACATTTTGACTGACTAACAGTTAGTATCACAGGATCGTGACAGATGATGAAAAAAGGTGAAGGCCTTTGCCCAGCAGTGGGATACCCTATATAAGTTACATAAAAAATTGAACACATATTTTTTCAAACACAGATATATGAAGTTTTTACGGAAACCTCTTCGACACCCGATAGGTCGCAAGAATTTTTTAATTTGAAAATCGGTTGCAGATTGAAAAAGCTTCAAAAACACTGCTCCACAAGTTTCATTTTGGCTGTAAAACTAAACGCCCTTGATATTATCAATCACATTTTCAAAGAAACGCCGGCGCTGAATCATCTCGTACGAAATTGGGCATAAAGATCAGCTCACCCCGCGAGCTTAGGGATTTACAGTAATTGATATTGGCGTTTAACTGAGCGCAGACGTACAGTCAAGAGCACGTCATGCTTAACACATTGGATTTTATATCGGGCTTATTTAAATGAGCATAGAGGAGGAAGTCGCACTGCGAGTGCCAGGCTTGAGTTGCTATTGGCTGTACGACTACCACGGGATCAAGCTACTAACCACCCAGTACCAGTACTGAGAAATACCGGTTTTTACGGTAAGGTCCCTAATTTCCATGTAAGTAAGTGTCGTGTGGAATCATCATTATAAATGAGCGCTGATATATGACCGACAAGTGACCACCACAAGGCTGCACATTGAGAAAAACCGATTTCACCGGTATCACGATTATAATTGGAGCTCCTAGTCACTGTAAATTATTGAAATAATCTTGACGCTTAATCAAAGTGCAGGCTGTCAGCAACCCTACCTTTTCATGTGTATAGATAGGTACAGACAGCACACTGAAGAAAAACACGAAGACAATACCTCTACAAAACAGATTACGTTAGTTTTCCTTTTGGGTTTTAATCAGGGAATCAAACATTTGTATGACGTCGATGTGAGATTGAAATGTCTATCTTCTTTGTCAGGAACAAAATAAGTTTCGATAAGCTTTTTCATACACCGCCTGTTCCCCACATTACATAAAGTTTTTCCTTTGTATGTATTTGTGCAATCAAATAAACATATCCATAAAATAAATGAAGATATAAATAAAGAAAAGTTATGCTTAGAATATGTATTTAAGCTTTTGACATTACCAATGGATAATACAACATGTTAATTAAATTCTGCATATTAAATGTTTCGTGCATAATAGGTCTTTACCTATGAAATTGCCGTTTTGTATGGCGAATTTTAGGTAGACTCAATTTTCAGTACTAACATTTTTGCATTTTTCTTAGGAATTATAAATCCAATTTTTTTATTTTTTTAAGCATTATTGGGAAGACATTAAGCTAACAGAAGCTTAAATTTAATTTTCGAAAAATATATTCTGTAAAAAAATATAACAAATCTAATGATGAAATCGGACGACATTTAAGACGAACAATTTTCGAACCTTGCATTTTATATATTAAACTAATAGCATTAGCATCATAGGAATTATGATCTCATTAATCTGTAAGAAAATTTCGGCAATTTCATAGGTAAAGACCTATTATTATACGGTTAAAGGGATCGTCACCCGTAATTACCGGAAATCTGCGAATCACCGGTATCAGTACCTAAGCAAGATTGCTTCATTTCTTCTTTCCTCTTTTGAAACCGGAATCTCAGGTTATCGGTGTTTGAATCTCTTATGTAAGGCTCAATCTTTAAGTTTCTTCGGCTTTATTTTCCTCAATTTTCCAGTGCTCAGCGCAACGGTTGCCACTTTGGCTCTTGGCTCAATGCCAGACTTAGATTTTGGTGGGAAAAAGTTGCAAAATACGCATTTTGTTCATACTGTTCAATGTGAAGGCAAATTAATTCTCAGTACCTGGGCGACCGAGCTTCGCTTTATAATAGCTGCCTGAACATTAAATTATCATCGGTTGAGCAAGCTATACTACCCGCCAACAGATGGCGCTGTAGTTTTTTGTCTAAAACGCAAATGCTTTAAAACGAATTTTCTGAGACATGAGACCCGTATGGTAAATTTCATCTAAATCGTTAGAGCCGTTTTCGAGAAACCGATTACAATATATTATATATATACAAATATTGCTCGTTTAATAGTATAACATCCTTATCGTTACCAAAAATCTAATTAACGAATATGTACACATGTATTTTATTAACAATGTGTAGGTTGTTAAGCTAGTGAGTGAGTGTCTTGCTGCAAGGTGGTAGCTCAGTATCATTTATTTTATAACTTTTGTTAGTTTGAAATATCAATAGGGTGTTTTCCAGTACCTGTTGAAAATTCAACTGGATGACGCTGCTAATCATTACCAGGAAACTAGAAAATCGAAACACTGATATTAAACGAAAACTAAGTATGAAAATAATTGAGGCAGTTTGACTGCTACTGTCAAATGTCATATATTATCTTCTAAAAGATTTAATTTATTTTCCAAGCCATAAAAATTTAATTACCAACAATGATGAGCGTGCCACCTATTGACACTTAAGTAAACATAATTGACAAACTTAATGGAAAATTGCCTATTGTATTGTTCTGTAATTACCGTACAACATAATCGGGGGTCAGTAAGAACAGGTTAGAATGGGGGTTTTTGAGATTCCGACATAAGTCTTATCTATACACAATGATTTTTCATTAGTTTCGTTCCCGAGCCCAGTGATTCTATTCAGTGATTCTATCAAAACAAGTGATATTCCTAAAGAAAAAAAAATCTGTAATAAAATTGCTCCACTGTCCATACTAAAGTAGTCACTTGGTTGCCTCATTCGTAATGGAAAATAGTTTTTTTTTTTTTTCAAATAAAATTTTATAGTTAGGGAAAGTTGCTTGTTTTGATGAGTAGAATCACTGGGCTTCGAGAGCGAAAATAATGATAATTCACATTGTTTCTGTGAGTCCCATAATAAAGTTGTTTCATAAACGACATTTCTTTTTCTCATTGTGAAACATACGCCTAACACCTTGCTAAAACCAGGATTACAATCCTTTTTTCAACATGTTCCCAAAAGTATAATAATTATAAATATGTCATATCAATTTACGTTTATGTATTTAGATACTAATCATGTTTGTTATAACGTCAAACTTGAGAAACGCTCAAGTTTGGGATTACACTTACCTACATAATACAGTGAAATAATTACTACCTCCTTTATTAGATAAACCAATTATAACGGAAAATACTCTTACATGCTAATTTCGCGAAACGGTTGGTAAACATCGTTATCTGAATACGATTATATTTGAGGGATTTAAATTGTTTCTTCTTGTTTTTCTAACGAAATTAATTTTAATTTTAAAATATTTGTTGGCTTATCAAGCAAAAAATAATAATAAATGACATCACAAACCTTGCATCGTCAATTACTTCAATCTAAGTGGTTATACCTACTCTGGCGAATGATGGATACAGACATGTCTACTACAAAAAGCTCCTGCCAGATAGAGCAATTATAGTGAAAAGACTGCGTGAATCACATCATAAAAAATCCGGTCAAGTGCGAGTCAGGTAACTTGCTGGTGGCGTTCAAACTAAATAACAACTTAAATCGCGAAAGATGCCAGTTAACTCGTTACTATACTCACTGAAGTGCAAATCAGCCTCAAGTACAAACGACAAAGTCAGCCGTTCAAGAGTTAAAAAAACCAGCGGCGAAGTGAATACAGAGTTCAAATGGGTTTATAAAAGTCATGGTTCGGCTCTTTCCCTGTTCTTTGAAGGATAATAGCTTAAATTTTTTTAAGATTTATTTTTCTGTAATCATCAGATTTGTCTGAATAAACGAGCAACTGATAACGGTAGCTCATAGTTTTGGTTGCAGCAACGGTTGTTCTGTTTGGTGTAAATGCCGAAAAAACTTGCTAGAGTGAAAGGGAAAGCTGTCTGAAAGCTTAAAGGGCATAATCATACGACGAAACTGAACAACTTTCAGTGAATGAAACTTTTAGGTACGTAATGAAAAAAAATTGGCTTCATAATACAAACTGTCCAATTAATTAATCGAACTTGTAGAATTATCCGAACAATTGTAAAATAAATATATAATCGTAATTACATTTTTTTTTCAATCAAGTTTACAATTTTGTATGGATATGACATGGATATGATGTGTTTTTTATATTTTCTGAAAGTGATTGTATGAGCTCGAAGAAGAATGTGTGGAAGCGTGCTTTTTACATTCGAACAGACTTGGGTTTATTTAACTCATACTGCCTGCGATGCGCAGGGCTAATAATAGAATAATTATTATGCTATAACTCACTTGATTTTCCTTGTTCCGCTGAGGCCGTCTTCTTCAATCAAAAGGGATCAAGGAAAGGATAGGAAGAGAGGTTGTAGAAGTCTTCTGTTTTTTAATACCGGTGCAATCCAAGCGGTGACAATACACAAGCTCTACACAAGTTTTTATTGTTCATTGGTAATGTTTATACGATTCACAAAATGGGCATCAAGTCAGTGCCCGTAAAATTCCAGGGAAGTCTCTCCCACAATCACAAATTTCACAAAAGTGAGGTCGAAAAATCATAACCTCTACAAAAAACCACGTGGTAAAAGGCTCGCAAATTACAATTGTTTAACACTAAAGTCACAAATACTTAGGTCCTTTCACTGTTTTAATTACCAAAAGCTATTACAATTTATAAAAAAATAGGCAAAATATTAACTCAATGAATCGCGCGGCTAGGTAGATCGGATGACAAGCTGCGTTCCTAAACGAGAATCGAAATATACATGACAGCTGACCGCTGTGTTGCCACTCCAAAAAAGTGTATGCAAAATCGAACAGTGACATTCACTGAAAGTTATTCGTTTTTAGGGTTCCGAACCAAAATGGTAAAAACGGAACCCTAATGCGACTTCGTCTGTCTGTCACTTGAATTTTGGAAAAGTTTTAGAATATGATTGCCTAACTTTACTAAAATCAAAAGAATTAAAAATATGCCAAAGAGAGATGACTGGTGGAGGTGTAAAAGAGATAGCCTCAGGAAAGTCGAGAACATAATATTATACGAACTATTGGTTTTGGACATAGATAACTTACTTCTAACCTCGACAATCAATATTGATGTAGAAATTCAGTACTAATTTGACGATTGGCGTAGCCTGGGGCACTGCATAGATGTTGGCGCAAACGTTCGTCTTTCCAACACAAAATATTAAATTGTCGTTATTAGGTCGAATGGGTATCATATCAAAGGGCTTTACTTGTATCATATTATAATGAAAAATTTAAAAAAATACCATTCCCCCTTATCTCCGAAGTTTTCGAAAGGAAAAATATAAATAAAACAACAAACGACTGAAACAAACATAACAATAAAAGATATAACAAGGAAAAAAAAATAAAAATTCATTCAAGTCGATAGAGGTTTACATAAATACTACAGATATATATATAATAAAACGATCTTTCTAAGTTGAACAGTTTTTTGTAAATCTGCAAAAAACTATTTTTAACAAATTTAGTTTTGCGGTCCTAAAAATGGACTTTATTCCTTCCAAAAATACCACAGGTATATCGAACCCCTCAGCGCGCAAGTCCGACTCGCAATTGGCCGGATTTAGTTGACTGATCATGTACAGCAAGCTGTTCCTTACACCCGTTATAGTTGCGTAGGCTGATATAATTTAGGCCCACATTGTCAGACTAGCGGTCGGTCGTCCTTTTATGTGGGTTGAAATTACCACTCTTTAAATAGTAGAACGTGAATTAAGTACGGAGACCTCTCTTAATTGCGAAACTTTCTGATTGTCGTGGTTGTTGCCTTTGACCGCAGCCTGCTATTTGTTGACATTGATCGAGGCGTGGACGTGGACGTATATTAAGAAGGACAGAATCCCCTTACGAAAAGGCGTAACCCTGAAACATAAAACTCACTTCAACTACAGGGTGAACTTGAAAACATTCGACAAATTTTGAGATTGAGTTCAGACCACGAAACTGAACAACTTTCCGCAAGGAACAAAGGTCGTTAGACATAAAAAAAAATAGATCTCCCATACAAAATGTATGATCAGCTGACTGACTTTACTATGAAAGAGTAAAATTTTTTTTCGTCTGATGACCTATGTTCCTAGATGAAAATTGTTCAGTTTCGCGGTCTGAATCAATCTCAAAATTTGTCAAATGTTTCAAATGTCACCCTGTAGATGGCGCTGACCAATAATCTGGAAAGTAATTATGGTCTACTGGTCTACCTTGCATCCGGCTAAAAATACGTAAAAACAAAAAAAAAAAAACAAGTCAAGTGCGAGTCAGACTCGCGCGCCGAGTGTTCCGATATACTTTTTGAAGCAATAAAGTCCATTTTTAGGACCGCAAAACTAAATTTGTTTGTAAAGGTTATTTGCAGATTTAAAAAAAACTGAAACTTAGAAAGATCCTTTTATTTTTGCTGTAATGTTTACATAAACTTCTTTCAACTTTAATTAATTCAGATTTTTACATAAACTTCTATCGATTGTAATTAATACAGATTTTTCCTTTCACAAACTTCGGAGATAAGGGGGAGGAATGTTATTTTTTTTGAAATTTTTCATCATAACTTGAAAACTAAGAGACGTAAAAAAATACAAAAATATATTTTTGAATTTACAAGTAAAGTCCTCTCATATGATACCCCACTCAACCTAGTAGCGACAATTTGAAATTTGCCACCGCCCCCCCCCCCCCTGTTTTGGCCCCCTTTACATTAACAATCCTGTTTTTTTCGAAATTCTTTCATATGCAATTAATTTGGGCAACTATATTCTAAAAATGTACCAAATTTCAAGTCGATAGCATGAGTGGTTGCTGAGATATAGAGGTGTGACAGACAGACAGACGGACAGACAGATGGGCAGACAGACAGACAAAGTCGCACCATAAGGGTTCCTTTTTTTACCATTTTGGTACTTTTTTTTGTTTTTTTTTTTTTTTTTTGCAAGACTCGATAGACCGTAATAAGTTTTTACATTTTTATACCTTTCGGTTTACGACTTTCGTTAGGAGATGGACAGTCCTTCTTATTATTCGTCCATGATCGAGGCTACGTTAATCTACGTTAAGGCGATCCGTTTTCCATACAAAAATTCAAATGACTTGCATTCTTACGCGGGACATAAAATTCTGTTGAAAAACGAACGAATACTGCTATTTTTAGTTAAATTTTTCGCTAATTAATACAAAAATACAGTTAATGTACTGAAAGTACTATTTTTGTCAGCAATTTTTGGTTCAATATTACGATTGTGGGCGTGCGGTCAAAACTGTACGGTTGTGCTTTGTGTGCATGTGTGAGTGATCGTACTCATGTAAACACGGACTGACGATTAGTGGACATATGGAGATATTTTTCTTATCGAAATTGTTGTTAGGCGTTGAAGTTGCACGATGAAATTTACGTGAATCAACTTTTTGCACATATATAGTTGGTACTTTTTGCATTAAAAAATAAAACCTTATATTTGCAGCAGTATGGCTCCATCTAGTTGCGTTCGGGGCTAAGCTGGCCGTCACAGATCACCTTAAAGGCTACTTTTCCATCACAAAAAAAGACATAGGTCGTAAAATGTTTTTTTTCTATTATCTCTCCTATTATACAGGTTTTAAAAAAACTTAGGATGATCCTTCTAAGGGGTAACTCTACACCAATAATAGATTGTATATAAAAATATAAAAGAAATACTTTTTCTTAAAATAAGTACCGACAAAAATGTTTTTTGTTATAATATCCAGACACTAGCAAGTACTTATCTATTTCAATAAATTACTGTCATGTAATTCGTAGGAAAATAATTTCTCATAAAATTAATATATTTATAAAAATGTTTTTTTTTTTATATTTTTTTACAATCTTTAGTGATGTAGAACCACCCCTTAGAATGGTCTTTTACTTTTTTACACTCTGTATAAACCTCTCGAGTGGTAGCTCTGAACATGAAGCTGTACAACTTTTGTTTTACGTCTTTTTTAAATTCACTAAATAAAATTGCCATTTCATACAAATCGGCTCGGTTAGCTAATCGATTTGTTTAAAGAAGCATTTTTTTTGCAAATTTTAAAAAGCCGTGAAATAAAAGTTGTTCAGTTTCATGTCCATAGCTTTCACCCGAGAAGTTTTGAGTTAGTAACATGTAAAAAAAATTGTGTCTGTATACTTGGAGGAGCTACGATCTGTATATAGGGTGACTTTTAATTAGTTCTTGATAGCAAAAGATATGCATGTACTCATGATACTGAACAACTTTCCCTAAGGAACATAGGTCGAAATACGAATAATAAAATTTGACCTCGAATACAAAATGCGCTATCAGCTGATGCAGTATCTATGGGAGGTCAAAACTTGATTTTCGTATTTCGACCTATGTTCCTTGGGGAAAGTTGTTCAGTATCATGAGTACCTACATTCATACCTTTTTCTATCAAGAACTAATTAAAAGTCACCCTATATAAGGATATAAGTAATATATTTTCTTCCAAGAAATTATAAAAGAAAAACTTTACGTCACGGGTAGAAATATTTATTACAACAGAAATAGAGAACTATACACAACCTAATTAATTACAATATTACGTACGTACTATTAAAACTTATTTTGAAACCTATTAGACTAAAAGCGGGCAGTTGTCAACCCTACCTCATCGGATACCAAACAGCGACCTATCTAGCCTGCTGCACAATAAAATGGTGAGTCTAAAAACAGGGTTGCCTGGGCACAACCTGGCACGTTTTGTACAGTCAACAAAACTGTTTATTTTTTATCAAATCGATATAAACCATGTAAGCATATAGTGCATGCAAAACTACTAATTAAGAACCAACGCAACAGGATTGCTTTGCTCAACCATGATACTTAGTGAGTTGACATAACCTAAAAATTACATTGCAACTCCGTAAATTACCGGGTTTAGGCAAGGAAACCCTGGTTATTTTGGTACATATTAATTAGTACTTATGCATGTACAGTCAAGAGCACGTCAAGCTTGACACATTGGATATATACCGCGCTTAGGTATATTGGTCAGTGTAGAGGCGGTAATCGCACTGCCAGTGTCAAGCTTCACTTGGAACATGAAGTGGTAAAAAAATAACCAGTTTTTTATTGACTGTACAAAACTTGCCAGGTTACACCCAGGCAGCCCTGTTTTTTATACTCACCAATTCATTGTGCACCAGCCTAGATAGGTCGCTGTTTGGTACCCGATGAGGTAGGGTTGCCAACTGCGCGCTGTTCACCTATATTTAAAGTATGTAGTTAATTACAAAACGATATTGTTATGTTTTATCGAAGTTTTAACAATATTTAAATAAACATAAAGAATTCTTAATAATTCATACATTACATACGTTTTGATATGATACAATTTTAGATATCAATAAAACATTTAATTTTATTTAAATTCTGTCTGTACAAACTTTGGCATTAATAGTGATTTATGAACGAATGAAAGTCTTATGGTCTTATGTAACGTTTGATTTTATTCTACTATATTCGTCTTCAACATTCATTATCTATTTGTTAATTTATGTATTTGGGCAACTTTATTTTATATCTTTATTTTATAACTTGGTTGTATGTATTTTTTTAAATTATAAACTGAGTACAGATTGAAAATAATTTACCACATTAAATAAAGTCGGTATAAACAAGAACGTCGTTGGTATAATTAAAATACATTTATTCGAATCCAGTCTGTGGGGTCTGTGGTTGTATTTTTTACAATATTTATAAAAAGCTCAGATCAGATATTTATTTAATGGCATCACATCTCTTTACAAAACGTATTTCGCCAGTGTCAAAGTAAAGCTAAATTGTTACAATATTATGGCAAGATCGCCAATGTCCAGTGAAAGATTGATACAAAGGAATCCACATCTCGAATATCGTCGACGAGGAGAGCCTGTGCACCACTATGACTCCGATAAGAAAAACACGATGACAGCCGCTTTTCAACACAAGATCTCAACAAAATTAGATAGATATTTATTTAATGGCATCACATCTTATTAGAAGTCGTATTTTGCCAATGTCAAAGTAAAGAAACGATTATAAAAACATGACAGATATACAGGGTGTTTGGCGCATCGTGTGCCAAAATGAATAAGACATTAGCAGAAGCCATTTGTTATCCCCTTAACCCCCATAACCATACAACAGGCTATGAATAACAACTTTTTTTTATTTGAGTGTTAATGCAGAACTTTGATTTTTTGGTAAAAAGTTGAATTAAAAAATAACCGTATGACATAGAAGGGGTTATGGGGGGCTGAAGGGCTAGCAAGTGACCCCTTCTAATGCTAAATTCATTTTGGCACACGATGCGCCAAACACCCTGTATATCTGTCATGTTTTTTATAATAATTTCTTTAATTATTTTGTGCTGCTGTACCTGTAAGACTTCCTTTGGTGTTGTTTCTCGTGCCATAAAGTTCTCGAAATTTCATTGAAATGGAAATAAGCATTTCAAAATTACAAACGAGTGTCTAAATAATTGAATACGTAAACAAAAGTAATATTTGGTTTACAGTCTACGATTTGCAGTAGCGCCTTATATTGTGCCAAGGCAAAGCGTGGTTCAAAAGAGTGAATGTTCCAACAGTATTTTTTTGTGTCCGGGTTGAAACCCCTGTATAAAATGCATATTTAGTCTAAATATTTTTTTTGTGATATACTAAAACTTGTAACAGATTTAGCTCCATGTTTATGCAGTAAACATCACTACTTATTTTAATAAAAATAACATTGGTGTGTCTCATTTCAACACACTTTTTGTAGAACTCGCCATGGCTACATTCAATGTTTATTTTTAAAAAAGTCTGAGATTTCATAATTTAATTAATTACAGCATCTAAACGTAGGTTCGAAATATTAAAAAATAAAATTACCTACTATAGAAACTGAATTACCTGATAGTGCATTTAGTATGGGAAATATTTTTTATTTTATTTCGACCTATGTTCCTTGGAGAAAGTTGTTGTTGTGGTAACGGTAATAGCGTAAATTGCACCACTGAAACTGAAATTGCGTGAGCGAAACTGACATTTCGCCAGTGAAAGTGGAATTACGCCAGTGAAACTTAAATTACCCCACGTATTTAAATGTAATTTGAAAAGGTTTATTTATTTTCGTTAATAATTTGGTTTAACTACTAACTTTGAACCACATAAGTAGGTAAAGAATGTAAACGGCTTCTCATGATTGTAATCTTATTTTCACTTTCACTTTTGGAGGCGCGATTTCAGATTGAGTGCGCAATTTTCAGTTTTAGTGGCACTCAAAACTAGGATGACCAATATTTCAGTAAAGATTTATGATTACCAAAAAAGGCATAGTATGTTGATATTCACCCAAAAGAAGAATTCTGTCGTGTCAAGACACGGGACGCATAACAATTGTGCTGCCGAGCGAAAACCACAATTTTTCACATCCAAATAGCGTTCTTATTTCAAGGATTTTTGAATTTTAATTTTACACGCTAGCGGTCAAAAATTACTTTTGCTCACAGTCGCCCGATGAAGTAAATTTTACCAAGCTTGTGAGGTAAAAATATATTCCATATTATATTCGTCTTAGGTTCAAAAATAATAAGTAATCTCGTCAAAATACCTATTACTTAAAAAGAGGTTCTCCTAAAAATGAGATAGCGTTTAAGTTATTTTTCGATCCTATAAAGAAGTTTTAGAATGGCAATCAAAATACTACCGGCAGAATAATAGAAAGATCGAAACATAAACAACTAAAAGAAAAAACTACGTCCTTAATACAATATAAGCTTTTTTCTTGAGTTGGCCTCTTGCGGGCCTTCTAACAAACTTTCAACAACCTTCATTTATTATTTTGTGCCTTGTTTATTCGAAATACCTAAACGTAGGTTGAAAACAGAAAAGCTCGGCTCATTCATGAAAATAAATTGTATTAAAACAATAGTCTGGTAATGTTAGGAACACGATATTTTGAGGGTATGTTTTTCATACTATAAAGGTTTGCGATAAGAAATTATTTTGAGAAAGTTATTCCCTAAGGGGGTCAAATGGTAGAAAATTATTTGTACGATAGCCCTTTGTTATTGTGGTAAGATTCATACGCGTTTAAGCTTTTGGTAAAAAATAAAGAAAAACGTTAGAGCATCTCAAGGGGTAAAAAGGGGAGGATTTTCTGTCAGTTTTTTGGTCTAGACAACGTTCTTTTTAGAAGTAACATATACACAAATTTGAGATCTTCGTACACGCTTAAGCTTTTTTGAAATTCTTTAAAAAAAAGCGCATGAAATAAAGACAAAAGTTTGTATGTAACTCTGAATTTTTTATGTTAGAAACACGAACTTTAAAGGGTATATTTTTCATGTATTAAGGTTTTTGGTAAAAAATTATTATTATTAAGAAATGCAGGAAAGTGATTTTATACAAATTTAATAGAAATGCGTCACTAAAGGGGATAAAAAATTATATAGAACTCCGGTACCGGTATTGCTGCTCAACCCCTTAGAGGTGATTTCAAGAAACGTTTAAACACGTGTTTCTATATTTTTTTTTGGAAAATTTCAATTTAAATTTAATAAAATAATAATACAAGTAGCATATAAAAAAATATTTAAACCCGTGCGATGTCGGCGCGAGCCGCTAGCTAATATTAATTAAGTATGTACCAATAGTTTTAATTTCCTTTGGAATTTTCTCAGTGTAGGTACAAATGCCTCCCCGTGTGGTGCCGACCAAGTGTGTACAATCAAGAGCAGGTAAAGCTTGACACGCATAGCGTGACCTTGGTTCCTATGGCATGATAATAAGAAATATACAAAGTCCTATTTGTCAAGTTTGATATGCTCTTGTCTGATCCAACCCAGATCTTCGAAGCAATAAAAGGCGACTTAGGGAGCTTAAACAGGAGAACGAGCAAATACGACGAATACTTAAACGGGGTGCAAACTAACTCTAGCCCTGACCATTATTACGTCCATCTCAAAAATGAATCACAGGGGTGAGCGCGGCAGGTGGGGGGAGGCGTGCGAATCGTTCATTGGCTTTCCGCCTGTCACCCATGCGCAGAAAATAAACGTCAAGGCTAGAGTTAGTTTGCGCAGAATACCCCAACCACCACCCCTAGATCATTGTGCCAGCCGCAACCCTAACGTATACTGCAAAACAGGGAACTCCCTTTATAAGTCAAGCGAAAACGAGTGGAACTTTGGAGAGTATTTATTTACCATAGTCAACACGCTTGCAAGCGTTGGAGACAGCTGTTGTTGGTGACCGTAGTGTGTAAGATGGTACGATACACAGAAAGATGCTGCTGCTCGTCCTCCTTTTCATAAGCCCTTAGTCGCATCTTACGACACCCACGGGTAGAGATGGGTTGGTACTATTCTTTGCCGGCACCACAAGGACAACGCAAGGCTAACCACTCTCGCAATTAGACTTTATTATGGGATATCAAAATGAAAGAAGTGAGCATATCATGCCATGATAATTAAAAAAAAAAAGGGAAGAGGTTGTTTTACACCTAGAACATTAAATTTTATTAAATATATTTACCCACTCTTGCTAAGATCATTAAATTTTATCTTACAATTTTTAAGGTTGTAACAGTTTCTCTTTTCGAATTACACAATAATATTTAATCATCATCAATATTTAATAAATTATAATATTTACACAGAATAAAAATCTAAACAATTTAATTAACATTTCGACTCTTAAACATCAATATGCAAGTGCGCTATTTTAGTAAGTACAGCCTTAAGGCTCAGGAATTGTAGCCCGAGCCACAGGCGAGGGCGTAACGCAGCCTTGATTGTTTTGACAGCGCGCACGTGCTTCATACGACGTTTTTCAACACATTTTCTTGGTAAAAAATAATAAAATTGGCTAGGCATATCCACCGAAACAATTTGTAGGCTGCATGAAGGTGTTCTTCCTTTGATTTTTGCATACACTAAACTTGTACTTTGTGTCAAATTGTAAGTGTTTTCGACGCTGCGGGAACTACGTTAATAACTGTTTGTTATTCTTACACTTTTTAAATAAATTACCATGAGCATTCGTAAATAAGGCGCGCATACTTCTTTTAAATAGGCACAGATTATATGCGTATGTAAGAAAAAAATGCGCTTTCAAGCTTAATATTTCGCAAAGACCTACCCAACGACATAGATGATCTTTTAATCCGCACTAAATTTTAACTGTCTAGTACTAAGGGTATCTGAGCTAAGCCGCGGACAGACAGACGGACATGACGAAACTATAAGGGTTCCTTTTTGACTACGGAACCCTGAAAATGGAATATCTTGTTACTTAAATTATAAATTTATTGTTAATTAGTTTATAAATAATCTAATGAAATCAGTATTTTTATGGTACCAATAGTATAGGCTTTGCCTAGCGTGGGATCACAATTGTCCCACGTTATCATGTTTAAATTTAAAGTTTTTCTGTCGTGCATCCATCCATCCTATCTATCTGTGATCTTAGAAACTTCTTTGTGGATTTAAAAATACGGTTTTCACTGATAGGTAGACACGGTAATTCTGGCATCAATCAATTCCATTAGTCTGGAAAAAAATATTCAAGACAAAGGTTTTTGTCTATATTTTTTAAATATTTATTGCAAATTGACTGTACTGTGATGTTTGTCGATCAAGTCTGAAAAAAGTGACTTTGGTGAGATTTCCTGGCTAGCGCTGCGTATCGTTTAAGTTATAAGAAAGTTCCCCTCTAAAAGTTCTGAAAAAAAGTCCGCGAGAGTATATTATGTCTTTCTTTTAAGAATGACCTACAATAACCAACTTTTTTACTAATTAACCGAAAAAATCTGGTAAAAATTATATTCTCACAAAAAAATATATTTTCATGAAAATAAAACACTAGTGCGGTAATACAATGAAAAAGCAAGTGTGTTTAATGAGCTAAAATTAGGACCTTAAAACAGTACAAATAGAACTGTTTTATGAGCAAATGTGTTGAAAAATGTTTTGTATGTACATTCGAGAATAACGTGACCAGTTTTTGTTCTCGTAGGTAAAGATAAATTATTAACATCTAATATCACATATACCTTTGTTCCGTCTTAATCTTAAAACAACAATGCTACCAGCATGACATTTAGAATAAAAAAAGGTTTAATAGTGCTAACCTTAGAAAACGCCTTAAGGCGTATTTCATTTTGAACTGGCTGTCCATAATTTTCTTCTACAGTTTGCATTAATTCCTTGGGACAGGGAAGAGTTTCTAATGGAAGGTCTGATAGTTTTTTTGCTTTGTTTTTACTAAATCTATCGTTGTAATCACTAGTTTCACTCGTATCGTCAACGTCACCTTTGCCGTAATAGTCATAGGTGTCGTCCGATAGTATGTTCTCGTTTACCTCCTCGTTAATTGGTTCGGTGGGTCGCTTTTCATGCGGGTCATCGATACAGGATACTTTTTCGAGAGCGTGCCGCAGGGTGTTGTCTCTGGTCTCATTCTTCAAAACATATATCCAGGAGAGGCGGCAATCGCAGTTGAGTGGGTTACCTGTAACAAAGAAGCAATTATGTTTCAAGTATATTGGATAGACGAGATGATATATACGCGCTTTTGAACCGTGTGCCTTTGATGTGAGTTCTTGAAAATGAGATCAAAAATTGTGAAACAATCCTTGACAGAAGCGTTAAACGAAGGCAATTTGTAGGAAAACGAGGCCTTTATATGAATTATGTTTCGAAGTTAGAAAGGTGTCCTTGGTTTAATGACTTGCTTTAAAGCAATTATTCTCTTGATTTCATCTAAATATATAAAAAAGCTTGTCCTGACAGAATGATTCATCAACGCCGTGCCGTAACCGCTATAGATACGGATCTGAAATTTTGTACACAGGTTCTTTGCACGTCAAAACTACCCACTAAGAAAGAATTTTGGAAATTCATCTACTAAGGGGGTAAAATAAGGGATGATAGTATGTATCAAAGTTCTTTGTTTCTTGAGTTAGATTCCCAAAAATTTGAATTTAAGCTTTTGGTAAAAAATAAAGAAACACGTGTTTAAGCATTTCTTAAAAATCACCCTTCAAGGGGTGAAAAAGGGTAGGTTTTTTTTCAAATCGGATATTCCATTTAAATGATATTTCGAATTTTAAAATGTCAATCTAATCAAAGACTTATAGATAGTAAAACATGTTTAAGAATTTCTAGATAAACATCCCAAAAAATTAAGTACTACCCGTGCAAAGCCGGGACAGGCTGCTAGTATAGGATAAAGTACTTAGCACATTTTTTATGATCAAATGGGCTTACACTTGACCTCAATCTAGCCCTAAGAACTGAATAGTTGACGATGGAACGCGCTTTTCCAGAAGAAACTATTTCACTCGCGACTTAAATAGGTTCAGGTTATATGAACTCGGGAACACAGACGCAGGCAGAGAATTTCAAAATCCTTCGCTGTGCACATTATAAAAAATGTTTCAAAGCACATAGTGCGAATGTGTAGAGTATCAACCAATTGTGTGGGTGATATCCTGCGGTGCGTCAATACTCCCGATGGTAGAACAAAGATGGCGGAATAAGCTGATGAAGCCCATAGAAATACTCTCCGAAATTTAATCTGTAACAATATGTGCTGCAGTTATAAGTAGACAGTACAAAAATATATTTATTTTCCGAACATTACAAAAATTA
Source organism: Athrips mouffetella (assembly GCA_947532105.1). NCBI lineage: Eukaryota > Metazoa > Arthropoda > Insecta > Lepidoptera > Gelechiidae > Athrips > Athrips mouffetella. The sequence goes on along the minus strand of OX383965.1, from coordinate 19,595,007 downwards.
ATTCTATTAAAACTAACGTTAAAAATTACGTCGAATAATAAATTGGCTCAAGGTCTCGTCAATCGAATAGTCCTCAGAGCCTTTAAATTATAATTCTAGCTATTTATATTCTGTTTATAAAGGGAGTCTTTATATCAATATTGCTGAATTTTCTAGTCTGAGTCCTTGAGACGGTTAAATTGTAGGCTCGGTAGCTAGTGAAATAGAAATTACTAGGTCACCTACTTTAGTAGAAAACCTATTTTTATTTAGTCTGCGTTCTAGTTTACGTGGAGAAATAAACAGTATGTGATCGTGAGTGAGGTTGTTTCAATCACAATAAATACTCATTCATGCGTGAGGTATCGAAACTATTATATCAGAGGCTCAGCAGACGAGAGCCAGGCAGACACGGGCAGTCACGGACTTTGTCCGCTAGTGTGGCCGGTATTGCTAAAATTATAGTTTTTATCAGAATAAAAGTCAAACTTATAATTTTTCAAAATTGCTTTATGTTTTAATTTAAATAACAATCATATGAACCTTTTAAGATATTACTAAAAACATCTTAAAAAAGTGCGAGTCGGACTGGCGCGCCAAGGTTTCATATACCTTTAAGTATTTTTCGAAGCTTTGCGGTCCTAAAATGGAATTTACCATTTTAGGGCAACAAAGCTAACTTCGTTTGCAAAGGTATTTTTTTTATTTCATAATAATTTATAAACTAAAAGTCGTAAAAAGTTACAAATAAAATATTTATGAATGTACAAGTAAAGCCCTTTCATATGAATTCAGCCCCAATCACAATTGGGGCCCCAATTTACATTAATAATTATGATATTTTTATATTTTTTTCGTTTGCAATAAAGTTGGGCAACTATGTTTTAAATTGCTGAGATAAACAGATGACAGACAGACTGACAGACAGACAGACAAACGAAGTCGCACCATAAGGGTTCCATTTTTACCATTTTGGTTCGGAACTGTAAATCCGTTCAACAAAAAGGGTACGACAACCCCGAAGGATGTGAACCTTTCCATAAAATTGAACAACTGTTCTCTAAGAACATTGTTAAAATACGCCTGCCTCTTCCCATCGTTTTAGAAGCGCGATTCTTCACTCGGAAACTGGACGTTATGTTACATGTGCGCTTAATCAATATGCACTTGACTATTTGTCTTTCTATTAATGTTTGTCGTTTTGTATTCGACCTCATGAAAATAGCTAAAGGCAAAAAAAAAATTATCGATGTTTACCAAATAGTAAGTACCACGCAAGGAGGTTTTAACGCACGCTAACCTCCTTGGTACCACGTGAGTACGCGTGACTGCGTCCCCTTGTCACCCGCGAGCCGAGCACTAAGCCAAAGGTGTTTTTCGCAAGAAAAAGTTGTGCAATCAAACAAAAACTAATTCAGTCCGTATTACAATAGTGATGTCAGAAGTTATTAGACCTTTTAGAAAAAAATCTCAAACGCAGATAACTTTGTTAAATATTGTGCTACAGTTTCAGTTTATTTATCGTTGTGAAGTGTGTTACATAGTGAATCTATAAATAAAAAAAAAATCTTAAACTTCGGAAACGTGAGTCGTTGAAATTTCGCCAATAGCCACGGTGCGCCCAAAAATCGAAGAATACTAAGAAGGATGTAATTTTTAATATTAATTACTACAATAAAAAATTAAATATTATTCATAAATTAAATTTTTTTTACCTAAATTTTTATGTAAAATAAATTTATAATAAAACAGAGAACAGGCTAAGAGGCGTTGATAAAGTTTAAAATCATTGCAGTCGGCTTACGAAACCCCAGCCAAGCAGACCTCCAAAGTTCAATGCGACAAGATAAAGGATCTTACTTATCTTGAGATAATCCGGCAAAAAAAGGTGACACAAAAATTGTGTACTCAAGTACAAGTAAACAATTTTTAAGTCGCCGTGACCCCCCGTTCATCGAATTTACGTCTGAGAATAGAAGGGTAAGAAAAAAAATTGAGGCATGACCCGATCGTGCTTCCGCCCGTTCTTTAAGTTGATTTACGAGCTTAGTTTTTTTTCAACAAACTTTGAAAGTTTTTGATCCTCAATTTAAACGTAAGCTAGCGTATAATCTTGGAAAATACTTTTATTCGTTTAAAAGTATGCTGTAGAGCATACTTTTAAACGCATAAAAGTATGCTCTATCGTTTGGTATAAGAATCAGTTACGTTTATCAATTTTCGTTTTGCATTTACATACACACTATAATCGGCGCGTGTAATGGCGTACCTGAAAGTGTTTGTTACTTACTCCTACTAAGGTAATAAAAGACTGTAAGCATATACTAGCCAAACCTATAGCCCACCTTTCCAACTTAAGCTTTTCCATGGGTGTATTTCCTACAGCATTTAAATCTGCAGTAGTAGTGCCAATATTCATATCAGGATACAGATCAGTGACATCAAACTACAGGCCAATCTCTCTGTTAACAACCTTGTCAAAAATTATTGAAAAATTGAATCTAGAAATCTTCTTTCAATCAACCAATTTGGTTTTAGGAGTGGTAGATCAACTGATGATGCAGTTCTTCACCTTACGGAAAAAATTGTGAACTACCTTGACCGGGGCCAGAAGTGTCTGGGGGTCTTTTTAGACCTCCAGAAGGCTTTTGACACTGTGTCAATTCCAATTTCACTAGCACGTCTGCAGAACTGTGGCATTAGGGGTACACCACACAACTGGTTCCAAGACTATCTCACTGGCAGAAATCAGAGAACTAGAATTGATATGCAGCTTAGTGACACCAATATCTTTACATACGGCGTGCCCCAAGGGAGCACACTTGGCCCGTCTCTGTTCCTAGTTTATATAAATGATTTGTGCAACCAAAGCCTGGACAGTACTGACATCATGATGTTCGCTGATGATACCGTTCTACTGTTTCGAGGCGATAGCTGGCAGACAGTCTTTAAAATTGCTGAAGAGGGTCTTAAAGTGACTACTGCTTGGCTAGAAGATAATTTGCTGTCCTTGAATACAGATAAAACTAAGTACCTTACCTTTTGCAAAACTAATGCTACTAAGCCTAACAAAGCACTTAAACTTATAACACACACTTATCCCTGTAATAGAGATACTGTTAACGCGTTGTGTGAGTGTTCAACTTTGCAAAAAGTTGATAGTATTAAATATTTGGGGGTGACGATAGACTATAGCCTTACATCTGAACTACAGATAATCATTGTGGCTAATAGGATCAGAAAGCTCATTTATGTATTTAAACAGCTAAGAGATAACGTAGATTCTGATCTAGTGATGAGAGTGTATGAATCCCTAGCAGAGTGTTTACTATCATATTGTATTTGCTCCTGAGGTGGAGCTGCAAAGACTTATCTTATTATTGCAGAGAGGGCGCAGCGTGCTTTGCTCAAAGTTATTAAACGCCTACCTTATAGATACCCAACTACAGACCTATAAAAATTTTGCAAGGTTCTGTCTATTCAGAAAATTAATATACTGCAGAGCCTGCGAAGATATCACCGTACCACTGTTCCTTCCATACCTGAAACGAATAAGAGATTAAACAGAGTCCCGACACAAAAATGTAATAGTCAATTCGCTAAAAGACACTACAACTACAATGCTCCGTTTCTGTATAATTAACTATTATCCAAAGAAAATACAAAAAGTAAAACAACCATGAATTAAAAAAATAAGTTGTTAGGTGGCTTGAAGAATTTGACTATGATGGGATAGAAAACCTTTTTGTAGCAGTGATATAAACCAGATCTGGCGCAACATGAATAAACAAATACACTCATTCAATCACGCAACACATACACATAAACATACACATCCACACACACACACGCGCGCGGACAAACACACACACAACTCCGCATGCATACCTATTTATGTAGACTTGAATTTGTTAATAACTTAGATTCTAACTTTTTAGATTACTTAAATACCTGATTGTTAACCTTAGGGAACACTGTAGCCTGTAACACAGTTTCTACTAGCACAGGCTGCAGGGTTTTAAGAGACATGTATCTGTTGTATTTTTAAACCAATAAACAAATTTACTATATCTTAAGATAAAATATTACAGCATCTTAACTGTATGTGACGACCTTAAAGGGATCAGTAACAGAATTACTTTGACAGGTCATTCCCAAAGGAAGTTTCATGCTATTGAAAATAAAATAAAAAAAAGCTGCCACAGATAATATCTCATGTTACCGCTCTCGGCAACGGCAGAAGTTGCGAGGCACGTGCCAAGTTGAGGCAAAACGGCCATTTTTCGACCCGCTCCGTTCGAACTATCTGTTCAGTGCAGCTTGCAATCTTGGCAACTTTCTAGATAATTCTACGACGTTACCGGAATGCAAATTAAAAGTATTGTAGTCTAGGAGGCACTGAATTAAAAAAGGATGTCAATTTGTTTTAGAAATATTGTTGTTCTCCGTTAATCTAAAACTAGTTTCAGCTAAATAGGTCAACGTCAGTCTATTGACAATGGTTGCGTTTTGACAGTGCGAGTCTAGTAAGTAAATATAACATATTTGGTGAGTGTACATTTCTACAGATGCATAAAAGTATCAAAGATATAGGTAGGCTTTTCATTACTACGCGGTTTAGCAACTATAACATACTGATCTCGCAATATTTCGTCATGTAATAATTATCTTAGAGCTTGTAGAAATAAGCAGAGCTTGTAAAAAATTTAAATGTCCTTTCTTTTTTGCATATTTACTTCTTCCGCCCTGACTAAATTGACGAGAAGTTCTCGTAAATAACAGAAAATATTTAAATAACGAGGAAGAATGCGTTTCTAACTCAGTGCCTCCTAGTCTATTAGGTCGGAGTTCTAAAATTGTCCTCTACAGCCCGAGAAGTTAGTGCTACTTTGTGTGTCTGATAAAAGAACTATTTATAAGGTGCGCTGAGCTGAACATTCGTTTAAAAGTTTCAGTATTTCCCTGAGCTAGGTGTTTGTGTCTAAATTATTGTTTTGATAGTTACTTTTTACTTTGGTTCCGGACACGAAATAATAAGAAGAAGACTTTGGTTCCGGCTAGGAATATTATCCCAATATTTATGAGTGAGTTCCATAAAATAGAAATGGCTTAAACTGCAACTATAACTTCTTCTTTGGCTAAGTTTGATGACTGGAAATCTAGATATAGTATGTCTATAATTGCCCTCAAAATAAGATTGAATACTCGTTTATGATATCACTACCTACTTTTAAAACCAAAACGTGAAATAATATAATAGATGGTGTTAATTTAATTGCGTTCCATAGCTTAGGAGTGGGCTCAGTCTTCTGTGGATATTATATATTCTGTGGCTATTATATATATACTGTGGCTCAGTATAAGTAACTGAAAAACTTTTCCCAAGGAATATAGATCGAAAAAAGAACCCCGTCATATAGTTCGGGGTCTCGCAGCCTGGTCATCTACCTCATAAGATACCTACATAAACGAAATCATAATGTATTAAGAACCGAAAATTAAATTAAATACAATATGCTACTATGGGATGTTGAATATTTTTTTTTGTATTTCGATCTATAAGTTGGTAAGTTTAAGGCCTAGAACAGAGCGACGACGGACTGTAAAATATATGAAGCTTATAAAATCCGTTCATGCAGTGCGTTGAGGAACGAATAGCTCCGCATTGGACTGAACGGTGTCATACAATTACGGAGTCATACATTTTACGGTTTAAACTTAACAACTTTCCCTGGCATCGCAGTTGACTAGGAAGCACCCATAAAGGACTTATAGAAATTATAAAACACGATTTAAAACTTTATTGATCCAAAGTAACCTCAATTACAGGTATATTGTTTTATATGAGCAGCTTTCTAGAGCTAAAATCTAAAACAAAATGGGCGGTAAAGTTTTAAATGAACACTAAGAACACGTTCAGAGCTCAATTAAGGTTAAACGCGCTCACTTCAGTCTCTCGAGCGATAATACAACCCAAGGTTTAATTAAATACTGGGTATTTATCGATGTTGCGATTTGCGGACCTGGCATTGCATTTCATTTCATTTCATTTATTTATTTATAATCTTACAATTATAAGTCAGTAGGTATTACAATATACTTAGTCAATAATTAATTAGTCATCAAATAATTAATTATAGTTTAACAAAAAAAACTACCTTAAAGCAAGTCAAGGTATTTTTATCTATACATAAATTAATACTCATAGGTAATTTAAGCCTACATCACGGTAACAAAGTGCGCATGATAAGAGTATAACTAAAACTAATAGCCTTCTAGCATTCTAGAAGCAAATGCATAGCATGCAATATTGCATCGTCTTGTCATTCCGTTATAAAAAATTCTAATATAGAAAAGTGTAGGGATTTGTTTATCTTATTTGATTGTCCGCCATTTACAAGCCCGTTGACAAACCCGTTGGTGTGTTTGGTAGTGAGCCTGCCTCACACGCCGTGGGCTGCGGGTTCGATCCCCGCCCAGGGCAAACATTTGTGTGATGAACAGAAGTGTTTGTTCTGTGTCTGGATGTTATTTATCTATTGATGTATGTATATCAGTCTCTGGTACCCATAGTACAGGCTTTGCCTAGTTTGGGATCAGATGATCTTGTGTGAAATGTCCCCCAATATAAAAAAAAAATACGATTCTGCCGCTATACTATCAAGATCGTCGCCTCGTGTCTTCTTTTGGTATATCTCTTGGCAGTAGGTATCATACTTAAGGGGAATTATTGATACGACCCTAAAGACCCGTCTCACCGCTTGCTGCTAAAATTTCGGGTAGTAAGCTTGTGACGGTGTGGTGAAATATTGCGCCAGGTCGTATGGCTCTAAACTTGTATTAATTGGAAGTGACAACCAGTAAACCTAGAAAACTTAATAAGTAGAAGTAGTAGAAGAAGAAAAACTACAGTAACTTTATGCACAAAACTTTAAAATAAAACTCGACCTACAAAAAGGCATCGACCTCCATGTTGATGGAAATTATTACTCAATAAAAAGAAAAGAACTTGCAGTCGAGAGGAGTTTGTTTTTGTAGTGAACTCCTGTTGTTAGCCTTTATGTGGTTCCCTGCTCAGTGGCCTTTATGGCTGTCACAACTTCATCGAACGGTTGTGGAGCGGAAGGTTTCACCCAGAATATCAGGCAATAAACCTAAGGGCGCCTTAGGTCGTTGCCGGGGATCGAAAACTGGTTGGAGAACGGATGCAGCAGGAGCAAAAGAATGTAAGTCATACCCATGGTCATACTTACAGTCGTTTGTTAAACGATAATTACAAATGACGAGTACAAGTAGAAAATATGAGGTGAAGAAGCACCTCGAATGACATACATGTACAACGCACAGCTAATTTATATAATTTTTCTAAAGATAATTATATTAATATGCAAGCACTTACAAATACTGGTGTCTTCAAAAGGGAAAATATTTAGTGAAACTTAAAGATTTATCGATCGTTGGAGTCGATCTCGATACGCAAGTGGAGAAAGGTCGAAACGTTGGGAAGATACGGAATAATTTTGACTTTGGAACGTCAACTGATTGAAAACTAATAAAAAAAGGTGAAGAAAAAGAGATGCGCAAGCGTACGTTACAAGCTGACAGATACGATATCTTGCAGCTGAATAAGTCTGGTTTTCGCCTGTGTTTATCTGTCAGTGAAAGCAATCAGACACTTACGAAACTACAGACAGAATAACTAACAGATAGACTTTCTGGAAGTTTATAGGGAATTGGTGTAATGGGCCCTAATACTCTTTTTTTTTTTAGTTGAAGACTTTTGTGGTTTATTGGATCATTTAATAACTCTCTTTAGATTTAACAAATTATGGTATATACAACGTGTTAATTGAATAAGCGAAACCCTCATACACCCCAAATGATTTTTATGAAAATAAATCCATTCCCGTAAAAAATCTTAAAAAAAGTTTGTTTTTATCTAGATATTGTTATTTTAAAGTTTCATCACTGTTCTAGTTTCATCGTTGTTCTAGTCCGCGCACTCCGCGCACGCCACGCATACCTTCCTCCCCTCCTCACCGCGGGCCGCCGCCGCCAGCGCGGGTATCCACAGAAGTATTTGGAGTAGAAGCGTCAAAAATTTAAATAATATAAATGAAAAAAAAAAAATACTCCTATCAAAAACCCGTGAAATTGATTCTACTTTTGATTCTGAACAAACTATTTTCTCAGTTTCGCTTATTCTGTTAACACGTTGTAGATACCAAAAAAGTTGTAAATATAAATTATGTTACGTAAAATGTCATGTACCTATTTAAATTTTACGACCCTGCGTAGCTTGATATGCCACAGCAATAAATAACAAGGGTTTATCAAATTATGTCGGGTCAAGCGAATTGTAATTTTTATTAGATTAACTCATAAGGGACGAAGGTCGGAGTTTTGTTGCGGAAATAGCCGATGGCGAAAACATGTTTGGGAACATAAATAAGCCAAAACGCTCCATGTACCTATTTTTATCTGATTAAATTTTCGATACTAATTTAAGTTAGGTATTTACGCTTCTTTTCCAATCTTATTTAGCCCTCAATGCCCCACCTAAATACAGGGTGTTAATTTAATTGCGTGCCATAGCTTAGGGGGTGTTTCAGTAACGATAAAGGAACACAAAAAAAATATTAAAATAATCCTACTTGAAAAAAAAATAAAACTTCATTGAAACTAAACTAACGCGGAGGGCAATGACCCGGACGGAGCACTGCACTATCAACGAGCCAGCGCGCGAGTATCAATGTATAAGGTAGGCACATACATAACTGAAACTCTTTCGCGCGCTTTTGAAAGCGCGGTGCTTCGGGTCATTGCCCTCTGCGTTAGTTTATGTTCAGAAGTTTTAATTTTTTTAAAGTAGGATTTTTTTTAAATTTTTTTTGTGTTCCTTTATCTTTACTGAAGCAGCCCCTAAGCTATGGCACGCAATTAAATTTACACCCTGTATAGTACAAAAAGTGTATATCCTCGTTTTTAGGTTCCTGAGCCCGAGCAAAAGGCGATTGTTTATCATAATCAACTCGTAAAAGTTTTTGTGACGACGGCGTTTTACAACACATTTGTTATGAAAGCAACGCATAACTATGTGCTCGTATCCATGGATGTTCAACGTAACTCACAGAAGATTGTGAAGTTTGATTAAAGTAACGCTTTTTGTTAATTCATAAGATTCCATAAAACGTTCACTCACACAGGGAACTCCCTCCAGAATTCAGTAAAAACACGTGGTACTTTGGAAGGGAATTACCATAGTCACCACGCTTTTGAGCGTTGCGATATGTAAGTAAGATCGTACGATACACAGAAAGTAGCTGCTGCCCATCCTCCGGTTCAAAGTCGCCTCTTACGACACCCACGGGTAGAGATGGGTTGGTACCATACTTTTCCGGCACCACATGGGCGGTGTTTTGGTCAAACTTTTAATTAGTAAGAAGATTAGCAGACTTCAGGACGAGCATGCAGCCCTTTAAGCTATTTTTTTTTCTTTAGCCTGGTTTGTCCCACTGCAGGGCAAAGGCCTCCCCTTTTTCTTTCCAATTGTCACGGTCATGAGCCATGCCCTGCCAACCCTTCATGAAGGCATCGAGGTCGTCGCGCCACCGTTTTTTAGGCCTTCCTTTACCGCGTCAGCCATCATTTTTAAATAAATGAAATTATGAAAGAACTGCAAATGTAAAGAAAAAACATTTTAATCAATAAGCTAGCTGCACTTGCCACATCATGGAATTAACAAAACCGACATGATTAATGATTAAGCAATAAAATTGTGAAGCAGTTTAAAGTAGCACGATGAAATGATTTTGTTCAAACATTTAATTATTTGAAAATAAACATATTTACACAAAAGGCGAATAAATTATCAATTGATTTTACGAATATTTCGTGTAATTTGAACTTTAGCAACCTCAGAAAATATGTCCATAACTGGACACAGACCGCACATAGGTACCACTAAAGATTTTCATACAACGAGTTCACAAGAAATACTAAACTAATAAACAAGTATCCTTCTCAAAGACCCTCAGCATCCCTTAAAACGGCTTATTCGAACAAAAAGCTATCCTTTACTTACGTAAGCCTTTCTAGCAAGCGTGCCGACCAAACTAGTTCATTACGAATTCCCACAAAGGCCCTAGAAGAGGTCCTCCAAACAAATCCCACAGTTCTGAGTAGTATTCGCTAACGGAAAATGAGGAAACAAACTGGAAAACTGATAATTAAACAAATTCCGTGGAAATCGTAACAGCAACGTGATAAGTCTCAGTCCCGATCCCTTTGCTTGTAAAGGGTTTTAATTAATTAGTATAAAACGCCCTTCTAGAGGCTTATTATACAAGGTGTTAGGGAGGGTTTCCTGAAAACTGAAAGGGCGTGCTCAGTCAACGAAACTGAACAACTTTCCCAAAGACACATTTCTGATGGGAAATGACAAAAAAAATTGACCTCTCAATACAAATTGTTCAGTCTGATCGAACAGTTTGTATGGAGAGGTCAAAATTTTATTTTCATTTCCCAGAAATTTTTCTTTGGGAAAGTTGTTCAGTTTCGTTGACTGAGCACGTCCTTTCAGTTTTCGGTACCCCGTCCCTTACACCCTGTATAAACTTTTGTTTGAGTAAGCAACCACTTTTTTATAATTTTCGTGGAATATAATCCCTAATCACGAAATTACTTACCTAAACGATTTTATAACGTAAGATAAAAACTTCGAATTTCTATCAAAAGTCATACAGAATTAAGTTCCTCAAAGTGTGTGGGGACCGACAGTACATAGATTCTGACCATGTAATTGAACAACTTTTCCCAAGGAAAACAGGTCAAAATACGAAAAAAAAATTACGACCTCCCATACAAAATGAGCTGCCAGGGTGCGTATTCCGAAGTTTTATCGGAGCTCCGATATTATCAGATTTACAACAACAATATTTACTTTGTATGGGAATTTCTTTGTCAAAGACCGAACCATAGACTAATTATCGGCGCGATAGTATCGTAGTTTCACTTCGGAATACGGCAGCGATATAGTTAGTATGGGAAGTCGAATTTTTTTTTGGTATTTCGACATAATAATGTTCAGTTTTCTTTAGGTTTCAGGAAAATTGAAATAGCATGCAATATACAGTGTGAATTTTCATTGGGTTTTTTCCCGAAGCCCTGTAATTTTACTCATGAAAACATGCAACTTTCTCAAAGAAAACAAAATTTTCCGTGACAAAACGTTTTCGACTCTCCATAGTAAAGTGGTCACGTGACCAACTCATTTTGTATGGGAAGGCGAAAATATTAAAAAAGAAAATTCTTTCTTCAGGAAAATTGCTTGTTTTCATGGATTCGGGAGCAAAACCAATAAAAATTCACGCTTTATTATTGTTTACAAAAAATACTTATTAAAATTATTCAGAAGTATAAAACAAGAAAATATTGACATCTGAAATTGTTATGTACGTACTATGGTATTCAATAAATATTCATAGTGTTGTTCAGATAATATCCGTGGTCATATTATTATGCTACTTAGCCCTAGAGCTTATGATTGTTTTTTTAGGGTAAGTGGCATATTAATACAGCATTTACAGGTAAAATATATCGCTCTCTCTAAGTAGCACATTTCTATAGAAATCTACTTACAACCTTTACAAACAAAATTCGTTTTCATCATCATCATAACATCTCAAAAAACGTCCACTGTACAACAGGAAACACCCTCCAGAATTCCAGCAATAACGCAGGGCATGGGTACAATTTGCAGAGGAAGAACCGTAAACGCCGTTAAGCGTTACTGCTGGCACCATGGACCGCGGTTGTTGGTTACCGCATTATGTATGTCGAGAAGATACGCAAAAGGACACTGCTGCCCATCCCACGTAACCTCTTAGCTGCCTTTTACGACACCCATAGGTAGAAATGGGTTGGTACTATTCTTTGCCGACACCACACGGGATTGCACGGGAACCCTCGGCGAGCGAGTCCAACTCGCACTTGACTGGTTTTTTATTTCACTTCCATAAAGTTTCGCTCACTAAAAGATCTTCATTTTCAGTTTGAAATTGGTTGAAATTGGTTGGTTTTTAACATCAATACTGAAACAGTACAAATAACCACTCATTCTTTTCTAAAGTTTTACACGTGGACTACCAAATACTTTCGCTCCATTAGTACTTACATAATATCCACAAATTGACAGACACGTTACGTCTATCATCATTACAATACTAATGTAGATAATATTACTTTAGATATAAGGGTAAAGATATGATTATTCCGAAACCCAGACAAATTAGATTTAGTCAAAAATATGTTGTTCCTTTGAAAAATTGGTCTTTGTAAATGGTATCACTGTTTCATTGAATAAGTATTAATAATGACTAGTCTAACAAAAATAGTTATCCTTTTTGGACTTATCCCGAAAATGCCCTGGTATTCATAGGAAAAGTCAGAATAAGGTTGAGTAGTAGATAGAGCCCGAGTGTCCTGATCACCGAACAGAAAACAGAAACAAAAGAAGAGCTGTCCTGTGGTAAAGTTTGGTACTCGGTCTGGAATTTCTGGGTTCGATTTCTCTTGGGTTCACCGTTTAAACAAAAATCACCCCAGTTTGACAGGATGAATCACCTGATCGTCTAATAAATCCAGACAAGTGCGAGTCAAACTCGCACACTAAGGGTTCCGTACCGGTCAACCATAAGATCTACAAGCTCTACAATCATGCCCTTTGATTTTAGACCATCTTTATTATGTATGAGCTTGAACCTTAATTGATTGTAAATAGTTGTGAGAAAAGTTGTAAGTAATCCTACTAATATTATAAACGCGAAAGTTTGTAAACATGTAATATGTATGGATGAATGTATGTTTGTTACTCTTTCACGTAAAAACTACTGGATGGATTTTAATGAAACTTTACAATAATATAGCTTATGCACCTGAATAACACATAGGCTACCATTTATAAACCTGCGCAGACGAAGTCGCGGGCACCAGCTAGTATTTAATAATTTTAGACTTTTTCAATTGCTGGTGCTTGAGACCTAGCTTCTTGCCAAATTTCATGATTCTAGGTCAACGGGAAGTCCATAGCTTTAGGCTTGGTTTATAAATGTATGGGGAAAGGGGACATAAATGGCCGTATCTTTTGATTGTGTGGTCTTAGGAGCTTGAAGTTTTCACATATTCAAGGATCCATGGATCATAATATTCAATATAAATCTCAACCACATACCTTTTCCCGTGTGTAAGTAAAAGGGGCTTGCCTGGCAGGAATACAGAAAGACAGACGGACAACAAAGTGATTCTATAAGGGTTCCATTTTTTTTCCTTATTTAGTACGAAACCCTAAATAAATTCTTGCTCCAGAAGGCACGTTAAGCCGATGGTTCTGTCCTGGCTAATATTTACGGAACAAGTCGTTAGCCAGATGCTTTTCGGGACTCAACATCTCAGACACTAGAGTTAGTGGGGTTGTTGTTCATCGATCTCACAATCAACACGATATGTTGATAATGAAGAGCATGTTTAAGGTAAGCGTAAGCCAAGACGCAGATGGCGCTGGGCAGGGCAGAACGCGTCTTCCCTCTCGCTTTATTACGAAGCAAACTAAAAGACAGAGAAGAAAGAGAGAGAGATAAAAAAGAGTATAAAGAAAAGAGTAAGCCCATTGACAATAAAAGACAGAACTGTTCTGTGCTGCTCTACGCCGTCCCTTTACACCTTATAAGACTTCATTTTCAAACCAAACAGAAAAATCCTTAAACAAAGCCTATAACAATGCAATTTGAAATAACCTCGTGTTACAAGTAAGCTCGATGTTATTATTGGAATGGAGAGGGAACAAGAAAGTATAGAATTACTTCAGAGTTGATTGTAAGTTCAAACAATCGAAGACAATTTTCTGCAAAGAATATTGTAGGCTTCGTGTAACGTGGTAGGTACCTATTGGTTCTGCTTTTGTTGAAATTCTTCAAACAAACGGATATAATGAATGTGAGTTATCATTTAGTAAACGTGTTTCAAACAGGATTTTATTGTGATAAGAAAAATTTAATATGACACAAAAAGTTATTATTTTTTTCAGATTCCGACCTACACACAAATGATCCTCAGGGAAAGTTATTTAGTTTTGTGGTCTTATTGACAGAAGTACTAGTAACCGCATTCCTTTCAGTATCTTTTATAAAACGCAGTGGGTTGGATTCTTGGCAATTGGACCTGAATCCATTATACCTATACTGGCGAGGCAAATTCGTACGCTGCTTAGCACAAGGACTAAATGCCAACACGAAACCAACTGGACCAGTCAAAACACGTGCCGGCAAGCGAGGAAAGCCTTGCCTAGCATGAACAGTCATCTGTCCCGCAAGCTGTTACGTCTCAGTAAACTCCAACTTAGACTGGCAACCGCCGCTGTTACTGGTCACGGATCTTTTAACAAACATCTCTTTGTATTAGGAATTACTGCCATAGTCTTCTTTGCAGAGCCTGCTTGAAGACAAATCAAACAGCTGCTCAAGTCCTACTGGACTACACGAAGTTAGCCACATACAGGGTAAAGTACCTTGGTGTTCCCGGGGGCCTTTCTAAAGAGGTGAGCTGGGCATTCTTCAGAAAATCGGGTGGCTCGAGTAGTTCGCTGTCGTAACCACACGCAAAATAGGCGCATTGACGTCGAGTTGCGGAAACCTTCCCAACGCACAACAACAACTCTCTCTCTAAAGGACATAAGTCGAACGAATAATTTGATGTTCCATACACATTGTATCAGCTGAGAGCGCATTATTTATGGGAAATCAAATGTTCCATTTTCGACTTATATTTATCAGGGAAAAATGTTCAATATTATGGTCCGAGTAACATACTCAATAAAACGCAGCTTTGATCCTATTCTGCCTCAGCACCCTATACACCGTTATTTTTATATCACCCCAGATATTTTTAGACGCTTATCTGCTTATGGAACTGAACAACTTTTCCCAAGATACATAGGTCGAAATACGAATAAGGAGATACGCGTCTTAAAATATCCGGGGGGTCTTAAAATACATATGTTCCCTGTGAAAAGTTATTCAGTTTCATAGTTAGATTCTACCGTTTAAGTTTGTACAGTCGGACGGTATTGACATAATAACTTTAATATATTATTCGTAGATGTAGGTCGAATAGTAGAATACAGGATAATTAATACTAATTCGTCAACCTCCTCGGCAGTCTAGTCGGCCAATTAACTACCTACTAGAAGTAGTAACTGGTACCAGTACTAATTGTCCTCTGGTTGTTGTCAGGTGGTCGTTGGATCAGAGTCACTCTAGCACATACACCAAACCAACGAACGACAATCAATAGTGGCGTGTATAACCTACAGTCTAAATGAAGTAGCCTGATTAAATCGACAACAAAAGAAAAGAACTATGCTTGAGAGCAGGACGCAGCGATACTTGTCTCTGTCACTCCTATATAATACGCATCGTTTCGTCCTTCTGTTATACTGCTACTGTCATTCTAATCAAGCTCATGTTTGGTGTGTTTTATTAGGATTAGTGGACGTTGAGAAGTGATAAAAGCCTTAGCTAGAAAAAACCCGGTTTAGTGCGAGTCGGACCCTCGCACCGAGGGTTCCAATATGCCTAATTTTTTAAAGTAATAAAGTTCAAGGAAAGTTTTTTTTTCAATTGTCTAAAAAACTATGCTGTTTAGAGAGATTTTTTTATTTTAATTGTAATATTTACATATACGTCTGTTGACTACAATTAATTCTGATTTTTCCTTTATCAAACTACGGAGATAAGGGGGTGGGGGATGGTATATTTTTTAGAAATTTTTCATCATTACTTGAAAATACAAAAATCTATTTTGGAATGCACAAGTGAAGCCTTTTCACTCGACCTAAGTCGTAACGACAATTTAAAATTTTCGACTCATTGTACATTCTGTTTTAATACCAAATTTATATTTTTCTTTGAAACTTTGTGTGCAATAAAAAATATTGTGTTGTAAAAATATTTTTACAATTCTATTGCTTAATAAGGTTGAGCAATCACATTCCAAAACTATTCCAAATTTCAAGTCTACAACATGAGTGGTTGCTGAGATAAAACTAGTGACAGACAGACAAAGTCGCACCATAAGGGTTCCGGTTGTACCATTATGGTTCGGAACCCTAAAATAGCATTTTCATTAGTTTATTCACAAAAAAAATTGGCTCAGTTTAATACAGGGAAAGTTGTAAATTGTTGTGTACTGAGTAAATTTCATTAGCTTATTCACCAAAAAAAAATCGCTCAGTCTAAAAGGGAAAGTCGTAAAATGTTGTGGTCTGAAGAACATGCAATTTTTTTTTAAATGATTATAAAATAACCCTGTTTAGGTATGTTAGTACTTTACTCGCCGATATAACTAAAAGTCTTGGCGTTTAAATGAATATCGGGGTGTAAGCGCGGTGTTATCATTTTAGATTCAGGTGAACGCTTAAACTCTTAATTAAGCTTTAAAACTGTGCTTACTGGTGGTCGTTTTAAAGTTAATAGCCCATTGTTGGAAACTGGAAACCATTAAGTAAAGCCAATTGACTTGGAGCAAGCTCTGCAGCTCTGATGTTTACTTGTTTAAGCCTTGAACCAGTAAACATCGCAACTATAAGGGAAGTATGATATATATGACAGGTGCTGTAGTATTTAGGGTTCCGTATCCAATGGGTGCTAACGAAACCCTAATACTAACACTACGTCGTCTGTGTCCATCCGACCTGAGCCCTCCAGTCCTGCCTGGCTATTAAGCCCGTCGAAATTCTGCAAAATATTTTATTTTATTTGGGATGCTTACAGCCATATTTACAATTAGAGTAATTTTTTTTTATTGCTATGTAAGCCAATGACAAAATTCCACATGTGTATGTAAAAATAAAACTTTAGTAACAATCAAAGTATGTTAAGTATAAAATTACTTAAATATTATAAAAAAAAAAAGAATTTAATCCCAACTCAGAACAAAGTTTGTAATAAGTGCACTTTAGCGCTATTAACATTATAACAAAAGAAATCAAATCGACTATCATGATTGAGTTTATTGAATCGCCTCATGCTACGCAAAAGAAAACTATACAATCTACTATATATTGACTATGGCTAGATGGTATATAAAACAAGAGAGATTTTCTAAGTCTATATTACGACGGATATGCTATAATGGGTGTAAATAGTTAGGGTGCTGGCTGCAATTTAGGTATATGATTTGCTCATGTTTCATATTAATAGGGATGATAGATCAGCTCAATACGAATTGATTTGGTCCTAACAAGTTTTTCTGTGCGTCGCTGCGTTTTTAAGTTATAGCAAAAAAAATAAAAATAAGATACTAAATAATCCTTTTTTGTCTGCCTTTGTGGCTGCTGTTTAAAATACTTCTGAAGATGTAGAAAGTCGAAGAGGCAGACATGTAGGGCTCGGCATTATCACGGGACGAAGCAGTGAATTTTTTGCATTTTCAAGCGCTGTAACTTTACAACGCAGGGCTATTATGGTGGCAGACCATTTTTCTGGGGTCCTATACATTGTGTTTAATCGGACAGTCATAGTCTGCCAGGTGTACGTTTCATTGTAAAATTTCTAAATTGTTAAAACTTAATTCCTCAAATCGCAGGGGTGTGGATGTCTGCCAATATTTTTTGTAGCTTTTAGAGGATGCTTCTTATCATCAGACAAAGAGGAAGACATGAGCAAATGATATAGAAATTTGACCATCATCACCCTTACTAAAAGGACAGTTTTCCAAAAACTGAAAGGGCGTGATCGATCAGTCAACATAGTGGCGTAACTGAACAATTGTTAGTGAATAAAACTTTCAGGAAGTGAAAAAAATCGGTTTCTCCATACAAACAGTACAATTAAGTTAGCCATTTTCTATGGAGAGGATTTTTTTTTCTGAAGGTTTTATGCACTGATAATTGTGCAGTTACGTTGACTCATGTTCATGACAATGATCATGCCCTTTCAGTGTTTATAAATCTGTTCCTTACACCATGTATACCTTGTGTTTAATACATACATATCATACGTACTGTTCTCAAAAAAGTTGTACTATCTATCTGAAGGGGTTGATATCTGCGGTTTGTGTAAATTATTTGTGTAAGTTTAATGTGTCAATGCTTGCGGGGTTGGGGCTGTCTGAATGAACCGTTTGCATTGAAACTAAGCATATATGTTGCATGAAAGGAAGCCAAATTCCCGTTTTTGTTGCTACCGCTTGAAACTTCGCGTACCTTCTGCCTAAGTTAACTGTCTGATTAACGCGGTTTTGAAAACCCTGTTTTAATCAGTTACGTAGTTTGTGAGTTATTTGCACCGCCACTTGAACTTCTCGAACCTTCTGTTTGAGTGAACTGTTTGCAGTTTATATAATGCACGACAGTATGTCAAACACGTTATTGAAAATACCCTTTGAATTGGTTTAGTGGTTTGTGAGTTATTGTCACACAATTAGCTTGATACTTTACATTAGTGTAGCATCTGATTGAGTAAACCGATTTAAATGAAACATAGCCTCGTAGCTCGGAGCTAAGTTTTATCTACTCGTGAAAACCTTGAGAAAATCTGTTCAGTAGTTTCGGAGGTTAGTGCAAGAAGAGAGAAAGACAGATAGACAAAAAACCAATTTTTTGTGTTTATCAGTCGTTTCTTATCGCCTATAACTCTCATTTTTTGATTAATTTATAGAAACTACAGACACACGTTTTCTGCTGTTTTATTTTATGTATAGATGTGGATGAAGTCGGGAGCAAAAGCTAGTCACTAAATAAATCAATGTACCGAAAAAACTAAACTAATGTTTTATACATACCATAACAAATTGTCGCAGCGGTGGCGTGGGTGTATCCGTGAAAAGATGAAATGAATATTTTAACAGTGATAATGGACAGCTGACCAATGAAAAATAAAAACGTTATAATTATTAAATACTACGATTGAATCGAACATGGAGTGGAAATGAAAGTGAACGGCGACAAATTTGGATGCTTTTGTGACTGTCTAAGCTAGTTTTAGTGTTTAATTAAAGTACAATACGACACTATAAAGTACGATATAGGCTAGGGGCAAATTGCCCAAAATTTGAATAAAATAATCAGTCAGCGAAAATTAACAACTTTCTCCAAATATGATAATAATGATGAAATAATATAAGGACCATTTTACGTTGTGCGATCATGAAAGCTAATCATAGAAGCATTTAGTGTTCATAATTTTTATTATTTTTCAAAGGATATATCCCATTTTTCGCTTCTATTGTAACGACCGGTCGTCTATATCGTTTATACGCCTATTACCATTTATCAAACTATAGAATGGAAAAATTTTACTTTAAAATTGGGTGTGGAATCGAGTGCTGGTCGGACGAAGTTGAATAAATTATTTTACATCTGAATGGGTATATGAAGTCTTATTTGTTAGTAAAATGATAAACTACGTCAGTTTGAATTAGAGGCATTTTTATTTTAGTTTTGTAATCAAAACCCATGTAGCTCTGGGGTCTGAGACGAGTGGCTTTCTTTTATCGCAAACGATATAAAATAGAATAAAAATGTATGAGATTGACATTAGCTGTCACGCAATGTTTCGTTAGCTAATGTCAATTCCGTACATTTGCATTCTATTCTACTAGCGTTTGCGATGGTAGAAAGCCGCTTGACTCAGGGCCCTGGACGCTCATTAATACTGGTAATACTGTTAGTGATCGCGAAACTCTCAAACTCATCTGGATTCTGCAACCCAGAGGGCGACCCAGACTCAATCTTACAAAAAGTTTTTCCAGGTTACACGTAGTTACTAACCTTGTACTAAAATATATACCTACATACATATCCTACAAATTTCAATCTATCGACCCGCTATTTAGGACATTTCTGAAACAATTTCAGTCCATGTCACCTTGTACCAAGAAATCAAATATTCAAATGTGTTCCCATTCCCACCAACGATTCGAAATAAACAAAGGCGTTTTCTAACAAAATAAGTAATTCAATACATCAATGTATTCCATTACGCATAGGGAAAGCTAAGAACCTATCTCATATGTGTACTTTGGTACTGTATCAAAGAAACTGGATTTATAAAGGTTTTCTGTAATAAATTTTTATTATTATGATCTACACCGTATTCTTCGTATCATTGATCAAACACAAACTAAATATTTACCTTCGAAATTTTTGCAACTGCTATGGCGTTATCTGATGCCTCTCACAGTTCCTCGTCAGTGCTGGTAGACGGGCACCGTGGACAAGAGAGCAAATGCGCCATGTTTTGAGACGGAGCTCTACAATCACAGTGCTTTAGCAGCTGGTCGGTGACGCCCCATCTCAATATGTTTTCTCTGCAGTGGCTAACCTTAATTTGCAGACGATTTAGCGACTTCCAGGCTGGTCACAGTTTGTGCCCTGGTTGCAGTGTTTCTGCGGATGCAATAGGCCTTAATGGGACTGAACATTTCCCTTATGATGATGGAGTCAAAGACAGCGGTAAGGTTTTTTGCTAAAGCGAACAAAAACGTAGTGTTAATAATTTTGTAATTTCCTAAAGTCATCAATGATCATCATTGCTATATGAGAAACCATATGAGGGTATTTATCTATTTAGATACCCTCATATTTTTCTCCGGAGTCAGCTACCTAGATAGGGGCAAACTAGAGCCATTCTTAGATTAGGCTTTAACAGGTGAGTGGCCAACTCATACTTCCACGCAAGCCGCGTTTCTCGAAGGGCCAACCTGACTGTCAGTGAGATCAGAGATTTCAATCCATTACCAGTAGTCTCTGTCTTAGCTAAATAGCTACAAACAGTGACGGTAGCCGGGACCAATTGCGTAGCGTGCTTTCCAAAGCACGGTAAATGCTAAGGCTACAACGCTCAAATTGTGCCACCCATCTAAGTTTAGATCTCGCCAAACGTTACTTAATTTTTGTGGTCTACCTACCTTTCAGCATCAGCGCTATCTAAAGAAAGAGATCAACTATCATTCGGCCACCAGCGCTTTCTAAAGAAAGAGAACAACTACCATATCGCCACCAGCGCTTTCTACAGAAAGAGAGCAACTACCATTCAGCCACCAGCGCTTTCTAAAGAAAAAGAGCAACTACCATTGGGCCAACAGTGCTTTCTAAAGAAAGACAGCAACTACCATTCGGCCACCAGCGCTTTTAAAAAAAAGAGAGCAACTACCATTCGGCCACCAGTGCTTTCTACAGAAAGAGAGCAACTACTATTCGGCCACCAGCGCTTTAAAAAAAGAGAGCAACTACCATTCGGCCACTAGCACTTTCTAAAGAAAGAGAGCAACTACCATTCAGCCACCAGTGCCTTTCAAAGAAAGAGAGCAACTAGCATTCGGCCACTAGCGCTTTCTAAAGAAAGAGAGCAACTATCAGTTAGCAACCAGCACTTTCTAAAGAAAGAGAGTAACTACTATTCAGTCACCACCGCTTTCTAAAGAAAGAAAGCAACTACTATTTGGCCACCAGCACTATCTAAAGAAAGAGAGCAACTGCTGTTCGGCCACCACCGCTTTGTAAAGAAAGAGAACAACTACCATTAGGCCACCAGCGGTTTCGAAAGAAAGAGAGAAACTACCATTCGGCCACCAGCGTTAACCAAAGAAAGAGAGGAACTACCATTCGGCCACCAGTGCTTTCTAAAGAAAGAGACAAACTACCATTCAGCCACCAGCGCTAACCAAAGAAAGAGAGCAACTACCATTCGTCCACCAGCACTTTTTAAAGAAAGAGAGCAACTAACATATCGCCACCAGCGCTTTGTACAGAAAGAGAGAAACTACCATTCGGCCACCAGCGCTTTCTACAGAAAGAGAGCAACTACCACTCGGCCACCACTACACAAAACAAAACATTCATTATAACCACGAGTAATAATGGGTGACCTCGTTCCATCGTCGATCTCATTGTCCTCAGAGCTATATTGACATAGTGTTCAATAAAAAAAGTTATGGGTTTAAATCTTTTATAGTTTACACTGGGTTAATAATTAAATAAGAAATTGTGGATTGGACATTTTGCTTCAAACATATATATATTTATGTAATTTACATTCAAAAGTACTAACAATAATGTCGCTTGGATGTACGATGAAATCAAAACAACCCCTTTCAATGTTTCAAAGAACCTCATTATGCATTTACACATTCTCCCACCATACATTAAAATAAGTAATACAGCGGAATACGTCGGAATATAGAATCAAATAAACGTAAAAACGCGACGAAATTTATTGTTTTATTTCGTCAACCGCGTAATTCGAATACTCATTCATGAATAATAAAATTTCCAATGTTTCCCTGTGTACTGTACGGTTCGCAGAATATTACAACGTGTTACAAAAAAAGGTTTGGATCATCGCATTCGGTTCACTCAAACGGAAGTTATGCGAGCGTGGCCAAGCCGCTTTCAACATTGTATTCGTGTCTTATGTTCGAGTGAACCGATTACGATGAAACAAAGCTTGAATTACATCATCGAAAAATTCGTTTGAATCGGTTGAGTCAATTGAGTAACCAGCAAAGGCGCAATCTCCACGCGAACGAAGTCGTGGGCACAGCTAGTACGATAAATTATATTTTACATGTTCCTACATATTGTAATTTCAACAGCTCATGTCCCAGTTTCACGAACATACTTGTAATTTACAAGAATAAAATGAAAGAAGGAAAATGACGGTCAAATAAGCACATAATTACATCCCATTACACACTTGTTAAGCAAGACCATAGAGACAAAGGGAAAGACGAAAACCGGGAATATGAAGCTGTAGACATATTAGCGAAAAGTAAAATAATCTCTTCCCGAAGCCGAAGCTTAACATCTTCGTTTTTGCGAAAAAATACTCAAAACACATAAAATTTCCAAATTTTGCCTTCCCGTACTAAGTTAAGCGATCAGCTGTTTTTTTTTTATTGAAAATGGGCTTACTCTTGACCACGATCTAGTCTTGTAGACAGAGATGAGGTCGACGATAGAACGAGCTTGCCCAGAAGAAGCCTATTCACTCGCGACTTGAAGAGATTCGAGTTATATGAACTCGGGAACACAGACGCAGGCAGAGAATTCCACTGTTTAGCCGTGCGCATTATAAAAGATGTTTCAAAGCGTTTCAGATCGAGTTAGTATGGGAGAGCCATATTTTTTTTGAGATTTGACTATGGGTTCCCTGGGGGAAAGTTGTTCAGTTTGACGAGTAGAAACACCCCTTGAAGCGGTGGCATATTATTTAGAAGCACCTTATATATTGTATTCGTAAAAAAAAAAGTTTTTCGTATTTTCTCAAAAATGTAAGTACTCTCACTATCACTTACACATAATAAAAAGCAAGTTTCCAAAAATGTCCGTCCGTCGGTTGGTCAGTCTGTCCGTCATGCTTTGGCCTATAGCAGCTAAACGAATAGTCCGATTGACTCTGCATATTGTATAACTAAGAATATCCATGCAAGGTATCTTTTAGCAGTATCCATAGGTCGTGGAAGTTCATATAAGGGGTGTTACCTTACTACTAAAATATAAAAAAAAATATTTACTTCGGTTTCATTGAGTTCATTTTAAAGTTTTATCATGTATATTTCATTCAAACATTTTTACATAAATCTAGTATAAGTAAGTTTGTATTTTCATATTATTTGTATGAAATTACAAACTTAAGTTTGCAGTTGATATTATTTTACTATTTACTACCCGTAAATATAAACTATAATCTAGTAATTAGAACATTCGGCTCTTGATCCGGAGGTTTTGGATTCGATTCCCGGTGGTGCCACTGTGGTGGGGAATGATGACTCGTATATCGCAAGAAAGTAAGTGCAGTGCTGCTGTACCATTTATTTCTTCAAAAGTCAACATAAACGGTGTCCTTACACCGGTATTAGACTGTCCCCTGAAAGCCTTTCTCTCCTCTGATATTGGGTTCAGCCACTAGGTCTTCGCCATCATCACGCCTAGTTGGTCCCAGGATCTTCCGGAAAATCATCCCCTCTGCCACTAAAAGCTTACTTTTCTTTTTTTGTCAGTTACAATGATTCACATCCGTACATCAAAATTAATCTAATAACAGTTTTGTAGATCCGAATCTTGGTTTTCCTGCCAATTATCGTGAACACTAGGACTTTGTGGAGAGCTGCTGAGCATCTTAATTTTGAAAAGTACAGTTCTTTAAAAAATATTGGGTATTTGAAAGTCCTTTCAAAAGACAAAGAATCAAAATCGATATTCCTATAATGCTAGGATATATAATATCTCTTTATGTTATGACGTAATTTTAACAACGTCGCTTCACAAACAAAGCGGCTATTTGCGTTTTCCGTGCCTCATGAGGAACTTTATGCCGTCGGTCCTCGCAGCTAGCTTTTTTAAGGTTTTGGCCAATTATTTGGGTCACTCTATGTAAAAAGCAGTTTCCTAGATAAAAGAGCCGATTCAGTAGAGAAATGACGAATAATTAGCAATGGTGAATGTTGACCGTCATAAATGATGTGTGTCTGCAAACCGATTTAGTTAGAATCACACCACAGAGAGAGCTACAAGTATATACTATCTAGTATGTCTACCTATGTTTGTTCACAACGTTCGCACTTGAGATAGCTAGCTGAAACAGCTAATAAACAAACCGAGTCGGCGAATAAAAAGCATTTCTGGATGTTCACGGAGGATTTATCGCGCGCTGTGAGAAATGTACGCGCAAGGCGGTGATTCTCGGGCGATATTGCGAAATACGATGCGTAATAAGTTGCGAGGATTAGTTGGACTAATTCAGCGATTCTATTCATTAAAAGGTGTATGGGACAGGTCCGAAAACTAAAAGGGCATGATCATGAGAAACAGTCCAATCAAGTTTGCGATTTTGTATGGAATGGCCGATTTTTTTCCATTTCCTGAAAATTTTAGTCACTGAAAATTTTTCAGTTGCGTTGACTAATCATGCTCTTTCAGCTCGCAGAAACTTGTCCCATCACACCTTGTACTTACAACTACAATACCAAGATTTTGGGGGCGAAAAATCGATCTATTTAGGTATTTAGATATGACAAAGAAATTAATCATGTTGACTTTATCGAATTGGGATTTGTACCTGTAAATGATAATGTCTTGTTGGATGCCAAATAAAAAAAATAGTAATAATAAAATTTCTGGGGAAATTAGTTTTCTTCGTTTTTATTGCGATATAGGAAACCATACAGCGCCATCTATTGGCTCGATTTGGTGTAAAAATATTTCGAGACGAGGATCGATCCCATTGGTCACCCAGGTGCAGGTGCACGATAGCAAGCACGTAGGAACAAAACTATTATAAGCTGAACCAGCGCTACACTAGAAACGCCTGAAACCAGAGACCCGCTCAAGGTCAAAGTGTTTCCACCGACAAGCAGCCGTGTACATACAGTATCTATGACTACTACTATAATATTACAAACACCAGCATCAGCTCTTTTAAATATTCTGGTAAAATAGAAGTCCCAGGAAACAAGGGAAGTATGTCAAGATCGTAGGAGGTGGAGAACTGTGGGCTCTGCCTACCCTGACGGGAACAAGGCGTGGTCTTATGTATGTATGAAAAAGCCCCAGTTAGAAACACTTGAATTTACAGCAATGTTGGCTAGCGAACTCTAGATTAAGGCTAATGAAAATATATTCGCATGCTTAAGCTGATGATTAATGTTAAGTCGACTTTACACGGATTAAAAACTCTATTTATGTTGTGATTTGTTAACACGAAAAATAATAAACTTTTCCGTATTGTGGGTGTACAATGCCGCGGCTCAGTACTCCCGTGTGATTTACGTTCCACACGGTACCGTGCCGCCACTGCGGGGCGCAAAACACCAACCTATAGTCGACTACTGTTATACGACTGTACAGAAAAGTAAGTTTCTGAGTAAGAAAAGTGAAGAATGGCGTATATGTTTCAAAGCGTATGTCAAAAGCTACAAAAGCATTATCATTTGTTAAAGAGAATGTGAGGTGAGACGCATGAATGAAAAAAAAACACGCTGTATTTCCTGCGGCAATGTTATACAGGGTGTAGGGAAGATTTCTGAAAACTAAAAGGGCATGATCAGTCTACTAAACTGGGCCACATATTTTAGCGAATGACATGTTAATAAATCTGCATCTCCATCCAAAATTGTTAACTTGATTAGATAGTTTTATCGAGAAGCCGATATTTTTTTTCATTTCCTGAAAGTTTTATTCGCTGATAGTTGTAAAATTTCGTTGACTGATCATGCCCTGTGTACTATTTTTGTTTGATCTCAGCATTGAGCCTTAATAATTAATAATGAAATATTGCTAGCCATTTGCCTTAAAAACTCATTACGACAGGGTTTTTTAGAGGGACGACATAAGGGTTTTTTTAGAGGGTTAATCCAGAAGTTTTCCACGTCTGTATAGTCACTAAGTACTATTAAAAGCCGATCAAACTTGACACATAAACGTAATAGTACAAAGTACACGAAAAAACAATGGTACAAAGTGCAATGTGTAAGCTTGATGAGCTCTTGACAGCACCTCGAAAAAACAAACCGGCCAAGTGCGAGTCGGACTCGCACCCTAAGGGTTCCGTACCTATCTACCATATGATATACTAAAAGCTTTTGCTCTTTGATTTTAAAAACTCCGCGACCATCCAACATGACCCCTCTTTCGTAGAAAAGTTCTTGAAACGGGAGCTCACCTTAATTGGTTAATATTAGTTGTGAGAATTTTTTTATTGTTTAATTATTTTAGACTTTTCCCTTTATTTGTACTGTGAGACCTAGCTTCTTGCCAAATTTCATAATTTTAGGTCAGCGGGAAGTTCCCTGTAGGTTTTGCTTTTTTGCATAAATGTATGGAAATGAGGAAATAAAAAGCTATATCTGCGTCGTTGATTGTGTCGTTGTAAAAAATCGAAATTTTCAGATCTTGTGTGGTTTATGGACCTTAATATTCGTTATCGATTTCAACCTAATACCTCTTCTCGTTCGTGAAAAAAAGGGTCTTGACAGACAGACAGACGGACAACAAAGTGATCCGATAAGGGTTCCGTTTTTTTATTTTGAGGTACGGAACCCTAAAAATTGTAGATTATAAAATGTTAAAGAAGACAAAGAAGTTGCAGAGGATGGGGAAGCGTAGTATAGAGGTTACTGCATCTACAAGAGCGTAAATAAGAAGAAGAGGAATAAAATAAAAAGTTCTTTATGTCATGATTATGACACTCGGTACCATTTATTTAGGTACAGGCCTATCATCACGTCACAATGTCACTTTGTTGGTCCAACATCTGACCAAAATAATGAAATTTCGTTTTTCTATCAAAAATTACTTTCTCATATTTTTAGGGTTCCGTACCTCAAAAGAAAAAAACGGAACCCTTATAGGATCATTTTGTTGTCCGTCTGTCTGTCTGTTTGTCTGTTTGTCAAGACCCTTTATCTCACGAACGGGTGAAGGGATTAGGTTGAAATTAATACCATATGTTAGGGTCTATGAACCACACAAGATCTGAAAATTTAAATTTTTTACAAAGACGCAATCAAAAGATATGGCATTTTATGTCCTCATCTCCATACATTTATGCACTCAAGCAAAACCTACAGGGTACTTCTCGTTGACCTAAAATTATGAAATTTGGCAAGAAGCTAGGTCTCACAGTAAAAATAAAGGGTACAAATAAAGGGTCTGAAATCATTAAATATTACAACTTTTCTCACAACTAATGGTAACCAATTGTGGTGAGCTCCCGTTTCAAGAACATTCATATAAGAGAGGGGTCAAGTTGGATGGTCGCGGAGGCGATTTTTGTTTTAGTTCTATTTTAAAAACGGAAACACTTACAAACTTTAAAATTGGTATGTTTATAGTGCATAAGCTATAAAATAACAACAAATAATAAAATTTGGTCAAGCGCGTGACGGACTCAAAAAATCTAGCACATTAACTTACTGAAATTTCAGCTAATACAATTATGATTATGTGGTGGTACGGAACCCTCGGTGCGCGAGTCCGACTCGCACTTGGCCGTTTTTTTTTTCTTCGTCATTCAATACAATCCAATAAATAACACGGCATAACCAGGCCTAAATAACATAAAAATATAAAAAAAATGATTTTACCGCCATGGTTTTTATTTTGTATGGCTAAGTTTTTAACCGCATGTTCGGAAGACCGTATCTCAACCATATACTCGTAACTCTATGCCCGGTACAATAAGTCCGTTTCGTGGATTATGCAAATTGTTTGAACAGTGGTAATTTCTACCAATTTGTAGAGGCTTTAGAGGGTCCGATTTGATCCTAAGCGGTCACGTTTCATAATAATGCACACGACGCATCGCTAATTAGTCTACTATTATGAGGATTAATGAGTGTTGCGAAACAGTCAACGCAGTACTTATTCCGGTAACTTTGTGGTGTAAAATATAATGAAGTGACTTAAATAGAAGTTTGATATCTCGAACAAAAATTCTATATTAGCGAGTGAGACTCATTATCTTATTTAAGGTATTTTTTTATAATTTTTCAACCTAAAGTAAAGCCACTCTAATAGGTCCGTTTTGACAGCTGTCAAACGTATGAAAAATTATAACCTGTAAAGAAAAACTAACCCTACGTTTAGGTGTTAAGGAGACGTCAAAACGGACTTTATTGAACGTCAAAAATTATAGATATTGTGGTGTACAGCCGGCAATGCTAGTGGCCAGCTTGGACAATGGCTGTCAACGCATCGACCACTACCGAGACCATGGGCGAGGCAGTCAGTCTCCGTCAGGCCGCGCTACGGTGCACACGTCTACTTGATAAAATAGTGTTATTGATTGTAGCATTGATATGTCAATCTCTTTACTATTATTATACCATACTGCGTGAATGTAATAGTGTGTTATTACTGAAATATGTCCCCAATAACAAGAGGCCCGACGGAGACACCACAAATGGCGACAAGGATGAAAACCGTAAGTAACTACAAATAAGTTCAAAAAATTTGGTAAAATGAAAGGAATATTTACGAGGTAGATGTTCAAAAAAACAAAATGTCAACTTATGTGCATGTTAAAACGAAAGTATTATCTTTGTCCTATAAATTACAAACAATAAAATAATATTGGTTATCATAACAGAGAACAATGAATTTGTAAGGATAATCGATGCAACAAGTAACGATCCATATGCCTTTGCTGTAATTACTATTATTACGGGGTGCCTGTGCGATCAAGCTCTATTCGTTTACATGCTAAATCAATTTTTCAAGCCCTACCTATAAACTGTTAGTCTTTTTCAAAAACGCAATTGCGAAAAAACAAATATAAAATTAATGCTTGAAGGGTAGGTAATCATAATGTATATAATTTTATTGTAACAAAAAAGTTGCAAGTAAACGAGATTCAACGTGTATTTTATGTTTCGGAATTTGTGAATACCTACATATTTAGTTTAAATATTTGTATGCTAAACGGGGCTTAAGTTGGAATGGCTTACTCCTAACCAGTAAACCAAACCATAGAGTTACCATTATAGGTTAAAATGTAGGTAATATGAACAATACCCACATAATTATTTAACAATTCCGTAATAGACTGAATCGGTTTTCATTCCCTTTTGTTTAAGTAAGTGGGGGTAGTCGTAAGAAAAAATATGTAATTATCAGGCAGAAAAGGGCAGTAAATAGTATGTTCATATTTCTTGCATCACTAATATTATGAAACTCAAAGAATAGCCACGCATAATGAACTAAATATAAAGAGAATAAGGGAGTCTAGATGCGAAAGCATAGTGGGAAGTGCATTGGATTCGTGCTGTTTCTGGTATTTGTTGTATGTAAATACAACCCATACTGGTTAATCCAGTACAAGGGTGCGGGTTCAATTCCGGCTCGCGTCTTAAAAGACTTTCCATATTCATAAAGGTAATATGCGTGGGCGAATGGCATGTGTTGTTTTGGGCCATGGTATGAAAGAGTGCCATGAAGTGTCAAAGAACACTACAATAAATTGTATCATGGGTCAAAAGACGCCACGATTGAAAAAACAATTAAAACAAGGAAGGAAACAAACAAAGCAACACATGGCCACTCGTTATATTCACAGCCAACCTAAGGTCGTGAGAGAAAATGTTTGTTTAGCGGGACACAAGTGTGCAGTGAGAATTTCAAAAAGAAAATATAATATATTTTACACGTATATACTACTTAAACTAATATACTACTAACTCCTTTATAACCACATGTGGTGACAATTTTATTTTTGTCAGAGTCAAAGTCAGTTCAAACATGCTGAGTATTTGGAGGTGGTATGGAAAAACTTCCTACCTATAGTTTGAACTTTAAATAGTTTATGATACCGTACAATTTTCAATATCACTTGGTGTAACTACTCGTACTAACATCGGTATGTATTCAATGTTCTCACTTAAACTGGAAGGTACGCTACATAGACAAAATGTGTATTTTCATTTATCACATCTTAAAGTTACCTTGATTCTATTCTATGGGCCTAGACAACCACAAATAATACCTACCTACCTACCTATTTTGTTAAATGACTACATCAAGACATAGGATAATAAATAAGTAAATAAAGTTCAAGAAGCAATAGATTTTAAGAAAATTTAAATAAATATTTTTACAACGTTTGAAATAAATTATGTGTTGCAACTGACCACCACTAGTGGTTTGCCCATTTGCAACGATAAAAAAAAAACTAGCCTATCATTGATAGTAGGTAGGTACCTATTTTGGTACAATTAGTACATACTTAGATATATACTTTGGTTGGTAAGTAACTTGGTTCCTGTAGGCATAATCAAGGCTACAGGGATTTGAATAACAACTATAATAATCCGGTCACCTTTGTGGTAAATAATCCTCGTAGGTAACTATTGAAAAGTAGTTTTATTTTAGGTTTTCTTGTGTAACTTTCCTTATAACATAATTTGTAAAGCAACAAAATACTCTAAAAAGCGTTGTAGAAATAAAGATACTATAACCTTACTAAAACGTAATTAGGTGTATATCTGCTTGAACAAACGAATATTTCTCAATGAAATACCAATTAAATTTAATTAAATAGTTTGATTTGTCGACATACACGGTACAGGTAAGATAATGAAAATCCACAAAGTGGACACAATTTGTAAGCAAAAGTCTTATAAAATGACGCCAGGGTTTGTAAGGTCGGTCATCGACCTTGCAACCCACACGATATGATGATGATGACCATTAAACGAGTAATATTTATATGTATATTTGTTTGTATAAATACCATAGACCTATATACCATAGACCATTGTTATGTTATACCATTTGAATGCAATAAATGAAATATGAAATATGGAAATATTTGTAATCGGTGTCTCCAAAACGGCTCTGACGATTTCGATGACATTTACCATACTGGGGTTTTCGGGGGCGAAGGATCGATCTAGTTGGGTCTCATGGCTGGGAAGGGTTATTTTCCCTGTGTTTTAAAATTTTAAAAAAATACTGCGTTTTGGTCAGAAGCCTGAGGCGCCATCTATTGGCGGGGCTTGCTCGTATTGGGGCGGCTATTATGGAGCAAGGCTCGGTCGCCCAGGTACTTTTAAGTTAATTGTGGTAAGATTCTTTACATATCAATAATACTTTCAACTATTTCTCACAAAACAAGTCGTCTTATGTAGACTCATTTCGAATCCTTTGTAGTGTTGGGTCCAGTAACTCCAGTACACATCAATTTACCCACCCACACAAAAAAACAAAAAAACAAAAATAAGAATAATAATATTTATTTCATTTTTAGACATACAGATTAAAAGTACCAATAGTTGAATTATATTGAAAAATTACTTGATTTTATAAGCGACTGATGCCTCCTTGTTTTCATTGCTTAGCCTGTGCCTATATAATAGATACCTATGAAATAAATAAACAAATAAATACTTAACGACCAACCAAGTAAGTCCTGTTCTTATAGAAAGTAACTCAATAAAACATTATAATGTGGGTAGGTACACACGGCCGCACATCAGTAGAAACACTTTTGGACCTTATGGCGTGGTAATAGAGTTGAAAAAGTTTCTACCGACAAGCGGTTGATCGTACGTCCGTAGACACCAGCGGCGACACACAGACCGCATGTACAGTCAACGACACATTAAGTTTGAAACTTACACGATTTCGAGCGTTTGAAATAAAAACAGAATAAAGTACAATGTGTCAGGGTTGATTGGCTGTTGACTGTATCTATACCATTATGTCAGTGTGTCCACACCAAACACTTCTCGCATCGAAATAGTGATAGGTACGAGTAGGTAACTTAACTACATACCTAGAAAAGTTTTATTTAAATTCAAGTTATGATACTACCTACACCTAGACCAATGATATTCTAATAGGACCGTGACTTCTGATGTATGTGTGTAAGTAGATACGCTTACGCTTATGTTGTTTCTTTTGCGGTCTGTGGAAGCTCGTGGGGTGTGCTGGCGTACTACAGGACTTACCAGAGTTATGATCAATGTTTTTAAACAATAGAATTGGCAATTGCACTTTGTAGTAGAACGGTCGGGTTAATCACTACTGACCTGACGTACCTAAACAATACTCACTATGAGAGTGCAATTGATAACCACACAGTGGCAGGGTCGCGATAATTACTGGTCAAAATTATCGGACGGTGCTAATTAGAGGTCAAACCTCCTGGCAGTAGCCCTTTTGCGCATAAATACCTACTTTGCGTAAAGTGAGTGCAACTGATAACCACTTAGTAGCAGGGGCGAAATAATTAGTGGGATCATAATTGAATAATTATTTGCCGGTGCTAACAAAACCTATTTTTGGCAGTGGCCCTTGTGCATACCTATTTTGTAGCTATGCAAAGTTAGTGCAACTGATAACCACCATAGTGGCAAAGGTGCAATAAGTGTTAGACGAAAATCTAGATATTTATTGACCGGTGCTAATAAAATAAAAATAAAGAAAAACAAAACTTATTTTTGGCAGTGGCCCTTGTGCATATACCTATTTTGTAGCTATGCAAAGTTAGTGCAACTGATAGCCACATAGTGGCAGAGGTGCAATAAGTATTAGAGGAAAATCTAGATATTTATTGACCGGTGCCAACAAAATAATAATAATACTAAGAAAAAAAAAACAACACATCAACATTTTTATTTTTGCCTTCTAAAGGTATTATTTATTGATATATTATTTAATCGCCACACATTTTGATGACATGGGTGATCTTGTACTTCGAAGAGTTCGTTCTAGGTCTGGGTTAGATCGTAATTTTAGTAGTAGAACACCAAGAATTCGTTGACTCTGCAAACCATACGGAAAATGATAATAAATACATATCTGAAGAACTTGTAATTGTTCTGCATTAGTTGTGATATTGAAAGCCATATTCCATTTATTTTCAATAGGTAGTCTTTGTTTTCACCTTGCTTACCACCTGCAAACCTATGGAAACCGGTGGTGTGAAATAAATAAAAAGAAAAAAGGTAAAGGAAAGATAGGTCGTGGTGTTCCTCATCCTTGCCTTCCTCTAAAGGCTTTAAAGTAACACAGGGCTTTAAAATTAGGTCCTCCTGGATATTCTTGATTGGCTGCTGTAGGCAGGCTTCATTGGTGAATGGTTGTTGTGCTGTTTGTATTGTTTCAGATATAAAACAAGGAAGGGATGTGGTGTACAGCCGGCAATGCTAGTGGCCAGCTTGGACAATGGCTGTCAACGCATCGACCACTACCGAGACCATGGGCGAGGCAGTCAGTCTCCGTCAGGCCGCGCTACGGTGCACACGTCTACTTGATAAAATAGTGTTATTGATTGTAGCATTGATATGTCAATCTCTTTACTATTATTATACTATACTGCGTGAATGTAATGGTGTGTTATTACTGAAATATGTCCCCAATCACAAGAGGCCCGACGGAGACACCACAGATATTATATGAAATTTAATTTTAATCATATGACGTTATATTTTCGGCGTCGCTTACAAACTCATTAGGTACCAGAAAAGTCATAAAAATTAATGTAATAACACAATATATAGTTTTACTTCATGACTCTAATTTAAATGGAAACAGTATTTTATTTTATTCTTGGGGGGCGATCGTGGTAATTTCAACGATATTACCAAAACAAAAACGTTTGCCTAAAACATTTAGTTAAGACTTGAAATAACTTTTGAGGCAAACGTTTTTGTTTTGGTAATGTCGTTGAATTTACCACGATCACCCCCCTGACCCGGGAAATATTCTTATTGGACAAAAATGAAACCGTTTTTTTCCATTTAGCAACCGTATTCTTACAATACAGCTACATTGTTCCTCACCATATAAGTTTTGAGCACTTAAGCTTAAGGGTACCTTCCCACCGTGCTAGGTAGCGAACCCGTAAGCTGAAAAATTCAAGCCAATGGGATCGCTCCATTTTCGGAGCTTAGAGATGCTTTCGAAAATTGAACAATCCTTGGAATTGCAATTTTTCCAGCTTACCTAGCACAGATCAGATGAAAAGGGACCCTAAATTGCGCCATAACGTCATTTAATCGTTTAGATGGAATTTGTGGCTTACAGATTATAGTTTGATTTCCATACCATTTGCATATCTCGAAAGTTGTGTGATTAATTATGGATATTAATAATTCTCTGTAGAATAATTTTATGCACGTAACATTGTACTTATGCTTATTATGCCGTTTCTTATGGCTCCCTTGTTGCTTATTACATATCCACTTTGTAAAACTCGTACTATTCGTGTTGGTTATTTTATATTACAACCTCGTTTTTTTTTGCACATTGTTAGGTTCAGGTTATATGTTTATTTATTTATTTTCTACACACTGGCTTACAAATGGCTCTAGTTGCAGTATTTTAATGTCCAAAATCCAGTTTAATTAACATGTGCGCTTTTAAGTTACATGGAAAATCATGTTAGTTTTTTTATCTAAAATATTTATGAATTTTTGTGAGTAAGTAAAATGTTGTAGAAAAGAAATTCGAAATGGATTCTATAATCATTTGAAGGGTTTTACCTGACAAAAGGTTTTTAAAATGTTAACAAAACCCATCGGATAACGTATGTAAGCAGAGCCTATCGGATTCCATGCTTCGGAAAGCACGTTAAGCCGTTGGTCTCGGTCCCGGCTACTTTACGGCAGAAGAAGCCATGCAAAGATTTTGGAAACTACGCGCAGATTTGGCGCAGAGCCGAAGCTCAAAGCATTTTTCTCACGTCAATGAAGCCATGTCAAGGATTTTTGACGGCTCGACAACTCTGACCAAAGAATACTATACTCTCTGACGAGGACTCTGACTCTAGAGTTTGTGAGGTCGATCATCGATTTTAATACCCACTCGACATGATACTTAGAATGGTTCACTCGAAACTGGCTGAAATTATGTCACACTAAATTACCATGGTATGTTGTGTGGAGTCGAGTCTGGTGAAGCTATAAACGAACAAACTAGTCGTATAAATGCGCACAAGTGATTTATACGTGTGATACTGCGGAACCAGTCGAATTTAACACACAATTCAGAATTGGAGCTTATTGTTTATGATGGTACTTGTAGTAGAAATCAGACATTATGTTATCTACGATTGTAACAGAAAGGGTATGAGTATAAAATGCAGTTTTAATTTGAAGTTTTTGTTCACATGTCGACCTTATTGTTTCTTAGAAAACGTTGATCAATTTCATGTGCAGATTTACAATCCTCAGTGTTGTATATAAGGGGATAGGGAGCTCCCACAAGAAATCCAGTAAAAACCCGTGCGTGCACCACAACGCCTGTCAGCGTTGCGTTTGCGTTTACTTTTGTACCCCAAAACGGCATATGACTTCATTTACTAATTTCGTGGCGACCGGGGGACCGCAGGTACGATACAGAGAAGGAAGCAGCTGCTGTCCATTCTCCTTTTCACAATCCTTTAGTCGCCTGTTACGACACCCATGGGTTTTATGGGATGTTATGATGTGTATAAGGGGTATGTTCAGTTTGGGTTCATAAAACTGAATCAATTTCTGAAAGAAACATGTGCCGGGAAAATTAACATGACAACAAACTAACTGAAAATTTTTGTAATTTTGTACAGAGTTAAGCTCAGCTCAGCTTTGAGTTAAGCTCGCTATTCTAATTATTTTTCACTTATGTCTATATTGTAAATGTTTTGTGTACAATAAAGAATAAAGAGAGAGAGAGTTGATTTTTTTCTCATTTCCGATTGCAAACGAATTACTAAATAAATGGTACAGCAGCACTGCACTTATTTTCTCGCAATACTCAAGGAAAAACTATCAACCGCAAACTTAAATTTGTAATGCCATACACATAGTATGGAAATACAAACTTTTATTTACGTTTTTCCAAAAAAATGTTCGAATGAAATATACAGATCAATTCAGAATTCAAATTGTCAAACATCAAAAACGAACGAACCTCAAACGATTTCGAGTAAATCACATGTTTAACTTTTGGTAGTACTGGAACACCCTTTATATGAATTTTCACAGATCAATGGATACTACCGTAGGATACTTGCATGGATATTTTTTTAATTTTCCAACACATGTTCCTTATGGACAATTGTTCAGTTTAGTCTACTGAGCAAGCCCATTTCAGTTTTTGGTACTCCCTGTGTACTAAATGTTTTTCAAAAAAAAAATCATAAAGAATATCCAGTCAAGAAGACAACCAATCCAGGATAGAAAATTTTAATAAGCTCAATGGAACCAATTTTGGGTAAATCATATATTTACGATATGGTGGTACAGGAACACCCCTTATATGAAATTACACAGATCATTTGATACTGGCGCAAGATATCTTACATGGAGATGCTTGGTCATGCAAAGTTTCATCAAGATTCTTTGAGCCGTTTTTGAGAAAATTTCAATTTTTCATTTTCGTTGTATGACAGCTACCCTCAAAATGAGAGCCAGCTAGAAACCACTTAGTACTCTTCGATGGATTTGCATAAAACTCCTAAATTCAAAATATGGTGTCAATCGGACCATTCGTTTAGCCGCTATGCCAAAGCGTGACGGACAGACCGACCGACCGACGGACCGACCGACCGACCGACCGACGGACGGACATTTTTGCGAAAGCTAATTTTACGAAGCCTTCATGAATACGATTCATTATGTACAAATGTGCTAGAAAAAGAGAATTCGTCTTTGATGGAGCTTTTTTCTCATGTTTCCTTCGTAATGAGATGGTTTTCAAATACCAAAAATTGCTTTGTCACTCTACCAAGGTGTAAAAATAAATATCATAATTTATTTTGTTACTTACTTTTCATACCATGGTATTTTACATTTGGTTGATATTCTATCCATCTTTTATAATGCGCACAGCTAAGACGTGGAATTCTCTGCCGGCGTCTGTATACCCGAGTCCATATAAGTCGCGATCGAATAGGCTTCTTCAAGGCAAGCTCATTCCATCGTCAACTTCACTTCTGTCCTCAAGACTAGATCGAGGCCAAAAGCAAGCCCAAAAACAATAAAAAAAACCGGTCAAGTGCGAGTCGGACTCGCGCGCCGAGGGTTCCGATATACCTATAGTATTTTTGGAAGGAATAAAGTCCATTTTCAGGACCGCAAAACTAAATTTGTTTGTAAAGGTTTTTTGCAGATTTCTGAAAAACTGTGCAACTTAGAAAGATCGTTTTATTTTTGCTGTAAAGTTTATATAAACTTCTGTCAACTGTAATTAATTCAGATTTTTCCTTACTCAAACTTCGGAGATAAGGGGGGGGGAATGGTATTTTTCTTGACTAAGAAATTTAAAAAAATACAAAAATATATTTTAAAATGTACAAGTAAAGCCCTTTCATATGATACCCCACTCGACCTAGTAGCGACAATTTGAAATTTGGCCCCCCCTATTTTGGCCCCCTTTATATTAATAATCATACTTTTTTCAAAATTTTTTCTTGTGCAATTAAGTTGAGCAACTATATTCTAAAACTATTCCAAATTTCAGGTTGATAGCATAAGTGGTTGCTGAGATATGGAGGTGTGACAGACAGACGGACAGACAGACAGACAGACAGAGCGGCACCATAAGGGTTCCTTTTTTTTACCATTTTGGTATCGGAACCCTAAAAATTACCAAGTTCCAAAGTAAATCCACTAAAAGTACTTCATTCTATCTTAAAGATTGAGATATTTCGTTTCTTAGTTACAAAAACAAACAAAGTTACCAGTCTACAAGTTCGATTAAGTAGACATCCCTTTTAAGTTTCTATAACTTTTAAAAGGAAATAGAGAAACAATATAAGTTGTTAGCGAGTTACTTTTTGTTTTCTGATTTGCTGGAATTTAAATAAAGCCGAGTTGAAGTAAATCTACATTTTGTCGCTTGAGAAACAACACCGAGTAAGTCGATTTTCAGTGATTTTTTAGATTTAATGCCATTTGTTAGAGTTTCAAACACTCTATCCACAAAAACTAAAAAAATCTAGTCTCGCGTTGTTGTTTCTTAAACAACGTTAATTTGGTGCCCTGACCAGGATCGTGAGATTCAGTACAAGTTGCATAGTTTGTGGTTTCCATGTTTGACTCCCAGTTTGGGCAGATATTCATAATAAAATTTACGATCAACTACCTAAAAATTATGACAGACATAATTTTAACACTAGAAATAAGTAAAAATTTGATCAACCGTATACTAGATTAGAAAAAGTCAATACATCTTTCGTTGGTCAGTGTATACGATACTACAACAAAATACCTGACAATGTAGTGCGAAAGTTTAAAGAAAGTGTAAACGTTCTGTAAAAAAGCTCACCGTAGACTATATGGCTATATCAATGACAAAGAGGTATGGTGCTATGATATTCCAGCAAAGCACAAGAAACAAATTGTAAAAATCCGACTATCAAAGTAGGCCGTGCTGCAGTGGTTTCTTGAGGTTTCTTTTAAACTGCCGCCATAGCACGATCCGAAACAGTGTAGACTCGCTCTATTTGCATTGTATTCTGCATGACATTCAATTTGTATTCTGTAAGAATCTACAAGCTAAGAGTGGGGTGCCCATCAAATCACCAATACGATTTTTACAGTAGTCTGTCTGTGTAAATCTTTACTAATAATTTCTTGCCTTGCTATAAATTACTCTGGAACCAAAGCAAGAAGTAATACTACTTAGTATAAAAGCGGTAATACGTTACACAGGTTGTAACAAAAGGATATACCAATCTTGATGTGATTCTGCTTATGAAACTAAACAACTTTTTTCAAGAAACGTAGGTAGGTCGAAATGTGAAAAAATTTACCTCCCATAGAAACTGCATCAGCCAATATAGAGTATTTTGTGTAGCAGGTAATTTTCCTCATCCGATCTATGTTTTTTACGAAAAGTTGTTCAGTTTCATGACAAGATTCACATTCCTCAAGATTTTTATACCTTTTCCGTTACGAGTACACCTTGTATAATAATAACTAAACCAAAAAATTTTTTTGTTAAAGTTCATAAATACAATTGAATTTTCTATTCCGTCTGTACACTTATTTGTTAGTTAGTCAACGCGTAGGAATCAGTTATAACTTAACGTACGTTTAACAAACTTTGCTCGTTTTCCCAATTAAATCGTTCGACAAAATGGAGCTGGTTACCTTTGTGCGCTCGCTCAGTAATAACATCAGAACTTTGTCGTCGTAATCTAGCCAGCAACTTCATAGACATGACTAAGTATTAAAAGGCCTAAGGTTACTAGAGGGTATGAGCCCCGGTTAACAGAGAAATAACCCGACACAAGGGGGACCATGTTAGAATTAAAAGAAAATAATCTGCGAGTTTAAAACCTAGTCTAACTACTCTTTAATGAAAGTCAAAATAGAAAATCTTTCACTTATTTTCTTTGACGTTTTTTAATGATGACGTAATTTTTTTACTATCGTTTATTAACTTTGTCACAGTAAATTACTTATTTAAAAAAATCGGTGAAGTGCGAGTCGGACTCGCGCACCGAGGTTTCCTTAACACTAAGGTAAAAATACCGTTTTGGTTATGGACGCGCAGTCACGCAGAAATGAATTAAAAATGCGCGAGTCTGACACGCTCTTGACCAGTTTTTATTATTTGTTGTTATTCTACAGCTTATGCACGATAAACATACCATTTTTCACGCTTGTATGTGTTCCCGTTTTTACGGTAGAGCTAAAACTAAAATCGGCGCTAACTACTACTAAAATGAGCGCTGTCTTGGGGTATTTCTCGACCTTGCCAAGGCGTTTGATACGGTTTCGATTCCAATTTTGTTGCAAAAGCTTCACGCTATGGGCATTCGGGGTGTTGTGCTTGACTGGTTTCAAAGTTACCTTTCTGGCAGACAACAGTGTGTTAAAGTTGGTCAAACTGTTAGTCAAACGCTTCCGGTGAATTTCGGAGTGCCTCAGGGCAGCGTGTTGGGTCCGACGCTTTTTACTATTTATATGAACGATCTTTTAGAAACTTCCTTAAATTATGCAGAAATTATTTGCTAGGCAGATGATACAGCGATTATTTTCCATGGTGATTCCTGGGAGGAAGTACACAAAACTGCCGAAGGTGGCCTAAAAACTATTGCAGCATGGCTTGATAGGAACCTTTTAACATTAAACGTTGGAAAAACTCAATACATAGCGTTCCACAAGACCTGTGTTTCAAAGCCTCCAGCAAACATGGTACTGAGACTGCATTCCGATGGCTGTCAGACGGCGCAAGTGTCAAAGACGACTGTACAAACTTTAGTTTGTGGTTGTAACACCATTAAATCAACATCGAGTATCAAATATCTAGGTGTTGTTATAGACAAGAATCTGTCTTTCGGGCCCCACATTTCAGCTCTGTCTTCTCGTGTAAGGAAGTTAATATTTATTATGAAGTCGCTTAGACTTGCCGCTTCAAGGGAAACGTTGCTATTGGTGTACAAGACCTTATGTCAGTCAGTCATCCTAAACTGCATTCGAATCTGGGGTGGCGCGGCGAAGACTAAGTTGATCACGGTTGAAAGGGCCCAAAGAGCCGTTCTCATGGTCATGTTAAGGATGCCGTTCAGGTTTCCTACAGATCGTTTGTATAGTGAGGCCAAGGTTCTGCGAGTCCGACAACTATACATGCTAAGAGCTGTGGTCTCAATGTTTAAGACGGTTCGCAATGACACAGATTTCGAGCGACTTCTAAAGCGTAGGATTTTCAAAATTAATGTTCCGGCTGTTCGAACTACTTTTGCTAAACGTCTTCCCATGTTTTTATTTCCATACTTGTTCAACAAAATTTGCTCTAAGCTTCCTCATATTTTGACTTCTACTGTGCGGGAATCCAAATCAATAATAGAAGGATGGTTGCTTAATTTAAATTACACACAAACAGAGGATGTACTGCCATCACCGGGATACTGACTCCTGATCCTCTGCTCTAGATATTATACACATTCATACACATACACATTACACATACACACACAAAACACAACACTGACTCAGATCTGTGTTTTAACTTGTATGTCAGATACATAACTAATTTAATTTTAAGCTTAAAAAAAAAACTTTTTGATTGTTTTTTTCGTTCTATCAATTGTTTTGTGTTCCTCTTGCGATCATCAGTGTTTTTGGTTTAGGTTAATATTATTTGTTGTCATTGAAAATGTAAGTATATGATCTTGTAAATTTTGTTTTGCTTTGTCAGAAATATTGTAGACGGGTAATAGTTATTCGGGTCCCTGCGATACAAGCTTTGCTTAGTGCAGGGTCCGCTGAGTAATTCTATAATCTAACACTTATTGTATAATCAATCACTATAATTGTAAGTACTGTAATTTTTTTGTAATAAACTTATTCTATTCTAATTTAAAATTATTAGCTTTCCATAAATTTTAAATGATTTTACCACGGGATTATACCTTAGATACAAAAAGAATTGTATTTTATTTTTCACCTATTTTTGCGGACTGAAAAATACAAGCTAATTTAAATAGGCACTTTCTAAATCGTACCAGCTTAGTACACAATATGTAATAGAAAGGGTATAACAGCCCTGGCGATTGTGAATCAGCCCATCAAACTTAACTGAAAATAATTCTCATCGTTTAAGCTTGTATATGGTATGTTGATTTCATTTATACTTTAGTGAACTAATGTTCAAAAGGAGGGCCGCGGGCCTAATGTCACACGGCATACGAGTATCTGTTACACCTAAAATCGTGAGCATGGTTAGTTTATAATATAACTCGTGTGATTTTAAACTATCGATAATTAGTAAACTACTTCGTCTTACCAAATAGGCCTCTATTTGGCAAGACAGAGGTTGTGTTAAGTCCTTTTGCGACCAAAAGGAGCGCTAAAAGCGAATTCGTTGCAGTTTACAATTTTGCAACAGTATACGTTAGTTAACCTACCTGACCAGTGTGTGATGCCAGTGATGACACAATGGCACCGAGACGTGGTCGCCCACGATGGGCCTTATCAGAAAGCTCAAAGTCACCCAAAGCACTATGGAAAGGGCTTTACTCGTAGTCTCTCTACGGGACCGAATCAGAAATGAGAATATCCGCAAAACAACTAAAGTAACTGATATAGCCCTGAGAATCGCTAAACTAAATTGGCAGTGGGCAGAGCATATCGCAAGATGAACCGATGGCCAACAGGGAGTAAGGGTTCTAGAGTGGCGACCATGAACTGGGAGATGAAGCGTAGGCAGGCCGCCCACAAGGTGGACCGACGATCTGGTCAAGGTCGCGGGAAGCCGCTGGATGCGAGCAGCGTAGGGCCGGTCGTCTTAGGAGGCCTATGTCTAGTAGTGGACGCACGGAATACAAAACACAATTTGTTTTCCGTCAGTGGACTTCTTTCGGCTGATATGATGATGATGAA
Organism: Athrips mouffetella; assembly: GCA_947532105.1. Taxonomy (NCBI): domain Eukaryota; kingdom Metazoa; phylum Arthropoda; class Insecta; order Lepidoptera; family Gelechiidae; genus Athrips; species Athrips mouffetella. The sequence continues at coordinate 19,552,158 of OX383965.1, read as the reverse complement.
CCTAACAATATTATACTGGGTGTAGCTCTAAGGTATGCTCAGACCACAAAATTGAACAACTTTTCCAATGAATCATGAAATTGGAGAATTTTGTTTGGTTTCTTCATTTAAACCTTTCAAAGCATTGCTTACAGGTTCTTTCATTTATATTAAACCAATATTATTTTAGCGACTATAAAACTTGTTAAAACAACAGTTGCCTACATATTAAGTCGACTAAATAACATGACCACAACGTGCCACAACACAAAATAAACCGAAGCTAATCACATCTGTTCCGCGTGACTCCACCCGGTTACGTGACTAGTGACCCCATGTGGTTGATTGATAATCCGGTCGAGGAAAAACGCAATTTTTGTTCTACTTCTTGGAATTCACCACACGATTTCACGGTCGTATCAATTATTAGTACAGGTCGTATTAATAAGTTACTTGGTGATAATAATATTTATGGTCGAATTTGAAAAAGTTGTACCTGAGACCTCAAAGGACTACTCTTTTATGACATGTCTGCACGAAGCCAAAAAGGAAGTGTAATATGTATGTATAGGTACGTGAGAAGATATCGGATGTACCACTCTAGGTCCTAAACTACTGGACCGATTTCATAGTTAATTGGTAGCATTTTAATCTTAAGGATCTTGCGGTGGTTATAGAATAGATAATATTAAAATTGTAAGGGTGCGTTACACTATAATATAAAGTTGATAATATTGTGCATAACTATCGTGGTTAATAAACTAATGGATTGATTCCGATTAACAAGGTATTTTCTGAATCGTATTGACCACGTTACTGACACGTTGTATATAAAAATTATAGGGGTGCGTCATATCGCACCCTTGAAATTTTGGAAGTACCGAAAATATTCGACTTTTTTCAGAAAATGACATAATTTGAATTGTGATGACTAAAAGAGTAGAGCTATGTATCAAAATAAGGGTGCGTCATAGGGCAGGTTTTGGAAAAATATCAGATTATTTTTACTAAATGGGGTATAATTTTGAATCTCCATGATCGTAGGAGAAAAATGCGTGATGAGCGAACTCATTGTGTGTTTCGCTTGGTAGCTAAGTCACTTCGCGTCACCAGCCTAAAACCCTCGCTACACTTAGGTATCTATTCTGAGACTCCTAGAATCCTTCGCTTGCTCGGGTTTCAGTAGAAGGCACTCGCGCCAAATAATAATTTTGCTTCCTTGCATAACAGATAATTAGTTTTATTGCATAGGGTTAACATTATAAGAAAAGAGCAACATATGCAAATTACAAAGCACTATTAATTCACTAAGATGTTAAAAGAAAGGACATACAACCGATTAAGACCATAAATTGTAAAAAATATTGTACCTAACCGATAATACCGCTAAGCCGGACCGAAAAGCCCCTCAAGATATATGAAGGTACAGAAAGGAAAGCGTACAGGAATCGCAATGAGGTCGAATTAATTTTTAAATTCCGGAAAAAGCACTGACGCGTCTACAAACTAGAATTTATTAAAATATAAATCCACGTGCGGGACTTGAAACTGCGTCTTTTTAGTAAAAAAAAAAGGTGTAGGTACTCTTAAACGCCTAGCCCAAAAATAGGTGTATTCTATCTATTGTACTTGAAAGTGTAAATTCATTACCATACAATTTTGCGTGAAAAGTACGGTTTAAACTTTTTCTGACTTTTTGTAATATATTGACGTGCAGAGCGTGCGTCCCTGTGGCATAAAGGTAAGGATACACGACGACACCAAACACTAGACACTCAGTGTATACATCGAATGTCTACGTGTGTCCACTGTCGCGACACTTAGTTGCAGATGTAGTGTGCGGTGTCGCTCAGTGTCTGTGTCACAGCCGTGGAGACAGGAGGTGTGCAGTGTCCGACACAAGTGTGCCGAATTTCGAACCTGTGCGAAATTTATAGCTAGACTAACATGACTACACGCCCGTAGACTGCAGAGGAAATAAAATATTCGTAAAGTGACACATTGATCGAAGGATATTATATAGCGTTCTAATCAATGCCTTCCAACTTGCTCTTCCATACAATTTCGACTTCTAAGAATTGAAATGACTAGCACATGAGTCACACCATCTTAGTTTTCAGGGAGGGCACCAAGCTTTGCTGTCTTGTTAGTGTCAATCATGCTACTAATATCTCAGTGGGCGCTATGGGCGGAGGTTACCAGGTTACCACTTACCATCAGGTGGCCCACAAGCTCGCTTGCTCACCAATTTTATTAATACATAAATAAAATAAATGGTACAGCAGCACTGCACTTACTTTCTCGCAATACTCAAGGAAAAACTATCAACCGCAAACTTAAATTTGTAAGCCATACACATAGTATGGAAATACAAACTATTATTTACGTTTTTCCAAAAAAATGTTTTAATGAAATATACAGATCAATTCAGAATTCAAATTGTCAAACATTAAAACAAACATACCTCAAACGATTTCGAGTAAATCACATGTTTAACTTTTGGTAGTACTGGAGCATCCTTTATATGAATTTTCACAGATCAATGGATACTACCGTAGGATACTTGCATGAAGATTTTTTAAATTTCCCAACACATGTTCCTTATGGATAATGGTTCAGTTTAGTCTACTGAGCAAGCCCTTTCAGTTTTTAGTACACCCTGGGTACTAAATTTTATTCAAAAAAATCATAAATAATATCCAGTCAGGTATACAACCAATCCAGGATTAATATTATAGAAAATTTTAATAAACTCAATGTAACCAATTTTGGGTAAATCACATATTTACGATATGGTGGTACAGGAACACCCCATATATAAAATTACACAGATCAATTGATACTGGCACAAGATATCTTACATAGAGGTGCTTGGTCATGCAAAGTTTTATCAAGATTCTATGAGCCGTTTTTAAGAAAATTTCAATTTTTCATTGTCGTTGTATGACAGCTACCCTCAAAATGAGAGCCAGCAAGAAACCACTTATAACCCTTCAATGGATTTGCATAAAACTCCTAAAATCAAAATCTGGTGTCAATCGGACCATTCGTTTAGCCGCTAGGCCAAAGCGTGACGGACAGACCGACCGACGGACCGACCGACCGACCGACGGACGGACATTTTTGGGAGACTTGTTTTTTATGATGTATAAGTGATATGATGGTGAAATTAGAAAAACTTTTTTTTTCACGAATACAATACCTTTCTCGCTCCGCTCGATAGTAAAAAATAAAAAAATTATATAGTTCAACTTCGCAAAGATCACCCATTGATAGCTAATAATTTGCATAATTTATATTATTTTGCTGCAAAGCTTTTAATCGCCTAATTTTCACAAGCCAAATTAAGACCGGTAACGTAATCCTGACGTCATAATGATGTTTCCAAATGATGGATTATCTGTGCTAGGTATTTGTAGGATTTTCGGGTTCAGCAAACACGCGAGTTTGCCCACCGGCAAAACAAGATGATTAATATAACCGTTTTAGTCTTGCCCTCAAATTCATCCCAATTTTATTAGGCTAATGTAAATAAGTATACGAAAGACTCTTATTTTATTTCGGAACATTCAGAATTATTAAATCTCATTTAGAAATTAATGTCTAGTGGCCTTATGAAAACGAGAAAAGCATATGAAAACCAAATACATGTAAGTACATTAAGCTCAGTGGTAAGAGCGGGGATCTCAAAGAAGAAAAAATATTGTTTTACAATTTCCACACTTTTTGTTAAATTTTTCTTCATTCTTCTGTGTTCGTTTTTATATTGTACATTTTTGCGTTTACAGATAAATTTTAACTAGACACGCATTTAACCACAGTGACACTATATATACAAACTGTTTATGATTTCGGAAACTTAGCAAAGGGATTTTCCAATAAATAAAATGTCGAAATGCCTGAAATCTCCTCTATTAAAATATAATTATAGTTTCTATCAATTATGTAAAGTTTTTGTTTTTAGGGTACCGTACCTCAAAAGGAATAAACGGAACCCTTATAGGATCACTTTGTTGGACAACATCTGTCTGTCTGTCAAGACCCTTTTTCTCAGGAACACGTGAAGGTATCAAGCTGAAATTCATATCAAAAACTCAAATCTACTGTCCCTTGAAGCTGTGAAAAAATCTAACTTCTAAGCCAACGCAATCAAAAGAAAATCAAATAAAAAATGATTAGCACAGATAAAGAAAAAATTACTAAAAGCATAAATTTTTCTTTACATCATATAATAAACATATTTTTAATAATTTTAAACTTACTACGCCTTTCCTCATAAACGCGTAGAGGTATTATATTGAAATTCATATCAGATACTCAGGTTTATAATGCCTTTAAGCTGTATTAAAATCAAACTTCTATATCAACGCAATCAATAGAAACAGCAATTTAAGCCGCATATTTTGAAACTCGCAACTACTCGCAAGGGAATCAACACCTAGATGATACTTCCAGTCGACCTGGAATCTTGAAATATGGCATTAAGCAACATTTTACAGCACACATAAAGGAAAATTTCCGAAAACCTCAAGTTAGTTACATCACATAATAAAAAAAAATTGCAATAAAAATACCATAACTTTTACTTATAAATAGACCTACAGGTTTGTACAATACAATGTCTTTTTTATTTATTTTATTTATGTAGTTTATATGAGTGCACTACACTGCAGAATTCTGTATAATGTTGATTTCGTCAAAAGGTTGTCTGGAAGAGATCACTCTTAGTGATAAGACCGCCTCTTGCCCACATTTTATAACTCGTTATTTGTAAATGTTACTTTACTAGTGTGCAATAAAGTGTTTGTTATTCATTCATTTGTACGGAACCCTCGGTGCGCGAGTCCGACTCGCACTTGGCCGGTTTTTGTTAGTTTTTTTTAGGCTTCCGTACCTCAAAATAAAAAAAACGGAACCCTTATAGGATAACTTTGTTGTCCGTCTGTCTGTCTGTCAAGACCCTTTTTCTCACGAATGAGAAGAGGTATCAGGTTGAAATTGATAACGAATATTAAGGTCCATAAACCACACAACATCTGAAAATTTAAGTTTTTTACAACGACGCTATCAAAAGATATGGCTTTTCATGTCCTCATCTCCATACATTTATGCAAAAAAGCAAAACCTACAGGTTACTTCCCGTTGACCTAAAATTATGAAATATGGCAAGAAGCTGGGTCTCACAGTACAAATTAAGGGAAAAGTCTAAACTCATTAAATATTTAAATTTTTCTCACAACTAATAGTAGCCAATTAAAGTGAGCTCCCGTTTCAAGAACTTTTCTATAAAAGAGAGGTCAAGTTGGATGGTCGCGGAGTTTTTAAAATCAAAGAGCAAAAGCTTTTAGTATATCATATGGTAGATAGGTACGGAACCCTTAGGGCGCGAGTCCGACTCGCACTTGGCCGTTTTTTTTTTATTTGGTTGCTTATTTTTATTTATTTAACGTATAAAATTGAAATAATTATATTCTCAGAATGTAAAACTAATATACTTTTAATTAGCCTGACACTTGTTTACTATTATATATATATTCTGTGACCTGACGGAAATTAAAAACGCTAGTTTGGTAAGTAACTACTTACAATTATAGGGTTTTCTGAATCGCATTATATTTTGTTTACAAAAATGCTAAAAATAACGTGGAAAACCCATTTTTTCACACATTTCCACACAGATCGATTTTCGCCCTGAAAACTAGTTGAATTTCCACGGAAATGTAAACTACATGCATAAGAAGACGCAGGGCAGAAACTAGTGGTGAATAAAAATTGAGCTCTGATTCCATAGCATGGCCACACTATGCCACAAAATTTTTATTTGGCTTTTTATTTGAATTTATAGTGATATTATGGCAAGTTTTCCTTCTTGCTGGTGCATAGTATCATCAGGCCTGTCTCACTCCGCGTCTAGGCACGAATTAAGTACCTACCGCGTGGCGCGCCCTACGGGCGCAATGTTTTTCGGGCTATCACGCTTTTGGTGTTTACATGTTCGATACGTTTTGCTCACTTTGTGTCAACGTACATTCATGAAACAATTAATATTTATTTTAGTTCCAAGTCTGGGATGTTTCTAGATAATTATAATGAGGAACAGAAGTAAATTGACGAATAAATGAAATAAAATAGGTATTACAGCAATTGTAGCTGACACTGGAGTCAACCCTGGCAATCGACAGCGTCGACTCGGTATATCAAGCTGCTTTGCAAACAGGGCCCTGAATCGTGGAGTTTAAGGTGCAATTTAGCTTTGACGCGTTATGTTTAGGTATATAAAAAGGCGGCTTTCTCCAAGATCAAAGGAGTGCGACTTCTGTAAACTTGTTTACTATTATATATTCTGTGGTATCATCATAACATCCCATGAAATATCCAACACAGGACAGGGAGCTCCGTCCAGAATTGGTGCATACATGTTTTAAAATAAAAAATATTTTTACAAGTATTCATACTTACAAATGAATTGCATCTACACTATACGATAAGTGAATTTTTGAAGTTATGTACGAGCACGAGATTATGTCCTCCTCTGATTTCAAAAATGACAAATAATTTAATTTTGAAACTACTGAATTTAGTCTTAAAAAACCGGCCAAGTGCGAGTCGGACTCGCGCACTGAGGGTTCCGTACCACCACATAATCATAATTGTATTAAATGAAATTTCAGTAAGTTAATGTGCTAGCTAGATTTTTTGAGTCCGACATGCGCTTGACCAAATTTTATTATTTGTTGTTATTTTATAGCTCATGCACTATAAACATACCAATTTTGAAGTTTGTAAGTGTTGCCGTTTTTAAAATAGAACTAAAAAAATCGCCTCCGCGACCATTCAACTTGACCCTTCTCTTATATGAATGTTCTTGAAACGGGAGCTCATCTCAATTGGTTACCATTAGTTGTGAGAAAAGTTGTAATATTTAATGATTTCAGACTTTTCCCTTTATTTGTACTGTGAGACCTAGATTCTTGCCAAATTTCATAATTTTAGGTCAATGGGAAGTACCCTGTAGGTTTTGCTTTTTTGCATAAATGTATGGAGATGAGGATATAAAAAGTCATATCTTTTGATTACGTAGTTGTAAAAATCCTATAAGGGTTCCGTTTTTAGGGTTCCGATACCAAAATGGTAAAAAAAAGGAACCCTTATGGTGCCGCTCTGTCTGTCTGTCCGTCTGTCTGTCACACCTCTATATCTCAGCAACCACTTACGCTATCGAGCTGAAATTTGGAATAGTTTTAGAATATAGTTGCCCAACTTAATTGCACATGAAATTTTTTTGAAAAAAGTATGATTATTAATGTAAAGGGGGCCAAAATAGGGGGGGCCAAATTTCAAATTGTCGCTACTAGGTCGAGTGGGGTATCATATGAAAGGGCTTTACTTGTACATTTTAAAATATATTTTTGTATTTTTTTAAGTTTCTTAGTTTTCAAGTTATGATGAAAAATGTCAAAAAAAATACCATTCCCCCCCCCTTATCTCCGAAGTTTGAGTAAGGGAAAATCTGAATTAATTACAGTTGACAGAGGTTTATGTAAACTATACAGCTAAAATAAAACGATCTTTCTAAGTTGCACAGTTTTTCAGAAATCTGCAAAAAACCTTTACAAACAAATTTAGTTTTGCGGTCCTGAAAATGGACTTTATTGCTTCCAAAAATACTATAGGTATATCGGAACCCTCGGCGCCCGAGTCCGACTCGCACTTGACCGGTTTTTTTCTTTTGAGGTACGGAACCCTAAAAACGTTTCAGTAACTGGAAACTGTAGTGATATTAAATACAAAAGGTTACTTTTACCGCACAACAACATCTCATTTCAACGGAAAAAATGTTTAAAGCGAGTGAAGTCGTAAACAACAGCTATAATATACTATTTCAGAGTTTAAACGGAACATGAAACTTGGTTCTAATACTTGTACGAAAATGATACAAATACAAAAATCTGACTTAAAAAACGGGCCAAGTTCGAGTCAGACTCGCGCACTAATGGTTTCGTACCTGTCTACCAAATTTGCCTTTTGATTTTAAATACTCCGTGACCAGTTAAACCTGAGCCCTCTTTAATTTGAAAGTACTTGAAACGATAGGTCACGTTAATTGGTTGCGGGAAATGTTGCAATATTTCATGATTTTTAGACTTTTTCCTTTGCTTGTGCTATGAGACCTAGCTTCTTGCCAAATTTCATGATTTTAGGTCAACGGGAAGTAGCCTATAGATTTTTGTTTGGTTCATAAATGTATGGAGATGGGGACTTAAATTGCCGTATCTTTTAATTGTGTTGTCTAAAAGATGAAATTTTCACAGCTTAAAGGGCCTATGGACATGATTATTTAATTTTAATTTCAACTTCATACATTTCTCGTTCGTGAGAAAAAGGGTATTGACAGACAGATAGACTGACATACAGACCGACGGACAACAAAGTGATTCTAGAAGATTTCCGTCCTTTTCCTTTTGAGATACTAAACCATGAAATCATAGTAATGGTACCTTAGACTATATAATACTAATGGTACTTACTTACACAAACAAAATTGTGAATAAGAGGAAGAATAGTCAAGTTTACAAGGCAGCGTACTAAAGCATACCTTTTAAATATTCGGCTGAATATCAAAAGAGTTGCAACCTCGGATGTTAGGCGAACGTAGGCATAAATAATTTATGAAGCAAGTGAGCAATAAACGATCTTATTTTGTGAATCGGGGATAAAAAGATATTTATACGAAATTCAACGGCACAAAGCACTGAGAAAAGTATAAAGTAAATTGTCTCTAAGAAATTATCTCGTAAATCTAACACAACCAGGCTTCTCACGTCTTCTAATATGTCGTCCTAGAAGCCTGTCACCTTAACTCCAGCCAAAGTCAACTTGCTCAATTGAGAGAGTGCCGCGAATGCTCGTTCCAATACATACTCTATCGCATTATGATCCCTCCGATGCGATCGATCCATTTTCCCATTCGGTCAACTTTTCCATTCGGTCCACTTTCCCAATCGGTCCACTTTCCCATTTGGTCTACTTTCCTGATTGGTCCATTGTCCAAACGGTCCAATATGATCTAACATCAACTCTTTCAGCCCCCAAGACTCGCTGAAAGCCAAGTTCCCGATCATAGTCAACTTGTTGTTCCATAAATTCAATCGCGACAAATTTCCTAGACCCTCCATCATTTCTCTTGTAACATTTGAAAATTCGCAAAATATAAATTGAGTCGGCTGATCGGCGAAGTTTGTATGAAAATTCGATTTAAAAAATGATTCGACGGCACACTAAATGGACAAATCGCAACTAAAAAAATTCCTTCAGGTTCACTATATTGAAATTGCAAAATGTTCAATACATTTTATGTTAAAATTCCAAAATCATGAAACCCACAAACTTGAATCGGCAAACCGATGAATTAGTTTTATTTTGAAATGCATTTTTCAGTCCTTTTTTTATCGTCATACTAATAATGACACGACTTTCTTAGCGATAAAAATATCTACTAACTAATGAAAAAATTGTAAAACTAGACTATTATTTAAATTTTAACTTGTTAAGTGCTGGGTGTATAGTGAGATATTTAATATAGTTAAGCATAAATAATAATATTACTTATTATGAACTGGTACAGTCAAGAGCGCGTCAAGCTTGACAATTGCATTGCGGCTCTAGCCCCTATGTTGATAGGAATAAGTCCAATGAATCTAGCTCGATGTGTTCTTGACTGTACAATACCATAATCTTACAATGTAGGCTACCCTGGCCTTTCAAAGATAACTCTCCAAAAGGTCCCATCAAAATGTTTTACTTATTTGCCTTTTTTGAAGGGAAAAATAACTTTTATTTTATCGCAGCGAAAATCCGACTTTACATCTAATCTGTTGAGAACTGCCGTTTTCGAAGCTTTTGTTTAACTTTTTTTTGGTTAAAAGGTAAATAAATTCCGTAAATAAATTATGAGAGATAAAGAGAACGTGATTCCGTCCTCGTGTATTAAAAGAGGCAGTTCTTATATATTTTATTTTATGTGCGGAACACGAAAATTAATTTAGCCTATGCCCATTCCCAGTGTTCAACATTATCCGTATCAAATTTCATCTATTTCGAGGGCGTTAAGTTAATAATTATTTTATATAAGCAAAAATTTTTTTGGGTATACTTAGTATGTAGGTACATTTATTTTCAGACTGTTATAAGTTTTCAAAATTTGTTTCAAGTCAGGTACGTTCATGATGACGGGATGAATTTTTACCCACTGGTCAAATTTATAAATCAGAGAATAAACACATACAACATCTGATTCGTATCATCGTGAAACTAGAAAAACAATGAAAGAAATAAAATTAAATAAAACAACTTGTAAAAAGTTAAAACTCCAAGCATCGCATACTAGTAAGTTACTCGAAAAAAGAAAGAGAAGAGTGAAGTAAAATAATTTCATAAGTTATTATAAGAAATTCAAATCATTAGGTTTTCGCATCTCGAAGTCTTCATCTTAAAAAAAATTCTCTGTCCGGTATAAACGCACCCACCCTTCATATCTTTGGACCTTATACCCTGCCTTTGGGTAACTTTGGAAAAATAACCCTGCATCAAATGTACGTGACTAGCAGCGGCACATAGCACAATTTGGTGTAAATAATAACCTGGGTATCGGAAACGGGTCAAGTTCGTAATACAATACTGCGCTAGACAGATATTTACGACGAGGATTTATAGAGGGAAGCTCCGTGCTACTGTGCCCGTGGGAGTCGGAGGTGGGATGCGATGATACTCTCTAGTTACATAGAAGTTGCAAGTTAACAGGTTGACGAAAACTAATAAAATGACGACTCAATGATACGCAGCAAGGATTTTTTTTTAACTGTGTAATAAATCGCAGATTTTGTATTTATTTTATGAACTATAGACTACACAAGCCAGATAGGCATATTGGCAGTCTAAAATTGCTTCATAAAAATGTATTGTTTTCCTTTCTGTTGATTTTCCTGGAAGTTTTTCTTGTTTTTTTCTGAACTTTGTCAAACCTGTCTTTATATTCTTGAAAATATTACTCTATCTTGAAAATATTACTATATCTTGAAAAAATGTATTTCAAAATTTGCAATTTTTTAATTGATACCATACTTAACAATGGTACCATCTCCCAATAATAAGAATAATAAGTCTTCGTGGCTCTCTTTAAGGCCTTGTCCAATAATAAATTTTAAAGTGCTGTTAATAATTAAAACAAAGACAAACTAACATGAATTATTTACTGCTCATGAAAAGTTGTCTATTTAAATAGTCATGAAGACATTTACCTCCGTACAGAGCTAATTACTCTTTGATCACCTCTGCAACATATAACAAGTAGGTAGGTATCATCAACGTTAGCTCAACCGAACCCTGATTACAGTTTAAACATTAGGGAAATTTCCATATCGAAAGGTAACGAACTCCCTGACGCTTCATCAAGAAACTTTAAACCGACTCCAAACATCAACAACAACTAAAAGCAATTTAACTATACGTTAAAAATAATATCGGGATATAAATTGGATCCGTTAGTATGAAACCAGGTTCTGTCAAAGATTCGTTTCGTTTTGCGGAAAATCTTTTCCGATTCAGCGGTTTGCAATAGTAGAGGTCTAGATTTACCAGTCCGTGACCGGTGTTCTGATCAGCAGGAACAATAGTCACGTTCAGCGGGTAGCCGGATTAATCTTAGCTCGTACTTACATTTAACGTCACAAGATTAAAATAATAAAACTTACCGTCGAGATAAATCACTGCCGACACCGACTTATCGTTCTCCACTACTGGCCGCACTGTCTCGTAAGATATTGTCTCTAAGAGATTATCTCGTAAATCCAACACAACTAGGCTTCTCACATCTTCTAATATGTCATCGTAGAAGCCTGTCAACTTATTCCCAGACAAAGTCAACTTGTTCAATTGAGTGAGTCCCCCAAATGCTCTCTCCGATACGTATTCTATCGCATTATGATCTAGCATCAACTCTTTCAGCCCCCAAGACTCGCTAAAAGCCAAGTTCCCGATCATAGTCAACTTGTTGTTCCTTAAATTCAATCGCGACAAATTTCCCAGACCCTCCAGCATCTCTCTTGTTATCACGGATATGTAGTTGAAATCTAATTTCAATTCTATCAAGTTGTTTAAGTGGTTGAAGCACCCTTCATGTATCAAAGTTAGATTATTGTTCGATAGATGTAAGATGTGCAAGTTTGGTAAGCCAAAAAATACGTCTCTTCTTATCTCTGATATTTGGTTGTCGTCCAAACTTAGGTTGGAAAGCATCATCATTTGTGAAAAAGCATGCCTTTCCAGGGTCATTATTTTATTTGATTTCAATACTATCTGTCTAATCGTAGAGGAGTTAGTAAAGGCGTATGGCGGAATAGTTGTAATAGTGCCAAACTGGATCGATACATGTTTGAGTTTGTCAAGTCTAACTATTGCCTTTGCAGGTACGAATGTTAGTGCATCGTCTGATCTTACGTTGAACATGAGATGTTCTATTTCTGATTGTGATGAGAAATTGGGCCATATGGAATCTTCTTCTGTTATTCCACCACTGAAAATCCAGCAGTCGGCTCTGATTGCCATTTTTGGTTTGCTGTTGTCACAGTAACAATGTATTTTTGATCTCCGGTCTTCAATATCGCATACATTGAGGAAAATGGGTTGGTAGTATCTCCTTTCAATCTTCAGTTTCGTCTCATTTTTACTCTCAGTGAGCGTTAGTTTCGCTGTCATTAAAGAAGTGATGATAATAATGTATTTTGTCATTTGTTCCATCGTTAACTGACGTGTGTTATCTGCAACAATAAAAAAAGTTCATTAAAGCATGTGACAAATGTTAATAACTCATTTTCACGGCTAAAGGGTTGGTCATCCAACACGTCCGTATAATAGTCTATTACGGTTGTTTTATGAGGAGGAAAATGTACAAAATATTCAATTTCATTGCTACAACATAATTAAGTCACGACTTTATTATTAATTGGGGCTCATTAACGAATTTCAACCTAATTATATTACAGACGCAAATTTATTTCATTCTTTTCGTGACAGCCTCATATATTTCAGTCTGCTTTGGGGATTTTCATACTGCAAGTTGCTTGTAAAACTTTTTCGAGCGGATTAAAAGTTGCTATTGGGTTCGCGCCGTTAAAACTGCATTTTTAAAAGTTTTATCTGGTGTTTACAAAAGTACTTATTTTGTGTTTCGTTTCCTGAAAGTTCCACGGAGATTCTCTATTTTGTTTTACTCCGATGGTTTATTAATTCAGTTTGAGAGTTTCATGGAGGGTCTCTACATTGGCGATTTTACCGCTGCATATCGTAGGGTAAGACGAATTTATTTCGAAAATATGTGAGTTTACTTTCTTACAAAGATTAATGATTTTTAGGTATGTTTGTTAACAAACTGAGAAGGCTATATTTTACATAAATATCTGCATCGGAGTGTTCCGCAACTACAAAACAAATGTTACAAGTGACAAGGCATTGCGGTATGGTTCCACGCGGAAATTTAGTGAAAAAAAGAACCACCGCGGAATTTTCGCAGACGTGTTGCTACACTTAAGTAACTGTGGACTTGAAAATATTCAATAAGTATTCCGTAAAGAATATATTCAATAAGTAGAAATAATCCATTAGTATTCTGTAAAGAATCTACATTGAATAAGATTATCTGAATCTGAAACGTATTTATTCAATAATTTTTGGCAAACAATTTTCATTGCTATATGAAGATTTTGATGCAGCCTTGTCAAGCTAAGCCTCGACAGCTAAGGCTGGATTGCACCACCTCAATTTAACAATAAGAAAATACGTTCATATCACTCTCGCAAATTTCATTTAGATTAAAGAGAGTAAAAAGCAGTTTATAATCAGATGGTGAAACTCAGCCTTAGTAAAAGGGAACTTATCGCCAGTGGCACAAACTTTTTCCAAAAGACGTGCGGTTAAAGTAACAAACTGCGATTGAAAATCCGCTAGTCTGACATACTGCCGTAAGTCTCGGCGTAAAAATGGTGAGCTCCTTTACTTTTCTAGTTGGGTTTATCTCTAAGGGGATTAATCCCGTAAGGAGTGATTAGATGTTGTGTAACCAGTGTTCCGTGTAACGCACGGGTTCTTGCCAAAAGGAGGGAAGCAGATTAGAATAAGACCCGTGGGAGCGGGTCGTTGGTTTCGTACAAATCTAACGTGATTGTTATCGCATTACCTCTTCCATTCAGAATGTTACTTTAATCATGCTCTTTTATGGGAGGGTGGCGCGAAGAAAGGTTTTATTTTGTTCTAATGTCATGAAAATAATTGATAAGATTTCTTTGCCCATTCTGCTACGGGGTTCTCAGCTGCCGTATTCCGAAGTGAAACTACGATAATATCGCGCTGATAATTAGTCTATGGTTCGGCCTTTGACAAAGAAATTCCCATACAAAGTAAATTTCCGAACGTAATTGTTGTTGTCAATCTGATAATATCGGAGCTCCGATAAAACTTCGGAATACGCACCCTGGTTGCGTCATAGAAATTTTCACTTGTAGCTCTATATTATTATCGGTTATCTTAAGGGACAATTTTTTCCATGACCCTTTTGCCCTTTGCGATTTAAATTCTTTGAGAAAGTTTTGAGGAGTCTTTGTAACTTTAAGCACAAGAGAATTAATAACAGTTTGATAAACTGACTTAAAAAGCTTTTTGCCTTCTTTCTCTTTTCCACCTCCTTAAAAAATAATTTTAAATATGGCCAGTTGCGAGTCGGACCCGCGCAACGAGAGGTCGGTACCAAAAAGGTTAAAGTACCGTCTTAGTTATGAACACGCAGTCACGCAGAAGTGAATTAATTTTGCGCAAGTCCAACTCGCACTTGACCAGTGTTTATTATTTTTTGTATTTCATAGCTTATGCACTATAAACACACCAATTTTCACGCTTGTAATTGTTTCCGTTTTTACGATAGAGCTAAAAAAATCGAGCAAAAATCGCCTGATAAAATGTTTTTAGTAGGAAAGCCCCCTTTATTCTTTTTACTAATTTTGGCAGACAGACAGACAGACATCGGAGACATATTAACCCTTTGGGTACAGAACCCTAAAACTGACTGTTTTATAATCATTCAAACAGCACTAATCTGAGTTGCACCATCTAACTTTAACAATATCAAATTAAGCTCGTCTCACTTTGCTGATGCTGCTCAGCCTTATTAAGGATTTCGATATCATCGGCTCGTTGATCACAAATAAGTCAGTTATTGAATCAGTCAATTGTAATTTTAAATTTTTTTTAAGTGCACTAACATTTCCAATCCAGTTAGGAGCATAGAGTCCTACTTGCAGAAACAATACGGTTGAAATACGACCTCGCTGCCATATGAACATAACTTTTAATTTGCTTTGAAACTGGAACGAGAAGTGCTGTATCCCGAAACGGTGCAGTCTATCGATATAGTTAATTTTGTGTTTCTCGGAATTCAATTTCGTATTGTTTTAGTTTTAATTTCTTTGACAGGCTGTATAAATAAAAATTAAAATATAGTTTCTGCTATTTTCTTTCTTACGTACAAATATACATTACGCCTTTTTCCCGTCGGGTTAGAAAGAGACCATGTGCCTCCGCCTGCTACGACTTTGACACACTTCCCTTGCTACCTCTACTTTCATCAACCTTTTCTCACACGCTTTTTGGCTTAGGTTGTAACTGTTTCTTTGTTAATCTTATTTAATCTTAAAATATCAAATGTAAATTTATGTTTCATCTATTTAAGTGGTAGAAAAGACTAGGAGAAGGAGCAAGTAAGTAAACAGTAGATGGGATATACGTGAAGCTACGCATACTTTGCATTACTTTGAAGTCTGATGCAAACTAAATCCAAACTTGCCTTTCTATGTGATAGCATTGCTGCCAGGAAACAAATGCAAAAGCGACACGAACCCGTTGACATGTGTATACAATCAGCTTGGAAATTTCATAATGACACTTTTCATATAAAAATATAATGACTGCAACGCACTCCAGTGCCCGAAACAAGTGGCTTTCTTTTATCGTTTATCGCAAATGCTATAAAATAAAAATGTAAGGGATTGACATTAGCTGTTACGCAACACATTTTCATTCTATTCTAGAAAGCCGCTTGTCTCTAGGCCTTTTCCTGTTACGCCGTTTCTTTTCCCTACGCGTCGTTACCGAAACGATACGGATAAAACCAAAGAACAACGCCGAAAAAACTAGCACCCATAGAAATTTGCACCGATATTGCGGCAATATCGTAATAAGTACTGTTTTCGCTTGTAACTTTATGACAATATCGGCGCTTTTCTTTTGTTATCAGTATCGGCTCGGTTTCGTCGCGGGTCGCGGTGGACAAGTGTACCAATAGATCCTTGTCACTTCCTTATAGCGACAATCATCAAACATCAAATAAGTTTGCCAACTATAATATTACTGAAATTCTTTCTCGTAGAAAACATATCATTACTTATGTGCCTTAGAATTTTTAAACTGCTTTCTGCTTTGTAGTCTTTCGATATAACATTTGTCGATAAACTCAACAACACTGGTTTCTAGTTATTCATGTGAACGCACATGTAACATTATGGGGTACCTGCGTTACGGTGGTGATTAGCGTATAGTTGTAAAAAAAAATGGCCATTAGTCCATATGAAACGTTATTATGTCGATAAATTAATACTATAATAAAACATGCAATGTTTTAAGTCTAGGTAATTGGACGATTGATATACTTTATTCATCCCAGCTTTGTTAATACATCAGGTCCTAAATTTTGTAGTTCAAATCCGTGTGCAAAGGGTACCAACGCGACCCTATTACTATGCCTTCTTAGTCTGTCTGTAAGACCTTATAGAGCTGTATCTTCTGAACCAGTAAGTATTGCTTACCGGTTGAAATTGACATAAAGTGTTTCTTAGTCTGTCTGTAAGACCTTATAGAGCTGTATCTTCTGAACCAGTAAGTATTGCTTACCGGTTGAAATTGACATAAAGTGTTTCTTAGTCTGTCTGTAAGACCTTATAGAGCTGTATCTTCTGAACCAGTAAGTATTGCTTACCGGTTGAAATTGACATAAAGTGTTTCTTAGTCTGTCTGTAAGACCTTATAGAGCTGTATCTTCTGAACCAGTAAGTATTGCTTACCGGTTGAAATTGACATAAAGTGTTTCTTAGTCTGTCTGTAAGACCTTATAGAGCTGTATCTTCTGAACCAGTAAGTATTGCTTACCGGTTGAAATTGACATAAAGTGTATGTTATTAGAGCGATTATTTTAACCATGAAGGAAAAAAAACGATTAAAAGTAAAGGTGGTTCCCTAGAATTTACAAGAGAAGTGTTTTTATTTTTAGATTTTTTTCGTAAAAACATACTTCTGGAAACCCATGGAATATACCCGTTTATCTCCGCAAATAGAGAAAAAGTAACGTTTTCAATAATAATGCCATTAATAAATGTGATCGTGAATTGCACTAAAGTGCGGACCGGTTCTTGCGAAGGGTACTATGAAATATCGTCGGGCCTCTTGCGCGTTTTAGCTAAGGCCCCGATAGTAATTTTTTACCAAAACCGGGTCAGACCATATTGATTTGTATTTGACGTTTACAAAAGGACTTCACAGACTTTACGGTCAACCTTTCGTCCGTATTAGCAGAAGAGCAAAAGGTATTCATTAGAAAGGAAAGAGGAAAAAATTACCAAAAATATGTCCGTTTAGGAGGAAAAATATTATTTGCTGTGAAATTGAAAACCTTTTACGTTTCTGCTTTTATATAGGAGTCTGAAAGTTAAGTGAATTAGAGGTTTGTTTTTCACAATTTTTTTTCAGCATGTTTATGGATAAAATTCCGAAAAATTAAAACTGCTTTTTGACTTGTAGGCAGATTTCAACAGAGCGACTTAACAAAACCTTAAACTATATCGGGTGTTAGGCTAAACATTGTGCTCCTTCAAACTGCGTTCAGACCATGAAATAAAAAAGAAATTGCTAAGGAACATAGGTCGACATTGCAAAAAAACCGGCCAAGTGCGAGTTGAACTCGCGCACTGAGGGTTCCGTACCACCACATAAACATAATTGTATTAGTTGAAATTTCAGTAAGTTAATGTGCTAGATTTTTTGAGTCCGACACGCGCTTGACCAAATTTTATTATTTGTTGTTATTTTATAGCTTATGCACTATAAACATACCAATTTTCAAGTTTGAAAGTGTTCCCGTTTTTAAATAGAACTAAAACAAAAAATCGCCTCAGCGACCATCCAACTTGACCCCTCTCTTATATGAATGTTCTTGAAACGGGAGCTCACCACAATTGGTTACCATTAGTTTTGAGAAAAGTTGTAATATTTAATGATTTCAGACTTTTCCCATTATTTGTACTGTGAGACCTAGCTTCTTGCCAAATTTCATAATTTTAGGTCAACGGGAAGTACCCTGTAGGTTTTGCATTTTTGAATAAATGTATGGAGATGAGGACATAAAATGCCATATCTTTTGATTGCGTCATTGTAAAAAATTTAAATTTTCAGATCTTGTGTGGTTCCTGGATCCTAATATATAGTATTAATTTCAACCTGATACCTTTACCCTTTCTTGAGATAAAGGGTCTTGACAGACAGACAGACAGACAGACAGACGGACAACAAAGTGATCCTATAAGGGTTCCGTTTTTTTCTTTTGAGGTACGGAACCCTAAAAAGTATTATATCCCATTCAAAATACGCAATGAGTCGTTGCAGTTTCTATAGGAAGACTATTTTTATCGCATTACGATTAACGAAGCTCATCTGCTCTTTGTATTACTTGTGAGAAAAAAAAGAGACAACTTACAGCGAACGGTGCCACTTTGTTTGTGATCCAAAAGTGACGTTCTTTCACACCGGCTAGGTTGGCTGGAAGAGATCTCTTATAGAGATAAGCTCACCTTTGTAAACAAATTTTATGTTAACTACAATTTTATGTCATTTGTGCACAATAAAGAATATATGAATAAGTAATATTTGATTTGATCTGACACAGCGGCTCTAAAAGCATACAATCTTATTCTGCACTGGAGGATATCGACATGGAAGTTTCCAAAATAGAGTACAAATAAGGACTTTATTTTAATACTCCTAAGACTGCGTTTTGTGGATTCTAATGTGAAAAAGGAGTACATAAAATTTAATGGCATTGTTACTATTTTCCAAAATAGAGTACAAATAAGGACTTTATCTTTATACTCCGGAGACTGCGTTTTGTGGATTCTAATTTGAAAAAGAAGTACAAAAAATTTAATGGCATTGTTACTAATCTCTAGCTTCCTATTGATTTCGATAACTGCCGCTGTTTATTACTTTCGCTATTACGTCATCATTGTCATGTTTGTAACCGATCGGAGTACTCGATTAGTATTCCGCAGACATCAGCTGATGCGGTTCTGATCGTCCCAGCTAATGGTCCATTATTCCTCTGCGTTGCGGTTGTATTGGAAACGTGACCCGTGTCAAACTCACGCGTCGAAGGTTTTGTCACCACACCACCATTCAGACCTATGATAACGATTACAGCTGATTTAGCCCATGTTTACCTTAAGTATGATAGAGTGATTGATAGGTGGTATGATTTATCATTATCTTATGAATTATAATTCAATTTAGAAGTTTTTATTGAAGGCGTCGAGATGTAACACGATTTTCTCATTTTTCAGTTCTATTGGAAAGTTTTCGGAAGCCTTTACCTTGCGACTTTTCCATTAACTCTTGCCTGGAACATCTCTTTCGTCAATCTTTCTTCATTTGTCCTCTCTCTACATGACCAAATTATGTCATCATTACTTTCTCAATTTGAATCACTACGTCTTCTTTTACGCCAAATGTCCTCTAGTCACACGCCAGTGATTCTATTATACACCAATGATACTCCTCAACGCTCTCATTTCTACTCCTCAATGCTTCATTCATTTATACATTCTATCATCCGGAGTCCAGACTATATATCACCCATACTTGGTTGATATTTTTTATAATGCGCACGGCTAAAGAGTGGAATTCTCGCCTGCGTCTGTGTTCCTGAGTTCATCTTACCCGAATTTATTAAAGTCGCGAGTGACTATTCACTTTTTCTGGGCAAGCTCGTTCCATCGTTAACCTCATCTATGTCCTCCGACTAGATTGAGACAAGAGAAAGCCCATTTACAATAAAAAATAAAACTTTCATGATTCCTCTGAATACGCAGCTTTATGCCGTATATCAGTGGTACCAAAACGGTTGTATGAAAATATGTTATTTTTATAGACGTTCTTTCTTTGTGCATATTTTTCGAAATTCATGGAATAATTATTTAAAACTGTTCGAAATAACTTGATTGAAAAAGCTTTACAATGTGCATTAAAGTAATAAACTGCGGCTACAGGGCACTTAATATAAGGAGTTAATCGCCCGAGGGTATTGATTGCGCTGCGACCCTTGGTTCGTAAATTGAAATTGAAATTCCACGTCTATCCAAACGGGGTTTGAATAATTTAGTATAAAGCTTGGCACACATGTAGGATTATAAAAATAGTCAAATAACTTCTTGCGAGCGCAGCGACGATTTTACATGCAAATAAACGAGTGATGTGGTATTTTATTCAAGTTGCTTTTTTTTATCTGTGCTTTTGAATACATCGACGAAAAAGTAACCGCCACACATACACCTTCAGCCGAAGTTGGAATGAATATAAATTCTAAGTCAAAATCCCATATACTTCGTATTGTGAAGTTTTAAAGATAAAAACAACTATCAGGCAATTATATGTATACCTCAAATTTAATAGGACTCAAATAAAATTAAATTCTGTTTCCATCTAAGAAAGAATTATTTCTAACTAATGAAATGTAGATAATTTTACATTTAGTGCGTAGTTTTAAAAGAGAAGTTTTAAAGTACTACGTCCCCCTCCCCCCCTTCCCCCGACTGCAATACCTCATGAAATTTTTAGAACTTGTTTTTTCTCTTTTCAGATGATATTTTTTTTACACAGTCGGGTATTTTGTTTATTGAAATATTTTCCTAAGACGTATCGACATGCGACATGAACACTACCGCGCTATGTTGCACAAACAAGAGTTTTTTTATGATTTGACAATTATTTTTGGTGTCAAACGATTATCATCGAAATAACTTCTGGGTAAAATTCAATATAATAAAAAATCGTATTTTGGTCTTTCCTATTTGCAGGTGTACCTTTATAGAGTGACATTTAATTAGTTCTTGATAGCAAAAGATATGCATGTACTCGTAATACTCAACTTTTCCCAAGGAACATAGGTCGAAATACGAAAAACCAAATTTGACCTCCCATACAAAATGCGCTTTCAGCTGATGCAGTTTCTATGGGTGGTCAAAACTTGATTTTCGTATTTCGACCTATGTTCCTTGGGGAAAGTTGTTCTGAATCATGAGTACATTCATACCATTTTCAATCAAGAACTAATTAAAAGTCACCCTATATGATTTAGATTTACTTAGAATTAAGTAGATCTTAAACTATGGCAAAAATATAATGACTTCAATCCTATCCTACTATAATATAATATAATAATATAATATATATAATATATATAATTATATTATTTTATATTTATATATAAGATGGCGTTAGGGGTAGGAATAGGGAGAGGGACAGGGAGAGGGAAGGGGAGGAGGGAGGAGAGGGAGGGGGAAATGGGGAGGGAGAGGGAGGGTGAGGGGGAGGAGGGGGAGAGGGGCAGGGACAGGGACAGGGATGGTGTGACGGACGGTTGGACAGATGGTTGGACGGACGGACGACAGATAGACGGAAGGGTGGATGGATGGATGGTCAGATAGATAGAATCCCACGCGGACAAAGTCGCGGGCAACAGCTAGTCTTCAAATAAGTATAGAATCCACGAAAAACTGTTTTGACTGTACAATATAGATTAGCTCATTTGAACAGATTCACGATAATTCACATGACACTTTCAACCACTTTATATTGATGTGATATTAATGGCTGAAAAAATTCAATACTATCCGACCATTAAATAAAACTTTTCAACCCGTTTGAGCCTGTTTTCAACAAAACCTTGTTTACAAAGTGACAGGGACTAAAGGAATCTTTCCCTAAATTCCAATTTAACCCTAACCTCAGCTAAAAATGGTGAAAATTTGTGGTATTCCAATATTGGCGAGCCAATAATCCTAACCCGGAGATATCGTAAAAGGGCTCGAATAGGAATAGAAAGGGATTTTGATCAAAATAAATGGATCCATTTCCTTAACTAAATGCTTTGATTTTGACTTCGACAACCTCATTTTGTTTATCTTTTTTGTTTGGAAAAACCCTTTTAGAGACCAGAAACTAGAGATAGGAATATAATTATGTAACTCGGGTAATTAAAGTAATGGGACTTTTGAATGCAGCGTAATTTTTTTATCACCCCGTATATTTAAGAGGTGGTACTGCTCATGAAAGTGAACAACTTTTTCCAGAGAATATACGAAATATGAAAAACAAATCGATTTTCCATACAAAATGTGCTGTGCAGAGAATGTCAAGAAAAGTATCTTTATAACCTGAAATATGTATAATGAACCTGCCTACGAAATTGAACAGCTTTTCTAAAGGAGCACAAGTCGAAATAAAAAATAAATGGTACAGCTGCACTGCACTTACGTACACACGGCCGCACATCAGTAGAAACACTTTTGGACCTTATGGCGTGGTAATAGAGTTGAAAAACTTTCTACCGACAAGCGGTTGACCGTACTTTCTCGCGATATGCAAGAGTCATCCATCATCATCATCCATGTGGGTTGTAAATCGATGACCGACCTCAAAAACTCGGGTCGAGTTGTTGAACTGCCCAAGCCCTCTGACATGGCTAATTTTTAACAACTTCTACCGTAAATAGTAAAAAAAAACTATTTATTTCAAATAATCCGCCGGAATCAATGTGTTAACGTGCCTTCCGAAGCACGGAATAATTTAACTTTTCAGACATTCAGATGATTCATGCTGCAATGTTCCTACCAAACTGGGGAGACT
This sequence comes from Athrips mouffetella, assembly GCA_947532105.1. Taxonomy (NCBI): domain Eukaryota; kingdom Metazoa; phylum Arthropoda; class Insecta; order Lepidoptera; family Gelechiidae; genus Athrips; species Athrips mouffetella. The sequence continues at coordinate 19,529,130 of OX383965.1, read as the reverse complement.
TCCCCAACACAAAATGATATTTATCTGACAGTGTCCCTAGTGTCAGATATCGGTGGATCGACGCAGTGAGCTCAGACCTGCGCGAGCTCCAGGCAGGCGATTGGCGAACCACCGCACAAGACCAAGACCAGTGGCGTATTCTCGTTTCGGAGGCCAAGACTCACTTTTGGTCGTTGCGCCAGAGGAGTAAGTAAGTAAGTGTCCCCACCGGGAATCAAACACAGAACCTCTGGATCAAGAGCCGAATGTTTTGACTACTACATCACGGAGGCCGCGGAGAGTAAATAAGTACCAACTGTAAACTTAAGTTTGTAATTCCATACAAATAATATGAAAATACAAACTTACCTAGTATACTCGATATACAACGTGTTAATAGAATAAGCGAAACCCTCATACACCCCAACTGATTTTTATTAAAATAAATCCATTCCCGTAAAAAAAATTTAAATGAAAATACAAACTTACCTAGTATACTCGATATACAACGTGTTAATAGAATAAGAAAAACCCTCATACACCCCAACTGATTTTCATTAAAATAAATCCATTCCCGTAAAAAATAAAAGTTTTTTTTTAATAGATATGTAATTTTAAAGTTTCATGATTGTTCTAGTTTCATCGTTGTTCTAGTCCGCGCACTCCGCGCACGCCACGCCCACTTCCCTCCCCTCCTCGCCGCTTGTGAACCGCGCGGCGCCGGCCGCCAGTTGTATAACAGTTGAATAATTTATTTTCGTATTTCGACCTATTTTCCTACGGGAAATTTGTTCAGTTTCAAGATCTGAATGCACAGTTTCAAGGATCCACATTGTTTATACCCTGACACCCGGTATATCATCGATACTCTGTAAACTATGTCACGGATAAACTTGTCCACAAGTTATTCCGTAGAGGATGTAGGTGACCGAGCCTGTCTTTGCCTTCATAGTAAATCTAGTTAGGCCCGTACAAGCCCCGTCAAAGGTCTTTCCCGTCCGGTCCAACTTTGCCCCAAAACTGCGGTTATTAAATTTTGCAGCGTGGATTAGTTGGCAAAAACGCTTGGAAGTTTTTTATTAGACTAATATTTGTTAAGAGAAATAACGGCTTTACTTCGCCGGGAAATAATTAAGGGAAAAGTTTGGTGTTTTACCGTTTATTAATAGCTACTTAGTGGGCGTAAGTTGGTCTACTTGCTGCTCTTTGGCAGTGGCAATTGTTGCGATGCTATTTTCATCTTTGCGATAATGCCCTTCAAAAATCTAATCTTCATGTACTTGCTAGTATAAACAGTCAAGAGCACATTAAGCTTGACACACTGGACTTTGTATAATTCTTATTTCAATAGATATACGGGCTAGAGTTGCACTGCGAGTGTCAAGCTCGACCTGTCGTTGACTGTACAAGCGTTTAATTCTAAACATTTCTGGCCTCAGACTTCCCATGAAACTGAACAAGAATCGCTTTTGTGCCAATCTAAAACGAGAAACTATGTTTGTTCTAGAACCTTGAAATTTTGCTCAGATGTTCCTTCTAATGCAGGCGATATAGTGTAGGCAGCTAAGCAGTTCACCCTAACATAAATTTCTCAGGTAGATTTTATTTAACAGGATGATAAAGAATCATGAATTAAATGTAAATTCAAAATACCCGAAAAAAATTTTTCACACATTTTTAGTAATTTTTGTATGGAAAAATTCAAAGTACCGATTTTTTTATAGAAGGTTTGTCTCATGTAGTGTAATACCCCAGCAAAGTTTCATCGACTGAGAATTTAATGCGGGGGTCTTCATACAACGATCCGCTTCGTTGCCTAGACTAAAAATAAAGAATTTTGAGAAATTCATTCCCCTTATGATTTCACGCATACGAAGTCGCGGGCAACAGCTAGTATTCTAATATACTTTTGAACGTATTTATTCAACCAAATGAAGAAAAAGGAGAATTAATCATCATCACATCATATTATTATCAGCCGATAGACCTCCACTGCTGGACATAGGCCTCCCCAAAATATCTCCATGACGTCCGGTCCTGCGCTAAACTTTCCTGGGGAATTAATGTACATGACAAAATGTTTCTTTTTTTATTGTGTTCAAAGAGTTCTTTACAGTTTTTCTAGTCCTTACAAGAGGATTTTCTGTATCGCGAGGAAATGTAATCTGTAGAACACAGGACGAAATTGTGATAAAAAAAAATTATCCTCACATAAGCTGATTGTAATTTTTTTTGGTGTACTTATGTTCCCTAGGAAAAGTTGATAAGTTTTATTTTCATTGGATTTTCATGTGTCAAATAAATTTGTTATAAAAACATTTCATAGATCAGGAACTTCCTCCATATCAAAAAGAAAAACACACTTATCATGCCGAAAATCCCCAAACTCACTACACTTAAGACTCATATAAATCTTCCACTCTCATTCTTTTAGAAATGTTTGCCAGAATTCTGAAGGAGTAAGCTACCTTATTTTAAAATTTGAAAATCCTACCGGGATTTCTGGACTGCGGGATCTTTCCCATTTTATCATTCAGAAAATAAAGGAGCTTATTCGGTGTGTCAACTTCAATATGAGAAAATGGAGTGTGGTTCCCGATTGCTGAAGTATTTAGGATTTTAAGTAATAGACGGTTTCCGTTCGATCAAACAATTTAAATTTTTCAAAATAATTTCGTGTTTCAAAACTACCCGTTGTATTTTCGAAATTTACATCAGTTTATTCAGGCAAGTAACCAATGTCCCGTGTGGTGCCGGTGAAGAATAGTACCAACCCATAAATACCCGTGGGTGTCGTAAGAGGCGACTAAGGGTTATAAACTGGAGGATGGGCAGCAGCATCCTCCTTTGTATCTTAACTTACTGCGGTCACCTATAACCGCGGTGCATGGTGCCAGCCGTAACGCTAACAAGCGAGGTGACTATGGTACTTCCCCTCTACATTTTTCCAGCAAAAGCTAGAATTCTGGAGGGAGCTCCCTGTCCTGTAGTGGACGTTTCATGGGAAGTTATGAAGTTATGATGAACCAATGTTATCAAGCAGATAAGTTTTTGTTTGATGTAACACTCAGTTAACGTACAGTCACACGTCAAGCTTGACACATTGGACATTGTAGTGCCCCACACGGCGCTTATATCAGTTGGTGAAGGGATTGAAGTTACTCTGCGAGTGTCAAGCTTGTCGTGCTCTAGGTTGTACACCCATCCTGGACACGGCTTTTTATGATCGGAAAGGATAAGCAATCGAAGTATAAGGAAACCAGCGCTACGCCACACAAACCCTAGAAAACAGACTCGTACCTTGACCTGTGTAATGACACTATCTACTTCCCCTTTATAAACGTCGAGAGATTGCAGACGCAATTTTCTTTTTAAAAATTACTTCTGGAACTACAGATTGTCCAGACCTTCTAGCACAGATCTACCTCAGAGCTCCTAGCAGACCTCTCCATTTCAATCCACCTATCCACCTAACGGCTAACACTAAGTATAGACGAAATTCCTGTGGCGTGCAGGTAGCAACTTTAATGAATTATCCACAGAGTTTGAATTACGCCTATTCAACGAGAGTATTGCTTCCGTCAAACATGTGTTGAAAAAAGATTGATCAGTTAATTGTTAATTATTCACCTTGTTTACCTGCGAGTCGTGGGTACAATTTTCTAGTTCTTTGTACGTACAACGTTCAGTTGTCTTTTATAGTTGTTTTTTATTTGTGAAAACCAATAATTGGCATTTTGTTTTTAATGTGTGCGCCCTCTAAAGCCCCGGTGTATCCCCGGGGATACAGAATAGGATCGAGTTCCCGCGCTGGATATTCTGCCTTATTGCGTCGAAACTGCGGTTTATTTTGGTTTGGTGTGTATAAAAAGTAACGACCTATTGAAATTAACTTTCGAATGACGTACAAACCATAGACTAAAGTTGGCGGGAATCGGACGGATGACGCGCCAAAGTTCAAAATTTTTATAATCCTGGTCACGTGGCACCACCCGACCGATTTGACTCGGTCGATGACGGTTCAAGGCCATATTATACGACCGTAAAAATTCGCAACCCTCTTTTTTATTGCATAGATTATTGCAAATTTTTTGTATGATGGGATCACAGAGGGTAATTTAGATGAAAGGCTGTTGGTTACCAATAAAAGTAAAAAAAAAAAAAAAAACAGGAACCAGTACAAAGTGTTACTACAAACTTGCGGCCGACTGTACACCTATATTTCTCATTTTCCTGACTTCCTCAAACTGTCCTCACCCAAATCCTTTCCATACGAGTATGTCGAGGCAAATTCCAGTTGAAGCCTCGTAGCGATGGGCGAACCTTGTTACATAAATGATTGACAGACCACTTAAGGCTTTACTGACCCTGCTCGATGAGGGTAGCTGGGGAATTACTGTAAGTGCCTACTAAATTAGTGCCGTAGTAGTGAAGAACAAATTAACTCGATTTCACCGTCCTACAAAATTCCTCTACGTAGAGGACGTTAAAGAAAAACCTATAGGGTCTTACTACAAAAAAGTTAGACATCTATTGAACACTTGATTAAAAAAATGCGCACAAAATAACTGGCTATGTCAGTTGATGCGCAGAAGTCAAGTCATAAGAAAATAAGTCATTTTAGACTTTTGCGCATCAATGACATAGACAGAGTTATTTGGTACGATTTTTTTAATCAAGTGTTTAACAGATGTCTAACTTTTTTGTAGTAAGACTATTTTTAGAAGCATTATAGTTCATTGTTGCAGATTTAAAATAACTATGCTACTTTTTTTTATATATTGTTTATTCAACACAATTTTTGTACACAAAATTATTACAGTGAAACACTTATCTAAAACCTAAAGAGGTTTATGCGAAAAGTGATTAGTCACAAGATCGCTAATATACATAATATTAAATCGCTAGTTAGATATTAAGCATTTAGATAAAACATTTTTACAATTGTTTTACATTTGTCCTTATTATTAAGGATATTTGACAGAACATGCTCAGGCAATGAATTGAGTATGTCTGGTAGAAAGTATTCCCAAGTCCTCATACCGTAGACATTGATAGTTTTAGGTAGTCTATATGTTGGTAAATAGTCAATATTACGCAATCGATCATTTCTAATGTTTTTAGCCAGAGAGTTAATGTTGTGAATTTTATCTAGGATTAGAGAGATTATATAATTTTTCTGTAATATATTTATATGAAATTCTATCAATAACTTGTGGCCCGCCCCGGCTTTGCACGGTAATCTAGAGTTCGTAAAAAGATCCCATAGATAAATGCACTAGCAGTACAGAACCCTAAAATATGCACTTGCAGTGATGAATTTCAAAAAATGCTAAAACATGTACTTCTTTATTTTTTACGGAGAGTTCAAAACCAAATTTGTATAATTCTACCTTTAAAAATGAAAGACTTCTAGACCAACCTACGGAAAAAAATATCATCCCCCTTTTCACCCCCTTCAAGGGTAATTTTTAAGAAATGCTTTAACACGTATTTCTTTACTTTTTACCAAAAACTTAAATTCAAATTCGTGTGAATCTAACCCAAGAAACAAAGGACTTTCATACAAACTTTCATCCCTTATATCACCCCCTAAGGGAATGAATTTTGAGAAATCGTTCCTTAGTGGGTAGTTTTGAAGTGCAAAAAACCTGTGTACAAAATTTCAGATCTATAGCTGAAGCGGTTACGGCTCGGCGTTGATGAATCAATCAGTCAGCACAGGCTATTAAATATATTTAGATTTGAGCTCCTATTTAGGCCCCATTTACAGTAATAAAAAAAAAAATTTTTTTGGTTTGCCGTATAGTTGTGCACTATTTTAAATTACAAGTCGATAGTGTGAGTAGTTGCCGAGATAAATAGGTGTAACAGACAGACAGACAGACGAAGTTGCACGAAAAGAGTTCCGTTTTTAGGGTTCCGTAGCCAAATGGCAAAAAACGGAACCCTTATAGATTCGTCATGTCTGTCTGTCTGTCTGTCCGTATGTCACAGCCACTTTTTTCCGAAACTATAAGACCTATACTGTTAAAACTTGGTAAGTAGATGTGTTCTGTAAACCGCATTAAGATTTTCATACAAAAATAGAAAAAAAAAACAAAAAAATTTAGGGTTCCCCATACATAGAACTGAAACTCAAAAAAATTTTTTTCATCCAACCCATACGTGTGGGGTATCGGATAGGTCTTCAAAAATGATATTGAGGTTTCTAACATCATTTTTAGGGTTCCGTACCTCAAAAGAAAAAAACGGAACCCTTATAGGATCACTTTGTTGTCCGTCTGTCTGTCTGTCTGTCTGTCTGTCTGTCTGTCAAGACCCTTTATCTCACGAACGGGTAAAGGTATCAGGTTGAAATTAATACCATATATTAGGATCCATGAACCACACAAGATCTGAAAATTTCAATTTTTTACAACGACGCAATCAAAAGATATGGCATTTTATGTCCTCATCTCCATACATTTATTCAAAAATGAAAAACCTACAGGGTACTTCCCGTTGACCTAAAATTATGAAATTTGGCAAGAAGCTAGGTCTCACAGTACAAAAAATGGGAAAAGTCTGAAATCATTAAATATTACAACTTTTCTCACAACTAATGGTAACCAATTGTGGTGAGCTCCCGTTTCAAGAACATTCATATAAGAGAGGGGTCAAGTTGGATGGTTGTTGAGGCGATTTTTGTTTTAGTTCTATTTAAAAACGGGAACACTTACAAACTTGAAAATTGGTATGTTTATAGGGCATAGGCTATAAAATAACAACAAATAATAACGGTACAGCTATAATTTTGAATAAGAAATGGGGTAATTTAGTAGAAAATACTATTCATCACAGCGACCGGATAACTGTAATAAAAATTAAATCTTCTCCAGTAGATACCGTAATTCTGCAGGTATATATGCCCACCGGAAGCCATGACGACGACGAAATTGAAGAAATGTACAACCATATTGATACAATATTAGACACAGTTAAGGAAAAGGATTATTTAATTATAATGGGTGATTTTAATGCTGTCGTTGGGGAGGGATCAGATGAGTGGGTTGTAGGTAAATTCGGTTTAGGGAAAAGAAATTCAAGAGGTGATAGACTGGTGCAATTCTGTAAAGAAAATAATATGCTAATTACTAACACAATGTTTCAACAACCATATAGAAGGTTGTATACATGGAAAATGCCGGGAGATATTGGAAGATACCAAATTGACTTCATTCTAGTACGATCTAAATGCCGCAATCAAGTAACTTCATGTAAAACACTACCAGGAGCTGATTTGAATACAGACCACAGTCTACTTATAAGCAAACACAATTTTGTAACCCAGAAGAAAACAAGAAAACATAAACCAAAGAGAATTGATCTCATTAAACTTAAGGATCCTAAAAGTAATTATAGAGTGCAATATAGCAATAAGATAGGAGAAAAAATAGAGTTACGTAAAAATATAAAAGATACTAATATAATAGAAGACAGTTTAGACGATAGATGGTCTAACGTAAGAGATATTGTGAAAACAACTGCAGAAGATTGTTTGCAGGTTGAAAAGATAGTGCCTAGGAAAAAATGGCTTAATCAAGAAATTATTGATATAATGTTAGAGAGGAGACAGTTAAAGAACAAAAGTGATGCAATAAGTATAGACAAATATAGACGATTATCCAACCAAATTACCACAAAGTGCAGAGAACAAAGGCAAAACGAGATAATTGAAATATGTGAAAGGATAGAACAATTTATGAGAAGAGGACAGATAGACAAAGCTTACAACGAAATAAAAGGTTTGAACAGAAATCATAAAACACGAAGTACGAGCATACTCGATGAACACGGAAAAATATTGTTAAACAATAATGACATAGTCGCTCGGTGGAAAAGATATATTGAAAGTCTATATGATGGTCAAGGACTGGATGAGACAGATTTGGAAGAGGAATATCTTGTAGCAGAAGATGATCTAGGGCCACCCATATTAAGAGAAGAATTTTTGAAAGCCTTAAACAGCATAGACAATGGAAAAGCAGCAGGTGATGACCAAATTTACATAGAGATGATTAAATACTCAAACTGTGATCCTCTTGTAGAAGAAATATTTAAGCTAACCCAAGAAATGTATAAAACAGGCCACATACCAGAAGATTTCAAAGTCACAAAAATTGTCACCCTTCCAAAAAAGCAGAATACCCTAAAATGTGAGGAACATAGGACCTTAAGTCTTATTTCTCAAGCATCAAAGATTCTTCTTAAAATTATACAAAATAGAATAAGACCCATAGCTGAAGACTACCTCGGACCAGATCAGTACGGTTTCAGACAAAACAAAGGAACACGAGAAGCTATTTTAGCTTTAAGACTAATTGTGGATAGACGAATGGATGTGGGTCTTGACACTCATATAGCTTTTATAGACTTAGAAAAAGCTTTTGATAAGGTTCAGTGGAAGAAAATGATGAATATTTTGAAAGAAGTAGGCCTAGATTACAGGGATAGGAGGATCATATATCAAATTTACAAAGAACAAGAAACCAAAATAGGAATTGGAGAGGATATGAGCACGGCAAAGATAAGGCAAGGAGTAAGGCAGGGATGTCCACTTTCACCTTTGATATTTAATATTTTTATCGAATGTGCGATACGGAAAATAAATGCTTCAGGGAAAGACGGAATCAAAATGAATGGTGACAACATTCAGTTCATACGGTTCGCAGACGATATAGCGGCACTAGCTGAAAACTCCACACATTTACAGGCTCTTGTTGAAGAAATGGATAGAACATTTCAGGAATTTGGTTTAACAATCAACGCTAAGAAAACGAAGACATTAACGTCCAGGAAAAAACATAATACATCAAATAGACCAATCATATTAAATGGCAGTCCGCTTGAAGAAGTAAAAAGCTTTAGATATTTAGGTAGCCTGATCACAGACAATTCCAGATGCACGCCCGAGATTACTTCAAGAATAGCTATGGCAAAGACAGCTTTCAATAATAAAAAACATCTGTTCAAAGCAAACATTTCAAAAGTAGCGCGGAAACGATTGATTAAAGCCTTTATATGGAGTATTGCCCTCTACGGCTGTGAAACGTGGACCCTAACGCAAAGAGATAGAGAAAGGTTAAAAGCATTCGAGATGTGGTGTTGGAGGAGGATGGAGAAAATCAGCTGGACAGAAAAGAAAACTAATGAAGAGGTGTTAAACATGGTTAATGAAAGAAGAAGCATATTAAATACTATTGAAAATAGACGAGGGAACATGTTGGGACATCTGATACGACACGACAAATTTTTAAAAACTATCATAGAAGGAAAGGTTGAGGGAAGGAGAGGTAGAGGAAGGCCAAGACGTTGCTACATGGACCAGATTAAGGAAAAAATAAATGTCGTGTCGTATCAGAAAGTCAGACAAGTTGCAGAAGATAGGAAGGCGTGGAAGTTACTCCACCGACAAGAGCGTAGCTCTTAAATAAGAAGAAGAAGAATAAAATTTAGTCAAGCGCGTGTCGGACTCAAAAAATCTAGCACATTAACTTACTGAAATTTCAACTAATACAATTATGTTTATGTGGTGGTACGGAACCCTCAGTGCGCGAGTCCGACTCGCACTTGGCCGGTTTTTTCTAAACTGAATAGTTTGCGGGAGAGACACTTCCAAAGTGGTAAAATGTGTGTCCCCCCCCGGAACTTCTAAAATAAGTGAATGATAAATCTATAAAAAATATATAATGTACATTACCATTCAAACTTCCACCGAAAATTGGTTTGAACGAGATCTAGTAAGTAGTTTTTTTTATACGTAATAAATCGTAACCGATTAAGGTGAGCTCCCGTTTAGTACTTTTCTATAAAAGAGGGGTCAAGTTGGATGATCGCGGAGTTTTGAAAGTCAAAGAGCAAAAGATTTTAGTATATCATATGGTAAATACGTACGGAACCCTCAGTGCGCGAGTCCGACTCGCACTTGGCTGGTTTTATTATTTTGGTTCGTAAAAGCTACCTAGCTAAAGTGTACCTACCTAACTCGTTGATCAAAGAACTGCATGTATTGAAACTAAGTATTTTGTTTTATAATGAAGTTAGAAATTATTTGTATGTATTTGAAGTTTTTTTTTTATTAAGATAATCTGGAACTCACTAGGTCAAGGAGGCTATAATCTTGAAGAAGTCGTAGAACAAAAGTTATTGCACACACTAACAGTTCAATAGATTTTACCTTTAATTTTATAAAACCTGTATAGCTTGGCTTAGCGCAGCTCATTTAAAAAAAAAACCGGCCAAGTGCGAGTCGGACTCGCGCACCGAGGGTTCCGTACCACCACATTATCATAATTGTATTAGTTGAAATTTCAATAAGTTAATGTGCTAGATTTTTTGACTCCGACACGCGCTTGACCAAATTTTATTATTTGTTGTTATTTTATAGCTTATGCACTACAAACATACTTATTTTCAAGTTTGTAAGTGTTCCCGTTTTTAAATAGAACTAAAACAAAAATCGCCTCAGCGACCATCCAACTTGACCCCTCTCTTATATCAATGTTCTAGAAACGGGAGCTCACCACAATTGGTTACCATTAGTAGGGAGAAAAGTTGTAATATTTAATGATTTTAGACTTTTCCCATTATTTGTACAGTGAGACCTAGCTTCTAGCCAAATTTCATAATTTTAGGTCAACGGGAAGAACCCTGTAGGTTTTGCATTTTTAAATAAATGTATGGAGATGAGGACATAAAATGCCATATCTTTTGATTGCGTCATTGTAAAAAATTTAAATTGTCAGATCTTGTGTGGTTCATAGATTTTAATATATGGTATTAATTTCAACCATATAGATACCTTTTCCCATTCGTGAGATAAAGGGTCTTGACAGACAGACAGACAGACAGACAGACAGACAGACAGACAGACATACAGACAGACAGACAGACAGACAGACAGACAGACGGACAACAAAGTGATCCTATAAGGGTTCCGTTTTTTTTGATGAGGTACGGAACCCTAAAAATATCAAACGTAACTCATTTCGGAAGAAATTTATTACAAGGTATTTACGTATGAAATGGAATCACTTTATTATTTTGACTCTTAAAAATAATTGCAAAGGATAACACCATAAACGTTGTGTGGTTCATGAATCCTAATATATGATATTAATTTCAACCTGATACCTTTACCCGTTCGTGAGATAAAGGGTCTTGACAGACAGACAGACGGACAACAATGTGATCCTATAAGGGTTCCGTTTTTTTCTTTTGAGGTACGGAACCCTAAAAACAAGAATCCAGTTCAATCTGTACTTGTAGTTAGAGATTTCTCGTATTCTTCTATGTGAGCTTTTCGGCGAGATTACGTCACTGGGCTCCCCCGAGATTGCGACTCAGCATGCCGCCTTTGACCGCCTTGTGGAAAGGAACCGGATTAGTTTAACGTTCGACTACTTTTTGAATTATCGATTAGCTTTTTAATGATTTAGTTAGGAAATTATTATGAGAAAAGGACTATAGGCAAAAATGCATGAAACCTCCACTGATGAGACTTGTGGGGAATGCATAGGCATAACTGTCTTACTATTCTCACACTTTTCTCTCAACTAAGTATATTATGAGTCATATGGATGCTTATCTTATACTAGCTGTTGCCCGCGGCTTCGCTCGCGTGGATTTCGTATTTATTTTATTACCGGTTTTCCGAAGCAATGAGATATTTTCCCGTCATTTCGGGATAATTTTAAATTAAGGAAGAACAGGACTAACCCTGCGCATATCAATGAGTATAATTCAAGATCCAGCTGAATTTTATATAATATACAGACGTTACTCATAACAGAGGAACTTAGCAGCAGTATCCTAACAAAAGTAAAGAGAGAGATGAGAGACACCTTTATGTAATATTTCAAAACAGAGCCAATTCGCAGAAGTACAATTACTTCTTCTAAAAACTAAAACCCTCTCCCCCTCCTCCCTCTCCCCCTGCCCTTCCCTCTCCCCCTCCCTCTCGCTCTCCCATACCACCCCCTCCCTCTCTCCCTCCCTCTCCCCCTTCCCCTCCTTCTCCCTCTCCCTCTCCCTCTACCTGTACCTCTACCTCTCTACGTCTCTACGTCTCTACCTCTCTACCTCTCTACCTCTCTACCTCTCTACCTCTCTACCTCTCTACCTCTCTACGTCTCTACCTCTCTACGTCTCTACGTCTCTACGTCTCTACGTCTCTACGTCTCTACGTCTCTACGTCTCTACGTCTCTACGTCTCTACGTCTCTACGTCTCTACGTCTCTACGTCTCCACGTCTCTACGTCTCTACCTCTCTACCTCTCTACCTCTCTTCCTCTCTACCTCTCTACCTCTCCACCTCTCTACCTCTCTACCTCTCTACCTCTCTACCTCTCTACCTCTACCTATCCCTATCCCTGCCCCTATCCCTATCCCTGCCCCTATCCCTGCCCCTAACGCCAATTTGACCGCTATCCCTAACATAGAAACGAAACCAATATTTATTTTTAGACATTTCAGACCTATCGCACCCCAACCCCATCCCTAGGGGATGATGGTATTTCACGTCCACCACGTTGGATTTCAAAGTTGTTGTAGCTTACGTAATCAGCGACCCGATAAACCATACAAACGACACCCATATTGATTTTTAGACATTTCAAACCTATTGCACCCCAACTCCATCCCCAGGGGGATGATGGTATTTCACGTCCACCACGTTGGATTTTAAAATTGTTGTAGTTTTCGTAATCAGCGACCCGATAAACCATAAAAACGACACCCATTTTCACATTTCAACCCTATTGCACCCCAACCCCATCCCAAGGCAATGATGGTATTTAACGTCCACCACGTTGGATTTCAAAATTGTTGTAATTTGCGTAATCAGCGACCCGATAAACCATACAAACGATACCCATATTGGTTTTTAGACTTTTTCACCCCATTTCCCTTTTTTAGGGGTTGAATTTGGGGTGGAATTTCAGTAACAGTGATGAAAGTTGCATAGAATTACATAATTAATGCCTAAATAATAAATTATGTGGATTTTACTTTAAAAATAAAGAATTTTCAACTTCATCCCCCTTTTCACCCTTAAGGGTGTCGAATTTTCAAAAACCCTGAGACACGTAAATATTAATTTTTATTCGTCAGCCTAAATACAAATTTTGAAGATCCTAACTTCAAAACTGACGGACTTTCATACAAACTTTTATCCCCTATTTTACCCCCTTAGGGGTGGAATTTTGTAAAACCCTTTCTTAGTGCACCCCTAGGCCTCATAAGGAACCTACATGCCAAATTTGGAATCTCTAGACCCAGCGGTTTGGGCTGTGCGTTGATATGTCAGTCAGTCAGTCAGTCAGTCAGTCAGTCAGTCAGTCAGTCAGTCACCTTCTTCTTTTATATATATAGATTGGTCATAATTTATGACCAATATAAGGTAAGCTTCCATTTTAAATAACTAAATGTAAAAAAGAAATCAGGTTTCCGTGGTCAAAATCCTACTCTTTTTTTGAACTTTTGATACTTATTTTTTTAAGTAGGACTTTGTTAATTTTTAGGGTTCCCTACCCAAAAAGTGAAAAACGAGACCCTATTAATATGCCTCAGATGTCTGTCTGTCAGCGGGCTGTATCCCATGAACCATATTAGCATGTACGGTAATAGGTAGACAAATGAAATTTTCACAGATTATGTATTTCTGTTGCCGCTTTAATAAAAAATAAATAATTAGGGCTCCCGCACACGACCGAGTTTTTGTAGGTCCGATTATCGGGCACATTTTTCCTCCGATTTTACGACCGATTTTGTGACCGACCCAACGCACACGAGCGATAATCGGTGACCGATTTTCTTGTATGACGAATGACGATAGGGAGGTGATCGATCAAAATAATATCGACACACGATGTCGATGATTTTATTTTTTGTTAGTGAGATAAGATTCCATGAAAATATTTTTTTATAAGTCTCGGTATTATCAAAAATGCTTCTAATGGTCATTATTTGTTAATATACAGGGTGTTAGGCTAGGATACCTATACAGAATGTAAGAGTAAGTATAAAAGGTTTTAGGTTAGAACGACTAAGTACTATACATACAGGGTGCTAGGGTAAGTATACTGGGTGTTAGGTTAGGATTATTATACAGGATGTTAGGGTAAGTATACATGGTGTTAGGATAGGATAACTATACAGGGTGTTAGGTTAGGATCACTATATGTACAGGGTTTTAAAGTAAGTATACAGGGTGTTAGGTTAGGATTACTATACAGGGTGTTAGGGTAAGTATACAGGGTGTAAGATTAGGATCACTATATGTACAGAGTCATCTATACCCGTGGGTGTCGTAAGAGGTGACTAAGGGCTTATGAACCGGAGGATGGGCAGCAACAACTTTCTGTGAATCGTACGATCTTACATACTGCGGTCACCAACAACAGCGGTCGCCAGCCGCAACGCTTACATGCGTGGTGACTATGGTAAATCCCCCTCAAAGTACCACGCGATTTTACTGGAGATCTGGAGACGCATTTTTGAAGCGTTCGAAGTGAATCTTTAGTTCGCATACGAAAACAAATCGTGTACGAATTTAATTTCTAATGCAATCGATTTTACGCATTTTTGAATCATTCGAAAACAGTGTTGCCATTAAATTCAAATCTTTCAACAATTTTCTTTTCACGCAGAAAAAATAAAAACCGGAAAGCAATTACTCATTGATTTTAAAAACCGGTAATGAATTGCGAGGGAATGGAACGCAAATTAAAAAGTTGATATGTAAATTTGATGTCATTTGTGAAGGAAACGTCAATGTCGTTCTCATCACAGATTATACATACTTTCGAGTGATAGAATTGCAAAACGAGTGGGTCGGACCACTCGTTGTAGAATTCACAGGTATGAATATTAAAAAATTGGAATTTTACGGATTCGTATACGAATCTTGCCAATTCGAATGCGAATTGAAGTTCGAACGCTTCAAAAATGCGTCTCCTGGTGGGAGCTCCCTGTCGTGCAGTGGACGCGTTTATGGGATGTCATGATGATATTACGATATGTACATCGTGTGGCCTGGAGCAGCGGCAAATACAATTAATGGACCGTCCATAGGGTATCACTGATCGATTGACAGTACTTGCAGGTATCCTTAACCAATAAATTCTGCACAAGAAATACAATAAACTTTTAATTCACTACCCGACTACGGCAAAGAGGAGGGTTATGATTTTGAACGGTATGTATGTATACTGGTCCTTCATAACTTCTAAACTAGTTATCGTAATTTGACAAATGAGGTACCGTTAGGAGCGTCTTGATCAACCGCTGGGTATAGTAGGTAGGACTAGGCCCGCCCCGGCTTCGCACGGGTAGATATAGTGTTTTTAAATGTCACGGGTTACTAAAAAAGAGTAAAAACAATTTGGATTTATTTTTAATTTGGATTTATTTTAAAATTACTTAGTGGTAGGGATTTTGTGCAAAGTCCTTCTGGTGAAGTACGACCCCCTTGCCTATTTCTGCCGTGAAGCAGCAATTCGAAGGGTAAGGGAGCCAGTAAAACTACCGGCACATGAGACATACCATCTTAGTTCTCAAAGTAAGCAACGCGCTTTGCTATCTTATTAGTTTCCAAATATCCTATACTATTAAACGTGCAATATTTGTACAGTACCTGGTCGACCGAGCTTCGCTCTATAATAGCTGCCTAAACATTAAAATATCATCGGGTGAGCAAGCTAATCTACTCGCCAACAGGTGGCGCTGTAGGTTTCTGTCTTAAAGGCGGCCCCCGAACGCTCTCATATAGTAAATTTCATCGAAATCGTTAGAGCCGTTTTCGAGAAACAGATTGCAAACATATAGGTATATTTGTATACAAATATTGCTCGTTAAATAGTATTTTCCCAAGGAACATAGTTCGAAATACGAAAAACCAAATTTGACCTTCCATACAAAATGCGCTATCAGCTGATGCAGTTTCTATGGGAGGTCAAAAAATGATTTTCGTGGGAAAAGTTGTTCCGTTACTGATATTGATCCCTGATCTATGTCACGCATTCAAATTACCCGGTATATATATATTTGTAAACGGTTTCTCGAAAACGGCTCTAACGATTTCGATGAAATTTACAATTTCTCCGCGATTTAGACGGAAATCTACAGTGCTATCTGTTGGCGGTAAGAATAGCTTGCTTATCCAATGATATTTTAATGTTGTGGCGGCTATTATAGAGCGAAGCTCGGTCGACCAACTACTGCCACTAATATGGGTGCTATGGGCGGTAGTGAACACTTATCAGGTGGCCCACCTGCGCGTTTGCTCACTTGTAACATAAAAAAAATGGTTTAGGTTCATAAGTAATAGACAAAGCTAGATTTCTCATCATCGCATACACTCTTTGATGCTCTACCTATGGGATAAAGGCGTGATGATGCGTTTGATTAATATTAAAATAACTTTAAACATCATTAAACCAATTCCTCATAATATCTAAGAGAGCCTATACTTTAATTATTTGCCCCTGTTATGTACAGGACTAACGTGCCACACGTTGTAGGTACGAGTATATACCTAATCCGTTTCAAGCTATGGTTTCAAGAGTCAATGCCAACACTTACCAACACATTTTGCAGCCATAGAACCAGACAAACCACCAAGAACCAGACGAACTAGAGTATATTTGACGAAAAAAATAACATTATGTTACAAACTTGTTTTTTTTTCTGACAGCTTTAGCTGATTATCTACTATTGATCATGGTGCACAATAGCCTTGATATAGTTAGCTGCAAAATGTGTTGCTAAACTTTGGCATTGACTCGTGAAACAGATTATATTATATTCACTAGTACCTACTCTAGCGCACCTAATGTACTTACGCAGAGCAACAGAGGGGTACTTGCGGTGAAGCGGGGGGAGGGGGGCGGGCATCGTAAATACGGATACGGAGCACCTTGTTTTAAAAGTTGATAACTAAACACTGGCTCTACACGTTGGCTGCGTGACCGCGCCGGCGTAGCCAACGTCTACTAGGCCCGTTTGCGTGAGTTTGCCGTTTGCGACCAACGCTCGCCGGCGTGCCGTCGGTTATCGGTTTTGCCACAAGCCGCAAACGGCGTTCACACGTTGGCCGTGTCCTCATTTCCAATAAGTGGAGTAGATGGACGTTTTAATTTTTTTTTAATAAGTAAAAATTATTTCATCTCATTTTTCAAATATGGTGCAGCTGGTAATAAAAATTAAAAGCACTGTAAAAGTACATTGCAGCGGCAGTAATAGTCTCCGCGTCTACGTCCATCTTGCTTGACAGACCTACACGCTACACCTACACACACCAACGTGTGAACGCTGTCATCAAGCTTGCCGGCCGGCGCGGCCAACGGTTGGCCCAAAGTCTACTGGGGGCTAAAGGCTCATCCACATATTCGGCCATGAACGCCAAATATAAGCCAACACGCATGTGTAGGTATAAGGTATATACAGCGAACAAAATAACTCTTACTGTGGCGCAGAAGTCAAGAAAAGAGTCGCGGGAGTGAGCGCGGTAGTGGGAGAGGATGCGAGTGAATCGTTCATTGGCTCTCCGCCTGTCACCCATGCGCAGAAAATAAGAACCACAGAGCTCTGAAGTCCATCTACTTCTAGAGACGAATTCTTTATGTCATTCAATAGAAATCAGTGTCACCATTTACTAAAACTAACACGTTTTCCTTTGAGTGCGATAAACATAGTACCATTATCGCGAGAGAGTAATATGCAAAAAACCAGTGACAGCGTCTCTATGGCAACGAATGTGTTTATGATGTGCATTCAAAATAAGCACCTAGGAACATAAATTGGAAAGTATACCTATTCAATAAGGAACCAATGTTTTTTACTATATTCGCTTCTATGGGGGGGTGCGCGCGCAGGCGGAGTGGCCCTATCGTAGTTCTGTGGTCAGAACCAAACTTAAGGAGAGATCACACCTGGCTGAATTCAAAGACTAATTCGGCACAGTATATCACGCCCCGTGTGGTGCCGGCAAAAAATAGTACCAACCTATCTCTACCCATGGGTGTCGTAAGAGGCGACTACAGGGCTAATGAACCAGAGGATGTGTATCGTATCATCTCTCTTATATTCTGCGGTCACCAACAACCGCGGTCCATGGTGCCAGCCGTAACGCTAACAAGCGTGGTGACTATGATACTTCTCCTGCACATTGTTTTAGCAAAAACTGGAATTTTGGAGATAAGATAAAGATATTTATTTGCTATAGAAATTTAGGGAGGGAGTTTCCTGTCCTGTAGTGGACGTTTCATGGGATGTCGTGATAATATTACGATATACATCGTAATATAGTAAAGGAGCTTTTATTTTTAAGAAGATTTCTGCAACTGGCAGTAAGACGCATATTTATAGAAAAGTGCCTACGTACAGTTGACCGCACTTCAGTGGTAACACTTTGTCCATTGCGGGTCTCTGGTTTCGGGCGTCCTGTTTATGTTTTGACTGACGTGCTGTTGACCGTACCTACCTAGCTACCTATCCAAACCTGAAACGAAACTAGAAAAAAAAAACAATGAAAACCGGTTGTTTCGGTTGTTACAGTCCAAAAACCGACCCTACCCGTAAATAATCCGTTCTTGAATTTTTTTTTCGTAGGTCCCTCGGGGGGTACTGGGAGTGTAAATTTAAAAAGGAGACTGAATAAGGCTCCCGTGTGTATTCGAAAAATGGTTTATTTTTTCAAAAAAAATTGGTTTTTCTTGAATAACTCGGCCATTTTCGATTTCACAGTAAAACCGTACGGACAAAAATTGTAGGAAATTTGAATTTCTACAAGTTTAGTCCTTACAATTTTTCTTAAAGGATCGATATTTTTTTAAAATTAAACCTGAAAAACGCAACAAATTCAAAATATTACCATTATCTCCTATGTTCCACGTTTTACGGCATGAATAAAAAGAAACAAAGTTGTAGAAAATCAAATTCTGAACAATTTTGGTCCCTACCTTTTTTCTCCCAAAATCGATAATTTTGGAAATTCAACCTGAAAAACGCGACACAAATTCTAAATATTATCATTATCTCCTGTTCTACGTTTTACGGCAAGAATGAAGAGAAACAAAGTTGTAGAGAATCAAATTTTGAACAATTTTGGTTCTTACCTTTTTTCCCCCAAAATCGATATTTTGGAAATTAAACCTGAAAAACGCGACACAAATTCTAAATATTATCATTATCTCCTATGTTCCACGTTTTACGGCATAAATGAAGAGAAACAAAGTTGTAGAGAATCAAATTTTGAACAATTTTGGTTCTAACCTTTTTCCCCCCAAAATCGATATTTTGGAAATTAAACCTGAAGAACGCGACAAAAATTCTAAATATTATCATTATCTCCTATGTTCTACGTTTTACGGCAAGAATGAAGAGAAACAGAGTTGTAGAGAATCAAATTTTGAACAATTTTAGTTTCTACCTTTTTCCCCCAAAATCGATATTTTGGAAATTAAACCTGAAAATCCTGACACAAATTCAAAATATTATCATTATCTCCTATGTTCCACGTTTTACGGCATTAATAGAGATAAACAAAGTTGTAGATAATAAAATTCTGAACAATTTTGGTTCTTACCTTTTTCCCCCCAAAATCGATATTTTGGAAATTAAACCTGAAAAACGCGACACAAATTCTAAATATTATCATTATCTCCTATGTTCCACGTTTTACGGCATGAATGAAGACAAACAAAGTTGTAGAGAATCAAATTTTGAACAATTTTCGTTCCTACCTTTTTTTCCCCAAAATCGATATTTTGGAAATTAAACCTGAAAAACCTGACAAATTCTAAATATTATCATTATCTCCTAAGTTCCACGTTTTACGGCATGAATGAAGGGAAACAAAGTTGAAGAGAATCAAATTTCGAACAATTTTGGTTCCTACCTTTTTCCCCCAAAATCGATATTTTGGAAATTAAACCTGAAAAACGCGACACAAATTCTAAATATTATCATTATCTCCTATGTTCCACGTTTTACGGTATTAATGAAGATAAACAAAGTTGTAGATAATAAAATTCTGAACAATTTTGGTTCTTACCTTTTTCTCCCCAAAATCGATATTTTGGAAATTAAACCTGAAAAACGCGACACAAATTCTAAATATTATCATTATCTCCTATGTTCTACGTTTTACGGCAAGAATGAAGAGAAACAAAGTTGTAGAGAATCAAATTTTGAACAATTTTGGTACCTACCTTTTTCCCCCAAAATCGATATTTTGGAAATTAAACCTGAAAAACCTGACACAAATTCAAAATATTATCATTATCTCCTATGTTCCACGTTTTACGGCATTAATAGAGATAAACAAAGTTGTAGATAATAAAATTCTGAACAATTTTGGTTTTACCTTTTTCCCCCCAAAATCGATATTTTGGAAATTAAACCTGAAAAACGCGACACAAATTCTAAATATTATCATTATCTCCTATGTTCTACGTTTTACGGCAAGAATGAAGAGAAACAAAGTTGTAGAGAATCAAATTTTGAACAATTTTGGTTCCTACCTTTTTCCCCCAAAATCGATATTTTGGAAATTAAACCTGAAAAACCTGACACAAATTCAAAATATTATCATTATCTCCTATGTTCCACGTTTTACGGCATTAATAGAGATAAACAAAGTTGTAGATAATAAAATTCTGAACAATTTTGGTTCTTACCTTTTTCCCCCCAAAATCGATATTTTGGAAATTAAACCTGAAAAACGCGACACAAATTCTAAATATTATCATTATCTCCTATGTTCTACGTTTTACGGCAAGAATGAATAGACACAAAGTTGTAGAGAATCAAATTTTGAACAATTTTGGTACCTACCTTTTTCCCCCAAAATCGATATTTTGGAAATTAAACCTGAAAAACCTGACACAAATTCAAAATATTATCATTATCTCCTATGTTCCGCGTTTTACGGCATTAATGAAGATAAACAAAGTTGTAGATAATAAAATTCTGAACAATTTTGGTTCCTACCTTTTTCCCCCCAAAATCGATATTTTGGAAATTAAACCTGAAAAACGCGACACAAATTCTAAATATTATCATTATCTCCTATGTTCCACGTTTTACGGCATGAATGAAGATAAACAAAGTTGTAGAGAATCAAATTTTGAACAATTTTCGTTCCTACCTTTTTTTCCCCAAAATCGATATTTTGGAAATTAAACCTGAAAAACCTGACACAAATTCTAAATATTATCATTATCTCCTAAGTTCCACGTTTTACGGCATGAATGAAGAGAAACAAAGTTGAAGAGAATCAAATTTTGAACAATTTTGGTTCCTACCTTTTTCCCCCAAAATCGATATTTTGGAAATTAAACCTGAAAAACGCGACACAAATTCTAAATATTATCATTATCTCCTATGTTCCACGTTTTACGGCATTAATGAAGATAAACAAAGTTGTAGATAATAAAATTCTGAACAATTTTGGTTCTTACCTTTTTCCCCCCAAAATCGATATTTTGGAAATTAAACCTGAAAAACGCGACACAAATTCTAAATATTATCATTATCTCCTATGTTCTACGTTTTACGGCAAGAATGAAGAGAAACAAAGTTGTAGAGAATCAAATTTTGAACAATTTTGGTTCCTACCTTTTTCCCCCAAAATCGATATTTTGGAAATTAAACCTGAAAAACGCGACACAAATTCTAAATATTATCATTATCTCCTATGTTCCACGTTTTACGGCAAGAATGAAGAGAAACAAAGTTGCAGAAAATCAAATTTTGAAAATTTTGGTTCCTACCTTTTTCCCCCAAAATCGATATTTTGGAAATTAAACCTGAAAAACCCGACACAAATTCTAAATATTATCATTATCTCCTATGTTCCACGTTTTACGGCACTAATGAAGATAAACAAAGTTGTAGATAATAAAATTCTGAACAATTTTGGTTCTTACCTTTTTCCCCCCAAAATCGATATTTTGGAAATTAAACCTGAAAAACGCGACACAAATTCTAAATATTATCATTATCTCCTATGTTCCATGTTTTACGGCATGAATGAAAAGAAACAAAGTTGTAGAGAATCAAATTTTGAACAATTTTGGTTTCTACCTTTTTTCCCCCAAAATCGATATTTTGGAAATTAAACCTGAAAAACGCGACACAAATTCTAAATATTATCATTATCTCCTATGTTCCACGTTTTACGGCAAGAATGAATAGAAACAAAGTTGCAGAAAATCAAATTTTTAACAATTTTGGTTCCTACCTTTTTT
This sequence comes from Athrips mouffetella, assembly GCA_947532105.1. Taxonomy (NCBI): domain Eukaryota; kingdom Metazoa; phylum Arthropoda; class Insecta; order Lepidoptera; family Gelechiidae; genus Athrips; species Athrips mouffetella. The sequence goes on along the minus strand of OX383965.1, from coordinate 19,506,859 downwards.
CCCCCAAAATCGATATTTTGGAAATTAAACCTGAAAAACGCGACACAAATTCTAAATATTATCATTATCTCCTATGTTCCCCGTTTTACGGCATTAATGAAGATAAACAAAGTTGTAGATAATCAAATTCTGAACAATTTTGGTTCCCACCTTTTTGCCCCCAAAATCGATATTTTGGAAATTAAACTTAATTAATTAATTAATTACCTATTAATTAATGAAAACTTAATTTGTTCAGGATTTGATTCTCTACAAATTTGTTTCTCTTTATTCATGCTGTAAAACGTGGAACATAGGAGATAATGATAATATTTTGAATTGGTCGCGTTTTTCAGGTTTCTTTCCCAAAATATCAATTTTGGGGGGGAAAAGGTAGGTACCAAAATTGTTCAGAATTTGATTCTCTACAACTTTGTTTCTTTTCATTCATGCCGTAAAACGTGGAACATAGGAGATAACGATAATATTTTGAATTTGTCGTGTTTTTCAGGTTTAATTTCCAAAATATCGATCCTGGAAGAAAAATTTTAAAATACAAACTTGTGGAGAATCAAATTTTCTAAAATTTTTGTCTTCATGGTTTTACTATAAATTCAAAAATGGTTGAGTTATTCAAGAAAACCCATTAAAAAAATCATTTTTCGAATAAACAGGAGCCTGATTCAGTCTACTTTTTGAATTTACACCCCCAGTCCACTCCCCCCCGAGGGCCTACGAAAAAAAACCAAGAACTGATTATTCACGGGTCATAAATGTCATAATGATTGAACTATTTGTTATTATCTCCAAGCATACAAACATATTAGAATATGATATATTATCTACTCATTAAAAAATCCGGCAGTGCGAGTTTAATATTTTTTTACTTAAGTTTCTAGGACCTAGACTAGGCACCTACCTCAGTACCTTTGTACCACAAAAGATGTAAAAACAGTATAATTACAACTACCTACAAGGTACGCACAGTAGCAAGTAAGTGTTAACAAAGCCAGTAGGTACCTATAACTTGAACCAGCGCTAAGCTACAAACCCCCGAAACCAAAGACCCGCTCAAGGTCAAAGTGTTACTACCTAACGTGCGGCTGACTGTACCTACCCACTAGCGCCACGGTTGTTGGTCAAACAAACACAATCACTCTGATGATGACTAGGTAGGTTTAGGTTACCAAGAAGGTATATTATTATACAACTTGTAATTACCAATACGCAAAACCTCTCGGGTGGTAGTTTTACTCGTTCTACTCATGAAACTGAACAACTTTATTGGAAATTAGAATAAAAAAATTGAGAATCGGAATTTTGTATTTTATTTTTGTTGAACAAAAGTACCACTCGAGAACCTTTGCATACATTGTATATCTCACGGAACTGTTTAATCTACAGGGTGTAAAAAAAGTTCGACTATACTTCTAATGAGTGATTCTACATCGTATAAAATATAAAAAAAATATTTTGCTTAAAAAAAGTTGTTTTAGCTCAAGAAGAAGTGAAGCACAAGGGTTAAACGACGTAGACAAGGATGTTTATTGTTATTTAATATCCACTCACTAGCACATTTCAATAAATTACTGGAATGTAATTCGGAGTAAAAACTAATTTAATGATCAAACAAATCAGAAATTAAATCTTAATTAAAGTATTTTTATTTTAGTATTGTACGTACAATCACCCCTTAGAAGGATCATCCTACTTTTTTTTTTACATCCTGTATTTTTCATTCGTCCACGGCTGGCAATGTTGATCGTAGTGGCACGACAATTTCTGTAGGTAGGACAAGGATTTCCAATTTCTATGAGGTAGATACTTACCAAGAGGTACTTATGTAAACCTACCTAGAAAACCAAACGTGAAGCAAATCTAGAATAAAATAGGTACATAATTTTACTTATTTATCGTCGTTCATTCGTCTGGCGGAAAACAGAAAAACGTTCGGTTTTTATTTTTGTCTGAGACTTGTCTTCATACGTTGTTTATTACCTACACGTAATACAGGAATCAAAATCTCGATGTCAATATCCATCGTGCGTGATTCAACACGCACCCCTCCCTAGCGAGTGTACGGAGCTGACTGACGAGACCGCGACGGCCGGCGACGGTGAGTCGTGTGCGTTGAAGTATAGATTTACGTATGTTCCATTTCTCACCGACAAACGGATCGGCCGTGACGGCCGATTTTATTTCTCACCGAGTTTTTGTCGGTCGTGTGCGTTGAAGTATGGCAACCAGTACGTTCCATTTTTGACCTACAAAAAATCGGTCACCGATTCTCGGTCGTGTGCGGGAGCCCTTAAAGTCGGCTTCCGTACTAAAGACGTGTTTTATTAGGCGGTTTTAGCTCAATTTTTGTTTTAGCTCTCTCGTAAAAACGGGAACACTCACAAGCGTGAAAATTGGTATCTTTATAGTGCATAATTTATAAAATAACAAGAAATAATAAAATTTGTCAAGTGTGTGTCAGAATAGCACAAATTTAATACACTTCTGCGTGACTGTGCGTCCACGCGTTAGTGGTACGGAACCCTCGGTGCGCGAGTTCGACTTGCACTTGGCCGGTTGTCTTTCTGTGTTCCTTTAATGTTACTGAAACACCCCCTAACTAAGCTATGACAAGATTAAATTAAGAATACCTTGAATAATCAATATCTTTCACATTCACAGCAATTTTTCTAACCCTCATAGCCCTTTTTCCACAAAATTGATCTTAGAAATCGTAGCCCTTTTTCCAATAGAGCCGACTCCAGCTCTAGGGAAATATTTTTAAAGGAGCACGTTCTGTATTTGCCGGTATCTTACTCAGGAACATCTGTCAGTGCTCTGCGGTCCATTCATACATTATTCACTGGCGTTCGCTTAAACATGGTAGCTTGCAGCACCCATTTCACTCTACATTATACCTGTAGTCTTAAGGCTCAAAATCGCGTGGTAAGAAAGTAGTACGGCCTATGTGACTCTGCGTGCCTCCTAAGACGGTTTGAATTGCAGCTCTGGCTCTGTTTGATCATTGTGCTCGTATATTCTGGAGGTTGACAACTCGACTGACAGCTGTCGCCTCACTGACTAAGGAGTGCAATAGCTGGTTAAGACCGCTGAACGGAGTACTATTACGGACTTTCAGGACAGTTAATATTTTTTTCGTCTGTGATGTCTGTATAGGCTGTTACTCTAAGCTTTCGTCTTTTAGAAATGAAAAACAATTAGTTTCTCTGTTTTTAGGCCCATTGTCTTTTATTTCTATTTTTTGTTTGATTTTTTTTAGCTTTACTTTTTGGTACAGTTGAACATTCTTCGTATGTACCGGAGAGGCCTTCAACAACTATGCTACCGTGGTCCTGCATATTATGCATTTAACGTTGCGTTTGCAGTGCCATCTAGTAAGCAAAATTAGCTGTTGTGATATTTTGTGATTTTCTACTTTGTAGAATTATCTGAACACAGACTTACTTACTACTTTTCGGTCTTTCCAATTGCTCCAAGGAGGGTTAATGTTGACCTCGATCTAGTCTTGAGGACAGAGATGGAATGAGCTTGCCCAGAAGAAGCCTATTCACTCGCGACTTGAATATATTCGGGTCAGGTAACATTCCAACCAATATAGGAATGTTCCATTTTCCTAATTTACAAATAAAATTAAATCAATTTATTTCAGACTTGAATCCATATTTGGTTAGTACGACTTATAAAACTATGTTAGTATAAATTTTAGTATACAATGAAACGAATGTTTAGAACGTTTAGAGCTGCGCTCGAAAATACAGCAATCTTATTAGATGGACCCTACTGATTACCTGGCACAGCTCTAGGAAAAAGGTACGGTCAGGATCAGAGCGACGCGGACGTCTGACGTGGATGTCCGCGACGGACCGTAACGTGTATGAAGCCTATACAGTCCGTTAAGTAAGTAGCGGAGCGGATCCAGAGCGGATAGCTCCGCATTGGACCGAACGGATTGTGCTTCATACATTTTACGGTCCGTCGCGGACATTCATGTCGGTCTTCTACGTGTCGCACTGATTTAGGACTTGTTTAGCGGTCGACGCACGGAATTTGACCTATAATTCCGTGGGTCGACATCTTAATCGGCTGACATGATGACAGTAATGTTAATAAAGAATGACATAATAGTCTAGGCAACGAAGCGGATCGTTGTATGAAGACACCCCGCATTAAATCCTCAGTCGATGAAACTTTGCTGGGGTATAACACTACATAAGACAAACCTTGTATAAAAAATCGGTACTTTAAATTTTTCCATACAAAAATTACAAAAAAATGTATGAAAAATTTTCTTTGTGAAACTTTTTTTGGATATTTTGAATTTCCATTTAATTCATGATTCTTTATCATCCTGTCAAATAAAATCTGCTTGAGAAATTTATGTTGGGGTCAACTGCTTCGTTGCCTACACTATAAAAAAAATAATTAAGGTGATCTGTGACGGCCATCTTAGACCCGAACGCAACTAGATGGAGCCACTGCTGCAAATATAAGGTTTTATTTTTTAATGCAATAAGTACCAACTATATATGTGCAAAAAGTTGATTCGCGTAAATTTCACCGTGCAAGTTCAACGCCTAACAACAATTTCGATAAGAAAAATATCTCCATATGTCCACTAAAGTCAATTACTCTCGTCAGTCCGTGTTTAAATGAGTACGATCACTTACACATGCACACAAAGCACAACCGTACAGTTTTGACCGCACGCCCACAATCGTAATATTGAACCAAAAATTGCTAACAAAAATAGTACTTTCAGTACATTAACTGTATTTTTGTATTAATTAGCGAAAAATTTAACTAAAAATTGCAGTATTCGTTCGTTTTTCAACATAATTTTATGTCCCGCGTAAGAATGCAAGTCATTTGAATTTTTGTATGGAAAACGGATCACCTTAAGTAAGTAGCGGAGCGGATCCAGAGTGGATAGCTCCGCATTGGACCGAACGGATTGTGCTTCATACATTTTACGGTCCGTCGCGACATTCGCGTCGGACTTCCACGTGTCGCACTGATTTAGGACTTGTTTAGCGATCGACGTCTTAATCGGCTGACATGATGACAGCAAAGTTAATAAAGAATGACATAAAGCAAATATTTTAAAGAAACTGCTCAGCTACTTAAAAGTATAATGGAAAGCAATCTTGTCAGATATCAATCTTGACAATTAGTGCAAAAACCAATTACCGGCGAAATTCCTTCTTCTTAAGGGCTGCTAAGTTATTTAATAGTTTAAGCAAGGGACACAGCGACTTGGAACTATTTTGCTCAAATCATTCAGATATAAGGAGTATTTATAGCAAGACATTCTTTAAGCCTAACATAAGTTCATAACTATTCTTACCTAATTTAATTTTAGCATTAGTTAATTTCCGTATTCCTCATTTTCCTTAAGTGACTGATTGCAGTGTTGAGGTTTAATTTAACTACTTGGTTTATACTCCAGTGATATTCTTGGCTTCTTCAGTTATTTAGTTAGATTTAAATCTGCGGGTACTTATAAATGGCTGTGTACTAATTTACCTATGTTTATAATTAGATTTAAGTAGCTGTTGGTACTCTGAATAAAAATAAAATAAAATAAATAAATATCTTATACTTTCAAAAACGACTGAACAAGATCTATATCTTTAAGCCAAATAAAAGAGAGACGACTAAGCGGTGCTTGGAAACCGGAATAATGTTAAACCGGTTTAGTTCGTTCCATTTCGATGTCAAATAGCGTTTCATTTGCCGCCCCCGAACCCGAACCGAGACCGAGTGAGTGACTGATGACTGCGGCAAGCTTTCAGGCGGTCTAAATATTATTATTAAACAGATAAACAGTGATCGAAAGCAATTTGCTGTTTCATCGCAGTGAAGGTTTTTTAATTAATTTCATGTGGCATGACTTAAAAATGTGCATTAAAATTAATGTGTTCTGCATTAATAAATATCGACAACTTAATTTCTGAAAGCGCGTTTAGGCAATTTGTGATCTTTCTTTTGGATACAAAATAAGCTGATCTTTGAGACACCAAAAAGATTAGGTTAAAGTTGGTAATAATAACACTTCTTGAGACTTGAATCTAAATAAATTTATACTCTTAGGTAACTATCTGTTACAGTAAGCTTCTGTAAAGATAAACCACTTTTAAATAAAATAAATAAACATTTATTTTTGACACATTCCTTTTCCACTATGAAGTTTTTAGCTATGGCGGTAAAGCTTACACTTGTTACTAATAATAGCTATATTGTAACAAAAGCCACTCGATTTAATCCGTACTGTTAACCAATTAGTGGGAACCATTACATGGCGTGTTTGGCAGCTCACGCAACAATATTTTCAACTGTTTTGCTTATAAAACGAGCAATGTTTGTATTATATTTAAGATATATTTATAATCGGTGTCTCGAAAATGGCTCCAACGATTTCCATAAAATTTGCGCCGGCGAGAAATTGGGGAAATTCCTATTCTCCGTTTTTTGAGCATTTCTTGAAAATAGCGCGATTCTGAAATCCTACAGCGCCATCTGTTAATGGGCTTCATGGGCTTTATGTACCTGGGTCATAAAGGAATTTACTGGTATTTACTCAGAAACAAAAATTAGGACTCATTAACTTTAGTTTCCTGTGGTCTTTGCCAACCCCGACAGGAAAGAGGCTTTATCTATAGGTATGTTCCTCGCGTTCAACTAAATTTGGACAAGCCCGTAGGTGTGGTTGGTAGTGAGCCTGCCTTTCACGCTGTGGTGGGCCGCGAGTTCGATCGCCGCCCAGGGCAAACATTTTGTGCAATGAACAAAAGTGTTTGTTTTGTGTTTGGGTGTTATTTATGTATGTATATCAGTTTATGATACCTATAGTACAGGTTTTGTTTAGTTTAGAATTAGATGACCTTGTTTGAACTGTCCTTCAATATTTATTTATTCCTGTAATATTGCAAAGAAATTTCGTGCGATAGGAAATCCGTCCGATTACCAATTACCATTAACTGAATTATATCGCTTTTTTGCCGATGACGTGTAATTAAAGTGATCTCATTGGTCGAAATTTTTCGTCTCTCCACGGACATAGTTGTGGTGATCTGCCTTCTCCCACAATTCATATATAGATGTTGTATGTATAGTGTAGAAAATTTTATCAACTTTCGTACGACGCACTGTTTTCGAAATGTAAGCAAAAAACAAAAAAATGCGACCTTCTTTGTGCCCCCCCCCCCCCCCCCCCTCGAGAAGACCTCGGAGGGGCAAGGTCTTTTAGTATGTTTATCTCCTAACTAGTCCAAACAAAGTTCCTTAGTCAAACTTTCTGCTTTCGACTTTTCCATCCACAAATTATTCGTTGCTTAAGTTACCTCCCTTACTTTGCCTCTCACCAACCCCTCCCCCAAGCAACTTCAACCAGCATGGCGAAGCCGAAGGCTGAGCTCCGCGTAGAGCGAACCTCCAAGCGTCCCCCAGCGTGTGGTGCATACATAAATTAAGTTAAGCTTTATACGAGGCCGGAGGCCGAGCTCCGCGTAGGGCGAAGCCTGAAGCGTCCTCCAGCTGACCCTGCCCCCACCTCCTACCAAAATTAATTTACGAGGCAGAAGGCCGAGGTCCGCGTAGGGCAAAGCCCGAAGCGTCCCCCCTGGCCGAATCTTGATTTTTTTTATTTCTGTACCGATTGCGTTCAAAATCGAAATTTGAGGTTCCTATGTGTCTCCGATACCCGATCAAATGTCAAAATTTAAAAAAGTGGCCGCCATCTTGAATTTTTTTGTAACTGGACCGATTGCTTTCAAAATCGATATCTGAGGGTCCGAGAGGTCTCCGATACCGAATCGAATGGCAGAAATGAAAAAAAAATGCCCACCATCTTGAATTTTTTGTTACTTGACCGATTGCCTTCAAAATCAATATATGAGGTTTCGAGAGGACTCCAATACCCAATCAAGAATTTTATTTTGAAAAAATGGCCGCCATCTTTATTTATTTATTTTCGGGCCAATTGCCTTCAAAATCGATTTTAACAATTTTCAACAGCCACAGTACCTCACGCGGGCTGCTTGCAGCTAGCGCACCTACGCGATCTCTAGTTATTATCATAAAATTCAAGATTCAGTGTGGTTGATGATTCTTATTTTTGATTCGTGATATAGTGGTCAAAGAATCAAGATTGCGCAAGTCTACCAGGTTACGATCAGTAGGCCTAAATACTTTTAGACGCAATTTATTATAACTGCAGTACAGCATGTACTTTAGAAGCTTGCTCACATTAATGTAGGACATTACACTAAAACGAAGCATGTTATACGTTAGCGCTTTACTCGTAAATCTGACCACAAAATGTGTTTCTAAATGTTCTCCGGAGTCATTATGCTCACAGATCTTAAGTATACCTACCAACTTGGATTCACTGACTAAACACTGAGAATTAACGGTCAGAATAGACTGCTTTATTATTTATGGAAATAAAGTGATGGCGGCAGTAACGTAGCAATTTTCTTTTTCAAAAGTAACAAAAATTTTGCATCGATCTATTGCTGTCACTCACTTTCTTTGTTGCCGACGAAACAGAAAGTTTTAACAATGGTTTTACAAAAACCGTGTTTTCACTTTTAAAAGGTTGCGTGTCAAAAATCACAAATTAATAATGAATTCCATGTTGAAAACAAAATAATAAAACGATTAGGTCATCTTTGGGATAGATGTATTCCACTGCGAGCTAAGTTCGCGGAGAGTATTGTTTTGTACATTTTGTATTTTTGTAAACTCTTTGTACATTTCTAAACTGGCAATTGGCATTCTAATTGGTCGGGTAACAGAATTCGTCCTTCGGAATAAGAAACAGGATTTTAAATTTGTTAAAGGTAAAAAAAGATTAATTGATTTCATGTTGAAAACAAAATAATAAAACGGCGAGGTCATCTTTGGGATAGATGTATCCCATTGTGAGTTCAGAGGTTCACTAAAAGATAGGTTGCTGAGAGTATTCATAATCATATATTTATTTGCGTGAATATACCTACAATGTTAAATCTTTTATAAATGGTACAGTAGGTATATTCAACCTGTTTACAGGTGTGCAAATGGAAGGCATGCTAAATAAATTATTTGTCTATTACAATAACAAAAATAAAAAATCAAATTATTGTTTTATACATGTATTTTTGTGAATTTATTTGTACATTTCTAAATCGGCAATTTTAATGGGAAATGGCCATTCTAATTGGGCGGGTAACAGAATTCGTCCTTCGGAATAAGAAATAGCATTTAAAATTTGTTAAACGTAAAAACAGTCAAGAGTCAAATATAATTTATTCAAAATGGAATAATAGTACATTAAGATGCACGTGCGCTATTTTGGATATTACAGCCGAGGCTCAGAAATTGCAGCCCGAGCCGCAGGCGAGGGCGTAATGGAGCCGAGGGTGTAATCACCAAAGCGCACAAGCTTCTTACGACGTTTTTCTACACATTTGCGAATAAAAACGAATCAAATTCGCTTACCTATTTCTCCTAAGGAAATTTCGTAGACGTTTTCCTCACGTTTCTACGTCACCCGATATACCGGACTTGTGTGTTTTGTTCAAGTATTTTCGACGTTCTACTCTTAACACTGTTTTTTTTATTTGTAGAAGTTATTTATTTTTAATTACATTAAACACATTTCACAACAGAAATATCTGTTAAAATGGCGCGCGTATTGCTTTTTTCAAAGACACAGATTATACATGCGCCCGCAGGAGACAATGACTATACTATCAAACAGACTACTTTTCAAATTATTTTAAAATTGAATATTTTGTTACTTTAAAGACAAATTTGTAGTTAGTTAGTTGATTAAAATCAATATTTTCGTTTAATTAACGTTTATTTATCTTATTATCGAACACAGTTTCTTAATTCATTAAATTATTATGAATGTTATAGATATAGAAACTCCTTGCACCTTGCCGGCATAAAAAACAAAACATAAATAAAACACTAACCTGTCAAACAGCTTACTCAGCAAGGAGGTCTTTATTCTGAGGCTCACTCCCTTGAATTGTTTAATATTGAATATTTTGTTACTTTAAAGACAAATTTGTAGTGATTTACAACACTAATGAAGTTATATTAATGAAAAAAGCACGCGTGTTTAATAAGTTGGATTATAGACCTTAATACAGTGCAAATAGAGCTGTTTTATGAGCAAATGTGTTGAAAAATAAGTAATATTGTGTAGTTATTGCATTATTTTTTTATTCGAGCAGTTAACAAGAAAAAATAGCTTGAAAATTAAACTCAACCTCTAGAGCCGCCCAGTTAATAAAAACGTATGTAATAAGAGGATGAGCAAACTGAAAAGAGAACAACATAGTACTCGTACCTAGTGCTTTTTTGAAGCTCAAGCTCTTCAACCTTATTTGGAGTAAATGTTTATATTTCACACCTAGCATTTTAAATTCGCAGGCCCCGGTGAAAAGTATAACATGTCCCATTTTTTTTGTAAGAATTGGGCAATAGAAAAACAGCTCCCACATCGCTTTAGTTTATGAGGGAAATATGTTCCTTAGTTTTAAATAAACGTCTGTCCAATTAAGGGTGTAACTACGCTTTTTGCGGAACATATATGAAGTTAAATCTATTCCACCAAAAACTTTTTCATGTAAAATGTTGCCAAGACGAGACCATTATAGCTCGCATTTTCAAAAAGTTATGAGATCTCATGGAGACCCAAGCTTCAAACTCTACACGCCTTAACTGTACAAGCCCTAACTTCACAAAATCTACATCTTAGTCAAAATATGTGGCTAGGCCGTTTATTTAGTACGAGAACTATTATTGTATAACAGAAATAAAAATATAATATAAATAAAAAGCAATCAACAGTGAATAAATTTTTCACCTTACGTGTCGGTACCAAAACGGTCAAGCCACATATTTTGACTAAGGTGTAGAAGTGAAGTTAGAGCTTGTAGAGTTAGAAGCTTGGCTCTACATAAGATCTGATAAATTTTCGAAAATGCGACCTATATGGTCTCGTTGTTGTCCGTCTGTCTGTCTGTCAAGACCCTTTTTCTCATGAACGAGAAGAGGTATCAGGTTGGAATTGATAACGAATATTAAGGTCTATAAACCACACATGATCTGAAAATTTAAATTTTTTACAACGACGCAATCAAAAGATATGGCTTTTTATGTCCTCATCTCCATACATTTATGCAAAAAAGCAAAACCTACAGGGTACTTCCCGTTGACCTAAAATTATGAAATTTGGCAAGAAGCTAGGTCTTACAGTACAAATAAAGGGAAAAGTCTAAAATCATAAAATTTTTCAATTTTTCTCACAACTAATAGTAAACAATTAAGATGAGCTCCCGTTTCAAGAACTTTTCTATAAAAGAGGGGTCAAGTTGGATGGTCGCGGAATTTTTAAAATCAAAGATCAAAAGCTTTTAGTATATCATACGGTAGATAGGTACGGAACCCTTAGGGCGCAAGTCCGACTCGCACTTGGCCGGTTTTTTTTATTTTGATCATATTTTCTTTCATTTTTTGGGTGTATTTCTTGCACATCAGATAGGTGCCTTTTTTCATAGCCCACTTTGTATCGTTGCCTTTTTTCGTTGGTAGTTTACTGTAGTTAGTTTGTTTTTTTGTAAAAAGGTGTCATTTTTAAATGGGGAGGATTTACTAAAAATCCTGAAATACGTGTTTTATTATTTATATTTATAACAAGGAGTCTCTATTATAAAATTTGCGGAAGACCCATACAAACTTCCATCCCCTGATTTAAGGGGTTGGGGAGTAAAAGTTCCATCTTAGATGGAACTTCTACTCCCCAACCCTGATTGTTGTTTGTGTACTTATCCTAGCTTACGTACCAAATTTCAGTTTTCTAGAACTTCAGGAAATACCCTAAGAATTTTGATGACCATCAGTGGATGAATCAGTGACGAAATCGGGGTTTTTTAGATACTTTATATGTTTAATAAGTCTACAATAATATTGAAATCATATCCTTTTTTTTTATCTGGTGTAATCCAAACCCCAAGTTATTAGGGTTCAAAAAAACGACGAAGCGCTTCGAGAAAAGGTAGGTAGGCCAGACCTTCGCTGGTACAGGTGTCCTGAAACCCCTGAATAGGTATGATTTTTGTACAAAATATAATTTTTGAGTGACGGTAAAACTAAAATAGTATTTTGGTAGTATGTATTTTGTAGAAGACACTTCACAGTCAATCTATCACCCATAGTTAAATTTCAGAGATTCTATTAAATAATTTGACAAGAATTATCTTACAAAATTACGTTAATGAGGTCGTTTATTTTTTAAATCCAACTCACAAAACACGAGGCAAATTTCTCTTCATTTGGCTTATAATTTAAAATTTCTGTGTGCTTAGGCTCTCAACTGTGAAACTGTAGCATAAATTATACAAATTAAAAGATATCGCCGCTGTGCGGGGTATAAAATTTGTTGTATCCTTAGCTATTAATCTTAAACGCAGTTGTGTCTAATTCATGTACTTCCAGCCTAATAATAAATCAACTAAGTATACATTAAGCCTACCCCTCCTCTCTTATCCCTTTCCTTGAACTGTGAGAAACAATTGTTTAAATAGGACGTAATTTATAACGTATAGGGGCTTAGCTAAGATGTCGGAAGGATGACATGGAAAATGAGAGATTTAAATGAAAAACAATTTCATCCCTGAAATAATCCGGCATAAAATGTAAAATGATTTATTTTGGAATCTGTCAGACTGGAGGTTTTGTTTGAAAAAGGCTCACTGGTCAAGCATTTTTAACAAAAGCTGACGGGAGCAATTCTTGTTAAACTTTTCAACAGTAACCGCATACGTTAGGATTTATAGCATTTTGAGCTTATGGCACGTAGGTCGAATTGCCAGATAGGTACTTTAAAAATACTATACTGCTCGTTTACAGCTAAACAAATAGAATGTATTACTATTTTGTAGCAGTTAATCGTAAAGTGCATCCAAGCACTTATACAATGTCTTCTTATAATCGTTGAGTCGTCCCATACAAAATTATCTCAGGGCAGTGCGAGGTTTGCATGGGAATACCAAAAAAAAAGAACTCCTCGCATCGACTATAATCAATTCAGGTTTTTCGCATTATAAATTTCGGAAAATTGAACTTTTTTTAGAGTTCCGTACCTCAAAAGAAAAAAACGGAACCCTTATAGGATCACTTTGTTGTCCGTCTGTCTGTCTGTCAAGACCCTTTATCTCACGAACGGGTAAAGGTATCAAGTTGAAATTAATACCATATATTAGGATCTATGAACCACACAAGATCTGAAAATTTCAATTTTTTACAACGACGCAATCAGAAGATATGGCATTTTATGTCCTCATCTCCATACATTTATGCAAAAAAGCAAAACCTACAGGGTACTTCCCGTTGACCTAAAATTATGAAATTTGGCAAGAAGCTAGGTCTCACAGTACAAATAATGGGAAAAGTCTGAAATCAGTAAAAATTACAACTTTTCTCACAACTAATAATAACCAATTGTGGTGAGCTCCTGTTTCAAGAACATCCATATAAGAGAGGGGTCAAGTTGGGTGGTCGCATAGGCGATTATTGTTTTAGTTCTATTTTAAAAACGGGAACACTTACAAACTTGAAAATTGGTATGTTAATAGTGCATAAGCTATAAAATAAAACAAATAATAAAATTTGGTCAAGTGCGTGTCGGACTCAAAAATCTAGCACATTAACTTACTGAAATTTCAACTAATACAATTATGATTATGTGGTGGTACGGAACCCTTGGTGCACGAGTCCGACTCGCACTTGGCTGGTTTTTTTTATTTATCATCATAACTAGAAAACTGAGAGTCGTAAAAATACAAAAATATATTTTGGAATGTACACGTAAATCCCTTTCACATGAACTAAATAAATTTCACGTGGTTGTTTTGACTGACCAACTGGCCGTGTGCCGTGGGTTCGATCCCCACCCAGGGCAAACATTTGTGTGAAGAATATGAGTGTTTGTCCTGTGTCTGGGTGTTATTTATCAATTTATGTATGTACTCTCTGCCTATGCCTTGCAGCTCTGTACTGGCTATGCCTTGTTTGGGAGATGACTTTAAGTGAATTGTCTCCACAATATTTACATTTTCTTTCTCGACTCGCACTTGACCAGTTTTTATTACTTGTTGTTATTTTATAGCTTACTACAAATAAACTAATTTTCACACTTGTTAATGTTCCCGTTTTTACGATGGAGCTAAAACAAAAAATCGAACATAATTGCCTAAAAACAGGTTTGTAGTAGCGAAGCCTCCCTTAATTTTTTATTTTTAATAGTTGTTATTATACGGGCAACAGAAATCATAATCTGTGAAAATTTCAACTGTCTCCCTATGGTGGCGTCTTATTCCTTTATTTTTAACCGACTTCAAAAAAGGAGGAGGATCTAAGTTCCACTATATGTACTTTTTTTTATGTGTCCACCGATTACTTTTTTTTTTACTCCTGAGGTAATCCCATTGTCACCAAATCAGGATCTGATGATGGGATCCTAGGGAAATCGAGGGCAACGCTCAAATTTTATAGGCACGTATTTCGTGTTTCATATATTTTTTAAAGCTATACAAGTATTTGCGTCTGGTATTCATCATCTCATGTTGATGATCTGATGATGGAAGGTACAACTGCTTAACGGTTAGGAGTTGGAGGACAATTCTTTAAAATTGCAGTTACGTATTTGTTGTTACGTATTTGCATGCCAAATATTGTGGTGAAATATGAGAGACCTATTCTAGTTTTACATCTGTATTATTTGCGTCAAATATGGTAATCCATATTTGACGCAAATAAAGATTATGATTATTATTATTATCGATAGTTTAAGCGCTCGTGGCCGAGTTGAAGTTGATCTTTCTTTGCGATCACGAAAATTAAGTAACCTGGATGGGTGACCGCTAGTGGCACGACAATTAGAGCATTTGGTCAATAATTGTAGAACGATTTTAAAATGCTTTTTTATCCGATATAACATACTTTTGAAGTGATTCCATGGTCACCAAGTCAGGATCTCATTATGGGATCCCAGGGAAATCGAAAGTAACGCTCAAATTTTATCACTGAGCGAAAAACTAACAAAAATACATTAATTTCTACTAAAATATTACTAAATCCGAGGACAACAAATGCCCTGTAATATCCATGAATTCATTTTTGTTAATGCAGTTAGTAAATATTACATGTAACATTTTTGTAATTTCAAGAATGTGTTAGTAATTTACGATGTTCAATACAAATACTGTTTTGTAATTATAAGGGTGCAATAGTAAAATCAAAAATGGGGCCCTCATAGGTAATACTAAATGTTTTGTAATTTTAGGAGTACAATAGTCATTACGGAAGTGACGTCATAGGTATATACTAAATGTTTTGTAATTTTAGGAGTACTTTAATAATATCGGAAATGTGACGTCATAGGTAAATACTAATTTTTTGTTTATTTTAGTGTTCATTTTGTAATTTTAATTAAAGTGTTTTAGTTTTAGTAAGTAGGTATAAGCAAAAACCCGTACAGGCTGGCTGTAGCAGACGCATCGCAAGAGATTTTGGGGATGATTCTAAGTTATTTTGCTCATGATAACAGATAGAATCAACTCGTAAAATCTCCTCGTACACCTCCGCCATAGCAAGCATGGGTTTTTTAATACCAACAACACAAATTACCAAAACTGAAACACTTTAAAAAAAATAAGTTTTCAATGAAAAACTCATTTAACTTTTTTTATTTATTTTTTTATTAATAAAGCTTATTCAAGTACACAAAGTTACACAAATAGAAATATCTTAAATATGGTAATATCTTGAAGATGGAAGGAACATCATCTGATGAATTTGAAAATCGATTTAACCACATCACACACTTCCACTGGCAATCGGCCGTGCCGGCGCCGTCTAAAGACACTTTTTCCTCGGTTCACTTCACAGTCATTAAGGAAAACAATCAAAAACCTAGATCTCAATCAAAACTTAGAGCTTCGTCGTTTTTTACAAGACAACCAGCTTGCAGCGCGTCTACACTCAAAATGGCAGATGCCAAGCGCGTCGCATGAGAAGCAAACGCAGCACAAGCAAAACTCACGCTAGATTTTAAAAATGGTTGCTTGAAATTACAAAAACGATTTAGTAATATTACTATAAGAATATTTTAGTAATTTCAAGCAAATTGTCTGTTAATACAAGGACGTTGTCATTAAAAAATACTAAAGTTTGTAATGTTGCCTTGTACTAAAACCACTTGCTGATAATAAAAAACGAATTTTCTAGAAATACTAAGCAGATTTGCAGGAATTACTAAACTTTAACAACATTTACTATGATTTGCGATAATCATTAAAATTTGTAATATTTTACATTTACTAAAACTGTATAATAGAAATTACATTTAGTAATACTAAGCCTTTGATAAAAAATAGTAATTATTGCAATTACAGCAAAACTTTTATAAGTAATACTAAAACTGTGTTTTTCCCTCTATTACATGACAGTTTTGTAATTTCTGGTGGAGTTTTTTTTCTCCGTGTAGGCACGTATTAATTACGTGTTAGGTAAATATCGCAAAAACTCTCAAGTGGAAGCTCTGAACATGAAATTGAACATCTTGGAGATGCCATGGAACGCTCGGCAGCGTGCACGTAGACACAAAACAGTGTAAGCTGAAGTCAGCCGAATCAGCGCTACGCTAAAATTGATTACTATTATACAGCGTGAATTTCCATTGGTTTTGTTCCAGAAGCCCAGTGATTCTACTCATGATAACAAGCAACTTTCCCGAACAAAAAATTTATTAATCGAATAAATTTTTTCTCTTCTCCATAGTGAAGTAGTCACGTGATCGACTCATTTTGTATGGGACGGCAAATTTTTTTTTCTTAAAAAAATTTTGTTTCTTCGTGAAACTTGCTTGTTATTATGATTAGAATCACTGGGCTTCGGGAGCAAAAACAATGAAAATTCACGCTGTATATTCTGTGGCTTCGTAACAAACGCCTAAAACCAGAGACCCGCTCAAGGTCAAATTGTTACCACCGACGTGCGTACCTATATATAAGTTGGGTACTTATTACTGAGCATCAGTTTTAGAGATTTTATCCTTGAAATACTCAAACCTTTTTAGTGACATCATGATTGTAAATAGTGATATGATAACACTCCGTCTTTTGTGCTTCGGAAGGCCTTTTAAGTCGTTTGTCCTAGCCACTCTTAGGGAGTGTTCAGGTCATGGTTTTACAATAGGATCAGTCAGGGTTACCAACCACCTTATGGTGCCTGTAAAAACTTGTAAAATAAAAATAGTTTTAACAAAAACTACACACCTCCTTCAAAGTTTTGTAAGGTTTCTATTAGCATTTAAAGGTATAAAATAACCATAGCAGTAAATAATCAGTAACTTAGTGAAGTTATAGAATATAACAAAGCCTGTTATTTATTTCAATTATAAATTTAGTACTTGGGCGACCGAGCTAATGCTCTGTATGATTAAAATATCATCGGGTGAGCAGGCTATGCTACTCAACAACAGATGGCGCTGTAAGTTTCTTGAACGCACTAAAACGCGCTAAGAAATATTAAAAAAGACGGTGAAAACGAATTTTCCCAGACATGAGACCTAGCTAGATCGATTTTTTGCCCCCAAAAACTCCTGTATACAAAATTTCATCGAAATCGTTAGAGCCGTTTTCGAGAAACCGATTACAAATATTGCTCGTTTAATAGTATAGGATACGTACATTGCAACAGTTCATTTTGGAGTCGATGCCAGTCGGACATTTTTAGAAGATTTGTTTTTACGATGTATAATTATAAGTGACATGGAACACATTTTCAAGAAAATTTGAAAAACATTATTTTTCACGAATATAATACCTTTCTCCCTCCGCTCGAAAGTAATAGAGGATAACAACTTTCTCCCAGCATGTTAAAAGTCAGAGGTTAAATCTACCTAAGGTAAACAGACCCGCATTAATTTGTAATATGTGGTAAAGGTTAATCCTTTGCCAGCGTCAGATAAGCGACCGCACATAATTTGTAATTTGACAATCAGTTAATAGGATTCCGCACGGGATATCCTGATAGCGATAGTGAACTTAGTTGAAACGTTGCCGTTTGTTTAGTGTAAGGTGTTACATATGGATGTAAATGCACTGAAAACTTAACAACTTTTTGTATCATAATAATGTTTTGATCTCACAATGGGTTTCCGTAGAAAATATAGCAACAAATGCGCTATATAGGGCGGCGTCCATTAACTGCCTCAAACCAGACCAGCGACGCCTCACTTCGCTACGAAGTTATTGAAAAGCGGACTTTAATTAATGTGGCACACAGTACATTTTTACAAGTGAAAATAGTCGTAAAGGCAGGGCCGCGCGCCGTCCACTGTTTTTAGTATCAACCAGCTACTTGTCTGGTGTAGGTCGGGTGCTGAGATCCCTAATTCAAGACCTGGCTTAAGTTCTGTAGAGAAGTTTGCGTACACTTTTTTTTTCTCTAACGTTTAGTAGGTGTCAAAGTACTGAATGGTCTAGTGGTTCGAGAGTTCGGCTCTTTTTTTTAATAGAAGAGTGAGGCAGACGAGCAGGCGGGTCACCTGATGGTAAGTGATCACCGACGACGCCCATAGACACCCGCAACACCAGGTTTTGATTAGAATACTTAATAATACTTAATACTTCCCCGGTTTGGTTAGGCGATTGAAAGTCGAATCACCTGATTGTCTGTAAAGTTAGATTATTCCGTGCTCCGGAAGGCACGTTAATCCCAGGTACTGTCTACGGAAGTATTCGATAATGAACCATGTTATGGGTCTTTGGCGAGTCAATAACTCTGTCATCAGGGTTTGTGAGGTCGATCATCGACCTTACATTACAACCCACACGATCTGATGATAATGATGAGTAAGCTTCTTGGACTTAGGTGGACATCCGCCACCTGGTATATTTTCCAGTTATGTCGTCATAATCTTATTGCATGTTACTTTTTGAATAAAACCCTATTATGTGGTCATTCTAAAAAATATAACAGTTATTACATATTTTGAGCTCCTTGTTATCTCAAAATTGAAGAAATATTTTCGTAACCTACCATGTTTTGTGCTTCTTGAGAAAATATATTACTGAATGAACTTTTGGGAATACGTCCAATAACTTCTAACTAAACGTAAACCTTTACCATGCCTTTACTCATTCATTATTTTCGCCTTTATTGTATGAAATTGACCAAAATTTTCTCTTAGTAACTACACAATGTTCTCTTGGTCAGCTTAAGCCCGTATAATGTATTCATGAATAATGAACTTCTAATGAATGGGCCGTGTCCTATTTAAAGGAGTGATGGACCTCCAGGCCGCTTAACAAACATAGATCATTTAGTCTAAATGAACTGAAGACTTAGAGCAGAATAATGCGTAGCTAATACAAAAGTTCAAAATTAAAACTACGGTTTTGTTATAAAGATGATAAAAGAGGTATTTTATACCTCAACTGCCACCAACACGTTCGGTCTTAAAAAAACCGGTCAAGTGCGAGCCCTTTCAAATAATATTCTGCTCAACCAAAGAATATATAATATCACGCTAACGCGTGCTCAACCTTCAACCTAGTAACGACAATTTCAAATCCCCCCTCCCCCTATTTGCCCCCCCCCTTTACAATGATAGAAATATTTTTTTTGTTTCCAGTAAAGTTGGTCAATCATATTTAAACACAATTTCAAATTTTAAGTCATTAACTGAGTGGTTGCTGAGATACACAGGTGTGACAGATAGACAGACGAAGTCGCACCACCAAGGGTTCCGTTTTTACCATTTGGGTACGGAACCCTGATAAAAAAGCAAACAATAACTTGTCGCTGCTTTAACAAGCAGCGATTTTTTTATATTAAAGCGAACGACGCAACGCATCACGAACATTCATTATTTAACAAAGTAGCTTCCTGCAGATATGACCAATCAAATCACGAAGGATTAAGTGTAACGTCTAGATGCCTGTATCCTAATGGCTTACTTAAACTTTACTTACTAGTTTCCTATCCTGGGCACGAACCCAAGCATCAGATTTTAACGTCTCCTAACCCCTAGAGCTATCCTAATAAGATGTAGGTGTGTATATGTAGTTTAAAAGTTTATGAAACTGTAAGGAATAATTGAATGTGGTAATGTCTAAATTTCTAACTATCCTAGCTGAACCAAAAGGGAAATCTAAGGAAAGTCCTAATGTTACCTAACAGTTGTCCTGTAGTTCTTGAAGCCTATGTATTGGGATTGTCCTAGTTGCAAATTGGCCGATGAGATGTCTATACCACTTTTTGGACCCGACGACGTGATCAACGAGTAACCCTAATTCGTTTAAGTGCGGACCATGAACAAGTGGAATTCCTATACAATTAATTTCCTAGAATAAATGCATTGATTAGTATGAGCCTATAGGTACTGTAAATAATTTGTGTGAAAGGAAGCAGGTAGATCCGAAGGCTGTAAATGGTACATGAGAACATCAGAATAGTACATCTAAACTTCTCCAAGATTGATATTTGACTTCCTTCAAGGAAATTTAGTTTATTTTTAACAATGTAAAGGCCTGAAATATATCCAGTCCTTTCAGCTCAATCTTTCCATATAGATAAAGGTGTTTTATTACTTTCTATGTGCGAGATGACTTATAAACTGACTCCTGTTGTATTTGCAACCCCGATATGGATGTATTGCAATATACTGGGTTTTGTCTTTCCCAAAGTCGAATTTATATATCATCAGCCTTGTATCTTAGCTTGTGGCATAGAAAAGAGTGAGTTTATTAGATGAATCAAATGCGTTTTTCATTTGCAGCATTTGAGCCAAAAAGACCTTCTTTATAACAGACTTAGAATTGAATTTTATATTGAAGTGGGTAGTAGCTTTCAGTTGTAGCTATATATTTTAAAGTTAGTAAAATTGATTGTATAGAATCCCAGAGAAGGGTAGATATGCTCAAATAATTGACTGGCATAAGTTGTTCAAAGTAGATTGGCAGATTTGAGGAGTAAAGATTAAATCTTCTTACCCATCTGCGACTGGCTTACTGCAATGAAGACTGAGTCGTCTGGACTGCTGCTGGCTTGGAATTGGACGCTCAGCTCCCCTGCGCTCAAATGGTTTGTGGCTTTGGTTCCTATTTCACATGGTCCATAGACCTCCTGTAAGTTTAAAACGAATATGAACTAAGCACTAAGACATTTAGTCCCCCTTCGGGTAAAACTACTCTATAAATATTGGTTTTTATTCTTACTCAACACGCGTTTTGACGTTTAGAGCTCCAAAGGTCGCTATAACACAAAAATACTTAGTAAAATAATAATTTTCTTGACAAAGATCGCCATCGGCGGGTAACTTAGGAAAGCGTCATTTAATCGTAATGTCGAATTGAACTTAATTTACTAATTGGGTGACGAAATGCCCTAGATACTTAGCTTTTGTCAGTTGTAGCGACGAAACTCGACGTTCGGTCACCTTTTTATGAAGAATTTTCTCACATTTTTTTGGAGTCCATCTTGTACTCGTGCGGTCGCAGCAAGAAAAGGGCGATGTAGCTTCCACGTTCCACACGTTTCGAATTTAGAGATAAGACCGCCCAAACCAGCCAATCAGAGAGCTACAAACCAGCAGCTACGGCTAACGTCGCCAATCCTACCTACTTCCCTCACACATTTCTATTTCCTGTTTGACAAGTAGATTTTTAACCAAGGAGGTTTTAATATGCGCCGATTCGCGGCGCTAGACGAGTATTTTCAAGCAATCATTTTAAGTAATACTGCATAATCAGGCCTTTATTTTCATTACGAGTCGAACAAAATCTATGATCATTTATATTAAGATTCCTATTGTATTATTACTCATTTTAAAACTCCTAAAATAGAATTTACTCTATTATATTCTTCGTGTAATTCCGTATCGGACCATCGGCCCGTTACATAAGTGCACTTAGATTAATTCTTAACTATCCTCAGCCATCGAATTGAATAGTTTTGAACGGATGAAGGGAAAGACAAACACACTATCTACGTGGGCTCTCTTTATAACTAAGTATTTATTGTAACCGTTTAAACTATCCATATTTTTTTAATAAAATATTTTTAGTAAATTCTTAATAAAACGAAATATCTCAGCCCTTATTTTTAAACGGATATGTGACTAAGAACTTTGTAGTTATAAGATTTCACTAAGTAAGAAAAGGCCTACTCTCCCTTCTCTGAAGGTTATTTCTAGTTGAGAATGAATGAAAATAAATTATATGTATGACACTGTCTCCAGAGTAGCGATGTATATTAGTATGTAGTATTATATTATCTGTGGTATGTATAAGTGGAGTAAACAAAATATGTGTATACATACAGAAGCGTGCCAGGAAGCTTTTCCATGACAGATATTTTTTACTGTAAATTGATATGGGAATTCAATTATCAGAAAATTCATCCTGAATTTGAGGTGCGTTCACGATTCACGACGCCATAGCTAAGCTAGGGCAGATCGCACGATATAAGAACAGTATAACTCATATAACAAAACAGTTTGCCTGACTGTAACCCTGCATGGCCACGGCGAAAAATCCGCACGTACACAAACCATGTCACAGGCAGATGTCCGCTTGGCTTTATTAAAAAGGGCGTATAAAATAAATTGCTATGTCTACGCTTGCGTGACAACATTAATAGGTCGCTAGTTATTTTGACAATATACGACGACGTACAACGACGACAATATACGTTTTTATTTAGACGTTCGTTATAATTTAGCGAAAAGTCTAAAAACTGTACATATTTAGTTAGTAAAAGCGATAAGGTGAAAGACGTTCTATTTTTTTCACGAAGTATACGATTAACACTTTAGAAATTATTAACGTTTTTGCTATTGATCCATTATTGGCCACACAGTGTACAAGATAATCGGGAATCGCTTTTAGCTTTCTAGAAATGTAGTTTTTAAAAACAAAACAATACATGACGCCTATTTATACATCTATTTATTAAACTGTAGGATATGGCGCATGTAATTTTAGCATGTTACTTAGACCATGAAACTGAACAACTTCTCCCAAATAACAGAGACCCAAATATGAAATACCCTCCCCCATACAAAATGTGCTATCGGCTGGAGCAGTGTCTATGGGACGTTAAAATTGTCTTTTTTTCGATGAGCAGACGGGTCACCTGATGGTAAGTGATCAACGACGCCCATAGACACCCGCAACACCAGGGGGGTCAAAAGTGCGCTGCCGGCCTTTTATTCTTTCGCTATTACACACAATAAGTATGTACATTACTTTGATCAATTTTTGGATCACATAATAAAATAATGCACTACTAGAAGTTTCCAATGAGAATAGGACTGAGCCTAAATTTTCATAATGAAGTAGTAGCTGTCTAACTAACTTCACTCTTTTCCGATTTAGTTTCGCGCAACCACTGGGAACCACTGTCCAGTCCAACCAGTTATATTCCCATTTAAAAAGCATAGATGTTTAGCGTGGCCCGCGCGGCTCTAAGTTTTCTCCCTAGGTTCTTGATTATATCTTAAAGGGAAGAACATCTATTATATTTTTAGGGTTCCGATACCAAAATGGTCAAAAAGGAACCCTTATGGTGTGACTTTGTCTGTCTGTCTGTCTGTCACACCTGTATATCTCAGCAACCACTCATTCTATCGACATGAAATTTGAAATATTTTTTAATATGGTTGCCCATCTTAATAGCTCATAAAATAATAAAAAAAAAGTATATTTGTAAGGGGGCCCAAATAGGGGGAGGGCAAAATTTCAAATTTTCGTTACTAGGATGAGTGGGGTATCACATGTAATGGCTTTACTTGTACATTCTAAAATATATTTTTCTATTTTTGTACGACTCTTAGTTTTCAAGTTATGATGAAAAATGTAAAAAAAAATACCATTCCCCCTTTATCTCCGAAGTTTGTGAAAACAGTCGTAATTACAGTCAATAAAAGTTAATAATGTAAATATTAAAGCAAAAATAAAACGAAGTTGCACATTTTTTTAGAAATCAGCAAAAAACCTTAACTAACAAATTTAATTTTGCGGTCCGAAAAATGTTCTTTCATACTTCCAAAAACACTATAGGTATATTGGAACGCTCGGTGCGCGAGTCTGACTTACACTTGACCAGTTTTTTTATTAAATTGTTTCTTACAACAAAACTTAAGTAGATTTTAAAGTTCCTTGTTCAGTTCTTGAAGTGACTATGACTGACTACCTAAACAATAAGAAGACTATACACAATCAGTTTCCAAGGCACACTAGAGCTAGACTTAGTTAGGGCTTTGAATATGAATACCTGACTTAGTCTTGGTTTCACATGTCTGTTGTAGATGATTTCCATAGCGAGGGAAATATTTGGCGCAAATTTGAAAACGGGAACGTGATGAAATTTCGAACCTTCAAGCAAAGCATACCAAAAAAAAATCCGGTCAAGTGCGAGTCGGACTCGCGCGCCGAGGGTCCGAGGTACTTTTTTGTATTTTTGGAAGCAATAAAGTCAATTTTTAGGACCGCAAAACTAAATTTGTTTGTAAAGGTTATTTTCAGATTTCTAAAAAACTGTGCAATTAAGAAAGATCGTTTTATTTTTGCTTTAATGTTTACATAAACTTCTGTCAACTGTAATTAATTCATATTTTTCCTTCCACAAACTTCGGAGATAATGGTATTTTTTTGACATATTTCATCCTAACTTGAAAACTAAGACACTTAAAAAAATATTAAAATATATTTTAGAATGTACAAGTAAAGCCCTATCATATGACATCCGATTCGACCTGGTAGCGACAATTAGAAATTTGGCCCCCCCTATTTTGGCCCCTTTACATTAATAATCATATTTTTTTCAAAATTCTTTCATGTGCAATTAAGTTAGGCAACTATATTCTCAAATAATTCCAAATTTCAAGTCGATAGCATGAGTGGTTGCTGAGATATACAGGTGTGACAGACAGACAGACAGACAAAGTCGCACCATAAGGGTTCCTTTTTTTTACCATTTTGGTACCCGAACCCTAAAAACGTGGGTTGCACTCCGGGAGTGTCGGCGGAAGTGAAAACTTGCATTTTAGAATATTATGCCTTTTGTAAGGGTCAATCGCGCCATTGCTCGCGTAGTTCTTTGATGTCACTGAATAACAACCTGTATTGTAATAATACGGTTGACAGTTGACGCTTTTTCGATCAGGCTACGAATCTGGGTGTCTACTCTCAAAGTCCGATATATCGAAACGATACTATACGAAACATGCAAATGCAAAACTTCGTCCCTTGACAATACAGTAGAATATTGGTTGGATGAATTTTCAAACTGCCAGTAGTTAGCATCCAACCAATATTCTACTGTATTGTCAAGGGACGAAGTTTTGAATTTGCATGTTTCGAATAGTATCGTTTCGATATATCGGACTTTGAGAGTAGACACCCTGACGCGACATCTGACGCGAGTTTAACATTTTTTACTTCAAAAATAAAGTTTGAATCGGTAAGCGGTATGACGTAATGCGTCGAATACCAGGTACCGTTATTTTTTAAGATACCTATTCTTCATTCTTCACCTATTTTTATAATTAATGAAAGATGTTTTGGAACGCGTCACCGCGTTTTAGTATTTTTTGGTACTGAATTAATTTAAAATTAAAGGTAAATGCAGACACAATATAATTTTCCGGTAATATAAACCGCTTTCACTCTTCTTTCTTATTACAAACAGTGAAACTGGAAAAGTGAAACCGCGATACCTATTCTTCATTCTTCACCTATTTTTATAATTAATGAAAGATGTTTTGGAACGCGTCACCGCGTTTTAGTATTTTTTGGTACTGAATTAATTTAAAATTAAAGGTAAATGCAGACACAATATAATTTTCCGGTAATATAAACCGCTTTCACTCTTCTTTCTTATTACAAACAGTGAAACTGGAAAAGTGAAACCGCGTGACAATCAAATCACACTTCATACAAATCGCGGAACTATTAGTTCAAACGTAGAAGTGGCTCAAGAATTCGAAACCTTTTTTACTAATATTCCTTTGAAAACAACAGAGTCACTCAATTCATCATCTTCACTTGCTAGCGATTTACTTCAAAAGAATGTGGACGCCTGCGAAACTGAATTTGGGTTTAATCATGTCACCCCTAACGAAATTGTTAAAGCCTTTAAAAGTATTAAAATGAAAACCACTGAGGACCTATGGGGAATGTCAGTAAAAGTCTGTAGTGCGATCATTGATACTATATCTCCATATTTAGCTGTTATATTCAATGATTGTGTCGATCATGGTACATTTCCTGACTTAATGAAAAAAAGTAAAGTAGTTCCATTATTCAAAGCTGGTGACAAAAAGGATCCCAGTAATTTTAGACCAATATCAGTCTTACCTGTACTTAGTAAAATTTTTGAGAAGGTCATACTCAATCAAATGCTTTCACACTTCAATAGAAATAACTTACTACATGACCATCAATTTGGTTTCACGAAAGGGCGCAGTACAACGGATGCCGGGACTGCACTTTTAAAATACATCTTTTGCGCGTGGGAAAAATCTGAAGATGCTATTGGTATCTTCTGTGATCTATCCAAAGCATTTGATTGCGTAGATCATAGCACATTGTTGCTAAAACTTGAACATTACGGTGTTAAGAATAATTCACTTAAACTACTTAGGTCATATTTGGAAAACAGGATTCAAAAGGTACAAGTAAACAGGACGAAATCACTGGGATCTGTTGTCAAAATTGGCGTACCTCAAGGGTCCATATTGGGGCCATTTTTATTCCTTATTTATATTAATGACCTTCCTTCTGTGGTGAAGAATCTGTCAAAGATTGTGTTATTTGCTGATGATACTTCATTAATATTCAATGTAAGTAGGAAATCACAAAATTATAACGAAGTAAATGATGCACTTCGACAGATTCATGCATGGTTTACTGTTAACAATCTAGTCCTAAACGCCAAAAAAACTAAATGTATTAAATTTGCACTACCAAATGTAAGGTCTACTTCACATAACATAGTATTGAATAATGAACCATTAGATTTTGTAAATAGTACAGTTTTCTTAGGGTTAACACTAGACTCTAAACTTCAATGGGGCCCTCATATAACGGCTCTTTCTGGTCGATTGAGCTCGGCTGCATATGCTGTTAGAAAAATCAGACAACTTACTGATGTAGCTACTGCAAGGCTGGTTTACTTTAGCTACTTCCATAGCATTATGTCTTATGGCATACTGCTTTGGGGCCGAGCAGCTGATATACATTCAATATTCGTTTTACAAAAGAGGGCTATAAGAGCAATTTATTGCCTGAAGACTCGTGATTCCCTGAGAGAACTGTTCAAGGAAATCAACATTATGACAGTGCCATGCCAGTATATCTATGAAAATATAATGTATGCTAGAAAGAACATTCATCAATTACCTAAAATTTGTGACAGGCATAATTTTAATACTAGAAATAAGCATAAAATTGATCAACCATATACTAGATTAACTAAAGTCAATACATCTTTCGTTGGTCTGTGTATACGATACTACAACAAAATACCTGACAATATAGTGCAATTACCTGAGAGAAAGTTTAAAGAATGTGTAAAGCAAACGTTATGTAAAAAAGCTTACTACAGATTGGATGACTATATGAATGACAAAGAGGTATGGTGCTCTGATATTCCAGCGAAACACAAGAAACACATTGTAAAAAGCCGACTCTTAAAGTAGGCCGTGCTGCAGTGGTTTCTTGCCGTTTCTTTTACGCTGCCATAGCACGATCCGAAACGGCGTAGACTCGCTCTATTTGCATTGTATTCTGCATGACATTCAATAAGTATTCTGTAAAGAATCTACATTGAATAAAATTATCTGAATCTGAATCTGAATCTTTAAAAACAAAGCGGTACTAAAATTTTGTACCGGTGGCGTACCTACTCTTACCGCAATCAAGTCCTGGCTTTCAAGTCCTACAGGAAACTTTAGTATGTATACTGGACTCAGGCGTCCCATTCTTCACCCACAAAATTTAAAATCTCTTATTTTCTTTTCAAAAGCAAATATTGATATTTGCAACACACAAACTAGTATTTTAATGTACCTTTTAGTTGTGTGATGTTTTAATTTTATTAAAGTCTCGAAAGTAATATTTTATCACCCGGTAACAATAAAGATGTGGGTCCCAAGAGGAAAGCAAATGAAACTTAATGTTCTCCAGTATTACCTTATTTTTGTCTTCTTGTTGGATTTTCACTACGTACCTATTTGAGTTTTTGCGTAATATGTAAGAAATGCTACTTTTCCACTTTTTGCGCCGTCATGAAATTTTATTAGTTTTGTTCCCGAAACACGGTTATTCTACCTATAAAAAGTAACAACTTTCAGTAAGATTTTTTCGTTACCAAACTGGCTTGAATTTTATCAATTTAAAAGTAGGTATGTTACTCAGGCAATAAATAATTTCAAAGAAAAAAGCTGTTAAGACTTTACTGAAAAAATTGCGCTGTCGTCGTTACATTTTGGCCTAAGTTTGAATCTAGAATGGGATGAATTTCATAATTTGGCTCTCCTTCTTAGGGTCAGAACTTAAATGGGACCAGATTAGACAGTCAAGTTTTTCTAGGGTTTTGAACACCGCAGAATTCAAAAATCAAGGTTGTCAAGCCGAAATCCTACTAGTCCAAAAAAGTCAAACAATAACCTAGGCTAAATTACTGTAAGAGGTTTCTTGTTTTAAAAGTATTCCTTAGGTCCCCTGAACATATCTGGAAAATTTTCCGTTGATCCCTTGTACGCTCCCCCTCCCCACCCTTAAACAGGTCCCTTAATTTAGTTTTTGTCATTTATCTCAGAAACGGTTAAAGATAGATGAAAATCGTTAACGTTAATTTAAACGTTTTAAAATTACCAACCCGTTGAGACCATTTTTTATTTCAATGTGACCTATATTAGCTGAAATATAGGGTTAAGTTTGCACTTACAACTGAATACCTCTTATCAAGCTTTTGGTAATAGTTATCTAAATGAGTAGGATTTCGAACAATTTGGTGCAAACTTAACCCTATATTTCAGCTACTATATGTCACATTGAAATAAAACAGGTGTCAACGGGTTGGTAATTTTATAACGATTAAAGTAACGTTAACGATTCACATCTATCTTTAACCGTTTCTGAGATAAATAAAAAATACTAAAATCAGGGACCTGTTTGGGGGTGGGGGAGAGGGGAGCGTACATGGGATCAACCGCAGGATTTTCCAGATATGTTCAGGGGGACCTACGGAACTGTTTTAAAACAAAAAACCTCACACCGTAAATAGCCTAAGTTATTTTTAGACTTTTTTGAACTAGTAGTATTTCGGCTTGACAACATTGATTTCACAGAAAATGTGTATAAAATTACACAGAAAATGATACTCTATGACCCCTTACCATACCTTGGGTTTCTTGTAATTCGAACGATTTTACCATAACAAAAACGTTTAAGTACCTAAATTAGTTAAGACTTATAACCATGGAATCGTCCATGGACTTACGAGTAACATAACGTTTTAGGCAAACGTTTTTGTTTTGGTAATATCGTTGAAATTACCACAACCACCCCCCAGTTCATCATATTTGCAACCATAAAAAGAAGGAAAATGTCAAGTGGGTTCAAGAAACCAGCTAAAACGAGGTCATCAGGTCATTAAATTCTTCTTAAATACAGATTTCTCTTCATTTCGCCAACAATTTTCTAATTTCCGAGTCCTGGCGACGCGGCGACGTCCTCCAAAATTGCGCGACATAAATTATACAAATTAAAGGATATCGTTGCTAAAGCGGAGTACACAATTTGTTGTGAGGGCTATGTATATAATCCCAGTAAATTTCTTTTCTGCATTTTTTTATGGAAAGATATTTGATAAGAGACCTGTTTATTATGTTCACATAAGCAATCGAGCGTATGGGCCACCTACTGTTCATATCAGCTGATGTCTTATTTGTGGTATACTTGACACGAATAAGCCCTTTAAACGCGTTGCGTACTCTGAGAACTAAAGTGGAACGTCTGATGATTTAAATGACTTCCTTGCTTATCCTTCGAACTGAAGCACAGCAATGCAAACTCTGCTGCTCTACGGCAGAAATAAGCAAGGGGGTGGTACTTCCCCAGACGGACTTTGCCCATAAGCCCTACCACCGGTTTCATAAAGATTTGTAATAATGTTTCTTCCATTGCCAATCGTTTAAAGATTTCTCTGTATTGTTATTTATTGTTAATAAAAATAATAATACAACGGGGCGGAAGGTAGGCGAACAGAAACGACGATCTTTGTTGTAAGAAATAAATGTATTGGTGGACTTGGGATTAATATCGTTTCGGAAGTGCAAAGGTAAGGAGACCATTAACCGCAACCACATACGCAGTGTACGGGTAAAGTGCACCTAGCTTAACACGTAAACCCAGTTGTAACCAAGAGGCGTCTCAAAGTAGTTGGGAGCACCCTCAGTGTACTTCGGATTAGGTCATATGCCCGCGCTATAGAGTCAAGGTAACCCTTAAGCTAATGCTGATGACATACCGTTACCATGTTCTAGGAAACGCCGCAATCTGTACAACGCCATCTATCGATCACTGATGGGACTAGTGGTGTATTAGAATAATACTCCCAAAATACGTAGCCCTATCACAGTTCGAGCAAATTAATTTGGCAAGTAGGGTAAGCAAACACAGATGTCTGACGTGACCACGAGATGGCATATATACACCCACATATTACACACTCACACACACAGAAACAATAGAATGTTCATCCAGGTGGGTGAACTAGTAAGTCAAACACTAGTTTGATATGACAGCTTGGGCAAACTCATGTTGGTAATTGTTATTAAATTTACATTATAGATAGGGCTACCATCCAGATTTGTCCGATTTTATCTAGATTTATGCGTACGATGTTAACTTGATTGTGAAGTGACGTAATGGTAACTTATCAATAATTAATACATACGTATACATATACGAGTACTACTGCAAAAAATTGTCCAGATGGATTTTTTCTAAACAAAACGTTTTCTCAGGAATCATTAATAGAGAGATCTAACAAACATCAAAGACAATCTATTTCGCCCTTTTATCCTTAAGACTGCATTCCGCGCACACTAGCGCCCTCATCAGAATTTAATTAATTTCTTTGAATTGGAGATCAAAATGAAAAATTGAAGAACGGCTAAGTGTTCTTTGTCAGGATAGCGTTATTTTAAACTATTACAATTAGCTTTATGATATCTTGTTTATTCAAAATCCTTAAAACGGAAATTGGTGGCCACCGCGTTCCGTTCAAAGGATTTTGAATAAACAAGATAACATAAAGCTTATTGTAATAGTTTAAAATAACGCTATCCTGACAAAGAACACTTAGCCGTTCTTCAATTTTTCATTTTGGTCTCCAATTCAAAGAAATTAATTAAATTCTGATGAGGGCGCTAGTGTGCGCGGAGTGCAGTCTTAAGACTGTGACTAGGGAAAATACTCCAT
Organism: Athrips mouffetella; assembly: GCA_947532105.1. NCBI lineage: Eukaryota > Metazoa > Arthropoda > Insecta > Lepidoptera > Gelechiidae > Athrips > Athrips mouffetella. The sequence continues at coordinate 19,475,306 of OX383965.1, read as the reverse complement.
CTACAAAGTAAAAAAAACAAAAGTGCTAAAATCATTTTTAAAATACTCCATCCCGTGAAAGAGGTTATTATTATTTACTTTCTTTTAGAAAGCTGGGCTTCTTTGAAGTTTTTGGCTTTTTGATCGAGTAACCCTATTTAGGTATGGAGGCTTCATGATTGCATATCCAATAAAGTTAATCTGTAATGAGCCATTTTTTAAAAGGAAAACTATTTTTCCTTTTCTTGATAGTAGGCGCCGTTGTGGGAAAATTTATCTGTCTACTTCTTTTTTCCTATCTGTTGTCTTGCCTAAGGAGGTTTATTAACTTCACGCTTCATCTATGACAGATTTATTTTAAGTTCTTTAGCAACTGTCTTCAGCGCAATCTATCGACACTTTTGAATACTCAATTGACACTTAGCCTGAAAACAGCTCATTGAGTGACGATCGTGAAGTAAGAAGGCAGGTAATAAAGGGAAAACAAGTTATACTTTATTTTCAACTCTCATTCATTTATTTATTCCTTGTGTCGCCCCAATTTGTGTTACGTTCTTCTACAAATTTACAGAAATGAAAATAAAAATGCAAATTTTAAAATCACATTTTAGAGGCATTTTAAAAGATTTTATTTAGACGTTTCACATATCGCGGTGTCCGTCTTTAAGAATAAGAAGAATCATTTATTTGCAAAGAATACAGTTATATGATGATCTTAAAATTATAAAGTCCTGTGTATTCGCCTGCGTGCAAGCGTGCAAATATTTGTGAGAGCAAATGAATTATATTAACATAAGTACACACGGCCGCACATCAGTAGAAACACTTTTGGACCTTATGGCGTGGTAATAGAGTTGAAAAAGTTTCTACCGACAAGCGGTTGACCGTACATAACTAAATTAACAAAATTCCATTCTTGAAGTAACCATTTTGTCAAACTAGATTTAAAATTCTGTTGTAATTTAATTTCGTCAGGAAGTCTATTATATATTAAGATACACATGTTGAATACATTTCTCTTATAGATATTCTTTTGGCAACAAGGTCGGTATAAAAGATTACAGTATTTTGCTCTGATATTTTGTCGTCCAGTTTCTATCTGTAACCAATTCTTGCAAGATAAATTTGACCCACTTCCGGCTTGATAGTGCTGAACTTTTGCATGCGTATGTAAATCAGATGACAATGCAATATTATTATGACTTAGAGCTGATCTGATTTCAAATAAAAGCGTGTTACATTATAAAACAGCAAGAGAGAAATAAAAAAAAATAACCAAAGAGAAAAAAAAAACTTTAACTCAAAATATTCGAGCCAACTTTAATAACTTATTTGTAATTTTTAAAGGACAACACCAGTTCTCCCAATGTCCTCTAAAAATTAAATATATTTTTTATAAATGATCGAAAAACTAGGAAAGCAAAAGAAATATATGTACTTTTCAAATAACACTGGGCAGGACGAGGATATACGAGTAACATTGTAATGCTATTTCATATTTAAAATTAATGTATCACTCAGCTGCAAAATATTTTTTCCCTCGGGCGGGCGACCTATTGAAACCTTTGCTACTTCCATTATTCTACTTTACTTCGCTTCGAATAAAAAATGCGCCCTCGCCTTAAAATATAATTTTTTTCGTTCTGTAGATTTTGGCTGCAAATTTTGTGTGTTTCTTATTAGAACCCCCTATCAGGTACCCCTGGGACTGCATATATGGCCCTTTTGAAAGCAATTACGAGTAGTTCTCTATCCCCATAATATGGTCTCACAAAAAAGATACAAGACTGCAGCAGGCGTGTACAATCAAGAAGAATTAATTATTTTATTTTATTTATACAGGGTGTTAATTTAATTGCGTGCCATAGCTTAAGGGGTGCTTCAGTTACGATAAAGGAACACAAAAAAAATATTTAAAAAAATCCTACTGAAAAAAAAACTAAAACTCCATTGATACTTTACTAACGCAAAGACCGCGCTATCACCGAGCCAATGCGCAATAATCAGTGGAAAGGTAGGCATATAAATAACTGAAACTCTTTCGCGCGCTTTTGATAGCGCGGTGTTCCGGGTCATTGCTCTCCGCGTTAGTTTAGTTTTAATAGAGTTTAAATTTTTTTTAAGTACGATTTTTTTTTATAATTTTTTTGAGTTCCTTTATCGTTACTGAACCACCCCCTAAGCTATGGCACGCAATCAAATTAACACCCTGTATATTTATATTAATAAATATAATTTATAAATTTTATTACGAATTAATTATTAGATTATTGTACAGTCAATAAAAAAAAATCCTTCTTTCGTTCAAAGTCGCACTGCATGAGACAAGCTTGACCTACTCTTGACTTACACGTCCTCTTTCAACCTCTTTCGACCTTTTAGAACTTTTTAGACGGTTCTGGAGCTATGACCTGTTTGTTTGGTCTTTTTTTACTACGGTTTCGTAGAAAATACTAGAATTGTTTCAGAATTTATTTATGTTTTAAAGCCTGAAGAGCTTATCAGCCTCGTAGTTAATGAAAATTTAATAATATTAACCTGCTTTTAGCTCGGATGCGCCGCGCCTCTTCATATTTAATCAAGGCTGCAATAACAGCGAATTGAGGGTGCAGAGCACCGCGCTTGTTAAACTTTGGTTTAGAATACAAATAAATAGAGTTCGAAAAGTCTTTCAACTGCAAAATTAGGGTAACTTTGTTTCTTTGCATGTTGGGAATTAAATAGTGCATTTAAATACCTTTTGTAGAAAAATAATAATGTTCAGTCTCGCATGCTAATATATTCATCAAATTAAAACTACTTATTTGAAAAAGATCAAGCATCATACATCTCGTAGACAATACCTCGTTTTTACATTTACTGAAAATTTTGGAATTCCCTCTACAACCTTTTGATGACCGAGATGAAATTTAAAATTGCTCAACCAAACCAAAAGGATAAACGAAAAATACTTTTACAAAAATTAATTGGAAGTCTGGGTTAATTTTTTAGCAACATGAATTTTAGAAATAATTTATCCTGGCTTTGAAAAAGTCAAGTTGATCTTTTTATCCAAAAATGAAAATTAAACAGCGTTTAAGTTAATATTTACTAAACAAGAAAAATGCGTTTCCATCGTCACCTGTTCAGTATAGTAGTATTTATTTTTTTATTATGGCAACAAACAGTCATACAGGGTGTAAGGGACGGTGTACCGAAAACTGAAAGGGCATGCTCAGTCAACGAAACTGAACAAAGAAACATATGTTGGGAAATGAAAAAAAAAATTGACCTCTCCATAGAAATTGTCCAATCTGGTCGAACAGTTTGTATGGAGAGGTCAAATTATTTTTCATTTCCCAACATATGTTTCTTTGAGAAAGTTGTTCAGTTTCGTTGACTGAGCACGCCCTTTCAGTTTTCGGTACACCATCCCTTACACCCGGTATACATCGACAAAACTTTTATAAAAACTTTACATTTCATATATAAATACCAACAATATAAAATATTTTAACGTTGTTGGCGCAGTAATGCTAAGACAACCTACTTTATATTTCGCTTTTAAACCTATAATCTTGGTTTTAGTTTTGTATAACGAAGAAATAATGTAGACATCTTCAAAGGTCTCCTTTTCAGGGTTCCGTACCCGAAGGGTCCAAACGGAGCCCTTATTTCTGTCACTTACGTGCCCGTCAGTCTGTCTGTTATTTGTCCCACAGGTTTTACATCCAAACGGTTGGAGCTACAGTCTTCAAATTTTTACAGTAAAAAGCACCTTGTTTATCCAAAGCCATACAAATAGTACAAAAAAATGTAAAATATTTTGAAGTAAGCAGAGCTCATTAAGCAGATACATACTATATTTTTGTTTTAAAAAATATTGGAAAACAGAAGAATACTCAGTAATCAATCCGTTTTTTTTCATCTCATGAGATTTACAAGGTGTTTAATTAAGTATAATAAATAGGTACATCATAGACTGTCGGGCACAGCAAAAGTAGGAGAGAGGAAGATTCTTTAGTCAAAAAAATATTTTATATTACTATTTATCTAGAAAAACAATATTTTTATTATTATAATTTTTTGCATTAATTAATCAATTTTATTAAGAAATATTTTATTTAAAAACTAATTCTAAAAAAGTTAATGTCAAAATATTAAAAAAATAAGAAACTACCAAAGTCAGCAGCTTTTCTTAAAGAATTTTGTTCAGAAGAATTTTTGGACTTCACATTGACCTATGAGCTTGAAATTTGATGGTAATGTTTATTGTTAAGAGCTTTCTCCCAGCCAACTAGCGCCCCCATCAGTTAAAAAAACCGGTCAAGTGCGAGTCGGACTTCCGCGCCGAGGGTTCCGATATACCTATAGTATTTTTGGAAGCAATAAAGTCCATTTTCAGGACCGCAAAACTAAATTTGTTTGTAAAGGTTTTTTGCAGATTTCTGAAAAACTGTGCAACTTAGAAAGATCGTTTTATTTTTGCTGTAAAGTTTATATAAACTTCTGTCAACTGTAATTAATTCAGATTTTTCCTTACTCAAAATTCGGAGATAAGGGGGGGGGAATGGTATTTTTCTTGACATTTTTCATCATAACTTTAAAACTAAGAAATTTAAAAAAATACAAAAATATATTTTAAAATGTACAAGTAAAGCCCTTTCATATGATACCCCACTCGACCTAGTAGCGACAATTTGAAATTTGGCCCCCCCTATTTTGGCCCCCTTTATATTAATAATCATACTTTTTTCAAAATTTTTTCTTGTGCAATTAAGTTGGGCAACTATATTCTAAAACTATTCCAAATTTCAGGTTGATAGCATAAGTGGTTGCTGAGATATAGAGGTGTGACAGACAGACGGACAGACAGACAGACAGACAGACAGAGCGGCACCATAAGGGTTCCTTTTTTTTACCATTTTGGTATTGGAACCCTAAAAATATTACTCGCTAAATACAAAACTTATCGTAAATCTGTCTTACCAGATTGAAGTAAAGGTACTTTAGTTTATTTAGAACCTATCAATCTTGAAAAATATAGTTCATTGTAGTTACAGATACAAAAACCAGCCAAGTGCGAGTCGGACTCGCACACTGAGGGTTCCGTACCACCACATAAACATAATTGTATTAGTTGAAATTTCAGTAAGTTAATGTGCTAGATTTTTTGAGTCCAACACGCGCTTGACCAAATTTTATTATTTGTTGTTATTTTATAGCTTATGCACTATAAACATACCAATTTTCAAGTTTGTAAGTGTTCCCGTTTTTAAATAGCACTAAAACAAAAATCGCCTCAGCGACCATCCAACTTGACCCCTCTCTTATATGAATGTTCTTGAAACGGGAGCTCACCACTATTGGTTACCATTAGTTGTGAGAAAAGTTGTAATATTTAATGATTTCAGACTTTTCCCATTATTTTTCCTGTGAGACCTAGCTTCCTGCCAAATTTCATAATTTTAGGTCAACGGGAAGTACTTTGTAGGTTTTGCATTTTTGAATAAATGTATGGAGATGAGGACATAAAATGCCATATCTTTTGATTGCGTCGTTGTAAAAAATTGAAAATTTCAGATCTCGTGTGGTTCATGGATCCTAATATATGGTATTAATTTCAACCTGATACCTTTACCAGTTCGTGAGATAAAGGGTCTTGACAGACAGACAGACAGACAGACGGACAACAAAGTGATCCTATAAGGGTTCCGTTTTTTTTCTTTTGAGGTACGGAACCCTAAAAACTGCTAAAAGTGGCCGTTTTTTGCACTTTTTGTATCTGTATCTACAGTGAACTATATTTTTCAGGATTGATAGGTTCTAAATAAACTAGGGTACCTTTACTTCAATTTTGTAAGACAGATTTTCGATAAGTTTTGTATTTAGCGAGTAATATTTTTTTAACTGATGGGGGCGCTAGTTGACAGGGGGAAAGCCCTTAAGCATATTTCAGTAACAAGTACTAATCTATACATATAATAAAAGAGTAGAAACCGCGTGTCTGTACTTTTGATAAATTTATAAAAAAAATAGTGTGGGCGATAAGAAACGACTAATATTAACTCATAAATATGTTTTCTGAACTTTTTGTCTGTCTGTCTGTCTGTCTGTATGTTTTCGATAAACTCCGAAACTACTGAACGGATTTTCTCGCGGTTTTCGCAGATAGATTAAGCTTAGCTCTGAGCAACATATAGGCTATGTTTCAATCAAATCGGTTCACTCAATCAGAAGCTATACTAACGTAAAGTATCAAATTGCCTGTACGATAATAACTCACAAACCGATTCAAACTGAGTTTTCAATTACGAGGTTGGCTTACTTTTGTGCAACATAAAAGTTTAGTTTCATTGCAAACGGTTCACTCAGACAGAAGGTACGCTAAGTTTTATGCGGCGGCGCAAATAACTCACATACTATTGAACGGATTCAAACAGGGTTTTCAATAAACTGTCAAGCTTACTTCTTTGCAACATATTAGCTTACTTTCATTGAAAGCGGCTCACTCAGACAGGTGCGCGAAATTTTCAGCGGAAGCGCCAATACCTCACAAACATCTGAACTGATTAAAACGAGGTTTTCAGTAACGAATTTGGCTACTCCATGCAACATGTATGCTTAGTTTCATTGCAAACGGTTCACTCAGACATTAAATTCACTAAGTTTCAAGCGGCGGCCCCAATAACTCACCAACTACTAAACGGATTTAAACGGGGTTTTCAATAACGTGTTAAACTTAATTCTTTGCAATGCTTACTTTCATTGAAAACGGTTCACTCAGACAGGAAATGCCCAAAGTTTCAATAGACGGCGCCAATAGCTCACAAACTACTGTACCGATTCCAACTGGCATTTCCATGACGTGCTTGGATTAGATACTTCCGTGCAACATATGAGCTTAGGTTAGTTGAAAACGGTTCACTCAGATAGAAGTTACGCATTGTTTCAAGCGAAGGCGCGAATAACTCACAAATTTTTGAGCCGATTCAAACGTCGCTTTCAATAACGCGTTTGGCTTATATAAGTTTAGTTTCATTGCGAAAAGTTAACTCTGACAGAAAATACGCAAAGTTTCAAGCTGTAGAACCCAGAACTCACCTACTGAACTGATTCAAACGAGGTTTTCAATGACGCATCGGGCTTCTTTCTGTGCAACATAGAGGCTTTATTTCATTGCAAACGGTTCACTCAAACAGAAGGTTCGCAAAATTTTAAGCGGCCGCACCAATATCTCACAAACTACTTGAACGACTCAAAAGGGGGTTTTCAAGAACGTACTTGGGTTGCTTTCGTGCAATATTTGAATTTTTAGGGTTCCGTAGCCAAATGGAAAAATCGGAACCCTTATAGATTCGTCATGTCTGTCTGTCCGTCCGTATGTCACAGCCACTTTTTTCCGAAACTATAAGAGCTATACTGTTAAAACTTGGTCAGTAGATGTATTCTGTGAACCGCATTAAGATTTTCTAATAAAAATAGAAAAAAATATTTTAGGGTTCCTCATACATAAAACTGAAACTCAAATTTTTATTTTCATCCAACCCATACGTGTGGGGTATCAAATAGGTCTTCAAAAATGATATTGAGGTTTCTACTATAATTTTTTTCTAAACTGAATACTTTGCGCGAGAGACACTACCAAATTGGTAAAATGTGTGTCCCCCGTAACTTCTAAAATAAGAGAATGACAAAACTAAAAAAAATATGTGATGTACATTACCATGCAACCTTCCACCGAAAATTGGTTTGAACGAGATCGAGTAAGTAGTTTTTTTAATACGTCATAAACCGTAACCGATTAAGGTGAGCTCCCGTTTCAAGAACTAGGAGGAAAGATCCCGTTTCAAGAACAAGATAAAGGAGGGGTCAAGTTGGATGGTCGCGGAGTTTTTAAAGTCAAAGAGAAAAAAAAAATAGTATATCATATGGTAAATAGGTACGGAACCCTCGGTGCGCGAGTCCGACTCGCACTTGGCCGGTTTTTTTTACTGAAATCGGTTCACTCAAACATGTATTTATTTATTTATCACAATTATTTTCAATATTCCATTGGTAAGAGGAAGAAAATATATATATACCTATTCTATTGATGTAAGATTATCGCATGTTTTGTTTGTTAATTTTGTATATTTGAACTGCATGTAAGTAAGTGCTCTCTCAATATTTGCAGTGCTCCGACGGAGTGTTACATGCTGAACTTGTATCATTATTACACCTATTATGTCCCAGGTAGCAAAATGACGTCGAAATGACGTCATAATACAGTCATTTTCGACGTAGGAGACGTCATATTATGACGTCTGTATGACCAGCCAATGACGTACTATTGTCACAGCCTTATGACGTCATATGAGGACGGTAGGATGACGTCTCTGAAGACGTACTGATGACGTCTCTTACGACGTACTGATGACGTCTCTTATGACGTACTCACGACGTACTGTAGTAGTTCATTCTGTAGACGTGGCTTCAAGACAAAGGCAAAGCGGCGCTGCTGTAGGTGGCTTAATAAAAATAAATAGCTGCATAACTGAAGATGTGATGTTATTAGTGATGTTAAGTCACTTTAACCAATCTAGCCATCTAGGAACGTTATTTATAGGTATAACCTATAACCCTACATTTCCACCACCAAGGAAATGTCACGGCTACATACCACGTCATACTGCGAGAGGGTCATTCTACGAGAAAAAATCTCAATACCACGATATACAAAATGCTGCGTTTTGTACAGCGCCATCTCCTACATATATTTATTACTATTAAAATGACGTCAGTTTCACGTACGATTCCGACGAATGCAGTACCCTACCAACCTTATATTAACCAAAAAAAAAATTACGTACAATTTCGATAAATAAATTGCTGACCCGTTATTCATTGAATAAACTGTAAGATTACGTCACTCTCCCGACTTTGTCGACCTACCAAAGACTGACCACAGCTGACCTTTCGCTAACTGACCCAAAGTGACCAGGATGGACATTCAATTTGAATGACCTTTAATGGACTTCAGCTGATTCTTGAAAAACGCTCACTGTTCACTGGTACAGCACAGTCCTAAAATGACCAAGAAGTGACGATATTTTGGCGATTTTTCCAAATAATCGATATCGATTTGGGACTTCATTCTTTGTGGACATAGAAAAAATTTATTATAATTTCATTAGTTTTCTGTATTTCGTATAGTAGAAATGTCCTTAGGCACAATGTCACGTTCGCAGAACGTGATATTTTGCGAACGTCACATTTTGCTATGGTGAACCCTAGTGTGACATTTTGCGAACGTGACATTATGCGCCGGGAAGCTATATTCATTACTTCGGCTATGATTTATGAATGAACTTTCTGGTCCGATCCGACTGAGCGGCGATGGCTTTTCAATATACACTGGGTACATGTTAGTATTATTATAATCTAAGGTACATTTTATTCGTAGAGTTAATTGATCACAAGTAGGTACAGTAATGACTGAAAGTGACGACATCTTGACGGACGATTTCGACCAATACAGTACGGTCTTAAACTGACTAAAAATGACGTCAGTTAGACGAACGATTCCGACCAATGTAGTACCGACCCTGTCCTGACCAAAAAATGACGTCAGTTTTACGTCCTATCTCGACGAATGTAGTACTGACCCTAAATTGACCTTAAAATGACGTCAGTTTTTCGTCCTATCTCGACGAATGTAGTACTGACCCTAAATTGACCTTAAAATGACGTCAGTTTTACGCCTTATCTCGACGAGTGTAGTACTGACCCTAAATTGACCTTAAAATGACGTCAGTTTTACGTCCTATCTCGACGAATGTAGTACTGACCCTAAATTGTCCTTAAAATTACGTCAGTTTAACGTCCTATCTCGACGAATGTAGTACTGACCCTAAATTGACCTTAACCCTTAATAAAACAATGGTAGTATGATTACCACTTTTATTTTTCAACAAAAACATTACAAATTTTCTCGCATAGTAACACTAAAGAGTTTATTACCAGGTTATATAAATCCTTGAAAAATACAGATTTATTAAAATGGCAACACTAAATTTACAAACGTCACAATCATCAGCTGTCGAGTGTCAAAGTTGACGATACGGTGTTTTGGTAAAAAAAAGGTGAATTTTACCGCTGTTTCGAAGATTTCAGGAAATTTTGTTAAACAAAAATTCTGGTAAGTGACATTGGCGTTCAAATACGTAAACTAGAATATTTTCTTCTATCGATTTTGGCATTCGAATTCTATAAAAGTTATTATTAGTACGATATTTTAGGTTATACTTTGATGGTAACATACTTACCATTGTTTGTTCGTGCATTGTCTAGTATTGGAGTATTATTGTCTAGTATTTATTATATAACTCTTAAGTGTTTTAATTTTTGCTATTTTTTAAAATAAAACTTTAATAAAACTATTTCAAAATGTTTTGCTCTTTTAATTTATTTTCTTATTTAATTTGATAAAATAAATCCGGGAGTAAAGCCAAAGCATAAAACTAGTTAAATCGAAATTACTTAACCTAAACGGATAATGGTAACTATTTTACCACCATTTCAAGTTCTACACGGATAATGGTGAAATATTTACCACCGAAAATTTCAGCACTTTCCCCCATATTTTCCGGATTTTTCCTAAAGAATTGAAATCGGCGGCTCTAAAATACCCAGGAATCAATGTGATCTTATTATAATCATTAAAATCTGCTCGTATTTGTTTAAGGGTTAAAATGACGTCAATTTTACGTCCTATCTCGACGAATGTAGTACTGACCCTAAATTGACCTTAAAATGACGTCAGTTTTACGTCCTATCTCGACGAATGTAGTACTGACCCTAAATTGACCTGGGGCGGGGGCGACCTGGGGCGGTCTGTTTCATTGACGGTTTCTTTGTTTTAATGGAAATTATTATTATTTAATTTATTTGTAACTTATTTGACATGTTTTTTAAAGAAAAATAAATATTACTTATGGGTTGAATACCGCCTAAAAAAAAAAAAAAAAAAAATATTATCTTAAAATGACGTACTTTTTTCGTCCCAGACGTCATTTTGCTACCTGGGGTACCATGTAACTGTCAAATAAATAATTATGAATTTATTTACAGTAAACATATAATAGGCGAGTTCAAAGTTTCAAGCGGTGAAGCCGGGCTGAAATCCAACAAAGCTTATAATTTTGAACGGAAGAAAGCCAAAATACATTGTTGAAAATTCCAATTGATCCGGTCCAGTTGTTTGTATAAAAGTCGTGGGTACAGCTAAAGATTAGTAAAATCTAGATTTAGTTTTAAAAAATTCCTATCTCTTTCGGCATGGCGCAACAAATGTAAAAAAAATGTATGAAAGTTTTAGAGTTTTGAAAACTTAGATAAGTAGGTTATTATGAACAAAATACTTCAAAAAATAAAGAGAGATGTGAATCATTGTTTTTTAAGAATTGTCTTTTAAAGGGAGAAATAAGTTACAAAAATTGTACAGAAGTAAAGTCCAACAGTTTTGTATGAAGGTACATGTACATTTAAAAGCATGTACCGTTGGACTTTGTACCGCTCTTTTTTCAGCAGCCACAGAAGCTAAAGTGACCGAACCTCAGATTTATTTACGCTTTGTTTTGTATATAAGAAATAATGAAACCCGTATCACAGTTCGTCGCGTGGAATTTGACTATAATTTTATATTTACGAGGGCAACCTAACAGTCCACACAAAAATCCGTACAATCTGTACTCTGTATACCTAATAATATAAAAGTATAAAAGCAAGAACTGCTCCGTCTGTCTGTTACGCTTCTATGACTAACCCGATAAACCGATTTTGATAAAAACTTGCTCCATGGGAAAAGTCTTAAGCTACTTTTTCTGAACCCCACGCGGACGGAGTCGCGGGCAACAGCTAGTATATAAATAAATCAGATTTTGTCTCTGAAATTTCCTTATTTCTCTGGAACCCTAAGTCCAACACACACTTAATCTACTCTGTTTTTTACGCCAGTCATCGCGATGAGCTTATGTTTCTGTTTGCAAGTCTGCCATAAAAGCATTCAATTTGTCACTTGAACCAGCTAGGCTGGTAACTTGTAAAAATGAGTTCATGTTCCTTTCGCCAGACCAAAGACTATACGATTACCAAACTTTATGAGATAGTAATACAAATACAAAACCCTGATGAACAACCTAATTGCCAGATTCTGTTTCAATATGTTTGACACAAAATTAATTTTATCCAAACATTGAACGTCACTCACCCAGATCAAATTTTATGATCGTTAGTATTTTTACTACTCATATTTATTTTGACAACAATCATCAGATTACGTTTCTGAATTAGATGTAGATATTTTTATAACACCACAATAAAGCCTAGTCGACAAATATTTACTGTTAGTAAATGTTGATGAACTGTTTATTTGTTTATGACATAAAATTAATTGTTTTCGTCTTCGTTTAATAAGGCAAAATTAATTTCCTCTCCAGTTTCGAAATAAAAGATGTTTTGACAAACCATTTGGGTTCACAAAGTAACAAGTCGACAAATGACTGACAACTACTTTAATAGCAATATTTAACAACAGTGTTTAAATTTGAATAGCTTCAATATACTTCATTTCGGATTTAAACACATAAGCCTTGATATTTTTAACAAATTATGATATCATGTGTAGATATGTGCTATTTGAGTGACACATATCTACACTTTATATCACCTTGTTTGGCCTATGACCTGTCACTGACTACATCAATAAAATAGTTGGATATATCTGTATCTGGTCATTACTATTATCAAAGTCAAATGCATGACCACAAATCAACTTAAATTAGGACCACATCTAAAGTCGCAAATTCAAAGATAATTTAAATAATTTTAGACATGATTTTACAGTTGAAATGTCTATCTTATCGCTACACGGTTATTTTGGCAGGTGGATTAAATCGGAACTAAAGCCACTGCTAAGGGATTTTGACATTTAACGAGCAACATAAATGACAGCAGCACTCTCCTGACAACGTCATCAACTGCCAAAATACCCGTGTCGCACTTTAAATTCGATCGCCAACCGATCGATCGGATCGCTCACTCGTTTTTGACAAGTGCAACCACGTAAAGGATAGACTGCGTTAAGTCCGCCTGTGTACCTGTGTACATGAAGGTAAATAAAAAAACAAAGGTTAAAGCTTATAGACTAAGAGCTGGCGGTTGGCAATCCTACCGCATCCACTCCAAAAAGCGACCTATTTATTAGTCTAGGCAACGAAGCGGATCGTTGTATGAAGACTCCCGCATTAAATCCTCAGTCTATGAAACTTTGCTGGGGTATAACACTACATGAGACAAACCTTCTTTAAAAAAATCCAAAAAAATTCGTTACTTTTAATTTTTCCATATAAAAATAAAAAAAAAAATAAAAAAAATTGTATTTTTTTTTGGATATTTTGAATTTGCATTTAATTCATGATTCTTTATTATCCTGTCAAATAAAATCTGCCTGAGAAATTTATGTTGGGGTCAACTGCTTCGTTGCCTACACTATATCTAGGCTGATGCACAATGAAAAGGTGTGTGTAAAAAGTCAAAGTCAAAAGTCAAAATAGTTTATTCATTGTTGGATATTAAAATCTCTTATGACGTCAGCTAAACTAAATCGTTTCGAAAAAAACAGGGTTGCCTGGGCGCAACCTGCCACGTTTTGTGTAATCAACAAAAAACTGTTTTTTCTTTACCAAATCCTGTACTAAGTAAGTAAATAATGTATGGAAAAGTACTAATTATATAAATAGTCAGGAATACTCAAGAAAATCCAAGAACATTGTGGACTAAAACACTCGAAACCTTTTTTGGTAGAGATTTTAACGTTTATTTTTTTTATTCGAACTTTCCACACATTCTCAAATCTACTCCCTGAGCTAAGCCGGGCTTCCTAGCTTATTAAAAAATATTATGAAATTAAGGTTCCATGTTATCATGTTCTTGATTTCGTCATAATTATTTTGAGAAATTTTATTGTTTTTCTGTTTTTTTTTTCAGTTCTTTATCTACTTATGGCAAAAGTCATGTTTGTGCTGTCTTTATTTTTTCTGCTTTACACGTCAAATCCGGAAAAGACACCAGCTTTTATACACGCCCCGTTTGAGGAACAATAAGAAACACAATAACATGAGAAAGTAAAAGCTTAGAGGCTAACTCAGAGGTCGCTTAACGTTGATGCACATCCGACACACTGACCTATATTCGGTTGAAAAAAAAAACAACACACAGTCATTGGCATAGTGAGTTTGTTTTCGCTATGAGTTCTTTTCATAAGAAAAGCTTCCTTTAGTGCGTAAAAGTATCGATATTTTTAAAAGCTTTCATTTAGTTTCGCCTGTCGCGGTGTCTGTTTGTCTGTCTTTAGTCCTCTCAGGTGGTTGCTCTACCCATGAAACTGAACAACTTTCCCTAAGGAGCATAGGTCTTAATAAAAAAAAGGACGGGTTGTACTCCGGGAGTGCCGGCAGAAGTGAAAACTTGCATTTTTGAATATTATGCTTTTTATGGGTCATTCGCGCCATTGCTCGCGTACTTCTTTTATGTCACTGAACCAAAACCCGTATTGTAACAACAATACGGTTGACAGTTGATGCTTTTTCGATCAGGCTACGGATCTGACGCGAGATCTGACGCGACATCTGACGCGAGCTTAACATTTTTTACCCATCTAAATAAGAGCCAAGCGCCGATAAAGAAGTTTTCACTTCAAAAATCAATGTCCCATAGAAACTGCATCAACTGATAGCGTATTTTGTATGGGAGGTCACATGTACGTTCATGGGTAAAGTAACCACCCGAGAGGTTCGCAGACAAATACGTATACCAAACAGCCTGTGTATTGATAAAATTTAGTTTTCAGACATTTTTTTAAGATGTCGGTTACGGTTTTGCTATTTTGAAAAGTGGATTGTCTCATAGTAGGTAATAAAATAGTGGTAAAAAATAATTTTTAACACAAGCTTTTATTACATGTATATAAAGAGCTAAAACGTTATCACAGTCTCAGGTTAGTCAGTAGAAACACTTTGGACTTTATGGCATAGTAATTGAGTTGAAAATGTTTTGATCGTATGTAAGGTATGGTTAAATTGGGTAGTCGACATCAAAAAACAGCGCCTCTATTATGGAGGCGAAAAACAACAGTATCATACAAAATGCATCTTGCACGGGAAATTTGTCGTAGCCTTGTAGAGAAATTTCCCCAAAAGGACCTAAATATTTTTTATAGGAACCCGCCAGAGTTGTTTCATCAATTAAATATTACCAGGTGAGCAAGCCATGCTACTCACCAACAGATGGCGCTGCAGGATTTCTGAAACGCGGTATTATCTTACTTTTCTATGAATATCTTCCAGCTCCATCATCAAAACAGCTCTAGGTTATAGTACTACTTCATTGTCATCCGATTTACATACGTATGAAAAATTTAATCTCAATCGGAAACCGGGAAGTGGCAAACACCCTGTATAGAGGTAGCAAACCAAAGAGATCTCTTTGTAGCAAACAACACTTCTAAATAAAATGGTTTTTGTTATATTTTTTATTCCTACTTACTTATATTTTCATTTGAGAGTCGCTCGTAGCCGGAAGGTAGTTGCTCTTTCTTTTCGGTCACGAAAGTTAAGCAAAGTAAGCCGTGGTCAGAACCCGGATGGGTGACCGCAATTCTAGTAACACTACAACAAGAGCGTTTCCGTGCTTCGGAAAGTTATTCCGTTGGTTCCGGACACTGTCTCTGTTTGACAGCCAGGTTGGCCACTAACCTGGCACAGCCTAATCTAGGATTGGACCTGGTTTGCCCTCTGGGTGGTCTGATGGCAGTCGCTCTGTGTAAAAACCAGTGCCCTCGTCAAACTCCCTAGGTTAGGCAACCGACTAAGTGGTTGGTTTTTACCATTGGTTAAAAAAAATAACTTGTTTTTTTTCTTTTCAGTCGGGTATTTTTTTTTATTTAGTACTTTTTTTTATACCCTATGACACTTCCACAAAGAAATACAAATCTAACGACACCTGACACGTTGAAATCTATCAAGCCGTTTAGGCTGCAGAGCGCGACAAAGAAATCGACATAATACACTCGAAAAACATAACCCTCCTGTTTTGGGGCAGTCGGGTAAAAACATACTAGGGCTAGGGCAGTGGCAGACCTACATAAACTATCATTGCGAAAGTTGTTCCTTTACTTCTTTATGAAGTAATGGAACAACTTTCGCAATGATAGCATGTCCTGTCAGTTTTCTGCGTACCGTCATGTACCGTTTATTACATACCGTATGTAAACGTCCAACCTTTCCTCGTTTCCGCATGGATCCGGCTGATTCCGCTTACATCCGGATTCGAAGATTAATCCCGTATGTAGTTTCCTCGTAGACTGATGGAATTTATGCATGCCCATCTACAGCCAACGACCAATGAAAATGAGGGTTTCAATCTTTTATCACATCCTCTTTTACTATTTCCTCGAAAATCCTCTTTCAAATTTATTTATCTTTTGCCATCTTTTGCGTGAAAAGAAAATCTGTTTGCTTGTTTCATTATTTTGAAGAAACATTTTTGAAGTTTTTCGAAGCTGTACTTATGACATAATCTATGCTTCAAGAAAGGGATGAATGTTGAAATATTTTCTATGATTTTCGATGAATTAATAATTTTTGAGCAGTTTTCTGTTTTTTTTTTTATGATTACTTAAGAATGATGCTGTTTGTACCTACTCGTGTGTGGTCCTTGCTTCAACAATTTAAAAAAATCTGCTGTCCATGTTTTTCAAAAATATAGAATCTTGTAAGTTTAATTGTAGGTTCCGGAAAAATATAGGTCGTACCAACCCATCTCTACCAGCGGGTATTGTAAGAGGCGACTAAAGTTTCCTTATCACCAACACATAGGGTTAATTTTTCTTTGCATGTCATAATTTTTAATACCTTTGACAGCTGTCACAACGGACCTATTACGGTGGCTTTACTTTAGGGTTATGAAGTTAGAGTGCCGGGTGAGAGTGATCAAGACAGAACACACGCGCGCCCTAGGCATGCACTCAGCGTGCCAGCGGGTGTGGTGGAAGTTCATTCCTAGGGGGTGGAGTGGTGAAAATTTTCGGATACGCGTAGTATAATAAATATTAAATCTAAAACACTGCACCATAGACTTACTATAGACAATATTTGTAGTTTGATAATAACAGTAGCCAAAAGTCACCCAAAGGGCCATGGAAAGGGCTATGCTCGGAGTCTCTCTGCGCGATCGAATCAGAAATAAGGAGATCCACAGAAGAACTAAAGTAACTGACATAGCCCTGAGAATCGCTAAACTAAAGTGGCAGTGGGCAGGGCACATCGCAAGAAGAACCGATGGCCGATGGGGCGTAAGGGTTCTAGAGTGGCGACCACGTACCGGAAGACGAAGCGTTGGCAGGCCCCCACAAGGTGGACCGACGATCTGGTGGCGGTCGCGGGAAGCCGCTGGATGCGAGCACCGCAGGACCGGTCGTCAAGGAGATCTTTAGGGGAGGCCTATGTCCAGCAGTGGACGTCTTTCGGCTGATATGATGAATAATAGTAGCAGGACAGAGCAATGCGCGAAAGCTATGTGTCTCTATCGCTCCAATATTTAACGCATCACCCGTTCTGCTATCACACTGCTATAATTCTAATCCAGCTATAATCCATTTTCATCGTTTATTCCTACGCTTACCAATCTATTTTGCAGCCATGATACAAAAACCAGAGTATATTTGACGGAAACAATAACATTGTTTTACAAACTTGTTTTTACTGACAGCTTTAGCCGATTGCTTTTGAGATAGCTGAAAAATATAAGCGTTCGAATTAACTACAAATGGATCCTACATTATTTAGGCTATAATTATGCTTCCTCCCATTCCAAAATTTGTCGCGAAACTCTCAACATCAAAATTCAAAATGCAGATTACATTCATTTTTATTAATGCAACTGAAAATAAAAGTCACTATACTAAATTACAAGGTTTTCACAGATAGTCCCGTCCATGAATGTACTTAGAGTACACTCGTTACAATTTTAATGTAAATGCAGATACCTATTTCTACTACCTATTTCTATCAGCCTCTCTCCTTCGCACTTATAAAACAGTATATTTCCATATTAAAGCAACGCGGCCGTGCAGATAAGTTTGCGTTTACCTTTGGCTAGATTATTGAAAATATTAGGCCTTTTGAAGCAGTTTCAGAAAACATTTATCAGTATCTAGAATCTAGATACTGATAAGGGTTAAGTTTTGTAGAGGCTAAGTATGTAAACTATTTTTGAAATTGTAAATTTATTTATGTTATCATTTACTTACCTTCAAATCAAAATTAAGGAAAGAGCTTATCTCAGGAATCAATATTATCTTGACCGAATACTGTAATAGCCACTTTATGCTCAGTGACACGGTAGGTTATTGATTTCAAAAATACGTGCAATTAATTGGACAATTTTAGTAAAAATATATAACTTTAAACACATGTTTTTGAACTTTATTTACGATGTATTCCTTAACTTAGTTTTAATAAAAAACAATATAATAAAACATAGTAGCTCAGTTTCGTAAATAATTTAAAACAGTGTTTATAAATCTTCACACTCACCTCGAAAAAGGTTGTTGTTGAAAAGTCCGAAAGCAGATAATTGAAACACAGGATGTCCAAAACACTTATAAAACGTGAGTGTTTTATTTTTAAACTTAAAATCGAGCTGGCGTCGCGCTGGTTTGACTTTGAAACTTCGTAACGAGCAACGTAGTCACAGACACGTGCGTTCTACGTCAAAGCTCCGACTCAACTGAATTTGGTTAGAGCCACTTTGGAAAATTATCCCCCTGTAGAAGAGAAGTATTACATGCGCAGTACAGGCTATACTCTATCGACATATTCATTATACATTACTTGTTTTATTTCGTTTTGTTACCGCAGTTTAAAATGAACTTTCCAATGAATTGTCACGGGGCAAAAACTTCATTGAAATGGAAACGACATACGAGTTAAGGCTTCCTTTGTTCAGTGATACCAAGAATTAGTGTTGGAGGCTGCATAGTAGACTGGTATAATTTAGTTATTTAAAGAAAGGGATCGAAAATGGCGGCTATTCCATTTGTTCCTCGCTCACACAGTATAGACTGAAACGTCGATGCGAGGTCTATAATAGGATTTCAGCTATTTTCAATCTCTTATTTAATAGGATGAGCTATAAAATCCTAAACTTTGTTTCGGATTTATTTATAACGGTGCTTTGTTATTTAGTTAAAAAAAAAATGTTACTAATATACAGGATGCGAGTTTTATACGCGGTTGCACTACAAAAATGAATATTTATAGCTGACACGTTATTTTCAAGCCCATTCACGCGTGTTTTGAATGTCAGCATTGCATTGGCATTTTTCATTGGAAAATTTGTACAAAAAATAATAATATTTAAAACATATATTGAAGACAAATTTTATAGATATCGAAATAGCTCAAAACTTTTCTTTTTACATAGAATTATTATTATTAATTATTATTATTAATTATTATTGCATAGGACTCTATAAAATATACATAACTAAATTTACTTATATTCACTTTCAATTTATTACATAAAATTTAAAATTGTTTATAACTCAGCTGACATAAATTTTAAGTTTCGATATTAAATTAATAAATATCAGTTGCATTTTCGATAGTATACAGCCACTTGTCTCTAGCCCCTGTTCTTAACACTGTGTATATTATGCCGGACTATTTTTGGAACCTTAGTAAAATTTTACAACGTTACCCTTAACATGAAGCTGATCAAAATTCCCAAAGTAATATAAGTCGAAAAACGAGAAAAAAATTACGTTGTCCCATACAAATCTTGCGCTGCTGGCAACGGTAGAGTTTTTATAGAACGACCAAAATATTTTCTTGTTTTTCGACCTTTTTAGGGTTCCGTACCTCAAAAGAAAAAAACGGAACCCTTATAGGATCACTTTGTTGTCCGTCTGTCTGTCTGTCTGTCTGTCTGTCTGTCTGTCTGTCTGTCAAGACCCTTTATCTCACGAACGGGTAAAGGTATCAGGTTGAAATTAATACCATATATTAGGATCCATGGACCTCACAAGGTCTGCAAATTTCAATTTTTTACAACGACGCAATAAAAAGATATGGCATTTTATGTCCTCATCTCCATACATTTATTCAAAAATGCAAAACCTACAGGGTAGTTCCCGTTGACCTAAAATTATGAAATTTGGCAAGAAGCTAGGTCTTACAGTACAAATAATGGAAAAAGTCTGAAATCATTAAATATTACAACTTTTCTCACAACTAATGGTAACCAATTGTGGTGAGCTCCCGTTTCAAGAACATTCATATAAGAGAGGGGTCAAGTTGGATGGTCGCTGAGGCGATTTTTGTTTTAGTTCTATTTAAAAACGAGATCACTTACAAACTTGAAAATTGGTATGTTTATAGTGCATAAGCTATAAAATAACAACAAATAACAAAATTTGGACAAGCGCGTGTCGGACTCAAAAAATCTAGCACATTAACTTACTGAAATTTCAACTAATACAATTATGTTTATGTGGTGGTACGGTGGTGTGGTGGAACCCATACATACCCGTGGGTGTCGTAAGAGGCGACTAAGGGTTAACTGGAGGATGGGCAGCAGCATCCTCCTTTGTATCTTACATCTTACTTACTGCGGTCACATAAAACCGCGGTCCATGGTGCCAGCCGTAACGCTAACAAGCGAGGTGACTACGGTAGGTACTTCCCCTCCACATTTTTCCAGAAAAAGTAAAATTCTGGAGGGAGTTCCCTGTCCTGTAGTGGACGTTTCATGGGATGTTATGATGATGATGATGGTGGTACGGAACCCTCAGTGCGCGAGTCCGACTCGCACTTGGCCGGCTTTTTTTCTTTGGTAAAGTTGTTCAGTTTCAAGTTCTGAGTTACATACTTAAATTTGGCTAGGGGTCCAAAAATAACCCGATAGTCTACAAAAAAAACTGACTACGGTTTTAACCCAGACAATCACGTTTAATAATTGATGCGGTAGTTTTTGTCCGTCCGAGCCAAACCGCATCGGTTGATGAACGGTTAAAACGGTGCTTTTTGGCTCCTATCCCGACGGTTGTTAAGCTGACATCGCAAATTAAACAACAACACTACTTAGCTGACCTGAAACCGCCTTATTTTCTCTATTTGGGCTAACAAGATTGCCAACGGTCTTAAATAATGACGAGTTCTTTTTTTAACTTGCGCATAAAAGTTGGATACAAAATGTTTTCAGTTTCAGTCACTCAATTCTTGAATATCACGGGATGATAAAATATCACTTTTGAGACTTTAAATATTACAATATCCCTGATATACAGTTTAAAAAAAGAAACTAGAATTTTTTTATCTTTGAAAATAAAAATATATGAAAATTAACTATTATCTTCATTTTTGAAAAGTAAAATCTGATGAGACTTTAGGGTTTACGTTGAAAGTAGTAAAACACCTTTTTGATAATTTGCTGGTTTTATATTAAGTACCTGGGCGACCGAGCTATGCTCAGTATGGTCATGTATGATTAAAAATTATTAAAATAACATCGGGTGAGCAAGCTATGCTACTCAACAACAGATGGCGCTGTAAGTTTCTGGAACGCACTAAAACTCGCTAAGAAATATTTAAAAAGACGGTAAAATCGAACTTTCCCAGACATGAGACCTAGCTAGATCGATTTTTTGCCCCCAAAAACCCCTGTAACTAAATTTAAAACCCCTTAAACTAAATTTCATCGAAATCGTAAGAGCCGTTTTCGAGAAACCGATTACAAATATTATATGTATATATAAAAATATTGCTCGTTTAATAGTATAGGATTTAGAACCGATATTACAAAATATGTCGCGTTTTCAACGGTGAACAGTTAACAAGACAGGGGTTGACATATATCTACTTCTAGCTATAGTCTATACTAACCAAACGGCGGTAAATCCAAATGGGTTGGACGTGTACACTTCGACAAAATCCGTGATAAAATTTTTTTTAGGGAAATTTTATGTACCTGACATATTCAAAAATTGGATTCCGGAGACCGATGTTTATAATTAAACTGCAAATTAACCTAACTACGCGCATTTTCTTAGCCCTACATTACTAAAATTCCGTATTGTGGATGCCGGAAACGAATCCGGCTGGGTATCAAACCGGGAACAGTTGCTGCTAGCTGCTTCTTTACAGTTGCGCCTACACAACAGCAGAGATTTATTCTAAGTAATTAAGTAGAGTTGCGGAAATGAACAAGTTAATGTATCAAGCAGAAATTATAAAATATCAGATTATCTAGAAGAGAAAAATCCATGGGATTAGGCTACGGTTCTAACAGGCTAATTCAAAATTAAAACTGACTTAATGTTTGTTGTATATCAACCTTGTACATTCAAACATATTTAAAAGAGCGCGTGGGTTTTTATTTTCGCTTCTTTTTTTTCCACCATGGCACCACATTGTTTGTGAAGCGATGTAGTTTAGCTGACATCATTAAGAGATTTTAATATCCAACAATGAATAAACGATTTTGACTTTGAACAGCGTTTGTTCAACTATTTTTGCAATAATTGCAACTAAAGACTCATCCAAACTACTTTTGGAGTACCACACTCCAAATCCAAATGTTTCTAAAGTGACAATTTCTGGAAATTATCACACCAACGTGAACAAGATCTAAATACGTTGAAAAAAGTAAAAACACAAAGTACAAAATGATATTCATTATATGCTAAGCCGCTGAATACAAAAGTAATTAACATACATTTTACGCAAATTAATCCATATTAAAACGAGTCCAAATCGTCCTCCTCCTTTTCCGTGTTATGTCAACATATGTCACTTAAAATTATGTCATATGGTAATTAGGTAATCAAAAAAGTGGTCTGCATACCGCTACCGCGTTGCGTATTTTTCCCGAGCCCAAAATCCGGAATTATTAACATGGGCCGTCATTTATTTCCAAGAATGCTTTTCCGTTTAAAAACAAACATGGATTCAAAACGCAGCAGTTTTTATTTATTTTGTTACAATTATAATAGTTTTTTTTTTGGTTTGAGATAAGCATTGCAAAAAACTCTTTACTATGATGAACTTGACGCTTTCTGTAAAGACTGTCAACTATGAGTCTCAGAGAAGGAAGTCGAGAGAGTTTGAAGTATTTCAGATCCATTGAATAAAATAACCAAAGACTTTGGATATTAAAATATTATAAAGGGTGTAAGGGGCAGCTGTCCGGGCATGACCAGTCAACATAACTGAACAACTTTCAGTAAATAAAACTTTTAGGAAAAGACAAAAATAATCGGCCTCTCCATGAAAAATGCAAACTTGATTGAACAGTCTCTATGGAGGGAGATTTTTTTTTCATTTCCTGAAAGTTTTATTCATTGAAAAATGTTCAGTCATGTTAAATGATCACGCTCTTTCAGTTTTCGGACACCTACCACTTACTCCCTGTATATTATATAGCTAAATATATTTAACTAAAAAAAACATACCTAATTTTTTTGGTCGTCGTGGTATGGACTTAACAATAAATTCAATGTCAATTTTTCCGTGGTAAAACATGACTTCTTGCCAAACTTTAAATTCGGTTTGTGATTTTTTATATCCAAACTTAATGTTTTTGTTTATTGCACAACTACAAACAGAAAGGTACAAATAACAGGACATTTTCAAAGGAAACAGGAGATTTCTTCCAGCCAACCCATGGTTATCGAGATTTTCGTAGATTTTCATAACAAGTTTTTCTAAATTACATCTACTTATAACATTCTTAGAAACTGAATAAGGGCTTTTTAATACAAAATGTATTTTAAGTTTAAAAGAATATTCTAAATTACCAAACGAATTTTCATAATTATTTCTAAGATTTTTAATGAGGGCTTGAAATTTAACGTAAACAGTGATCATCTCTGACTTTCAGAGTAATATTTTAATAATGTATTTAAACAGAAATAAAATTTCATAGAAGCCTGTCTTAATTTATTTTAACATGAGACTGGTTAATTTTATATTCAAAATGTGAGTTGGATAATAAATTTTGCAACCAGTAAAATAAAAACCGGTCAAGTGCGAGTCGGACTCGCGCGCCGAGGGTTCCGATATACCTATAGTATTTTTGGAAGCAATAAAGTCCATTTTCAGGACCGCAAAACTAAATTTGTTTGTAAAGGTTTTTTGCAGATTTCTGAAAAACTGTGCAACTTAGAAAGATCGTTTTATTTTTGCTGTAAAGTTTACATAAACCTCTGTCAACTGTAATTAATTCAGATTTTCCCTTACTCAAACTTCGGAGATAAGGGGGGGGGAATGGTATTTTTTTTGACATTTTTCATCATAACTTGAAAACTAAGAAACTTAAAAAAATACAAAAATATATTTTAAAATGTACAAGTAAAGCCCTTTCATATGATACCCCACTCGACCTAGTAGCGACAATTTGAAATTTGGCCCCCCCTATTTTGGCCCCCTTTACATTAATAATCATACTTTTTTCAAAAAATTTTCATGTGCTATTAAGTTGTGCAACTATATTCTAAAACTATTCCAAATTTCAGCTCGATAGCGTAAGTGGTTGCTGAGATATAGAGGTGTGACAGACAGACGGACAGACAGAGCGGCACCATAAGGGTTCCTTTTTTTTACCATTTTGGTATCGGAACCCTAAAAACAACCGGTCAAGTGCGAGTCGGACTCGCGCGCCAAGAGTTCCGATATACTTTTTGTATTTTTGAAAGCACTGAAGTCCATTCTTAGGACCGCAAAACTAAGTCTGTTTGTAAAGGTTATTTGCATATTTCTAAAAAACTGTACGTGCAACTTAGAAAGATCGTTTTATTTTTGCTGTAATGTTTACATAAATTTCTGTCAACTGTAATTTATTCAGATTTTTCCAACTTCGTCATAACTTGAAAACTAAGAAACGTAAAAAAATACAAAAATATATTTTAAAATTTACAAGTAAAGCCCTTTCATATGATTTCCCACTCAACCTAGTAGCGACAATATGAAATTTGGCCCTCCCTATTTTGGGCCCCATTACATTAATAATCATAATTTTTTCAAAATTCTTTTATGTGCAATTAAGTTGGGCCATATTCTAAAACCATTTCAAATTTCAAGTCGATAGATTGAGTGGTTGCTGAGATAAAGAGGTGTGACCGACAGACAGACAGATAGACGGACAGACAGACAGACAAAGTCGCACCATAAGGGTTCCTTTTTTTTACCATTTTGGTATCGGAACCCTAAAAATGACAATAAAAAAGAATCTATAAGAAAGAGCAATTTTTTTAGTAAAATCTGCAAGCCATTTTCATTTATTCATTAATTTATTGTTATTGTATCCGAAATGTTTAATTATTTATTTCATCGCAATCTAAGTGACAAATAGAGCTTATTACTTGGTTCTGTTACATGTATTTTCTCGACTTAAGATAAATGTTAATCGCATTGCCTGTTTTAAGCCACCGTTGTAAAATATACTATA
The DNA here is from genome assembly GCA_947532105.1 of Athrips mouffetella. Taxonomy (NCBI): domain Eukaryota; kingdom Metazoa; phylum Arthropoda; class Insecta; order Lepidoptera; family Gelechiidae; genus Athrips; species Athrips mouffetella. The sequence goes on along the minus strand of OX383965.1, from coordinate 19,449,803 downwards.
GTTTCATAAAAAAAAACTATATTTTGCCCGCGGCTTCATCCGCATGTTAAGGCTATCCATTTTCCATACTAAATTCCAATGACTGGCATTCTTATGCGCGACATAAAATGTTGTTAAAAACGAGTGTATACTGTTATTTTTACTTAAATTTTTCGTTAATTAATACTAAAATACAGCTAATGCAGCGAAAGTACTAGTTTTTATTAGCAATATTTGGTTCAATACTACCATTGTGGGTGTGCGATCTATACTGTAGTACTTGCAGTGCATTAGCTGTCCCTTTGTCTTAATCAGCGAAAAATTTAACTGAAAATAGCAGTGTACACTCGTTTTTCAACAGCATTTTATCTCCCGCATAAGAATGAGAGTCATTTGAATTTGGTATGGAAAACGGATCGCCTTATAAAATATATACCAGTGTTTAATAAAAAAAAGTTGAATTAAAGTCAGTTTAGTATGCTCGAACAAATAAACAAACAAACAAAACGTACAAAAATCTGTAATTTTTATGTAGGGATATAAAAATAGCATAACGTGATATTTTTTTAATAAATATCTTCAGTGTACAGACAAAATCAGACATATTATATTACAAGTATGGAATCTTTTTGAAATATTAATATGCGAGCACCACAGAAAAATAAAGGTAATTAGAAGGAGGATTAAAGAAATAATTCGTCACAAGGTAGTGAAAGCGTCGTTCTATGGATTTGACAGGTTATTTTGAATATTTCCTGGGGATCATCGATAACGGGATTGGGACATGTTGGCAGATTTTATCTATACATATAATAAAAGAGTAAAAACCGTGTGTCTGTACTTTTGAGAAATTTATGAAAAAATTAGTGTAGGCGATAAGAAAGGACTAACAAAACACAAAAATATATTTTTTGAAACTTTTGTCTGTCTGTCTGTATGTATTCGATAAACTCCGAAACGACTAAGGTTAACTTAGGTTAAGCTTAGCTCTGAGCAACATATAGGCTATGTTTCATTAAAATCGGTTTACTCAATGAGAAGCTACACTAATGTAAAGTATCAAACTATGCGACAATAACTCACAAACTACTAAACCGATTCAAACGGGGTTTTCGATCACGTGTTTGGTTTTCTTTTGTGCAACATAAAATATTAGTTTCATTGCAAACGGTTCACTCATACAGAAGGTACGCAAAGTTTCATGCGGCAAATAACTCACAAAGTAGAGGAGCCGAGAAGGATTTTTCACGTGGTAATCAGGGCGACTAAGAGATGTCTCAGTAGATGGGGCTTTCTTTCTATGACGTGCTTGGATTAGGTACTTCCGTGCAACATGTAAGCGTAGGTTAGTTAGTTGAAAACGGTTCGCGAAATTTTAAGCGACCGCACCAATACCTCACAAACTACTTGAACGACTCAAACGGGGTTTTCAATAACGAATTTGAATTGCTATCGTGCAATATTTGAACTTATTTTACTGCAATCGGTTCACTCAAAGAGAAAATAGGAGAGTTCAAAGTCTCAAGCGTTGAAGCCAAGCTGAAATCAAACAAAGCTTATAATTTTGAAAGGAAGAAACCGTTGTTGAAATTCCGTTTGATCCGGTCCAGTTGTTTGTGTAAAAGTCGTGGGTACAGCTAAAGATTGGTAAAATCTAGATTTAGTTTTAAAATAAAAATAATAATTAAAAAATCCTATCTGTTTCGGCATGGCAGTGCAACAAATGTAAAAAAAAGTATGAAAGTTCTAGAGTTTTGAAAACTTAGATAAGTAGGTACTTTAAACAAAATACTTCAAAAAATAAAGAGAAATGTGAATCATTGTTTTTTAGGAATTGTCTTTTAAGGGGAGACATAAGTTACAAAGATTGTACAGAAGTAAAGTCCAACAGTTTTGTATGAAGGTACATGTACAGTTAAAAGCATGTGAAACTAGACACGTTGGACTTTGTACCGCTCTTTTTTCAGTAGCCACAGATGTTAAAGTGACTGAGCCTCAGATTTAGTTAGGCTTTGTTTTGTATAAGAAATAACGAAACCCGTATCACAGTTCGTCCGCGTGTAATTCAACTATAATTTTACACTTACAAGGATAGTGGGCGACCTAACAGTCGAGTCCAGTCAGTACCAGGTGTTTCATTTACAAAAAATCCTTACTATCTGTACTCTGTTTATACCCAATAATATAAAAGCGAGAACTGCACTGTCTGTTGATAAAAACTTGGTACGAAGATAGTTTGAACCATGGGAAAAGTCATTATCTACTTTTTCTGAACCCCACGCGGACGGAGTCGCGGGCAACAGCTAGTCCCTTACTAAAATAAATGAGCAAGTTATCTATTCCGAGCGAAGCAAGGAGGTCCGAAACCTTTTGGCGAGCACTGTTTGTCTCTTGCTCAATAGATAAGTCTATATTTTGCGATGGCTTACAGGGTCGCAGTAATTTTCAATCCTACACTTCAATAACTGAATTATAGTTTGTAGCGTAATATTTCATTAGAATGTCATCCATCACGACTATACACCCACAAGTATGTATAATAACAACTACACATTCAGAACAAAACACACTGCCACAAGTTGTAGTTTGCTGTATTGTGTAGCTAGTATAAGAAGTTATATAAACATTTTAAAATATCTTCAGGTAAAACAACCACAAGATTTTCCGTAACTCAAAAAGCAGGTTAAACTGTTGGTCCTGGCTTAATGTCATTGTAGTAAGTCAATCCAAACAAAGAATCCAAATCAAAGGCCATTTCGGTAACTCTGACAGGCAGTTAGACCACTAACCTAGGGTCTAGACTGCCTAGTGCCATGGGTGGGCCAAACGCTCAAGCAGCTATCTCCTTACGAAATTTAATGAAAATTGGTTCTGCAGTTTTGCCGTAACTTTCGCATTTGTTACAGGAGCTAGAAGAGTGGAATAGTAAGTACTATAGACTGGAAAAATCAACTCAGTCTACAAAAATAGAAATCACGGGTTGATTTTAGGTTGAAATTTTTCTTTTAAGGATAAACTCGCTTCCGAACGCAAAACGCGGCGTTTTTTGGTCAATTGTTTGGCGCTGCTCGACACCGCAATGGGGCCAAACGTTTAATTATGTTTATTCTAATTTAATTTCCGAAACTTTGTACTTATTCGGAGAATTGATGGTCGCCGAAGAATAAAGTAATACTATATTTGAGGCGGTTGAACGGCTCCTGGCAAAGGATCCTACCAACCCATCTCTACCCGTGGGTGTCGTAAGAGGCGACTAAGGGATTAGAATAAAGGTTGATGAACCAGTGGATGGGCAGCAGCATCCTTCTGTGTATCGTGTCATCTTACATTCTGCGGTCACCAACAACCGCGGTCCATGGTGCCAGCTGTAACGCTAACAAGCGTGGTGACTATGGTACTTCCCAAAAAAGCAAGGAGGTCCGAAATCTTTGGTACTTCCCCTCCACACTGTTTCAGCAAATGCTGGAATTTTGGAGTGAGCTCTCTCGCCTGCAGTTGACGTTCTATGGGACGTTATGATGATGATATTCGAGTTATTAATATAATTAGTAGAGCAAATTTCCCGAATACAATATTTCCTCTACATTGACTTTTACTTTTACAAATATTTACCACCCTTCCGTGTGACCAGTGGGCAAACATTAGTCTAAAATAAAAACATCGTCATTAGTTAGAGGTACCCCCTTGTAATCCAGGACCTAGATATACTTTTGAAAAGAAGTTCGTGTACAGAGATTATTTTTATAATTTTTTGTAGGTGTCTTAGTAAGTATCTCTATGAATAGAGCTATAATAATGTGCTACATAAAAGAACGTAGAGGTATCTTATATGCTTCTTCGACAAGAATTAACATATTTCAAAATATCAACAGACACTAGAATCGCTTAGCACTCTCCACTTTGTTTACTAAACCAATTTTTTACTTTTTAGAGTTCCGCGGCTTAGCTGAGAGACCCTTAGTACTAGAAAGCTGAAATTTTGTACGGATATAAATTACATCCACGCCGACAGAGTGATGGAATAAAATTGTAAAATATATTTTTTAGGGTAGGTACCTCCTCAATTAAAGTGGGAATGATTTTTTTTTGTCTACCCTATAGTGAGGGATGTCGTTGGATAGGTCTTTTAAAAATTATGTTAGTCTGATTAGATCATTTTACGATTTAGAAATCTGTTTGCGAAATATTAAGCTGGAAAGCGCAATTTTTTGTTAGAGTCCAGTGTCCCCTCCCCCTGCCGGCTAAACGGTTGTTGGTTACTGAATTTTATGAATACTTTCTTTTAAATAAATATTTGCTTCTTTAGCAAAACTTTATACTATTTTTTTACTTTTTTTTTTGGAAAGCGCTTCACTCAAAGTCGTCAATTCTTGTACCTATACTTTTACATCGGTGTTTATAATTACGAAATAAAAAATATTTAGAGCGTAGCAAGCTGGGGTGGGGTTATTACGTCGTGCTTCGCGAAAATATTCGCCGTCTCCTCAGCCCCTGCAAAAGAGCTTAAATGAAACGTTAGCATTTTATACATTACAAGCCGCTTCAGGATTTTTTACAAAATTAAATCTAATGGGTTCTTCAACAGAGCGGGCTACGCAGCCTTATTTCGTAGAATTTTGCTACGTGTTGTAGCGTCAATGTAGCAAATATATTTTTTTCTTTTTCAAATTAAATTAACGGCTTGATCTTGACCTCAGTCTCGCCCTGAGAGACGAGGTTGATGACAGTATAGTCAAGAACCGGGCAATGCCACTCTAGCCTTAAAAGTGACAGGAATAAGAACGGTACAAAGTCCTATATGTCAAGCTTGACGTGCTCTCAACTGTACACGCTCACCCTGAGATAATAATGGTTAATCAGAATGAAACATCAGAATGTAACCTTTATCGTAACGTACTAAATCCATAATTTTGACAAAAAATATCAAAGAATAAAGTAATAAATAACTTCAGGAAGGGCGAAAGTAACACAAAATATTAGGGAGCTTCCTGTTGGTGGTAAATTCACAATACTACTAAGTATTTTAAAAAAAACATAGATTAATATCTTCATGATTTTTTTCACAAACCTAGTTACTAGGGCAGGCTACGCAGCTTTATTTCGTAGAATATTGCTACGAGCCGTAGCAGTACCGTAGCAAACGTAGTACATGACTGTACGTACGATAATATTTATTTTTACACAACCCGCAAAATGTCGCCAAATTAAAAAAAATAGGATTTTAAGTTAACGTGTACCATGAAGGCGGAGTAGAGACAATGTGGGAACTAAAATTTCGCAGTTATCTCATAACGACTAACGGCCTATGAGAATACATATTATATGCGTTGTACATCTCCCGAAACTCAATAAATTTTTTGTCCTCTCAGATTTATTATCTTGAATTAGAAATATGTTGAATTTGTTTTAAATTTAAATCCCAAAAAGTTGAATCCCATAAAGTCTGACGCTGAAAATTCCGCTACCGAAAAATCCGTCATGTATGACACCAACGGAAATTCCGTCAGATGTGTCATAGGTATCCTTATAGTATTGCAAGCTCAATGAGCGGATTTCTCCGCGTCAGAATTTCTGCAGGTGTGTAGGCAAAACGTTGAAATGTTAATTTTGTGTGGGAACAAATTGTTCATATGTATACAGATATCTCTTTAAAACTAAAACGGTGGATGCGGATCATAACTACGAGTAAAACCTTTTTCCGAGATTCATAGGTCAAAGTATGGTTTTTCACTATGCATGAAAGCCTTTATTCATTTCATTTATTCGTTTATTTTATTTATTTATAAAAACATACAAGATACAATTTTTTGTTCTCTAGTATTTAAATTGGCCGAGCCTGTGTCTTAAATACTAGACTCTTCCTCAATGACTTAAATTAAGTATGTTACAGACAAATAAATACTCGTAAATCAATGTTGTATATAACATTATAAAATAATTAAATATATTAAATAATATAAATAGTACATATTATGTTATTTTATATAAGTACATATTTTTTTATACCTATATACTTTGTCTTTTAAAATTTGTCGTAATCTTGTAAAATTTCCCGTAAATATAATTTAGCTTAGTATGAAATATATATGAATCAATTAACAAGAAATTACTCATAAACGTTAGGCTGATAAACGTTTTAGACAACTTTTACTTTTCGGTTGTAATTACACCTATAGTAAAATAACCTGTAATTAACTCGATGTGGGACAAAGGAGAAGGTAATACGACAGACAGTCATAATTATACATAATAGATTAATAGCTTGCGGTAGGCAACCCTATCTCATCGTATAACAAAAAGCGACCTATCTAAGCTGGTGCACAATAAAAGGTAAGTCTAAAAAATTTGGGTTGCCTGGGCGCAACCTAGCACGTTTTGTACAATCAACTAAAATCTGTTTTTTTAATACCAAATCGTGTACCAAGTACATACATAGTGCATACGAGTACCATACCAAATCCAACAGGATTGCCTCGCCCAACCGTTATTGATTTGATATAACCTAAAAATGATATTGCAACTACACCGGCTAGACAAATCAACCAATTTTGGCACATATTAAATTGTACTTTCGCATGTACTATGTTTTACTTGGTACACGAATTGAAAAAATATATATGTTTTTTTCTTGACTGTGCGAAGCATGCCAGGTTGCGCCCATGTAACTCTGTTTTTTAAGACTCACCTTTTCTTTGTGCCTTGATAGGTCGCTTTTTGGTTTGCGATGGTGAAGGGTTGTCAACTGCCCGCTCTCCGCCTATAATTTAAGTGTGGGTATGTACAGTGTTACCCACCTTGACCTAGACAGTGTGATATATTTTATTACAATTTTATGTTACAAGTGAGCAAACGAGCAGATGGGCCCTCTGATAGTAAGTGGTCACCAACGCCCATATCACCCAATCTTCTATTAATGACAGATTTGACACTGATAAGACAGAAAAGCGCTTTGCCTACCGTGGGAACTAAAATGTCTCATGTGCTGGTAATTTTATTGGCTCCTTTACTCTTCGAACCGTAAAACAATACTTCAAACACTGTTGCTTAATGACAAAAATACTTATTACTCAGACCTTTGAAAATACAGGTTTTGTAAAGTTTCTTGTGTGATTGTATCCATGAATGAAACAAGGTACCATTTGAATTTTTACACAGTTTTTGTTTAAGGCTTAAACAGGTTCTTTGATCACATATACAACCAATATTTTCATGCCAAAACCTTTTTAAGATCGTCTAGATAAGATTTGAAAAATCCTTATTTCCACAAGATTGTGCGCTTAACTCAACGCCTCCGCCTTATTTACATTTAATCACTGTCTGTTCCTTTATACAACATATTATATCTATGTTATTTTACTCACGAGTTGGATTTGATTTATTACCTACCCTCGTCCTAGTCCTAGTAAATAGCCTAAGGAGTGTCTAATAAGAGATAAATTGAGTTCTTGCTTCAATAAATCTTTTTAATGTGGCGGTTTAGTTTTATTTTAATCACATAACAGCCTCCAAACATATTTTAATGGACAAGGCCACCTACGGAATTAAATTGTCAGGGCCTACCATACTCGTACACCTACCTACCGGTCAAAGCTAGTGTGCACCAACCGGCGTATCCCACTATTATTTGAAACAATATCATCTCAACTGTATGCTATGGATTCCTCTTACTAAAGATTGTGTAGAAATCACTTTCAACGATGAGGCCACCTTTACTTACTTTTTTTATGTAGCGTATATTCTGTCCTACCGCTGGGCAAAGGCCTCGCCCTCTTTTCGCTGTCCTTCACAGTTCTGTGTTGCCATGAAGGAAAAAAAAATTACGCGCCCAGATACTAAGGCGCGTAATTTTTTTTTCCTTCATGTGTGTTGCTATCTGCCAGTCAGTCACAAATGCATCTAATTCGTCGCGCCATCTTCTTCGGGCTCTCGGCGACGTCCCCCGTTAAGAATTAAGTTAAGAACATTTTTAAAACCCATCTTTGGTTAAGGAAAATTTGTTGTGTAAACTTTTCATTGATCTATGTTTAAGGTTTATAATTTTAGTCGTCTTGTGTGGTGGAAAGAAACAACTAAAAGAGGTGCAGTTTTAATTTTGGGGTTCCGTACCTCAAAATACGAAAAACGGAACCCTTATAGGATCACTTTGTTGTCCGTCCGTCTGTCTGTCTGTCTGTCTTCAAGACCCTTTTTCTCACGAACGTAAAGAGGTAACAGGTTGAAATTGATAACGAATATTAAGGTCTATAAACCACACAAGACCTGAAAATTTCAATTTTTTACAACGACGCAATCAAAAGATATGGCTTTTTATGTCCTCATCTCCGTACATTAATGCAAAAAAGCAAAATCTACAGGGTACTTCCCATTGACCTAAAATCATGAAATGTGGCAAGAAGCTAGGTCTCACAGCACAAATAAAGGGAAAAGTCTAAAATCATTAAATATTTAAATTTTTCTCACAACTAATAGTAACCAATTAAGGTGAGCTCCCGTTTTAAGAACTTTTCTATAAAAGAGGGGTCAAGTTGGATGGTCGCGGAGTTTTTAAAATCAAAGAGCAAAAGCTTTTACGGAACCCTTAGGGTGCGAGTCCGACTCGCACTTGGCCGGTTTTTTTCTATGCCTTCTAACTGAGATAGATCTCCGCCCACCTATGTGTTCTTTGGAAATTGAAATTTCACATGCAAATAAAATTAATCACAATGAACCCTGGAGTTTTTCTTTGATATTATTTCTTTTCGTAATAAAAAGTAGCCCAATTCTGAGGAACAACGTTTAACTATGATAAATCAATTAAAAATATTATTTAACTATAAAGAAGCTATAATTGTCCTTGAGCCTCTTAGTAGTATTAGAAAATCGGTTAAGTATTAGTAAAGTCGCGTCATTAAATGTTTTGTTTCAGATTTTGTTACTGAAAACAATTCTTCATTTTTCTACATAAAATATGTTTTTACAGATACTTTTATCTAAAATTGAAAACGTTTTTTGTTTTATAAAAAGTTTTTGTGTAATAAGAGCAAATTAGAGTGTATGTTTTTATACTACAATATTCGCTAAGCTTGGTTGAAGGTAGGCAAATTAACATAAATCTCATATATTTTTATAGAAAAATCTAGTTAGAAACAAAGAAAAATGAAGGTATAAACAAATTTTTCTAATTTGCAAAAACTGGCGAACCGGTCCGCTATTCCAAAGGTTAACTGAATTTTTAAGGGTTCTTAAGATTAGAGCCTATACTTCATTGCATGTAACCCTTGAGACTACCCGCCTCTTAAGTCTGTGATCAGAAAAACCTGGATTAAACCTATTGTTGCGTCATACCAGCTTTTATTCAAGAACTGGGAACCGCCCACGGGTTCATTAAATATAACCTATGACTTTAAGAGGGTATTCTAGTCCGAGAAATAGGTATTGGTACAAATTATTGCCGTCTCGCTGCACCCCAACAATCCTCCAGTAGTGTGCGAAAGGGACAACCTACAGCTTTACCTACAAAACATTATACGTTCCGCTTTCCCCTATTTTCTTTTCCAAAAATGAACTGATTCAATTATTTTTGGTATCAAAATTTAAAGGATGAGTAGGTCTATACTTACCCTTTAGATATGTTTGGAAATAATACACCGTTTGCTATGACCACTGGTTTATTACTGCTCGATGAATGGAATACTGCGGCGGCGCAGCGCACGCACACACATGCAAACACGTCATCATCCTCCAACACTAATTAAGAAACCTGTTGACAACAATTTACATAGTAAATTATAGTAACAGAACTTTAAAAGTATTTCTTAAAATCTAAGTTTAATCTAGGGCGCAACACGCGAGCAAGTGGCGGCTGATTATCATTATGAGCTGCCTCGCTAGCGGAACTCGCGCTCGTCTGCGGCTGCTCACCGACAGATACCTCATTATGCAAGTCTTGCTCACTTACTGCTGCCTGCTTCTCATTGTCAATCTCCTCCCCTCCTTCTTCAGTAATAACAATATTATTATCATCAGGCGTAGCCTCTGTTTGGTTTCTAAATGGAGGTGCTGAAGAAGGTGGAGTTAATTGTCTCTGAAAAGATTGTGGTTCCACTTTACCATCCTTGCTGTTTTTATTTTTTTGGAGCTGGTCAATGTGGCGAATACATACATCGTTATTATCAATAATTAATATTTTGTACATTCTGTTACCAATTTTTTTCTGTACTTTTCCTAAAACCCAAGTTTCTTTACGAGCACTGTACCACCGGACCCACACCATCTCTCCAATATTTACTTGTCGTTTGTTTGGAACTAATGTTGTATCCTCAAGGTTAAACTTTGGCTCATTTTCTTTTGGTAAAATGAGGTCTAAACGTTGCAGTAAAATATAGTAAATTAAATTGAAAATGTACTGCAGTTAGATAAAAATAGAGTAAGAGTTAACTTACCTTAAACTAATCAAGCAAACAAAGAAATATAACACACAATATTTTAATAAAAACAGATTGACCACAGTTTTGTTGTATAATTTCACTAATATATAACCAACGTAATAAAGTTTAAATTTGATTGTACGATCCGTGATTAAATTTAAATATATAATATTGTTTGAAATATTAAAAATCAACGATAGGTGTTAAAAATAAGACAAATAAATTTTGAAAGGAATCCGCGATGCGTGCATCAGGTAAAACGCTCCGTCTATAGGTAGCTACTAGATAGTATCGCTTGGAAAAGTCTAGTGATAACTTTAAGTGGCCACCTAACTTATTACTATAGCGACTAGTTAAATATGGTCATAGTCGTACCTTCCGCAAAGTATCGCGGATAAATGTTCTAAAAGTTTAAAATCACAGCCAAAGATTCGAATCTAAATAAATCATGGCGCGTCTGGTGGCGCTTTTTTTAATTTTGGAAAGTAACTTAAAACTAATAATATAAATGGTTCAAATATCTGGTGTTTGGTTGTAGTTGGTTATGCGCAGTTCGTGGCGTCCTCCCGTGCTGCTAGGAATCCCGCAGTTGAAGAGGTGCAGCGGCTGAGAGCACGGTGTAAGCAGCAGATGTCAAATTGTCTCTCTGGAGACAGAGCTTGGCTGTGTTGCAGGTGCTAGCCGGAACCTACTGCCCGTAATCGGACAGCTTTAGAAAATTGTAGAGTTCATATCGAGTAAAAATCCAAATCGTTGAGGTATTATAATTGCACAAGTCAAAGAAATAACTACAGCAGCAAAACTGCTGTATTAAAATATAGTTTAAATAGTATTTAGATTAGATTTTATAAATATTTTGCTAGATTTGACAAAAACACTCTTGTGTCCAAACAAATAATAATCACCGAGAAAGGAAAATCAAAATTTTGAATCCACTGTCAATGAATACAAACAGCCAGTCAATACATCGAGAAAGAAGCAAAAAGTATCGAACACGAAAAAGGAATATGAGCGATAACGCTACAGCCATCCAACTGCCCAAAAAAAAAAAAAAAATTAGAAGCTCATTAATTAGAAATTTTTTTACAGTGGGCTCCTAGTCTATAATTATTTTTACAGTGGGCTCCTAGACTATAATTATTTTACAGTGGGCTCCTAGACTAACAATCCAAAAAAAAAACTAAAACTAAAAAATCTAACCAACCAAAAGCAAAAAGACTAATTAAAAGAGGGTCCGACAGGTAACAGCAATCCTATCGAACAAAAGCAGAAGCAAGAAAAAATAACCAAAGAAAATTATAGAACAAATTAAAATAAGAGACTAAGAGGAAAAATTAAATTAAAAACTATCTTATGCTTCTGACCACACATCGGAGTCCGGCAACCGTTAGATAACGTAGCATTGCGTACAGAGCCCTTTACGAACGAGGCTTGTTCGAAAAACCAGCGATCCGAAGCTGACAGTAAACGATGTGCCTGTCAGGACATAAGAAGTGACTACAAACTAGCTAACCTAATCTTACAACCTAGTTAGCCTAACACTATAACCTAGCTAGCCTAACTATACCAAAAAAACACCCACAATAAAATAAATTAACCTAACAATAAAACAACAAGTAGTTGAAACGCAAAGATAAAAGTTGAAAGTACTTTGCAATCAACTTGAAAACTTCATAAAAAGAAATCGAGATGGGCGAGAGCCGACAAAAGACGAACGATCTCGGAAACCACCGAATATATCAAAGAACTTTTTCGCGGGCAAACGAGAAAAAAATGGCAACTGCTCACCATATGATTTATGTCAGCATCAACATTATGACAAGACATCATGACAACATCAAAATGCTATGGTGTTTGACGCTATACGTCATAACACTAGTTGCGTCATACTTGTTTGTTAGAGTACGCAAAAAAAAGGTTTGCGAATGAGAAAGGAGACTTCAATCTAGGGTCTAGAGCGAAACAAAAAACTGTGTGAATGGCGAAAACGCGGACGAAAAGACGCGCCGTCCACACACACCAAAAAAAAGCCTATAGTTAAATAAAAGTAAAGAGTGATACTTTTAAAAAAAAGCCCGTAATCGGACAGCTTTAGAAAATTGTAGAGTTCATATCGAGTAAAAATCCAAATCGTTGAGGTATTATAATTGCACAAGTCAAAGAAATAACTACAGCAGCAAAACTGCTGTATTAAAATATAGTTTAAATAGTATTTAGATTAGATTTTATAAATATTTTGCTAGATTTGACAAAAACACTCTTGTGTCCAAACAAATAATAATCACCGAGAAAGGAAAATCAAAATTTTGAATCCACTGTCAATGAATACAAACAGCCAGTCAATACATCGAGAAAGAAGCAAAAAGTATCGAACACGAAAAAGGAATATGAGCGATAACGCTACAACGTGTTCTCAATTCGCGATTAAACATCAATTTGGCAGGTGTTTCTCCTGTTGTACAATGCTCTGAATTCCTGTATACAAATAAATAGTCTAACAACTTTTCATGTATAATTTGAAGTGGCTCTCCGTCTTTTAAAATACATTGTAGAATTTTTCTACAAATTCTTACAGTGTTCTCTGCTTGTCCGTTACTGCAAGGATGGTAAATTGGTGAAGTCATATATTTAATGCCATTACTAGAACAAAATTCATTGAACTCTGCAGAACTTATTTTAGTATCATTGTCTGAAACTAATACGTTAGGAATCCCAAATACGGAGAACAACTGTTTTAGTTTTATTATTAACGCTTGCGTTGCCGTGCCACTTGCCATGAGTAAACACTCGATCCACTTGCTATAAGCGTCGACTACTACTAAGTACGTTCTTTGTCCTACCTGCATGTAGTCAATGTGGATGCGCTGCCATGGCGTTAGAGGGCGCGGCCAGGGGGATGGCTGCGCACGCGGCGGCGCCGGTCGAACGCTCGCGCAAGTCTCGCACGCGCCGACCCTTTGCTCGATGTCTTTATCGATTCCCGGCCACCACATTCTACTGCGTGCATTACATTTCATTTTAACAATTCCTAAATGGGTGTTGTGCAGCTCGTCTAACATGCGTTTTCTTAACGCTGCAGGAATTATAACCCTCGGGCCTCGTAACAAGCACCCACCTTCTAGTTGCAAATCCGTCTTACAATGAAAAAAAGGTAAAATAAGTTTACACTTAATTTTCCTGGGCCAACCTTTAATCATGTACTTTATGACGGTTTGCAAAACTTTATCATTTTCAGTCGCACGTTTTATGTCTGTTTGTAAAATCGCAGGTGAAATTGAACTTAAAAACTTTAGCGAGCTGTAGGTATCATGTTGACCATCACTATCCGAAACTGTCTCCTCCAACGGCACTCGAGAAAAATAATCCGCGACTATATTGTTTTCTCCCGACGTATACTGAACTTCATAATTATATGCAGATAAAATAATTGCATACCGTTGCAATCGTAAGGCAGATGTCACGGAAATCCCAGTTTTATTGTTAAAGATCGATACTAATGGCCTATGATCGGTTTTTAAGATGAAAGGTTCACTACGACCATACAAGTATTGGTGAAACTTTTTCACACCGAAAATGATCGCCGTCGCCTCCTTCTGGATTTGGCTGTAGTTTTTTTCACTCGCATTGAGTGACCTGGAAGCGTAGGCAAGCGGCCTCTCTACTCCTGCGTCATCACGTTGCCCAAGAACAGCGCCAAGTCCTGCTGGCCCGGCGTCTACCGACAGCACCAGCTGTGCTGCAGGGTTGAAGTGCGCCAGCACGCGCTCCGAAGCTAGCTCCTGCTTCACGCGCCGCACGGCGTCTCGCTGCCGGGGACACCCACTCCTGGTTAGCCCGAAGTAATTCGTGTAGAGGACTCATTACATCCGACGCATTTGGAATGAAATTCCTATAATAATTTACCATTCCCATAAATCGTTTAACTTCAGTTATGTTCCTTGGTTCTGGTGAGTTTATAATTGCTTGAACCTTGCTCGCAGTCGTTTGCAAGCCATTTTTATTAATGGTATAGCCTAAGTAAGTTACACTTTCTCTAAAAAACTCACATTTTTCCCTTTGCAACCGTAACCCAGCGTCATTTAGTCGATGCAATACCTCTTTTAACCTTTGCAAGTGTAATGATTTATTCGGACCTGTTATGCAGATGTCATCAAGCCAGCAACTTAGTCCATCAATACCTGAAAGTAAAGTTTCCATTGCTTTTTGAAAAATTGCGGGCGCGTTAGCTAACCCGTATACTAGCCGAGTATATTTATACTAGCTGTTGCCCGCGGCTTCGCTCGCGTGGATTTCGTATTTATGTTGTTACCGGTTTTCCGAAGCAATGAAATATTTTCCCGTCATTTCGGGGTAATTTTAAACTAAGGAAAAACAGGACTAACCCTGCGCAAATCAATGAGTGTAATTCAAGATCCAGCTGAATTTTATATAATATACAGACGTTACTCATAAATTACTCAGAACAGAGGAACTTAGCAGCAGTATCCTAACAAATGTAAAGAGAGAGATGAGAGACACCTTTATGTAATATTTCAAAACAGAGCCAATTCGCAGAAGTAATTGAGAAAAACTAAAACCCTCTCCCTCTCCCCCCTTCCTCTCCCCCTCCCTCTGTCTCTCCCCCTTCCCCTCCCCCTGTCTCTCACCCTTTACCTCCCCCTGTCTCTCCCCTCCTCCCTCTCCCCCTGCCCCTGCCTCTACGTCTCTACCTCTCTACCTCTCTACCTCTCTACCTCTCTACCTCTCTACCTCTCTACCTCTCTACCTCTCTACCTCTCTACCTCTCTACCTCTCTACCTCTCTACCTCTCTACCTCTCTACCTCTCTACCTCTACCTCTACCTGTCCCTATCCCTATCCCTACCCCTTACGCCAATTTAACCGCTATCCCTAACATAGAAATGACACCCATATTTATTTTTGGACATTTCAAACCTATCGCACCCCAACCCCATCCCCAGGGAACGATGGTATTTCACGTCCACCACGTTGGATTTCAAAGTTGTTGTAGCTTTCGTAATCAGCGACCCGATAAACCATACAAACGACACCCATTTTGATTTTTAGACATTTCAAACCTATCGCACCCCAACTCCATCCCCAGGGGGATGATGGTATTTCACGTCCACCACGTTGGATTTTAAAATTGTTGTAGTTTTCGTAATCAGCGACCCGATAAACCATACAAACGACACCCGTATTGATTTTTAGACATTTCAAACCTATCGCACCTCAACTCCATCCCCAGGGGGATGATGGTATCTCACGTCCACCACGTTGGATTTCAAAATTGTTGTAGTTTTCGTAATCAGCGACCCGATAAACCATACAGACGACACCCATATAGATTTTTAGACATTTCAAACCTATCGCACCCCAACTCCATCCCCAGGGGGATGATGGTATTTCACGTCCACCACGTTTGATTTCAAAATTGTTGTAGTTTTCGTAATCAGCGACCCGATAAACCATACAAACGATACCCATATTGGTTTTTAGACTTTTTCACCCCATTTCCCTTTTTTAGGGGTTGAATTTGGGGTGGAATTTCAATAACAGTGATGAACGTTGCATAGAATTACATCATTAATGCCTAAAAAAGATTTTACTTTAAGAATAAAGAATTTTCAACTTCATCCCCCTTTTCACCCTTAAGGGTGTCAAATTTTCAAAAACCCTGAGACACGTAATTATTAATTTTTAGTCGTCAGCCTAAATACAAATTTTGAAGATCCTAACTTCAAAACTGACGGACTTTCATACAAACTTTCATCCCCTATTTTACCCCCTTAGGGTTGGAATTTTGTAAAACCCTTTCTTAGTGCACCTCTAGGCCTCATAAGGAACCTACATGTCAAATTTGGAATCTCTAGACCCAGTGGTTTGGGCTGTGCGTTGATATGTCAGTCAGTCAGTCAGTCAGTCAGTCAGTCAGTCAGTCAGTCAGTCAGTCAGTCAGTCAGTCAGTCAGTCAGTCAGTCACCTTCTTCTTTTATATATATAGATAAGCCTTTCTGCGTATTGATAGTAGTAAGTCCCTGAGACTCGTCACTAAGTAAAAATTGATTATACGCATTTTTTAAATCGATTTTACTATAGTGTTCACCTCCGCCTAATTTCGCAAACACTTCCTCGATTCTCGGCAACGGATATTTATCTACTACGAGGTCTTGGTTTAAAGTTACTGAAAAATCACCTGCTATCCGTACCTTGTTATTTTCTTTCACTACTGGCACTATGGGGGTAGCATATTGTGAATTACTTACTGGTACTAATATCCCTAATTTTACCAGCCGATCTAACTCATTTTCTACTTTCTCTTTTAGAGCAAATGGCACGGTACGCGGTTTAAAAAATTTGGGCGCACTGTTTTCCTTAAGTTGTAAATGAACTTTAAATTTATTGAAAGTTCCTAACTCATCACGCCACAGATCAGGATATTGTTCTAGTAATTTCATGAAACAGTCGTCTGATTTTAAATTATTTATTCTCGAGGTTAACGTAAGATTAAATGCTGACATAAAATCTCTGCCCAACAAAGGCGGCCCTCCATTTTTTATCACAAACAATTTTATGCTTCTTGTTACATTGTTATAGGTGATATCGCAATTAAAATAACCTAAGGGGGAAATTTTATGTCCATCATATAAACACATTTTGACATTGCAGTTATGTAACCTATAATTAGAGAACACATTTTTATACAATTTCTCTGAAATTACGGACGTACCCGACCCAGAATCTAGTTCCATATTAATACGTTGTTTACCGATATTCACATTTAGTTTAATTGGTTTGCTCGTCACATACCTCAAGTTAAACATCTGACATTCTTCACATTCCTCTCCGCCTGCTGCGTAATCGTCCTCGCTGGGACCGGCCGACGATATATTATGAATGCGCGCACTACACACTTTTTTTAAATGACCTTTGTTACCGCACTTCTTACACTTGTACGACTTATAACGGCAATTATTTTCAGAATGATTCTTCAAACCGCACACTTTACACTGCAATGTAGTTGAACCCGAATTTCTTCGATCGCCTACCGTGCCTGCGCGTAAACGCGCGCTGGCGCCGCTGCTGCTACCCACTTCGCGGTGACTTCTACCTTGCATTTGGGAACGGAAAATGGGTTCCTCCTTCACTACAACTTGCTTGGCTTCTCTGGATTGTGCTGCTTGTTCAGCTATCTCAATAGCCTTCGCAAACGTCAACGTTGAAGGTTTTTGCTCGAACAATTTATCGCGTTCAGGGCCAGAGCCTAGACCGAGCACGAAACGGTCCCTGAGATTTGTGTCCAAGGCGTCGCCGAAGTCACAATAACTAGCTAAACCTCTTAATCGTGCCGACCACTCACTGAAACTTTCGCCTGGACTCTTCGTTGCCCCAAAAAATTTCGCCTTGTCAGCAAACGTACATTGCCTTGGTTTGAAATGCTGACCAAATAAAGCTGTCATTTGGTCATAGCTTAGTTCGGTGATCTCCTTAGGATGAGCCAAATTTCGTAGTAATCGGTACGATTCGTCGGACAGGTGTGTTATTAAAATCGCACCCTTATTTTTCGCTTCCTTCACATCATTCACAAGTAAGAATTGCGTTAACCGGCTTTTAAAAATAGCCCACTCACTATTTTTGTAATAAAAAAAACCGGTCAAGTGCGAGTCGGACTCGCGCGCCGAGGGTTCCGATATACCTATAGTATTTTTGGAAGCAATAAAGTCCATTTTCAGGACCGCAAAACTAAATTTGTTTGTAAAGGTTTTTTGCAGATTTCTGAAAAACTGTGCAACTTAGAAAGATCGTTTTATTTTTGCTGTAAAGTTTACATAAACCTCTGTCAACTGTAATTAATTCAGATTTTCCCTTACTCAAACTTCGGAGATAAGGGGGGGGGAATGGTATTTTTTTTGACATTTTTCATCATAACTTGAAAACTAAGAAACTTAAAAAAATACAAAAATATATTTTAAAATGTACAAGTAAAGCCCTTTCATATGATACCCCACTCGACCTAGTAGCGACAATTTGAAATTTGGCCCCCCCTATTTTGGCCCCCTTTACATTAATAATCATACTTTTTTCAAAAAAATTTCATGTGCAATTAAGTTGGGCAACTATATTCTAAAACTATTCCAAATTTCAGCTCGATAGCGTAAGTGGTTGCTGAGATATAGAGGTGTGACAGACAGACGGACAGACAGACAGACAGAGCGGCACCATAAGGGTTCCTTTTTTTTACCATTTTGGTATCGGAACCCTAAAAACGGGCAAATTGCCTAAATAAGACATTTCGATGTCGTATAGTTACGCGTAATTAATAATTTTCACACGCGACAGTATATTCTCCTCGTTAGCCACTGATATGTTTGGAAATAATACACCGTTTGCTATGACCACTGGTTTATTACTGCTCGATGAATGGAATACTGCGGCGGCGCAGCGCACGCACACACACGCAAACACGTCACCTTTATTTTTAGTTTTATCTTTAAAACTATTTTTTTTTTCTGGTAGTCTTCTAAATATGGCTGAAAAACGGGGCATTTTTTCAGGTATTTGGATATTTTCTTTTGGTAATAATGATTCATGAAAATTAATTGACAGGGGACATGCCTACAGTAGACCTTGATTTCAAAACAAAATACCATCGCTCAACAAGCATTATCAAGGGAGTAAATAGGCGAATACATTAGTATCAATTTGTACGGAAGAAATGTAGTTACGATCCCCTCTTAAACAGGGTCACAGGGCTCGTACTCTATGATCGCAATAATATTCGTTACTATTTTATTTTGTCATATAAAACCACGGCAACTAATTAGTAGGGTCCCAACAGGACCTTTTACTATCCCACTTCGTTTGTCTATCAGTCCCACATTTAAACAATAGTCTTTCGAACCCTAAATATTTTGCTGGTTGAAATTCACCATTACATACCGAACAATTTATTAGCTGAATAAAAATAAAAACAATGAAAAGTATTCCCCATATAAAAAAACCGATCAAGTGCGAGTTGGACTCGCGCGCCGAGGGTTCCGATATACCTTTAGTGTTTTTAGGAACGCAAAACTAAATTTGTTGTAAAGGTTTTTTGCAGATTTCTAAAAAACTGTGCAACTTAGAAAGATCGTTTTATTTTTGCTGTAATATTTACATAAACGTCTATCGACTATAATTAATTCAGATTTTTCCATTCACAAACTTCGGAGATAAGGGGGGGAACGGTATTTTTTTGTCATTTTTCATCATAACTTGAAAACCAAGAGTTGTAACTAAAAAATACAAAAATATATTTTAGAATTTACAAGTAAAGCTCTTTCATATGATACCCCATTCAACCTTGTACCGATAATTTGAAATTTTGCCCCCCCTATTTGGGCCCCCTTTACATTAATAATTTTATTTTTTTCTTAATTATTTCACGTGCAGTTAAGTTGGACAACCATATTCTAAAATTGTTCCAAATTTCAAGCCGATAGCATGAGTGGTTGCCGAGATATACAGGTGTGACAGACAGACGGACAGACAGACAGACAAAGCGGCACCATAAGGGTTCCTTTTTGTAACATTTTGGTATCGGAACCCTAAAAACGTAGGTCTGTATCTGTTAGCGTTTTTTTTTTGCTTAGCTCGTTAAAAACGTAAAGTGAAACTTAGTATGATCGTAGTGCATACGTCCTTTTATAAATTTTAAACCACTATATGTCGACAATTTTTTTAAGTTATTACGATAGCTACTGGGTAGACAATAAGGTTATTTTTTCATCTAGAACGAACTTACAATTACAATCAAAAGAAGCTTGAATGTAAGAATGTATGTAGTTAAATTATCCAATATTTGTTAAAATAGTTCGGCTGTTTTTTTTTTTCATTTTTAGTGACATTTTTCTTGGAAAAAGTTGTTCAGTTTCATCGGATGATCACACTCTTTCAGTTTTTGCCAAT
Source organism: Athrips mouffetella (assembly GCA_947532105.1). Lineage (NCBI taxonomy): Eukaryota > Metazoa > Arthropoda > Insecta > Lepidoptera > Gelechiidae > Athrips > Athrips mouffetella. The sequence continues at coordinate 19,429,471 of OX383965.1, read as the reverse complement.
TTGTCACTTACACGCTGCTTTGAAAACAGTAGAAGTGAAACTAGTCTATCCAACGAAGCGGATCGTTGTATGAAGACAATCCTCAGGCGATGAAACTTTACAATACATGAGACAAACCTTCTATAAAAAAATCCAAAAAAAAATCGGTACCTTTAATTTTTCCATACAAAAATAACAAAAAATATATGGATTAATTATTTGTAAAAAAAATTTTGGATATTTAGAATTTACATTTAATTCATGATTCGTTATCATCCTGTTAAATAAAATCTGCCTGAGAACTTAATGTTGGGGTCAACTGCTTCGTTGCCTACACTAAACACTGTCTTTGTGAGTGCAGAACAAACTGAGCCGTGATGTTTCATAGTGGATAGTGTTATGCATGTGAGCTAAGGCTCTCGCGGTAAAATTAAACAATGTTACAGAGACAAAGCCAGTCGAGGGCACTCGTTGTTGAGCCTCCTTTTGTCCCACCCTGTTGGTGATGTTACTTTTAAGGCTGGTTTAAGATATAAACTTATACAGCTAAATCTCTATTTAAACCATGATTTAAACTCTAACTTCTTTGACTAACTGACAAACAACGCACGTCTGAAATTATGTTTTTAGGGTTCCGTTGTCAACAAGGAACCCTCATGGTTTCGTCTTGTCTGTCTCTCTGTTTGTCTGCGGCTTAGCTCAGTGACCTTGAGGGATGAGGTCGACAAGAAAATAAAATTCTAAATTTTATTTTAAAACTTCGCAGACGTGACTAATATGTATATCTATACAAAATTACAGCTCTCTATTTATTTATAACTTATTTATAAATTAGAAGATTTTGAATGAATTTGATTATTTAAAATGTTTATAGAATTTGTAATTTTGAATTTTGTTGACACTATACTTTTTTTTTGTTATGTGATTAAAATTAGGATACTTTTCTTGTCTAATTTCATGTAAAAAATTTGTGTGCCTATAATGGCAGGACTTAGAGGAACGACTGTAACAATTAAGACCTTTATAAATTTACCTAAGTTCTACAAATAAATAATCTTATCTCATCTCATCTCATCTCATCTCATCTCATCTTATCTTATCTAGTTCTCAGTACTCAGTACTCTCTAGTACTGAGTACTGAGAACTAGATAATTACTAAGTACTGAGAACTAGATAAACCATTATAGCTCTCTAGCTATAATGGTAATTTTTATTTTCTTGTCGACCTTATCATACGGTGTGTCGTTAAATAGGTCTTTTAAAAATACTGTGATTTTGCAAAGAGCACTTTTTGATTTAGGGATCCGTTTGCGAACATTTAAGGGTTCTATTGAGAATTCTTTATAGAAATTCGGTCACACCGTTCGTTCATGTCTCAGTCAAGTGGTCCGTCTAAGAAGAAAATTAAAAAAACGCCTTGAAAAATGTTCTAATAATTTTCTATTCGGCTTTCTTAAGTTTTTTTTATTAAGATTTTCCGCTGATTGTGCATTGCCAGTCGTGGCCGGTTACTCGTAATACAAAATCCTATACTATTAAACAAGCAATATTACTCGAAAATGGCTCTAACGAATTCGATGTACGAGTAATTTACCGTACGGGGGTTTTCTGGGGGGAAAAATCGATCTAGCTCGGTCTCATGTCTGAGAAAAGTCGTGTTCCCCGTGTTTTTAAGCATTTTTTGTAAATACCGCATTTTAGACAGAAACCTACACCGCCGTCTGTTGGCGGATAGCACAGCTTGCTTATCCAATAATATATTAATGTTGAGGCGGCTATTATAGAGCGAATCTCGGTCGCCCAGGTACTATTAGTAATACAAGTCAACTATACTAAATAATTTTAACAAAGAGACTAAATTTTTTGATGCAAGCCGAATTGAACTAGCAATTTGGCCGAATAGATGAACAGAAGATGTCTAGAAATTTATTTAGAGTCATTTGAGACGGTCGGGTCCCATAACAATGAAACATCTTCATAGGAAGTAATCACCTCAAAATTATTATAACACTGGATTTTTTGTGACATTCTTTTTAGGGTTCCGATACCAAAATGGTAAAAAAAAGGAACCCTTATGGTGCCGCTCTGTCTGTCTGTCTGTCTGTCTGTCCGTCTGTCTGTCACACCTCTATATCTCAGCAACCACTTACGCTATCGAGCTGAAATTTGGAATAGTTTTAGAATATAGTTGCCCAACTTAATTGCACATGAAAATTTTTTGAAAAAAGTATGATTATTAATGTAAAGGGGGCCAAAATAGGGGGGGCCAAATTTCAAATTGTCGCTACTAGGTCGAGTGGGGTATCATATGAAAGGTCTTTACTTGTAAATTTTAAAATATATTTTTGTATTTTTTTAAGTTTCTTAGTTTTCAAGTTATGATGAAAAATGTCAAAAAAAATACCATTCCCCCCCCCTTATCTCCGAAGTTTGAGTAAGGGAAAATCTGAATTAATTACAGTTGACAGAGGTTTATGTAAACTTTACAGCAAAAATAAAACGATCTTTCTAAGTTGCACAGTTTTTCAGAAATCTGCAAAAAACCTTTACAAACAAATTTAGTTTTGCGGTCCTGAAAATGGACTTTATTGCTTCCAAAAATACTATAGGTATATCGGAACCCTCGGCGCGCGAGTCCGACTCGCACTTGACCGGTTTTTTTTTTTATTGCTTTGACTTATCTTGTATATAAATGCTCAACGTGTACAAGAGCCACGCAAACAACGCTATAAACTCAAAACTTGTTCCACCAGCTCAGTAGGAAGTAGTAGTGTATCTTTAAAACCGGCACACAAGATCGCTTTTGTGTATAACAATGATATGCCCTGCAGACATCCTTTAGCGTCCCTCAAACATCCTCTCCCCACTTTATCAAAGCCGCAAAACCGGGCTGAATACGAAGTTATAATCATAATTCTAAGATTAATTCTAACCAATCGTACATTTCATGTATCTATAACCAATCAAGTACAATGGGTGTAAATGCAATAGCGAGTGTCCTTTTAAGGAAATGCTCAGTCCACAAAACTGGATAACTTTCCCAAAGAAACATGGGTCGAATTCCTTCATTTGTCGACAGTGCAATTTGTATGAGAAACCTACAAAAAAATAATCCGATTTCGACCAATGTGTCTTTGGAAAAGTTGTTCAGTTTTGTAGCCTGAGCATTCTCTTAAAAGGAAACTCGCTTTTGCATTAACACCCTGTATTACACATACTTGAAACTGTGCATTCAGACCATGAAACTCAACTACTTTTACTGAGAAAGTTAAGTCTAAATACGATATTTTTTTACTTACGATAGAACCACCAGCTGATTGCATTTTGTGTGGGAAATGAAATTTTTTTATGGTATTTCGACCTATGTTCCTTAGCCGAAAGTTTTTTAGTTTCTTGAATACACAGTTTCGAGAATCGCAGTGTGTACCCTAAAACCCTGTATATTTATAATTATCATTTACGGTAATTATTTTTGCATGTTTTTTTTAAAAGACTTACAATTTTTGAAATCTGGATTTTTTTATACCATAACATGTAACTTTTTTGTTTCGAAAGCCCAAAAAAGTTAATGTTTTTATACGATGTCGCCTTGGGAATTTTACCTGTTTGTAAATTTTAATGAATATAAAATTGAATCGATTTGAAAAAACTTCAACAAGGCCTAAAACCGTATAAAACAAAGCTATATCTTTGAAAAAAAAACCGGCCAAGTGCGAGTCGGACTCGCGCACTGAGGGTTCCGTACCACCACATAATCATAGTTGTATTAGTTGAAATTTCAGTAAGTTTATGTGCTAGATTTTTTGAGTCTGACACGCGCTTGATCAAAGTTTATTATTTGTTATTATTTTATAGCTTATGAACTATAAACACACCAATTTTCAAGTTTGTAAGTGTTCTCGTTTTTAAAATAGAACTAAAACAAAAATCGCCTCCGCGACCATCCAACTTGACCCCTCTCGTATATGAATGTTCTTGAAACGGGAGCTCACCACAATTGGTTACCATTAGTTGTGGGTAAAGTTGTAATATTTAATGATTTCAGACGTTTCCCTTTATTTGTACTGTGAGACCTAGCTTCTTGCCAAATTTCATAATTTTAGGTCAACGGGAAGTACCCTGTAGGTTTTCCTTTTTTGCATAAATGTATGGAGATGAAGACATAAAAAGCCATATCTTTTGATTGCGTCGTTGTAAAAAAATTAAATTTTCAGATCTTGTGTGGTTCATGGACCCTAACATATGGTATTAATTTCAACCTGATACCTTTACCCGTTCGTGAGATAAAGGGTCTTGACAGACAGACAGACAGACAGACGGACAACAAAGTGATCCTATAAGGGTTCCGTTTTTTTTTTGAGGTACGGAACCCTAAAAATCACCTACGACCAAAAAAATATATATAGCTATATAATAAAATAAATGACCAAAAAATGTGATGAAATAAGATTTCTTTTTATTACAAATTTTCTTTTTAACTCAAGCACTTTAGCTAACGACTCTATTGACGAGCTGATAAAAGAAAAAAGTTAAATGATTAAAGTGATTAGGAGAAACTACTTTACAAATGAGATTTTCATGAAAAAGCGTAATAAATTAAGGGTTGCGACTTGTGTGTCTAAGCTTAAGCTTAAGCTATATTGGGCAAGGCAAAAATTCACTAACAAAGTTTTTGCCTCTTTTCGCCTGAACGACTTGTATTAATTTTAATGTTTATTTTTTCCAAAAGTAAAAAAAAAATTAAAAAAAACCACGATAAACTCATAAAACTCAAATTGTTATGATAGTAATTTTAAAACTGAACATTATTTTATAATTAAGATTAATAATAAATTGCCAGAACACATTACTGCAGAGCCTAGTTACAACAGAACAAATTAAAGAGATGGTTGATCGAACAGGCGTTCTACTCTACTGATGAATTTTATTCTTCCTGGCCAAATGTAGTGATGTATAAATTCCATTTTATTTTATAATGTAATTTAATTAATGTATTGTTTTATATTGTAATTAATTTATTACTTTATAATTTACAAATTTGACCTGTGAAATATAATTAATACCAAATAAAATGATATGATAACAAAATATATTGATCCTCAGCTTAACAGGGCTTATTTTAATTTTAAAAATCTCGAAAATCACCCGGTGACTTTCAAGAATTGGCCCCCAGATCAGATTTTAATTATGTGTGAAGGTATCATTTCTAAAAGTTGTAATACAAAAGTGGTTCAGTTACATGGGTAGAACTACCCGAGAGGTGTTTTGTATAATAACACGTTTATACATAGTGAAATACATTTTATATTGACGTCAAGTTTCGAGGTTCGTATATTTGGGTTTCTTTTGCAAATTCGGCGTTGCTTTATAAGTTGAATGAATTAATAGAACAATAAAAAACACAGACACACAGAGTAGAACAATAAACAATAAAGGAGCTTATACACCGTGTTCCTGAGGACATGCATTAAGAGCATGTTCAATTAACGAAACTGTACTCAACCTATGTTCGTATTTCAACCTATGTTTCTTAGGGAAAGTTGTTCAGTTTCATTAACTGAACGTGCTTTTAAAGTTAAAGCATAATAAGGAAAAAAAAAATATTATATGGGAGAGCAAATTTTTTTTCATATTTAAACCTAAATGTTTCTTAGAGAAAGTTGTATACGAGTAGTTTCGTTAACAGAACGTGCTCTTAAAATTATTGCATATCCTCAGGAACACGGTGTATAATGTGGGCAAAAGGCGGCCTTATCACTAAGGGCGATCTCTTCCAGACAACCTTTTAAATTTATGGAAAGCAACCTACCCTCTCTATTAAATTTCTTTAAAAATCTGAATGTTAACGAGAAATAAATTAGACATCAAATCTATGAAAGACTTTCCAGCAAACACATCGTCGGTGGCAATTTATTAAAAGCGCGAGCGTTTCAATTTAATTATAAATTAATTGTCTTTATATTGGAAATGTAAGGGTAATTGTTATGGCAACGTACCGAAACATATTGTACCTGCCTGCCTCAGTTGATTTATAAACCGCCAGTTGAGGCTGAGGCCGCATACGAACTTTATTGATATTGCTAAATTAAAAAACTTTTGGATTTATGGTAGAAATGAATACGTAAACAACCGATCACGGTCCTATGTATGCAAGCACTATAGCAAGTAAGCGGTAGCAAAACCATTATAAGCTGGGCGTCTACTCTTAGGCGCTCAGCAGATGAAGGGGCGGACACACGCGGACAGTGACGGACTTTTTGTCGTTGATGCCCGCCGCCATGTTAATCTTATGGGCAAACTAGACGAAGGTCATGAACCAAAAGACCGCCATTGTCCCGCGGGCACTGGCGGGCACTCGAGGACAGGACAACCAGAGACAATTTTTTTTTGTTTTAATGTGCCAAAGACATAAAGAGCTTGCCAGTGTTGCAAAAGTTAGTGGCAAAATCCACAATCAAATGTTTTTTATGTTTCTTTGTACAAAAATTTGCCCATTCGTAGTGCTGCCAGAATGTTACTCTAATGATAATATCTAGGTATTTTGTTAGTGTCATGTAACTTTCATGAATAAAATAGATTTCAGCGTAGATACGTCTAAGCTTTCCATCCAGCCGTCAAACACGGGTGTCAGACGCAATGTTCGCCATACGCTACAAAACACAAATTCATAATCCTACCATACGTGACGTTCGGACATCGTGTTTGAACGCTTTACTCTGCGGCGTTAGTAGGTACAACTTCGTCTTTGTGGTACAGGTACAGTCCGCGCGACGAGCTCCGAGCTCTTGGTGGGGTGGAGGGGGTATGTACAGCTGCAATATTTTCTATAAAAAATACTTCTGGGCATGGGCTAGAAAAGTAAACAAGTTTACGATGACTCTGCGGGTTCGGGTTTTCCAGAAAGTGGCACAGCAGACGGCAGACTTTTTGTCTTGACAGTCCGCCGGACAAAATGACTGGCATTGTCCGCGTCAATTTTGTCCTCGAACTCAAAGTAGACGAGAACCAAAAGTCCGCGGTCACGTGATCGTCACTCCGACAGTGTGACCAATTTTAAACTGCTGATCCTGCTAAAAATATTCATGAAAGGTGCAACCTTATCATTTTATCATAGTTTCCATAAAATATTCCTAAAAATTCAATATTTTTATCCAATTTTCACAGATTTTTATCCTCCCCATGGGAAAATTTGACAACTGTGAGACCAATCAAAGATATTAGAAACTACGCGCAAGGCGTTTTTCTGACGTCGCGTCAATGAAAAAAATACGCTGTGTCGACCATGCCGTACACCAGATTATCCGTACACGGTCCATCCACAGACAAAATTATTGAGGATACTAACAGATGGAAGAATCTTTTACTCGTATAAGACAAAACTCGCTCTAATACGAAGCTATTCATTTTGACAACATCGAACCTTTGTTGAGTCAGATCTAAGTATGTCTGAACATTCCGAACCACGGTCCCGAACCATGCTGGAGCATTAACGAAGGTCCTAGAACATTTTGGATCATCCTAAATTAGTCGAACATTCTCGAACAATCTGAGACTATAAAATATCAAATGAGAAAATATAAATCAATCGAATATTTTAGAACATCATGTAACACTTGAACATTTTAAAAAATCTCGAACAAACCGGATCATTTTGGAACATTCTCTGACATATCAAAACATCCTGAAACATTTTTGAACATCAAATTACACAAGAACATTCAAGAACATCCCAAACCATTCTGGAACATTCTTAGACGTCCAACAAATGAGAACATTCTTGAACATTTTGTAACATTCGAACATGAACATTCTGAAACATTCTAGAACATCCCAAAGTATTCTCAGACATTATTTACCACCATGTAACCTCAAAGAATCTAGAACATTCTCGAACATTAAAAAAAAATCTGAATCATTCTTAAACATCATGTAATACTCGATCATTCTGTCATGATTTTTATCCGATGTTGGGCTGGCAGCACCGGATGTTATGATATTTATCCGAGATTGAGCTGGCAACGCCGGAAGTCGGCTTTGATTAGTGCAGTAATTCTATTGGTTAGTTGGTGAGCCATTCACAGTCGACTACGATTGTTTACGATCCGGACCCCTTTAGTGGGGATGCTTGGAGAAGGGAATCGGGAAATCGAAGGGGAGGCAGTCGATCCGGTCGTCTTGAGCTGTACAGTGGTCTAGTAATAAAGTGACATTGAGTGCCATAACATTGTGAAATTTCTACGTCTGAAATATAAAGTGGTTATTCTGTTCAACTGAGTTTTCTTATATTTCTTTTTTTTACATATTTTTGAACATCCCTAAATATTTTGGAACGTTCTCAGACATCCTAGAACATTTAAGCTATTGTATAGCTTTATTCGCGGTATATGTATTTATTTATTCCGTAACGAAAAAACCTAACACATCGTCTAACGTCGTTTCAGTTCGGCAGACTTCGGCATGGTGTTTGTGTGTTTATGTGCGTGCAACGAGACGTATGCGTGTAGACTGTACGAAGCTAAAACTAAAACTACTGACCCTAGATTACTCGTGTGCTGAGTCCACGGAATTATTTATAATTCCGTGGCTGAGTCAAATGATAGGTCTCGATGAGATCTACATTTCTGATGACAGCTGTCAAACTAAAAATCGCTATAACTAGAAAACTACCGACCCTAGACTACTCGTGTGCTGAGTCAGATGATAGGTCTCGATGAGATCTACATTTCGGATGACAGCTGTCAAACTAAAAATCACTATAACTCGAAAACTACTGACCCTAGACTACTCATGTGCTGAGACAAATGATAGGTCTCGATGAGATCTACATTTCGGATGACAGCTGTCAAACTAAAAATCGCTATAACTCGAAAACTACTGACCCTAGACAATTTTTGTGCTGAGACAAATGATAGGTCTTGATGAGATCTACATTTCGGATGACAGCTGTCAAACTAAAAATCGCTATAACTAGAAAACTACCGACCCTAGACTACTCATGTGCTGAGACAAATTATAGGTATAGCTTTACCGCGGCTATCCCTGAGTGAAAACGGGAACACTTACAAACTTGAAAATCGGTATGTTTATAGTGCAAAAGCTATAAAATTACAACAAATAATAAAATTTGGTCAAGCGCGTGTCGGACTCAAAAAATCTAGCACATTAACTTACTGAAATTTCAACTAATACAATTATGTTTATGTGGTGATACGGAACCCTCAGTGCGCGAGTCCGACTCGCACTTGGCCGGTTTTTTTTATTGCAAGGCGGGTTTTGAGTAAGTATTTCTAACGTTTATAACGTAAACTTTTTACCTCCTCATACCACTGTCAGTCGAAATACAATACTAAAAGTTTTACAGATTTTTTTTTTATTACAACAAATTCTCAAGTTTTATTACAAAATAATTACGGAGAGGGGGGCGGGGGATCAAAACTGTCAATATTGACTGAATATAAGAAGAGGTCTTTTGTCAATTCTTCTGGTCTATTCCATAGACATAGGCGTTTTTCATGTATGAATATTATCGCCCGTGAGTTATTGCCTGTGGTCAAAGAGAAAGCAAATTGCCCTCTAGATAGGGATGCACTTATTTGGAATACCCAAAGATTTTGGAAACTACGCCAGGGGGCGTTGCGTTTTTCTTACGTCAATGGAAATACCTGATAAAAAATAAAGACAGCGTTATTGTGTTTTGTTTCACCATGCGTGTCGGTTTTTGACATTTAGCACAACAAAACAAGAATTTCCCGAGGACAATTTATTTTTGCAAGTTTGTTACTTGTTCAGACTTTCATCCGCATTAAAATTTGTAGAAACTTTAAGTTTACAGATAATGTGAGAATATGTGCATGAAAAAATGAGGAACTGCAGTGTTTTAGCTTATTAAAGTTGCAGTGAAAACAAAGATCCGGATTTGTCTTTTTACGCGTAAGTCATAGCGTAAGTACAATCCATTTGTTACGTTATTAGCCTGAAATCTTATTGTGTACCGTTAATAGACTTTGCGAAATCGTACATAGAGACCCTTTGTCTAAAAATGCAGTCATAAAATACTTAACATTAAGCCACTTTTTGGGTGGTGTTACCAACTTCTAATGAAACCGTTTCCCATTATACACATAAGTAAGAATAATATTTCTATCCCTGCTATGGCGATTTCTGAAATATACCTGAGCTTCGGCGCCAACATTGAATCAAAAGCCCGAACTGCGGCAAAAAGCTGGGTATCAACAACAAGGTTAAAAAATACTTCACGCTATGACAGTTTCTCGTTTTATATAAAACACAAGTCCGATCCTGCATGATGATTTGCTTTTCTGTCATCTTTGGGATGGTTCAGTCAAATAAAAAATACGCACTTGACTTGATAGATCGAATAGCCAAAAATCTCGTTGGTGATGAGATGCTAGTGAAAACCAAATTTCACAGTTTGGCCCACCGGAGCAAAGTTGCACGTCCGTCGGTCTTTTACACATTGTACTTCGGGGAGTGTGCCCTTGAGCTCCATGAGCTTTCTCTTTCTACCATCGTGAATCCAACATCACCCACACTTGGTTGATATTCCATACATTGGCACAAAGCACTTTGCAACATCTTGCACAGCTAGGGTGTGAAACTCTCTGTCTGCAACACTGTTCCCGAGTTCATGAAACCCGAATCTAGTCAAGTTGTGAGTGAATAAGCTCGTTCCATCGTCGACCTCATCTCTGTCCTAAGGGCCAGATCGAGGTCAAGAGTAAGCCAAGTAAAAAAACAAGACAAAAACACTTATTTACGTCCGCAGGTGTTTAACGAAACCTGTTGTTTGTTGCAGTATGAATGACAAAGCTCTGCGTAACGACCTAAAGTGAGTAAGAGACTACGAAACGAGAATCCGCAACTGGTCTTGTTCGAATTTTAAAAGTCGCACATGTCCTATGTATTTTAAATAAAGTTCTATACTTTATGGTGTAAGAAAACTTTACCAACCCTGGAGGCTGTGAATCTGCTCATGAAACTAAACAACATACTGCATGTTTATTTTTTTCTATGATTGCAATTTATTTTTACTAATAAAACAGTTCCTTGAACAATGTGGCACAATTTTATTTACTTGAATAAAAATGCTATCATACCACTGTAATATCTTAAGAGGCTACCCGCCGTTCTCTAAAGCCCTTATGAGTTAAATAACTATTACTGCTGAACGCAAAACTTTACTGTCCGATATTCTGTCGGACAGATTTAACAAAGGTAGCTTAGTTTGTTTAGAACCTATCAACTCTGTAAAATAAAGTTCACTGTAATTACGGATACAAAAATTGCTGAAACTGGCCGTTTTCCGCAATTTTGTATTGGTAGCTACAGTTAACTATATTTAAAAAAAAATTATAGTATTAACAAGGGTAGCTTTACTTTAATCTATCTGACCGGATTTTCGATAAGGAAGTTTTGTATTCAGCGAGTAATATTTTTTAACCGAGGGGGGTACTGGTGGACGGTGGGTAGCCCCTTAATAAAACTGGGAGAAATTTCTTCCACTCCTCTCTACGTGGTCTGGTGGCTAGAATGTTCGGCTTCCATAAGTTCTGGGTTCTATTTCCGGTGAGGATATCGTCAAATAAAAATTACTTTGAAAATCTTCCCCACTTTGACATTGATGATGAATTTATTTCGTGCCTCGTAAGGCACGTTAAGCAAACCGTATAGTTAAATGGCCTTGTCACAGGCCTTGAGCGGCTCAATAATTCAGACACCGGGGTTTTTTAGATTAGTCATCATTGTCATCGACGTTACGCACCATACGATATGATGATTGGGAGAATTTACCCATATTAAGGGTAATTTTGTTTTGAGTGCCACACACGCTAAATATCTTCTGTCGCATTCGTGGCCACAGTCATTGCGTAAGAAAAACGCTCCGCTTCTAAACGCCCTGCGCGTGGCTTTCCAAAATCTTTGTTGCTAGTCGACGTCCCAAATATGGGTTGGCGAAATATGGGTTGTTGAACTCAAACCGGAAAGCCACTATCCCTCTGGGGCAAGCTGGAGTCCCTGTATCTGTCGACTCTTGAACCTGTATACCTTTGATAGATAATGAGTCTATGGCTCTTTTCAGTGACGTTTGTGCAGCAGCTATTATGCTATTACAGTAATCACACGCACACCCTTCTGCCACTGACGTCGAGGCCGTAGTCTTGTTCCTGCTGAGGTATACCTGCCATAGTATTCTTTGCTGTTGCATTTTAAGCAGGTTACGTTTCAAGGTGGACAGTCCTTGCGTGGATGTTTAGATTTACCACAAAATAAACATTTTCGCATTGTAATAGGGACAGCAGCGGCAGTTATTTTCAACTTCATTGATAGGCTGGGGTGCGGCGGAGCATTTCGCTTGCAAGATGGAATAGGTATAGTTCTGGAACAGGAACGAAGTTTTGGCCGTTTGCTTCTGCCATTTGATTCCCATGAAAAGAGGTTTGCTGTAGGACTCTTCTTATGTCAGCATTAGATTTGGTATCTTCGTGGAGGAGATCCCCGCTATGAATGCGACCGGATCGGATGCTGTCATTCTTATTACTTTCAGCGACGAAGTTGGCAAACTCACAATCCCTGGCCAATTGCTTCAAGGCCTGGAGGTGTGCGTCTCATCGTCGACCTCATCTCTGTCCTCAAGACTAGATCAAGAGTAAGCACATTGAAAATATAAAAATGTTTCGTGTGCGTGTTGTAGCCTTGTAGCGAGTAAATTCTATGCGTGTGTCACGTTCTTAGGCTTCCAATATAACTTGTCTAGAGTAGCTATCATTGACTCGTACGTTGATCACGATCACTCACTTACGGTTGCATATACTCGGGGTGTCATAGTATAATTTTTATGTTTATTAAATTTCGAATAATTTTTATGTTTATTAAAGCCTATCAATATCAGGATTACGAGTCTATTCATCTGAATTTAATAAACTTGTAAAAACAATAAATACTTCAGACTGGATAGGTTTGAAGCTCACCCAAAAGAGTGGCAGCATTGGAATATGCCATTTCAAAATTTTCTGGCTGTAAAGCAACCACTGGATTCGAAAACTAGAAAACCCGAACCCGCAGAGTCATCGTAAACTTGTATACTTTTCTAGCCCATGCCCAGAAGTATTTTTTATTGAAAATATTGCAGCTGTACATACCCCCTCCACCCCACCAAGAGCTCGGAGGTCGTCGCGCGGACTGTACCTGTACCACAAAGACGAAGTTTTACCTACTAACGCCGCAGAGTAAAGCGTTCAAACGCGATGTCCGAACGTCACGTATGGTAGGATTATGAATTTGTGTTTTGTAGCGTATGGCGAACATTGCGTCTGACACCCGCGTTTGACGGCTGGATGGAAAGCTTAGACGTATCTACGCTGAAATCTATTTTATTCATGAAAGTTACATGACACTAACAAAATACCTAGATATTATCATTAGAGTAACATTCTGGCAGCACTACGAATGGGCAAATTTTTGTACAAAGAAACATAAAAAACATTTGATTCTGGATTTTGCCACTTACTTTTGCAACACTGGCAAGCTCTTTCATGTCTTTGGCACATTAAAACAAAAACAAAATGTCTCTGGTTGTCCTGTCCTCGAGTGCCCGCCAGTGCCCGCGGGACAATGGCGGTCTTTTGGTTCATGACCTTCGTCTAGTTTGCCCATAAGATTAACATGGCGGCGGGCATCAACGACAAAAAGTCCGTCACTGTCCGCGTGTGTCCGCCCCTTCATCTGCTGAGCGCCAAAGACGAACGCATCATCGAAGCATAGACAATAACAGTTTTATTTTTCTCGTAACCATTGACAATTCCAGATAGGGATGTCCGTGATTGAGGGTTGATTGAATGAAAAGGTTGTTTTCAAGGCATTTTACCGGTTTTTAATAAATTACTTAAAAACATTATTTTAAACAGTTATTTTATTGTATTTTTGTACTTTAAGTGTAGTTTTAATTTAAAAGAATAAATACGACTGCCAACTTGTGTGTAAAGCATATGTATATTACTTAAAATATAATTAAACCGCAGATATAAAAGCGGCACTTTAAAAAACCTACAAATGTCATTTCACCACGCGCCTCGACTTGACGTTGACACTTATATACTCTTTGGTTGACATATGCTCAGTGCTGCCACCTTAGCGCTTTCGGAGTCAGATCTGGTGCTTTTTTGGGTCACTTAGCGCTGAAATTTTAATTTTAACTCCTAGCGGAAAATCTAGCGCGTTTTGGCAAAAAGTAGGAAATAAGCAGGCAGCACCGCAAACCGCAATTCGTTCGTTCGTTTCGTTCGTTCGTTTAGGTTCCGTTCCGTTTTATAATATGTTTTGGGTAGGGAAATCCCCGAAAAATATAAATTGTTTCTGGTCGTTGGTTTACAATGTGCCTTATGCAGTAAGAATAAAGTAGAATTTAGAATATCAAATAGTTTTTATTCTGCGACTATTCACGCAATTCAATTACTCTTATTAAAGTGCATGTCTTGCTTTGAAGTGTTTGAACCAAAAATATAAGTGGAAATTACAAAATGTACAAAATCTTCAAGCACCGCAACCTGGACCTTCAGGAATTCAGTCACCTTTAATAATTACTGAACCTTTAGCTATCGAAATCAATTAGCCATTAAACTTAAGACTAACTAGACTTTAAGATTATAAATACAATTTTAATTGAAATAAATAAAAACTTCTTCCAATTATGCCTTTTTTTAATCATGCAATCTAGCGGATTCTAGCGCTTTTTTTTTATTATGCAGTCTAGCGGAATCTAGCGCTATTTTCAAGCGCTTTTAGCGCTCTTTGGCCTCAGAGAGGTGGCAGCACTGCATATGCTGCTAAAATTCTTCCGACTGCTAATATAAGTTGAAGTTGAAATTTTCAAGTTAAAATGGAAGGGCCAAGGCCAAAAAGTTGTAGGATCAACTCACCCAAGAGCTCAATTCATTAGGAGGCAGTGAAAATTTGTCCAAGAGTGGCAAAAAGTGAGTAAATATATTTTCATTATTAACAATCAGATAACCTATTTATCTTGCGGCGAATTTTTGCTGTGAGGCTCTTTCGAGCCGTACAGCAGCCAAGTCCGTCTGGGGAAGTACCACCCCCTTGTTTTTTTCTGCCGTGAAGCAGCTGTTTGCACTGCTGTGTCTCAGTTTGAGGGGCAAGGGAGCAAGTGAAATTCCGGGCACATGAGACATACCAGCTTAGTTCTCAAAGTGAGCAACGCGCTTTGCTGTCTTATTAGTGTCAAAATATGCCATTAATAAGTCAGTGGGTGCTATGGGCGGTGACCACTTACCATCAGGTGGCCCACCTGCTCATTTGCTCTCTTGTAACATAAAAAAAATATATAGTTAATAAAGATTAGGTATTAACGAAGGAAACAGTCAGAAATAAAATCTATAAATAAGAAATTAAGAAGTTAAATATCATCATGAAATCCCATGAAACAAGAAAACTCCCTCCAAAATTCCAGCTTGTGCAGAAACAATGAGGAGGGGATGTACCATAGTCACCACGCTTGTTAACATAACGGCTGGCACCATGGACCGTTGTTGGTAACTGCAGAATGAAAGATGATATGATACACAGAAGGATGCTGCTGTCCATTGTCTGGTTCATTAACCCTTAGTCGCCTCTTACGACATCCATAGGTAGAGATGGGTTGGTATTATTCTTTGCCAGCACGACACGGAGCAAGTTATTTATTAATTTCAAAATGTTATTTATTATTTACAGCCAGATGAAGACTCCGATGAAGATGCTATATCCACTGGCAGGCATTGCTCCCCCAGCCGTTGGCAGAGAGGTAGCTTGTGCCATTGAAAAACTAAAACAGGAGACCGAGGTTGAAAAGCCGCTCTAGTTTCTTGGACTCAGTGACCACCTGCATGGATGAGGCCTCAAAATCCAGGGTAGACTTATGGAGTAACAAGTTCTCCCTGCCCAACTTTGTCCCACCTGCAGAAAAACTACCACCTGACATAAACTTCCCTGGCCAACCTGGAAGGCCCTAAATAGACTGCGCACCGAGGTTGGGAGATGCAGAGACAACCTGAGCTGATGGGGCTACATAGAAGCTAGCAAAAACATCTGCAACTGCGGTGTGATGCCACAAACTACTCGTATGTCTCACCTCACAGCATGCGCATCAAGCCCTACAATATTCTCGCTAAAGGATCTGTACAAGGCCAGACCAAATGCCATCTGCGTTGCCGAATACTGGTCTAAAAAAGTGTGAGTGTTGCCATCGACACGATAGAAGAAGAAGCCAGACGAAGGCCTTGCATTCAAGAAAGTCTTTACCGTCTCGAACAGAAAAGACTTACTAATGAACCAGAAGAATTAGCCGAGCTGAGACGTATATGAGAAGAAACAGAACTTGTGGACCTTGCTAAATAACATTTCCAGTGAGAGGGAATCATAGGGTGACTGTTATCGATCCCAATCACCAAAATTTGTTGATATATATTGTTAATTTTTAATATATTTGATAAAAAAATAAACATCTTTTATTGATACTTTTATAGTTTTTAGGGTTCCGATACCAAAATGGTAAAAAAAAGGAACCCTTATGGTGCCGCTTTGTCTGTCTGTCACACCTGTATATCTCAGCAACCACTCATGCTATTGACTTGTAATTTGGAATATGGTTGTCCAACTTAATTGCATGTAAAAGAATTAAGAAAAAATTATCATTATTGATGTAAAGGTGGCCCTAAATTTCAAATTGTCGGTACTAGTTTGAGTGGGGTATCATATGCAAGGACTTTACTTGTACATTCTAAACTATATTTTTGTATTTTTTTAGAACTCTTAGTTTTTAAGTTATGATAAAAAAAAAATACTGTTCCCCCCCCTCTTATCTCCGAAGTTTGTGAATGGAAAAATTGAGTTTAATTTTTCCTTATTAAGTTAATGGAAGAATTAATTACAGTCGATAGAAGTTTATATAAATATTACAGCAAAAATATAACGATCTTTCTAAATTAAACAGTTTTTAGAAATATGCAAAAACCCTTTACAAACAAATTTAGTTTTGCGGTCCTAAAAATGGACTTTATTGCTTCCAGAAATACTAAAGGTATATCGGAACCCTCGGCGCGCGAGTCCAACTCGCACTAGACCGTTTTTTTTTTTAAGTTAAAAATGAAAACAATTACATAGGTGCATTGTTTATATTTAGATTATAGAATATTTCAATGCCTACATTAACTAAAATTAAAAACTTTCAATCTGAAACAGATACAGTCGGTAAGTAATATTCTTATTTCTTTTTTAATAATCTTAATTATCTAAAAGGTTTAAGGGATGGTGTACCGAAAACTGAAAGGGCGTGCTCAGCCAACGAAACTGAACAACTTTCCCAAAGAAACGTGTCCCTCAACACAGAATCCTCAGAGAAAAAAACTGCATAAAAACTTATTTTGACGATGCCAAAAAATAGTCATGAAATAGTCATAAATAGTCACCATAAGGAAAAAAATAGTCGCGTTACAATTCTAGAGTTATAGCTATGGTTTGCTGAGGATTATGGGCATAGGCTATAGACAGAATCCTCAGTTCTGATGCAAGCAAACCGTGGGGACTATCGACTTGGTTTTTATTTAGAAAAATAGTCATGAAATAGTCGTCTTGACTTCCAAATTCTCAAAAATAGTCGTTCAAGGATTTCAGAGTTACAGGGGTAGCTTGCTGAGGATTCTGTGCATAGCATTTCACGGACGCAGATTCCTGCAGAACGGTTAGGTTTTTCTATTTGATACTGATGTCAAAAATAGTCAACAAATAGTCGTCTCAAACCATCATAACTTCGGTCTGGTTTACCTAGTAGAAGTATGTTAAAAATGCATGTTAACTTCGCCATACATTTTTCCTTTGTACAGTCGCGTACACAAAATTATTTGATATTGATTTCAAGTTGTCAAAAAAGATGGATTTTGATATTGTTAGAGGCTTTTATTTTTATATATTGTTGCAGACCCTATTTTAGTGTTATCTATTTTTATTAGGTAAATACGAGGATAAACCGACTGATATATCAGTGCACAGCCCCAACCTTTTGGTCTAAAAACTTATAATGTAGGTTCCCAGAATATCGGGATAAACCCAGATGCATTCAGTAAAAAAAATACTTTAATAATAATTGGAAGGTTCGCAAATATTACTAAATTAACTATACTAACTTTACTAATTTCTTGATTGATCAATGTTGTTTGCCTACGCATTTAACTATTCATTAAAAATTAAAATGTCGCTGCATATGTGTTTCTTTTACCCAATAGAACATCAGTAGAATAATACAAATCAGTTAAATAATGGCATAGTAACAGAGTTGGAAATGTTTAACGTGGGTCGTATAATAGAAAAATCACCAATATTCTGAGACGAGATATGTTTAACCAATAGCATGGCAGCGTTCGGCTCGACCGAATTGTGTGACCGCAGGCGCGGATCCAGGGGGGGGGGGTCACAGGGGTCATGACCCCCCCCGAAATGCAAACAGATTTTTTTACGTTAATTTAGAAAACCCGGTACCCAAACTATACAGCGTGTAACGGAAAGGTGCATAATACTGAAGGGTGTGAATCTGCCCATGAAACTGAACAACTTTTCCCAAGGAACATAGTACATAGAACAAAATAAGTTTTTGACTTCCCATAGAAACTGCATCAGCTGATAGCGCATTTTGTATGGGAGTTCAAATTTAGTTTTTTGTACTCTGACCTATGTTCCTTGGAAAAAGTTGTTCTGTTTTTCATCCTTCCAGTATCATGACACCTTTCCGTTCGTTACACGCGTCAAACATACTTTCACAGTACAATACTTGTGAAATGTCGCGGGCTAAAGCTCGTAATTTTATATTCATACTAGCAGCCCACCCCGGCTTTGCACGGGTGCACTTAGTTTTGGGGGATGTTTGTTTATCTAGAAATGTTAAAACATATTCTTCCGTAAGTATTTTGGTAAGATTGACATGGATTAGATAGATAGAATATAAAAGTAGATTTTTTTTTGTGTTCCTTTATCGTTACTGAAACACCCCCTAAGCTATGGCACGCAATAAAATTATCACCCTGTATTACTCATTTAACCATTTAACGGACATAAGTACGAAGACTGTGATTTATACAAAAAAAACCGGTCAAGTGCGAGTCGGACTCGCGCGCCGAGGGTTCCGATATACCTATAGTATTTTTGGAAGCAATAAAGTCCATTTTCAGGACCGCAAAACTAAATTTGTTTGTAAAGGTTTTTTGCAGATTTCTGAAAAACTGTGCAACTTAGAAAGATCGTTTTATTTTTGCTGTAAAGTTTACATAAACCTCTGTCAACTGTAATTTATTCAGATTTTCCCTTACTCAAACTTCGGAGATAAGGGGGGGGGGAATGGTATTTTTTTTGTCATTTTTCATCATAACTTGAAAACTAAAAAACTTAAAAAAATACAAAAATATATTTTAAAATGTACAAGTAAAGCCCTTTCATATGATACCCCACTCGACCTAGTAGCGACAATTTGAAATTTGGCCCCCCCTATTTTGGCCCCCTTTACATTAATAATCATACTTTTTCAAAAAAATTTCATGTGCAATTAAGTTGGGCAACTATATTCTAAAACTATTCCAAATTTCAGCTCGATAGCGTAAGTGGTTGCTGAGATATAGAGGTGTGACAGACAGACGGACAGACAGACAGACAGACAGACAGAGCGGCACCATAAGGGTTCCTTTTTTTTACCATTTTGGTATCGGAACCCTAAAAACTAACTTAAAAATAATCTGTAGGTACTGAATATATTCATAAACAAGATTTTTTTATTATTTTAGTTTAAAACCAATTATTGAAGTTTATTAAGCTATATTATTTAACATGAAAACAAATAAACTTTGCTTTTTATTACAGAATTAATTATATTGGGTTCCAAATACATAAAAAAAAGTAACTAAATAGTTACCATCAAAGATGATATGCATTTTGAACACGACTGTACTTGAGTTGAAAAATGTATGGCGAAGTTAACATGCATTTTTAACATACTTCTACAAGGTAAACCAGACCAAAGTGATTATGGTTTGAGACGACTATTTGTTGACTATTTTTTGACATCAGTATCAAACAGAAAAACCTAAACGTTCTGCTGGAATCTGCGTCCGTGAAATGCTATGCACAGAATCCTCAGCAAGCTACCCCTGTAACTCTGAAATCCTTGAACGACTATTTTTGAGAATTTGGAAGTCAAGACGACTATTTCATGACTATTTTTTAAAATAAAAACCAAGTCGATAGTCCCCACGGTTTTCTTGCATCAGAACTGAGGATTCTGTATATAGCCTATGTCCATAATCCTCAGCAAACCATAGCTATAACTCTAGAATGGTAACGCGACTATTTTTTTCCTTATGGTGACTATTTATGACTATTTCATGACTATTTTTTGGCATCGTCAAAATAAGTGTTTATGCAGTTTTTTTCTCTGAGGATTCTGTGTTGAGGGACATAAAGAAACATGTTTGGGAAATGTAAAATTTTTTTGACCTCTCCGTACAAATTTCTCACTGCTCAAACAGTTTGTATGGAGAGGTCAATTTTTTTTTCATTTCCCAGAAAAGTTTCTTTGGGAAAGTTGTTCAGTTTCGTTGACTGAGCACGCCCTTTCAGTTTTCGGTACACCGTCCCTTACACCCTGTATATTCAGTATCATTTATTTAGTCATAACATGCAGAATACAATTCAAATAGAGCGAGTCTATATTATTAATATATTTATTCACCTCAACCAAATTTTACTTCATTTCCAATCAAACGACTGACATGAAAATTAAGTAAGATTACTATTACATTTGATACACTAGCAGCACATGGTGCTGATGCGTGTATATCACTGCACTTGTGTCAAATGTTTATCTAATCTGTTTTTAAATGCATCTGAGGCGTTCTTGACTACACGGTTTGGTAGGAAATGGTACCTAGGTTTGCTTGCACTCGAGGAGTGTGAACGTTTCTTTGTTTTTAATCATGACAAAGATTTTTCCATCTTTGGCTCATTGTAGCAACTAGTTAGTATCTTATATGTTTCTTCTTCTCTCTTCTAATGTGGTAAGGCCTAGTGATGCTAAGCGTTGCTCCTAGTCCAGGTTTTAAAGGCAGGTTACCATTTTCTCTTTGCTGTACTGTTTCTGGAAGGTCGATGTCCTTTTGAAAATAAGGACTCCATATTTGATATCCGTACTCTAGCAAGGGACGAACATAGATTTTGTATATCTTTAGGAAAAGTTCTTTGTCAATGTGGAAAAATGCCTTCCTTATAATGTATAGTAGAGAATTTGGTCTTTTTGTGATACTAATACTCGTAATGTGTTCTTCCCACTTCAAGTTTTGAGTAACAGTAATGCCTAGATCCTTCTGACAGGACGCGCTAGTCACTACTTTGCCCTCGATGGTATAAAGATTCTCGGGGTTTTTATTGCCAATGTGTAAGATAACAGTAAAAAATACCTAAAATAATTTTTTTGTTTGCTCTCCAGCATTCTCACTAAGTTTTCTTTCAGCCTTTGCCCTCTTCGCAGATGTTGGTGGCTGTCTCCGCCTCTCTAAGTTCTAAATTAAGTGTGTGGTTTCCGCACTTCGTCATATATGGACCATTGTGCGTGGGCTTATTTAGCCATCAATTTAGCCACCCTAACTGTTGCCAGAACTCAGTCAGTTTGTCCAGTTTGTTTGGTAGTTGATCCAAAGATATGTCTGCTCCAAGCGTGTTTTCTCTGATAGTGTTGATTACTTCGCACTCCAGAATTGTTCGATGGTTTCGTCCCTTTCCATACAGGCCCTGCATAGAGGGCTGTCTGTTATGCCTAAAGTGTAGTAATGTTTATTGAGAGCAATGTGTCCTGTTGTTGTGCCTACTGCATGCATTACGGAGCTTTGTCCTATTCATCTGTAGTAGGCGACTTGGCAAATGGCTGTTGGTTGATGTTATTTCTTTTCCGCCTCTCTTGGCGCAGCTGCTCTAACGTCAGATCTAGCCCTTCAACTCCAGCACGAACACACATGTTGTGCTATACGTAGCATGCTACTTCTACAATTTTTCCTGTTTTTTCTGGCAAGAAATCCAGCTTGTGTGTGGACAAGAGGCAGCTGTTTCAACATTCCAAATGTGCGTTCAATAGTAGAACAGGCACATTTCTGCACTTTATTAAAACATTCGTTCTGAGGTTCATTTCAATTGTTCTAAGTTGGTACCGGAGTCCCCTGAAAATTAAATAGAAAAAATATCATGTGCTAATTTATTTGCCTTGAAGTAGTTATTTAAATCTGTGGCTTTGGTCGCTCAGAGAATGCATACACAATAAAATTGATACATGCATGGAAAACTGGGCCCTATCACTATGAGTTCAGAAAATTTCAGTAGATAATGCAATTCTCTCAGCGACCAGACTAAAGACACAATAAAATTCATAACATGCTCACTCAGAATATATGCAGTTTCATTTTGAGAAATGCTTTCAAAATGGCTTTTTATCATTGAATTGTTCCAAATAAAAACATAGTGAGTTGCCCCTCCTGAGTTTGAGAATGACCTCCATACTGTGCATCCACATTTAAAATATAATTTTCTGCATCACTAATCTGAAAAGGAAATGGCTGTTTTAGTGGAATTATATGATTTAGAAGGAAAAATGTATAAAATAGAAGAGAAAAATTTACCAAAATATTTTACAAAAGTACAGCTATTTCTTACTCATTTTTAGGGTTCCGTACCTCAAAAGAAAAAAACGGAACCCTTATAGGATCACTTTGTTGTCCGTCTGTCTGTCAAGACCCTTTATCTCACGAACGGGTAAAGGTATCAGGTTGAAATTAATACCATATATTAGGATCCATGAACCACACAAGATCTGAAAATTTCAATTTTTTACAACGACGCAATCAAAAGATATGGCATTTTATGTCCTCATCTCCATACATTTATTCAAAAATGCAAAACCTACAGGGTACTTCCCGTTGACCTAAAATTATGAAATTTGGCAAGAAGCTAGGTCTCACAGTACTCATAATGGGAAAAGTCTGAAATCATTAAATATTACAACTTTTCTCACAACTAACGGTAACCAATTGTGGTGAGCTCCCGTTTCAAGAACATTCATATAAGAGAGGGGTCAAGTTGGATGGTTGCTGAGGCGATTTTTGTTTTAGTTCTATTTAAAAACGGGAACACTTACAAACTTGAAAATTGGTATGTTTATAGGGCATAGGCTATAAAATAACAACAAATAATAAAATTTGGTCAAGCGCATGTCGGACTCAAAAAATCTAGCACATTAACTTACTGAAATTTCAACTAATACATTTATGTTTATGTGGTGGTACGGAACCCTCAGTGCGCGAGTCCGACTCGCACTTGGCCGGTTTTTCTCAATAAAAACATTCAAAACAACTTGCGCTTACCTCTTAAACTTGCTCTTTTACTATAAACACAATAAAAATTTAATTATACAGGGAAAAAGCCGCAAATTATCCAATTTCGAAACTTTGAACGATACCTTTAGAGCTGTCGTAACAATTGTCGTTTTCCACAAGTGTCAAATTCAAATGTTCGAAGATTGACATTTGTGTTAGAGTAGCATTTTGCACGATGGAAATCTATCGATTATCGGTCGGATGAATTGTCGAATCGATAGTGTTTAGAGTTGGCAACGATACGATAACGACAACGAATACATCGATATCGAACTTTAAGAGTAGACCCCCTGAACTAGCGTTACGCTACAAATGCCAGAAACTAGAGACGTGTGTATTGTGATCATAAATCAGTGATGGCACAGTGACCTTGAGCGGGTCTTTGGTTTAAAGGGTTTGTACCGCTGTGCATAGACTGATTTTGTTACCGATTATATGTGGTCGTGTGTACTACTTGTGCCGTCATTATTCTCGATGCTACTTTTACACTCAAGTGTTAGTTTATCTCGTAATAATTCTCTACATAATGAAAATTATCGTTTTTCAATTATTTGATTCCTTGACTTGAGCCCAACTATTTTACTAACACCTTGATTGTTTCTATGTAAATTTTACTTTAGTTTTCTTCAAGAAATCAAGACAACATACCTTGAAAATATCTAATTACAGTTGGATCTTAAATATTTAACTAGTCATATAGTTTGGACGCGCCCCGCCGTGTCAGGGTGTCTACTCTCAAAGTCCGATATATCGAAACGATACTACTCGAAACATGCAAATGCAAAACTTCGTCCTTTGACAGTAAAGTAGAATATTGGTTGGATGCAGTTTGAAAATTCACCCAACCAATATTGTACTCTATTGTCAAGGGACGAAGTTTTGTATTTGCATGTTTCGAGTAGTACCTATCGTTTCGATATATCGGACTTTGAGAGTAGACACCCTGGTTTCGATACGATACTTCAAAGTGATAGGTAATTGTTGGGGCCTGTTACTACGAGCGCATGCATACACTTCATCATAGCATCTCATGAAACGTCTACTGCAGGACTGAGGACTCCAGAACTCCAGCAAAAATTCGTGGTACTTTGGGGGGGATTTACCATAGTCACCATGCTTGTAAGCGTTGCGGCTGGAGACCCTGTTGTTGGTGATTGCAGTGTGTACGATGGTACGATACACATAAAGATGCTGTTTCCTATCCTCTGGTTCATAAGCCCTTAGTCGCCTTCTACGACATCCACGGGTAGAGATGGGTTGGTACTATCCTTTGCCGGCACCACACGGACGATAACACTTATCATCGCAAAGTCGATTGACAAGACTGACAATGTACGCAGCCATCATGGGTGTGATTTCGCACGTGTTTTATGCAGTGGACGAGGAGTAGTTTAGTTTTAAAAAATATGAAATGTTTGTTCCAGGCACAGAACAAGGATAGGGCCAATCCGCATGCGCGCGCACCCCCCCACAGAAGCGAAGAGAGTAAAATAATTTGGTTCCTTATCGACTAGGTATACTATCTAATTTATGTAAGCGCTTATTTTGAATGCACATCATAAACACATTCGTTGTCGTAGAGACGCTGTCACTGGTTTTTTGCATCTTACTCTCTCTCAATAATGGTACTATGTTTATGATATCGCACTCAAATGACGCTATACTAGTAGTGTGGGTGCGGAAAGCGTGTTAGTTTTAGTAAGTGGTGACACTGATTTGTATTGAATGAAATAAATAATTTGTCTCTAGATGGAGAGCAAGACCCATGGACTTCAGAGCTCTGTGGTGGCAGGAGACTTTTTACATAATTAAGTGTGAAACCTAAAAAATAAGCAGTCAGCAGAAGTTTTGTATTTCCGTCAGCTTTACAATGTGAAAGTTTTCTAACTAATACCATATAAACAAAAACTTGTTGGCAACAATTTTCATATATCAAAACCTCAACCACGAATGTACGGCCAGCAGTACGTCAGTGGAAGCATTTGCAACTCTATCACCATGACATAAAGTCGAATGTGTTTCCACCGACGTGCTTTTGGGTGTACGATTACTCGAACTTTTAAAGTCAAAGAAATTATTTATGCGGTAGCCTTTTCACGATTCAAAAATAGAAATCTACAAAAATGTTGCCGCACGTGGCCCTGTGGTATGTTGACTGCAAGCAGTCCTACAGTGTTTTTTCTGGAGAGCGTATGCTGGATCACAGGTGGCGCAGCACAGGGCTGAACATATCTGTCTATTATGAAGGAAAGTAAAGGGTTGAAATACTGCTCTGTGCTGTGCTGCGCCTTCTAAGTTTCACTTGTGTCTCAGCAAACGTCCACCTTCAGAGTGGCGCATTCGGTTATGGCTGGGAACTGGATGGGTGTCCGCCAGTGGCATGGCAGAGCATTTCATTGTTGGTTGCTTACGGATACTATCTTAGCCCTGTCAGAGATCATATTTTGGTAGATTGATAATAGGATGATTGCGATGATAAGGCACTGTAGTGATTTTATAAGCTTGTCATTGGTATTTATTTTTAACATGTTAAAATAAAATCAGATTTGCTAAAATAGTGGCCTGATTGGGTTTATAAAAATAACACTCGGTATGATTAATTCGACCGACCAATATGTATAGAGATCGATTATTTAAATTAATTTATAGAATAAAAATGTAGTCTTAAGCACAAAATAGGCCACAAATTCAGTTAAAGCCATATTGGAACAAACAGAGCTTAATCTGTGTAAATATTTTTAATACCACTTGTCTTTTTATAAACGAAGTGCCTCTACACATGTTCCTTTCTTTGCTTTAAGCATGATTTCTAGTTCAGTGAACTACAAAGTAAATAACAATTTTGGACAAACGATCTAAAAAGATTTACTCTGCAGTCATCCCGAGATTAACCACAAAGAGACTAGTCGCAAACTACTTCGCTTGAGGCACATAAGTTTTCAAAGGATATAGAATGGGTACGGTTATTGCAGGGTATAAGGCCGTTAAGTGAAAGGCCATGATCAATCAATGAAACTGAACAACTTTCAGTGAATGAAACCTTTGAGAAATGACAAAAAATCGCCCATTCCTTAAAAGCTGTCCAATCAAGTTTACAATTTTGTATGAAGATGCTTTTTTTATTTCCTAAAAGTTTCATTCACTTTTCATTAATAAGTTGTTCAGTCTCGTTGAATGTTTATGCTTTATCAGTTTTAGGAAATCTGTCTCTTAGATGCTTTATTTTGATTTCTTTGAATATGACGCAAAAAGGGTTCCTCAAATATAAATAAACTTTTTCTTCTTTTTGATTTTTTTTATTTATTCAATCGCTAACTCTACCTAGTACTGCGTGTGTGTTTAATTTGGGCTCTTATACAGAAAACTTGTGGACAAATTTCGGCTGATATGATTAATAGAGAGCCGATTCCATGATGTTATCAGTTATTGACGACATCATCATCATCATATCGTGTGGGTTGCAAGGTCGATGACCGACCTCACAAACCCTGGTGTCAGAGTGGTTGAGCCGCCAAAGGCCTATGACATGGCTCATTAACGACTACATCCGTAGATAGTAGTCGGGACCAACGGCTTAACGTGCCTTCCGAAGCACGGAATCATCTAACTTTTCCGACAATCAGGTGATTCATCCTGCAATGTCCTAACCAAACTGGAGAGGTCGCACAAAGGGATTTTTGTTTGACAGTGTCCCCACCGGGAATCGAACCCAGAACCTCCGGATCGAGAGCCGAGCCCTCTAACCACTAGACCACAGAGGCTGACGACAAAACAAACAGACAATTAGAGATAAATTCCTAAAATGGTGTGGTCACGGCTAAAGTGTATTTTAGTGTAAGTTAAAAGCTATAAAGGGTACCATTTTATAAGTGGTCACACTGTCAGGGTATATATGCATCCATCATTGGTTCATTCAACCAGCAGAAAGCCTGGACTTGATCTGCCCAGACCGATCTGGAAGTCTTTAAACAGACTACGGACACAGGTCGGTCGGTGAAAAGACAGCGTGTGGGTGGGGTTTCACCGACAGCTCTAATAACAAATGTGAGTGTGGTACCTCCCCACAAACAATGGAACACCTAACCTCCTGTCCCGCATGTCCCGACACATGTACGCGTGATGACCTTTTTAAAGCCACAAATGACGCAGTAAATATGGCAACGTTCTGGTCTACAAAAATTAAGTTATTTTAGCAATTGGTTTAGCATTTGGTTATTTTAGCAAAAGAAGAAAAG
This sequence comes from Athrips mouffetella, assembly GCA_947532105.1. Lineage (NCBI taxonomy): Eukaryota > Metazoa > Arthropoda > Insecta > Lepidoptera > Gelechiidae > Athrips > Athrips mouffetella. Next base: position 19,401,792 of record OX383965.1, on the reverse strand, counting down.
AATTGGTTGATGTATGGAATTTTTCTTGAGAATTCGACGCATGTTTCTTGTAAAAGTGGTTTATTATGTGTATTCGTATTTCAACTTACGTTTGTAAAGTGGTTCATTTCCATGGGTAAAGAAAGGGTTAGAGAAAGGGTTTTAAGACTTGCAGTAAGAAATATTTCTAACATATACTATAGTAAAAAACCGGCCAAGTGCAATTCAGACTCGCGCACCGAGGATTCCGTACCACACACAGCGACGCGCAGTAACGTCGTGTAGAAGTGTATTAAATGCGCGCGACCGACTCGCACTTGATCCGATTTTATTATTTGTTGTTATTCTATGCTAGAATTGACACCAATGTGGATTGGAGCATTATACGTACAGTCAGGAGCACGTAAAGCTTGACACACTGGACTTTGCATACTGTTCTTACAGGCTAAAGTTAGGCTACGAGTGTCAGGCATGATGTGCTCTAGACTGTACCTACTTTTATTTATTTTTATTGTTAAATAATATTATACAAAAAGCTGTGATATACGGCGACTCAAGCCCCTACACATAAACCCGATATAGGGTTTTGTTTAGTAGTTAGGCTAGTTTTAGATAATTAAATAAAAGAAAAAAAAAATAACTTATGCATTATATACTCATTCCAAAAAGCACGCTTGTAAGTGTTCCCGTTTTTAAGATAGTGCTAAAACAAAAAGCACCAAACCATCATCATCATATCAGCCGAAAGACGTCCACTGCTGGACATAGGCCTCCCCTAAAGATCTCCATGACGACAGGTCCTGCGCTGCTCTCATCCACCAAACAATTCTCATCAATTTCAATCAAAATCCTTAGGGCCGTCAGGCCTCCCTAACTTTTTTTGGACTCTTTAAAGTACATAAAAAAAGGTTTTTCGTAGAAATTATAATTAAGTGTTATTACCGAGTCGGATTTATTAAATCCGTAAAAGCCTTTCAAATAATTTATTTCACTGGAAGAGCTCTTCATCAGTATTAACAAGGTAGACTCCGGTATTTTACAAATCTGTTAGCTCAGGATTGATTAAAGTTGTTGCCAAATTGGTGCCAAATGACAAAATCCTTGTTGATTGAGGAAAAAGTTATTTTTTTTCGTTTCGATGACATTAGTAACTTTTCAGCATTTAATTCGATTATTTGTATGAAAAAGTATTGATGGGTAAATTACAGTAATTGGTATATTTTGAGGCGTGCAATGCATTGACGCTATCGCTAGTGTGGTTTTACCTGTTACTATTTTTATGTCACTGCCTCCGCCGTTACGTTTATACATACAATGTGCCAGCGCCGGTCGGATCATCGATAAGATATTTAGGTTAGGTACCTTTTTTTCAGATTTTTTTAGCCAGAAGTTAGTAGAGAACTAGTGTATACGAGTATGTCGCTGCCATAATATACCGCATAATATGCCGTTTTGCATAAAGGCGGAATTCTGTCGCAGCCAAAACGGCACGTAAATCTTTTCTGGCATTGTGGTCGCGAGATAACCTAACCCAACCTGATCCCTTCTCGGGATCGGTTAGGTTGGGCTTACCTTAAACAACGAACCTGAAATTCACCCATTTATTCCGTTTGTACTACGGCGTGTTATACGATATGGCATGCCAGAAACGAATAACACGCCGTAATGCCGCAGCCGTTATGTAAAATGGCGAATTATAGGATATGGCTGCGACACATTATATAACCTCAGATAAACAAAACCTCCTTGTCTTCCTCCGATTTCAACTTGAAAATTAATTACAAAAAACTGGTTCAAACCGCATTCGCGGTCTTCATTTGTTCTCTTGCGTTGCCAAGATTTTCACTTCAGCTAAAACTACTGACTTCAACCTTATGTCTCCGCGATAAGAAGTGGGCAAGTGTTGTGAAGTATTTCATTCAAGTAAAGTGGTATGTCAGCGAAGTCCTTTGTGAGAACCAAGCTTTGTTTATGGCACCTTTGTCTGTTTGTCAACGAATGAGCTCTTATTAAGCGACATGTGAGAGGTAGCTAATTAAAAAGCAAGCGTGCGGCTTTGTTTTGGAATCTGGCATTGTTTTGAAGAAAAGCTGTTAAATAAACTGGGCAGATAAATATTTCTTTTGTTGAAAATTTAGATCCTTGGTTCCAGATTTGGCTGTTTGAATGGCGTGTATTTGCGACTTAACGTTGACTGGGATGAATCATGACATTTTGTCTGGCATCTGGAGCTTATGACTCTTCATATAGCTTCGCTCGATTGCATTCTTTTACTACTCAAGGAATATTATAGCTTTCAGTGTTATAAGTTCCTAAAATCATAGACAAACTTAGTAATTTACACCATTATTGACGTAGTAAAAGCCCCGCTCCGCGTCTCTATCTTTACACTACGTTACGGTTGTATAGTATTTTGAAGAGTAGCCATTGCGTTAAATTTTAAGGCATTTTAAAAAGACTTTACCATGTAGAGGAACAAACCATGGAGCTCATATCTCCACGTTTCTCCCTCTTCTCATATCCGTGATCTTTAGAAGATTTATAAAGGGTCCTAATGAAATAATGAACATAATTTTAGCATGTTACTAAGACCATGAAACTGAACAACTTACCCCAACTTTCGAACTATGTAGTCGAAATATGAAAATGAAAATTTGAACTCCCATACGATTTGTGCTATCAGCAAATGCAGTTTGTATGGGAGGTCAAAACCTTATTTTCGCATTTCGATGTATGTTCCTTGGGGAAAATTGTTCAGTTTCATGGTCTTAGTAACGTGCTAAAATTATGTTCACTATTTCATCAGGACCTGGTGAAATAGTCATGGTTGATGAGTGATGATGTCACCGATTGGCAAAACCGGCCAAAAGCGAGTCGGCCTCGCGGACCGAAGGAAATACCGTCTTATTTATGGACGCGCAGTCACGCAGAAGTGTATTAAATGCACTCTACTTCGACACGCACTTGATCAGTATTATTTTATTGTTATCTTGTAGTTTATACACTATAAACATACCAAATTTCACGCATTTTTCCGTTTCGAGCAAAGTTCGTCTAAAAAACATGGAATTGTAAAAAAGCATATTTTATTTTTATATTATTACTAGCTGTTACCCGCGGCTTCGCTCGCGTGGATTTCGTATTGTTGTTACCGGTTTTCCGAAGCAATGAGATATTTTCCCATCATTTCGGGGTGATTTTAAACTAAGGGAAAACAGGACTAACCCTGCGCAAATCAATGAGTATAATTCAAGATCCAGCTGAATTTTATATAATATACAGACGTTACTCATAAGTTACTCAGAACAGAGGAACTTAGCAGCAAAAGAGAGAGATGAGAGACACCTTTATGTAATATTTCAAAACAGAGCCAATTCGCAGAAGAAATTGAGAAAAACTATCACCCTCTCCCTCTCTCCCCTTCCTCTCCCCCTCCCCCTCCCTCTGTCTCTCCCCTCCCCCTCCTTCCTTTCCCCCTGCCCCTCCCTCTCCCCCTCCCTCTCGCTCATCCTCACCCCCTCCCTCTCCCCCTCCCTCTCCCCCTCCCTCTCCCCCTTCCCCTCCTTCTCCCTACTTTACCTGTACCTTTACCTCTACCTCTCTACCTCTCTACGTCTATCTACCTCTCTACGTCTCTACGTCTCAACGTCTCTACGTCTCTACGCCTCTACGTCTCTACGTCTCTACGTCTCTACGTCTCTATCTCTCTACCTTTATACCTCTCTACCTCTACCTCTCCCTATCCCTACTCCTAACGCCAATTTAACCGCTATCCCTAACATAGAAACGACACACATATTTATTTTTAGACATTTCAAACCTATCGCACCCCAACCCCATCCCCAGGGGATTATGGTATTTCACGTCCACCACGTTGGATTTCAAAGTTGTTGTAGCTTTCGTAATAAGCGACCCGATAAACCATACAAACGACACCCATATTGATTTTTAGACATTTCAAACCTATCGCACCCCAACTCCATCCCCAGGGGATGATGGTATTTCACGTCCACCACGTTGGATTTCAAAATTGTTGTAGTTTTCGTGATCAGCGACCCGATAAACCATACAAACGACACCCATATTCACATTTCAACCCTATCGCACCCCAACCCCATCCCAAGGGAATGATGGTATTTTACGTCCACCACGTTGGATTTCAAAATTGTTGTAGTTTTCGTAATCAGCGACCCGATAAACCATACAAACGATACCCATATTGGTTTTTAGACTTTTTCACCCCATTTCCCTTTTTTAGGGGTTGAATTTGAGGTGGAATTTCAATAACAGTGATGAACGTTGCATAGAATTACATCATTAATGCCTAAACAATAAATTATGTGGATTTTACTTTAAAAATAAAGAATTTTCAACTTCATCCCCCTTTTCACCCTTAAGGGTGTCGAATTTTCAAAAACCCTGAGACATGTAAATATTAATTTTTAGTCGTCAGCCTAAATACAAATTTTGAAGATCCTAACTTCAAAACTGACGGACTTTCATACAAACTTTAATCCCCTATTTTACCCCCTTAGGGGTGGAATTTTGAAAAACCCTTTCTTAGTGCACCCCTAGGCCTTATAAGGAACCTACATGCCAAATTTGGAATCTATAGACCCAGTGGTTAGGGCTGTGCGTTGATATGTCAGTCAGTCAGTCACTTTCTTCTTTTATATATATAGATTTTATGTTTTAGCGGCAACAAAAATACATATCCTACAAACATTTTAACTGTCTACCTATTTTGCTTCATCAGATACAGCCCGCAGACAGAAGGAAATAGAGACAGGCAGACATCGGAGACAGGCGGACATAGAGACAGGCAGACATCTGCCTTTGGGTACGGAATCCCAAAAAGGCTTTTTAAAATTATAATCACCGGAAGCAAGGGAAGTATGTTAAAGATCGTAGCAGGTGGAGAACTGTGGTCTCTGCCTACCCCGACGGGACCAAGGCTTGATAATTTGTATGTATGTATCACCGACATTCATTCTGCCAGTTGATTGAATAATTTGGAAGTATTTATTTCGTAGTAAAAACAGTTATTCTTTGTTCATTGTCGGAACAAAAATTTCAACAAAAAGAACTTTTCATGTTCTCTTTTAAAACGCAACAAAAAAAGAAAATTAACATTTTCTACAAAGGCCCGTCTGAAGCATGCCTAATAGGTGTATTCTTCACAGTGTGCGTTCAACCTTAATCTAAATAATGATAAGCAATCACAATACAGGCTCTTTTGAGAAAAATCAACGCTTTTAATAATCTTGAAAGCCATATTCATTTCCAAACAAAGGTGCTTCACAGTCCCAAGAAACATGAAACAGTTTGATTTTAAATATGAAGGAGCAATTTCTTCCGGTCCTACAAAATGGATTTTTACTGCGGTTATTTCTTCGTGAATTTAGTATATTTATAAGTAGCATAACTTAGGTCGATACTACTACTTACTTCCTTTGCTTATTGCGATAGCTTTTTAAAAAACCGGTCAAGAGCGAGTCGGACTCGCGCGCCGAGGGTTCCGGTATACCTATCGTATTTTTAGAAGCAATAAAGTCCATTTTAAGGACCGCAAAACTAAATTTGTTTGTAAAGGTTTTTTGCAGATTTCTAAAAAACTGTGCAACTTAGAAAGATCGTTTTATTTTGCTGTAATATTATCGTCTGTAATTAATTCCGATTTTTCCTTTCACAAAATTCGGAGATAAGGGGTGGGGAGGTGGTATTTTTTTGTCATTTCATCACAACTTGAAAACTAAAAGTCGTAACAAAATACAAAAATATGTCAGAATGTAAAAGGAAAGCCCTTTCATATGATAGCCCATTCGATCTAGTAACAACAATTTGAAATTTTGCCCCCCCTATTTGGGCCCCCGTTACAGTAATAATCATATTTTTTTTATATGCAATTACATTGGGAAATCATATTCTAACACTGTTCCAAATTTCAAGTCGATAGCATGAGTGGCTGCTGAGATATAGAGGTGTGACAGACAGGTAAAGTCGCACCTTAAGGGTTCCTTTTTTTACCATTTTGGTATCGGAACCCTAAAAAAATGGTAACAAAAGTAAAGTTGTAAACCATATCAAAATACATAGTTTGCCTGCCTCTTTGTTCCCGAGTTAATATAACCCGAATCTATTCAAGTCGCGAGTGAATAGGCTTTTTCTGGGCTAGCTCATTCCATCGTCTACCTCATCTCTGTCCTTCGGGTTAGATTGAGATTAAAGTAAGCACATAGCAAGTTATAAATAATATCGTACACTTCGTCTTTGGCTTCGCGTAGTCGTGCTAAAAAAGCATTTCCTAGAGCAAAATGTTAATCTGAGTTGAAACTTCCAAGTAAACTTGTCGAAATTCGTTCATCCGAATGTAACAAGATCCAAGCCTTTACCTTTTTAGTATATTAGGGTTATTGTCTATCTCTGCAAAAAAAATCTTTTTTACTCAGACCATAGCGTTAGCGCGCTTTTGCTAGGTCTGTGACTCAGACCATAAAATTGAGAGTCTTTCTTTTAATATATAGGAAGGTCAAAAAACATATTTTTCTTCCTTTCCCGTGCCTTCAATATTCGACTAAAGAATAGTTCTGTTTGTCGGTGAGTAAAACATAACAAACCGGCCAAGTGCGAGTCGGACTCGCGCACTGAGAGTTCCGTACAAACCTGTAAGTATATAGGTAAAAGTTATGGTATTTTTATTGAAAAACTTAATTATGTAAGTAACTAAAATTTATATTTGAGTTGATTAAATGAAAGGTAAATTGCGGTTTACGATTTATGACGTATTAAAAAAAAACTACTTACTAGATCTCGTTCAAACCAATTTTCGGTAGAAGTTTGCATGGTAATGTACATCATATATTTTTTTTTAGTTTTATCATCTGAAGTTACGGGGGGGGGGGGGGGGGAAATTTTACCACTTCGGAAGTGTCTCTCGCGCAAACTATTCACTTTAGAAAAAAAATATATTAGAAAGCTCAATATCATTTTTGAAGACATATCCATAGATACCCCACACGTATGGGATTGATGAAAGTAAAAATTTTGAGTTTCAGTTCTAAGTATGGGGAACCCTAGAATTAATAGTTTTTTTTTCTATTTTTGTGTGAAAATCTTTATGCGGTTCACAGAATACATCTCCTGAGTCTATAAAATGAAAAGGCTACTAAGTAGTTTACAAAATGTCGTGAATCCAAGCAAACCGCAGCCAATATCCTAAATTACGTAATACCGTAACTATTTATCCGTGCGTAACCTTAAGCCACAGCTTATGGCGCTATTTGGAGCGCTTTTCATACAAAAAAGAGAGTAAAGAGAAATTATTCTCGCACAGAACTACTTATTCTTCAATCCTGCATTTTAGTTAAAACTAAGACCGACGGTTTTGAGTCGCGTCGCTTATGAGACCTAGACACAAAGCCCGATGAACAGAAGGCCCGACCAATATCATACAATTATTTAAACAGTGCCCTCATTGTGGAAGAGAGTTTTTATATTTTTCGTTATATTTATTTTGGAGAAAAAACAGACAATAGCGTATAAGGTCTAAATGAATAGAGTTAAATTAATGTGCTTAACACTACCTCCATGTACATTTCTCGCTTAGAGTTAGAAAATAGGGATTGATTACGCAAGCAAGAATAAAGAAGACAAACTCAATACAATGCACCTCAAAATAAACGGTCCTAAAAAGCCAGTTTTCATTTCTGAGACACTTACCTTTAAAACGCAAAAGGTATATTATCACGCTCGTCAGTTTGCAAATGAATACGGGTATAGCTACTGCTGGACCTCTAGGGGCACAGTCTACCTTAGAAAAGCCGACGGACAGTCTTTTGTCCGCATCGATGGTCAAGAAGATCTGGAGAAATTGAAGAAAAAAGATTGACTATTTTATAAAATATTATTGCATGTTTCAAACCTAAACTGCATGCTAAAAGTTATCATCATACTTGTTTTGTCTTGTAACGTTTTAATCATGTACTTAGTTGGATTTAACACTCGTTATATGCTTACTGCACCTTACACTCGTTTACACACAAACACATTTACATACCTATTTAATTACTCACCTACCTGGACTCCCATTCTTAAACTGTGTCACCATCGTCTCAACTATACAATTCGATCCTAACACTAAGATTGCTTCGCAAATTGATGAATTCGCAGTATCATCAGCATATCAATGTGATCCAGAGGAGTGTATTGAATATCTACCGAACGTTTCAAAGAGCATCAGAATTCTTACGCAAAATATTCGAAGTATTTCAGCAAATTTCTCAGGGTTTCTTTTGCTACTTTCGCGGCTTGTAGTGGATATGGATATATTGGTACTGACTGAGTGTTGGCTCTCGTTAAACCAAAACATCCCGTCCCTTAGTGGTTATGATTATTATACTACAGGTCAAAACAAAAATCAAAATGACGGAGTAACTGTTTACATAAACAAAAACATCGATAACGTTACCGTTTCTGAACCGGGTTTAGCAGAAGCAACCTGTCTTCTCATAAAAATTAAGAATGAATTGGGAATCTTAGCTATCTATCGTCCACCTTCATTCAAGGATGTTACTAAATTCCTACAATCACTAGAACCAATTCTACTAACACTCCGAACGTTTAAAACGATTGCTATAATAGGAGATATAAATTTAGACATCACTGATGCAAATGTGGATAGTAATACTAGTGATTATTTAAATGTTATTGCTAGTCAAGGGATTTTGCCAGCACACAACTTTCCAACCCACAACAAAACGTGTCTTGATCATGTCATATTGAAAAGCAATCTGACCGCTACCACAATAGTTGTGAATTCTACTGTTACTGACCATGCTGCTGTAATACTTAGTCTAATTAAACCTAAGCTGGATTACTGCAATAAATCTGTGACCAAAATCAATCATAGTAAACTGGCAATTGATTTGGAAAATTGTGACTTCTCGCCCGTTTACACTTCTGACAATCCGAATTCCTCATTTGGATACTTTTTGAATTCAATTAATAGAGCTATTAGAATGAACACTGTTACATCATCAGTCCCCCATAGGCTAAAAATTAGGAAGCCCTGGATCACCTCTGGTTTACTGAGATGTATGCGTAACAGGGACAGAATGTATAGACAAACTAGGCTATCGCCTCATAATGAGACCCTTAAGCTAACATACAAGAGGTATCGAAATTTTTGTTGTAATATTCTAAAAAAGGTGAAGAAGCAGTATGAAAAAGAACAACTGGAACTAGCTGGTTCCAATATGAAGAAGCTTTGGAATGCTATCAATGAAATAATACACGCTAAGAAAAGTAGTGCTCCGTCCGTAGATCTTTTAGCACTTAAATCTTCTTTTACTGAATCAACTAATCATGTAAACTCGTTTTTTGTTGGTGTAGGTAGAACACTTGCTAGTAAAATCCACCCGTCAAATAGTTGTGTGAATAATGACTCTTGCTACAATACATCTCAATCCTTTGTTCTTTTAAGTACGGATGAAGAGGAAGTTGAGCGTATCATCGATTCCTTACGTACAAATTGTGCCGTGGGCATTGATGGTATCTCTACTTCCTTTTTAAAACAACACAAACGTATCCTAATACCACCACTTACCTTCATTATTAACCAATGTCTGAGCTCTGGTATATTCCCGGATGAGATGAAAAAAGCACTAGTACATCCTATATTTAAGGCGGGGGAGAGAGACCGTATCAATAACTACAGGCCGATCTCAGTTTTAACCAGTATATCTAAGGTCCTAGAGCGTATTATCAATAGCCGCCTAATCAATTACTTAGAGGGCAGTAAGCTCTTATCTGATCGTCAATATGGATTTCGTGCAGGTAAATCTACAAATGAAGCGGTTCATACGTTGACTAACTTTGTCGTTGAGAACTTAGACTGTAGGCAAAAATGTATTGCTATATTTCTAGATTTGGCAAAAGCATTTGATACGGTCTCAATCCCCTTACTTTTAACAAAACTGGAACGCCTAGGTATACGTGGATTGCAGCATAAACTCTTTCAGTCTTACCTTACAAATAGAGTCCAATGCGTCAAAATTGGTGACTACATCAGTGAAGAAATGTCTGTGGAATATGGAGTACCGCAAGGAAGTGTCCTCGGACCAACGCTTTTCTTGGCATATATTAACGACCTGTGTAGACTGGAACTCATAAATGGAGAGTTGATTTCTTTTGCCGATGACACTGCTTTGATATTCTCGGCCGAAACGTGGGAGGAGACGTTCAAAGTTGCACAGATGGGTTTTAATAAGGTGATAAATTGGCTCCATGATAATGTATTGACGCTAAACGTTGAAAAAACTAAATATATTACTTTTACAATTAATAATACGACACAACCTGAAACCTTTCAATCAACAATCATAGCTCACTCAACTATTTGCAATAACTCTTCTGACTGCGACTGCTCTACGCTAGCAAGGACTGACTCTATTAAGTATTTAGGAATTTTGATTGATAAAAATCTTACGTTTAGACCGCATATCACTTTACTTACTACTAGAATTCGAAAACTTATATACATTTTTAAAAATTTACGAAATGTAGCTAATTCTAAAATAATGAAAACAGTTTATTATACACTCTGTCAGTCCTTGTTGACATATTGCATTTCCGCCTGGGGTGGTGCTGCGAAATCTAATATGCTTCCTTTGGAAAGAGCTCAAAGAAGCGTTTTGAAAGTCGGTGCATCTTTGCCATTTCGTCATCCCACTACGGAACTTTATAAACTATGGGAAGTATTGACGGTGCGTCAACTTTTTGTTTTCGCCTTAATCTTAAAACAACACACTGCTCTGGATACAGATCTCTTAACACTAAACCGTTACAAACGTCCAAATCGAGGTGACATTGTCCCAACAAAGGCTATAACGTGTAAGACTACTTTTGGGCAAAGATTCTATTACTTCCTAGGTCGTTTTTTGTACAACGCCGTTAATAAAAAGATTAATATAGTTAATAAAAATATATTTGAATGTAAAAAAATAGTACGTAATTGGCTTCTTAATTTAAACTACACAGAAACTGAAAATTTACTTCGACCAATACAATAATATTATACCCAAGGCTCATATATACATATACACACACATACACACACACTCACACACACACATATTCCGATGAGTATTTTATCCAACTATTATGTCAGATTTTATTTTTGTTTTTGTTTTAGTAGTTCATTTATTCTCATTTGTTTTCTTACATTTATTTTTGTTACTTTCAATCAGTATTTTAATTGAACCGCGGTTCAGATACCTATGCTTGTATATTGTTATTTCAGCGTCATTCTAGGAAGAATGCTGGTGTTTTAGCACAGGATTTAACCTTTTAAAACACTGGCAGATCATTTAAATCAATGTGCTTTATCTTTAACGAACCTAGTTTTAGATACCTAGCCGTAAGAAAAACTTTTGAATGAATAAATTTATTTATTATTTATTATTACTGCAAAGATAAGCTTCATAAGCCATATAAGGGCACATCAGCGCCGTAACCCTTTTTAAGGAGTCGACTGCAGTCGCTATGGCCGAAAACGGTCGGATGATGATGATTTGTGGTCTTAAAAAACTATTTAACTACAAGTTGGGTTTGCGCACCGAGAGTTCCAATGTGCTTATCTCATGTAAATATTACAGGAAATAATTAGGTAGGTACCTATCTCCAAGGTAGAACGTTTTTTTGAACGCTCCTGAAAATAAACATAATTAAAGAAGGTCATTAAGTTCCTTTTTATGATCGTTTTGAGATTTTTTTGCTGGATTCTCAATAAACGTTCTACGATTATTATGTAGATATTTTTTCTGCAGTTGGTAATACCTTAATTTTGTAGGTAATCCAGGATTTACACTGTGTAAGCGTCGGATGGTAAATGTTTTTTATATTATTTTTTATTTAAAGTAAGTCCTCTTTTTTTAAAGTCGGTTAAGAAACAAATAAAAAACCTATTCGGACTGTAAAAGTAATTTTTCATGTGATACCTCACTTAACCCTATTACTACACATGAACTCATTTCGGCCCTATTTGCAATGAAAATAAAAATAAATATTCTAAAAATTTATACTTATTTGTTATTATTAAAATATTATTATATATAGTTACAGAGACATACAGATGTAACAGACACGCACCGTTCTTATTGTTATAATTGACACAATTGACTCTAAAATATTATAGCTATTCAAGTCGCGAGTGAATATTATAGGCTTCTTCTGGACAAGCTCGTTCCATCGTCGACTTCATCTCTATCCTCAAGACTAGGTCGAGGTCAAGAGTAAGCCTATTGACAATAAAAATAAAATGAACTAAATGGGAAACGCGCTTTGCTGTCTTATTATTGTCAAACTATCCAACCAATATGCATGCCAATTTCTGGTAAGACATGAGGACTATATGTATATAATGATGACCATCTATTTTTTCACCATGTTTTATGCAAATAAATTTTCATTTCATTTCATTTCAATAAGACTACCTACAGGTGGCCCAACTGCTCATTTAGCACTTGTGACATAAACAATCTAGAATCTAGATGCTTACACAAGGTTGTCAGCAGTCAGCATGTCAGCAACTCTTTCCTTGCGCTCTAAGGTAAACAAAAGACAACTAGAAAATTACAAACTATATCTATTCTATTACACAAGAAATATTTTATATAAATATATTTATATATTTGTAATCGGTTTGTCAAAAACGGCTTCAAAGTTTCATTGAATTCAACGGGGGTCAAGAATGAGGAAAAATCGCTGGGAAAATGCGTTATTTCCGTTTTTAAAGCGCGTTTCAGATACCCTATAGCGCCATCTGTCGGTGGGCTTTTCGGTTAAAATTATACAGAAAGAAACTCGCCTGGGTACTACCAAAACACATTTAATTATGTTACGCAATCGCAGTTAATAAACCTAGGGTGTCATTCAAAGACATTTCTCTCGCACGGCGCCAGTAAAATCCAGTCTTACCTTGGTCTAGCACGGTTATAAGTAAGAACTTCATTTATTCTTGGTCTATGCCGGTGATAATAAAAATGTCATGTTGAGTTACAGGTACTTATGACCAGTGACAGAGCTAGATCAAGGTTAGACCTGGGTTTTGCTGGCCCCGTACCAGTGAAACGTCTCTGAATGACACCCTTAGAGCAACGGAAATAAATTTGCAGTTCGATGATGGTGACAAGAGAGCGCTGCCCTGTAATTATATCAATATTATATGCTCGGTAAGTGTCAAATTCTGAAAGCAGCGTTGTCACTTCCGTATTTATTCAACTGCCAAGTCTGTTGATCCTTGTCGGTGTATCCGAAACGGCAGAAAGTTTATTTAGGCTCGAGCTGGCATTTCGCAGACGAAAGGTAGCCGCGCATTACAGTCACGAGTCCTGATGTGCAGCCGGTTGTTCTCGTAGAGGAAAATAACCCCGCAGTCATGGTTGTCATTTCCGTATTTCTCTCCGCGGTTCCAACGTTGGAAACCTGCATCTTCTAGCTGCTGACCTACAGATAGGTAAAAATAATAAGTTAGTACTTTCACCTAAAAAAAAATAATTACAAATAAAAATATCTATGCTCGTAGCCAAACTTAAAAAATATAAAACAAATAAGTATACTATCAGGAAACCGCCAAGTAACAGACGGCGTCAAGGCCGACCACGGCGCAGATGGCGCGATGAACTCGACGCTTTCTGTAAATACTGGCAACAAGAGGCTCAGAGTAGAGACCAGTGGAAGGAACGGAGGGAGGCCTTTGCCCAGCAGTGGGACAGAAATGGCTAATAAGATAAGATAAGTAGGTACATTAAAAAATAACCCTTGTTCTCGATCTAACCTTTTATGGGACTGGCGGCGGTCTTACAAAGGAAGAAAGATATGAGTGGAATACTTTGTTTAGCGACAAAAAAAACCGGTCAAGTGCGAGTCGGACTCGCGCGCCGAGGGTTCTGATATACCTATAGTATTTTTGGAAGCAAAAAGTCCATTTTTAGAACCGCAAAACTAAATTTGTTGTAAAGGTTTTTTTGCAGATTTATAAAAAACTGTGCAACTTAGAAAGACCGTTTTATTTTTGCTGTAATATTTACATAAACTTCTATCGACTGTAATTAATTCAGATTTTTCCTTTCACTAACTTCGGATATAAGGGGGGGGATGGTATATTTTTTTGACGTTTTTAGGGTTCCGTACCTCAAAATAAAAAAAACGGAACCCTTATAGGATCACTTTGTTTTCCGTCTGTCTGTCTGTCTGTCTGTCTATCAAGACCCTTTTTCTCACGAACGAGAAGAGGTTGAAATTAAAAACGAATATTAGGGTCCACACACCACACAAGATCTGAAAATTTAAATTTTTTACAACGACGCAATCAAAATCTTTTTATGTCCTCATCTCCATACATTTATGCAAAAAAACAAAACCTACAGGGTACTTCCCGTTGACCCAAAATTATAAAATTTGGCAAGAAGCTAGGTCTCATAGTACAAATAAAGGAAAAAGTCTAAAATCATTAAATATTTAAATTTTTCTCACAACTAATACTAAATAATTAAGGTGAGCTCCCGTTTGAAGAACTTTTCTATAAAAGAGGGGTCAAGTTGGATGGTCGCGGAGTTTTTAAAATCAAAGAGCAAAAGCTTTTAGTATATCATATGGTAGATAGGTACGGAACCCTTAGGGCGCGAGTCCGATTCGCACTTGGCCGGTTTTTTTTATCGTAACTTGAAAACTAAGAGTCATAAAAAAATTCAAAAATATATTTTAGAATGTACAAGTAAAGCCCTTTCATATGATATCCCACTAGACCTATTAACGACTATTTCAAATTTCGCCCCCCCTTCTATTTGTGGTCCCCTTACATTACTAATCATATTTTTAGGGTTCCGTACCTCAAAAGAAAAAAACGGAACCCTTATAGGATCACTTTGTTGTCCGTCTGTATGTCTGTCTGTCTGTCTGTCTGACAAGACCCTTTATCTCACGAACGGGTAAAGGTATCAGGTTGAAATTAATACCATATATTAATATCCATGAACCACACAAGATCTGAAAATTTCAATTTTTTACAACGACGCAATCAAAAGATATGGAATTTTATGTCCTCATCTCCATACATTTATTCAAAAATGCAAAACCTACAGGGTACTTCCCGTTAACCTAAAATTATGAAATTTGGCAAGAAGCTAGGTCTCACAGTACAAATAATGGGAAAAGTCTGAAATCATTAAATATTACAACTTTTCTCACAACTAATGGTAACCAATTGTGGTGAGCTCCCGTTTCAAGAACATTCATATAAGAGAGGGGTCAAGTTGGATGGTCACTGAGGCGATTTTTGTTTTAGTTCTATTTAAAAACGGGAACACTTACAAACTTGAAAATTGGTATGTTTATAGTGCATAAGTTATAAAATAACAACAAATAATAAAATTTGGTCAAGCGCGTGTCGGACTCAAAAAATCTAGCACATTATTTTACTGAAATTTCAACTAATACAATTATGTTCATGTGGTGGTACGGAACCCTCAGTGCGCGAGTCCGACTCGCACTTGGCCGTTTTTTTTTTTAATTTTTTTATGTATAATTACGTTGGGCAACCATATTCTAAAACTATTCCAAATTTCATGTCGGTTGCTGAGATATACAGGTGTGACAGACAGACAGACCGACAGACAGACAAAGTCGCACCATAAGGGTTCCTTTTTCAACATTTTGGTATTGGAACCCTAAAAAATTTACTTAAAAACTAAAACATGGCTGCTGACGTAAAAGTAGTACATAAAGAAATAAATTTCCCCACTAAAGGCTGTGATGTGCCATTATAAACTTATTTCTCTTAAGGTGATTCGAAATTATACCCACTTTGTAAAAAAGTATCTGATATAATTATTGGAAACTGCCCTATGACGCACCTTTATATTTTTTTTACATAGCTAATAGGTACTAGTTTGGTGATAACCATTGAAAGGATAAATAATTTTCTGAAAATAGTTTAATACCTTCGAACTTTATTTCTTAGTCTAACGCACTCTTACAATTTTTACATAGCCTATCCTGATGAATAAAATGATACCAAAAAAAACCGGCCAAGTGCGAGTCGGAATCGCGCACCAAGGGTTCCGTACCACCACATAATCATAATTGTATTAGTTGAAATTTCAGTAAGTTAATGTCCTATATGATTTGAGTCCGACACGCGCTTGATCAAATTTTATTATTTGTTGTTATTTTATAGCTTATGCACTATAAACATACCAATTTTCAAGGTTGTAAGTGTTCCCGTTTTTAAAATAGAACTAAAACAAAAATCGCCTCCGCGACCATCCAACTTGACCCCTCTCTTATATGAATGTTCTTGAAACGGGAGCTCACCACAATTGGTTACCATTAGTTGTGAGAAAAGTTGTAATATTTAATGATTTCAGACTTTTCCCTTTATTTGTACTGTGGGACCTATAGCTTCTTGCCAAATTTCATAATTTTAGTTCAACGGGAAGTACCCTAAAGGTTTTGCTTTAGTGCATAAATGTATGGAGATAGGACATAAAATGCCATATCTTTTGATTTCGTCGTTGTAAAAAATTTAAATTTTCATGTCTTGTGTGGTTCATGGACCCAAATATACGATTTTAAATTCAACCTGATACCTTTACCCGTTCGTGAGATAAAGGGTCTTGACAGACAGACAGACAGACGGAAAACAAAGTGATCCTATAAGGGTTCCGTTTTTTCTTTTGAGGTATGAAACCCTAAAAACACTGATATCTATTCAGTAGTTTAGGAGCTGCAGTGGTACGTACATAGGCTGCCTAATACATTCATTACACTTCCTTTTTTGCTCCGCTTCCTTTTTGGCTCCACGCAATCATGTAAAAATTACCTTTAACAGTATAAAAGTCACTCCCGTGGAATATTCTTCGGAACCCGCTGAAGTAGTCAGTATCTATACAGTTGGGAAGGAAACGCGTGACGATCTCAGCTTCAGAATCACTTTCTGGCGAGACGAGCAGCCCGCCTTCCATAATACAAGTCTGCCAGGCCTCTAGCCATGACACCTCATGTTTGTTTAACTTGTAACACTTTTTGGCTTCTTCGGAGTATTTGTAACCTGGATAAGAATCAGAGTTATTTTTGATACGGTTAGAATAGGCTTTAGTAATATATACTTGACTAGCTGGTGCCCGCGACTTCTTCTGCGCAGGTTTATAAATTGTAGCCTACGTGTTATTCTGATGTATAAGCTATATCATTGTAAAGTAACATTAAAATCCATCCAGTAGTTTTTACGTGAAGGGGTAACAAACATTCTTCCATACATACATGTTCACAAACTTACGCGTTTATAATATTAGTAGGATTTCAAAAGATTGTATTTATTGCAGATCCTATACTTTTAAACGAGCAATATTTTCGATGAAATTTAATATACGGTGAATTTCGGGGGCAATTAATCGATCCAGCTTACGTCTCGTAAAATCATTGTTGTTTGTGTTGTCGTTTCTTGAAAAAAGCGTCTTTCCGAAACCTTACAGTGCCATCTGTTGAAGAGTAGTAGCATTGCTTGCTTACTCGGTGATACTTGAATATTAAAGGTCTTGTAATATTATTCATTATTAATCGTTACTTAATAATATTATTTTTTAAGAGCTTATTTAAGTTTAAAATTAGGCAAGAATTGCTTATTTAGGTTGGTTATTTTTTCTACTCCATACTAGATGACGCTGTATGTGATTATACAGAGCATAGCTCGGTCGATTGCAATAAATACAATCTTAATGAAAGGATAGTCAAAATGAAGTGAAAAATCAAAGCCTAACAAATTTTTTAAAGATATTCGCGTATAATAAGGTCTTAGTTTACACTTAGGTTACAATATTTACAAGAAAAACGCAGAAAACACGTTAATTAAAGATTTTCTTTGTTTTCAGCTTCGTTAAAAATATAAAGGTTATGCAATTTGTTTAAAATATGTTTTACTTTGCCAAATTAGAAAGCAAGAATTAATTTGAACATCTTACCGAGGTCAATCGTACCGCACGGCTTCTCATCCACTTTTTTGCAGACAAAAATTCTTTTAGTCTCTGGTTCAGTGACGCAGGATTCTGGTCTATATTTTCCTGTCTCCATGTCCATGATTATGCAGTTTTGACCCTCGTGGATTGTCTGGTCTTCTAATATTGGAATTGGTGTGATACTACCTTTAATGGGCACAATTTATGGATTTTTATACGAAAAATTGCAATGAAAAGGTAATAACTTTCCTATACGTTGTTCAATAGTGTAAATCCAAACATACTTTATTCAATTTGTTTTATGTTTTCTGTCTTTAAAAGTTTACTATTAGGGTTTCTTTCCACCAGAGCTGTGCGCTAGGTTGTTTAATGCTTAACTGTGTGCTGAAAAAAGAAATAACCGATATGATGGCAGTTTTCGAGCACAGCGTCAGTTTACTATTATCTAATCTGTGGCGCAGCGCTAAGTTACAAAATATGGAGAAATTCTGCTGGTTAATTTTTTTACAGCTTACTTACAGGTTAGCTTCCTAGCACAGGTCTGGTGGAAACGCACCCTAATATCCAAACTGGTAAACGTGTGGCTGCATCCTTATAGCTGTTATGCAGGTCGTTCACATATTACGGTTGGCAATTTTCTGCCAAGCGAAATATATATAAATAATCAACAAAGTGGATCAAACTGGACTTCCCGACAATTTAAATAAAATAAAATATAGTGTGGTTAATTAAAAGAAGAATACGAATTACAAACAGAACTTACCATCTACAGTAGCAAACATTCCTTGCCCAATTTCATCATGTATCCCTACAATCACATCCGTCGTGTTTGCAGCCTCTAATAGATGCGCGGTTAAAATCTTGACTATTTTCCATTCATTGGCTTCTTTAGGGTAAAATAGTTGGGCTCCCTCATTTTCACAAGCTATAAATGCTAAGTTAAAAGACACGCCATTTATGTCCCAGTGAATTTTGTAATTAGCGTCGTATTCCGCAATAAAAGTATAATCATTGCGATAGAAATTCGTGTGGCGGGCTGTTGTTAGGGAAAAAGCTGGAGGAAAAAGTAAAGATACAAAATCATCAGTTTAGTAAGCTAAAATTAATAAAATAATAATGCCATCTACCTACTTACCCGTAAAAAATAAAACGAGCTTGAACATGTTGCCAGGAGAGTACGTGACAGACTACAGTTCTATTAAAATAGTTAAAGTATACACCACTAGTGTTATCAACGGTTTTGATTACCCTTACATACAGAGCTTATTGTTAGTTGATATTTCGGGTAATAACCAACTTCACAGTGTGTTCATAGTCACAAATGAAAACTTCAATGAGAATGCATAGAAAAATCATCAAAGTATAAAACAAAGTCACTTCGGTGTTTGATATTCCAAATGGTCATAAGTTGCAGAAACGAGAGTTGTCAAAGTTTGAAAGCAGGTGCCGATTTACCTGACAAGGATTATAAAGGCAGACATAATTTTTTTTTTATTTGCATGTCTCATTTGTACCACCAGGGGTACTTGTGGGACGGATTTGGTCCAGTGGTACAAATCCAATGGTACAAGTGATCCTGGACGGTGGCTTTCTATAGTCGTAAAATCTAGAGCGCGTTTCACATAAGAGTTCCTTTTCCGTCATATTGGATTTCATATAAAATGTATGACAACCAACATGACGAGAAGGTAATACTTATTGTGAAACGCGCCTAGTGAAATAGATACAATAAAAGTGTATGAGGTTGACATTGGTGTAAATTCTGGCAGATCGAAATTTAGTGTAGCCAAACACCTGCTTATCTTTCCGACGCGAAGACTTCCGCTCATTACGCTCTCAACGCTTTTTATATTCCCTATGACACGTCTGGCGAAATTTCCCAAAGATGTTTGAGTAGCAGCACTATTCCTGCTAAGGATGGACCCATAAGCGTATCCCTTTCTTGCGAGGGACCCCCATACTAAAATGTATGGATTTTTATCAAATCCTAAAAACGTAAAATTTTTATCTTTCTCTCTAAGAAATATGTGACATGGGACTAAAAATGTTACTACCACAGTTTTCTGGTGAAAACACATACCATTCAGGAAAAAAACGGTGTTAAAAATCACACATAAAATGGCTATTACGGATTATTTACGCTTCCGTTTTTGTATTAATGATCAATTCACAAGTAAAAAGATATATTTTTTCGCAAACAAAGTTTATACTAAAACATTAGACTTTTTAAGATTTCTTGACTTTTGTAAAACTTAACTGAGTTTTTTGACCCACTAGTATGGGAGACTGGGATAAGCTTTACACTTCACTAGCTCATACAGAATATTTATATGACGGACTCTATAGTCTTTTTACTCTGAGGAATTCTCACTGGTCTTGACAGATTTTTCGGTCACAGCACTTTCCACGTCGGAATTTCTACACTAAACTTAAACTTAATTTGACAGGTGTAATAGTTTTGCTGTCTCTGTTATTATTTATAAGCAAAAAAGAGGCGGCAACACTTTAAGCCATCAATAGGGAGTTTCCTTGACGTCTGTCAACTACGTATTAAGTGTCGCTGATTGGTATGCTAATCACTGATGTTAATTTTTTTTTGAAATATATGGAATTTTTTACAAGACAAATGTTACAGGCATTTAACAGGAGCAATCAAACTGACTTAATCATTTTCATACCGATTACATGGTGGCAATATGGTGGTTTTTCCTCGTGCTGATTTGCAAAACCATCCAGTAGGCATTTCAAAAGATGGTGGAAAACACCCTATTTTAAATATTTGGAACAGATAATTTCTTTCGGAATTTTAGAGTTGAATTTCTTTGGAGATAAAAAGACCATCCCATAGGTAGTACCACCATCTCTTATCAAAGGAAGCTATTATTAAGTGGCGAGCTTAGGTCAAATACTATGATAAAATATGTTCGCCGTTAATCATTTCATTTATCTTGACTACTTTTTATGCTCCATATTAAGTGTTTTTGTTGCATATATATATATCTCCTCTAAGTACTTAAACTTTCATGTTACAATGTATTTTTGTAATTAGATGTCTGATATGAACCACGATAGCCTGACGATAGCCTTGTTGCCTAATTTTTGTGCCTTGTGCACATTCCATATATTGTAAAAACTAAAAATTGTGAGTGTGAATTATGTGATTTACATAAATATACCTACAGTTGAAATAATGTTTGATTGAATGAACAAACAGTAGAAAAATAAAATAAGGTTAAGAATCGTTCGTTTTGCATCGTGATGTTACACACTTTTATGCTCACTAAAAACTTAACTGCTACGCAACCTAAAATTACTTGTAACAATTAAATCTTCACGTAGACTTGTTGAAAATTTAGCTAATTTGGCTTAAAATGTTATAATTGAATACATTTTTAGGTTTTCGATACCAAAATGGTTAAAAAAGGAACCCTTATGGTGCGACTTTGTCTGTCCGTCTGTCTGTTGGTTAACAACCACTCGTACTATCGACTTGAAATTTGAAATAGTTTTGGAATATCAACCATATTCCAAATCTATTTCAAATTTCAAGTCCAATAATGGCACATGAAATAATAAGAAAATATTTATGATTGTTAATGTACAGGGGGCCCAAATAGAGGGGTAAAATTTTAAAATTGTTGTTACTAGGTCGAGTGGAGTATCAAATGAAAGGGCTTTACTTATAAATTCTAAAATATATTTTTGTATTTTTTTGCGACTCATTAGTTTTCAAGTTATGATGAAAAATTTAAAAAAAATACCATCCCCCCCCCCCCTCATCGCCGAATTCTGTAATGAAATGAAATGAAATATATTTATTTGCACGCAAACACGGTATGTGTAAAAGGAAAAATCTGAATAAATAAAGCCCATATTATAAAACGATCTTTCAAAGTTGCACAGTTTTTTTGAAATCTGTAAAAAACCTTTACAAACAAATTTAGTTTTGCGGTCCTATAATTGACTTTATTGCATTCAAAAATACTATAGGTATATTGGAACCCTCGGCGCGCGAGTCCGACTCGCACTTGACCGGTTTTTTAAAGATGACGGTAAATTGTTAAACAGTTGCGCACCCTCATAAGTGAACATTCGCTTTTTATAGTTCGTTTCAAAAGATTTCGGACCTCCTTGCTTCGCTTGGGTTCGTTCTATGCTAGCTTGCCCGTTTACATACATTTTTGGTTTGGGTAAGTGAGATTGATGTATGGATGGATTTATGTAGGTTTTGTATAAGTTTGCACGTGTGGTAGGTGTAAAGTAGTTTAATGTTCATAAGGTTCGTTTCTTTGTATATTTCATAGCAGGTGTTAGATAAGCATACTCGTAGTGGCATAACATTTTAATAAGTTTGTTTTGTACATAGTTTTGTACAACTTGCAATTCGGACAGCTTGATTTTGTGAGCACTACACCCCATAGAACAGTGAGATACTTAAGTTGTGATTTAACTATGGAGTTATATCTTCTCTATATTATAAAGGGAGAAGGTGACTGCAGTCAGATAGACCTCATAAGGAACCTGCATGCCAAATTTGAAATCTCTAGAACCAGCGGCTTGGGCTGTGCGTTTATATGTCGACATATAAACGCACAGCCCAAGCCGCTGGTTCTAGAGATTTCAAATTTGGCATGCAGGTTCCTTATGAGGTCTAGCGAGGTGCATTAAGAAAGGATTATTCAAAATTCAACCCCTTTGGGGGTAAAACAGGGGTTCTAAGGTTTTAAAAGGTAACACATCAACGAAGTAACGTCAAAAAATCACTGGGCGATTTGAAATCGAGTGGAGAACACTCGATAAGATATCATTAATACGATTGTAAGTCACCGGTGATTATCAAGAATGAGACTTTTGGGAAATGTGTGATTTTCTCTTTTTTGAGTGATATTTTATCGCCCGGTGATATTCAGTAATTGAATCCCTGGGTACGATTGTTTAGTGACAACAGTGACAGAGAAACAGGAAGATTAAAGTTTTAGTACCTATTTGTAAAAAAAGTTTTATATATATTTGTGAAATATATATTTGTAAAATTTATAAAAATTACAGTAAAATTTTCCTACAACGACGCCATCTATCAAGAAAAGGGGAACTAGATTTTTTTTTAAACCGGCTCATTAGGACGAAGTTGAAAGTGTCATTCCATAATAAACATGATCAAGTATTGATTTTTTGTAGAAGTTCCACGAGTATAATGTTCGTTATCAATTTTATTTATTACTTTGTATCTTCACACACAAGGTTATCACAAAGTTAGACATGAGATCATACAATGCCCTAGGGTTGACTAGAAATTTCTTGCCGCAAGTACCTTAAAAACACATACAATATTTTGGTTCTAGTGGAACAACCCTTTTATTAATTTTTGCAGAGCAATAAAATATTACCGTAAGATACCTTGAATAGAGGTTCTCAGACATGCAAAGTTTCATCATAATCGTTACAGCCATTTCCGAGACAGTTGTAATTTAGAATTTTTATTGTATGACAGCCACCTACAGCAAATTTTGACCTGTCCATAATTAAACTGTTCGATCAGAGTGAGCAATTTGTTTGGAGAGGTAATTTTTTTTACATTTTACGAAAATGTTTCTTTGGGAAAGTTGATCAGTTTCGTTAACTGAGCACGCCCGTTCGTGCAGAACGTTGAACATACGACAATGACGGGTAGGTGGGGTCGTCTGCTACTTACTCAGCCCCCGAGCTCAGCCCCAATGATTCAAATCACCAAAGTTGCCAGTTTTATAATTTTTTTATGAAGTTGAAGGAGGTTCAAAGTTTAAGAAGCGATGAAATTCGAAAAAATTCAAAAATTCAAAATAAATAAATCGATGGCGCCAAGGTGAAATCATTGGGGCTAAGTACAATGTAGCAATCGACCCGGTCCGAAATCTTTGGTCGACCCCACCAACCCGCCATTTTCGTATGTTCAACGTTCTGCCTTACAAATCCGAAAAAGATTGTATTTTGTTTTTTATTATATCAAAGTAGTATTTGCGTTTCTTCGGTCGAAAAATAATAGAATCTACAAATTAAAGCATTCAGTATGGAATATCCTGGCGAAAGCAAGTCTCTAACAAATGTATCTAGTAATTCCGTGGCTATTCGGGTTACACTCGTGGTACGGCGACGTGACTTCACTATGTATGTATACGATGACATAATGTAATGCCTTCTTCTAATTTAGGATACAAGTTTCTCTTCGAACAAATGATCTCTTATAAATTATACAGTCATAAAACTGATCAAGTTCTTGGGTCTCAAAATAATAGATAGATAGATGAACACTTTATTGCACACTAAAAAACAAATTCAAATAACAATAATTAATTACAAAAAGTGAGCAAAAGCGGTCTTATCGCTGTAAGCGATCTCTTCCAGACAACTCTTGGGGAAGAGGAATCCATCAAAGATAAACGAGTAGGAAGTGCAGTGTAAAAAGATAAGAATAATGATATAACAAACCTATAATGTTAAGAATACATAAGAAACATCGAATAATAAAATAATACATACATTAGTAATATATAAATACATACACATATATATACATATATAACAACATACATATACGTAAATATATAACACTAAATACATACTACATACATATTATAAATAGATCAATTTATAAAGCTATTTGCAAACCGTTTGAGAAAGGAGATGCTCGTGTACTAATATTAATCGTTTTGGAGTGACGAATGTCCTGTGGCAAAGCATTCCACAAGTAAGTGGCCTTAACTGTAAATGAGTCATTGTAATATCCCGACCGACGAACGGCGCCCTTAAGACGTTATCAGACGTAGAACGGAAGTGCGCGTATGCATAAAATAGTCTTACCCTTAAAAACCTTGCGCCGCCGTCAATAGAAGATTTGATATTGGTCGACAAAAAACTTTTCTCCCTACTATACGAGTACCAACTAAAATGATACAATAATAACCATGTGAAATCCATTTTTTGACTAATCGTAAGTTCAAACTGAAATACCTGTTAGCACATGACCTTTACTAGATTTATGTCAATCTTATGGGTCGTTCAGCAAATAATAAATATCTAGCAATATACCCAGACAAGCAATGTACGTTATTCTAGTTGATAGTTGAGAATCATCCCACGCCCGCGTTCCTATCGTCCCCAAAGCGTTTATTCGGTGTAACGGGTTTGGAATAGTGGTTATTTGCCGTATTAGACGGAATTCCTACCAGATTGGAGGCCTGACCCTCATCAAGGTGGACACAGCCGTTACATTCAACTATTTCCGATACACTTACTTTGTATTGTAAGTATACCACATAGCTACTTGTACGAACAAATATTCAGGGGTTTGCCCCAGGTATTTATTTATTTACTTCTCTTTAGTTAATTGGATGTTATATTGATTTATATCACAATAAACATTCCGATTATCTCTTAGTTCCCCAATGTACAGCGTTATTTTTTATCTTCCCGGAGGTGGTTCTGCCCATGAAACTGACCAACTTTTTCCAAGGAACATGGGTCGAAACCTTGTCGTATGGACCTCTCAAAGAAAATGTGGTGCAGTTTGTGTGGGAAGTCGAAAAATTTTTCCGGACTTCGACTTTTGTTTCTTAGGAAATGTTGGTCAGTTTTATGGGTAGAACCACCTTTAAAATATTTGGGGTGATAAAAAAGTAACCTTAATGTATAAATACAAAATTGCAAACTTGAAGTCGATTTTCTTTTTATTTCCTGAAAGTTTTAGTAACTAAAAGCTGTTCAGCTAACGATCATGCCCTTTCAGTTTTCGAAAATCCATCCCTTACACCTTGTATAGTTTCGTGGTTGCTTTCGTTTCAAGATTTTACGAATTATCTTAAACAAATTGCCCCTTGAATTTTTTTTAATGGTGTTATTGTTTTCAGACGTACGTTTGTAATGAATAAAATAAGATGGAAAAGTTTTGTTTAAGTTCCCATTACAATTACTATTTCGGAATAAAGTTAAAGCGCTTTTTTCTATGGGATTTTTGTATTTTCGTTCAAAGCTGGGGCGAGCCAGTAGTAAAACCGTACAACTATAATTAATTTGTCTCATATTCAACTCACTCTAGAAATAGTTATCATAAATAATTAAGCGAAATATAAACCCAAATAACAGACATAACCAGTTAGCTGTCAGCTAGTAAATTATGATTTATTGCAGTAATACCTAACACGAGTAATTAGAACTAAGTTATTAATCAGTAAATGTTACACTTGCATAGAGCCATCTATCAAAGAAAATAAACTATTACGTTTGGTAATTACAAGTTACTTGTAGACGTAATTCATTGTGGGTGAGGTTATAATTTATTCAGAATGTTTTTTGGGGTTTGGACCATTGTCTGTGAATAAATAAATTAAATTAAAGCAAATTAAATGTTTTTATAGTTAGGTGGATAATCAGATGACCAATTTGATTTGTCAATGAAATAGAGAGCATAATTATCACTCAGACCATTAAACTTTACAACTTTCCCCAAAGAACATTAAGGCCGAAACATAAAAAAAAATCAGTTCAAAAACTAGAACCCGACTACTGGCAAATCTTGCTCTAAAAAGTATGAAACACGAAAATATTGTCATCTGAAACTGTTATGTACGAACTATGGTATTAAATAAATATTCCTAGTGATGTTCAGATAATAGCCGTGGTCATATTGTTATGCCACTTGGCCATAAAGTTTATGATCGCTTTTTTAGGATAGGTGGCATAACATGACCACGGCTATTATCTGAACATCACTAGGAATATTTATTTAATACCATAGTTCGTACATAACAGTTTCAGATGACAATATTTTCTTGTTTCATACTTTTTAGAGCAAGATTTGCCAGTAGTCGGGTTCTAGTTTTTGAACTGATTTTTTATTTCAATTATTTTGGGGTTGTAAATACATAAAAAAGCTAACAATATATATATTTATAGTATGTGGAGACTTTAATGTTAACATTTTAGAAGAATCCAGTGTGTGCAATAGATTGAAATCTTTGTTCCTATGCTACAATCTTGTGAATCTTTTTTTGGTGCCCACCAGAATATCAGCGTCCTCATCTACTTGTATTGATAACATTTTTACGAATTTAGAACCAGTAGATAAATCAATTATCAATAAGTTGGGCTCTGATCATTCTGGCCAGTTGGCAGTTTTCAAAGTCACGACTAAAAAAGCATTGAAAAAGGATATCACGTGCGTACCTATCAATGAAGGTAGACTTATCCGCTACAAAAGTAGTGTTGAAGAAAAACTGCCAAACTTACCATATTGTGATAATCCAAATAAATTGTATGAGTCTCTATTTACTTTAACTAAAAGTGAATACGATGCAATTTTCAAGGAAAAGAAAATTACTGTAAATGAGAATCTAATGTTTAGTGATTGGGCCACAGTGGGAATACACAGAAGCAGGCTAAGGTTATATGAACTTTACGAGGAAAGAACATATAACAATAGTGATGCATTTGCGCAATTTGTAAAGGATTATTCAAAAACATTCAAAAGGGTTTGTGCTGCAGCCAAATCAAATTTCATTAAAAATAAAATCAAAAATAGTTCCAACATTACGAAAACGACTTGGGAAACTATAAACAGTGAAACTGGAAAATCTAAAGCTCCTCGGAATGACTTCCAGCTTAAGATTGATGATCAGATCATAAGTACAGATATAGAAGTTGCTGAAGCTTTTGAAAACTTCTTTACGGATATTCCAGTTTCAACTACCAAAACCTTGAACTCATCTCCCACTCTTGCCAAATCTTATCTCGAACGACACGTAGATGTTTGCAATGTAGATTTTAAATTCAGTTACGTCAATGCTTTCGTTATAATTAAAGCCTTTAAATCACTTAAAATGAAAAAGACCGCCGATATAGATGGCCTGTCAGTTAAAATTATTAGTGCCGTTATAGAAAGCATTGCACCATACTTATCTAGTATTTTTAATAAATGTGTAGATGATGGTGTTTTTCCTGATTTGATGAAACATAGTAAAATTATTCCGTTGTTTAAAGCTGGTAGTAAATCAGACCCCACTAATTTTAGACCTATTTCTGTTCTACCAACTCTTAGTAAGATATTTGAAAAGATAATTTTAAATCAGGTTCAGAGCCACTTTTATCGCAACAACTTGATGAACCTAAAACAGTTCGGTTTTACCAGGGGTCGCTCAACAGTCGATGCAGGTGTTGAGCTTATTCAAAGTATATTTGACGCCTGGGAGGAGTCAAGTGATGCCATTGGCGTTTTCTGTGACTTGTCCAAGGCTTTCGATTGTGTACATCATGATATTCTTATCAGGAAATTACACCATTATGGAATTAGAGACCAGGCTCTAAGCCTTCTGGAGTCGTATCTAAGTGAAAGGATCCAGAAGGTTGATGTAAATGGGAAAAGGTCACTAGGATCAAAAATTTGTATGGGCGTTCCACAAGGCTCAATCCTGGGACCATTCCTGTTCATTGTCTACATTAACGATTTGCCAAACCTTGTAAAGGACAAGAATGAGATAGTACTATTTGCAGATGATACGTCTTTGATTTTTAAAGTCAAAAGACAACAATCAAATTTTGACGACGTAAATAGTACAATCTCTAATGTAGTTGAGTGGTTCACCGTAAATAATCTTTTACTTAACGAAAAGAAAACTAAGTGTGTTAAATTTGTTTTGCCTAATGTAAAGCCAACTGCTACAAGCCTTTTAGTGAAAAACGATAAATTGAGTCTTGTGGAATCAGCTGTGTTCCTAGGTATTACCTTAGACAACAAATTACAATGGGGACCGCATATTAATAAATTGTCGAACAGACTTAGTTCTGCAGCATACGCAGTGAAAAGAATAAGAGCTCTGACGGATGTAGACACCGCGAGGTTAGTCTACTTCAGTTATTTCCATAGTCTCATGTCATATGGCCTTTTGTTATGGGGTCATGCTGCGGATGCAAACAGCATTTTTTTACTACAAAAGCGAGCTGTTCGTGCAATTTATAAAATGAAGCCTAGAGAATCTCTTCGAAATAAATTTAAAGAAATCAACATTTTGACTTTTGTGTCGCAATACATTTATGAGAATTTAATATATGCTAAACGGAATATACATATTTTTGATAAAAATTGTGACAGGCACAGTGTCAACATAAGAAACAAGAATCAACTTGCTTCTCATGTCAGCCGTATTCACAAAATTAGTAAAACATATAAAGGTCAATGTATACGCTTCTATAATAAGGTACCCACTGATATTGAAAGTTTACCGTTAGATAAATTCAAAACTGTAATCAAGCAGAAATTATGTAAGAAGGGTTATTATAAAATATCAGATTATCTAGAAGAGAAAAATCCATGGGATTAGACTACGGTTCTAACAGGCTAATTCAAAATTAAAACTGACCTATGTATGTTGTATATCAACCTTGTACATTCAAACATATTTAAAAGAGCGCGTGGGTTTTTATTGTCGCTTCTTTTTTTTCCCACAATGGCGCCACATTGTTTGTGAAGCGATGTAGTTTAGCTGACGTCATTAAGAGATTTTAATATCCAACAATGAATAAACGATTTTGATTTTTTTTTTTTGATTTTTTTGAAATGTGCTTACTAAGCTCTTTCATTTGATACCCAACACGGTACGGTTAAAAAAATTTTTTATTAGTCCTTGACTTAATCTGCTCTAGAGGGCGCCACATACAATTAAACAAAATTTCTTGTATTCTATAACCAGCGGATAATTAAGACGCTTCTAACGACACCTCATTTGTCAAAATATGATAAGTAGTTTAGAAGTTATGATGGAACAGATGAACATACATACATACATACATACCGGTCAAAATCATAACCCTCCTTTTTGCCGTAGTCGGGTAAAAAGAACTTTGACCTCCCATATAAACTGCATCAATTGATAGCGTATTTTGTATGGGAGGTCAGATTAGTCTTTTCGTATGTCGACCTATGTTCCTTCGGGAAAGTTGTTAAGTTCCATAGTCTAAATAACATGCATAAATTAGGTCCACTATTTCAGTAGGACCCTATATATGTACTATCGTACGGGCTTAAGAGGTTATTACGTTTTCCTAAATTCAGTCAATTTAATTCTAAATAATGATGACGAATGAGTTAACTAAATATAATCAAATCAAAATCAAATCAAATCAATTTATTTAAGTTTACAAATAATTTGTTTACAAATTCATATGTTAGAGGCACCATAAGTTATACAATCTAGATTAAGTAAGTATGTTTTGCGATGCCCACACTAGGTATTCCTGTGTCGTGGGCATCGTGTGTGAGTATGCGTGATATAAATCATTTTTGTATGTATGTGTTGTAGGTGCGTGGAGTTTGTAAGTATATGATACTAATGTAATGTATGTGCGAATGTTTGATTGGTTAGATATATATAATATATAGTAGGTATAGTTTCCATGCATAGTTATATAATAATATCGTGTCTATCTTTATTTATAACAAATCTTGTTATAAGGAGGTAGGTATTTAAAATTATTTCATTTCGTTGATACGTTTCCGATTCTGTTCAGATAACCGTAGGTTGCCTTTGCAATGCCTTTAAACAATTACTTTTAACAATTCTTCTGTGGCCAAATAGGGTAAATCTAGGAGCCACGTCTTAATTTTTGGTTTCGCTAATCTGGTCGTTAACGATTTAATATCACAGCTAGCTACCACCTTGTTATATATATACGGATTCAAAAATCGACCGAATCTTTGAGGAAAACTAGTAGATACTGGGGCACTAGGTATACAGAATTTCCTACACTTAAGAAGGTCGGTATATGTGGTGGACGAAAGCGTTGACTTATTGGTAGAAAGGACAGTTTTGAGAACGTACAGTAATTACTTACACTTGACTGAATTTAGTGACTGAATTTAGGAAGGTGGTACTAAGCCCACTAATTTAAGTAAATTCTTACATAAAACTACACAACGCAACAACGGGGTGACTTTGAAGACATTCGACAATTTTTTTGTGTAAGTTCCGTTATCGCTATATATATTAAATTTAGATAGGTCTAAGGACATTTGGAGTTGTCAAGTTTTTTTTATTTTATTAAGTTAAACATACTTAGGAAGCGATACGCATAAAAATAATAAATTAAACAAAATTTATGCTAAAAAAATTAAAAGGCATAATTTATGCTTATTTTATATGTAAGTACGTTAGTATATGAGTTCAAAAACATTTAAATTAATACCTACAAAAAAAAACAACAATTCCGAAATTTCCCTAGACCTACTCAAAATTGATCTACGGTACGACTTTCGATAACAGAACTTACCCTTAAAATTTGTCGAATGTCTTCAAAGTCACCCTGTACTATCTCAAAGAAAACGAAAGAAAAAGGTCGGGTGCTTCCATTTTAATTCTATATTGCCACCGATACGTGAAAGCAAAAAAAGAACTTGACCTATGTTTGTTGTTGTGCAAAAGTTGTTTAGATTTGTGTTTTGAGTAACATATTAATGTTTAGGGAGGGGATGAAGCCAAACTTGTTTCCTGCTTTTGGTAATGAACTTAAGTCACCGTGGATGTTGTATGATAATTATATCAAAATTGTTTCTTTCAGAAAATATTTGATACTTAACCCCTTACACACACCCCTTAAAACAAGCAACATTATCAACAAGCAACATTTTCTACAATGTAGCTTGTTGATAACAAGCAACATTTTCTACAATGTAGCTTGTTGATAACAAGCAACATTGTAGAAAAAAAAATTGCTCGAAAAAAGTGTTTCACCTCTCCATAGTAAAGTTGTCACGTGATCTAGTCATTTTGCATGGCAGGGCGAAAAATATATATCGATTAAATTTTTTTTTCCTTCGGGATAGTGGCTTGTTTTCATGAGTAGAATCACTGGGCTTCGGGAGCAAAACCAATACAAATTCACGCTGTATGTGTATTTCTTTAAGTTCTTAATTTAACTTATGTATTTCTATAGCAATTTATTTATGAAAATTCCTGTAGATTATTGGTTCTGATTTATGATCAAAGGTATTTGACTTTGGTGTGTTTCGCAGTATTGAGCTTATTGCAATACGGATATGAGAAAACTACTTATTGTTTATTATAAGAATCAATGTAAAATGTTTTTGAGTTGGTAAAGAGTTTGCTATCTGAATATTTGCCTACCTTTATTCATAGGTCGGTGGTCGACCTTACAACCCACTTAAAAATTAGAAGAAGACTAAATTAATGGGTGCTAGGGCATTTTTTTCGAGTCCAAAGACTTTTGTGCAATATTTGCCTGAAAAAGTACAAGGTACTCCTTATTGCTGACGAAGAGAAGATTTGCTTGCACTGATGTATACTAGTTGGAAGGGATCCCTTGAAAGCCAGTGAAATTACCGGCGTATTAGAAATGTAAATAACGTGCTATTTGAAAATGTATCTTAGTTCTCAGGGTGGGTAACGCACTTTGTTGTCTTACTAGTGTCAAATTATTTCACTAATAAGACAGTGGATGTCATGAACGGTGGTGGTAAGATTGTCTAAGTCTTTCTTCTTCAAGGCAATGCTTTTCAGTTGGCATTAATACCATTCTTCCGTACGGACCATTTTGTATGATCAAATATTTTATTATTGCCCTCAAATACTTCGGATCCTATTAATTTTCGTGACTTTCTAATACGTACCGCACAACAAAAGCCTTGTTCGAAAAAAACCCTAATTTGTTTGCCGGAAATTACGAACTTACCGTAATTAGCGACGAGGAACAATCCCTTGAAATTTTTTATTGTTTTTCATATTTTCCTGCTGCAAAAAAAATGCCGATCTCAGTAATGTAATTGGCTCGCCCAAAGGAAAGGGCAAAAAAGTTAATTGGGCACAATTAAAAAACGCTGCGGGACTTAAAAATATGGTTGACAGACATAGAGTTGGTCTAGATAGGGTAACTTGTAGAGCGTGTGGTCTTTGGGTCATCATTTGGGTTACAATAACTTACTCACAGCTCTAGAAAAAGTCTGGATATGTTACAGACAAATGCACATCAAAATTCCCAGAAAAGAGATAATTATGTGTTTGTTGGTGCTTCCTTATTAACTGCAAACCTTTGAGTATATTACTCGGACCATAAAACCGAACCGACCTAAGGGTGAAAAACGAAAAAAAAATACCTCCCATATAAAATACTAGAAACGTTGGACTTTGTACCGCTCTTTTTTCAGTGGCCACAGAAGCTAAAGTGACTGCGGCTCAGATTTAGTTAGGCTTAGTTTTGTATAAGAAATAACGAAACCCGTATCACAGTTCATCCGCGTGGAATTATACTATAATTTTACACTTACGAGGATAGTGGGCGACCTAACAGTCCACACGTTAACAAGAGGTGTTTAATTTACAAAAATCCGTATTATCGGTACTCTTTATACCTAATAATATAAAGGCGAGAACTGCACTGTCTGTCTGTCTGTCTGTTACGCTTTTATGGCTAATCCAATAAACCGATTGTGATAAAAACTTGGTACGAAGATTGTTTGAACCATGGGAAAAGTCATTAGCTACTTTTTCTGAACCCCACGCGGACGGAGTCGCGGGCAACAGCTAGTATAAAATATTTGTAAATTTTTCTTCGCATTTTGACCTACTCTTCTTCTTGTATTTAAGAGCCGGGCTCTTGTCGATGGAGCAATCTCCATTTATCTCTGTCCATTGTCAATGATTTAACATCCTGGTACGACTTTACCTTAACTCTCTTTCTTTTTTCAATATAAGTGCGTCTTGGTCTTTCTATTCCTCTTCTTCCTGGACCTATGTTCTTTATGGTATGGGAGCCGAGAAATATTTTTCCTTGTCTCAGTAGATGAGGACAGTGAGAGGATCAAGAAAGACTATGTGAGAACTTCTAGACTGGAGCCCGGTGTACAGGAGGCCTTTTCCGGATTTTCAGACTGGTCTCATTTAGCTAAAGCCTGCAACTTTCTTATCTGGCAAGAGGATAAAGTAGGATTAGATTAACACCATAAGAGTATCTATGGCATTAACTTTTTTTCTCCCTGAATATCACCATTAAGGCCAAACAGACAAGCCAGAAAATTATAAATAGACAATTATTTTGTGATATCATGGTGATTATTTAGGACGAACAATAGTAATTGCGGGTGATTAAGTAGCATATGGTGATACTAAAAAACATTTGCCAGACAAGAAAGTCGGGGGCTTTAGCTAAAACAGACCCGCTTAAAAATTTGAAAACGGCCTCCTTACACCGGGCTCCGGTCTGGAACATCTCACATGTTTTATTGTGATCTGTTTTCGCCCTGATTATCGTGTGAAATAACCTTCTCGGCTCCCGGTCCATTAGGAAATGTTGTAGAGTTTTAAAGTCCGAGTAACGTACTCTAAGGTTCGCAGTTGATTAGGAAGGAAGCACCCTGTATACAAACTCTTTACCCAAATGTGCCCCGGCCAGTAGAAAGTTGTACCAAAAAGTTATCACAAAAACATAAATTTTCTCTCTTTGTTACTGAGAATTATTTACTACAAATATTTTGGTATAAAAATATTTACTGCTTTCAGAAAAATAATGGCGTCAGTACATTCATGTACCTTTGTAATAATTAATGAAAAATACGCGCCAGTAATAAAAGACATATTTTTACTTTCAAAAATAAGAAACTAAAAGATTACTTGATTTCGCAATAATAATAAGTCGGTCAGTAACGGATAATTATATCTTTATAATCTTTACTTCTTATACTATTGCAGGCAGCATAAAATAATCCTTTTATTGGTTAGATTTTACACCTTGACTTATTATGTAATAGGCGATCCAAAGAAAACCATATCCAGTCTAAGCCTTTTTTATATCTTTGAAAAGTGTCAAAGCTTCGTACGTTTGGCTGCCAATTTAGCAAGCTGTACTGTGCTGTGACCCTAATAAACTGTTATATACTTACCTATTATAGTTACTTACGGTTAATTATTCTGGCTGTTAAAATATCTAAAATCCTTTTAGGGGTTATATTTTTTTACATACAGGGTTATTTTTGGACCCCTAGCAAAATTTTATAATGTTACTCAGATCACGAATCTGAACAACTTTTCCAAAGGAACATGGGTCGAAAAACGAGAAAATTTTTTGATCCTCCCATACAAATCCTACTATTGTCGGCACAAGATTAGTATAGGAGGACCAAAATTTTATCTCGTTTATTGACCCATGTTCTATGGGGAAAGTTCTTCAGATACATGTTCTGAGCAACACAAAAATTTGGCCAGGGGTCCAAAAATAACCCTGGATATTTAATATAATTTTTTGATGCCTAGTTCTTTGTGAAAGTTTTATGTTCTGTTCCTTGTTCCGAGTCAACTCTAAAATGAATTTCTGTACTAGGTATTTTTTACATGTTGTGTAATCGGCTTGTTATTGTATAAGAGCTTCGCACTTGAGAGCTTATTTGTTCATCTATAAGGTTTTTGCAGGGTAGAATCCATATTATTCGTGTATTCCAACGCTTACCAATCTATTTTGAAGCCATTAGACAAAAGCCAGAGAGAGTATAACAGACGGAAAGAATCAAGGGAAAGAATAGCATTGTTTTACAAACTTGTTTTTTCTGACAGCTTAGGCCAATTGTTTTTGACATAGCTGCAGAATGTGTTGGCAAGCTTTGGAATAAACGATTTTTTTTTATCATAAGTCAAAATCCGTGTGCAAATAAAAAGATGAAATATAAATGAAAATGTCTATCAGTGTCAAAATCACAATGTTGCAGTTGCAGTTATAAGTAGTTATTTTTACGAAAAAGTTTATTTTGTGCAAGGCACATTGATTAGTCTTGTTTTCGATAAGTGAGTTCTAAAGCATTGTTTCGAAATGTTTTTTATAGTCTTTTGCAAGGTATTGTGTAAGACGTTATGCAATATTAGCGTTATATCTGTGATTCATAGTTTCTTTCTAAATATAGAAAAATATTTTGAGCATTCTATTAGTTTAACATAATGGTTTGACTATATGCGCTTTCTTTTTTTTGGTGGAAGTCCAAATTCTAGGCGACGGGTTTTAAAAAAAATTCTTCCAAGCGGTTTTTCTTTTGGAGCAGTTGTGGGTCGATATTTATTTGAAGCGGTTTTCCTAGAGGTGGGCTACCAATGTCTGACAGTATATAAAATAATTGCTCAAGCATAAAAAGGTAATAATATTAACTGTTTCCTGAAACAGAGTGCTTTATGGTTGTCGTACAAGAAACTGAAACCTTTCTACTAATCTCATACTAAATACAAGGGAGTGTTTAATGTCAAAATTTTGAATATTTTTCGTTTTATTTTTTAAAAGTTATTGATGTCATTTTACTCATTAGCTAACGTTCTTTCGATATTAGTTTAAAGTTTTTTAATATCTATATGGTTGTGCCGGAAAAGTATCAACCTATTTCTACCCGTGGGTGACGTAAGTGGCGACTAAGGGCTTATGAACCGGATGATGGGCAGAAGCATCTTTCTGTGTATCGTACCATCTTACACACTGCGGTCACCAACAACAGCGGTCGCAAGCCACAACGCTTACAAGCGTGGTGACTATGGTAAATCCCCTCCAGTCCCTCGCGTTTTTCGCTGGAGTTCTTACGAGCTCCTTGTCCCGCAGTGGCCGTTTCATGGGATGAGTCATCAATTTCTAGTTACGGAATAATCGCCTGGGTATACTTAACGATTACACCCGGTTTATTTTATTTCAATCATCCCTATTCAATGACCCGGAGTCTGACGAAATGAAACGCCAACTTGAAAGAAACTATCTTATCATCTTCTTTGCAAAATTTGTTATACAGCAATGTGCTATATTAGATCTTCGGGTAACCCTGGTGCCACTTGCAGCCCGTGCTGTCATGTATCCCGATAGAAACCGCAGTGTCAATGCCGTATACTGTACAACCCACAGAATAAGAAAATTAGAAAAGGGAGTATATTTTTCTCAGAGTGCTTCTACTGTTCGTTAATAGCGTTAAAATATGAAAACTGGAGATTGCCGAGTAGGTACTGTAATGAGTCTTTCGTTGTGTGAAATTAGGAGCCGCAATAGGGAATATGCATGATCTTTTTTTATTTAAAAAAATATCCTCATTCATGTAGTAAACAGGTTAGTAAAACTATTTTTCGAATAACTATGAAATTAAAAAAGATATTAGCCATCGAAGATTTGTTTCTGTCTCTTTCTAGCAAAACGAAATTTAATACGAAGTTAATACGGCCGTAGTGGCATGTGACGTCACATGCCATGTCGTATCTCTCTGTCTAATCGGCGCGTAATTAAAAGTTTTAAATGCTTATATCAGCCGTATTTCTTAGCCGATTTAAATTTTAATTTCACTTTTTGTCATCTCTACTACGGTTTTTCACATTTTGTTAAAAATGCGACTAAAAAAAATTATGCATATTCCCGCAGTTTTCTGGACCTAACCCAGCCAGGAACATCCAGGCAAGCCACTTGGCAATCGTTTAGGGCGCACACGACCGAG
This sequence comes from Athrips mouffetella, assembly GCA_947532105.1. Taxonomy (NCBI): domain Eukaryota; kingdom Metazoa; phylum Arthropoda; class Insecta; order Lepidoptera; family Gelechiidae; genus Athrips; species Athrips mouffetella. The sequence goes on along the minus strand of OX383965.1, from coordinate 19,364,328 downwards.
AATCGGTGACCGATTATTTGTTGGCATCTCGCTATGACGTGTTATCACCTGAATCTTCCGTCCTTAACCTGGCCGATAATCGCCCACCGATTTTCGGTCGTGTGCGGGCAGCCTTAATAAGTGACTTCGTGAATATGCCTTCGTGTATACAGGGTGTAAAAAAAGTAAGACGATTCTTCTAAGGGCTGATTCTACATCACTAATAGATTGTTTAAAAAATGTAAAAAAAAAACCCTAAAAAAAGTAGTTTCAGCTGAAGAAGAAGTGAGTGGAAGTGCCTGGAAGGTTCAATGACCTGTATGATCAGCTGGTGATGCAAACAAAGATGTTTTTGTTATAACATTCAGTCACTATCAAGTACCTATTCATTTCAATAAATAACTCTCAGGAAATTCGAAGGGAAATCTAAATTCGATTTCAAAAATAAAAGTTTTTTTTACATAATTTTTTTACAATCTATTCATGATGTAGAATCACCCTAAGAAAGATCATCGTACTTTTTTACAATCTGTATAGCCAACATGTAAGATATAAATTAAGTAGAAAATTGTGTACTTAGACGGATAAACTCGCGTTTTATATTGACGCCATGAGGCCGACAGGTATGATCCAATTTGCGGATCTTTTTCAGGGAGCTGGTTGAATGCTGGCGGGACGCGACAGACATCGGTCCGTAAAATTACTGACCTCCCTGAAGAAGATCGTCGAATCGGCTCGAAACCTATCGGCTCTATGTCATCAACATAAAACATGAGTTTATCCGTGTATGAATACATAAATGTACACTCATTAGTCGTTTAGTGATAAAAAGGATGAAGATTCTGTGTTTAGTCTTTATTCTGTGGTCCGATTATTCGTTGCCACATATAGAGAACACCCACAATGTGTCACAAACGGAACCACGGCCGCGATTGCCTAGGGGTTTGTTTGAAAAAAGACTCTCTGAAAGTGTGTAACAGTGGAAGGAAAACAAACATCGATTTATCTATTCGCCTAGGGGGAAAAATGTCGTTGCTCTTTTCTAAACAAAGGAATGGAAATTGTTTGCGGCTCTTCTTTTTTATGCTTATCGTGATCGAAAGTTATATCATGGTTATATCTAACATTTTATTTTAAATTATCTACGTCATTTAACGTATAACTTGTTAAAATGTTGGTATAAATACTTATATATTACTTAAAATTAAAAAAAATCTGCTGACACATAAACAGCTGAATCAAAATGTTTAACAATAGTAGCCGACAGACACTTCTATATTTACAATGCGACACGTTTATTTTGCGCTGCTCTCATAATAAACATCAAAATCCCAGTGCATTTAATAAAGAGCTTTAGATCCGATTTTATCCACCTGCCAAAATAGTCGTGTCGCACTGTACTTCAAATTATTACTTCTACTTTTCCAACTACCCGCTATAACAGTGCTTACATTTATGATTCGTGAATTAACAAAAGTTTCTCCTGACACTAATGCATTTAGCTAATTAGCCAATTTTCCTTTGTGACTGCGACATGGATGTTGCAGAGTATAATGTAATTTCAAATAGTGCAGAAAAGCTGCAATTGTTAGTTTTGCTCGTTTTTAGAGTACCGTACATAATTATATAAAGGCTTAGCTTACGTTTAGTAGACTTAAAATAGCAGAAATTATTTGTCTATGATAGTAAACATGTAAAGCTAGCAAACATATTGAAAGCTGTCTAGATCCCTATGGAAGGTACACCCGACAGCTTGTCAGTAGTAACATTTTGGACTTTATGGCACGGTATTAGAGTTACAAATGTTTCCACTGACTTGCCGTCCGCTGTACACTTAGGGTCATATTCATAAATCCCTAAGTGTAAGATCAACATGTATTTTGTGATATTGCATTTATCAATTAACAAAACTTGTGTTGCTGCTAACAAAACGAGTCACATCTTGACAGCATTACTTATCACGGTCCTAGGAATGATATTGAGAGTGATTTATTAAGAAAGAAATTGCCGTAATCACCTAGTCAATGGTCCTATAGCTTTCTCGTTCTTTCCAATAGCTGCATCTCTACCGGATCGCGATCACATTGACCATGTCTCTTGACCCTTTATTCGTGTTGAACTAGATTGAGTTCAACAGTGATTCCTACATGTTTCTCACTCACACAAAACTGCCGACTCCCGTGAGTGAAATGCACAAATAAACTACCGCAGCCGCTGCATTCTGAACTAGAACTTTACGCCATTCTGTGTAAAAAGCTGTCTAGTCAAAAAAAGACCTGACCAAAAAACTGGTACGTTAATAGCTGTGATTACTAACGATTATGTACTGTTCAGTTTAGTTAACTGAGCAAGCCCTTTCAGATATACCGTCCCTTACACCCTGTATATATAATAAGTACCTGGGCGACCGAGCAAGCTATGCTACTCAACAACAGATGGCGCTGTAAGTTTCTTGAACGCACTAAAACGCGCTAAGAAATATTTTAAAAGACGGTGAAAACGAATTTTCCCATAGACATGAGACCTAGCTTGATCGATTTTTTGCCCAATCACGTCTTTTCGCATTGGAAGTCTTATAGTTCTCAAGCCCATGTCCATCATTTTACTCTTTCGACTATCAGCAAATTACCTATCTAGATCGCTTGGGGCTCTTCTGCTGACGCCGAGACTATTGGTCATTTTGACCAAATCGGTCCGGTATAAGTTCTATGGATGCTCAAAGTCGGGATTTTTGAAGTTCGATTTACTCTTTTTACTATCAGCAAATTTTATATCTTAATCGCTTGGGGCTCTCCTACTGACGGATAGTTTATATTGCATTTTGCTCAAATCGGTCCGGATAAGGTTCTATGGACGCTCAAAGTCGGGACTTTTGAAAAACGATTTACTCTTTTTACTATCAGCAAATTTCATGTCTACATCGATGAGCGGTATTACACTGATGACTAAACTGAAAACCATTTGGATCGAATCGGTCCGGATAAAATTTTATGACCACTTTTATAATGAAAAATTAAACTGCTAAAATAGAAATCGTCGCGTTCTTACCGCAATATTTGACAAATCAAAGAAATAATAGGTTGCAAAACTAATATTTAAACGATTTTTTAATAAAAACCATTCTCAGATCTTAACTTCTGATGATGGAGACGTACTGCCCGCATAAACGGTAAGAGCCATGAGTGTGCTGCTCTAACAAATTTTGCTCAAAATCTATGTCAAATTCATATGCGCAAAGAAAAAAAACAAAATGGCTGATTTCACATTGGTGACTATTACCAGTCCTGGATTTGAATGTTGGGACTATCAGCAAATTTAATATTTTAATCGCTTAGGGCTCTTCTACTGACGTATAGTCTATATTGCATTTTGCTCAAATCGGTCCGGATAAGGTTCTATTGACGCTCAAAGTCGGGACTTTTGAAAAACGCTTTACTGTTTTTACTATCAGAAACTAATGACTTAACCAAAAACCATTTGGATCGAATCGGTCCGGATAAAATTTTATGACCACTTTAGTTATGAAAAATTAAACCACTAAAGTAGAAATAGATAAGTTCTTACCGCATATTTCGACAAATCAAAGAAATAGTGGGTCGCAAAACTAATATTTAAACCATTTAATGAATAAAACCATTCTCAGATCTTAACTTCTGATGATGGAGACGTACTGCTCGCATAAACGGTAAGAGCCATGGGTGTGCTGCTCTAACAAATTTTGCTCAAAATCTTAGTCAAATTCATATGAGCAAAGAAAAAAAAACCAAATAGTTGATTTCACATTGGTGACTATTACCAGTCATGGATTTGAATGTTAGGACTATCAGCAAATTTAATATTTTAATCGCTTAGGGCTCTTCTACTGACGTATAGTCTATATTGCATTTTGCTCAAATCGGTCCGGATAAGGTTCTATTGACGCTCAAAGTCGGGACTTTTGAAAAACGCTTTACTGTTTTTACTATCAGAAACTAATGACTTAACCAAAAACCATTTGGATCGAATCGGTCCGGATAAAATTTTATGACCACTTTAGTTATGAAAAATTAAACCACTAAAGTAGAAATAGATAAGTTCTTACCGCATATTTCGACAAATCAAAGAAATAGTGGGTCGCAAAACTAATATTTAAACCATTTAATGAATAAAACCATTCTCAGATCTTAACTTCTGATGATGGAGACGTACTGCTCGCATAAACGGTAAGAGCCATGGGTGTGCTGCTCTAACAAATTTTGCTCAAAATCTTAGTCAAATTCATATGAGCAAAGAAAAAAAAACCAAATAGTTGATTTCACATTGGTGACTATTACCAGTCATGGATTTGAATGTTAGGACTATCAGCAAATTTAATATTTTAATCGCTTAGGGCTCTTCTACTGACGTATAGTCTGTATTGCATTTTGCTCAAATCGGTCCGGATAAGATTCTATGGACGCTCAAAGTCGAGACTTTTGAAAAAAGATTTACTTTTTTTTCACTATCAGCAAATTACTTATCTAGATCACTTGGGGCTCTTCTAGTGATGCCGAAACTATTGGTAACTTTGACTAAATCGGTCCGGTATAAGTTCTATGGATGCTCAAAGTCGGGGCTCTTGAAGTTTGATTTACTTTTTTTACTATCAGGAAACTTTATATCTTAGTCGCTTGGGGCTCTCCTACTGACGGCTAGTCTATATTGCATTTTGCTTAAATCGGTCCGGATAAGGTTCTATGGACGCTCAAAGTCGGAACTTTTGAAAAACAATTTTCTGTTTTTACTATCAGCAAATTTCATATCTACATTGATGAGCGGTCTTAAACTGATGACTAAACTGAAAACCATTTGGATCGAATCGGTCCGGATAAAATTTTATGACCACTTTAGTTACGAAAAATTAAACCGCTAATGTAGATATCGTCAAGTTCTTACCTCATATTTCGACAAATCAAAGAAATAATAGGTCGCAAAACTAATATTTAAACCATTTTATGAATAAACCATTCTAAGATCTTAACTTCTGATGATGGAGACGTACTGCTCGCATAAGCGGTAAGAGCCATGAGTGTGCTGCTCTAACAAATTTTGCTCAAAATCTAAGTCAAATTCATATGAGCAAAGAAAAAAAACAAAATAGCTAATTTCACATTGGTGACTATTACCAATTGTTATGTTTAATTTTTCGTAACTAAAGTGGTCATAAAATTTTATCCGGACCAATTCGATCCAAATGGTTATCAGTTTAGTCATCAGTTTAAGACCGCTGATCAATGTAGACATTAAATTTGCTGATAGTAAAAACAGTAAATCGTTTTTCAAAGTCCCGACTTTGAGCGTCCATAGAACCTTATACGGACCGATTTAAGCAAAATGCAATATAGAGTAGCCGTCAGTAGGAGAGCCCCAAGCGAATAAGATATAAAGTTTCCTGATAGTAAAAAAAGTAAATCAAACTTCAAAAACCCCAACTTTGAGCATCCATAGAACTTATACCGGACCGATTTAGTCAAAGTGACCAATAGTTTCGGCATCAGTAGAAGAGCCCCAAGTGATCTAGATAAGTAATTTGATGATAATAAAAAAAGTAAATCTTTTTTCAAAAGTCCCGACTTTGAGCGTCCATAGAATCTTATCCGGACCGATTTGAGCAAAATGCAATATAGACTATTTGTCAGCAGGAGAGCCCCAAGTCACTTAGATATAAAATTTGGTGATAGTACCAACCATTAAATCCAGGACTGGTAATAGTCACCAATGTGAAATTAGCTATTTTGTTTTTTTTTTGCTCATATGAATTTGACTTAGATTTTGAGCAAAATTTGTTAGAGCAGCACACTCATGGCTCTTACCGCTTATGCGAGCATTACGTCTCCATCATCAGAAGTCAAGATCTTAGAATGGTTTTATTCATAAAAGGGTTTAAATATTAGTTTTGCGACCTATTATTTCTTTGATTTGTCGAAATATACGGTAAGAACTTGACGATATCTACTTTAGCGGTTTAATGTTTCGTAACTAAAGTGGTCATAAAATTTATCCGGACCAATTCGATCCAAATGGTTTTCAGTTTAGTCATCAGTTTAAGACCGCTCATCAATGTAGACATAAAATTTGCTGATAGTAAAAACAGTAAATTGTTTTTCAAAAGTCCCGACTTTGAGCGTCCATAGAACCTTATCCGGACCGATTTAAGCAAAATGCAATATAGACTAGCCGTCAATAGGAGAGCCCCAAGTGAATAAGATATAAAGTTTCCTGATAGTAAAAAAAGTAAATCAAACTTCAAAAACCCCGACTTTGAGCATCCATAGAACTTATACCGGACCGATTTAGTCAAAGTGACCAATAGTTTCGGCATCAGTAGAAGAGCCCCAAGTGATCTAGATAAGTAATTTGCTGATAGTAAAAAAAAAGTAAATCTTTTTTCAAAAGTCCCGACTTTGAGCATCCATAGAATCTTATCCGGACCGATTTGAGCAAAATGCAATATAGACTATTTGTCAGCAGGAGAACCCCAAGTCATTTAGATATAAAATTTGGTGATAGTACCAAACCATTAAATCCAGGACTGGTAATAGTCACCAATGTGAAATTAGCTATTTTGTTTTTTTCTTCGCTCATATGAATTTGACTTAGATTTTGAGCAAAATTTGTTATAGCAGCACAGTCATGGCTCTTACCGCTTATTCGAGCAGTACGTCTCCATCATCAGAATTCAAGATCTTAGAATGGTTTTATTCATAAAAGAGTTTAAATATTAGTTTTGCGACCTATTATTTCTTTGATTTTTCGAAATATGCGGTAAGAACTTGACGATTTCTACTTTAGCGGTTTAATTTTTCGTAACTAAAGTGGTCATAAAATTTTATCCGGACCAATTCGATCCAAATGGTTTTCAGTTTAGTCATCAGTTTAAGACCGCTCATCAATGTAGACATAAAATTTGCTGATAGTAAAAACAGTAAAACGTTTTTCAAAAGTCCCGACTTTGAGCGTCCATAGAACCTTATCCGGACCGATTTAAGCAAAATGCAATATAGACTAGCCGTCAGTAGGAGAGCCCCAAGTGAATAAGATGTAAAGTTTCCTGATAGTAAAAAAAAGTAAATCAAACTTCAAAAACCCCGACTTTGAGCATCCATAGAACTTATACCGGACCGATTTAGTCAAAGTGACCAATAGTTTCGGCATCAGTAGAAGAGCCCCAAGTGATCTAGATAAGTAATTTGCTGATAGTAAAAAAAGTAAATATTTTTTCAAAAGTCCCGACTTTGAGCGTCCATAGAATCTTATCCGGACCGATTTGAGCAAAATGCAATGTAGACTATTTGTCAGCAGGAAAGCCCCAAGTCATTTAGATATAAAATTTGGTGATAGTACCAACCATTAAATCCAGGACTGGTAATAGTCACCAATGTGAAATTAGCTATTTTGTTTTTTTTCTTTGCTCATGTGAATTTGACTTAGATTTTGAGCAAAATTTGTTAGAGCAGCACACTTATGGCTCTTACCGCTTATGCGAGCAGTTCGTCTCCATCATCAGAAGTTAAGATCTTAGAATAGTTTTATTCATAAAATGGTTTTTATATTAGTTTTGCGACCTTTTATTTTTTTGATTTGTCGAAATATGCGGTAAGAACTTGACGATTTCTACTTTAGCGGTTTAATTTTTCCTAACTAAAGTGGTCATAAAATTTTATCCGGACCGATTCGATCCAAATGGTATTCAGTTTAGTCATCAGTTTAAGACCGCTCATCAATGTAGATATGAAATTTGCTGATAGTAAAAACAGTAAAACGTTTTTCAAAAGTCCCGACTTTGAGCGTCCATAGAACCTTGTCCGGACCGATTTAAGCAAAATGCAATATAGACTAGCCGTCAGTAGAAGAGCCCTAAGCGATTAAGATATAAAGTTTCCTGATAGTAAAAAAAGTAAATCAAACTTCACAAACCCCGACTTTGAGCATCCATAGAACTTATACCGGACCGATTTAGTCAAAGTGACCAATAGTTTCGGCATCAGTAGAAGAGCTCCAATCCAAGTGATCTAGATAAGTAATTTGCTGATAGTAAAAAAAAAAGTAAATCTTTTTTCAAAAGTCCCGACTTTGAGCGTCCATAGAATCTTATCCGGACCGATTTGAGCAAAATGCAATATAGACTATTTGTCAGCAGGAGAGCCCCAAGTCATTTAGATATAAAATTTAATGATAGCTCTAACTATTTAATCCAGGACTGGTAATAGTCACCAATGTGAAATCAACTATTTTGTTTTTTTTTCTTTGCTCATATGAATTAGACTAAGATTTTGAGCAAATTTTTTTAAAGCAGCACACCCATGGCTCTTACCATTTATGCGAGCAGGACGTCTCCATCATCAGAAGTTAAGATCTTAGAATGGTTTTATTCATTAAATGGTTTAAATATTAGTTTTTCGACCCAATTTTTCTTTGATTTGTCGAAATATGCGGTAAGAACTTGTCGATTTCTACTTTAGTGGTTTATTTTTTCATAACTAAATTGGTCATAAAATTTTATCCGGACCGATTCGATCCAAATGGTTTTCTGTTAAGTCATTAGTTTAAGACCGCTCATCGATGCAGACATGAAGTTTTCTGATAGTAAAAACAGTAAAACGTTTTTCAAAAGTCCCGACTTTGAGCGTCAATAGAACCTTATCTGGACCGATTTGAGCAAAATGCAATATAGACTATACGTCAGTAGAAGAGCCCTAAGCGATTAAAATATTAAATTTGCTGATAGTCCCAACATTCAAATCCAGGACTGGTAATAGTCACCAATGTGAAATCAGCCATTTTGTTTTTTTTCTTTGCGCATATGAATTTGACATAGATTTTGAGCAAAATTTGTTAGAGCAGCACACTCATGGCTCTTACCGTTTATGCGGGCAGTACGTCTCCATCATCAGAAGTTAAGATCTGAGAATGATTTTATTAAACAATTGTTTAAATATTAGTTTTGCAACCTATTATTTCTTTGATTTGTCAAATATTGCGGTAAGAACGCGACGATTTCTATTTTAGCAGTTTAATTTTTCATTATAAAAGTGGTCATAAAATTTTATCCGGACCGATTCGATCCAAATGGTTTTCAGTTAAGTCATCAGTGTAAGACCGCTCATCGATGTAGACATGAAATTTGCTGATAGTAAAAAGAGTAAATCATTTTTCAAAAGTCCCGACTTTGAGCGTCCATAGAACCTTATCCGGACCGATTTGAGCAAAATGCAATATACACTATCCGTCAGTATGAAAGCCCCAAGCGATTAAGATATAAAATTTGCTGATAGTAAAAAGAGTAAATCGAACTTCAAAAATCCCGACTTTGAGCATCCATAGAACTTATACCGGACCGATTTGGTCAAAATGACCAATAGTCTCGGCGTCAGCAGAAGAGCCCCAAGCGATCTAGATAGGTAATTTGCTGATAGTCGAAAGAGTAAAATGATGGACATGGGCTTGAGAACTATTAGTGACACACCGTACTTCCGATGCGAAAAGTCTGCAACATTTTCTCTATTAAAGCCCGCGAAGCAAAAATCCGACTCGTACTTGCGCGTTTTATTAGAAAATACCATTTGTCTCGACAAGTTCAGAGAAAGAGCGCCAATTAAGGAAATTGGTTTTATTGAAATAGAGAATAGTATTCACATACGCCGTAGAGAAACATTCCTATTTAATTATGTTTCAAAAACAGGTTTTCAAAGAAATTGCGCTTTTTGTCTTTGTTAAACCAAAAGTATGAAACCAGGCTTCACAGCCCACCGCCACCGGAAAGTTGCATTTTACTGATTCACCATTATCTTGTGAATTGTAAGGCTGATGACCGATTTCACAAAACCTGAATCGCCAAAGAACTTCAGCCGGGACCAACGTTTCAAAGTGCCTTTCAAGCTTCGGAATAATCTTACTTTTTTGGACAATCAGGTCATTATTCCGCAATGTCTTAACCAAACTGGGAATCGAACCCAGAACGTCCGGATCGAGAACCGAACGCTCTAACACAGACCGCGAAGGCTGTTTCACAGATTGTACTTCGGTGAAAAAAAAAGATAATCAAAGCAAGGTAAATTAAACTTTGTTTGCAAATAACTAAACTTCGGTCACTAATAAATAAACTTTGCTTAACAATGAAAATTTAAATTTGGTTACTATTGTCAAAGATTGCAAGTCACTGTTTTATGAATATCAGTTACAAAAATTTGTTCACTGATAGTTAAGTTTTATTATTATTTTATTTATTCAGGACAGCCAATAGAAGTTACAATACTGTCATCACCACCAATACTATACTAAATCTAAGTGCACTTCTTGTCAAGGCAGCCACAACATTATAAGATTAAGGCTCGTATTGATAAATCCCTCTCAAAATCTTCCATAAGACCATGTCAGCTGACTTAATTATTAAGATGCAATTAGCATCTCAAGATCTTGCTAATTAATAAACTACTATCCAAATATCAATCCCAAGTGACCGTCTTTGAGTCAAACGTCAAAAGAGCAAAAATAATTTATGTCTGCGTTTTGTTTTTGGTTCTAATAATGTTGTTAATGTTAATTTTAAAGTTTCTTCTTTCTTAATAAATAAATAATGGAGACTAACAGTTCAAAATAATACTCGTCACTATTTGACAGCATTAACAATTTTGCGTTAAGTTTCGTTTATAAATTAGTAAGTGTGTTTTTAACACTCAAGTGATAATTGCTCCGATGACAGCTACTCAATTTCTGTTTACTAATTAATGCAAAACCTCAAGATGCCCCATAAGGACAATCTCACACTTAAGCTGGATTTATCAATTCGACCCTAAGATTAACATCAATTATTATTCATTACAGTAATATTAATACAAAAGAATAAATATTTAACAGAAAATTCATCATAACATCCCATGAAACGTCCACTACCAGGACGGGGAGCTCCCTCCAGAATTCTATATTTTGCTGGAAAAATGTAGAGGGGAAGTACCATAGTCACCTCGCTTGTCGTAGAGTACCTAGTACCTACACCTGAGAACAATTTTAAATCGAGAATCTTAAAAGTCTGCCTACTAGTAATCGACAGCCTTCAAACCAAAAGATCTGCGGTTGACAACAGCTCAACCCTACTGGTGAAACTGTTAAACAGTGTAACTTGGACACAGCCAGATGTATTCTTTTTATTGAAGTTTGTGACATTTGTTGCTGTCCCTTTCTAACAAAGTTTTAACCAACGAAACTTCTGTTGTGCATTGCTATTTCTCCATTCAGTTACAAATGCCTACTTCTCAGGACAATCGTGTACTTATACTTATAGTTATAAACTTTCAAGTGTAGACTTGATTAAACAATGACTTCTGGTATTGTTGTGCCTCCTATTTTTAAGGATTTAATAAAGCGAGAAATTCTTACAACGGTTTTGTTCCTTTAACAAAAGTCTCCGAGTTTGAGGTAATTATATTTTGTGAGGGCATAAAGTTCTAGGGATGTGCTTATTGAAATACTACTTGCTGAAGTATGACTTAATCTTAAGAATCATACGTTTTTCTTTAACTTCCGATGTTTTGATAAGTGGTAGCCCTTAGTGGCCAAAAGAACTCAAGAGGGATTTTCGGAACAAAAAATGTTTTGAATTCCCATTTTCCCATCTGTAGTGTTTGTATCTATTAAATAGATATATTTCATTGTCTCATGTACACGACGTTCGACAGCTGTCACTCAGGCAGTCGCGTGTAGAAGCTGATGCCGGGTAGACGTGCTGCGATTGTCGGTGTATAAGTGAGCCAGTGATCACCCTTGGGTAGAACCGAAGGTTCTACAATGGCGACGAGGTGAAAGGTCAGTGCCAAAAAATTGTTTTCGTGAAAATAAAGGAAGGGAGACTCAGTATGGAGGTACAAAAGGAAAAATTAAAGAAACGCGGTAAATAAGCTCTGATATTTATCAAAATATCATAAACAAATTCCAAACAATATTCAAAGCAGGTATCGATTGCTATTTACATCAAAATAATCTATTAGCAATGCTTTAACCATAAAAGTGAATGTGCAACGATGTGTCATTGGCGGTAGGCTAGGCTAGGAATAAGATAGATAACATCGATTCCTCCTTGCAAAGCACACTGATACGTATGTTGTACCTACTAAAAAGGAATACAGTTGCTTAGGGTTCCTTTGAGTGAATCTCATTTAGTTATTACACAAACAACCCACCTTTTTAACATCCTTTTGTTTACCTATTTGGAAAAGGAAAAAATAACATATTCCGAGCGATTTACAAAGATTGCTTGCTTGCTTTTCGTGTGGGCTGCTGGGCCCGTCGATCCAACAAACGTTATAGGTTAACTTTACACTTTCATCTAAGTAGGACTATGTATCAAGTAGCTATGTATATGTTAAGGTAGGGACATGTGGCGGCATTGTAACTCATAGATAGCATATCTACAGTAAAATTACGTTGTTACATACGGTATTATAGTTGCAGGATTAAGCTAAAGGGAAAGAATAAGTAAACAGTCAAATTCAGTTGATAAATATTTGGAAGTACAGTTAAATACATAGATCTGGTTGTACCTAATATGTAAAATAAAGTAAAACTAGTCAGGGTAAAAGTTATAGCTTAAAGTTTTAAACATAGGTGTTTATCAAACGCTTTAAAAGTCAAATCGATGTATTGCTTGACTAAAGGTAATAAAATAACAATGTTACAATTAATTACAGTATAATTTCTATAGCTTACTGTAACATGCAACATTTATTTTAACTTGTTGTTGAATAGAAATAATTTAGGCCTACAAAGTTACACAGTCAGGGGCACATCAAGTTTGACACATTGCACTTTGCCGTTCTTGTTTCAATAGACGTACGGGCTGGAGTTGCACTGCGAGTGTCATGCTTGACCTGTCTTCGACTGTACCATCCTACAGCAATGATAATATTGTGGATGTCTCATAATTATTATTAGATAAGTAGGTACGTTTGACGGCTGTAAGCACTGCTATGGGTTGGTGGAAATGTTACCTATTGAAATTAATAGCAGTAGGTACATTATTCAAGAGGGAAGAAACTGACAGTTCCATACCGAGAACATGGCATTTGCGCCACGAGCTTGCGAGGGGCGCAAACCATTCGAGGTATGGAACTGAGCTTTATCCCGAATGATGTAGGTATGTATAGTGCTTTTTAAAAATAATGGATATAAATGCGAAATGCGGTCAATTTCGGATACTCCTTTATCTTGATGTTATTTCTTATTAACATTGTGCTTCTCAACATCGAGTGCATAGCCCATATCGTGCTTGGCTTATATATTGTTTTGCTTTCTCACTAAAATATGAGAGTATTATATTTTCAGAAAATTAAGACGTTTTCTTTACCTTTTGCCAACGTATGAAATTTTCATAAGTATTGTTGTATCTGTATTTAGATTTTTCCGGCAACAGGCAGCCTCTAATAGCTCTGGCGGTGTGATAGGGAAGCATAATCACTATCACTAGAAGTATCCATATTAAACAAAAAATACAAAGACAAATGCTAAATCAATCGGAATATTTGCGAAAACGCGTGGGCTTTTTTATTTTCATTCGCTCGTTTCTGAAGTAAGTTAAGAAGATCATAGGGTCATGCAGCCTCTTCTTCCGTGAATCCGCGCGTTTTTTACAAAAATCATTTGTTTTTAATTTTCTGCTTGCACCAAGGAGATTGGTGACCGATAAAAAAAATGGATGTGGCCAGTAACAATTTATTTAAAATATGATTTTTAGACAGTTAAAATCTCTTTGCTGTATGACTACAGAAGAATTAAAAAAAAAACTTAATCGGGTCCGTAATTGATTTTCATACCTTTTTCCCACCCTTGGGATGGAAGGATTTCCATACAAACTTCCATCCCTTGGTCATCGTTCCCTCTCTCTAATTGGAATAATTAGAGTTTATTTTGAGAGCAGGTGTAATAAATATGATTTTGAACCCCATAAATTATAACTTGAAATAATTAATTATAATATAATAAAAGTTCTATTAATTTAAAATGGTTTATTCCAATGTACTCGGTTTGGACTTTTTTTGAATTGAGAGTGGTAAAAAATAGTGACTTTCATTAAATTGAAAGTATGACCTCCATTAAATTGGAAGTATGGCTACCATTAAATTGTAAGTATGGCTACCGTTAAATTAGAAGTATGGCTATTATTAAATCGGATGTATGGCTACCATTAAATTAGAAGTATGACTACCATTAAATTGGAAGTATGGCTACCATTAAATTGGAAGTATGACTACCATTAAATTGGAAATATGGCTACCATTAAATTGGAAGTATGACAACCATTAAATTGGAAGTATGGCTACCATTAAATTGGAAGTACGGCTACCATTAAATTGGAAGTATGACTACCATTAAATTGGAAGTATGGCTACCATTAAATTGGAAGTATGACTACCATCAAATTGGAAGTATGGCTACCATTAAATTGGAAGTATGACTACCATTAAATTGGAAGTATGACTACCATTAAATTGGAAGTATAGCTGCCATGAAATTGGAAGTACTGCTACCATTAAATTGGAAGTTTTGAAACCATTAAATTGGAAATGGGTTAATGTAATTAAAGCTAGAGTCAGTTTTAGCATCACCCGTTCGTAAAAATAATAATAATAAAATAAGTGTTATGTAGGTAAAAAAATCTAACAATGGGGGATGAGTAACATTGGATAAAGTAATTACAGAAGCGAGATATAGAGATAGGAAAAAAAAAAGGGGAAAGAATATGGGGATCGGAAAAGATGTGCGGGTGATTCGGATATAGCAGAAGGCGATAAAGATAAAGAAAACTAAAATGTAGTGCCCAGATATTTACAATGCTTTTGTAATAGTGCTAGGATTTTCATAGTGTTTTTGATGTGGTTTCTTGTTTACTTAACACGATATTTGACACATTGCGCTAACGTAAGGTAAGTAAAAACAATAGAAACTTACTCGTAGAGTATTGATCGTGCCATGACTTTCACAGTATTCTTGAGTGTTGGACTCATGATTTTAGTGTTAGTGCAGTAAAGATTGCGTTCATAAGATAACCTTTCTGGGGTGGTTTCGAGATGAAGTTCAAATTGTCTCACAGTAACGTGATTAAAGAGTACAAAGGTGCTTTGGTGATTTTGGTCAAGTGATTATCAAACCATAATGATTGTTTAATGAAAGAAACGGTAACTTTCAAGTTTTTGTATTGGTTTTGTGGTCTCAGGTGAGAATGTAAGTAAATATTGGCGATTGTTTTGGAATACCATTTTGACATACCTATTAGGATGACCGTAACCAGACTGATTCAATAGCCCAGTAAAATTTTATAGCGTTTATTGTTGTTTGAATGAGTATGGGCGTTGTTCAACATTACAGCTGCGTTTCTAAAATTATTAATGTTTATTACTGAAATTGATGTTTTTTAATAACCTAAAAAAGAGTGTGTAAAATATTCATTAAAGTTGTGATTGTTTTTGAAAGTAGATGTGAGGATTTTAGATGATGACTTTGCCAAGATGATAAACCTGAATCGCATAGCAGCAGTGAGTTTAAAGACATAGTATCTCTGGTGCGAGCGGACAGTGACGTGTAGGTGTACCTGGACTAGAGGATTTAGTACCATACTGAGATGTGAATCGTTATTTTGATTTGGCTAGTATATGTATGTGACTGCTGATAGTGCTGATAGTGGAGATGATGTGCGGACGGGCGATCAATGATTAAATTCAATGTTTTGTTAGTACAGTTTGAAGACTGAATTGTTTTGAAGTTCTATGAGCAAATAATTTTAAAGGTACTAGCCTGATGGAAGCGATGTACCCGCCGGATGGAGGCGTTCGTTTTTTTTGTGTACTAGCCGGAAGGAGGCGGTGTACTTGCCGGATAGAGGCGATAATTTTGGGAGTATATGGTGAATTATTTTGATTTCAGGACGTGATATCAGTTGCTTAGTCTGGAAATAGTTTTTATCTAATCTAGAAATTATTGATCGATGGTCTAATTAACTTTGACGCGTTAGAGAGCAAGAGTGACTTTTAATTTGATATCAGAGAGATGCGATTGTTTTACATGATTTTAGTACTTTGCTACTTAAACTTAGTTCGAATTCTGTCTTTTTAAATTTGACCTGTAGTCAGTCTTAGAGATTGGGAGTTCGTTAAAGTTTTGAAAATTCTTGGTCAGGAGTAGATGAGTGATTTTGATGAAAGATTCTTGAATTTAGTTTGATTCTTTTGGTCAGGTTTGGCCGAGCGGTTTACAAGATAGCTTCTTGCAGTTACCTGGACTCGCACCTGGACCGTTCAATGGCAAGAAAGGATTAATGGTCGTTATGCAAATAAGTCACACTCGAATGAATTAGGCGATTGTCGAATATGTTGTCGATGTCCACTACCAATCGTTCGGCCAATGTTCTGTTCTCGACTATTCCTGATGTCTGCCCCTTGTTCGCATGGTGCTGTCTCTCTTCCTCCCCAGTCTATCTATTCAATTCAATTCTTTATTTGCCAGCTATACGGTAATATACATACAGGTGGACTATATTTTCGTTCCAATACCCTAATGATAAGAGTAGTGCTGGTTTAGTTATAATCGTTTTGGGATGTAATCCAAAACCCACAAATTCTGATGATACGGGTAGTGTACTGTGACCATTACGGTTTTGTTGGAATAGTAGTGCAGTGGTAACAGGTTTTTTAGCATAGTGGTCAAGCGCTTATGATAATTTTTGGGATGGTGTACCTACCTACAGTCATGCACAGTAGGCTGAAGAAGTTCAGAGTTGACGGTGGAAAAATAATTAGTTTGTTACAGTTGACTCAGGACAGTTCGGACTCGCGTTCGTATAAGACTGTAGAAGGAGACACAACGATTTGGAATGAGGAGACAGGACAAGGGAACAAGGTGTGATATTATGTATTTATGTAGACAGGACAAAGATTACGGAAAAAGGTTGTTTATTTGAAGAAAGTGGAAGGAAAATGGAAAACAGTGCAGACGGAAGAAAGTAGAGACGATAAAGACAAAAACGATGATCAACCATAAAATTAACATTTCGATACTAACGCGTTGGGCACGTAGATTCATCATTGCGTATGTAATGTATTGATTTCTAAAGTCAAATTGTAAAAGGTAAATATAACTACAAGACAATATAAAAATAAGTTAAATAAGGAAGGGATGTAGTGTTTGTATCTATTAAATAGATATATTTCATTGTCTCATGTACACGACGTTCGACAGCTGTCACTCAGGCAGTCGCGTGTAGAAGCTGATGCCGGGTAGACGTGCTGCGATTGTCGGTGTATAAGTGAGCCAGTGATCACCCTTGGGTAGAACCGAAGGTTCTACACCATCTAAGGGGGAATTTTGCCCTGCTTGTTCTTTATGGAAAAATCCACTTTTTTTTAAATTTCGCGTTACGAATCGACGCCATAATAATGGCCATTCTGGGCGCGTAGTAATATTGGTGGCTTTGTAGCATCAATAGTCTTCGTGGCCTAGTGGTTAGACGTTCGGCTCTCGACCAGAAAGCATTGAATTAAAAACCCGTTGGAGACGGAGATAGTAACAAATAAAAAAAACCGGCCAAGTGCGAGTCGGACTCGCGCCCTAAGGGTAACCTATCTACCATATGATATACTAAAAGCTTTTACTCTTTGAGTTTAAAAACTCCGCGACCATCCAACTTGACCCCTCTTTTATAGAAAAGTTCTTGAAACGGGAGCTCACCTTGGCTACTATTAGTTGTGAGAAAAATTGAAATATTTAATGATTTTAGACTTTTCCCTTCATTTGTACTGTGAGACCTAGCTTCTTGCCAAATTTCATAATTTTAGGTCAACGGGAAGTACCCTGTAGGTTTTGCTTTTTTGCATAAATGTATGGAGATGAGGACATAAATAGCCATACCTTTTGATTGCGTCGTTCCAAAAAACTGAAATTTTCAGATCTTGTGTGGTTTATGGACTTTAATATTCGTTATCAATTTCAACTTGATACCTCTTCTCGTTCGTGAGGAAAAGGGTCTTGATAGACAGACAGACAGACGGACAACAAAGTGATCCTATAAGGGTTCCGTTTTTTTTATTTCGAGGTACGGATCCCTAAAAACCGGTCAAGTGCGAGTCGGACTCGCGCGCCGAGGGTTCCGATTTACCTATAGAATTTGTGGAAGCAATAATGTCCATTTTTAGGACCGCAAAACTAAATTTGTTTGTAAAGGTTTTTAGCAGATTACTAAAAAACAGTGTAACTAAGAAAGACCGTTTTGTTTATAAACTTCTATCGACTGTAATTAATTCAGATTTTTCCTTTCACTGACTTCGGAGATAAGGGGGGGGGAATATACATATGCTATTTTTTTTACCTTTTTCATCAAAACTTTAAAACTTAGAGTTGTAAAGAAGTAACAAAATAAATTTTGGAATGTACAAATAATAAAAAACTGGTCACATTCGCGCGCATTTAATACACTTTTGCGTGACACTTTTGCGCGTCCAAAGTTCAGACGGTATTTTTACCTTAGTGTAGCGGAACCCTCGGTGCGCGAGTCCGACTTGCACTTTGCTTTTTTTTATATCGTAACAGGTATATACGCTTCGTAAAATACAGAGTATTTGGAGTATGCCTACCACATTTGTACTCGAGAACATTTTAATTGGAGTAGGGAAGATTTATTCAAAGTCACGCCCCATTGTTGAGGGTCAAGAGACTTTTGTGTAAAAATACTTTGTATTGTTTTAATTTTCTTTTGCAGTGTTCTAAATGTTTACTAAAGTGTAATTTTGCCATGATGTAATGTAAGTAGGTACGTAAGTAAGTAAAGAGAAATGCATCTTGATGGTTTATTTTCAAGTTATTAATTTAGGTTTGGAAAGGATGTCTGTTACCTAAACGCCTAAATTGAGTGAGCCGATTTTAATGAAACGTAGCCTATATGTTTCACGGAGCTAAGCCCTACTATCTACGTGTGAAAACTGCGAGAAAATCAGTTCAGAAGTTTTGGAGATTAGCGCAAACAGACAGAATGACAGACAGACAGATAAAAATCAGACAGACAAAAAAAATAAAAAAATATTTTTGTATTCTATTAGTCTCTTCTTATCGCCTACACTAATTTTTTGATAAATTCTCCAAAAGTACAGATACACGGTTTCTACTAAGAAGATAACATATCGCTTCTAATAATACTACTATATATTCATATTATATATATATTCTTATTCTTTATTGTACACACAATTATACAATGCAGTAGTATATATATATATTCATATTATGTGGCATTCCACGTCAAAAGACCTTATGGCGACATATACAAGGTTATTTTTTAGGGTTCCGTACCTCAAAAGAAAAAAACGGAACCCTAATAGGATCACTTAGTTGTCCGTCTGTCTGTCTGTCTGTCTGTCTGTCTGTCTGTCTGTCTGTCTGTCAAGACCTTTTATCTCACGAACGGGTAGAGGTATCAGGTTGAAATTGATACCATATATTAGGATCCATGAACCACACAAGATCTGAAAATTTTAATTTTTTACAACGACGCAATCAAAAGATATGGCATTTTATGTCCTCATCTCCATACATTTATTCAAAAATGAAAAACCTACAGGGTACTTCCCGTTGACCTAAAATTATGAAATTTGGCAAGAAGCTAGGTCTCACAGTACAAATAATGGGAAAACTCTAAATATTACAACTTTTCTCACAACTAATGATAACCAATTGTGGTGAGCTCCCGTTTCAAGAACATTCATATAAGAGAGGGGTCAAGTTGGATGGTTGCTGAGGCGATTTTTGTTTTAGTTCTTTTTAAAAACGGGAACACTTACAAACATGAAAATTGGTATGTTTATAGGGCATAGGCTATAAAATAACAACAAATAATAAAATTTGGTCAAGCGCGTGTCGGACTCAAAAAATCTAGCACATTAACTTACTGAAATTTCAACTAATACAATTATGTTTATGTGGTGGTACGGAACCCTCAGTGCGCGAGTCCGACTCGCACTTGGCCGGTTTTTTGGACCTGATATGAGTATTCCTACCAAAGTAACGTAAGTAACCAACAGTTTTTGTATGAGAAGTCGAAATTGTTTCGATCGTTGTTAGCGAAAGTCGTAGAACAAAAGTTGTTGATTTTGACCTCACTAACGAGGTAGGAATACTCCTATCAGGTCCAAAAAATAACCTTGTATATTCGACCTCATAAAGCTAGATAAAAGGTCGAAAGTGCTTGCCGCCATAAGGTCCATTTTGATATGGAACGCCACATATATGTATACTACCAACTAATATTATAAACGCGAAAGTTTTTAAACATGTATGGATGTATGTTTGTTACTCTTTTACGTATGGATTTTAATGAAACTTTACAATAATATAGCTTAAACATCAGAATAACACATAGGCTACAATTTATAAACCTGTGCAGACGAAGTCGCGGGCACCAGCTAGTATATACTATTATTATTATACAGATACTGTCTGACTCGCACTTGACCGGTTTTTAATTATTAATCTCATTTTTAAGTAAACGGTATTTTCGCAAAAGAATTACACGACACTAATAGTCATGAGTCATGTGGCTTGTGTGTTAACTTTACATTACACATAACACAATTCCAAAATAACTAATAATTTCGCGTTTTTGAGCGTGCAATGCATCCCTATCGCACTTACATGACATCATGTCCGTATGAGCGTGAAGGGCAATCTTTCCACGACTAAATGCGCCTTAAAAGGCAGGTAAGTACACATTGAAATTTGTACCGTCCTTATTTTGCTGCGAAACCGATTTAACTGCTGAATTTTTTGCTGCACTTTAGTTAATGGCTGAACTCTCTTATAGTACTATCGTAATAACTGTAACATTAAAATTTCATTAACATTTCTTTCTTCATTTCTTCCTTTCTTCTTTTACTCCTTTCATTCTTTCTATATTTTTTTCTGAATGTATTAAATTAATATAGTAATACTAGCTGGTGCCCGCGACTTCGTCTGCGCAGGTTTATAAATTGTATCCTATGTGTTATTCTGATGTATTTAAGCTATATTATTGTAAAGTTTAATTAAAATCCATGCAGTAGTTTTTACGTGAAAGAGTAACAAACATACATACATACATGTTTACAAACTTTCGCGTTTATAATATTAGTAGGATAGATCCTGTATACCGGAACTTCAGTCCTGTAAAGGTGTAATTTAACAATGAATATTTTACCCCCGCCCGGAAACTCAGAACAAGGAAATCTTTACTGAATAACATTCACGTGTCAATTTAGTCCTAATTCCCATGACAGGTGTTCCAATTTTACCTCCCTCACCTTAAAAGCTAAATTGTGAGATACAAATGTTTCACTTTTAAAACGGAAATCTTTGGCTTGGTAGTGACGAGTTGCTTTCTACACTACGCATTAGTCGCTGACTCACCGACACAATTATGTTGGCAACTTTTTGTCGGCGGGCTATGTTGGTGACCGTAATCATTGCAAGTCCCTCGACATGAGTAATATCAATACACCCCGGGCAACTGAGCGCTCACGTACGTACGCAAGTTGCCGACATTTCATGTCGTCAAGACTAGATCGAGGTCAAGAGTAAGTCCATTTAAAAAAAAAAGGCATTAGAATTAACGAAAAAAAAATTATCATAGTTTGTAGTTATCCATTATTCGTCCATGCCTATTGCTATGCTAGTGAAACTTGAAAGCACAATTGGCTGACAGTAGGTCATAAACAATAATTTTCCCCTATTCAAAGGCTTAAAACAAAACAAAAAGCCAACCCCCTGATTTCAGCGTTCCACACCTAAATTGGACAATTAGATTCCTTTTGTCATTTAATTGTTTGTCTGTCAGACACAATGCTTTGTTCTTAACCAAATCATAAATAGCAGTCGAATTAACCTAAATAAGTAATGAACGACAAGGAATTTAGATCATTATTTGAGATAATTATGTCATTTGAAAGGTTCAAATGACATTTTATGTGACATATTTTTCCCACTTCGAAAATATTGAGCTCTATCTAGCTCTGACAACGGATATGCGGTCAAGGGCGGTAAAATCTGCTGCACGTTAGTAACACCTCGAGAGAGTCTTTGATTTTTGAGGTTTGTTTGGGGCGGTGTGCGTGAGCTTAACATGAAGAATTCCATTCACTCGCACTTGAACAGATTCGGGTTCTATGAAATGAACTTGGAAATACAGATGCCGGTAGGGGTTCGAGTTCCAATTCCTGGGTGCGCATAGATGTTGTAATAACTTAATATAATACTAGCTTTCCGCCTGTGGTTTCACCTGCATTAAAAGCGTTTTCCTGTGGGAGTGAAGTGTTTTCCCGCAGTAAAATTGCCTATGTGCTATTCTAGGACCTAACCTATGATTATATGTGTGCCAAGTTTCATTCAAATCCATTAAGTAGTTTTTGCGTCAAAGAGTAACAAACATCCATCCATCCATACTTACAAACTTTCGCGTTTATAATATTAGTAGGATTTTTAATTCTCTGTCCCATGTGGTGCCGGAAAAGAATAGTACCAACCCATACATACCCGTGGGTGTCATAAGAGGCGACTAAGGGTTATAAACTGGATGATGGGTAGCAGCATCCTTCTTTGTATCTGACATCTTACTTACTGCGGTCACCTACAACCGCGGTCCATGGTGCCAGCCGTAACGTAAGTACCTCAGTCTACGATGTGCGTTACCAAGCTTAACTGACGGGGGCTTTTTTTTTGCCCCCCACTCTGGTCTCTATTTTCCTGCTGGTTTGCCCACTATTAAGCTCCTTTGTCAGAACCAATGAGGATTTTTATTTATATTACTATTTGTTGCATACATGAAAAAACAACTTCTTATTTCGACAAGAAAACTTCTGTGCTATGGCATTATCTTTGTAAATCAGCAGATAGAGCCATAGCCGGCTGCCTAATTAGTGGTAAACATGCAGTCCTTTTGAGACCATTGACACACAGAAATATTATTATATAATATTATTATAAAAGAGCGCTTGATTTTCTCGAATGCTCTCATCTACAATGTAAATAAAACTCAAGACCAACAATAAAACTATCAGTTGAAGATTGCTGTCTCGGTTACGCTGTTGGCAATAAAAAAGTAATTGAGTTTTTACGTCCTTTTGTAGACATGCCTTGGAAATTAAATGGGCTTATGTTTTGTTTTAGATGTGTACAGTAAGTACTAAAATTACATTGACTCTACATTGTGCAGTATCATATGATGGACAAACTTATTAACCGGCCAAGTGCGAGTCGGACTCGCGCACCGTGGTTTCGATTCGAGGTATAAATAAATGCCTTCTTAGTTAGGGACGCGCAATCGAAGTGTACTAAAAACGCGCTAGTTTGACACGTACATATAAACATACCAATTTTCACGCTTGTAAATGTTCCCATTTTTACGATAGACCTAAAACAAAAATCGCCAAAAATACAGGTTTTTAGTAGGGGAGCCCCCCTTATTTCTTTTTTGTTTAGTATTTTTACTATAGCGGCTACAGAAATACATAATCTGCGAAAGTTTCAACTGTTTAACAATTACGGTGAGATGAGATGATGAGTTACAGCCCGCTGACAGACAGATATCGGAGGCATATTAGTTAGGTCCTGTTTTTCACCCTTTGGGTACGGAACCCTAAAAAGCAAGCAACGAGGCTGTAATACGTATTTTTATGAAAAATTACAGGAAGTAAGGGACAGCCATCCGAATTCTAAAAGCGCATGATCTGTCAACGTAACTGAACAACTTTCAGCGAAGAAATAAGCAATATTTTAGTGAGTGGCGAATGGTTTTCTTTTTTTGGTCGTAATCCTATACTAATAAATAAACGAGCAATATAGCAGGATCACTAAGGCTGAGCTTGTATGGGGTACCTTGCACCTAAACCTGCTGGAATGAAACTTGGCAAGAGTCAAGTACATACCCATAGGTAACGTAATCGAAGTGGTGCTCCCCAGCAGGACGCGACTGAGATGCAAAGTGGGGCATAATGTAGAAAATGTGTAGTTTTTTACTAGGTTGAAAATTGTATCTGTTGAACCGACATAGGTAGCTGGTTGTAAATTTCTGGGTAGGGGTAGGGGTAGGGGTAGGGGTAGGGGTAGGGGTAGGGGTAGGGGTAGGGGTAGGGGTAGGGGTAGGGTTAGGGGTAGGGGTAGGGGTAGGGGTAGGGGAAGGGGTAGGGGTAGAGATAGAGAGATAGAGAGGTAGAGAGGTAGAGAGGTAGAGAGGTAGAGAGGTAGAGAGGTAGAGAGGTAGAGAGGTAGAGAGGTAGAGAGGTAGAGAGGTAGAGAGGTAGAGAGGTAGAGAGGTAGAGAGGTAGAGAGGTAGAGAGGTAGAGAGGTAGAGAGGTAGAGAGGTAGAGAGGTAGAGACGTAGAGACGTAGAGAGGTAGAGAGGTACAGGTACAGTTAGAGGTAGAGGCAGAGGGAGAAGGATGGGAAGGGGGAGAGGGAGGGAGAGAGGGAGCTGGAGGGGGTGAGGGAGAGGGAGAGGGAGGGGGAGAGTGAGGGGCAGGGGAGAGGGAGGAGGGGGAGAGACAGAGGGACGGGGAGGGATAGAAGAAGGGGGGAGAGTTAGAGACAGGGATAGGGTTTTAGTTTTTCTCAATTACGAGTACTTCTGCGAATTGGGTCTGTTTTGAAATATTACATAAAGGTGTCTCTCATCTCTCTCTTTACATTTGTTAGGATACTGCTGCTAAGTTCTTCTGTCCTGAGTAATTTATGAGTAACGTCTGTATATTATATAAAATTCTGCTGGATCTTGAATTATACTCATTGATTTGCGCAGGGTTAGTCCTGTTTTTCCTTAGTTTAAAATTACCCCGAAATGACGGGAAAATATCTCATTGCTTCGGAAAACCGGTAACAACATAAATACGAAATCCATGCTAGCGAAGCCGCGGGCAACAGCTAGTAAATAAAATAAAAATTAAATAAATAAAAAAGTAAAATAAAAAAAACACTGTTGCACATTAAACTTTTACATTAAGCAGTTTTAATTTTAGGTTTAAAAATATAACAAATCCAATTATGGAAACGTATGACATTTAAAACGGACAATTTTACAAACTTTACTTTTAATTAGCAAACTCAAAAGAAAAACAATTGAATTGAATAAATTGAATTAAATAAATTGAATTAAATGATCTCAATAATCTGCAAGAAAATTTCACCAATTTTATAGGCAAGGACCCTTTATTATACAAATATTGCACGTTTAATAGTATAAGATATGTAATTGTGCTTTGGGAATGCTGCACATTTCACACACGTACGAGTAACGCTGAAATGCCGATATCAAACAATCCCTTGTCAGTTGCATGCCATACTCGTATCTCCGAGACAATGTTGCAAGATAGATCTATGCCTGCGCGATGCCACCTTCTATTCTATTTTACTAACCCTTAATTGGGTAAAACGAATATATTTCCCACCCAGCATTTGACATTTTGCGGGCCTCGGTGAAAAATATAACATGTCCCCAAATTTTTTATATGGTATGGGCAACAGGAATAGAGCTCCCACATCGCCTTAGTTTGTGTGGGAAATATGTTCCTTCTGTCCATTCCGCACAATAAGTTTAATGGGTAACTTTTGTAACAACTAAATAAATGATTTTTCCGACAGGATCAAGTGGTTTGTTATTAGAAGTGTGTAGAAGATGGAATTTTCTAGAAGACATCTTTCGTGTTAATCATAGAGTACAAGAAAGAGGGTTTCAGTCGTCTGCTAGCGAACAAATCTAACTCCAAAGTTGCATAAGTTGGTACGGAGATGCCAACCGATACGAATGTCTATCAGAAGTTTTTGACCACCTTTCGAAAGTTCTCCTGGACGGTGCTGCTAATCAGCAGAAGAAAAATAAAATATGACAATACTGATACTGAACGGTCTACATTATGGTGCCAAGATGCAAATCAGTATGAAAACCATTAGGTAAAAATGTCTGTAATATTTTTTTCTAATTACAAAGTCTCAAAAATATAAAATACCAACAGCGATCAGCGTACCACCCTTACCACCCTTCGACACTTAGTGCACCTAATCGACGAATGTCATAGAAAACTTCCTATTAGACGTGTTTCTTCACTTTAAGAAGTGGGCGCTACAGAAACTCAGCGTTGACGTTGTCTGCTCGATTGAAATTTTCGTTTCAATAAGACAAAACATGCGTGATAATAGTACATTAAGATGCACGTGCACTATTTTGGATATTACGGCCAAGGCTCTGAAATTGCAGCCCGAGCCGCAGGCGAGGGCGTAATGGAGCCGAGGGTGTAATCACCAAAGCGCACAAGCTGTTTACGACGTTTTTCAACACATTTGCGTATAAAAACGAATCAAATTCGCTTATCTTGTTGCGGTTCGGGCTGCAATTCCTGAACCTCCATTTTTCGTTCTCACAATACTTTTCAACATGGAATAAATACACCACAAAGAGCTAGGTTTATACTTATTCGCCAGCTCATTGAAATAAGCCAAAAAGTCATTCTCTGAAAATGAATTGGCATTTTTGCTGTTCTTCCATTCAATAAACTTTTCGTAGGCAAGAATGTATTTTTTATTTGATTTTGCTGGAAGGAGACTATCACTTGCATTTTGTGCCCCAGTAATTATTTCCTGTGGGTTTAAATTAAGTTCTTCTTCATTGCTTGAAACCATCGTAGTCACACGCTAGTGACTTATTGGTAGTCACAAAAATCAACTTCAACTTCAACTTTTAATAAGATGGCAATCGGCCGTTTCAAGATACAGCCATTACTGCCAATGTCTAGTTGACAAGAGCACAATAGTACATTGTTCATCGAGAGGAGAAAGTGACCGATTCCCAACAAGGGTGTCGTTTGAGCCCTGAGGCGAAGCCGAAGGGCTCAATACACCCGAGTTGGGAATCCCACTTTCTTTCGAGTGATACATAGTGCTTTATACTTCACCTACGAGGAAAATATTTCAGATTTCCTTTTCAGATATGATGTATTCCATTATATGATATCATGTCTTGCCAATATGGTACTTTTCAACATGGAATACAAATACTTGGCTTATATTTATACGCTTTATCACTATAATAAGCAAGCAAAACAGTTTCCGAAAATCAATGCGCTTTTTTCTCGCTTTTTCGACGTATAAAACTATTACATACCTACATTGTTCTATTTTTCGAGATTTTTCAGGCAATCAATAACCGCTTGCGCACTTTCTTGTAGTTCTAGCGGCGTCAAAAACTCTTCATCACTGTCACTATTTGACGACAGTTTTTGTAAAAAGCACGCACCAACAAAACTACAAACTTGTACAATTAAAACTTTCAACAACTTTGAAAAGAAAACAGGGGTCCAATTTTTGAAAATCACTGGGTGATAAAATATCGCTTGGAGGTTAAAACTTTTTAATTTTACCCTGATAGTGTTAAAACGTTAGTAATACTTTATAAAATTTAACAATTAAACACTAATTTATATTTATGCATTATAATTTTTCCCTGTTGGTAAGAAAAAAAAAACCGGTCAAGTGCGAGTCGGACTCGCGCGCCGAGGGTTCCGATATACCTATAGTATTTTTGGAAGCAATAAAGCCCATTTTCAGGACCGCAAAACTAAATTTGTTTGTAAAGGTTTTTTGCAGATTTCTGAAAAACTGTGCAACTTAGAAAGATCGTTTTATTTTTGCTGTAAAGTTTACATAAACCTCTGTCAACTGTAATTAATTCAGATTTTCCCTTACTCAAACTTCGGAGATAAGGGGGGGGGAATGGTATTTT
This sequence comes from Athrips mouffetella, assembly GCA_947532105.1. Taxonomy (NCBI): domain Eukaryota; kingdom Metazoa; phylum Arthropoda; class Insecta; order Lepidoptera; family Gelechiidae; genus Athrips; species Athrips mouffetella. The sequence continues at coordinate 19,336,562 of OX383965.1, read as the reverse complement.
TTTTGACATTTTTCATCATAACTTGAAAACTAAGAAACTTAAAAAAATACAAAAATATATTTTAAAATGTACAAGTAAAGCCCTTTCATATGATACCCCACTCGACCTAGTAGCGACAATTTGAAATTTGGCCCCCCCTATTTTGGCCCCCTTTACATTAATAATCATACTTTTTTCAAAAAATTTTCATGTGCAATTAAGTTGGGCAACTATATTCTAAAACTATTCCAAATTTCAGCTCGATAGCGTAAGTGGTTACTGAGATATAGAGGTGTGACAGACAGACGGACAGACAGACAGACAGAGCGGCACCATAAGGGTTCCTTTTTTTTACCATTTTGGTATCGGAACCCTAAAAACAGAAATTTTGATTTTATTGAGTAAGATTTTATCACACGGTGATTTTCAAGAATAGGTACCTAATTCGCGCGCGCGCTTTCGTTCTACATTTTGGTTTCGTTCTTTTTTCAAATTAATGGTTTTTTCAGAAAAGTGTAGGTGGCCAGCATCATTTCGTGGACTTAGAGATAAAAACTTTTTCTTTTTTTGGCATTATGATATTAAAATAGGTTATCGACAGATTTTGATCTAAATTTTAAAAAAAAACACGTTAACAATGGATTTTCATACAAAATTCCATCCCGCTAAAACACGTTAACAATGGATTTCCATATAACTTTTCCCCCCGTCTATTTATACCATAGAAATGACGTACCTTCTCCTTAGTTTTTAAAACAGGACTGAGGTATTTTTCGAGAAGGTGAAGTATAAAAAAATCAAAGCAAATGAAAATACTTCTGAAAAATGGCGCGCGGAATTCTTGTTGCGCGCGCATTTCTTTTTTCAAATGAAGAGCTGTGACGAAGCAATGGCAATGCTCCCAAACAGCGTAGTCATTGAAAAAGCACAAAAACTTAAAATTTATTGCTTACAAAATCAATTAATGTTAATTTGTTGTCAAATTTAACTAATCTCATGCAACAAACTGTTTATATATTATATTTTCATCATTATTAGGTTTAAGTTTACGAAAATGTTATAAATATTTTAGACATTAAAACTCCTTGCTCTTTGTTAATATAAAAAAAATAAAAATTATATAACTAGTGCTATAATATATAATGAGAAAAGCACGCGTTTTTAATAAGCTGGATTATGGACCTAAATACAGTGCAAATAGAGCTGTTTTATGAGCAAATGTGTTGAAAATTCATTTTTTATATATTAACAAAGAGCAAGGAGTTCTAATGTCTAAAATATTTATAACATTTTCGTAAATATATACCTAATGTTGATGAAAATATAATATATTAGCTGACCCTGCGAATTTTTTTCCGCCTTACAGGCAATAAATAAGCAGATTTTATTTTATATTAAGTACAATTTTTTTGCCCTGCCCCTGCCCCTACCCCTGCCCCTGCCCCTAACCCTGCCCCTAACCCCTGCCCCTACCCCTGCCCCTACCCCTGCCCCTACCCCTGCCCCTACCCCTGCCCCTACCCCTGCCCTTACCCCTACCCTTACCCCTGCCCCTTCCCTACCCCTACCATCTTATATCCTTCTCCTGGTTCTAAGCTACCTCCCCACTAATTTTCAACCAAATCGGTTCAGCCATTCTTGAGTTATACCGTTCTCCTACCCCTACCCCTACCGTCCCATATCCGTCTCCTGGTTATAAGCTACCTCCCCACCAACTTTTAATCAAATCGGTTTAGCCGTTCTCCTACCCCTACCCCTATGTGATAGAGTGTTATGTAATAAATTGACTTAGGAGTGCACAGATGATGAACATTTCAAGGGATCTCATGTTTGAATCCCGTTTGTGTTGTCTCAAAAAATCACAGACATTTTCTTTCGTAGTCCACTAACGCTAGTGACGCACTGTGTAAATCTTCCACTTGACACTGGTGATCGCAGCATAATTTTTAGAAGTTACAGCCAATAAAATTGATACTGGCAGGAATGTCCCCATAAATGGGTAGACGATTGTCAAATTAAAAAACTAACAAAAGATATAGAGATATAAGAAGAAAATAATTTAATTTGTGTAATGGTTTGTGTTTGGTTTCGTTTATCAAAGCGATTGAATTTTTTCTATATGCCTTTATACATTGCACTAATTACGCTACGGTTTCTCTTTTACAGTTTTTCTTTAACTGTTACTTCACGTAAAACGTACAACACAAAATTGCCTGTTGCCTAAACACGTTAATTGCATTAAGAGAATCGAAACCTAAATTCAGGTACAATGCAGTGCATTGAAAACCAGAGTCAATAATTCATTTTATATGTAGTTTTACTAACCAACTGTGTACTAATTGTGATTCTAGTATGATTTATTTTTTAGGGTTCCGTACCTCAAAATAAAAAAACGGAACCCTTATAGGATCACTTTGTTGTCCGTCTGTCTGTCTGTCAAGACCCTTTTTCTCACGAACGAGAATATGTATCAGGTTGAAATTGATAACGAATATTAAGATCCATGAACCTCACAAGATTTGAAAATTTAAATTTTTTACAACGACGCAATCAAAAGATATGGCTTTTTATGTCCTCATCTCCATACATTTATGCAAAAAAAGCAAAACCTACAGGGTACTTCCCGTTGACCTAAAATTATGAAATTTGGCAAGAATAGCTTCTTTGGTCTCACAGTACAAATAAAGGGAAAAGTCTAAAATCAATAAATATTTAAATTTTTCTCACAACTAATAGTAACCCATTAAGGTGAGCTCCCGTTTCTAGAACTTTTCTATGAAAGAGGGGTCAAGTTGGATGGTCGCGGAGTTTTTAAAATCAAAGAGCAAAAGCTTTTAGTATATCATATGGTAGATAGGTACGGAACCCTTAGGGCGCGAGTTCGACTCGCACTTGGCCGGTTTTTTTTTCGTTTATTCCTACGCTTGCCAACATATTTTGCAGCTATGTCAAAAGCAATTGATCAAAGTTGTCAGAAAGAAACATGTTTGTAAAACAATGTAATTTTTTACGTCAAAAATACTCTGGTATTAGTGTCATGGCTGCAAAAAGATTGGTACATCATCAGACACATTTTGTTCAAAAGCTCACCTTTGTAATTTAACATTAGATATTATCTCTTTTGAAAAGCACAGCAAAACCGCTAAAACCAAAAGCTGCTCCGAACTTTAGCCTCATTGTTAATGTTATATATCAAAGAATTTAAAATGTAGCAAGGATTAATAAAAAGTTACGACGGACTTTAAGTTAATCTTTTAAGCTGGTGTTGGGTCAAAATTCTTAAAAGCCAAAAAAATTGTAATTAAAACAAAAACTTTTAAATGCTTTTGAGTTTTCGATGAGGCATTTAGAAACAATACAAATGTCAATTCGGTCGCTAAAGAATATTTAATGGACCTATAATTTTAGCTTTTCGATAATTTACAGTCTCCCCAAAAATTGATAACAAGTTAACGAAGTTTACGATCATACAGAAACTCAAGGCTTACACCATACCAACACATCAACAATAATGGATATGTAACTCACTCTCCGATTTCAGCAATGTGTCAGCGTAATATAAGCCTATACAATAGAATGTAATGCTTTATAACATTTCTGATTGGTTATTCCACGCCAGTTCGAATTGCTCGTAAACTTCCGATCTCGTCGGAAATAGATGTTAGCAAGACACGGGTTTTATTGCTACCCTTCTGATATCAGGAGTCTCTATCTACTGCAAAACTACCCATACACTTACATTTCGCAGTAAGATAGTAATAATATCCTTAAGATTGTTATATGTCTAGGTTAGGTTGGGTTAGTTAGGTTCATGTTGATTAAAACCTGGTGATGTAAAAAATTATATCATTTTATGTTAATACCCATCTTAAGGATCTTACAATGACGTTTATTTAAGTTTAAGGAGATGTTGTAAAATGGTAATTTTCGTCAAGATACATCCTATCCTAATATGTATAAATAAAGTATACTTTGTCTTTGGATTTCGAATGAATCCGCAGCTATTGATTTTCGACCACTCAGTATCATGAGACCATACGAGTTGCAGAATAACCCCCTCTAAGGGATACATGAAACAAACTTTCACCCTGTATACTAAGCTAATAGTTTGAAGAACGTTCCGATACTATGATGTTTGTATGTTAAAATACGGTACAGTTTTACGAGTAGTACATTACCTACCCTAGGCCTCAAAAGCAAAAATTATCCTGAGATGGGCATTATTCGAATAAAATTTTATCTAGATAATTATTCGACTAAAAGATTATTCGCAATAAAATTATGCGTGAATAATTTATTTATGAATAAGTTATTCATGATTTTATTCGTTATTCTGAATAAAAATATTTTACACTCATTTACCCATTCCAAACTGGTTTCAAATAGGTTTTACCACCGTCGAACAGAAAATTTATAAATATTCTTTATTGCACAAATTCACATACAGAAAGTTACATACAAAAGGACATTTACTTATTAGATTTTATTTAATAGATTTAATACTTTTTAGAAGCTCTGTACTTTTAAAGTTTTACGATTTTATCGTTGATAAGAAATAGCATGATACATATTTCTGTATCGGTTGTAAGTAAATCAGACTCGTTAAATTTGTATTTTTAGCGTAATAAGAATAACAAGTTATTGTTAACCCCACATGTCTGAAATTTTCTAACTAGGTAATTAAAAATACAAAGGATTGTGGTGTAACAAAGCAATACATGTATAAAAAGAGCGAGAAAGAGCACCCTCAGATGACTGGAATTTTTTAACTAATTAAGAATACGAAGGATTTCGGTGTGACAGAGTTGCTGCTGATCTAGAGAAATCTTTTTTTGACTTTGAATCAGACTCAGGAAGCGAAGCTGACTTACAAGCGCAACATAGGCAATCACCCAAAACAAGAGCTGATGTGATAGTGTCTCAGTATTTGGCTGAAGAAGATCGCAGTTTTTAAGTTTTAGACCGCTACCCTGAGGTTAAAAGAATATTTCACAAGTCATCATCATCATCATATCAGCCGAAAGACGTCCACTGCTGGCCATAGGCCTCCCCTAAAGATCTCCATGACGACCGGTCCTGCGCTGCTCGTATCCAGCAGCTTCCCGCGACCGTGACCAGATCGTCAGTCCCAAAGAATACATGAAACAGAGTTTCATGTATTCTATGGTCAGTCCACCTTGTGGGGGGCCTGCCAACGCTTCGTCTTCCGGTACATGGTCGCCACTCAAAAACCCTTACGCCCCATCGGCCATCGGTTCTTCTTGCAATGTGCTCTGCCCACTGCCACTTTAGTTTAGCGATTCTCAGGGCTATGTCAGTTACTTTAGTTCTTCTGAGGATCTCCTCATTTCTGATTCGATCCTGCAGAGAGACTCCGAGCATAGCCCTTTGGGTGACTTTGAGCTTCCTGATAAGTCCCATCATGAGCAGCCCCGTCTCGGTGGCATATGTCATCACTGGCAACACACTCTGGTCAAAGACTTTCGTCTTAAGACACTGCGGTATTTTGGACGTGAAGATATTGCGGAGCTTCCCGAACGCTCCCATCCGAGTTGGATTCGACGAGTGACCTCTTTCTCTAAGTTGGATTTACCCAGCTGGACTGTTTGTCCTAGGTATACGTAGGTATTCATCGACAACTTCGAGCGTAGAGACTACAACTTTGAGTGGAGTGGGTACAACAAAGGCGTTAGACATAATTTTCGTCTTATCCATGTTAATTTTAAGACCCACTTGTAGTGAAACTCTACTGAGGTTATTAAACATCGTGCCGAGATCTTCCAGGGTCTTCGCCATTATGACAATATCGTCAGCAAATCGAAGATGTGTCATGTTCTCGCCATTAATGTTGATGCCAAGTCCTTTCCAGTCCAGGAGTTTGAAAATGTCTTCCAATGCAGTGGTGAACAGTTTAGGAGATATGACGTCTCCCTGTTTTACTCCTCGCTGCAATCTGGTTTCAAGTCCTGGTTCTGAAGCCGTACTGACATAGTGGCGTTTTTTTACAGATCTTTCAACACTTCAATGTACTGATAGTCGACTTGGCACCTCTGGAGAGATCGTAGCACAGCCCACGTTTCGATCAATTGAAGGCCTTCTCATAGTCCACAAACGCTAGGAAAAGTGGCTGGTTATACTCTTTGGTCTTCTGTATAACTAGCTGTAGCGTATTTATGTGGTCTATGGTACTGAAGCCTTTACGGAAACCGGCTTGTCCGGGGGCCGGAAGTCGTCGAGCCTACGTGCGAGACGGTTCGTAGTGACCCTCGAGAACGCTTGTAGACAAAGAAATAATTATGTAATATGTAGTAACTAACTGTAAATTAATAAGCAAATATGACTATTGATTTTCGTACGAATTTTCTCGTTTTATTTTTATTCGTTATTCGAATAAAGAATAAAATAATTTATTCGTCATTCGAATAATTTTTCTTCGAATAAATATTGTTATTTATTATTCACGAATAACGAATAAAACAATTTATTTATTCGTTATTCGTTATTCGAATAAATTTTGCCCATCTACCTGAGGCTATCTCGGCCTGAGACCATCAAGTTGTCTGTCCGGATGTATCTTTTGAACCGTTATAGGTAAATTGTTGAAATTTTCTTGAACGTCATGGGCTCTTTGTGTACTAGAGCTGAGACACATAAAATAGCGACACACACTAACATAGCGACATGCCCCGTTATATCCGTTGTTGTTATCTATTACGGTAGTACACTAAAACCATCTGAAACATTTTTTTTTTTTTTTTTTAAAGTCGTTTGATCCCAAAGTAGTAAAAGCCTGTACTATGTGTACCAGAGACTGATATACATACACAAATAAATAAATAACACCCAGACACAGAACAAACACTCGTGTTCATCACACAAACGTTTGCCCTGGGCGGGGATCGAACCCGCGACCCACGACGTGAAAGGCAGGCTCACTACAAACCACACCAACGGGTCACTCACATACCGGTTATTTGGCGCTAGACCAGAATTATTTATTTTTTATTTATTTAGAAATAGGCTTTAATAAACAACCTACAAGCACCTCTTTCACAACAGTATAGTCATAGAAAAACATGCTCCTCCCTGTTAAACTATGTCACTGCAGGTAAGCACCTCGTAAACACACCAGCCAGCCATTTCTGTTACTACAAAACGAAACTTAGTCTGAAACTACATTCGGGGTTATTACTCCGCCTTTATTGTTCAAAATCCGCGTAATATCCGGTAAAATGTATAGTTATGCTTAGCAAACACACTTACCTTGCTTTTAAGGAAAACACTGTTTCAAGAAATGCATTCAGTAAAGGTATATATTCTTTGGTAGAGGTATAATGACGCAAATGATAAGAACTTCTGGATTCAATGCTAATACCTCTATAATACCTCCATATATTTATATGGAGGTATTATAGAGCGTAGCTCTATTATATAGCATAGCTATTAGTTATTTAGCATAGCTTACGAATTTTATTTTGCATTCGTAGGTAGTTACTTCTAGCAATACGATCAACCGCAGGTGCGGTGTATGGGACAGAGGGGTACAATGAAAACCGGCCAAGTGCGAGTTGGACTCGTACACTGAGGGGTTCCATACCACCAAGGTAAAGATAACGTCTTAGTTATGGACGCTTAGTCACGCAGAAATTTATTAAATTCACGCGAGTCGACCCGCATTTGAACAGTTTTTAATATTTGTTGTTATTTAATAGTTTATGCACTGTAAACATAATCATCATAATCATCATTTATTGCAATCACAGGTATCAGTACCAACTTTCACGCTTGTAAGTGTTCAGATTTGCACGATATAGACCTAAATCAGCGCCGCGACGTCAGTTGCGGCACAAGGCTGAGTATGTCCTTTTTCGCTATAACAGCTACCAAATGTTTGTTAAACTTTTGTAAAAACTTAATTATGTTATTTGTGAAATAAACGATTTTCTATTCTATTCTATTCTAAAACAAAATCGAGCATAAATCGCCTAATAACACGTTTCTAGTAGGGAAGCCCCCCTTAATTAATTTAATTTTTTATTATTTTTTGTTATTTATTTATTTAATATTCGGGTGACCAACAGTATTACAGACAGAATAATAAGATAAATAGGCATCAAAAAACCAATTATATAGCGGCAACAGACGTAATGAAATGAAAATTTGACTTATCTACCTATATTACAGTTCATGAGATACAACCCGCTGACAGACAGACAGAACAGACATGAAGGCATATTATTAGGGTCCCGTTTTTATCCTATTGGGTACGGAACCCACAAAACTAGCCAAGTGCAAGTCAAGAACAACAGGTTCCATACCGCCATACAATGGTATTTGTAGACGAAATTTTGGGCAGTAAGATTAAAAAGAGTGTAAGTTTTAATTGAGTCCGTCTCACACGTATCTAGTTTTTTTTATTTGATATAATATTTAAGTATGTATTATTTATTCATATAACAAATAAGGTGAGAGTGACTGAAAATGTTGGAAGGGTGAGGCCTCGGCCAACATTACAGTACCAAATCCAGGACGTTCTATATAAAGGCCGGGTTAAAAGCATCTAAACCTAGTCGACCCGAGAATGTATGAAAGAATTGATAAAAAGTACAGGAAGCGAAGGAAGTACTCGTATGTCAAGATCGTAGCAGGTGGAGGGCTGCGGTCTCTGCCTTCACCGAAGAGAAAGAGGCGTGATATTATGTATGTCTGTAAAGTGTTAAGGTAAAGGAAATAAACATAGAAAAATAGCCCTCAGATATGCTAAAACCAGGATGTATTCTGTTGAAATTTCAAGCAGCTTCTTATAGCTCTTCAAAAATAAAGATCGAAGAGACAGGCAACAGCGATAATAAATAATAAGACGACAGAGTCAAAATCCTCATGTTTACTTAAATAATGTATCATAATAATTACCAATAAGTCCAGTACCTGGGCTACCGAGCTAGCCGCCTCAACCTGAAAATATCATCGGGTAAGCAAGCTGTGCTACCCGCCAACATATAGCGCTGTAGGTTTCTATCTTAAACGCGGTATTTAAAAAAAATGCTTAAAAACACGGGGAAACGAATTTTCCTAGACATGAGACCTAACTGGATCGATTTTTCGCCCCCTTAAACCCCTGTACGGTAAACAACAAGTTTTCACTATATACATTTATATACACAAATAAAAAATATATATTGCTCGTTTAATAGTATAGGATATTTTTATTTTGAAAAACAAAAAGAAATCGCTTTACAAAGAAGGTTTTTTCTTTCGCAGCATTTCAAACTGCAAGAACTCATTAAGTTGTAATTAGGTAGGTACAAGTTTTTAATGAAAGTTGTTAATAACCAGGCGTGTTGCTGACTGAATCACTAGGAACTAACTCCAACGAGTTTAACTTAACTTCTCAGCTTAAACAATACTCAACGCCAAGTAACTTTTGTTAGTGCTATTCTTGGTAACCCTACTTACCGCTATACACGGTGGTACAACAACCTTGTTGGATGTGATATTTTTGGAAAAGGTCTTTATTATTTAATTTAGATACATAATCTAATTTAGACATATAATAAAACTCACCAAGGTACTTATTAAAAAAAAGTTGTAAGTACCTTAATTTCCTTTTTGGTGTTAGTTCAAAATTTATAATTTATTGTAATACCGAATGCTAATTTTGGTTATTGTATTATTTATATGAATTATCTATCCCCCGAATGAACAAAATTATCAAATAAATCGAAATTTATCAAAATTTATCAATATACAAATAAATCAACAAAACAATAGGTAGGTACTGAAAAGTTTTTGTTCCTTTTCGGAACCCTAGTTCCGATACCAAGATGGTAAAAAAAAACCGGTCAAGTACGAGTCGGACTCGCGCGCCGAGGGTTCCGATATACTTTTTGAATTTGTGCAAGCAATAAAGTCTAATTTTAGGACCGCAAAACTAAATTTGTTTGTAAAGGGTATTTGCAGATTTCTAAAAAACTGTGCAACTTAGAAAGATCGTTTTATTTTTGCTGTAATGTTTACATAAACGTATGTCAAATGTAATTAATTCAGATTTTTCCTTTCACAAACTTCGAAGATAAGGGGGGAGGGGAATGGTATTTTTTTTTTAATTTTTCATCATAACTTGAAAACTAAGAGACGTAAAAAAATACAAAAACATATTTCAGAATGTACAAGTAAAGTCCTTTCATATGATACCCCACTCAACCTAGTAGCGACAATAAAAAATTTGGTCCCCCCTACTTTAATAATAATATTTTTTTCAAAATTCTTTTATGTGCAATTAAGTTGGGCAGCTACTCGTATATTCTGAAACTGTTCTAAATTTCAGGTTGATAGCATGAGTGGTTGCTGAGATATAGAGGTGTGACAGACAGACGGACAGACAGACAGACAAAGTCGCACCATAAGGGTTCCTTTTTAACCATTTTGGCATCGGAACCCTAAAGAGGAACACTTCATGGTGCGACTTTGTCTGTCAGTCTGTCACACCTATATATCTCAGCAACCACTCATGGTATAGACTTGAAATTCGGAACAATTTTAGAATATGGTAGCCCAACTTAATTGCATGTGAAACAATTAAAATAAAATTTGACCAGTTTTTTACCTCCTAATGCTCAGTAAGGTCCTAGCGCCTGATAACCTAACTAAATTTAAGAAGGAGCCCTTGCAGTTCCACTATGTCCGTCTGTCTGTCCGCCCACAGCTTAGCTCGGTCACCCAGAAAGCTGTAATTTGGTACGGGTGTACATATAAGGGTGGGGCTCACAAAATTTGTACCTTCGACAAAAATGCCGTGGACCTAACTTTGAATAAAGAAAAAAGTTATTTTATTTTATTCCACAATTAAAATGACGATTTCTATTAATGCCTATATTCACTTGTGATAGTATTAAGTCAATTTAATAGTTAAAACATTTGAAATAACAACAGAAAATATTTGCCATCAGTAAGAGTAATTTCTAGTTCCATACAAAAAAAGAATGGCACAGCCCCTAGAAACAATCATTACTTTATCATTTCCATCTTGTTCGCTATATTTATAGGGTCATTTTATTTACTACACAAAATACAGTAATGGATCTACAAAGTAATGCGTTAATAAACCCTAATTAAACAGATTATATAATAAAATCGTTGAATTTAAAAAGTGTCTCTATTTTATTTCACGTGTGTTATAGTCAGTTTGTTACATGGTAGTTTTTTTGTTATAAGGAATACTTCTAACTGCAAATATTTTTAATTTTTATGTGCTGGCAACATTTCGACCATCAAATAATAATGTCAGTGGTTTGACAGCCATCTTAGTTCACCCGAAAAAAGCGTTAGTCGGTGTGTGTTATGTTTTCGTCATTGGATTTTACTGAGTTTTCGGAAGTATTTTTTCATGGTGAGTAATAAAATAGTTTGTTTGAAGTTTATTGACTTAAAGCTTATACGAATTATGAATGAATAATGTGTTTTTTTTCAAAAAAATACATTGCATTTGAAGTTGCTACACGAGTTTGAGGTTACTTTTTTCACGCGTGTTTATTCACGTGTGTTACATGTGTTATGATATTGTGTGACGTAACACACGTGAATGACCTAAAGCTAAGTGTACATTACAAGTATGCTTATTTTTACTACCTACCTAATCCACGTGCATAAGTACATTATTTTGTCGAGAACACATTCATTTAGTAAATTGTACCTACATATATTTTACAATGTATTATGTAGGTACTTACCTATACTCTGAATTTTAATTTGACGGTATTCTGACGGTTCTGGGTTTTATTATTCTATTGAGTGAAGAAACGAGATTCGATTAAAATAAATACAGTGTTGGATATTTTTAATTGTAATATAATTGAAAAATTCAATTTATTACGACTTAGCTAATTTATTTAATTTTTTTAGTACGAAATGACAGTTTGTATGAAGTGACAGCTGCCAGCATTCCGTCGAACTAATCTATTTATCGCCACCTTAGGATATTGTAATTTTTATATGACGTCTTTCGATAAGCAACAATGCTTGCAATTTTGTTTTTCAGTTAGGGCAATAATTATACCTAGTCAGCAGAAATTTTGTTTTTCAGTTAGGGCAATAATTATACCTAGTCAGCAGAATTACAGGCAGGAGACCTTAGTGCATGAGTTCTAAACGTTAAAAACATTCGTATGCAGCTAATATTGAATTCATTAAGATATTTACAAGGTCTAGTTTTGTATTAGAAGTTTTATTTTCTTTTTGTTGTGATTGCATTTAAAAACTATCTGAAGTTAGTTACTTGAATTTTGTATTAGAAGTTTTAAGTTGTATTGTTTGCACGTAAAAACTAACTGAAGTTACTTGTGTTATGTAGGTAAGGAGTTAAGAATTTATTAAAGAAATTTTGCTTAAACAAATATTTTGTATCATTCAAAAGTAAATTTGCTCATGGTTAAGGTTTATAAATCTATAGGTATCATCTCTACATTTATAATATGCTCAATACACTTTTTTCTCCAGTGTATACTTACCTTAACATTAATTCCCGAGTGTTATGCAATTCCAGTGTGTTATTGTGTGTTACAGTTTCCCGTGTGTGATGGTACATTTTTTGCGAGCCCCACCCATAATTAATCACGCCGATAAAATGGTAAAATAAAACTACACGTGAAGTAGGGATGATTTTATTTTCTTGTCTTTCATAATTTAGGTTTAGGTAGGGTTTTAGTAAATCCTATACTACTTAACGAGCAATATTTTGTATATATGTATATGTCGTAGAGCGACTCTCATTTCTAATTTCCCGCGGTATTTTCAAAGACAATCGTTCGTGCCAGCAGCACCCATGCAGTGGCCCAAGCACGGCGAAGCTACGCCAAACGTCAAATTAGTACTGCATTTCCGTATCAGTGTGGATTGTCGATGTTGGACGATGATGTTGGCAATGATGGTTTTATTTAAATCGTGAGGTTGGTACTACAACGAATGGCGCGTAAAGGGGCGTGGTTTGTGTCAGTTTAGCCAACACGTAGCAACGTGAAGACGATGCCGCCATTTTCAACAGCTCATTCTTGTTCGAGATTTTACCACGTCAAGTTCTAAAGTGATAGTTGGTCGCGAAATGTAGCCTGCAGCCGCTGGCGGATAAGCCGTGGCAATTCTGCGATGACAGGAGCGACCCTTTAACGACAGCTAAGTGTTTATAGTCTTTTCTGCCCTAGACTGTGAGATTTTAGGTTATGATACGCGAATACCTTTTGTGATAGTAAAACACGGTGCACTGTGAGTTTGCTGTAGTTGAACATGTGAATAGAATCTCAGAATAAGCCTCCAACGTTTGGGGTTGACAGGATTGTGCCACTTAGTTAATTTTACATTAAAACAACAGGTGGCACAAGCAGTCCTGCACACCGCTGTGTTTACCGACGACGTGATGGAGGAGAATACCGTATGAGAGGTCGATGGCAGGTCAGGATGAATGATCGTTATGCAAGTAAGTTACACTCGATTGAATTAGGCGATTGTCAAAGATGTTATCGATGTCTGCTACAAATAGTTCGGCCAATATCGTGTTCTCTGCTATTCCTGATGTCTATCCCTTGCCCACATAGTGCCATCCATCTTCCGCCCCGAGTCGTGTCTTCGACATATATATATCGACGGGTGAAAGCCTATTTGGTTTAAGCGACATTTTTGGAACTTTACAGGAGAGCGTTTCAAAGTTTTCAATTTCTAAAAAAAAATCATTGAAAAAAAACGGTTGGTTATTTTTGCATGAAAGTGTTACAAAGTAGTTTCGTTTGAAGGCCTTAATTTTTGGTTATATTATTCACTTTGTAATGACAAAAATATTGAAAAAAAAATGTCGCTTCATACAAAGTAACCACATAATAGAGGAAGGCAAAAGGATTTAACCCCCACTTTAATCTGCTGACGGTTGAAAGCAAAATAGTTTGTGTTACTTGTATTGTTTTTCTGAGTATGACTAAGTGCTTTAACCAACATTCTACCAATTGGATAGAACAAATCTAATTGGTTTAAAAACCAAAATTTTATATTTCAGGGTAAAATCATAATGTCTTAAACAACAATTTTAAAACAACAGCGTTTGTTTCAAATCACATCTGTTAGTCTAACTTTATAAAGAATGGTGAATGATACCATGCAATTGTTTCTCATTCAAAAACTTCAATGCAAGTGGAGATGATGGTTTTATGTAAAATAAAAGAAGATCTTTAATAAAAGTTTTATATAAATTTTCTCAAACCTCCTACGAGAATCATCCTCCTTATAATTATCATAATCAGTTCCTCAAACAACTATTTATGCAACAAATTAAGTTTTAAGTAGGGTGAGGTGGTCGAAATTGAACCACCTAATTTTTAAATGCTTGTAACTTTTTGTTTAGTAGCCCAAATGAAAAGGTTTTTGTTTCTTATAGTAACCTGTTTTATAAGAAAACTGGCAAAGTTAGTTAAAGTCGTGCATCTCTTATAGTTTTTTGTAATTTCTCACTTTTTTTTAATAATGGAATTGGTTCATTTAGTACCCCCCATGGTACTAAATGAACCGGGTATGGGTACTAATTGAACCGGCAGTGGTACTTATTGAATCAGTATAGGTACTCATTGAACCACTAGAGAAAAAAAACGGTCAAGTGCGAGTCGGACTCACGCGCCGAGGGTTCCGATATATACATTTATAATTATGAGGACCCAATAAAGTTCATTTTAGGACCGCAAAATTAAATTTGTTTGTAAAGGACTTTTTCCGATTTCTAAACAAACTGTGCTAGTTAGAGATATTTACATAAGCTTCTTAATACTCTAATCATTTCAGATTTTTCGGTCGTTATTTATTGTAGCTACAAATTTGAATAGGAACTAATTGAACCGCGGTTCATTGTCAACCCCCATAAAGTGATTCAATCAGTACCATACCTACATCGAGACGCTTTAAGTTATGTAAACGCTCACAAACACACGCGGTGGCTGCAGGACATATCTCAAAAGAAGCGCAAATCTTCACTCTATAATCACGTTATATTTTTAATTAACTAACAGGCACCCAACCTTAATAAGAAAAAAAACTGTGCTAAACTTATTTTTTACTTTTGTCCTCAAAAAACACAAAATCTGGTCTCACAATAACTACAATCAACGTAGCGTGCCGCCGACAGGCAAGCGTCAGCAAGAGCATGCGGCGAATTATATTGTGCACGTTGCACGAACCAGCAACGTTGCATACCGCCAATATCGTTATGGTTCATCTTGTACCCCTGGTTCAATGTCGACCACCTCACCCTATCCTTTTTGGAAAACAGCCTTTGTATGTCAGTCATAATTATTATGATTAAGTATAATAATTAAAACTAAATTATATTCACTCATTACAAATTTATTTCCTTTTTCCAATGATGTTTTCTTGATTCTGGTAATCACCGATCTCTTCTCTTTTTTTTTTGTCTACTGAGTTTTCTCCTTTTTTTTATCTAACGACCTTTCCTCGCTCTTTTTAGTCGTTAGACACAGAAAGAGATGAAATACTCTTTCTGTGTCTAACGATGTTTCCTCTCTTTCTTTATAAAATAACCCTTTTTCTCTTTCTTCGTTTCTTTCTTTATTCAATGATATTTACTCTCTTTCTTTTTCTAATAACATATCCTTAATGGACATTTCCTCTCTTTCTGTGTCTAACGACCTATCCTCTCTTTCTTTATCCAATGACCCTTTTTGTCTTTCTTCGTTTAACAAAGCTTCCTGTCTTTCTTTATTCAATGATATTTTTCTCTTTCTTTTTCTAATAATATATCCTCAATCGACATTTCCTCTCTTCCTTTGTCCATTGTTCTTTCTTCTATTTCTTCTTCTAACAATCTTTCCCCGCTTCTTCATTCAGTGATATTTTCTTTCTTTCTTTTTGTAATGGTACATCTCGAATTGACTTGTCATAAGTTTCATCCTGTCCTTTTTTTTGTTGTTTTCTGCCGCATGTGCATAGGTGAGTCTGGGTAAGGATTGCTTTTCAGTAACGTGTATCTTTTTTGTTTCATCTGCAGGTGCGTCTATATTTTGATTTCCATCAATATTTTTGGGACTGGTTTCAATGGTTATTTGTCGGTGCTTATTGATTCTTTTTTAATAATAATATTATTTTTTTCTATTTCTCTTGACAGGTCAACATTATCACTTAAATTATTTTCATCCTCTCTTATAAGTAGTCCAATTTCGTACTGCGAGTCTCCATTGTTTATTTTTGCCTTCATACTTTTTTCTGCATTTTGTTTAATTTTCGATGCTGTCTGAAACACATAAATAACATTAATTATTTCTTCAAATTTAATCATCATACTGTCAAATTTTAATAAGAAATACTTACTTCCTTCTCAGATTCACTTTCATTTTCTATTGGTTCAATCTCTTGAATTTGTGATTATTTTTGGGGCTCTTGATTCTTTTTTTCAGTATGGATTGACAAGTCAATAATCATTGGTATGTCTTTATTTATCTGGATTTGTAGATCTGGCCGAACAGTTAAAAACTGTTCATACACGAGACGGTATTTAGCCGGCACGGCCACCTACCCGCAGTTTGAGCCGAAAGTGAAATTAACTGGCTACAAACTGGGTTAAAACCTTGTACGTGGAAAAAGTAAGACGGCAGCAACCTGGGAAGAAATTGTGCTTGTCGAGACAGGCTCTTTCTGCTACTTTGCTTGCGTGAAATTTGTGTAGGTATATTGCATTTCCTAAAAAAAGTCGTGGAGCTGGGTAATTTACGAATTTTTCAGTAATAAACTGGTTCATGATAGTGTAGGTGAGTTTAAAATGGGTTTAATGTTCCTTTATTGCGAGTAATTAGGCACCTACTAGAAGTTTTTGTCAGCCATTCTTTAAAATACATGTTTGGAGTCAATTAATACTTACATTATATAATAAAACTACTTTTAAAAGAAATTTAAGTATCATTTTGGAAAACAAATCAAGTACTTACCAAAAACAGTAAAACATTGCTAGTAATTATTTCCAGCACAGCGTACACAAACACTCGCTCTCACGATTCACGACAGACTGAAGCGCCCGCGCAGGAGGTTAGGGTATTTATAAACGCGCGAGTCAAAGGCGCTGGCGCCAAACAAACATTGTTTTATCCGACGTTGCACAATTGTCACATAATAATATTTCCTTGTGTGAACGGACATAGATATCACTATTTTGAGTTTTGATAAGTGCTTTAAGTAACACAAGTTAAAGATGAGATATGTTTGACCGACACTCAATTAAGTTATAGAGAGCGGATAAACTTCTGAAACGACATGCAAGTCAAGTTTTGCATACCGACAATAATGATTCAAACAACATGGTTTGATGAAAGTACATAAAGGCAAAAAGGTTGAAGCGCCATGTCCAATTATTTTTTGATTCAAGCTAAATGTTTCAAGCGACAGCCGTGATAATTTTTATGAAAGGCAAAAGTCCTAAAAAGTAGATGCAGGCAAAACGCTTTAACCACCATTGAGTACTATTATTTGGAAAGCACAAACAGTTTAAGTGGGTTTCAGACAAAAACCTACAGCGCCATCTGTTGGCGGGTAGCATAGCTTGCTCACCCGATGATATTTTAATGATGTGGCGGCTATTATAGAGTGAAGCTCGAACTAAAAGTACGTAAACTGCGACTGCCCAGGTACTTTTAGTACAACTTTAGAGTTTTTTCCAGGACTTTTGATTTTTTTCGCTCTCCATGCACACATTATCAAGATTGGTGGAAGTGGATCGCGCTCCGGGGGGAAATAAATATAAAAAGTTATTGCAAAGTCTAAGGCGTTGAAAGCCTCCCTGCAAAATAAGCCTGACCATTGAACGCAAATTGAAAAATCCTTTAATAAAGTCTGTAAAAATTATTTGTAAAGGTTATTTGTCTCACTTTGAACTGGAACTCCTTCCTCCGTCCATGTAGCATCTCACGGGAGCTGGAAAGTGCATGTTTAAGAAAATTAATGAGACAGTTGCCGGGTCGAGCTGTCTCATACATCATTCAAGTGTTTGCGTTTTAGAACAACTTTCTAGGCAATAATTTGTGGCAGTAGCGGTGGAATGCCTGGATGCGGTGGGAGTTCGAGGGTTCTTTGAAGGTTCTGAAGGTGCAGTCAAGGGCAATGGAAGTGTGAGGCAGGTTGAAGAACAGTAGATAGTTGAAAATCGAGATAAAGAGATATTCGTACATATAGTTGTAAGTTTATAGTTATTTTTACATAATAATATTGTTACAGTGAGAAAAGGAGCCACCTGTAAATGTTATACATTGTCAATGTAATGCTAATTTTGATATATTTTTAAAGATATTTGATTGTATATTATGTGTAACAGATCATGTTAATTGATTTAATTATTAAAAATCAATCGAAGGAGTAAAATATACAAAGCCCTTTCATATGGTACACACGGCCGCACATCAGTAGAAACACTTTTGGACTTTATGGCGTGGTAATAGAGTTGAAAAAGTTTCTACCGACAAGCGGTTGACCATACCTAGTAATGACAATTTAAAGTTTTGCTTCCTTTTATTTGGGCCATATTTCCAATAAAAATAATAATTCTTTCATTTTATAGTTGGGCAAGCATATTCTGAAACTATTCCAAATCGATAGCGTGCGTATTATTTTTAGAGTAGTTGCTGAGATAAACAGCTGTGACAGATGGACAGACGAAGCCGCACCATAAGGGTTTCGTTTTTACCATTTTGGTTCGAATCCCTAAAAAGCAGCACATAGAAACGGACAAAATATTTCATGCTTTGTTTCTTCTTTCACAAGCGAATCAGCAAAGATTCACAAGAAATATCTTGCTGGTTTGAGTAAAGATATTCTACGCTATTTCTTCTCTCTCTACGCACGCCAGCAACGTCACGTAATTCTATGAAACGATGGAACGAATTAACCCTAACCACATTTTTCAAACCCATTCCTATGAAATATTAGTATGAGCCTTTCAAATTAGCCTGCAAAAATATAATCTGGCGTGAAAGGAGGCAATTTTGGTCGATCCTCATTCCCACCACGTACGTGCAAGGGCGAAATGTGCGCGTGAATTTTACCTATCTTATCTGTTCCACCAAAAGTGGTCATATTTCAAATCTTTATTGTATATACGATCCTCTTTTCCCCTACTCCCCATTCTTTCTCGGTATCGATTCGATCAGTCGATTACACAAAATGCGCTAAGCAGTTTTGTACTAGCTTTTTTGTCGACAATATCGTCCCACCTTTTTTCTTCGTGTGCCAGAATTTCTTTTTGCACTTAGGTGCTATTTATTAGAGCTCCCCAGGGCATCGACAGTGGTTTTTTTCTTTATCGCCAAAACCTTTTTTCACTCAAAGGATTAGGTTTGTAAAATGCTACTGAGTCGGGTCGAATCGCCGGAGTCCATCTCCAAAATCAAGTTTTTTCTCTAGAAAAATACAACGAACTTTCGGAAAATTTAAATTTTTCTTAGGTTCATTGTATTTGATTTTTTAAATGAAGAATAGGAAAGCTTCCGACACTTCTTGGAAGGTCAACTAGATGGCATCATTAAGCATTGGGAAAAGTACATAATTTTGTGCTCCTTCATATTGGTGTCTAACTTGGCAGATGGTAACTGCACTTTATTTAAATACCACCAAAGCTGATCAGCACTTTAAACTACCACCAAAGCTGACAACAATCGATAAACGTCATGGAAAATTTCATAATTTTAAAACCTCTTTATAAATTTAAAATGAAAAATTTTCCCTTCATATAATTTGATGAATTGAAACTAAAATCTACATACATACATACATAACATCACGCCTCTTTCCCGTTGGGGTAGGCAGAGACCACAGTCCTCCACCTGCTACGATCTTGACATACTTCCCTTGCTTCCTGTACTTTCATCAATCCTTTCATACATGCTCGTCGGTTTAGGGTACTTTTAACCTGGCCTTTATTCAGAACGTCCTGAATTTGGTCCTGGTACGTTCGCCGAGGCCTTCCCCTTCCAACGTTTCCATTCACTCTCGCCTAGTAGATCTCTTTCGTCAATCTTCGTTCATTCATCCTCTCTACATGACCAAACCATCTCAGCATCCCTTTCTCGATTTTGGTCACTACGTCCTCTTTTACGCCACACCGTTCTCTTATCACACTATTTCTAATCCTGTCACTCAATTTAACACCAATCATACTCCTTAGCGCTCTCATTTCCACTGCATTAATTCTACTTTCATGCTTCTTCTGCCATACCCAGCTTTCACTGTTATACATCAGTGTTGGTACCAAAACTCCCCCATGAACAGCCAAACGAGCCTTGTGAGACACCTTTTGACTCCTCATAAAGGCGTGCAGGGCACCATTCATCATGTTTCCAGCATTCACTCTTCTTTCAATATCACTTTCACACTTTCCATCTCTCGTAAACTTTGAGCCCAGATACACAAACTCCTTCACTTGTTCGACTTGTTCACCATCTATTAATATAGTACACTCTGTCATACATTCTTCTCTTTCAAGTACCATTACTTTAGTCTTGCTTACATTTACTTTCATTCCTTTCCTTTCCAAAGCCACATTCATCATTGTTACCATCTCCTGCAACTCGTCAGCAGATGACGCAAGTACAACTTGGTCATCAGCGTAGAGAAGACATTTGATGAGTAACTCATTCATTCTCAGTCCACACATACTCTCTTTCAGATCAATCAAACAATTATCCATGAACAGGTTAAACAGCCAAGGTGACGCTACACATCCCTGCCTAACACCTTTTTCGATGCTAAACCATTCAGTGTACGCCCCGTTTATTCTGACACAAGCACTGGAATCCTCATAGAGAGATTTCAGTGCTTGAATCAGATGACCGTTTACCCCATACATAGACAATGCTGACCACAATTCATTCCTCACCACTCGGTCATAGGCCTTTTCCAAATCCACGAACGCGCAGTAGACTTTTTGGTTTTTAGCCAAAAACTTTTCAGCTATGCACCGCAAGGAAAAGACCTGATCTGTACATCCCATTCCCTTTCTAAATCCCGCTTGTACGTCCCATATTTTATCGTCAGTATCTTTCATCACTCTTTCAATCAAAACCTTTGCATACAGTTTGCCGACGACACTGAGAAGGCTTATCCCGCGATAATTTTTGCAGTCCTGTTGTGACCCTTTTCCCTTGTACAGCGGCACAATCACAGCCTTGCACCAGTCACCTGGTACTTGGCCGTTCGTCCAACACAAGTTGAAAAGGCGGTACAACTGACTAGCCACAATGCCTCGCCCAGCCTTCAACATCTCGACCGACACTCTATCATACCCAGCTGCTTTACCTGATTTCATACTTTTCATCGCTTTCATAATCTCATCCATACTTATCTCACTTACACAATTCTCCTCTTCATTCTCATTCATTTCCACAGAAGACCTAGGTTCGCTGGCCTCTGCTTTTTCTCTCTCAAACAGACTTTCAAAATATTCCTTCCACCTCCTCAGAACACATTCTTCACCTTTTATAATACTTCCATCCTGGCTTCTGATTTTACTCAGCTCCGATGTTCCAAACTTTCCTCGGGCTGTCCGTATGGATTTCCAGAAAAACTTTTGGTTGGACTGGAAATCTTCAGTAAGCCTTCTGTCAAACTCATCCTTACACTCCTCTTTCTTTCTCTCAACAACTTCCTTAACAATACCTTTCGCTCTTTTATATACCTTTCTTGCTACACTTACGTCATCACTTGTTGCCCTCTGCATTCTTTGGTTAGCTTTTACTGCTAACCAATCTGACCATGCTTTCTTCTTCTCACAAACAGCTGCCTGTACACTTTTATCCATCCACATATTCTTCTTCTTTCCACCCTTTCTCCTTTTTGACACCCCACAAACATTGACAGCTATACCTACTACTCCATCTTTAAATTCATTCCACAAACATTCAATATCATTTACTTCATCCAGGTTCTCAAATCTTTCACTCAAGTCTTTCAAGTATTCTTTTCTGACATCCTCCTCTTGCAATCTCTCTACTTTGATACGTTCTAGAACGCTCGTCTGCTCTTGTGGTCTATGCCGTCACCGGTTAAATAGACCACCAATTCGGGTCACAACCAGGTGGTGGTCTGTGTCGATGGCGGCTCCACGATATGCGCGAGCGTCCAGAATTCTTTTTCTCAATCTTTCATCCACAACTACAAAATCGATCATACTTCTCGCATCACCCTCCTCTCTTGTATACATATGGATCCTTTTGTGGTCAAACATAGTGTTTGCCACAAAAAGACTCCATTCCAAACATATCTCAAGCAAACTTATTCCATTATCATTCACACGTTCATCACCAAACTTACCAACAACTCTTTCATAACCGTCACGCTTTCTTCCTACCCATCCATTAAAATCACCTAGCATGATAACTCGTTCATTCTGATCACATTTCTCTAACGTATCTCTCACATTTTCCCAAAACTCATCTGTTTCTTTCTGGGCTTTCAGGGACTTTCGCGAACCAATATTCGTTGGTGCATATGCACCTAGAACAAAAATTCGGGTCAGTCCGACTTTCAGTCTGACCCAGATGAGTCTTGGGCTCACACACTCGACTTCTTTCACGCACTCTACCATTCTTCCGGAAAGTATGACACCGACTCCCTGACAGCCTCTGCTGGTACTGGGAACACCAGACCAGTACGCTGTGTAAGGGCCGTGTTCTGTGGTGTCACAACCTTTCCGTTTAGTCTCATTCACACAGAGAACGTCTATACGCCTTTCATCCATCATCTGACATACTTCATCTATTTTGCCATTCATTCCACCTCTGACATTCATCGTAGCAAAGCGGCTCTCCGTAGCCCGCTTTTCGCCCCCGGGAGGAACGTGACGTGATGGGTTGCGAACCACACCGCCGCCTTTTAAGTTTTTATTTTTATTCAAAAACATTGCGTTCCCACGAGTAGCAAGGGATTACGGTCCATCCTGGTAGAGCCCGCATGCCAGGACAAGGCTAGCCTAGTTCTGGGTTCGCCTGGGCCCAGGGCCTGTGACCGCTTTCGACTAGACTCGCCTCTAGCCACGCATCCATCGGCGCGGTCAACCTTAGATTGGCGGAATGGACAGGGATAAAAGGAACGGGAGGGATAGGTTAGTTGGGACAGGAATACTTGGTGCAGGAAAGGAATAAGGTAAAAGGACATTACTTTCTCGGAAGGATCAGGATGAGTTAGTAATAGCTCGGGGAGCCGGGGTCGCGTACCCGTATACAATACAACAACTCCCAAGGAGAGGGTAGTTGAGATGTGTACCCCCTGACTAAAATCTATCGACAAGAAAATGAAGTTAATCGTTTGGTTATTAACAATACAATTGAGATTGAAAAGAATATAATTTTAAAATTGTAAAGGTTACCTACTTACTTTCTACCCTTCACTATGTCGCCAATCTTCATTTTTATTTCCAAAGAAGTTTTTTGTCGATGTGTCGAAAATCGGGACCACGTCACACATGTTCTTGAGAGACCTATCAAAAATAATGTCACAGTCCATTGTATCCCAAGGGTGCAAGCTTTTTTTGCGAATAACCAAAGGTTTAAGCCGAACTACTTATACCTAGTAAATGTATTATGTATAAAGAATAGCCCCTTAACTTTTTAATTTTTGTAATGTTTATTATTTTATACTTCACCTTCTCGGAAAGTACCTGAGTCCTGTTTAAAAAACCGGTCAAGTGCGAGTCGGACTCGCGCGCCGAGGGTTCCGATATACCTATAGTATTTTTGGAAGCAATAAAGTCCATTTTCAGGACCGCAAAACTAAATTTGTTTGTAAAGGTTTTTTGCAGATTTCTGAAAAACTGTGCAACTTAGAAAGATCGTTTTATTTTTGCTGTAAAGTTTATATAAACTTCTGTCAACTGTAATTAATTCAGATTTTTCCTTACTCAAACTTCGGAGATAAGGGGGGGGGAATGGTATTTTTCTTGACATTTTTCATCATAACTTTAAAACTAAGAAATTTAAAAAAATACAAAAATATATTTTAAAATGTACAAGTAAAGCCCTTTCATATGATACCCCACTCGACCTAGTAGCGACAATTTGAAATTTGGCCCCCCCTATTTTGGCCCCCTTTATATTAATAATCATACTTTTTTCAAAAAATTTTCTTGTGCAATTAAGTTGGGCAACTATATTCTAAAACTATTCCAAATTTCAGGTTGATAGCATAAGTGGTTGCTGAGATATAGAGGTGTGACAGACAGACGGACAGACAGACAGACAGACAGACAGACAGAGCGGCACCATAAGGGTTCCTTTTTTTAGGGTTCCTTTTTTTTACCATTTTGGTATCGGAACCCTAAAAATTAAGGAGAAGATACGTCATTTCCATGGTTTAAATGTGCGGGGGGAAAAGTTACATGTAAATCCAATGTTAACGTGTTTTAGCGGGATGGAATTTTGTATGAAAATCCATTGTTAACGTGTTTATTTTTTCTTAAATTTTGATCAAAATCTGTCGATAACCTATTTGAATATAATAATGCCAAAAAAGAAAATGTTTTTATCCCTACACCTTTGTTGGGAATCGGTCACTTTCTCCTCTCGGTGAACAATGTACTATGTCAAGTAATCTGCTAATACAATTTTGAAAGCAGCTATCTACGAGGTTTAAACATACAGCACAGGGGATCGTGGTAATTTCAACGATATTACCAGAACAAAAACGTTTACTTAAAAAAACACTTAGTTAAAACTTAACATAACTTGTGAGGCAAGTTACCACAATCACCCCGCAGGCTTAGTATAAGGATCCTGTTGGATCTTCATCTTCCAAAAGACTTCTTACATATTTTTTTACATTTTTTAACTATCACAGAACAAACCAAACTACGAAGTAAAATATTTTGATCAATTTATTCAAAGAAAACCACAAAAGCCAAGCGAGCTGCCTAATCCATAAACCGAAACAGTATATTTTTCAAAAGCACGCGTATATAGGTACTTATCTGGATACCCATTCGGGATATCAGGCTGCGGTTGCGTGCTCTGAATTAATTAAACTGGCTGAACAACCGATATATAGCCGATACAATCTGTTATATTGACTCGTTGAGCTACGAGTGGGATAAAATACCGGTACGTATCACACTTGTGCATTATAAGTTTTTCCCGAATCAAAATGATTAAGGCTGTTTGTCTATCGCGACGATTCTGATCTAACGCTGATAACAAGAAAAGCCCCGGCAAAGTTACGAGCAAAAACAGTATTTATTACTTACTCATAATGTCCCGTGTGGTACCGGCAAAGAATAGTACCATCCCATACTTACCCGTGGGTGTCGTATGAGGCGACTAAGGGTTATAAACTGGAGGATGGGCAGCAGCATCCTCCTGTGTATCATACCATCTAACTAACTGCGTCACCTACAACCGCGGTCCATGGTGCCAGCTGTAACGATGTCAAGCTAGGTGACTATGATACTTCCCCTCCACACTTTTCAAACAAATGCTAGAATTCTGAAGGGAGCTTCTTGTCCTATAGTGGACTGCTAGCTATGATGAATGTAGCTTCTATCAGCTCTGTTCGTCTGTTTGTTTTATCAGTATCGGCTCGAAATCACGATGAGGATCGTATTATTCTTACTTCGTACGAAACCTGTATAGCGACCTCAAAAACTTTAACATCTTCTTCCAAGGACCTTAGGTCATAACAATGAGCTACCAAATGAAACAGTTTCTAGGGAAAGTTATTTTTTATAATTTGACTTTTTTTCTTAGGAAAAGTTACTCATTCACATTTTTCAGGGTTGTGACGCCCTGTTTGTTGAGTGTATTAAAGGATAAAAAAGATTACTGCGTGGTTGCTTAATTTAAAGTAGATAGGTTCAAATTAAGCTATCATAGGTGGTTTCAAAATAGCATAATGGATTCGATTGGGCCACGGATTTTGTTTTCGTGAATGTGAAGAATCGAAGAGAAAACATTCTCGCTCGCTCTTATACGCCTTCTGGCTCAACCACGACCTTGTCGCTACGGTTTCAATGGCGAACAGTTTTTTACACTGAGAGTTGCCTTCCAACTATTAAAAGCCGCTTACTGCTTAGCGGCAAAGTCGTAACCAAGAATTCGCAGTCTCACAAGTTGCCTGCATATTCTTACGTAAAGGCGAAGGCATTCAATGGCATTTTGAAATGTCTTGATTAAAATCGGGTTTGCACTGCAACGTAGGAATCATCATCATAACATGAAACGTCATTTGCAGGACAGGAAGCTTCATCCTGAAATCTAGCGAAAACACGCTGTTCATTTTTAGAGGTGATGTACTACAGTCACCACACTTTTTAACGTTGCGACTGCCGCGGTGGTTGGAGACCGCAGTATAGTAAATATAAAAGCTAAAAACTCCTAACAAACGTCCAAAACTGGCGCACTCCCACATGCGCACACCGCTACAGGAAAATAAGCAGTTTTCGCGCTGAAGTAAGTCGTGGGTGCCAAAGCCATAATACAAACAAATAGGTACATACAGCGTGAATTTGTGTTGGTTTCGCACCCGAAGCCCAGTGACTCTGCTCATGAAAACAAGCAACTTTCCCGAAGAAAAAAATTTTTTACTCGAAAAAAATTTTTCGCCTCCCCATACAAAATGAGTCAATCACGTGACCACTTTACTATGGAGAAGCGAAAAAAATTTTACGAGTAAAAAAATTTTTTCTTCGGGAAAGTTGCTTTTAATCATGAGTAGAATCACTGGGCTTCGGGTGCGAAACCACTACAAATTCACGCTGTATAAGTATGTCCCTGTTCTTGTGCGATAAAAGGCGACTAAGTATCTTAATCTGCCCTTGTGTCATAAAAGGCGACTAAGTGTCTTAATCTGCCCTTGCGTGACAAAAAGCGACTAAGTGTCTTAATCTGTCCTTGTATCATAAAAGGCGACTAAGTGTCTTTGTCTGCCCTTGTGTCATAAAAGGCGACTAAGTGACTTAACCTTTCCTTGTGTCGTAAAAGGCGACTAAGTGTTTCGTGATTAAGTGGCTTAACCTTCCTTTGGGTTCTAAAAGGTGACTAAGTGTCTTAATATAAGCTTATGTGATAAAAGGCGACTAAGTGATTTAACCTTCTGACTTAACATTTTATGCAAGACTGTCTGCTAAATTTAATTTCCTGTGTAACTTTCCTTAAAGAACCTAGGTCGAAAGACGAAAAAAATTCCCCCCTCTATGCAAAACGCGCTATCGGCTGTCGCAGTTTCTAATGCTATTGCCAATTGGACATAAAAAAATATTCGTATTTCGACTTCTTATGGAAAGTTGTTTAGTTTTACGGTCCTAAAACATGCTGAAAGGAACAAAGTTGATAGAAGCACCCAATACCTATTTGAGTTCATCATACTATTCTTATTTCAAAAATTATTGGTTACAATCTTGGCGCTCCGATGCAGAATAGTTATTTTTACATTCGAGCGGAGCGAGAAAGGTATTGTATTCGTGAAAAAAAAAAGTTTTTCAAATTTTCTCCAAAATGTGTTCTATATCTTTTATACATCATAAAAAACAAGTCTCCTAAAAATGTCCGTCCGTCGGTCGGTCGGTCGGTCGGTCGGTCGGTCGGTCGGTCGGTCGGTCCGCCGGTCGGTCTGTCCGTCACGCTTTGGCCTAGCGGCTAAACGAATGGTCCGATTGGCACCACATTTTGAATTTAGGAGTTTTATGCAAATCCATCGAAGGGTTCTAAGTGGTTTCTTGCTGGCTCTCACTTTGAAAGCTGTCATACAACGAAAATGGAAAATTGAAATTTTGTCAAAAACGGCTCATAGAATCTTGATGAAACTTTGCATGACCAAGCATCTCCATGTAAGATATCTTGCGCTAGTATCAATTAATCTGTGTAATTTCATATAAGGGGTGTTCCTCTACCACCAAATCGTAAATATGTGATTTACCCAAATTTGGTTCCATTGAGTTTATTAAAATTTTCTATAATATTAATCCTGGATTGGTTGTCGACCTGACTCGATATTCTTTATGATTTTTTTGAATAAAATTTAGTACACAGGTTGTACCAAAAACTGAAAGGGCTTGCTCAGTAGACTAAACTGAACAATTATCCTTATGGAACATGTGTTGGGAAGTTTAAAAAATCTCCATGCAAGCATCCTACGGTAGTATCCATTGATCTGTGAAAATTCATATAAAGGATGTTCCAGTACTACCAAAAGTTAAACATGTGATTTACTCGAAATCGTTTGAGGTTTGTTTGTTTTAATTTTTAACAATTTGAATTCTGAATTAATCTGTATATTTCATTCGATAATTTTTTTGGAAAAACGTAATTAAAAGTTTGTATTTCCATACTATGTGTATGGCATTACAAATTTAAGTTTGCGGTTTATAGTTGTTCCTTTAGTATTGCGAGAAAGTAAGTGCAGTGCTGCTGTACCATTTACGTGGGACACTCAGAAATATTTGCGACACTAAAAAAAATTGTTCTACAGGTACATATATTTTTATTAAATCTTTTCAAAGTACTCTCCACCAGCCTCTATACAAAGATTCATGCGTCTGAACCAGTTTTCAAAACACTTTTTCCAGTCCGCCGTAGACACCTCGTTTACAGCCTGCTCAAACGCAGCCAGCGCATCTTCCGGCGACGAAAATTGTATCCCCTTGAGCTGATTTTTTATTTTTGGAAATAAAAAGAAGTCACACGGTGCTAGATCAGGGCTGTAAGGAGGGTGACCCAGGAGTTTGACTGGTGTGCTGTCCAGGAAGTCCCTCGTTTTGAGCGCGGTGTGTGCAGGCGCATTGTCGTGGTGGAGCAGTAGTCCGCGGAGCCCTGTGTTTGGTCGCTTGTTGCTCACAACAGAAAAACCTTCTGGTAAACATTTGGTAGTATACCATTCGGCGTTGATGCTTCTTTGATCTCGTAAGGGAATTGAGGCCAAGTGGCCAGTCAAATTAAAAAAGCTGGCGATCAAAATCTTCCCCCCGCTTCGAGATCGCTTCACTTTGGTAGGCGTTGGTTCATTTTGAAACACCCAAACTGTCGACTGGCGCTTGGTTTCTGGATCGTATTGATAAATCCAGGACTCATCACCTGTTACGATGTCGTAAACACGCCGAGACGAGCCTGCTTCAAATTTGTTCAGCATATCACGGCACCATTCCACCCGGGCCTGCTTCTGAGCGTCGGTGAGGTAGTGCGGCACCCAGCGCGATACTATCCTCCTCACGCGAAGATGCCCGTGTAGAATCTCGTGAACGCTTCCCGATCCAATCTTTAATATGTGCTGAATCTCCTGATATGTAATTCGCCTATTATCTTGGATTAAATTTTTCACTGCTAGCACGTTTTCTTCCGTAATAGCCGTCAAAGGGCGACCGCTTCTTTCTTCATCCCCCAAGGTTGGTCGACCGCGCCTAAATTCGTTATACCAACGATACACGGCTGCCTTGGAGGGGCCTTCATCCATAAATGCCATTTGAAGTCTATCGAACGATTCATCCGGTTTCAGGCGACACTTGAAATCGTAAAAAATCATAGCTCTAAAATGTTCCCGGCGCAGATCCATTTTTCAGTAAGACACGATACTTTGAATTGGCTCGCAAAAAATGTGGAGGGAAATTTTGAAAATGGAACACACATATTTTTACTTACAAGTAATCATATTTTCGAAAAAGATTCTGACCGGCCAGTCTCCCATATATAAAAACTATTTTTCGCAATACTTTCTGAGTGGCCTGGTATTTCAAAAAACGGCCCGAGTTTCCATACTGCTTTAACTTATATATTTACTGTGACGATAAATCTCATTGATAAGGACGCTGCTGCCCACGCTCCAGTTCTTAATTCCTTAGTCACTTCTTACGATACCCAAGGGTAGAGGTGGGTTGGTGTTGGTACACTCAACAGCACATCAGTAGAAACACTTTTGGACCTTATGGCATGGTAATAGAGTTGAGAAAGTTTATACCAATCTGCTGTTGACTGTACTATTCATTGCCGTCACCACACTATACAAGGTGTAAGAGAAAGGATATATCAACCCTGAAGGATGTGATTCTGCCCATGCAACTGAACAACTTTCCTCAAGGAACATAGATCGAAACCCGAAAAAGTATTTTGACCTTCCGTACAAAGTGCGCTATCTTCATATCAGCCGAAAGACGTCCACTACTGGACATAGGTCTCCCCTAAAGATCTCCATGACGACCGGTCCTGCGCTGCTCGCATCCAGCGGCTTACTGCGACCTTGACCAGATCATCGGTCCACCTTGTTGGGGGCCTGCCAACGCTTCGTCTTCCGGTACGTGGTCGTCACTCTAGAACCCTTACGCCCCATCGGCCATCGGTTCTTCTTGCGATGTGCCCTGCCCACTGCCACTTTAGTTTAGCGATTCTCAGGGCTATGTCAGTTACTTTAGTTCTTCTGCGAAACTCCTCATTTCTGATTCGATCGCGCAGAGATCATCTGATTTAATAGAGAGATCAGCTGATTTAATTTCAATGGGAGGTCAAAAATCTTATTTTCGTATTTCGACCTATGTTTCTTAGGGATAGTTGTTCAGTTTCATGGGCAGAATCACGTCCTACAGGGTTGATATAGCCTTTCTGTTAAACCTTGTACATATTACATGTAGGTAGATTTATTACTGTTACCCTGTAGCCATGTATTCGACGAATCGTAAATTAACTTCGCCGCAGCCTCAAAGTTACACATGGTGTGCGTATTGTTCTAAAGCTCACAATAACTTTCAAAATCAATTTTATATTACAGAGCAATAAATCTACAGAAAACAGAACAGTCTGCTACGTTCAACAAGTCGTATAAATCATTCAAATACATTAATATTACATCAGTTATACACAACCCTCTTCAGAAGGAACATAATAAATTAGATAGGTATTTAAATATTTGGAAATATCATATCAGACAGATGTGGAGTCCTGCAAGGTGACTTCAAGAAGATATATGACTTTAGTTTAGTATGCAGAACTTTTAAAAACTGCCTACTCTGCGTCCAAAAACAATTGTCGCGCCTTTAGACAAAGTCTCTCATAGAAACACAAAAGGTTTCAATCAAGAAAAATTAATATGGCATAATTATTTACAAAACTCTAAAATAGATTAAAAATGTCGATTGCGTGAAAATATTCCTCTAAAATATGAATTGATACACTCTCCGGCCAAGCTCTCTGGGCATGTTTCTTCCGATTTATCCACAGACCACGTGCAGACCATTAGTTGAAATTCCATTTTGAAACGTATACACAGTCTATTGACATTATGTTACCATCTAGTTGCACGCCAATAATTTGCCAAATTAGCTGCTAATATTGCGGTCATTACTCCAAACGATGATCGTATAGAGCCACGAACTATTTCCATACAGCAAAGAACTCACTTCATTGGGCCAGATATCGGCCAGAAGACCGACGATCGTGTTACCTGGACATTAAGGCGTCTACTATGTATTCACGAGGGCAAGGCAGAATTTTCAGAAATCAAGAGCATCGCCGTTATATTAGGGTGAGCGTAAGCCGAGACGCAGATTGCGCAAGCCAGAACGCATCTTCCCTCTCACTTTATTACGAAGAAAAAGATAGAAATACTGGTCTGCGGGCTATGTCATACAAGCCACTCCGAGCTAGATCCGGTGCCAATGGACGTGAACAAGCCCGTTTAGTAGATTTGGGGCAATTCGGGACCTAGTATTTCTGTGGTCGAAGAATATCGACCTGAAGAGAGCCATACACAGGGAGACGATGCTTGACTATATGTAAATTCAAAAACACTTGAAAATTTAGCCTACCCAGATTCTTTAACATACATTTAAGTAATGTCGGCATCAAATTCTGGAATTTGCAAAGTTAAACAGCCGTGGCTCTTTTACAGCTAATCGTATTTGCTTTTTTTAACCTCAATAGGGAATTTTCCATGACGTTTGTCAACTACGTTTTTAAAGTGTCGATGAGCGGATACGCTGATCGATCACAGTTGGTAATTTCTTCTTTTGAGAAAAATTATTACGGACATTTGACAGCAGCAATCAAATTGACTAAACCATTTTCGTATTGTGCACCATGGCATGACTGTTCGTGCAGCATCAGTGCTGCTGTTTTCCTTTTCCATATGCTGATCAGCAGCGCCATCCTGTTGAACTACCAAAAGGTAGTGGAAAGCTACATATGGTTTCGTTTTTCCACTCTTCTTAAAGTGGTCTGAGTAGTGGCACCGACCTACCTCCTCGTGAAAGGTTTAAATGCTTGTCAGTGCAGTGTTGAGTTACAAAAATTACCCCAAAATTTAAATAAAATGTAATTTTCTAATCAGATATAACACGTCTAGATCAGTGCGACGCGGACGCAACGCACTGAACGGACTGCAAAGGCTTCATAAATTTTACTGTCCGCCGCGAAAATCCGTTCTAGCTAGGTCTCTGATTTGTTGGATTATTAGTAACAATATGTTACCAAAAATGATTTTTATTTTAACACTTCCTGTGTTCGGATAAATCTACAAAGTAGAAAATCGCAAAATTTCACAACCACAGGCAGGATTCGAACCTGCGTCTTCTGCGTAAGTACCGCAGACGCTTTACCAACTAGGCTACTGTGGTCCTGCCCGATGTTGTGAAATTTAGCGACCTCTTACGCATTTCATCGTTGCGTTTGTGCTGCCACCTAGTAAGCGTTTTTAGGGTTCCGATACCAAAATGGTAAAAAAAAGGAACCCTTATGGTGCCGCTCTGTCTGTCTGTCTGTCTGTCTGTCCGTCTGTCTGTCACACCTCTATATCTCAGCAACCACTTATGCTATCAACCTGAAATTTGGAATAGTTTTAGAATATAGTTGCCCAACTTAATTGCACAAGAAAAAATTTTGAAAAAAGTATGATTATTAATATAAAGGGGGCCAAAATAGGGGGGGCCAAATTTCAAATTGTCGCTACTAGGTCGAGTGGGGTATCATATGAAAGGGCTTTACTTGTACATTTTAAAATATATTTTTGTATTTTTTTAAATTTCTTAGTTTTAAAGTTATGATGAAAAATGTCAAGAAAAATACCATTCCCCCCCCCTTATCTCCGAAGTTTGAGTAAGGTAAAATCTGAATTAATTACAGTTGACAGAAGTTTATATAAACTTTACAGCAAAAATAAAACGATCTTTCTAAGTTGCACAGTTTTTCAGAAATCTGCAAAAAACCTTTACAAACAAATTTAGTTTTGCGGTCCTGAAAATGGACTTTATTGCTTCCAAAAATACTATAGGTATATCGGAACCCTCGGCGCGCGAGTCCGACTCGCACTTGACCGGTTTTTTTTGCTTTTTGTAGCCTAGTTGGTAAAGCGTCTGCGGTACTTACGCAGAAGACGCAGCAGGTTCGAATCCTGCCTGTGGTTGTGAAATTTTGCGATTTTCTACTTTGTAGATAAATATGTTACCATTTATCTACGGCCGTGTGTACTAACACGTGAGTACTTACCTGAATATCACATAAATAACCGAGAACAAAGAAGTAATAAATTATTATTAAGTTTCAACTGTCTCCGTAGTTAATTATTATTACGTGTTATGTGCTCGTATAATTTTAACTTTGGTAATAACAAAGTTTGCGATACACGAGTAGGTATTATCGGAGTGGAGGAACTGAAACGTTTATGTCATTTGTAATAAAGGAATTAAAACAAAGCTTTCTATTTATTAAATACCTACTGTGTTAGAATATTTCCATAAAAAAATAAAACCACACATATAGTTTAAACTTGCGTCTTAGCCTAGGCCAAAGGTAGTCATGTAGGTATATGTCGCAGTTTTTTTAAACAAGTACAGTAGGCCACACGTCTGTGGTGACACTTTGCGCTTTTCAGCGCTGCTGGTTCAGCTTATACTGGTTTTGTTGCCACTTACTTGCTGCCGTACGAACGAACATAGGTCGAGATTCATGGCGCACTTGCTCTCTTGTCCACTGTGCCCCTCTACCTGCACTGGCGAGGACCTGCGCGAGGCATCGGACAAAGCCGTGGAAGTGGCAAGATTTTGGGAGGAAAATATTTAATCACGACATGGTATTTGTACATTGACACGACTAAGCTCAGACTTTTAACTGTCAAAACTTTATAGGATTTTGACATTTTGTAAGTATGAGTCCTTGCCACAGTCCTTGATTTGTTTCGTTACAGTATAATAGTTACTAAACGTAGGTAATAAGTTTCGTCTCAGAATAGAGCGTGCACGCATGCGTATGGAGAAAAAGCATCCCCAACGTTTCCCTGAATATATTTTTAACGACGAAAGTGCCTGTTCGCGTTATTTGCCCTCTATAGTTCGTCCGCGTTAAGAATGCAGTAAGTAAATAATGCAAATGCACGGTAAAAGTGTATTCACAATGGAGTTAAAATTGAAAAAAAAAATCTTCAATTTTTTTCCTTTCTTGGGTAACACACAAAGGAAACAAACGCTTCTTTCGAAAGTTTGCCTTCAGATAATCATTGTGCATTTGACTTAATAATTTTAAGCAGGATAGACGAACTATAATTGTATTGTCTGTGAATAGATAAAAATACTACCTTCTAACGGGACCTTTTGCGTCTAAATGCTATGACCTTTTTGTTAATTATAATCGCAAGTAGGTATATTTATAGCAACTTACCTCTCAACTTTGCAAGATAAGTGACCTTTTTACTGTTGACAGGAATAAAATTTGCTTTAGTAAAAGGCTTTTTGTTTCAGGCGATCTAATCGTGTCTTCAAAATAAACAATAAAGTTTAATTCATTACGGATCAACTCACGTTTTTATCTACAGCATAGACCTGACATTTTCAATCTGATTGCGGGTCTTTCTCAGAGAGGTCAGCGGGGCAGGTACTTAGCGCCTGTTGTGTATAATCCGTTTCAAGGGTCAATGCCAACGCTTACCAACACATTTTTCAGCTACATCAATAGTAGTCAGCTAAAGCTGTCAGAAAAAACAAGTTTGTAAAACAATGTTATTTTTTTTTCGTCAAATATACCCTGGTTTTAGAGTCATGGCTGCAAAAAGTTTTGGTAAACGTTGGCGAAACGGATTATATAGTTAAGAGCAGGTCAAGCTTGACACTTGCTGAGCGACTTAAGTGTGTAGAGCTTTAAGAAAAGAACGGTGTAAAGTTCAATTGTCTTGCTTGATGTGCTGTACAAGTATTGTCTTATTATTCCGATGTTAACAGTTATTTTCTGGGCATGTCTTCGTTGCGGACAGCCAATCACAATTCGCATGCCTGCCTCACACACCGCGCCCTCTTCACCACGATGTATTTTAGTTCTGCGTATTATCCCTATATTATCGATACCTATCATAAGAAACGGAATCAGAAAAGGTAGAGAGATTCTTATTTATAGCGTCTATTGGGAGCCATTTCTCCCAGAATTAGGTGTTTGCCATAAGCGAAGAGGAGAGGTCACGATAGCTTTATGGCAAATACAACTACACTTAATAACATTTTGTTTATAGTTCTAGTAAGTAAAAGTGGATATTACGCTTTATTCAGTAGCGTTTAAAGGAAAGGTCTGTATCTTTTAAAATTACAATTCCTAGAAAATGTGTACAATTCCTAAAATAGATAAGAATAATGTATGATAAGTATATTAAGTTTTCCTAAAATGTATACATTTCCTAAATTTTAATCGGAAATGTATTACTTTTCCTAGAAAATATATACCTACATTTCCTAGGAAATGTAGTAGGTACATTAATGATTAAACCTAACCTAACCAAATCTAACCAACGTATGAAGTATAACAAAAAATTTCGTAAGTAGGTAATTAAGAAACTCTTTTTTGGTCTTTAAAACTGTAACACACAAAGGTAATACACGTTATTATTGTAGTGCATAAGCTCTATTGTAACAACAAATAAAAACTGGTCGAGCGAGTCGGACTTTACGTGTATGACACAGTGATTTTAAACCTACGACTAAAATATTATCTACATAGAATAATTCTGTGACAATACGGAGTCCTCTGCGCGTGAGTCCTACTCGCACTTGACCGGTTTTTTATCGACTTAGAAACAAATTAAAAATAAGCCTCTTTCATCTCAAGTGACTCACACCAATCCCTTTCAAGAGCGCTTTTGTATGAACTAGAAAAGAAAAGAGCTCAAGCAAAGTAATTACATGAATGCAGTCGAGTTTTTAATTAAATTACTTGCAGAAGGTACTTACTCGCTTTACTGTGTAGTCTGAAAATTCATATTTAATATTTTTCATAAGCCTTAAGACTCTTGGGTTAGATTAAAAAAGAACTTGTATCTAGTATACAAAGCTCTTGCCGCATCTTTACAGGTTGTATTGTAAGTTTGGTGTAAAAGAGAAAAAACAGGTTCCTTGTTTAGAGATGTTTTAAAAGTTCAACTTTTAATTTTAAGAAAATCTTTTTTTTACCCGAGTTTGCTCTTTAACTTAGATTAACGAAGGTCTCACTTATAGTTTATTAGTTTTAAGTATCATCTCTGCTTTTATCGAAAACACTTGTCTTCAGCCATTGAAATAAGTACCTACTAAATGTTTATGAGCAGAGAGAGACAGACTATAAAATTAACAAAATTACTTATGTTTTTTTTTGTCGTTAATTCCAGAGCTTATCAACACAATATGCAGCCATGAAATGACGGAAAGAATAACATTGTTTTACAAACTTGTTTTTTCTGGCAGCTTTAGCCGATTGCTTTTGACTCGATTTTTATGGTTTTTTCTTTTAAAGTTGTCTTAAATTGTATTATTCTTAAAAGAAGATAATCGCTACAAAAGTATGCAGAGAGAATGACTTACCAAATAAATTGAAGTTGAATCCCGGCGACCTTGAAACAGCCGTTCGATGGCACACAAACACATTTTTCACACATCACTGCCAATATATTGCTCATTTTTTGTGATTTACAGCACAAAGGATATATTATCACTGAATTTCGCACTTTACAACACAAAAATCACACCAAACTATGTTAAAACACGCGTAGCAAAAAACCGCTGACGAGAACCGTATAATATATTATCAACTGACAGTAACTTTTTTATTATAAGGGGACTTTAGATGCGTTAAAAGCGAGCTTGGATTTTGTTTCAGTCCGAAAGCTAATCAATAACGAAGAAGAGCGCTCAGCACTATTAAGATTATCAAATTGACGTTTAGATTGCACCCCTTCACGCGGAAAATAATGCTGCTTTGGCAGCTGAAAGCGCTGGACTGCCTAGTGGCGCAAGCTCCTTAGGCAGCTGGCAACGCTCTAGCGGCCATCCCTAGTACGTAATGTGACGTAAGCTCTACTCTGCGTGCTCATAAAACTGAACAACTTTTTTACAACTTTACGAATAAGCAAAAATCGTCATACAAATTGACTCGAGTTGAGTTACTCATTGTGTATGGAAAAGCAAAAAAACGATTTCTCAGAAAACGTGGAACAGCGGTTTGCAGGGATATACCAAAGACCCTGTATTTCTTATTTCAGTAGTTTCGGTTGTTTGTTGATGTATCAGTCAGGAAATCAGGACATTTCATTATACAGGGTGTTAATTTAAATGCGTGTCATCGACAAAAATAAAAATGTTATTCGAAAATTGCAAGTACAAGCTTTTATTTTTCTGTACCTTATCCACTTATGAGTGTAAAAATACTCGCGCTCTGTCTCGGTGATATTACGGCGCGCCGGGTCGTTCCCCTCTACGTAGGTTTAGTTTTGGATTTTTCTTAAGTAGGATTATTTTAAATATTTTTCGTGTTCCTTTATCATTCCTGTAATTTGCAATCGAACTGCCGATGCGATTGGAAGCAACATTTGCGTTGGCATCGAGCATAGTGCCCTCAGCACTTCACGTAAATCATGGCGCAAAATATAAAACGCTGTGAGACGAGACCATCTTGGTGAACGAGCTGTTGGCTTTCGTACAAAATAAGCTGGGGTCGATAGACTACAAAAGTCCGAAGCCAATCTGCTCCTCCTGCTACACGGACACGGAAATCTACACCGCCAAGCAGTATCTTCTCAACATCGGATGAATTTAGGAATTTAGGTGATTATTACGTCGCAAATACCAAAAAAGAACATTAAAGTATTTGCGACTTATTGGTAAATAATTATACGTCAATTCCATTCTTTTTCAACTTATTTTTAACTATGAAGTCCCATTACTTTAAAGTGGCTCTGATAAGGAAATATTACGTTATTATTCACCTAAATATTGACCATTGGTAAAAGAGTGCTGTAACTGAAAAATAATGGTGCATCATCATCATCATCATCATAACATCCCATGAACGTCCACTAGAGGACAGGGAGCTCCCTCCAGAATTCTAGCTGGTGCATGTTACGTAGTAATTACCTTAATAGGTAACAGTGTCAGAATAAAAGAGAAGGCCAGCGTCATGTCGTATAAGGAGGTTAAGAGGATTGCTGTGAACAGAGAAGTGTGAAGATGTGCCATAACAGAAAAAAAAGTGTGGATATCGATTCATATGTAGGAAGTTGCTACACCGACTAGATAAGTAAGACACTGGATGATTTCACTATAAAAAAATATATGTTTTACCACGAGGAAAATCTCAGTATTAACAATCTCAAGTTCTACTCGTAGTTGCAGGAAGCAGTTTTTTCCTATTAGCGAGTTTTGTTCCTAAGGACCTCATTTGACTTCTTGTTGGATATTAGATCGTAGAAACAAGTTTATACCTTTTACTACCTGGCGTACCCTCGACCTGAAGCGGGAAAATCAAGATTTTTCCTAAGAAATTACCTTAAGGTGAGTTTAAATAAAAAATTACCTCTTGAAGTTAAAGGAAGTCTTACCCAAATAAACGTTAGTTTAATATTATTAAATCTGTGCCCAAATTGAGATTTAAATAAATATGAAGCTGTAAAAAACTCACATCAGAGTCCATTGGCGTAATATAGGGGAGGAGTTTCTCCATATGTGGTATCATGTGCACCGTGGAACCGATTCAAGACTTTTGTAGCGTAGCTCCGGTTCAGCATAAACTGGTTATGTTACGACTTACTTGCTGCCGTGTAATGAAATTTACACTACAGTTGGAACACACTTGCGCAGTCAGAGAGCAATGAAACCAGTGTAATCAGAACCAGCGCTACGTTAGAAACCCTAGAAACCAAAACTGCTTTTAAGCCATAATCACACCTCCCTTAATTCAGAAACTAATTAGGCATACATTTCTGGTTGAAATAAGAATATTGGAATTCACAGAACCAAGCCTCCGAGCAATGTATGCCGAATTTAGTCTTTGAATTTAGTAAGGTGTGATTGCGGATTTAGGGTAGTAGTATAACCACCATTGAACCTCTGAGGTGAGGCCGACGGTATTCACCCTGTGTCTGGTAGGGTGCTGAAAATACAAAATAGAGTCTACAACTTTACATAGCTTATGGTATGAAAAAAATCTGTATTTTATTGAGTTTTTCAGATAAGTCTAAACATTCTTTTTTTAGGGTTCCGTTGTCAACAAAGAACCCTTATAGTTTCGCCATATCCGCCTGTCTGACTGTCCGAGGGTTTATTTAGCTCAGAGACCCTTAGTACTGTAAAATTATAATTTAGTATGGAAATACATTTCATCCACGCCGACAAAGTGGTAAAATAAAATCTTGAAAAAACTGTATTCTGGGGTACCTCCTCTACAAGTAAAGTGGGGGTGAAATTTAGGGATCCATTTGCGAATTATTTAGCTTGAATGCACAATTTTTTGTTGGAGTCGAGGTTCCCCCCTCCCCCCGACTGCTAAACGGTTGTCAATGTAAATATGAAATAATTCACAAAAATAGCATACATGATGAAATTAAAAGGAAAACTATCATAGTGAAGTAGGTTTTACAGGTTAATGAGCTTTAGACGAAAAACTAAAAATAATAAAAATAGCAAAATATGTTTATGTTTATATTATGTTTTTTTAAAGACTGTTTGTTCCTTAATAAACTAAAAAAAAAGAAAAAAGCAATCAGGTGCTAGGACCTCGCTGCACTGGGAGGTGAAAAGTAAATGTCATGAACGTTAGTAGGGTGTTATTGGGCATTCTACTTCATCATAGATGAAAACCAAAGTTTACTTCACTCCGTTCAACTCACCAACGCTGCACCAGGTAACCTGGTGCAGCGTAGCTCGTCTCACTCCGTTCGTAAACTGGGTTTTCATCTATGACGAAGTAGAATGTCCAATAACAATCTATATACCAAAACGGGACTTAGAACAGAAACAGAAAATGAAATAAAAAGGAAACAACTGATTCAAAACTCACCTGGATGGACTTAGTGTGAGATGCACCTCATTGACACGTTCTTTATACATCAAATAATTAATAGCTCTGAAAAGAGCTTTTTTATAACGATGTTCGAACAGTTCACACTTTAATACACTACTTTAATAAACTTTCTCGCTTTGTACCACTTCTCACAGTCTCACGTCTTATTGATTGATTTTCAGGGATTTTAGTACACCAAAACTCTGTCCAAGACAAATTATAGCTTAAACTGGCTAGGGCAGCCTGGATTTCCAGAACTGGTTCCCCGATTAAGCGTATTATTTACAAGATGTGAATTTCAGTTTACTAAAATTGAATCCTCAAAAATCTTTCAAAGTTTTTAGTAAGCAAGAACACTTTCTCATTAAATATGCTACTCATACTGGCTTCCTGGACGCTCAGGACTGGATCCAGAATAAATCCATGCATATAAATGAAAAAGGGTTCAAAACTTAACTAATATACCTCACTGACACGTTATTTAATCTATCAACAATTTATAGCTCTGAAATGAGTTTTTTATAGCAATGTTCGAACAACTCTCACTGATACGCATATAAACTTTGTCACTTTGTACCACTTCTCACAGTCTCACCTATTGATTGATTTTTAGGTATTTTAGTACACTAAAACTCTGTCCGAGTCAAATTATAGCTTAAACTGGTTAGGGCAGCCTAGATTTCCAGAACTGGTTCCCCGATTAAGCGTATACTTGACAAGGTGTGAATTTTAGTTAACTAAATATGAATCCTTAAAAAATCTGTTAGGGGCTTTTAGTAAGCAAGAACACTTTCTCAATAAATATGCTACTTATACTGGCTTCCTGGATGCCCAGGACTGGATCCAGGATAAATCCTTGCATATAAATGAAGAAAGGGATCAAAACTTAACCAAAATTGGATCCCCCCATCTAAAAGAAAGTCTGAAAACTGTGTTCCCGGTGACAGGACGAGTGCTTTGTAGCAGTGCTGTATGACTGTGTCGACTGCTCGCGTCTTGTGAAGTATTGTCCAATACTCGCCATAAGCGTAAAGCGTTTTCATTTCTCATACATCAAAAAACATATCCAATCTTTAAACATAATGTCAATCAATTTTATACTGATTAATCACATGCAGCAAATAATGCTAATGAAAGTGCTATATAATTAAATTTAATTTTTACCTCTATAATAAATTAGTCACCGTCTCATAACATAGAAGAATATACAAAACTATTAACAAAACATCAAAAGATTAAGAAAAAAATAAACAACACGTTTATTGTTTAAATTTTAAAGTATAATCTGAAACACCTTAAACGGAATCGCTTTCGCTTGTTGATTAAACCACTGTAAAAAATTAAAAAGGTTGGTCCACGTGGACTTTGACTGGATATAATTAACAGTCCCACGAATACTGCTGATTTTGCGTAATATGCACATGCTAGCTCGATAATACCGGGAATATGAATAATGCTGATACAGGGTTACTGCACACTAACGCACATGTAAAACCAATGTAAACATAAGGCGATGGAATGTTACAGTTTAAGTGAAAAAATACACATACCCCGTCTCTACCAGTAGGTGTTGTAAAAGGTGACTAAAGGTTTTCAACTGGAGGATGGCTAACAGCATCCCCCGCACATGTATACTATATTGCAGCTTAGGTGCAAAAATAGACATACTCATCTCTACCTGTGGGTGTTGTAAAAGACGGCTAAGGGTTTTAAACAGGAGCATGGGCAGCAGCATCCTCCCACGTATCATATCATCTTTCATACTGCGTTTTCAGTTCATTAAAATAGATATAACAATATTTACCCGTGGGTGTCGTATAAGGCGACTAATAAGGTTTCCAATTGGAGGATGGACATCATCACCCTAACATATACCATATCATCTCACATACTGCGGTTTAAGAACATTAAACAAATATACCCATATCTATCCATAGGTGTCGTAAAAGGCGACTAAGAGTTTTAAACTGAAGGATGGGTAGAAGTATCCTCCCGTGTACCATATTATCTTGCATACTGCAGATTAAGTAGGTACATTAAAAAAGATATACCCATATCTACCCATAGGTGTCATAAAAGGCGACTAAGAGTTTTAAACTGAAGGATGGGTAGAAGTATCCTCCCGTGTACCATATTATCTTGCATACTGCGGTTTAAGTAGGTACATTAAAAAAGATATACCCATATCTACCCATAGGTGTCGTAAAAATCGACTAAGAGTTTTAAACTGAAGGATGGGCAACAGTATCCTCCCGTGTACCATATTATCTTGCATACTGCGGTCACCAATAACCGTGGTTTATAATTAGGAATTACTTGGTTGATAGTCTGCCGATTCCTAGGCATTACTAATAACTCCTATATGTATGTTTGATTTTGCACTCTAACAGTAACATCGAAGCTCATACAGTCAAGAGCTAGTCAAGTCTAACACTCACATCGACTTTTAGCTTCTAAAACTATTAAAGTAAGAACAGTGGTAATTCATATGTGTTGAGCTGGATGCATTCATGGTTGTACGCATAGCAGCGACCACGTATAAACAAAACCAATATAAACTGAACCAGCGCTATGCCACAAACGCCCTAAACCATAGACCCACCCAAGGGTTTCCACATCCATGCCTTGTGATACAATGCATTTTCTATTATACAGGGTCTGAATTAAGTCTGCTTAAAATTTAAGTAACTGAAAAGGGTAATTAATGAATAACTTCATTAATTGCAATAAAATATTGTACAATAATTAACGATTCTAGCTGAAAGCATCCCTCTCAACCCAACCCGCTCACACGTAGGTAGACCATTGGTATGTTTCAGGTGTTTGTAGCGTAACAGTGGTTTACTTTATACTTGTTGTGCTATCATTAATTTGCTGTATCGTTAAGACCCTTTATTGTTTAAAGGATGCCTGTGTTGGCTTTTTCCTATGATTACGTAGAAAATAGGTTTTCTCAAGCGGCGTTTACAAAGAAGGTATCAGTGTCTTGAGGCGGCAAAAAACAAAGAAGGTGTCGTGTCTTTAGGCGGCAAAACAAAGCAGGTGTCGGATTAAATTAAATTAGAAAACAACACATTGTGCTAAATAAACTAAAATCTGGTCAGGGGTGCTAAACTTTTA
The DNA here is from genome assembly GCA_947532105.1 of Athrips mouffetella. NCBI lineage: Eukaryota > Metazoa > Arthropoda > Insecta > Lepidoptera > Gelechiidae > Athrips > Athrips mouffetella. The sequence continues at coordinate 19,293,198 of OX383965.1, read as the reverse complement.
AATGTTATACTTACGGGGTTTTTATTCATCACTACAAAAAAAATGGAGCTTGTTCAGACAATAGAGCTGATCAACTTATCGTTATTTTGTTTTATTCCTAAGGTAAAGTAAGTAAGTTTTATGATTTGAGTAAACAAAAAAAATTATATAGTTGTAAAAAAAATAACCCTGTATTATATTCGATATTCCTGATACAAAAAACTATGAGGATTCCTTTAGCTGCTGTTTTTCTTCATAATTTACTTATTTCATATTCAATTTATCATGTAAATATAACTTTAAAAAATATTCAATTTTTATAATATTGCTCTAAGATTGTTAATTTAATTCGTTCAGAATTTTAAGTATGACGCCTTAAATGAAGAATAAAACATACAATAAAACTTACGTGCATAATTTATGTTCAAAGGTTGATGAGCCCTGAAAATTTTTGTTTGTATATAAACCATAAAAATTTAAATCGTTACCTCATTCAGTGCTCATTTTTTGCGCAAAGCAAGTGCTAGTGCTAGCTACCCGTGTGCCCCTTGAACCACACCCCTCTTGCCACCCTTTTGTGTAACGTGATTCATCCTGCGGTACTCAATCGTTGAAATAATGTAAGTAAGTTATTTTTTATATATTTTTTGTAATTATTAAGACATTGTAAGGTATATGGCAAGTCTTACAAACGCAGCTGTTAAAAGTTTTCAAGCTACTAAATAGCGTCTGACATGGTCATCGATGGTATTACTTAGATTCTGAAGCAAATTGTGATCTCTATCGAAAAAGAAATAGTTTTCTTATTAAAATCTTTTTTATTTTTTTAGGTCTGAATCCAACTACAAACGTGTAATTAATAAGAAGCAAAGTGAGGACCCATTCCTCGATTCAGATGAAGAAGTTGTAAGGTAATTATTAACTTCTGTATCTTCTGATCTTCTAATAAATTCTATATAATTTTTATAAAGCATTAAAATACAATTTTTATTTTTTTAGCACCAAGAAGACTACAACAGAACGTAGCTCTATAAATAAGCATGAAGCGCTTATTTTAGATTCAGAGGAAGAAAGGTGCGTTTTTATTGTTATTTGCAGTTTTAGGTATATATTATAAACATAAAGTAAAAGTGCTTATACATATATTTTTTTCCAGCCCAAAAAGGAAAAGAGCTTCGACGACATCAGCAAACAAGCGAACTGATGAACCTTCAACGTTGGATTCAGATGACGAAAGGTACCAACCTAATTTTATATAGAATTCGTAGTTGTGTTTATTGCTTCTTTAAGTAATTAGTTATTTATACATACTTTTTTTATTCTAGCTCCAAGAGGAAAAGAGTGAAGACCCCGGTAACGTTAGCAAGGAAGAGAACTAATGAGCAATCAGCATTGGATTCGGAGGACGAAAGGTATCTACCTAATTTATAATTGAATTCACAGTTGTGCTTATCAAATTTTTAAGAAATTAGTAACTTATACTTTTTTTATTCCAGCTCTAAAAAGAAAAAACTGACACCGGCGACATCGCTAGCAAAAAAACGTGGCGAGGAAATTCCTCTGGATTCGGAAGACGAAAGGTACCTTTAATTTTTTCTATACTGTTCTCTTCGTTGTTTGGTCAAACCCATAATTTTTAAAAATAAATATTTGTTTTTATTTCAAATCAATAAACCTATTACGTTAATGAACTTTATGTAAAATTTTTTAGAGAAATAAAAAATAGAATAGAACTTCACCAAACAAAGAAGTTACTCATAGTAATATTATTTTTTCAGCTCTAAAAAGAAAAAAGTACCAGCCAAACGTGGGCCCAAAGCATCAAACAGCAGCGCCGGCGTCACCAACTGGCTGTTCGGGTCCGACGAGGAGGACGACGAGCAGGTGCGTCGTCACCTTAACACAACAGAAAGTGTCTTTTCGAGAAAGATCCCCGGCGGGTGGATACGTCGAACAGGGCGTTTCGCTGGTGATCTTCTAGCGGAGCTGCGTCTCTACAAGGTAGAAGACGTCAAGGACACTAAGGGGCTAGATCGCTGCGATAAGGCAGCTGTTTGGGTCCGAATTCAAGGCGAACAGGATTCGCCTTTATTTACCCAATTGAAAAAATTTACTAATTTAGCGAAAGCTAAATTTACCGAAGAGGGTGTATTTTTCCAAGAAAAAAAAAAGAAGTAAAATTTTGGTTTTTTATAATATCGGTCTTCGGTAAATTTGATTTTCTTTTTTAACCTACGTTTACTTAATAGTTTTTATATTTTTTAATTTTAATATTTTTTTAATAAAAGAGTATTTTGTGTATTGAAATATAAATATTTTCTTTACTTATCTTTAGTTTAAAACTTAGACAAACTTTTAATGGTTTTCCATAAAAATAAAATTTTCACTGTCTTATTAACTTAAAAATAATTAGTTTTTGCTTAAAATACGTAAAGTCACACCCTTTCTTTTCTTTGAATAATTCATCATGGTCAAATCAATTTTTTGTTCTGTTTGCGATATAGCAGTTAAAAGTAAAGGTTTTTCTGCTCACCTAAAAAGCACTTTGCACAAAAATAACAGTTCTGTTTTTGAAACCGATAGTATTGAAAAAATTCATAGTGCTTTTCGAAGTCGCATAGCATCGTATCGAATTCGGTGCGATGCAGAGGGTCATGACTCACAAAGCCCTGAAGTCACTGCAGAGCGCGCGCGACCTCCTGCTGTATTCTTATTGCACTTGCGACATCATGTGCGCAATTTGATTGCAGCACGGATGCAAGCTCATACTTCTCTTAAAGTTAGTTTCGAGTTATTTTCAGAATTTTCTTTGCCTAAGAATGATGATTTAGCAACAAAATCTTTTGCTACTGAAAATATAGTCTTGCATCAAAATTATGATTTTAAAGATATGTTTTCAAACATTATTCAGAAAATTTGTAAAAAAGTTGAAGAATTCCAAGAAAAGGATAGTGGTTGGGCGTTTGTACAAAACTTGTACCTTGAAGTAAACTTAAACAAATACAACCCACTGAGAGCCTCAAGTTATATTGACTTACCTAAAAACATTAAATCTAAACGAGCCTGCATAAACATTCAAAATACGGATAACTTTTGTTTTTTGTGGTGTATTATGGCAGCTCTCTTTCCTGCTAAAAATAACGCGCACAGAACGACTTCTTATCCACATTTTGAAAGTGTGCTAAACATGGAGAGTATGTCTTTTCCAGTGCGATTTTCAGATATCAAAATTTTCGAAAAGAACAATCCTCACCTAAGTGTTAATGTTTACGGACTAAAAAATAATTCAGAAATAGTTGGACCACTATACAAAAGCGGATGCCGAAAAAAAAAACATATTAATTTACTTTTCCTTGAAAACGGTCAAAATTCACATTACTGTCTTATTAAAAATTTGTCAAAATTACTTCGAAATCAATTAACTAAACATCATTCAAAAGTATACTTCTGTGAGGATTGCTTGATATTTTTCGATAACAATGATAAACTGAAAGCGCATGTTTGCAGTGGCGTATCAACCATTTTACCTAACGAAGGGACTAAGTTACAATTCAAGCATTATGAACGTATGCAAGATGTGCCTTTTGTCATATACGCTGACTTCGAATCATTGCTTAAGCCGGCTGAGCGCGAACCCGAGACTGGATCAAGTTGCACTACGTCACTGCAACAACACATACCCGCTGCTTTTGCGTACTATATTGTATGTTCTTATGATAGCGCCCGTAACAAGTATGTATCATATCGAGGTTCTGATTGTGTAGAGAAGTTCTTGGAACATTTGCAATCTGATATAACAGATATTTACAACATTTTGGAGTTTTCAGTCCCTATGTCTTTAACGAATAAAGATAAAAGGGATTTCGCACAAGCTAAAAATTGTTTTTTATGCAATAACATTCTTTTTGACGATAAGGTAAGAGATCATTGTCATCTTACTGGACGCTATCGAGGCGCAGCTCATTCTTACTGTAATATAAAATTCCGTTTACCTAAGTTCGTTCCCGTATTTTTTCATAATCTTGCCGGTTACGATTGTCATTTATTTATTCGTCAATTAGGTAAACTGCCTGGTAACCTAAAAGTCATAGCAAAAAATAAGGAAAACTACATATCCTTTACAAAATTTTTCCAAGTGAATGATAATGATCTCATGCCAGTTCGTTTCGTAGATTCTTTTAAATTTTTGGGTACTAGTCTTGAAAAACTGGTTGCAAACTTGAACGATGACGATTTTAATCACTTATCACGATTTTTTCCATTTCATAAACATTTCGTTCTGTTAAAGCGTAAAGGAGTTTACCCATACGAATACATTACATCTTGGAGTGTTTATGATGAAAATGAACTTCCGCCCCAAAATTGCTTTTTTAGTACGTTACATGATAGCAATATTTCAGAACTCGATTATGAACATGCAAAAAGGGTGTGGGAAATTTTCTCATTGAAAAATCTAGGAGAATATACTGACTTATATTTAAAATCAGATGTACTTTTATTAGCAGATGTGTTTGAAAGTTTTCGACAAACTTGTAAAAAAAATTATAAATTGGATCCCTCCTTTTACTTGACTTCACCATCTTTATCTTTCGACGCCATGTTGTTAAAAACTGGTATAAAACTGGAATTAATTACAGACTTAGAAATATTGAGAATGATTCAAAAAGGCGTTCGTGGTGGTATATGTCTATGTTCAAGAAGGTACTGTAAAGCCAATAATAAATTTTTACAAAATTATGATCGTGAAAAATGTAATAATTATTTAGTTTACATTGATTGTAACAATCTCTATGGATATGCGATGTGTGCTTATTTGCCTCATTCGGGTTTCAGATTACTGAATGACTCCGAAATTGTGAGAATTGATTTTCTTAATGTACCTGCCGACAGTGACACTGGTTACATATTAGAGGTTGATTTGGAATATCCAGATCACTTGCATGATCTCCATAATGACCTTCCTTTCTGTGCTCAAAAATTTACTCCACCAGGTTCAAAGACTTCTAAATTAATTCCAAACTTGTATGATAAATACTTTTATGTTATCCATTATACTCATCTTCAAGTCTGTTTGAAACATGGTTTAAAATTAAAAAAAATTCATAGAGTTATTGAATTCAGACAAAGTCCTTATTTAAAACAGTATATCGATATGAATACAAGGCTAAGAACAAATGCAAAATCCACATTTGAACAAGACTTTTTTAAACTTTTAAATAATAGTATTTTCGGTAAGACTTTAGAAAACACTGAAAACAGAGTTGATGTAAAGTTAGTTAATCAGTGGACTGATGATAGGAATAAAACAAAGAAACACATATGTGCTGAGCAATTGATTGCTAGACCAAATTTTCACAGTGTTTCAATTTTCAATGAAAACTTTGTAGCTGTTCAAATGAGACCTGAATCCATAACATTAGACAAACCAATTTACATTGGCTTTTCTGTTTTGGAAATATCGAAAAGCCATATGTATAACTTTCATTATTCTACAATGAAACCATTCTATGGAGACAAACTAAAACTATGCTACACGGACACAGACAGTTTCTTGTATTCGATAGCAAGTAAAGATTTTTATAGCGATTTAAAATCACATTTCATTTCTTTTTTTGATACTAGTAACTACGCGAAAGATAATTGTTACGGTATTCCGATCTTAAATAAAAAAGTCCCAGGACTTTTCAAAGATGAGTTTGGTGGAAATGTTATTTCCGAATTTATTGGATTAAGGTCGAAATTGTACTGTATTAAAACTGAAACAGATGAAATAAAGAAGGCAAAAGGCATACAGAAACATGTTACCAAAACTGTACGATTTACGGATTACAGTAACGTTTTGAAAAGAAATTCCATACTTAGAAAGAAAAATAGAATATTTAAGTCTCTTAAACATGAAATATTTACTCAACAACAAAATAAAATAGCTCTTTCAGCAAGTGATGACAAACGCATCATCATGGGAGATAATATTTCTACTTTATCTTGGGGACACAGGGATAATCTATTTTAGTTTGGCTTAACATACATTATCGGCAAGCTGTTTTTACAATAACCATGAGTAACAGTTACTTATACGACTGTGTTGTACTTTTGAGAATTTATTCTCATAGTAACGGTATAAAGATAAAAACAGGACTTTGGGTCGAAAAGGATTTTCTACCCCAAGTAAACTTTTTTAATGAAGATGAACATTTGTTTTTATCTTTACAAGAATGGGAAAGTGTTTATCATGAATTCAAATGTTTAAATTTTTACTATGACTGTAACACTTCTTTAAATAATAATTTACTGATCTATAAAATTTTGTATTGTGAAAAACGATGTTCTGTGAATTTTATCAATCTAGTGTTACAATCTATGAATACTTTTGCTTTGTGTACAAATACAAGAATGTTGGAGCTCAAAGAAAACCATATTAAGGCTTGGAACTTTGTACAGAAGATTGAAAATATTATAAAACTATATAATATCGTATCATTTCAAGATTTATTTTACTTGTTGAATAATGCTGCATGTTCTCATTCTTTAATTGAGTTAGAAATCATAAGTATAGGCAGTGCATATTTTGAAAAAGAATGTTTGATTAATTTAGTAAAGTGTATGTAACCTACTTATTTTAGAATAAAAATAGATTTATTTAAACTGATTTATCTTTGTTTTCTTTCCTCGCATACCTATCTACATAAATAACTTCAGATTTTGGGAAAATGGACCTTTTAACGGTTTAGATTTAGGAGCGTATTAGAGAATTTCATTTGACTACAAAGTCCCTTTTCTCAAAACTTTAAATTTTAAATAAAAAATGCAGTAAAAATATTGCAATCTTCAAACAAAATACCTCTCTTTATTATTGCATAATAATAGACATCAATTCATGTCAAAACAAGTCGACAGTGCAGGTGTGCAAAGGTTCAAATTACAAGCAAGTTCTAACATCGACATTGAAAACAAAATGCTGAGTTTGCTCGAACGTTAGGTGTAACACGATGCCGGGCACGCGCGAGCGCATCGTAGCGCGCGCTTCATTATTTATTTCGATTTAAGTCTTCAAAGCGAACGCACCGGTTTCAAAAATGTCGAACTACGAAAAGCCATCCTTTCTTTACGTGCTGACTGATGTCAACCGGACGACGCAGACTCCTAAGTTCCAGGTCAAGATTGAAGTTACTGAGTACTCTGCTGGACAAGACAGACCGATTACGAGAACAGTGGTGAAAACTGCGTACTGCGTGTATGATGCAGATGATCCTGTGTTAAGAAGCGTATCGCACACCGTATTCTTAATCAGCAAGGAGTTGGGTGAACGCTCAGATAAAACGTAGAAGTGAGTATTTCTTTGAGTAGAATCTGTATCTTCATATTTTTCATTTGACTAATGTTAATTTTTTTTGTTTTAGGTACCTTCTTCAAGAAAACGGCTTCGTTTTGCGGATCAATCACAATTTATTTTAATAACTATGTATGCTTTGTTTTAATACATAAATACTTGTGTGTCTATTGTAACTTACCTATTTACTTATAAGTGAATATTGTATTGTAAATAAAGTTAATATCGTAAGGTGTTATTGAGCATATTATAATTTTTTCTTATAAAAATGTACCTATTAAATATTTGTTTGAAAATAAATATTTGAGTAAAAATTAATGTCCATGTAAAAAAAAATACTTGCATACTGTTTGTGGTTGAAATAAAAATGTAGAACAAAAATATTCATTTATATTAATAAGCTTATTGTTTAACAAATAAAAAACAAACTTAGTTAGAAAAAATATGTTTTTTGTTGTTGTTTTTTTTTAAGAATAAGTAAAACATATTTTATATTATAATTTTAAACTCTTGTAAAAGGTCAGTTTTAAATAAATACCTATTAAAGCGAAATACCTTTGTTTCTCTTTTTCTTATCAATAGTGTATTAAAATTAAAAGGAAATGTTTATCTTTAAAGAACTACAAAGTCTTTTATTGTAGCTAAGAACTAGGTTATTTTTTTTATTTTTAAATCCTTTTAATTTTAACACACAAAAAGTAATCATAAAGTAGATAACTTTATTTTGAGTTTATTATTAACGAATATTGCGAAAAAAGGTGTGAATGATAGTCCTTAAATCGTTTAAAATACCAAAAAATAAAGTTATCTCACTTTAATGGTTCAGCCAAGAGCACGTCAAGCTTGATACATTGGACTTTCTACCATTCTCATTTTAAAAGACATAGGAGCTTACATGTTAGATCTGCTCTTGACTGTAACAGTACTTTTATTTTAAGGATAAATAAAAGACAATGTAAGTATAAAAAACTTTTATTTAAGGACTTATACGTATTCAAAATTAAATTTCTATGAACTAAAAACATTAAATAGAGGCATATTATTTTCTATAAACCACTTCTTGATAGAGAGTACATTTTTAAGTGCACATTGCTTAGAGTGATTGAAACAATTAAATTTTATATTATTATTGCAATATTTTTGATGGAGCGTTGCCATGTTAGGACACCCCGCTTTGATTCCTAAATCAATGACTTCGCAGTTGGTAACAATTTTCTTTATCCAAGCAATTTTCTCTTCTCCCTTGACCATAATCTTTTTATTTTCTAAGTGCAGTTTCATAAATCTTTCAAACTCTCTATGATCAATAAGCCCTTCACTCCAAATAATACCACGATTTTTTTCCAACCACGATACACGTTTCTTTTCTTCCTTGCTCAATGTCACATATGGGTGAGGAGGTTTTATCAGAAAGTTTTGAGTATGCTCATCGCTAGCAATAGCGCATTCTTTTATGATAAATTCATTGTTAAAATCTTTAAATCCTTGAACATCAACAATGAGTGCATTCATGATATTTTTTTCACTATATTGCTCAGAGGTTTATATTCTACAATGGAGTCGTTGAAAATTAAACAGTATGCTGATGTTTGATCAGGTATCTCGGTATTACTTTCTATTTCCACTCGCACGTTAACAACAGGACCGGTTTTTAAATTATCGCACTGTCTCGAACAATCGATCACAAACAAGGGCGCTAAGTCTTTAAACTGTTTATAGCTGAGAAGTGGCTCGACTCTGTCACGACCGTAGTAAGACTGCTGGAATCTAGCATATTGTTCGTATAATAAAACAATTTTATCATCGGAAAAATTGACGTTGAGATTTTCGTACGGAAAGTAAGTAGAGTTTAAGTATACTTTTACATCTCTCAAATTGCAATGGTCAAACTGTGACATATCAGCACTAGCATTATTTTTTCGGTTAGTTTGTAATGCTAAAACAACGTACCGAGGCTTTTCTATTTGAGAAGAAGTTTTAATTGACCATGTGTGCTTTGTTGTCTGAGGCAATAAAGGATATTCGTATAAATCCCAATTTCTAAACGCGACTTGAATCGGTCGGTCCTTATCTAACAACCTTAGTAAATTGATTCTTTCCTTATCAGATACTTTTACATGAGGAACACGCCATACTATTTTATGTATATCGATATCATTAATAACTTCACTAGTGCCAAGTTTCACTGCATTCAGGTTTGTGTTACTACGCAAAAGAATAAGTTCATGTTTACAGTTAATTACAACTTTTTTATAATCCTCTGCGAAGCCAAGTATATTACTAAGCGGAATAGATGCAGAAAAGCTTCCACCATGTAAGTTTTTTGTACCTTCGATGTCCCAACCCCATGCTTTTGACATTCGAGATTCGCTTTCATTCATCGATAATAATGATTTCATTGTTGTTGTTATACCAGCATTTTTTACTTTGTCTATTTCTACTCCATTTAATTCGTAACGAATGTCTTGAAAAAGATACATCAGTGGATTGTTGGTAAAGTTCACACTTGTTACAGTTTGTTTAGTGGTGTTGTTAGTAATATTGACTTTACCTTCAACATATAATGTGCTCGCTGATGGTAATATATATAAATCCTGTTGATTAATTGGAATTCGGATTTCGTCATTTCTGTTAAAGCTAGTGACGTATGGTTTATACGAATGAATCTCGATACCATCAATAGAATTATCGTAAGTAGGCGTACTCACAATATTTAGTATGTTCATTTTAGTAGCCCAATTAGTTTAAGAAATTGTTTGTTCTCCGCGGTTAACTTTGGCCTCTTTTTAGATGTTTTCTTTTGGAGAGCACGAAAGGAACTGGCGTTTCTAACTGAAGGTGTAGAGTTTTTATGGTTGTAGTTAATCATTTTTTCCTCAGATGTATATATATTTGAACTTCCTCACCACGTAAATTTACGATATTATTATTTGCATCCAATATTCTTATATTTATGAAACTTATATTATTTTGGTTAACTGGATAATAAATTAAATTTTTTGGTATTTCAACGATCCTGTATCCAGGTGGCACGTTAGGTGCAAACTCGTGAATTATATGACTTAATTTTCCATTAATAAAAGATCCACTCACAATATCACATTCGACTCTCACCACTGTTGTTGATAAAATGTTAGCTGGTAGCTGTGACTCGTGCAATATATTTGCTTTAAGAGTTTGCTTTCCAAAACCTAAAAGACTACCAAGCGTATTTGGTTTACTAAAATCAATATCTTTCGAGCAGAATACTGATACCTTTAAAGTATTGTTATTACTATGCAATTCAAATTTAACATTATTCATGTTATTTTTTAGGTAGTCTCCTATATCATCAAGTTCATATGTCCCTTCCGGTATTGCAATGATTTCATTATCACCGTAATAAAGTTTATTATTACTACTATCAACATTAGGAAAAGAGTTAAATGTACAAAAATGTAACAGAGCACACTCATAATTACCCTCCAGTTGTAACGGAGGAGAGTAAATATTTGTTAATATCGACTGATTCCCGGTTATGGACAGCGTGATAGACATTTTAGGAATGATAAGAATACCAATGGTGATAAGTGTTTTATAGCTTTTCTTTATTTTTCCAAAAATTTCTTAAGTACTTAAGACAAAGATGACCGCAATTAACTGTATCATACGTTTGATATCTAGTATAGTTATACAAAATGGTAACATTGTTTAAGTATTTTACTAATTCTAAAGGAGGTTTCAAATCTCCAAAACTATCGAAATATTCACAAAAATTGTTCAACTTAATATAGGCCACCCAATGAGTTCCTTCATTATTAGACTTATCTAAATTTATAATACCACATTCTTTCCGTTTTGCCTTTTTAGGTAATTCATCTCTCATAAAAACACCCCTAAAATATGGTATGTCTTTTGCATTTTCCAAAATGTCAAAATTTGTAAGAGCGCGATTAGGCAGCCTTATAGTTAGTTTTTTGATTTTTTTATAAACAGTCCTTCACCCTTTCTGTAAGGTTTTATATAAAGACCTTTTCCTATTGATATTGCTTCCATTGCCTTATTGTGTCGTTCAGTTTCACGCAAATTTTGCTGAGCTAATTTGTAATCATTCACAGTTTTCGCAATACCGGCTGCACCTCCAGCTAAAGCTCCTAGAGCAGATAATCCAGCAAAAATAGGTATTAAAGGTAGAATTCCTCCAGTTTTAGGTAGTGGTATAACACGAGGTAAGTTGACTTTGTTTCGCGAAAGCAGGTTTTTTGCTGCTCTGTATGCAAACTTAATTGCAGACTTATTATTACAAGGTTTTGCTTTCTTGAGGTCAGCACGGATTTTTGAAATAATTTTTTTAAAAGTCTTTAACCCCGCTCCTGATTTTACTTTTGCTTTCATCACTTTACTTACTAGCCAGGAAGCCAGCTTTTCACTTCGACCTGCATGTTTTGACTTTACCCTTTGTTTAGCCATAGCTAACAATTGTAAATCAGCTTTGTGACGGTTTTCTAAATCTGAATACTTGGAGTAAGCTATATCGTGTTGCTTACAAGCTTCATCTAATTCATTAACACCTCTATCTCCCCTCAGTAATCGTTTTTGTAATTTCGTTCCTGGTCCACAGTAATTATAACCTGGTAAGTGTAATTCAAAAGGTAAGTTATTTATGAAACTGTTAACAAGTCCTCTCCCTTTCATTACTCAAAATATTATGATCAAAGTAATCACAACACAGCCTTTTTATCTATCCAACTGTTTTCAGTATCAGGAAGCCCCAACCATTTCACAAATAATTTATTATTTTTTTTCTTTATCACTTTTTCTATTAGGTACACATTTGGATATTTTGTCATTTGGAGTTCTTGTTCATAAAAACATCCTAATATAGGCTGTTTTCTAGCATCAATAACGTTGTAAGTTACAGGTGTTGTATTATTTACGCTTTTAATTTCAAATATTTCTGTTGACCAATTAGGAGTATAGCCTTTTTCAAAACAACTTTTATGTTTGCTTATTCTCACATAATCTCCAGGATTAAACTTAATTTTCCTTGAGAGACTATTATGTTGCGCTTTTCTCAAGTTTTTCACAATATTTTTTTCTATGGCTCTATTAACATCTTTAGGTTTATACTTTGTTATACGGTGTTTTGAGTTATTATAATCCTCCACAATTTTCTTAAGAATGTTTCCAATCCATTCGTAACTTCCATGTAAATTAAAATATTTAAATAATCTACTTTTTAATGTTCTTATCAACCTTTCAACTATGGAGGCTTTCATTACCGAATATGTAGAATAATGATTTATATTATGTGTATCCGTTACTTTTTTGAAGCTGTTGTTGTAAAACTCTGTCCCCATATCTGTTTGAAGATTTTTAGGACAGCGTTTTGATTTAATCAATATTTTATGAAATGCTTGTGCAACTTCAGACATTGTTTTTGTTTTGATAGGTACAGCCCAAGCGAATTTTGAAAAACAATCTATTATCACCAAAATAAATTTATAACCTCTATTAAAACTTTTCAAATTTCGGAAATCTATCAAATCTGCTTGCCATAAATCATCAATTGATTTAAGTTTCACGTGTCGCCTTGAAAAATTTTTTCTTGCTGCTTTGTGGATCTCGTTTATTACTGCTTCTTTAACCATTTTTAAACGATTTTATGATTTGATCTATCTCCTTTCTTGTGTGAAATTCGTGAATTAACTGATTTCTAAATGTTAAAAGACGCTGATTTATAGCTGATATAATTAGTTCTTCAACTTCCTTACTACTTCGAAATTCATTAGTTATTTTATCAACATATTCTTTATTCACAACATCATTAGGTGAAACAGGAAATTTTACTCCTTTTAATCGCTTCATCTGAAAATCCAAGTCACCTTCTTTCGTTATGTTAAATGACTTTTCAGGAACCACCATGATATCTGATAGTCTTAATCTTTTATGCACGTGATGTCCAAATTTATCGATATTCATTATCAACTCCTGTTGAGTTCAACGAATAAAACAGAAATGAGAAAACATTTAAAGAAAATATACTTTTATTTATTAATGATACCACACTCTTTCAACTCTTCTATGATAGATATGATTTCGTTCTCAACTCCAGTGTTACCAGCATCACGAGATGCAATCAACAGTTTGAGTCTCTCAACCAATTCATTAGGATCATCCCAATATATATAATCAGTATTTTTTTTCCATTTTTTCATTAAAGGTAATCCCTTCCCTTCACTTTTGTTATTTGTACACACAGAATGATTTAGTTGTTGCTTAAATAATGGTTTGATGATGAATAAATACTTAGCTCCTTTATTACTTTTAATAGGTTTCTTGGGATCAAATTGTCTTCTATGAGCGTTTGTTTGTAACAACATCAGTTTATAGTCCAATTTATCTCGGTTAGTAACTAAAGATAAATCGGGTTTATTTTTTAAAAGTAATTCTCTTAATCCAAACGTTAAATTGTACCGACGTTCTCCTATAGTAATATTATCATTCCCAACAATAACATTTTTTGAACCCATTTTTAATTTTCCTCGTTCGTTTCTTACACCAAATGGTACGTTACGAAAATGCTCTGCAGATAAAGACCAACTTGATATATTTTCTGAATTTTTTGCATCTATAACCGATTCAAACGACTCGTCACTTGTGAGAGATTTGTCAGTATCTTGAAATTCTTCCTCATTTTCTTCTTCCTCGTCATTAAAATCCTTTTCATCCTCTTCTTCAGTTGAGCTAAAAGTCTCACCTTTAAAAGTTTTGTCAGAGGCTTGTTCCAACGACATTGAGGTGTTATTCAAGCTTTTTTTCTTTTTCTTTTTTTCTGCAATCCTGTTTAATGGACCTGTGATTGGTTTAAAGACCGATTGAAGAACATTTTCATTTTCACTTTCTATATCTCTCAATTTCCGAACTTTTTTCTTTATTGCTTCAGCAGCATCAACTATTTTCCTTTTTAATTTTTGTTCCATGTTTAGCTTAAATGGGTGAGCTGCCTTTAAATAACTTAACTGTAATGAGTTAATAACTGTATCTAAAATGTATTTATATGCATTGTTATCCTATTTAATCAAAAACTATAAATGTATCAAATTTTTTTCTGTAGCAACCTTTATTTTTCTCACAATCTTTGTTTATTACAAGATAACTGTAGGGATCACCCCAAACCTTTGAACACATATCTCGAAATTTATTCCATGTCATGTCAGTTGTAACGTGTTCGTCGTAAACATGTCTCATATTCATATCGTCTTGTTTGAAGAGCACTATCAAATTAGCATTATCTCTGACAAGTTGTTTCGGAATTTTGCTATATGTTTGATTCAAATAAAAACAGTCAATATTTTTGTGTCGTCCCATTGCAAAGTAATTCCTCACATTATTTTGGTTTTCACAAGCAACGTCATCAAATATTATTATAGAATTAGGTTCGGCTTCTTGTGGATTTAAAACTTCTTCATTTTCACGAAATTTATAAAATGAAACGTAAGGCACTCGTTTTAAAACATTTTCCAGAAATAAATACTTTGGTTGACCTAAAGTTTTCGAATACACATAAACATTTCGGTATCGCAATCCGTTTTCATGTAAGAGAAGACCTATCATTAGATTTGTTTTACCACAATTTGATGGTCCGCAAATGATGCAGCGAATAGTGTTAGGCAAAAGCTTTCCATGTCGAAAAGTGTTATTTTTTTGATCTGGACATATTTTGTCCACAATCAACTTTTCTGGCTGCTTAATAAATTTCATTTTCTTGAAAACGTAGCGAGCTTCTGATACTAAATGATAATGTTTCGGGAACACAGTCGTATTTAAACCATTATCTAGGTTCAAAGGTGTAACTCTTGGGACTGGGTGGTCAACTTATGGTAAATGTTGATGAAAGTCTTTAAATCAATTTTTTTATCTTTCTGTTCTAAGCCCCCGTTCTGGTATATACATTGTTATTGGACATTCTACTTCGTCATAGATGAAAACCCAGTTTACGAACGGAGTGAGACGAGCTACGTTGCACCAGGTTACCTGGTGCAGCGTTGGTGAGTTGAACGGAGTGAAGTAAACTTTGGTTTTCATCTATGATGAAGTAGAATGCCCAATAACACCCTACTAACGTTATGAAATACTTAATAATAGGTCTTTACCTATGAAATTGCCGAAATTTTCTTACAGAATAATGAGTTCATAATTCCTATAATTCTAATGCAATTTTTTTCATTTGTCTTAAATTTGAAAGTTGACTTCAAGGTTATCAATTTACGAATAAAATAAAGTTTTTATTTTTAGTTTGATATATAAAATTAAAGGTTCGAAAATTGTTCGTCTTAAATGTCGTCCGATTTCATCATTAGATTTGTTATATTTTTTTACAGATAATATTTTTCGAAAATTAAATTTAAGCTTCTGTTAGCTTAATGTCATCCCAATAATGCTTAAAAAAATAAAAGAAATTGGATTTATAATTCCTAAGAAAAATGCAAAAATGTTAGTACTGAAAATTGAGTTTACCTAAAATTCGCCATACAAAACGGCAATTTCATAGGTAAAGACCTATTAAAAACCTGCTTTGCTATACAAATATCCTTAAAAACTACGGAACCCTATACTGCGCGTGGCCTCCCGGCTTAGCACGCTGCAGTTGTCAGTTTATCTAAGGCCCATATAGATTAAAGGCTTTCAGCATGGTCACGTTTTTTGGACATCCGAGCAGTGCGACACATTTTGAAAGACAGGTACGGCTACATGTTGTAGCGTATAAAGCTATCTCTATCTAAAATATCAAAAACGTAATTTGTGGATTTGCTAAACATTTTCCTTCACTGACATTTCTTCGCGCTTGCAGGTGATAGATTAGATGACATAATTCCTCAAATAAAGTGACATACTCCGAAATATATTTTCTCTTAGGCAGCGTGCTAAGCCGGCTGACTCACTGAGGTTTTATGAATTCGTGTTGTCAATTTTACATTATTATATTACACATATTTTGACGAGTTATAAAACAAAGTCTGCTGGCCGCCGGCCGAAATTTTGTGAGAACTCAAAACTTCATGGAATCGGCCAACAAAAATATAAACTCGCAACCAACTTTCCACAAATCCCTTTTGAGTGTAGTGAATGTAACTTTTGTTTGGAAATCCGAAAAACCACTGCCAACCAAACTTGCATCAAAAGCTTTAAATTGAGCTCTCGAAATGTTGTAATGTAGTGAACATCGATGGCTAGGCTAGACTGAGAGCTAACGAAAAAAAATGGCCGACTCTCAAATTCCGAGCACAAAATCGATTACTACGTCGAAACAATCAAATATGTACTCGTGAAGCTATGTTCGATGTTAATAGACTAGAAATATATTAAGATTATTGAACCCACACACAAACACTGGCAAAGAGACACAAAAACTGACATAACCCGCATGGGCCGGATCCGGCTTCAACACTTGCCTCTTCTGGCAACTACCTAAACTAAAATCAAAAGCTTCAAATGAAGCTATCGAAATGTTGAAATACTGAGAGCTAACTACAAAAAGGTGTTTATTTTATTCCGGTCTAAGCGCGATAATAAATTATAAGGCAAAATAATCTACCTTATTATTCCCGACGTTTCGGCTGCGTTGAATAAAATAAACATGTTTGAAAAGTGCGAAAGTTTAAAACATATCTTACAAAAAGGTGGCCTTCGTCACGACGTCTCCTACTACTTCAATAATACGCGTAGAGTAGATTAGGTGGATGATCAGAACTAGTTACTGTTAATTGGGCACCAAACCATCTACAGTGAAGGAATTTTTGCACTTTATAGTTTCAGAGTTAATATGGAAAGCACCGACATTCGTCAAATATTTTTTTAGTCAAGTCCTTGTTTCGTCAAGTTTTTGTATCGTCAAATCCTTGTTTCGTAAAATTTTGTAAATGTCGATCGCAAGTACACTCAACAGCACGTCAGTAGAGACCCTTTTGGACCTTATGGCATGGTAATAGAGTTGAAAAAGTTTCTACCGACGTGCGGTTGACCGTACATCAGCAAAATAAAAATTTACATAAAAAAATATTATTTTATTGGGAGAAAATTCCATTGAAGTCAGAAAAACGCGAGATACTCCTGCTCGTGGATTTACAAAATCTTTGAATACGGTCATCTGATCACTGATGATTTATTATTTATTGACGACTTTTGCCAGATTGAATATTATTTGCTCTAACGACCTAGCTAGAATTATTTTTCTGGAGTAAGACATCAAATAGTAAATAAAATAAAAAAATCGTTGCCATTGTCCACAAACTCCTAACAGCTAGCTCTCGATCTAGTTAGACATCTACTCACGAACAAAAAGTAGAGTCGATAACGCTCTCGGGCTTTAGTTTTAAAACGTTTGCCCCGTGGCAGCGATTCAAACTTTGTTTCTAACAAGAACGTATTTTAAAACATTCTAATTATTTTGATGTTAACGGTGATTGAGGAAAGAAACTGAACAAAAAATTTAAGAAAATTAAATACTTTTACGTAAATACTAACCCGATTGCTACGCTTACGTTTAGACACATTGCCGTGTGTCTAGATATTTTAATAATATATCTGGTTAGTCTCCTGATTGTCCAAAAAGAAAGATGATTCCGTGCTTCAGAAAACACGTTAAGTCGTTGGTTTTGGATTGACTTCAGCGGCTCCGTGGCTCTGGCACTAGGGTTTGTGAGTAACTAATAATCAACCTTACAACAGCCAACTATGTTACTTTTTAATATGTTTGTACAGATGAAGACATCAAAAAAGGCCTTAAAAGTCTTCCTTTTGTGTGTTTTTAGTTTAGCCAGTGACTTACAATGCTTAACCTTCAATGTCATTTCTCCTACAAAAATGCTCACAGCAATAATGTACTCTACTCCACCAATTCAATTAGACATAAGGTTTATGGCAGCTTTCATACAAACCGTAGGTCTTATAATTTTGGTGCAGCAGTACCAGCGAACATTGAGTGATGGGTTGACATTTATTTCGTAAATACATCACTCTTTATTGTTAGCTTCCTTTATGAAGAAAGATAAAATATTTCCTTGAGCGAGGGCATTGTGAAGGAAATGTCGCGAGGGTGGGTGTGCTCCGCGGGGGCGTGAAGAAGAAAAGAAATTCGTTGGAAAATGGAGGTGCTTACAAAGAATAACCAACAACAAATACCTACCAACATGTACTTTTTTAGGGTCTTTAGTATACAGCGTATTAAAAAATTGGTGATAAATCTTTTAAGGGCTTGTTCTGGGGGCCAATTGCAACAACTTCTGTTATAAGACTTTAAGAAATTCTCAAAAAATAATTTCGATTTTTCATACAAATAAAACGGATCTGCTGATAATTTTGTATGGAGAGGTGATTTTTTTTTTGCGATATTCTTAGTCGTTGCACGCAAAAGTTGTTGCATTTGGCCCCCAGAATAAGGCCTTAAAAGGCTTTACACCAATTTTTTTTAAACCCGATATCTGGGAACCTCTTGAGTTCTCGTTCTACCCATCAAACTGAATAACTTTTATGAGTTGAATAACTTGAATAAATACGCACAACATTTCTGGTTCTTGACACAAATTGGCTCAACATTCATTTTACAATGTGAAGGCAAAAATAAATTAAACGTCGTAGAAAAAAAGTGGTTCAGTTTAGTGTGTAGAAAAAGAGCCCGAGATTTTTGCAGAGATATACTAAAAACCCAGTATAAATGAAAAGTTTGTATAAAACCTTGTAGTGTCGAAGTTTGAGCAAAAAATCTTTGAGAACATTAAACGGTCGAATCGTCGTCGTTGTTATCAATTCGTCAAATATGTCGAAATCTATGACAAAAATAGGATAATAAGTTCGTCTGAATCCTTTTAAGAGCTTATTCTGGGCGCTTAATGCAACAACTTATGTTCTACGACTTAAATAAATTTGCAACTATCAAAGCGTAAGTAAGTATATCAAAAGTTATTGCATTTAGTGTATTGTGTGTGTGTAGTGTAGTCTGTGTGTAGTGTAGTGTGTGTGTAGTGTAGTGTGTGTGTAGTGTACACACTATACCCCCACAATAAGCTCTTTAAAAATTTTGCACGATTACTTAAACCCAGTATATTTTTATAAATAGGGGACGGTTTACCGAAAACAGAACAGGCGTGCTCTGTCAAAATTTTTTGCACTTTCCATACAAACTGTTCGATGAGATTAAGAAATTTGTACGGAGAGGTCAAAATATTTCTTCATTTCCCAAAAAAATTCCAATAGTTGTTGATCAAGCCCTTTTAGTTTAAATTACACCGTGTCTTACTCCCTTTATAACATGTCAAGGACTTATAATAACTTATAACTTATGTGTCTACAATCAGAACAGCGCGTGGGTTTTTCTTGTCGCTTTTCTTCCCACATGGAACCACTTGGTCTGTGAAGCGACGTAGTCTTAGTTTTACTGACGTTATAAACTTATATATTTGTGCATAAACTATAAACTGATCAAGGAATACTCGAAACGTGCTTGACTTTGACTAAATAATCAATAGATATACAGCGTGTAACGGAAAGGTGTGATAATACTGAAAGGCGTAAATTTGCCCATGAAACTGAACAACTTTTCCAAAGAAACATAGGTCGAAAAACGAAAAACCAAATATGACCTTCTATGGGAAGTCAAAAATTGTTTTTTCATTGATCTTTTTTCCATGGTAAAAGTTGTTCAGTTTCATGGTCAGATTCACACCCTTTAGTATTATCACACTATTCCGTCACACGTTGTATAAGTAACATACATCACGAGTCAATCACTAAATTGTAATGACCTTTTAAAAACAGTTATTATTATTTTATTATTTATTTATTCCATAACAATTGACACTGTGTTGGAAATTACAATAAATCTAGCAAAAAACAAATTATATCTACAATAACATTAACACTAAGTTTACAACATACAAATATTAGATTACAATAATACAGTAATTCAAATTAAATTAAATTGGTTCAGTAAATTCAATAAAAGTACATTACAATTTTTACTATAAATTTTCAGTTAAATTTACGCATTGAGTGAGTCCTACGAATAATAGAAGACCCGACACCGCCGCTAGCGTAATACATATAAGCGTATAGTATATTCTTTGCCGCTGCACTCTACAAATCATCTCAGCTTAATTTAGATTTTATCCTGCCTGTAACGAAGTCCCCATATCAGTACAAAACTCCAACTAGGCTAATCTCCTTTGACAAATTGCGGACTGGCCTCCCATTTCCATAATTTTAGCTTCAGTCCGCTGGTTGGGCGTCAAAGGTTTCCATTCTAGCCCTCACAAAGGATCCGAGTCAGCAAGTTTAGGGATATTTATGTTTTGAATAAAAGCTTATAAGGCCTTATTAAAGGAACTGCGAGTTGTATCATTATAACAAAACAAAAAGCTTTTTTACCTCACTAGCTCAGAAAATTATGTTTGGCGGAATTTGCGTGCAAAAGTCATTTTTAGCCGTTAAAGGTTTGTGTTAAAGGTTTTTAAAATTAAAACGTGATGTTGAATAATGATATAAGTCACTGGCGTTAACATTTTCCAGTGACTCTTTTTAGTGTCGTGAAAAATAGTGTGCTTCGCTTTGCAGCAAAATTATTTTGCGTCTCGTACTAAAGTATCCTTCTTATCCTTCGCTTGCTTGAGTTTCAGTACCTACAAGGCACTCACGGCAAGCAACAATTTTGCCACCCTGCATTAAAGATCAACTCGGATTGGGGCACAGCACATGGCTAGAAAAAAAAATATTGAGATAAAGTAACTATTCTTACTGACATCGTAAAAAAGTCTTTCAAAAACGACTTTCCGCTCTCTCCTCAACAAGGTTATTTTTCATCTCCCAGATTTTTAGATTTGATGTTGAACTGAACTATTTTTCCAAAAAAGAAAGTTCGGAATTTGATGAAAATTTTACTGTTGAGACAAATAATGCACTCTTACTTCAAAGTTTTTTTTTTGTAATTCTAACTAGTTCCTTAGAAATTGTTTATCATAGACGAAATCGAGTCGGTTTTGAAAAAACCCCTCGTATGAATAAATATGAAAACATCACCATCATCATAATATCCACTAAACTTTAGTGACTAAAGCGTCCACTACAGGATAGGAAGCTCCCCTCAGAATTCCAGGAAAAACACATGGTAAAATGTGAAGGGGATGTCCATAGTCGCAACGCTTGTTAGAATTGCGGCTGGCACCGTGGACCGCAGTTGTTGGTGACCGCAGTATGTAAGATGGTGCGATTCACCGAAGAACGCTGCTGTCTATCCTGCAGTTTATATTGGGTCCTAAGAAATAGAGGAAATTTTCTTGCAGATTAGGTATTGAGATTGATTATAATTCCTATTGATTCTATAGTTATTTTCAGTATTTGTTTTATACATGCAAGTTAATTTCAAGGTTCTCAATTTACGCATAAAATATTGTTTTTATTTTGACATCTAAAATTAAAGGTTCGATAATTTGTTCGTCTTAATTGTCGCCTGTTTTCAGAATTAGATTTGTTATATTTTTTTACACATGATAATTTTCGTAAATTAAATTATAACAGCTGTAAGCTTAATATCTTCCCATTCATACTTTAACAAATACTTTAATTTGGATTTGTAAAACCTAAAAATTGCAAAAGTATAATATAAAATTCTTCATACAAAACGCCAATTTCACAGGACACTTGCGACACCCACAGGTAGAGATGGGTTGGTACTATATCTTTGCCGCCATCGCTTGGGCAAATATTAATACTAGTTTGCATTTCCTCATTTCCGGGTTACTTTGACCTAGATAAGAACCTTAAAAGAACTATGAAAGTGACAAAGAAACTAAATAGTCATATTTGTAACATTAGTGGTTGCATTGTAAGAAATCTTTTATGACAGCGAAGTTAATGTTCACCTTTGTATGAAAGGGCCTTGTGGGTGGATCATTTACTTAAAATAACCTTTTGTATGTTGTATCGCCTTTTATAAATCATTATCCAAACATTGACTAATGGCAGACAATGCACAACCTAAGCTAAGAAGGTCTATAAGCATGAACACAGGTTTTCCCGTGATAAAGTAGAATCTTTATCATCACATCACGTCCACTGCAGGACAGGAATTCCCTCCAGAACTCCAGCAAAACGCGAGGTACTTCTCAGGACGCGACCCCGCTTGTAAGCGTTGCGGCTTGTGACCGCTGTTGTTGGTGACCGCAGTATGCTTACATACGACGGAAAGATGCTGCTGCTTATCCTCCGCTTCTGTAACTTGGTTTTTAAGATTGCTAGAAAGGTATATTTTAAAAAAATAGGTATTAAAAGGTAGAGAATAGGTAGTAAATACGAACATACCAATTCAGAATGCGGTGGTACACCTGCCATCTTGACGCACACGGGTACCAGGCTAATCCTAACAATAAAATTTTAACTCAAAAGGTTAGACTACTAAACTCTTTGTTTTTGAAAAAAAAAAAGGGTTGCCATAATGCCAACCAGTCGCTTTCCCATAGGTGTCCTAATAAGCGATTCATCATGAACATCTATAAAACTTTACTACTGGACATGGATCTTCCCCCACAGAAATGAAGCGTAATTATATTTTGAGGGGGATGTGTGTTGTGTTTTGAAGATAGATATTTCATATTTTCGCACACACACCCGTCGTATCGCACCGCCTCATAAGACTGAGCCAGGGTTGCCAAACCCCCGCTAGTGTTGCCCTCACCACTAGTATGCTACATCTACCTTTTGTTTTATTTGAAAAGAAAACATAAAGATCCTTACTGCAACTGATCGACTTACAATAATCAATTTAACAAACTATTGTAATCTAGGACGTTAATAATTGTAGGTGGGTTTCATTTATTTTACTATTAGTGCTAGGTATCCGAATCACTGCCTTTTCTTTCATCATTATCTGTACACTTTTCATTGACCTTTTCGGTCTTCTATTCTTGATGTACTATGTTTCTACACACTCTCTGTCCTGTTTCATCGTTTTCAACTCCCATATCATTTCCAACTTTCATATTACATATTTCCATTCTGTTTTGTTACTGCTTGTGGCGCCTCACTGAATGTGGTGAACAGCGTTATCATTTTTTTTCTTTCTGTCCCACCCTGATATCCGACTTGCCAGTGAGATGTCAGGCTTTGACTAATCTTCAATCGTTTTAATATATCGCGGTTTTGTCTCTCGCCCTTGCTGTTTTGTTGGAGCTAATATCGTATGCTATGAAATAAACGTAGACCATATTATTTGCAGCAACTTAAAATCTGCACTGCGAGTGAGCTTAATCAATATTTTTTTAGGTAACTTTATATAAATTTTAAATAATTCTTTACGTAATTTTTTATTTTCCATTTTTGTTTAAAAACTACGTCACTTCACAACAAAGTGGCGCCATGGTGGGCAAAAAGGAAGCAACAATAAAAACCCACGTGCTCATTTGCCCCTCTACGTTGAACAATTTGCCAAAGGATCTGTTAGACAAAATTGAAAATAAAAACGCTAACCAAATTAAAACTATTCTTAAATGGCACTTTGTTCAACAGTACGGGAACGATGTGCCTCCCGCCCATAAAATGTAATCCATGTGATTTTATTGTTCAATTTCATTGCCTTTATTGCCAAAAACAGTATAAAGAATGGTTAATAATACATAATAATTCTTACTAAGTTGCACCTTTCTCCTGATCGGCGTGTCCTTTTGACACAAAGGCCTCCTCCAGCTTTTTCCAGCGGTCTCTGTCCTTTGCCAATCTTACCCACAATGGGCCAGCAGATGTTTTTATTTCGTCTGACCATCGCTTGAGCTGTCTTCCTCTTTTTCTTTTTGTGTTCCAGCGAGGCACCCATTCAGTTGTCAGTTTTGCCCATTTTTCTGGGCCTCTGATAGTGTGACCTGTCCATGTCCATTTTAGTTTTTTTATTTTAGATTTGACATCTACCCATTTGGTGATTTTTCTTAGATCTATGGCTTTTTTCTTGTCTCGCCTTGTATACCCTAATATGCTTCTCTCCATACTTCTTTGGCAGGACATTAGTTTTTGGGTAGTTTTTACTGTTGTTGCCCAAGTTTGGCTACCATACGTTAGAATTGGTAGGATACAAGTATTGAATAATTTTCTTTTTACTGCAATAGAGTAGTCTTTGTTCTTCATAATATTCTTCAGTGACCAGAAGCGCTTCCAGGCGTTCGCAACTCTTCTTTCTGTTTCTTGTTGCATTTGGTCATAAACTGAAATGAGCTGGCCTAAATATACGTATGATTCTACATAGTCCAGTTTTATGCCTTCCACTGAAATGGGTACTTCAATATGATTTGTCATTAATTTAGTCTTTGATTGATTCATTGTGAGGCCGACTTCTCCACTTCTGGTTACAAGGTCTTGGATCATGAGTTGCAAGGCTTCTGGGTTGTGTGATATGAGCACAATATCATCCGCAAATCTGAGATGGTTTAGTTGTCTTCCATCGATGTTTAAACCAAACTCGTCCCAATCCATTTTTTTGAAGACTTCCTCTAAAACTGCTGTAAAAATTTTGGGTGACAAGGGGTCGCCTTGTCTGACCCCTCTTCTCACGGGGAATGGTTCTCCAAGAGTTTCGAGTTTGACCTGAGCTGAGCTGTTGCAGTACACATTTTGTATAAGTCTTATATATTTTCCTTCTATGCCTTGGTTTTTAAGAGTAAGCCATATATGGTGGTGTTCTAAGGAATCATAAGCCTTATTGTAGTCGATAAAGGCCAAATATAAAGGGTACCAATATTCCTGGTATTTTTCTATAACCTGCTTCAGTGTGTGCATGTGATCTACAGTAGAAAATCCCGATCTGAATCCTGCTTGCTCTACGGGCTGTTGTCCATCCAGCTTCTTCGTTATGCGATTGAGTATGATCTTTGCAAAGATTTTGTACACATTTGACATGAGGCTTATTGGGCGATAGTTGCTGATGTCATCTTTATCCCCTTTTTAGGGTTCCGATACCAAAATGGTAAAAAAAAGGAACCCTTATGGTGCCGCTCTGTCAGGGTTCCGATACCAAAATGGTAAAAAAAAGGAACCCTTATTGTGCCGCTCTGTCTGTCTGTCTGTCTGTCCGTCTGTCTGTCACACCTCTATATCTCAGCAACCACTTACGCTATCGAGCTGAAATTTGGAACAGTTTTAGAATATAGTTGCCCAACTTAATTGCACATGAAAATTTTTTGAAAATAGTATTATTATTAATGTAAAGGGGGCCAAAATAGGGGGGGCCAAATTTCAAATTGTCGCTACTAGGTCGAGTGGGGTATCATATGAAAGGGCTTTACTTGTACATTTTAAAATATATTTTTGTATTTTTTTAAGTTTCTTAGTTTTCAAGTTATGATGAAAAATGTCAAAAAAAATACCATTCCCCCCCCCTTATCTCCGAAGTTTGAGTAAGGGAAAATCTGAATTAATTACAGTTGACAGAGGTTTAAGTAAACTTTACAGCAAAAATAAAACGATCTTTTTAAGTTGCACAGTTTTTCAGAAATCTGCAAAAAACCTTTACAAACAAATTTAGTTTTGCGGTCCTGAAAATGGACTTTATTGCTTCCAAAAATACTATAGGTACATCGGAACCCTCGGCGCGCGAGTCCGACTCGCACTTGACCGGTTTTTTATGGATCAACACTATGTTGCTTGTCGTCCACTGTGTCGGGATATATTCAGTTTGAAGGATCTTGTTGAATAGGCTGGTTAATTTTGGTAGGGCGTCTGGCAAGGACATTTTTATTGTTTCATTTGTTATATGATCAGGTCCTGGGGCTTTGTCGTTCTTTTGTGTTCTGATTGCATGTTCAACTTCACTTTTTAATATAGGTGGGATTTCTGCTTCATGATCATCTTCGTAAGTTGTTTTGTCTTGGGCCATTTTGCTTGAATATAGGTCTCTATAAAAGTTTGTCGCCGTGTCTAGGATGGATTTTCTGTTTGTCAGCTGCTTTTTATCATTATTCTTTATTTTAGGTATCCATGTCTTTGATTCCTGAAGTTCTTTCAACGCTTTTGTGATTCCTCCTGTTCTGGCTACATGATAGTTAATGCGATCGAGTTTCCTTCTTTCTTTATCTTTCCGAATATGCTTGCTGATCTCTTTGCTTATTCGTGTAATTTCTCTTAGGGTTTCTTTGTCTTTTGTCATGGTGAGAAGTTCCTTTCTTTTTTGAATAAGTTCCTTTGTATTGTTACTTAGTATATCTCGTTTCTTTTCCTTCGTTCTTTTGACTTCGAACATGTTTCTTATCTCCCTGTCATAGGTTTCTTGGATTTGGTTAGGGATTTCAAAGTTGTGTGTCTCAATATGGGTCCTGAAGCTGCGATGACCGTAGTGACTTCTTGTTTTCCTTGGTTCTTTTGGACTTAGAGTTGCTCTCACCATTCTATGATTGGTATTAAAGTTGAACCGGTTTATCACCGTCACGTCTTTAAAATATTTAATTTGATTGCTTGCTATTAAGTCTATTTCATTGCAGTACAGGCCGTCTGGCGACTTCCAGGTCCACTTTCTTGATGGTTTTTTCTTAAAAAAACTGTTTAAAAGTGCCAGGTTGTTTTCCTGTGCCATGCTTAGAATCCTTTCACCATTTCTGCTCCTAATTCCTATTCCATGTTTTCCGATATTGAGTTCTTCGCCAGGGTTTTGTTTACCGATTTTTCCATTGAAATCTCCCATAACAATGGTATTTTTTCCTGTACTCTCCAATACTTCTGATAATCGGCAGTAAAAGACGTCTTTTGTTGCTTCGTCTGCTGCTTCCGTTGGTGCGTAAACTTGTACGATATTCCAAGAGTCTTTATATCCTGTCAGATTCATTTTAAGAACTGCAATTCTGTCTGAGATGCCTCTGAATTCCAATATGTTTTTCTTCAATTCTTTCCTGATTATAAAGCCAACCCCGTATTGTCCCTTCGTTTGTCCTATGTAGCAAAATATAAAGTCATCATATTCTTCGATATCGTTCCCCAATCTTCTTACCTCGCTCAAGCCGAGGATATCCCATTTTATATTCTGCAGGGCGGTTTCTAGTTCTAGGAGCTTTTTATCTGTTCTTAGAGTCAGTACGTTTAATGTTGCTATGTAGATATCTCTTGTTGTTATATGTTGCTTTTGTTTATTTTGTGATGTTGGTTTTAGTTTTTTAGTTGCTGGAGGGGGGCGATCATATTCCCCCACGGTGACCGCAATCCGGGTTGGGGGAGGTATTTTTTTGTTGTGTGACGTAGTTTTTCTTTTTTTCGTTTTCCGGAGACTGGTGCATGTTGATTGTTATTGTTTACTTGTTGAATTTGTTCTATAGCGTTGCATGTAATCAAATGCATTGGTTTTATTTATTTTGCTTGGAGCATCCTGGCCCCGCTTGATGCTATCATTCAAGTTGACTGGTGAAGTAGTAGGAGATCGTTTCCTTTTTTCTTTCTCTTTTTCTTGAGGTTTAATTATAAGTTTGTCATAGCGTATGAATGCTCTATTTCCTTTTTCAATTTCCGCTTTCCGTTTTTGTTCAAGTTCCTTCCTAATTTTAAGGATTTCTTTCGGAAAGTCTTCTGTGGCATATGTATTTTCGGGGAAATTCTTATTGTTTTTTAAAATTTCAACTTTTCT
The DNA here is from genome assembly GCA_947532105.1 of Athrips mouffetella. Lineage (NCBI taxonomy): Eukaryota > Metazoa > Arthropoda > Insecta > Lepidoptera > Gelechiidae > Athrips > Athrips mouffetella. The sequence continues at coordinate 19,265,269 of OX383965.1, read as the reverse complement.
CCAGGCTTGTGTTAGTTTAATTAGGATAGGTCTTCTCTTCCCGTTAACTTTTTTTCCCAGTCTACGTGCATCGCTAATTTCCCATTTGTTGAATTCATCCATTCTTCCTTTCCCTATTTCGTTCAGGAATTTTAACACGACCTCTAGTATTTCGTAGTGGCTTCCATCTGTCTCTTCTATCCCATGTAAAATAATGTTATTCTTCTTCGTTTCTCGTTCCAGGTTAGAAATTTTACTTTTCAGTGTAGTGACTTCCTTCTTTAGGTTAGCATTTTCTTGAATTAAAGGTTTTAACTTCTCTTCTATTTTGAGTGCCACATTAGCTGTGAATTTTTCCATTAAATTGGTAGTTTGTTGGTTAAATTCTTCTTTGACCTCCCTCATTTTATCATTGAAGGACTCTTTCACACTTTCCAAAAACTGGGCCATCGTTTGTTCTTCCATATCCGTAGAATTTAAAATTTCTACTAATTCAGAGAATTTTATTTCTTACTGGCCACCCTAGGTTCGAATTGGCAACACTTTTGGGATATATTTTTTAATGGCAGCACTTCGTGACAGCTGTCAGGTGTCATAAACCGGATGTATTGCCACCAGTAACAACTCGCACTCGATCTTCGCGATAGTGATATTTGTCCAGTATAGTTATGTGTATATATATAACATCGTACCAGTTTTCGTGTGTTTTCTGCTTGAATTCGGAGTTTTTTCCACAGATTCTTCGCAAATTGATTGCCACAGGTTTGAAAATATAAATGTACGTTGTTTTCACGGGCGAATAGTTGGTTTTTAACGCAATTTCTTATTTAAACGTTTCGAAGCAATGACTACGCTGTTTATCTGTCAACAGTCAACGACGAAAAAAAAAAAAAAATATTGTTAAAATAATTTAAATATTGTTTCCTTGTATGTAATTTCTCAAACTGCGCGCGCAGGATTTAAACTCCTCCAGCGCACATAATCTTTCATTAATAATAAGATTAAGCGCTTGGTGCATGTAATTTTTCATAAATTTTAATTTGAAATAAACAGTTTTAAATTTTAAAATATTTTTTTTTTATATATTTTTCAATGTACAGAGTTGATACAATCAACATGAGACAATTTGAATTGCATAACCGTAGCCTAAAATCCCATGGATTTTCTCTTCTAGATACTCTAATCTAAATATATAAAAGAGCTTGTATTTTATAATAACCTTTCGTATTATTTTTTTTTGCTTGATAACAATTTTGAATTTATCCATCGCTTAATTAAACAAGGAGATAATGACCAACAGGCATCGCGTGGATTCGAGGCTAAAAATTCCTTGTTTAACCAATCTTAGTTCACTGTCTACTTGACATGCAAGCTTTAATTCGTTTAAACTGATTGCCATGGGAAAACAATGACTAATTAAATTACTACATTTACATAATTACCTTCTTCGAAGGGCTGCGGTGGTAAATTTTGGAAACACAACCGTTTGCAATATTTTTACCAAGACCGTTAACAATTGTAAATTTAAATGATTGCAGCCGCAAAACCCAGCGTACGATTCGCACACATGGTTAGAGGTTGGCCCAGAACTTACTTCCAGGGGTTTGTGATCCGTGACCAATTCGAACCCGTCTTTTCCAAATAGGTTCATCTAAATTTACTCATATTACACATACTTGAGAAGTACGGGAGATTATCTTGTCACATATACAATCAAATAAATAAGAAACTTAATATATACCCTAAAAATTTATATGACTGTAAGAAAATTATTACCAACTGGCTCTTACCATTACAATATGATAAAACAGAATCGTTTTTAGGGTTCCGTACCTCAAAAGAAAAAAACGGAACCCTTATAGGATCACTTTGTTGTCCGTCTGTCTGTCTGTCTGTCTGTCTGTCTGTCTGTCTGTCTGTCTGTCGGGTAAAGGTATCAGGTTGAAATTAATACCATATATTAGGATCCACGAACCACACAAGATCTGAAAATTTCAATTTTTTACAACGACGCAATCAAAAGATATGGCATTTTATGTCCTCATCTCCATACATTTATTCAAAAATGCAAAACCTACAGGGTACTTCCCGTTGACCTAAAATTATGAAATTGGGCAAGAAGCTAGGTCTTACAGTACAAATAATGGAAAAAGTCTGAAATCATTAAATATTACAACTTTTCTCACAACTAATGGTAACCAATTGTGGTGAGCTCCCGTTTCAAGAACATTCATATAAGAGAGGGGTCAAGTTGGATGGTCGCTGAGGCGATTTTTGTTTTAGTTCTTTTTAAAAACGGGAACACTTACAAACTTGAAAATTGGTATGTTTATAGTGCATAAGCTATAAAATAACAACAAATAATAAAATTTGGTCAAGCGCGTGTCGGACTCAAAAAATCTAGCACATTAACTTACTGAAATTTCAACTAATACAATTATGTTTATGTGGTGGTACGGAACCCTCAGTGCGCGAGTCCGACTCGCACTTGGCCGGTTTTTTCTATTTCAAGCCTAAATCTATCCCAAACAATTATTTCCTGATAACATCAATTTGTAATCAATTTGTTATCACACAAACTGTTCTGAGCACTTACCCTCTAGCATACTTATGCTCACCCGAGCACACAATCACACATGTACATTCTCATACACTACTAGACATACATCCTCACACACAATCCTACCTAAACTTTTTATTAACTTCATAAATAGTATAATTTTAAAATTGTTTTTCTTTTTAGTTCACTGCTGTTTTTCTTTTTTGGGTTATTCATTGTCTTTATCTCTTTGGTTTTACTTAGACTTATTTATTGTCAAAACTTGCTACTCACACTACTCATTTAATGTACTAGGGAAGAGCGGGGCCTCCCAACACAGGCTTAACACTTAAGGAGTGTCCTAGTAGTTATAACCTAAGTACTGTAAGAATATAATAAAAACCTATTTTATTTTAATTATTTTTACAATACTTATACTAAACTTGTTTACTATTATATATATATTCTGTGCTTATACACATATTTATATACATTTGATTTTTTATACCACAGCTAAAGGCACAGGCATCACTTTAGAGAGAAAAGCACAGCCACAGGCATAATCACCGGCATCGTTAAGCCACATGTATAGCCACAGGCACAGCCTCAAGTACTGCCACAGGCACAGCCACAGGTACAGCCACAGGCACAGCCATAGGTTTAGTTGCAGTTATTACTTACTATACATAGATTTAACACAGTTTGCTTTAAATCAATAGTTCATTGGTCATTAAATGTTTATTAAATGTCCTTGTCTTAACTCCTCCGTAGTAAACAGTACTAACCATTTTTTGGTATCTAAATCAGTACTACTACCACATCTCAACTTGAGGGGAATTTCTATATAAAAGATAATTTTTTCTTAAGTACACCCTGTTTATTGTATGTTTTATAATATAAAGATATAGAGTAGATTTTTATTTTTTATTTATTAACCTTATTGCGACTATTGTATGCTTAAACTTATTAAATTACTCAAATTCGCTCGGCTGTACTTGACTGTACTTGATTGTACTCGACTGTACTTGACTGTACTCGACTGTCCTTCACTGTACTCGAATATACTGAACTCTTTACTCGACTGTATTAGACTTTACTCGACTGTACTCGACTGTACTTAACTCTTTACTCGACTGTACTCTACTAGATTTTACTCGGCTGTACTAGACTGTACTTGACTGTACTCAACTGTACTAAACTGCACTTGACTGTACTAAGCTGTACTCGACTGCAGTAAAGTGTTGCCTACGGTATTCGACTGTACTTGATTGTACCAGATATTATCGAACTGTACCCGATTGTACCTGATCGTACCTGATCGTACCCGATCGTACAAGACCGTACGTACTTTTAATTGTAATACTCAATTGAGTAGGCGGTTACTTCTTTAATTACGTTGCGGTTAATTTTGCTGGTACAAGTCATGTCAAAGTGTCAAAATGAAGTGTATGTAATAGTACTAAGTACTACGTCACGACAATACATTGCCTTAAGTCCGAACAAATGTGTGGATTTCAAGCTTTATGTAGGTACAAGTCTATTTTTACAATTGTACACGAAATAAGGAAATTTCTCACCGTTTTGGAACGCGGGCCTGATATGAAATCAATCACTCTCGTTTTCACGTGACACATAAAAAGGATTTTATAATTCCCAAACCAAAACTCAACCCGGATATCATATAGCTTCAGTTCATTGTTAACTTTACTACGAGTATCTATTTCAAAACTATTTACTGTGTAATCATCTGTTTCCAATAAAGTGTTTATCTAAAGTATTTATGTTTTCAATTATTTTTAGTACACGTAACAGCTCATCAGTAGAAACACTTCTGGACTTTAAAGCATGGTAATAGAGTTGAAAAAGTTTCTACTGACGTGCGGTTGACCGTACCTAGGTATAACCTGTCAACTTAATATCCATGTCCAACACATTGTGCACTTTTTGGGGCTACCTGTAATCAACAGTTGTCATTGTAGGTACCATTCAGTTTTCGCCGGATTACCTCTTACACACTTATAGGTACCGTTCAGCTTTCGCCAAACTACCTCTTACACACTCTTATAGGTACCGTTCAGCTTTTGCTAAACTACCTCTTACACACTCTTGTAGGTACCGTTCAGCTTTCGCCAAACTACCTGTTCTACCATTCAAGGTACTTTCTTTTTTCACCATAATCTAGTAATACCTCAATTATAACAATTACACAAAGTAAGTAAGTAGGTATGTTGTCATGCTTTAGATACCTTTTACATCATAGATAGACACCATATGAATTCATAATTGTACATACAATAACAGCAACCGACATGTGTAGAAGTACCTTTACTAAGTAGTCATGTGTAAACATACCCTTAATAAGTAAGAACAACATTTATTGAATAGTTTAGCCTAGCTTAACTTAATAGTTGTTCTTATAATTCTAATTAATTTTAGTTCATAAGAGTTTGTCAAGACTGTTCCCGCAGTCAAACTGTATTAACAGTTTTGCGGGGGTGCTTGTTTAGTTTTTAAGAAAAACTGTAACATTTTTTTAATAAACATATTCCATCTATCTATCCATCTATGTTTCTGTTTCCCTGAAATATCTGAGCATCATATACCTCTTTGTCATTGATTTAGTCATTAAATCTATACTAATCTGTTTTACATAACGTTTGTTTTACACATAATTCGACAAACCGTCCCTGATCATCCCGGCTAAAAAGGTTCCCATGACATTGGCTTTACACCAGGCGTGAACCGCAGCCCTTATTTTTAAAGCAATTTACAATTTCAGCTACGCAACATTTTATACTCTTACAACCACTACTGCAAAAAGAAAAAAAAATATAAATTCCCATATTAATTTCCCTAATAATTGTTTTTTTACACTAACTTACGGGTCAAAAGAATTTATATGAAGAAACACAGAATAAAACGTAATAATAGGTCTTTACCTATGAAATTGCCGAAATTTTCTAACAGATTAATGAGATCATAATTCCTATAATTCTAATGCTATTTTTTTCATTTGATTTATATGTGAAAGTTGACTTCAAGGTTATCAATTTACGCATAAAATTAAGTTTTTATTTTTAGTTTGATATATAAAATTAAAGGTTTGAAAATTGTTCGTCCTAAATGTCGTCCGATTTCATCATTAGATTTGTTATATTTTTTTACAGATAATATTTTTCGAAAATTAAATTTAAGCTTCTGTTAGCTTAATGTCTTCCTAATAATGCTTAAAAAATATAGGATTTATAATTCCTAAGAAAAATGCAAAAATGTTAGTACTGAAAATTGAGTTTAGCTAAAATTCTCCATACAAAACGGCAATTTCATAGGTAAAGACCTAATATAAGGTTATTCATAGCTCGACCAAATTGTGAAGGCTAAATCCACCAACTTTTGTTATACGACTTTTGGAAATGGGCAATTAAAAAATATCTCATACTAAATTAATCGGTCAGTTTATAATTTTGTATGGATGAATATTTTTTTTGCTGAATTTCCTAAAGTCGTGGAACAAAAGTTGTGCCATTTAGCCTTCACAATAAGCTCTTTACGGGAATTGGTCGAGTTACAGTTTACCCTAAGATGGTCATCAACATCATATCGTTAAGGATGCAAGGTCGATGACCGACCTCACAAAGTAGTAAACGGGCCCAACGGTTTAATGTGCCTTCCGAAGCACGGAAACATATAACTTTTCGGACAATCAGGTGATTCATCCTGCAATATCCTAACCAGACTGGGTAGCTCGCAAAAAATATTTTTTGTTTGGTAATATCCCCACCGGGAATCGAACCCAGAGCCACCGCATCGAGTTCCGAGCCCTCTAACCACTAGACTACGGAGGCTGTTACCTAAGATGGTGAAAGGTGCACATTATCTTTTTTTAACAAAATCCCTAAACCACTCAGACGACAACAGAATCCATTTAGGCCTCTAAAATCATAATCTAATAACCTTGTCCATTCACCAAATGGACCACAAAGCTCTTCGTCTCGTCAAGTTGGAATAAATTGCTTTGACGTTGCGAGCGACAACTGAAAGGCGCCCACGTCAACTCGAAGTAATGTTCCAAATCGGTTTGTAATATCCACAGAATGTCTAACAAAGGCAAAGAATACAGACTAAAATTTGATATAAAAACTTTGTTGGCGACACCTCTTTTTTTGGATGGTTTTTTTACCGCGATTTTATTACTTTTATAATTGTGTTCCATTTTTATACTTTTCCTTGTTTTTGTACTGTTTTGACTAAGTCTTGTATTCACGTTTTGGCTGAGTCTTGTGCTTCATTTCAGCAGTCATAGTATAGTTTATAAACGAGGTACTGTCCTTGTAAACACATCAACAAAGTACTGCTAAATGCATAAAACATGTTTAAATGAAGGCTCCTTTAAATGTTGTGTTTCACTCAAATACGAATGGTGTACCTTTTATTAAAAATCTCGTTGGTAAGTTAATCTACAGACCAATAAAAACTTGAAAAAATTGAAATCAATTAAAAAACAAAACAATCTGTAACATAGAAATATTAGCAACGCTGTCGCCTCAGTGAAAACATGGCCAAATTTCTTGGTAGATGTTGAATAAACTTAAAAATCACAACGTTTTTTCCAGTACGTTGCTGGAAAGGAGAAACGTTGCTGGGAATATTAGGATTAGATTGAAAGAGATAGGTATTTTATGTAAATCGGATCGGTATTGAAACCTTCGTTGAGTTGTCCTTCTCTGAGATTACCATGGAAATAATGAAACCTGTTAAGACCTTCGCGTTCAAAAGTAAAAATGTATTCTACGTAATATTATCTTCATTCTATAGAACCAGCAGCGTTTCTTAGACTGGGATCCCAAATCCTTCTGGGAGCTCACGAACTCATTGTCAACCTTTCAGAAAGTCAAAGTCGATGTTATTTTGTATTCGAAGCTATACATAAGAAAGAGACGTAATACCCAATAGATACTTCAAATGAACCTATTATTTAGCTATATTCTAAGACATTAATGATTTTGAGAATATTTTTACCCGACTGCGGCGAAGCCCAGAAGGAGGGTTATATGTTCGACATGTATTTATGTAAGTATTTATGTATGTATGTCCGTTTCTTTGTTCCCTCGTAACTATTGAACGTCTGAAAGGATTGAGTGTTAATTTAAGCAGTGACGGAAACAGGTTTTGAGTTGGTAAACATAATATTGTTCGTCTTCGCCTGCAATATCTTATGAAATTCAATTCAACCAAATCCAATAGATTCTAGCTTTCACCAAAAGCTTGTTGCATGTTAAGCTTGTTTAGTTCTGTAATCAACTTAATAATAAAACTTAAAAAAATATTTTTTTAAGGTACCATTCCTACACGTAAATTGGGTATATTATTTTTGTCTCGTCGGGTTGTCGCTAGATAGATCTTCTAAAAATATTGGGAGTTTGCAAAGACTACTTTTCGCTTTACGGAATCATTTGTGAAATATTTAGCGCAAAAGCGCAAATTTTTCTTACAATCAAGTGACAATGCCCTCCCCCCCCCCCCCCCAGCTAAAATGGAAATGTGGAAAAATCGCTCTTTTAGGCTCGCGCGTATTTATTACATTTCTGCGCGACTGCGTGTCCTTGGCAATGACGGTATTTTTACCTTAGTGGTAGGGAACCCTCGGTGCGGCGGCACTTGGTCGGTTTTTTTTTTAAAGATAATCTCAAAAAGTTAATATCGTTTATGAAGGATTATTCATAGATTTGATCCCGCTGAGACCCGAAACGAATTTATTGTAAATTTTTTCACAGTGCGTAGTTCAAAATTCTGTAACATCCCATGAAACTTCCACCGAAGCATAGTTAGGGTGCTGGCTGCAATTTGGGTATATGATTTGCTCATGTTTCATATTAATAGGGATGATAGATCCGCTCAATATGAACCGATTTGGTCCTTACAAGTATTTCTGTGCGTCGCTGCGTTTTTAAGTTAGAGTAAAAAAAAAAATTAGATAATAAATAATGTTTTTTGTCTGCCTTTGTGGCTCCTATTTAAAATATTTCTGAAGATGTAAAAAATCGAAGAGGCAGACATGCAGGGCTCTGCATTATCACGGGACGAAGTAGGGAATTTTTGCATTTTGGAGCGCTGTAACTTTACGACGCAGGGCTATTATGGTGGCAGACCATTTTTCTGGGGTTTTATACATTGTATTTAATCAGATAGTCATAGTCTGCCAGGTGTACGTTTCATTGTCAAATTTTAAAATAGTTAAAAATTAATTCCTCAAAAACGTAGGGGTGTGGATGTCCGCCAATATTTTTTGTATCTTTTAGAGGATGCTCCTTATCATCAGTCAAAGAGGCAGACATGAGCAAATCAAATAGAAATTCTTCCTTCATCACCCTTACTAAGGGAGCTCCCTACAGAACTCCAGCAAAAGACGCGTGGTACTTAGGAGGGGATTTACCATAGTCACCACGCTTGTAAGCGTTGCGGCTAGCGTTTGCTGTTGTTAGTGACCGCCGGTTAAGCCCTTAGTTGCCTCTTATGACACCCACGGGCAGAGATGGGTCAGTACTATTCTTTGCCGGCACCACACGGACTTTATTTTAATTTCCAAAAGTGACCCCCCCACCCCTCAGAAGGTTTTGCGTATTTCGAATTACACGTTGTATACGAACATGATTTGTAGTTAGTAATCGCCACAACTCGTAAAGAACTCGGCTACAAAAGAGCCAAAAGAACCCATGACAGGATTTAAAAAAATTTAGTACGTTTATCTTCTGAAAAATAAAATTGAAATAAAAGTTTTTTGAAATAATGAAGTTGTCGCTCGCGGCTTATTCTAGAAGCGACATGACATTCTACTGGTTTAACAAAACTGAAGACATATTAATACAAATTCGCGCGATAATATAATCGTGCGCGGTAGAGATTTTACCTGGGAAACTTAACATAGATAGTTTATCAGGCGGGTTTATACGCACACTATTCAGTTCTCATTTTCATCCATCATTCAAAATGTAAGATAAACCATTTTGTACGTTCATTTTATGTTATTGTTCTAAAATCGCAATATAGTTTTAGGTGCTTGGTATTTTTTACTGAATGCACGAATACCTATAAGTATAATATAATAATCACTGCTTTTGAAAGAGAACATACTACTATTTTAACGCAAAATAGTCAAGTTAAAACTACAAAATAATCAGCTTAATATAAATTTCAGTCGAAGTATGAATAAAACGTCTTTGATATCATATCCATTTTATTTTCTATTTCTTTTTATCAAATGATTTTAACTCGCATTTTAAATAGTCTGTAACGAAAATACATTTTGAGATTTAAAAAATCTAAATTCTAAGAAAAAACATTATTTTGAATTCAGAAGCATCTAATCGAAAGTAAAGGGCATTTCCTTCGAGTATAGCAGTCCCTTGACCACATCACCTTAGTTTGGCTTAATTTATAAAACAACGTCACAAGTATGATAATAGGGAAAGTAAGAAACATGAGCGTCCCAAAGTTTAGCCATAAATAATTAATGTAAGTATAGGTACATACTCTGCCTACATTCACTTTGAGGATAAGAATTTCTGTGTCCAACAATAAAATTTTCTGTTTCTTAGGGGGAGAACTCACTCCATACACTCCGTCAGCGTGTAGCTAGCGCGGTTTTCGCTTTCAAGCGAGCGGGTACGATTTAGATTTCCTGTGCGTAAAGTGGCGTGACATGTGGTCATGGTGTTTAAAATTACAAGCAGTACAGCTGTTTGTGTCTAAATCACTCTAGTTTCCAAAGACTGAATACGCGCCTTTTGTATTAAACAGGGTTAATATTTTATCACCCTGAATGAATATTTTTAGAGGTGATTCTGTCCAATAAACTCAACAACTTTTCCCATTGAACATAGATCGGCATACGATAAAATAATTTCGACTTTCACATACAAACTGCATTAGCTGACAGCACATTTTGTATGAGAGGTCGAAATTATTTTTTTCTTATTTCCACTTATATGCTTTGGGAAAAGTTGTTCAGTTTCATGGGCAGAACCACCTCTTAAAATATGACGATGAATAATATAACGATATATAAGTTAAGTAGGCCTTTGCCCAGAAGTGGAACATAATAGGCTAGGAATAAAAATAATCATTAAAACCTAGTTTTTTTTAAATCAAAAACTAGATTTTCTCAAAAACCTGACGTCTCTAGATCAAAAAATCGCTTAGGTAAGATTAGTTTTGCTTAAGTTAGGTTAGTTTATGTTTCTTTAGCTTAGGTTAGATCAGGTTTGGTTAGGTTAGTAATTGCAGTAATGTCGTCCATAAAAACGCCAATTTGCAGTTTTTGATCGGCAACCTCATTTTATCAATACAAAACTTGCGACATAGATATATACATTTTATTGTGAGGCTGACGACGTTGGAACAAGATAGAGAGTTATACTCCTTAGCTGATCGCGTTATGAAGAAGTACCTGGGCGACCAAGCGACATGAAAATATCATCGGGTGAGCAAGCTATGCTAACCACTAACAGATGGTGCTGTAAGTTTCCGTCTAAAACGCGGTATTAAAAAAATGCTTAAAAACACGGGGACAACGAATTTTCTCAGACATAAGACCTAGCTAGATCGATTTACCGCCCCCGAAAACCTCGTATGGTAATTTCATTAAAATCGTTAGAGCCGTTTTCGAGAAACCGATTACAAATATATATAGAAAGAAAAGCACTTTCTGCAAAATGTACGGAAATCAAACAAGTGTGGGTGATATCTTGCCGTGCGTCTTGACTCCCGATAGTAAAAGGGAAGAATTAAGACATTTATTTATGTAATAACATGCAGTAGTTTAGCCATAATTTCGTTGATCGATCATATTTAATTCTTTGCTACGTGCGTGGATGTCAAGTGGCGGGTTGCTTAGTAGTGTGTTCTCCGTCTTATTTTTATATAGTTTCTTTGATAGAAGTTTTGAGAATGAATGTCATCTTCCACTCAGTTCTTCCCTAAGACTTCTATTATTAAAGTACCTAGTTTTGGTAAAGTGTTAAAACTTGTTTGTAAAAAGAAAAACGCAATAGTTTTATATAAATTATCATAAAACTGCAAACAAAACGAACCTGTACACCTATGTACATTAAAAATTATTTACAAAAGTATTATAACATTAAGGGACACAAAAATTATTAGCCCATGTTTTTTGTAATCTTTGTCTGTTTCTTTGTCCGCAATTCACTCTCATGACTACTTTACAGAATCAAACGAGCTTGACAACATTGATCTTATTTTGCTATTACTTAAAAACTTTGTGTTATCGTAATCGGTTCACTCAAATAAATACACGTCATCTGAACGCAAGTTTCAAGTGGCCGGCAAGTTGCAGCAAATAAGACTTACACACTTTTGAGCAACCAAAGTTATTAAAGTTGAGATCCCTGCGTTTTTCGGTGCCAAAGCACCAAATAACAAGTAGGTACTGTACAGATCTGAAGTCCCTTCATATAGGATCCTCAAATCAGATACGTGAAAGTTTTGGCCAAGGTTGATCGTCTAGAATAATATCCTTTAAGAATATTATATTTTTCCTGAATCCTACGTCATTCCGTCTTATATATTTATAATATCTTGTAATTTACAGATTCTGCTCGGTGGAGAGTGGCAATAGAAGAATGAAAAAGAAACACACTTGTTATTTTAATACTTATATTAGAATATAAACCTAATCTTTACATGTCTAATTTATGTTATTTATTTTATTTTATATCACTATTTATTTAAATTTAGTTTCATATTGACAGGAGTAGTTCATCTGAATTCATGTAGTTTCGTCAATTTAGGAAAGGTTTCATCTCATTTACAATGCAATATTAGAGCCGATAAGTTTCTGAAAAGAAACCTATGTTAATATAAACGAAGTAATAAAAATAATGTGGGGACAATCCCCAGGTTTGGGGCACCGCCATCGCCCCAAGCAGCTCGTCCTAGGCCTCCTCTACCCTAAGTCCTAGGTCCGAGGCATATCATCACCCAGCTCACGATGACATGACGCTAAGCTACCCTAACAATCCAACTGGATCGTCAGGATTCTGATCATCCTCGCGAAGCTGGATATCCCACCGAAAACTTAAACTACAGTAAAGACTAGGGTTAATGTATGTGGAGTGCGGAACCAACTAACCACAGTACAACCCAGACGGTGATGATGTCTCCCCCCGGTATGTTCATGCCCCGCGTCAAACCCGACTTCCACGTGGCCCACCTTTAAGGGACGATCACTGACTCATCCAGGGTTCACAGGGTATTGACTATTTCTTTTAGTCACCCATACCAGAGCTGGTCACCGAGCCCGCCAGGCACACGAAGCATACGGTCTTCCTTTAGGAAAACAGGGCACTCTCCATCATGAGCTATAAGAGCTCTTCCTGTAATCCCTCCGGGCAGACAATGATCGACATCATCGAATCCCTTAGTTTGTTTTGAAATAAGTTAAACTGAAAATAATTAGCCAGCTCCACACGTCCAAGTGTGAAGTCTGTACTAGATACGGGTATAGTATTATTGCTTGCATGGCCAGCCTAGATCAATAACGGTTTTATAACGAGAGACATAAAGAGTTTGAAGGGCAATTTCCCTCCCCCCAGTCACTGAGTGACTTTATTGCACCAACAAGGTCTCCGTATATCCTTCATAGCTCTCACTTGTGATGCGTAGCTAAATCTCTTTTCCGTTACCAACCCACGCAGGACAAGGATTATGTAGAGTAACCCCAGTCTAAACACTCATTTAAATAAAATGAAAAGCATCTAAACTATAATGGGATTACCCAGCATATTTCGAAGAAGAACAAATAAGAAGTAAGTATGACAAAAGATTACTGAAGGTAATCCTTAAATAAAAGTGAAGTATGATGACCAGAACCGAGAAGATACGGGATAGTAGTATCTAAGCTAGGTTGGGCCAAACATTTATGATTTAAGATCTTAAGGGAAAATCAAAAGCATCGAGTATTCAAAACCAAGAGCACTGGGAGAATTTAGCGTAAACAACACTAGCTAAAACTCGATGTTCTTTAAAAGAGGACTCAAAAGAAGTATAAAAAATGGGGTTATTGTATATACTTAAATATTCGGAACTTATCTACAATGAAAAGAAACTAAACATTATAATTTCTGTTCCATTATTGTTTTCAAGAATCTATTTAGTAAAGTTAAGGTGGTTTCACACTGAGTCAAAGTATAATTTTAAGTATGATAATTTATGACAAGTTTTATTAAGGGAAAATTAAAACTTAAAATCTTATAAAGTTTAGATTCCTGTATGATTCAATGAAGATTAAATAAATTATTTAACTACTTTAGGATGACACACATAAAGTTCAGAGGTCCCCCAAGGTCAGAGTGCCGTTCAGCCGTCGCAGCCTTGCGGGCGAACGTCGTCAACACACTTTACAAGAAGCAACCCACGAACGAATGTAATGTCTCCTTCAAGAATATTCTTCCTATTGATTCAGGACAAATCTAATTTATTCCTTATAAACAATTTAATGTCATTAGACTAAACTAGAATGTCCCTACACAAAAGAAGAAAGTTTTAAGTTGTCTAACTACTCTACATTTGGTAATCTAACGCTAAGATCAGGAGGTCCTCCCGCGGTATATGCCACTCAAACGACGCAACCAATAGCGGGCAAGCGTTGTCAGCACATAACACAAGAAACATTATTTCCAAAATCCAACGTTAAAACACCTTGCTAATATCCCTCCATTTGTATCGGAATAACACCAATTCATCCCACACATACAGAAGGGGAATTCAGGATGAATCAGCGAAACCTCACACAAATAGAAAGAGAAGAACTTTAGTATCAGACCCTTTTAGGCTTGAGAGCTCCGGCCCAAGAATGATTAAAATAAATAAATCCGAAGGTTGATATTATCAGATAGACTTAGACAGATACTCCAGTGACACGCGACATACATTAGCCACATCCAATATAGTGGACATCGGGGACACATGTCACGAGGGCATCCATCCATGCTTGGTTGAACTAAATAAACCTGAGAGCAGGCATTTCTTAATCTCAAAATCTGGGACTCCTATAGTATGAAAGTAAAAGGAAAGATAAGCACCTCCTATGAGCTTGAGTACAGAGATGTAGCAATGCTCTCAGCATGTTCCAATTTTGGGAAATTGAGGCAGAAGATTCAAAATCACTATCAAAGCAATTTATTATTACTTGAAATATTATTATTTATAATATTCACTCTACTTAAACTTACCCTTTATTTCACAATAAAATATCACAATCTATATCCAAGTTTTAGTTTTCAGATATATTATTTTAAGATTTTGAATTGACGTTCTAATTCTTTTGATCTGACGGAATATTTTTCAAATTTTATCATAAGATGACACTAGTATATCAAAACTGGAATTTTGATTTAGGGCCAAAGATTTTATATTATTTTCTAAAAAAGGTAATTATTTAATGTATTAATATTTTCTTCCATTTTGATTTTGGGTTTTGATTTATTTTTAGTTAAAGAGATAAAAAATTTATAAAGATTTCAAAATAGCGTCTAGCTTTGAGTAAAACTAAATCAAAAATGATTTATTTGTTGACTATTTGACAATAATGTCAAATAGACAATTCTACCTAAAAAAGTATAAAAAATATACATTGACTAAAGTCTCCTTGAATTGATGATAATAATATACATCGTCCAAAGTCTCTTTGATATGTTGACAAAATATACAACATCTAAAGCCACCCCTAATCGATGACAATATATATACATCAGAGTCCAGTTTCCATGATTTCACCAAGGACTATTTTAATCAATTTCTCTGTAAAGGAAAGAATTAAACACAATGAAATTTACATTACCTTTACAATCCAAGCAATACCTTTTTTTAGCCTTCACGATTTATCATTTGTGGTTTGCTTTTCCATGTCTATAATGTTCCTTGTAATTCCTGTACCTGTTTAGAAATAGAACATTATCCTGCCTAGCTATACGCGAACAAAGACACTTGTAGAACTAGTTTATACTTAATTATGGGAAAAGAAAATCTTTATTACTATCTACAAATAACGACTCAGATTAGAAACACAGTATGTTATAATTTCCGCAGAGTTATTAATGTTTACAAACGAAAATCATTAAGTGGGAATATCAATTTACTTAAAGTATCACACAGTACAAGCCTCTTATGACCTCGCAGGTAGATCTGTAAAGCTGCAAATATTCTCCAATCAACTCTTCCTCTTTTGACATTGAAATCTGATTTTCTCAACGTTATTTAGCTCACATAACCTGGAAGAAACTATAAATTTCATTAAGTCACATTTCACCTTAACTCAAATACACACAACAACTTTGAACCGAAAATAAATAAAAGATGGAAAACCACAAAATTGAATACTTACATAACATTAGTTTCACTCCACTTATTCTTTACACTTTGGAATCAAACCCTGAATGTTAGCATCTTGAATTTATGCGCAAATAAACCTTCCTATACTATATCCTACACGAAGCAATCCCTATCTTTATCTCAATTGAAGGGATCCACAATCCAGGATCATAGCCTCCTTCAAAAGGTTCGTCTCATCAGCTGTATGAATTCTATTTTTTTCGCGAGCTACAAAACAAAAAAAATTATAACTCACAGAAAACCAGCATACTATCGACTTTTCTTTCACAGACGTCTCAAAGTAACATCAAGAATATTTGGAACGTTTACCGATTCCATTCTTCCATTTTTCTCCGTTTTTCCCAAATTTTCCTTGCTTGACGGCCCAAAATCTCTCTCACCTGAAACCTTTAAACATGTTAAAATTCTATTTCAGCTTCATTGCCCTCACTATTCAACAAAACCTGATTCATAGTTTTCTTCTGTTGCTTTCGTTTATCAAAATTTTAGCAACTATTCCTTTTATTCGGTTAAAAAGCTTTTTTCTTTCATTTCCTTTTCTTGACTCTCTCCCGACCCTGTCTCGACTGTCACTCCTTGTCATATTTTTCTACTCCCCGTTTCCTGTTACACTTCTTGACACTTCCTCTAAATAGTATTTTATGCATTTAAAAATTTTTTAGGGTTCCGCAAGTGCACAGCCTCCCCCAAAATTTTATTATTTCGAAAAATCTAAGAAAACATTTTTTTTTTTTCGAGAATTCTAAAATTTTCAATTTTAAATTAATTTTTTTTTTTTTATTATTATTATTATTTTATTAAAATAAAACCTCCTATATTGGCCCTTAAATTTTTTTATTCACAAATACAATAAACAAATCAAATAACTAAACTACTAATATTATAAATCATTAAACTAAATTAATTTTTTATTCAAAATTATTAAAATTATTTAACATGTTTATCTAAATTTAGATTTATTTCAGTTCAACCCTGATTATATAACCAAATTAAATTTGTATTAAATTATAAATTATAGTTCATTATATTTTTAAAACGAAGTCGATTTAATAATGCCAGTCAATTCACTAACAAATTGACTCACTATATACTATAATCAAAATAGTCTTCTAATATTAATTATTAAATTAAAACTAATAAAATTAAATTAATTAGGTTGTGACCAGGAATATCTCAATTCCTCTAAAGTTAAAACTTATGATATAGTCCCGTGAAAATCTCAATAGCTAACATCCTAAGTATAATATTTAGCCAAATGGACTGCATTATAAACTCCTTTGACACTTTGAGTTTCAGGATCAACGAGAATATACACATTAGCATATTTTATTCCTCCAATTCGATATGGTCCATCATATAATAAATCAAATTTCTTAGTTTTATTTCGACTAGAATCCGATTTATTAAGCCTCCTTAATTTTACCAAATCACCAACTTGAAAATCTATCAACTTATGAGTTCTATTGAATCTATCCTGCCGCTTCTGACTCGAAAGTCTAAGGTTTTCTCTAACTTCCTCTCTAATTTGGTCTAATGTTTTATTCGTGAGTGCCCGTGGTAGAAAACGGTCTACTTTAAGTTTCTCTGAATTTCCAAATAATATTTCATTAGGAGAAAATTTCGTACTCTCATGGAACGTATTATTATACAATTCCTCAATCTCCAACAAGTAATGATCCCATCTAGTATGGTCATCATGACAATAAATTCTAAAGAATTTGTTTAATTCTTTATTCACTCGTTCGGTAGTGTTAGGTCGAGGATTACGAATAGTAGTATACAAAGTCTTAATTCTCAAAGCTCTGAGTCCATTTTTCCACTTGTGACTAATAAATTGTTTTCCGTTATCTGTCATAACAGCTTTAGGTTGTATTATTTCAGTGAACACTCTCATACAATAAAGCACTGAGTCTGCTGAAGCTCCACGAAGTCCGAAAAGTTTAATAAATTTACTAAAAGAATCCTGTATTACAAAAATGTAAATATAACCAGCCTCAGTTTTAGGTAGTGGTCCGAAGATATCAGCCATTACTAATTCACCCGGGTTTTCAGTTAAAATCGATTTACATTTCCCTACCCCTTTTATATAGTCAGGTCTAGAAAGCTGACAAACGTGACACTTCTGAACACAAAATTTCACTGTCTTACCCATATTTATCCAATAACACCTTAATTGTAAATATTTCAAAGTTTTATATGCGCCAAGATGACCCATCTCTATATGTACCTGTTTACAAATCTCTTCTTGTAGAACCTTGGGCATAAACAAAACGTAATCTCCACGTACAGTTTTAAAATAAAGTAGATCATTATTGACAATACAACGCAAGGTTATACGCGTAAATCTATCTGTTCTTTCGGGAACTCTAGAAACATTTATTCTCTCCTTAATCCCACATATGACGTTGTCAAGCCGTTGATATTCCATCATACGTTGTAATTTATTTTTCAAGTCACGGTCAGTAGAAACACCTACATACATAACAGTTGGATACCACACCTTCTCTTCTTGCAAAACTCCCCCTGGCGGATATCTAGATAAAATATCTACCCCAATATTTTCTACACCTTTTACATGTTCGACTTCGAAGTCAAATTGTTCAAGAAATAAAATCCAACGTGTGACTCTACTATTGTATAATTTCATTTGTTTCATGAAAGTTAATGCCTTATGATCTGTACGAACAACAAATTTCGCTCCTCTTAAATAAGTCTCAAACTTTTTCACAGAATAAATAATAGCCCACAACTCTTGTTCAGTTACAGTCCAACGTAATTCAGAACCCCGTAGTGCACGACTACAGAATCCCAAAATTTTAACCTCACCATTATTTCCAAACTGAAACAATGATCCGGCTATTCCGATCCCTGAACTGTCGGTCTGTAAATAATATAATTTATCCTGATCTGGATGGCTCAATAGAATCGTTGTAATAAATTCTTCCTTTATATTATTGAAAGCTCGATCTAATTCTTCATCCCAAAACCATGTTTGGTTTTTCTTTAATAACCTAGTTAACGGAGCAGTCAAAATACTATAGTTCTTAATGAAACGTCTATAATAATTACAAAGTCCCAAAAATCCTCTTAACTGTTTTTGTTTCTTTGGAATAGGGAATTCCTTTATAGCTTTTATTTTATCCGGGTTAGGTTTAATTCCCGAAGTTGTAACTATATGCCCTAACATTTTTACTTCACTGCAGAAAAAGTTGCACTTTGCAAAATTACAAGTCATTCCAGCTGATTCTAAACGATCCAAAACTATATCAATATGATCCAAATGGTCTTGCCAAGTCCCACTCGTTAGGATTGCAAGATCATCCAAATAATTGACACAAAACTCTCTAACACCAGGACCCAATATAATGTCCATTGCGCGACAAAAGGACCCTACTGACGTTTTAAGTCCTTGCGGAAGCACGTTGTATACGTAAGACTTTCCATTAACTGTAAATCCAGTATATTTTTTACTGTCCTCAGTCAACGGTATTTGAAAATAAGCGTTATTTAAATCAATCAATGTTATAAATTTTACACCAAGAAAAGCATTAAGTATGTCAATCTGTAAAGGCGGTGCTTCTACTTCTGGAACCATATATTTATTGATTTCCCTAGCATCAAGTAATATTCTAACAGATCCATCGGGTTTTCCAGTGAAAGTTAGAGGACTACAAAAATTTGTAGTTTTCCTCGATATAATCCCTAATTCTTCCATCTCCCTCAACTTTTCTTCTACTTTTGCCCTATGTGCATATGGTATAGGATAGGTTCGTTGTATCCTTGGAGTACCCTCAATCATTTTAATGTCATGAGTATAACAGTTTGCCCTTCCAAGTTTCTTTGTAAAAACTTGCATATGGGATCTCAAAACATTAAAAATTTGTTCCTTCTCTACATCAGACAAATCCATTCCCAACCGAATACTTTTAAACAAATCTAATAATTGCTTTTCTTCACCGCCTTCTTTTTCGTTTTGTTCCTCTATTCCAGATATTAGATTTATTCGATTCTCTTCTAAAAACCCACTAGAAAGATTTCGAAACGGAATAGTAATTTCTCCTTGTCCAACGATACCCAATTCTAATGTTTGTGGTTCTTTTAAATGCAAAACAGCGTTGTGCGCAACTAACCAATCTACCCCAAGGATAGCAGAACAAGTTAATTTAGCAATCACTAAAAATCCCGTATCAATATCAAATGAACCACACGTCAAAGGTATAGAGACTAGTTTTTTTATTTGGAGACTCTTTTGTCCAACGGCTCCCCTCACACATATTGGTCTAACTGGTAACGCTGGGAATTCTAACTTTAATTCTCCTTGTAAACACTCTAAGAATTCTTCCGAAATACAAGTTACTTCACTTCCAGTGTCTACCAAGAGAACTATAGATTGCCCCAAAATTTGTAACTCTATTTCTGATTTAAATTTGGGCCCCTCATTCTCAAAGCAAACCTCTTCATCATATAAAGAGTTACCTTCATATTCTCTAATGAACTGATTATACATTGGTTGATTTTGTTTAATCACGGAAACGTCAAAAACTTTAATTAAATTTACGACTGTTTGTTTATTATTATAATCTTCTGAAGAATATCCTAAACCTTCTCTATCACAATTCGTTCTAGTATTATTCGGGGAAACAGGATATAAGATCCCTTCTTGGTCACAACCCAATCCTACCCCTGGCTTCCATCCTTGTTTTATTAAATATTTTACAGGAAAAAGATAATTTAGTTTTTTGTTAATTGCGGCCACCTCCTGCTTATTGGAAATGGCCCCAACTAGTTTAAATCTTCTTCTTGAATTATTTCATCAGTGATCCTTCCCCTTGAAGCCTCCCCCTCGATGTGAGCCACCACTTTTGGTTTTTTATAAAATGGTTTGTCTTTATTCGAAACGAATGGACTTTGACGCTTTGTTCCCCTATCAGCTCCAGTAGAGGAGTCAAAGGAAGAAGATCCGCATTGTTTATTCACGTCATCCAATTCACGAAGAAACTCTGTTGCCTCAATCAAAGTATTTCCTTTCTTCATCCGCCAAGCATATTGTACATCCTTCGGAAAGTGTCTCATCAAATCCTCCACTATTTGCCATTCAGGAATTGGTCTAGACATCATCTTTGCTTGCCCTGCTAAACTAACGAAATGTTCTAGCATTGTTCCATTTTCCTTAGACCAAGTGCCATTTACAATCATTCTTCTCAAGGTGTTTTGTTCGGCTTCTCCCCAATAAGCATCCAAAAAATCTCTTTTGAAATCCGACTGTGTAAACCAACTCTGTCTATAAATTCTGGCCCATTTACGAACATCACCTTCTAAACAACTGATTATAGTTTCAATTGTAGCATCTTCATTAGGCATCCTCCGTAAATAATTCTGAAGATCCTCCAAAAACGACACTGGATGTACCCCAAACCTTCCAGGAAAACGTGGTTTTTCGACTCTTGTATCAATCACCGGGCATATATTAATCGGTGCTTCATGCCTTCCAGACGAAGCTGATGCAGCGTTAGTTTCCCGTGCTTGCGACAGCTGATTCTCTAAGTTTGACACCTTCTGTGTCAGAATTCCCATGTTTCTTCGAAGTTGGCGAAACATAGTGGAGTTGCGTAAAGAAGGTCGTGGACGTTCTTCTTGCTGACCTGTCCTTTCTAATTCATCTTGTCCCTGAGATGATCTAAGATTATAACGAGGAGGCATTTTTTTTTCTTTTCTTTGGATACTGAAAGTTTATTACAAATTATAGGTTGGAATTTTGTTTAAATTAAAGAATAGAAAGCTTATCTAATATTCTTTCCTTAACTTCCCAAAACTGTTGCTTTATGGAGCTAATATTTTGATCTCCATCGATAATCTCTATCCTGTCAAAATCTTCCTTTATATTAGGGTTCAATAACCATTCCTCATGAATGTTGTGAATCCTCTCTATATAATCTAACGTTATCCCTGTCTCTTCAGGTCGACCACGACTTAGGGCTCTCTGATAAGAAACCATAGGGGAAGTCCTAAGATAAACCACTAAATTAATTCGAGTAACCAATTGTTCTTTGAAATAAGAATAGGTTTCATCTAAAACTGCAAACTCAGCCGGGTGCAACAATTCACTCTCTTGCAATTCCCTAATAAAACAGTTTTTGGCTGAATAGATGGAACGTTCCATAACTTTAATCTTAGCGCTAGATTCTTTCGTATGATTCTCTAACATTGTTAGAAGAACATAATTTTGAAAACAGAAACCCCACCTCTTAGGATTTTTCTTAAATAACTGGAAGAGATTGATGCCAGACAAATTAGTCCATTTATCAATTGGTTCTTGTATTATCTCAAATTCAGAGTTGCCTCCCAAAGCTGCCAACAAAGTAGACTTCCCTGACCCTATGTTTCCTTCTATTGAGACTGTAAAATTTCCCATCTTTATTCTGAAACAAGGAATGCATCATATTTTCTATGGTTTCCAAAACAAATAACCCTAAGCTAAAACCAATTATAACGTCCCGCTTAACAACTTTAACTTAGATAGACTTTACTCTCAAGTTTCTTCAGTTCAAAACTCGAAATTAGTGTATTTTTCATTTTGTTTCTTTTTTTCACTCCTCAATACCTCTCTCGCTTGAAACCAGCATATCCTGGTCACGGCACCAGCTGTACAGATCTGAAGTCCCTTCATATAGGATCCTCAAATCAGATACGTGAAAGTTTTGGCCAAGGTTGATCGTCTAGAATAATATCCTTTAAGAATATTATATTTTTCCTGAATCCTACGTCATTCCGTCTTATATATTTATAATATCTTGTAATTTACAGATTCTGCTCGGTGGAGAGTGGCAATAGAAGAATGAAAAAGAAACACACTTGTTATTTTAATACTTATATTAGAATATAAACCTAATCTTTACATGTCTAATTTATGTTATTTATTTTATTTTATATCACTATTTATTTAAATTTAGTTTCATATTGACAGGAGTAGTTCATCTGAATTCATGTAGTTTCGTCAATTTAGGAAAGGTTTCATCTCATTTACAATGCAATATTAGAGCCGATAAGTTTCTGAAAAGAAACCTATGTTAATATAAACGAAGTAATAAAAATAATGTGGGGACAATCCCCAGGTTTGGGGCACCGCCATCGCCCCAAGCAGCTCGTCCTAGGCCTCCTCTACCCTAAGTCCTAGGTCCGAGGCATATCATCACCCAGCTCACGATGACATGACGCTAAGCTACCCTAACAATCCAACTGGATCGTCAGGATTCTGATCATCCTCGCGAAGCTGGATATCCCACCGAAAACTTAAACTACAGTAAAGACTAGGGTTAATGTATGTGGAGTGCGGAACCAACTAACCACAGTACAACCCAGACGGTGATGATGTCTCCCCCCGGTATGTTCATGCCCCGCGTCAAACCCGACTTCCACGTGGCCCACCTTTAAGGGACGATCACTGACTCATCCAGGGTTCACAGGGTATTGACTATTTCTTTTAGTCACCCATACCAGAGCTGGTCACCGAGCCCGCCAGGCACACGAAGCATACGGTCTTCCTTTAGGAAAACAGGGCACTCTCCATCATGA
The DNA here is from genome assembly GCA_947532105.1 of Athrips mouffetella. Lineage (NCBI taxonomy): Eukaryota > Metazoa > Arthropoda > Insecta > Lepidoptera > Gelechiidae > Athrips > Athrips mouffetella. The sequence goes on along the minus strand of OX383965.1, from coordinate 19,241,772 downwards.
GCTATAAGAGCTCTTCCTGTAATCCCTCCGGGCAGACAATGATCGACATCATCGAATCCCTTAGTTTGTTTTGAAATAAGTTAAACTGAAAATAATTAGCCAGCTCCACACGTCCAAGTGTGAAGTCTGTACTAGATACGGGTATAGTATTATTGCTTGCATGGCCAGCCTAGATCAATAACGGTTTTATAACGAGAGACATAAAGAGTTTGAAGGGCAATTTCCCTCCCCCCAGTCACTGAGTGACTTTATTGCACCAACAAGGTCTCCGTATATCCTTCATAGCTCTCACTTGTGATGCGTAGCTAAATCTCTTTTCCGTTACCAACCCACGCAGGACAAGGATTATGTAGAGTAACCCCAGTCTAAACACTCATTTAAATAAAATGAAAAGCATCTAAACTATAATGGGATTACCCAGCATATTTCGAAGAAGAACAAATAAGAAGTAAGTATGACAAAAGATTACTGAAGGTAATCCTTAAATAAAAGTGAAGTATGATGACCAGAACCGAGAAGATACGGGATAGTAGTATCTAAGCTAGGTTGGGCCAAACATTTATGATTTAAGATCTTAAGGGAAAATCAAAAGCATCGAGTATTCAAAACCAAGAGCACTGGGAGAATTTAGCGTAAACAACACTAGCTAAAACTCGATGTTCTTTAAAAGAGGACTCAAAAGAAGTATAAAAAATGGGGTTATTGTATATACTTAAATATTCGGAACTTATCTACAATGAAAAGAAACTAAACATTATAATTTCTGTTCCATTATTGTTTTCAAGAATCTATTTAGTAAAGTTAAGGTGGTTTCACACTGAGTCAAAGTATAATTTTAAGTATGATAATTTATGACAAGTTTTATTAAGGGAAAATTAAAACTTAAAATCTTATAAAGTTTAGATTCCTGTATGATTCAATGAAGATTAAATAAATTATTTAACTACTTTAGGATGACACACATAAAGTTCAGAGGTCCCCCAAGGTCAGAGTGCCGTACAGCCGTCGCAGCCTTGCGGGCGAACGTCGTCAACACACTTTACAAGAAGCAACCCACGAACGAATGTAATGTCTCCTTCAAGAATATTCTTCCTATTGATTCAGGACAAATCTAATTTATTCCTTATAAACAATTTAATGTCATTAGACTAAACTAGAATGTCCCTACACAAAAGAAGAAAGTTTTAAGTTGTCTAACTACTCTACATTTGGTAATCTAACGCTAAGATCAGGAGGTCCTCCCGCGGTATATGCCACTCAAACGACGCAACCAATAGCGGGCAAGCGTTGTCAGCACATAACACAAGAAACATTATTTCCAAAATCCAACGTTAAAACACCTTGCTAATATCCCTCCATTTGTATCGGAATAACACCAATTCATCCCACACATACAGAAGGGGAATTCAGGATGAATCAGCGAAACCTCACACAAATAGAAAGAGAAGAACTTTAGTATCAGACCCTTTTAGGCTTGAGAGCTCCGGCCCAAGAATGATTAAAATAAATAAATCCGAAGGTTGATATTATCAGATAGACTTAGACAGATACTCCAGTGACACGCGACATACATTAGCCACATCCAATATAGTGGACATCGGGGACACATGTCACGAGGGCATCCATCCATGCTTGGTTGAACTAAATAAACCTGAGAGCAGGCATTTCTTAATCTCAAAATCTGGGACTCCTATAGTATGAAAGTAAAAGGAAAGATAAGCACCTCCTATGAGCTTGAGTACAGAGATGTAGCAATGCTCTCAGCATGTTCCAATTTTGGGAAATTGAGGCAGAAGATTCAAAATCACTATCAAAGCAATTTATTATTACTTGAAATATTATTATTTATAATATTCACTCTACTTAAACTTACCCTTTATTTCACAATAAAATATCACAATCTATATCCAAGTTTTAGTTTTCAGATATATTATTTTAAGATTTTGAATTGACGTTCTAATTCTTTTGATCTGACGGAATATTTTTCAAATTTTATCATAAGATGACACTAGTATATCAAAACTGGAATTTTGATTTAGGGCCAAAGATTTTATATTATTTTCTAAAAAAGGTAATTATTTAATGTATTAATATTTTCTTCCATTTTGATTTTGGGTTTTGATTTATTTTTAGTTAAAGAGATAAAAAATTTATAAAGATTTCAAAATAGCGTCTAGCTTTGAGTAAAACTAAATCAAAAATGATTTATTTGTTGACTATTTGACAATAATGTCAAATAGACAATTCTACCTAAAAAAGTATAAAAAATATACATTGACTAAAGTCTCCTTGAATTGATGATAATAATATACATCGTCCAAAGTCTCTTTGATATGTTGACAAAATATACAACATCTAAAGCCACCCCTAATCGATGACAATATATATACATCAGAGTCCAGTCTCCATGATTTCACCAAGGACTATTTTAATCAATTTCTCTGTAAAGGAAAGAATTAAACACAATGAAATTTACATTACCTTTACAATCCAAGCAATACCTTTTTTTAGCCTTCACGATTTATCATTTGTGGTTTGCTTTTCCATGTCTATAATGTTCCTTGTAATTCCTGTACCTGTTTAGAAATAGAACATTATCCTGCCTAGCTATACGCGAACAAAGACACTTGTAGAACTAGTTTATACTTAATTATGGGAAAAGAAAATCTTTATTACTATCTACAAATAACGACTCAGATTAGAAACACAGTATGTTATAATTTCCGCAGAGTTATTAATGTTTACAAACGAAAATCATTAAGTGGGAATATCAATTTACTTAAAGTATCACACAGTACAAGCCTCTTATGACCTCGCAGGTAGATCTGTAAAGCTGCAAATATTCTCCAATCAACTCTTCCTCTTTTGACATTGAAATCTGATTTTCTCAACGTTATTTAGCTCACATAACCTGGAAGAAACTATAAATTTCATTAAGTCACATTTCACCTTAACTCAAATACACACAACAACTTTGAACCGAAAATAAATAAAAGATGGAAAACCACAAAATTGAATACTTACATAACATTAGTTTCACTCCACTTATTCTTTACACTTTGGAATCAAACCCTGAATGTTAGCATCTTGAATTTATGCGCAAATAAACCTTCCTATACTATATCCTACACGAAGCAATCCCTATCTTTATCTCAATTGAAGGGATCCACAATCCAGGATCATAGCCTCCTTCAAAAGGTTCGTCTCATCAGCTGTATGAATTCTATTTTTTTCGCGAGCTACAAAACAAAAAAAATTATAACTCACAGAAAACCAGCATACTATCGACTTTTCTTTCACAGACGTCTCAAAGTAACATCAAGAATATTTGGAACGTTTACCGATTCCATTCTTCCATTTTTCTCCGTTTTTCCCAAATTTTCCTTGCTTGACGGCCCAAAATCTCTCTCACCTGAAACCTTTAAACATGTTAAAATTCTATTTCAGCTTCATTGCCCTCACTATTCAACAAAACCTGATTCATAGTTTTCTTCTGTTGCTTTCGTTTATCAAAATTTTAGCAACTATTCCTTTTATTCGGTTAAAAAGCTTTTTTCTTTCATTTCCTTTTCTTGACTCTCTCCCGACCCTGTCTCGACTGTCACTCCTTGTCATATTTTTCTACTCCCCGTTTCCTGTTACACTTCTTGACACTTCCTCTAAATAGTATTTTATGCATTTAAAAATTTTTTAGGGTTCCGCAAGTGCACAGTACTTACTCGTAATAATAAAACAAGAACGTTCACATAATTTTTTATAGCTTTCAGGGATCCGTAATAATAAATGGGAAATCTTTATACAAGAAATAAGCAATTTTATATTTTTTGTTATATCATTAAAACGTACGTAACGTACTCGGTTACGTTAAAGTGAAAATCTGGGCAAGTGCGAGTCAAACTTAACAAAATTTTCCTCAGTAGTTTTGGACAAATCACAAAAATTGTGTCTAACAAAAATAAATAATAATGTGTTGAGGCCTAAGAGATTTGAACCTCGCTACGCTCGCAGCGAGGTTAAAATCTCTTTGGTTGAGGCGGTACCCCCAAAGCGCAAATCCTAACAAAACTTGGCTTTTTTATATCTTTATGACATAAGCTATGAAGTACTACTAAGTTATGGTATTAAATTTAGCAATATTTTTCTCTTCTGTTGTAATTGTTGGCACTGAATAAATGTTTTAGGTATACAAAAAAAAATACAAAAATATTTATTTCATTCTACAATTTTTCTATCTATCTGTCTATATTTCTACTACAGCTCGAGAAATCTTATTTTTTTTACAAAGAGTTAATAAATAACAAAAGCAGGTATAGAAGCAACAAACACTTGCATGTTTGTATATATATAATCGCCTTTGAAATTGAAACTTTAAAGGCGAAAAATATACTTTTTCCGGTAGATTACATCTAGGTTTGTAATACTTTGCTCCTACAGGGCCTAGATACTTAATCAATCTAAAGTTAGAATATCAAACTTGGAAAGACAAAGCATTATAGAAATATTTCAAAAACTGATTGGAAATATCTTAACTTTAATAATTTTGGTCGCTTCCAAGTTTCGGTAGCGATAGCAAAATAAACAATTTGTTGAAGTCCGATATTCCAACTTGATGAAAACTTTTAATTCCTAACATCCTCTGAATCTTCGTGAAAGTACAATCAGCGAAGATATAATATTTTCCTCCATGTCGCCGTTCTGTTCATTGTGGGTTTTTATTTTCGCTTCTTTTTTTCCCACCATGACGCCACTTTGTCTGTGTAACGCAGGGACTAGATAAGTACCACGGAGTAAGGAAGGGGAGAGGAGCTGCCCCTACGAGATTTTTGTACGACACGAAGCGTGACAGTGCGCGGGGGTGAAGATTGAGTCACGGGTTGGCGGGACATAACTAGACTCCACCTACTTATGTAAAATCCATCTAGTGGCAAATAGTGAAACTACTAGCACTTTTTGTCCTTACGCACTTTTTGGTGGTACTGCTATACTCTGATAGATGGCGTAAAAGAAACTATAAAGACACTATACTACAAAAATAAATTGTTTGTGCAGGGTGTTAATTTAATTGCGTGCCATAGCTCGCGGGTTCAGTATCAGTATCTGAACGACTTTCTCAAATGAACATAGTTCGATGAAGGACATAAATTTTAGACCATACAATTGTGTTGGTCACTCAGTAGGTATGGAAAGTCAAAAATTATTTTTTGGTTTTTGACCTATGTTCCTAGGAAAAAGTTATTCAGTCACTGATACTGATCTTGCTCCAGAGCTATGGTTCGCAATTAAATTATAACCTGAGACTAAGAGCGGGCAGTCGGTAACCCTTCCTTGTTGCTTATGAAAATAGCGACCAATCTATACGTATAATAAAATCGCGAACTCGGCGAATCTGTAAGCTAAGCTACAAAAACTGTGTATTTTTGACAGGACGGGTCGAATTGATAACCTCTTCTTTTTGAAGTAGATTAAAAAGATAAAAGTGGTGGCAGCTTAACACGTTATGCTCCCTCTATCTATATGAATATAGAGCCAACTATATTGATTTGAAAATTCAAAAATAACAATAGGGATTCATTTGTATACCTACTTAGTAATCAAATTAAAAATAAGAGGCATTCCGCTATTCCTACTATGAGAAGTAGGTATGTTGTTCACGATTTTGTTTGCGATGAGGTAAGGTTGCTGACTTCCCGCTCTCTATCTACTGGGTGTTTATTGCCAAAGTTTAGAAGATGGTTCGGTAACGATAAAGGAACACAAAAAAATATTTAAAAAATCCTACATAAAAAAACGAAATCTCCTTGACTAACTAAAACTTGAAATTGAAACTAAACTAACGCAATAAAGAAACAGTTTCAGTTATGTATGTGCCTACCTAATCCACTAATACTTGCGCGCTGGTTTGATGATCTGGGTCATTGCGCTCCGCGTTAGTTTAGTTTCAATGAAGTTTAAATTTTTTTTAAGTAGGTTTTTTTTTTCATATCTTACTTAGCTATGGCACGTTATTAAATTAAGACCCTATATTCTACTTACTTGCTGAAATCTGGAAGACGGTTCTTGAACCTAACTCTGGCGAGTTTGTTCACTGCATACTAGGTGGCGCTACTACAAACAACATAACTACAAACTACAAATATGTCTCCAAATAAATAAAATATTCACGATATTCACGTATTTTTTATCAAACTATTGTTAAAGCTAAAGCCAGAAATGTAAATTGAGTCTGTGGAAGTAAAAAGAAGGGGTGAATTTCGATCGTCTACAAATATTCCCAAAACCATCTAGCGACATAAAGCAGAACTAATGTTACGGCCACATGGCTACAGTACATGGATAGCAAATTTTATTGAAAAATCTTACTTACAAGTGAAAAGACACTTTAAATGCAGTTTCATTTTGCCTTTCTGACGATTTTAAACACAAAGGCACACAACACTTCATAGTGGGAGTTGTTTTTCCCACTATTTAAACAATTTTTTGCTGAGCGTGTTTCGATGTGATCACTGGTAAGTTCAAAGAGGAAATGGCGTATGCCCCGCCCCCTTTCGTGACGTCATGGCTCAATTGATTGAATCACGGCTCGACTGATATCATCATCTCCTCTTCCCTTTTTTACTCCGTGATAAGTACTATACGTACAACGTGTAACGATGTAGTTTAGCTGACGTGAGAACAGGAATCACAAAGCAACAGATTCTGTAGAAAAGTTCCTGGTCAACCTGGTGTAATTTTTACAGTCGCAAAAAATAGATCATAACAAATAAGGTGATATATGTATAAACATTGGAAATAATAAATTTCTGTAGTAGTACTAGCGGTACGTTCAGTGTTTCTTAAAAACACTGTCCTTTTTATAAAAGCACGCTGCTTGGCACAGCGGTAGGTAAGACCTTTTTAAATGACAGATTTAACCTATAAGTAGTCATTATTGATTTTTGATTGCCCGTGAGTACGTTGCAAAGAATAGTACCAACCCATCTCTACCCGTGGGTGTTGTAAGAGGCTTCTAAGGGTTAAGCATATTTAAAGTTAAAGCTGAGATGAGGTAGACAGAAAACTTTAATTGTATAAAAAATATATATTTTATTTATTTATACTAAATTACAGTTTTCTAGTTCTAAAGGTCTCTGAGATAAGCCGCTGACTGACAGACAGATGGACATGACGAAACTATAAGGGTTCCAGGTTGACTACGCAACCCTTAAAATAAGGAACCTACGAGTACCTATCATTTAATCATAAAAAAACTCATGCTTCATAAAATTTTCTTTGTACTTTCGTCTTTGTATTGTAATTTGTGATTAAAATTGATCATTATTTAGAATAAGGTCCAACGCACACGGCAAATCCGCCAGTTAGGCTTGCTTCAGACGCGCCTTTGTACCAAATGTAAATTTTTGCCTTTTGAAGCTTGCGCTTTAAGGACGCGGAGATTTTTAATGAAAGATTTCAATCACGATTCGTCGAGTGTGGATAAAAGAAATTATTTTCCTTTTCAGTGTAAAAATGACTGATTTCGTTTATTCGCTGTTATTTCTGACTCGTATTTTATAACCTACCAAAACATCACCATGACAGTCAATATTGAACAAGTGCACCAGTAGAGTCAAAATGATAATTTGAACGTACTTAACCTTATCGAATGAATATACGCATATAGTGTGTAACGGCACGCGGGCATTTATTAATGTTCACTAAGAAATAGTTCTTGAATAGGGGCTGAAAATTTGCATTGGATGAAAATCCACTATATTTTTGTCGTCCGTAAAAAGGGATGAAAAAGGAATTGAATATTGTAGAGCGAATAGAAAAAGTTCTAATATAGCAATATTGGAGAAAAGTTGTAAAGTTCCTGAGATGTTGCCGATGGAAAATATATTCAGTAGACCCGTAACCATGGCCTTTCCTATTGGGGTTGACTAGAATAAAATGAAAGTTTGCATAGATTTCCTGGCTTGCGGCTTAAAGTAAGTCTATAAAATCTTTTCCAGACAAGCACAACAAACCCGGAAGAAACGCAACGGGATCCGCTGTCGTCGTAGCTCGTAGCCGTCTGCACGCTACGCCGTAGTAACCGTACATACTTACCGATTAAGACGTAGCATTTATCGTAGGGGTGATTTCTTTACTATGTTTGTTTTGTTCTTTGAATCCATCGTAAGTAAAGTAAAAAAAACCGGCCAAGTGCATGTCGGGTCACGCGCAGTATAGGGTTCCGTAGTTATTTAGTATATTTTTTATCGCAAAGCAGGTTTTTGTTTAGAATCCTCAGATGCAGTTGGTATACTTTCCCGATTGGTCTACTTTCTTAATTGGAGCTAGCACCTGATTGCAATTGCTATTTTTATTATTTCTAGTGTTTCGGCTATAGCTCATTAACATGTGAAGCCTTCTTAGCTGTGATAGTTTTCCTTTTGTTTCATCACATTATATACTACTGTAAATTTTTACACATTTCCAATAACAACCGTTTAGCTGACAGTACACTCGACTGCAACAAAAAAGGCGCTTTTAAGCTAAATATTTCGCAATCGGACCTCTAAATCGAATAATGAAATAATCAGTTTCACATTATTTTAAAACACCTATCGAACGACACCCCATACGATGTGGTTTACAAGAAAAAAAATCACCCCCACATGTAAAAAAAAAGATTTTATTTTACCACTTTGTCGGCGTGGAAGTAATGTGTATATCTTTACTAAATTACAAATTCTAGTACAAAGGGTCTGATCTAAGCCGCGAACTGACGGACATGAGAAAACTATAAGGGTTTCTAATGTTGCTTACGGAACCCTTAAAAGGAATAAAAAATCACACAGCTTCATAAAGAAAATAGCACTTCCTAGCGAAACACATACCTTTTTACAATATAAACAAAATTGACGCGTTTTCGCTAGTTGCTATTGTGTATGATTTATTATAAACAATTTATTAGTCTTCATTCAGGTATTCGTATTATTCTTCAAGCAGTAATAAATGGCTGAATAAATTGCTTGAGATATTGGGTTTGATATTGGGTTTGGCTTTGTTTATTTGCTATATTTTTATTGTGTCTTGTTTCATTTGTGAACTGTGACACCATCATCAATTTGTTCACAGGGCATAAGATAAGCTTTTTACACCCTGTTTCAAATACATGGTGTAAATAGTACATTACAATGGCCGATGAAAAAGCTATTGAAAGACGAACGTGATGATGTGTGCAGAGGAGTAGACGAGGCCCAAATGCGTAAGTCTTTTAATACCAGATTGAAAATTAAAATTAAATTCAAATTAGTCTAAAACCTGACCCTTTCTAACAAACGGCAAATTGGTCGTATGAGAACAGTTAGGCATCGAGCAGAATTAAGGTTTACACAAGATGTATCTGATTCGTAAAATATAATTTATAAATCTATAGAGACTTTCAAATACCAGGCAAATTCGATAAAAACTGACCTTATTTTTAAAGATAAATCTATCTGGAAAAGTTTATTGAAATTTGATGTCTTTATACAAAAATCTACTAAGTATGATCAGATCAGAAACCATAATACATGAAAATGTGATCCACATTGCAACTACAAATGTCAAACACAGAGTTTTGGAAGTTGACTTTTTACACCCCGTATATTGGATATTTGTTATTTACACAGAAAGAAAGAAAGCTGCTTATCCTCCGGTTTATAAGCCCTTAGAACTTAGAATTGTGACTGTGGTTAATGGCTCCTAAGTACTTTTTGCTGGAGTTTCGGAGAGAACGTCCTGCAATGGACGTTTCAAGGGATGATAATTATGTTTTCAGTGTTGTAATGATTTCTTATTTTGCATGTCGAGAACTGAAAAAAATAATGAAAATAAAATAACATAATATAGAGACTTTTAATAAATAGGGCTTATTCTTGGACGGTTCCCAATCTAATCTAATATTTTGTAGCATTATTCTACGACTTTTGAAGATTCGCAATATTTCGACTCCATTTAATTGTTTTAGTTATTAGTTGATCTTTCAGTTTGTATAAGTCGAAAACTAATAGAACAAATGGTTCATTTATCCTCCAAAATAATTTCAAAATTTTACTAGAATTTATTAAGCCCTGTGAAACAAGTGGCAGAATGTCAAATTTATATAATCTGGTCGAATCCAAATTCAGCGGTATAAGTACAAATCTGCGAGCACTAAACTCAGTGCTGAATAGATCAAAGAACAAAGAGGAACAATCAAGTTATCGGTAATTGCATCACTTTTCTCAGCTCCGCCATTAACGTGACCCCCTAATCCGGTTTTTGCCGGTCCGGTCCGGATATTGGCGGAGTAACGGTCCACTTTACCGAATCTATTGAATGGGCCTCCTGGACACTAACTACGAGTTTTCCAGTTTCTAACCCGTTTAACAGCTTTTAATAGATTGGGAAAGCAATATATGAGTACAATTTAACCTGCCTTGTTTTTTTAGGACGTGAAGGGGTTTGTTTCGTACGTGATTCTTTTAGCAGCGTCAGGGGGGCGATCGTGGTAATTTCAACGATATTACCAAAACAAAAACGTTTGCTTAAAACATTTAGTTAAGACTTGAAATAACTTTTGAGGCAAACGTTTTTGTTTTGGTAATGTCGTTGAATTTACCACGATCACCCCCCTGCAATGTTTCTTTCTTGCATTTATGTAACAACTTGTGTTGATTGAAGTTTTTTAAACCCACTGAAGTTTGGTAAAATTTTCACTATCATTCATTTACAAAACATTTTATAACTCAAGACTAACTGCATATAAATCCAATCTAAGAATTCATAACATCATGGATGAAAAAATTATACCCTCGTCTAGTCCTACTCGTACTAGTCCTAATTACATACCTTTTACCATAATTTTAGCATGTTATTTGGACCATAAAACTAAACTATTTTTCCCAAGAAACATGGGCTGAAATACGAAAAAATTTCTTTGACGTTCCATATAAAATGATTAACTGACGGAGTCTCTAGGGGAAGTTGTTTTTTTTTTCGACCTTTGTCCATCAGGAAAAGTTGTTCAGTTTCATGGTCTGAGTAACATGCAAAAATTATGTTCTTAAGAGGCCTATTACATTTTGAGCGTGTTTTTGCGCAAAATAGCTAATTTCGGCGTCCTTAATCTGAGAAACGGAAAGATTTTGATTTTGAAAGAACTCTAACTTATAAAATAATGAAGAATAGTTATTATTTAAGTTTTTAGCGGCCTCGCTTTTTACAATTTTTTCTTATATTGGTAGATATAGCCAATATTCCGAAGCAAGTTTTCATAAACTGCGCGAAGGCACTTTTTTGAGCTCGTGGATTGAACTATTGGGCTAAGCAAACAATATTAAAATAATACAATAAAATTTCTTATATAATAGTGTAGTTCGTAGCGGCCTCGGAATTTTGAGAAATATATTGGAAAATCTAGAAAAATAACCAATTCCGAACGAAAAAAACTACAAAAAACGCTCAGGTTTAACTGCAAATTGCTCTTTACTATATAAATATTATTTCGTATAACTTATACCATACTAAACTATGGTATAAAGAAAATGAAAATCGCCTAAGTTTGTTTAAAAACAATTCGTTTAAATACCTTAATTGAACGTACTTAAAACTGCCAAATTTCTCCATAATCCGATGCGCTGGCCTTTCAAACGCAATAATAGTATCAAATAACTTGAAAATACAAAAAGTATTTATATCGTTTAGTTTCAGCTACAAAACAGTGTCGAAAAATCTGGACGCCGAGTGAGATTTTCCACTTTTCATTTTTTTGAACGAAATTTTGTGATAGGCCTCTTAATTTTATTAGGACTTTAAATGTTTTGAAATAGTGCACTTAAATGGAACAAAACGAATGGAATGGATCTCAAACTACCAAACTGAACAACTTTTTCCACTAAATATAGATAGACTTATGAAAAATAAATTTACTTACCATACAAAATTGTAGTACGATGTGGTATGGATGCAGTTTTGTAATTCAACCATTTTGTTTCTTGGATATGGTCTCGGGAGGTGTACGGTGGGCAAGAAGCCGAAAAAAATATTAAATTAGATTTATTGTAGAGACGTATAGATACCATTGTCTCTAACAAAAAATTATCCTCCCGGTGCATAATGTCACGTTCGCAAAATGTCACACTAGGGTTTACAACAGCAAAATGTCACGTTCGCAGAATGTCACGTTCGCAAAATGTCACATTCGCATAATGTCACACTTAATCGTGACATTGTGCGAACGTGACATTCTGCGAAACAAATAATGAAAAATTTTCTAAGTCCACATTTAATTAAAAAATCAAATCAAATCAAATAATTTATTTGCACTGATTTCCGGTCGGTTAAAAATTTTTTAAGTCCAAAATCTACAGGGTGTTAGTGTAAGCACTGTGATCCTTGAAACTGTGCATTGAGACCATGAAACTGAACAACTTTCCCTAAGGTATATTGGTCGAAATACGAAAAAAAATTTTTCATCTCCCATACAAAATGCGCAATCAGCTGGTGCAGTTTCTATGGGAAGTCAAAAATTTTTTTTCGTATTCGACCTATGTTCCTTTAGGTAAGTTGTTCAGTTTCATGGTCTCAATGAACAGTTTCAAGGATCACAGTGTTTACACTAACACCCGGTATAGATAGTAAAAAAACTCAAAGTTTTTCTAAGTCCCAAATCGATAGAAAAAGTTCAAAAATTTTCTAAGTCCCAAATCTGTAGTAAAATAATTCAAAAAAATTCTGTCCCAAAAAACGTGACATTTTGCGAACGTGACAATTTGCGAACGTGACATTTTACGATCGTGACATTCTGCGAACGTGACATTTTGCGAACGTGACATTTTGAGAAAGTGATATTTTGCGAACGTGACATTATGCGTCGGGAGGAAACTTATGTGCACTATTTTAATATCATGACATCCTTTTATAAGTAGGTAGTATGAAAGAAATACCATCAATCAAACGCGTTCAAGTATTAAACAAAAAAAACTGTTAATACTAAGCTGTCCACCACTTATTTGTCTTTCCGCTTTACACGGCCAAGTTACGATTGGAATACCTACCGCTGAGATTTGCAAGCCAAAGCCATTGTCAGCCCGGACGTGCCCGCTCTGCCTGGGGCCCGGAGCTTAACAATCTGACTTTAAAATTAAGATAAGCTAAGCACCCACCTTTAACTTAATACTTAGAGCTTTAGTGCCATGAAATTGTGGATATATCATGCAAGTTAAATATGATGACCTGGAAAGTATGCTACAAAGGGCATGTCAAAAATAACTAAATGCCATTGACGTTAAAAGTAACTAAATGCCAAAAACGCTAAACGCCCCCTGGCGTAGTTTCCAAAATCTTTGCTAAATGCTATTAAATCATTTGTTTGATACTGACAATTCGTGGAATCTGCCATTTCATGGAAAGACCGACCATAACATGAAGTGACAGAATTTCATATCTTTTGCCTTGCTTTTATTCGTGTTAAGATTTACTTCAAACTTCCGTAGAACGAAGAAGACCCAAAAGAAACCAAACTCTCGTCTTATGACGCCGTTTTTAAAATGAGAGTACTCAAGCCCATGTCCATCATTTTACTCTTTCGACTCTCAGCAAATTACCTATCTAGATCGCTTGGGGCTCTTCTACTGACGACGCCGAGACTATTAGTCATTTTGACCAAATCGGCCCGGTATAAGTTCTATGGATGCTCAAAGTCGGGATTTTTGAAGATCGATTTACTGTTTTCGGCAAATTTTATATCTTAATCGCTTGGGGCTATACTGACGAATAGTTCAGTAGGAGAGCCCAAATAGATAAAACGTTTATATTTTTAAGTGCTTAATCATTAAAAAAACATTTTGTACTGTATTTGATGCTAAATAGTCGCATCTCTGTCGTATTAGTTTAATCGACGATTAAACACGAATATTGATTTTCAATAATCCTCTCTCGGACTGCTGACGGGTTTATCTCCATTGTAAACTGCGCGTGAGTTGAATTGGTCCAGTAAAATAACTTAAAGTAGATTAATGCGAACAGCGAATAGTGACCGGAATTTTAATGTCAGAGAAGCTATAAGTGGTCAGGATAGAACGGTGTATAAAAGAAAAATTAATTGGATTAGACTGCGGTTCTAACAGGCTAATTCAAATTTACCTATGTTCATTGTATCAACCGTGTACATTGTATGCAAACATTTAATAGAGAGTGTAGGTTTTTTCGCCACTTTGTATACAAGAATATTATTTGAATGACGTAATGAAAAGATTGGATGTATCCTACAACGAATAAACAACTTTTGGTTTTTTGAACTACGTTATAATATTTTATTTTATAAATCTGGGATTTTATTTAAACTCAAACCAAAGAAGAGTAGGTATTTTTTTTTTATTGAAAATGGGCTTACTCTTGACCTCGATCTAGTCTTGAAGACAGAGATGAGGTCGACGATGGAACGAGCTTACCCAGAAGAAGCCTATTCACTCGCGACTTGAATAGATTCGGGTTATATGAACTCGGGAACACAGACGCAGGCAGAGAATTCCACTCTTTAGCCGTGCGCATTATAAAAGATGTTTCAAAGCGCTTTGTGCGAATGTGCGGAATATCAACCAAGTATGGGTGATATCCTGCGGTGCGTCTGGACTCCCGATGGTAGAAGGGAGATGGTGGAATAAGCTCGTGGAGCTCTAGAGCACACTCTCCGAAGTACAATCTGTAGAAGACCGACAGACATGCAACTATGCGACGCTTTTTTTGTATGTTAAAATTAAAATTTAATATTTATGTGATTTTTTTTGCAGACCTGCAAAATCTCCCACTTAGTCCATAAAAACCGGCCAACTGCGAGTCGGACTCGCGCACCGAGGGTTCCGTACAAACATATACGTATATAAGTAAACTAGCGGTCCGCCCCGGCTTCGCACGGGTAGATATAAGTAGGTTCTTGTTGCGTCGGGGGTTACTAAAAAAAACCGGCCAAGCGCAAGTCGGACTCGCACCGAGGGTTCCGTACCACTAAGGTAAAAATACCGTCCTAGTTATGGACAGTCATACCGTCTTAGTCACGCAGAATTGCATTAAATTCGCTCGAGCCGACACGCACTTGATCATAACCATCATAACATCCCAAAATACGTCCACTACAGGACAGGCAGCTCCCTCCAGAATTCCAGCTCTTGCTAGAAGAATGTGGAGAGGAAGTACCTTAGTCACCACGATTGTTAGCCTTACGGCTGGCACCATGGACCGCGGTTGTTGGTTACCGCAGTATGTAAGATGGTGCGATACACGGAAAGATGCTGTTGGCCATCATCCGGTTGTAAACCCTTAGTCGCCTCTTACGACACTTACAGGTAGAGATGGTTTGGTACTATTCTTTGACGCTACCACACGGAACGACACGCACTTGACCAGTTTTTATTATTTGTTGTTATTCTATAGCTTATGCACCATAAACATAGGAGTACAAACTTTTACCCCTTGATAAAAGGCGTCTATTATTTGATGCCAGAATTCTACGTAACATTTGTAAAAGCTCTTATAACTGTAATGACTTAGTCAGTAATATTCGTATTTACACACGTCGTAGGCTCAGAGCACCAAACGCCAACCTCTTCCATACTATCAGTGTATCTACAAACTTCGGAGCGCGAGCTCCTCTACACCGCATCTGCAAATCATATAACTTACTTTTTAGGGATATTGATATTTTCCATGAAACCGTGGCAGGTTACAACCGAAAAGTTCGTAATATCTTATTATCTATTAATGATACATAGTTTTGTGTCTGGGCGCGTGCTTTTACTTGATCCTGACTGATGACTCCGTTGTAGGGCTAGCCAGGTTATCCAGGTTATCCAGGTTATCATGGTTTCTACACACTTTCTTTCTTAATTTTGTTTTTGCTACACCAGTTTCTGATTGTTTCTTAACACTTTTATTAGGAACCTTAAATATCTAATTGTGTTTATCGCGTGCCTTTTTTCATTTTTTCATTTATCTTTGCAATGTGTGCGGAGTTGAAGTCACCCGCATAACACTTTACATTACGTAACACTCAATACTAAGTTTTAACTCACTTTTTCATTGTTTTAAGCTAAATATGTTTCTTACTTTAGCCTTCGATAAGCCTATTTGTTATTTCTCTGCGAGAAATGTTTATAGACGTAGTGTTAAGTCTTTTTTTACATTACCACTAGCATAATATCTCATGTACATTACCGTTCTGTTTTTTCTCCAAATAAATAAAATAAAATAAAATAAAAAACATACCAATTTTCACGCTTGTAAGTGTTCCCCTTTTTACGATGAGCAAAAATCGCTTAGAAAAACACGTTTTTAGTAGGGGAACCCCCCTTTATTTGTATTTGTTTTTAGTATTTGTTGTTATAGCGGCAACAGAAATAGATAATCTGTGAAAATTTCAACAGGCTACCTATTACGGTTCATGAGATACAGCCCGCTGACAGACAGACATCGGAGGCATATTAATAGGGTCCCGTTTTCCACCCGTTGGGTACGGAACCCTGAAAAGAGTACATTTTTAAGAAAAGTTGAATAACATTTTGAATTATTTTTTATCTCGTGTCTATTCTCCGTTGTAGATAAAACCATTACAGTCACTTAGAACGCTGTTTCTTTTATTTCAATTTTGATAACGATTCTTATCTTATCTTATTACGTGGGGCTGAGATCCTTGTTGGACCTCAGAGCACTTCGACCCTATGGGATCTTTTGTGCTTCCCCTGCCTTATTGCTCCTGTGATCTTCCGCTGTCTCCGAATATGCTCGTTATGAGCTTCGATGTAGATTTCAGCGGAAGGAGCCTGTAGTCTTCTGGTGTCGGATAAGCCTGACCCAGAATGCTCATTCGCTTGTTAGCCAAAGCGTCGCATGTGCACATAAGGTGCTCCATGCGTTCGCTTTCTTCACCACATGCTCTGCAGGTAGTTATATCCGACAGACCCATTTTGTGTAGATGCTCTCTAGTGCCAAAATGGCCGGTGAAAGCTCCTACAATATTACGGGTCTGGTGCCTGCTTAGGTTTCTTAGATGTTTAAAGTAACCTACTTTTGTGGTTCCTAGAATTTTTTTCGAATGAGTAAGTCCAACAGTGTTTGCCCACTCAGTGCAGTGCCATCTCTGGGCATGATCCTTGAGTGCGCTTTTGATGGTACTCCCTGATAATTCAATAAAAGGTTCAGGTCCGCAGAAGTGTTTCTCCGATCCCTCCCTGGCTAGTCTGTCAGCCGCTTCATTGCCCTCTACTCCTACGTGTCCTGGCACCCAAATCAGTCTTAATGTGTTGTGCCTACCTAACCTGTTAAGGGTTTGGATGGCATCTAGGACTAATTTGGAGTCTACTTTGTAGGATGTGAGAGCCTTTAGTGCCGCTTGGCTGTCACTGAGAATATAGATATTTTGGCCGGTAGTGCCTCTGTCTAGGTTCTCTTTTGCACAGGCAATTATTGCATATGTTTCAGCCTGAAAGACTGTTGCATATATGCCCATGCTTTGACTGTGTTCATATCCTTTGGTATAAACACCCGCCCCTGTACCTGACTTCATTTTTGATCCGTCAGTGTACCATGTCAGATTGTCCTTTCTTAAGGGATTCAATCCTTTATTCCAATCCTCTCTCGAGGGTATGTGGATCTCATAGAGTCTCTTGAACATGAATCTAGGCTGTGTTTTATCGCAGCCCATGGATGTAATAGTGTCAAGTTCTCTATCTGTGTCAAATTTTGTGTGTCGTGTTTTTGGCAACGAGTCATTCCACAGTCCATGGGTTTTCAACCTATGGAGTGCACTTCTTGCCTCCAGTTCCACGACTATATGCAGCGGTGTCAAACCAAGAATGTTTTCCAGCGCTGCCGTGGGGGTGGTCCTGAAAGCTCCAGATATGGCTATGCAGACAGTTCTTTGGAATTTAGCCAATTCCTGTCTGCACCCAATTTGCTTTGTTCTGGGCCACCAGGCTATACTGCCATATGTGATGATGGGTCGGATCACCATGGTGTACAGCCAATGTAATATTTTGGGCTTAAGCCCCCATGTCTTGCCATAGGTAGATCTACACATTCCAAAGACTCTTTGAGCTTTTCTTACAGTGTTGTCTACATGTGTTTTCCACGATAGTTCCTTGTCTAGTGTTACTCCTAGATATTTAACCTCCGTGGCCCATTTTAGTTGCGTCCCGTATAGAGAGAGCTGGCCTAAGGTCTCTAGTTTCCTCTTCTTTGTAAATGGTATCACAACAGTTTTTCCAGGGTTGATGGACAAGTGATGTCGTGTGCACCACCTTTCCACCTTATTTAGGGCTTCTTGCATGAGCTCCGAAACAGTTCTCACTACTTTGCTCCTCACCAATATGACCAGGTCATCCGCGTATCCAACGGTGTAGTATGGTCCTGTGTTGAGTTCCTTTATAAGAGAGTCTATAACCAGGCACCACAACATTGGAGACAGAACCCCCCCTTGTGGGCAACCTTTGGTTGTCCTAGCATGGATTGTGTCTCCCATGAGCGTCGAGGTTATTACTCTTCCTTTGAGCATGCCATTGATCCATCTCCGTAGAGTAGGCTCGATGCTATGCTCTAATGAGGCCTCCTCAATTGATGCAAAAGTGGTCTTGTCAAAAGCTCCTTCTACATCTAGAAATGCCCCTATACATATTTCTTGAGTATCTAAGGCAGCTTCCACTCGGCTTGTTACTAAGTGTAATGCTGTCTCTGTTGATTTTCCCGGCTGATAAGCACATTGGAGTCCATGAAGAGGTCTCCTTTTTAATGGTCCCTCTCGTATATGCCTGTCCACTAGTTTCTCGAGTGCCTTGAGAATAAATGACGATAGACTAATAGGCCTGAACGCCTTGGCATCCTCGTAGTCCGGTTTCCCAGGCTTGGGTATATGGATTACTTTTACCCGCCTCCAGGTTTTAGGGATGTACCCAAAGGCAATACATGCTCTATAGAGCCTTGACAGGTGTGGGGCGATAATATCAGCTCCCTCTTGTAGCAGGATGGGGTAGATTTCATCAGGGCCTGGAGTCTTAAATGGCTGAAAGCCTTTAATAGCCCATTTTATTTTGTTTTCATCTACCACCGTTTTGGCGACGTACCAATCGGTTCTTGAGGTACGAGAGTGTTGTTCCTCTAGACTAATGGGTTCGTCCTCGTCATTTCTGACTTCTTTTGATCCCGGAAAGTGTGCTCTAAACATTACTTCTAATGTATCCCTTCCAGAATCCGTAGTCTTCCCACTTTCATCCCTTACGCAGGATAGTGGGTTTGCTTTGACTGTTGATAGGGCACGGAAGACTCTCATACTCTCAGGTAGAGATTCTATAATTTCACAGTGTCCCCTCCATGATTTCCTTCGTGCCTTTCGGATGGCCAGATTATAGTTTGTTAACTTCTTGGTGTACATTGAGAAGTCCTTCTTAGCTTTCGCTTCATTGAATGCCTGTCGTGTCTCCCGCCTTAGTTTTTCAAGCTCCGGGGTCCACCAGGGATCTTTTTTTGCCTACCGTTTTGTTTTCTGGACAGTTGTTTATCCAGGCTACGGATAGCGCCTTTGTAATTTCGTCCGCTTCGAATTCGATATCTAGTACAGAATTGAGCTTACCTGAGAGGTTCCCTAGTTGTGTTTGTAGGTCCCTTCTAAATGAGCCCCAGTCGGTGTGTCTGGGGTTCCTGCGCCGTATGATCTCGTTGAACTTACGTGTTTCGTACATAAAACATATGTACCTGTGATCCGATCCACTGACCTCGTTCCACACATGCCAGTTTGAGACTTTAGAACTAGTCCTATTTGAAGCTAACGTGATGTCAATAACCTCTGATCTGAGTTTATTGACAAAAGTTGGTCTACTTCCTTTATTGAGAATTTGCATGGATGTGCTTACCACAAAGTCCAGAACTTTCTCCCCTCGCCTGTTGTTGTTTGAGCTTCCCCAGGCGACGTTGTGCGCGTTGGCGTCGCAGCCTATGATAAGCTCAATGTTCTCACAGCTGCCATACTCAACCAGGTTCCTAAGTTGTGGTGTCGCTGGTTCTTCTAATTCATATGGGAGGTAGGCAGAGGCTATTAAGATGGTCTTCTTCCCCTGCTCCACTTCCACAAGGATCTTGGCTGTAGTTAGATCCCTATAACAGAAAGAACGCATTGTCATTGCGTTTATGCCATTTCTGACATAAATGCATGACCTTGCGTCATTTGTTAGACAGTGATATAGAATAGTACCCCCTGTCCCGTTTAAACCCTTGATCTCCCCCTTATATAAATACGGTTCTTGAATCAGGGCAATATCAAATTTATTTGCTTTGAGCTGTCTGGCCAGAAGGGCCGTCGCAGCCTTACAGTGATGTAAATTGATTTGTACACACCTTAGTCCCGCCATCTTATGGTTTTATGATGGGTGCATATTGTATGAGGGTTACTGGTCCCTATTGGGTCCCAGCAGCTCCCTCCTCCAGTTCGTCTGTCTTATCGTCGTTGCCGACCTCCGAGGCGATCTCCATCTCGTCGAGGATACCCAGCAAATCGTCCGTCCTCTCCGACGTAGCCGGAGAGGCCGCACGACCCGCCAAGGGTCTCCCCAACGAGACTTTCTCCTCTGCTCTAGTTGTCTCAACAGGTCTTCTCTCCTCTTTGTCCTCCTTTTCTTCCCCCATCTTTTGTAGGTCTTCAAAAAGTTTGAACTTCACCTACTCGCCTATCGTATTGAGGGTATACCCCGCCTCTGCGATAGTGCCAGCAGACTTCCGGTCTATGAGAACGACGCGCCTAATGTGGGTGTCATCCACTACTGTGTTGATCACCCTCCATTCGCTCGTTCTCAAAGACGGATTGTACCGCTGGAGGTATCGCAGTGCTCGCGTATTATCCCTTGAGGCGGTGTTCGTGCTTCTGAACGCCATCTTTACTGGTTTAGGCAGATGAGCCGCCTCCACCACCTTAACCCTAACTGGCCCCAACGATCTGCCCAGCATGGTGGTCCTAAACCATTCAGCGGCGCTCTCGTCGTGGCAGGTGACTTTAATAGCGCCCTCCTCGGTGACAGGTGCTATTATAAATATAGGTAGGGGATCAGGTGCCTCCTCCAGCACGTCCCCGGTGAGTCCGTGAAGCAGTTGGACGTGTTCCCTCTCCAGGTAAGTGCTTGGGTAGTCCTCGGCGATGACTGCGAGCTTTACGGCTGTAAGCGCATCCTTGTAAGACCCAGACCCTTCTCCCGTGGTCTTGGCCTTCTTCGGATCCACCCCTCCTTGGCTCGAGTCACCGCTTAGGTCTGCCCTCGCACGTTTAGTGGGTGTATCTCTTTGATTCCCCTCTTCTTGTGGCGTGGCTAGTTGCCGCCGCAGTTTTTTAATGCGCCTTCTTTGAGCGCCCGATTTATGCCCCCCCCTTAGCATCCCTGGAGGGAGGAAGCCCGGGGTCGATGTCGCCGTGCTGGTTCGTTCAGAGGCCCCTATCTCCCTCCCAAACTGATGAACCCAAGGCTCTTCTGAACCCCCACCACGGCCCTCCCGACCCCGCACACCCACCCCCCGGTATGCTGCTCGCCCAGTCCCTTTCCCGCGCCCCGATGCCGGCACTCTAGGATCCACTTGGATCCCCGAGCGTCCACCATGGTGCGTAGAAGGTGCATGTTCTTCTTGTGCGCTATGCGCCTTTGATGCTCCTTCCGAAGAAGGTTCCATCTTCCTACTATTTGGCGTTACGTTCCCCCCCCCAGAATATGAAGGGCTGCCTGGTAACGATTACACTCATGATAACTTGTGAATGGTATGTCCGATTTGAATAATTCAAAAAGTAATTTACAGGTACTGATATAGCCTTGAATACGAAATCATTTATTTGGATAAGAATTAATAGGTACGAATAATGTGGCCTATTTAGTTTGTACCGGCGTTACTATTGCATATTTTAAAATGAAAAAGTTGTTATTGTGCAATGATATTACAATTATATTGTTATTGTGACATAACTGTAATAGTTAGACGTATGGTATCGCGGACTTTTTTGTAGATATTGATGTCTTCTATAAACCTGTAGTACATCACTTTGCTCTATTGTTAATAGTTTCGGCAGCGTACGCGATATAAGGATGCTATTTGGTATTTTTTTCACACCTTGGGTTATATTATCGAAGTTTTCATACGGAACCCTAACTTTTTTGAAAGTAGTTTATAGCCTATGTTCATCACGGATAATGCAGGTTTCTAATAGTGGAAGAATTTTTTACATCGGTCCAGTAGTTTCGGAGCCTATTCGATGCAAACAAACAATCAAATCTTTCCTCTTTATAATATTAGTGTAGAAAAGTTATGGTATTTTTATTGTTAATTTTTTTAATTATGTAATGTAACTAAAAATGTAAGGTTTTCAGAATTTTTCCATTATGTGTGCTATAAAAAGTTGCTTTATAAATAATTCTTTATTCCAACAAAGAATTCCATAATTCTTTATGCCAAATTTCAAGACTCTAGGTCGACTGGAAGTATCCTTTAAGTTTTGATTCCCTTGCGAGTAGTTGAGTTTCAAAATATGCAGCTTAAATAGCTGTTTCATTTGATTGGGTTGACATAGAAGTTTGATTTTGTAGCAGTTTAAAGGTATTATAGACCTGAGTATTTGATATGAATTTTAATTTTGTACCTCTACGCGTTCATGAGAAAAAGGGAAGTAAGTTTAAAATTATTAAAAATATTTTTATTATACAGGGTGTAAGGGACGGTGTACCGAAAACTGAAAGGGCGTGCTCAGTCAACGAAACTGAATATTTTTTCCAAAGAAACATTTTTGGAAAATGAATAAGAATTTTGGTACCTCTCCATACAAACTGTTTGACCCTCAGAGTAAAAAACTATAGAGTACGCCATACACGTCATATTCTGTGTGAGCTAGTGCAGTGTAAAGCGTCTCACTGTCGCCCATGCTAGTCGGTCAAAAAACTCAGTTAAGTATCTTTAAAAATCTAATGTTTTAGTATAAACTTTGTTTGCGAAAGTGAAAATATATCGTTTTTTACTTGTGAATTGATCATTAATACTAAGAACGGAAGCGTAAATAATCCGTAATACCCATTTTATGCGTGATTTTTAACACCGGTTATTTCCTGAATTGTAAGTGTTTTCACCAGAAAAACTGTGGTAGTAGCATTTATTAGTCTCATGTCACATATTTCTCAGAGAGAAAGATAAAACTTTTACGTTTTTAGGATTTGAAAAAAAATCCATACATTTTAGTATGGAGGTCCCTCGCAAGAAAGTGCTACGCTTATGGCTCCCTCCTTAGCAGCAAGAGCTGCTACTAAAACCTCCTTGGTTTGACCAGAGAGCAATTGGTATGAAGAGGTAAAAATTTTTTTTCATATCCCACATATGTTTCTTCGGGAAAGTTGTTCAGTTGCGTTGACTGAACACGGCCTTTCAGTTTTACACCCTGTATGATGTAACTAAAAATTTGCGCTTTTCGCAATTTTTCCTTTCTTTGTGCTATAAGACGTTGCTGCGTACCAAATTCTAAGATTCTGGGTTCACGGATGTACCCTGTAGGTTTTGATTCCATAGCGAGTGTCGATACAAGTTCCATAAGTGGCCGCTAAAGTTCGAAAACGACGCCAACTTTAATCAATGCCCTTTACAAAATTAATTGTAATTATTACAAATACAACATATTTTTACATTTAAAATATTACATAAATATTTTAGGCTGCAAGTTCTCACATACTCGTAAGTATTAAAAACCGGCCAAGTGCGTGTCGGGCCACGCGCAGTATAGGGTTCCGTAGTTTTTTAGGATATTTTTTATCGCAAAGCAGGTTTTTGTTTAGAACCTTCGTTGGTATACTTTCCCGATTGGTCTACTATCCCAATTGATCTACTTTCTTAATTGGTCTACTTTTTCAATTGGTCTACTTTCCAAATTGGTCTACTTTTCTAGAGACGCCAACCGAGGGGCGCTAAATGTAGAGGCGCCAAAGGTGGGTCGCATACTAAGGCTGCGCCAGATGTAGGGGCGCTTAATGTAGGGGTGCTAAACGTTCGTAACATAAACCTTTTACCTCCTAATGCTCAGCGAGGTCCTAGCGCCTGATTGCTGTAGCTATGTTTATTATTATCAGTTTTTCTGCTATAGCTCATCATACTGTGCAGCCTACTTAGCTGAGATAGTTTTCCTTTTAATTTCATCATAATATGTACTAATACTGTGAATATTTTCACATTTTCATTGACAAGCGTTTAGCTAGCGACACTCGACTCCAACAAAAAATTGTGCTTTCAAACTTTATATTTCGCAAACGAATCCCCTAAATCGAAAAATTTAATAAGAAGATTCACATTGTTTTTAAAAGAGCTATCTAACTACACCCCACACGATGGGGTAGAAAAGAAAAATCATTCCCCACTTTACTTGTAGGGGAGGTACCGTAAAAAAAATCTATTTTCAATATTTTTATGTAACCACTTTGTCGACGTGGCTAAAATGTATGTCCATACCAAGTTTTAACTTTCTAGCACCTACGATTCAGGTTCAAAAATTTACAAACTGTGAGCAGAAACGTATTTACGGGCCTTGTATCTAAAACCACTATTTTCAAAATACGTTCTAAAAGTGAAATATTCGTTTATTATCTCACTATAATGAACGGTCTATTCAATATTTCACGCGGCATTCAGCCTTACAAATTGAAGAACACTCGAAAGGGTACCGGCAAAGGGTCAGATGAATGTGTGCACTTATGAGGAAAAGTATATTTGAATGCCGTGAGTTTGGAAGCTCAACAATACGGAAAATTATTCGTTATTAGCTCTCTTAGTTTGCTTTTTAAAGAAGTCCGTGCTTTTATATTGGAGTGTTATGTTAAATTAGAAGAAATTATTAACTGTTTTAAAAATTTGTACGTAATGAACTGACTAAAGAACGGTAAATCGGACGAACGGTGCAGAATTGAACAAAGCTCGTAGGGCTTCGAAGTACCACCCCCTTGCCTATTTCTGCAGTAATAGTAGATTAGTAGCCAAGGGCTGTAAGGCATCAATTGCAGCCCGAGATATTTAGGCGCACGAGCGCAGCGAGGGCGCCTATAGTTCGAGGGTGCAATTGCTGCTTACACCCGAGCTAACTACTCTGCTTTCCATCTCGATTGTTAGGTAAGTAGGTCCTTATTACTCCCAAATGGGGCTTGTAGGTGACCATAAATTAGCGCTATAGGGTAATAATGTAGCTAGAAAAGCCCTAGGGCGGTAAGCAATAAAAAAAAAACACTAAAAAAAACCATTACTTACCGCCCTAGGGCTTTTCTAGCTACATTATTACCCTAGAGCGATAATTGGTCACCTACAAGCCCCATTTGGGGGTAATAAGGACCTACTTACCGAATATGAGAGATGTAAATTATATTATTTGCGTTGCCATGTTTCAGTTTCAAGGGTGCAGGCAGTTACATAACCGACACATGGGATACTCGTATTCCATCTTAGTTTTCAGGGTGGGCAACGCCTGTTTTGTCTTATTAGTGTCAAGTACGAGTATGCTACAAATAAGACAGCAGGTGCCCTGCGCTGTGATGACTACTGTTTACTCATCTCTACTAATACAAAATTCTAAAATGATTTTGTCTGTACATTGAAGATATACAGTGAGAGGTGAAAGGAGTGATAATACTAAAGGATGTGAATTGGGCCATAAAATTGAACAACTTTTCTCAGGGAACATAGGTCATACAACAAAATCAATTTTAACCTCCCATAGGAACTGCTCAGCTATTGGCGCATTTTGTATGGGAGGTCAAATTTGGTTTTTCATATTTCGACCTATGTTCCTTGGGAAAAGTTGTTCAGTTTCATGGGCAGATTCACACTCTTCAGTAGATATTATCACTCTTTTCCGTTACACGTTGACAATGAAACATAAACACGTTATGCTATTTTGATGGCCCACGAATCTTGATCACTGATTTTGCACTGTTCGAGCATCACGCAAAAACTACTGAACCGATTTAAATGAAACTTTTTTTTTGACAGCTAATAGTTTGACATCAACACTGGTAATTTTTTCTTATCTGATATTTAACGAAGACGTATTCGCGGGCAAAGTTAGCAGTGCTATTAGGCTCGCGCGCCGACGGTTCCAGACTTCTTGTATGGAAACCCCATCAATTCTTTTTTATTTTTCATTGTTTTTATTATTTGTTTGGTTATCCGCCAAAATAAAACATACGTATTCTGCACAGGTATTCTGTGAATATTTCAACCATTTTACACTGCGGTGGGACACAAAAGGCTCACAATAATAAGTGCTAATACGGTTCAATTGATACAGCCCCTTTTAATGGCGAACAGACAGACAGACGACGTAGGTACACGTTTGACGTTATACCTAATTTTTTTAGCATGGCAAACGCTTACCAACACGTTTTGCAGCCATAGAACCAGACAAACTACCACAAACCAGACTAACCAGAGTATATTTGACCGAAAAAATAACATTGTTTTACAAACTTGTTTTTTCTGACTGCTTTAGTTCATTACTAGCCTTGATATAGCTGCAAAATGTGTTTGTAAGCTTTAGCTATGCTAAAAATTTTTTAGTATAGTAATAGGGTCTCGTTGGCACCCTTTGGGTACGTAACCCTAAAACCGCTTTATTTAGGAATAACAGGAATGTATACGAACTACTTGGATCAAACTTAGATTATATAGGTGTGTGTGTATACTTTTATTTTTTATTGAAAATGGGCTTACTCTTTACCTCGATCTAGTCTAGAAGACAGAGATGATGAGGTCGACGATGGCACGAGCTTGCCCAGAAGAAGCCTATTTACACGCGACTTGAATAGATAAACAAGACTTGCACTGAGATACATGCAGTATGTGCAATTTACATGATCGTCGGTTGCAGAACCAAGATTTGCAAGTCGATGTTCAGAGGCGTACCTCTGAATATTTTGCCATCACTGATTTGACTTTTAAATAAAGTGCAACCGCTTATCAAACTGGGTTAGTTTGGTACTTGGCTTCGGTTCAATCTGCCTGCTTGTTTGTATAAGTACCCTTACGAACTGGAAATTTTAATAGCCTGTTACAGTTTTGTTGCTTTAAAAGATGAATGAATGAATGAATAAATTCTTTATTGCACACATAAACATAAGAACACACAAAGAATAACACTAAAGGTGTGACCAAAGATGTGACCAAAGATGTGACCAAAGATGTGACCCACTTAGGTTCAACCTGAGTAAATCTACAGGTGTAACAAAAAGGGTATAAGCCAACCCCGAAGGATGTGAATCTGCCCATGAAACTGAACAACTTTCCTATAGGAACATGGGTTGAAATAAGAAAAAAAAATTTACCTCCCATAGAAACTGAATCAGCTGATAGCTCATTTTTATAGGAGGTCAAACATTTTTTTTCGTATTTTGACCTATCTTGTTTAGGGAAAGTTGTTCAGTTTCATGGGCAGATTTATATCCTTCAGGGTTGAAATACCCTTTCTGTTATACCTTGTATATTGTGGTGGAACCACGGCCTATTAGCTCCCAATCACACATAAGTACCTCCTTTTTCCACTACCGCTCAGTTTGGATGCAGTTGAGAACTACGTAACATAACAGAATTTTACAGCAAAATTGCCTGGTATAAATGTAGGTATATTGAACTTGGATGGGTGCTTCGGAAGCCACGATAAGACGTTGGTCCAGACTACTGTCAATGATAGTAGTCTTCAAGCCTAGTCAGAGGTCATTTAGCGGCTTGAAAACTCTGGCAGCCAGGTTGACCACTAGCCTGGCAAAGGCTCAGATGGCAGTCGCTCTGTGTGAAAACCTGTGTTCTAGTCAAAAATACCCCTGTATATATAATTTGCCCTTCAAATATCAACAAATCAACTGTATACCTAGTGGATCCCTAGACTTGGACCGACCTTAGGTTTGATCACTTCACATTTCCCTAAATCGACACGATGCTATGGTACAATAGGAAGAGCAAATCCTTTAAGAGCCAGATCCTTTTATCATCATGGTTTGTTACTAAAATTTATACGTTAATCGACAGTACAATTTGTAACAAAGTGACTTAAAAACTCTAAAAGAATGTGAATATTTATAAAAAATACAAATTAAATAGTCAACTTCTGGATGAGCTGATAGCATGATTTTTCATAAAAATTCAAAAATATGTTTTAGTTTTTGACCTACAGTGTACATATCATTCCGTGTGGTGCCGGCAAAGAATAGTACCAACCCTTACACACGGGTATGTAAGGGTTGGTACTCGTAAGAGGCGACTAAGGGTTATAAACTGGAGGATGGGCAGCAGCATCCTCCTTCAAAACATCTTACTTACTGCGGTCACCTACAACCGCGGTCCATGGTGCCAGCCGTAACGCTAACAAGCGAGGTGACTATGGTACTTCCCCTCTACATTTTTCCAGCAAAAGCTAAAATTCTAGAGGGAGCTCCCTGTCCTGTAGTGAACGTTTCATGGGATGTTATGATGTACATATCATCATCATCATAACATCCCATCAATCGTCCGCTTCGGGACAGGGAACTCCCTAAAGAACTCCAGCAAAAGCGCATGGTACTTTGGAGGGTATTTACCATAGTCACCACGCTTGTAAGGGTTGCGGCTAGCGACCGGTGTTGCTGGTGACCGCAGTATGTAAGATGATACGATACACAAAGATTCTGATGCCCATCCTCCGGTCCAAAAGCTCTAAGTCGCCTCTTACGACACCCACGGGTAGAGATGGGTTGCTACTATTCTTTGCCGGTACCACACGGACAGTTTACTATTATTTAATTATTATTTTATTGCTACGTTCCTTAGAAGAAGTAGGTCAGTGTCATTTGCAAATTCACTTCCTTAAATAATGTTGAACCATTTATGTTACACCTTGTATATTTGTCGTTATATAACATGTCGTTATGTGATGCGAATTAAGTCACCTGAATGTCATTAATCTTCTATACACCGTATCTAATATGTGACGGTTCATTTAAGCTCCATCGCATCGTTAGCGCACCAAACAACTTGCTGTTCGTTCAAAACAAGTATTGGAAACCGCTTACTCTAAACTTCACTTCAGTGACCTACTTCAACTGCTACTTTTAAAGCCTTTTAAAAATCTATTTTCATAAATATTCTGCTAAGTATAAAAACACTAAGTTAAGAATAGTGGGTCATTCATTACGTATAACGTAGATTCCTCAACATGGCCATTGACTTTTTAATGACAATGGAAGCTATTAGATTTTTATGCAGAGTGTTAATAAAGTGATGGAGTCTTAAAACCAACAACGAAAAAAATCATTCGATTTACTTTTACCAAAATATTTTCTTTACGTTAGTTCAAACTACAAACTCCCAGTTGGTACTCATTCAATTCCCAAATCATCTTCCAAAAACTCAATCAAAACTTCAAGCGTATTGACCACATCATTCACATCGGATAAGAAAAATAATACTAAGTAGGAACATTATGGGACTCGGAGGATGGAGAAAAAATTGGCTTATAAATAATTTTATTTCGCCGAGATATACCGCGGCAGTAATATTCTTAAGTAATTTCTTATGCGGCTTCGTCGCCTTTCCGGAGTTATCCGACAATGGGCTGGATTTATTTAATGTACCCTTGATGTAGGTATATTTTTGTACAAGCTTTCTATATTTTTAAGAAGAAAAATATACAACTGATACTTCAAGCTCTTTCTTTTTAATCTACAGGGTGAAATCGAAATCATTCGACAAAGTTTTAGGGTGAGTTCAGACCATGACAATGAACAACTTTCCCCAAGGAACATAGGCCCGGAAACGAAAAAAATTTTTCGACCTTTTCGATACTAAATGCGCGCTCGGATAGGCTCACTTTGTACTCGTATATGGGAGGTCGAAATTTTTTTTTCGTTTCCGAACCCATGTTCCTTAGGGAAAGTTGTTCATTTTCATGGTCTGAACTCACCCTAAAAATTTGTCGAATGATTTCGATATCACCTGTAGAATCATCATGACTAACAAGAATTTGTTTGTAAATATTTACCAACCAATTTTATTTATACTCTTGTTAAATACAAAGTGGTTTTCAATAAAATAACAAAATATTATTTTTAACCTAAACGTTTATCTGATAGTTATCATTGGAAGGTACAGTCAAAGACAGGTCAAGCTTGACACTCGCAATGCTACTCTAGCCCGTATGTCTGTTAAAATAAGAACGGTACTAAGACCAATGTGTCAGGCTTGATGTGCTCTTGACTGTACCAAACCATAAATATTAAGGTACTTAAATGCTGAAAACAGCATATTTAAATCGATGTACGATCAACAACAAATCAACTCATATTGTAGTATAAACTAGTCTCGTAGCACTATAAGCGTCAAGTTCCAGCTTATTATGTAAAGGTGCAACCGACGCTGTTACCTACTGTAAGAACCAATTATATTCGGCTTATTTCACTTATTTTTAGAGATCTGTATCATTTTTTGAATTTAAAATTATACTGTTTTTATTTATAATGAGGCTCGGCCGGTTATTTAAACTTGCACAATTTTACTTAACTGGCATTTTGAAACATGATCGAGGTTCGAATAATTACTATTTTCGGGTTCGCTCTTTTACCTTTGATTTTTAAAATAAATGTAAGTGTTTATTTTTTTTTCTTTCTCTTAGTAATTTACAAATAGTTGTATTAGACCGCATCGACGCCCAGATTTTACATTTCCTCTATGGCCGCTTTCAACCCTCAAACGGAAAACGTCAATGACATTTCATTGGCTTTTTTCCCAAAGCCCACTGATTCTACTTATAAAACAAGCAACTTTCCCACGAAAAATAATGTGTACTCGAAAATTATTTTTCGAGTACTTGTACAAAATTAGTCGACCTAAGGGGGAAAATAGGAAAAAATGATTTTTATGAAAGTAATTTAATGTTGAAGTATAATTTATACTTTGAATTTAAGCTTGGGGTAGAAAATAAAGAAATACCTGTTTGAGCATTTCTTGAAAATCATCCTCTAAAGAGGTGACATTCATTTCATGAAAATATTTATATTAATCAACTTAAATTCGTCTTTTAAGTAACAAAATATTCTATTTTAAGGGTTCCGTACCTCAAAAGAAAAAAACGGAACCCTTATAGGATCACTTTGTTGTCCGTCTGTCTGTCTGTCTGTCTGTCTGTCTGTCTGTCTGTCTGTCTGTCTGTCTGTCTGTCTGTCTGTCAAGACCCTTTATCTCACGAACGGGTAAAGGTATCAGGTTGAAATTAATACCATATATTAGGATCCATGAACCACACAAGATCTGAAAATTTCAATTTTTTACAACGACGCAATCAAAAGATATGGCATTTTATGTCCTCATCTCCATACATTTATTCAAAAATGAAAAACCTACAGGGTATTTCCCGTGGACCTAAAATTATGAAATTTGGCAAGAAGCTAGGTCTTACAGTACAAATAATGGGAAAAGTCTGAAATCATTAAATATTACAACTTTTCTCACAACTAATGGTAACCAATTGTGGTGAGCTCCCGTTTCAAGAACATTCATATAAGAGAGGGGTCAAGTTGGATGGTTTTTGAGGCGATTTTTGTTTTAGTTGTATTTAAAAACGGGAACACTTACAAACTTGAAAATTGGTATGTTTATAGGGCATAGGCTATAAAATAACAACAAATAATAAAATTTGGTCAAGCGCGTGTCGGACTCAAAAAATCTAGCACATTAACTTACTGAAATTTCAACTAATACAATTATGTTTATGTGGTGGTACGGAACCCTCAGTGCGCGAGTCCGACTCGCACTTGGCCGGTTTTTAATAATTCAAGGGCTACTGTTTGGCAGTTTAGTCAATGCTTGCTCTGCGCACATGTATAATCTGTGTCTGCAAAAAGTACCTATACCTAATACCATTTTTACAAATATTTGTGGTATTGTAATTAATATCAAAAGTACCGACTTCTACAATTAAAAAAATAATAATTAATGTAGTTCCTCAACGTAGGAAATACTAAGACAAGAAACACAACTTTGAACTATCGGGTGTACGTTGAAATGTAAGGAAAAAAAAAACCGGCCAAGTGCGAGTCGGACTCGCGCAACGAGGGTTCCGTACCACTACATAATCATAATTGTATTAGTTGAAACAGTAAGTTAATGTGCTAGATTTTTTGAGTCCGACGCGCGCTTGACCAAATTTTATTATTTGTTGTTATTTGATAGTATATGCACTATAAACATACCAATTTTCAAGTTTGTAAGTGTTCCCGTTTTTAAAATAGTACTACAACAAAAATCGCCTCCGCGACCATTCAACTTGACCCTTCTCTTATATGAATGTTTTTGAAACGGGAGCTCACCTCAACTGGTTACCATTAGTTGTGAGAAAAGTTGTAATATTTAATGATTTCAGACTTTTCCATTTATTTGTACTGTGAGAACTAGCTTCTTGCCAAATTTCATAATTTTAGGTCAACGGAAAGTACCCTGTAGGTTTTGCTTTTTTGCATAAATGTATGGGGATGAGGACAAAAAATGCCATATCTTTTGAATGCATCGTTGTAAAAAATTGAAATTTTCAGATCTTGTGTGGTTCATAGATTCTAATATATGGTATCAATTTCAACCTGATACCTTTACCCGTTCGTGAGATAAAGGGTCTTGACAGACAGACAGACAGACGGACAACAAAGTGATCCTATAAGGGTTCCGTTTTTTTCTTTCGAGGTACGGAACCCTAAAAGTAAGAAAATTATACATGTTTTTTTGCAAATTTGTTGAAAAACGTCGTAAAAAGCGCATGGGTTTTGGTCATCAGAAGACTCTCGGCTCTATTACACCCTCGCCTGCGGCATGGGTTGCAATTCTCGAGCCTTGGGTATAATCACCGAAATAGCGCAGCAGACCGCTACCAATGCTTGTTTTCATGAGTAGTTTTTATCACTCGGCCGGCTTTGTGAGCAAAACCAATGAAAATTCACGTTGCATTTTCAGTATTTCTACACTAAATAGATACAAGCTGTGGCTTCGATAGATTTTTTTTTTCTCGCAGTTTGTATTCAAATGTTTTATACAAAAATATTTATTCACTCGTAATGTTTTTTTTATTTTTACAAAAGTGTAACTGTACTTGGCAGCATCGTCTTATGCCATAGAGGAGCTGTACCAAAGCTAAGCGAACCAAAATTTTTGTTTTATTTTAGTGTTTGGATATAATTCCCGAACGCGCTTACGTATCATACACTAACCCTAAATATGCAAAGGATGTTATTGTAAACGTAAGACGATATAGCAGAAAAAGTACTTATTATATCAACATCCAAGGCGAAACACTACAAACATGGACCAACAATATCTCGGTATGTTTTCCGAAACACTACATTATAAGGGAGCTCCCTCCTGAATTCTAGCTTTTGCTGGAAAAATGTCGAGGGGAAGTACCATAGTCACCTCGCTTGTCAGCGTTACGGCTGGCACCATGGAGCGCGGTAGTAGGTGACCGCAGTAAGTAAGATGGTATGACGCACAGGAGGAGCTAGTTTATAACCCTTAGTCGCTTTTTACGACACCCACGGGTATGTATGGGTTGGTACTATTCTTTGGCGGCACCAAGTCACGTGGTACATTTACTGTGGTTGTCATGAATGACAATGATCATTGTACAAAGTTTGCTGTACAGAACATTTTAAATTATATTGGTATTGTTACAGCGATTGCGTGGTTATGATTATGAGATACCTAATTATGTACACATGGCCGCACGACGATGGAAACACTTTGACCTTAAGCGGGTCTCTGGTTACGGGCATTTGTAGCGTAGCGCTGGTTCAGTTTATACTGGTTTTGTTTCTGAATACTTGCTGCCATGCGTACACACGGCCGCACATCAGTAGAAACACTTTTGGACCTTATGGCGTGGTAATAGAGTTGAAAAAGTTTCTACCGACAAGCGGTTGACCGTACTACGCACCCAATTAGTAGTTCTTTATCTTTAGGGTAACACTCAATTACCTACACCGGTTCTTGAACGAACGTGTATGAAAGGGTTGATGAAAGAAGAAAAAAACCGGGCAAGTGCGAGTCGGACTCGCACACCGAGACTTCTTATGTAGCTATAGTATTTTAAGAATCTATAAAGTCCATTTTTAAGACCGCAAAACTGAATTTGTTTGTAAAGGTTTTTCGCGAATTTCTAAAAAAACTGTGCTTCTTGGAGAGATCGTTTTATTTTTCCTGTAATATTTACGTTAATATCTATCGACTATGATTAATTCAGATTTGTCCTTTCGCAAACTTCGGACATAAGGAGGGATTTATACTTGGTCCGAAGGGGATTTATATTTTTTTAGACATTTTTTATCATAACTTGAACTTCACAAACTTTTTTTTTATATTAAAATCTATTTTGGAATGTACAAGTAAAGACCTTTCATATGATACCAGTCTCAACCTAGTAACGACAATTTAAAACTTTGCCCCCCGAATTTGGGCCCCTTTTACAATAACAATAATAATTTTTAATTATTTTTTTCTTGCAATAAAGTTAGGCAATCATATTCTAAAACTATTCTAAATTTTAAGTCGATGGCATGAGTGGTTGCTGCGAGGGTTGCTGAGATAAACAGAGAAAGGCCGTCTTTCGGAACCCTAACAATTATTTAAAAATAGTACTAAATACTTGGAGCGGGGTCTGGTATCACACACTTACCTTACTTACCTTACATTGACCATGTGAAAGTGCCTTTAGTAAAAGTCTGTTTCAGGTTCAATTCACTTTTTACGAGTTTCTCCATAATGAGTACAAGCCGAGTTTCATCGAAATGAAATACAAGCTTTGTGACTTGATAAATAAGGATGTTTACGTCGGTCCTATACTAAGAGCGATAAACATTAAGTGTCCTTTGCCTGCAGTAAGTTACTAAGATTTTTGGAGTGTGTTTGTGGTTTTTAAAGTATACGAGTTTTGCTGTAAACGGGAGAACTGAGGAACTCTTTTGACTATTTTGTCTGTAACACGTACGTTTATTGGTGCCATAAAAATGTTAAAGTTTTGATAACATTTTGCAGAAACCGAACAGGCATTACACTGAAAAAAAAATTGCTGATTCAATCAAGATTTTGATAGTTTCAAACAAGCATCTTGACTCCATTTGAGCTTGCATAGACCTTATTGGATTGTATCAATTTGATTATTGAATTAAAGATCATAAATTTAAATTGACTAAGACGCTATATTGAATCTATCAATATCTTTTTTATAATGCCAAACAAGAGAAAATTTATCTTGATTGGTCCTCCGTTTTTAGGGTTCCGTACCTCAAAATAAAAAAAACGGAACCCTTATAGGATCACTTTGTTGTCCGTCTGTCTGTCTGTCTGTCTGTCAAGACCCTTTTTCTCACGAACGAGAAGAGGTATCAGGATGAAATTGATAACGAATATTAAAGTCCATAAACCACACAAGATCTGAGAATTTAAATTTTTTACAACGACGCAACGACGATTTATTTATTTATTTAATTTATTACTTCCCGTTGACCTAAAATTATGAAATTTGGCAAGAAGCTAGGGTCTCACAGTACAAATAAAGGTAAAAGTCTAAAATCATTAAATATTTCAATTTTTCTCACAACTAATAGTAACCAGTTAAGGTGAGCTCCCGTTTCAAGAACTTTTCTATAAAAGAGGGGTCAAGTCGGATGGTCGTGGAGTTTTTAAAATCAAAGTGCAAAAGCTTTTAATATATCATATGGTAGATAGGTACGGAACCCTTAGGGCGCGAGTCCGACTCGCACTTGGCCGGTTTTTTACTTTCGAGCAGAGCGAGAAAGGTATTGTATTCGTGAAAAAAAAAGATTTTCTAATTTTCTCAAAAATGTGTTCTATATCACTTATACATCATAAAAAACAAGTCTCCCAAAAATGTCCGTCCGTCGGTCGGTCGGTCGGTCGGTCGGTCCGTCGGTCGGTCGGTCTGTCCGTCACGCTTTGGCCTAGTGGCTAAACGAATGGTCCGATTGACACCATATTTTGAATTTAGGAGTTTTATGCAAATCCATCGAAGGGTTCTGAGTGGTTTCCTTCTGGCTCTCATTTTGAGGGTAGCTGTCATACAACGAAAATGAAAAATTGAAATTTTCTCAAAATTTACTTATAGAATCTTGATGAAACTTTGCATGACCAAGAATCACCATGCAAGGTATCTTACGGCAGTATCTACTTGTCTGTAAACGTTCATACAAGGGGTGTTCCCTTATTACGAAAATGTAAAAATGTGATTTACTCAAAATTGGTTTCATTGATCTTATTTTAATGTTCTACAATTTCTAGTATACAGGGTGTACTAAAAACTGAAAAGAGCTTGCTCAGTAGAATAAACTGAACAACTTTTCCTAAGAAGTATGTGTTGGGAAATTCTATGCAAGTATCTTACGGTAGTATCCAATGATCTGTAAAAATTCATATAAAGGCTGTTCCAGTTCTGCCAAAATTTAAGCATGCAATTTACCCGAAATCGGTTACTGTTAGTTTGTCTCAATGTTTGACAATTTGAATTCTGAATTGATCTGAATATTTCATTAGAACATTTTTTTGAAAGACTTAAATTTAAGTTTGTATTTCCCGTGTGGTGCCCGTGTGGTGCCGGCAAAGAATAGTACCAACTCATACATACCCGTGGGTGTCGTAAGAGCTCCTGTCCTGTAGTGGACGTTTCATGGGATGTTATGATGATTTCCATACTATATGTATAGCTTTACAAATATAAGTTTGCACTTGATACTTTTAATTGCCTATCGCGAGAAAGTAAGTGCAGTGCTGCTGTACCATTTATTCAGTGTACGTTTATAAACATAATGCCCTTATTGTAGTGACACACCTGTGGAAATTCCGTGTCGGAACAATCCGCGACGGATATTTCTGTCAAGTATGGCACACTAGAGCGGATTTATCGCGTCGAAACGATTCGCAACCACAAAACAAATTTCACAAGTGCCAAAACCTTGCTGTAAGTTTCGACGCGGATATTCCGCTTTACTATGTCAGCATTGACGAAATAATCCGGCGCGGAATTTCTGCAGGTGTGCTGTTACACAGGGTTACTTGTAAATTGACCCGATCCTGTTAAGGACTTATTGTGGAGAGTAAATGCAACAATTAGTTTTTCAATTACTTTTGAAAAAAAGAACGATTACAAAACACGAACGACTGATTGATCAAATATTTCGTGGCGAATTTCTAAAAGTCGTAGAACAAAAGTTCTTGCATTTAGCCTTCACAACAAGTCACCATCATCACAACATCCTAGGAAACCTCCACTGCAGGACAAGAGCTCCCTCCAAAATTCCAGCAAAAACGCTTGGTTATTATAGAGGAATTACCATATTCACCACGCTTTTAAGCGTTGCGGCTGGCGACCGCTGTGATTGGTGACCGAAGTATGTAAGATGATATAACGCACAGAAGGATGCTGCTAGCCATCCGCCAGTTCATAATCCCTTACATATCCCGTTCATAAACTCTTACGACACCCACGGGTAGAAAATGGATTGGCTACATACTTTGACGGCACAAAATGGGCCAATTTTACAAGTATGTATAATCTGGTTTAGTAATGTGGTTTATAGTCAATATCAAGGAGGTTGCAAAAGCAGCACTTTCTGCTAAGTAGTTATTCTTATATTACCTTTACCTTGTGATTAATACCTATTACGCAATTTCTTTATATTTTTAGGGAATACAACGCCTGCCAAACATAACTTTACTGTCAGTTCCAGCCATTGATGCCCTGCCTTACAAATGGCCGTTTGAGAAGGGAAAGATTCAGGTGGAGATACATACTTCCCCGGGTAGGGAATTGGTGGTCGACGCATATGGTATGGCTACGTTCAAGCAAGGGACAAAATCAAAAAATAAATCCTAATTTAGTGTAAAAAAAATATACACTACTCTAATCTGTATACAAAGCAATAATTATATTTATTTCCAATCAAATCAAATGTCAAATACTACATACTAAACCTTATTACTATAAGTGTCAAATAAATAACCCGTCTCTCGACACTCCCTGTATAAAATATTTATCACTATCACTAATCTGTATTAAATATTTTAATATCGTAAACTTTGTACTTCCATGAATACATGCACCAATATTTATGCCTTTATGGACCTTTTACGGTGGTAAAACGTCCCCATGCCTCGGAGAAACATTTTATTTAATTTTTTCATTCATTTAACTTCTAAATTGATGCTAAATATTCCTTCTATTCTAACGGAAAAACTACACTAATGTTTTGCCACATAGCCTTTTTTTGCCATAGAAAAATATCTTATCTAAGCGCACGGCAGTGCGCAGGCCAAGTTCCCGCAACAGGCCACTCGCATGCCGTGCACTATTTACACGAACCGTTTCGACCCACTTTTGAACCCCCTTTAGCTCACTACCTATTGCAAGTACAGAGATAAAACTGTACTTACATAATCACATACTAATACTGAAGCAATTTGCCAAATTTCATAGATATAGCTACAGTAGATCCTGAAATATGACCCCGTGAAAATAGCCAATTTTGGCACTTAATGACTGACTGACTGACTCACTCACTGACCGGTAATCAAAACCTCCAGGCCACTTCCAATTGTCCTAGCGTTATGAAATTTGGCATTTAGGTAGTCGTTAGGATAAAAGTAATGGAAAAATTCAAAAATTTGAAATTGGTCAAGTGCGAGTCGGGTTTTAGTCAAAATTATGTATAAAATGTTGGTAATTCTTCTCTAAGACCTGAAACTGAAATTTGGCATGAGGATAGTCGTTAGCATTAAAAAAACCGGCCAAGTGCGAGTCGGACTCGCGCACTGAGGGTTCCGTACCACCACATAAACATAATTGTATTAGTTGAAATTTCAGTAAGTTAATGTGCTAGATTTTTTGAGTCCGACACGCGCTTGACCAAATTTTATTATTTGTTGTTATTTTATAGCTTATGCACTATAAACAAACCAATTTTCAAGTTTGTAAGTAATCCCGTTTTTAAAATAGAACTAAAACAAAAATCGCCTCCTTGACCATCCAACTTGACCCCTCTCTTATATGAATGTTCTTGAAACGGGAGCTCACCACAATTGGTTATCATTAGTTGTGAGAAAAGTTGTAATATTTAATGATTTCAGACTTTTCCCATTATTTGTACTGTGAGACCTAGCTTCTTGCCAAATTTCATAATTTTAGGTCAACGGGAAGTACCCTGTAGGTTTTGCATTTTTGAATAAATGTATGGAGATGAGGACATAAAATGCAATATCTTTTGATTGCGTCGTTGTAAAAAATTTAAATTTTCAGATCTTGTGTGGTTCATGGATCCTAATATATGGTATTAATTTCAACCTGATCCCTTCACCCGTTCGTGAGATAAAGGGTCTTGACAGACAGACAGACAGACAGACAGACAGACAGACAGACAGACAGACAGATAGACAGACAGACAGACAGACAGACGGACAACAAAGTGATCCTATAAGGGTTCCGTTTTTTTCTTTTGAGGTACGGAACCCTAAAAGTATAGCAAAATTTGAAAATTGGAAATTGGTCAAGTGCGAGTCAGGATATAGTCATTACTATGCATAAAATTGTTGGTCATATTTCTGTGAGACCTACAAATCTGAAATTTGGCATCGGGCATTAAAGTAAAGGAAAAATTTGGAAAATGGAAAATGGTCAAGTGCGAGTCAGACTAAAATAATGTACCAAATATTAAAAAGGTAGTATTTCTAGAAGGTCAGACTTAGTCATGCATGAAAACAAGTACCTATGTTTTAACGAAACTATGAAAATACAAACAACGTTGCGATAGTTAGTATAAATATAATATAGCAAACTGAACAAAAAGAAATGAAATCAAATTTAGAAGTATTTCATTATTTTCAACGTACCAGCGTATTTTCACAGCTATACCATATTTCAAGTTGGGTGTATGGTAAAGTGAATTTCGGCCAGATGAACCGTTGACGTGAATAAGGTGGCGGATAGTGGCTGGATGCGGAAGGCGGAGGACTGGATGTGGTGGCGAGTTTTGGGAATGGAAAATGTTTACTAGTGGATCAGGCTGCTGATGAAGACGATTATGATCGATATTAAAGTGCATCTAAACTTGGCATTGGATCGGATTTCAACCCTTTTTTAGGCAAACAATTAGCCGATAGGAACTTGGCCCCCTTTTTAACAGTTATGTTTTTGGTGGGATTACTCCTACGGGAAACATTATCAGGACTAACGAAGTCGTGTTAAAATAAAGTGATTTATTTACAACTTATTTATTTTTTTCATTTTATATTGAAACAAAAAGGGAAAAGTATCGAATAAGTGGTCTGCTAATCCATCGGAACAACTGGAAAAAAAAGACCGGCCAAAAGCGAGTCGGACTCGCGCATTGAGGGTTCCGTTCCACTAAGGTAAAAAATCCCGTCTTAGTTATGGACGAGCAGTCACGCAGAAGTGTATTAAAAACGCGTGAGTCCAACACGCCCTTGACCAGTTTTTACTATTATTTGTTGTCATTCTATAGCATATGCACTATAAAGATACCAATGTTCACGCTTGTAAGTGTTCCCGTTTACGATAGAGCTAAATAATACAAAAGTCGAGCAAAAATTTTAACACTTTTTATTTGTATTTTTTTATTTTTATTTTTAGTATTTTTTGTTATTTTCACATAATCTGTTCAAATTTCAACTATTTAACTATTACAGTATATGAGATACAGGCCGCTAACAGACAGACAGACAGACATCGGGGTCATATTAATAGGGTCCCGTTTTGCGCCCTTTGGGTACGGAACCCTAAAAAAATTTCCTTGAATGATTGGTGAAAAAATTATTCTCTTTATAAAAATTACAGGTACTTTTTGCATTTCCTTTGTATTATATTATACAGGATTTTTAACTTTTCCCATATTTCTAAAAGTCAGTCGATCATTAAATATTTAGACAGTTTCGAGTAGTTGAACCTGAAGGATGAACTTAATCGTCGTGGGTATACGAGCCCCACCCACACCTGACGTTTTATTGTTATAATTTTACAAGTATAGGTATATTAAATTAATAAAGCACTTTTTGAAGCTATAAAAACGTACAATCAAAATGACAAAAGGAATATGTTTAACAATCCATGCGACCATTAAATGAGTGAATATGTGATGTTGGGTATTATTTACTAACATCATGCTCATATTATTTTTTGGCGACAGGTCACGCTTTCAATATCCACTGCTTGCTAAAAACGCGTCGTTATTGGGTAACAACAGGTTGATAAGAAACACATTGTACAAAGCCGAATCATAAAGTAGGCCGTGCGTGCTGCAGTGGTTTCTTGCTGCTGCTCTTCCGCTGACCGTAGCACGCACCCGAAGCGGTTAGATACTAGACTTGCTAGAAGTCTATAAATAAGAATTCTGTCAGTCATTGCATTTTGAACAACAAGAAGTCAGTATTTTATTTGGGGGGTTCCGTGAGTGGAAAAGACTACAGTGACATGACCCTCCCCTCCACTAGCTTTTTTTTTGTGTAGAAAGTAGTGTTGTACTAAAAGCAAGGTGACGGCCATGTTAACGGAGTATAACTCAACCATATTCATTTTGTTTGTAGTCGCCATTGACGTAAGAAAAACGCTGCGCTTCTAAACGCCCCCTGGCGTAGTTTCCAAAATCTTTGGTAGTCGCGGTTGGTACAATGAACCGCGGAGGTTGGTGACCGCAGAGAGCTGTTACAACGCACAGGAGGAAGGACAATGCTGCCCATCCTCCGATTCAAGATCACTTACAATTCGTCGCCTATTACGACACCCACGGGAAGAGATGGGGTGGTATTATTCTAAGCCGGTACCACACTCTGTCTTCACACTGTCACCACAAGGACTATCGTCTATCAGATAGTTGCATCACTTTATTATTTGTTGAAGCAGCAGAGTAACATACATAGGTATCTACATCGCCAAACTACATAAAGGCAGAAAATGAAATTAAGTATTATCTTTAAGTAGTGCGAAATAAAGATTATAAACAGTAAACAAGGTATCACCAAAAAAAAAACTGTAATCTGCTCATGAAACTGAACAACTCAGCCATTAGGACGTACCAAAGTAGGATAAAAAATAAAACTTTCCATAGACACAAGGAGGTGATAAAATACAAAAATTCAAGATTTCATGAAAAAGTGAAGTACTTGGAAGAAACCTCTTACAGACTAAAAGAAACCATTAAACTCATGGTAAGTATTAATTACGGCCACTTAGCAGGTTAAGCAACATCAAAGTAATGCAGCTGGAATGACAGCAGTGTGAGAGCAGGACGGAGCGATGCGCTACACATTGGAGTGACAGAGACACGTATCGATCCGACCTGTTCTCTCGCATAGTTTTTCCTGTTGTAATTTTAATCAAGCTATATCATTTAATACAAGGCGAAGATTTATACGTTTTGAAGGGAAACCAGAGGTGCCGGCAAAGAATAGTACCAACCCATACATACCCGTGGGTGTCGTAAGAGGCGACTAAGGGTTATAAACTGGAGGATGGGCAGCAGCATCCTCCTGTGTATCATACCATCTTACTTACCGCGGTCACCTACAACCGGCTAACAAGCGAGGTGACTATAGTACTTCCCCTCCACATTTTTCCAGTAAAAGCTAGAATTCTAGAGGGAGCTCCCTGTTCTTTATTGGACATTTCATGGGATGTTATGATGATGATGATATCATTTGGTTGGTAAGTAGGTTATTTTACAAGGCATCGGCAATGTATGTATGGTTCGTTAGATTACACGTTATTTAGATTCACGCACTGACCATAGAATTTCACTTTTCATGCCGATCATAACGTAGAGCTTTTAGGGGATGTAGGGGTACAATGAACAACAAAAGTGGATGATTCATAATTTCATAAATCTCAGTTATTGCTCGGATTCACTCCGGTTTATTCTGATAAAACACATTTGGATGAGTGTGTTGGATTAACTGATTAGTTTTTTTTTTGTTTTAGTCTATTCATTTTAGTACCTAGCGGTCCGCCCCGGCTTCCCACGGGTAGATATAGGTTCTTGTAAGCAACAAGAACCTATATCTATCCGTGCGAAGCCGGGGCGGGCCGGATCGCAAACGATAGTAGAATAGAATGAAAATGTATGGGATTGACATTAGCGAACGAAATGTTGCGTTGCGTGACAGCTAATGTCAATCCCATATATTTTTATTATATTCTATACGATAATAGAAAGCCACTTGTCTCAGGGCCGTGGTGGTCTAAATTGAAACTAAATTTATTTAGGTACATCGAATTGGTAGAGACGTTATGTTAAATCCACACGACTAACGACGCTGTCAACTGAACGGATATTGCAGTCATACTGTGACCCAATGGCAAGACCAACTATATTCCTGGGCCTAGAGTCAAGCGGCTTTCTATTATCTCAAACGCCAGTAGAATAGAATGAAAATGTATGGGATTGACATTAGCTAACGAAATGTCACGTGACAGCTAATGTCAAACCCATAGAGTTTTGTTCTATTCTATAGCGTTTGTGATAAGGTGTTTGTGATAACGTGAATTTTCATTGGTCTCGCTCCTAAAGTCCAGTGATTCTTCTAATGAAAACAAGGAACTATCCTGAAGAAAAAAAATTTTACTTGAAATAAATTTTCTACTCTATATTAATGGTCACGTGATCGACTCTTTTTGTAAGGAACTTTGAAAATTTATTTTCGAGTATTTTTCTTCGGAGAATTTGCTTGTTTATATGAGTAGAATCCTTGGGTTTCGTGAGCAAAACCAAATGTAAATTCACATTGTATATAGATAAGTGCCCTATGCTTTACTCACAGACATATAAAGGGGGTTACTACAGACTACTAGCCTTTTACCATCTTTGCATATTTTTTTATAAGCATTATAATATAATTCCAACTTATACGTCTTGAGTAAGCTGAAACTCAATGTGAATGGGGACTTAAGTAGAAGCCTACTCTAATGCGTCTCCTTTGTAGCCGGCTTGCGAGGAGCCACGAACGATCTCTAGACGAAATTATCCAAGCCGAGTAAGAAGCCCCAGTAATTTCACT
The DNA here is from genome assembly GCA_947532105.1 of Athrips mouffetella. Taxonomy (NCBI): domain Eukaryota; kingdom Metazoa; phylum Arthropoda; class Insecta; order Lepidoptera; family Gelechiidae; genus Athrips; species Athrips mouffetella. The sequence goes on along the minus strand of OX383965.1, from coordinate 19,197,672 downwards.
CTTATATTACCGACGTCTTACTTCTTGGGACTTTAAGAGGTCGTGCAGATACTACGGCGGAAATCCTGGCAAGAAATAAGTTGTCCTGGAATATCCGGTATCCGGCATTACAATTTGGTTGTCATCAAGGCTTGCAACCGGTATTTTGAAATCCTAAAATAGTTGCTTCTGAACAGGTTATGCAAAATTACTCCCTCTAACCTGCTTGGAGTCAAAACCAAGTTTATAGATACAACCGGGTTTTTTATATCGATTCTGTTAGAGCGGAATCGAAACTATAACGGTATTTTTACACGGAGCAAGATTAAAATTATTAAAATTATTTTTATTATATGATGTAACTAAAAATTTATACTTTTCGAAATTTTCCCTTAATTTGTGCTATAAGACGTTGCTTTGTACCAAATTTCCAGATTCTGATTTCACGGAAAGTATCCCTGTAGGTTTTGATTCCCTTGCGAGTGTCGAAAATCTCGAAAATTTGCGGCATAAACGGCTGTATCTTTTGATCGTGTTAGCTTAGAAGTTTGATTTTTTCACAGCTCCAAGAGACAGTACCTACAGACTAGAGTATTTAGTGTACAGCTTGATACGTCCACGCGTTCCCGAGAAAAAGCGTCGAAACAGACAGACAGACAGACAGACGGACAACAAAGTGATCCTATAAGGGTTCCGTTTTTACGGAACCCTACACTAAATGCCCAGCATGAGGTCATTTGAGTTATTTAACAAAAAATTACGTAAGATCCATTTTGACATTGTAAATGTCTTTTCGTACGCTCCAGTGTAGGCTCCGATTTCACGAAAAAGTGCAATCACCTTACATCTCGGAGAGTAGCGAAGATATGACATTCAATAAAGCGTAAACGCTCCAAAGACGCGTACGAGTGCAAAAAGAATAATTGGAGAAAGAAAAAAACGAAAAAGTTATGGCCGATAAAGTGAAAAAAAAAATTCCGATATTTTGATTATGGCGCTCGATACGTTGTAAACGATGAATGATATCAAAAATTTGAGAAAAATTCCTTTGAACAATTTAGTCAGCTAAAATTTGAGGCTAAACAAAGACGATCGGGTTAAGGGTTTGCTCTGTACCACAACCTTTTTCAAAAAAGTCAAAGAGTCAGAACGATATTTTTTGAATTCTGTAGATTCATTTTCAATGTGCTCGATAGTCGTGTGAGGCACGAAATCTGTGAATATTTTCGTTTATTGCAACGCTTACCAACACATTTTGCAGCCATGACACTAAAGCCAGATTATATTTGACGGACAGAATAATATTGTTTTACAAATTTGTTTTTTCTGGCAGTTTTACCGGATTGCTTTTGACAAAGCTGCAAAATGTGTTGGTAAGCGTCGAAATAACGAAAAAAATGAATCTAAATTTATGACTTCCCATTTTGTTTATCGTTGGTCTAAGCTTCCCATACAACCTCATCACGTCCTTTTAACGACAGTATACATACACATCCTGTCTTTTTAAAATAGAATTTTATTTATTTTTTAAGACTTAAAATCACAACTAAAACCCACTAAAATATACTTAAGCTTTGTAGAAGTGCACATAATTTAAAACGTTATTTTCATCACCGAGCCAAATTAAGTAGAGTACTTGTTGAAAGCAAACAATTTTAAAAGCATCGCTGGAACTTCAATCGTTTGATGTGCTACGGTTTCTCGATATTGCAGTATTATTTTCCACACACACCTATGTAGTTTTAGTACGAGAGGGAACTGTAAGAACCTCAAAAACATAAGACATGGTATTTCTGACAAAGGTAAGCAAGAAGCACACAAAAATCTCAGGTTGCCTCATCCTACTTAGGTAATTTTTAGATTCAGGCAGATTGTTGAAAAGAGTTACAAATCTTAGCTTAAACACGGCCACCAAGATATTTTATTAATAATGTTAATCATCATCATGATGACATCCCATGAAACGTCCACTACAGGACAGGAAACTCCCTCCAAAATTCGAGCTTTTGCTGAAACAATGTGAAGGGGAAGTACCATAGTCACCACGCTTGTGAGCGTTACGGCTGGTACCATGGACCGCGGTTGTTGGTGACCGCAGAATTTAAGATGATACGATACACAGACGAATGCTGCTGCACATCCTTATGCTTGATTAACCCGTAGTCTCCTCTTACGACACCCTCGGGTAGGGATGGGTTGGTACTATTCTTTTCCGGTACCACACGGGGCATAACGTTAATAGAACTATTGAAAGATGCTCATTTCATGAAATAGACTTTGAAAGTGTGGTAACGTAAGGTTTTTGCAGTCTACTCTCGTAGTAGCCCTAATACTAAGTTAATTTTCTACCTCTGTATTTCTGAATAACCTAATTAAGACCCTGTCATCTACACTCATGTGGTACACAGTAGGCCCCTAACTACTTATGTCGGGCCCTGAATACCTCATAATCTGCTTGCTTTTTCAGTTATTTACGCCGTTTCGCAAAAAAATGGAGACGTGCTTGGGCTACAGAATTATCTCAGTTGTGGCATTTAGAATTGTAACTAACTATAGGACTCGCTTCTCTTCTGTTTAGAATTAACGTAGTGCTAATGTGCTTAGTGCTTTTTAGGGTTCCGTACCTCAAAATAAAAAACGGAACCCTTATAGGATCACTTTGTTGTCCGTCTGTCTGTCTGTATGTCAAGACCATTTTTCTCACGAACGAGAAGAGGTATCAGGTTGAAATTGATAACGAATATTAAGGTCTATAAACCACACAAGATCTGAAAATTTCAATTTTTTACAACGACGTAATCAAAAGATATGGCTTTTTATGTCCCCATCTCCACACATTTATGCAAAAAAGGAAAACCTACAGGGTACTTCCCGTTGACCTAAAATTATGAAATTTGGCAAGAAGCTAGGTCTCACAGTACAAATAAAGGGAAAAGTCTAAAATCACTAAACATTTCAATTTTTCTCACAACTAATAGTATCCAATTAAGGTGAGCTCCCGTTTCAAGAACTTTTCTATGAAAGAGGGGTCAAGTTGGATGGTCGCGGAGTTTTTAAAATCAAAGAGCAAAAGCTTTTATTATATCATATGGTAGACAGGTACGGAACCTTTAGGGCGCGAGTCCGACTCGCACTTGGCCGGTTTTTTTCTTTTAGAATTTCACCTCAATGGTGTTGTGTTCGATATGTGTCTAGTTAAATATATTTTTTATAATAAAGTCCGTGTGGTACATGCTAAGAAGTATACCAATCCGTCTTCCCGTGCTGGGTGCATAAATGGCGACTTAGGCATTTTGAACCGGAGTACGGGCAGTCATCCTACTTATCATACTTAATTCTGCGGTCACCAACAACAGTGGTCCATAGTGACTATACGGTACATCCCCTCTAAAACATAAGTAGTCACCTCTCTAAGTTATATGACAGCTCTTTTTAGGTTTCCGTAGTCAACAAGGAACCCTTATAGTTTCGTCATGTCCGTCGTCTATCTGTGTCCGCGGCTTAGCTAAGTGACCCTTAGTACCTACTAGAAAAGTTTAACTTGGTATGGATACACATATTAATCACGCCGACTCTCGTATAACAAAATCTTCAAAAAAAATTTAACCTCCCCTATATAGTATAGTGGGGACGAAACATGTTTTCTCGTCAACCCCATAATGAGGGTTGTCGTTAGATAGAACTTTCAAAAATATTGTGAGTTTGCAAAGATCACGTTGCCATTTATGGATTCGTTTGTGAAATATTTAGTTTAGAAGCGCAAATTGTTAGAGTCAAGTGTTCCCCCCCTCCTTCCCTGCCAGCTAAACTGTTGTTACTAGTAGCAAATAAAATTAAAGGGTGTTAATTAAACAGACTTCTCGTTATAATAGCATTATTGCCTTCTAAATTACTAAGTCAGCCACAAACAACGTGCAACTACTAAAATACTATCTTAGCCACTAATTTCTTACTGGCACTCGCCGGCCGCTGCCGCGGCACGCTCGCTTCGCCCGCTCGGCTCGTGCGTTGTGGTCGCAAGACAACCTACCCCATCCTAACCGATCCCGAGCAGGGATATCTAACGAACCTAAAATTTTTTGATGCGCAATCATTTATTTTGATGGGCATATTATAATATCTCATAATTAAATTAAAAGGAAACCTATTACAGCTAAGTACGCTTTACAGGTTAAGGAGTAACAGTCGGAAAACTGAAAATAATAGAAATATAAATAGCAATCAGGCGCTGGGCTTCTCTGGGCGTTAGGACGGAAAAAGTTAATAAAGAAATCGAAACAAAAATAATAACTCCTAAAGTAACTTTACTACGGAACCCTACATTGCGTGTGGTCCGACACGCACTTGGCTGGTTTTAAAATTCTATGACAGGCTATGACTCTGTTCTATACTGCCATGCAGGAATCGATATTTTACAAAAGGAGGCTTATTTTAAACGGCTTATTGATTTTGTACGTTAAGTTAATCTTTAAAAAAAAACTTAAAATGGGTGTTTGTGAAGTCAGTAAATAAGCGAGAAAGTTCTTAAAGAAGCGAAATTTTAGAAGAGGTACTCAACACGTCAAACAGGGTTTAGACCACTCTCCTTAAAAAAAATGCAAATTTTTATTCCACTCTCAGGATTATAAGTCCCAACCAGGCTACGACAAAATTTTCTCGCAAAATTATGCTTATCGTAAAAAAGGACGAAAAATAGTCCTTTTTAACAGATTTACAACGGGATGAAAATGTTTCCAAGGACGCGAGATTTTCTTAACTTTTGCGAAAAATTTGGTAGAATTCTTAATTTTTTAAGAAATCTGTGACGGACGAAACTCAATTCGTACGTTAAAAATAAGTTATAATAAATGTTACAAATAAACTGTTTGAAATCAAATCATGCTCGTCCCAAATTCTTGAATATTACCGTATGATTTACGACATTTAAAAAATTATAAAACAGCCTTGAGTACGCTGCTTGAGTGATAAACTACTAAAAAGTTAGGTAACATTTGATTTTTTTTTAAACATTTAGTAGTATTTAATAGTTTTCGATTGTTACTTACTTAACGTTTATATTAGGGGGCACGGCAGTGCCCCCACCAAGTCGAGAAAAAAAAAAGCGGCTCGGCAGTACCATCCTTTTCTCGAAGCAGTTCAGGCCATTTTCGACGCCCCTATAACTTCGTTATGGATAAAACTAGAAGCCTGAATTTTCAGTAACCAAGCAGGCATTGTATAAACACGGTATATTTCAAATTTCATGCAATTTGTACCCGTGGTTTAAGAGTTATAACTACCCAAAGTTTCTTAATTTTGTCACTGACTGACTGACCGATCATCAAAACTCTAAGGCACTTCTAGCAGACATAGAAGCTTCAAATTTAGAATAGGGTCATTGTTTACTGGTATAAATCAAGGAAAAACTATAATATTTTTAAATTTTCGTCCAGTTTTCTAGTTTCACCAACTACATAAATAACTTTGTATTCCCTTATAAATATATAGGATAACAAAGTTACATTTGCAGTAAATAAAGCAGTGTACGTGAATATGTATCATCATCATCATATCAGCCGAAAGACGTCCACTGCTGGACATAGGCCTCCCCTAAAGAACTCCATGACGACCGGTCCTGCGCTGCTCGCATCCAGCGGCTTCCCGCGACCTTGACCAGATCGTCGGTCATATGTATAATATAATGGAATTATAGGTGTAGATAGGTACCTAGATATAATTATGTTCAAAAGTAACTTGTCAAATGGTCAACGGAATGAAAAAGCAAGAATGGGACATGTCTTATGAAGTTGTACCAAAATCCCGCAATGTACCTATTAAGTAGACTAAATTATCCTAAATTTCCATGAAAGAAAGAACACTTATAACCATAACCGCGGCCGTCACGGAAAGGCAGCCACTTTCTTCCAGGCAACCTTTGGGTTTTACTGCGATATCGCAGGCATACACACAAACCTCGTTTTATTTAACTTACGAAAATTGTGTCAGTTAGTATGGGTATAAAAATGTCAATAAATTCAAGTTAATCCGTTGTTTGCCCGTGCAGGCAAAGAATAGTACAAACCCATCTCTACCCATGGGTTTCGTAAGACACAACTAAAGGTTAATGAACCTAAGGATAGGCAGCAGCATTCTTCTGTGTATCGTATTATCATATCATCTTACATTCTGTGGTCACCAGCAACCGCGGTCCATGGTGCCAGCCGTAACAAGCGTGGTGACTATGGTACTTCCCCTTTACATTGTTTCAGCAAAAGCTGGAATTTTGAATCGAGTTCCCTGTCCTGTAGTGGACGTTTCATGGGATGTTATGATGAATCCTTTGTTAAGCTTGATGTTACAATAAATTTTCTGTTTGGTACATTGACAGTATTTATAGTGAATGAGAGAGATAACAATTTTGATAAGGATTAACTTTAACAGAATTTTAACTTTGTCAGAAGAAGCATGAAAGTAGAATTAATGCAGTGGAAATGAGAGCGCTAAGGAGTATGATTGGTGTTAAATTGAGGGACAGGATTAGAAATAGTGTGATAAGAGAACGGTGTGGCGTAAAAGAAGACGTAGTGACCAAAATCGAGAAAGGGATGCTGAGATGGTTTGGTCATGTGGAGAGGATGAATGAACGAAGATTGACGAAAGAGATCTACCAGGCGAGAGTGAATGGAAACGTTGGAAGGGGAAGGCCTAGGCGAACGTACCAGGACCAAATTCAGGACGTTCTGAATAAAGGCCAGGTTAAAAGTACCCTAAAACGACGAGCATGTATGAAAGGATTGATGAAAGTACAGGAAGCAAGGGAAGTATGTTAAGATCGTAGCAGGTGGAGGACTGTGGCACAGTAAATATATAAGCTAAAGCAGTATGGAAACTCCTAACAAACGTCCAAAACTGGCGCACTCACACATGCACACACCGCTACAGGAAAATAAGCAGTTTTCGCGCTGAAGTAAGTCGTGGGTGCCAAAACCATAATACAAACAAATAGGTACATAATAGGGTCCCTATAAGTATGTCCCTGTAATTGTGCGATAAAAGGCGACTAAGTATCTTAATCTGCCCTTGTGTCATAAAAGGCGACTAAGTGATTTAACCTTCTGACTTAACATTTTATGCAAGACTGTCTGCTAAATTTAATTTTCTGTGTAACTTTCCTTAAAGGAACCTAGGTCGAAAGACGAAAAAAAAATGCCCCCCCCCCCCCATATTAAACGCGCTATCGACTGACGCAGAATGTTATTTCGTATTTCGACTTCTTACGGAAAGTTGTTTATTAGTTTTACGGTTCAAAAACATGCTGAAAGAAACAAAGTTGATAAAGCACCCAATATTTGAGTTCATCATACTATTCTTATTTCAAAAATTCTGGGTTACAGCCCTGAAGCTCCGACGCAGAATAGTTCTTTTTTCAAAAAAAGGCCCGAGTTTCCATACTGCTTTAGCTTATATATTTACTGTGACTGTGGTCTCTGCCTACCCCGACGGGAAAGAGGCGTGATGTTATGTATGTATGTATTAACTTTAACAGATGTTTGACGAGTGCGGCCCTAAATACTAAGAATAATGACCTCCTTGCTTCGCTCGGTCTAAATCTTGTCTAAATATTACTAACTAATGACAAAAGAGAAATATTTTAAAATAATGAAAACGGCGCGCGCAGAGGTGAATGTTCCCGAGCGAGTGACAGCCGCGCTCATAGGCGCGAGTTGGGCGCGAGCGTCCTCTTGCTGTTCGGATGTGCCTAGAAATCTTACCTATAACTTTGCGATTTTCGTTCATACTTTCAATGGCTATATTAGTTTGATGACTGAAAGGCTTACTCATTGGTTTACTGATTGTTTGGGTAATTTTAAAATATATTAGTACGTTTTAAATACTAGTAGTAGTAGTCTTGTAGGTTTCGGGGATCTCTTACAGCTTCCGCCGGTAAGAGAAAAGTCACCTTTTGAAAAACTATCAACTGCTGAAACTAACAAGTTGTTAGGTTCCCTCAGTATGCCGAATCTGTGGATTGAACTGTTCATATACGATGAACTTACAATTAACATGCGACAGGTCAATGATTCTGACTTTGTTGAAATGCTAAATAGAATAAGATTAGGTATGACTACACAAAAAGACCGCCACCTACTGTCGGCTAGATTAATAACTCTCACATCCGATTCAAATGAAAATAGATTAATTGAAATAATTGAACACCTCTCGAAACTTCCTGATGATACCGTTTGCTTATTACCAACAAAAAACATGTGTCAACAATTAAATACTGCAATGCTTAGATCTGTCCCACATCCTGAAATAAAACTTACAGCTGTAGATAGCATAGATTGCCCCAGATACCTAACAAAAAGAGCTCGTGAATGCATAAAAATATAAGACGACTATCCATCAGTGAATTATAAAAATAGGATCAAAAGTCATGTTAAGGAGAAATATTGACGTGAGTCTTGGTTTAGTTAATGGTTCTATCGGTATAGTGCAAAGAGTAAAGGTTGATCCGGAAAATACAAAAATAATTAAGAAAATATATAACATTTAATAAAGAACATGTTTACGAGCTTGGTCCGGTCAAAACTAAATTTGAAATTATTATCAGAGCTTATGTTCATCGCGAACAGTTTCCCATATGTATAGCCTATGCTATAACAATACACAAAAGTCAGGGCCTAAGTCTAAATAATGCACTGATGGATATCGGTTCTGCAGTATTCACATCCGGTTAAGCTTATGTGGCACTTTCGAGAGTTACAAGTCTGGGCGTCGACTTTAAAAGTATTAAAGCGCAGGAATCCTCTATTTGTGAATACAATAGACTAAGAAGCATTTACCGTTCTGACTTGTCAACAATTGTTACATCAAAGCCTCTAAGAAATAGCCATAGAGACAGAATGTGGGCTTTGAGGAAAACTGTAGCTGAAGCTCAAGAAGTAGTACCGGAAAAGAAAAAGAGGAAGACTACCTACAAAAATAAGAAAAGCGCATAAGACAGCCTACCGAAACCTACTCTAGGTTTTAAGAAAATCGGTTGTTGGTATTTAAGGAGTAGAACGTACCGGAGAGAAAAAAAAAATAGGACTATCTACAAAAAGAAATGAGATGCCATCAAAAACATAACTTGTAAAAAAAAACCAAGTCTCGCAACTCAGTTCTTCTACCGTAAAAAGTTGAGAGATCCATGTAATACCAAGTCCGTTAATTTATTCAGTCCCTACTTAAGAATGCTTCTGTCTTAAGTTATTACGTAATTAGCTAACCTAACAACATCTTATAGTGACCATATCAATATCAAAAATCTTTTATGTTTTTTATAAATAGATTGACTTGGCCATCGCATGGAAACACAATGTATCTCACAAATAATACATATTATATTAAATTAGATTGTTTAGTGCGATTGCCAAGTCAATCTATTTATTAAAAACATAAAAGATTTTTGATATTGATATGGTCACTATAAGATGTTGTTAGGTTAGCTAATTACGTAATAACTTAAGACAGAAGGATTCTTAAGTAGGGACTGAATAAATTAACGGACTTGGTATTACATACATCTCAACTTTTTACGGTAGAAGAACTTAGTTGCGAGACTTGGTTTTTTTTTTACAAGTTATGTTTTTGATGGCTATTATTTACAATAATTTACGTTTTATGAAAATATAAGGGCTTAGTTTTTATTTTGGTGAACTGAATATAGCTGCCATTATTACCTTCTGTCTGGTTGCCATGATTGGCAGCAGACTTGACAGTATAATGGCCTAGTGCCCTGCTTTCAGCTGCATAGATCACAGGTTCGATTCCCACTTGGGCTGCCTGTCCATTGACGCGGAGCGAGGCAGCGGAGCGGAGCGAGCGAGTATAATTGCGGACTGTGCGGAGCTAGCCCGAGTTCTTTTTTTAGTTCTTCTTATTCACGCGAAGAGTCATTTGAGCGGAGAGCGGCGTGCGGTCAGTTCAGTTATACGCGAAATGTTACGGAAAATACTACCTACCTCGCATTTTTTTTATTTGCGCATCTGAGCTTTGAGTATTATAATCATATTACGTAGTTACGAGTACATATAGTTCTGTGAATTACAATGTTATACTTACTTTAATCAACAGTACAAAGAAAAACATTGTAAGTCTGAGATACAATTGTCAATATTTAAAAAAATATGTGTAAGTTTGTAGGAATAACATTGTACGTCTGAGTTACAATAAAAATTAAGAGCAATCAAGCAAACTATAATAATAAGTCCCAATTTGTGCACTCGTATAACATGAAAATATTGTAGGTATATCTAGACTTTGTCATATAAGATGCATAGCGTGTAACGGAATGGTGTTATAATACTGAAGGGTGTGAATCAGCCCATGAAACTGAACAACATTTCCCTTTTTCCTTGGAACATAGGTCGAAATACGAAAATCCAAGTTTGACCTCCCATACAAAATGCGCTATCAGCTGATGCAGGTCAAAAATTGATTTGTTCCGTGACCTTTGTTTCTTAGGAAAACTTGTTCAGTAAACGCTATACTAGTAGAATAAAACAAAAATGTATGGGATTGACATTAGCACACAATATTTATAAATTTATGTCAATCTCATACATTTTTATTCTATTTTACTGGCGTTTACAGTCATAAAAAGCCACTTGCCTCTAGGCCCTGGTCTTCCCACTTCCCATACAAGGAAGGCCAAAAAGTTCTTATAATAGGTCTTTACCTATGAAATTGTCGAAATTTTCTTACAGATTAATGAGATCATAATTCCTAGAATTCTAATGCATTTTTTTTCATTTGTCTTATATTTGAAAGTTGACTTCAAGGTTATTAATTTACGCATAAAATAAAGTTTTTATTTTTAGTTTGATATATAAAATTAAAGGATCGAAAATTGTTTTTCATCGAATTTTTGATCGAAAAATGCCGTCCGATTTCATCATTAGATTTGTTATATTTTTTTACAGATAATATTATAATATTTTTCGAAAATTAAATTTAAGCTTCTGTTAGCTTAATGTCTTCCCAATAATGCTCAAAAAAATAAAAATAATTGGATTTATAATTTTTAAGAAAAATGCAAAAATGTTAGTAATGAAAATTGAGTTTACCTAAAATTCGCCATACAAAACGGCAATTTCATAGGTAAATACCATGTTTTTTTGGGAAAATTGTTTGTAATCAGGAGTAACTAGAACTAATTAAAAGTCATTTTATATGGAGCAGCCACCATCAGACAATAGTTTTCTTTGCATCCTTTTTATGACGTGGATACGTCTATGCTTTCGTTTGGGGGGTTTTTTCATGCAAAGTGGATACAGGCCCTCTAGCGGCAACAATTGGTACTACATCGAGCTTTGGATGTCTCACAGGGTGAGTAGAGTAGGATGGGGATGAGGGGGGGTAGTTGAGGGGCGGGGGTGAGGGTGTGAGTGGACGTGGGTGGGAGCATGAAGGACTGTACTATCAACACATTCCAAATACCATAAAAAAATATAGAGAAACCAAACCTATTTATAAAACAGTTAAAACAACAGGCAAATGTTTTTACAATCTTAAAGAGTTTTTTGGTGATAAATAAAATTAAATATATAAATGTTCAACATCTCTTTACAGAATTACATCTTTTCAATAAGATATTTATCATCTCAGAGTTTATATTTATTAAAGTTAGAACTTGTGTCAAATGTTGTATCCTTTTGTGTTAAATGTTATATGTTGTGTTAAATGTTAAACATTATTATTAAGTATCAGTAGCTAACTCTTCTATGTTGCTGTGCCCTTACAGGGCGTCACATGAAAACCTGTATGTTAAATTTGCCATCTTTTTAATTGTAATGTGGCTTGCAATAAACGATCTTGAATCTTTGATCTTAAATATTGAATCAACAAAGTTGGCGCCTGATCACTTTCGAAACCTTGTTGCTTGCACGTGATTCATTCATTCATTTATTAATTGCCTCCATGAGTACAAATGCGTCTTAATGCTAGTGTAAAGTTCTACATGAAACCCTGTTTGGGCATTATGCAATATTAGTTAGGTGCTTAAAATTAACATATTATCATTATTTCATTTGATGATCTTGGCCCGCCCCGCCCTTACCAATAACAGACGACAACGGTTAATTTTATTAGTTCTTATGACTAGTTAATAGAATCAGGCGTTACTTTGCGGAAGTCCATCTCAAAGAAATGAAACAAATATATAGCCACCTTCCGCAACAATGATGGATGCTATGTACTCACTGTGCACCGCCCGCCCGCCCGCAAATAAATGCGCATGCGCAGGCAACTGCAACACAGCAACCACCCAAAAACACTCTACACGTGTTTCGCCTCTACACGAGGCATCCTCAGGAGATGTTAGACCGACCAGTGCCAAACACCGAGTCAGGATGCCTCGTGTAGAGGCGAAACACGTGTAGAGTGTTTTTGGGTGGTTGCTGTGTTGCAGTTGCCTGCGCATGCGCATTTATTTGCGGGCGGGCGGGCGGTGCACAGTGAGTACATAGCATCCATCATTGTTGCGGAAGGTGGCTATATATTTGTTTCATTTCTTTTAGTTCTTATGACATTTCTGGGTTCTTCGGGGTCATATCATATCACATAGGGTCTATAGGGTACATGTTGGTCAGTTACAACTTGCACTTAGCGGAAAAAAACTAGCAAGGCGGAGCCAGCGGAGGTTACCGCGAGCCACTACTGCACACGAAACTAAACCTAGAGGTGGTCAGGCGCCAACTTTGTTGATGGTACCTTACCTGCTATACCTACATATCCACGTAAAATTTAGGACCGTATCAAGGATACAGCCAACCACGGATTTTTAGTATTTTGATTTTTTTAGCATGGCTCTGTTGCCTTGGAACTTTATCTATTTAGAGTGAGATTTGCATACAAAAAGCCTTTTTTTACTGCCTACAGTGATCGACAAAGAATATTGCCCATGCTAACGATGCCAGATGTCGGTTCAATAAACCCGAGCCATACTCAAATTGCTTTGGATTATTGGAGCTGGAAAAGACAGCCTAGTGGAAGAGTCCATAATATGCCTGGTATGTTAGCAAAATATGTACGAAGTGGTAGGGGTATTGTGTAAAGCCCGTATGGGAAAATTCTAGCATCTTGTTTATGTCGCAAAGCAGCAGTGCTCAGGATAAAAGAGCCAGTGACATTAACGACAGATGTGACATTAACGACAGGTGTGACATTAACGACAGATGTGACATTCCTACTCACGTTCCTACTTATATCGTAAGTATAGCAAAGTGCTGTCCTATTGGAGTTAAAGTCGCTACAAGTAAGACAGTATGTGTAATGGGCGATGGAGATCACTTACAGCCAGGTGACTTGCTCGTTTGCTCGCTTGCGGCATAAAAAAACCAACATCATATTAGTCAACACTTATTTCTTTCTTACTTTCGAGTAATGAAACGCTTGTGGCCTAGTAGAAGCGGCTCTTTCTTTCCGATCATGAAAGTTAAGCAACGTTGGCCGTAGTCTGATCACGAATGGGTGCCCGATGGGGGACATAACTAGAGCTTTTCCTTGTTTCGAAAGGCACTTCAAGACGTTGGTCTCGGTTACTGTCATTGTCGGTAGTTGGTAAGCCAAGTCCCTTCCGACGCAGAGTACCAAAAACGCAAACTACCTGATACGCAGGTTTTTCAATCGCAAATAACCAGGCACGCCAATGCAAAGCTCTATTAGCTGAGGTCATATTGCGGCTTTATAACTCTAACGCCATCCAGTTGAACTTTCAAAAGGTGATTGAAAACTCCCTATTGAGCCGAGCAACCTTTCTGTCAAATCAAATATTTTACAATACGAAACTTTTTGTTGAGTATTTTCTAACTAGTGGTTCTAAGCCGTACCACTTCTAGTAATTTACATCGTCGGCTAGACCCTCCCTAAATTACCTTATTCATTTAACGCCAACACCGTGTAGCAGATGCGAATTTATTTGATTTTTTCAACATAAACCTCTGCGTAAGCTCGCCTGATGACGTATTTGAAACGTTTTGTGATGGTGCGAATACCGTAAAACGTTTATATCGTACCGGTATTAAATTGTGGTACATCAATAAATTTTCCCTGTATTCTATCTTTATTAAAATAGCGGTCGTTGTCTTTAATATGTTAACTGATAAAAGGGAGTTTGCCTCCACCTTTTGAACTGATACTGAATAGTCACTGGCATAGCGCCCAGATGCAATTGAAAGATTAAGTTTAAGTAAAAATGTCTCGATTGTTTACTAAGCTTTACAAAATAAATAATCAACGTACACACCATCGACACCTAAAAAAAGTCTTGGAAAATTCCCTATAGGGAATATGCATAATTTTCTTTAGTCGCATTTACTAACAAAATTTGAAAATACCATAGTAGAGACGACAAAAAGTTAAATCAAAATTTAAATCGACTAAGAAATACGGCCGATATAAGCATTAAAAGCTATTAATTACGCGCTGATTAGACAGAGAGATCCGACATGGAAAGTGACGTCACATGCCACTACGGCCATATAAACTCCGTGTTAAATTTCGTTTTGCTAGAAAGAGACAGAAACAAACCTTCGATGGCTTATATCTTTTTTAATTTCATAGTTATACAAAAAAATTGTTTTACTAAACTGTTTATTACATGTATGAGGTTAAAAATTTTTAGATAAAAAAAATCATGCATATTCCCTATTGCCAAGTTTTCAAGATATTGCATTCTTGTCTAAAGAATCCGTATTACTTAAGGTTGGCCGTTCGTCCACGTCATTACTATCTACTTAGTAGCTCTAACTCTATTCCGTTTTTTTCGGTAGCACCGTGAGATAATGGTCACGTTTCGTGGCCTTCGCGACTCGCGACCAACATGTCACGTCGCTAATAACTAATACCTAACGCGTTACGAAGCTTTTATTGATTGGTATTCTTTGGTAATTATAGTTAAGTAATAACTAGTTATAAATACTTTCTCTTGGACAAGCAGCAGGATAAATAAAATGACTCACAATGAACATTATCATAAAGTGCTTGACCTTACTTAACCCGCAGTCCGGTAACTTCCTTTGATAAAAGTAAGAGATGAACAACAGTATGTTTTTCTTTTCAATCGAAAAAGGAGGATTTCTTATTTAGAATCTCCTCTATAAATTTTATTTATAATGTCGGAGTGATATAATAAAGTTAAAATGTGAGATTTCCTATTAAACTGACTTGTGTGCTTAAATGTTTAACCATTTGAATTCCGAATTGATGTGTATATTTTATTACAACTTTTTTTGAAAACCTAAATTAAAGTTTGTCTTTCCATACTATGTGTATGACATTACAAATTTAAGTTTGCGGTTGATAGTTTTACTTGCGTATCACGAGAAAGTTAGTGCAGTGCTGCTGTACCATTTATTTTTTTGAGGTACGGAAACCCCTCAAAACGAATGTTCAATTCAGCTGACCGTCATATTCAGCTGCTAACAAACGCCTCCTTTCAACTCTTCACAATCCTGTTTAAATGTTATTAGTTCTGGCAGAGACAGTCGCTTGTAACTATATAGCAAAAGATATGCATGTACTCATGATACTGAACAACTTTTCCTTAGGAACATAGGACGAAATACGAAAAACCAAATTTGACCTCCCATACAAAATGCGCTATCATCTGATGCAATTTCTATGGCAGGTCAAAACTTGATTTTCGTATTTCGACCTATGTTCTTTGGGGAAAATTGTTCAGTATCATGAGTACATGCATACCTTTTACTATCAAGAACTAATTAAAAGTCACTTTATTTTTTAAATGAATACAAAGTAAATAAAAGAACATACTGTAAAGTCGGTTATCAAATGTCTGTTAATGAACTTAGACACTGTACTTAATTGCACTACAGTCTGCTTAGTATCGAGCACGATTCAACATGTTGAAACTACTTTTAATATTTACTGGTAAGTAAACCTACATCATAAACAGTTAGTACGTTCTATTTGTTGGCGCCAGCTAAGAGTAGTACCAGTCGTACAGTCGTAAGAAGCGACTAAGGCATTTGAATCGGAGGATAGGCAGCAGATAGCAGCGCACCTTCTGAGTATAATACCATCATACATACTGTGGTTACCAACAACCAATGTCAATTTCTGCCACTCGCAACGATGCGTGATGACAACGGTACAGTCAATGGCAAAAATATATATACCTAAGTCTAACGTTAACAATAATATGTATTCATCAAAAGAGGCACAAATTTGTACATATCCAATTGCCATTTATTATGCGCACATTCTTGAACACATAAACAAATATTTATAGACATGATAGACACATAGCCTGAGTAATAATTTGTTAATATCTATAACCCCATGCCCCATGCTTGTAATTCATTAAGAGCTATAAGACGCCAATATGAAGAGCCTAACAGCTGTAACTATTATGGAGAGAGAACTTTGGGTTATATCACTCCTAGAATATTTAACAATATAAAATTTCTGATAGGTAACGTTGAAATGAGCAAAAATGTTTTTAAAAGAAGATTAAAAGAGATGTTTCTTGAGCAAATTAAATAAATTCAGTGTACTTTTCAAATTCAAAATATCAATTTATACTAAAATTCTTTCAGTACTTTTTAACAATTTTCAAACTTAAAATATCAATTTATAATTTAATTCGTTTTCTAATTCTTTAATGCATGCATGTCCTGTATAATTAAATTAGTGTATTGTAGTAACTAAGTAGCTATTTTAAAGCAGTTGAAAAATGTAATGAGCGCACAGCGCCATCAAACTGCTCCTTACAGTTTGGCGCATTACTTGTAAAAAAAATTTGTTTGTTTAAACTGTTTATTGAATAAATAAAAAAAATAAAATAAAATAATACTCATGTACATACAATATCCGACCCATTTATTTGTATACAACAATGAAAATTCATTCAATGAAATTTCATTGTCCTGTCTTAAATGACAGTCTGTTCGGGAATGTGATTGTTCTGTTAACCCATTGACAGATGTTGTTGTTAATATGTCAAAAATAGATCAGGCACCAGCTCGGATCAATCCGAGGGCACCAGGCACATTTAAGTGGCATTTATTTAAACAAAAAGGTTTGTAATATGAAGAAAAGTTTGTAAATTTATAAAAAGGTTTGTATAACGAACAAGAAAAAACCGCCCAAGTGCGAGTCGGACTCGCGCACTGAGGGTTCCGTACCACCACATAAACATAATTGTATTCGTTGAAATTTCAGTAAGTTAATGTGCTAGATTTTTTGAGTCCGACACGCGCTTGAACAAATTTTATTATTTGTTATTTTATAGCTTATGCACTATAAACATACCAATTTTAAAGTTTGTAAGTGTTCCCGTTTTCAAATAGAACTAAAACAAAAATCGCCTCAGCGACCATCCAACTTGACCCCTCTTTTATATGAATGTTCTTGAAACGGGAGCTCACCACAATTAATTACCATTAGTTGTGAGAAAAGTTGTAATATTTAATGATTTCAGACTTTTCCCATTATTTGTACTGTGAGACCTAGCTTCTTGCCAAATTTCATAATTTTAGGTCAACGGGAAGTACCCTGTAGGTTTTGCACTTTTGAATAAATGTATGGAGATGAGGACATAAAATGCCATATCTTTTGATTGCGTCGTTGTAAAATATTGACATTTTCAGATCTTGTGTGGTTCTTGGATCCTAATATGTGGTATAAATTTCAACCTGATACCTTTACCCGTTCGTGAGATAAAGGGTCTTGACAGACAGACAGACAGACAGACGGACAACAAAGTGATCCTATAAGGGTTCTTTTCAGGTACGGAACCCTAAAAATGACATTTTATATTAGTTACAGACTGATTCCTTGACCGTATGAGAGGCTCCCGAAACCCACATGACTATGGAAGAAACCATTTTCCCAACAGGGAAGTAAAACGAGTTAAAATCCAACGTTAGCTCACTATATATACAAATTTATGCACGTAAAGATGTATCCAAAATGTTACGATTGTTGAATACATGTAATTGTACTTATTGCACACATATTATACTTTTCAACCAAGCGTGTGAATTCCTAGATGCTTCCATATTTAAGGTCATGTTGAAGGTGACGTTTATTGATACTTTGTGGTAGGAGTATATACATATTTGCCTTTGATACTTCCCCTCTAAAATATTCGCCGTGTATATCTGAAAAGAAGATGATATTTTTGACTACATCTTTTCAGCTCTTTCCCTAGCAACAGCCCGCCACTCGCACTTCTATCGCAAAGACTACACTTTCTTTGAAGACTTCGACGCTTACTACAAACTGCACTGGGACAAAGATGGCGTATCCTGGAACACGGCATTTATGGCTTGTGACGACGAAGGGGCGCAACTGTTCTACCCTAAGGAAGCTGAAGAATGGACTATTGTAAAGAATTTAACCACGGTTTTATCAGAAGCGCCCAACACAACGGATGTCATTGTAGGGATTCATGATGAAATTGGGCAAGGAGAGTTCGTAACTGTTGATGGTATGTTCAGCTTTAAGCCTTAAGTTTTATAACATCTGACGAATACAGGATTTCTTTTTTTCTTATTATTTATTTATTTATTTCATACTTACATACAACTGCCATTACAGGATAACCTATTGCAATAGAGAAGTAAATATTAATAAAATCAGAAATCAAAGTCATAGAACATGATACTAATACAATCACAAATAACATACAACATGCTAATTATTATTGTTCAATACAAAGCCCTCTCTTATAGACGCAAGGTTTGTATTGGAAAACTGAAAATAAAATCGAACCTTGCAAGGTTTGAAAACTTAGCTTTATCGGTCGAAGTCTGCGTGCAAAAGTCATTTTTGTCCGCTAGCTTGGAAAAGGTTCTTGAAATTAGAACGTGATTATGACTTATAGTTTATACTATAAGGAAGAAAATGCTACGCCTACGCCTACGCCTTCTAGGCAAAAAAATCTAGGAATTTCCATTTTAGGGTTCCGTAGTCAACAAGGAACCCTTACAGTTTCTTCTGTCTGTCTATCTGTCTATCCGCGGCGTAGCTCAGAGACACTTAGTACTAGAATACTGTAATTTGTATGGATATAAATTGCATACACGCCGACAAAGTGGTAAAATAAACTTTTGGAAAAAAAATATAGTAAAGAGAGGGTTAGAATTTTTTTTCTTGTGTTCCCATTGTGTGGGGTGTTGTTTCGATTTAGGGATCCGTTGTCGAAATATTTATCTTGAAAGCGCAATTTTTTGTTGGAATCGAATGTCCCCCTCCCCTTCCTGCCAGCTAAAGAGTATATTATGATGCAATTTTTTTTTTAAATTCTTTATTTAAGGAGCTTGGTCTTTTACAGACTAAGTCGCTCCGTAAGGTATTCTACATGAAGTAACAAACAAATTAAATTATAAATTCCTTCTGCTAAGACATTTTCTCGCTAGATGCAAAAGAGCCCCGGCCTCCCCCGAAAGGGGGCAAGCCAGGACACTGTTGCATCCGCCGACATCCCGTAGCATCGGGAATCGAGAAAATACCTCCTATCTTCGTGCTTCGTTTCGGACACATTCCATTAGAATGTGGTAGACGTCCTCCACAATATCGCATTCCGAACAATTGGGGGAAGATACCTTCCTCATCATGTGACCGAATTTATTTAACGGAATGTGTCCGGTCCGAAGTCTCATTAGATGTACGCAGTCCTGTCTGTTTAGCGAACAATTGCTTATCCAAGAAGTTGTTGGATCTGTTTGAATGGTACGGTACCAAATACCCTTTTCTTTAGATCTTCGATCAAAATATTCCTTCCACAATTCGCGGCACTTATTCTTTACCAATGTAAGACAATCCGTATAAAAGGGGGAGACCTCTAATCTAATACCTTCGTATGTAGCCTGTTTCGCTAGTATGTCAACTCTCTCATTTCCGGACAGATTTATATGAGACGGAATCCATTGAATTTTAATAGTTTTCATTTCAGCCTTTAGTTTGAGTAATAATTTAATAATTTCGTAAGCTACTGGTAGACCTCGAAACGTCGAGGTACATCGAGCTAAGTGTTGAAGCGAGCTTTTTGAATCAGTCAATATCACAATTTTATCCCGATCAATAGAATCAATATAGGATGACGCTTCAACAATGGCTATTAATTCCACATGCATAATGGAAATATTAACCTCAATTTTGAATTTTGAATTATCGTTTGCTTGGGGGTCATAAAAGGCTGCACCTGTGCCGTCTATATCTTTGGAGCCGTCGGTGTAAATTTGATAGTAGCCGTGGAAATTCGAAGATAAATAGAGGTCACATAATTCGTAAAGAGCTAAGACATTATAGCTTCTTTTGGCTCGGTTTATGCCTTCTATATTTATATATAAGATCTCAGTTAAATCCACCCTGCTCATCCAGGTATCTAAGCAAAACATTTCCAATTTAGGGCTACATTTTATTGTTATGTCTTTTAAATCTTTTTGAAGTAATACTAAAAGGGGAATATTTTTTCTTGACCAACGATTAGCGGAACATTGCAATGACAAATTATGTAGTGGTTCTATTATATTATTAGAATGGGTAGCCAAGGATTTACTTTTCAACCAAAATTTACTGGCTAAGAAATGTCTTCGTATTTCTAATGGCTGTAAATGTAATTCAGATTGCATTGCATGGATCGGAGTACTCTTTATGAAACCTCCTATGATTCTCATAGCTGTATTCTGAACCCTGTCTAACTTAGTGAGGTGGGAAGCGCTACTGTCGGCGTAAAGGAAGCACCCATAGTCCAAGCGACTCCTAATAATGGCTATGTAAAGTCTTCTTAGGTGCATCGGATGTATTCCCCATCCAGATCCGGCTAAAACTTTGAATACATTTAGAAATTTAAAAGTCTTTTCTCTAACCTCATTTATGTGTTTGCCCCATCTTAACGAACGGTCTAACCATACACCTAAATATTTAACGTTTTCTACAGTTGATAATGTTTGGTTACCCATTTTAATAGCTACTTGAATCCTATTTACTCCTTTTTTAAAAACACATATCTTACTTTTTGACGCTGATATTTCTAGACCTAAATCGGCAAATAATAAAATCAAAAGATTAATCGCTTCTTGAAGTGTTATGACACACGTGGATATAGATTTATTAGTGGAATATATGACAAAGTCGTCAGCATATTGCGAAATATACACATTGTTGAATTTACTACATATGTCATGTGTCGCTAAGTTAAAAAGAAGTGGGGATAAGGGATCCCCCTGTGCTAGGCCCTGACCTGTGCTTCGAGTTATTGGACAATCATCAGATCGAATCTTAAGGTTACGTTCTTTCAGAATTTCCCATAGATAATTACATAATTTCATTCCAACGCCTAAGTAGTCTAATTTGCCTAAAAGGGCGCAAATATCTATATTATTGTAGGCATTGTCAATATCTATGAAGCAACCCACAGTTATTTCATTTTTGGTAAAACCTGTTTGTATCCTAGTAACTAATTTACTTAAACAATCCAAGCAAGAATAACATTTCCTGAATCCTACAGATTCTTTTGAAAGAACATTATTGCGTTCAATAAACCATTCTAAACGTTTATTCAAGACTGAATGAAAAACTTTACACAAACAGGAGATAAGAGCAATAGGTCTTAGCGAAGAAGCACATGTAGGATCACGACCCGGTTTAGGTATAGGAACTATACCTACTTCTCGCCACTGGCGCGGAACGAAGGCTGATAATAATATTCTGTTATAAAGGTTAACTAAGTACTGTTTTGCTACTAATGGAAGGTTTTTAATCATAGAGAATGAGATATTATCACACCCGGGAGCTGTGTCTTTTGATTTTATTGAGTTATTCAGTTCTTGTATGGTGACAGGTAAATCTAAAAAAATGTTATTGGATAGAAAGATAGGTTTAGAAGGAGTAACAAAGTCTGGGCTCAATGAATTTAACAGAGCATTAGCTTTTTCAGAATCAACGTAAAGACGGGGGGATTTGTAGCCTTTCATCCAACTCATACGGTGCCACATCTCGCTTGATGATGTTACTTCATCGATTGAGGAACAAAATTCGCGGTATGAATCGGATACGGCACGTCGTAGTTCTCTCTGTGAATCTGCAACCGTCTTATCTAACTCAGTTAGATTACTTGGGATGGGGTTACGTCGGAATCGACTTAGTGCCAAGCGTCGTTTCGCTACTGAATGAGATAATTTTGGGTTCCAGTAGCTTCTAGGTGTAAATTTACTTTCAGGGTTCAAGCAATATTTAATATAAGGGATATGTATTTCAGCCGCCTTATTAATGTTGTTGATGAATTCATCGTACGCCTTCTGAATATCGTCTTCAGGGAAGTCGAATTCTGAAAATAGTTTTTCAATTTCTGCGCTGTAACGGTCCCATCTGGCCAACTTGAAATTTCTTTTTTTGTGTATCCTGAAGTTACAAATATAAGTAGTACTGAGTTTAATAACTAAATGATCGCTGCCTAAGAGTTCATTCGTAACCATCCACCTAAAACGCAGTGCTACGTCAGCTGAGATCATAGTTATATCAGGTGATGACGTTCGTATAAGGTTATTGACTAGCTGGAAACGGGTGATAGATCCATCATTAAGCAAGATGAAATCACTTTCGCTTAAAGAATCAAATAATTGCGCTCCTCTATTGTCGGTTTTACATGACCACATAGAATGGTGACCATTGAAATCCCCGAGTATGACGGACTTAACTTCAGCAATGGCGAATATATTATCCCAGTCGCTTTTTGTTGTTCTCACATCCGATGGGCAATAGACACTAATAATGTTCTCAATCTGGTCACAATTGCTTACTTTAACGTGTATTAGCTCTATTCCAGGATTCATATGAGACACCCTACACATTTGAGCTTGAACTGATTTATGAGTTAGAATAGCTACGCCCCCATATGATTCATCCCTGTCGCAACGAAAAATGTTGTAATCCCTTACCTTGATAAAAATTTCACTAGAAAGCCAAGTTTTGCTAAGTGCCGCAATGTGTACTTTTTCTTGAATAAGCAATTGTTCGAAAGATCTTAATTTAGGCCGAATACTGCGTGCATTCCACTGCAGAATGTTTAGATTTATAGTCTTTCTTCATTCTTCATTGAGATACTAAGGGAAGTAAATCTTTAACTACAGGAATTTTGGTAACAACATCACAAAATACACATTTAGCCCACTGCACAAATGTATCAAAACCTCTCTTAAATAAACTCTGCCATGATTCATCATTGCGTCTGTCCAGTAATACTGTTTTAAGTTTTTGAATAAGCTCTTTCAAGTACTTTTGCCAGGTTGGGTCTTGCGTATCTTCTTTATTCGATCGTGATTCGGGTCCTGATTCCCTTTCTGATGCAGATTCTGACTCCGACTCAGACATTGACCAATCTATTACTTCATCATCCAGTTTCACTTTTATAGTTTTTTTCCCTTTCTTCTTTTCTTTATTCAAATTAGGTAGAATAGGTCAAGTTCCACTGTCTTGAGAGAAATTGGCTGCAATTTTTGCGTATGATGACGAGGATGACTGTTGAACGACATTGTATGTATTTATTGTTTGTGGTTCAGAGTTTATTACAGGTTGATGAGGTGGCGAAGGAGGCACGTACAGAGAAAGAGCCTTTTGATACGAGCAGTTAAAATCCGACATAAGTTGTCGTATTTTCCTTTCTTTTATGTATATCGGGCAGGACTTTGACAAACTCAAATGGTTCCCTCCACAGTTGCAGCATTTAAATGAAGTGCGGTCGCAGTTAGGATGGTTTTCTGCACATTTGGGACATTTGACCTTGTTTGAAGAGCACATTTTGACAAGGTGCCCATATCTCCAACACTTGGAACATTGAGTCACGGGAAATACGAAAGGCTCGACCCTAGTGCGTAGGTGGTGCAAATATATATATAGCGGAAGTCTTGAACCAACAAAACCAATTCTAACCTTTTCACTGGGGGTCCAAGTGCCATCTTCAGATCTACGGTTAAGTCTCTTGACTGAAGCAACTTCTACGTCACATTCGATGTGTTCCAGTAGCTGCGTGTCGGTTAAGTCTATGTCAATATCCTGTAACAAGCCGTAGGAGACGCCAACTTCCCAAGTTTCTTGGATTCTCCAACCTAATTTTTTAATTTCTTCATGAAAAAGTAGCTTTTCAGCGTCAGATTCTTTTTCAAATTCCAATAGGATCTTGAACGGATTCACGTATTTAACGCGAGAGATTCCCGCGATCTCGTTGGATCTTAAACATTTTGCTAATGCGAATTGTATAAAAAACCTTGACTGACAGTTTATTTACAAAATATACATGCACAAAATTAAAACAGGCAGATTCGTACATACTTATCTAAGTAGTATACTCGTATACCATATTTTTTTCTTATTACAGGGGGAGTCACACCCAGCGCTATATTAGAAGATCAAACCATCTCCGAGGGTCAAGACTGCATCATCATGGATATGGAGACAGGAGTATACAAACCAGAATCCTGCATCACTGACCCGATGACTAGAAGAATCTTCGTCTGCAAGAAAGTGGATGAGAAGCCGTGCCCCACCATTGACCTCGGTAAGATGATCAAAGTAATAAAAGTCCTAATACATAGTCTGTCTGAACAGCCTACGTGGTCTAGTGGTTAGAGGGCTTGGCTCTTGATCCGGAGGTTCTGGGTAAGACATTGTCAAACAATCCTTCTACGCGACCTCCCCGGTTTGGTTTGGATATTGCAGGACGAAATACCTGATCGTCCGAAAAGGCATGTTAAGCCGTTGGTCCTGACTACTATCTACGGATGTATTGCCAGAGGCCCTTGGCGTCTCAACAACTCTGACACCAGGGCTTGTGAGGTCGGTCATCGACCTTGCAACCCACATGATATGATGATGATGACCTGAAAGACCAAAGCTATTAGTTTACGAGTATTCCTCGTTTACGTCAAAAATCTTGACGTACTTCTTCTTCTTCTAAGTCGTAACCCCAGGGAATGGGGATCTTGACCATTATAATGTCAAGTAGGTACTTCCACTTTTCCCTGTCAGCTGAGGTGTGGATAGCATCGTGCAGCTGGAGTTGCAGTGATTTTGTTTGGTCACACCATCTAGCTGGTGCACAGCCCCTTTGTCTTTTCCCCTCCACTTTTCCCATAAGAATGTGTACTTAACTCTTTTGAGACACCACAATGGGACGAAAATAAGAAAACTAAATAGTGTCTTCAGATTCTGTTCAACTCAATCATTACCGATTCTATTCCAGGCTACAAACACTCAATGGAAACCAAAAAGTGTTATAAAATAAACAAACGTGGGAAGACCTGGCAAGAAGCGTGGCACACCTGTTACTTGGAAGGCGGGCTGCTCGTCTCACCAGAAAGTAACTCTGAAGCTGAAGTCATCAAGCAGCTGCTGCCTAAGAATGATATCGACTACTTCATTGGGTTTCGAAGGATATTCCCTGGGAGTGACTTTTATACTGTTAAAGGTAATGTTCCTTGGGAATTGAAGTGCTTATGTAAAGTAAGACACTTAGATCTGTTGCCTATACAGGGTGTAGCAAAAAGGGTATACCAACCCGTGAATCTGCCCATGAAACTGAACAAGTTTCCGTTCTTTTCAGTATTTTAAGGAACATAAGTTGAAATATAAAAAAAATTAACCGTTCCATAGAAACTGAATCTGCTGATAGAGCATTTTGTATGGGAGGTCAAAATTTATTTTTAGTATTTCGACCTATGTTCCTTAGGGAAAGTTGTTCAGTTTCATGGGCAGAATCACATCCTTGAGGGTTGGTATAGACTTTTGTATGTGAAGATGGATGTACAGAGATGCTTACATTGCACCGATTTGAAATTGGACTATTTTCTATACTGAAGTCAACCATCATCGGCAGAATCGACCATTTACAAGAAAGTTTGTTTTATTTTTTAAATTTTATTTCCTTGCAATAAAACGATTTGCACGAAAACAAAGTTTTAGGGTGTAAACAAGGGGCAGGTTTCGAAAAAACTTAAAGAGCATGATCAGCCAACGTAACTGGACAATTTTCAGTGAATGAAACTTTCAGGAAGTGAAAAAGAAAATTGTCCTCTCCATACAGTTTGTAAAGAAACCATTTTTTTTTCAGTTGCTTTGATCTGTCCCTTACATTCTGTATGTTTAATACTTATCAAATTCACTTAAGTCACCTAATTGTATTTTGTAGGTCAAAAACTGGAAGATGCTGGTTTTCAACGCTGGCGCGACAGGTCCAGCGAAGACAAACATGACTGCGGAGTGATTTACTTCAACTCATACAATCTGATGTACGTCAAGACACGAGTGTGTCATTTGCAGCTGCCTTTCATCTGCGAAATGCTAGCTCGAACCCAAGGCCAATAAAAATAACAGTAACGGATCAGTTATAACAGAAAATCACATCACATAACATTCTTCTCTGTACAACGTGTAACAAAAAGGGCATGATCTATCCTCGAATCCAGAGAATTTTCAGAAAATTGGATAAATTCCATTTTGTGTGAGAGGTGTATGGTTTCATGTTTCGTTCCAAAGGCTTTTTTACATCATTCACTCTTATAATACTTTTTTGTAACACCTTGTACAAAAACAAAATTTAAGATAATAATCGAATGGAAAAGTGAAGAGTTTTATTACAGAATAACACTTACCTATGAAATTGCCGAAATTTTCTATTAATTCTAATGCTATTTTTTTCATTTGTCTTATATTTGAAAGTTGACTTAAAGGTTATCAATTTACGCATAAAATAAAGATTTTATTTTTAGTTTGATATATGAAATTAAAGGTTCGAAAATTGTTCGTCTTAAATGTCGTCCGATTTCATCAATAGATTTGTCATATTTTTTTACAGATAATATTTTTCGAAAATTAAATTTAAGCTTGTGTCAGCTTAATGTCTTCCCAATAATGTTCAAAAAAATAAAAAAAATAGGATTTAAAATTCCTAAGAAAAACGCAAAAATGGTAGTACTGAAAATTGAGTTTATCTAAAATTCGGCATTCACAACGGCAATTTCATATGTAAAGACCTATTATTTGGAAAGCGCACTTTTAACTATATAGCATCATTTGTTACCTTTTAATAATTAAAATACGTGAGCGGTTTGCGTTTTCCAGATTACTGTCGTCCATCTATCTGTAAATCATACTGTGCAATATCCAAGGTATTGAACATGACCAAGTAGAGCATGCTCTCGGTTTTACTCGGCTCCAGCAAACTCTCGGCTCCAAGAAACCCGGTTTTTATCTAGTCTAAGAGAACCTTTCCCTAAATTACATCCGGTTCGAATCAATTCTAAACATCGCATTTTAACGACATCGAGTGAAGTTGTTTTATTTTTATAATAACCATTTGTGAACCGAAAAGAACCAAAACTGGAACAGGAAAATCCGGATTTTTAATACGGACCAGTTCAGCATCCTGTACAGTACCACAGTACACTAACACTATGATCTAGAGTAGGCCTCTGACATTGTAGTCTAGGCAACGAAGCAGTTGACCCCAACATAAATTTCTCAGGCAGATTTAATTTGACAGGATGATAAAGAATCATGAAATTAATGTAAATTCAAAATATCAAAAAAAAAATACAAAAAAAAAATCATAATTTTTTTGTAATTTTTTTATGGAAAAATAAAGTACCGATTTTTTTTTGTTTTTTTTTATAGAAGGTTTGTCTCATGTTGTGGAATACCCCAGCAAAGTTTCATCGACTGAGAATTAAGTGCGCGGGTCTTCATACAATGATCCGCTTCGTTGCCTAGACTAATTGGACATTTGTAGTATTTTTTTATCAACAAAGATTGTTACTTGTGCAAACAATAACTTTATAACTAAACAAAAAATATGTATGCAAAGCTCCTGCGTCCAAATAAAGTTACCGAAATACTGAAATAATCAATTTGTTTTTTTCTCCATTACGAAGATGAAGACCTCACTGAAAACAACCCTATAATAATAAAAATAAATAAATCCAATTCTATATCCGTTCTCGCCAAAATATATTATTTTTTAGTGTGGTGATTTCGCACCATTTACGGCATGTTGCGGAAAGGTTGGAATTTTTTTTGTAGCTTTGGTCCAACATAGTGTAATATTATTACTACGAGTATTAAACAAGCAATATTTGTATAATGTATGTAAATATTAAGGGTGTAAGGGACGGTGTACCGAAAACTGAAAGGGCGTGCTCAGTCAACGAAACTTAACAACTTTCCAAAAGAAACATATGTTGGGAAATGAAAAAGAAATTGACCTCTTCATACAAATTGCCCACTCTGATCGAACAGTTTGTATGGAGAGGTCATTTTTTTTTCATTTCCCAACATATGTTTCTTTGGAATAGTTGTTCAGTTTCGTTGACTGAGCACGCCCTTTCAGTTTTCGGTACACCGTCTCTTACACCCTGTATGTATATTTTAATCCCATCTACTTATTCGAAAATCGCTGATCGGCTCGCCAATAAAGGCGAACAAAATAGCTGTTTTCTCCAAGAGACTTTCGTAGCGGGTAAAAATGGGATTTAAAATTCGAACATGAATTTAGGTCCACCATAGGGACCGTACAATATTTTAGGTCAACCATACAGGTCGAACAAAAATATTGTATGAAAAATGATACTAACCGGTTGTATTTTTAATATTATTATGAATATTAAAAAAGAAATACGCTCGAAATGTAAACAAGACTACCAACCAAAGAGGTTCTCCTAATTGATACAAAAACATTTTCAGTTGTTACAAATAATACTTAATATGATTTTTAGTATTGTTTCATCAAGTAATAATATTGTAAGGGTATTTTATATTTAGAAATTAATGATGAACGTGTGTCTCAATGAGCCTCTTATTCTTTTCTCATAGAGGGAGATGAAAAGTAGAGTGAATTACGCGGCTGCAAAAATATTTTTACCTTGGGCGACCCATTGAATCCCTCGCTCCATTCAGGATTCTACTCAAGAATCCTTCATTTTGCTCTGGATTCAAAATAGCGCCCTCGCCTTAAAAATATTATTTTATAGCCTTGTGATACAATCTACTATTATTTGTAATCGGTTTTTCGGAAACGGCACTAACAATTTTGGTAAAATTTACTTGGTTTTCTTCATGGTGTTGACCATTTCTTGAATATAGCGCATTTCAGAAACCCTACAGTGCATCTGTCGGTGAGAATTATAGGGAGATTTAACAATAATTGATAACTTTGTAACTACATGGCTTGATTTGTGTTGCATGTAATTACTAACAATTTGGACTGTCAATATCTTAATAAATAGACTTAATCATTATTGACCTTAAAAATCGTTTCCCCATTGAAGGAATAAGTCTGTAAAAGATTCTCAAGTAAGTATTTTTTTGTAATATTATTTTAGCAAGGAAAGGCAACTTTGAAAATGACCTGAGTTCCCACACTGCTTGCAACGGGTAATATTTTATAGCATGTGCTGAAATCGGGAATGTTATTTGATGGGTTTCAATTTCCGACGACGCCCGGCCGATAGGGCTCGCGTGCCGGACCCTGTTTTTGTCGGAACTAATAAATATCAGCCCAAATAAACATGTTTTCTACGCCCTTCTAAACGATACTCACCTTTCATGGAGCTTTTTTAGGGTTCCGAGGGGAGACCTTAAAATTTCGTCATATCCGTCCGTCTGCCTGTCTGTTCGCGGCTTAGCTTAGAGACCCTTAGTACTAGAAAGATGTAATTTAGTGTGGATATACATTTCATTCACGCCGATAACATAAACAGCAATAGTAGGACCTCCCTGAGCGTTAGGAGGTAAAACGTTTATGTTATGAACGTTTGAAATTGTTAATCAACACCTGCTATGCGATATAAAATTGTAAAAAAAAACTGCGGAACGCTATACTGCGCGTGAACACCAACAACTGCCAACAGACAAACGATCTCCAGGTGATGGAACGAAAATAGTTGGGGACGGAGAGTGTCCTTTCTTTAAGGTCAGTAGGTAAATGGTATTTTATTACCTTCTGTACCTTTATCTATACAAAATGTGCTTCCATAAAAATTTAAGTTGATGTATTTATTGTCTATGGGAAGTTCAATTTATATTTTTCATGATTCGACCAAAATTTTTTGGAAAAAAATTCTGTTTCCTGGTCTGGCTAAATAACTCGCATACCAAACTAACAATTTGGTATGCGATGCTTAGATCATGAAGAAGACATTAATTTAGTTAAGACTAACTGTCGACCGATCGATTTAGTTAAGGACCGATACACATTGAAAAAATAATAAAACGGAAAGCTTGCGTGTGGCACCCTCTTCAATAAATATTATCGTCATGGTAAGTACCTCCAACGTGACCAATACAACTAGATACGCGGTTTGTACCAACGTTCATACATACTGTGTATCAATTTTTTTTCGTTGAGTAATAAACAACTTCGCTACAGGACTTCTGTTAACACAGTTTGGGGCCAATTAGGAAGTTCTACTTTGAGCCTCTATTCAGTTTGATACAAAAAATCAGTTGTTTAGTTGACAACAAAAGAAAAAAGATTTGTCAACTGTGGGTGGGGATATTAATATTTCTATTTATAATTTATATAGTTTATATAAAACATTACATTTTCATTGTAAAAATAAAATATAAACGAAAATCGATAAGCACCATAACAATGACGCGTTCCGCATCCTTATGCGTCTGCCACAGTATGTTTGCCGAGGCGAGAGTACCTGATGTCTTCGAGGTTGTGAGAAACCGCATACCTTCCTTTTGGGACAGATTGCGGTCATCTGGCAACTCAATTCTTCAGGCGGTATGTCGGGACATGTCGGGCCCAATATTTGAACACTGGCTTAAGGAGTGATCACACCTAGCTAAATTCAAAGATTAATTCGGCATACATTGCTCGTTGAAGCAAGGATATTGCAATTAATATAACCAAGCCTCCCAGCAATGTATGCCGAATTAGTCTTTGAATTCAGCTAGGTGTGATCACTCCTTTAGCGTGCCCGAACCCGAACAAAAAAACAGGTCAAGTGCGAGTCGGACTCGCGCGCCGAGGGTTCCGATATACTTTTTGGAAGCAATAAAGTCCAATTTTAGGACCGCAAAACTAAATTTGTTTGTAAAGGTTATTTGCAGATTTCTAAAAAACTGTGCAACTCAGAAAGATCGTTTTATTTTTGCTGTAATGTTTACATAAACTTCTGTCAACTGTAATTAATTCAGATTTTTCCTTTCTCAAACTTCGAAGACAAAGGGGGGAACAGTATTTTTTTGTAATTTTTCATCATAACTTGAAAACTAAGAGTCGTAAAAAACACAAAAATATATTTTAGAATTTACAAGTAAAGCCCTTTCATATGATACTCCACTCGACCTAGTAGCGACAATTTGTAATTTGGCCCCCTTTACATTAATAATCATAATATTTTCAAAATTCTTCCATGTGCAATTAAGTAAGTGCAATTAAATTAATTAAGTTGGGCAACTATATTCTAAAACTATTCCAAATTTCAGGTCTGCTGAGATATAGAGGTGTGACAGACAGACGGACAGACAGAAAGACAGACAAAGTTCCTTTTTACCATAAGGGTTTCTCTTTTGTACCAATTTGGTATCGAAACCCTAAAAATGAGCGTAGGTACTATGTTTGTGTACGGTAATATCATCATTCATCATCATATTGATATTTTTTTCTTATCTAGTGGTCATTTGATGATTTAATTAATTTGACTTAAGACGTTAAGTACGTTTTTAAATACCTAAGTAATTTTTTAAATAAGTAAGTAAACTTATTCTTAAAGTGTTTTATAAAGTCTTTGGTTAATTGAATCAGTGGGACGCTTCCAAGATAATTAAATTACAAAAACTCGGAGGGAAATTAACTTCAAATGGAGTAGCACTAATTAGAATAAATTTGCGAGTTCCGCTTATTTTATTCTGATGAATTATGCACAAAACGCCTGGTGGCTGGTTAATAGCAATCAGTTATGTACCGTTAAAGAGTTGACAGCCTGCTGGTTGGATTATCGAGTAGACGTGACATTTTTCATGAACATTAAATTTTAATCAAATTTATTTACTTATTTTTACTCGATACCTTGGTGTAGCTGCATGCGCCGCCATGATCACAAGACGACTAAGAAAGTTTCATGTCAAGCACATCTTTCTGCACGCTTTTAAAGGTGTTTCACGTTTTTCATCTTATAGTTATACAGCGTTTTATGAAGGGCTAAACTTTTAAGGGTTTATTATGGGGACTAAATTAAGTTTGGTAAAACAAGTTTGGTTCTAAGACTTTTGGAAATTCGCAAAAAAAACATGCCCTTGAGGCTGCCCGCACACGACCGAGAATCGGTGGCCGATTATCGGCCAGGACAAGGACGGAAGATTCAGGTGACATGATAACACGTCAGAGCGGGATGCCGACGAAAAATCGGTCAGCGATTCTCGGTCGTGTGCCCTGAACCATGCCCTTGATTACATCATAAACATGGTATAAGGTAGTTGAAATAATAAATAGCTGATTTTTATTTCAAAAATGCAGTGCTGTCTTTGACCATGCTGCTGGGGCCCATGCATGTGCCCTGAGCCTATCAAGCTTGAGGACCCTTTTATAAAGTCGAAATAGCTGATAATTCAGGCAATGAATTTCTGCCGTCCTACCGGCTTGATTAGTGCCTTTACAATAAAGACCGAACCAAATTGAGTATCAAATGAAACATGCGAACAAAACTAGAACCCTCACCTAATCTAGAACTAGATCGTGAACTTGATTATTAATTTCGGTCATGAAAAAAGTCTTAAGCCGCTATCACACGTTCCTAATTCGGCATACATTGCTGGTTGAAGTATGGATATTGGAGTTTTCCAGCAATTTAGGCCGAATTAGTCTTTGAATTCCGGGAGGTGTGATAGCGGCTTGTAGACCGGAAGTCGTATTCACAAGGCAAGTTCCGTTTGAGTAAGTCATGTCATTAGTCTGTTCTACTATATCTACACAAAAATCTTAACAATAATAAAAGCAAAACATAATTCACTCCCTGTTCACGATATCACAAAAAAGGCAGTTAATTGTTGTATTCAGAGAATTATGGAATTTACGCTAGATAAACCGGCTAAGTGCGTTTCGGGTCACGCGCAGTATAGAGTTCCGTAGTTTTTTTTTTGTCACGATTTTTGTCGCAAGGCATGTATGAAAGGATTGATGAAAGTACAGGAAGCGAGGGAAGTATTTCAAGATCGTGGAGGACTGTGGTCTCTGCCTACCCCGACGGGAAACAGGCGTGATGTTATGTATGTATGTATGTAAGCAGGTTTAGATTAAGTATTTCATAACACTATGAAATGTTTTTGCTCAGCGAAATCCTATCCTATAGCCTGTGGGGACAATAAACAAAATTGTCACCTCCGCTTTACTTGTAGGGGAGGTATCGTAAGAAAAAAAATGTTTCGAGATATTTTTTTACCACCTTGTCGACGTGGATGAAGTGTATATCCATACCATACCCATATCTAGTACTATGAGTTTCAAACGTTTTTGTTGTGGTAATGTCGTTCATGATAGTCAATGATACTCGTACTGAAAATTTTTCAGTGAATTATACTTTTAGGAAATGAAAAAATAATCGGCCTCTTAATACAAACTGTCCAATCAAGTTTTCAATTTTGTATGGAGATGCATATTTTTTATTTCATTTTCTGAAAGTTTTATTCACTTTCGTTGACTGATCATGCCCTTCCAGTTTTTGAAAAGCCGTTCCTTACACCCTCTATAATAATGGTTTACTTTATGAAATTATGTGTCTCTAATTAGCTGTTTTGTAGAAATCAGCAAAAATTAAAATCTGTCGTTCCAAAAATGAACTTGTTATTGCATCCTCACAAATAATTACTATTGCCTGCTATCGAAAGGCAACAAATTAAATGATTCCCAAAATATGCAGCGGCCGGCGAAGTGCCAGAAGCAAATTTGGTGTACATTCATCCATTTTGGTACACAAAATTTGGTGGATATTATTTGGTAAAAATTTACTCAAATTTGGTGGCACGTTAATACACAGCCCTATCGAAACACTCTGTGCGCGAGTTCGACTCGCACTTGGCCGACCGGTTTATTTCTTTAAATTTCAGCAGACTGAACGTCACTATTATTTACGCCATCTAGTGTTTTTTGCTTGAAGCTACTGCACAATCACCTTGTCTACATTTGAGCATTTGAGTTCGTCCACTTGCAGTCAACCAACATAAAAGTATACGCTTCTTTGAACAGGTGGCGCTACTAGCAAGTTTGGTAGAAATCAGGTCCTGATTGTAGTCGAGCTTTTGACTATATTTAATATAATTTTATGCGAAAGTTAGGTATGAAAGTAGATTTAATTGTAGATTTGCATTTGCATTTGCCAGACACCATGCTTGCACTAGCTGCAAGACAGGCTGATCTTTTAAATCGCAGGTTGTTCTTTTTAAAAGTGTAAAACATTATTTGAGTTAATCGGCCTTAAATTCTCTTTTTAATCTCTTATAAGTAAAATCACGTTGAATACGGGGATGCCTTTTCCAAATTGGAATATGTAGAGAACAGCCGTCTTACTACAAAAAAGTTAGACATCTGTTGAACACTTGATAAAAAAAAAGTAGATAGATAGATATTTATTTAATGGCGTCACATCTCAGATGTATTTTGCACAATGTCAAGTTAACAAATTATTATAAAATTATGGCGAGTTCGCCAATGTCAAGTGAAAGATTTACACAGGAATCCACATCACGAGGACGAGGGCCTGTGTACTATGATGACTCCGATAAGTTGATGGGGAAAATTATTGAAGTCTCGATGGGCCGCTTCTCTCCATCCAAAAATCTTGATAAATGAATGTATTCCAATCTTCTAATAGATGTTCATTTTCAAAGACGTTTACTGCATAACACCCAATCAAATAATTCATTCATTCAAACAACTCTTCAATGAACAAATAAAACTAATATTGAAATAGAAACACGACCGCCATCTTCAAATGTAAAAAAAAGTACCAAATAACTTTGTCTATGTCATTGATGCGCAGAAGTCAAAAATTACGTGTCCGTCTCCCCAGCAACCCGTGCGAGATATGGCCAAGTGGCATACACCAAAATTTAGTGGAAATTGGTTCATTCCATCAGTAAAGTGTCAGATTCAGTGCATCAAAACTGATGACACTACGAGGTGAAAACTTTGGGTGGCTGTAGAGACGTCTCGTCAGCCAGCCCATTCTACACAGGGAAAACTACGAAGATTACATAAAAGCAAAATAGTTCCACATTTACTGCATGTCTAGTGCAATTGATTGTAAAAAAGCCGAATCGAAAATGTCCATATGGTAGGAGCACTTCATCAATAATTATGGGTGGCTGTAGAGACGTTTTCCCAGCCAGCCCATGTGATATCTCGGAACATATAGTAGGTAGGAAGATAAAACAAAGCTTAATATTTACTACCTACTCGGAACAGTAGGTAGCAAATATTTCAAATTCCTAGCTCCACTAACTTTTGAGATATTTGTATTTTTTCATGGGCTTGCTGGGGAGACGTCTCGCCAGCAAGCCCATGCTGTAAATTAAAAAAGTACTGCACGTAGAATGCTGAGCGATATACCAATAGAGAGTGCATATTTGATGCAATAAGCACCAAGAAAAGTGAGTCCCTAGGTCTTACGGTTTCGATGCTAGAAACAAAAATCATTTTCCCGCTGAAAATTTGGAATGCATGATGTGAAGTGCAACGTTGCCGTTCTGTGCAATTCTACATGTTGCTGTTAGAGCATTCAAAAATCAATCTTGTGTCCTTATAGTTAAGAGGTCCTGTAGACGCACGTGTAGATTATTTGTAATTTGAGAATAGTTCGGGAGACGGTGTACTTAAAAGGCTGATTGGTTAACAAGAAGTTTTTATTTATTTATGGACAACATGTGAAGAACAAAAGACATAATATGTATTTTGGCTCACGTATTTATTTGATAAATCAGTTTTCTTAACTTATTAATGACAGGACAATTTAAAAATACTTTAAAAATTTTAGTTTGTTACTGAGACCATTAAACCTACATCTCCTCCTAGAATACAGTTGTCACGGTTGCTAAAAAGAGATTGAGGCACCAGTTAGTCTTCACGTGAGCTAAAATACATAGTATCTATTTCGTTCTTAACATGTCGTCCACAAATAAATAAAAACTTCTTGATAACCAATCAGTCTTTTACTAAGTACACCGTCTCCCGAACTGTTCTCAAATTACAAATAATCTACACGTGCGTCTACAGTACCTTATAACTATAACGATACAAGATTGATTTTTGAATGCTCTAACAGCAACATGTAGATTTGCACAGAACGGCAACGTCGCACTTCACATCATGCATTCAAAATTTTCGGCGGGAAAATTATATTTGTTTCTAGCACCGAAATCGTAAGACCTAGGGACTCACTTTTCTTGGTGCTTATTGCATCAAATATGCACTCTCTATTGGTACATCGCTCAGCATTCTACGTGCAGTACTTTTTGAGTTACAGCATGGGCTTGCTGGTGAGACGTCTCCCCAGCAAGCCCATGAAAAAATACAAATATCTCAAAAGTTAGTGGAGCTAGGAATTTGAAATATTTGCTACCTACTGTTCCGAGTAGGTAGTAAATATTAAGCTTTGTTTTATCTTCCTACCTACTATATGTTCCGAGATATCACATGGGCTGGCTGGGAAAACGTCTCTCCAGCCACCCATAATTATTGATGAAGTGCTCCTACCATATGGACATTTTCGATTCGGCTTTTTTACAATCAATTGCACTAGACATGCAGTAAATGTGGAACTATTTTGCTTTTATGTAATCTTCGTAGTTTTCCCTGTGTAGAATGGGCTGGCTGACGAGACGTCTCTACAGCCACCCAAAGTTTTCACCTCGTAGTGTCATCAGTTTTGATGCACTGAATCTGACACTTTACTGATGGAATGAACCAATTTCCACTAAATTTTGGTGTATGCCACTTGGCCATATCTCGCACGGGTTGCTGGGGAGACGGACACAAAAATTACTTATTTTCTTATGACTTGACTTCTGCGCATCAACTGACATAGCCAGTTATTTTGTGCGCATTTTTTTAATCAAGTGTTCAACAGATGTCTAACTTTTTAGTAAGACCCCTAATGTTTATTTTTGTGACCGTGGTTATTATTTGTTGTAAGTGTTTTCGCAATATTTTAATTATAATTAAAAACCGACCAAGTGCAATTCGGACTCACGCTCAGAGGATTCGGTACTACCTACTCGTACTTACACAATATAACTCCGTAATTTAGCTCCGTCTTTTGGCGCTCGCCAGGCCAGATTTTTTTTTTGGTAAAATTTATTGGCTTGGTGACTAGACCTTTAAGCCATGTCTTTATTTTTGTCTATAATGTTAACACACACATCACACTTTATTCACTGTATTTTTAATAGTTCGCCTGGTGATACCAGCACCAAATATTAATAGGTATGTTATTAAACATCAAAATAGCCCCGACACAAGCTCTCAAGTGCCAGGATCCACAAGTATGACCTCATAATTTCTTGTATGGATTTTTTTTTACATATTTATGGGGTGTCTGATGAAAGCGTATAATGATTTGAATGACTGATTTTATTCACATTTCTGTCACTATTTTCCTAAAAATAAAAAATAGTTTTACAACATACCTACCAATATTGGGCTCTTCCTGGTAGGAAATGGCTGCACGAATGTTTTGTAAAACATACCCCAAATGTATCCCATAAACTCCTTTTCAACCATAGTTTTCAACTAAATTTAAGCATTTTTGAAAGTATGCTCAACACTCCAGTAAAAATACGGTTTTGCAAATCATTAAATGTTAATAGCTACTTTTTTGTGTACTCGTATATCGTATTTAAATATGATGTTAAGACGCAATATTTACGAATCCACCTAAAATTTAAAGCGAAATATTTTTTTCGAATAACAGCTAAAGCAAAAATAGTAATAGACAATTATATACTTTATATCATAGATAAACGTATACTTTACATATAGGCATCAAAATCCACCATAAAATATTTAAAAATATCAATTTGTTTCAAAATATAAAATCTACACTTATTTTTACATGTAAGATCCAATAAAGTCGAGGTAAAATAATATAAATAAACTGAGCTAAACTCAACCTTTTTAAATGTAAGTGATCCTTATATATATTCACAAAAATGCCATACTAAATAAAAAAAAAGTATTTTGTAATCGCTGGTTTACAATGATTTTGTAAACATTTATGTTGGATTTGCCAAAAATGTGATTAGTTACTTAGCACTATTTAAATTATTAGAAAGCAAAACGGATCTTTTACTATTTTTGGTTGCGAAGATAAGCTTTATTTAAATTTCGTGCTATAAAAGTTAAACGATGCAAAAAAGTTAATATTTTTAGGTGGATTCATGTGTAATATGAAATTATGAATATATAGCAAGCCGTAAATAAAAAAAATAATCTATTACCATTTTTTTCCGAAATTCCATATTTTTTACTGTTCGGACGGAAAAATAAATAAATAAATGGAGTAAATTTTGGTGGATTCCATTAAAAAGCTTTACACAGAAATATAATCTATCGATCTGAAAAAGAAACACGGCTATTATAAATTATTTCCGTTTCGCCATACAATCTCTCGTAATTTTACTGGAGTATAAGAAGTATTTCTTTTGGCATGGACGAATAATTATAAGACTGACAATCCCCATACTAGAAAACGTAACCCGGAAAGTCATAAAACTCATGGAAACTAAATGGCGCTTTCAAATAATCTGGAAATTAATTATGGTCTACCGAATATTCTGCCAAAAAATCATTCAAAATTTCAACATAGTTTCAATGTAAAGAAACGCTAACATTGGAATTCGGTTTATTTTTTTAGCAGAATACTCGATAAATCATAATAACTTCACGGACTATTTATTAGCGCCATCTAGTTTTATACTTTTCCGGGTTACGATTTCTGAAAGGGGATGGTCAGTCCTTCTTATTGTTCGTCCATGCTTTTGGTGATCATGAATAGAAGTTCCAAGAAACCTCTCTTCTAAACAAAATTCTTAAAAAGGTACTTTCATGACGTTGGATATGAGAATATAGCGAGTCATTCGGTGCATATTTTACAAAAAAATTTCAAACTTTTCAAACTTGGCATATCGTGAAAAAGAAATTAGGAAATCAGTGACTGAAATGTAAACATAAACTATATTTTTAGAATCAGTTCAAGAAGCCCTTTCATTGGATACCCCACATGATAAGTTTCTGTAAAAAAGAAATAAAAATTCCTTTAAAAAATGATGACGTCATACCTGCGGATCCTGGCACATAGGAGCTTGAGTTCCGGCGGTTTTAAAGGAATTTTGTTTAATAAAATACTACAATTGTTTACTGGTATCAGCAGGCAAACTGTTTACATTCTAGGAGACAGAACTATTTCTTGTCGGGGTAGGCGAAGACCTCAGCCTTCCATCTGCTATGATCTTGACATAATTCCTTCGCTTCCTTTACGAATTTCTTCTACCATATTATATTAGATTAGACGAAATTTAAGTGATACAGAGGTGCCGACTTTTTTAGAAAACCTCGTGCCCATTTGATGACTCTTTTATAAGAACTTTTGTTGAAATCCATACCTACTTTCAAATTTTCGTGCTTGAGTCCCTGAGCAACCACAGAGTCGGCGCCACGCTCTTGTGCCCAATGCTGACTCCGACATGTACTCTGCCGACTTTTACTTACAAACTTTTTGTAATATGATGTTATACTGTTGTTCAGATATGTTTTGAGGTAAGTGTTGTTTTTTTTTGCAGTACGTATAGGGTAATAAAAACTGCATAAAATCTTAACACCTATTTTATTTTAATGACTGTGAGAGAGTACTTAATAATACAGATAACGTTACTTACAATAAACTACAAAATACTTATTCATACATTAAATGGAATAGCCTAATATATAACAGGGAAACCAGCGCTACACTGCCCACGTTCTTACTACCACTACTAGGCATATCTTTTAGTTCTGCTTGAAGACTTCGTTGAGTTTTGAGTTTATCAGGCTTTGCTTCGTCCGCAGCCATGCTCTCGTATACATTTATAGGCTTAGCCGAAACATTTACTAAGCGAGTTGTAGTGTAGGATCTTGGTTTAGTCGCGTGTATGATTTCATTTTCTTTAGGCTTATCAACCATATCCTTAGGTTTCGGAGTAGTCTCATCAACAGATAAGTCTAAAATTCCATGGTTTTCGACGTAAGATTCAGCGGTAGGAATTGTAGGCGACATTGTTGATTTGGTAGAAATATTATCTGCAACGATTATGGATGGAATACTACTAGTAATTTTGGGTTCATTAGTTCTTTCAAGTATTGACACTTTCGGTGTATGAGCCATTCTTTTATTTTTGTCACAGTTGAGTAATTCTCTGACATCAGTGTAAAACAATTTTCCATTAAGTTGAGAATCATCGTAATATTCATAGTCAGTCCCGGTTTGGGCATCTACATCAAACTGCAGTCCTGAGCTTTTGTCAGTTTCTTCAACATTGTTCCACTGTTCCCGGAGGTTCTCATCGGGGAGGCACTTAAGGTTCTCCATCGCGATTTTTAGGTTCTTGCTTCGAGTTTGGTTCATAAGCAGCATGAACCAGTCGAGCTTGCAGTCACACGGGAAGAGGTTTTCTGAAAAGATAGAAAAAAGTACACATTTTAATAGTTATTTTAAGAAAAATAATTGTATTAGTTGAAATTTCAGTAAGTTAATGTGCTAGATTTTTTGAGTTCGACACGCGCTTGACAGAATGTTATTATTTGTTGTTATTTTATAGCTTATGCACTATAAACATACCAATTTTAAAGTTTGTAAGTGTTCCCGTTTTTAAATAGAACTAAAACAAAAATCGCCTCAGCGACCATCCAACTTGACCCCTCTCTTATATGAATGTTCTAGAAACGGGAGCTCACCACAATTGGTTACCATTAGTTGTGAGAAAAGTTGAAATATTTAATGATTTCAGACTTTTCCCATTATTTGTACTGTGAGACCTAGCCTTTTGCCAAATTTCATAATTTTAGGTCAACGGGAAGTACCCTGTAGGTTTTGCATTTTTGAATAAATGCATGGAGATGAGGACATAAAATGCCATATCTTTTGATTGCGTCGTTGTAAAAAATTGCAATTTTCAGATCTTGTGTGGTTCATGGATCCTAATATGTGGTATTATTTTCAACCTGATACCTTTACCCGTTCGTGCGATAAAGGGTCTTGACAGACAGACAGACAGACAGACGGACAACAAAGTGATCCTATAAGGGCTCCGTTTTTTTCTTTTGAGGTACGGAACCCTAAAAAGGAGCCATGAACATGAAATAGTAGCCAATTTATTTATTTTTCGATGCTATTATCTTTTGGTTTAAATTTTGACATTTATTAACGAGTTAGGTATTATTAAATATCCTGTGTCAATAGCATATTATTTCATTTGTATCATTTTGATTTTAACTTATTCCCTGCAGAGTTGTGTCCGCTCGGGAAATTTTATTTTCATAGTCAGTCATGATCTTCCTGTCCTGCAGTAGACTTTTCATGGAATGTTATGATGATGATGACGATGAGTCACATTATCGAATGAGAACCTGCTTGGTTCGTAGTTGAGCCTTCGCGCGCTAAGCTTCATACATATAAAATCAATAAATTTTGTACGAAAATGAATAAAAAATTAAAAGGGAAATGGAATTTTGATATAAGTGCCATCGAATCCCCAACTTCGCCTATATTTTGAAATTCTTTTGATGTCTGCGCTGACTCTAAAAACTTGTTAAGCAATACTGAGTGAAAAAAGTACTTTTTATCGTTCTATTACAGAGCTCTCATCCTTCCAGGGTACCCCCTTCTGGCTGAATCATGAGACTATGGACATTATCTAGGACCATTGTCCTTCTCACGACGAATCAGACAAGCTTAAATTTGCATCGTGGGTTGCATCGTTTTATTACAGAGTTCACAAGGCCACCTTCCGGCTCCATAATCAGATCAACATTATGTCATAATAATGCATTGTCAATATTGTCATTAGATTTATGATACCTCGGCGACCGACCTAATGCTCTGTATGATTAAAATATCTTTGGGTGGGCAAGCTTTGCTACTCAACAGCAGATGGCACTGTAAGTTTCTTGAACGCACTAAAACGCGCTAAGAAATATTTAAAAAGACGGTGAAAATGAATTTTCCCAGACATGAGACCTAGCTAGAACGATTTTCTGCCCCCAAAAAAACCCTATTTAAAAAAATTCATCGAAATCGTTAGAGCCGTTTTCGAGAAACCGATTAAAAATATATATACAAATATTGCTCGTTTAATAGAATAGGATACGCATGCAAAATTTCAGCTCGATCGCAAACCGGGATCAGATTAATCTGGGTCAAATTTAACTTGCAAGATTTCATTACAGACACCGGGACAGGTGAAACTAAATAAAAGCTTTTATCTACTCTCATATCGTTAATCCTCAATAATGCGTTCAAAAATTGTAGGTTAACATCTTCATAATGTCAATCTGTGCTTAGAAACCAAGGAGGTTTTAGTAGCAGCTCTTCCTGCTAAGGAGGGAGCCATAAGCGTAGCACTTTCTTGCGAGGGACCTCCATACTAAAATGTATGGAATTTTTTTCAAATCCTAAAAACGTAAAATTTTTATCTTTCTCTCTGAGAAATATGTGACATAAGACTAATAAATGCTACTACCACAGTTTTTCTGGTGAAAACACTTACCATTCAGGAAATAAACGGTTTTAAAAATCACGCATAAAATGGCTATTACGGATTATTTACGCTTCCGTTCTTAGTATTAATGATCAATTCACAAGTAAAAAACGATATATTTTCACTTTCGCAAACAAAGTTTATAGGTACTAAAACATTAGATTTTCAAAGATATCTTGATTTTTGTAAAACTTAACCGAGTTTTTTGACCGACTAGCATGGGCGACAGTGAG
Source organism: Athrips mouffetella (assembly GCA_947532105.1). Taxonomy (NCBI): domain Eukaryota; kingdom Metazoa; phylum Arthropoda; class Insecta; order Lepidoptera; family Gelechiidae; genus Athrips; species Athrips mouffetella. Next base: position 19,154,683 of record OX383965.1, on the reverse strand, counting down.
ACGCTTCACGCTTCACTAGCTCATACAGAATATGCATATGGCGGACTCTATAGTTTTTTACTCTGAGTTAGAAACACTCTCAGCAGTATTTTTTTAATCTGTGGGAGTGTATTATGAAGTATTGAATTTACTAACAGTTATCTCGGGAGACCTATTAAACAATTTTTTTTTTTTATAGGCGCGCCTTTGACAGCTTGATGCGTTTGTAGTCTGTGGCTGCAAGGAGGTTTCATTGCAATAATGGAAAACTCAGCAAACAAAAGTTGTAGTTACATAATTTTATTTGCTTTGTAATGAAATAAGTGATAAAATCGTTTACGATTTGCCTTCGAGTGTTTTTAAAGCAGCTATAGGAACTTCGCTTAGCAGTTATCACCGGTAAAAGAGACAAACAATAATGTTTGTTTTTGAACACATTATTTAAGGATGCACGATATGAGAGTAGACAAAGTTGTGTATGCAACTCCACATAATCTATATATATAAAAGAAGAAGGTGACTGACTGACATATCAACGCACAGACCAAACCGCTGGGTCTAGAGATTCCAAATTTGGCATGTGGGTTCCTTATGAGTCCTAGGGGTGCACTAAGAAAGGGTTTTACAAAACTCCACCCCTAAGGGGGTAAAATAGGGGATGAAAGTTTGTATGAAAGTCCGTCAGTTTTGAAGTTAGGATCTTCAAAATTTGTATTTAGGCTGAAGACTAAAAATTAATATTTATGTGTCTCAGGGTTTTTGAAAATTCGACACCCTTAAGGGTGAAAAGGGGGATGAAGTTGAAAATTCTTTATTTTTAAAGTAAAATTCACATAATTTATTATTTAGGCATTAATGATGTAATTCTATGCAATGTTCATCACTGCTACTGAAATTCCACCCCAAATTTTATCGGGTCGCTGATTACGAAAACTACAACTATTTTGAAATCCAACGTGGTGGACGTTAAATACCATGGGATTGGGTTGGGGTGCGATAGGGTTGAAATATGAATATGGGTGTCGTTTGTATAGTTTATCGGGTCGCTGATTACGAAAACTAAAATAATTATGAAATCCAACGTGGTGGTCGTGAAAGACCATCATCCCCTGGGGATGGGGTTGGGGTGCGATAGGGTTGAAATGTCTAAAAATCAATATGGGTGTCGTTTCTATGTTAGGGATAGCGGTTAAATTGGCGTTAGCGTTAGGGATAGGGGCAGGGATAGGGAGAGGTAGAGGTAGAGGTAGAAGTAAAGGTAGAGGTAGAGAGGTAGAGAGGTAGAGAAGTAGAGAGGTAGAGAGGTAAAGAGGTAGAGAGCTAGAGAGGTAGAGATGTAGAGCGGTACAGAGGTAGAGAGGTAAAGAGGTAGAGAGCTAGAGAGGTAGAGATGTAGAGCGGTACAGAGGTAGAGAGGTAGAGACGTATAGAGGTAGAGAGGTACAGGTACAAGTACAGGTAGAGGAAGAGGGAGAGGGAGAAGGAGGGGAAGGGGGAGAGGGAGGGAAAGAGGGAGGGGGAGAGGAAGAGGGAGGAGGGGGAGGGGGAGAGACAGGGGGAGGGGGAGAGGAAGGGGGGAGAGAGAGAGGGAGAGGGTTTTTGTTTTTCTCTGGCTTTGTTTTGAAATATTACATAAAGGTGTCTCTCATCTCTCTCTTTACATTTGTTAGGATACTGATGCTAAGTTCCTTTATTCTGAGTAATTTATGAGTAACGTCTGTATATTATATAAAATTCAGCTGGATCTTGAATTATACTCATTGATTTGCGCAGGGTTTGTCCTGTTTTTCCTTAGTTTAAAATTACCCCGAAATGACGGGAAAATATCTCATTGCTTCGAAAAACCGGTAACAACATAAATACTAAATCCACGCGAGCGAAGCCGCGGGCAACAGCTAGTAAGGTATAAAACACTCGTGTCTTCTATTATGGAACTTGGCTCACTACGCTCGCCTGCGTCCCATAAACCGGCACTCGAGTTTTATACCCCTCATTATGTACCGTTGCATAAACTACTATTAAAGAAGTACGAGTATAAGTAATATGGTAGCTCACAATTATACATTTTCCAAATGCAGGTGAGGTTTGGGTGAATAGATGAAGTTTCGGAACTCGGTACCTGTCTATACAGGGTGTAAGGGACAGGTTGACAATTACTGATAGGGCATGATCAGTCAACGTAACTGAACAACTTTCAGTAAATAAAACTTTCAGGAAATTAAAAAAAAAGTCGCCTTTCTATACAAACGGTCCAATCAAGTTTACAATTTTGAATGAGAAGCCTATTTTATCTTATTTCCTGAAAAATATATATATTTAAAGTTTCTTAATATCGTTGACTGATCATACTCTTTAAATTTTTGCCAACCCGTCCCTTACATCCTGTATTTTTGATAGTGATTTCTAAAAAAAATCTACAATCAAGTCTTCAATCTTTAACATGTAGGTACTTAGAATAACAATCCAAGTCAAGTCTTACCATCTACGTCTAAATGACTGTCCTCTCGATATAAGTTGTCCATCAACGGAGCCATAGCGGCAGGATCAAGTTCGGTTATTGCATTCGCTCGTAGACTCAATGTCACCAGCGCCTTAAGACCATCAAAAACTCTTTCATTTGCTATGTTTACAAGTCTGTTGTGCCCCAAAGACAAATATCGTAACTTAACTAGACCATTAAAGGCTCTATCATCTAGCATTTGAATCTTATTGTCATTTAAATTCAGAGACAACAAATTCCTTAACGGAAAAAATGTGTTGTCTCCGAGTACTTCCAAATTATTGTTACTTAGATCCAACTTCTGCAACTTTTTGAGACCAAAAAACGTTTCATTATTCAAAGAGAATAGTTTATTCATATTAATTTCTAGCTCTCTTAGGTCGGTCAAATGCACAAACGCCTTGTCATGAATTGTTGTGATTTGATTCCCAGTTAAGTAGAGTTTTTCCAAAGATGGCAAATCTATAAATACGTCTCTATTAATTTCTGCAATATCGTTCTTGTCCAATTTGATCTCCGTTAGATCCCTGTGATGCGCAAATGCGTGTTTCTCCAAGATCTTTACTTGGCTGTCTATTACACTGATTTCTTCAACATTGCTAAGGTTCGCGAAGGCATATTTATGTATCTTTTCAATGCTTCCATATTTCACATCGAGTTGTACTAAACCGTCTATGTGTTTTAGCGCATTAGTAGGGATGTATTCTAAGGAGATTCCTCTTGAGTTAGTTAAAGTGATTTTGATCGTCGCTGTAAGTTCTTCAAAGGAATCCCAAGCATGATCTGTAGGTTTGACATCTTTATTGGCAAGAAAACAGTCGGCTGATTTGATGAGATCTACTTGTCGAAAGTCTTTGATGCAATAGCATAATATCTTGCTATGGTTACTGTTTATTGGGTCGCAAATTGACGACTCCACTTCACGTTTTTGCACGTGCCATCTAGCTTCGGCCAACACGAACGCAGCGAAGAAAAGTGTAAGTATTCTTCTAACAGACATTTTTGATGAAATTGAACCTGTAACAAAATAAAATTTCAATTAAAACATGTGATGCCTTTCGGATTTCGCGTCTGGGGTCTTCTACAAACTGAAATAGGATAGTTCCATTTTCCTAACTTAGAGCTGCGCTTGTAAATGGAGCTACCCTTTAGGTTGGATTTTTCCAGCTCACGGGTTAGCTACCAAGCTCAGCTTTGGAGGAAAACAACGTTTATGGCGTGGTCGAGAAAGGCCCGCGAACCGTTGGAAAGACGAGCTCGATACTTTCGACAAACAATGGTTTGATACAAAGTCGTAGGTATACCTTCGACAAACATTATTGGTACAAAGTCGTACTCGAACGCGAACATCAGAAAGGAAGAGGAGAGGCCTTTTCCCAGCAGTGGGATACATAACGGTTAACAAAAATAATTTCGCCATTACTTTCAAGATCAACCTAATTCATTCATTGGAATTTAGATTTACTATTATCTGATCTGTTATTTAGATTAAATGGGAGACGTGCCATTCAAAAAGCGAAATTATGATCTTGCTTATGTTAAGTTTTATGAGCCATGTCATTTAAATACAATTGATAATTTTTCAGTCCATACTATGCAATGATTGCCACCATGCAATTTTTGCAGACCGTCAAATTTGGTACGAAACGATTATTTGCTAAGACATTTTAAGTAAAATAATATTTAAAACCTTTCAATCTTCTTGCGGCTACGTGCTATTGGTAAAATAAAAAGCTTTTGTAAGTTCATCTTACTGTATATAGTCAGAAAATAGGACGAAAAACTAAAAATAGGTTTAAACCTCCCATAGAAACTGAATCAGCTGACAGCACATTTTGTAGTGCAGGTCAAAAAAAAATTTTTTCGTTTTTCGACCTATGTTACTTGGGGAAAGCTGTTCCGTTTCATGGCGAGATTCACATCCTTTAATGTTTAACCCTTTCGGTTACACGTTGTATAGATCCACACATTCAAAGTGACCATAATTATCTATAATATACTAATATTCAAATTAAGTTAGCTTCCTATAAAATAAGGTGCTTATAACAATTTGAACCCTTTTGCATAGATTATCTCTGATAACTTTGAATGGGTGGTTCTATATGGACACCTGAAATGCTTAGCTACTTTTGAAGTTATTGATAGCCTGCATTCTACGAACTTGAAATAGTTCCCTCGCTTTTTTTCCTCTCATCCCTTTCAGACACGCCCGTCGATTTTTTTATCCGGGCTTTAGTTAAAATGTTCTGAATTCGATCTAGGAATATTCGCCGAGGCGGTCTTCTTCCATCATCGTTTTTAATTAACGTTAGTCTTTCGTCAATCGTATTCCTTTCTCAATTTTTGTAACTCAACGTTGTCTGACGTATTTTTACTTAGTGGTACGGAAATTGAAAGAATTAAGGAGTACGATTGGTGTGAAAGTGAGTGTCACATCAATCGTACTCCTTAACTCTCTTATTTTTAGTGCATCAATTTTATTTTGCCTATACTCATATTTTCATTTAAAAGTTTAAAAACTTTATCACTAACGTGGTCAAGAGAAGATTTTTTTTTGTCATTCAAACAGCTGTGGTAGAAATACGAGCCGTTCGGCGTGCCCGAATTGGGAATGAGCAAATAATGAACATAATCTACATTGAATAGGTACTGTACAAAACACTTTCGGTATATTCTGGCTACGATGTTTTGATAATACGTGAAGTGATAACTAATGTCATAGCCCACCTTGGAGATTTTTTTGCCCACTGCCTGAGAAGCAATATACATACACCCTTATTTTTTTATCACCCCGGATAGATTAGGAGGAGTTTATGCCCATGAAACTGAACAAATTTTCCTAAGGAACATAGGTCGAACTACGAAAAAAAATGTTTGACCTCCCATACAAAATATGCTGTCAGCTGATGCTGTTTGTATGGGAGGTCGAGGATATTTTTTCGTATCGAAAATTATGATCCATGGGAAAAGTTGTTGAGTGTCAAGGGCAGAAACACCTCTTAAAATATCCGGGATTATAAACAAATAATGTATTTAAGTTTCTTCTTGGTATTTAATTTTTAGAATATATACTTAACACGAGATTATCTTCTATTATGTACAATTATTTTAGGATAGCAATGAGAAACTTCTTTCAAAAGACCTTTGACTTATGCGCATTAACGGTCACAGACAGAGTTATTTTGCACGCCGTATACCAATGAAAGGCCCTGTATAGTATATTGGTGCGGCTACGTGACTTATAGGTGACAGATGACGCACGCATTTTGCGTTTAGCGTTTATGAGTTACTGAGTAATATTCCTCGGATGATTTCATACGACAAGTTCGGATATAGGGCTTACTTCATCACTAGGCAGAGCAGAACAACGGACGTAGCGAAAAACATTTACTTACATATATGTACAGTCCTACCGTCAACAAATAATAATAAAAATAAAAAAATAAGCGGGCCTTCCCTGCTTAATACTTGCTTTAGGCAATTTTTTCTCCATTTTTAGGGTTTCGTACCTCAAAAGAAAAAAACGGGACCCTTATAGGATCACTTTGTTGTCCATCTGTCTGTCTGTCTGTCTGTCTCTCTGTCTGTCTGTCTGTCAAGACCCTTTATCTCACGAACGGGTAAAGGTATCAGGTTGAAATTAATACCATATATTATGATCCATGAACCACACAAGATCTGAAAATTTTAATTTTTTGAAACGACGCAATCAATAGATATTGCATTTTATGTCCTCATCTCCATACATTTATTCAAAAATGCAAAACCTACAGGGTACTTCCCGTTGACCTAAAATTATGAAATTTGGCAAGAAGCTAGGTCTCACAGTACAAATAATAGGAAAAGTCTGAAATCATTAAATATTACAACTTTTCTCACAACTAATGGTAACCAATTGTGGTGAGCTCCCGTTTCAAGAACATTCATATAAGAGAGGGGTCAAGTTGGATGGTCGCTGAGGCGATTTTTGTTTTAGTTCTATTTAAAAACGGGAACACTTACAAATGTGAAAATTGGTATTTTTATAGTGCATAAGCTATAAAATAATAACAAATAATAAAATTTGGTCAAGCGCGTGTCGGACTCAAAAAATCTAGCACATTAACTTACTGAAATTTCAACTAATACAATTATGTTTATGTGGTGGTACGGAACCCTCAGTGCGCGAGTCCGACTCGCACTTGGCCGGTTTTGTTTCATCTGTATCGTAAAAGCGGGAACTTATAAGCGTCAAAATTGGTTTCTTTATAATGCATAAGCTATAGAATAATAACAAATAATAAAAACCCCTAGGTAAAGATAAACTACGTTAACATGTGTACCCTCCATTGCTTTTAGTGCAGTCAAGAGCACGTCAAGCTTGACACATTGGACTTTGTACCGTTCTTATTTCAATCGCCGTAGGAGCTACAGTCGTGCTGCAAGTGACAAGCTTGACCAGCTCTTGACTGTACAAAACTACTATCTACACAAGCAAAAGTAAGAGGAGGGGCGGGTCATGTTATTGTAGTTTAACTCTTTATCAACAGCTTCTGCTAACATATTAGATTAGGTACGCAATGTGAAATTAAAAGTTGGAATACAAAAGTTAGGTACAACAACTTGTTTCCAAAATCTATGACTCTGAACGATTTGAATCCGTCTATTTAATAATTTTCAAACAAAATGTGCTATCGACAAGTTATTTATTCATATTTTCACTTGCACTTACTTCCTGATGGTTTTACTTGATATTCAGTACAAGTTTACAGAGATTATTTTATCCTGAGAACTCTTGATTTCATTATTTTATAATTTGTATGTTTAATTAATATTTATCGTTGCTGTTGAAAGGTCTAACCATAGAGGAAAGAAAGTCTAACGAAATAATGCATAAAATATTTGGCTGCTCGTCTCAATTCAAGTTAAAAACACCATGAATTGCCAAACAAAACGATACAAAATTCATTTAAAATTTATTGCCTAAAAAGACAAAAAAAACTCCCCATCCCAATATAGAAACTAAGTCTGTGTCAGTATTAACAAAGCCGATGGTTTTCTTTTTTATTGCATTCCAACGTGGTTGCGAGATGAAACAGCCAATCGTTTGCTTTGGTCGTTTTCTGATACAAGTAAAGTTTAGCTCAAAATCTTGAGATTCCAAGAAGAAGATAAGTTAGGTAACATAGCCAATTCCACAATTTTTTTACTTTAAGTACTAGCCAGTGTCATAAAAAGTTCGATTTACCTCGTTTCCACAAAACAAGTGTTTAAGGTGAACGAAGTCGCGTAGCAGATTAAACAGAGAAAAATATCATTTCAATATCTTTATTTCAAGACTGCAAAAGCACAGATAATATAATACTATACTAGTACAGATGCCTCACGTCATAGAACGAATTTGTGCCGAAAATTGTTCGAGCTATTTTTTCCATAAGGTATTTTCATATTAGATATTTAAATTGAATTAATGTCATAGTTTACAATTTTACCTACCAACCTAGTAATAACATTTAGTTTAATTATTAGAAACAAAAGGGCAAAATGAATTCGGGCTATTTACTCCGTCGAAAAAACCGTAGTACGGAATGGGACCCCATGGCAAAAGCCAGGAAGTAGCTTCAAATAAAACGCAAAGCTTACAAAGCGAATCACCCAGAAACCTGAAATTCAATAACGATGAGTCTGTTCTACTTCTAAATTCGTCTGGATATTACAACATGGCAACTCGCTACATAGGCTCACAGGTGTTGCTCAAACACATACTTTACTCGTTCCTAATGTGTGCAGGAAGGTGTAATACAATGGCCGAGATCTACGGCCTAGTTAAAAAGTTATACGGGATCAGCTGCTTATAATAATATCTGCAGAGTAAAAAGATTTTATGTGAAGTTTTGATCAAAGTTTCGCACTTTATAGACAAAGGAAAACTGTTACTAATGTTCATCTGTATCATGGTCTGAGTTACTAGAAGAGCTTTTGTATTACATTTAGAACTAATTGCAACTTCCCAAATATCCCAAACCACTTAAAACACATTCCCAGCTAAGTTTTCTGTGAGATAGACATTTATGATCACGTTAGTCTGAATTTCTAAACTTCTGGTGAGTTAAGAAACAAGTGTGGTGTTTAAAAAAAACTATTTCTCTGAAATATTTTTGATTTGATCACCATAATAAGCGGACAAACTTATGTCCCGTCGATTATCATTCAATGATAATTGTTTGTTAAGTGAGAAAAGTAGATAAAGCTTGTGATTAGGTTTATTCCCTGAGTCGCAATAATAACTTATCCTTGTACTAGTGTAGTGCTCTTGTAAAATCTTCTAAGTAGAAAACGAATTCCGGATAAAGCAAGGAGGAAAATCCTGGAGAAAATCCAAGAACAAAAATCTTAAAATAGTTCTGATTTCTATTTTACTAAGACTGGATTTAGCCCTAACGGCTAATAATCCAATCAACAAGGAGTTTTTATAGAGACCGTGACGGTTATTTTTCCGTTGAAGTTTGACTCGACTGGCGGCGATACAACATCTAGACTTTCCTTGTTAAAAATAAGAACTCGATAATATGTTAATTTAAAAAAACCAGCCAAGTGCAAGTCGGACTCGCGCACCGAGGGTTTCGTACCACCACATAAACATAATTGTATTAGTTGAAATTTCAGTAAGTTAATGTGCTAGATTTTTTGAGTCCGACTCGCACTTGACCGAATTTTATTATTTGTTGTTACTTTATAGCTTATGCACTATAAACATACCAATTTTCAAGTTTGTGAGTGTTCCCGTTTTTAAATAGAACTAAAACAAAAATCGCCTCAGCGAACATCCAACTTGACCCCTCCCTTATATGAATTTTCTTATAACGGGAGCTCACCACAATTGGTTATCATTAGTTGTGAGGAAAGTTGTAATATTTAATGATTTCAGACTTTTCCCATAATTTGTACTGTGAGACCTAGCTTCTTGCCAAATTTCATAATTTTAGGTCAACGGGAAGTACCCTGTAGGTTTTGCATTTTTGAATAAATGTATGGAGATGAGGACATAAAATGCCATATCTTTTGATTGCGTCATTGTAAAAAAATTCAATTTTCATATCTTGTGTGGTTCATGGATCTTAATATATGGTATTCATTTCAACCTGATACCTTTACCCGTTCGTGAGATAAAGGGTCTTGAGAGACAGACAGACAGACAAACGGACAACAAAGTGATCCTATAAGGGTTCCGTTTTTTTTTTTGAGGTACGGAACCCTAAAAATGCTATACAAATAGGTAATAGATAAGTATTTATATAGCTTGCCTTTGAAACAGTAAGTTAATCTGCTATATACATTTTCAACCCATTTATCAACCCGCATTTCGTCGATGGATGAAATATTGTCAGGGTAAACTCTTTTGTTGATCGGACTGAACACTGCGAATCGTTTTTCACACCTAGTTGGATTTCAATCGGCCACGTAATGTGTTCTCAAGGCCAATGGTCTTTTAGATGTAAAAGATGTGTAGGAAGGAGATGGATGATACAAGCGACAGATACTTAAAGAAAAATGAGCCATTCCGCTTTGTATCTTTTCATGTCACAAGAGCGCAAAAAACAGATAGGCCTATGGTAAGTGGTTACCACTCTCTATAATATTTACTACCTTTTTGGTAGTAAATACGACAAGCGCATTTTATTTCGCATATCCGTGTGTTATCCGTTACCTACATATGGCTTTAAAAAATATATGTTAATTTTTTAAGAGCTTATTCTGGGGGCTAAATGCATCAACTTTTGTTATAAGACTTTTCGGAATTCTCAAAAACTTTCGATTCTTCATTCAAAAGTTGATCGGTCCAATTTGTATGAAAAGTAGATTTTTTTTTTGCGAATTTAGAAATGTCGTAGAACAAAAGCATGTAGCCCTCAGAGTAAGTCCCTAAAAGGTTTTACGCCAATTTTTTAAAGCCGCGCATATTCCACTCAAGGAAAGAAGTAACCAAAGTTACCAAACCAAAGTAACCAAAGTTAACCTTAATCGCGGTCTGTGAGGATAGGTTACTCAGACTTATTTAGCCTTAATCAAGACGATTGGTGTGGTGCCGGCAAAGAATAGTACCAACCCTTACATACCCGTGGGTGTCGTAAGAGGCGACTAAGGGTTATAAACTGGAGGATGGGCAGCAGCATCCTCCTTTGTATCTAACATCTTACTTACTGCGGTCACCTACACCCGCGGTCCATGGTGCCAGCCGTAACGCTAACAAGCGAGGTGACTATGGTACTTCCCCTCTACATTTTTCCAGCAAAAGCTAGAATTCTAGAGGGAGCTCCCTGTCCTGTAGTGGACGTTTTTCATGGGATGTTATGATGAAAACGATTGAGACACTTTTATGAAATGAATACCGTTAGCATCTTTTCCGAGTTCCCGTCAATGAGAATTTTTTTCTTCGTCTTATTTAGTCTCCATCAGAACGAGTAATATTAGGTATGCACGGCAGCAAGTGAAAACAAAACCAGTATAAGCTGACCTGCCACCCGCTCATGGTGAAAGCGTTTCCACCGACTTGCGGCCGTGTGTACAACAAAAGGAAAGATAGGTACCTACTTACCAAAAACTTGATTAAAATGAAATAATCCAGGCCAAGGCGTACTACTTAGCTGCTGTCTTACATTAAAGTATCAACAAATTTTATTTAAAATACTGTTAATAATTCCATTTGGGTCGTCTAACACTTAAACTAATATTTGACATCAAAGTACAAAAGATAACAATATACTCATAACGCAACTAACAACACGAGACAAAAACTAAGTGCAAACGAATGTATCTGCTCCGAGTTGAAGTTTGCTTACATTTAATTTTGAATGCGTTTTGTAACTCAAGCAAGAGCAACGCGGAAAAACCGCTCAAAGATCATGTTTGACGCTCATAACGCAACTTCTATAAGCTTGTCGTGCTCTTGTTATCATTTTATTAACGAATACTCGACAAAACTTTGAGTAAGGTGTAACGATCGAACGGGACGGTGTACCAAAAACTAAACAGGCCTGCTGAGTCAACAAAACTGAACAACGTTCCCAAAGAAACAAATGTTGGGAAATGTAAAAATATTTTGACCTCTCCATAGAAATTGCCCACTTTGGTCGAACAGTTTGTATGGAGAGGACAATTGTTTTCATTTCCCAAATATGGTTCGTTGGGAAAGTTGTTCAGTTTCGTTGACTGGCACGCCCTTTCAGTTTTCGGCACACCGTCCCTTACATCTTGTATATAAAAACCATATTAATGTAGATAAACAGTCTAGTGTTTTGAATAAAATGGTTACAAATATAATAAGTACTTTCCGCGCTTTCCACAGTTTGAAGACTCGAGATATGCAAAAATGACAGCATTACTGGCATCCGCGTTTTTATTTTTTAGGCGTTCTAAACGAAGTTACAAAGTATACATTTACAAACAACTAAAGTAGAACAAATGGAATCTAAAGACTGATGTCATGGCAGCTGCAACATTTCGTGTAAAAAAATAAGCCAAGTTCGGTGTTCCAGAATCAATCTTAGAAAAATAAACATCTTGGAAGAGACGACGGGTGAAATGTAAAAGCTATTAACGGTTTCGTCCAATCCTGTAGAAAATATAGGCACGTACAATCTTCTTTTTTAGGGTTCCGTAGTCAACAAGGAACCCTTATTGTTTCTTCATGTCATGTCCAACTGTCTGTCCGCGGCTTAGCTCAGAGACCATTAGACTAGATAGTGCGGTCAGTTAGCTGTTTCACGTAGACACGAATTACAATTCCACCAAATTTTTTCCAGGTACTAGTTAGGTACATATTTTCTATAGAAAATACAAGAATTGGCTCCTATCGTAAATTGAGAGCTATGTATCTAACTAGTACCTGGAAAAAATTTGGTGCAATTTGGTGAATTTGGCGATAAAAGACTATAAGGGACCGGACTAAGAAGGCTGTAATATAGTATGGATATACATTTTATCCACGTCGACAAAGTGATAAAATAAAATCTCGAAAAAAAAAATTACAGCGTTCCTCCCCTACGAGTAAAGTGGGGGTGATTTTATTTCTTGTATACTCCATCGTCATTTCGAATACTAAATCAAGACCTGAGACTAGAACTTCTTACATAGTTTTTCGTGATCCTCTCATAAAGTATCTTCTATTGAGACATCTCTTTTTCACCTGATTATCGCGTTAAATAAATGTTATCAGGTACTCAACAAAAAACAATTTAATGGTCTGGTTTGCCCACAGTCTTCAGATTTTTGGCAAACCAGTGTCTGGTCAAAGTTTTTATATCACTACTCATCAGCCCTCATCTTTTGGCATGAGAATTGTTTTTGCTGAAGATCACGTTTTTCTGTTCCTTTTCATTTCCAGACCATGGCCTCCTGAACAACGGGCTCCGGTCTGGAACTTCTTATATAGTTTTTCGTGATCCTCTCATAAAGCCCCATCTACTGAGACATCTCTTAGTATCTCTGATTATCACGTGAAAAATCCTTCTCGGCTCCTCTACCAGATGTTGTGTTGTGTTGCAGTTGCCTCAGTTGCCTCAGTTGCCCTTTTATATGCGGGCGGGCGGGCGGTGCACAGTGAGTACATCGCATCCATCATTGATAAGGAGGTGGCTACACACTTATTTACAATAACTTTTAATTAGTAGTTGCAAGTATGTATTTTTCTCCGTCCTAATCTTGTAAAAGTTTGAGCCGTTATGAATCTCCCAATAAAACGTAACAACGTTTCCTAAGGAACTTAGCTTAAAATTTCGAAAAGAAAATTGAGACTTGAGGTTTGAGAAGAATTAGATATTTACGGAGGATTTTCTTTAATTCGACCTGTGTTCCATGGAAGAAGTTGTGAAAGGTAATTTGCATCCTCTTGGAGTTGTTGTTATGTACCTATCTTTTTCTTACACTCTGTATGTCTTGGACCTCTCAAACCACATAACATACCTATGCTAGGAATATCATGGACGAAGTTCCGCACCAACAAATCCATACTCCACGAACTCGACATCACGCAGCGTCTTTCGGCCATAGTACAATCGCACATACTGTAGTATTTTGGATACATCTCAAGGCGGAATAATGACTCCAAAGAGCGGCTGGTCGTGCAGGGAAAAGTGGAGGGAACCGGATCGCACGGAAGGTGCCCTATGCGCTGGACTGACCAAGTAAAATCCGCAGTAGGAAGCCGCGTATCTGACTGTACCAGACAGTCTGCAAACAGGGAGAGATGGCGGGAGATCGTGTAGAGAGCTGTATTCGCCTCTACCACCGACGTGCATGCCTCGACGTGACCACGACCGCTCTGCCAAGAGCGATACGACGCTCTGCAAAGAGTGTCAGTATTTTCATTCTTAAACCATATAAATAACTTTTATTAACTTAAGTCCTACATTGAAACAGGTGAGCAAACTTAGCCAACAAATAAAATTAACCGTTTACGAGTTTTCTGAACACACTTTTACCTAGGACAAAGTGAGGTCGATGTACACAACGACGCAAAAGCACTAAGTACACACGATAAAACCTAGACAAAGAGCTCGTAAACTAATTTAAAGCATTAAATCTAGATAATTTAGAATCAAAGCTTAGGACAGGACTTAGTTATAGAATTTATTCTTCGCTTGGTTCTGAAAACAGGCACGGATGAAATAAAAGATGTAGGTTAGCAATCAAACCATACTTTTACTTAGGCGAAAGATAAATAAAAAACCCGCCAAGTGCGAGTCGGACTCGCGCCCTAAGGGTTCCGTACCTATCTACCATATGATAATTAAACTAAAAGCTTTTGCTCTTTGATTTTAAAAACTCCGCGACCATCCAACTTGACCCCTCTTTTACAAAAAAGTTCTTGAAACGGGAGCTCACCTTAATTGGTTATATTAGTTGTGAGAAAAAATTAAATATTTTATGATTTTACACTTTTTCCTTTATTTGTACTGTGAGACCTAGCTTCTTGCCAAATTTCATAATTTTAGGTCAACGGGAAGTACCCTGTAGGTTTTGCTTTTTTGCATAAATGTATGGAGATGAGGACATAAACAGCCATATCTTTTGATTGCGTCGTTGTAAAAAATTGAAATTTTCAGATCTTGTGTGGTTTATGGACCTTAATATTCTTTATTAATTTCAACCTGATATCTCTTCTCGTTCGTGAGAACAAGGGTCTTGACAGACAGACAGACGCCTGAGCTATTACTATAAAACCGTTAATTTCCAGTGTACAATTTCACGTTTATCTAAAAAAAACATATAATTAATTATTTTAGACTGTTTTATCACAAATAGATGACTTTTTGAACAAGCCCCTAATCCGGAGTTAGCAAAGGGATTTTACAAAACAAATTAAACGCATGAAGTTAAAAATTACTCGGATTTAAGAGATTAGTAGAGTTGAGTCAATTTACGTCTATTTTGTTATAAGTGTAAGTACAGGATCGAACTCCGAAATTTAGGGAAAGTGAAATGTCTAAAGATGCACACGTGTTTGATAAGATTATAGAGCGATTACTAATCATCATCATCATCATATCAGCCGAAAGACGTCCACTGCTGGACATAGGCCTAATACTACTACTATAATTATAAATGTTGTATTTGTCACTTCTTTAGAGATATAAAAGAAATCATTATCAATGACGACAAAATAATCCTAATAAACAATATCAAATCACATGAATGTGCAAAAAAACAAATGTCAAGGAAGATGACATCACTAAATAGCTTAGTTTCGTAAATGTATTATTATAATGCAAGTGATAACGTATAAAAATGAAAACCTAAAAGTCTTACTTGACATACAATCGAATAAAATATTATATTTTTTTGAGGGAGAATATAAGCTGATTATCTGGATAAAAGCTACCCGCCAGGCAGAATTTAATGTAATAAGAACGTGAATATAGAAAAAGTATATTTTACTGTATTTCTTCTAAACTCTCATATAAACTCTTCTTCATATAGTCAAAAAGTCATTGTAATGTGTGAAAGCAATAACTTCAGCATTTTTTTAAAACACGATCAGGTTTAATGTTATATTGTTGCCATAGTATTTAATTTGATTTATTTATTGAGCAAACTTAACAGCATATAATTCATTATTACAATTCTTGCCTTAAATATTTATACAGCCTATAACAAAGTTTGACACATTAAAATTTAAATTAATGGGCATACTACGTTAAGGTATTTCAAGACTAAATACTTAATACTTATTACAAATTATATTATAACGTTATTAAAATATAGCGTGCACAGGATAAGTTAGGCTCTTACGGTTATTTTCTGCGCACGGGTGACAGGCGGATAGCCAATGAACGATTTGCTCACCCCAGGATAAATTTTTGAGTATGCGCATTTACGACGTATACCTAGGTCCTAGCCAATCAATATTGAACGGTGATGTCTCGAAATAGTTTAACGATTACTGAAATTAAATATCTCATTCTACAAAATTACCACTATTTTAGGCAATATAAACCAATATCATGCAATAAGAAGTGGTCTCATACTCGTACTGACGATTATAAACTTCTACGAATTTATTCAGTTTTGTTCTAATGCCGCTTATACGAAATAGTGCCAAGTACACACATGTGTTTTCCTGACCTACTCTTCTTAACAATGTGGCGAGACTAGCGACGCAATTTTTTTTCTAAACTGGGTAACGATTTGGATAAATAAACTAACGAATAGGTCCTAATATTGAGGAATCCCTGCCAATATTATACAAATCGGAGATTCGGACCGTTTCGACCTCAGTAGTCTACAGGACCGCTGTATACTTAGGTACTTACCCATTCTGACAGCGATCCGAAGAGGATCTTGGCCTAGGTTGTGGATAAGTATTTATGCCAACATAACCGACATTTCTAAACGGACAGCTGGATGATCAGTAACTAGAAAGTTTTGTACCGCTTTGCTACTAGAGAAGATGATGTTTTTTCAGGACCTATAAAATGTTTCTGTTTAGACTTATAATTACCTATAATATTACACCTTTATGTTATACATATAGAATACACTGCTTTTCTTATACGCTTCTCCTTTTATCATTTATTTCACAACTGCGCTAAACATCTACGGGGACGTGGATGTGGACGTGGACGTGGACGGGGACGGGGATGGGGGTAGAAATAGGGGTAGGGTAGGGGTAGGGATAGGGGTAAGGATAAGAGTAGGTATAAGGGTAGGAAAGGATAGGGGTAGGGGTAGTGATAGGGATAGGGATAGAGGTAGAGACAGGGGTAGGGATAGGGGTACGATGGAGCTAGGGGTTGGAATAGGGTTACCTAGGTGAACGCGGGGAAAGTTCGAATTTTTGTGTGAAGTAAACTGAACAATAATTGTTAGTAAAAATATTGACCAACCTCTCTTAAGCTACTCGTATCACATCGTATTCTTTACCATAGTACATGTTTTTGTCATAGTACGGAAGTACTATGATTTCCATCCTAGATAATAGTTTTAGTTTTTCTCAATTACTTCTGCAAATTAGCTCTGTTTTGAAATATAACATAAAGGAGTCTCTCATATCTCTCTTTACATTTGTTAGGTTAAGTGGCAACTTTAAGGCACAATACTACTGCTAAGTTCCTCTGTTCTGAGTAATTTATGAGTAACGTCTGTATATTATAATATAAAATTTAGCTGGATGTTGAATTGTACTCATTAAATTGCGCAGAGTAAGTCCCGTTTTTCTTTAGTTTAAAAATACCCCGAATTTTACAAAAAGCGGTTATAACATAAAATATGAAAACAACGCGAGCGAAGCCGCGGGCAACAGCTAGTACATTATAAAACGCACGGTCTGTACGATTGACATCATATGATATGTATGTAGACAAAATCGAAGGATTCTGAGTGGTTTCTTTCTAACTCTCATTTTGAGGGTAGCCGTCATATAATGAAAATGAAAAACTGCGATTTGCTCAGAAACGGCTTTATCGCCATCCATCGTCAAACCTCGACAATCCACAATAGTATAGAGTTTCAGTACAAATTTTTCTTTGGCGTGGCCTGGACCACTGCATGGGTGTTGCTTGCAAACGTTCGTCTTTCCAAATAAAATTCAAAAAGCAGACTTTTTACCGACAAATAAATATTACGATGTTATTATCAGAATACTATGAATCAAAAGAAAGAACAAGGTTTATGTGGTTAAATTTAATTATTATTCGAAAACATTAAATTCGAAACAGATATCAGTGGATTTGAAAATATTCGACAAATTTTGAGATTGAGTTCAGACCACGAAACTGAACAACTTTCTCCAAGGAACATAGTTCGTTAGACGTAAAAATAAATCGACCTCCCATACAAAATTTATGGTCAGCTGCTGACTGACTTTTCTATGAAAGGGTAAAAATTTTTTTCGTCCGATGACCTAGGCAAAAGTTGTTCAGTTTCACGGTCTGAACTCAACCTCAAAATTTGTCGAATGTTTTCAATTTCACCCAAACTACTTTAATGTTTAATATTTTATTCTTTGCATTTTCTCAGACGTAGCTAAATATTAGCTTTAGAGCGAACATTTTCTGCAATTTTCCACCAGAATATTTTAGTGCGAGAAATAAAATTTTATCTAGTTGGAAATTTTCCTCTAAATTGTCACTAGTGCGCAATAAGCTCAAAGTTATAATTTATTTTAAAATTGCGGTCGCATCAAATGGGTTCGTAAGTTTTACTGAAGAGATGCTCCACCCACAATATTTACTGAAGAAAAAGCTAAACCAATCGAGGATTCATGGCATTTGAGTAGACAGGTTAACTAATCTGCATCTAAATTTATTATTAATCGAGAGCTCAATTCTTGAATATCTCAGAGTAATTTGTGAGATTTTTAAAATTAAAATAAGCCCTGATAAACTCCTATAAAGAATATATTAATAAAATAGTGTTCGGTTTTTGATTTTCTTAAATAATAATTTACGTTTACATTTTATACGTTTATCAGACTTATTTTAACTTTAAAAATCACTAAAATCACTCGGTGATATTCAAGATTTGGGTCCCGGATCACGTCGTACGCTAATTGAAATCATTTTTGATTTACAACTTTTATATTTTAAAAAAAGATTTTTTTTTGTTACTTAATGTTTACATTTTACGGTTCTCTACGGGATTCCGGTATGTCAGACACTCACAACAAACAAAAACTACAATTTTCACATTTTACTTAATTCATTCCAAGATATTACACGAACTTCTTAAAACTTGGTATTAAACTACTTAAAACCAGAGTATTTAATCACATTGACGACTGTTGCCTCATGAACTTGTAAGAATGGTTAATTTTAACATGTGCCTGCTATCCAGTACAATATCGAGCTATAGCTATAATACTAATTTAAACGTCTTTGCCAACTTCAGCGTGAGAAACAGTTTTTTTTAAGCTTTTGTTTAGTTTCACCCGTCCCGGTGTCTGTCTGTCTGTTATCAGATCTTGCAAGTTAAATTTTTACCCACTTCTATATTTCCCATTGAGCTGAAATGTTGCATGCGTATGTAAATCGGACGTCAATGCAATATTATTATGACATTGAGCTGATCTGATGGTAAAGTCGGAATGTGGCCATAGAAACTCTGTAATAGAAGGGCACAACCCCATCGAGTTTGGCATAGAAGATCAATGGTCCTAGATGATATCCAGAGTATTAGGATCTTGCCTAAAGGGGGCACCCTGGAAGGATGGGAATTTGTAATACATCGACGCAACCCCGCCGAGTTTGGGCTTGTTTGATTCGTCTTGGCAAGGACAGTGCTTTTACACTGCACAGAGTCTGATGATGGAGCTAGAACGGGGCATTTTGGAAGGATGGGAACTGTGTAATTAAATGACGCAACGGATGCTAACAACGTCTGGACAAGTACTCTGGTTCTAGGGTCTGTGGTTAGTTGTTTTTTAGTATTTGACATCTTAAGACTGCACTCTGCGCACACTAGTGCCCTCATCAGAATTTAATTAATTTCTTTGAATTGGAGACCAAAATGAAAAATTGAAGAACGGCTAATTGTTCTTTGTCAGGATAGCGTTATTTTAAACTATCACAATTAGCTTTATGTTATCTTGTTTATTCAAAATCCTTTGAACGGAACGCGGTGGCCACCAATTTCCGTTTTAATGATTTTGAATAAACAAGATAACATAAAGCTAATTGTAATAGTTTAATATAACGCTATCCTGACAAAGAACAATTAGCCGTTCTTCAATTTTTCATTTTGGTCTCCAATTCAAAGAAATTAATTAAATTCTGATGAGGGCGCTAGTGTGCGCGGAGTGGAGTCTTAAATACTGAAAAGTAAAAATAGATAAAAATAAAAAAGCTGTAATAAGACGTCTCAAGTTTTGTAAAATGCCGTCCTCTTATGCAAAATGGCGAATTATACGATATGGCTGCGACATCCAAGTCAAAGAAGAAGATGTAACACGCTTTTATTTGAAAACTTGAGTCATCTAATAAAAGCTTTTTTTACGATTATTATTTTACTAAAGCCACATCTAGGCCTCATCTGTGTGTTATGTTATATGCTCTAAATTCTCTAATTCTAAAACCGTTGTAACTTAGAGCAGATTATCCAAGAGACCTCTAAGAATTTCGGCTTCGATAAATTCCGGAGGAACCGTGTAGCCGGTAAAATTATACCCACTTACAAGGAACTAAACGATCCTCAGGGAAAATAAATTCATGCTATAAAATCTGTCTGCATAAAATATTCTTTTTCCTCTCCTGACCACAAAGCGCGGTAGTCACCAATTTTTGAGTTGTAGGTTTCGCCACTTCGCTTTCGCTAAATTTCCTAAGGTCCGTGTGATGCCGGCAAAGAACAATACCAACCCATCTCTATCCGTGGTTGTCGTAATAGGCAACTAAGGGCTTATGAAGGAACGATGGGCAGCAGAGTCTTTCTGTGTATTATACCATCTAACATACTGCGGTCGCCAGCCACTTACAAGCGAGGTGACTAAACTAAAATGCCTTGCAATGTACTACCCGTTTTTATCCGGAGTTCAGGAGGGAGCTCCCTGTCCTGCAGTGGACGTATCATGGGATGTTATGAGACCCCCTGGGTGCATATTCTGAAGTTTTATTGGAGTTCCGATATTATCAGATTGACAACAACAATTACGTTCGGAAATTTACTTTGTATGGGAATTTCTTTGTCAAAGGCCGAACCATAGACTAATTATCGGCGCGATATTATCGTAGTTTCACTTCGGATTTAAAACTTAATCACACTTAATTAGCACGCAGTTTGTACATTTATTTTTAGGGTTCCGTACCTCAAAAAAAAAACGGAACCCTTATAGGATCACTTTGTTGTCCGTCTGTCTGTCTGTCTGTCTGTCTGTCAAGACCCTTTATCTCACGAACGGGTAAAGGTATCAGGTTGAAATTAATACCATATATTAGGATCCATGAACTACACAAGATCTGAAAATTTTAATTTTTTACAATGACGCAATCAATAGATATGGCATTTTATGTCCTCATCTCCATAAATTTATTCAAAAATGCAAAACCTACAGGGTAAGTCCCGTTGACCTAAAATTATGAAATTTGGCAAGAAGCTAGGTCTCACAGTACAAATAATGGGAAAAGTCTGAAATCATTAAATATTACAACTTTTCTCACAATTAATGGTAACCAATTGTGGTGAGCTCCCGTTTCAAGAACATTCATATAAGAGAGGGGTCAAGTTGGATGGTCGCTGAGGCGATTTTTGTTTTAGTTCTATTTGAAATCGGGAACACTTACAAACTTGAAAATTGGTGTGTTTATAGTGCATAAGCTATAAGATAACAACAAATAATAAAATTTGGTCAAGCGCGTGTCGGACTCAAAAAATCTAGCACATTAACTTACTGAAATTTCAACTAATACAATTATGATTATGTGGTGGTACGGAACCCTCGGTGCGCGAGTCCGACTCGCACTTGGCCGGTTTTTTTATTAGTGTGCAATAAAGTGTTATTCATTCATGCATAATTCTCGCTTTGTTTTTCCTATAAGCTATGAATAAATTAAGTATCTCCGCAGTTGTTTAGAATTTCTGAAACTACTTAATTTATACAGGTTTGATTGCGATTATTTTGCTATTCAGGCTTACCTTACTTATTGAATGAAAAAAAAATTTGCTGATTCAGTCAAGATTTTGATAGTTTCAAACAATCATCTTGACTCCATGTGAGCTTGCAAATACCTTTTTGGATTGTATCAATTTGATTATTGAATTAAAGATCACAAATTTAAATTGACAAAGACGCTTTACTGAATCTTTCAATATCTTTTTTGATTTAATCACAAAATGCCAAACAAGAGAAAATTGATCTTGGTTGGCTCTCCGTTTTTTCAGTTGAATTTTTTTATTTATTTATTTATTTACTAAATTTCAAATTAAATACTTAAAATTACACTTTCCTAACGAGATCCAGATATGCTTAAAACATTTCTCTATAAAGTGTATTGCAGTAGCAACCCAAATAGACCTAGGCCTGTGTTAGGGTGTGCCACGTATTTTACAATATTAGATTGCTTACTTATGGTGCACTGGATCTAAATGACACAGGATCTTAAAATCTGGCTCCTTAAGTTTGTCAATATTAGTAAATTTATGATCTTTTTAAGCTACAGAAAAAACGTCAGTAAATAGCTTAGCACTTTGAGGAGCGCTGCCTTAAAAACTTTAGGCAGAGTGCGATTAATAATAGACAGGTGACATCTGCCGTTGTAAATAAACTCATTCTTTTTTATTTATATCTCACAAATTAAGCGCCATCTGCGAATAATAGGTTTAGATTTTGATAATGTAGCTAATCTTTCAAACTTAGGTGGCTTTATTATTATTAGGGTATACGAAGTTTCCGTTTTGCATGAAAAATGTTAGGAAAACTTAGTTTTTAATACAAACATTTTTGCTTTTTATTACAAATGATTAATCCTATTTAAAATGTCTACTGTGAAAAAAATTCTGATTGTGCTGCGAATCATAAAACTGGATTTTAACTAAGATATTTTCCAACATATTTTTTTTAAATTAAGTTTAATTTGAGATATCAAACTAAGAACAAAATTAATATTTAATCTGAAAAAACTAATAATGAAAATAGTTAATGAATTGTTGCTCTGAAGAAAATTTCACAAAAAATTGTGGATAGTCTTCCAAGATAATTTTAGTGTATCTGCAACGGTTAAGGTACTTCCTCTATCTAAAACTATCACCTGTATGTCGTAGGCACCACAAACTCATACGAATACTATACTGAGAGTCGAAACACTTCAAAACTCTAAAAAATTAGGCAACTACCTACAGAGTCTATCCTAACGGCTTCCTTTGAAGTTTCTGAATCTTTATCATAAAAACGTTTTTATTTTCCCCTTTCTTTCATAAATCAGGTTAAACATACAGCGGTACTTTGAGACGATCCGATCCATCCAATATGGATAGACCGAAGGAGGATTTTGATGGATTATCATAACCGAGTGCTTGCCTAGCGTGTAACAAATTATAAAGGTGCGAGCCGTGTGCCCTGATTTCCAATTTCCATACATACTTTTTCTCATATTTGACACCTTAAGATGATGAATTTTTAAAAGCCTTTCCTTATTTTTCTGTGATCTAGTGGTTAGAGCATTCGGTTCTTGGTCTGGTCAGGAAGTTCTGTGATTGATTCCCGATGGGATACTGTCTAACAAAAAACACTCGTTAGACTTCCCCAGTTTGATTAAGACAAGATGTAACACCTCATTGGCCGAAATAATAAATAATATTATAAAAATATAATACATAATAAATTAATGATTCTATGCTTCCGAAGGCACGTAAAGCCGTTGTTCTTGGCTCTTATCTACCTATATAGAAGTATTCTTTTATGAGCCATGTCAGATGCTTTTGCGGTTTATCAACTCTGACACAAGGGTTTGTGAAGTTGATCATCGATCTTACAAGTCACACGGTTAGATTAGAAGACCAATAGTCTAGGTGCTGGCCCATGTCACATGTGCACTTGTGTATAACCGAAGTTTGGTTGCGGGGTTTTGTTAGGAGTATTGAAACCAATTGGTCAAGTGGTGATCAAGGTCGTTTTTCCGCCAAGTTTAACAAATTTTGCTAGAGGGGTATCTCCGTACCCAGTGGTCAGATTTTAGTTGTTAAAAGCTTAATTTACTCCTTTTTTTAAGGCATTTTTATGTGATTAGACACAATGTGGTAAAAAAACCGGCCAAGTGCGAGTCGGACTCGCGCCCTAAGGGTTCCGTACCTATCTACCGTATGATATACTAAAAGCTTTTGCTCTTTGATTATAAAAACTACGCGACCATCCAACTTGACCCCTCTTTTATAGAAAAGTTCTTGAAACAATTAGTTGTGAGAAAAATTTAAATATTTAATGATTTTAGACTTTTCCCATTATTTGTATTGTGAGACCTAGTTTCTTGCCAAATTTCATAATTTTAGGTCAACGGGAGGTACCCCGTAGGTTTTGCTTTTTTGCATAAATGTATGGAGATGAGGACATAAAATGCCGTATCTCTTGATTGCGTCGTTGTAAAAAATTGAAATTTTCAGATTTTGTGTGGTTCATGGACCCTAATATATGTTTTTAATTTCAATCTGATACCTCTACCCGTTCGTGAGATAAAGGGTCTTGACAGACAGACAGACAGACAGACAGAAGGACAACAAAGTGATCCTATAAGGGTTCTGTTTTTTTTATTTTGAGGTACGGTTCCCTAAAAGTGTCTAACAAAACCCCGCAACGAAACTTAAGGTACATACAAGTTCACACGTGACATGGGCCAGCGCCTAGACTATGACGGTAAACAAGAAATTCCTTACAAAATTTCATGCCTTTAGACCCACCAGCTTAGACTGAGCGTTGTCTATCAATGATCATAAATTTGTGTAAAAGATTAAGTTTTCAAAGGGTTTTAAACCTTGATAAAGTAGAAACCTTTGAATACAGGGTTATTTTTTAACCCCTAGCCAAATTTTTGTATGTTGCTCAAACCATGAAACTGAACAACTTTCCCAAAGAAACATGGGCCGAAAAACGAGAAAAAGTTTTGGTCGTCCCATACAAATTCCACTGTTGCTGGTGCAAGGTTTGTATGGGAGCCCCAAAAACAAAATTCGTTTTTCGGCCCATGTTTCTTTGGGAAAGTTGTTCAGATTTGTGTTCTGAGTCACATACAAAAATTTGGCCAGGGGTCCAAAAATAACCCTGTATACTTGCTTGATGTATACTCTAAGGTAGTAACTAAATATAGCGTATCCAATTCGTAATCATAAACCATGTTTGGATCGAATTGAGGTAAATATTTTCTATTCAAGCTACCGTTTTATAGCTGATTACTTGATAAAGATTCATAAACACTCACAGCGGCTGTAATAGTTTCCTGTAGTGTGGGACACGGATATCGTTTGCGGACTCAAAGAAATTCCATCGAACAAAACAAACAGGAAATAAAAAAACAAAAATATTGACAGTAAACAAGGAAAGGAAAGGAAAGCAAAAGCGAAATAAATAAACAAATAATCCGTCCTAGCGCGAGTTGGACTCGCGCACCGAGATTCCGTACTACCATATAATATTAATGATATTAGTCGAAATTTCAGTAACTTACTGTGCTAGATTTTTGAGTCCGATTCGCATTTGACCAGTTTTTTTGGTGGTATCTTATTCCTTTGTTCATATTTTTTAAAACAAAATATACAGTATTTATTTACTCAACGAGCTCTTAACGACGGTACCACACTCGATGGGGAAGGGCAAAAAAAAAATTTTTCACGCCACCCCTTAGCTATTTGGGAGCCCTTAATTTTTTTTTTCATTATTATTTGTTGTAGCGGCAACAGATATTCACAATTTGTGAACATTTTTACCTATACGGTTCATGAGATACAGCCCGCTGACAGACTGACATCGGAGGCATATCAATAGGGTCCCGTTTTTCACCTTTTGAGTACGGAACCCTAAAAAGTAGTAGTAGATAATATAACACAAGGTACAAGGACATAAGATGTGATGATTAAATGCAGGACAGGGAGAAGCAAAGACTACTCAATCATCATCATCATCATCATCATATGGGTTGCAAGGTCAATGACCGCCAAAGGCCTCTGATATGGCTCAGTAACGACTACATCCGTAGATAGTAGTCAGGACCAACGGCTTAACGTGTCTTCCGAAGCACGAAATCATCTAACTTTTCGGACATTCATGTGATTCATCCTGCAATGTCCTAACCAACCTGAGGAGGTTGCACAAAGGGATTTTTGTTTAGACAATGTCCCCACCGGGAATTGAACCCAGAACCTCCGGATTGAGAGCTTTTACCACTAGACCACGGAGCCTGATAATAATACCACACATAAATAGCTATGTACCGGTGGTACCGAAGCATAACAAAACGATAACAACAAATCATCGAATGAAAGTTAATGAACATGCTGTACATTCTTAAAACTATCATCCCTTCCACTGAACAGATTTAGACTCTGATTTCAGCCCCAATCACACCTTCCAAAATTCGGCATACATTGCTAGTTGAAGTGAGGATATTGCAATTAACAGTACGAAGCCTACCAGCAATGTATGCCAAATTAGTCTCCGAATATAGGAAGTGTGATTGTGGCTTTACCTGTATTATATCAGTATTACTAAAGAAATGTAAATGGTTTTTCTTTGTAGGTACTCAATAATAAACATCGGCTAGTTACTTTGAGAAAATTTATTTAAACAGCTAGCTACTAAGAGTAGCTAAGCTCGATTATATGCACTGGGTTTAGTTTGTGTACCTTTGAGCACAAATATGTTTACATAAACGGTTCTGTCGGGTATAATCCTACCTAACCCGACAGCCCTTGCCTAACAGGCATATGACGGAAAAGGAAATCTTTAGAGAAGATTGGTTAGAAGTTGTGAAACTATGTTCCCTGAAATTTTGGTAATCGAATAGTATAGGCAAAGAATTCGGACTCCTTGCTCCGCTCGAAATAGCAGTAATACTAATTTATTTTACTATGGGATGACATCTGCCATTGTGTCCCAATTTTAAATGTCAAATCATTAAACGTGATTTGACATCCTCATATAAAATTTACAGAATGACGTCTATGCCGTATTTACAATGACTGAATAAATGTCAGAGTTCCTTGTGACACATATTTTCAATCTTATTTCTATTACCCTTGTATTTCCATGATTGTTGATATAGGTACCTAGTTGTTAAGTTATCGAGTAGAATAGTTTCCGAGCTATTATTATTAATTCCTGCTTTTAAGGCCAGAAAAAGATAAATTCTGTAAAATGGCGACGAAAGGTATTTTAAACCAGAAAACTTTGTTGTGTTATGATGAACTTGATGATTAAGTTTAAACATCGGAAAGCAATCGACGTCGTATAAAACTGTATCCAAAGCAAAAAATAAAGAAATTGATTCAATGAGTCATTCAACAAATTGGCCTATTTTCACTTTTTCTTGGCTGCGAATCAGCAAACAAACATTCAAATTAGAATCGAACAATTTTACAGGCACTTGTTGGGTTTTAATTTCACAACTAGCTTTTAGAATAATGTGTCTTGTGAAAGTTGGCAGGAAACTTTTTAAATAGGATAAATATTCCTAGTTGAACTTAACCATAGTTTAACGTGGGTTTGAAGCTACGGTGCAGTTAATTTTTAGGGTTCCGTACCTCAAAAGAAAAAAACGGAACCCTTATAGGATCACTTTGTTGTCCGTCTGTCTGTCTGTCTGTCTGTCAAGACCCTTTATCTCACGAACGGGTAAAGGTATCAGGTTGAAATTAATACCATATATTAGGATCTATGAACCACACAAGATCTGAAAATTTCAATTTTTTACAACGACGCAATCAAAAGATATGGCATTTTATGTCCTCATCTCCATACATTTATTCAAAAACGCAAAACCTATAGGGTACTTCCCGTTGACCTAAAATTATGAAATTTGGCAAGAAGCTAGGTCTCACAGTACAAATAATGGGAAAAGTCTGAAATCATTAAATATTACAACTTTTCTCACAACTAATGGTAACCAATTGTGGTGAGCTCCCGTTTCAAGAACATTCATATTAGAAAGGGGTCAAGTTGGACGGTCGCTGAGGCGATTTTTGTTTTAGTTCTATTTAAAAACGGGAACACTTACAAATTTGAAAATTGGTATGTTTATAGTGCATAAGCTATAAAATAACAACAAATAATACAATTTGGTCAAGCGCGTGTCGGACTCAAAAAATCTAGCACATTAACTTACTGAAATTTCAACTAATACAATTATGTTTATGTGGTGGTACGGAACCCTCAGTGCGCGAGTCCGACTCGCACTTGGCCGGTTTATATAGTTATAAGAGAAAATTCACTAACTTTTATGTTCTTGTACCAATATTTGACATTTATTAGCACGATACTTCAACATGTTCTTATAACATCTAATATTAGCCTACTTTCAGAATCAACGGTATCGAAAACCTTTAAACTATTTTAGGAGCGTTTAACATCTATACTACCATTGTACTTACTTCAATACTATCATGCCATTTATCTCAAAAGGGTCTGTTTTCAACGCCTTTTGCAAATCCCATTTAATAAGACTAAGGACAGAACCTGGGTCCCTCTTAATTGAATTTTAGAATTTGACAAGCATTGTGGTCAGTTTCAGTGTCTACTTAAGTTTGAATGGACCTTGTTTGCATTCTTCAGCTCTTTAGTCAACCACTAACTGTAAACAAGGACCACTGTAAAGATGTCGAATGCAAATCGTGACATTTCTACAAAGATCCTGGCTATATTATAAAATAGTGATTTTGGTCTTTTATGAAATAGCCTGGCGTTTTATAATATGACCATATATTTTACAATATGGTAAGAAGTAGAGTTGTTTTTTTCTGTTCGATCACTAATGTAGGCAGCTGGTATAGCCTGGATGTTTAAGTTTGGCCGTTAATGGTATAACAATTTGAGATTTCGTCACTCAGAAATCAGGCTAAGCCTTCCCGGCCCCGACTACTGTCATTGACTTTTGCCCTAAATTCCCTCCCGACGCATAATGCCACGTTCGCAAAATGTCACGATTAAGTGTGACATTATGCGAACGTGACATTTTGCGAACGTGACATTCTGCGAAAGTGACATTTTGCTGTGGTAAACCCCAGTGTGACATTTTGCGAACGTGACATTATGCGCCGGGAGGGTAAATTCTTGTTAGCCAAGCCGAAATCCTGAAAATGATAAGAAGAGAGTGCATTAAATAAATGGATTTTGCATTTCATCTGCGACATATACATAGGCTGTATGGGACAGGTCTCCGAAAACTGAAAGGGCATGATCAGTCAAGGTAACTAAAAAACTGTCGGTGAATAAAACATTCAAGAAATGAAAAAAACGGGCTCTCCATACAAACTATCCAACAAAGTTTGCAATTTTCTATGGAAAGGTTTTCTCAGGCCTGTCCCTGACACCCTTTATACGATGTGATGCTGTTTCCAATCCTAACTCTTCGGGTTTGTGTTTGAGCAACACTAGATAATGATAATGACCTCTGCTAAAATAGTTGTGCTAAACTAAACTGGTTTCTCGCAGTAACTATAATAAACATGCGTCATCTGCTGAAATTCTCACGCACCAGTTGCATTGTTGACCTGGTTCTACACAATGTCGTAAATTAACTCATAGCTATAAACACTAAGGGTATATTCACACCTATCCGACATTGTGGAATCGTCGTGAATTTTCATTGGTATTACTCCCGAAGTCCAGTGATAACAAACAACTTTCCCGAAGAAAAAAATTCGTACATGAAAAATTTTTTTTGACTCTCCATAGTAAAGTGGTCACATGATCGACTCATTTTGTATTGGAAATTTGGAAGGCGTAAACTTTTTGCGAGTAAAACATTGTTTTTTTTTTCACGTAACTTGCTTGTTTTAATGTGTAGAATCACTGGGCTTCGGGAGCAAAACCATTTAAAATTTTAGACCACTCAAACGATTCCTAGTAAATCCTCAGTCTCATGGAGGTGTGAATGCGTCCTTATTCAGTAAGTATCGATTATGCCTGTCCAAGGGAACCCGAGGGAGTAAGGTCGAAGGTCTGCTAGGAAATGTCCCTTAGGGCTGAAACTGGTGTTTTCGAAGTTGATACATTGCTGTTAAATTATCTTATTGGAGCTAAACAAATTGTGCATAAATAAGGTGGCTTATTTATGTCGTACGCTCGGACGAAAGCACGTAGAAACAATACCAGTATAAGCTGAACCAGGCGCTACGCTACAAACGCCCAAAACCAGACCCGCTCAAGCTTGAAGTGTTTCCACCGACATTCGGCCGTGTGTATAAAGTGTCTGATACACGGTCGGCAACATGGGTCCCGACAGAGGTGACCTTGGTCCGCTTCGACCGTATAGTTCGCGTTCCGACCGTGTAGTTCACAGTTTACAACCAATTCTCTATAGAACCCGAATGGTTGCCAGCCATGGTCACCTCTGTCGGGACTCATGTTGCCGACCGTGTATCAGGCATTTTAGTTGTAAAAAGGAATAAAATATTAAAAGCTATTTTGCTACAAAAAAGATTATTTAAACCAACTGGATGAATTAAACCAATTAGCTTGTTCGCATAGGGATAAAAAAATTCACAAATTACGAGAGACGATGAACAAAGATTAAAAGATCTTTATCCCTCAAACCCTTCTCCCCTTTGTGAAAGAAACCCTAAAAGATTTACACTTTGAGTACATGGTAAAGTATCCACAATCCAAAAATGGACCCAACCGAAAGTCAAACAAACTTCAAAGGCCAAACACACCCCACATTAACCGCAGGGTAAAATTCCAGTATCTGAAATCACTGCCTAAATAATATTTAATTTTAAATTGCATTACGTGGTACGCCTAACTCCTTCAAGTAGGTACGTACTCTTAACAGTGCTGTTAAAACTGAAGTTCTCTTGGCTTAGTAATGGTAATGGTAACCGCTAGTGGAATATAGATAAACTATAACATTTTTGGTACTTTAGAAGGCACGTTTAGCTGTTGGTGCTTATGCCGGTTCTTAGACGCTCACTACTCAGTCTGACTGAAGTATGACTGACAGCATTTTCCTGATGTATTATTGAAGACAAAATCAAAGTATCCAGATATTCAACGTCAGTCACTCAATCAGCCAGACTACAGTCAGTCAGTCATACATCAGTCAGATGGAGCGTCAAATAAGGTGGCCATTAGACGCTCAATGTAACTGATGTATGACTGATTGAAGACAAAATCAAAGTATGTAGATATTCTTCGTCAGTCACTCATTCACGTTCTTGCACGCTCAGTCTAGCGTTTGTCAGATAGTCAGTCAGTCAAACATCAGTCAGATTGAGCGTCCATTGAGCGGCCATTAAGGCTGGCTTGAAAATATTTAAGAACAGAATTGAACAGGCGTGCAAGGCCAGACGGTGTCAACCCGATTTCTAATTTATCTTGCCCTCCCCCCCCATTTGTTCTTCTTCCTTCTTCTTCTTCTAGACTTGTCTTCTTTTATGTTCTTTTCAACAGCCCTTTAACGTCCACTGTTGGTCAAGGACCTTCTCAACTTCTTGAAAAACAAGCATTCTTTCAACAAAATGGTAGTACGACATGCATAAGGACGTTTCCGCCAAATTTTTTTTCAAATAAGGATATCTTAGTTCTCTTTTATCATACCTACACAGAAAGAGATGGAGTGGCCCTATTTTTACCCGGCACTATGCGGGCATTTCACTAATCTAATTCTCATTTGCATAGTATGTAATATATGGTAATATGTATGCATGCTACTGCTGTAACTTCGGTTGACCGGAATGATATATGAAGGAGTCATTTATCTTGAACGTCGTGGGTTATAGATGGTCTTAGTTTGTGACTTTCTGAAGCAGGTTAATCTTGAAAGAAGAGTGTAAGCGATATTTTATGTATAGCTAGTTGTACAAAACTTCTTTAAAGTAAAAGCTTATTTAAATCTATTACTTTTATTTTTTTGTCATCTGAACATAAAGTAGAAGTAGGAGTATATAAAGGAGGTTTAAACTTAATGACGATTTTTGCAACTGACTGTTAGTTGACTATTGAGTAACTTTTTCTAAACATTGAAAGAAAAAATGATTAACACGGTTAAACATGAGATAAGAGTTAAAGATAAAATTTGTGTAGCACTTACGCAATGATTTGATTTACATTTATAGGTATGTTCTCTCAGAAGGGTGTTGTAAACTGTTACTGGCATCGTGCAAAAATAACCATAAAAATAAATGTTTATAATGATGTTTATGAATTTGAAGATCCCAAAGAACTCTCGTTTTGAAGAAACAAGGATCGATGCGGATGCTTTCAAACATCTTACTAGCGTTAAAATAAGGGTTCCGTTTTTACTATTTTGGTTCGGATCTCTAAAAACTCGCAGGGTTCTATACCTGTCCACCGCACAACCTACTACAAGCCTTGGCCCTTTGATTGTAAAAGCTCCAGGACCACTCAAATCTGACCCCTCTTTAATTTGAAATGGGAGCTTTTAAATATCCAAGCCCAACGAATTTGATTATTGTTTTTTTGTTGTAAGTTTGGGGCCTAATATGACAGTCATAAAACGCATGGATGTAATTTTTTTAAATTTTACCTGTCTGTTTACTTATTTCTTTGACCGGCATTGGACTCACTCAGATGCAACGGCTGTGCTACTTGCGCATATTTGTTTGAGTGAACCGATTGCGCTGAAAATAATGCATAGATGTCTTAGAGCAACGCGTCAAACCGCGCAAGCCCGTGCGCGAAAATCGTGTTACTCTATGATAGATGTTGATATTATACTCGACAACCTCGTTTAAATAGCTCTAGTCATTTGTTTTGTCTGTAAAAGCTGAAAGTCAACGCGACCGAAGTCGTGAGCACAGCTAGTTAGAATATAAAATGCTGTTTACGTTGCTCTAAATAGTCCAGTTACCATTTTAGAAGCAGATTAATCACCTTTAAATATAGAGGATGATGAACTCTACTTCCGGGTATTGTTATAAAATAAACTTCGTATTATTTTACAACTGGAGTTAAAAGTTGTGGGCAGATAAAATGGAGCGATGACAGAATCAGGTGTGGTCGAGCTATTTTTTTACAATTCTTTTTTATTGTCAGTGGGCTTACTATTGACCTCGATCTAGTCTTGAGGACAGAGATCAGGTCGACGATGGGACGAACTTGCCCTCAAGAAGTCTATTCACTCGCGACTTGAATTGATTCGGGTTCTATGAATTCCACTCTTTAGCCGTGCGCATTTTAAAAGATATTTCAAAGCACATTGTGCAAATGTGTGATATATCCATGATATGATATCATGCGGTGCGTCTGGACTCCCGTTGGTAGAAAGGGGATGGTGGAATAAGCTCGTGGAGCTCTTGAACACACTCTCCTAAGTAATCTGTATTCAAATGAACAAATATTCTTATATAAATACTTTATTACTCCAGGATTCCAGCAAAAAGGCGTGGTAAAAATTTGGAGGGGAACTACCATATCATCACCATTTACTTACACCCAATAAAAAGTCCACGACTGGACAGGAACTGAACGGAGCTCTCCCAAAATTTCTTAAAAAAGAAGCATGGTATACATTGAGGGGATGCCATAGTCATCTCGCTTGTTAACTTTGGGGCCGATACAATGGACTAGGTTTTGGTTGCAGGACGATGACGACGACAAATAGTCGAGAAAATTTGTTTTTTCTACCGCTGTCCCTTTGGAAAATTGTTCAAATTTATTAGGGCATTATAGATGCACCACAGTATCAGAAATGTAGAGATAAACTACTCTAACATCTCCCGCCTCTCCACATTGGTTTTAGTACAAAACTACTATTATCTACACAAACAAAAGCAAGAGGAGATGCTCTTGCTCTTGCAAGCTCTACTCTGTACTATAGAGGTTTTGGCTTTAATATTCTGTCCATTAATGAAGATCGCACTGTAGTGTTGTACGCACTATCAGCGCACGCAAATTGACAGGAACTTGGTCTTAATTGACTTTGCTTGATTGTATACAGAACAGATTGGAGCAGACAGCTTCCGTAAACATTTGATTTCCTTTTACGCGGTATGCTTTCACATGTGCATATAGAGTGACAAGGATCCTCTGAGTGGATGATGGTGACAGGCAAGAGGGGCGCTGCTGTCTCATACAGGGTGCTATTATTTGACTTTTTTTTTATTGGAAATGGGCTTACCCTTGACCTCGATCTAGTCAAGATGAGGTCGACGATCGAACGAGCTTGCCTAGAAGAAGCCTATCTATTCAAGTCGCGAGTGAATATATTCACTCGCGACTTGAATAGATTCGGGTTATATGAACTCGGGAACACAGACGCAGGCAGAGAATTCCACTCTTTAGCCGTGCGCATTATAAAAGATGTTTCAAAGCGCTGTGTGCGAATGTGTGGAATATCAACCAAGTATGGGTGATTAACTGCAGTGCGTCTGACTTGACATCCGTATGCCTGCACTCATTAGTGAGGTCAAAAGCAAAAACTTTTTTTATTCGACTTGAAAATTCGCAATGGGTCTTTGGTTTCGGGCATTGGTAACGTAGCACCAGTTCAACTTATACTGGCTTTGTTTCCACCTCCTTGCTTCCGTGCGTACATTTTGTATGGGAAGTTAAAAATTTTTTGTGTGTTGATTCCAAAGTTGTACGTATAACAATAATAAACGGATGTCGGGTAAAAAAAATTGTTTTTTCTAGTAAAGTGTAAATTTCCGAATCCACCTGACAACAGATTTTGTTAATACACTAGTTATGTTTAAAATTATTGGTACTTGTAGATTATCATCTTCACATCACCATAAAAACAACAGGACAAGCTTGAGCATGTTGCGAGAAAAAATGTCACAAAAGTTTGCCCAAATAAATCCAATAAGGCACAGTGAAACCCTCCAACAATGCCATTTCAGTTTTTTAGGTCACTGCCAAAAAAAACGGCACACGAAACTGCATTCAACGTATGGTACTTACATTAACCAAGCCCGTACCAAGCCATTTTGGAATTGATTGACATAATTACGAACATGGAATTCTTCGTAGTTCCTCTGAGAACAAACAAGTGCAAGTCGGACTCGCGCGCCGAGGGTTCCGATACACCTATATTATTTTTAAAAGAAATAAAGTAAATTTTTAGGACTTCAAAGCTTAATTTGTTTATAAAGGTTTTTTGCAGATTCCTTTCGCTTCTCCTGTTGTTTTTATGGTAATGTGAAGATAACAATCCACAAGCGAAATTTTAAACGTAACTAGTGTATTTTATACATACAATTTAGAAAGATCGTTTTATTTTTTCTGTAATATTTACATTAACTTCTATCGACTTTAATTAATTCAGATTTTTTCCTTTCGCAAACTTTGGAGATAAGGGGGGTCAAATTGCTTAGTAATTTTTTTTTTCATTTTCCTAAAACTTTTCTTTGAGAAAGTTGTTCAGTTTCTTTGACTGAGCACGCCCTATCAGTTTTCGTAACACCGAAACCCACCCTGTATAGAAAGGAAGAGCTACGTTGGAGGATCCCATTAATTGTACTGTTCGTTACCACGATATGTGTCACCGACGTAGTAAAACAAGTAGATATTTTCTAACGAATTAACAGTCGAAGTTAGGTGACATAATTTTGAAATCTTGTATGATAATATTACATTTCAAAAAATTACCTTCCCACATCCAACCAGAGAGCAGGTTAAATTAGTTGAATGCTGTGTTGACTTGTAAGTGTGGTACATAAAAACCTTAAATCCTTATAAACCTTTGTAAAATTACGTTATGTACTATGTTAGTTAACCAATTTAAATAAATAAACAATTGATAAATGAACCAACCAGCTAACCAACTAAGACAACCAGCTAAAACGTAAGATTCTGGTCAACAAGTCAACAAACATCTGCAAAATATTTCATCACAAACATTTTATTTGGCAAACAAAAACGTTTCGAAAAAGAAAAATTAATCTTCAAAGAGACCCGACTGGACACGACAAAGGAAGTTGCATTACGTTACGGCACATGTGTAATATAATACCTCTACGGCTGAATGCATGATTCCATTTGCAATTCTGATCCAGCTCCAGATTTGGAGCCGGAATAATCAATCCATCTGAAGGGATCCCTACAGGGTCAGTGGGAAAAAGGTCAATTTACGGGTAATCCTTTTAGAAATGCTTGAAATTTTCAACAAATACATTTCAGTAAAAGCTTTTATTTATACTCGAATCGGGTCAGCAAAATTGCATCCATTACCATGCATAAAAATGCGTATGTCGCAATGTGCATGCGAAATTCACATAAAAATTCTACTTTTATTAAACAACGTGTTCTGTGCATATTGAATGAACTACAAAAAATCCAAACGTACAGTCAAGAGCACGTCAAGATTGACACACAGAACTTTGTACCGTTGTTATTTCAATAGATGTACGGGCTAGAGTCGCCCTGCGAGCGTCAAGCTTGACCTGTCGTTGACTGTACCATATCATACCAATGTAGAGTGTAACGCAGGGTACAAACAATTCTGAAAGACGTGAATCTGCCCAATAAATTTAACGATATAATTGTAAGGATCAAATACATTTTTTACTTCCATACAAATTGCACCTGATGCACCTTATAGGCAGTTCATTTTCGCAATTTGACCTATATTCAATGAGACAAGTTGCTTAGATTCATGATGTAGATTTACATCGTTCAGGGGTATCTTTTTTGTTACATGTAAATTTTTATAAATTTTATAAATTCATCAAACTTTTTATAAATTCATCTAACTTTTTATAAAGGATGCGAATAATTCGCATTTCGAAATATCGGAAGTTCTAAAGTATCTTCCCTTTAATTAATAAAGGACTTAAGAAGATCTTCCATTTTTTCGCAATTTAAATATTATTTCCCTTGAGGCTCTCCTTAAATTAAAAAGGAAATTGAAAACATTCATCAAATAAGCTTTAATGTTTTTTATGAAAACTTCCTCATTAGCAGGAAACTTAATGATGCGACGAAAAAAATATAGTAAGGCTTCAAAATTTTTTAGCGTACCAAATTCTTTCATGATTATGAACTTTGATTTCAAACGGATGTTAATTGAAAAAAATTATGAATGTTTAACAACTAAATTAAGTATTTTATATACTTACAATTTAAAAATCCGAATTGTGACCGCAAAAAGGTATCAAACAGCACTACACAGTTCAAAAAAACCCTGCACAGCTCAACAAATGTCCAGAGACTATTGATTCACCCGCAGTGCACTTTTCAGCGTGAACTATAAGAGTCATAATAGAAACGATGATCGAAACTAAACATTAAACGAGACCAAAGAGACCGGCGTCTGAACGGTTAAGAGGAACATTAAATGCGGATTGCAGACGTCCGTCGTGGATTGGGTCGCGAGTGCCACTGACTCGTACTCTTTGAACTACGATACTATCTTTGTGAACATTATCTCGCGACTGAAGGCGGACTTTTATCAATGGGCCAACATAGGACCTGCATACGAAAATGGTATCGTATAAGTACTGGTGAGTCTTGTGTCATTCATATTCTCTTAAGTTTACAAAGTCAGAGGTGAAGTGTTGTTGTTGATAACTTATATTTTTACCTAATGAACGAGATATGTTGTACCTATATGTAAGGAACAGCCTTCCAAATACTGAAAGGGCATGAACTGTCAACGTAACTGAACAACTTTCAGCGAATATAACTTTCCGGAAATGAAAAAAAAAATTGGTCTCCTTAAAAACTGTTCAATCAAGTTTGCAATTTTGTATGAAGAAGCCGATATTTTTCTTCATTTCCAGAAAGTTTCAAAATATGTTCAGATACGACTGCTCGTGCTCTTTTAGTTTTCGGAAAACTGTCCCTTACACCCAATTTGATACCATTATGTATGTACCTTAGTTTTTACTTAGCTCGGGACCAGAGTGTTTAATTTAATTTGTTCGAATTTTGTTAATAATAAACTATTTTTTTTTATTTTATTTTTTTCATTTTTTTTTTTTACATATATCTTACGCACTGCCGTAGAAACAAAACCAGTATGCGCTGAACCAGCGCTACGAACACTATACTACGAACGTCTAAAACCAGAGACATGCTCAAGGTCAAAGTGTTTCCACCGATGAGCGGCGTGTGTACTATACTTCAAAAAAATCACCTGCATGCATGAATGCGTATGACTTCTAACTACAGTAGTCATCACCGTCATAAAGTGTGGGTTGTACTCGTAAGATCGATATAACCGACATCATAAGTGAGTCGCCATAGGCTTCTATGACAGAGCCTGGGACCCAATTCTTGAACATCAAGGTGTTAAAATATCACTAAAAAAATATAAAATCACTGATTTTTCTTTTCAAAGTTGATATTCGTCGATTTTATAAAGCAGTGTAAAATTTTTAATACTTAAATTTTTTATTCAAGAATTAATAAAAAAATCTTGAGTAAAGAATTATATTCGTGAAATATAGAGTATTGTTTAATTGTTAACTTACATACAGTTTTTAATAGTAAATTTGAATTTTCAAAATCTAAACATTAATATTTTATCACCCAATGATGTTCAAGAATTGAGCCCTTGGACGGTTTTCAAAAATTCCCTCACCTCTACTTTTATTGCTGAAAGATCCATTAAACTGTGTGCTACTTTTGCTAAGAGCTGTAATGTGAGAAATTAGACCACAATTTTTAAGCTTTTATTTGAAAGAAAGAAAGAAACAAACAAGAATTTCGCTACAATTTGTGCGTCTTGAAATGAACTACTTGTTAATAAATGGTCTTGATCAGAACACTATTAGAACAGACGCTATTTCAATAGTACATTAGTGCAATGGCCGACAAAAAAGGTATTGAAGGACTAACGTGATAATGAAGCTTCAATACCTGATTACGGCCAAGGCTTGTATAGTACTTTTCTTCAAACTAAGTTCAATCGAAACAAACATTAAAAACTTTCTACTTATTAATACCTATATATTCCTTTGTTTACATCGCAGTTTTCCATTTTCATATTCTATTTAATCTGTGTTTGTTTAATGTTATTTTTCAATCTACAGCTTTCTTTTTGCAAGCCAGTTCGAAATTTAAAGAAAATATTTGATAAGTTACCTCCTTCGATCTAATGCTTAGACAAGTTACCTCCTTGGTTGTTATCGCTTGTTAGTATATTCCACTTTTATATAGCTCGACAAATATGAGTTTTCATAGTAAATTATTCGGCCGCAAAACACGATAGAAATGTATTTTCATACTTAAGACTACAACGTTTCTACGTTTGCTCCCGAAGCCCAGTACACAGACATCTTTCCCTGAAAAAAATACTCAAAAAATAAAACTTTTGCTACAAAATGTATGGATTACGTAAAAGATGAGAGAGGAACATACCTTTGCATAAATTATGTTAGGTCAAACTTCTTAACACAACTGAAAACGGTAGCGGAAGACGGTAGTACCTACTTATATGGTATTCTGCGGCGGAAGTGTTTACGTCCCTAGGGCTACCAGTAGTAGGTACCAGTGTTCCAACATCGATCGAAATGAGCCCGTGAATTCATTTATTAAATGACCTAGCTGTTGCCCACGACTGCGTACGCGTGGAATTCAGAAAAAAGTAGTCCATGGGCCTTTCCCATATTGTTCTATCTTCATATGAAAAATCAGTTCAACATAAACTAATACAGGGTGTAAAAAAAGTGCATCACCAATAGATTGTATAAAAAATATAAAAAAAATCTTAAAAAAAGTTGTTTTGGCTCAATAAGAATTAAGAAGTGAAGCGCCTGGAGGGTTAAATGACCTCTATGATTAGTTGGTGATGCAGACAAAGATGTTTTTGATATACTTAATATCCAGTCACTAGCACTTGCTATCCATTTAAAAAAATACTGTAATGTAATTTGAAGGAAAATTAAACTTCATGATCACCCAAAATAAAAATAAAATGTTATAAAAAATATATTTTTTTTTATTTTTTTTTACAATATATTAGTGATGTAGAATCACTACTTAGAAGGATCATTATACTTTTTTTCCACACCCTGTATAGTAAGACTAAGTCTGGAAGTGTGCTGCCGACAAAGAATAGGGGTTTGCAAACCGGAGGATGGGTAGCAGCATCTTTCTGTGTATCGTACCATCTTACACACTGCGGTCACCAACAATAGCGGTCACTAGCCGCAACGTTTACAAGCGTGGTGACTATGTCGTAATATTATATATTCTTTGACTATGGTAATCCCCTCCAAAGTACCACGCGTTTTTGATGGAATACTGGTGGGAGCTCCCTGTCCTGCAGTGGACATGTTATGATGAAGTCTGGAAGTATGAATTGAAATGTCATTGGCGATGAGAATCGTTTTTTTTATGTAATTTTTCTTTTAACTTTATGTTACTTCCGCAGAAAACATAGCGATTATGAGACTTTCCATGGTAAGTGCGTGTATGTTTCTCGATCCGGAGGTTCGGGGTTCGATTCCCGGTGGGGTGAATGTCAAAACAAAAATTACTTTGTGAGCCTTTCCCACTTTAATTAGGAAATTGCGGGATGAATCTTCACCATCCGAAAAGTAAGATGATTCCGCGCTTCGGAAGGCACGTTAAGCCGTTGGTCATCTACGGAATAAGGTGTCTGCCTGGAGGTCTATGGCGGCTCAACAACTGTGACACTAGGGTTTGTCAATTCGGTTATCGACCTTTATACTACCAACACGACATCATGATGAGTTCTCAGGATGAGCAACGAACTTTGCTGTCTTATTACCCTCGAATAAAATAAAAAAAACAATTTAGCTAATGGTAAATTTGTACGATGGTATGTTGTACAGACATTCCTTATTAACTTAATGCATTAAGATTTGTTTAGTTTACCTGCTACTACCGCCAAATGGCTAAAAGGAGAATATTTAAGTCTATAATTATCGTCCATTAGCAATGCAATAGGATTAAATAAATAAATACTTCTTATCAAAATGCCCCAAAAGATATTCCTTTGGAAAGCAAGGGTTGTATTATACTAATGACAACCAATCATCAATCATTTTCTCAACACCAGTCTGGGAGCTCGTATGGAAACAATAGGTGTTATTATAGTTTGAAATTAGTTCCGCAAACATCTAGGTGCACTTCATAACAAACAAACATTAACTATTATTGGTACCTTGTTATTGCACTGATACAAATATTTTAGGGTTCTGTACATAGTTATGGAAAAAGTTTAATGCGGACTGAATCTCTTTATATTATTATTTCTAACTAGACTTTTTCACT
The DNA here is from genome assembly GCA_947532105.1 of Athrips mouffetella. Taxonomy (NCBI): domain Eukaryota; kingdom Metazoa; phylum Arthropoda; class Insecta; order Lepidoptera; family Gelechiidae; genus Athrips; species Athrips mouffetella. The sequence goes on along the minus strand of OX383965.1, from coordinate 19,113,890 downwards.
TAGAAAACATGAAACTGAACAACTTTCCCCAAGGAACATAAATATGTCAAAATACGAAAAAAAAAGATCTTCCCATAGAAATTGCACCAGCTGGTTACGAATTTTGTATGGAAGATATATTTTTTTTTATATTTTAAACTTAGTTCCACAAAAAAGTTGCTTAGTTTGGTCTAAGTAACAGGCTAAAATTGTGGTTACGAAATTTTTTACAGCTTGGTATATTAGATTTTTGACAAATATGTTTAGATAAAAGCTCTAGTCATTTAGATAACCAATTGAGAATTAAATTATGGAACATTAAATTAAACTCAATGGAACCAATTATGGGTAAATCACATGTTTACACTTTGATGCTACTGGAACACCCCTTATATAAATTTTCACAGAACAATGGACGCATTGGATAGCTACTGCTGCAAGATACCTTGCATGGAGTTTCTCGGTCGTGCAAACGGTCATTAAAATCGTTGGAGCCGTTTTTGAGCAAATTGCAATTCATCATTTTTGATTTTTGATGTATGACAGCTACCCTCAAAATTAGAGCCAGCAAGAAACCATTCAGAATCCTTCGATGGATTTGCATAAAACTATATAAACTATGGTGTCAATCGCACTATTTGTTTAGCCGCTTGGCCAAAGCGTGACGGACAGACCGTCCGACCGACCGACCGACGGATGGACATTTTCAGGAGACTTGTTTTTTTTATGTATTTATAAGTGATATGGAACACATTTTCGAGAAAAACCGTTCCGCTCGAAACTCAAATTTGAATGCGTTGCCTGTAGGGCCTCGAGAAATACACTCAGGAGATGTCCCTTTTGGGAGTATTTAGGGACGAAGGTTGGGAGGTATATCCAGAGAAATAATATTCATGCTTATGGCATTATCACATAAACATTCTTGCCATGCGTATATACATTGAAATAATTGCTATGGAACCTTTCACTTCTGCTCGTCCCGCACTTGACTGTAACAAATTTTTTGAGGGTGCGTTATGTTATTATTGTCCCGCTCTATATCATCTATAGAATCATTATCACTTTCATTTTTCTTTTATGTGGTGCTAATAATAGGTACTTTGTTATCGTTGGAATCGATTTCATTTTCAAAATGTGACAAAAAATTCATTGTTAACCTTGGCTTCTCTACAACTTCTATGATCCATTTTTTTCGTTTATTCCTACGTTTGCCAACACATTTTGCAGCTATGTCATGGGGTCTCATTCCGTACTACGGTTTTTTCGACGGGGTAAATAGCCCGAATTCATTTGGCCCTTTTGTTTCTAATAATTAAACTAAATGTTACTACTAGGTTGGTAGGTAAAAGTGTAAACTATGATATTAATTCAATTTTAACATCCAGATATCAATTTATTCTAAGAAAATACCTTATGGAAAAAATTGCCCGAACAATTTTCGCCACAAATTCGTTCTATGACGTGAGGCATCTGTACTAGTATAGTATTATATTATCTGTGGCTATGTCAAAAGCAATCGGCTAAAGCTGCTGCCGTACTCCGAAGTGAAACTACAATAATATCGCGCCGATAATTAGTCCATGGTTCGGCCTTTGACAAAGAAATTCCCATACTAAGTAAATTTCCGAACGTAATTGTTGTTGTCAATCTGATAATATCGGAGCTCCGATAAAACTTCGGAGTACGCACCCTGTTCTGAAACTTGAATTCTGAGCAAAAACAAGTTTGTAAAACAATGTTATTCTTTCCGTATAATATACCTACTCTGGTTTCAGTGTCATGGCTGCAAGATACATTGGTAAGCGTTGGAATAGATGAAAAAATAGATTCTTCTTGAAGACTATCATAAGCTGTCGTTATTCATAATCTAAGAAGACTACAGGGGAAAAACAAGGAATGTCAAGTTGAAAGCTAATTTACATAAAGTAAAAAATAAAACATGATGCTAACAAAACTTGCTGAGGAAAAACAATCAAATAACGAGCCATAGAAAATGATATTGATGGTTTTTGAATCCGTAAATTTTCCTGAGATGTTGATTCACAAAAATGCTACAAAATAAATGACATTATTACGTATATTTTTTTACGTTCCTAGTTTAAAAAAATAGAATTACGGTTCTTGCGAAGTAAAAACAATGAAATTACGGGCCATAGAACATGACATTGATGGTTTTTAAATCTGAAAATATTACTGAGGTGTAAATTCACAGAAACGCTGATAAAAGGCATTATTACTTTATTTATTTTTTACAGTCCTTGTTTTTCCCTTGTAGTCCTCACTTGTTTTTCCCGTGTTGTAATTTTTATGCTTTATAGTCCCATTGCTGGGCAAAAACTCTTTCCTAAGCCAATTCCTAAAGTACGTTAAGTACGAGTTGTCGTCATGCCATCATGTGCACCCATTAGGCTTTCCACTAGATATATGTAGCTAACCTGTGAGCTGGAAAAGCTCCAACCAATAGGTTTCCTCCATTTTCTTGGTTTAAAGCTGTTTTCGAAAATGGAGCAATCGTATTCATAGGCTACCTAGCTCTATTCTGGTGGAAACCTACCCAAAAGGACCCAAAATCAACCAGTCATCTCTTCAACTTTTCAAGCACCATGTAAAAATTTTAAGGTAACGTAGTTGTTTATGAAAGAAAATTTAGTTGTTTATGTAATAAGGTACATTTTTGAATACACTTTGCAACATTTTTTATAAATTTTCCATTTTCCGGGAACTGAAAGAAGAGATCATGTGACAAAATTTTCACTCATCTCATGTGATATATTATGTCTTCAATTACAGTTCAAAATGATCCTCGGCGAGATTTGTACAGTTACTAAAGAAAGTTCAAAATTGAGTTTAAATAGGTAGATAAAAGATACGTAGATACTGGATAGACCAAATACAATCGGGCTTAACAATCTCGTAACTACTTATATAATAAATAGTAATATCTAAGCTTTGTTTGATAGTCCAAGTGATATTAGAACCACTCTCCAAAGTTTTTCCATCTAGCTTCTACATTCTTGACATGTAGCAAACGAAGTAAATAAAAATACAAGAAAATAAAATATTTGTAAAAAAAATATAATTAAAAAAACCTTTTATTAGATGTCGAAAAGGACTTAAAACTTTATCACAGTGTCAGGTTTTCAAATAAAAGCATGTCATACCCTCTCTTCTATTTATTTCTGTCTTTCTGTTTTATAAATTAACACTGTTTTATTTGGAAACCTGAGACTGTGATAAAGTTCAGTTTTTTTTCTACATCTAATAATAACTCTAATAGCTTGTCCTAAAAATATTTAATACTCATATTTATTTTATTTGACACGACACTTTCCTAAGGAATATTATTGAAGGAAAAGTAGAGGGCAGGAGAGGAAGAGGAAGACCAAGATGCTCTTATTTTGACCAGATAAAAGAGAGGGTAAACGTCGAGTCTTATCAGGATGTCAAATCATTGGTAGAGGATAGAGAGGAATGGAGATTGCTCCACCGACAAGAGCGCGGCTCTTAAATATAAGAAGAAGAGTTATGATGTCAAATACTAAAAACACTACTAATACCTACTGACCCTAATGCCGGGCAAGACCTCTATCATGTCAGTAGTCTCTGTCTTGAGAATAAACAAGCGTAGAAATCGTACATACCTACTTTAATCTGGAAATTTCAGACACATCTATCAGCCCAATTTTAATGGACACTAGATAAAAATTAAATAATGCAATGTCAAGCAAAAAATATTTATCTTATATTGAATCTGGCTCATTTACCAACTCATTTTGCTCAACCTTCAGATAGGATCTCCAAAATATAAATTGCAAAGTGGGCCGATAGATATGTGTCTGGAAGTATACTAGGTTATTTATTTGGACCTGATTTCCTTTTGCCCACTTATTAGTGAGGTCAAAAGCAACAACTTTTGTTCTACGACTTTGCTAACAACGCACGAAAATTTTTCAACTTCCCATACAAAATGGGTCGGTCACGTGACCAATTTAGTATGGAGAGTCGAAAATGTTTTGTGCGTTGTTAGCAAAGTCGTAGAACAAAAGTTGTTGCTTTCGACCTCACTAATAAGTCGGCTAAAGAAAATCAGGTCCAAAAAATAACCTTGAATATCAAAACCAAAAGAAATGGTGCATGGGGACTAAATGATACTAATGAGAGGCAGAAACCACATTAGCCGAATGGCAAGACCATTTCCTCAACAATAAAACGCGACTGTTTCACGCCTAAGTAATTTGGCCGTGACCTTTTCTATGCTTTTTATAAAAGCTTTTATTTAGTTTCACCTGTCGCGGTTTTGTCTGTCTGTCTGTAACCAAATCTTGCAAGTTTTTGATTTGGTTTTCGATTGAGATGAAATTTTGCATGCGTATTGTAAATCGGATGACAATGCAATATCATTATGACTTGGAGCTGATCTGATGATAGAGACGCAAAGTAGCCATAGAAACTTGAGAAACTACCGCGTTTCAGAAATCCTGCAGCGCCATCTGTTTGTGGACAGCGTGGCTTGCTCACCAGGTAATATTTTAATGTTGAAACAACTCTAAGAGGTTCCTTTGTAAAATATTTGGGTGTAGTGTAAGTAAGTGTTTACATACAAAGCAAGGACTTCCCGCACAAAATTCAACAATAAATTTTGTATGAAACTGTAGTTTTTCTACTCCATACTAGAGGCGCTCTTTTTTGTTGTCGATTAAATTTAATCAAACCTTAAGTCGGATAGAAGTTGATTAAAAACCAGCCAAGTGCGTGTCAGGCCACGCGCAGTGTGTTCCGAAGTTTTTTTTATATAAACATTTTCGCTGCTAAAGGTGCAGCGCCTGATTGTAAATTTTATTATTTTCAGAGCACTTTTAAGCTAAATATTTTAAAACATTCTAGATTTGAAACATTGGGGGACTGTTCACGCAAAGCCATCTAATCCCAAACTAAGCAAATGTACTATGGGTATCAAGGGACTGATATACGAGTACATACATAAATAGATAAAAACACCAAGACACAGAACAAACACTTGTCTTGTGTTCATCACCCAACTGTTTGCCCTGGGCGGGGCTCGAACCCGCGGCCCACGGCGTGAAAGAGAGATTAACTACCAACCTCACCAACGGGCTTGTCAAAGTAAGTAAGTATTTTTTGTATACGAAATAACCTATACCTACTACCAGTTAGGAACAAGCTCGTAATATACCTAATACCAGCTGAGGCCTGAGTTTAGCCATGAATCCAACCCACGCTATCCCAGGTAATTTGAGACCAGTTCCAGTGACCTAGACCAGTCTGGTGTGGTTTTGTAACCTGATTTTTGAGAGGCTAATAAAACAAATCATATTTCACACAAATTAATATAAATCTTTTAAGTTAAGGGTATATTATTATACCCTTTTAACTATATATCAAATTGAAACGCTGTTGAAACAAAGGATGTGATAAACATTAAAACTGTGTATGTTTTAATCTATGTATGTGTGTAACATACATATTTTTTATTCCAAAGAAAAAAAATATAATGGCGGCATGATAAACATTTGACATAAGGTCATCTGATCCCAAGCTCGACATCCTTTAGGCTGCTGTTCCACCAGTAGTGCTGTGGGAGAGGTTAAGGGCTTTCCTGCAGTCAACTAGCGCCACCATCAGTTAAAAAAATATTACTCGCTAAATACAGAACTTATCGAAAATCTGTCTTACCAGATTGAAGTAAAGGTACCCTAGTTTATTTAGAACCTATCAATCCTGAAAATATAGGTCACTTTAGTTACTGATACAAAAACCGCTGAAAGTGGCCGTTTTTCGCACTTTTTGTAACTGTATCTACAGTGAATTAAGTTTCAGAATTGATAGGTTCTAAATAAACTAAATAAACCTTTACTTCAATTTTGTAAGTTAGATTTTTGATAAGTGTTGTATGAGTAATAATTTTTTAACTGATGGTGGCGCTAGTTGGCTGGGGGAAAGCTCTTAAAATGGATCACCTTACTTTTTTCCACCTTGTTATTTTCTACCACAAAAATTTAACAAAACTCCCTCTCCAACCTTCCAACCAAGCCATATCTGTACAAAAATATTTATTTAGGTATCCTTCGTTACGCTAAGGAGGAATAACAAACAAAACAAACAAACGCGTTTTCGCATCCATTATAATATTTGGGATACGTACAAAAAGTGGCACAAAACGACCACGCCGAGCCGGTCATCAGTCAGTGCTATTTTAACAAAGCTCGTAACTTAAAGGTTAAACAACAACTTTCTTTTAGTAAAACTCTTTAACACGAATTGAATACTCGTATTTCACGATCACGTAAATCTTGAATAACAAAGAAAATACAATAAACCTACATTTGCTAGTCAAAAGTTCTGAAAGTAATAAATTAAAACAACATTTGGTTCCTATCTCCAAAGCAATCGACAGCCAAATGTTAGAATTTAGAGCGTTAGTGTTTCAACTGAGCTAGAAATTATACAAACCAGGTTTTGCGTAAATAATTGCTGCGCAAGTTTGAAAGTTAGGCTATTTAGAGAATGACCTATTAGTGCTAAGTTTGGTCGGCATAAACTTAGCAGTCAAAGTATGAAAACTATCAGATCAGTACTTGACACGAGCGTACGCAGAGGCACAGATTACTTAAATAGTATTTCTTCAGAAGCAGAAAAAACACTAAAATTGCAAATAAAGAATATAAATTTTTAAATCAGTCCAAAATTAATACAAATCTTCTGCCAGTATGTAAGCCTCTGAGAAAACGCATCATCTTTTATTTATTCATAAAAAAATCTTACAGCTTGTACTTATAATTGTATTGATTGAGCTAGGCTTTATCCTAGCTCAATCAATACAGAAGAAACAGCTTGAAATCAAAGCCAAAAGCTCTAACCACTAAACCACGGAGGCGGTTGTGTAATATTGATTATACAAATAATTGCAGGGACCGGAAGCCGATATCATTGCATGCTGTTTTTAAAATTCCAGTTTACATACATATCACGCCTCTTTCCTATCAGGGTGCGTACTCCGAAGTTTTATCGGAGTTCCGATATTATCAGATTGACAACAACAATTACGTTCGGAAATTTATTTTGTATGGGAATTTATTTGTCAAAGGCCGAACCATAGACTAATTATCGGCGCGATATTATCGTAGTTTCACTTCGGAGTACGGCAGCTGGGTAGGCAGAGACTAGAACCTGCTGCGATATTGACATACTTCCCTCGCATCCTCTACTTTAATCAACCCTTTTATGCCAGTTTATTACAAAAATAACGGCTTGAAAGTTTTATCAGCAACATGCGAACATTTGGTCGCTGGTTTTGGTTGGATAAGTTACGAAAGGGTGCAGTTGTGTGTTAATTACTGCCACCGAACGGCAATTAGAAACACTGACTGTTTTGGCAAAATTACAGTCAAAGCTATCTTTGATGAGGCCCTAAAACCAACGCAAACCAGTTGTAACTGCCCATCATGATAATATGATTTTCTACAATACCGTCGTCGTTTGAACATTAAAACCTATTAATACTTAAAACCTACCTAAAAACCTAACCTAACCTAAAAATATTGAACTTTTGAAAATACTTAAATAGATATATGATGAAAATTATGATGTCAATAGTCAATACTGGTCCCGTGTGGTGCCGGCAAAGAATAGTACCAACCCATATATACCCGTGGGTGTCATAAGAGGCGACTAAGGGTTACTGGAGGATGGGCAGCAGCATCCTCCTTTGTATCTTACATCTTACTTACTGCGGTCACCTACAACCGCGGTCCATGGTGCCAGCCGTAACGCTAATAAGCGAGTCACCTCGCTTCATGAGACTGCGCTTACTACTACTTCCCCTCTACATTTTCCCAGCAAAAGCTAGAATTCTGGAGGGAGCTCCCTGTCCTGTAGTGGACGTTTCATGGGATGTTATGATGATGAGTCAATACTGGACTTTATGTAAAATTTTCGTATATCGACGTATGGTTCTTGACGAAACTTGTTCAGTTTAATGGTCAATGTAACGTGCTAAAATTATGTTAACAGTTCTTGTTGGACCCTATATATGCATTCACCATCATCATCATCATATCAGCCGAAAAACATTTACTGCTGGACATAGGCCTCCCCTAAAGATCCCCATGACGACCGGTCCTGCGCTACTCGCATCCAGCAGCGGCTTCCCGCGACCTTGACCAGATCGTCGGTCCACCTTGTGGGGGGCCTGCCAACGCTTCGTCTGCCGGTACGTGGTCGCCACTCTAGAACCCTTACGCCCCATCGGCCATCGGTTCTTCTTGCGATGTGCCCTGCCCACTGCCACTTTAGTTTGGCGACTCTCAGAGCTATGTCAGTTACTTTTGTTCTTCTGCGTACCTCCTCATTTCTGATTCGATCTCGCAAAAAGACTCCGAGCATAGCCCTTTCCATAGCTCTTTGGGTGACCTTGAGCTTTCTGATAAGGCCCATAGTGAGCGGCCACGTCTCGGTTCCATATGTCATCACTGGCAACACACACTGGTCAAAGACTTTCGTCTTGAGACACTGCAGTATATATGCATTGACTTAATCTATCTCGTAACATTTCTTTAGCTCATCTAGACATACGGCATTTACAATTTGTTTCTCATATGATAATATTTTCATTTTTCGATCTTACATTTTGATAGTTGAACGATTGCTGCTCTGAAATGGCTTTTGCCTCTCTGTGCTCTCAGTCGCTTAATGGTTCAGGAAACTTAGACTTTGAAATTTTTAAAGAATGCACAAAAAATGGGGACACTTTTTCGTTAGAATCTTGAATGTAACTCTGTATCTACCAAAATGTATGATTGAAGCGCTTTGCACATTGGACTTTGTACCTCTCTCATTTCACGTACGGGTTAGAGTCTCATTGTCGTACAACGCGCAAAGGTACTTGTCTACTTGTCCACAGCTTACTTTGACACCATCGCTAAGTTTTCTTCACGACTCTCAATCCTTTGCCTTCCTCTGGCCAATCGTGGATAAAAGCTCTAGTCTAGCCAAGTCTAGCTTATTTCGCCACAGACGTTGAACTAAGTACAATCAAAAATACGTCGAACTCGACAAAGACAGTCGCTCTTAAAGTGTCAAGCTTGATGTGCTCTTGACTGTACAACTAAACATTTGATGCGGACCATTTATTAGAACCTCATAATGGGAAACAATTTTGAACTGGGAGCATATTATACACGACTGCAACATCACATGTCAGTGTGGTTTATGAATACGAAATTATGAACTATGTACATCTCTGAAAAAGGCGACAATAATTATTTTCATTCTCATGGCTGGGATTTAGTTAAAAATAAAACTGAATTTTAGAAGCAAGCAGAAATGTACGCAAAATTGGGGTGTTTTGTACGCTAGCATTTGTTGTGGTTACGCTCTCCGTCGCCGGATTTGTAAAATGAATTCTCAAAATTTTATGTTTATTCCACGCTCTGCATCTGTTTTAATTTAATGCAACAGTAAATTTTCATCGCATTTTTCAAATCCTTGCTTTCGGAGCACTGTTAGTTTCAAAAGTGCCTTTTCTCGTATTTGATGTGATAGTTCTTAAATGTTGTGCTACACGATAACCTCAATAGTCCAAGAAATATGTCTCACAGGCGCTTAAAGCCATATCAAATAGGTAACATGCATTCATTTGTTTTGTCGCATTTATTAACAAAATATAAAAATACCGTAGTAGAGATGACAAAAAGGAAAATTTAAATTTAAATCGGGTAGGAAATACGGCCGATATAAGCATTTAAAACTACTACGCCGATTAGACAGAGAGATCCGACATGAATAGTGACGTCACAATGCACTACGGCCATATAAACTCCATATTAAATTTCGTTTTGCTAGAAAGAGATAGAAACAAATCTTCGATGGCTTATATCTTTTTTAATATTATAGATATTCGAAAAATTATTTTACTAGACTGTTTATTACATGAATGAGAATAAATATTTTAAATAAAAAAAATTCGTGTTGTTGCCTATTGTGTTCCAACTGTTTTGAGAACAGGGGGTGATCGTGGTAATTTCAACGATATTGCCAAAACAAAAACGTTTGCCTAAAACACTTAGTTAAGACTTAACATTAACTTTTGAGGCAAACGTTTTTGTTTTGGTAATATCGTTGAAATTACCACGATAACCCCCAGGAAAATACACTCTAGTGTGTATAAGCCCCAGACAACGCTTCAAATTTGTTCAAAACCGTTGAAAAAGCCATAAAAGGTCAGAATAAGGTGCATCAGAAAAGGTATTCTACCTTGAAAAACGTGACTCTGCCCATTAAACAACTTAACCTAACAACTTTCCCTAAGAAACATAGGTACGAACAATAAATTTTGACCTCTCATACAAAAAACTTCATACGCTATCAGCTGATTCAGTTTCTATGGGAGATAAAAAAAAAATTGTATTCGACCTGTGTTCCTTGGGGAAAGTTGTTCAGTTTTATGGGCAGCAGATTCACATCCTTCAGGGTTGGTTAAGCCTTTTTGTTTCACCTTGTATGTCTGTAAAAAATCAAGGTTTATTGATATTCTAAGACTTCGGCTAAACTCAAAAAGATTTAGCCTTTAAAAAATTATATAACCAATAGATTTGTTGATTTCTAAGCAATAAATCACTCAACAAATATGGGTTATCATTATACGGATTAAAGTGCTTAAAAATAGTCAATGTCATACCAGAAATAGGTCAACGAATTAAGACAGAGACGAGATGAGTCATTTGGTTGATTTATTTGGCCTTAAAAGTGACATCTATTTTAAAGCTCCATGCTTTACATAGAAAACAATATACTTACGACTGACGCGACGTCTAGAGTCACAAAATCAGTCTGTCATCTCATCAACTACACGATGTAGCACCAAGAAAACTGAAATTGGGGTACCAAAGTCATACGATCCAAGGTCAACACATACAGTGCTGAAGTCTTTTTCATCTCATCTATTCGAAAATCACTGATCGCTACGTTTAACGGTGAACATAGGTAGGTAATAGCTGATTCCTGCAAGGGGTTTTCGTAGTGCTCGTTTTCGTAGTTTTCGTAGGATAAAAATGTCATTTGAATTCCTTATTGCACGACCTTAAAATTTTTCTGGCCGGTTATATTTAATAATAATAAAAAAAAATCGCTCGAACTGTAAAGACGACTACAACCAAATAGGTTCTATTCCTAATTAATATAACAATGTCAATAAAATTTTCAGTCGTTAGAAATAATATCAACGTATTATCTGGCAAAGAATAGAACCAACCCATCTTTACCCGTGCGTGTCGTAAAGGCGACTAAGATGTTGTGAATGTATAATTTACATAAAATTGAACGCACTCTTTGCATTTGGCGCTATTCTCGTGACGTTCATGCTATCCTACTTTTAATATTATAAACGCGAAAGTTAGTAAGTATGGATGGATGGATGTTTGTTACTCTTTCACGTAAAAACTACTGAATGGATTTTAATAAAACTTTACAATAATATAGCTTATACATCAGAATAACATACAGGCTACAATTTATAAATCTGTGCAGATGAAGTCGCGGGCACCAGCTAGTCTGTCATGTGAGATCCAATAAATGGTGATTTGTTTATTTGTTTTGTTTGCTACTCCGTTTTCTGTGAAATAACCTGCAAAAGCCTGTATTTTAAATATTTCTCAAGAAGAATACAGAACCAGCACATAAGGATTATGAACCTGGAGGATGTGTAGCAGCTCTGTGTATCGTACCATCTTTCAAATTGCTTTCTAACAAGCGTGGTGTCTATGGTACTTCCCCTTTCAAATTGTACCACTTATTTTGCTGGAACTCTGGAGGGATGATAACCTATATTTATTTTTGTTTTGTAATGACGGACGAGCCTCTTTTTCTTTTCTCTTAGAAGCTACGTTCAGGATTCTAATCCTTCACTTTGCTCTGGATTCGAAATAGCGCCTTCGTCTTAAAACATATTTTGCTGCCTTTTAATTGCCTCTGGTGTAACTTAGGCTTGTAAATAAACTTTATTATTATTGTGATACAATCTATAATAGTATTACTTATTTATTTCAACAAATGAACGTTAAATAGCGCTACTGTCACTGTTGAATTTCGAGTTGAATTTGTACAAAATGGAGAGTGCCGCGAACATTTAACTCTTACATCATCCTTATTTTTTTTTGTTCAGTTTTAAATCCTATTTTTAGCAAAATAAAATTAATTTCAAGTCATGATATTTGATGAGCCGGAAACGCTTTTCTATTATTTTTTTTTTGAGGTATTCGTTGTTTCGCCCGTCCAGCGTTCGCCCGTTCGGGCGAATCACTACCATTTAAAATGCTTACTTTTAGAATGGGGGGTTTCGCCCGAAGGAATTTTTATTGCTGTTTTAGTACAGTTAGCATCAGAATCGATTGTATCGTTTGCAATAAAACAATAAATTCACATCAAAAGAAGTTTTTTTTTTTAATTAAACAAAATAAACATTAATAAAGTACTAACATTTAAGCAGTCTTGTGTTATAAGTTAAAGTATTATTTTTTCATATGTACTAATTATCGAAATCAACTGGTACTGCGCTACAAACTTCTTAAATAAATACTAAATAAAATAATAAAAAATAGGTACTTAGTATAAATTTGGGCACAAGTTATCACAATCATTGATTTTTATACCTAAAAATAATATTTTGGTAACCAATAATCAACAATATTGCCAGAAATACAACAATCAAGTTATTTAGACTGATATATGCAAAAAAAATATAATAATAATCAACAAAACAAAATATCACAGTCATTGATAGTAATATTAATAATCTACATTTTGATGACAAAAATCAACAATCCACATAAATACTACAAACATTTTAATAAAAATAACAAAACTATTACAATAATCAATACAAAAACTTGGTTCTCAGTATCACAGTAATTTAGAATCATATTATTTATCCACACTTTAATTACAACAATTGACTAATTAGTTAAAATAAAGATTAAAAACTAATAGCTCAATACAGTCGCCAACTGAAATCTGATGATTTTTTAAGTCTGCTATGGTTAAAGAGACATGCTCATCCATTTCTACCGTTTACATTTTTTTGGTTGTTATGTTGGACCCCTTTGAATGTATTTCAGATTTTAATAAAGTCAAGGGCTACATTGCGAATTTTGTCATTAATGTTTTTAATTATAGTTGAGTGCCAAGATTCAACCATGTTTGGGGTTCTATCACGGAGTTCTATGCTTTTAATTAACATTTTGTTGCTGATGTTACTTCATGTAGAGAAATTCCTTCGGGCGAAACCCCCCATTCAAAATTTAGGTTTATTAAAAGGTAGTGTTTCGCCCGAACGGGCGAACGTGGCTCGGGCGAAACAGTGAATACCTCTTTTTTTTTATAAAACAGTTGTAATGTGCGATGTGTTCTTGAATTTTCAGTGTAATACATAAGAACACCGTGCCTCTTCTTGTATGATCCTTTCGAAAAGTAGACGAGGCATATCCTTTAAAAACCCAAGAGACAATAAATAATTTCGAAATATCTAAATTTCTTCATAAGTCCTCGTCATTGTGAGTGTAAAGCCAGGCGACCCCGGCTAGTTGGCTTTGTGTCCATCAGATGTTATGACAGGTCCGCACTTGAGATTTATGTCGCAGGCAAATTGTATCGTTTTACATTAAGCCTTGGCATATTACAAAATGCCGAGAAATGTTTAATTTGTCATTTTACATAATGCCGCGGCATTTCCGGCCGCCGGCCGCTACCGTGGCACGCTCGCTTCGTTGTGGATTTAGGGATCCGTTTGCGAAATAGGTTTGAAAGCGCAATGTTGCGGTCGTGTGTTCCCCCTCCCTGCCAGCCCAGCTAAACGGTTGTTATGGGAAATGTGAAAAAAAATACAGTAGTATTATGATGAAATTAAAAGGAAACCTATAACAGCTACTCATAAGTAGGCTTCAAAGGATAATGAGCTATAGCCGAAAAACTGAAAACAATAGAAATAGCAATCAGGCGCTACGACCTCGCTGAGCATTAGGAGGTAAAAACTTTGTGTTATAAACTTTATGAAATACTTAATCAATGCTTTGTGATAAAAAATCGTAAAAATAAACTATGGAACCCTATACTGCGCGTGGCCTGACACACATTTGGCCGGTTTTTATTTGAATAAAATTCCTATTTACTTTTCGAATTGAAACAACGTTTTTAATTGCATAACTATCTAACTAAAGAACCGACCCCTTTAGTCAAGCTTTAACAATTTTCTTTTTACCTTTTTATAACGGAATCTTTTAGAACAAAACAACACTCAGAGTCAATCAGCTTTTGAACTAGGTACCTTAGATGTTATCCATAAAATTTGCTGTACCTACTGATTTTACGTTTTCGTTTGCTGAATTAACCTATTATGTCCATAGCAAGCATCTTGATTCTAGCATCATAGCGTAGCATATCATAGCTCTAGCATCTTGATTCTATCTTTCAGTGTAAACTAACAGCTTGGCAGAAAATCGATAGTTGCATAGTTAGGGTTACCATGCGTCTTGTCTGTTCTTTTTGTAACTTTCACAACTTCTCAAGTTGGAGATAGCAACCCTATTCTTAGAATTAAGGCGTGTCTCCTGCACCGAAACATTACACAATAGAAATAATTACATTTTATTTTCATATCAAAATAACAATTAAGTCTTACATTTTAAACAAGTTATAATTAAAAAACAAAAATGTATTTGTTAGTCGAACAAACCGCCCCTTGACGTTCCTGATAAGTGCCCATAATGCTCGCGGTGTTACCACGTTGAATGGCTATGGACTGGCTTTGCACCAGGAACGACTCGGAGCGGGGGTCACATTTCTTTTGTCGGAGCCGACCTATTTCGCGCACAAATCGTTGAGCGTCCGCTCCCCAGCTGCCCGCCGTTTCCACCGCCAATGGGACGAAAATGTAGCCCTGTCCCAAGGGAGCATACTTTTGGCGCTTAATCGCCGCTTGTGATTCAGCTGCCGCTCCGGCCATGCGCGTTGTGCGATTGATGTGGGAAGCGGCGTAGGTGCTGACACACGTTGCGTCCCACACCAAACACCGCCCCCTCTCCCACGGCACCAACGTCAGGCCGTCGGGCCGTTTACCGTAGGCCCGACGGCTCAAGCACAGACGGAACGCCAGCCGACGTGAGAGCCCTCTGGACGATATCGTTGAGGGCATGGTGACGCGAGACGCGAGTGTCTACCAGTGCATCGACGGCAACTCGGGACGGCGAAGCACTTTTGCATTAGAACCAGAGCAAAAAAAACATTTGTGTACATGCTTTCCGCCAGACTCGGCATACAAAAACATTTTGTAAGCATACACAAATTTGTATGGCCACGCCCCTTTTGTTTTGTGTTTTCTTTGTTATGTTTTTGCTAAAAAACATACAAGAGACACGCCTTTATACCGAATGGAAACTTTCAGCGGGGCAGTAAGGGGAAGTACCCAAAAATGGTCCTACAAGACTATCCACAATTTTTTGTGAAATTTCGTTCCCCATTCAAGTTCCCCATGGGATTTACTAATAATAAATTGTAAGTCTATGGGATTTACTGAAAATTTTGTATGGAAGGAAAGATTGAAAATTCAACACAGAAGTAATAAAAACAGTGTATACGTGGAACAATAAATCTGTATGTGTACCCATGTGTCTTTGGAAATTGTACGGTCAGAGTAACATACAAAAAATGCAGTAATAAAAATTAACCCTCCTCTCTCCCTTTATAATTGCTTTTGTAAAATAAATAATAAATAACCCTACCTAAATCAAAGGTATTGAAAAAGATTTTGGTCGCCCTAACTTTCGATTGCACAACGGCAGTTTACTGTTATTTGATCTGTGAACCCACAAGGTTTGTATGGGACAACCAAAAATATGTCTCATAAAGTTGTTCAGTTTCACATGTTTATTAAATATTATGTTGGCACTGATAAAAATTTGCTAATATTTAAGAAATCAGCCTGTAATTAAATAATTGAATAAACACGCTCGTCAATGGCAGACGCTAGCTCTATGTGTGGAAGGATGGAAGGTAGGCCTTTGCCCGACCAGCTTCTACATAAATAAATAATAAAATAATATTAAATACGTCAATTACGTAGGACATCAGTCGCCAAATTCAATTCGTCATGAATAACCCGCTATAGTTAGGGTGCTGGCTGCAATTTGGGTATATGGTTTGATCATGATTCATATTAATAGGGATGATAGATCAGCTGAATACGAATCGATTTGGTCATTAAAAGTTTTTCTGAGCAAAAAAAATTAATATAAGATACTAAATAATGTTTTTTTTTGTCGGCCTTTGTGGCTCCTGTTTAAAATACTTCTGAAGATTTAGAAAATCGAAGAGGCAGACATGCAGGGGTCTGCATTATCACGGGACTAAGTAGTGAATTTTTGCATTTTGAAGCGCTGTAACTTTACGACGCAGGGCTATTATGGTGGCAGACCATTTTTCTGGGGTTTTATACATTGTATTTAATCAGATAGTCATAGTCTGCTAGGTGTACGTTTCATTATCAAATTTCAAAATAGCTAAAACTTAATTCCTCAAAAACGCAGGGGTGGGGTGGCGGACGTCCTCGCCAATATTTTTTGTATCTTCTAGAGGATGCTCCTTATCATCAGTCAAAGAGGCAGACATGAGCAAATCATATAGAAATTTGTCCTTCATCACCCTTACTACTATCATACCTTCAATAATTCAGAAACTAATTTGGCATATATTGCTCGTTGAAGTAAGGATATTGGAATTAACAGACCCAAGTCTATCAGCAATGTATGTCGAATTTGTCTTTGAATTTAGGAAGGTGTGATTGCGGCTTTACAGGGATCTCCTCAACATACGGCCCGTATAGTTAGTTACTGGACAATTTATGCAAACCTGGCAGACTATCTGAACTACATTGGATTACATGACTAGGTGTTATCAGAATTGCCTATTGTTGTCTTGTTCCTTGGTTCAATCGCCTCTACTATTGGAATTGTACAGTCAACAGCACGTCAAGTACGTAATGTTTTCGTACTTGATGGATTAGTTTAAATGAAGACTGAAATATTTACAATGAACATATTTATGAGATCTGCGCTTATTCAAAAATTTCCTTAATTTTTTGATATCGAATTTACATAAAACGGTATAAACGAAGGGACGTATCGACAATACCAAAATTGCAATTTCCCGTTGCGTCCCAAAATAGTAGGTACTACATGAGACAAGAAAGTAAGTTCATGTACAATTATAATATTTTTAACAAGAGTTTTTTTTTTCAGTGTGTAACAAGAATTTATTTCTTTCTTTATTTAGATGAAGAAAGGTTAGGTTATAAATGCATCCCCCCCTTCAAATGAAAGATCACATTCAACATGATTATAAAAACTTTTCTAGTGCTCCAAATCAGAGAGAAAAGAGGAGTAAGTTGAAGTTGAAATGTAGGTTGATGTAGATTTAATTTAGGATTCCACAGACAGACTGAGAGTCATTAAATTTGCTTTTCGGGTTGGTAGCTTTTAAAAGTTTTTCATTGAAATGAAAACTGTTTTAAACGTATTTGAATGGTGTAAACTTAGGGCTCCCGCACACGACCGAGAATCGGTGGGCGATTATCGGCCAGGACAAGGACGGAAGATTCAGGTGATAACACGTCAGAGCGGGATGCCAACAAAAAATCGGCCACCGATTCTCGGTCGTGTGCGGGAGCCCTTATACTCCAAGCACTTCATGAAATGTGATGCAACGAGACTTATAAATAACGATTTTATTATAATAAACAGTTTTGACACTCTTTATCATAGAGTTACACGACTTTTCCGTGCGCGGACATGCGTGGCTCATTATCTTCATCATATCGTGTGGGTTGCAAGGTCGATGACCGACCTCACAAACCCTGGTGTAAGAGTTGTTGAGCCGCCAAAGGCATCTGAAATGGCTCATTAACGACTACATCCGTATATAGCAGTCGAGACCAAAGGCTAAACGTGCCTTCTGAAGCACGGAATCATATAACTTTTCAGACAATCAGGCGATTTATCCTAAAATGTCCTAATCAAACTGGGCAGGTCGCACAAAGGAATTTTTGTTTGACAGTGTCCCCCCCCGGGAATCAAACCCTGAACCTCCGGATCGAGAGCCGAGCACTCTAACCTTGATGCGTTGCTCTAAGCTTTTTATAGAAACTAACTAGCTGTGTCCTTACTTCGTTCTCGTGGAGTTTTGACTTTTACAGTAGGCAGTAGGTATACACAAAGACCATTCAAACTTTGCTCTTCATACACAAGCCACATTATTTTGTTCCAGGGCAGTAGAGAAACAACAATGCATATTGATAATGATAATTTATAGTAAGCTACCCGCATTCTTAATTTATCGTAGTTCAAAAACGTTCATAATAATTAACTAAATAGTGTTTGTTACCAAGATCCTTTACACCATCACAATAATATCATACTACGACATACACAATATAATATTAAGATAAAGATAAGATAAAGATAATAAGATATTTATTTGCCATACAAAAGTACAATTAAGATTTTAAAAATACACATTTAGAGCTAAAATGACAAAAAGGAGGTGGCTCAGCTTTATGCTGTGATGGGGCCGAGGACACATACAGCGCTGGTTTTCAGCCACTGCCTCTTCCCTAAGGTGGTAAGCGTTTTAATTTAAAAAATATTTAAAACTAATAAAATAAAAACAAGGTGAATGGGTGCTCTTGTGGATATGGGTGTATATGTGTGTATTCGTTTATGTGTGTGCGTGTGTGTTTATGTGTGTGTGTGTGTTCATGTGTGTGTGTGTGTTCATGTGTGTGTGTATGTATGTTTGTTTGTTTGACTTTTTCCTACTTGGTGTTAAAAGGGTTAATTAATTAAAGTAATCCTTCAAATTAAGCAGTTTCCAGTAGGCATGTTATACAATATATATTACAACGACAGAGTAAAAAATATATCAGTATATTTTCTAAACCGAATATGAGATGAGGCCTGTGTTAACAATTTTGTCAGAGATCACACACGGTTAACAATTCTCGATACTTTATTGTACATACTGTGCTGGTGATTTGAAATTGAAGGAAGGAAAGAAGGACCCTATTAGGCACTGCAAAGATTACATAACCAATATTTTGTACTACAAACCATATAATTAAAAATCATACAAACTTACTCATCATACTTCTAATGCTTCAAATCAAATACAAACGATTTTTTTTTCTAACGGTTGCACTTGAACTTTCCTGGATACCACAGATAGGTGTTTTCAGAGACGTTATCTAGTGCTCTCCTAACTCAGTTAATTAACTGTATTATGTTTCGAATGAAATATCCCGTTGGAGTGGTTGGTAGTAAGCCTGCCTTCTACGTCGTGGGTCGCGGGTTCGATCCCCGCCCAGGGCAAACATTTGTGTGATGAACACGAGTGTTTGTTCTGTGTCTTTGTATTATGTATGTACGAGTATTTATGTATGTAATAGCTTTCTGCTCGCAGTTTCACCTGCATTAGTAGTAGGAATGAAGTGTTTTCCCGCGGTAAAAAGTAGCCTATGGGCTATTCCAGGACCTACCCTATATGTGTGCCAAGTTTCATTAAAATCCATTCAGTAGTTTTTACGTGAAAGAGTGACAAACATCCATCCATCCATACTTACAAACATTTGCGTTTATAATATTACTAGCTGTTGCCCGCGACATCGTCCGCTTGGGATTCTATCTATCTGACCATCCGTCCATCCGTCCAACCATCTGTCCAACCGTCCATCAAACCATCCCTGTCCCTGCCCCTCTCACCCTCCTCCCCCTCGCCCTCCCTCTCCTTTTCCCTATCCCTTACCCTCTCCCTATCCCCACCCCTAACGCCATCTTAACCGCTATCCCTATCCTCATATAATCATAGAAACGACACCCATATTGATTTTTAGACATTTTAACCCTATTGCACCCCAACCCCATCCCCAGGGGATGATGGTATTTCACGCCCACCACGTTGGATTTCAAAATTGTTGTAGTTTTCGTAATCAGCAACCCAATAAACCATATAAACGATACCCATATTGGTTTTTAGACCTTTTCACCCCTTTTCCCTTTTTTAGGGGTTAAATTTGGGATGGTATTTCAATAACAACAACGTTGCATAGAATTACAACCCTAATGCCTAAATAATAAATTATGTGGATTTTACTTTAAAAATAAAGGATTTTCAACTTCATCCCCCTTTTCACCCTTTAGGTTGTCGAATTTTCAAAAACCCTGAGACATGTATACATTAATTTTTAGTTGTAAGCCTAAATACAAAATTTAAAGTTCCCAACTTCAAAACTGACGGACTTTCATACAAACTTTCATCCCCTATTTTACCCCCGTAAGGGTGGAATTTTGTAAAACCCTTTCTTAGTGCTCCCTTGGACCTCATAAGAAACCAACGTGCCTTTGGAATTTCTAGACCCAGCGGTTTGGGCTGTGCGTTGATATGTCAGTCAGTAAGTCAGTCACCTTCTTCATTAATATTAAATGCGTTTTTCCGTGGGAATGAAGTATTTTCCCGCAGTAGAATGTAGCATATGTGCTATTCCAGAACCTAACCTATATGTTTGCTAAGTTTCAATAAAATCCATTCAGTAGTTTTTAAGTGAAAGAGTAACAAACATCCATCCATCCATCCATCCATACTTACAAACTTTCGCGTTTATAATATGGAGTAGGATGAGTAGGATATATAATATGAAGTAGGATAGGATATCAGTCTCTGGTACGCATAGTACCTACAGGCTTTGACTTTGTGTGAATTGTACTTACCCCAATAATTTATTCAAATATACGCTTTCTTTGACCCCTTCCGTATAAACACATTGCATAGAAATGCTTTACATTGTAGAGTCTACAATAATATGATGCGCTTTTGACTTGATGGGATAAACATTTTGATTCGAGTTTTGACCACAAACATGTCAGTACTCTGTCGTTACTTGGAATAACCACAACAATAGCCTTTTGATTTGCATTCATAGAACATACACCACTATTATATACTGTACTGTACGTATATTCTTAGAAGAGATAATTTTGTTATATAGCATTACTTATTCCCGTACTTTGATCCTAATACCTACGGTCCATGTACTGTCACTACCGTCGCAAGCGGTACACACGGGAGATGGCAGGACAATTAAGTAAAAAACCGGCCAAGTGCGAGTCGTATTCGCGCATTAAGGGTTCCGTCCCTGTCAACCCTTTTTTTTTACACGGGGAAATCCGTCATGGATACACTGCCGCCGTCCGGGGGAACGACAGTGTTTTGTCAGAGTCTTACTGACTAAAACCCCGTGGTGGCCAACTCTGGCACATTTGGAGAGGTCCCGGGAATCGCCACAGGCATACGGCCGGTACTCTTCGTGCCTTGTCGCTGCTAAAGCAGAGACCCACCTCAGGAAAGTTTTGGCTTCCCCCTAGCACCGTCTGGGTGCCACGATAGCACACGGCCACTGTGCGTTACCGTCCGCCTTGGAGTCGCTCCTTGGTTATTCCGAGCCCCCGCTCTGAATAAACACGTCTCCAAAGGTTTCCTTTCAGTCGCCTCTTACGACAGGCAGGAAATACCGTAGCCCTATTCTAAGCCCGGGTCTACAGGGCACGTCCCTGTCAACCCTACTGTACTACAAGCTTTTGGCCTTTGATTTTAAAAACATGAACCCTCATTAATAGGATAGTATTTAATTACTTGAAACTCTACATTAATTGGTTATATAATTAATGTGTTGTAAGGTTTCAATATTTATGACTTTCTTCTTTGCTTGTGTTATAAGACCTAGCTTCTTGCCAAATTTCATGATTCTAGGTCAACCGGAAGTACCTTATAGATTTTGGTTTGCTTCATAAATGTATGGAGATGGAGACGTAAATGATCGTATCTTTTGATTATGTATGTCTTAGATAGAAGCTTGAAATTTTGACACCTTCAAGGGTCTATAGACTTCAATATTTCATATTTATTTAATTTTTAACCCCCGAAGCAAACAGAGGGGTGTTATAAGTTTGACGTGTGTATCTGTCTGTCTGTCTGTGTATCTGTCTGCGCCATCGTAGCTCCTAAACGGACGGACCGATTTTCATGCGTTTTTTTTTAGTTAAAAGCTATTTTAATTGGGGTGGATCTTAGCTATATTTGATGAAAATCGGTCCAGTTGTATAGAAGTTATGAGCTCTTAAGCTCACTTTTTGGCAGCAGAATTTAACCGACATCAAATATTTCCGAGTTTTTGAGGTGAAAATATAGTTGTAGTTCAAAGGGTTCCAAGAAACTAAAAAGTTTAAAAAGCTACAAATAAAATTTAAAATAAAAATTTAAAAAACCCCCGACAAGAACCGGTTTCCTAAAAAGTAAAAAATAACAGTTTCAAATTACCCACCCACACTTGCGCACTTTATGATACTTATTATATTTTGTTGTATTGTTTGAGTGCAATAAACAGTTTTTACTTACTTTTACTATTGTTGACTCTCAAATGCGTTGGGGGACCGCTAAGTAAAAATTAATATTTGCCAAATTGAAACAGAATAATGTTAATAAATACCCAAGATTTGGACCTAACTTTAAGAATTGTTACACAATTATACACAAACAATATACGTAAGTTGTTTTGTTGCAGTTACCTTCCTATTTTGTTTTCTTAGCGGTCCCCCAAGGCATTTAAGAATCAACAATAGTTAAAGTACGTAAAAACTGTTTATTGCACTCAAACAATACAACAAAATATAATAAGTGTCATAAAGTGCGCAAGTGTAGGTAGGTAATTTGAAACTGTTATTTTTACTTTTTAGGAAATCAGTTTTTGTCGGGGGTTTTTTAAAATTTAAATTTTTGATATATTTACCCGTTCGTGAGAAAAAAGGTCTTGACAGAAGTCAAACAGAAGGACAACATAGAGATCCTGTATAAGTTCTGATTGTTTTCAACAAATAAATATTACTAAGCTTTGGTTTGCTTTGTAAGTCTGTGATGAAAAGTAGTTTAACTCAGGTATAAAATTTCTTTTTTTATCAATCTGTTTATTAAAATTTTATGTTAAACATAGAAGTAATGAACGATATACGACCAACTAGTTATGAAATAGGCGAGTGTAAAAGTACAAAAACTGGAGTGCGCAAGGTTATTGACCTGCACAGGAGCATACAAACATCGGACCGTTTCATCTCCTTATCTCAAGTTCTCCTCGTGCTTGTACTGAGCTTTCATAATAGCTTACTTATACAGGGCCTTTTACTTTGTAAGTACATAGGTACTATCGACCTAATTGAGTCGTACGTAGCCCTTTTGAAACGTCGGAACAAATAGAGTTATTGTCCTTGACTTTTTAGATGCATGTTTTTAGAAGCTTGGCCTAATTATGATGCCTGTACATATGAAAATAAGCTTAACACAAATAGGGGGGAGGGGTCAATTTAGTGTTGTCTAAACACAATAAAAAAATAATCCCTTAAAAATCTGTAGACTTATTAATAGGGTCATACATAGGTATCCATTGGGATGGAACCCTAAAAAAATCTTATATTTCTCACATTGTAACTTGAGTTGTGAAAGTGTTTTGATCTCTAAGAGCCCTGTATAATATGTACTTAATAGACGCTTTCATAATCGATCTATTTATAGAGGGATTAAGAAAGTACATCATGCTCTTACTTACCTCGCTTATTATTCAAGCAACCTTATAGTTTTTTACATATAAAATTTAAAAGTCAGTCTTAGAACTACTCCATTACTTATATCAGTAAATTACTGGCAGGTAAGGGAGCCAGTAATTTACCGGTACACGAGTACGAGACATTCCATGTAAATCCCTAGTGGGCATCGCGCTTTGCTGCGTTACTCGTTCGTTGTTAAAGTATGCCTCAGGCCACGAATAAGTTAGTATAATGTGCTATGTGTAGTGGGTGACCCCTTACCGACACAGGTGACACTTAGGCTGCCCGCACACGACCAAGAATCGAGGACCGATTTTTTTGTCGGCATCCTGCTCAGGCGTGTGTAGCGCGTAAATCTTCCGTCCTTTTCGTAGTCAATAAATCGGCCACCGATTCTCGATCATGTGCGGGCAGCCTTATGCTCGTTTCCTCAATTTTCTATATAAAATAATCGATGGTACCAATATTTTTTTATTTCTGTAAAGTATAGCTTTTGGCTTTTAAATCGTGGAAAAAACGAAAATAAGTTTATGGTCGAGTAGGAGTAAAATAAAGGCCTAGTGACTATACGTGACTATTCATGCACGGTTTTGAATCTTGAAGGTCACCTATATTAAAAGTGACTCATAGAATTTAGCGTATTTGTAAACAACAGCACATAGTGTCGCTCAATGAGCGTTGCACTTGGTGGTGATGTCATCCGGGTTGGAATTAGAATAGCTTCATATCTACCAAACAATGGGACCTACGCTTCATATGTATGCTTTTACAAACTATGTGTCAAACTATTTTGGTCGTTTGACTGTGTGACTGGCCGAATATTGTCAGGGCGTAAAGTTTATTTGAGGAATTTATGACACATATCCATAATGTTACCTGAAATAGGGATTACGTTAACTGTTGATGTAATCCGCTGTCCAGTCTGGACCTTATAGGCTAGAAGCTAAGCGGCTTTTTCTGTGCTATCAGTTCGAATCCTACACGAAATTCACCATCATATACTGGTGTTCCAAAGACACGTACAGTCAACGACAGGTCAAGCTTGACACTCGCAGTGCGACTCTCGCCCGTACGTCTATTGAAATAAGAACGGTACAAAGTCCAGTGTGTCAAGCTTGATGTGCTCTTGACTGTACCTACAACCAGTAATAAATGAAAAAAAAAACCTAATTTTACCACAATGACAAACAAAATCTTCACTACTATTCATCAACACCATCATCCTCATATCAGCTGAGACATCCAATGTGTCAACTTTGATGTGCTCTTGGCTGTCACGTAAGTTAGCGGTTACACGGTGATTCTGACATCAATCAGATTGATGGCAGACTGATCAAATTTAGATGAGAAATTTTCTTTTTTTTGTGGGCTGACTGTATACTGTCAATATACTGTCAGTATACCATCAGTATACCATCAGTATACCATGAGTATACCATCACTATATCAGCAGTATACCATCAGTATTTCATCAGTCATGAATAAGCATCTGCCATCAGTCTGGCATCAGTCAGACTGATGTCAGAAACACCATGTAACCGCTATCTAAGGGCAAACAAATCCGATGCCTATGGTAAACGTCAGTTAACTATTATTTAATCAGTGCTACGGTTATTTTCTGCATGAGTGACACGCATCCCAATGAACGATTCGCAGGTCTAGCTGCTCCGCGCTCCCCCGTCATACATTTTTAGGGTTCCGAACCAAAATTGTAAAAGCGGAACCCTTAGGGGTGACTTCGGCTGTCTGTCTGTCTGTCTGTCACGCCTGTATATCTTGACAAACCACCACTATCGAATTGAAGTTTTGAATCGTTTTAGATCGATTGGGGTAGTATTAAATGAGTTTGACTTGTATATCCAAAATAGGTTTATGTATTCTTTTTTTTTCAAGTTATTATCAAAAAATTACAAAAAAATACCATTCCCACCCCCTTATCTCCGAAGCTTGTGAAAGGAAAAGTCTGAATTAATTATAGTCGATAGAGGTTTCCGTACATTAACGGTGATCAGCATTTGAGTTTCGTGCCGCGCATTACACTTCAGATCAAAATCCAAATTTAATCAAATTCCACGAAATTTCTTCACCTCATGGTTTTATTGCTTCGTCATAAAAGCTGTCAAAAATAAATGTTTATTATCACTCAGGAGTCCGGAGCCAAGTCAGATGATCTCTATATCATCGGGCTGTGCGCTTGATGGAGATAACACGTGTTTTGTTACTCATTAAATTTAGGTTAGGTGTAACGGGTGTTAAGGATCGTGTAGCTACCAAAAATTCGAGTACATTTAAAGTTTTCGTATTATTCTTAAGTCATCATCATAACATCCCATGAAACGTCCACTACAGGACAGAGAGCTCCCTCTAGAATTCTAGCTTTTGCTGGAAAAATGTAGAGGGGGAGTACCATAGTCACCTCGCTTGTTAGCGTTACGGCTGGCACCATGGACCGCGGTTGTAGGTGACCGCAGTAAGTAAGATGTAAGATACAAAGGAGGATGCTGCTGCCCATCCTCCAGTTAACCCTTAGTCGCCTCTTACGACACCCACGGGTATGTATGGGTTGGTACTATTCTTTGCCGGCACCACACGGGACAGGTATTCTTAAGTATATTATTTTTAATATCTAATATCACCATTCCTGTAAGCGAATACTTACAATTAGTTTGGCCCGCGAATAGTTCCTAGTGGGTCCTGGAGACCTAAGTTACAGGTGCAAAACCTAGTTTGGGCTCCAGTTTCTCACAAGCTAAATTTTTTGCTTGTATTTGGCAAATTTTAATTACAATACTACTATTAGTTAGTGTATATATTTAAAATGTATATAAATTGTTGTTATTGAGGGAAAAATAAATTTATTTTGTATTATTACAGTTATTAATATAAACTGAAGTTGACCAAAAATTAAAAATTTAATTTGTCTTGTAATTAACAAGTAGCCGCTCACATAACATGTCTACCGCAACAAGAAAGACGTTTAAGTTATTATTACAAGCAGGTACATTTTGGCTTTACCTACAAATTAGCAAATAATTGTCCCAAGCATCCCAACAATTTTGTATGAGAAGGTATAATTCCCAAATGACCCCACTTCAAACAAGAGGAAGGATCTCCGAGCTTAAACGTGAAATTCTCCCCAAAAATATCGCAAAAGGTCCCCGAAGCCTAACAACCGGGAAACGGACGGAACGGCGTTTTACTTGTAATTTTCCGGTTGAAAATGAAAAAATGAAAGCCTATATAAAAATGTTAGAACGAGAAAATTGCGACATTAAGTAATACGAGGTGTTAGCAAAAACAGCCGATCAACCTTGAAGGATGTGAATCTGCCCTAAAAAACTAAACTCATTAAGAAATTACACCATTATGGAATTAGAGACCAGGCTCTAAGCCTTCTGGAGTCGTATCTAAGTGAAAGGATCCAGAAGGTTGATGTAAATGGGAAAAGGTCACTAGGATCAAAAATTTGTATGGGCGTTCCACAAGGCTCAATCCTGGGACCATTCCTATTCATTGTCTACATTAACGATTTGCCAAACCTTGTAAAGGACAAGAATGAGATAGTACTATTTGCAGATGATACGTCTTTGATTTTTAAAGTCAAAAGACAACAATCAAATTTTGACGACGTAAATAGTACAATCTCTGATGTAGTTGAGTGGTTCACCGTAAATAATCTTTTACTTAACGAAAAGAAAACTAAGTGTGTTAAATTTGTTTTGCCTAATGTAAAGCCAACTGCTACAAGCCTATTAGTGAAAAACGATAAATTGAGTCTTGTGGAATCAGCTGTGTTCCTAGGTATTACCTTAGACAACAAATTACAATGGGGACCGCATATTAATAAATTGTCGAACAGACTTAGTTCTGCAGCATACGCAGTGAAAAGAATAAGAGCTCTGACGGATGTAGACACCGCGAGGTTAGTCTACTTCAGTTATTTCCATAGTCTCATGTCATATGGCCTTTTGTTATGGGGTCATGCTGCGGATGCAAACAGCATTTTTTTACTACAAAAGCGAGCTGTTCGTGCAATTTATAAAATGAAGCCTAGAGAATCTCTTCGAAATAAATTTAAAGAAATCAACATTTTGACTTTTGTGTCGCAATACATTTATGAGAATTTAATATATGCTAAACGGAATATACATATTTTTGATAAAAATTGTGACAGGCACAGTGTCAACATAAGAAACAAGAATCAACTTGCTTCTCATGTCAGCCGTATTCACAAAATTAGTAAAACATATAAAGGTCAATGTATACGCTTCTATAATAAGGTACCCACTGATATTGAAAGTTTACCGTTAGATAAATTCAAAACTGTAATCAAGCAGAAATTATGTAAGAAGGGTTATTATAAAATATCAGATTATCTAGAAGAGAAAAATCCATGGGATTAGACTACGGTTCTAACAGGCTAATTCAAAATTAGAACTGACCTATGTATGTTGTATATCAACCTTGTACATTCAAACATATTTAAAAGAGCGCGTGGGTTTTTATTGTCGCTTCTTTTTTTTCCCACAATTGGCGCCACATTGTTTGTGAAGCGATGTAGTTTAGCTGACGTCATTAAGAGATTTTAATATCCAACAATGAATAAACGATTTTGATTTGATTTGATTTGAATAGAAATACGGAAAAAAATCTGACCTCTCATACAAAATAGATATCAGTGTTTCTATGGGAACTCGATTTTTTATGTATTTAGTTTATTCGAGTTCCTTGGGATAACTTGAAATTTCCTGGGTGGCAATTTTTTTCAGACGACATCAAACAAAGTTTTACTATCTACGATGTGTAATTAAAAGCAGCTGTAATTACAAGTGGCCGTATTAGTTAAATGAACCCTGAAGGGTGTGGTGTGAGTGTTCAAAATATCGAAGAACAACAGCTGCTTCGTTTTCTCACTCCCTGAACTTTCTTTGATATTCATATAAACTATGAACACATCGAAAAATTACAACCACATGCGGGTCTCGAACCTGCGTCTTCTTCGTTTATACCGAAGATGCTATACACTAGCCACTGTGGTTTTGACCTGTGTTCTGAAATTATCAATTACGAATGTTCTCTCTCTCTCTTTGGCGATTTTTTCATAGTTTATCAAGTCCCTAAGACTTGTAAATGTTAAAGTAAAAAAAAAACTTATTATCATTATTACGCCTCTCTGTCCCACTGAGGAAAGGTCTCCTCTTTTTTACGCCTTTCATCGCGATGCTGGGTTTCAGCCTTCCAGCCAGTGAGCCATAAAAACATCCAAGTCGTCGCGCCATCTTCTAGGTCGACCTCGGTATTGAAACATTTCTTTGATCTTTTTCATTCAGTAATTCTACAACCGCCGACAAAAAGTCTCGTGTTCAACACAACAGACTGCATATGCGCATGATGTCATCATCAATGGCCACTCTGTATTCGAAGAGCACTTTCCTCACCAAATTCGTCAACCGATGACGAACGACGCGGCAAGCGAAACGATTTCCAAATAACTCATTTGTAATACAAATTAGGAAACCGACTTGTGAATGGTACATTCGATCCTTTTCCGAAAACACAGTGTTGACAATGATTTACTCAGTAAAGGCGAGCATTTATCGGAAAGAAGATTGTAAAGAAAAACCGGGTTCGTGTCGGGCCAAGCGCAATTTAAATTTCCGTAGTAACGTTGCTTTAGGAGTTATTATTGTTAAGCAGGTTTCGAATTTTTATAACTTATTCCGTCCTAACGACCAGCAAAGCCCAACGGATGATTGCTATTTATATTACTACTACTATAATTACTCCTTAACCTGTAAAGCCTACTTAGATGTGATAGTTTTTCATCTAATTTCACCACTATGAATTTTCCCACATTTCTAGTAACAACCGTTTAGCTGGCACTTGACTCAAACAAAAACTCAAAAAGGATCCCTAAATCGAAAAGTAGTCTTTGCAAACTCAAAATATTTTTAAAAGACCTATCTAACGACATTCAACGCTATGAGGTCTACGAAAAAAAATTATTCATCCCCACTTTAATTTTGGGAGAGGTACATTAAAAAGCTTGATTTTTTCCAAGGTTTTATTATACCACTTTGTTGGCATGACTATCATGTATATCCATTCCAAATTACCGCTTTCTATTACTAAGAGTCGCTGAGCTAAGCCACAGACAGACAGACCGACGACATGACTAAAATTTAAGGGTTTCTTGTCGACTATGGAACCCTAAAAAAGGACGATTTACAACTCTTCGTTTGCCCGTCATTCATCAATCTATATTTTTTATAAGAACTTACTTATCCAATTTTTTTGTAAAAAGGTAAAAAAATTGGTTTAGCAAAGTACACGCAAGGCAGCGTAAATGTTAACAAAACTAGAATAAACTAAACCAAAGCTCAGAAATCCAAATGCCTGGAACCCGAGACGCTCATATGATCAA
Source organism: Athrips mouffetella (assembly GCA_947532105.1). Taxonomy (NCBI): domain Eukaryota; kingdom Metazoa; phylum Arthropoda; class Insecta; order Lepidoptera; family Gelechiidae; genus Athrips; species Athrips mouffetella. The sequence continues at coordinate 19,083,782 of OX383965.1, read as the reverse complement.
AGCGTTATCATTGACTTATGGGCAGTACAGTACTTACCTCATAATAGGTTTAAATGGAGGTCAACAGTAAGCCCATTATCAATTTTTAAAAAAATGGAGCATAAAAGCGAAGAACTAAAAATACTGTCAATAATATTCCAAAGCTTTTCATTAAAAGTGTGTACATGCTTAACCTTGAGTCTTAAAAGCAAACTTAGGCAAATTTAGACAAATCCTATTTAAATTTCAACACAATAAAACAAATTCGTACAAAACACAGACCTTGTTTCCATCACCACAATGGCCGACACTAATTTTACGACGCAAAAGTTCAACAGAAAGCCACAGAGCCATAAATTCCAGTTATATTTATCTGATGATGGACATCCTTTGTAGCCTCAATGGGGCTTTGTAAAAAGCTGATAAAAGGGTCACGACTTTTTAGTAGTTCCCGTATGTATGGGGGAAGTGTAATGAGCAGCCAGCATTGTCCAGTAACAGAACATTCCTCGACATGATGGCACCCCATTATGTGACCGTTATAATCAAAAATTTTTATTGTTTGTTTCTTTTCTTTACCTATTAGTACAAATGAACTTTTTTTAATTGAAATAACACCGAACGAGAAACAAATGGTACGGAAGCAAATTCGTAGTCATGAATCCCATGACCAAATGAAAGCTTTATTCTTCAAAGGGATCGAAGCTTCGAAAAACTGCAGGATTCAGGGTTTGAACAGTTACGTACTCGTACAAAAATGCATGATTAATTTATCAATACCTAGTAGTTTTTTATATCTCAACTAGTTAATTACTGTACCATCTTCTTCAAATGCTGTGTCCCATCGAAGTTTGCCTACTATTAAAGCTATCTAAACATACCATAACTGTGGAGACTGCGTGTCAGAAACCCAATCAAACAAGGCGTCGATTTTAAAACCACGTTAACGTCCTTCTATGGCCCAGTTTCCTATTGGCCATTTACCTTCGAGATTTCCTAAAGGTGATACGTTAAAGTTTCTTAGGTAAATAGTCCTGTCACCATTAAATCCCTTAACAAGTTCAAATGTATTATTCCAGATTAAAACAAGGATGTAGTGAGGATTCAGTATTAGGGCTCCCGCACACGACCGAGAATCGGTGGGCGATTATCGGCCAGGACAAGGACGGAAGATTCAGGTGATAACACGTCAGAGCGGGATGCCGACAAAAAATCGGCCACCGATTCTCGGTCGTGTGCGGGAGGGAGCTCTTAAAAGTAGCTTTAGAACAGTAGACGTTAATTAGGTCATTTCTCTGTTAGATTTTATTCTACGAATTCGCTCATCGTATTTAATCTGGCACAGAACAACTACTTCATCTGAGACAGTTGCTGCGTTACCATAGCGGTGGTGCAGTGGTGTCGGTCGATCTGGGATCTTGCCAATATTTGCATTTGGATTCTCAATTGCATGTCTTCCGTACATGACATACGCGTCCAAAAAAACTTCATAATTGGTTATTGCGGATGCGGGTGTAGGTAGAGTCCAATAGGCCAGCAGTACTGTACTGACAGCAAAATTCGGCAATTTTAGCAGAATTAGACCCCCTATTTAAGCGTGGCTCTTAAATCTGAGAGAGAGAGAGATAGAGCGATTAGACTTGTTTTGTTTAGATTTTTAGGGTTCTGAACCAAAATGGTACAAAACGGACCCCTTATGGTGCGACTTTGTCTGTCTGTCTGTCCATCGGTCTGTCACACCTGTTTATCTCAGCAACAATAATATTAAGTAATAGAATATGCTTGCCCAATAGTCTAGGCAACGAAGCGGATCGTTGTATGAAGACCCCCGCATTAAATCCTCAGTCGATGAAACTTTGCTGGGGTATTACACTATATGAGACAAACCTTCTGTAAAAAAATCCAAAAAAGTCGGTATTTTTAAATTTTCCATACAAAAATTACAAAAAATTTATGAAAAAACTAAAAGAACCGATTTTTTTTGGGTTTTTTTATAGAAGGTTTGTATCATATATTGTAATACCCCAGCAAAGATTCATCGACTGAGGATTTAATGCGGGGGTCAACTGCTTCATTACCTACACTACACGAGTACTACGAGTTGGGTATCAAATGAGAGTGCTTTACGTGTTATTCCAAAATACATTTAATGTTTTTTACGACACCCAGTTTTTCAGTTATGCTGAAAAATGACAAAATATATACCAAACATTTCCCCCCCTTATCTCCGAAGTTTACAATGCGAAAAATTTTAATTAATTATAGTCGGTAAGAGTTTATAATATATATAAATATTACAGCAAAAGTAAACAACGATTTCTCAAAGTTTTTTTGACATCTGCAAAAAACCTTTACAAACAAACTTAGTTTTGAGGTCCTAAAACTTTATTGCTTCTAAAAATACTATAGGTAGGTATATCGAAACCATCGGCGCATGAGTCCGACTCGCACTTGACCGGTTTTTGATCTGTCATTATGTTGACCGGATTTTTTCAACTGCCATACAACCCACAAAAAATAATATTTTTGGGTGGTTGGTATACGTGACGCTATTAGAATAGGACCCCTAGCCCGTAGCTGTGTGTCCCACACTAAATTGTAAAGAATTATGGCAGCGGCATTGTCTACTTTTTATTGGCAATATACTGCAATCACCCTTCACAGGGACACTACAGTATTTTATTGAGGATAAGATTGATTGAAGCAACCAATATCTGCGAAACAAAATAAATAAACTAAACTACAAAAAATCAAACAAATACTTATTTAACTCATTTTAAGATTCAGATTGAGAAAATCATTCAATGTAGATTCTTTAAAGAATACTATTGAATGTCATGCAGAATACAACGCCGGTTCGGATCGTGATATGGCAACGTAAAAGAAACGACAAGAAACCACTGCAGCACGGCCTACTTTAAGAGTAGGTTTTTAACTATGTTTTTCTTGTGTTTCGCTGGAATATCAGAGCACCATACCTCTTTGTCATTGACATAGTGGTAAGCTCGACTTCTTTAGACTAAGACTTTCTTTATTATCTTTGCCCGAGGTCACTGAACCAACGGTGTTTTATTTATGTACCAGTTATTTATGATACAACTAGTGCTCGAACTTCCATCATATAAACTTTCATCCTCTTTTAAGTTTTCTTATTAGATGTTCAAACAAAAGTATTATCACACCTTCCTAAATTCAGGGACTAATTTAGCATACCGGCCTATTGAAGGAAGGATATAGGAATTAACAGAACCAAGCTTCACAGCAATGCATGCCGAATTAGTCTTTGTATTTAGGAAGGTTTGATAGCTACTTGCCAACGTGACTACGGCTATTGAAAGAGATAAATTAAAATATAAATTTTTAGGGTTCCATACCTCAAAATAAAAAAAACGGAACCCTTATAGGATCACTGTGAGCAATAAAGTGTTCTATCTATCTATCTATCACTTTGTTGTCCGTCTGTCCGTCTGTCTGTCTCTCAAGACCCTTTTTCTCACGAACGAGAAGAGGTATCAGTTTGAAATTGATAACGAATATTAAGGTCTATAAACCACACAAGATCTATAAACATAATCTCTCCGTAAACCCTACCAAAACTGAAATGGTCCTTTTCACGAAGAAAAGGAAAATCCCAGCAATGGAAATGCCAAAATTTTTCAGAACAGAACTAAATCTCTCAACCGAGGTTAAATACCTTGGAATAACTCTGGACAACAAATTAACTTGGCAAAAACACCTAGACAACACAATTAAAAAAGCCAGTATAGCAATGTTTCAATGTAAGAGACTCCTAGGACAGAATTGGGGTCTCACACCTAAAATTGCGCACTGGCTGTACACAACAGTAGTAAGACCGATAACCACATACGGCGCGCTGGTATGGTGGCCCAGGACAACCCTAAGTACCGCTCGAGCGGAACTAGAAAAACTACAAAGACTTGCTTGCATCTGTATTACGGGTGCAATGCGTACCACACCAACAGCAGCTCTGCAGGTGATGCTAGACCTGCCACCGCTACACCTATACGTACAACAGGAGGCAACTCTAGCATCACTCAGACTGGGACTGTCAGGGACACTAAGCACAGACTCCAGAATTCACCACACAAAAATAAAAGACAAGGCCTTAAGCCACCAGCCACTTTTAGCTGCACCATGTGACAGGATACCTAAACAAAACACCTTCAACAAAACATATAACATAAACCTCCAAGAAGAGATACATGACTACTCAGGTATTAATGAACTGCGCATATATACCGATGGGTCAAAAACAAAACTGGGGACAGGTGCAGGCACATATTCACAAGATCTTAACATAGAAATATCAAGTGCCCTAGGACAATATAACACGGTATACCAAGCTGAATGTGTCGGCATTATACAAGCTGCACAAGCAATAACATCAAGGAACATCACTAATACAAGCATTCGTATAGTCTCGGACAGCGCATCGGTACTCGAAACGCTGAAAGGTAGCTATACAACCTCAGGACTAATATTACAATGCCATGAAGAATTACAAAAGTCATCACATAAGAACAACATAACATTACAATGGATAAAAGGACACAGTGGTTCTCTGGGAAACGACGCAGCAGATCAATTGGCAAGGGGAGGATCCAACGAGATCTATGAAGGACCAGAACCAATGCTGCCGCTACCCTTCAACCAGTTTCGGACATGGATACGAGAAAAAACACGAAATGAAGCAGACAAACAATGGAATGACATTGCAACATGCAAACAATCAAAAAAAATTATAACATCAACTAACACACGCTTAACAAGACGGCTACTACAGATGAATAGGACAAAGCTCCGCAATGTAGTAGGCACAATAACAGGTCACATTGCCCTCAACAAACACTACCACACTATAGGCATAACCGACAGCCCTCTATGTAGGGCCTGCATGGAAACGGACGAAACCATCGAACACGTAATTCTGGAATGCAAAGTAATTAAAAGCATCAGAGAAAACACACTTGGAGCGGACATAACCCTAGATCAAATACCCAACAGACTGGACAAACTGACTGAGTTCTGGCAACAGTTAGGGTGGCTAACTTGACGGCCACATAGGCCCACGCACAATGGTCCTTATTGGACTAAGTGCGGAAACCACAAACTTAACTTAGAACTTAGAACTTAGAACCACACAAGATCTGAAAATTTCAATTTTTCACAACAACGCAATCAAAAGATATGGCTTTCTAAAATCAAAGAGCAAAAGCTTTTAGTATATCATATGGTAGATAGGTACGGAACCCTTAGGGCGCGAGTCCGACTTGCACTTGGCCAATTTTTTTTTTTGTAAGTAGTAAAGGTATGAAAATAATTAGTCTGCTCAGCTATAGTGTAGCAGTTTTATTGTAGACGGACTCTACTTTCGATGTAGAGCATGTATAATACGGTCAAAAGCCGATAAGTCTAAAGTCTTGCGGTTGCGGCAGGTCTGGCATAGTGTTAATTGCAATGATTCAAATTCGACGATCTTTTTTAGGTTTCCGAACCAAAATGGTAAGAATATGGTGCGACTTCGTCTGTCTGTCTGTCACACCAGTTTATCTCAGCAACTACTCATGCTATCGACTTGAAATTTGGAATACTACCTGACTTTATTGCAAAGGAAAAAATAAAAATATATTGTTTTATAAATTTCTGAAACAAAAAGAAAACACTAATTGAAAAACAACAGGCAGGCGGTAAAACACTAATTTCCAAAAGAAAAATGTTCCTAGCTAACAAAATCGCGGGCAATAACTAGTCTCCAACAAATGGCGTCGTTGGTGGCCATTATGTTGTCTTATGAATGACAAATAGCATTATCAATGTAGTTAGAACAATGACATACTTATTTAGTAAGAAACGATTATTCATAATGGGTAGGGGCAATACCGTAATAGCAATTTTTCATCGAAATATCCAAAATCGAAGCGTTTTCGAATCAAAGTCGAGACTTAGCCAAAAATTACCGTGATAGCCCCTTGATTTGCAAAATTTTCTTGTAATTTGAAGATCTATCTTTTGCATCTATTACGAAATCTTTCTTTTCGAAATGATGGTATCAAACCCTACTAGCTGAACCGGCGCGGCGCTACGCAAAAAAGGTCAAAGTTACAGACGAACAGCTGACTGTAAACTTCTATTAATTTTAATTATTTCCGATTTCTACCGGGGAAAGTGGATTTTTTTTAACATCTTCATAATTTGAAAACTGAAGGTTGTAAAAAATAAAATCCTCTTAATGATACCCTGATCCCTTCAATTGCATAGAGCAACGCGTACAATTATACAGGGTTTAAGGGACGGTGTACCGAAAACTGAAAGGGCGTGCTCAGTCAACGAAACTGAACAACTTTCCCAAAGAAACATCTCTGGGAAATGAAAAAAAATTTTGACCTCTCCATACAAATTGCTCACTCAGGTCGAACAGTTTGTATGGAGAGGTCAAAATTTACTTTCATTTCGCAGAGATGTTTCTTTGGGAAAGTTGTTCAGTTTCATGGTCTGAGTAAGGTACTAAAATGATGTTCACTAATTCTTTAGGACCGTAAATTTAACTGTTGCCGACGACGCAAGGTTTGTTCATATGCATGGGAAAGCTGAAAATAAACTTCGTTTTTAAACCCATGTTTCTTATAAATAAACATATAAATATTTGTCCAGAGGTCTAAAAATACCTAACCCATAGTTTTTATCGATACCCAAACCCAAGGTTCTGATTTCTAAAACCAAAGTTTTGTACAACCAAATAATATTTAAATCCACACTAACACCCTTTAAGCTAATAATATTTTCAACAGGTTCAAACATTTTTGAATCATTAATCAATTATGGTAATAAAAAAAGGCTTTTACAGGTTTACATTCAAACAATTTTTCTGGAATAATAAATTAGGGGCCGTTTGCACTAAACTTAAGAATCGCCCCTAACTTGTTTAGGACACTCCTAGCAATAGTTTGACGGCCCTTAAGCAAGAACTTGGCGATTCTTAAGTTTAGTGCAAACGGCCCTAGAAGTTATATTTAAATACCTCGATCGCAGGGTTGATGCTTCTTGCTTTTATTATATTACAAAAACGACGATAAATATTTTATCTAAACTGGCTATATACAAAATATACGGTGGCTATACTACAAATTATATAACCTTTAAAACAATAAAGACGTATCTTCTTCTAACAACTCCATATCTTCTTCTACTGTAAAGTTTTAGATAGGTACTGTAAAGGTTCCAAGCTTGCGCTATGGGAAGGCATTTTATTTTCCGATTTTCACTTAAAAGCTGTTTGTTTTGAAAAGTTTTTCAAATATTCCTTTATCGAACAGTTTTTAGGGTTCTCTCTTTAGGGTCTGTCTCTCAAGACCCTTTTTCTCACGAACGAGAAGAGGTATCAGGTTGAAATTGATAACGAATGTTAAGGTCTATAAACCACACAAGATCTGAAAATTTCAATTTTTTACAACGACGCAATCAAAAGATATGGCTTTTTATATCCTCATCTCCATACATTTATGCAAAAAAGCAAAACCTACAGGGTACTTCCCGTTGACCTAAAATTATGAAATTTGGCAAGAAGCTAGGTCTCACAGTACAAATAAAGGCAAAAGTCTAAAATCATTAAATATTTCAATTTTTCTCACAACTAATAGTATCCGATTAAGGTGAGCTCCCGTTTCAAGAACTTTTCTATAAATGAGGGGTCAAGTTAGATGGTCGTGGAGTTTTTTAAAATCAAAGAGCAAAAGCTTTTAGTATATCATATGGTAGATACTCGTAGGTACGGAACCCTTAGGGCGCGAGTCCGACTCGCACTTGGCCGGTTTTTTTTGTCATTGGATTTATGTGCTTCTTGCGAAATATGATTTTTTATAAGTATCGGGTCTTTTCTAAATTGCTCGTGTACCGTGAAGTGATTTCATTTATGTTTTAAAAGTTTAAATGGTGTGATCAATTTGAATAAAAGTGAAGTGCTAATTTTGAATTACTTGCTTGTTTAATTTCAATAGAAAAAGCTCTTCGACTTCACCTCTGCACCTTTCACATTACCTACTTGTATGACGAATTACCAAAAGTCGTAGCACAAAAATTGTAGCTTTCTATTTGAAACTCTTCTTCCGCAACATGTAATATACAGAGTATGTATGTATACCAAGCCTGATAAAGCCGTGATCACAACTTTACTGATTCAGAAACTAATTCGGCATACATTGCTGGTTGTAATAAGGATATTGGAATTAACAAAACCAAGCCTCCCAGCAATGTATGCCGAATTAGTGTTTGTATTTAGGAAGGTGTGATTGTGCCTTAAGAATGTGAATCTGCTCATGAAACTTAACTACTTTTCCCAAGGAACATACACTCAAAACCAGTATAAGCTGAACCAGCCTTACGCTTCAAGCGCCCGAAACCAGAGACCCGCTCAAGATCAAAGTGTTTTTACCGACGTGCGGCCGTGTGTACAAACGTCGAATTATGGAAAATAATTTTAACATCCCGTAGAAACTTCGGCGTCAGCTGATAACGCACTTCGTTTAGGACATATTTTTTTGTAATTCCGGTTTCGACACTTCCTTAGGAGAAGTTGTTCAATTCCATGCTTACTATAACGTTTCTGTTACACCTTGTATATTTATATTTACAGAAGGCGAAACGTCCCGATTGCGTCATTGTGGACACACTCTGTGTCGTGTTTGCTAGCCATGTTTACCCAACAGTCTCCCGCATTCGGGAAAAAGGATGAAACTAAACTACATCGGAAAAGTTATCAAACAGAAAACGTATATATATATAGATTACGCTTATTTCCCTTTTAGGTAATACGGGTTCAGCTGCAGCTGAGCCAAAGGTATTTGTTTGATGTTGTAATTTTGTCGTTACCCAATGCTATTATCATGATCTAGTTCTACCCGATAATTAAATGAAGTTTCACTGCCACCACACACACACACAATAATACACACAATACACAAACACACTTTTAACACACACATTTTGAGATTGGAAATGTCTTTTCGATCGCTCCAATTTCGCGAAAAAGTGGGATCACCTTATATCTCGGTGAGTTGCAAAGATATGATATTCAAAAACAAATCTAAAGACGCGTATTTACAAGAGCTGTTAAGAATTATTTGATAAAGTCAAAAACGAAAAAAGTTACGGCCGAAATAGTAAAAAAAGAAACAATATTTTCCGATTTTTTTATTTTGGCGCTCGATATTTCGGAAACGAAGACTGATATCAAAAATTTGAGAAAACTCCTCTGAAAAATTTAATCAGCTACAATTTGAGCCTAAAACAAAGACGATCGGGTTAAGAGCGTTACTCCGATGCGTCACCACAACAACGCCTCGGACACGAATAAGCGCTGGCGCTTTCACGCATCGATTTTATAGGAGTACTAAATAATTCACAGTAAAATATAAATACAATTTATTCCAAAAAAAAAGATACAGTATTTTAGAGTATGAATGACTTCACATGCTAAGTCCAAAAAGAAAAAATAATGTGTAACATTTTCACCTAAAATGACACGGTTAATATCCCGTAAATTTACTGAAAATGTCAGTTTTGATTGTAGTTTTTTTGAATGAATTTTTACCTAAATCGAGTATTTTTTTAACCAAAACTGAATAATATTCTGAATTTTTGAATGGTAATTTTTTTTCAGTCTTGTAGCATTTGATCCTACATAAATCTCGCATCTGCGTAGACGGTCAAGCGCTAAGTTAAAAACGGACGTATTAAAAAACTGTTCTATTTGGAAAAACATCCCAATATCGAAATGTTTTTAAACCAAAAAACAGATCGTGAAAGATATCTAATATGATACTAATGTCTTCTTTGAAAACTGAGAACTGCATTGTTTTATGATTCGGCGAAAATCGTAAATTTTGACTCCAGGCGCGATTTGTAACCTAACCTTTTTGAAAAAAGTCAAATAGTCAGAACGATATTTTTTCGAATTCCGTACACATTCCTTTGATTCATTTCCAATATGCTCGATAGTCGTGTGAGGCACGAAATCTGTGATTTTTTTAAATACACTTTTACTAATTATATTGACCAGACACTTATTCTGAGGACAGTTTAATCTATCCATTTGTATTCCTAACGCAACGAAATAAACATTTGAAATCAATTATATTCGGATATCCTACGCCTATAGCACAAGTTTATTACAAACGAAGCACACACTGCATTTATAATGCACCAGCAATTAATATGATGGGCGGATGACTTTACACTAAAATAACCCGTTATTTTGAAACAGTATTACATCTATTATAGTGTCCGAAAAAGGTAATATCATCGAAAGAGAGGTGATGCCGGAAAAAGAACAACAATACTAAACACCGAAAGTTATGACCGATATTTTAATGAACTAGCTTTTACCCGCAGCTTCGATCGCGTTATTGTAAGCCATGTGTCCAGTCCAGTGCTTGATCTATCTACCTCCAAAATTTAATCGAAATCGATTCAGCCGCTTAGGCGTGATAGTGGAGCAAACATTCATAGTTTCGCATTTATAATATTAGTGATACAGAATAACTTCCATACTTACGTGTGTACGAAAATCGGATGCCTTTATTTAAAGGGGTAACTATAATCGGATAAAAATTGTAGAGATGCCTTGATGTATTAACTTCGTTACATCAAGCCTAATGTACTTTAGATATCCAGTGAGCTTATTGTTATAAAAAATAACTGTCCATTAATAATGTTCTACACAGTGGCAGCCGGGTGATTCAACCGATGACATAATGCGTGGAATAACCGTTATTACAATCGTTTGGGCGTGAATTGATTTGTGCTGCCAGATAAAGCTGCAGTTAATGGCTCGTTTGACGACCATTTTGTCGGGAATATGAAAACATTTTAATGAAGTCGGTCGACATTCACGACCTTGACAAAAAGGAGAAAAATAATTTAGGAAATACTTTGGAACTGTGTTTATGGCTGAAGACGTATAGAATTGCACTAAAATTCTAAAGAGTGCCAAGCTCAACAACACACGGGCCGCTCTCGCGGTACTAATGTCGCTGTTATCTACAGATTCTGTGTCTACAGCGGAGGGTGAGATCAATGATGTTCAACCGTTGTGTCATTTGGTTTACACGCTTAATTATTTTACAACAATTTCAGCCGTAACTGATAAGAAAACGGAACGCAGCTGCTGTAAAACTTACATAAACCAGTAGGAATTACTTCAGAGTAACTTTTTCGAAACGATTATGAATCTTTAACACCTGTTTAGTTATATAAGAAATAAATAAATAATTATCTCACCCAATCACTCTTAAATGTGACAGAGAGTCAAGTTCAATAACGCAACAGATTCGTTAGTAAAAGTATTGAGATGATTGAGATCTATGTCGGTAACAAGGTCTGTAGACGTTCCTTATAATTAGCTCTATTAAGTGTTAAGTACTGGAATTTAGCAAGTTTTACAGTTTAATTGAATTCTAAATCACAGCTTTGACTCAACATTTTATTCTCAACAGGTTATACGAAAAACCAACTAGGTATACATGACCTACATTTCCAATTAAAACATAAAAGTTTAAAAGCCTGGATTGATAAATAAAAGCCAAGAATCTCCTCAATAATAGTATGGTCCATTCTGATAGAAATGCTGTATTTGATCCTGAAGGTCTGTGGGCAGAAGCGCCTTGAGATTGAGACCCAAAACTAATCAACCCAAAATATTGTTCGAGGTTATTACCATATTGATCGATTTCCCAACGCATGGTTGACCACAGACTAAAAAGCTCTCAAAAGCCGAGTCGAAGGCATCGGTCCCTGAATTATCAGACCGAGACAAGAAAATTGACTCCAAATGAAAGGGCTCGTTATACGGACGGCGACTTCAAGCGCATTCAATTTCGGCTGATTACTTACGAGCGTACAAAAATGAATAGACGTATTGTTGTAAACTAAAAGAAAGCAAGACATGATAGATATACTACAAATTATTCAAGCCCATCTTTTAGATAAAAATAATAATAATTACCTTAATGTTGGAGAAATGAGCTGTGCTTTGTGAAATAATTTCGAATCAACAGATAAAACTGTGAGATCTGAACATTTAACAAATTAGATTCAATTAGATTACATTTTTCTTTTCATTCTCTCTTTTGCTCAGGAATACTGGCAACGGGCTCAGAGTGGTTCCTTGCTCAGTGGCTCGGATCGTGGTAATTTGAACGATGTTGCCAAAACCAAAAACGTCACTTTAAGAAGCGTTAGGTGCAAGCCAGACAGAACGGGCGCGGCGCGCTTCGGGTGCGCCCGAGGCGCGCTTCGAGCGCCCCCGTGGTACACTTTTCGGCTGGACGACGCAATCGATGGCAGCGGACTGTGCTGTGCGGCGGCGTGCCGGCGGTCACGCCGGCGGTGCGCCGGTGGTGCACCGACAGTGCGCCTTAGGCATGCCGTCTCGTCGCCTGTTCAAATCACATGCATACAAAATGTAGGAGAACGACGCGGTGCAAGCCAGACAGAAGAGGTGCGCTGAAGGCGTGCCGTGCGGCGCACCTCTTCTGTCTGGCCTGCGCCTTAAACTTAACTAATTTTACCCATGTACGAAAAAAATTATTAACTTTCCGTAGTTCCCCTGTGGTGCGAGTACCATCCCATACATACCTGTGGGTGTCGCAAGAGGCGACTAAGGGTTATAAACTGGAGGATGGGCGGTAGCACTCTCCTGTGTATCATACCGTCTTACTTACTGCGGTCACCTACAACCGCGGTCCATGGTGCCAGCCGTAACGCTGACTATGGTACTTCCCCACATTTTTCCAGCAAAGCTAGAATTCTGTAGTGGAATTTTTATGGGATGTTATGATGATGGTGATGAGTTCCCGTTGAAACTGCATCAGCTGACAGTAAATGTAGATACTCGTAGCAGCATTTTCGTGTTTCGACCTATGTTGGCCCACTTATGACATAAAAATAATGTTCCAAAGGGAAAGTTTTTAAGTTTCATAGGCAGATTCACATTCTTTAGGCAACTGCAGGTTTGACCGTTTTTGTTACACGTTGTATATACGTTGCTTTCATTTTGTAAACTTTGTTCTAGTACACAAGCTAGACACAAACTCAGGTGTTCTCACAGAACAACTCGTCTCCGGCGACGCGTCCGCGAATTTAATTTAAACTTTGCCATTTTTACACGTTTCCCAAGAATATTGGATAACTTGCACAAAGGCGGTTATGAATAAGAATTTGTTGAAATCCTTCCAAGTTTTTCGATTTCTTTCCTTCGGGCTTTTAGCACAAACAAAGTTGTTTAGGCATGAATAGTGAATCTCACAAAGCTTTTTAGAAAGAGTAAATAAATAAAAAGACTCTACTATGAAGAAATTCAAGGCTATTCAATAAGACAGTAGGTTAACAAATTTATACAAGAAGGCATTTCATTTCGTCCAGCGTAATAACGAAATATTCATTATTTATATTTATTCAGTTTTAAATATATATCGTCATACATTAAAATAAATGGTACAGCAGCACTGCACTTACTTTCTCGCAATACGCAAGGAAAAACAATCAACCGCAAACTTAAATTTGTAATGCCATACACATAGTATGGAAATACCAACTTTTATTTACGTTTTAAAAAAAAATTGTTTGAATGAAATATACAAATCAATTCAGAATTCAAATTGTTAAACATAAAAACAAACAAACCTCAAACGATTTCGAATAAATCGCATGTTTAACTTTTGGTAGTACTGGAACACCCTTTATATGAATTTTCACAGGTCAATGGATACTACCGTAGGATACTTGCATGGAGATTTTTTTTAATTTCCCAACACACGTTCCTTATGGATAATTGTTCAGTTTAGTCTACTGAGCAAGCCCTTTCAGTTTTTGATACACCCTGTGTACTAAATTTTATTCAAAAAAATCATAAATAATATCTAGTCAGGTAGACAACCAAATTTTAATAAACTCAATGGAGCCAATTTTGGGTAAATCACATATTTATGATTTGGTGGTACAGGAACACCCCTTATATGAAATTACACAGATCAATTTATACTGGCGCAAGATATCTTACATGGAGATGCTTGGTCATGAAAGTTTCATCAAGATTCTATGAGCCATTTTTGAGAAAATTTCAATTTTTCATTTCCGTTGTATGACAGCTACCCTAAAAATGAGAGCCAGCAAGAAACCACTTAGAACCCTTCGATGGATTTGCATTAAACTCCTAAATTCAAAATATTGTGTCAATCGGACCATTCGTTTAGCCGCTAGGCCAAAGCGTGACGGACAGACCGACCGACGGACCGACCGACCGACCGACCGACCGACCGACCAACCGACGGACGGACATTTTTGGGAGACTTGTTTTTTATGATGTATAAGTGATATAGAACACATTTTTGAGAAAATTATAAAAACTTTTTTTTTTACGAATACAATACCTTTCTCGCTCCGCTCGAAAGTAAAAATTCATACATGAAATAAAAGAAAGTATACATTAGTTATGTATGCTAAAATTTATGATTTAAAAACTCCTCTACAGGCTTTATGGTTTTTCCATTATTTTTGCACATTAGAGAATTAGTCTAGGCGCAGGCTCATGTCATTGTGTGTGTATGTATACCTTTCGAAAAGCTTGTTGGTGTGGTTGAGAGTGCCTTTTGCACCGTAGGCCGCGGCGGGTTCGATTCACTCCCAAGGGAAACATTAGTGTGATGAACACAATTATTTGTTCCGTGTCTGGTTGATATTTATCTATTTATGTATGTAGGTAGGTATATATCAGTCTCTGATACCCAAAAAAATAAACTGCTTAGTTCGGGAGGTAACCTTGTGTGAAGTGCCCCCTATATTTATATTTGTTTATAAAAAAATTGGTCACGTGGTCCAGATAGTGGTTGTTTCACAAGTTTCACAATTTTCGATTGAGTGTAGGTGATGCGTAATTGCGTACCTAATGGTCCAATTTCAATTTTTAAAAGCTTTTGGTCTTTTTAAGGTTCCAGCAACCTCATCTCATCATCATCAACCACTCATGCTATCGACTTGAAATTTAAAAAAGTTTTGGAATTCATATTCTAACTTTAGAGAATTCATATTCTAGGCATTCAAATGCCTAACTTTATTGCAAACAAAAGAATAAAAAAAACCGGTCAATTGCGAGTCGGGCTCGCGCGCCGAGGGTTCCGATATAGTTTTTGTATTTTTAGAAGCAAAAACGTCCATTTTTAGGGTTCCGTACCTCAAAATAAAAAAACGGAACCCTTATAGGATCACTTTGTTGTCCGTCTGTCTGTCAAGACCCTTATTCTCACGAACGAGAAGAGTTATCAGGTTGAAACTGATAACGAATATTAAAGTCTATAAACCACACAAGATCTGAAAATTTCAATTTTTTACAACGACGCAATCAAAAGATATGGCGTTTTATGTCCTCATCTCCATACATTTATGCAAAAAAGCAAAACCTACGGGTTGACCTAAAATTATGAAATTTGGCAAGAAGCTAGGTCTCACAGTACAAATGAAGGGAAAAGTCTAAAATAATTAAATATTTCAATTTTTCTCACAACTAATAGTAACCAATTAAGGTGAGCTCCCGTTTCAAGAACTTTTCTATAAAAGAGGGGTCAAGTTGGACGGTCGCGGAGTTTTTAAAATCAAAGAGCAAAAGCTTTTAGTATATCATATGGTAGATAGGTACGGAACCCTTAGGGCGCGAGTCCGACTCGCACTTGGCCGGTTTTTAGGACTTTAGTTGCGATTTTATCCACCTACCAAAATAACCATGTCTCACTGGTCAGTGGTAATGGTAAGCCATGATCTTGACTGGATTTCTGGTTTCTATGGTTCAGCTTAAACTAGTTTTTTAGCAATTATCTGCGAACGTGTGTACAACCTTTTACTTCTATCACCTACTTTTATCAAAGAATAGGTGCCACTAGCTCAAATCTCTATGATTCATCAAAGTAAAAACGCTCAAAGCCATAAACCCGATCTAAAATAAAATAAAAAACCGGCCAAGTGTGAATTGAACTCTCGCACTAGGTGCTTCGTACATTTCCACCACATTATAAACTAGTTTACTATTATATATTCTGTCACATTATAGCAAAGCTACATACTAACAAGCTTTTGCTCTTTGATTGTAATTGAACCTCCTAGTGCTCGAACCACTCAAATCTTTGCCCGCTTTAGTGTTTAAATTGGTGGTGAGAAAAGTTACCATATTTAATTAGTTACCTCATAGCAAGGAGGTCATTATTCTGAAAGTTACCTTCTTATTTTTACTTGTTCTGTGTTTTTTACTTGTTCTGTGAGATCTAGATTATTTGGCAATAGTTCAACGGCTAAGTCCCCATATAGGTTTTGGTTCGGGTCATAAATGTATGGACATAAGGACACCATAATCCGCAAGTGTGTCACTACACTAAGGGCCCAAACAAACAGACGCGTAGACAGACAAACAGACAGAACGGACAACAAAGTGATCTTGAAAGTGTTTCGTTTTTCATCGAGCTACGGAACCCTAAAAAACACTCTTCCGTACTAAATCAATGAACTTTCCGGCAGAATGTGTAACATTTGTTCTATGACTCATATGGCTAGTTTTAGCTAGTCTAGGTTTGACTCCTACGCGTGATATAATAAGTGTGCAGGACAAGTTTGGCTCTGACGGTTATGTTCTGCGCATGGGTGACAGGCGGAGAGCCAATGAACGATTTGCACGCCTCCCCCCACCTGCCGCGCTCACCCACGCGGCGTTAACGGTCACAGCCAGAGTTATTTTGTAAGCCGTATAAAGGGTATATCAACCCTGAAGAATGTGACTCTGCCCGTGATTCTGAACAACTTTCTCTAAGGAACATAGGTCGAAGTACGAAAAAAAAAATGACCTCTCATACAAAATGCGCTATCAGCTGATGTAGTTTCTGTATGATGTCAATTTATTTTTTATTTTTCAGCAGATTTTCCTCAGGGAAAGTTGTTCAGTTTCATGGGCAGATTCACATCCTTCCGGGTTGGCGTAAGTTACATAGCATTCATTGTAAATACCTAATCAAGTGAAGTTTTCATACTTCGTAGCCGAGGAGGAGTAGTAGTCCTTGAGCCCGTGACAAAATCACTTACCTGTCCTGAGAACATCTTAAGATGTATGGCAACAGATCGGCAAAGTGGTGCTGAGCAAGAATCAGTTACATTTGGTATCCGAAATTTGCCGGAAGTCCGAGAATTTCTTCCACTTCCGGTAAAAATTTGGGGGTGCAAGTTACGTGTCATGAGAACATTCTGAAACCCTCGGCAACATGTAGTCCTTCATTGACAGAGTAGAAAAATACAAGTCTGCCAGTTCCTAGTTTGCCGGAAGTACTTGGTAGACGGTCTCAAAGGATGGCCGCCAGCCGCCACCCAGTAAACAGATCTAAGTTTTTCACTATAAAATTAAATACGTATTAATAATCGTGCAAGTCTGTTGCGGCTATGGTTTTTTAGCTTCACTAGTCATCGTAACTGAGTACTCCGAGGGTCTGATGATGACCAGCTATCAAGCAACTGGATCTGAGGGCCAACTACACCCAAGAGCTCCAGATTTCAACTCAAATGCGTTGTAGGTGGCTGCCGTTCCTGGAACTGCTGGCTCGAGGGTCTGATGATGACCAGCTATCAAGCAACTGGATCTTAGGGCCAACTACACCCAAGAACTCCAGATTTAGCCTAAAATGCATTGTAGGTGGCTGCCATTCCTAGACTTGCTGGCTCGAGAGTCTGATGATGACCAGCTGTCAAGCAACTGGATCTAAGGACGAAGTACACCCAAGAGCTCCAGATTTCGACTCAAATGCTATGGAAGTGGCTGCCGTTCTTGGACCTGCTGGCTCAAGGGTCTGATACTGACCAGCATCCAAGCAAATGGCTGTATTTGAACTTGACGACTACTCAATTAAATTGTGAACTTAATTATAACTAGAAATACTAAATCTAAATATATATGTCGTAGAGCGACTCTCATTTAGAATTTCTCGCGGTATTTTCAAAGACAAACGTTCATGCCAGCAGCACCCATGCAGTGGCCCAAGCACGGCGAAGCTACGCCAAACGTCAAATTAGTACTGAATTTCAGTACCGGTGTAGATTGTCGATGTTGGACGATGATGTTGGCAATGATGACTTTATTTAGATCGTGAGGTTGGTGCTACTATTACGAATGACGCGTAAAGGGGCGTGGTTTGTGTTAGTTTAGCCAACACGTAGCAACGTGAAGACGAGGCCGCCATTTTCAACAGCTCATTCTTGTTCGAGATTTAACCACGTTAAGTTCTAAAGTAATAGTTGGCCGCGAGATGAAGCCTGCAGCCGCTGGCGGATGAGTCGTGGCAATTCTGCGATGACAGGAGCGACCCTTTAATCGAGCTAAGTGTTTATGATCTTTTCTGCCTTAAACTGGGAGATTATAGATTATGATACGCGAATAACTTTTGTGATAGTAAAACACGGTGCACACTTTGGGGTTGACAGGATTGTCGCACTTAGTTAATCTTCTTAAAATAAAACAACAGGTGGGACGACGAAACCTGCGTACCGTTGTGGTTACCGACGACGTGATGGAGGAGAATACCGTATGAGAGGTCGATGGCAGGTCAGGATGAATGATTGTTATGCAAGTAAGTCACACTCGAATGAATTATAATTGTCGAAGATGTTATCGATGTCCACTACCAATAGTTCGGCCAATATCGTGTTCTCTGCTATTCCTGATGTCTATCCCTTGCCCACATAGTGCTATCCCTCTTCATCCCCAGTCGGGTCTTCGACATATAAAATTACTTGTCCTGACTGACTGATTTATCAACGCCGAGCCGTAACCGCTACAGCTACAGATCTGAAATGTTTTACACAGGTTTTTTTGCACTTCAAAATCACCCACTAAGAAAGGATTTTGGAAAATACGTCAAGGGGGTGAAATAAGGGATGAAAGTTGGTATGAAAGTCCTTTCTTTCTTGAGCTAGATTCACACAAATTTGAATTTAAGCTTTTAGTAAAAAATTAAGAAACAGGTGTTTAAGCATTTTTTTTAAACCACCCTTGAAGGGGGTGAAAAAGGGGATGAGTTTTTTCCGTATGTTGATCTATAAGTCTTTCATTTTCAAAGGTAGAATTATACAAATTTGGGTCTAATTTCTTGGTAAAGAATAAAAAATTACGTGTTATAGAATTTTTCAAAATTCATCTTCTAAGGGGTGAAATAAGGGATGAAACTATGAAAATCCTTTGTTTCTTGAGTTAGATTCACACAAATTTAACTTTAAGCTTTTGGTAAAAAATAAAGAAACATGTGTTTAAGCATTTCTTAAAAACCACCCTTCAAGGGGTGAAAAAGGGGATGATTTATTTTCCGTATGTTGGTCTATACGTCTTTCATTTTTAAAGGTAGAGCGGGCATAGCTAGTTGTTTTTATATTTAAGTGAAACCGAGTCGCCAGCCCAACATAAACCCCAAGGGTTTCCAGGGTTGTTTAGACATAATATAATATTAAGTTTTTCTTGATAAAAATAAACAGTTGTAATTTTTTTTTTATTATTGGCCAACTACGCCCAAGAGGTCCAGATTTTCACTCAAATTCGAATAAAATACTTTTTTTAAATGATTTTGAATGATGATGATTCTATTGACAATTAGGTATAATAAACAAGCCATCCAGCAAGCCAGTCGATTACAAAATCGCTAAAACGGCAACACTGCCTGCGACATTTACTTCCTCTGTGGCTTGCGATGCGAAGTTGCGTGCGTATTAAGGTTAAGAAAATTTTGTCCGTTCGATTCCATTGGCTGGGCATAGGAGGTAAGCTAAGCTTGTTTATGATACCTAATTGTCAATAAAAATTAATCTTTTTTGATAGCTGGTCATCATCAGACCATCGAGCCAGCAGGTCCAGGAACGGCAGCCACCTACAAAACATTTGAGTCGAAACCTGGAGCTCTTGGGTGTAGTTGGTCCTTAGATCCAGTTGCTTGACAGCTGGTCATCATCAGACTCTCGAGCCAGCAAGTCTAGGAATGGCAGCCATCTACAATGCATTTCAGTCCAAAACTGGAGCTCTTGGGTGTAGTTGGCCCTCAGATCCAGTTGCTTGATAGCTGGTCATCATCAGACCCTCTAGCCAGCAAGTCCAGGAACGGCAGCCACCTACAAAGCATTTGATTCGAAATCTGGAGCTCGTGGGTGTAGTTGGTCCTTAGATCCAGTTGCTTGACAGCTGGTCATCATCTGACTCTCGAGCCAGCAAGTCTAGGAATGGCAGCGACCTACAATGCATTTCAGTCCAAAACTGGAGCTCTTGGGTGTAGTTGGCCCTCAGATCCAGTTGCTTGATAGCTGGTCATCATCAGACCCTCTAGCCAGCAAGTCCAGGAACGGCAGCCACCTACAAAGCATTTGATTCGAAATCTGGAGCTCTTGGGTGTAGTTGGTCCTTAGATCCAGTTGCTTGACAGCTGGTCATCATCAGACTCTCGAGCCGGCAAGTCTAGGAACGGCAGCCACCTACAATGCAATTTAGTCCAAATCTCCAGATTCCATCCATCTCCAGAATCTCCGAGCTCGTGGGTGTAGTTGGTCCTTAGATCCAGTTGCTTGACAGCTGGTCATCATCTGACTCTCGAGCCAGCAAGTCTAGGAATGGCAGCGACCTACAATGCATTTCAGTCCAAAACTGGAGCTCTTGGGTGTAGTTGGCCCTCAGATCCAGTTGCTTGATAGCTGGTCATCATCAGACCCTCTAGCCAGCAAGTCCAGGAACGGCAGCCACCTACAAAGCATTTGATTCGAAATCTGGAGCTCTTGGGTGTAGTTCGTCCTTAGATCCAGTTGCTTGACAGCTGGTCATCATCAGACTCTCGAGCCAGCAAGTCTAGGAATGGCAGCCACCTACAATGCATTTTAGGCTAAATCTGGAGTTCTTGGGTGTAGTTGGCCCTAAGATCCAGTTGCTTGATAGCTGGTCATCATCAGACCCTCGAGCCAGCAGTTCCAGGAACGGCAGCCACCTACAACGCATTTGAGTTGAAATCTGGAGCTCTTGGGTGTAGTTGGCCCTCAGATCCAGTTGCTTGATAGCTGGTCATCATCAGACCCTCGGAGTACTCAGTTACGATGACTAGTGAAGCTAAAAACCATAGCCGTAGCAGAGTTGCACGTTTATAATACGTATTTAATTTTATAGTAAAAAACTTAGTTCTGTTTACTGGGTGGCGGCCATCCTTTGAGACCGTCTACCAAGTACTTCCGGCAAACTAGGAACTGGCAGACTTGTATTTTTCTACTTTGCCAATGAAGGACTACATGTTGCCGAGGGTTACAGAGTGTTATGACACGTAACTTGCACCCCCAAATTTTGACCGGAAGTGGAAGAAATTCTCGGACTTCCGGCAAATTTCGGATGCCAAATGTAACTGATTCTTGCTCAGCACCACTTTGCCGATCTGTTGCCATATATCTTAAGATGTTCTCAGGACAGGTAAGTGATTTTGTCACGGGCTCAAGGACAGGGGGAATAAATGCAAGTAAACACTATTCCGTAATTAATCCTACTACTCGTAATATTATAAATGTGAAAGTTTGTAAGTATGGATGTTTGTTACTCTTTCACGTAAAAACTACTGAATGGATTTTAATGAAACTTTTGGAGTATTATTGCTTAAACATCAGAATAACATATAGGCTACAATTTATAAACCTGCGCAGACGAAGTCGCGGGCACCACCTAGTTTTTAAATAAAAATACACGCAATGCTTAAAGAATTTTCGGTTCAGCCAATTACTTAGTAGGCGACTTTACAAGTTCAAACTCCGCAATAAACGGTACTTCCACTCTGATCAACTCAACGGATCAACTGAAACCGATCAACTAATTTTCTTTACCAACGAATCAACTATTTAGTACAGGAGATATAGCCTTAGGGGTCATAATAATTCCCACAAAAACGGGGTTTGTTTTTTTCACTTCTTTGGTTGTATCTTTTTGACATACTAAAAGTCTTCAAAAATCGGAGTATGCAACAATGCCTATGCCCAATCACAAAATATAAGGAGTGTAAGGGACGGTGCACCGAAAACTGAAAGGCCGTGCTCAATCAACGAAACTGAACTACATTTATGGGGAAAAAAGTTTTACCTCTCCTTACAAATTGCTCACTTCGATCGAACTGTTTGTATGGAGAGGTAAATTTTTAGCGTTCCGAACAAAATGGTTAAAACGGAACCGTTATGGTGCCACTTCGTCTGTCTGTCTGTCACACCTGTGTATCTCAGCAACCACTCATGCTATCGGCTTGAAATAGTTTTAAAATGATTGCCCAACTTTATTGCAAATAAAAGAATTATAAAAATATTATTATTTTTATTGTAAAGGGGGCCCAAATGGGGGGGTTAAAATTTTAAATACGTTACATTTGTAACTTAATTTTTCAAGTTATGATGAACAATGTTTAAAAAAATACCATTACCACACCTTGTCTCTGATTAAATCTGAATTAATTATACACTGGGCGTCAAAAATAAGTAGTACAGTTTTAAAATAGGAATATCTCGTAAACTATAGAAGCTAATAATAAAAACTTCATGCATAATGTCATCTGTAACAGATTGACTGTAAAAAACTGAATAAACAAAGACACTCTTTTTTAAACTATTGTCTTACTTTTGCTTTTATTTTGTTTTTACATTTACTCGTATTGCTGATAAATTAATTGCAATTCAAAAGCAAAGCCGCCTACAGCGGGTAAACTTTACTAATCATGCCTCTTTTCACCTGAAGAATGTGCAAGAATCTTAGCTTTTCTCGAAGTAGGCATCAGTATGCGTGGTACTGCAAGAACCGCCGCCGTGATCCGCCAAGTAAAGCAAAGGTACGAAGAGACTGGAAACCATCTAAGGAGACCAGGTAATGGCAGACTTGGGTGCACTAGTACCCGAGAAGCTCGCTTTATTGTTACTACTGTGTTAAGAAATCGTCACCTTAATGCAGTTGAGGTCCAGCAACAACTTCTTCAGACCCGAGCTGATTAGATTAGTGAGAGTACGGTGAGAAAAAGACTTGCTGAAGCTAACCTGAAGTCCCATAGGCCAGCAAATGGCCCCAAACTTGAGATAGGGCATCGAGTAGCGAGACTACGCTACGCCCGTCAACACGTACAATGGGGCGAAGAAGAATGGACAAGAGTTTTGTTCACAGATGAGTCTCGTTTCTGTTTATACACTTCCGATGGAAGGCGGAGAGTCTACAGGCGACCTAGTGAGCGATACCTTCAAGCTTGCATCTCGGAAAGAGTCCAATACGGCGGGGGCTCTGTACACGTATGGGCTGGCATCTCTTCAGAGGGTCGCACAGAGCTAGTAGTCATAGAAAATGGCACTCTGACTGGTGAAAGATATGCTTTAGAGATCCTTTACGAGTATGCAGGGCCATATTTACTAAATATGGGTGAAGGAGCGATAGTAATGCATGATAACGCCCGGCAAAACACCGTTGGCCTCGTACGAGTACATTCAGGAGGTTGGCATCAGCTTGATGGCTTGGCCATCAAGAAGCCCAGATCTTAACCCGATCAAACACGCCGGGATGAGCTTGAAATGATAGAAGGCGCACACCACCCCCCGCCACCCTCAGGGCTCTAAAACAGGCCCTGATAAAAGAATGGGAAAATATTCCCCAACACCGCCTCCGAGACTTAGTGTTCAGAATGCCAAACCGGCTCCAAGCTGTTATCAGAGCCCGAGGCGGTAACACAAGTTACTAAAGTGTGAACCAGGTCCAAAACATAAAAATGAAGTTATTGACAGTACGTACAAAATGAATAACTTTTTAGTTTTTTAAGTGTAAAACTTGACTATTGCTAAAAAAAATATATTTTTTAGGAAAGTTACTTAAATGTGCTATAAAATGATTTTTATTTCAAAGCTCTAACTTCTATAGTCTTGGAGTAATTGCAATTTGAAAAGTGTACTACTTAATTTTGACATCCAGTGTAGTCGATAATTTTCTGCAAAATATTTTTTGTTGTAAAATGTATATATTACAGGAAAATAAAACTATCTTTCTTAGTAACACCAATTTTAGGAATCTGCAAAAAAAACATTTCAAACAAATTTAGTTTTGGGGTCCTAAAAATGGACTTAAAAGCATTTTGTGACATTTGTCAACTAGGTTTAAATTAGTGTCATTAGGTGGCACCAAACCCCCCGTGTAAGCCGTCTCAAATGCTTTCAGCGCCGGACATGTGTGACGTCACACTGTTTAACTGTCATAATCAAGTAGTGATGAGATATTTTCGATTTTTATATCGATGAATTTTGGATACAGGTGACAAAATTTTAGAAAAAAAAACAAATACTATCAGATTTTTTTAATTATTATGGATTACTTATTTTTAAACTTGTATTATGAAAAAAAAAAGGCTAATATAAGTTTATAATTTTATTTTTAGCTTAAAGAAAAAAGATCCTTAAATAGGTATCCTTAACAATAACTATCATTATGACAATGGATAATCATTTTATTATTTTCCATTAGGCAGTGTATTTTATACTTAACAATACTACTAATACTTAAATAAAATGTACAAAAAGCTATTATTAGTACAGGTTTCACTCATGATTCTTCATGACCAGCAGTTGTCTTTTTCACTACGTACTCAAGATTAACAATCATAATAATCTGTAACAAAACGCATTTTTAAGTACAATATCATTAGAATATTTTATTTTAACACTTCCTGTGTTTGGATAGATCTGCAAAGTAGACAATTGCAAAATTCTCAGTACCGGAGACGCTTTACCAATTAGGCTCAGGGTCCCGCATGATGTTGTAAAATTTGCGATCTCTATACGTATTTCAACGTTGCGTTTGTGATTCCACCTAATAAGCATTAGCTGTACTAGCTCAACAAGTCCTATTTTTCTAAATATAATTCAAGTCAAAAATTGGTATCACTGCGTATAATTCAAAATGATTGAATTTTGCAATTTTCTACTTGGTAGATTTATCCGAACACAAGAAATGTTAAAATCAAATCATTTTCAATCATACGTAGTGTTACCAATTTTCGACTTGAATTCTTTTTGCAATAATAATAGACTTTGCACAAACACAACGTTGAAATGCGTATAGAGGTCGCAGATTTCACAACATCAGGCAGGATCACAGTAGCCTAGTTGGTAAAGCGTCTCCGGTACTGACGGAGAAGATGCAGGTTCGAATCCTTCCTGTGATTGTAAAATTTTGCAATTTTCTACTTTGTACATCATCATAAGTTCAAAACTATTCTATTAAAGGGTTTAGAACAAAACTCAGTTTATTGGCCTTCCAGGCTCCGATATTAATACCACCAACAGTTGTCTTTTTCTCTCCTTATTTAAAATGTACAAACATAAACACCTGAAACAAAATACATTTTAATGTACAATATCATAAGTTAAAAACAGGTGTATTAACGTGGCACCAAATTTGAGTAAATTTTTACCAGATAATATCCACCAAATTTTGTCTAATAAAATGGATGAATGTACACCGAATTTGCTTCTGGCACTTCGCCGGCAGCGGCCGCGGCACGCTCGCTCCGCTCGCTCGGCTCATGCGTTGTGGTCGCAAGATAACCTAACACAACTTAACCGAACCGGTTACCCAAATTTGGTGTTCGTTCAGCCAATTTGGTGTACATTCATCCATTTTGTCTGAAGTGTATTGGGGTATAAAAAAATATTTTGGGAATCATTTAATTTGTTGCCGTTAAAAACTATTAAAACATCACTTTATCACTTTATCGTCCTCTCAGGCTCCAATATTGATTCCATCATCAGTTGTCTTTTTCACTATGTACTTATTGATTAACAATGATTAACCTGTAATATCATGTGGCAATATCTTTTTTATGGCTTTGTAAAATAAATGAAATCTTTTTAGAAGGAAATATGGTACAGAAATTTGACAATAGCAATCAAATTGACTTAATCAATTTCATGACCGTTTTTTCTGGGTGACTGTTTAGTACTTAGACTATATAATACTAGGTTTAGTATCAGTGTTTCCTTTTCCATTTTCCTAACGATGATCAGCAGCGCCATCTAGTTGAAATTTTAAAATGTGCTTGAAAACACCCCATTGAGTCCTTAGCGCGAGTCCGACTCGCACTTGTACAGTTTTTTTTTTCACATCCCAAAAATGATTTCGGGAAATTTGTTCACTTTCGTTGACTGAAAACACCCTCTCAGTTTTCTTTTAGGGTTTACTATTGTAAACAAGGCCCTATGCTTGATTGCCCTCAATATTGACAATTGACCTCAAGGCCCTATGCTTTGCCACTTGAGTGAAGCCTCAAATGTTAGTTATGGCGTGCCCCAAGGCAGCATTTTGGGACCAACTTTGTTCAATGATATAGTTGATCTTTTTTGCGAAAATAAAAAGATAAAAGTCATTTGTTATGCTGATGACACTGCCATAATTGTAAAAGATGATTCGTGGATCAAAGTCTTCGAAACGGCCGAGGTATGTATGGCTTCCGTTTCCGACTGGCTGAACAACAATCTTCTCACTCTTAACACTGGAAAAACGAAGTTTTTGTGCTTTCATAAAACTAAGTC
The DNA here is from genome assembly GCA_947532105.1 of Athrips mouffetella. NCBI lineage: Eukaryota > Metazoa > Arthropoda > Insecta > Lepidoptera > Gelechiidae > Athrips > Athrips mouffetella. Next base: position 19,057,163 of record OX383965.1, on the reverse strand, counting down.
CACGGCCCCTCCCGTTGCTGTAAGCTCTAGCATAAAGATCCACAGTTGTAGCCCCACTACACAGTCACTTTTACTTCCTCATTGCAGTTGCGCTTCTATCCAAAGAACTGACTGTCTGCGGTACCTTGGTGTTTTGCTTGATGAACGGCTGTGTTTTAAGCAACATATCAATGTAATGTCCAACCGTATTATGAGATTAGTCGGTGTAATGAAGCTTTTGCGTAATTGCGCAGAAATGGACGTTGTTCGTTTAGTTTACACGGCCTTATGTCAATCCCTACTGACCTATTGCATAGGTGTTTGGGGTAGCGCAGCGAAATCGTTCTTAATAACACTAGAAAGAGCACAAAGATCGGTTTTAAAGGTAATGTTTAAGAAGCATTATAGATTTCCCACTATTCAACTGTATAAAGACGCAAATGTACTGACTGTACGACAGTTATATATATTAAAAGCATGTCTCGCTCATCATCGAGTTGTCCTGATGTCACCGGATCTTGATACATTATGTAAAAAAAGAGTGTATAGAACTAACCCACCCAAAGTTAATTCCAAATTTGCCCAACGATTTAGACTGTTCGCATATCCGTTCATCTATTCATTCGTCAATAAACATTGCTCTTTAAAAAAAATTCCTATTTCTTCCGCGAAACGTAAGCTGCAAGAATGGCTTACCTCCCTAGATTATAACAGCACGGAGAACATTTTAAATATACCAAAATAAGTTACCGTTAGAATTTTACTTTTTTGTTATTTTTAGTTTAGTTTTACTTTTTATTTTTAATAATATAATGTAATACAATATAACGTAAGGTAACGGTCGAATGGCTTACCGCGAAACAGGATTTTCCTAGTGCGGTAGCCAAAGGTAATATATGTAAACCTGTGTAACACTTTTTGAAATAAATATCTTTATCTTTTAATGATCTCCAAACTATTTTCTTTCAGCATTCCATGACTCATACTAATATATCAGCAGTCGCATTGTCTGATGACAATATTGACAATTGACCTACTAAACATAATTTCATACGTTGGTCAACAATTCAACATAATATCAGTATGCTGTCACCTAGCGATGGACAAGAAGTGGTGAAAGGCTGAAGCGTTCGTCATACATTTTTTTTTAAGAACAATGTTTTTACTTTCTCATTGCTATTGCCCGCGACTTCGCCCCCATGTTAAATGACTGGATCCGGTTCCGGTTCCAAAAACCAGCCAAGTGCGAGTCGGACTCGCGCACTGAAGGTTCCGTACAAACCTGTAGGTATTTATTTTTACTGCAATTTTTTTTAATTATATAATGTATTTTTTATTCAACACGAAACATCCACTACAGGGCAGGGAGCTCCCTCCAGAATTCTAGCTTTTGCTGGAAAAAAAATGATTTTATGATTTGATTAAATGATTGATTGATTGAATGATTTAATTGAATGATTTGATTGAATGATTTGATTATATGATGTAACAAAAAATTTATGATTTTCGATATTACACGTTGCTTCGTACCAAATTTCAAAATTCTAATTTTACGGAAAGTACCCTTTAGGTTTTGATTCTCTTGCGAGTCGAGTGTCGAAAAACTCGAAAATTTGCGGCATAACCGGCTCTATCTTTTGATTGCGTCGGCTTAGAAGTTTGATTTTTTCACAGCTCCAATCGGTTCAGTAGTAGTCGCGTGATGCTCGCATGTAAATAAACATCATCATCATCATAACATCTCATAAAACGTCCACTGCAGGACAGGGAGCTCAATTCCAGCAAAAGCGTGAGGTGGAGGGAAAGTATCATAGTCGCCAAGCTTGTTAGCGTAGCGGTTGACACCATGGACCGCGGTTGTTGCTAACCGGAGTATGTAAGTTGGTACGAAACACAGAAAGACGATGCTGCCAGTGGCGTATTTACCCTATGTCCAGGGGGGCACGTGTCCCGGGGCGGCAAGAGACGAGGGGCGGCCGGAGATGTAGAAAATTGGGGAAATATCTAAATTAGTCGTTAATTTTTTAAAGATTTTAAAAACAATTTTGATACAGAAAAGTTAAAAAATAAAAACTAGCGGAAAATATTTTTAGCTGTTATGAATATTGAAGGGGTTTAAACCGCCCTCTTTAAGATTCGGTGCCTTTTTTTTCGAAAGGAGAGCAACATTAAGAAATAAACAGTAGAAAGATCAATAGTAGTAAGATCCATCTCAGAACAGAGGCGTTTTTGCTACTGCAAGCATGAAGTTTGAATAGCCATAAGCATTTTTGTTTTTATTATTTCAGAAATATTACAATAGGTACATTAATTATTCAAATAATTCATTATAACTTTATATAGCTAATTTTTTATTTACTTTTTATGATGTATAAGTGGTACGGAACACTTTTGAGAAAATTACAAAAACGTTTTTTCACGAATACCTCGAAAGTAAAAACAGCACGTTAATGATGGATTTTCATACAATATTCCATCCCGCATACTCATATTGTTCGACTATTCACATATTTCTCGACATGTTTTACGCGCTTACATCAAAATGTACTTATTGTCTTTCAATTTGCGTTTTTGCTAACGAAAACTTTGCGCTCGCTGCGCTCGCGTTTACTCGCGGAAGTAACCAACTTGCATTAATGCTAACGAGAAAATTCGCGCTCGCTGCGCTCACGTTTTCATCTGATTGTGTTACGACTTATCCGTCCTTAGACTATCTGTATCTACGTGCTTGGTAATCAACTCTGAGTACGAAAGTCCGACTCGCAATTGGCCGACTTTTTCTCATCTAGAGGGGCGGAAAAAAAAATTGTGCCCCGGGGCGCCAAATTCCTAAATACGCCACTGGATGCTGCCCATCCTCCGGTTCACAATCCCTTAGTCGCCTCTTACGACACTCACGGGTAAAGATGGGTTTGTACTATTCTTTGCTGGCACCACACTGATGTCCAGCGATCATAGAAATGGATTTTTTTAGGGTTCCGATACCAAAATGGTAAAAAAAAGGAACCCTTATGGTGCCGCTCTGTCTGTCCGTCTGTCTGTCACACCTCTATATCTCAGCAACCACTTACGCTATCGAGCTGATATTTGGAATAGTTTTAGAATATAGTTGCCCAACTTAATTGCACATGAAATTTTTTTGAAAAAAGTATGATTATTAATGTAAAGGGGGCCAAAATAGGGGAGGCCAAATTTCAAATTGTCGCTACTAGGTCGAGTGGGGTATCATATGAAAGGGCTTTACTTGTACATTTTAAAATATATTTTTGTATTTTTTTAAGTTTCTTAGTTTTCAAGTTATGATGAAAAATGTCAAAAAAAATACCATTCCCCCCCCCTTATCTCCGAAGTTTGAGTAAGGGAAAATCTGAATTAATTACAGTTGACAGAGGTTTATGTAAACTTTACAGCAAAAATAAAACGATCTTTCTAAGTTGCACAGTTTTTCAGAAATCTGCAAAAAACCTTTACAAACAAATTTAGTTTTGCGGTCCTGAAAATGGACTTTATTGCTTCCAAAAATACTATAGGTATATCGGAACCCTCGGCGCGCGAGTCCGACTCGCACTTGACCGGTTTTTTTTAAAAACGTTTAAGTTCTTAGAGGACATCAGTTACAATGTTTTGTATGGCTAGAGCATCGAAACTCTTTGATTGAAGTGGTCATGTGAATGTTTACTAGCTTACGCAATCTTTCACTATGTGATTTGTTTGGTGTGACATAGAGTTTCTCATCGGTTATTTACTTTTATTTTATTATGTTTTGGTACATTGCGTGGCAAGTTGTAATAATTTGAATATTCGGGAAGTCCAGTACAGTACTACTACCAAAATGTAAACATGTGACTGTCTCCAAACCGGTCGAGGGATATTTTAATTTTGATAGGTACACACGACCGCACATCAGTAGAAACACTTTTGGACCTTATGGCGTGGTAATAGAGTTGAAAAAGTTTCTCCCGACAAGCGGTTGACCGTACAGACAGATAACCGAATCTGACTGCACATTATACCTGAACAGCCTCCTTGGTGTAGTGGTTAAAGAGTTCGGCTCTCAATCCGGAGATTCTGGGTTCGATTCACGGGTGCGGAAAATATCAAACAAAGATTACTTTGTGAGATTCCCTCTAGAATAATGCAGAATCTTTGGACATTGTAAGATGATTCTTTGCTTCTGAAGGCAAGTTAAACAATTAGTCACGTTGGTCATCGATCTTACAGGATTCTTTTTTGCATTAAATTAAAAGGTATTTGGTTTGTATGTTCCTCTACGATTTGTATGGATGGCATTACAAGCAACAGTTGCTATTATTTTACTCACTGACAATCATGAAGAGGCGCTGAACACAGTGCTGCTCTACAATGGCAAATCTCTCTTTGTAAAATACACTGAAGGGCAAAGAAAACGGGTCGATGCGCTCAAAGTATTCGTCAATATCGTATAATAATCGAATAAAAATACTCGTACGAATCTGTTTTAAGATCTTTAGATACTCGTAAGAACCTTGTCAAAAAAATTCTCAACGATGGTTACACATTTCAAATCTTCAGGAAAAATCGTGCGTCACTTCAATATTTTTATAGCAGAAAATATAGTATGGGAAATCTGGCGAAAAGTCGAGATTTGTTTCTCTATCTAGATACTGTAGACAGGTGTGATCTGTTGTGGGTGTGATCTTCGAGAGATTTGTTGACAAGGTTCTTATGTTGTTGTTGTAATCCTAGGGCACTCCGCTGGTGCAAAGGGCCTTCACGAGCTGTCTCCACTTCCCCCTGTCTTGCGTCGTCCCTCTTGCTTCTTCCCACGTCAGTCCAGCAGCCTTGAGCTCGCGCTCGACAGTCCGTCGCCAGGAGTGAACGGGTCGCCCAGGTCTACGTCTGCCACTCGGCTGCCACTCAAATTCTATTGACGCCGCATATACGTCGTTACGCCGGAGGCTATGCCCATGCCCATACTTTCGCTGCGCAATTTCTTGTTTTATAGGCCTTTGCTGGCATCGGGCCCACAAATCTTCATTACTGATCGTGTCCGGCCAGTAGATGCGGAGTATGGACCTAAGGCACTTGTTGACAAACACTTGGAGCTGGTCCGTCAGTGCCTTCGTCACTCTCCACGTTTCGCAGCCAAACAGCAGCACTCTCTTCACGATCGACTCGAAGAAGGCTAGTTTGATGCGACGGGTATTTGATGTCCAGACAACTAACCAACTTTTCCCAAGGGACATAGGCCGAAATACGAAAAACCAAATTTGACTTTCCATTCAAAATGCGCTATCAGCTGATGCAGTTTCTATGGGAGGTCAAACATTGATATTCGTTTTTCGACCTATGTTCCTTGGGATAAGTTGTTCAGTTACTGATACTGATCCCGCCCCTGAGCTATGGCACGCAATCAAATTATGTATTAAGATTTGATTAATCAGAATAGTGTTTTTAGTCGATTTTATCCTATGTTTCTTAGGAAACGGTGTAGACTCGCTCTATTTGCGTTGTTTTCTGCATGACATTAAATAAGTATTCTGTAAGAATCTACATTAAATACAAATATCTGAATCTGAATCCAGAGCGACATTTTAACCTCTTTACATGTGGCCCCTGGTCATACATAAAGATTGGTCTCCTATAGCTCTTAGAAAACTGCACATTTTTTGAATAACACGCACCAGACTGAAATTTTTTGAATAAATATGTGAATTATAAAATAAATATACCATTACATATAATAGTTTTATTGCTTAAAATACAAAAAAATATTGTTATAGGTAATTACAACGAATAATTTTTATTTTCCTCTACCCAAAATTGCTAAGGCTGGGTTCAAAATCAAAAAATCAAATTATCTCTATTAATTGCAGGATATTAAAAATCGCTCAAAGACGTCAGTTACATTTACGTCGCTTCACAAACAAAATGGCGCCATTTGGAAAAAAAAGAAGCGACACTAAAAAACCCACGCGCTTGTTTAAATAAAGGGTGTAGGGACGGTGTACCGAAAACTGAAAGGGCGTGCTCAGTCAACGAAACTGAACAACTTTCCCAAAGAAACATATATTAGGAAATGAAAAAAAAATTCACTTCTCCATACAAACTGTTCAACCACAGTGGGCAATTTGTATGGAGAGGTCAAATTTTATTTTCGTATCCCATCATATGTTTCTTTGGGTAAGTTGTTCAGTTTAGTTGACTGAGCACGCCCTTTCAGTTTTCGGTACACCGTGCCTTACACCCTCTATGTTTTATGTACCTACAGTGTGTAAATGTAACTGGCCCGTCTAACACGAAAATCTTTAACAATCCCGAAGTTCAGCCAAGCGATTTTCAAATATTATAATAATAAATGTGAAAATAAGGTATAAATTTTCGTGCTCTCGTAGCATTACTTATACCATGCTTTACTTATATGTTCCGAATAATTTTCCTTGAAATTTTCAATAGGATCCCCCGTTATACATCCGCCTTCGCAATTGCAGCCAAAGAAGTTGCATGGGCCTTTTCCACAGTAGCTTCCAGTCGGTTTCCGCCCGTCGTTGCAAACCGAAACAAGGCAGTACGCGAATTCATCATGGCGTCCCATGACAGGAACGCTACCCGGAATATTGTAACAAGCTGCCCATGTCTTTCTGTCTTTTTCTGTTCTGGTGAATATACCTTTATTTTCTCCTTTATACTCAGTTTTCACTTCGAAATAGATTTCTCGGCTCCGACAACAATCACTTTTGATGTGTACAAAGTAAAGTATTATTGAAAAAATAAATAGAATAATCTTCATTTTTTTTGAATTCTTAAACACAACTGCCCCGACAGGAAAGAGACGTGATATTATGAATGTATGTATAACTGCTCGGGCTTTTATACCACATTAGCTGATAACGGCTCTATGGATCTACACGTATCAGGATAGCCTCATTTTATTCCAAACTAAATTGAAACTTATTACCGACCAAGACAGGTGTTCATTATAGATGGAGCTAGCCTGAAAAATGTGACTCTATAATTTCTAGATCCGGGCATCTGGAAGTTGCAAATCACTAAAATGACATAATTCCTAGAGTTCTGGGTTTGATGTAATTTAATTAATAAGCGTTTTTGTAGGGGAAAAGTGATGTGTTACAATTGACCTCTTACATGGAAAAGAAAAAACAATTTAAAGAATGGTAAACTCGGCCATTAGTCAAGTCAAGAGTACCTACTTCTTTACAATGTAAGAGGGCATAAATTACTACTTTTATTGCGGCGCATTCCCAAACGATCAAACTTCAAAATATTCCTTAAACGGCCCATACAAAGCCCTGCCTGCAGGGCCCTGCTTGCAGTGGGCACTGACAATCGTACTGTGTGTGGTCTTGCAGGGCCCATGTAAAGGCGATTTTGTCGGCCCTGCATGCCCACACAAAGTACGATTGGCAGTGGCACTGCAAGCAGGGCCCTGCAGGCAGGGCTTTGTATGGGGCCCTTTAATCCTGTGATATGGGCTTCGCTTAATGAAGACTCGTGATCATCGGTTGCTACCGTTGATCGTTGAAGCCATGATAAAATTCATCTGGGTCGTTTAACTGCTCAATTATATTGGTAAACATAAAAAATAAATAAAATATAAAAAAATAAATTGTCAAAAGAAAAAATCAAAAGATGGCGCCTACCAAAAGGAGTGCCACAGAGGCGAGCTCAAGGAGAGCTCATGTAAGGCTGCATAGAAAATTTATTCCTGGAAATAAAACGTTGACTACACCAGTGTTTTCAAAACTGGCCAAGTATGTAAAGGACTCGCGCACTAGGTTCCGTACCTATCCACTACATGACCGTTTTTGGTAATTTGGTTCATAAGTAGTTGGATATGGGGAAATAAATGGCCGTAATTTTTGTTTGTTTTGGCTAAAATTTATACTGTCACACCTCCTAGGGCCATAGGCCTTATAATAAGAGTTCCCAACTAAAATAAGCAGTATAAAAGGAATCCTTATGGTTGGCTTAGCATCTAATGCATAGGTCATTCATATTTGAGTGTACTCGTATGTGAAATGTAATGGGAGCTATGTGGAGGAATGTGGCATAATTTGATAGCCTTTTTACTTTCGAGCGGAGCGAGAAAGGTATTTTATACGAGAAAAAGAAAGTTTTTCTAATTTTCTCTAAAATGTGTTCTATATCACCCATACATCATAAAAAACAAGTCTCTCTAAAATTTCCGTCCGTCGGTCGGTCGGTCGGTCGGTTCGTCAGTCGGTCTGTCCGTCACGCTTTAGCCTAGCGGCTAAACGAATGGTCCGATTAACACCATATTTTTAATTTAAGTGTTTTATGCAAATCTATCGAAGGGTTTTGAGTGGTTTCTTGATGGCTCTCATTTTGAGGGTAGCTGTCATACAACGAAAATGAAAAATTGTAATTTTCGCAAAAACGGCTCATAAAATCTTGATGAAACTTGCATGACCAAGCATGTACATTTAAGGTATTTTACGGCAGTATCAGTTGGTCTGTAGAAATTCGTACTCGTATGAGGGGTGTTCCCTTACTACTAAAATTTAAAAATGTGATTTACTCAAAATCGGTTTCGTGAGCTTATTTTGATGTTCTACAATTTGGAATCTAAATTGGTTTTCTACCTGACTGCATATTTCATTCAATCATTTTAACATAAATCTAGTAGGTATAGGTAACTTTGTATTTTCATATTATTTGTATGGAATTACAAACTTAAGTTTGCATTTGGTACTTATTTACTCCTTCATTTTCGGCTCTTGATCCGGAGGTTCTGGGTTCGACTCCCGGCGGGGACACTGTTGAATGATGACTCTCGTATATCGCGAGAAAGTAGGTGCAGTGCTGCTGTACCATTTATTTTACCTATGTTGTGAGATGATGCCTAGATTTCTTTTTATGTATAGCAGTTTAGTATTTGGAAGCGTAAGCTGGGATATTTAAGTCAGACAGACCATGAATTACCATGAATAGAAAGTAATCTGCCCACAACGATAACTGAAATAAGAATGGTACTACGCCACTAGGACGTTGCAGGTTGAATGAGATAATTCAGTGCTTCGGAAGGCAGATTAAGCCATCTTTCTGGCTGTTATTAGTTTTTATTAGGCGACCTCGTAAATTACCTCATTAGTGATTATGAAGTTCCCAACAGCCTTGTCTAGGTAGGATTGTCGCAACGAATTTTCGTGGGAACAGCTGATAAAGGACCAAAATTTTATGGCACATTATCTACTATTGTGAGCATTTTTTTGTACTATCTCTACATATCTAATACTTTCATTAATGTTTCGTATTTCGTATTTCGACCTATGATCCTTAGAGAAAGTTGTTCAGTTTTATGAACAGAATCCAAACCTTCAGGGTTGATATACTCTTTCTGTTACACCTTGTACATGTACGAGACAATCCGCTTTTCTGGCCCTACCACCAGTTGCTTTCAGTACATGACATCTATAAAGAAAATTTCAACCAGCTAACTATTATTGTTCAAACATAGTGTTCAAAATATTTCTTTTTATGTAAGAGCAGGCACACGAGCAGACAGCTCACCTGATGGTAATTGTCACTGCTGCCCATAGACACTTGCAACACCTGGGGGGTGGTACTAATGCGTTGCCGGCCTTTGAGAAGTTTGTACAGCCTTTTAAAATATACAGCCTTTTAAAATTCTAACAGACGAATGACATAAGCTTAGTTATTACCAAGCCTTTGTCATCCGTCTGTTCCTGTTCGGTCCCTATTGGATCCCGTTGGCACCCTTACGGTCGAAGTGGGTGGTTCCAGAAACTGGCTTGTAAGTACGAATTAAGAATATGCTCACCGAGTTTTTGGTTTATCTCTGCAAATCTATAATCTATATCTAATGGTTGCTCTACTCATGAATCTGTAGAAGGAATTTCTAGTTATCAATAATAAGGAAAAAAAGAAACATTATTATTAATATCATCGTGTTTACTTACCGCGAAATCAATGGTTGTTATCGTCGTTTACTTGGAATTTGTTGGTGTCTTTGTAACGTGAGCTTCTTGGTGATAACCTTTTTTATCTATTTAAAAGAATTATTCTTATTGTGACTAAATTAAAGAACTTTCCCTATATAGGGTGACTTTTAATTAGTTCTTTATAGAAAAGGGTATGAATGTAGTCATGATACTGAACAACTTTCCCCAAGGAACATAGGTCGAAACACGAAAATTAAGCTTTGACCTCCAATAGAAACTGCATCAGCTGATAGCGCATTTTGTACGGGAGGTCAAATTTGGTTTTTCGTATTTCGACCTATGTTCCTTGGAAAAAGTTGTTCAGTGTCATGAGTACATGCATATCTTTCGCTATCAAGAACTAATTAAAAGTCATCCTATAGAAGGAAAGTATGCGTATTTCCTAGGACTGGTTGATGGCTAACTTCACAGACTGGTTCCCAGTGGTTGTGCTAAATCGTATCAGAATGAAGTTAGTTTGACAGCTACTAACTATATTGGAAACGAAAGAATAAAAAAATATTTTCACTATAATTGGAAATGGGGCCCAAATAGGAGGGGTAAAATTTCAAATTGTGGTGACTAAGTCTAGTGGGGTATCATAAAAAAGGGCTTTACGTGTACGTTTAACTAGAATATATTTTTGAATAATTTCTCCCACTTCAAATTATGATGAAAAATACAAAAAAAATACCATTCGGGCCGTTATCTCCGAAGTTTGCAAAGCGAAACATCTGAATTAATTACAGTCGATACAAGTTTATGTAAACATTACAGCAAAACTGAAAGGATCTCTGTAAGTAGCAGTGTTTCAGAAATATCTACAAATATCCTTTACGAACAAACTCGAAGCTCACACTACAGGATGAAATTGAAAACATCGACTAATTTTGAGATTGAGTTCAGACCGCGAAACTTATAAATTTTTGACTACGAATATAGGTCATCGGACGAAAAAGAATTTTACCTTTCATAGTAAAGTCAGTCAGCTGACCATACCATTTTGTATGGGAGATCGATTTTTTTTTACGTCTAACGACCTATGTTTCTTGGGTAAAGTTGTTCAGCTTCGTGGTCTGAACTCAATCTCATTTGTAGAATGTTTTCAAATTCACCCTGTATATTGGTTAATAGCTGTTTGCCTTCACCCAGCAGTGGGATAGCAATGGCTACTAAGAAAAGATAAGTGGTTTTCAGCGACTGTGTATGCTTGGCATTTAGAAAAATTGCACAGTCCGGCGCTAAATAGTAATTTTGTAATTGTAACGTCATATGATACATGAATAAAAGTATTAGGTATGTAGTGATAGTAGAATAAAATGCTTACAATAGTAGATAATGTGCCATTAAATTTTAGTCCTTTATCAGCTGTTCCCACGAAAATTCGTGAGACAATCACCTAGCTAGACTAGCCTGTCTGGGACTCCATAATCACTAATGAGGTAATTTACGAGGTCGCCTAATAAAAACTCGTCATAAAATTAATTGAAATAAAGGGCCTAGTTAAGCCGTGACACCCTTCTTTCCCACTAGGATGGTCAGACTAATTTAAATGTTTATGAATGCTATTAATATTTATTTACTTCGGGCCAAAATGCTCTTACGTAGATCAGTCAAGGGCAAGTCAAGCTTGACATTTTTGACTTTCGTTCTTATTTCAATCACTGTTGTGGTTACAGTCGCGCTGCAAGTGTCAAGGTTGACCTGGTCTTGACGTAAAACCTAGGCTTCTTCTTTGTTCCCTCAATAATATGGATCGAGCGGTCTGTTGATGTCTGTACAGCCCGGTCAGGAAGATGCCACCCACTTTCACCATCTTGCGGGAGTCCGTCCCTTGGCGCGTTTTCCTTCTACATGACCCAATATTAAGAGCTTCTATAAACTTTGATTGGGAGACCGCATAATATGGCCGAAGAAGGGCTCTTTCTTCACAGATGTGTCAGAAAGCCGCTTGGTGACTATTAGCTCCGACAGTAGGTATAGAACGAATATCAGTTAATACTTTTTAATCATTAAGGACTTCTAAAGCTAAGTTTTACTGAGCTGAGCAAACTTGTGTGAGTTGCTAAATCGATGGCTAACCTCACAAACTTCAGAATTATTGAGCCGCCAAAGGACTCTCTGACTGACACTACCATATATAACAGCCGGAACCGATGGCTCAACCTGCCTTCCGAAGCACTGAATTATCTTAGCAACGTGGGACGTCATAGTGTTGTTGTACTGTTCTTATTTCAGTTAACGTTGTGGCTAGAGTACTTTCTATTATATTTATTTGTGGTCTGTCTGACTTAAATATCCCAGCTTTTGCTTTCAAATGCTAAACTGTGTACATTAAAAAAAACCGGCCAAGTGCGAGTCGGACTCGCGCACCGAGGGTTCCGTATCACCACATAATCATAAATGTATTGGTTAAAATTTCAGTAAGTTAATGTGCTAGATTTTTTGAGTTCGACACGCGCTTGACCAAATTTTATTACTTGTTGTTTTTTCATAGCTTATGCACTATAAACATACCAATTTTCAAGTTTGTAAGTGTTCCCGTTTTTTTAAAATAAAACTAAAACAAAAATCGCCTCCGCGACCATCCAACTTGACCCCTCTCTTAGGGCCGCACACGACCGAGAATCGGTGGGCGATTATCGGCCAGGACAAGGATGGAAGATCCAGGGACTCAATTCTTGAAAATCACCGGGTGATAAAATATCACTTTTGAGACTTCAAAAATTCACATTTACCCTGATAAACTGTTGAAAGTAAATCAGAATACATGAAAATTAACAATCAAGGACTGCTTTATATTTTACGATGATCAATCTTAACTTTTAAAAAGAAAAATGTGTGATTTTTAATTTTTTTAGTGATATTTTAGCACCCGGTGATATTCAAGAATTGGTCCCCAGGTGATAACACGTCAGAGCGGGATGCCGACAAAAAATCGGTCACCGATTCTCGGTCGTGTGCGGGATCCCTTATATGAATGTTTTTGAAACGGGAGCTCACCACAATTGGTTACCATTAGTTGTAAGAAAAGTTGTAATATTTAATGATTTCAGACTTTTCCCTTTATTTGTACCGTGAGACCTAGCTTCTTGTCAAAATTCATAATTTTAGGTCAACGCGAAGTACCCTATAGGTTTTGCTTTAGTGCATAAATGTATGGAGATAAGGACATAAAATGCCATATCTTTTGATTGCGTCGTTGTAAAAAATTTAAATTTTCAGATCTTGTGTGGTTCATAGATCCTAATATATGGTATTAATTTCAACCTGATACCTTTACCCGGTCGTGAGATAAAGGGTCTTGACAGACAGACAGACGGACAACAAAGTGATCCTATAAGGGTTCCGTTTTTTTCTTTTGTGGTACGGAACCCTAAAAAGGACGAGTTGCACTCCGGGAGTGGCGGCAGAAGTAAAAACTTGCATTTTTGAATATTATGCTTTTTGAAAGGGTCAATCGCGCCTTTGCTCGCGTACTTCTTTGAAGTCACTGAATAAAAACCCGTATTGTCATAACAATACGGTTAACAGTTGATGCTTTTTCGATCAGACTACAGATCTGACGCGAGATCTGATGCGACATCTGACGTGAGTTTAACGTTTTTTACCCATTAAAAAAAAGTGCCAAGCGCCGCTAAGGAAGTTTTCACTTCAAAAATCTAGGAATCATCTCACTTACAGCATAGGTAAAAAAAAAGTCTATCAAACTTTGCCGTGTTCCTCCACACCAAGAGCTCCATTACATTTCACATACACTCATATGAATGGCCTATGCATTAGATGCTAAGCGGGCCATGGGTTCCCTTTATACTGCTTATTTTAGTTGGGAACTCTTATTATAAGGCCTATGGCCCTAGAAGGTGTGACAGTATGAAGTTTAATCAAAACAAACAAAAATTACGGCCATTTATTTCCAAGTATCCAACTATTTGTGAATCAACTTACCAAAAACGGTAATGTAGTGGATAGGTACGGAAACTTTAGTGCGCGAGTCCTATACATACTTGACCTAAAAGCACTGGTGTAATTAAAGTTTTATTTCTAGGAATAAATTTACTATGCAGCCTAACATGAGCTCTCCTTGAGCTCGCCTCTGTGGCACTCCTTTTGATAGGCGCCATGTTTTGATTTTTTGTAACTATTTATTTTTTCTATTTTATTTATTTTTAGGGTTCCGTACCTCAAAAGAAAAAAACGGAACCCTTATAGGATCACTTTGTTGTCCGTCTGTCTGTCTGTCTGTCTGTCTGTCTGTCAAGACCCTTTATCTCACGAACGGGTAAAGGTATCAGGTTGAAATTAATACCATATATTAGGATCCATGAACCACACAAGATCTGTAAATTTCAATTTTTTACAACGACGCAATCAAAAGATATGGCATGTTATGGCCTCATCTCCATACATTTATTCAAAAATGAAAAACCTACAGGGTACTTCCCGTTGACCTAAAATTATGAAATTTGGCAAGAAGCTAGGTCTCACAGTACAAATAATGGGAAAAGTCTGAAATCATTAAATATTACAACTTTTCTCACAACTAATGGTAACCAATTGTGGTGAGCTCTCGTTTCAAGAACATTCATATAAGAGAGGGGTCAAGTTGGATGGTTTTGAGGCGATTTTTGTTTTAGTTCTATTTAAAAACGGGAACACTTACAAACTTGAAAATTGGTATGTTTATAGGGCATAGGCTATAAAATAACAACAAATAATAAAATTTGGTCAAGCGCGTGTCGGACTCAAAAAATCTAGCACATTAACTTACTGAAATTTAAACTAATACAATTATGTTTATGTGGTGGTACGGAACCCTCAGTGCGCGAGTCCGACTCGCACTTGGCCGGTTTTTTTTTATGTTTGTAAATGATCCAATTTTTATAACTTCTGGTGTAAATGTATTTTGTACCTGAAAAAGAAACGAGATTGGCCTCTGCGGCCTCTGTCCCTCTCGTACTAAAAAAACCGGCCAAGTGCGAGTCGGACTTGAGCACCGAGGGTTCCGTACCACCACATAATCATAATTGTATTAGTTGAAATTTCAGTAAGTTAATGTGCTAGATTTTTTGAGTCCGACACGCGCTTGACGAAATTTTATTATTTGTTGTTATTTTATAGCTTATGCACTATAAATAAACCAATTTTCAAGTTTGTAAGTGTTCCCGTTTTTAAAATAGAACTAAAACAAAAATCGCCTCCTTGACCATCCAACTTGACCCCTCTCTTATATAAATGTTCCTGAAACGGGAGCTCACCACAATTGGTTATCATTAGTTGTGAGAAAAGTTGTAATATTTAATGATTTCAGACTTTTCCCATTATTTGTACTGTGAGACCTAGCTTCTTGCCAAATTTCATAATTTTAGGTCAACGGGAAGTACCCTTTAGGTTTTCATTTTTGCATAAATGTATGGAGATGAGGACATAAAATGCCATATCTTTTGATTGCGTCGTTGTAAAAAATTTAAATTTTCAGATCTTGTGTGGTTCATGGATCCTAATATATGGTATTAATTTCAACCTGATGCCTTTACCCGTTCGTGAGATAAAGGGTCTTGACAGACAGACAGACAGACGGACAATAAAGTGATCCTATAAGGGTTCCGTTTTTTTCTTTTGAGGTACGGAACCCTAAAAAAAGAAGAGCATTGACCTCTAAGACCTTCCAGTGACATAAGGTAAAGCAAGGAGATTTTAATGCATGGTAAGATAATTTGTCTTTGGCGTAGGCCAGACAGCAGCGGTGCGCCGTACGGCACGCCTTCAGCGCACCTCTTCTGTCTCGCCTGCGCCGCGTCGTTCTCCTACATTTTGTATGCAAGTGATTTGAACAGGCGACGAGACGGCATGCCAAAGGCGCCCCGGTGGTGCATGCCGCCGCACAGCACAGTCTGCTGTGAGTGACGCGCCGGTTCAGACGTAGCACCCGAAGCGCGCCACGGGCGCAAACTATGTGCGCTCGTAGCGTGCCACCGATGCGCGCCGCGCCCGTTCTGTCTGGCTTGCACCTTTGGTTTTTGAAGATTAATGAAATTCGTGCTTTATTTTTATTTCAATTTAGAATGGCTTTTAAATGTTGTATTTAATTTTTTATAGCGTGTTAGTTTAATTTTTAAATAAAAACAGATATTTTTGTACGACTGGCAGACCACGATAAGTACCTTGTGTGAAATATTAAACTTGTATGCTTGGCGCGCTGTATTAACGTTACTACGAGTATAATTGAGCAGTTAAACGACCCAGAAAAAATTTATCATGGCTTCAACGATCAACGGTAGCAACCGATGATCACGAGTCTTCATTCAGCGAAGCCCAAATCACAGGATTAAGGAATATATTAAGGATTTTTTGAAGTTTGATCGTTTGGGAATGCGCCGCAAAAAAAGTCGTAACGTTAAGCCCGGTCACATTGTAAAGAAGTAGGTACTCTTGACTTGACTAATGGCCGAGTTTACCATTCTTTAAATAGTTTTTTCTTTTTCATGTAAGAGGTCAATTGTAACACATCACTTTTCCCCTACAAAAATCTAATTAATCAAATTAATTAAATTACATCAAACCCAGAACTCTAGGAATTGTGTTATTTTAGTGATTTGCAGCTTCCAGATGCCCGGATCTAGAAATTATTGTGTCACATTTTTCGGACTAGCTCCATCTATAATTAACACCTGTCTTGATCGGTAATAAGGTTCAATTTAGTTTGGAATAAAATGAGGCTATCCTGATACGTGTAGATTCGCCACTGAAATTGACAGAATAGTCTCATAGAGCCGTTATCAGCTAATGTGGTATAAAAGCCCGAGCAGTTGCACATACATTCATAATATCACCTC
The DNA here is from genome assembly GCA_947532105.1 of Athrips mouffetella. NCBI lineage: Eukaryota > Metazoa > Arthropoda > Insecta > Lepidoptera > Gelechiidae > Athrips > Athrips mouffetella. The sequence continues at coordinate 19,040,386 of OX383965.1, read as the reverse complement.
TCTTTCCCGTCGGGGCAGTTGTGTTTAAGAATTAAAAAAATGAAGATTATTCTATTTATTTTTTCAATAATACTTTACTTTGTGCACATCAAAAGTGATTGTTGTAACAGCCGAGAAATCTATTTCGAAGTGAAAACTGAGTATAAGGGAGAAAATCGAGGTATATTCACCAGAACAGAAAAAGACAGAAAGACATGGGCAGCTTGTTATAATATTCCGGGTAGCGTTCCTGTCTTTGGACGACAGGATCAATTCGTGTACTGCCTTGCTTCGGTCTGCAACGACGGGCGACCACTAATGGATGGACGACTCTGCTGTGGAAAAGGCCCATGCAACTTCTTTTGCTGCAATTGCGAATGTATAACGGGGGATCCTATTGAAAATTTTAAGGAAAATTATTCGGAACATATAAGTAAAGCATGGTATAAGTAACCACAAGAGCACTAAAATTTGTACCTTATTTTTACATTTATTATTATAATATTAGTAAATCACATAAAAATAAAATAGATTTTTGTGTTCATCACGGGCCAGTTACATTTACCCTTATGGGGGACCTACTAATTCCCTGAGGAACACACTGTACCTTCATCAAACATAATATTTAAGAGCGCGTGGGTTTTTTATTGTCGCTTCTTTTTTTTCCCACATGACGCCATTTTGTTTGTGAAGCGACGTAAATGTAACTGACGTCTTTAAGATATTTTTAATATCCTACAATGAATAAAGAACATTTTAATTTTTATTTAACCCAGCCTTAGCAATTTCGGAGACAGAAAAAGGAAAATTATTCGTTGTAATTAAGTATAACAATATAATATATATTTTATTGTATTTTAAGCAATAAAACAAATATATGTAACGGTATATTTTTTTTATAAATTACATATTCATTATACCTAACAATATATTTTTTTAAACATTAAAACAATTATATGTAACGGTATTTTTATTTTATAATTCACATATTTATTCAAAAAAATTCAGTCTTGTGCATTTTTTTCAACAAATGTGCAGTTTTCTGAGAACTTAAACAAAAATAAAAAAAACCGGCCAAGTGCGAGTCCGAGGGTTCCGTAGGTATATAAGTAAAAGATATGGTATTTTTATTGCTAAAATTTTTTATTATGTGATGTAACTAAAAATTTAAAATTTTCGGAATTTTGCCTTTATGTGGGCTGTAAAACGTTGTAGACTGGGGTAGAAATAATAAAAAGTGAAAAAAAAAATCGTAGTAGGATGAAACCCATTGAAAAAGGAGGAGAATATTATAAAAATTAAAGGAAAAATAATTAATGGGCGATCTGAGTTCGGGAAGGGGAAGGGCGTGAGTTTTAAGGGTAAAAAGCGGTTTATTTCGATTTCCGGCAAAACTACAAGTTCGATGGAAAAAAGTTAAATGGAAAAGTTATAGGTAATAAAAAGATCTACACCTTTTTGTTTGTTGAAATCTAGAGATTTCAACAAACAAAGTAGACTTTCAGATGGTGTAAAAAAAATATATTACCATAGTAAATCTTCTCTGAAAAAGCAAAAAATCGAAAAAAAACTCGAATTTGAAAATATATTTTTTATTATTATATAGAAATTGATAATGAATATTAACGAATATTAAGGTCCATAAACCACACAAGATCTGAAAATTTCAATTCTTTACAGCGACGCAATCAAAATATATGGCTTTTTATGTCCTCATCTCCACACATTTATGCACTAAAGGCAAACCTAGAGGGTACTTCCCGTTGACCTAAAATTATGAAATTTGACAAGAAGCTAGGTCTTACAGTACAAATAAAAGGAAAGGTCTAAAATAATTAAAATCACAATTTTTCTCACAACTAATGGTAACCAATTAAGGTGAGCTCCCGTTTCAAGAACTTTTCTATAAAAGAGGGGTCAAGTTGGATGGTCGTGAAGTTTTTAAAGTCAAAGAGCAAAAGCTTTTAGTATATCATATGGTAGATAGGTACGGAACCCTTAGGGCGCAAGTCCGACTCGCAATTTCAATTATTGTTTGTTTCAAAAATTATCGACTCTGGTCTATTGCTTCATGACAGATTTCAAGATTCTAGGTCGACTAGAAGTATCCTTTAGGTTTTGATTCCCTTGCGAGTTTCAAAATATGCGGCTTAAATTGCCGTTTCTTTTGATTGGGTTGACATCGAAGTTTCATTTTGTTAAAGCTTAAAGGTATAATAGATTTGAGTATTAGATATTAATTTAAATTTAATACCTTTACGCGTTCATGAGGGAAAGGGTAGTAAGTTTAAAATTATCAAAAATATTTTTAATATATGATTTAATCAAAAGCTTATGAATTTCGCATTTTTTTCTATATTTGTGCTATAAGACGTTCCTTCGTACCAAATTTCAAGATTCTGTGTTCACGGGAAGTACCCTCGAGGTATTGATTCCCTTGTGAGTGTCGAAATACTCGAAAATTTGCGGCATAAACGGCTGTACTCGTATCTTTTGATTGCGTTGGCTTAGAAGTTTGATTTTTTCACAGCTCCAAGGGACAGTGTACTTGATTATTTGATATAAATTTCAGCTTGATACCTCCACGCGTTTTTGAAAAAAAGGGTCGTGACAGACAGACAGATAGACGGACAACAAAGTTCCGTTTTTTCCTTTTAAGGTACGGAATCCTTAAAACCAGCCAAGTGCATGTAAGTGCAAGCCGCGCGCAGTATAGGGTTTCCTAGTTTATTTGAGATTTTTTGTTGTAAAGCAGGTTTTGATTAAGTATATGTATAACAACTTTTTACCTCCCAATGCTTAGCGAGGTCCTAGCACCTGATTGCTTTTTTTGGTATTTTCAGTTTTTCGGCTATAGCTCATTAACCTAATAATTTCCCGCTACCCTTTTTTAAAAATAAATATTTTATTATTATTATTACCTGTGTAGCCTACTTAGCTGTGATAGTTTTCCTTTTAATTTCATCATATATACTATACTACTATACTTGCATTGCATGTCTGTCGGTCTTTTACAGATTGTACTTCGGAGAGTGTGCCCAAGAGCTCCATGAGCTTATTCCGCCATCCCCCTTCTACCATCGGGAATCCAGACGCACCGCAGGATATCACCCATATCTGGTTGATATTCCACACATTCGCACAAAGCGCTTTGAAACATCCTTTATAATGCGCACAGCTAAGGAGTGGAATTCTCTGCCTGCGTCTGTGTTCCCGAGCTCTTATAACCCGAATCTATTTAAGTCGCGAGTGAATAGGCTTCTTCTGGGCAAGCTCGTTCCATCGTCGACCTCATCTCTGTCCTTAAGGCTAGATCGAGGTCAAGAGTAAGCCCATACATAGTAAAAAAAAAAAACCTATTCTACTAACATTTCCAATAACAACCGGTCGACCCACGTGAAAACAGTGGGTGAAGCTCTGAATGATACATGTCCGAAAATCACAGGCTGCTTTAAACCGACTCCGGTGCAGATAGATATCCACTGGCAGGCATCGCACCCCCAGCCGTCCACAGACAAGTAGCTAGTGCCGTTAAAAAACTAAAACAGGAGACCAATCCGAGCCGCCCAATGTATGACCAGACCCCACATGTAAAGAGGTTGAAAAGTCGCTCTTCAGGGTGACTTTGAAGACATTCGACAAATTTTGATGGTAATTTTGATAGGTAAAGATGGTAACGGCTATTCTTGTGCAGGGTGAAAGCTGGTCATAAATAAAAACCTTTGCAGAAAGAGCGCTGCAAAAAGTTATGCGGTGGCCTACCATGAACCTGCTAACTTTGAATGTTGACAAGTCTTCTTACGTACCCTTCCACATACGCAATAATATGAAGCCCCCCGACAATTTTCTGATAAAAGCACATTATTGTAATAATATTACCGCTGGGTGCAATTGCAACACACTTTGTGAATCAGAGACCGTAAAATATTTTGGAGTACAAATCGATGTGCTTAAAATGGGGGCAACATCTTGATGTTCTTTCGAATAGGGTAGTGCGTCTCATACACATTTTCAAAAATCTCAGAATTTCCGCGAAACTTGAAATTTTGTGAATGACATATCTTGCGCTATGTCAGTTGATCACGACTTACTCCATATGCGTATGGGGTGGCACATACAAAACAGCTTTTATCAAACTTGAGCCAAGTAATGCTCAAAAAGCCTTTTCGGTACCCAACGACACAGTTATAAACTAAGCTTTTCACTTTCATTGCTAGAAAATAAAACGTAAAAGTAGTTTAGAAAAGTAGTATTTTAATCCTATACTATTAAACGATAACGAACGATTATATATATATATATACATTTTTTGAAGTTTGATCGTTTGGGCATGCGCCGCAAAAAAGTCGCAACGTTAAGCCCGGTCACATTGTAAAGAAGTAGGTACTCTTGACTTGACTAATATCCGAGTTTACCATTCCTAAAAGTTTTTCTTTTCCATGTAAGAGGTCAATTGTAATACTTCACTTTCCCCCCTACAAAAACGCTAATTATATTATTACATCAAACCCAGAAAACTAGGAATTGTGTTATTTAAGTATTTTGCAGCTTCCAAATGCCCGGATCTAATAACTATTGTGTCACATTTTTGGGCTAGCTCCATCTATGATTAACACGTATCTTGATCAGTAATAAGGCTAAATTTAGTTTGGAATTAAATGAGGCTATCCTGATACGTTTAGATTCGCCACTGAAATTGACAGAATTGTCTCACAGAGCCGTTATCAGTTAAACCAGTACGAGATATAAATGTGGTATAAAAGCCAAAGCAGTGTACATACATTCTTTATATCACGTCTCTTTCCCGTTGGGGCAGTTGTGTTTAAGAATTGAAATAAAAAAAATGAAGATTATTCTGTTATTTTTTTCAATAATACTTTATTTTGTACACATCAAAAGTGATTGTTGTCGGAGCCGACTAATCTATTTCGAAGTGAAAACTGAGTATAAAGGAGAAAATGATGGTCTGTTTAGCTTAACAGAAAAAGACAGAAGGACATGGGCAGCTTGTTATAGTATTCCGGGTAGCGTTCCTGTGTGGGGACGCCCAGGTGAATTCGTGTACTGCCGTGTTTCGGTTTGCAACGACGGGCGGAAACCGGCTGGACTCTGCTGTGGAAAAGGCCCATGCAACTTCTTTTGCTGCAATTGCGAATGTATAACGGGGGATCCTATTGAAAAATTTAAGGAAAATTATTCGGAACATATAAGTAAAGCATGGTATGAGTAGTGCTACGGAGCACAAAAATTTATACCTTAATTTAACATTTATTGTAACAATATTAGAAAATCGCATAAAAATAAAAAAGATTTTTGTGTTCGTCACGGGCCAGTTACATTTACCCTTATGGGGGGACCTACTAATTGCCTGAGGAACACACTGTACATCAAACATATTTAAAAGAGCGTGTGGGTTTTTATTGTCGCTTCTTTTTTCCCAAATGGCGCCATTTTGTTTTTAAAGCGACGAAAATGTAACTGACGTCATTAAGAGATTTTTAATATCCTGCAATGAATAAAGATCATTTTGATTTTTATTTTGAACCCAGCCTAAGCAAATTTGGAGAGAGGAAAAGGAAAATTATTCGTTGTAATTATCTATAACAATTTTTTTTTTTATTATAAGCAAGAAAACAATTATATGTAAAGTTATATTCATTTTATAATTCACATATTCATTATAACAATATTTTTTTTTGTATTTTAAGCAATAAAACAATTATATGTAACCGTATTTTTATTTTATAATTCACATATTTATTAAAATAAATTCAGTCTGGTGCGTGTTTTTCAACAAATGTGCAGTTTTCTGAGAGCTCAAATAAAAATACAAAGAACCGGCCAAGTGCGAGTCGGACGCGCACCGAGGGTACCGTACAAACCTGTAGCTATATAAATACAAGTTATGGTATTTTTATTGCTAAAGATTTTTATTATGTGACGTAACTAAAAATTTAAGGTTTTCGGATTTTTCCTTTATGTGTGCTGTAAAACGTTTCTTCATGCCACACAAGACTGGAAGTATCGTTTAGGTTTTGTTTTCCTTGCGAGTTTTTTTTTAATGTCACAAGTGGGCAAACGAGCAGGTGGGCCACCTGGTGGTAAATGGTCACCACCGCCCATGACACCCACTGTCTTATTAGTAAATTAATTAGACACTAATAAGACGGCAAAGCGCGTTACCCACCCTGAGAACTAAGATGGTATGTCTCGTGTGCCGGTAATTTTACTAGCTCCCTTACCCTTCAAACTGAAACACAGCAGTACAAACACTGCTGCTTCACGGCAGAAAAAGGCAAGGGGGTGGTACATCCCCAGACGGACTTTGCACAAAAGCCCTACCACCTACCTACTTACCACCTACCTAGTAGTTGCGAGTTTCAAAATATGCGGCTTAAGGCGATCCGTTTTCCATACTAAATTCAAATGACTTGGGACATAAAGTGCTGTTGAAAAACGAGTGTATACTGCAATTTTTAGTTAAATTTTTCGCTGATTAATACAAAGATACAGCTAATGCACCATAAAATATTTTTATTATATGATTTTATCAAAAACTTATGCTTTTTGCAATTTTTTCTTAAGACGTTCCTTCGTACCAAATTTCAAGATTTTGTGTTCACGGGAAGTACCCTGTAGGTTTTGGTTCCCTTGTAAGTGTCGAAAACCTCGAAAATTTGCGGCATAAACGGCTGTATCTCTTGAGTACGTTGGCTTAGAAATTTGATTTTTTTACAGCTCCAAGTGACAGTAGACTTGAGTATTTGATATGAATTTCAGGTTGATACCTCCACGCGTTTCTGAGAAAAAGGGTCGTGACAGACAGACGGATAACAAACTGATCCCATAAGGGTTCCGTTTTTTCCTTTTGAGGTACGGAACCATTAAAACCAGCCAAGTGCGTGTAAGTGCAAGCCGCGCGCAGTATATAGGGTTCCCTAGTTTCTTAGAGATTTTTTGTTGTAAAGCAGGTTTTGATTAAGTATATAACAAGTTTTTACCTCCCGATGCTTAGCGAGGTCCTAGCGCCTGATTGCTATTTATGTTATTTTCAGTTTTTCGGCTATAGCCAGGGACTAGATAAGTACTATACGTACAACGCTATAGCTCATTAATCTGTGAAGCCTTCTTAGCTGTGATAGTTTTCCTTTTAATTTCGTCATATATATATTACCTACTACTATTCTACTGTGATTTTTTACATTTCCAATAACAACAGGTCGGTCCACGTGAAAACAGTGGGTATAGCTCTGAATGATACATATGCCCGAAAATACGTCAGTATCATCTAAGTAGTCTATGCCCGAAAATCACATGTTGCTTGAAACCAACTCCGTTGAAGACGCTATATCCACTGGCAGGCATCGCTCCCCCAGCCGTCCGCAGAGAGGTAGCTAGTGCCGTTAAAAAACTAAAACAGGAGACCAATCCAAGGCGCCCAATGTATGACCAGACCCCACATGTAAAGAGGTTGAAAAGTCGCTCTTCAGGGTGATTTGAAGACATTCGACAAATTGTGAAGGTAATTTCTGTTATCGATATAGATCAGTTTTATATAGGTCTAAGGATATCTGAAGATGTAATTATTTTTATTTTATTAAGTTAAACCTACTTGAAATCGATACACAAAAGTACTTGCATACAAATAATAATAATAAAATAAGCATACTTTATGCTAAAAAAATAAAAATGCATCATACTCGTATATGCTTATTTAATATTTTTTAGGTAAGTACGTTGATATATTAGTTTCAAAAATGTTTATCTCAATACCTACAAAAAAACTTTTCGACAACTCCAAATTTCCTTAACCTATACAAAACTTATCTACATCAATAACAGAACTTACTTACCCTTAAAATTTGTCGAATGTCTTCAAAGTCACCCTGTAGTTTCTTGGACTCAGTAGCCGCCTGCGTGGATGAGGCCTCAGAATCCAGGGTAGGCTTGTGGCGTAATGAGTTCTCCCTACCCAACTTTATCCCACCGGCAGAAAAACTACCACCTGGACATAAACATCCCTGGCCAACCTGGAAGGTCCTAACTGAGCACCCAGGTTGGGAGATGCTAAGAAAACCTTTTAGCTAAGAAAGCCGGTGGGGCTACATAGAAGCTAGTAGAAACTTCTGCGACTGCGGTGTGATGCCACAAACCATGTCCCACCTCACAGCATGCGCATCATGCCCTACATGATGCTCGTTAAGGATCTGTACAAGGCCAGACCAAATGCTCTGTGTTACCGAATACTGGTCTAAAAAGTATGAGTATTGCTATCGACACGATAGAAGAAGCTGGCAGACAGAAGCGGGGATACTTGACTCCAACAAAAAATTGTGCCTACAAACTAAATATTTCGCAAATGGATCCCTAAAACATAATTTTTAAAAGCCCTATCTAAAGACATCCCACACGGTGGGGTAGACAACAAAAAAAATCACCCCTACTTTACTTCTAGGTACCTACCCTAAAAATTTTTTTTATATAGTTTTTATTTTACCACTGTCGGCGTGGATAAAATGTTTATCTATAGTTGACAGTTTCCTAGTACTAAGGGTCTATGAACACGCTATGAGCTAAGTCGATTACACAGACAGGCAGACGGACATCATGACGAAACTATAAGGGTTCCTTGTTGACTACGGAAGCCTAAAAATTGTTTAAAAATGTCGGTAGGTTGCGTATCGTAAAAGCGGAGTCGAAAAGGCTAAAATTCTCTTTGCTTTTTAACATTGCATTGCTTGCATTCATGTAAAGCTAATACCAAATGAAATAACTAAAAAAACAACATTTTGAAAAATAATAGTTTTTACAACAAGTGCATAAAACATGACTTTTTATACAAGGCTTACGTATTCGTACGACCCGTAGGGGAGTGCAAAAAATTAAGCCGCGGATAAAAAGTGTTTAATGGTCGAGTAATAAACTCTGGTTTTCACTTTCATTGCGAGGAAATAATACTACTTTTAGTTTAGAAAAAAAACCGGCCAAGTGCGAGTCGGACTCGCGCACTGAGGGTTCCGTACCACCACATAAACATAATTGTATTAGTTGAAATTTCAGTAAGTTAATATGCTAGATTTTTTGAGCCCGACACGCGCTTGACCAGATTTTATTATTTGTTGTTATTTTATAGCTTATGCACTATAAACATACCAATTTTCAAGTTTGTAAGTGTTCCCGTTTTTAAATAGAACTAAAACAAATATCGCCTCAGTGACCATCCAACTTGACCCCTCTCTTATATGAATGTTCTTGAAACGGGAGCTCACCACAATTGGTTACCATTAGTTGTGAGAAAAGTTGTAATATTTAATGATTTCAGACTTTTCCCATTATTTGTACTGTGAGACTGTGTGTGTGATAATTCTAGGTCAACGGGAAGTACCCTGTAGGTTTTGCATTTTTGAATAAATGTATGGAGATGAGGACATAAAATGCCATATCTTTTGATTGCGTTGTTGTAAAAAATTGAAATTTTCAGATCTTGTGTGGTTCATGGATCCTAATAAATGATATTAATTTCAACCTGATACCTTTACCCGTTCGTGAGATAAGGGGTCTTGACAGACAGACAGACGGACAACAAAGTGATCCTATAAGGGTTCCGTTTTTTTCTTTTGAGGTACGGAACCCTAAAAAGTAGTATTTTAATTTAAGTTAAGAGTGAAAGTTACTAATATTCTTTCTTTTACTAATCTTCTGGGCAAGCTCGTCCCATCGTCGGCCTCATCTCTGTCATCAAGACTAGATCGAGGTCAAGAGTAAGCCCATTGACAATAAAAATAAATGTTATAATGTTGACCCCATACCTTTCTATTCAATAATTTTAGCATTAAAATCTCCGAATATTTTTATGTTGTGACTGGCTCGAAAGTCAATTTAGAAGAAGAAATTACTTTTTTGACCAAGTGCATGAAATACGATTTTAGCCTGCCTCCCAGCATAAACTCCAACTTTTCGAGCATGAGAAGTGAAATGGTAGTTTTTACAACTAGTGCATAAAACATGACTTTTTACACAAGGCTTACGTATTCGCACGACCCGTAGGGGTGATGTTTAGGTATCATGACTGGATTAGTTAGAGAAGCCGTAAAGAACTTACCTTGAAATAATAAATTAAAATACTTGTAAACAAAACAAGGGTAAGAAATAATTACATGAAAGCCATAAATTGAAATTAGCTAGTGCCGTAAAAAGATTCATTTCATTAGGAGCTATGAAAGCAATATTTCCTTAGTTGCCAACACTGACCTGACACCTGAACTTTGGCGCCAACATTGAGTCAAAAGCCCTATTTGCGGCAAAAAAACTGGGTTTCTGTCTTTCCGGATTTTCGATAAATTTTGTGTTTAGCTAGCAATATTTATTTAACTGATGGGGGTGCTAGTTGACTGCAGGAATCCCCTTAACACAGTACTACAACACATAGCAATGTTTACTGTAGTTACTTAATTTTACCGGTTTTTAGTACTCCGACGTTGTCGAAATCAACTTATCTGTTTTTGGAGAAATGTAAACAAACGCCTGAGTCTATTACCAGTGATCGACCTACATTCGCAGCGAAGTGAGCAAAAGGTAAATAAACATCGTCTGAATAGTGCAACATTTGTTTGAAGGAGTGTATTTTTTTTTTCAATACATTTGCTCGAAAATCGTACTTACAAGGTCGTAAACATTGCTCGTAAGTAGTTACTTACCGAACTAGTGCGGTAAGTAAAAAAAGTATACTACCAAAGAGTTTTTACACTCTGATCTTAAAATTATTTTGTAAAAGTACTACAGTGTATACTTTTTACTTGGGTGACGACTGCCTACCTATATTTAAAATAAAATGGAAAGTACCAGGAGAACATATATCGACAAGAGAACGACGCGACAGTTCAGTTCAGTTGGTTCCTTTAACAAGTGTATTACTTGTACCTTTTTTCTTACAAATGTATTGAAAAACGTCGTAAGATACACGGCCGTAAGGGTTATGACAAACTCGTGCCGATGGTAAACCCTACTTACGGCCCTTGTATCTTAAACTACTATTAAACCCTCTGTTAATATACAGGGTTTTACTAATAAGAAACATTTATTAGACAATAGCTAAAACATCGTATTTGTCAAAAATTGTGCAACAGGTTTGGCAACAGGAATAAGCGACGAAGGAGATTATGCCTGATCTGATTGCACCGTTTCTGGTGCATATGGAACGCTCCTATATGTATAATTAGATTGAAACTTTAAGTGGGCGTAAATTTTGAATAGATAATTTGTACTCAATACAAGTTTTGCGTATAGAGACTGACTTACTGCATTAAAAGTTTTAATTAAAACTACGATATCATTTCCCCCATTGAGTTATGGATACTCGTATTATAAGATTTCACTCCATTTCATCCTTCTCCGAATTTTGAGTTTGTTAAAAAATATTTTAAAAGCTGATTTTGAAGCCATATACTGCAAAAAGAAAACATTTTATTCGTACGATTAATTACTTCCACTCTTTTGTACAATACCGGCTAATCTGCCTATACTACTGTTGTATATTAAATACAATCTTTTCTGTAATTATTGTTTTCAACTTTGAACTATGGACCTTAAAGATATAACTTCCATTATAATCATGAAAATTTTTGAGTAATTGCAATAAATAATAATGCAACTTTAAAGATCGCATGTTGTTATGTCTTTATTCGCCAATCCTCTCAAACACAATGAGTTGTAAATAAAACGAGGCGTTACGAAATTCGGACAAAGGCGATCATAAATGTCCATACAATGTCCATCTCAATAATTCATAAGCAACACTTATGTCCATATTCGATGACAACATTCAATTTGCTGCTAGGGTAGGGGTTCAACGGCGACAATGTTGCTGTTTAAAATCCATTTAACCTTATTAACTTTTTAGGAGCCGGTGATTTTACTTTTTATTGTGAATTTTTTTTATATTTTTGCCCCCGATAACACCCGTATGGTAAATTTTATCGAAATCGTTAGAGCCGTTTTCGAGAAACCGATTACAAATATATAGGTATACAAATATTTTTACAAATATACAAATATTGCTCGTTTAAATAGTATTGGATTATATGGTTTTTCATAAGCTAAAAATAAAATTTCCAAAAAGAGGAAATTTGATTTTTAGCAATATTATATATATTATATATATTTATACCTATATTATATATATTATATATATATTTCTAATCGGTTTCTCGAAAACGGCTCTAACGATTTCGACAAAATTGTCCATACGGGAGTTATCGGGGGCGAAAATCGATCTAGTTACGAGTAGGTCTCATGTCTGGGAAAATTAATTTTCCCCGTTCTTAAGCATTTTTCTTAAATACCGCGTTTTAGACAAAAACCTACAGCGCCATCTGTTGGCGGGTAGCATAGCTTGCTCACCCGAAGATATTTTATTGTTGAGGCGCCTTTTATAGAGCGAAGCTCGTTCGCCCAGGTACTGTACTATTAAAACTCGTATAGATAGGTGTACGTGTTCCTACGGCTTATCAATTTATCATGCATTGAAGGTATATGACAAGCAGCAATGGGCATGAAATAAAAGTCGAAAATTACCAGTCGCACATTGACATCACTTCTAGTCAGAAAAACAAACAACGCTGACGCATCCGATCCTAATGCATAATGAATAGAGGTCGTTCACACCCACACACATAATAGGTAAGTGCCTACGTATAGGTAGGTTTACTTAAATCATTAAATTTTAACTTCATCGCAACGACGTAGTGACAAAAACCCATCTCAAATTATGCGTGGGTACCACAGGTAAGAACTTAACACAGATTTTGTTACTTGAAATCATTGAGAAAATTCTACACCGCCTGTTCAAAAACGTGACAAGTGTCACATGAAGAAATGTGACATAGAACCGTCGCAGTGGGAACAAAGGGCTGTGGATCGTGCCCAGAGGAGATCATTGGTAAAAGACAGAATTCATAAATTTTAAATCAACCGCTGTTTTTGAGCTTGGTGTCAGACGCGTTGAACTGAAAGCTCGTCCACCTGTAGCGATCAGTTGCAATTATATGAACGAAGTGCTTACGCATATTCCCGCAATGCGCGCGGAACTTTATCGATAGGTAACATTGGCTACCTACATATGCCACATGCAAGCACGTGAATACCAACAAAGGAGTTGAAACAGTTGCCGTGATATTTTTAAATTTTGCAAATAAAGATCTCATGAATATTCAAGAGTTGGAATCATAAATCTCAACGAACGTAAATATTTTTGGACATGGCTCGAATAGCTTAAAACAACGGGCACAAATAAACGGCCTTTTAAAAACTAGAGTTATAAATTTTGGTGCAGTGGTTACAGGGATGTAAGTAAAAGACTGAAGCGGTATTACAAAGGTCTATCCAGCGAGCGGTATGATAAGTTTCCTTCCTCATTATTTGTGCCTACAACTCCGCAAAAAAAGGTGAAGTTCCCTTTCTACATTCCCTTAATAATAATATTGAACTTTTTCTAGGCAAGAGTGTATAAGTATTTATCTAGTTAAATTCTAGAGGCATGGTTCATCTTCGACCATAACGTCACTAACCAACCATCACATGAGATAGACCTATTCCAGACACTTCATCCGTGATTCCAGAAGTATTTGTTATGTCACCAAGGTTACTCCATCTACATACAATACAGTACAATACAATACTTCTTCTTTGTCCTCGCCTCTTCCCGTTACGCGGGGTCGGCTTTCCTAATCTTGAGGCGCCATTTGCTTCGTTGATAAGCATCGTCAACAGACAGACCCAAAGCCTTCAAATCTCGCTGGACATTTTCATCCAGGTTGTTTGCGGTCTGCCTCTCCCTCTCTTTTGTGTAGCCATGGAAAGGCACTTTTAACTATGTGGTTATAGGGTCTGCGCATCACATGTCCATACCACCTCAGCCTGGACTCAGAAATCTTATCATTGATAGATGTCACCTTGAAACTTCCCCGTATATGTTCATTTCGGACTTTATCCTTGAGGGTAACTCTACCCGCCCAGCGTAGCATGCGCATTTCAGTGGTATGTAGTTTTTGTTCATGTGTCTTCTTTGTGGGCCACGTTTCACTACCGTAAAGGAGAACTGGTCTTACTGCGGTTTTGTATACCTTGCCTTTGGTTCTTATTGGCATTTTAGGGTCGCAAAGAACTCCTGTACAGTACAATACAATATTCTTTATTGCACCCAAAATATTAAAGAAAAATACAAATTACATATGATTCTTCTTTACCATATCTTGTTCCAAAGTACATCTAGTTCGTATATTCGCTTGTACTTTGCAGCACACGCGTCGGAAGCTTAACTTTACGACCGGCATCCCAGTGACCTGTTTCAGAGCTGTAAAGCCCTGCAGGGCTGTGACCGGTGACGTCATTTTACAGCTCTGTTGACATCTCCATAGGAATTTTGAATAATGGCAATTTTACGGCCGGCCTCGTAAATCTTGCAGCGTTAATTTTCATGTGTGGAATGGAATCTATATTTGCGGGCAATCTAATTTGACTTACTCCTACAACACAGGGTCCAGGATAATTCTTTATAGAACTTCTTTGTAATACTCAGTCATGTTATCACGTAAACAAGGCCGCACGTCAGTGGAAACACTTTGACCTTGAATAGGCGTTCGTAGCGTGGCGCTGGTTCAGGTCATACTGGTTTTTGTCTCTACGTGCATGCTGCCGTGCGTACGAGTGACATCACTCATTCATATTGATAGGTGGTCCAATTTCTTAGCTTCAAATACGTACCCATCTGGAGTAAAGCATGAACCATGACCAGCCAGCTGATTGCGCATTTTATATTTTTATTTATTTTATTCAATTAGGTACTATATTATTTCATAAAGGACCATTAGTGAACCTGAAGTCCGATTATAACTATAGAAGATGAAAAAAAAAATCGTATTTCGACCTATGTTTGTTAAATAAAGTTATTAAGTTTCATGGACTGAGTGCACAGTTTCAAGGATCACAGTGTTTTCCCTAACACCCGGTATATTCCTTGGTAAGTGCCATAGGAATAGGCAGTGGTGACCACATAAAGTGGCCTATCTGCTCGCTTACTCACTGGTGACGTAAAAAGACGTTATGGGATAAAGTTACAAATAGTTTATCTTTTTATCCGAACACCAACAAGCAGAGTTACGCAAAAGTTATTTTTAACTAAAACGTATTATAGTTAACTGATAGTTAACCCGTTAACCGACGGTATTTATTTATGGTGTGTTCGATTGTTTATATTACAACAACCGTTCGTTCAGTATGGACTCTGCGATATTAATGTAAGCATTCTTACAACATAATCTCTACACGAATCGTACGCATTGTATAGCTGTCAACATTTATTTAGAAAGCGTTGATAGTTAAATTTTACTGGGTGTATTGCAAAGAGAATAAAAACCGTGAAGGGTGTGATCTAAGATCTGACAATGAAACTGAGTAACTTTTTTCACCGGCAGTTTCACATCCTACCCATCGTCCTTTTTGTTACAACACAGAAAAGTCTCTTACTTTCTATATCTCTATCTGGCTATCTCTCTCTCTGTCTCTATTTCTGTCTCAGTCACGTATTAAAACCTTTTAATGCTTTTTTCTGTGTCTAATTCCAGCCCAACAAGTTTCGTCTACGACTTTTCGCAAAAAAGTGATGAATAAAGTTAATAATAAATAAAAATATAATAAATCAAACCAATTCGAATCGACATCGAATGAGAAAAGTGATTTATTTTTGCGAATCTCCAAAGGTTGTTGCAT
This sequence comes from Athrips mouffetella, assembly GCA_947532105.1. NCBI lineage: Eukaryota > Metazoa > Arthropoda > Insecta > Lepidoptera > Gelechiidae > Athrips > Athrips mouffetella. The sequence goes on along the minus strand of OX383965.1, from coordinate 19,024,642 downwards.
TTAGCCTCCAGGCTAAATCAGAGCAATAATTATTTGTGAGTCCATATGATTTAATTCTTAGCCATCTTAAAATAATCAAATACGTACACACGGCCGCTCGTCGGTGGAAACACTTTGACCTTGAGCGGGTCTCTGGTTTTGAGCGTTTGTAGCGTAGCGCTAGTTCAGCTTATGCTGGTTTTTACCGTACCGATAACAAAATGGTAAAAAAAGGAACCCTTATGGTGCCCCTTTGTCTGTCTGTCTGTCTGTCACACCTGTATATCTCAGCAACCACTCATGCTATCAACTTGAAATTTGGAATAGTTTTAGAATAGGTATGGTTGTCCAACTCAACCCGTGATTGAATAACCCGTGATTGCACGTGAAAGAATAAAGAAAAAATTATGATTATTAATGTAAAGGGGGCCCAAATACGGGGGGCAAAATTTCAAATTATTGGTACTAGGTCGAGTGGGTTATCATATGAAAATTCTATTTTTTTTACAACTCTTAGTTTTCAAGTTATGATGAAAAATGTTAAAAAAATAGCGTTCCCCCCCCCTTCACCCCAAGTTTGCGAATGGAAAAATCTGAATTAATTAGTCGATAGACGTTTATGTAAATATTACAGCAAAAATAAAACAATCTTTCTAAGTTGCACAGTTTTTTAGAAATCTGCAAAAACCTTTACAAACAAATTTAGTTTTGCGCTCCTTAAAATTGACTTTATTGCTTCCAAAAATACTAAAGGTATATCGAAACCCTCGGCGCGCGAGTCCAACTCGCACTTGACCGGTTTTTTTTCTACGTACTTGTTGCCGTGCGTACCTAAAAGTGATTCACGCAATCTATTCACGAGTGGCCTCGTAGTAGATAGTTCTCCGTTAACCGCAAGCCAACTCTTCCTAAAAGCATTCCTTAAAATTAGCACTCCCAGAATCAGAGCAGTAGAAATTAACAAGGCAATGATTACACAATCAACGTTTATGATAGTGTGTCGCGGCGAGATGAAAAGGCATGCGTACACGCACGCAATGCACGCGTTAAAGAAATTTCGTACTTAGTTTGCAACTGCGGCGGCGGCGGCGCGGCGGCGTTTATGCCGGTCACAAATAGAACGTGACAAAAATTCTAAGACTTTCTAAAATAACACATTTGAACATATTTTATAATTTATTTACATCGAAAAATATGCTATCTCGTTAAAAGCCTATCGCTGGATTTTTCAGGCTTTCTAGTCTTCGATAGGTTTCCATTTCTAGGAGATCCAATATTTCCGATGCAATTAGGTACTGTGGTGTTACTGGACTGTACTTAAGCAATACTCGTAGTATTGGTACTTTCATTAGCGCTAATCAACATTTTCATAACTGTACCTAAAATGAAAAAGAGTGAACTTATGAGTCGTTAACACTGTAGCTTTAGAATCTACAGGGTGTTAGGGACAGCCTTCCGAATACTCAAGGGGCATGATCAGTCAACGACACTGAACAACTTTCAGTGAACAAAACTTTCAGGATCATGCCGCTTCAGTATTCCGAAGGCTGTCACTTACACCCTTTATAATTTGTTAGTTAGGGATGGGAACTGTAGCTGCCCCAATGAATGAGCTGCCCAAAGTTGTTGAATGTTGAACTACCAACTAAAAGCTAGTATGTAAATCATCATGTTAAACGCAGAGTTTGAAAAGTCCGTATATCATCCCCACTGATGAACTAAAAGGGGTAAAAAGCTCTGCATGCAAAGCTCGTATGGTCTAATTTCATAAAGGATGTTTGGAAATAGTTACATGACATGAGGGCTAAGAATAGTACCAACCCATACATACTCGTGGGTGTCGTAAGAGGCGACTAAGGGTTATAACAAGCCCGTTGGTGTGGTTGGTAGTGAGCCTGCCTCTCACGCCGTGGGCCGCGGGTTCAATCCCCGCCCTGGGCAAACATTTGTCTGATGAACACAAGTGTTTGTTCTGTGTCTGGGTGTTATTTATCTATTTATGTATGTATATCAGTCTTTGGTACCCATAGTACAGGCTTTGCCTAGTTTGGGATCAGATGACCTTGTGTGAAATGTCCCCCAATATTATTATTATTATAAACTGGAGGATGGGCAGCAGCATCCTCCTGTGTATCTAACATCTTACTTACTGCGGTCCATGGTGCCAGCCGTAACGCTAACAAGTGAGGTGACTATGGTACTTCCCCTCTACATTTTTCCAGCAAAAGCTAGAATTCTAGAGGGAGCTCCCTGTCCTGTAGTGGACGTTTCATGGGATGTTATGATGATGATGACTTGTGCGTAAGGTATTCTGACTTTTGATAGCTGAGGTATAAATATAGTTTTTACCTGAATCTAGCTCTAAAGAAAACAATGAGATGCAGGATTGAAAACTGCCAATCTACCAACCGAGCGAATTGGAAACCTATACATCGTGTAATACAACAATTTTCTTCAACTATTGGAAATTAAAATTTAAAAACTTTGATTCTCCATACAAATTGACCGGATCAGTTTTGTATGGAGAGTAATGGAGACTCGATTTTGTTTATTTTAATTTCCAAAAGTTGTAGAACAAAAGTTCTTCAATTACGTGTGTGGAACTACCACCCGAGAGATTTTTCGTATTTAGTATTAAACATGTTGTATAGAAAGGTATTACTTTTCTACCCGATTTCAAACTGCTATCAGTCACGGAAGAATAGCGTTAGCATTAAAATAATTGAAATTTAATCTCCTTGATGGACCTCTGACCTAATAATCAACTGAGATTTAGGTTAGTGAGACTTTTATCACTATTCGCGGAAAATCGGTGTTAATTTTCCCATTTATATGAGGTCGTAGTTGTATGGCGTCAAATTAGGCTAAAAGTGGGAGAATAGGTGCGCTGTGTTTATAGGAGGTACGTACATACATGTCTACTATTATATACACAGAGCAGAAACTAATTATAAAAATGTAAATTTATTTTGCTATTTCACTGCTCCTTCAAATCAAATGAATTTATTTGCCTTTACGAGTAGTTCGGACTTTTTGTCTGTTTGTTTTATTTGTCGAGCGACACGCAAAAACTACTGAAACTTTTTGTTTGAAAGCTAATAGTTTGACTTAAACATTGGTATATAATATACAAGGTGTAACAGAAAGGGTATATCAACCCTGAAGGATGTGAATTTGCCCATTAAACTGAACAACTTTTCCTATTGAACATGGGTCGAAATACGAAAAGAAATTTTTTACCTCACATACAAAATGCGCTATCATCTGATTCAGTTTCTAATTTTCTATGGGATCAAAATTTATTTTTCGTATTAGACCTATGTTCTTTACGGAAAGTTGTTCAGTTTCATGAGCAGATTCACATCCTTCGGGGTTGATTTACTCTTTTTGTTAGACCCTATATACCATTGTTTTTACCTGAGATATAAAAAAAATTTCTCATTTCGTTTCGTTTTGTAAAATCATTTAAAATACGGACGAAGTCGCGGGCATAAGCTAGTACACACATAAAATCACGCCTCTTTCCCAGAGGTAGAGACCACAGTCCTCCACCTGCTACGATCTTGACATATTTAATTCCTTCGCTTCCTCTATTTTCAAGAGGTAGGTTTGTGTAATTCCTTAGCCCCATGTCAAAATTCGCAGGAATCCGAAACCAAGGAACTCTCAGCTAAGAGGCTGACAGACAGACAGAAGGACATTACGAAACTATAAGGGTTCCTTGTTGACTACCGAATCATTATACTATAAGTCGATCACGTGGTCACTTTAGTATGGAGTCCAATTTTTTTAACAGTATTTTTTTTAACGGTAAAGTTGCTTGCTTTCGTGAATAAAATCACTGGTATGGGCTTCAGCGCTTCGGGAGCCACTGAAAATACACTGTGAAGTATATTTTTTATAGTCTATTTTTATAGTCTACGGTTTTAGTTTACAGAAAAATCTTTTTACATCTTGTATAAGCCATAAATCTCCCCTAGGCATCATAAGTCTAGACACAAAACGTTTTATACAAAGAAACTGCTTCGTCTCTACAGTTTATTCCACCTTTTGTTCAAACCTAACTGCATCTGTGCGATTTCTGCACCACAACCGCAAAGCCTTAGCAAGCTTGTTCGTTCGTTTTGTTCGGGTAAAATTTTCTACCTATTGTGAGAATAATAGATAATGGTACATGCTGTGCTCAGGTGCGGATCCAGGATTTTGTGCCCTCTACCGAGCTCGAGCTTTCGAAAATAACCCTCCTTTGGGCCTAGCTGCAGTCGGGTAAAAACAACAGCTAAATCTTAATATAGAGGTTTAGGCTAGGAAAATGAAATTTTCCAGCTTACATTCCGGGTTTTGCACACCTCTGGTGGAAAACTATTCGTAGGCAGGTAAGTCTACCTACCTTCTACAGCGTGTAAAGGAAAGGTGTGATAAAACTAAAGCTGAACAACTTACCTCAAGTAACATAGGTCATAGAACAAAATCAATTTTTGACCTCCCATAGAAACTGCATCAGCACATTTCGTATGGGAGTTCAAATTTGGTTTTTCGTATTTCAACCTATATTCCTTTGGAAAAATTGTTCAGTTTCATGGACTGATTCACACTCTTCAGTATTATCACTCCTTCCCGTTACACATTGTATAGTCCACTTACCACCTGGTGGTACCTGTCCAAATACCTTGAAATCCAGAATTCCTTAGCTTTGATGGGAATTTCGTTATTAGAATTATGAAAGGCTTTACACTTCTCCAAACTTGGGCACAAGTATTTTCATTAAGCGCAATAGAATAGGTACCTAACATAAAATATTTACTTACGATTTATGAAGGTTCGTTTGGTTCAAGGAATATTACTTTAGGAGTTTAGGAGATTAGAGCTCCATAAACTGACAACAAATAAATATTAGGTCCAAAAGTAGAAAAGTGTTGTTAAGAAGAATTTACATTCGAGAATAAGTAAGTACTTTTATTCCACCTTTGGAAAACAAAGAAAATTTTTGACTAATAAAATCTAAGCCAAGTTCCCGCAACAGGCCACGCGCATGCCGTGCACTATTTACACGAACCGTTTCGACCCACTTTTGAACCCCCTGTAGCTCACTGCCTATTGCAAGTACAGAGATAAAACTGTACCTACATAATTATATACTAACACTGAAGCAATTTGCCAAATTTCAAAATAGCTAAGACCTACAAATCTGAAATTTGGCATCGGGGTAGTCGTTAGCATTAAAGTAAAGGAAAAATTTGGAAAATGGTCAAGTGCGAGTCAGACTAAAATTGATGTACCAAATATTAAAAAGGTAGTATTTCTAGAAGGTCAGACTTAGTCATGCATGAAAACAAGTACCTATGTTTTAACAAAACTATGAAAGTACAAACAACGTTGCGATAGTTAGTATAAATAAATATACCAAACTGAACAAAAAGTATTGAAATCCCACCAAAAACATAACTGTTAAAAAGGGAGCCAAGTTCCTATCGGCTAATTGTTTGCCTAAAAAAGGGTTGAAATCTGATCCAATGCCAAGTTTATATGCACTACCATACACCCAACTTAAAATATGGTATAGCTGTGAAAATACGCAGGTACGTTGAAAATAATATCTAAAATGAAATACTTTTGAATTTGAACTTGGCAGGTTCATTTAATTATATAAATAATAAATATAATCACACAATTAATCAAGTGTTACTTACAGCACAAAACCTGCCAAGTTCAAATTTAGAAGTATTTCATTTTAGATATTATTTTCAACGTACCTGCGTATTTTCACAGCTATACCTACCATATTTTAAGTTGGGTGTATGGTACGAGTAGTGCATCTAAACTTGGCATTGGATCGGATTTCAACCCTTTTTTAGGCAAACAATTAGCCGATAGGAACTTGGCCCCATTTTTAACAGTTTTGTTTTTGGAGGGATACATATCAGCTGAAAACGTGCTTCCTTGCTCAGTGAGAACTCAATAAGAAAAAAATTGTAATATTCAGACACAAGAAGTACCTACTTATTAAAATTTTAGTATATATTAAGTATCTATATCGATGGTCTAGAGGACAAACGTGCTAATTACAGACTCATCAACTTTTCAAGAGGACTGTTTTTATTCACTTAAAAGTTCTAGATACTATAACTTAAAATGGAACATAGGAATCGTGTATATACTGCCTATATTTGGTTAGGGTATTTAACTTTTTAATTATATATCATTAACTTGAACATCAAAATCCCAAGGGTTCTACAAAAAAATCAAAATAGTAAAAAAGGACACTACTTAGTATTTGTGTACATAAACTTTAATACATAATGTTCACTTAACACTTCCGTGTATTGTATATTAAGTTAGATTTTGTTGAAATTTAATGTCGTGTGATGCCGGCGTAGAATAGCATCACCCCGTTTTTTCCCCGTGGGTGTCGGAAGAGGCGACTAAGGCACTCGAGTCGAAGGTTTGATGTATTGCAATCTAAAGGCGATGGGCTGACAACCTGTCATTTCTGTGATACACAATTTCTGAGATGACCCACAACATTATCGGATGTGATGAAAACGACCTTAGATGCGTTCGGAATCAACGATAATATCGCTCACAGCGCTGTCAAAAGAACACCAAAGTGATTCGGGACGCTTTTGAGCGCGCTGTGAGCGATAAAATCGAAATTATCGTTGATTCGGAACGCAGCTCTTTTTGGTCGCTAACGCTCTGCCTACCCCGAAAGGGATAAAGACGTGATGGTAGGTATGTATGTATGATGTAGTATTAAATTTTCTTTATAAGCAAATCAATCAAACCTTAAATTGTAATTAATAATTCAATCAGAAGTTCAGTCATCATCTGACTCCAAGTCAGAACAATCGTTAATTATATTTTCTTCATCAATAGCAGGAATATAATTGTAATAATCAACGTAGTCCTGTGGGATCACTCCATCCTTCAACAGAGTCATCAAATCCTTCTTCTTAGCCTTTGAAATTGGTATCAGGGACGTGTGTGCTTTTTTTAATGGCTTGTATAAATGACAAATATACCTGCTCCCTTTTTCTTCTTTGTTTTAGATGCAGCAATATCAATTTCTTGGAAAGTCGGATCACTTAGTTTATATTTGTAAAATAGCGATCCTGGACACTCCTTTCTTACTTGTATCCATTTGATGTTCATCCACTTTACCAGGCCACTCAGAAAGTATTGCGAAAAATAGTTTTTATATATGGGAGACTGGCCGGTCAGAATCTTTTTCGAAAATATGATTACTTGTAAGTAAAAATATGTGTGTTCCATTTTCAAAATTTCCCTCCACATTTTTTGCGAGCCAATTCAAAGTATCGTGTCTTACTGAAAAATGGATCTGCGCCGGGAACATTTTAGAGCTATGATTTTTTACGATTTCAAGTGTCGCCTGAAACCGGATGAATCGTTCGATAGACTTCAAATGGCATTTATGGATGAAGGCCCCTCCAAGGCAACCGTGTATCGTTGGTATAACGAATTTAAGCGCGGTCGACCAACCTTGGGGGATGAAGAAAGAAGCGGTCGCCCTTTGACGGCTATTACGGAAGAAAACGTGCTAGCAGTGAAAAATTTAATCCAAGATAATAGGCGAATTACATATCAGGAGATTCAGCACATATTAAAGATTGGATCGGGAAGCGTTCACGAGATTCTACACGGGCATCTTCGCGTGAGGAGGATAGTATCGCGCTGGGTGCCGCACTACCTCACCGACGCTCAGAAGCAGGCCCGGGTGGAATGGTGCCGTGATATGCTGAACAAATTTGAAGCAGGCTCGTCTCGGCGTGTTTACGACATCGTAACAGGTGATGAGTCCTGGATTTATCAATACGATCCAGAAACCAAGCGCCAGTCGACAGTTTGGGTGTTTCAAAATGAACCAACGCCTACCAAAGTGAAGCGATCTCGAAGCGGGGGGAAGATTTTGATCGCCAGCTTTTTTAATTTGACTGGCCACTTGGCCTCAATTCCCTTACGAGATCAAAGAAGCATCAACGCCGAATGGTATACTACCAAATGTTTACCAGAAGTTTTTTCTGTTGTGAGCAACAAGCGACCAAACACAGGGCTCCGCGGACTACTGCTCCACCACGACAATGCGCCTGCACACACCGCGCTCAAAACGAGGGACTTCCTGGACAGCACACCAGTCAAACTCCTGGGTCACCCTCCTTACAGCCCTGATCTAGCACCGTGTGACTTCTTTTTATTTCCAAAAATAAAAAATCAGCTCAAGGGGATACAATTTTCGTCGCCGGAAGATGCGCTGGCTGCGTTCGAGCAGGCTGTAAACGAGGTGTCTACGGCGGACTGGAAAAAGTGTTTTGAAAACTGGTTCAGACGCATGAATCTTTGTATAGAGGCTGGTGGAGAGTACTTTGAAAAGATTTAATAAAAATATATGTACCTGTAGAACAATTTTTTTTAGTGTCGCAAATATTTCTGAGTGTCCCACGTACTGTTTAATTTTTTTTGTTTTTTACCGTGTTGCACTTCAATGACTTTTCCAAAGCTTTCGAATCATAGAAATCGGGGTACTATTTGCTGACGAGTGTTCAATAGTATTAAAACCACTTAAACCATTTGTCTACGGCATCTTGGAAATATTGACATCATTTAATATAATTGGGAATCTAAATTTACCAAAGTAGAAAATCGCAAAATACTTAGATTACTCTTAACAAAAAAAAAACTAAAAAACTTAAAATACTTAGATTATACTTAGATACTTAGATTTATTCGTTTGGCATTAAAATGTAAAAATATCAAAATTTTGTAATTAGCACGTTTGTCCTCTAGACCATCGATATGTATATATAAAAGAAGAAGGTGACTGACATATCAACGCACAGCCCAAACCGCTGGGTCTAGAGATTCCAAATTTGGCACGTAGGTTCCTTATGAGGCCTAGGGGTGCACTAAGAAAGGGTTTTACAAAATTTCACCCCTAAGGGGGTAAAATAGGGGATGAAAGTTTGAATGAAAGTTCGTCAGTTTTGAAGTTAGGAACTTCAAAATTTGTATTTAGGCTGACGACTAAAAACTAAGTTTTATGTGTCTCAGGGTTTTGAAAAATCTACACCCTAAGGGGTGAAAAGGGGGATGAAGTTTAAAATCCTTCATTTTCATAGTAAAATCCACAAAATTTATTGTTTAGGCATTAGGGTTGTAATTCTGTGGAACGTACATCACTGTTATTGGAATTCCACCCCAAATTCCACCCCTAAAAGAGGGAAATGGGGTGAAAAATTCTAAAAACCAATATGGGTATCGTTTTTATGGTTAATCGGGTCGCTTATTTCGAAAACTACAACAATTTTGAAATCCAGGAAATACCATCATCCCCTGGGGATGGGGTTGAGTTGTGATAGGGTTGAAATGTCTAAAAGTCAATATGGGTGTCGTTTGTATGGTTTATCGTGTCGCTGATTACGAAAACTACAATAACTTTGAAATCCAACGTGGTGGACGTGAAATACCATCATCCCCTGGGGATGGGGTTGGGGTGCGAAAGATGGCGTTAGAAGTAGGGATAGGGGAAGGGATATGGATAGAAATAGGGGTATGGGCAGGGTTGGGCGCAGGTATAGGGGTAGGGTCAGGGGCAGGGATAGGGAGAGGGAGAGGGGAAGGGGAGGGGGAGAGGGAGGGGGTAAGGGAGGGGTAGGGGAATAGTTAGGGGGAGGGCGAGAGAGAGGGGGGGAAAAGAGGGCGGGAGGGGAGAGGGAGGGAGAGGTGGAAGGGGGGTAGGGGGAGGGGAAGGAGGGAAAGGGAGGGAGGATGGGGTGAGGGTAAGGGGGAGGGGGGTGGGGGAGGGGAAGTGAGGGGGTTTGGGGAGGGGAAGGGGGAAAGGGAGGGGTATGGGGGGAGGGGGAAGGGGGAAAGGGAGGGGAAGGGGAAAGGGAGGAGGGAGGGGAGGGGGAGAGGGTGGGAAAGGGAGAGGGACGGGGAGAGGGGGAGAAAGGGAAAAGATGGAGAGGGACAGGGGGGGAGGGGGATGGAGGGGGAGAGGGAGAGTGCGACAGGGAGACTAAGAGGGAGGGCGAAGGGGGAGGGAGAAAGCGGGGGGTGAGGGATGGTGGGGAGAGGGAGAGGGAGGGAAAGAGGGAGAGGGAAAGGGAGGTGGGGAGGGAAAGGGAAGGGGAGAGTGAGGTGAAAGAGGGAGGGGCGAGGGAGAGGAATAGAGAGGGAGGGGGTAGGGAAGAGGGAGGAAGAGGGGGGATGTGGAGGTGGGGGGATAGAAAAGGATAGATAGGGAGGAATAGGGACTTTTTTTACTTTTATGAATACCTTCTAGCTACCCATTCACTCCCTTTATTGCCTTCTTTTTTAAGTTCGGCTGTAACGATTGACAATGAAAATTACACACTACTTACCTACCAGTTGACTAAAATCAAAATATAATTAAATTTTTAGTAACATAGCATTCAACTTGGATAAGTACAAATGCATCTTTTACGTAGGGATCAAGAAGGAAAAGCGTTCCGCAAAATATGTTTCAGTTAAGTTCGAGTTCTGTTTTTTTTATAAAATCTTCGCGGACGAAGTCGCGGGTAACAGCTAGTATGATATAAAATATTGCTCGTTTTAGTATATAGTAAGTATATGATAATGAAGCTACCTAATGCTGTATGGCTGGAGCAACATAAAATAAGTTTGCACCTCTCCATGCCTTTCTCATTTCAGTAATTAAACTGAAAACGCTGAACTTAGGTCTTGAATCAGTCTGAAACTGGCGTTCATTTTGCGGTCTTAATTAAGACTGTGAAACGGTCTTTTGTATAAAATAATGAATAGTTTCTGATTTTATACATTTACGTTTGTACAATATTTTCAATTTAAGCTTATAGCGATTATTTTCTCAGTATGTACGAACTTTAGCAGTGCAGCGATACCTATTATTAGGCTTTTCTAGATTCGTCAATTCATTAAGTTTGGCTTGCTATAAATAAGTCTTATTTACCCGAGAGTTTCTACATAACTCGGAGCGAATCAAAATTTCTTAAAACTACTCACGTGCTCCCCCCGCAAATATATTTTTTTAGTCCGTTACACCTGGGTACCGGGTACCGGAGTAACCCAAACCCACTTAAGCAACCTATCGAACAACCTATTGAAATATTGAAAAGATCTACCAGCCTGCTTAGCACGCTCCCCAAGAGAAAATATATCTCGGAGAAATGTCACTTTAATTGGGGAGTTATGTCATCTAATCTATCACTTCCAAGCGCGAAGAAATGTCAGTGGAGGAAAATGTTTAGCAAATTTACAAATTACGTTTTTGATATTTTAGCCAGAGATAGCTTTATACACTAATACATGTAGCCGTCCTTGTCTTTAAAAATGTGTCGCACTGCTCGGCTGTCAAAAAAACGTGACCATGCTTAAAGTCTTTAATCTATGGGCCTAGATAAACTGACAACTGGAGCGAGCTAAGTCGGCAGATACATGGACGCAGAATAAAGTAATAGTACGGTCAACCGCTTGTCGGTAGAAACTTTTTCAACTCTATTACCACGGCATAAGGTCCAAAAGCGTTTCTACTGATGTGCGGCCGTGTGTACTAAGTATCATACATAACGGACACTCCGCCTCCCTTGCAATCCACCCCGCACCCGCCCGCGCGATTCGCGTGGTGCTGCGGGTTATTTGCACTGAATATGCAGGCCTTAGCGCGCTTCCAATCCCAAATTTCAAATTTGCGCTCGTTGTATTTAGTGTCGGTATGTGACCTAGATCCAAGTTTTGTTTCTCAGATGCAAGTCCTAAACAACCTGGGTCTTACAAAAAAGTTAGACATCTGTTGAACACTTGATTAAAAAATGCGCACAAAATAACTGGCTATGTCAGTTGATGCGCAGAAGTCAAGTCATAAGAAAATAAGTCATTTTTGACTTCTGCGCATCAATGACATAGACATAGTTATTTGGTACGATTTTCTTTATCAAGTGTTCAACAGATGTCTAACTGTTTTGTAGTAAGATGGCCTTTGTTTACGGCATCCGGTAACCTTCATCCGGGATTTCGACTGGGGCTGGCTCGAAGTGCATTTGGCGAAAACTAGTGCAATCTACTCCAAAAATCTGTTGGTACTCGTACCACCGGTACCCAGGTGCGCGTGATTGTAGGTGCCTACCTACCCTCTAATGACGTTAGTAAAATTATGTGACTCCCCAAACAAAGTTGCGCCATGTGGGAAAAAACTATTAGGTAATACCTATCATAAGAATAGGATTTACTTAAATCTTTTCAAAATTTAGAATCCATCAAACTGTAGTTCGCCAAATTATAAATTCAAAAGCTATATAAATAAAAACTATAGACCTGAAAAGCAAGCAAAGCTTACACAGAAATTCTAGGAATTTTAAAATTAGGAGTTCTTGGATAAATGAGGTGATTTATCCCTGTCCTTTCCACAACGGACATTTTTAATTAAAATTCTGTTGCGGTCGGTGCGGTGCAGCAAAACTGTTAGAGTTCCTCTACTAGAAATATCTTACCTTTACGATAATAATTAATTATTTTCAGAGGCGAGAGAGCAAGATCAGTGTAGTCAGTCGCGTAGACATCAGCAGGTCTTTGGCGGCTCCGTAACTGTGACGCGAGGGTTTTTGAGGTCGGTCGTCGACCTTACAACCTGCATGGATACTGTGATAATCATCAGGTGTGACTTATCTCCCAAACGATTGTGATTAAAATTGCGATAGGAATGCTGGCTGAGATCTTGTAGAGAGAATGAATGAACAGAGAATGGGAATGCTGGAGGGAGAAGGCCTCAGGAAACGTTTCAAGATGTTCTGAATTACGGCCAGGTCTTAAGTACCTTAAACCGACGAGCATGTACCGCGTTGGTGATACTATTAGTAGAACAAAAGAGGATAATATCAAGATCGTAGCAGGTGGAAGTCTGTAGACTCTACACTCTGCCTACCCGGACGGCATGGCGCGATGAATGTTTGTATACAACTTATCTCCCAAACGATTGTGATTAAAATTGCGATAGGAATGCTGGCTGAGATCTTGTAGAGAGAATGAATGAACAGAGAATGGGAATGCTGGAGGGAGAAGGCCTCAGGAAACGTTTCAAGATGTTCTGAATTACGGCCAGGAGACGCATTTTTGAAGCGTTCGAAGTGAATCTTTAGTTCGCAGACGAAAACGAATCGTGTACGAATTTAATTTCTAATGCTCTCGATTTTACGCATTTTTGAATCATTCGAAAGCAATGTTGCCATTAAATTACAATCTTAAAAACAATTTTCTTTTCACGCAGAAAAAATAAAAACCGGAAAGCAATCACTCATTGATTTTAAAAACCGGTAATGAATTTCGAGGGAATGGAACGCAAATTAAAAAGTTGATATGTCAGTACAATGTCATGTGTGAAGGAAACGTCAATGTCGTTCTCATCACAGATTATACATACTTTCGAGTGGTAGAAATGCAAAACGAGTGGGTCGGACCACTCGTTGCAGAATTCACAGGTATGAATATTCAAAAATTGCGATTTTACGGATTCGTATACGAATCTTGCCAATTCGAATGCGAATCGAAGTTCGAACGCTTCAAAAATGCGTCTCCAGGTCTTAAGTACCTTAAACCGACGAGCATGTACCGCGTTGGTGATACTTAGTAGAACAAAAGAGGATAATATCAAGATCGTAGCAGGTGGAAGTCTGTAGACTCTACACTCTGCCTACCCGGACGGCATGGCGCGATGAATGTTTGTATACAACTAGGCATGGACCTTCACTAGGACCTTTTATAGGTTTAACTAAAAATATGTACATGATTATAAGTTTAACTATTTTGTTACCGTATATGGTGGTGTGATGGCGTATTATCTGTGGTCCCACCGCTATGCCCCACCGCTATGCCCCACTGGTAGGACATGCGCAGGACTCTACTGCCGATCCTTCGGTTTATGATTTACCTCCTCTCTGCAACCCATATTACCTATGATTTTATACTGTACACGTCCATGCCATCACGGAAGAGTAGGTGAGGTGGAGCTATTCCTATCCGATCCCACACCACACGGATTCCGAATATTCGCAATACGGAACCCTCTAAATCTCTCTTAAAAAGTTTCGATTAAACGCACTCTGTTATCTTACTGCAGAGTCTGCCTTGGCTCTACTTGTTTGATTTCTGTAATAAATTAAATCTAGGTTGTTCATCTTGCAGAATAATCCTGTGATTTCTTCTTAAGTGGGTACGTACAGTCACAAGCACGTCAGGCTTGAACAATGGATTTAGCACCGTTCTTACTTCAATAGCAGTAGCAATTTAAATCGCGCTGCCTGAAAAATTTCATAGGTGACGGTTTTCGTGGTGATGGTTTTTTAGTAGGTGACGAAGTAGGTAGGTAGACTTTCTTATGTTTGTGGAAAATAATAGGGAAACTCATGGTAAACTCGATTACAACCTGTTATTTGCATGACATTTTGAATTGCACCATACCAATAATGGATTCGATACAGAGACGGATTTAGAGGGACTTATGCGTACAAACAAGAAGTCATGCAATAATTAAGTAAGTAAGTAGGTATACAAGTTGTGTGATAAGCACAGCACTAGAAACACTACCCCATCACTACTACATTTTGACAGCTCTTTTGTCTATCGTTTTGGCTCTATACTTTATGGTAATTCTGTAACGTGCTGCGTATTTTATTAAAGAACATTTACTTGAAATCTAGTTTAATTCAGTAAAATATACATGGTGACAGCGCAGAACAAACCCACAAATAGTGAAAATGGAGGAGGAGATCCGACATCTACGCGAACAGCTAGTTCAACAGCAAAATGCCATCGCGAGGTTAGCCGAGCAATGCCGCCAAACGCCTCAGGGAATGGATGCAAACTTGTTGTCCCGCATCTTGCCAGGTATCTCCACACCACCTCCACAACCATTTAGTTTCGTGGGCAGCGAATGGACCGCATGGATAACACGCTTTGAGCAATATAGAGAAGCTACAAAACTGAAGCACATGCCGTCTGAAACCCAAGTAAATTCCTTTCTTTACCTGATGGGCAGCAAAGCCAATGATATTTTATCGTCTATGAAATTAGAAAAAGACGACTTGAAAAGTTACGATAAAGTTAAGGCGAAGTTCGACGCATACTACGTCACAAAGAAAACTAAAATGTACTCTAGAGCACAGTTCAACCAAAGAGTGCAAAGTGAGAATGAACTTGCAGACGATTTTGTCACAGATCTTCATAAACTGGCAAAAAAATGTGAGTATGGATCTCTAGAAGATGAGCTAATCCGAGACAGGATAGTGGCAGGTATGAAAAATGTTGAACTCTCAAAACAAATTCAAAACTGTGAAGAAGAACCTTCCCTAGAAAATGTCATAAACCGAGTTAGACATGCAGAAATGGTAGAAGCAAATATGGGATTACTCAACCCACAAGCCAGTAGCGCCCCCGAAGTACACTTTGTTCAAAAGAAGTACAAGAAACCTATAAAACAGGGCGAAGATGGTTGCAAGAAGTGCGGTAAAACCCCTAAGCATAAATTTTCTGAGTGCGAAGCAGCTAAATCTGTATGTAACAACTGTGGCTTGAGAGGTCATTGGATGGCAGTATGCAGGAAGCCTAAAACTAAAAATGAGGCAAGAAATACAAAATCAGTGCATGAAATAGAAAAAGAAGAAGAAATATTTTTTGGAAGTATAAAAAAGGAAGACAAAATAGAATCAGTCATGAACAAGAAAATTAGAGCAAGATTTGTAAATGTTTTGGTCAATAACCAGCTAGTAAAATTCAAAGTAGACACTGGCGCTTCTGAAACTGTAATGAGCCCTGAACTCTGTAAAATACTGGACTTACCAGAACCAACACCAGTAGAAGAAAATCTGTGGGGCCCGTGCAAAATGAGGTTACCAGGAAGAGGTGTCTCTAAGAATGTAAAAATGACATGGCAAGGCTGCACAAAAATGACTGATGTATACATACTAAAAAACCAAGACACTCCATTATTAGGTTTACCCGAATGTGATGCATTTGGTATCATAAATTGGCATAAAGAAACACAAATAATGCAAGTGATGAACGACCTAAAACCTGAAGAGGAATTCTCACAAATATTTCAAGGACTAGGCACCATGGAAGGTAAATACAATATCCAAATAAAAGAGGATGTTAAACCTTATGCTGTATCTGCCCCTCGCAACATTTCTATTCCATTGAGAGAAAAAGTTGAAAAAGCTGTAAGGGAACTTCAAGAAATGAATGTGATTGAACCTGTAACGCATGCAACAGAATGGTGCGCACCCATGGTACCAGTGGTTAGCAAGTCTAAAAACAAAGAAATTCCAGACAAAGTGAGAATAACTGTAGACTACACAGAGCTTAACAAGGCAGTCCTGAGGGAATTCCATCCACTACCTACAGTTGAAGAATGCCTTGCTCAATTAGGTCAGGCTAAAGTATTTTCTAAAATAGATGCCCTCAAAGGTTACTTTCAAGTAGAACTCACCGACACATGTAAAGATTTGACAACTTTCATAACCCCAGTTGGAAGATTCAGGTTCAATAGAATGCCAATGGGAATGAAAAGTTCCAGTGAAGTTTTCCAAAGGAAAATGGCCCAAATACTAAGTGGTCTAAAAGGATGTGTAAACCATGTTGATGATACATTGGTCTATGGAAAAACTATAGAGGAACATGACGCTAATCTAAGAGAGGTATTGAAAGCCCTTCAAAAAGCTGGAGTTACTCTGAACAAAGATAAATGTATATTCAGAACAAACACATGTACATTCCTTGGACACAAAGTTACAGAAAACGGAATTGAACCTGTAAAAAACAAAATTGAGGCCATAATCAATATGCCTATTCCAAAAGACATTACAGCACTAAGAAGCTTCCTGGGAGCCGTGAACCAATATTTAAAATTCATTAAAAACTTAGCAGAGATTACTAAACCTCTACGTGATCTCCTGAAAAAAGAATCTGATATGAAATGGGAAAGCCAGCACACTGAAGCATTCAACCATATTAAGAAACTACTGACATCAGCTCCACAACTGGCACACTACGACCCTAAACTATACACTAGAGTGACATCTGATGCCTCACAATACGGTATGGGAGGAATTTTGGAACAAAAACACCTGAAAGAAAAGAATGAGATATGGTTACCGGTCTACTTCTGGTCATCAGCATTTACTCCAACCCAAGAAAGATATGCAATGATTGAAAAAGAAGCACTAGCAATCACCGCAGCTTGTGAGAGATTCAGACTATACCTACTTGGCCTGCCAAGCTTTATAATAAGAACGGACCATAAGCCATTAATCTCTATATTTGGTTCTAAACCCATAGCAGACTTACCTCCAAGACTGCAAAGATTTAGGATGAGAATGACACCATACAACTATGAGATAATACATGTGCCTGGTAAATACATGTATACAGCAGACCTTCTGTCAAGGGCTCCACTGCCTGTTGCAAATACAGAAAAAGACACTGATATCTTGACAGAGAGTGTAGACAAGTTGACTGTAATGTCCATCTTCACTTCACTATCATCAAGCTTTTCTAACAGTCGCCTTAATGTAATAAAGAAAGCACAAGAAGAAGACAAAGAATGCAAAGAAGTATATAGATACATAAAAGAAGGATGGCCTAAAGAAAATATAGAAGAAGAAATAAAACCCTATCATGAGAAACAAATAAATCTAACTACAGAAAAAGGACTAATACTATATAACAACAGGATATTAATACCAAAGAAGTTACAGAAGGAAACATTGGAAAAACTTCACACCGGTCATGCAAACATTTCAAAAGCTAGAGACAGAGCAAAACTTGCAATATGGTGGCCAACTATTGACATGGACATGAAAACATGGATCGACAACTGTATAACATGCATCAAATCAGCTACACAACGCCCAGAACCACTAATCTCTGGAGACATTCCACGATATCCTTGGGAAATTATAGCAGCTGACTTATGCACCTACAAAGGAAAAGAATATCTAGTGGTTAGAGATATATTATCTAACTACCCAGAAGTTATTACCTTAAGTTCCACAACATCATCAGCGGTAATAACACATCTGAAAAATATCATGGCTAGACATGGCATTCCTAGAGTGCTACGCACCGATAATGGACCACAATTTGCATCTCAAATATTCAAGGATTTTTCAAAAAAATGGGAATTTGATCACATTACATCTAGCCCACATTTCCCACAAAGTAATGGAGCGGCTGAGATAGGTATCAAAATTATAAAAAAAATATTTGAAAACAATGAAGACCCACATCTTGGACTATTAATGTACAGAGCAACACCGACCCAACTTGGACTTGCACCATCGCAGATATTAATGTCAAGACAACTAAATACCACTATACCAACTTGTGACAAAAACCTAGAACCAAAAACCCCAAATCTAGAAGAATATAGAAACAAACTGATAAGAAGAAGAGAACAAGCCAAAAAGACTTTTGATTCAAGACACAGAGTGAAAGAACTACCTGAACTAATTACTGGAACTAAAGTATACTTACCTAAAGAGAAGATATGTGGCACAATTAAAGAAAAAAGAGAAGAACCAAGAAGCTATGACATAGAAACAGATGAAGGAACATTGATGAGAAGAAACAGAAAAATGCTAATAGGAATACCTACAGATGATTTGAAGACTAAGATCCAACCATCTCCATCATCATCTCCTTCCATTCCACTTACCTTGGAAGACATCCCTTCACTTTACATTCTCTCCAGCCCTTCTACAAACCCTTTTACACCATATGTACAAGAAGAACAAATGACTATTCCTACACAAGAAGAACAGGCAACCATTCCCACACAAGGAAGACGAGCAGCCACTCCTGCAGACGAAGAAGGACTATCTGCTACTCCTGATGTTCCCCCAAGAAGTCGCTATGGAAGACTATTGAAGAAAACAGCCAAGTGTTGTTATGATTGCAAATAACTTTGTTCCCATTATATCCTACTGTTTGCTTTTTAATATTTGTAAGTTAAATATTATAATTTTTATAAAGGGAGGATGTGTGATAAGCACAGCACTAGAAACACTACCCCATCACTACTACATTTAGACAGCTCGCTCTTTTGTCTATCGTTTTGGCTCTATACTTTATGGTAAAAGTCAATTAGGTTTTTTTTGTACGACTTAAAACGTAGTGCAATTTCGAAAATATACACGGACTATACAGGGTGTATGAATATTCTTGGATTTTTTTTTTCTAAAGGGTAAATGTTCTATCAATAAACTTACCCGAATGAAAATTGGTAAAAATAGTTACTTACGTATTTTTTGGAGCTCTAAATCTCACAAATAGACCGTCTAGATCCGGATCCGTCCCTTTACATCATACTTTAATCAGGTTAGTCAAACATTTTCGTAGAAGTTTCGTTTAGCTGGCCCTTGCTAACAGCCAATTTGCGCGGGTCATGGTGTCCATTAATTTGCTGACCCCTGACGTCATCCATCTGCCGTCAGGATAGGGCTCCGGTAAAGTTTATTTGTATACCTACAGAGCTTTTTTGTATGACCCATTGTGATAGCTCGTTTAGCTGGCTGGCCCTTGCTAATAGCCAATTTGAGCGGGTCATGGTGTCCATTAATTTGCTGACCCCTGATGTCATCCATCTGCCATCAGGATAGGTCGCCGGTAAGGCTTTTTTGTATGACCCGATTGTGAAAGCTAAATGCTACAACTTGCTCTGCGATTTGTTTGCAAATTTCCAAAAGTCGTCGAATAAAAGTTGTTGCATTTAACCTCCCCTCAATAAACCCCTAAGGTGCAAGCCAGACAGAACGGGCGCGGCGCACTTCGGGTGCGCCCGAGGCGCGCCTCGAGCGCCCCCGTGGTACACTTTTCGGCTGGACGACGCAATCGATGGCAGCGGACTGTGCTGTGCGGCGGCGTGCCGGCGGTCACGCCGGCGGTGCGCCGGTGGTGCACCGACAGTGCGCCTTAGGCATGCCGTCTCGTCGCCTGTTCAAATCACATGCATACAAAATGTAGGAGAACGACGCGGTGCAAGCCAGACAGAAGAGGTGCGCTGAAGGCGTGCCGTGCGGCGCACCTCTTCTGTCTGACCTGCGCCTTAAGGGATCGGGTCGGTTTACTATACATTCAGCTGGATATAAGTAAATTAGAAATCTTATACAGGGGTGTAAGGGACGGTATACCGAAAACTGAAAAGGTGTGCTCAGTCAACGAAACTGAACAACTTTCCCAAAGAAACATATGTTGGGAAATGAAAAAAAAAATTGACCTCTCCATATACCTAAACTGTTCGACCAGAGTGGGCAATTTGTATGGAGAGGTCAAATTTTTTTTTTCATTTCCCAACATATGTTTCTTTGGGAAAGTTGTTCAGTTTCGTTGATCAATCGGGAG
Source organism: Athrips mouffetella (assembly GCA_947532105.1). Classification (NCBI taxonomy): domain Eukaryota; kingdom Metazoa; phylum Arthropoda; class Insecta; order Lepidoptera; family Gelechiidae; genus Athrips; species Athrips mouffetella. The sequence continues at coordinate 19,004,260 of OX383965.1, read as the reverse complement.
ATTTTCCGAAAAATCCAAGCACGATGACAGTTGGTGCGCGGAAGAGGTTTAAGATCTGGTGGCTGATTCCAATATTATTAACAATATCTTGAGGATGAGGTCTAAGATTGGAGAGATCTCATCCACCAGATATCGTTGGCTTCGACCCTATTCAGAAGTACGCGCGAGTTTGCTGCGTTTTGTCGTACACTGCTTAATCGTTGCACGCTTGTCGGTAGAAACTTTTTCAACTCTATTACCAAGCCATAAGGTCCAAAAGTGTTTCTAACGATGTGCGGCCGTGTGTTCGAGAAATCGTGCCAAAAATCACCGCGAATTCGCCCCTTCTGAACAGTCTTAGCCTCGTAGAAAATGTGAAAATGTGAGTAGTCAAAGGTATCTCATGAGTAGTCTCTAAATGGGTTATTTCTCGTGTCCGGGTTATTTCTTGAGCCCTGAATAGTACGGACACGAGGAATTAAAATCATGATGAATTTTATTTTGTTTCGTAAAAATCACATCTAGTTACGTTACGCCATGCCATCTAGGTGAAAGTAAGTGTACCACGAGTCGGGAGATAGCGGTAAAATCTGCCAAGACAACATTGTTGCGGATAGTTCGTCATCACTTGACAGATGGCGGTAGCATTCAATAAGCCGCACATCAATGGGTGTAATGTATGGAACTTGCACTGTGGCTGTGCAGTAACTTTGTAGGATATAACAGTTCTGTTATATATATTTTCCCGCTTGAAGATTGAAATAATTTATACACATTTATTTATTTTCAAGTTTAAGTTTGTGTTATAGTTTTCCCGACACAACTAACACTGCACTTTCAATCAATGAATGTATGTAAGTATTTTATGTAAGTTATTTTTATGTTTATTAATGTAGATTATTGTTATATTTATTTTATTATTTCCTTTATATTTATTATTTTACCATTTTCTCAATTAGATTGCGCACTCGCACTTTTACAGGCGCTGACAGAATATCAGCGCTGTGGCACAGTAAAGAGATGGGCTGTGGCGTGCTTTGCCACTGCAGCATTATGCTGAGTTAGGGCCTTTTTGGGGGTGCGGCACACTCTATATCTAGATTTAGATTTAATGTGCATTTTACATTGTTAAATATTTGGTTGTGGATTTGGATTAAACAATTTATCTATCTATCTACATTCTTTTTATCAGCCCAATGGGTGCCCCGCACACAGTCAATCTTGATCGCGCTCGGGTAGAGATGCAGCTATAAAAAAGAAAGAGAAAGCTATAGGACCATAGATTAGGTAAATAAGACTATATCTTTCCTTCCTATGGCTGCATCTACCGGATCGCGATCAGATTGACAGTGTTTGAGCCCCAGATTAGTAAGTTTATGTACAGGTTTGAGCACCCAATGAACGATTCGCATGCCTGCTATAATAGTGCCTGCCAAGTGGAGACTAAATCTTCGCAAGAATAAATGTTGACTCCATACGAATTTTTAAAAACTTATCAGTCCAGTTTGAGAAAAATTATTTATTTTTGAACCGAATTTTGCACCTACAAAGGTGTAATTGTATTTAAAAAGAAACACCTGTAATATTGTATAAATGCTAATATTTATTTAACGTTACAAATCAGACCTTATTCTAAACTAGGAGATTACAATCGGCATTTATTTGACATAAGATGTATCTCTTATTGTTACTATTTAGAATTTAAAAATAAAAATTGAGGCAAGCTTACAGAACGAATTTTACCTATGCCTTTTGTTTCCTTTTTCGCAAAAATTTGGCAGATGCAGCATGTATAATATCTATATGAAATAAAGACAATATCCACATAATCAAATTTATAACCTGACAAATTTCAACGACGAAGAATTGGATTGAAAGAGTTGACGCAAAGGGAGCAAAAGTAGACTTGGCCCATTTTAACAGGTATTCTAATATTTAAATCAGTATAACATAACACAAATAACATTCAACTAACACTTAGTAGTTAAACCACAGTCTAAATAAAATAGCTTAATTAGAATGACAGCAGGAAAAACTATGCGTGAGAGCAGCCGGCTTAGCACGCTCCAGTTGTCAGTTTATCTAGGCCCATAGATTAAAAGCATGGTCACGTTTTTTTGACATCCGAGCAGTGCGACACATTTTGAAAGACAAGGACGACTACATGTATTAGTGTATAAAGCTATCTCAGTCTAAAATACCGAAAACGTAATTTGTGAATTTGCTAAACATTTATCTTCCACTGACATTTCTTCGCGCTTGGAGGTGATAGATTAAAGCCCGCGTCACACAGAGGCGGTAGCGGAAGCGTTCCGGGGCCGGTATTTTTTGTAAAGTATGAGTTCTTATGCACCGTGTCACATTGAAAAGCGGTCGCGGCGTGGTATTTTGTTCCCGCCAAACCGCCCCGGACCGCTTTCGCAATCATACCGCCTCTGTGTGACTTGAGCTTAAATGACATAATTCCTCAATTAAAGTGACATTTCTCCGAGATATATTTTCTCTCGGAGAGCGTGCTAAGCAGGCAGGTCGCGTCGGATCAATACGTGTCTCTGTCGCTCCAATGTGTGGCGCATCGCTCCGTCCTGCTCTCACACTGTTGTCATTCTAAACAAGTTACATTACTTCGACTGTACGAAGCTAATATCAAATAAAGAATTTTTTATTTGGAACTAGGTATTTACAACCTATAAACTAAATTCATTATGATAATTTTTACATAGCAGGTGCCTTATATAACATTTGTTTATTATAGGTCGGTAAGCCAAAGCCAAACAATTGGCGAATCGCAAACCGAGGTGCAGATTAGATAATAGTAACCTAACGTTTACGAGGCTATTTTTAGACTTGGCTAGGCAAGTTGTATTATATTGCTTAGAATACAAAACTGAACAACTTTTCCAATAAGTCAGTCATGATCATGATAGAAACCTTCAAGAAAAATGAAAAAAAAAACAGCATCTCTATACAATATTGTAAACTGATTGTGGAGGTCGAAAGTTTTATTCACTGAAAATATGTTCAAGTACGTTGACAGATGATCAAGCTCTTTCAGTTTTCGAAAATCTGTCCGATTTTTTTTCGCATTTCGCCTTATATTCCTTGGGAAATTGTTCAGTTTCGTGGACATAATCTTATAGTTTGCTTTTAACACCCATTTTACCAGTTACTCGAGGTTTTATACTATAATCCATTTTTTTCGTTTATTCCAACGCTTACCATTCTATTTTGCAGCCATGACACTAAAACCAGAGTACATTAGACGGAAAGAATAACATTGTTTCACAAACTTGTTTCTTCTGTCAGGTTTAGCCGATTGCTTTTAACATAGCTGCAAAATGTGTTGGTGAGCGTTGCAATAAACGAATAAAATTTATCATAAAATTATTTCGCTGCAAACTTAGTAGAAATAATCAGTCTAAAGCAAGCTTGTCATCGACAAAAACAAATGAGCCATAAACCCTATAGTAAGGGTGATGAAGGACAAATTTCTATATGATTTGCTCATGTCTGCCTCTTTGACTGATGATAAGGAGCATCCTCTAGAAGATACAAAAAATATTGGCGGAAATCCACACCCCTGCGTTTTTGAGGAATTAAGTTTTAACTATTTTGAAATTTGACAATGAAACGTACACCTGGCAGACTAAGACTATATGATTAAATACAATGTATAAAACCCCAGAAAAATGGTCTGCCACCATAATAGCCCTGCGTCGTAAAGTTACAGCGCTACAAAATGCAAAAATTCACCTCATTGTCCCGTGATAATGCAGACCCCTGCATGTCTGCCTCTTCGATTTTCTACATCTTCAGAAGTATTTTAAACAGGAGCCACAAAGTCAGACAAAAAAAACATTGTTTAGTATCTTTTTTTTTTTTTTTGCTTTAACTCAAAAACGCAGCGACGCACAGTAAAACTTGTAAGGACCAAATCGATTCGTATTGAGCGGATCTATCATCCCTATTAATATGAATCATGAGCAAATCATATACCCAAATTGCAGCCAGCACCCTAACTACTACACATTTAACATACAAGGTGTTAGGTCAGTAACGTAAAACCTCTCGGGTGGTGGCTGGACATGAAACTGAACAAAATAGTTCTACGACTTTTGGAAATTTACAAAAATAAATTTGCTGCTGACCGAGCCAATTTGTACGAAAAAGCAAAATTTTTTTTTGGAATTACCAAAAGTCGTTAAACAAAAGTTGTTCAGTTTCATGTCCAGAGCTACCACCCGAGAGGTTTTGCGTTATTTACCTAACACCCTGTATATTGACAGTATTTATCGACTTCAGTAATGCAACTTGCGCTTACAAAAAGGCCCATACCTTACTGCTAAGTGGGAAAGAGAGCGTGCAATATCGCTGTACCGTTCCGGTGATTTACGAGTTACGACCGAGATTGCAGCGAAATAATTCTTGTAGTAATATCTGCCATTCTTAGGTCAGGAGCGAATGTATAAAAAAATATTGTGAAAAAAAACTGACTAGACTACAACAAATATTTGGCATCTAATTGACTGATTTTAAGAAAAGCTATCTAAGATCTAAAAAATTATAGTCTTGTAAATTATAATGTTGGTAATTTTTATGTTCCTTGTATGTATGAAAAGCCTACATATTTCTGCTTTGTATGCGTGATTTGCTGTCCCAAGTATTCCCCAGCATAAAGAATTGTATATGACACTTCCCAGTCCTTGTGTCCTTTATGCGGGTACATACGAAGTGTTTTTCCAATGCACTGAGAGTTTAGTTACAACTATTTACCCACACACACAGCAGTGAGCAAGCAGTGTATTGGGAAAACGCTCGCCGTTCGGCCATTAAAGCCAGGCAAAACGGAACCCTTATGGTGCGACTTCGTCTAACTGTCGGTCTGTCTGTCACATCTGTAAATCTCAGCAACCACTCAATTGACTTGAAATTTGGAATAGTTTTAGAATATGATTTCCCAATTTGATTAAAAATTAAGGAATTAAAAAAACTATTATTATTATTGTAAAGGGGCTCAAATAGGGAGGGGGGGGGGGGTAAATTTTAAATTGTCGTTACTAGGTCGAGTGGGGTATCTGTTTTTTTTAGTCATCTGCAAAAAAACCTTTACAAATAAATTTATTTTTGCGGTCCTAAAAATGAACTTTATTGCTTATAAAAATACTTTGTATGGTTTTTCATACATATCAAGTAACACTACATAACGTTAATTTGAAGACAATAACATGGTGGCAATAAAACAGAAAAAAAAATTACCTCTGAACAAAAAAAATCGAGACAATAGACCTTTAATGGTCATTCTCATACCAAATCTATGCTTTAGCTTTAAGGGGTCCCTGGAACTGTAATTTCCTATACAAACAAACTTTTGCAATAACTTCTAAACTACAAAACACATTATGACAAAATTTTGTACATAGAACTTGAAAATATGTATCAGCCTCAAAATAGGTTTATAATTGAAAAAAAGTAATCAATACAAAAATAGAGCGAGTTTAAAATATGTATGTGTAAAATAGTATAAGCTCCCTGTATTTCTATATTTATTACTTTTTTCAATTAAAAACCTATTTTAAACCTTGCAACATACTTATTTTTGTCATAATGTGTTTTGTACTTTAGAAATTATCGCTAAAGTTATATTATATGAGAAATCACAGTTCCAGGAGACCCTTAACTAAAATTAATAATAAATTAAAACTACTTACAAAGTACCTTAACAATGTTACAAAATATGTGATAAAAATACAGATAAAAGCATACTTGTAAGTAAAAAAAAGTGATTCGTCTTAGCAAACAAAAAGTTATTAAAAATGTCTTTAAGAATAACTAGCCAGTCTTGTGTTGTGACACCTTAACCAAATAACAATCCATACTAAGCGTTTGTTTCAAGTTCGTATGTACAGAATCAGCTTTACGTTCGTAGTGTTCGCTAAAAAAATTGCTATAACAGTAGATTACCCACCAAGCGAAAAAAAAAAATTAAATCCAAGGACAAGTTCGATTCTTAGAGCAGTGAAGAATTCTAGAATAGAATCCTGAATCAGGAATACAAGGCCAGAGATTTTTTTAAGTGTTACACGAACATTGACTGCGAGAAAATAATACACAGAAACGATATCTTTCTTCGACTCTATGCTAAAGTGGTCATGTGATCGACTCATTTTGTATGGGAAGTAATTTTTTTTTCTCGAGTAATTTTTTTTTCGGGAAAGTTTCATGAGTAAAATAACCAGATTTCTGGAGAAACCCCATTGAAAATTCGCAGTGGGTTAGTTTCAAGTGATTTGGAAATCTGGATGGCAATAAAGTCTTAACTAAGACAGCCTTCTATTTCAAAATTATGATTGCGTTCTGACATCATAGGGCTTGACAGAATTACCTTGGAACATTTTGATTCTTCTGTATATTTTTGTATATTTTTGTTCGTTTCCGTTCGTATATTCTCGTCTATACCTACCTAATAATAAAGATAAAGGTGGAACAGACGCTTAGTACATTCAACTCTTATTCAAAAATATTCAATTCTGAAAACATTTTAGAAATTTACTTTTGCCTAAAACGTCTGACGTATTTAAGAGCAGACGACTTGAGAATACCTAATCCAAGTCAAAGAGAAGCATAGGTTACAGCATTTCGTTCGAATTGAAATTTGCAATCGGTAGTTAAATAGAATCTCGTCCACTATAATCAATATTATAATTTACATACGCTCACATTTATGATCCGGTACACATCCATTTTCGAAGTTGTCTCCATTCCTGTAAACCAAAAAAATAATAATAAGAGATATTAAGTAATTGGCGTCATATCAAATCAGTTTATTTCCAGTTAAGAAATCAAGAAAAGGCAATAGATGTTGCCAAGTTATGGGAAAAAATGTAGTCTTTAAGCTCAAACATCGACAAACTTTGATTAAAATTTCGCATGCGTTTTCACTGAGGTGGAGCAGTAGTGGAGCTGTTTGGAGATATGTAAAATTTTTGACCAAAACGAGATATAAATAATAAATAAATAAAATCTTTATTTCCAAACAACAAGATTAAATAGCTAGATGTACACAATAAAAACAGTAGTTTGCCTTAAGATAATACATAATAGTTTTGCCAGCTAACATCTAAGCTAGGAAGAACCTGTGTTATAGATGTTAGTCATCCGAAAAATGTTAATTAGGCTTTAAGAGGATATGTCTGAAAATATTTAACGCTCAATGGGCGGAGTGTTCTCGCCCGACCCCCCCGCTCCCCGCTCCCCGCACACAACACACGCACTGAGCACCCCCGCACGCCGCACGCGGCACGCTGGCTGGAGTTGCGTTATATAAAATCTTTTTAAATAGAAACATTTAGCTTATTGTTATAAATAGTTTATTTAGATGCCGAATAGTATGATTAAGGGTTTTATAATCACCTAAAGTCGAAATTATGCAGTAAAATAAATTTTGTATTTTTTTACGACTCATTTTACAGTTAAACTAAAAAAGTCTATAAAAACGAAACGAAAAATCTGAATTGATTACAGTCGATAGAAGTTTATGTAAAAAATTAAAGAAAAATAAAAAGACCTCTCGAAGTAACACTGTTTACTAAAAAAAACAATTTACGCTCTTATATTTAACTATACCTACTTTCAGTATAGGTAAGCAGACACTAGTACATATATGGTATTCTGTGACGCAGATGAACGAAGCTAACAAAAGCCGCGCGTTTTTAGGGTTCCGATACCAAAATGGTAAAAAAAAGGAACCCTTATGGTGCCGCTCTGTCTGTCTGTCTGTCCGTCTGTCTGTCACACCTCTATATCTCAGCAACCACTTATGCTAATCATATCAGCCGAAATACGTCCACTACTGGACATAGGCCTCCCCTAAAGAACTCCATGACGACCGGTCCTGCGCTGCTCGCATCCAGCGGCTTCCCGCGACCTTGACCAAATCGTCGGTCCACCTTGTGGGGGGCCTGCCAACGCTTCGTCTTCCGGTACGTGGTCGCCACTCTAGAACCCTCACGCCCCATCGGCCATCGGTTCTTCTTGCGATGTGCCCTGCCCACTGCCACTTCAGTTTAGCGATTCTCAGGGCTATGTCCGTTACTTTAGTTCTTCTGCGGATCTCCTCATTTCTGATTCGATCGCGCAGAGAGACTCCGAGCATAGCCCTTTCCATAGTCCTTTGGGTGACTTTGAGCTTTCTGATAAGGCCCATCGTGAGCGGCCACGTCTCGGTGCCATATGTCATCACTGGCAACACACACTGGTCAAAGACTTTCGTCTTGAGACACTGCGGTATTTTGGACGTGAAGATATTGCGGAGCTTCCCGAACGCTGCCCATCCGAGTCGGATTCGACGAGTAACCTCTTTCTCTAAGTTGGATTTACCCAGCTGGACTGTTTGTCCCAGGTATACGTACTCATCAACAACTTCGAGCGTAGAGTCTCCAACTTTGAGTGGAGTGGGTACAACAAGGGCGTTAGACATAATTTTCGTCTTATCCATGTTCATTTTAAGACCCACTTGTTGTAAAACTCTACTGTGGTTATTGATCATCGTGCCGAGATCTTCCAGGGTCTCAGCCATTACGACAATATCGTCGGCAAATCGAAGGTGGGTCATGTACTCGCCATTGATGTTGATGCCAAGTCCTTTCCAGTCCAGGAGTTTGAAGACGTCTTCCAATGCAGCGGTGAACAGTTTAGAAGATATGACGTCCCCCTGTCTCACTCCTCGCTGCAATTAGATAGGTTTCGAGTCCTGGTCCTGAAGACGAACTGACAGAGTGGCGTTTTTGTACAGATCCTTCAACACTTCAATGTACCGACAGTCGACTTGGCACCTCTGGAGAGATCGTAGCACGGCCCACGTCTAGATCGAATCGAAGGCCTTCTCATAGTCCACAAACGCCAGGCAAAGTGGCTGTTTATACTCTTCGGTCTTCTGTATAACTTGCCGTATCGTATGTATGTGGTCTATGGTACTGAAGCCTTTACGAAAACCGGCTTGTTCGGGAGGCTGGAAGTCGTCGAGCCTGCGCGCGAGACGGTTCGTAATGACTCTCGAGAACAGCTTATAGACATGGCTCAGAAGTGAGATGGGTCTGTAATTCTTCAGCAGGGTCTTATCACCCTTTTTGAAGAAGAGTACCACCACACTTCTGTGCCATGCCTGTGGCGTTTTCCCTTCGAGTATGACAGAATTAAACAGCTTCTGAAGAGCTTTAAGCACTGGCCTTCCGCCTGCTTTCAGAAGCTCAGCCGTAATTCCATCGTGCCCGGGTGCCTTGTTGTTTCTAAGCTGTCTGAGAGCCATTCTAATCTCGTACAAGCTGACGTCCGTCCCAGTGTAACCTGCTCAATTCTTCTTCGAGTTCTGCAACCTTCTCGTCGGTCCGCAATGTGCGCGTGTTATAAGTTGCCAGGGCCAGAGGTCGTCGTTGTTGGTAGCTCGACATCTGCCGGGAATTCTTCGCACCCCCTGCCCCACCGTTACCATGGCCGCTACCGGAGCCAGGAATAGCGGGGCCGTCGGGGACTAGGGGCCGGAGACTATTATTGTGATTCATGTTGATTCTTAGGGGGTTTTACCATAGTCGCCACGCTTGGCAGACGGGTTGGCGCCCACAGTAAGATGAAATAATACACAGAAGGACGCTGCTGCCCATCCTCTGGATTTCATTTCATAGTCGCCTCTTACGACACCCACGGGAAGAGATGCGTCGGTACTATTCTTTTTAGGCCGGCACCGCACAGCTTACCACTTATGCTATCGACCTGAAATTTGGAATAGTTTTAGAATATAGTTGCCCAACTTTATTGCACATGAAAAAATTTTGAAAAAGTATGATTATTAAAGGGGGCCAAAATGGGGGGGCCCAAATTTCAAATTATCGCTACTAGGTTGAGTGGGGTATCATATGAAAGGGCTTTACTTGTACATTTTAAAATATATTTTGGTATTTTTTTAAGTTACTTAGTTTTCAAGTTATGATGAAAAATGTCAAAATAAATACCACTTCCCCCCCTTATCTCTGAAGTTTGAGTAAGGAAAAGTCTGAATTAATTACAGTTGACAGAAGTTCATGTAAACTTTACAGCAAAAATAAAACGATCTTTCTAAGTTGCACAGTTTTTTAGAAATCTGCAAAAAACCTTTACAAACAAATTTAGTTTTGCGGTCCTGAAAATGGACTTTATCGCTTCCAAAAATACTATAGGTATATCGGAACCCTCGGCGCGCGAGTCCAACTCGCACTTGACTGGTTTTTTCGTATGTCCCTACATTCCGTCCGCCAGGTCTGTCAGTAATAGCGACTCCATTACTCTGTTCGATCAATGGATACGTACTTTTGTAGAATTCTAGTTTTTGCTGGAAAAATGCTGGAAGTACCATAGTCACCTCGCTTGTTAGCGTTTTACGACTGGCACCATGGACCGCGGTTGTAGGTGACCGCAGTAAGTAAGATGTAAGATACAAAAGAGGATGCTGCTGCCCATACTCCAGTTTATAACCCTTAGTCGCCTCTTACGACACCCACGGGTATGTATAGGTTGGTATTATTCTTTGCCGGCACTACACGGGACAGGTATTATTATTAGTAGTATTAGCAAGTAGTATGTACAATAAAATATGTAATCAGGTTGGTATTTACTTTGATCACAAATAAAAATTCTCATCTAGGGCTACAATGACAATCTCTCAAAAATAATTATAAAATATATTTTTTGATGAAATAGTTTTTATTGCGCGTGAAAGGTTGGATTTGGGAACAACGAATACAGGTCTGTCGTCGACAGAAGGTCACGGGCAACTGATCGGTGAAAGAAAGGAATAAAATAATTACTTCCGCAACGTATTAGACTGCGACAGATGTAGTGCGCGTGCACCAAAACTAAATGACGTAAGCGCCCGATATAAAATATCGACTTTTTGTAAAAACTAAGAAATAAAATAAAATTTTAGCTTTAGTCAACCCTAGCAACTACGAATACCTTTCTTTATACTTAATTTCAATACTTAAAACACCTCAGATCAGAGGCGGCTCGTCCTAAAGAGCACTGGGTGCAGTGCACTCCCTCTTTCACAAAACTCAAACTTAGGATGTATTTAACCTACCTAGTTAAGTTACATACGATTACATACCTATTTTCATAACCCTATACGTTATATACACAGGTTGTATACATTTATAATAGCCTAAAAAATTATTACGCAACAAATACGTAGTCAAGTTGTACCAAGTGGATCGCCAGCGATTCCGCTCCTATGAAGAAATCTTCAGTACAATTCCTTATACAGAATTCAATGAGTGTGAAAGAGAAACATCAACACACTCGAGCGCGTGAAACAAAAGATTTTCTATGAGAAATTAGCCTAATCAGGAGCGCTGCTCAAGGCTACGTTGCCAGATCGCGATGCCATGCAGAGCGCTGTTGCCGATCATACGTAAACAAACTTTTCGTATACAGCTCTCAGTTACTGTTCGCAATTTTGCTTGAAAATTTTGAAATAATTGTTTTTAATAGTGTACGTGCTTAATTACTGTAAAAATGGACGAATACAGTGTCGTTTACATAAAAAAATGCGAAAAAGACTTTACAAATACGACTTGAACTCAATGAAAAGGGGCCGCCACAAACTGAAATCACGCTAGTTCAAAAATGTAGTACAAAAATTCACTTTTAATCGTGTTTTCAAACCAGAACAATATTTAAAAACACCTTGGATGTGCGGTTATAATTAAATTGTTTTGTTTCCCGTGTCTGGTATTTGGAGCTGGCGCTGGCGCGCATAATATGTAGGTAACAATAAAGCCATAAAAATATTTCATCATTAAATGGTAGGTAAGTAAATTTATTTAAGTATTAAATTTTTTTGTGAATGGAAACGTTGGAAGGGGAAGGCCTCGGTGAACGTACCAGGAACAAATTCAGGACGTTCTGAATAAAGGCCAGGTTAAAAGTACCCTAAACCGACGAGCATGTATGAAAGGATTGACGAAGGTTCAGGAAGCAAGGGAAGTATGTCAAGATCGTAGCAGGTGGAGAACTGTGGTCTCTGCCTACCCCGACGGGAACAAGGCGTGATGTTATGTATGTATGTATTTTTTTGTGCACACCCATTAAAAAATGTCACGAGCCGCCTCTGCCTCAGATTACACAAAAAGAGAAAGAAACGAAAATTGAAGAGGCAACTTTGGATTTTAATTTTGTGTAGTCGATTTTCAGTAATCATGTTTTGGTCTTAGTGATGCCCTCATATGAATGGTCAAGAAACACATACCTGAAAATCACGGCAAGAAACTGAGTAAATAAAAAGATATTTGTCTCTAAAATACCCAAAAAAAATGTACATATCGTCTTAAGACAATCAGCGGAGCGGTGCTGAAAACGATATCAAGAGTGCGAGAGTGTTTGCGTGTTTAATACTGTGTGAAGAATGTGTGTTGATTGTGTGTAAATTGTGTGTGTTGTGTGTATGAGACTGCAGGTGAGAAATAAACCGTGCGTGCAAGTGTGAGAATGGTATGAAGGGGGAAGTTATACAATTCGGGTTAACAATTTTTCAGTTTCGTCATACGTCAAGGTCATTAACCAATTTTGTAGTTTGCTTTTAACCTCAAATTTGTTAAATGGGTATATATTAAGTTTTTTATTGGCTACATTGTATAGCATACTGCTTAAAGCTGAAAGTTGACGTCCGGCAAAGGCGGTACGGAATGTGACACAGCTGACAGGAAAGCCTATTCTTCTAGATGAGCAAGTCTCATTCAGAGGGAAATGTCCATGTCTATGCAATACAGCTCGAAGTATGAAAAGTTGTCGTACTGTAAGTATTTGGGCTTCCGAATATAATTTGCTGGTAGAGTGATCCCGTTTTTTAGACAGCATTACTTTAATAACTGCTCTTTGGGCTCTTTCGAGGCCCAGAAGATACGTCTTGTGGGAACCACCCCAGATGGAAATTGCGTAGGACAGAATAGATTGGCACAAGCCAAGATAGACCATGTGTAAAGTGTCTGGGTCAGCGGACGTTCTCAGATTCTTGAATAGATAGATCAACCTTCTAGTACGTGTGCAGAGTAAGTCGATATGAGAGTGCCAGTTTAGTTGATAATCCAAGAGGATTCCTAGGTATCTCACGTTTTCTACCATCTCCAAGGTAAAACAGTTACAATTTTGTGAGTCGACACTGCACTGATGGGCGACGATATGACTGGATTCTATTGGTGGTTGGGGATTTCGCGACATGGAGAATCTAACCAGTTTACTTTTTTCTAGGTTGAGCGTAAGCAAATTCTCTGAAAGCCACATCATTACTTGGCGCAAGGCAAGCTCTGCCATCTGCTTAGCAGTATTCCAGTCCTTACCACAGACCAGCAGCGCAGTGTCGTCAGCGTATGTAAAAACTTCACAGTTTTGAAGTGGCAAGAGACATAACCCATTGATGTATATCTTAAAGAGGGTAGGGCCGAGAATACTTCCTTGCGGCACACCATAAGTTATTTTTTCTTCTGCACTAACAAAGGAATTGATTTTGACACGTTGGGTTCTATTCGACAGGTAATCCTGAAACAGTTTTAAGGGATCCCCGCGTATTCCTAATTGTTCTAGCTTCATCAAGAGATTAGGAATGGATACAGTATCGAAGGCTTTAGATAGGTCCAGGAAGACGCCATAGCATTTTAATTTACTGTCAAATTTATTAGTAAATGACATAGTAAGGTCACCTATGGTATCCTCCGTGGAAACACCCGCTCTAAAGCCATATTGATTTTTTGCGATTAAATTGTATCTATCCAGGAACTTAACCAATGCTTTATTTAAGATGCGTTCAAAAATTTTTGAAACAGCATTTAAAATGGAGATTGGCCGATAATTTGAAACATCATGTCTGTCTCCCTTTTTATAAATTGGATGGATAAGCGCTCTTTTGAGAGCAGTTGGAAATTTTCCAAGGGATATACATAGATTAAATATGTGTGTGATGGATGGCACCAAAGCGGTTCGCGAGGATTTGATTACTCTAGGCAGTATATCATCCCAACCAGTAGCGCAGTCGGAATAATACTTAATAGCCTTAATAGCCTTATAATACTTAATACCTAATACAACTAGAGAGTGCATGCGAATGGTAAACCGTCCCTGGCCACAGATTAACTTTCCTTAGATCTTGCCGCGTCAATGGGCCTACATCTCTTTTTAGCGTACTGCTAGAAACATACAGGGAGCTCCCTCCAGAATTCCAGCCTTTGCTGGAACAATGTGTAGGGGAAGTACCATAGTCACCACGGTTGTTAGCGTCACTACGCTTGTTAGCGTTACGGCTGGCACCATGGACCGCGATTGTTGGTGACCGCAGTATATAAGAGCGACGATACACAGAAGGACGCTGCTACCCATCTTCCGGTTCATAACCCCTTAGTCGCCTCTTACGACACCCACGGGTAGAGAAGGGTTGGTGCTATTCTTTGCAGGTACCACACGGGTCGGTATGATTAGTATAGCTATTTACGTCTTCTGTGACCACGTTTTGCACATGTCTGTTCCGTTTCCGTAGAAATTAATAAGTTGATGAATGAGTTCATCTTTATGAAGCCATCTTTAAGCAAATGGTTTTCAAATGTAGTTGAGGCATTTGATCATAGGTGTCTGGTTGAGAACTATGAAATAAGCCACTGACGATAATAACACAAGATTATTTTAATCCAAACTCATAGACCAAATATCTACCCCAGTCAAGGCTCGAACTCGCTTCACTTAACTTGCACTTCAGCCGCCGTTTAAGATAGAACTAAACTTAAGTATAGGTACTTACTTGAATTCACTGGAGATTCCCAATATCTTCTTCGAACAACCTCTTCCCTCCCTCCAAAACCTTATTCTCATCCTTTCCGTATTTTTGCACATATTCCTCTAAACGTATCAACCATTGAGCCCAATGCTCCCTGAGTTTATCGGTCGTGAGGTGGTAGTAATCTGCTTTGGAGCCGTCAGTATAAGCTATGACTAATAATGCGTCGCGGACGTTGAAATGTTTGTAGTTTAGATCGTTGCAAACGGCCCCGAAGTAGGCGGCGAGTTGTACTGGATTGTCGTAAGTCAATGCCAAGGATTTGCGCGGCTTGTCCGATTTCTTCCACTCGATCAGGCACGGTTTTTCCCTGGAAACATAAGTAGGGTTTTCCGTAAGGGAACAATACTTTTAACATAAGGTAACTTTTTTATGCAAAAGAGGTTAGCAGTTGATCCCGATCTGGTGGTAAGTGACGATGGCGTCGAAGATGTAGTATGCTTACATATTCAACGTGTTAATGGAATAAGCGAAACCCTCACACACCCCAACTGATTTTTATTAAAAAAAATCTTGAAAAAAGCTTTTTTTTATCTAGATATTGTTACTTTAAAGTTTCATGATTGTTCTAGTTTCATCGTTGTTCTAATCCGCGCACGCCACGGCCGCTTCCCTCCCCTACTCGCTCATTAACCGCGCGGCGCCCGGCCGCCAGCGCGCGTATCCACAGAAATATTTAGAATAGAAGCGGCAAGAATTTAAATAATAAAAAAAAAATTACCCCTATCTAAAACCCGTGAAATTGATTCTACTCTCGATTCTGAACAAACTATTTTCTCAGTTTCGCTTATTCCGTTAACAGGTTGTATAGTGCCTGTTCGCTTTGGCCTGTATGAGGTATTTAAGAATCCCCCCGCGAGATTTATGAAAAAATATCCTACATAACTAACATTGTACTCTGATGCATCGCTCGGCTATTCTTTCTATTATCTCTATCTTTTTATTTAAGTTGTTATATATTTTTTCATTTATCTTTCTTATGAACGAATTATACAGCGAGCAACGGAAAGGTGTTAATCTGCCCATGAAACTGGACAACTTTTCTCAAGGAACATAATCAAAATCAGTACAAAATCAATTTTTGACCTCCCATAGAAACTGCATCAGCTGATAGCGCATTTTGTATGGGAGGGCAAAATTGGTTTTTTGTATTTCGACCTATGTTCCTTGGGAAAAGTTGTTCAGTTTCATGGGCAGATTCACACCCTTCAGTATTAGCAGGCCTTACTAATACACGTTGTAGAAGGTTAACTCAGTGAAGTTTAATAAATTCATATTTTTATCCTCCTGGATCTAATGCAGTCATTCAGATTTTTCATTTAGATGCTGCAGATGTTTCTGTTAATATTTTAAATAAATTTGACATGAGCTGGCACGGTACGCCTAGTTGCGGGTTCAAATCCGGCTTGCGACAAATTTTTCTTCCTCTTTATCTACTTATTTGAAATACTTCAGTCATAGTCATTTGACTATCACGATAAGATAGTACAAAATTGGAGCATGTAATGTAAACGTAAGCAGAACTCCTATTAGTACAAAAAAAATATCAAACTATTTTATTCTTAGACAAACCGTCAACTTAAAGCATTTCACACAAACTTTCATCCCGTATTTGACCCTCTTTGAGAATGAATACTCAAAAAACCCGCTGTTAGTGTTCATCTAACGCCCTATAAAATCTCTCCTGTGCAAATATTTATGTATCTTGACCTACATGGTTTCTTACGTTTAAAAATTCTTCATAAATTCTATCATTGATAACAGATGAAGCACATCCCAAACCTTGTCTTGACTGACTTGTCAATGTCTGATGATAGAATTTATTTAGAAAAAATTTTGTATAAGAAACAATCAATTTGCCGGCTTATACAAATGTACAATACAAGTTTAGCAGAAGGCCTGGCTTCATGCCTGAAATATTTTATCAAAACATCTTACGCAATTCTTACGAGTCAGTGACTTCACACTTTTCTGATAAAACTAAAGATAACAACTACGTAGCAATTTATTTCGCAAGTTCTATTTTTATCTGAAATTGAAGTTCATGGAAGTCACAGTATTTTTATCATGACGATTTTAACGAACATTTCTGATTTATAAGTACTTATAATTAGTAGTGTGGCTGATGCTGAACTTCCATACAAACTTTCACCTTGGTAATATAAGGGTGTATGGGACGACGTATCGAAAACTGAAAGGGCATGTTCAGTCAACGAAACTGAACAACTTTTCCAAAGAAACATTTCACAAACTATACACACAAAAAAATTATCACTCTGATCATACAGTTTGTATGGAGGTTAAAACTTTTTTCATTTCCCTAAAATGTTCAGTTTCATTGTCAGAGCAAGCTCTTTCAATTTTTGGTACGTCGTCCCTTATACCCTGTATAGAGTTAACGAAAAGGTCGGGTGTTTAGTAAACAAATATTTTTCAGTTAAGACAAGATTTATCTTCAATTACACGAGGTACACATTTGTAACCACAATACACACACAGATGAACGCTTAGTTTATAATAGGTCTTTACCTATGAAATTGCCGAAATTTTCTTACAGATTAATGAGATCATAGTTCCTATAATTCTAATGCTATTTTTTTCATTTGATTTATATTTGAAAGTTGATTTCAAGGTTATCAATTTACGCATAAAATAAAGTTTTTATTTTTAGTTTGATATATAAAATTAAAGGATCAAAAATTGCTCGTCATAAATGTCGTCCGATTTCATCATTAGATTTATTATATTTTTTTACAGATAATATTTTTCGAAAATTAAATTTAAGCTTCTGTTAGCTTAATGTCTTCCCAATAATTCTCAAAAAAATAAAAAACATTGGATTTATAATTCCTTAGAAAAATGCAAAAATGTTAGTACTGAAAATTGAGTTTACCTAAAATTCGCCATACAAAACGGCAATTTCATAGGTAAAGACCTATTAGTTTTACATACAGAAAGTCAGATATATCTATGATTTTTTTAATATTTTGTTTACAAAACACCGGACTCTTTCATGAACTCCGGTATAGGTCGTGTGTAAGTCAGTCAGTATCAGAGTAAGTCAGTATTTACCGAATCCTAACAAATGTATGAATATGATAAATGATAAAAAACATATTATACCACAAGCAAATCGAAACAAAAAAACAACGAACCATAACAATCAATCAGAAACGAGCAATACTCAATGATGTATTGTTTCAGCAATACGTACAGTCAAGAGCACATCAAGTACCGTACCGTTCTTATTTCAATAGACGTACGGGCTAGAGTCGCGCTGCGAGTGTCAAGCTTGACCTGTCGTTGATTGTACGTACGGTCAAGCAGGTCAAGCTGACACTATCGGTGCCACTACCTCCAATGGTGAATGTAAAAACAAGGAGTACAAAGTCCAATGTGTCGAGCTTGACTGTACAGCATCTGGCAGAAATCAGGGCCTAGAGAGAAGTGGCTTTCTACTATAGCAAGCGCTAGTAGTAGAATAAATATAACTGTATGGAATTGACATTATCTGTCACGCAACTATTCGTTTGCTTATGTCAATCCCATACATTTTTATTCTACCTATTCTACTAGCGTTTACGATAGTATGAAGCCACTTGTCAAAGGTTTTAATGTCGAAATGGGCACTTGCACTGATTTTGTATCTGTGTAGTAATTTTTATGCACTAGCTGTGGTTTTAGTGCGGTATGACTTGAGTACGAGTTTCACAAATGAATGACTTTATTTGATGGCATCTTGAACATTTTAATGGCCACATATGTAAAAGCCAGAACTGTGAAAAAGATTACTGAGTCAAACCGAATTACCGGTTATTAAATAGTTCTGAATATACCAACACAATTTTTATTTAATCACCCCAGATATTTTAAGAGGTGGTTCTGTTCATGAAACCGATAGGCTACATTTGAGTATTTTTTAATTATTGATTCCCGCATATGTTTAAAAGCATTAGCAATTTAAATTTATTTTTCAAGGCAGACGTTTAAACATATCTATTTTTTTTAAAAAAACCTCTAACTTTAAATGCAATTTACTGACAAAAATGAATTCCTCGTCCTTAATTTACTCGAAAATG
Organism: Athrips mouffetella; assembly: GCA_947532105.1. Taxonomy (NCBI): domain Eukaryota; kingdom Metazoa; phylum Arthropoda; class Insecta; order Lepidoptera; family Gelechiidae; genus Athrips; species Athrips mouffetella. The sequence continues at coordinate 18,985,357 of OX383965.1, read as the reverse complement.
ATACCAAACTCAACCTGATAGTTATATTCTAGCGATTACATTCCAGCCTAGGTCGGGGTGTTCCCCTAGGGTACCGATCTTAATCCGGCCTCTTTAATCTACTGAACATCTGAGAGAAGTTTCATAATAAGTCAGCTAATCTAAAGGTTTCCAAAATTTTTCTTAGATCAGCGACTCGCCTAATAGGTCGAAAAAGGAAAAAACATTTTGTATGGGAGGACGAAATTTTTTTTTGTATGGGTGGACGAATATTTTTTTTCGGATTTCGACCTATGTTCCAAAATTGGGAAAATTTATTCAGTTTCATGGGCAGAAACGCCTCTTCAAATATCCGGGGGATAAAAATATAACGCTGTAGGTAACTATATCTGTCATTTTACATCCTTTTTTTCAATACCTAAATTCTAACAATTGTTTAGGTGTTAAAAATTCATCGTCCTTTTGTAGTTAATTATAATTTATGTTTCAGATGGTTATAATATTATTTATTAAACCTAGTAAGTAGAAATAAATAATTAAACTGAAACTTTACCACTGATCGGGCTATTACAGTCAGTAAGGGTGCTTTCAAACACAAAATATGATATCTGTCTATTTTGTTCTACTCAGTTTAACTTACGAACGAAGTAGCCTTCGCCCTCCGGCTTGATTAGAATTTGAAGACATTTTTTCAGGACTGTTTAAAAATAATACAACTGTGATAAAGATGCTGACATAAAAAGTGCCTTGCTGTAATCTAGAAAAATAACTAAAGCTTTCATGCATAGAACAGGCAGAATTGATCTATACAAGTTGCGAGTGAATAGGCTGCTAGGCAAGCTCGTTTAATCGTCGACCTCATCTCTTTCCTTAGGGCTAAAATATTATTTTTCGTATGTTCAAGGCTAACGAGATAGGGCAACAATTTTTTGAATGCACTGGTGTTTAGGCCGGAGAGGCGTCGATAATACATGGTGAAATGTTTATTCAATAAAAAAGAATATCCATAAAGTGACAGCTTAGTATAAGACCAATAATATAGGTAGTAAATTAATGTTTGTTAGTTGGTTAGCCTGTTACTTAAACATTAATGGTATTTATAGATTTTTTTACTTCTGATACTAAATATCACAGAGTGGAATTCGCTGCCTGCATCTGTGTACTTTTATAATTTATTTTAACCCAAAACTATTCAATTTGCTAGTGAATAGGCTTTTTCTGGGTAAGCTTGTTGCAGCTCATTTCTGACCACAGGTAAAGACCACAGTAAATTTGATAAGGAAAACAATCGCAGCATAATTTAAAATAAGATATGTAAAGCAGGGCCAACATAAGAAGTCAAACCGACTTCTTCTTGACATTTCTTTGTCACCAACATACAGAGACCATTTTTCTTTGCAGCACTTAATTTTTAATATGTTAGACAGCTGGCCTTACTTGTTATTTTAATTAAATTACATACATTGACCAAGTGGAATTGTGACCCTTTTTGACGAAAATTAATTGTAAATTTCCAAAACACTAAGGTTTATTTTTTTATTTGTATTTGAATGTCTCAAAAAAAAATGTCTATAAGTAGATAGATCCTTATTCAGGTTGGTTGGCATTATTTTGAATTACAAAATGGAATTAGGTAGATACTTACTCATAATCAGCAATGGCATCAAAAATTCCTCTATACTTCAACACTGGATGCACAACGTTAGACTCAATTGCTTTCGGTGAAGATATACTCTTGAGGACTTCGGCGACTGACGTCCAGACTCCTTCCACATCCTTCTCAATACGGAGCTGAGTTCGTGGCTGAGTGAAATAGTTCTTCAATGTGCTGTGGAATTTGGTGCCTACTGCCATTTGAGCTGCAACATTACATACATTTAGACACTACAATCCTTTTTTTTTTCAAGAGTTTACTATGCTTGGTCTATTTACTGTAAATGTAAAAGCAAAATCTTGATCAGGAAATCCCTTACATAAATAATGGTGAAAGCCACATCGTCATTCATCAAGTATGAGTAAGCTGTATACTATTCGTTTCAAATTAAAATAGGACTGGTTGATGACTTCACAGTGCTTGTGCAAAATGACATCGAAACAGAGTGAAGTTATTTTAGTTTGAAAAGCTACTACTTCATAATGATTGCGGTTACAAATGTAGGCCTAGTCCTATTCTCATTTGAAACGCATGGAACTATTTAATGATTCTAATGATTTTTTTATTATTATTATTTTGATATCATCTTAGAGGGTGGGCAGCATCCTTTTACATATTGTACCACTATGCTGTGGTCATCCACCATCACAGGCCATTGCGCCAACCAGACAATTTTCTGTGAATTTCTGGAGGTACTTTTTTCAGATGTTATGATGATGATATACAAGGGAGCAAAGCATTGCTAAAATATTGTATTGTGTTGGCTTGGCTTTGTAAAAACAAAACCAAACAATAGCGACAAAATTATGTCATACCAAGAAACAAATCACTTGTTTTTGGCACAGCATAGCAATAAACAGATGCATGATTGCATAACTTGATATACATTGTCATCTAGACATTATTACAAAGTGATTTGATTAATTGAATAGAATACAGAAGCCATATAATAATACAAACTTTTCATCAAACACTAGACAAACAAAAATGTAAATGTTATGTCTTCAAACATAATCTCTTTCAGACACCCTTTAGAAAGAGGAACAAACAAAAATGTAAATGTTATGTCTTCAAACATAATCTCTTTCAGACACCCTTTAGAAAGAGGAATTAATCAAACAGTAGGTAGGAAGAAGTGCATCATAAGTCTAACTAAACTAATAAATTAACATACTCAAAAAACTGGGCTGATCCATAAATCTCCCATAATAATGTAGGTATTGTGGGTAGCATATGAAGCGTGACAAGGAAAGAAATTTAGTTTATTATAAATATTTTTTTTATAATTATTTTATTTATAATTCCATGCATTATAAATTTTTGTATAATGCTATTTGTAAAAATGCCAAGTGTTAATAAGTGTCCATCAAAACCATGCATAGTATGGTCAACCAATTTGAATCATTAGCCAGCTCAAGCCTATTTTTATGGTACATTCAAATACAAGTAGGTAGGTTTAATTTCGGAGATTCAAAAATCTGCTGGTTCAACTCAACATAATATGACCGCTACAATTGTGTGCATGACAGCTAAGAAAAATCAAATGCAATTTCTACTTGGATAAATTAAATTGTAGGTATATTTTATACTTCAGTATTGGATATTAAAGTAAGGATTTTTATAAACAAAACTTTTGCAGTAATTTAAAATATTGTTCAATAATTCATTACAAAAAATACATGCTACAAGTCACATCAACTTGTGATTTAAAATACCATAGTAATGTAGTTTCTTTAATATAAAACAAAAAATTTCAAAGAAAATAATTCTTTTCAAAATGTTCTATATCACTGAAGCATTACTAATGCATTGTATTAAATAGGATAGGTCAACAGTGCACTGTCCTATCTATCAGTGACCAGTGGACTTGTAAATACTGTTTGATGTGTAAATATGCTAATCATATCTGAAATGCTCTGTGGACTAACCAAGTACCTAAGCTATGATTTTATTCAAAAAAAATTTATTATCTACAATTAGACGGAGAGCGCGTGGTCGTCAACCCTACCTCATCGATTACCAAGATGCGACTAATCTAGGGTGATGCACGTTAAAAAGTTATATCCGAATCAACAGGGTTGCCTGGGCGCAACCTGGCAGGTTTTGTACAGTGGGCAAAAAACTTGTCATTTTTTGGGCAAAAATTACCTCATCGAATACCAAATAGGTACATAGTACATTTGATAGTACTCATCAAGGAGTGCCTAAATCAACAGGGTTGCCTCACTCAATCCTGGCACATTCGGGGGTTGGCCTGATTTTAAGGTGGTCAAAAATGAGAAAAATTACCTCATCGATTACCAAGTAGGTACTTATTACAACTGATAGAGCTCTTCAAGAAGGGGCAAAATCAACAGGGTTGCCTCGCCAAATCCTGGCACATTCGTGAGTCGGCCTGATTTTAGGTCGGCAAAAAAATACAAAACTTACTTACGATTATGAGTAATGAATTGAAACTTATACCATTTGAAGGATCTAGACATCTTAATAATATTTGCTATAGTATGCCGACACTTAAACAAGTTTCATATTATTATACAGGATAGAAAGTTAAGATGGGGTACACACGGCAGCTACTATAAAAGCATTATAGCTACAAAAAAAATTTGTAAAGAGACTAACCCTAACTTTTAGAGATATTTTGACCTACATTCACAGATTTTGGAAAAAATATACAGTCAACAAGAAAAATGGTAATTTTCACAAAAAAAAAAAATAATTTCATTTGATCTTATTATTGATAAAAAACATAATTTTCTATGGGCTCAAAAGAGGTTAAGGTATTAGAACTGTCAGAAAGCACATAATTATTTTCCCATACATGTAATAGGAGAAACAGAAATTTTCATGTACCTTTTTTACGAAACATTCCATCCTCTTGTCACTAAGAAACAGAAGTCTGTAAAAGGTCCACCAGGGTAAAGGTATTAGAACTCTCAGAATCCGCAAAATAAATTTTGAATTTTAGAGCCATTAGCAATTTCTAAGTGGGCAAAACACTTTTTGGGTAACAATTACCTGTACGAATGTAGATGTAATGTAGTGAACGTATGTGTGTGTCTGAGTGTGTGTGTGTGTTTGTGTGCATGTGATGTGTTTGTGTTGTAGAGTAGGATGTGTGTGTGTGTGTATGTTGATATAGTGCTCTTTAAGAAGTGGCAATATCAACACGGTTGTCTTGCCAAATCCTGGCATTTTCGGCCTGATTTTATTTTATTACTGAATACTGCATGAATGACTGATATATCCACGCCCAGCCCAAGCCACTGGACATAGAGACTTGAAATTTTGCACATAGATACCTCATACAGTGTAGGCAACATGGTTGCTTCCCCCAATCCTGGCACATTCGGGTCAGCCTGATTTTAGGGTGGTCAAAAGTTTAAAAAATTACCTCTTTGATTACCAAGTAGGTACAAAATGGCAAAATGTATTAATTAAAGTACATTCTGATCAGTATTTATTTTAGTTTTTGATAAGTTATTTATATGTAAAGTATTTTAATTTTACTTTTGCACTATTGTGCACTATTCACTTTTTCACTGCTTCAGGTTGGCTGAAGAAATCCTTAAATTTTGTTGTTTTATTTTACCTATGTGTGAAATAAGGAATATACAGGGTGTAAGGGACGGTGTACCGAAAACTGAAAGGGCGTGTTTAGTCAACGAAACTGAACAACTTTCCCAAAGAAACATTTTTGGGAAATGAAAAAAAAATTTAGACTTCTCCATACAAATTGCTCACTCTGACCGAACAGTTTGTATGGAGAGGTCAATTTTTTTTTTCATTTCCCAAAAAATTTTCTTTGGGAAAGTTGCTCAGTTTCGTTAACTGAGCACGCCCTCTCAGTTTTCGGTACACCGTCCCTTACACCCTGCATACAAAATCAATAGGTTTACCCGCCAAATACAAAATTTTGCTACATGAAAACATACTATGGAGACTAACCCGATATTTTGGAGAAATTTTGTCACACATTTACTGATTTCAATTAAATGTACAGTAAAAAAAACTGAAATGTTCACAAAACTTATACTTTTCATTTCATTCGATCATCTTACTGATAAAGAACAATTCTCTGTGGGATCAACCGAGGTCAAAGTATTAGAACTCTCATAAAACGCAAAATTGGTTTCCCATACATTAAGTAGTAGCATTAAAACTGAAACTTTACATACCTTTTTTCATACCATTCGATCCTTGTGCTGATAAGAAACAGAAGTCTATGTAAGGTCAAGCATGGTCAAGGTATAAGAACTCTCGGAAAACATAATATAAAATTTCAACTGGCTTTTAGGGCAATTTTCGTATTCTTAATGAGAAAAAACTTCTCTTTAAAAATCACCTTATCGATTTTCAAATAGGTACATAGTATATTCGATAGTGCTTTTTAGAAGTGGCAAAATCAACTGGCTTGCCATAGTGAGGTTGCTCCGGTTGCAGCGCCGGACTCCGGCACGGCGCCGCACCGTAAAAATTCACGGCGTGCACCGTGGAAAACTACGGCATGGCGCCGTGCCGTACTCTGGTGCGGTGCCGTGCCGTGGAAATAGAAGAGTGACCAGACAAAAGCTGGTTACTGCTATTTTAGGAAGATTCGGTCTCTAATTATTTTGACGATTTACGTAAGTAAATGAATCTAAGAATACAATGAATTGCAAATGCAAGTTTGCAATATCATAAAGATTTTAAAATTAACTGAAATAATTTCAAATTTTAATTTACATTATATGGCAATTGGATTATAGAAGGCTCACGAACCAAATAACAGCTAAATGTAGAAAATGCAAAGAACTTGACACAATACAAATTTGCAACAAAATAGAAGAATATTTTCAAAAGGGACAAATAGATAAAGCCTATAATACAATAAGACTTGGATAAAAAACACAAAACAAAAAGTACAGCAATTTTGAATGAACAAGGAAATATCCTAATAAACAACTGTGAAATATTAGAAAGGTGGAAAAGGTACATCGAGAGTTTGTATAAAGGACAAGGTTTACAAGAGGATGATATAGAAGAAGAACGTTTTGTAGATGAAGAAGAGAAGGGACCAGCTATTCTTAAAGAAGAATTTATCAAAGCATTAATGAGTATTCCAAACGGTAAAGCAACAGGAGAAGATCAGATATGCATTGAAATGATCAAATACATGGCTTGTGAGCCCATGCTTCAAGAAATTTTCGAAATTCTGCAAATTATGTATACAACAGGACAAATTCCCACAGATTTCTGTATCAGTAAAACCGTTACAATTCCGAAAAAACCAAATACTATGAAATACGATGAACACCGGACCATAACTCACTCACTCACTCGCACTCTTGCAAGAGGTGTAAAAATATTTAACAATTTGCCAAACAGTATCAAGATGTGGAGCGGAATAAGATTTAAGAAGGAATTAAAAAAATGGCTCCTAGATAAGGCCTTTTATAACTTAAATGAATATTTTGGTACTGCTAACTATACACTGTAATGTTTCTGCCTTCTCTTTCTTGAAGTAGGTTATTTTTAATTGATGTGATTATCTGTTTTTGTATGGACAACTTTATTTAATTTTGCATGTGACATTTTTATTATTAGAACCATTAACATATATTATTTAAATTCAATTTTTCGAATGTTGTACGTCCGAAATGGGCACACTGTTGCATCTGTATCATTGTAAATTAAGAACTTTTTGACACAGTGGACAATAAATAATTATTCTATTCTATTCTATAAGTTTAATCTCACAAGCCTCAAAAATATTACTTAAAATAATTCCGAAAAGATTAAGACCAATAGTGGAAAAACATATAGGACCAGATCAGTATGGCTTTAGACAGAATAGAGGAACTAGGGAAGCGATTCTAGCACTTCGGATGATAATCGATAGACGCATGGAGCTAAATCAGAATACACATATAGCATTCATCGATCTGGAAAAGGCGTTTGACAACGTAGATTGGAGGAAGATGATGAGAGTTCTCCGTGAAATAGGAGTTGACTATAGAGATAGAAAAATTATTTACGAACTTTACAAAGGACAAGAAACAATCATAGAAGTCGGAGAGGAAAAGGGAAAGGCAAAGATAAGACAAGGTATAAGACAGGGGTGTCCACTATCACCGTTAATATTTAATGTGTTTATAGAGCAGGCCATACAAGAAATAGTAGACTCAGACAGCGGAGGAATTAAAATTAATGGGCAAAAAATTCAGTTTATTAGGTTTGCAGATGATATAGCAGCAGTTGCTCAAAATAGTCAAGACCTGCAAGATCTTCTTACAAAAATGGATAAAACTTTCTTACAATTTGGTTTAAAAATAAACACTGGAAAGACCAAAACACTTATAGCATCTAAACATACCCCAGATCACTGTCCAATCAAACTGAATAACGTTACAATAGAACAGGTTTATAAATTCGTATATTTAGGAAGCTTAATCACCAGTGACTCCAGATGTACACCAGATATCGTTCAAAGAATAGCTATGGCTAAAAAAGCCTTTAATAACAAGAAACACCTCCTGAAGGCCAAAATATCTAAGAAGGTAAAAAAGCGCTTAATCAAGGTGTACATATGGAGCATTGTATTGTACGGAAGTGAGACATGGACACTGACACAAAGAGATAGAGAAAGGCTGGAAGCATTTGAGATGTGGTGCTGGAGGAGAATGGAAAGAATTAGCTGGACGGAAAAGAAAAGAAACGAGGAGGTGCTAGAAATAGTCAAAGAGAAAAGAAGTTTACTAAAAACAATAGATAACCGAAGAGGGAAAATGATAGGTCACCTGATACGGCACGACAATTTTCTGCGAAACATAATGGAAGGAAAGATTGAAGGAAAGAGGGGACGAGGAAGACCTAGGCGAAGCTACTTTGACCAGATTAAAGAAAAGGTCAATGTCGTGTCGTTTCAGGAGGTAAAGCAGCTCGCGATACAACGAGAGGACTGGAAGTTACTCCATCGACAAGAGCCAAGCTCTTAAATTAAAGAAGAAGAATGCAATTGGATTGACATTGAATTGGAATAGGATATAATCTAATTGCAATTGAAGTAGAATTACATTAGATTTGAATTAAATTAGAAATGATTTGAAATTAAAGTGGAACTGAATTCGAACTAAACTGAAATAAATCATAACTGAATAAAAATTTAATTGGAATTGAATTTTGAACTTAAATTGGAATCATGGAAACTTTATTTCGGTTGACAGCTGTCAAACTCACAATCACTATAACTCGGTTACTACTGACCCTAGACTACTCGTATGTTCGTAATAATGCTATATCTCGTTGAGATGTCCGTTTCAACTGACAGCTGTCAAAATTAAAACGGCTATATCTCGTAAACTAGCGATGAAAGACTAGTATAGCTCTGTTTGGGGATAAAAATTGTGTTCTTGAATAGGTCTTCACTTCTAGTGAAATAAAGCCTCATATCTCGTAAACTAACGATATAAAAATACTTAATGTAGGAAAAATATTAATTTGACACTTGTAATGTAGATCTCTTTGAGACATATATTTTTTCCTCAAACAGTGCGAGTCTAGCATAGCTAGTTTATGAGATATGGCCATTTTTATTTTAACAGCTGTAAACTGAATTTAAGATCTCGATGAGATCTATCTTTTGTCCCAACATACAAGTAGTCTAGGGTTAGTAGTTTCCAAGTTATAGGTATTTAAAGCTGTCAAATTAAATAAAGATCTTGACGATGTCTATCATTTGTCCGAACATACAAGGAGTCTATTTTCATTAGTTTCCGAGTTACAGCGATTTTGAATTTGACAGCTGTTAAACAAAATAAAGATTTCGACGAGACCTCGCATTTGTCCCAACATACGAATAGTCTAGGAACCGTATTTTCCGAGATATTATGGGGATCTGATCCAAATGGCAGACATAACATCGGCAGAGAGATAGACCTACATTATATAAATACATAATTAAATATTGTTAATAACTATTTAAAATCTCGGTCTATCTCAATTATTGCAATGCCTCTGAAAATGGGCTCATATGAGATACCTTATTTATAATACCATCTTTTTATGTACCATATGAAGGCAATAAATGTATTGAGTATTGAGTATTGAGTATCTGGCGTGTTGTCGCCGACATCAGTAAGGGTCAGATTGTACTTCTTCAGTTTTTTACTGATGGCTGAATCATCACGGATTCTTGGTATGTAACCACATATTTTTTCTTTGCTTAAAGCAGAAATATTAAGGGAGGTTTTCCCGTTCAAGCTTTTAACAGTAAACTCGAAGATTTTATGAGTTTCCTCTTTAGTTTCTACTCCTCCGAAAAGGTAGTGCCTTATAGTGCCTTCTCCTACTGGTTGGAGCTTGAGTTTTGTTGCGATGTCAGTTCTAATATAAGAACGTTGAGCACCAGTGTCAATCAAAGCTCGAATGGTTTCTCCACCAATTTTTAGAAGAAGTGTTTGCAGGAGAGTAGTCCCGTTGCTCTTTGCTGACATTGTGTGTTCGGGGTTGTCGGAGCTGCTATCAGTAGTACCAGATGCCTTGTTTATTTCAGGGCACAGTAGGACAGCGTGTCTCTTCTGACAACCGATACATTTAGGGTACATTTTGCACCTTTGCCATGAATGATTTGTCTTCAGACAGATATGGCAGGCTTTTTTCTTATTTACAAGCTTTTTCCTTTCCTCTAAAGTCATCTTTTGAGCCTTAATGCATTCGTGGCTCCCATGAGTAGACTTATCGCACCAAATGCACATTATAATGTTGTTGGAAGATGTTGTTGGCGTACTTTCAGCATTTCCAGTAATCAAGCAGGCTGCTGTTAGAATTTTACCTTCAGGTTTACCGTGGGGAGGGCAGATTCAACCAACGGGTACAGCATGGCGGCGTACTTTTCACTGGTGACACCAAGAACTTCCAGTGCCCTTAGCTGTGTCTTCAGTTTATCATAAAGAGAGGAAAGACACCTCGTATTACTGTTATCTCCCTTGGCTTGTTAAAGAACTAGAGCCAGCAACTCTCGTACATAAATTTCGATAAGTAATTCATCACGTGCGTACCTGGATTTGAGATATTCTATAGCTTGGGAGTAGTTTTCACCACATGGAGGAAAGCTGTGGACTAATTCAGCAGCTGGAGAATTGGCTGTCATGCTCTGAATAAGATAAGCCATCTTGTCATCTTGATCGATTGAACAATCTTGATGGATCTTCTTAAATGAACTCCAGAATGTAAGCCAGTTTTTGGCGTTTCCGTCAAATTTCTGAAGTTCGAGCTTGGGTAGCCGTAATGCTCTACTAGAACCTCCATTGCTGCTTATGGAAGCGCTGTCGTATTTGTATTGGTAATCTTCCTTTTGTAATATGTTGTCGCATATTCGTTGAAGCTCGATCCACTCTTTTTTATAGGCATCAGCAGACTCGCAATCCTTCAAGAACGTATCTTCTTCCAAATCTTCGGATGAAAACCATTGAGTTTTTATACGTTCGTCGACGTTGAATAAATTTTCAGTTTTCTCCGAGAAATACTTGAAAGTATCTTGAATTTTGGCCATGCGGTCCTCGCTTGAGCTATTTATGCTGAGTTTGAGATCATTTTTAGCTTTCGTGAACAATTGTCTTGCAACCGATCGTCCTGTCACGGTCGCCAGAAATGTTAACGATGGTAGGTACAGAAATACCTATAGAAGGATATCTGCAGGTTTCTACACGAAATTTTAAAGGAAATACTAAGAATTAGACCGATGAAAATATATTTTGAAAAATTACAAACAATTGATTGACAACCAAAACGTAAAGACAATTTTGCCGACGAGCCACATTTTAAAAAGTAATAACTACAATGTTCTATGAAGGTCGTACTCGACACACATACATCCATTGTTACCCAAAAAATGTTTTGCCCACTTAGAAATTGCTAATGGCTCTAAAAGTCAAAATTTATTTTGCGGATTCTGAGAGTTCTAATACCTTTACCCTGGTGGACCTTTTACAGACTTCTGTTTCTTAGTGACAAGAGGATGGAATGTTTCGTAAAAAAGGTACATGAAAATTTCTGTTTCTCCTATTACATGTATGGGAAAATAATTATGTGCTTTCTGACAGTTCTAATACCTTAACCTCTTTTGAGCCCATAGAAAATTATGTTTTTTATCAATAATAAGATCAAATGAAATGAATTATTTTTTCGTGAAAATTACCATTTTTCTTGTTGACTGTATATTTTTTCCAAAATCTGTGAATGTAGGTCAAAATATCTCTAAAAGTTAGGGTTAGTTTCTTTACAAATTTTTTTTGTAGCTATAATGCTTTTATAGTAGCTGCCGTGTGTACCCCATCTTAACTTTCTATCCTGTATAATAATATGAAACTTGTTTAAGTGTCGGCATACTATAGCAAATATTATTAAGATGTCTAGATCCTTCAAATGGTATAAGTTTCAATTCATTACTCATAATCGTAAGTAAGTTTTGTATTTTTTTGCCGACCTAAAATCAGGCCGACTCACGAATGTGCCAGGATTTGGCGAGGCAACCCTGTTGATTTTGCCCCTTCTTGAAGAGCTCTATCAGTTGTAATAAGTACCTACTTGGTAATCGATGAGGTAATTTTTCTCATTTTTGACCACCTTAAAATCAGGCCAACCCCCGAATGTGCCAGGATTGAGTGAGGCAACCCTGTTGATTTAGGCACTCCTTGATGAGTACTATCAAATGTACTATGTACCTATTTGGTATTCGATGAGGTAATTTTTGCTCAAAAAATGACAAGTTTTTTGCCCACTGTACAAAACCTGCCAGGTTGCGCCCAGGCAACCCTGTTGATTCGGATATAACTTTTTAACGTGCATCACCCTAGATTAGTCGCATCTTGGTAATCGATGAGGTAGGGTTGACGACCACGCGCTCTCCGTCTAAATATGTTATTGTATATGACCAACTCAACAACTCTGTAAAATTTTCCATTACCAATAGTTCCATATTTTTTATTGTTTGTGTAAATACCACCTATTTGACAAAATCAAGCACATAACTTTATTGTAATAAAACACTACACTGCTTAATTTGTAGGGCACATAAAATAAGTACACAAAAACTAAAAACCTCACCTTCATAGAATCTCTTAAACTCCTCCTCTCCCATTTCAGCAATTCTTTCCTGCTTCCACTTTTCTAAAGCTTTCCTCGATTCATCTGTCATTGTTTTGTTCAATATAAGAGTCACTGAAGGGTATTGCACTGCAAAGTCATTTTTGTGTGGCTTAATCTGCAGTATCTTGTCTTCACTGTTGTAACCTGGTTGAGCTGGAGAACTCCTGGCTCCATTACTGGCAGATGATGTCTTAAATCCTCTTACAGCGGGGTTCAATAACACCCCAACAAAATTTACATAAGGCCTTGAGTTTACCCACATTTTTCTCTTCAAAACTTCAATGGGAAAAACTGGATTATAATTTAATCTGGAGTTTAATATTTTTGCTGATGCTCCTTCGGATTTCGCACTGTCTACGCCGTTGTTCGAACGCGCTGTGTTTTGATGTGTGTCTACGCTATTCTTAGCTGCAACAGATAAAAACAGTTGTGGTATTTCGATGCGCCCGCGCGTGTATCAAGCGGCGCCACAACTCCCGTCATATGATTCTTAATGAAGCGATTGTGGCGACGCAGTTAATGAAAGTTGAGGCGACGGCGACATACAATGTAAACAACCACGTATATTAGGTGTACATAAGTACAGTACAAGTTTTATACAATAGATGGATCTCGTACGTAGAATATCAAACTTCCTTTACTTTTCAAGGCTTACTTGACTATAAGCGCAAGCGATAGAAAGGTTCTGAAATCTAGCAAGGTCGTAAAAGTATGCTTCGGTAAAGTACCGATCACTTACAGGACTTCCTCACTCGTTGTTTCCGCTCTTTGCTTGACTCCAGTAAAGGCCCAAACAACTCTTTATTTTCTTTATGGTACAATTTGAGCTTCTCAGCCGGTTTCAAGATAGATGCAGGACGAACCACTTTATTCCTGATAAATTCTTTAGCTGCCCTCTCCAGTGTGATCCTGTGACCGATAGTGCTTATAGGTCGGTACATTGCAAAGGTATCGAATTTCTGTTCGTAGAATAGCGTGAGTATTCTATTTAGACCACAACGATATTTTAGGAATTTTACTTCCACCACTTCTTCCAAGAATTTTTTGCAAATTTTTGACGTTTTTATTTAGCTACAGAGTAAAAAAAAATTTTTTTTTGCGACCAGCCATTCGTTGCTGACTTCGGATGCCATAGACAAGTTGCCTAGTTTTTCTTTCAGAATGCCTGCCTGCCAGTTCTCATGCTGCCTGCGGGTGACAGGTGGCCATTGACGTAAGAAAAACGCTGCGCTCCCCCTGGCGTAGTTTCCAAAATCTTTGCAGGTGGCCCATTCATAGATGTCCAAAAGAAATATTTCGATGCGTACGTCAGTAATTATATTAGGATGCGTCGCCATCAAAGATTTTGGAAACTACGCCAGTTTTTCTTACGTCAATGGTCGCCATGCTAAGGCAAGAGTACTATAATAAGGGGGGGGGGGGTGCTACTATTTGTAGTTTTCGAGTTATAAATTATTTTATTATTTATTAAAATTTTCTCTCGAAGAGTTTTGAAAATTCATATCTTTTTTGCTCTACTGGATATTTTTTCAATTTTCTTTTTGTGTCATGATTGTCTTGAACATTTCTTTCACACTTAAAATAATGGAACTCCTAACATTCCTACTTATTACTTATCACTCAAAAAGTATGGTAAATAAAATTTTCGATAAATTTATAGGGCCGATTCAAACTATGATCATCAAATTTAAAAATATAAAAAGGATGTTCTATAGATTGTGGTTGAGGCTTTTTGGCGGGAACTCGACATGGGCGTTTGCCTGCTTAGTTGAAATTTTGGTTTTTTGTGCATTTAGTGATTTAGTGGATAATAAAGATAGTGTGTTATGCAGTAAATTTACTACGGAGTGCGCAGCTGATGAAGCTTTCAAGTGATCTCGTGTTTAAGCCCCGTTTGTGTTGTCCCAAAAAGTCACGAACATTTTCCTTCGTAAAGTTCACTATCGCTTTACGAGGGGAGCAAAAAGAAAGATAGATTAAAGACATCAGACATGGCTGTATGGGCTTTGTACTCTTTGCCTTTCCGAAAGGAAGAATGAAACCAAAAAAAAAAAAAGATTGTGGTTGATTTTAAAAACTTTGCGGGTCTCTAGCTCGGATGAACTATACTTCATCCGAGGTCTCTAGGCTACCCATAACATTTAAAAAATCAAAAGTTGAGAGGGGAAAAATTCTAGAGCCATACCACCATTTCCACCTGAGGTTTCTGCTGATTTGGCTGTTAATTTTCACTTTGGCAGATTTAACAGATATTTTTGGAAGAATCATTGTATTCTTTTACCATTGACGTAAGAAAAACGCTGCGCTAAAAACCCTGGCGTACAAAAAATCTTTGGATTTTACCCAATTTCCTTAATTAGGGTTGCTTACCTCAAAAGGAAAACAACGGAACCCTTATGTGATCACTTTGTTGTCCCTGCGTCTGTCAAGACCCTTTTTCTAAAGGTTTAATGACTCCCAAGTCACAGGTTGTCCTAGTTTGGGAGCCAGGGCTTCCTTTTATTTTACTCAATATAACTAGATTAAGATTTTGTTTAAATAACCTGAACTCACTTTTGTTATACCTACTTTTTGTCTAAAATAAAAAACTTTATTTATTTAAAGTTGAAATTAATATCAAATACAAAGGTAAAGGGGGTAGGTAAGGTTCTATAAGGCCCATAGAACCTGGAAGCTGTGAAAATTCCAAGCTTCTACAACAACACTATCAAGAGATACGGCCATTTGTCTTGATGTCTCCATCTGTAAAATTATCGAAAAGACAAATTATCAAACGGTCCGAATATAGACATGTCGTTTATTACCGATCTAACTAGATTTTTTAAATATTTATTATTGTCAGGTCTGGTTGGTATGGATAAGTAAATAAAAAATAATAGTAAGTAGGTACATACTTTATTAAGTAAATAAAGTTTTGAGATGGAATAAATAATTGATAGTAAAACAAAACTATTCGAATACATTACTTACACAATTTTGTAACATAATTAATGTAAAACAACTTTTGTAACAATTAAATATAAAAAAGAGCAGGGCAGTACATAAAATAAACACTTTTCTTACTTTGCACTGGCTTACAGTTACAGACATTGTACAATGGGCATACTGTATGTTACTTTTTATCATAAATGCGACAACATAATTGTTTTAATTTCAACATCATTGTTTTATAATCAAACATCGTATTAATCAACCTACATTTCCAATACTGATTAAAATCTTGTAACTTCAAAATAAAAGAAATATATAAAAATACAACACTAAATTAAAAATTATATAAACCACAAAGTATTTCAAACGAGGATAGAGTCAAGCTAATGCACTTCCGTAAACATTTGGTTCAAGTCCAGCATTACTTATTCCATTTTTAATGAAAAGTATTCTTAAAATTCTACATAAAAAATCTGCATATTATCAAACACATTCAAAATTCATCAGATGTGTTAATACTATTTGAAATAAATTATTATTATTATAAGATTGTTTGACGCAACGGTAAGTACTGTAAGTAGGATTGTCAAGGTACCTAAAACATTTTAAATACAATCTGGACACAGAACTTTAGCGTATGATTGATTATAAAAGACAATAGTCTTAAAATCTTAATGCTCAAAAAGTCGCCATTTTTCTTCATGTAAACTTCATGATAAAAAAGACAGGACAGTTTAGTACCGGTATTATAAATAACTTAGTTGGGCCCTAACATGTTTTCTGGCTTGACCCATTCGTTGAATTGTTCTTCCGTTAGAATTCCTAGCTTGATGGCAGTGTCTTTTAAGGTGCCTCCTTCATGGTGCGCAGTCTTCGCTATTTGGGCGGCCTGAAAACAAAATACATTAAGGTATTATAGTTCGTCCGCGTAATGTACGGTAAAGGTGGATTCACAATGGAGTTAAAATGCAAATATTTTTTTTGGGTAACACGCAGAGGAAACAACCGCTTCTTTCGAAGGTTTGCCTCCGTTATTCATTGTGCATTTGATGTGTGGGTTGAGCGCAGTGACCAACATGAGTGACTGTTGTGTATTATTTTTTAGGTTGACTAACCTTATCGTATCCGATGTGAAGGTTGAGCGCGGTGACCAACATGAGTGACTGTTGTGTATTTTAGGTTGGCTAACCTTATCGTATCCGATGTGTGGGTTGAGTGCGGTGATCAACATGAGTGACTGTTGTGTATTATTTTTTTAGGTTGGCTAACCTTATCGTATCAGATGTGTGGGTTGAGAGCGGTGACCAACATGAGTGACTGTTATGTATTACTTTTTTTGGTTGGCTAACCTTATCGTATCCGGTGTGTGGGTTGAGAGCGGTGACCAACATGAGTGACTGTTATGTATTACTTTTTTAGGTTGGCTAACCTTATCGTATCCGATGTGAGGGTTGAGAGCGGTGACCAACATGAGTGACTGTTGTGTATTATTTTTTTAGGTTGGCTAACCTTATCGTATCCGATATGAGGGTTGAGAGCGGTGACCAACATGAGTGACTGTTATGTATTACTTTTTTTGGTTGGCTAACCTTATCGTATCCGATGTGTGGGTTGAGAGCGTTGACAACATGAGTGACTGTTGAGTATTATTTTTTTAGGTTGGCTTACCTTATCGTATCCTATGTGAGGGTTGAGAGCGGTGACCAACATGAGTGACTGTTATGTATTACTTTTTAGGGTTCCGTACCTCAAAATAAAAAACGGAACCCTTATAGAATCACTTTGTTGTCCGTCTGTCTTTCTGTCTGTCAAGACCCTTTTTCTCACAAACGTGAAGAGGTATCAGGTTGAAATTGATAAAGAATATTAAGGTCTATGAACCACACAAGATCTGAAAATTTCAATTTTTTACAACGACGCAATCAAAAGATACGGCTTTTTATATCCTCATCTCCATACATTTATGCAAAAATGCAAAACCTACAGGGTACTTCCCATTGACCTAAAATTATGAAATTTGGCAAGAACCTAGGTTTCACAGTACAAATAAAGGGAAAAGTCTAAAATCATTAAATATTTAAATTTTTCTCACAACTAATAGTAACCAATTAAGGTGAAAATGATTTTATTTTAACACTTCCTGTGTTCGGATAAATCTACAAAGTAGAAATCGCAGCTGCTGCTGCTGTACTAGCAAAAATGCTTGCTAGGTGGCAGCACAAACGCAACGTTGGAATGCGTATAGAGGTCGCTAAATTTCACAACATCGGGCAGGACAACAGTAGCCTAGTTGGTAAAGCGTCTGCGGTACTTACGCAGAAGACTTAGGTTCGAATCCTGCCTGTGGTTGTGAAATTTTGCGATTTTCTACTTTGTACAATTAAGGTGAGCTCCCGTTTCAAGAACTTTTCTATAAAAGAGGGGTCAAGTTGGATGGTCGCGGAGTTTTTAAAATCAAAGAGGAAAAGCTTTTAGTATAACATATGGTAGATAGGTACGGAACCCTTAGGGCGCGAGTCCGACTCGCACTTGGCCGGTTTTTTTGGTTGGCTAACCTTATCGTATCCGATGTGTGGGTTGAGAGCGGTGACCTACATGAGTGACTGTTGTGTATTATTTTTTTAGGTTGCCTAACCTTATCGTATCCGATGTGTGGGTTGAGAGCGGTGACCAACATGAGTGACTCGTGCATGATCTTCGCGATCCTCTCCTCGTTGGCAATGATACCGGAGGCGCAATTCTTGTTGAATGCCTGGCATCCGTCACCTGAATAATAAATAAATTAATTTATTTCGCCAATTTTACACAGCCATACAAATAAGGAGCCCGCAAAAGTTCAGGGCAGTTTATTAGCGGAGTATAAAAGGCATTACAAATAAAAAGAATACGAAATGGTGATAACCTGCCCATTAAATTAAACTGAACTAAGAAATATAGGTTGAACTGACTAAGAAATATAGGTTGAAATACGAAAATAAAACCAAATACGACCTCCCATACAAACCTATCATGATCTCAGTTTGTAATGAGAAAATTTATTCAGTTTGATGGTCAGATTATCAGTACGAGCCTCTAACTTAT
The DNA here is from genome assembly GCA_947532105.1 of Athrips mouffetella. Taxonomy (NCBI): domain Eukaryota; kingdom Metazoa; phylum Arthropoda; class Insecta; order Lepidoptera; family Gelechiidae; genus Athrips; species Athrips mouffetella. The sequence continues at coordinate 18,966,585 of OX383965.1, read as the reverse complement.
TTGGTCTGTAAAATTATGTAAAAGGTATTTTGTAGTGTGATAAGAGAACGTTGTGGCGTAAAAGAACACGTAGTGACTAAAATTGAGAAAAGGATGCTGAGATGGTTTGGTCATGTCGAGAGGATGAATGAAAGAAGATTGACGCTACAAGGTGAGAGTGAATGGGAACGTTGGAAGGGGAAGGCCTCGGCGAACGTACCAGGACCAAATTCAGGACGTTCTGAATAAAGGCCAGGTTAAAAGTACCCTAAACCGACGAGCATGTATGAAAGGATTGATGAAAGTACAGGAAGCAAGGGAAGTATGTCAAGATCGTAGCAGGTGGAGAACTGTGGTCTCTGCCTACCCCAACGGGAACAAGGCGTGATATTATCCATGTATTTTTAAAGATATTGCGCATATTGGTGACATTAACTTAAACGATGAAATCGCAAAAAATCGTAAGCTGTTACGTTCTTTGGCAATACGTTAAAACTACGCATATTTCCTGTGATATCACAGTGATATTCTAGTGAGCTCCCGTCTAGCAGTGTAATTCTAATGGGATTTTTTTTGTCAACAAACAGTTGTACTATACAAGGTACATTGTGTAACAGGAAGGGTAAAGAGTAAACAACTTTCTCTAAGGAATATAGGTCGAAACACGAAACAAAATGTTGACCTCCCATACATAATACGCGATCAGCTGATTAAGTTTTTATGAGTCAACATATTTTTTTCATATTTCGACCTATGTTCCTTGGGGAAAGTTGTTCAGTTTCATTGGCAGATTCACACCCTTTAACTAGTATTATCACACATTTCCATTAGTTTTTCCACGTTAAGAATGCATTTCATTAGTGCAGCTGCAGGGTAAAGGTGTATTCATAGTGGAGTTAAAATAAAAAAAATGAAACAGGTCCAAAAATGAAAAAAAAAATGGCTTCCCCATAGTACCTTGCGTTGTCAATACTGGGATTTGTATGGGATGACCAAAAAATTTTCTTAGGGAACATGTGCTGAGTACACTTAAGTATAACTCGATTATCTAACTTAATTAACTTGTTCAGAGTATGTGCTCTTCTTTAAGTAATATGAATGAATGAATGAATGAATAACACTTTATTGCACACTAATAAAGTAACATTTACACATAACCAGACATGACATTTAGGACCATTTGCACTAAACTTGAGAATCGCCCCTAACTTGTTTAGGACACTCCTACCAATACTTTGACAGCCCTTAAGCAAGAACTTGGGCGATTCTTAAGTTTAGTGCAAACGGCCCTTAGGTTTAAGTAATGTGTGTAAATATAATGTTTTTTTTTCTTTGTTTATAATCATGCTATCTAATACGTTTTGCAACTTAATTTTAACTAATTGTGAAACTTGAGTTAACCAGTATGACTAGTTACGTATGATGACGATGATTTTCTTACCAATAAGTTTTTTTTAAGGAGTTTATGGCTTGGTTGCTAAGACCTTTAAGCCAAGTCTCTTACCAATAAGCCTGATTGACCTGAGTACGTTGGCCACCATCATTGGCTTGAAGACGTTGAGCTCGAAGTGTCCGTTGCTGCCGCCGACGGAGCAAGCCACAGCGTTGCCCATAACCTGAGCGGCGATCATTGTTATGGCTTCGCACTGAGTTGGATTCACTTTTCCTGTTAATACATTTGTTATCATTATTATCCTTGAGCAGGCAGGCATTCGGTATACAACTGATAATGAACTAGTTTGCTTTCTTTTTTTAATTACTATTATATGTTTGTCCCGTTTGTTCTTAGATATGTTGACATTATTTCAACTGTAGTGAGTCGCCCTTGTAAAGCCGGTAAAGAATAGTCACCATCTCTACCAGTAGGTGTCGTAAGAGGCGACTAAGGGATTATGAACCGGAGTAAGGGCAGCAGTCGTACAATTTTACACACTGCGGTCACCAACAACCGCGGTCGCCAACCGCAACGCTTACAAGCGTGGTGACTATAGTAGATATAAGACCGAGATTTATTCAGTATTTAATTATAACACACGTAAGTTATACACAGGTAGTGCAAGGAGAAAGAAAATATTAAATAGGAAAATCAAATACAAAATAGAAAGGTAGAACAAATACAGGGTGCAACTGTCAGCCTTCCGAATACTGAAAGGGCTTGATCAGTCAATGTAAGTGAATGACTTTCAGCAAATAAAACTTTCAGAAAATGAATAGAAATCGCCCTTTCCATACAAACCGTCCAATCAAGTTTGCAATTTCGTATGGAGAGAACGATTTTTGAGAATGTTTTATTCACTGAAATATGTTCAGTTACGTTGACTGATCATGCCATTTCAGTTTCCGAAAAGCTGTCCCTTACACCCTATTTAATGGGACTTCCTCTCAAAATTATATCAGGCGTTTTTCTGGAATTCTGGAAGGACGTGTCCTACAGTGGATGTTATGCTGAAGATGAAGATTGAAGATTCTCACCAGGCATGATAGACGAGCCAGGTTCGTTCTCAGGCAGCATGATCTCGGCCAGACCGCAGCGCGGTCCTGACGCCAGGAATCTGATGTCGTTGGCGATCTTCATCAGAGACACCGCGACCACATTGAGCGCACCCATCACTTCCACCATGGCGTCGTGACATGCTAGCGCCTCGAACTTGTTGGGCGCCGTCTCGAATGGAATACCTGTATCATTATTAAGGCATTAAAAGCGCACGAGGCCGTGATAAGACGGGTTTACAAGGAGACAACATTTTGGCGTCTCGAAGGGATGCAGCTATAGGAAAGACAGAGAAAGCTATTCGACAATTTCTTTCTTACCATGGCTGCATCCTTTCCAGGTACTAATATTTTTCCTCAAATAAATCAGCCAGTACTATGTATACAGGATTTTAATTTGATTGCGTGCCATAGCTCAGGGGCGGGATCAGTATCAGTAACTGAACAACTTTTCCCAAGGAACATAGGTCGAAATACGAAAAACCAAAATTGACCTTCCATACAAAATGCGCTATCAGCTGATGCAGTTTCTACGGGAGATCAAAAATTTATTTTCGTATTTCGACCTATGTTCCTTGGGAAAAGTTGTTCAGTTACTGATATTGATCCCGCCCCTGAGTTATGGCACGCAATTAAATTAACACCCTGTATACTCTTCTTTCCAATCATGAACTTTAAGCAACGTTGTTCGTTGTTAAAAACTGTACGGTGGGGGTCTAATAACTAGAATATTGGCGTGCTTCGTCAGGCACGCTAAACTAAAAAACCGTTGGTCTCGAATACAGTCACTGATAGTAGACATTAGTAGTGGGGGCTTGAAAACTCTGAAAGTCGTGTCGGCCACTAACCTGACAAAACCTAAATCTAGGATTGGCTCTGGTTTCTTCTGTTAGGCTCTGTAGACAACACGCAATAAGGCTACGGCAATAGGGAACATGCATAAATTTTATTAGTCGCATTTATTAACAAAATATGAAAATACCGTAGTAGAGATGACAAAAAGTGAAATTAAAATTTAAATCGGCTAAGAAATACGGCCGATATAAGCAACTACTAATTAGACAGAGAGATCCGACATGAGTAGTGACGTCACAATTCACTACGGCCATATAAACTCCATATTAAATTTAGTTTTGCTAGAAAGAGACAGAAACAAATTTTCAATGGCTTATATCTTTTTTAATATTGTAGTTATTCGAAAAATGGTTTTACAAGTCTGTTTATTACATGAATGAGAATAAATTTCTTAAATAAAAAAAAGAGTTGCGATCTGAGCGGCGCATTTATCAGCGAAACTAATCCTGGTATTAGACCGGTGGCAATTGCAAGCAATGCCACCAAAAACCACAAAGCATAGACGTGGCAACGTCGCGCATTTTCTGTAAAAATCGTATCTAAGTTGACGAATGTGCATCTTACCGGTAAGAGTAGCGATCTCAGCGGCGCATTTCTCAGCGAAACCAATCCTAGTATTAAGACCGGTGCCTACTGCAGTACCGCCCAAGGCCAGCAAGTGTAGACGTGGCAACGTCCCGCATACCCTCTCGATGCCGTAGGTCAGTTGCGTCGCGTAACCACTGAACTCTTGGCCAAGGGTTAACGGCACGGCATCCATCAAGTGTGTCCTGCGATTGTATAAGGGGGTATCTATTTAAAAACGTGATCTCAATACGAGGAAGGGTCGGGTACGGCAAAATCTTACGCAATCTCAATTACAGGGAGGGCCCGCTTGTGAATAAAATGACAACTTTCAGAAATACATTTGGAATAATTGGTCGAAAACACCCAGACCAATTTTTGCAAAAGAGGAGGGGTCAAATATAAAAAAAATAACCTTACGCATATAATATATAGCGCTCGTTTTTTCGAATATTGTCAATGTTATCTTTCGTTGTGGGTTCCGTTTTGTCTCTTTATTTACCTCCAACTTTTCGCTTAGTTAATTAATAAATTTATTTATGTTTGGTAGACTAAGTTTGTAAAGTAACAGTTAAATTTAACATCATACAAATAAACTTTGCTTTGGCCCAGCAGTAGGACTATTAGCAGTAATAACAGCAGTAGGTATAATAATAATAATAAAATGAAAAACTAACCTTCCGATTTTGATAATCTTCTCAAAGTCCTTCGACTTCTGATCCAGCGTATCTCTTAAAGCGACGAGACCTGGCATGAGGCGGTCCCTGATCTCCATGGCAACGGCGACGTGCATTGCGGTCGGGTATGTGTCGTTTGAGCTCTGAGATTTGTTCACGTGGTCGTTCGGGTGAACGGGATCTTTGCTGCCTAGTTTACCACCTAGTAGTTGGATGGCGCGGTTGGCGATTACCTGTGGAAGAGTTGAGGCTTAACTAACGACGTTATACAGGGTGATTGGAAATTCGACGTATTCCTGAAAGACGGTTGTTCTGCAACTCATGTGGAGCAAATTTGCCCATGGAACCGGTGGTCGAAAATTAGTGGCTGCGGAGTCATCCGAAGATCAAGAATCTTGATGAAAATTCCCACCTTACTACATTAAAGGCAAAATGTGAATAAAGTACACCACCCTGTGAAATAAATTCATACTTTTCTGATAATGAATCATTAATTGGAATCTAATTTATGCCTTATAACTCTGATAAATTCCGAAGTAAATAAGTTTTAAACAACAAGTAGTGTTAAAAAAATCTAAATATTTTTATGTCGAAATTATGTCGGAATATTTCCAAAAGTTATACATACACTTGACGTACAAACTACAAAAATAAGTTCCTTGTTTCATAAGCTTTTTAAAAAGCTATAAATATTGTAATTAGATTGTGGCGTTTGGAAATAAATGAGCCGAAAGTGCGCTGCGGCACTACTTTCTGGTCGGATTCATTTTTCTGATTGCGTGAGAAAGTAATGTTAATAAAGAAATTAAATTTTTCATATTCATATTTATTTGCATATTGTACAGTGAAAGGATCTTAAATTTATGTATAAGTGCTAGTACAATAACCCTGTTGAGGGTGTCGCAATAATGGAGTACACAATTAGCTAATTCCAAAATAAAAACAGTAGAGTCAAACATATCTTAAGACGTAATACATAGCAAATTCAATTTCATAGTCAATCAAATTAAATATACTATTAATAGCAAATCAAAAGACAAAATGCCTTTTAAGCAATAAAAATATTTTTTTTATCCAAGGATAACAATTTTGGAACGTACTTTCTTCATTAACGGGGTACTGGACACATCTGAGTAGGCTACGGAATAAAACAGTAGTTTATGCAACTGTCAAGTAAAGATAGTCATTATAACAGGAATGCTAGTTTGTGACATGAGGCGCAGCCGAATGTCAAGAACGACGCGCAAATTTTAACGATGCGGAAAACGAGATCGGAAGTTCGAAAACGGCTGCAAGCATGCATACGCCACCAAGGCTCTCACTTCGAGCAAGATTTGTAAAATTATATGATAATTATAATAATTAGTTTTTTTTTCGCAGGCACTTAAAGTAAAGTTTATTTAAATTTCCCATTTTTTTTGTTTACTTTCTACATACGCACCACACTTGCACTCAATCAGAAAGATGAATCCGACTAAAAATTTGTGCCGCAAATTTGTGAGCGCTACAAATAAATTGCAAAATTTATAGCTTTCTATTAAGCTTATGAAACGAGGAACTTATTTTTGTAGTTTGTATGTCAAGTGTATGTATGACTTTTGGAAATATTCCCTTCGACATAAAAATATTAAGATTTTTTTTAACACTACTTGTTGTTTAGAACTTATTTACTTCGGAATTTATCAGAGTTATAAGGCATAAATTAGATTCCAATTAATAATTAATTTACCCTCTATCAGAAAAGTATGAATTTATTTCACAGGGTGGTGTACTTTATTCACATTTTGCCTTTTAATGAAGTAAGGTGGGAATTTTCATCAAGATACTTGATCTTCGGATGACTCCGCAGCCACTGATTTTCGACCACCGGTTCCATGGGCAAATTTGCTCCACATGAGTTGCAGAACAACCTCCTTTCAGGAATACGTCGAACTTCCAATCACCCTGTAGACTCTAGTACTTGATAAGACGGCCAAAAATTGCAAGCGAGAAAATAATCTCTAATGGTAATACAGCAAGATAGAAAAGTACAGCGAATCTAATGTCGATGTAACTGATTTTGAATGACAGGAAATACTCGAGGCCGATCTGTTTTTAATTTTCTGAAAGTTTCGTTTACTGATCATGGCTTTTCAGTATCGGAAAGCTTCAGTATTGTTTTGTCGGACACTGTCAATCAAAATCGGTTACAAAGCCTGATTCGCCATCCTTTTCTAACCTGCAGTATTAAAAGAGATTTTTTCTCACTCGCACGGTATGGTGGTCTGAACGCTAGTATATTCTATTGTAGATTAGATTGAGATATTAACAATTAGTTAAAACTAAGGCGCACTGTTCAAAATAATTCGTGTTTCTCTTCCCTATTTATTGCTATGCTTGAATTTTGAGTGTTTTTCAAAAAAAATCCTCACTAACAGCGAATACTTTCGTATGTTACTCGGAGACCACACGTCGAACACAACATACAAAGAGCGCGAATTTGAAATGGGAAGAGTACGTAGGCCTGCACATTCAGTACAAAATACACTCGCGAATAGCACGGGCGGGTGCGCACGGGGGTGCGGGGTAGATGCAATCCAGGGCAGATAGTGTACGTTCTGTATGATATAGTGTGACCGCAACCGCTGTATAGGTAGTGGCGGGAGGTGGGGGAGTGGGAAGGAAAGAGCAAGAACTAGTTCCCGCCGGAAGCGATGGCTCCCTGTCTCGCTGTGAGCATACCTATACAGCGGTAGAGCGGTTGCGGTCAGACTATAGTACTGTTACTTTATTCTTTGCCTAGATACTAAGCGCTATAAACTGAAGGTCCTAGCTACTACCAGCAGCAAAGTCGTAAAACTTTACCGTGTTCTCACGTACCCTTATTTCGGAACACAGTTCACTGCAAAGATAGGCTACATAAGCCGTATAAGGACAAATCAGTGCCATAATCATGCCGCATGGCATTAGGCCCACCTTTTGTACTGTAGTGCAATAAAGTTTTAAATAAAAATAAATAATAAAAATAAATAACCCTTTCTAAGGGCAGCAATCGCCATGGTCGAAAGCAGTCGGATGATGATGATATTCTATGCTCTAAGCCGTACCTCATTAGTGTTCATGTTAGATTGTGTTCCAGAGCCGGTCTGCCAGATGACTAGAGGAAAGTGCCCTTCGCGGTACAACTTGCCAGAGATGACGTCATCACAAGCTTGCTGGATTGCGTCGGCTGGAAATAGAATAGGGATTTTTAGAACGTTTGTCAACAAAGTTCATTCATCCTATACTATTAAACGAGCAATATTAGTATATATATATATATATATATTTGTAATCGGTTTCTCGAAAACGTCTCTAACGATTTCGATGAAATTTAGTATACAGTGGTTTTCAGGGGCCAAAAATCGATCTAGCTAGGTCTCATGTCTGGGAAAATTCGTTTTCCCCGTTTTTTTGAGCATTTTAAAAATATTACCGCGTTTTACATAACCTACAGCGCCATCTGTTGTCGGGTAGCATAGCTTGCTCACCCGATATTTTAATGTTGAACTAGCTACTAGCTATTATAGAGCGAAGCTCGGTCAACCAGGTACTAGAAATCTAAATAGGTGGCGCTGGTTGGTCAGCTTCGGAATGTTTTTATACACCGTGAATTTTCATTGGTTTCAAAGAAAACACGCAACTTACCAAAAAAAATATACTCGAAAAAATATTTCAACTCTATAAGTGGTCACGTACGTGACAGACTCATTTCGTATGGGAACTCTTAATATTTTTTTTCTAGCACATTTTTTATTAGGGAAAGTTTTGTTTTCATAAGTGGAATCACTAGGCTTCGGGAGACAAATCAACGAAAATTCACATTGTATATAAAGCTACAAAGAAAATGGGTTTACCACATCATGCGTCCAATGTTTGACAAAATTGTTTACAAGGTTAATATCTAAAGATCTTATTAATCAGAATAGTACTTTTATTCAAATTGGATAAGATATTGACGCTTACTTTGTATGAAAATGTATGGCAGAAAAAACTACAGACTTTTTAGGAGCAACTAAGAGTATAGTGATTAAAAAAATATTGATACGTAACAGCACCAGTCACACTAGCTTAATATTTTTTTTGTTTTTAGTGCGTTCTACAACCTACAATTCTTTTTTCCTGAACGTTACCCTTGGAGTAAAGGCAAACTTCGGCATTCGGCTGTATTTTTATTTGGCGATTGTGTCTTTTAGAATGCGGAGCTTTTTAAAGTCAAAAGCATAAATGTGGAGGAACAAAAATACGTGAATATTGAACTTGGATAAAGTTCCATATAATAAGGTGTAATGGGCAATAGACCATACTAGTTTGACCTGGAAGTACTCGTAATTAAGTATGGCTGTTTTTTCTCGGATTCTTGTTAAACAACTAATCTCTCCTATAAATGTATAATTATTATTAAAATCGTATGACCTCGGGAAAATATATTTTTATTTTATATTTATACTAAAATGCTAATGCAATCAATCGATTAGCATTGTTAATAGAACTATAATCATAGGTAGTTTACCAAAAATTTAAATGTTTTCCCATTGGAATTGCTGAAATTCGGAGTTTCAGTAAGGTAATAAGTTAACTCGAAATTGCACTTAAAGGATAATATGTAATGGAAGTAAATTTAATGTTTTACTTCTTAAATATTATTTTAAATACATTTTATAGAAAATTAAAATGTCAACTGTAATGATAAACTTTATTTTTGAATTTTTCGGTTTAAAATGTATTTTTCGTCATCTTCACTATATATTTTTTCTTTAATACTATTTTACATAGATGTATTTAAACTTAATTTTGTCCATAATAATAAAAAAACACATTTATATTTACTTCCAACCCACTTATATAAAAGTTTCTAAATACTCTAGCCTAATACAGCGTGTAACGGAGAGGTGAAAATACCAAAAGGGTGTGGATCTGCCCATGAAACTGAACAACTTTTCCCAAGGAACAAAGATCTATTTTTGACCTCCCATAGAAACTGCATCAAATGAGGTCAAATTTGGTTTTTCGTATTTCGACTTATGTTCCTTGGGAAAAGTTGTTCAGTTTGATGAGCAGATTCACACCCTTCAATATTATCACACCTTCCCGTTACACGATGTATAAGCTTGTTGCAAAAATTTAATTTTGTAAATTAGTTAAGAAAATAAATATGTTCTAACTTACAAATTTTCTTGTCAAGACCATACTCAACGTTGACTTTGGCGGCTGCTTTCTTGAGGATACCAAAGGCAACGATCACGGGATACTGAAGAAAAAGAATATTTTGTTGACTGAAGTAGAAATGAAAAAGGTTATCTTATTTAAGCCTGGGCAAACCAGACATCTTTACGCGGGCTGTAAGGCACAGGTTTCAGAAAACTGAAAAGGCAAGATCAGAAACTGAACAACTTACAAACTGTTCATAATATGAACATCGGCCTCTCCATACCAACTGTCCAATCAAGTTGGAATGTATAAGGCCGAATAGTTTTTAATTTCCAGGAACAGTTACTCGCTGAAAGTGTTCAGTTACGTTGACTAATCATTTTTTATAAATTCTGTAGGGTGTCCCACTGCAGGGCAAAGGCCTCCCCTCTATTTCGCCATTCGTCTCTGTTCTGGGCCTCTGATGGCCAGTTTTCTAAAAAGTTGTTCAAATCGTCGCGCCATCGTCTCTGAGGTCGGCCTCGACGGCGGTGACCATCCTCTGGCACCCATTCCGTAGCTACTTAAGCCCACCTATCCGGATGCATGCGGCATACATGTCCTGCCCAGTCCCACTTCGGCTTAGCAGACTTTTTTCCGACGTTTACAATGCCAGTTTTCGAGCGAAGCGTAATTCAGTCTATCCACTTTACACCTAGAATACTGCGCTCCATGGCGCGCTGGTAAACCTTGAGTCTGGACTTCTGCACCTCTCTCAAAGACCCCGTTTGTGCCCCGTAGGTTAGGATAGGCAGGATACACATGTCAACGAGTTTTCGCTTTAGTGACAGTGGCTTTAGTGAAATTCTCCCTTCATTAGCTCTTTCATGGACCAGTAGCTATTCCAGGCGTTTTGAATGCGTCTTTCGAAGACTGTCCTGCCTGTTTTCGAAGGATGCTATTTGACCGTAGGGTTATCTATTGCACATGATTTGAGACTTTGACCTATTTATCTTAAGAGGCTATGGGAAAAGATAGATATTTGACAGTGCGCGCAGTCTTTTCGCTTGAAAGAAAGGGATGAAGTGCGCAATCCGCAACGCATTCGATTGCGACAGATATACTGTGCGTGTTACCAAAACTAAATGACGTAAGCGCCTGATATAAAATATCGACTTTTTGTAAAAACTAAGTAATAAAATAAAATTTTAGGTTGGGCAAACCCTAGCAACTACAAATACCATTCTGTATACTTAATTTCACTACTTAAAATACCTCTGATTCCACAAAAAGAGGAATAAATGAAAATTGAAGAGGCAACTTTGGATTTTTATTTTGTCGAGTCGATTTTCACTAATCATGTTTTGGTCTTGGTGATGCCCTCACTTTAATGGTCAATAAATACATACCTGAAAATCACGGCAAGATATTGTGTAAATATAAAGATATTTCTCTTTAGAAAACCCAAAAAAACTTACATATCGCCTTAAGTCCAACCTCATAGACGGAGAGCGCGTGGTCGTCAACCCTACCTCATCGATTACCAAGATGCGACTAATCTAGGGTGATGCACGTTAAAAAGTTGTATCCGAATCAACAGGGTTGCCTGGGCGCAACCTGGCAGGTTTTGTACAGTGGGCAAAAAACTTGTCATTTTTTGGGCAAAAATTACCTCATCGAATACCAAATAGGTACATAGTACATTCGATAGTACTCATCAAGGAGTGCCTAAATCAACAGGGTTGCATCACTCAATCCTGGCACATTCGGAAGTCGGCCTGATTGAAGGTGGTCAAAAATGACAAAAATTACCTCATCGATTACCAAGTAGGTACTTATTACAACTGATAGAGCTCTTCAAGAAGGGGCAAAATCAACAGGGTTGCCTCGCCAAATCCTGGCACATTCGTGAGTCGGCCTAATTTTAGGTTGGCAAAAAAATACAAAACTTACTTACGATAATGAGTAATGAATTGAAACTTATCATCATCATCGGGACGTCTGCGGCCTCATGAGACGGCCGCAGGTGCGGGTGTGAGGTAGCCCTCGTGACCCGAGCCGAATCTCACCGGGCATTAGGCCCGGCGGTCATGGTGGGCTAAGCCCTATAGGTTGGTACTTTCTGGCTGAACCTTGTGTGGGGACTGGAATTGGTTCTTTTCTTTTTTTTTTTTTTTGTACCTTACGTCAGCCATCTTTTGATTGCACAATTACACAAGGCCCAGCCAGGGTACCGGACATGACTTAAACCCGACTCACATCACGAGGGGCACCCGGGCGCGTCGCGCGAACAATGCGCACTCTCAGGCGCGGTATCGGGGTGGAGTCGTTGGTCTGTCTGTCGGTATGTTGTGTACTATTACTAGGCGTCTGTCTGTCAGTCTGTATTGTGTCATTCTGTGCTCCAGGGACTGGAGGGTTGTTTGGGATGCGGGTGGGATGTGAGGGTGAAGGAGGACTCAGGAGGTCTCTGGGAAGTGCCCTGCGTTCATCTGGTGGACGAGCGTGCAGAGGAGCAATCCCTCTGAGGTGGGTGTGGGCCGCGTTGTCGGCCCTGTAAAATAGGCGTTTCGCCAGGGCTTTTACGAAGTCGTTTATTGTTTCGACTTTGAGGTCGTTCCTTATGACGTCATTGCGGACGTATCGGCCCGCTCCCGATATCGTCCGCAACGCGACATTTTGGACGACTTCAAGTCTTTTTCTTTGTGCCCGCGAGCACAGACTGTACCACGCGGGGGCAGCATATGTCAGGCGTGAACGAACGTACATTTTGTACAGACGCAGTTTTGTTCGGAGCGGTAGCCTCGACGCTAATACGGGTCGTAGTTGTGCGCGTGCGGATTTGGCCTGGTTGGTGACGTGCGTCACCATAGGCTTCATCCGCAGCGATCGGTCGATCATGCAGCCGAGGTACCGCACCGTGGGTACCCACTCTATTGGCTGCCCTCTCAATTGGAGTGGAGGGGGAGGGTATATTAGCGAGGTTAGTAGCGCCTGCGTTTTGTTGACATTGACTGCCATGCGCCATTGGTCCAGCCAATGGGGCAGCAAGTCAAGCAGGCGCTGCATCCTAGCGATGGCGATCTTTGCACTTCTGGAGGAGGCAAAGTAGGCGCTGTCGTCCGCAAAGAGTGCGAGCTCTACGCCCCTTTCACCCTCTCGAAGGTGGTCGCCTTCGAGAGTTGGGATATCATTGGTGTAGAGGGCGTAGAGCGTCGGCGATAGACAGCTGCCCTGGGGCACCCCCGCTAGGATGGGTTTCGCAGAGGAGAGGGTTCGCTCGATTGAGACGACAAAGTCCCTCCCCTCGAGAAAAGAGGCTATGATCATTATAAGGCCCGGTGGCATATCAGTGGATATGAGTTTGGAGTTGAAACTTATGCCATTTGAAGGTTCTAGACATCTTAATAATATTTGCTATAGTATGCCAACACTTAAACTCATTTTTCATATTGATATACAGGACGAAAAGTTAAGATGGGGTACACAGGGCAGCTACTATAAGCATTATAGTTACAAGAAAACTTAGTACAGAAACTAACCCTAACTTTTAGAGATATTTTGATCTACATTCACAGATTTTTGAAAAGATGTACAGGCAACAAGAAAAATGGCAATATCCACATAAACTTTTATCATTCCATTTCATCTTCTTATCGATAAAGAACATAATTTTTTATGGGGTTAACCGAGCCGACCATACATGTTATAGGAGAAACAGAAATTTTCATGTACCTTTTTTACGAAATATTGTACCTTTTTTTACGAAATATTCTATTCTCTTGTTACTATGAAAAAAAAGTCTTTAAAGGTCAACCAGGGTCAAGTTATTAAAATTCTCAGTAAATGCAAAATAAATTTTTATTCAGTAATAAAATTAAATCAGGCCAAAAGTGCCAGGATTTGGTGAGGCAACCGTGTTGATACTGCCACTTCTTAAAGAGCACTATATCAACATACACACATACATCCTACACTACACACACACATCACATGCACACAAAAACACACAAACACACACTCAGGCACACACATACATCCACTACATCTACATTCGTACAGGTAATTGTGGGGCTTGCCGCGTCGTCCTACTGGAGTGTCGCTCTGGTAGGTGGACGGGGAATTCGCAATTCCCCCTCGACCTACTGCAATAGTATTCGAAACAAACTAGTTTTCATGTATCGATATTTTTTCTATTAAAAAAAAAAATATTTTCCATACAGTGTCTTTAAAATGAACGGGCATTTGGGCAACTAATACATCTCGTTGAGATCTTCATTTCGGTTGACAGCTGTCAAATCTAAAACTACCATAACTCAAAAAATACTTACCCTAGACTTTTGCACGTTCGAACAAACGATAGATCTCGTCAAGGTCTTTACTTCGGTTGACAGCTGTCAAATCTAAAATCACCATAACTCAAAAACTACTCACCCTAGACTACTTTACGTTAGGATGAAAGATAGATCTCGTCGATGTCTTTATTTCGGTTGACAGCTGTCAAACTATAAATCGCTATAACTAAAAAAACTACTAACCCTAGACTACTCGTTTGTTAAGACAAAGGATAGATCTCTTTGAGATCTTCATTTCGCTTGACAGCTGTAAAATCTAAAACCACAACAACTCAAAATTACTGACCCTACACTACTTGTATGTTTGGACAAGTGATAGATCTCGTCGAGATCTTTATTTTGGTCTGTCGAACTTAAAATCACTTTTACTTGGAAGCTACTGACCCTAGACTCCTCGTTTGGACGAGATCTTTTATTAATTGTCCTAGCATACGAGTTGTCTAGGGTCAGCAGTTTTTAAGTTATAGTTATTTTAAGTTTGACAGCTGTCAAACAAAATGAAGATCTCGATGAGACCTATCATTCGTCCAAACATAAAAGTAGTCCAGAATCAGTAATTTTTGGGCTGTGGTGGTTTTAAATTTGACAGCTGTCAACCGAAATGAAGATCTCAACGAGATCTATCATTTGTCCGAACATACACGTAGTCTAAGGTCAGTAATTTCCAAGTTATAGTGATTTTAAGTTTGACAGCTGTCAACCGAAATAAAGATTTTGACTAGATCTATCATTTGTCCCACCATACAAGTAGTCTAGGGTCAGTAGTTTCCAAGTTATAGCGATTTTAAGTTTGACAGCTGTCAACCGAAATAAAGATTTCGACGAGATGTATCATTTGTCCGAATATACAAGTAGTCTAGAGCCAGTAGTTTCCAAAAAATAGTGATTCGATTAGATGAATAGTGAGTGAAGTTTATATGATAGCAAATACGAATGCCTTTCTGTGTTCTTAATTTCACTACTTAAAACACTTCAGATTCCACAAAAAGAGGAAATCATGAAAATTGAAGAGGTAACTTTTGATTTTTATTTTGTCCAGCCAATTTTTACTAATCGTGTTTTGGTCTTCGCGGTATTATCACTTGAATGGTCATGAAACACATAACTGAAAATCACGGCAAGATACTGAGTAAATAAAAAGATATTTGTCTTCAAAATACACAAAAAAAATCCATGTCGTCTTAAAATATAGCAATTTTTGTTTGACAGCAGTCAACCGAAATAAAGACCAGAAATGAAGATCTCAACGAGATCTGTTATTTGCGGGTGCCCGATTACCCGTTTTTTTTAAGAGACTTTGTATCGAAAATATATTTTACATGTACTTGTTAGGAAAAAAATATCGATACATGAAAACTAGTTTGTTTCGAACGCTAGTGCAGTAGGACGAGGGGGAATTGTGAATTCCCCGTCCACCTACCAGTGGGACACTGCAGTAGGACGACTGGGCATTTACCCAAATGTGTTTTGCCCACTTAGAAATTGCTAATGGCCCTAAAAGTCAGTAAAAAAAATATTTTGCGATTTCTGAGATTTCTAATACCTTTACCCTAGTAGACCTTTTACAGACTTCTGTTTCTTAGTATCAAAAGGATAGAATGTTTCGAAAAAAAGGTACATGAAAATTTCTGTTAATTCTATTACATGTTTGGGAAAATAATTCTGTGCTTTCTGACAGTTCTAATACATTAACCTCGGTTGACCCCATAGAAAATTATGTTCTTTATGAATAAGAAGATCAAATTGAAAAAAAAAATGTGGAAATTGCCGTTTTTCTTGTTGCCTGTACATTTTTTCCAAAATCTGTGAATGTAGGTCAAAATATCTCTAAAAGTTAGGGTAAGTCTCTTTACTAAGTTTTCTTGTAGCTATAATGCTTATAGTAGCTGCCCTGTATACCCCATCTTAACTTTTCATTCTGTATAATAATATGAAACGTGAGTTTCAAGTGTCGGCATACTATAGCAATATTATTAAGCTCTAGAACCTTCAAATGGCATAAGTCTCAATTCATTACTCGTTATCGTAAGTAAGTTTTGTATTTTTTTGCCAACCTAAAATCAGGCCGACTCACGAATGTGCCAGGATTGGGCGAGGCAACCCTGTTGATTTTGCTCCTTCTTGAAGAGCTCTATCAGTTGTAATAAGTACCTACTTGGTAATCGATGAGGTAATTTTTGTCATTTTTGACCACCTTAAAATCAGGCCGACTCCCGAATGTGCCAGGATTGAGTGAGGCAACCCTGTTGATTTAGGCACTCTTTGATGAGTACTATCGAATGTACTATGTACCTATTTGGTATTCGATGAGGTAATTTTTGCCCAAAAAATGACAAGTTTTTTGCCCACTGTACAAAACCTGCCAGGTTGCGCCCAGGCAACCCTGTTGATTCGGATACAACTTTTTAACGTGCATCACCCTAGATTAGTCGCATCTTGGTAATCGATGAGGTAGGGTTGACGACCACGCGCTCTCCGTCTATCAAGGCTTGCCCCACTTATATCACGTAGCATGGTCTCGAGTTCTGAAGCTGAAGTGTAGAACAGGACGATGTCGTCCGCAAAACAGAGGTTAGCCAAACCTTTTTTGCCAATGACGATGCCCTTTGATGACCAGGCGGATGTAAGACTCCTAAATATCTCTTTACTGATCAATCTGATCATATAACTACCATTCAGTTACGATCATGATCATTGATCATCCATTGTAAATCCTATATTAAGAGTCCACTAACGAACAGGGAGCGTCCTTCAAAATTTATCGGCAAATTGCGTGATCACTACATTTTGTTACCGATGATCCCACCACGCTTAATAGCGTTGCGGCTGGCGCCATGAACCGCGATTGTTGGTGACAGCAGTATGTATGGTGGTATGATACGCAGAAGGACACTGCTGCTCATATTCCAGTTCAAATTCCCTTAGTCGCCTTATACGACACCTACGGGTAAAGATAGATTGGGGTTCAATCAAAAATAGAATAATGTCCTGGAAATGCTTTAAGCATTGATGTCAATAAAATTCGAGCCTTGATATGTTCAACAATGCAAATAACAAGGTACTGTTTACAATGCATTTCGCAATAAGCTCTCACTTTATCCATTATACGCTTGAAGGACGGGAAATGAATACAAAACAATCGAAAGGCAGTTTGCGACATGTAGCTATTCCAATGGTACTTTATCAGGTGCAATGTTATTTTCTATTCTAATATACATTTATGTAACCTACCAGTCAAACAAAAATTCTGTCAAACAAAACAAAAAAGGCAAACCATTGCAAATATAGGATGTTTTTCAAGGTAGATTTATTTATTTTTTTATCACATTTATTCGAGATGTGCTAGTTCGTGCCACGTTAACAGGGACTAAAATCACTTTTAATCTCTAAGGGAATAAAAGTGATTTGAATTAGGGATTTGGATATTGTTAGTCTTCGTTAAGAGGGACTAAAATCACTTTTAATCCCTAAGGGACTGAAAGTGATTTGAATTAGGAATGTGGATATTGTTAGTAACGGATGATAGTCAAATAATTGTTTTATTTTCTTATAGAGTGTGATAAAAAGTCGAGTGTGCACCTCGGGAGCAACACAATTTTAAAGCTCGAGCGAAGTACTTTAAATCCCTCGCTGCGCACAGGATTCAAAAGATCTGGATTCAAAAAACGCTAAGACCCTTAAAATAGTTTTTTGCTCCCTTGGTAAACAATCTACTGATAAATAGCTACATATTGTACTTGACGTGTACAGTCAAAAACACGTCAAGCTTGACACATTGGCCTCTACCTTCTTTTTTTTTTTAACTTTCTTTTTTGTGTCAATCTTGATCTGCTCTTGACTGTACAAGTTGCGGTAACGAAAGTAAAAAGGCAGCTTACAGACTTACCGGCATCCGTTCTTCAATCCCGCCGATGGGGAAGTTCATGATTGACCGGACAGTTTGCGCGCCGTACAGTCTGTCTTCTGGAACTTCCAACTCACCCATCGTGTCTTTTTCTTTGCGCTATAACAAACGAATAGCATTTATTTTAAATTTCATTGTTACATTTTCCATGGGTGTCTTCGAAAACATTTTGCCACTGCAAAACTAAGGAGTCGTGGAAACCTAAACACTTAATTCGAACGATATAATACTTGTTTGTTTTGGCTTTCTGATAAATCAGAAAAAAAGAAAAAAAATAGATTAATCGAAAAAAAAAAAACAGGTAAAAGTCAACCATACAAGAGGACAACAAAACAAGAGTGCCCCCCAGTAGCGATTTCAATTATATTCATACTGCAAATTAGTGTTCACTTATAGTACCTACTCGAAATACAACAACTCGAAAAACTGTACAACAATTAACTTTTCTACTAATTAATTATTCTTATTATACAAGCTGTTCCCGCGACATCGTACGCGCCATAAAGTTTCTGCTTGTGACTTCATACGAAAGCATGCAAATCCTTTCTTTCTGCTACCTTTCCTAGGTCTTTTGTATTTATTTTATGAAAGTCAATACCCCGAACCCCCCAGTTCCTGATCACCTCTTGCAGATTTGTGCTCTCTTGGTACTTTCCGTCCTCACTTTATGAAATGTGCAAATTTGCAGAATAAATATTTAAAAAAATCAGATTCCAGCGTTTGTGACCATCCATTAAATTTTTGAGTAAGTATTCCCTTTATTAGCCTATTTAATACGCATAATAACATGTTGACAAAGTGCAAAGGTTTACAAGAATGACATGAGACAACTTTTTATCTTCTCAAAATGTTCTATTTACTGTCATAAAACTAAAGATAGTCCGTATAAATAATAAGTAGGTAAATATTGGTGTAAACGAAAAATTATATAACCGCTCAGATTGCAAGAGCTGAAATGCGTGACTCAACATTCAGATCAAAAGGTTATGTTTAAGTATACATATTAATTAATTTTTACTTACTATCTGGTTCATTTAAAATTAAATTTACGCGAATCTTACTAAGCTTCTCATTATACTTAAATTCACTTGTGGTAATGTAACGGTAACACAATTTGCATTTTAAGTAACGCTTTAAAATAAGTAGGCCCACTCAAGTAAACCTACTTACTTGCAGAAATAACAAATACCACATGAATTCAAAATAGAATTCTTACGAAGTGTTGTTTGTGTGTACCTCAATGTATGAGATCGAGACAGATACGTAACTATAACTTTATGTACTGTCTTATAAAATTTAAACAATAGATAACGATTCATACATAGCGTATGTACGTATAAACGTGCGTAACGTACATTACATGATAGGTACGGTAAGAAACCTTCATCATTCGCCATATAATCTAAACAGCGCAGAAATAAAGTCTTATAAACCGATATATTTCAGAGGTGTCTATGTTCCCTGTTTTACCACAGTACGCCAACAAATTCGAAGGCTAAATATTTTCCTATCATGGGACTTTTTCTATTCTATTCTATTCCTCGTCACACACATTTAAAGAATAAATGCGAAACTCACCATTTTCACAGGTTTCCCGTCGGGATTCATACATATTGAACAAGCCATTTTGATTACGGCAAAAAACACAAAAATTTACAAACACTAAAAATTTTACGAAAGTTCGAACAAAAATATACAAAGATTTCTTATGTATTGGTGACACCGGTGACAATGACAGTTTAGGATTTAAAAAAAAGGTAACATAAAAAGATTAATAAAAGAGGTCTGATCAAAAATTTATAAAATGAGATAAATGAGCGATCGAGAGCAAAACGAGCCGTGCAGTGCCACGTTTGGAATGAAAGGCTAAAATCAAACCGGTCGGGTCGTTCCCCTCCAAACCAGACAGCAAATTAATTCAGTTTGCGTTGGGCGAAGCGACGACGTCTCCTACCGAAACCTCTATGCACACTGACGAAAGGTTATAGTGAACCGCTTGATAACCTTATCATCATACATTATCAACTTGTATGGGCAAAGTTAATGGCAATTCACATGCTGCCTTACATAATACGTAGTTCACATTGAGGGTCAAGAACAGCAAGATATTGGAAATAGATCGTCGGAAAGCAGACAGAGAAAATATAATCAGAAAAATAATCGATTTTATTTAGATAGTCTCATTTGAATTTGGCCAGTTTTTAGCGCTTCATGTTCTTTCTGGGATCTTCTACGAGTATAAAAACGCAAGACGGAAATCAGCCTTTGGAAATTTTACCTATAAAACCCTTTTACTTAAATAAAAATTCATTTAAAAAATAAATTAAAGTAATCAATAAGTATGGTACCTAATAAATAATGTCATAGGCAACTACAGTGCATAAAGTAGGTAGGTTAGGTACCTAACCTACATTATAACCGCTATCATAACCAGCCATGATACACAGCCAGTTTGTGAGCCTGTTTGTACCTAGTTGTGCATTAAAGAATATATATGTCGCAGGCAAATTTAAATATATAAAAGTGTATAAACTGCCGTTTACAAACGGCGGGCAAGCTGTTAACTGTAGGTAAATTGTAAAACGGCGCCGCGCCGGCAGATTGTAAACGGGTTTAAATCACTGGTGCAGAGATCGGTTAGGTTGGGTTAGGTTATCTTATGTACAACCACAACATTCTTCGTTCTTATGTACACCAGAAATGACTTACGCGCCGTTTTGTGAAATGCCGCCATTTACTTATATATGCAAAATATGAATTAAAAGATTTTCGACATTTTATAGAAGACTATAGAAATCTATGAATGCCGCGGCATTATGCAAAATATGAATTAAAAGATTTTCGACATTTTATAGAATGTTTGGATAGGAAAACCTATTTACTGCGAATTATAAACTATAATGTTGCAAAACAAGCAAAGAGGATAAGGCCTGGATCAGTGCGACGCGGACGCGGATGTCCGAGACGGACAGTAAAATGTGAGAAGCCTATAGTGTCCGTTCCGGCCGGATTTTTGGTGTACCTAGGGCTTTTGTGCAAAGTCCATCTGGGGAAGTACCACCCCCTTGCCTTTTTCTGGCGTAAGCAGCAGTGTTTGCATTGCTGTGTTCCGGTTTGGAAGGTAAGGGAGCCAGTGAAATTACCGGCACATGAGACATACCAACTTAGTTCTCAGGGTGGGTAACGCGCTTTACTGTCTTATTAGTGTCTAATTATTTCACTACTAAGACAGTGGGTGTCATGGGCGGTGCTGACCACTTAACACCAGGGGGCCCACCTGCTCGTTTACCCACATGTAACAAAAAAATTGTTCCGCATTGGACTGAGCCGACGGTATCAGGACATTTTAAGTCCGTCGCGGATCCAGGCCTGAAGATTCAAGTTGACTCAGAAACACAATTTCTTTAGGTAGGCTGTAGAACCCGAAAATCTATATTACCTATTGTATTGGAAACATACTATTCTCATGGGCTTTCCCTCACATATTAAGCACGTCATGTTGTATTCGAAAAATGTATACACACACTGAAAGTTAAAACTAGAAAATAAATAAGTAATACACAAAATTTTGAATAATATTTTCAGCTTGTTTACATGTACCTATGTATTGTATTGTATATTTATTTAATGGCATCACATCTCATTACAAAACGTATTTCGCCAACGCCAATGTCCAGTAAAAGGTTGATTTACACAGGAATCCACATCTCGAAGATCGACGACGAGGAGAGCCAGGGTGTCTACTCTCAAAGTCCGAAATATCGAAACGATACTACTCGAAACATGCAAATGCAAAACGTCGTCCCTTGACAATAGAGTAGAATATTGGTTGGATGAATTTTCAAACTGCATCCAATCAATATTGTACTCTATTGTCAAGGGACGAAGTTTTGCATTTGCATGTTTCGAGTTGTATCGTTTCGATATATCGGACTTTGAGAGTAGACACCCTGTGCACCACGATGACTCCGATAAGTTGATAGGGAAAATTATTGAAGTCACGAAGTCCGCTTCTATATATTTATTTAAAATTCTAAAAAACCCTTTAAACTCAAATAAAAAAAACCGGCCAAGTGCGTGTCTGGACACGCGCAGCATAGGGTTCCGTAGCTTTTTTTTTTATTATTTTTTATCACAAATCGGGTTTTGAATAAGTATTTTATAACGTTTATAACATAAACTCTTTACCTCCTAATTCTTAGCGAGGTCCTAGCGCCCGATTGCTATTGCTATTTTTTTTTATTTTTAGTTTTTCGGCAATAGCTCATTAACCTGTGAAGCCTACTTAACGGTGATAGGTTTCCTTTTAATCTCATCATCAATCATCATATATGCTACTAGTGCGAATTTTTTCACATTTCCAGTAACAACCGTTTAGCCGGTAGGGGGGGGCGGGGCACTTGACTCCAACAAAAAATTGCCCTTTCAAGATTAATAGTTCGCAAACGAATCCCTAAATCGTAAAATGATCTTAGCAGACTTACATTATTTTTTTGGACAAGAAAAAAAATTTCATCCCCACTTTACTTGTAGGGGAGGTACGCTAAAAAAAATATTTTTCAAAATTTTATTCTACCACTTTGTCGGCGTAAATGAAATGTATATCCGGACAAAATTTCAGCTTTCTAGTACTAAGGGTCTCTGATCTAAGCCGCGGACAGACAGACAGACAGACGGACATGACGAAACTATAAGGGTTCCTTATTGACTACGGAACCCTAAAAACCGGTCAAGTACGAGTCGGACCCAAGCGCAGATCTTTCGTCTGATATACATGGAATATTTTTAAAAGAAACAAAGTCCATTTTAAAGGTTTTTTGCAGATTTCTAAAAAACTATGCTATTTAGAGAGGTTGTTGTTTTTCTAGCTGTAATGTTATAATGCGCTGTAGTTTTATAATGCGCACGGCTAAAAAGTAGAATTCTCTGTCTGTGTTCCCGAGTTCATATAACCCGAACCCATTCAAGTCGCGAGTGAATAGGCTTCTTCTGGGTAAGCTCGTTCCAAGCGTCGATCTCATCTTCATCTTCAAGACTAGATCGAGGTCAAGAGTAAGCCCATTGACGATAAAAAAAAATGTTTAGGTACATAAACCTCTATTGACTAATTAATTCAGATTTTTTTGAAACTTCGAGATAAGGGGGGAATGGTATTTTTTCATCATAACTTAAAAACTAGTCGTAAAAATATACGAAAATCTATTTTAAAATGTACGAGTAAAGCCCTTTCATTATGATACTCCACTTGACCTATACTTCGTTTTTTTTCAGATTAGAATTTAATGTATGAAAAATAAGAGGTTCTTTACAGTTCTCACTCTAAATCCAATGAGTTTAACATTTGTCTAGGAGAGGTGCCTATTAAAGACTTTTCTAATCTGAAAAAAAACGAAGTATAGTGAGGGTTGCTACACACATAAGCGAACCGGCATTGTCGATTCGGCAGTATTTGTCGAACAACAAAGCCGACCCGATCGACTAGTTCATTCACGTCCACGCAACATTAGCCGACCTTTAGCAACTACTACACGTTCGGCTTCATTCGGCTTTCTGCATCTGCATACATTCGATTTTACCGCCCGGCTTTGCCGAATAATGCCGTCCCACTATAACTCGGTCGGTCTAGTGCAGCACAGCCGCTCGGCTTTTTCCCCGAACTTTCATCTACATAATATTAGATTTTTTTATTAGTAATGCCAGCCCACTTCTTATGTGTGTAGCAACCCTAGCGACAATTTATAATTTTGCCCCCCCCCCCCTATTTGGGCCCCATTTACAATAATAATAAAAATAATTCATCAGTTATAATCATATTAAACTTTAATGTTCTCCTATTTATGAAAAAATATTTTTAACTATCTTTTTCTGTTGTGATATACATATTGTGATGTTTTGTACTTTAAACGATTATTCAATGGTTTTTTTTTTAGCGAATCTCCATCGTGTCACTCACTTCACTACGTGACATTGGCAGAACTCTGAACACACAAAAGCCACTCATCAAAAATTTAATCGAATTTTTGTATTTCTTTTGTTTGCAATAAAGTTGGGCATTCATATTCTAAAACTGTTCCTTGTCTAGGTATAGCGTGAGTGGTTGCTGAGATAAACAGGTGTGACAAACAGACAAAGTCTTCTGTTTTTAGCATTTTGGTTCGGAACCCTAAAAACTGTATGGTATATTCGAGAAAATTTATTTTTCTGTAATATTAAATGTTAAAAGAAGCAGACTAAGAATAAATGTAAGCCCTCAAAGTTTCAGAAATGAGAATAAAAATCATGCAGCGTCTACTTAAACACTGAAATACAAAAAAAAAAACTGAAATTAACATTGAAATAAAAAAAAACTGATTTATTTCAGTTAATGTAAACATCTCAGTTCATGCTGATTGTGATGGTATGTCACATGCATTTACAACCCTTGATAGGTCGAGTTACTCGCTATTTATCCATCGGGCTAGGCTGTAAATTATTTTTAGGAAAATTAACTTGATTTTTTTTTATTTACCATGTCTTACGTAGCCAGAAAGTGTTGTCTCACACTAATACACATCTCGTGGCGCTTTCAGTCATAGTATAAAATCAAGATCCTCGGGATTACTAGGATTTTATAAGACTTTTATTGGCATTTATCTTCATTATTTAGGCGGGCCCATTTACTTGGGCCCCCAAGTAAATGTGACTAGGAATGTGATTTTTAAGGCACCCCTTAAAAAATATGAGATTGTTGACTCCAAATCCCCAAAATGGTACATGATCTCCCAGAACTAATCGGTCAATTGTCGGTATTCAGTCTTCTTATGCTTTGCGAAAATTAAAAGTTGTTGATAGGAAAAGCGTTCTATCAGCATATCATGGATATGTAGCCTCTATCCTTAGATACGGTCTGATCTTATGGGGAAACGCCACTAACATTTTGTCTGTATTTAGAGCACAGAAGCGCTGTATAAGGTCAATTTGTATTTTTTCAAGAAATGAAAATTCTATCTCTAAGTTGTATGTACATTTATGAATGCTGCGTCTTTGCTAAATCAAATCTAGAATTATTTGAATTTCATGACTGAGAACGGATTATGGACAGAATGAGGCTTCAAAATTGTAACACAGCACTCGTGCACAAAAGTGTGTAATGTAGAATTCCAAACATTTTTAATAAATTGCCGAAGTCACTGCGAGACTGTGATAAGCTTAGTGTGTTTAAGGAAAAGCTACATGACATTTTGGTGGACAAATGCTATTATAGTCGAATATTTTAATGATAATACATTATTGTAAATGATTGTAGTAACAATATTTTTAAGCATAATACATGTCTCACATGAATTTCATTTTGTTTTGTCTATTTTGTATTTCATGTGTGACATGTTTTTTACTTGACATAACTTTTATTTGTTATTAATTTTTGGTATGCCTTAATGGCGGGACATAGCTGGAACTATTTCTAATTTTATTGTAACACCTCAATGATTTATGATCCACAAAATAAAATTTCATTTCATTGTTTCTCAGTAAGATGAGTGTCCAGCACTCTGGAGATTGTCGGTGAGTGAGGGAGCACCTTGACAATGTGTTTCAGAACTCTTGGATCGGATGAGATGGACTTCTATGAATTTTTCTTATTATTTTCTGTAAATTATTCTGGTACTTAGAATTGATTTATTTGTCCCTTTTAATGCTTTGCAAAACGGCTTGAAATCTTTTAGAAATGCAGCTTTGTTTGTGTTGCTTAGTATTCTAAATCCAAACTACATTAAATAAGTAGTTACTTAAAGAAAACATAACAATACCATTAACAGTCCAGACCTATACAGTCCGTAGCAGAGTGTACAGCTCCAAAATATAATTGTTGTACAAAAATATAAAAGTAAAATCGTGTTGTTATGTGGATGGACCTAATCATTTTGGCGACTATTACTGATTCCCAGTTGAGATTGTAACATTAATTCATAGCAAGTTTGGGTGATAACAGTTCAAAATCACTCATCATAGAAATAAAATTGCTAGGTATTGCTTAGCCAAGCTGATTTTCTAATCCCTATTAGAATATCAGCTGGCAATACGTAATCTATTCATAACCTATCCGAACCGAAATTATCAAGCTTCCGTTTTTTTTGTGGTTCAATGAAGTACCTATGCTTTTGAAATTATAAATACGTCAAAAACAGTATTATATGAACCCAGGAATATCACAATAAACAGAAAAATCGATGCAAAAAATTGGTTACGCAACTTACCGCAACGACATTTGTAGTAGTGAGGTTGGCTTTATTTATGAGGTGCACGACGCTGCGTAAATTTTTAGAAGATTGCAGCATCGCTGTTGATAGCTTGAACATGGACGAAGCCATGATTTATGCCAGAATAATAGGATTCTAAATAAAAACAAACCTACAACAACAGGACAGACATCAAACCCGAGATCAAAACCACAGAATCAAATCATTTTTTTTTTTTTTGTTTAATTCTTCCTTTCGGAAAGGCAAAGAGTACAAAGCCCATACAGCCATTTCTGATGTCATTAATCTTTCTTTTAGCTCCCCTCGTAAAGCGATAGGGAACTTTACGAAGGAAAATGTTCGTGACTTTTTGGAACAACACAAACGGGGCTTAAACACGAGATCACTTGAAATCTTCATCAGCTGCGCACTCCGTAGTAAATTTACTGCATAACACACTATCTTTATTATCCACTAAATCACTTAATGCACAAAAAACCAAAATTTCAATTAAGCAGGCAAACGCCCATGTCGAGTTCCCGCCAAAAAGCACCAAGAATCAAATCAAAACAGATTTTCTGTCAAATTGACAAAAAAATGTGAGCATAGACAATTTTTTATTTTCTTTTTAATGCGATAGTCTATGATCGTTCAGAAATCAAGTTTGCCATTCACAGCCCTGCTAATCCAAAAGTCAAAAAAAGAATATTGTTTTATGAACGCAGCCAAAGACAGTGCTGCCTCTAGCGGCGAGAAGGTACAATTTTTGCGTTCGGGTGGCATTCGGGCTTGATCGTCCTTTCTCGGGTCAGTCACGCCTAAACTCGTTCGAAAAGCGAAATCAAAATCATTCCACGGCAATGTACGAAGACTGATGCTCTTGTCGGGACTCATCTATAAAAAAGAGCAATTTTACTTTTTCAAACGGATTTTAGCACACGAGAAAGTTTTTTTACCCATTTCATGCTGTGATATATGATGACAAATGTGGTGATAAGTGTTTTAGTTAAAAATATCAACAGTGAAACGTACAAAGAATAAAATTGTGAAGTGGTGCAATAGTGTGTTTCTGAATCTGGATCTAATCTGGAACAAGGATTGCATTTGACCTGAGAGATTTTATATAAAACGGTAAGTTCGGGTGTTGATCTGTATACTAAGGGCTGCGTGGCGTTTTCGGAATGGCTTCCGTTTATCGACTGGCGTGCGCGATAATGGCTGACTTTCTTTTCTACCATTTTTCTACGTTCTAGTAAGGACCATGCATGGAATTAGGGTGTATGTACGAAAGGAATACATTTATTGGATTTTTTGGGCCACAATGTGATAGATAGTGTGTTGCGTGGGTGGGTGGCTATGTGATAGCGTGTGGGTGTTGAGAATGCAGTCAACAAACGCAGAGCGGCTGACCGGTCGCGACCAAGCCAGACGCTAGTGTGACTATTCAGAAGGCATTTGTAAAGATATTTCGCTCGCCTATGACCCTGCAGTTTATCATTTAACTTGAGACCTTGGTGTGGCAAGTAAATCAAAGGATAAGTTTTTCTGAATGGACTTTGATCCTTGGGAACTAAAGGCTGCATTGTACTTTGAGGTCCACAAATAATTGTAAATGCAGTTGCGGTATTTTCATTGTTTTAGTCCCAACTCCTCAGTGCCCCCTTTCGTATCCTCTGATCCAAAGTTGGGTTGAATCTGAAGCTAAGAAAGAATGCAAATACTTACTGACTTCTAAAACCGTTTTTTGTTCATAACAAGCCCAACTAGACAGGTATGAGGTACTTGGGTATCCTACAATTATAGAGTGGTTATCCACTGGCTTAAAAACTGATATTTAAGTGATTACCATTTTTTTGTAGCCAGTAGTGTCCCACTGCTGGGCAAAGGCCTCCCTTCTATTTCTCTATTGGTCTCTGTTCTGAGGCTCCAATCTTCAATTCTCTAACAAGTTTTTTAAATAGTTGCACCATACTCAAAGTAAACTTGAGGCTTACTCCATCTGAATCAAAAGCCACCGCAATTAGTTTGCTTCATTATTAAAGTCTGAAACCTACACAACTTTCCAAAGACTCACCATAATAAAAGTTGTCAGGATGCATACCAAAATACAACTTTACTTCAATCCACCTTTCAACAGCTCGCAGGATAACGGGAAACAAAATAGAATGAAGGATATTATTTGTATTTCTTGAGAATGGCCATGATACCTGGATACCTATAAAAAGCTGCTGTACAAACCCAAAAAAAATTTGTTCAAAAACTAGAACCCGACTACTGGCAAATTTTGCTCTAAAAGTATAAAACAAGAAAATATTGTCATCTGAAATTGTTATGTACAAACTATGGTATTTAATAAATATTCATAGTGATGTTCTGAAAATAGCCATGGTCATGGTCGATATGCAACTCTGCCCTGAAGTTTATGATCGAGATCCCTTTTTTGGGTAGGTGGCATAACATCACCACGGCCATTATCTGAACAACACTATGAATATTTATTAAATACCATAGTTTTAACATAACAATTTCAGATGACAATATTTTCTTCTTTCATACTTTTTAGAGCAAGATTAGCCAGTGGTCGGGTTCTAGTTTTTGAACTAATTGTTTATTTCAATTATTTTGGGGTTTTAAATATGTAAATATATATTTTTGAAATGTGCTCATTAAGCCCTTTCATTTGATACCCAACACAGAATGATTAAAAAAAAATTTTGTATAAGATACAACTTTGACAATGATAACACCTATACCATCATATATTCAATGAATTTTTTCCTCTGAACCTCTTCAAATCCTGTCAGCAGACTACTTAAATCAGAAAAGTATGCTTGTGATGGCCATTTGCTCTTGAGCAACAATTAAAATAGTACAAACACTTACAAAGCATAAGTTTCTTTTAGTTGCTATCTAGTTCCAAAAAGCGTCTTCAAATTTAAAGCTCCTTCAAATCTATCTTTCACTTTTTTTATCATAAAAATAGAACGGAAAGTGACAGCAATAGATTTTAGTTTGATTTTAAAGAATGCAACTGTTTGTCAGATTTTGGGATCCAATCTTATGTTTCCACTTCTCCCTTAAATTTCCACTCCTCCTTAGCGATCGCCATTTTCGGCCATTCCTCTTCAAATCAAAATGTGGGAAATGAAAAAGAAGATGAGTCGTACAAAATTATTTAGTCTGTTTTAAAAATGTAACTATTTTACCTCATAGGGAGTCCCAACCACTAAACGCAGTAGTCTAAAATACTTGTTTATATTTTTTTTTCACTTGTTGAAAAATTTGTGTATTTCTTTCTCTGATAAGATAATAATAACAGATTGGGTCTCATTCTCTCAGTCTCAACTTTAGGTTAAGTTAGACATGCACGCAAGTTATGACACCCGTAAAGGTTTTGCTACAAACCTCTTCTGGTTGCACTGTCCATTGGAAGCATGGAGCCCTTGCTCCTTACATCTAAATCAGAAACCTGTATTTATTCATTAATGTTATCATTATCACATAACAATGTTGACATGTCTCTATGTTCATGTTGAACATAATAGTCACTTTAGAATTGTGCATGTATACATAGGCTTAACAATGAATGAACAATCAGTAGGCATTGTCTGTTAATTTTTATACAAGGTGTATTTTTAATTCCCATAACTTCAGGGTGCTTGATCAATCGGTCATCGACACCCAAAGAAATATGCGTTTGTCAGATTATTCAGAGAGTCACATTGAAATAGAAATATTCTGTAGAATCTTGTATAAATAACTTGAAAATTACGTCTTTATTAAATGTCATAATTTAAAAACTTTTCTAAATTAACTTAAAGAAGATTGAACCTCAATTTTCATAGTAAAATACTGTGGTGTGGTGGTAAATTTCTGTGTGTATGTTGTAGTTACTTACCAACATGTGCCTTAGCTAATATATAAGATTTTTGTTATGGTGATATAATTTCGCGAAATCCGCTTATAAAGTTGAAAAACTATATACAAAAATCAATTTCAAAGCACACAACATAACAGCGTGGGCAAACAATTTCTCCTTTCGTTCTTCTTGGTGGTTCTAAGTTCTAAGTTAAGTTTGTGGTTTCCGCACTTAGTCCAGTAAGGACCATTGTGCGTGGTCTTCTTGGTGGTCTTTCACAAATACATACCCGTGGGTGTCGTAAAAGGCGACTAAGGGTTAACTGGAGGATTGGCAGCAGCATCCTCTTTTGTATCTTACATCTTACTTACTGCGGTCACCTACAACCGCAGTCCATGGTGCCAGCCGTAACGCTAACAAGCGAGGTGACCATGGTACTTCCCCTCCACATTTTTCCAGCAAAAGCTAGAATTCTGCAGGGAGCTCCCTGTCCTGTAGTGGACGTTTCATAGGATGTTATGATGATGATGAGCTTCGTGGGGCTAGACACCGGTTGGAGTTCCACCTTTATGTTGTTGATTGATATACCATTCATTCGCACAAAGCGCTTTCCTTCGTCTTTCATAATGCGCACAGATAACGAGTGGAATTCCCTCCCTGCAGATTTGTTCCCCGTTTTAAGGCTAGAGTGAACAGGCTTATTGTAGGCAGGCATGTGATGCATGGTGAGATTGGAGTCAAATGCTTAACTATTCTATGCAAAAAAAATACAATATTTTAGTTTCTACCAGTTTCTCGTTACCATAGAGCTTTTTGCTTAAGTTTTAGTATTCTTTTTATTTTATCGTCAATAGGCTAACTCTTGACCTCGATCTAGTCTTAAAGACAGGGCTAAAATGCTTTTAAGTGCATACGGCAAGGGCAATGTGCGGGCGAGGCCCAGGCACTGCACGGGCGTGGAGCGTGGACGACATTACATCAGCGAACTACAATCATTACATAGAAAAAACGCAAGGCAAGGAGTAGGCGGCGAAGCACCATCAGGGTTCGAAGTGATAATTATCACTGATAATTATCTTTATAATTATATTGATAATAATACCTTGATAATTATCTTGATAATAATAAAATTCAGAAATCAATAATTATTCAACGCTTTCAATGTCGTTTTACGCGATTTGCCGATCCAAACTTGTCCACTCAAAAAAACTGTCACAGATATTCTGTTCATCACCACTGTTTTTTTTTTATCGAAAAACAGAAAATTTGTAGGTATTGTCATAGTTGCCGAAAAATAAAGATCCTGTTTAGAGTGAATTCGACTGCATTAAAACAAAAATAACCGGTCAAGTGCGAGTAGGAATCGTGCGCCGAGGGTTCTGATATACCTATAATATTTTTGGAAGCAATAATTATTAGGACCGCAAAACTAAGTTTGTAAAGGTTTTTTTTGCAGATTTCTGAAAAACTGCTACTTCTAGAGATCGTTTTATTTATTATTGCTGTAATGATGACATAAACCTCTATCAACTTTAATTAATTCAGATTTTTTGCTTTTTAAACTTCGGAGATAACCCCTTATCTCCGAAGTTACCAAATCCCCCCGGATTTGGTATTTTTTTAAAATTTTCATCATAACTTGGAAACTAAGATTCATAGAAAAATACAAAAATCTATTTTGGAATGCTCGTATGAAGCTCTTTTATATTATACCCCACTCAACCTACACGTCACGACAATTTCAAATTTTGCCTCCTATTTAGACCCCATTTCAAATAATAATAAAAATATTTTTTTTAACCTTTCATATGGAATATAGTTGGACAAGCATATTCTAAAACTATTCCAAATTTCAAGGCGATATCGTGACTAGTTGCTGAGATAAACAGGTGTGACAGACAGACCGACAAAGTTGCACCATTAAGGGATGCGTTTTTGCCATTTTGGTTCGGAACCCTAAACAGCGGCTTGTGGGCGAACTATTTTTTTTAATTTTTAATAGTTATGAATTTGCATGGATCTTGATAATTTAGAACCCTGCACCACGTCGTGTGTGTAGTATTTTGTATGAACAAGTTTTGAAGTGACACCGGGCCTTCTCCTCGCCTGTCTTTAGAAGCGCTCGTGGCCGTGTTAGTTGCTCTCTCTTTCCAATCACAAACGTTAATCAGTGTTGGCCGTGGTTAAAACCCGGATGGGTGACCGCTAGTGGCACATCAGCAAGAGGCACGTTAAGTCGTTGGGCGCGGCTACTATTTATGATAGTAATAAATAAGATAAAGGAAAATAATAATGGTTCCGACAAACAAATTAACCTCCAGCGATCTGTGTCCAACTATTATTCTAATTAACCAGCGTTTTAATGAGCTACCGACAAAAAACCCAAAACGTGCCGAAAAAAAATTTCGAATTTAACGTACAAATAAAAGCATGTTCAAATTACATGTAAACTAAACTTCCGAATAAAATACTGAACCTCCGACAAGCTAACCGACCTATAGGTTTGTTAGGTAAGGCACAACAC
This sequence comes from Athrips mouffetella, assembly GCA_947532105.1. Lineage (NCBI taxonomy): Eukaryota > Metazoa > Arthropoda > Insecta > Lepidoptera > Gelechiidae > Athrips > Athrips mouffetella. The sequence goes on along the minus strand of OX383965.1, from coordinate 18,934,014 downwards.
AACCTAACCGATCCCGAAAGGGAACGGTTAGGTTGTGTTAGGTACTCTTGCGGCCAGAAGCGAATTTAGGTTCCAAAAGTTTTTAGTAGATTCGTAATTAAAGCTGGTAAAAAAGTATTTCAACAATATAAAGTCATGTTTATTTTTCGAAGATTTCAGTATCTCGGTATGGTCGTTTCGTCATTTTTATTCGGGCAAAAGTAGTCGGAAAGTTAGTATTTTAGGCAGTAGATTTATTTTATATTTTGAGTAAGGACAATTCTTATTTTCTTGTCGGAGCTTTTATTACTAACCTAAGATAAATCAGAGGCCATTTTGCAGCTTGAAAATTCTGACAGACAGGTTGGCCACTAACCTGACAAAGAGTACTTGCTATTGAGTAATCTAGAACTAACTTCGGCTTCTATAATATCGTTAATCGGATATGCAGACAATACAACACTTTATTTGTCAACGAAAATGTCGATATGTTTAACTGCTCTTTTCTTGAATTTAAAAATATATTGTCTAAACTAAAACTCAAATCCAAATTGTAATCTTTAGGTTAACTAAATTTTAAATTGTGTTTCTTAGTGTAGCGTATTTACGTTAAAAACTCAAATTGCATGTTGTGTTTGCCTGTAATTGGGTGTACCTATATGTAAGTCCTGTAAAAGATGTTAGTAGAGTTAAGTCTATGTGTATTACCTGTTGGCAAACCTTAATAAATAAATAAAATAAAAAAAAGAGGCCATTTGGCCACGAACCTGGCATGGCGGCCATTTGGCATCTTGAAAAATGACAGCCAGGTTGGCCACCAACCTGGCAAAGCCTAGGATTGGGTCTGGTTTTCCCTCCGGATTGTGGAGGTCGGATGACAGTCGCTCTGTCGAAAAACCAGTGTCCTCGACAAACCCCCTAGGTTGAGTAGCTGTAAAAACCGTTAGTAAAAACGGAATAAGGGTATGCCGATCAATGTCGAGCAGTGTAAGTAGTGATAATGAAGATATCAAGGTAGAAATACGAGAGCGGCGACGACGACAATTATCGTGTTATTTTTTAACAAAATTTTCCAAGCAAAACTCTTTTCAATCCGCAAGTTTCCAACCTAGTCAATTGACCTGGGTACTCTTTATTGAACGTCAAAACAGAAATCTTCCATAGATTTTGTATGAAGTTTTTGAACAATTACGTCATAACTCTTGCCATCGTTTAGTTACTTTTTAACACTATAATTATTAAAAATTTAAAATTACGTATGAAATCTTATAAGTTTTAAATGATTATTTCTTAGACGCAAACAGGATTTCATTTTATTTTTGACCCAGGAAACTCGCGGATTAGGCCGATAAAAGTATTTTTGTTGTTAAGAGCCAATGGTATTTATTTTAAATCAGTGAATATCTAATACAAAAAACGTACTTACCCTCTTCATCTAACATAATGTCAAGAGGCGACAATTTACTGTCACTACATATTTGTCAGTCTATGTCGGGCCGACAATGGTTTGGATGTCATTGTGGATTCTTATCGATTCGGTCACTAAACGGCGGAGTAACACTCCAAAAATATTATAAGAAATACCTATTACTATTGTACAGTCGAAACATCTAATTCGTGACCCTTTTTGACAAGAAAATTGTCAAATCCATAAGGTGTTCTCTTTTGACATTTTGAGCGAATGTTTACGCAAAATTCAACCTTAAATACAAGCTGGGTTATGATTCAAATAAGTTAAATATTTGTATTTTATACACAACGTTAATTGTCGCGACTATTATGTCGCTTTCTGACAATTTGTGGGATTGTCCTGAGGTGGCAACTATGTGCTACACGAATTTGACTGTCTCTGACCATTAGTTCCAAAATGCCTGCATTTTTGGGTTCCGTTGTCTGACAACCAGCCCGTTTTTAAGCCGCAGTGAAATTACCGGCACACGAGGCACACTAACTCAGTTCTCACGATGAGCAACGTGCTTTACTGTCTTATTAGTGTCACTAATAAGACATTGGCTCTCTGGGCGGTGGTGACCACTTATCATCAGATGGCTCACTTGCTCGTTTGCTCACTTGTCACATAAAATAAAACCTTGTTAGTATCGCCATGTCCGTCTGTCTGCAGCTTAACTCAGGAGCTCATTCCTTGCTGATCTTTTCGCCGAACAATATAATCTGGACTAGGCAAAAGTAAACGGGCATTATACTAGGTTATTTTTTTGGACCTGATATGCGTATGCCCACCTTATTACAGAAGTCAAAAGCAACAACTTTTGTTCTATGACTTTGCTAACAACGCACAAAAAAATTTCGACTCCCGACAAGGTTTCGTGCTTTGTTAGAAAAGTCGTAGAACAAAAGTTGTTGCTTTTGACCTCTGTAATAAGGTTGGCATACGCATATCAGGTCCAAAAACATAACCTTGTATATCTGTAAACACTAAACATGCTACATCTTCGACCTCATCGTCACTTACCACCAGCTGAGATCTGCGCAGGCGAAGTCGCGGGCACCAGCTAGTAACAAACAAACAAACGGGGCATCAATGGCATAACGTGATATTTTTTTTAATAATGTCTTCAATGTACAGAAAAAAACTATTTGCAATTTTATAAGATTAGTTGTGAAAGTGAAAAGTTGTAAATTGTGAAATATATGATTTTAGATTTTTTCCTTGCTTGTGCTGTAGCTTCTTGCCAAATTTCATAATTCTAAGTCAATGGGACGTTTTGGTCTGGTTCATAAATGTATGTAGATGGGGACTTTTGACTTCACACTATGAAGGGTCCATCCATAGAGCTTCTTATCTTATCTTACTTAGCCAGCTGCTGGGTCTCTCTTTCTTCTCTCCATTGGTCTCTATCCAAAGCCTTCTGTTACGGAGTCTTTCAAAAGGCCTCGGGTTCTTAGCTTCGACGCCTTCTTTCGCTTTGTGGCTGCCAGGTGGTAGTGTTCTTGGCCCATAGGGACACGTGGTCCGCCCAATCCCACTTGAGCTAGCGGCTGTGTAGGCCACGTCGGCTATTTGTGTTTTAGAGCGCAGTATTGTGTTTCTCACACAGTCAGTCAGCTTCAAACCCAGCATACTGCGCTCCATTGCTCGCTGGCAAACTGTAAACCTGTATCTTTGATGTTCTGTCAAAGACTAAGCCTTTGCACCATATGTGAGAATCGGAAAAATGCAGATGTCCATGAGTTTGCTTTAATGTGATCGGGAGATCGCTTTTCATGTAGGTTTTTATGAACCAATAGCTCCTCCAGGCATTTTCAGTACGCCTAGCAACTTTTTTTTGTTCTCGTGCCTGGAAACAGACTTTTTGGCTCAGATGTAAACAAGTACTCCTGGAAATACTGCATTATCTCGCCATCTACACTCACGCTCTATTTGGTGATAGGATCTTAATAGGTATTTGTTATTAATTTCAACTTTATACCTTAACCCGTTCGAGAGAAAAGGGGCCCTGACAGACAGACTGACAACAATGTGAACCTCAGGTTTCCGTTCTTTTTTCCTTTTGAGGTACGGAAGGCTAAAACCTGTACCTCTGCACTGTACTTGCGACGCCCTGGACAGGGTAATTGTACATACTTTCTGCCATTTATTTTGTAAGACCTTACGCTGTACAATATGCAAGAATAAGTAAATAAATATAAAAAACTAGATACAAAATGGGGCCAGAAATACGAAACTTTTGATATTGCAAATAATCTACTGAGGATTACTGCCTAAGACTAGAGGCGATGTTCACAGACCAGCAGACGCTGGAAAATGGTCTAATGATGGGTGACCGCCAGTTGCATTCGGTAGACCAAGAGCTTTTTCTGTACTTCCTTGTTCACCGGCTCGATTAGTTCATCCGAGCGAGTAATGACCACGGCCAAAGTTGTTTAGGCTTTTCGTTAGGAAATAAAGAGCAAATACAACTTGACCAAGAGTGGTTCGAACACATAATTTTCTGTCATTTTGTAAAAATACACGCGCACGTAATCTAAGTCTCGTTAACGCCACGAGTGCGGTATATTTAGCCTGGGGTCTGTTAATGCTTCATCAACAAGCGTTTTCAGATACTTTCCATGTCTTCAGGATGAATTTCCACTGATCAGCAAAGCCATGCTTTATCGACAAGCGTTTTAAGAGATTTTCCATGTCTTCGGGTGTGTTTCCACTGATCAGAGAAGCCACTAGTCACTTAGACCGTTGTCGTGACAAGGTCGTGGTCATGTGGTAAAGCGGTTTAACATGTGGACAAGATTGAAAGGAGTGATTAGTTTCAGTCACTACTTTATGCTTAACATTTTTCATAAAAGTGACTAAATAAACATTCGCCGTTAATTAAATCAATAATTATTTCATACCAATAAGAAAATTTCTCAAAAGGTGCGTTAGCTATATTGATTATTTCAAACCATACCGAAGTTCACGAAAGTGTAAAAAAATTAATTGCCACATGTATGACGGAGCATCAATTGAGAACGGCTCGATTGATTTGGCTGATTATTTTTTTTGTTGTGTACGAAATTTTAAGGACAATTTTAGCACGAAAATTGCATTTGCATTTTCTATGGGATGTTTGTAAGGACTAAAGCTCAAGTCAGACAGAGGCGGTATGATTGCGAAAGCGGTCCGGGGCGGTTTGGCGGGAACAAAATACCGCGCCGCGACCGCTTTTCAATGTGACAGGGTGCATAAGAACTCATAGTTTACAAAAAATACCGGCCCCGGAAAGCTTCCGCTGCCGCTCTGTGTGACGGGTTGCATTGAACGCAATGGAATACAGCGCCCGCTCCCGCCGAAAGTTCGGCCCCGCGCCGCGCCCGGTCCGCGGGGTTGTACTAGCGGCCCGGCCGCCCCCGCGCCGCACCGCGCCGCGCCGCGACCGCTTTCAATGTGACAGGGTGCATAAGAACTCATACTTTACAAAAAATACCGGCACCGGAACGCTTCCGCTACCGCCTCAGTGTGACTTGGGCTTAAGAGCGGGTAGTGGTTGCATGCGTGCGAAGCCGCAGGGCAGAGCGCTAGTATATGAAAAAAACATCTGCTAGACCTTGCAGGTCTCTTAAAGTGAGGATTTGTACTGATTTGTATTGTACAGAGTTTAGTACGGGTAGAGTAGAAAACAACACCGCGTAGCAAAGTCATTTAAAGTGTCTGTGGACAGAAAGAAACTGCTTCCTGGCCTCAGGCGAAAATGAAGAAGTCTCAGATTCAGATCGTTCGTAAACGGACTCTGCCGTTTTGAAGCATTCTTCACTTTTCCGACCTAGGTATGATCCATTTTGCAATCATGGCATTAAAACCAGAGTATTTCATAAGTAGCCACCAACCCGCGTCGCATTATCCACCCTACGCCCATTTCAACACCCAAAGGTTGCCTGGTAGAGATTGCTACCTAAGCAATAGGGCCGCCTTTCTATTATTTCTCTGTTATTTTTCTATGTATTTCTGTAACTATTGCTTGAATTTCTTGGTGTGCAATGAAGTATATTTGTATTGTATATTTGACGGAAAGAATAACATTGTTTCAGAAACTTGTTTTTTCTGACAGCTTCAGCCGATTGCTTTTGACGTAGCTGCAAAATATGTGGCAAGCGTTGGAATAAACGAAAAAAATTGATTCTACGTAATTAAGTTACTAATAGCTAGTATTTTCATGCTTCCAAATAGGGAATATGCATGATGTTATTTTATTTAAAAAAAATATCCTCATTCATGTCATAAACAGTTTAGTAAAATTATTTTTCGAATAACTATGAAATTAAAAAAGATATAAGCCATCGAAGATTTGTTTCTGTCTCTTTCTAGCAAAACGGAATTTAATACGAAGTTAATATGGCCGTAGTGGCATGTGACGTCACATGCCATGTCGGATCTCTCTGTCTAATCGGCGCGTAATTAAAAGTTTTAAATGCTTATATCAGCCGTATTTCTTAGCCGATTTAAATTTTAATTTCACTTTTTGTCATCTCTACTACGGTTTTTCATATTTTGTTAATAAATGCGACTAAAAAAAATTATGCATATTCCCTATTATTCGCAACCTGGTTTAACGATTACTATGTAAGACATGCCTTCCGAAGCATGGAAAACGCTCTAGTTGTTATACCACTTGCTTGATGAGTGACTACCATCCGGTTCCCGGACATGACTGAATTTACTTAAATTCCATGATAATTGAAAACACTTGGCCATCCATAAGCGCTTTATTTATTTATTTAATTTATTTTAAGAAAAAATCTCACTGCTTATAAATGATTAATTATAGTTACGAATTAACATCTGTATGCCAAATTAAGAGATCTCCACTTATTAAAATAACAATTAGGAATATATGGTAAAAAAGTTGTACAAGTATTATACAGTAAAACCAAAATTAATAAAAGAACTGACTAAATAGGTTCCAAATATACATAAACATATTTGTGTCCGTGTTTAGAATTGTGTGTTTGTGTAAATTACTGTCTTTGTCTATTGTAACATTGATAGATAATCCGTTATGTAAAAGACCGGCCAAGTGCGAGTCGGACTCGCGCACTGGGGGTTCCGTACAAACCTGTAGGTATATAAGAAAAAGTTATGGTATTTTTATTGCTAAAATTTTTATTATGTTATGTAACTAAAACTTGAAGGTTTTCGGAATTTTTCCTTTATGTGTGCTATAAAACGTTGCTTCATGCATAATTTTTATTTTTGAGTTGATTGAATGCGGAAATGGTTTGGTTTAAATTGCGGTTTACGATTTATGACATATTAAAAAAAAAACTACTTACTAGATCTTGTTCAAACCAATTTTCGGTGGAAGTTTGTGGTAATGTACATCATATATATTTTTTCAGTTTTATCATTCTCTTATTTCAAAGTTACAGGGGGGGACACACACACATTTTACCACTTTGGAAGTGTCTCTCGCGCAAACTATTCATTTTAGAAAAAAATTTTATTAGAAACCTCAATATCATTTTATCATCCATATATACCCCACACGTATGAAAAAAAAATTTTTGAGTTTCAGTTCTAAGTACGGAAAACTCTATTGAAAATCTTAATGCGGTTCACAGAATACATCTACTTACCAAGTTTCAACAGTTCAACAGTTCTTTCTTATAGTTTCGGAAAAAAGTGGCTGTGACATACGGACGGACAGACAGACAGACAGACATGACAAATCCATAAGGGTTCCGTTCCGGGTTTTTGCAATTTGGCTACGGAACCCTAAAAATCAATAGATAGATGGTAACTTATGATTTTATGAGCTACTCAGTTCCCTACGAAATGCATCCTTTTTGGTATTAAATGTGTCAATATTTTTGTTTACAATACTGTTTACAAGAGAATTATGTTTGATACAATAAACGAGCATGACGAGTTTATTATTATTTTTTGGTGTAAATCCTATTATTATCAAATCTGAAGTGTTGATACAGACAGACTTTTAACCTCACGGATGACACAGATATCGAAAAATTGTGTCACGAAAATAATTGATTGCACAATGAGAAAAACCTTCAGAGTTAAATGGTAAAATCAATGAATTGTACACGCCGAGCTCGCCAGCGTAATGTTACGCTGAATCAAGTGTAAAATTACAAGAATTCGTGAAGAAATTTAATATATTTGGTAGTTAAAGATATTAACATGTTCTTATTTCTCACGGCACTTGTTGGGTAATGTAGAAACCAGATACGCGAGTTATGAGATAAGGCGGTGTCAGTATTATTGATTAATTTATGTTCGAAAAACACTACATGGATGCAACGACGCATCGCTAAAATTTGCGAGGTCGCACTTCGCTCCGAAGTCAGCATGACGCCTTAGGTTCGCAATTCGTTCGAAATCGCATCGTCATAGTAGCATATAAAATAACCATCCTTTGGTGGGGAGTCAAATCATCTCTTGAGGTATGAAGTTCTAGAAATGCTGATATTATTTCCACAGCAAAATTTCTTTCCTACAACTCCTAAAATTAAAATTGTCCATGGCTGTTCGCCATATGTTTGTGCACATAATGTATTGAGGTAAACCACTAAAAACCTGGCCTACCAAAACGTTGTTTCCTAGCTAGTTAAACACACTCTTTCTTTTTTTTGTTGCAGGTCTCAGCCATCATCCGCTACATATCTCGCTGTATTCGCACTATGATAGTGCGCTTCCAAAACTTATGATCTGCACGTAATCTAAAGGAAGCCTGAAATTTGACCCCGCCATGTCTGTCCTGTAAGTACTCGATGTTATCGATGTTTTCAGTTCAGTTATTTCATAATTTATTTTAATCGTTGCCTACCACGTTCACTCCCTCGTTACGAACAGCATGCCAAGTATTTTATTTTATTATAATTCCCTTATGATGATGCTGAGGCTTTCGTCGGCGTGTGACTTGTATCAGTGCACTGACCGCGTCGGGGCCGCCCGTGACCGCGCTTTCCTAGTACTAACCTATTTTCGTCCGGTTAATTGATCAAGCGTCGACCAACAACGTTAACGTACCGCATCTTCAAGTAACCTTGTGTCAACAAGTTCTGAGTTATTCGTTTCATACTCCGCTGACATCCATACTTAAGCCATGTCACATCCATGCTGTCAGCATAAGGCACGTTATTTGAGTTTGAAATAGACCAAGGTTGTCTTGATTTAATAGAACAATTATTGTTGAGTAGTGCATGTGGAAGAGTAGTTATTTGAAAGAAAATGGGTTAGTGCTATTATCGATAGAAAAAGGAAAGGCGGTAACTGCGCGTCCTCGCTTCAGCTCGCGAATTCGCTCCGATCGCACTGGACCTCTCCGAACCACGGCGTAACGCTCGTGCACACCGCGGGTAAATGTTGATCGTAACATTATTGGTTAGGTTTCCTCATTTAAACATTTATCAGGCTTCACCGGAGTACGTAGATTAGGCTAGTAGCAGGCGGCGGAGTGGTGTGGTGCGATGGGATCGATGCGGCGACGAAGGTCGGGCCGGGCCCGGGCGCGTGCAGTGCGGCTGAGTGGGTGTCTCGCGTTGCAGATGCTCGGGGAGGATGCGGAGCGCGGCGGGCAAGAGGCGGCGTGCGCGGTAGACTGCCGGCCACATGCGCTCGCACCATGTGGCGCGTGCTGCTGGCCCTGACGGCTGCGTGCGCCGCGGCGCGCGCCTCGCAGGACGTGGTGCGCAGCTTCGTCGACCCAGTACCCTCGCCGACGTCCTTCTTCAATCACCTCGTCGTCGACAGGAACACAGGCCGCGTCTACATTGGTGCCGTAAACAGAATCTATCAGCTCTCTCCCGATTTGGAGGTTGCACAGTCGATTGTCACGGGACCCGTCAACGACTCCGCTCAATGCACCTACGATTGTCCCCCGAACTTTGTTAAGAAGCCTACAGACAATGTGAACAAAGCTCTCGTTATAGACTATTCATCCAGCCGCCTGATCACGTGCGGTTCGGTGTTGCAGGGGTTGTGCTCGGTGCGAAATTTGAACAATATCTCATTGGATGTTCGCGAAGTCCGTGAGCCAGTAGCAGCTAACAATGCGACGTCGTCGACGGTGGCGTTTATTGCGCCTGGTCCACCTAATCCACCAATGACGCAGGTCATGTATGTAGGAGTCACCTTCACTGGCAACTCACCCTATCGCTCTGAAGTTCCTACTGTGAGCAGTCGGTCCCTCGAAGATGACAGACTATTTATGATAGCCAGAACCGCAGTAACAACCGGAACTAGAATGTTTGTTAATTCATTGTCTAGAGAACGATATCCTATCAACTATGTGTATGGATTTAGTTCGGAAGGGTTTAGTTACTTTTTAACGACACAGTTGCGTGGCGTGGGTTCCGATAATTACTACAGTAAATTAGTACGCGTTTGTCACGACGATGAAAACTACTATTCGTACACTGAAATACCCATGTCTTGCACAGGTGAAGGCGGGGGAAATTATGGATACAATCTCGTTCAAGCAGCTTTTGTTGGAAAAGCCGGTTCAGTATTAGCTGGAGAGCTTGGAATAACAGCCCAGCACGACGTATTATTTGCTGCTTTCAGTCAAAGTGATTCCATAAATACCAATACGCCTTCTGATCTCTCTGCTCTTTGCGTGTATTCTCTCAAAGCTATTCGTCGAAAATTCATGCAGAACATAAAGACATGCTTTAGTGGTAATGGATCGAGAGGACTAGATTTCATTTCGCCGTCTCATGCATGTATTGGAACTAAGCTGCAGTCGATTAGTGAGGACTTCTGTGGCTTGGATGTCAACACGCCTCTTGGAGGAGAACAGCCTGTAGAGGCAGTACCGGTAGCTGTATTTACAAAGAGGCTAACTTCAGTGGCAGCCACGGCAACTGGCGATTACACTGTGGTATTCGCTGGCACCGCCCAAGGACACCTGAAGAAAATTGTCGTGGAGAGCGCCACTTCGGCATTCGAATATGGCGACATAGTTGTTGATGAAGGTTCGCCTGTAAACAAAGACTTATTCTTCGATACTCAACTTATGCATTTATACGTAATGACTGAAAAGAAAGTGTCTAAAGTGAAAGTTCAAGAGTGCAGCGTATATAAATCGTGTTTAACGTGTCTCGGAGCCAAAGACCCTTACTGTGGATGGTGTTCTCTTGAAAATAAGTGTAGTCTAAGATCAGACTGTCAAGATGCAGCTAAAGATCCCTTGTACTGGATCTCATATCGCAGTGGTCGTTGCACGACTATTACCCAAGTGACACCAAGAGAGCTACAGCGAACGACGGCTAGAACTTTAGATTTAGTTATTGAAAACTTGCCCACTCTAAATGGACAATTTCTATGTGCATTTACAGCTTTAGATCGAACTTTAATTACCAATGCTACCAGAAAACCTTATGGTGTTAATTGTACTACTCCGCGTACCGACACGCTCCCACCGATCCCCGCTGGTCAACATCATTTCACGGCTAAGCTATCGGTACGCACTACTCAGGGACCTGACTTTGTAGCCACAAACTTTACGTTTTTCGATTGTAACACGTACAGCTCTTGCACTCAGTGTGTCAGCTCTTCGTTTCCGTGTGATTGGTGCGTGGACGGCCATCGCTGCACACACGATACCGCAGAAAATTGTAGAAACGATATTTTAGTTACCGGTGTCAGTAGAATCGGCCCAAGTTATCGATCCGGTCCTGGTTTCTGTCCCACTATAAACTCTACGTCCGATGGCACGAATGAAATTTTAGTTCCTTCAGGTGTAAAGAAAGCTATAAAAGTAAAGGTCCACATTATCGGTCAATTCATAGTCCAAACGAGGTTTGTGTGCCAATTCAATATTGAGGGTCGCGTGACGCATGTAAACGCACAACTTCTTGCCGATACAATTTATTGCGAAGCTGTAGAATTTACGTACACGTCTCGTGCTCCCAATATCACAGCTTCTTTTGCCGTCATATGGGGAGGGTCTAAGCCATTAGATAATCCGGATAATACCCACATTTTGATTTACCGCTGTAACGACATGGCTGATAATTGTGGGATGTGTTTAGCTCTTCCTGAGAAATTTGGTTGTGGGTGGTGCCAGGGTTCCGATCGCTGTGAAGTTCAAGAACAATGTGGTGCCCCAAGTGTATGGTTAAATCGTACACAAACGTGCCCAAATCCGGAAATTCATTCATTTAAACCGCAGCTAGGCCCTTGGGACGGAGGAACTAATATTACTATTGAAGGCATAAATCTTGGTCGTAATATATCTGACATTTATAATGGTGTCACCATCGCAGGGATTAAATGCCAGCCTATCATAGAATTGTACGTGAAAACGAGACGTATAGTTTGTACTGTTGACGGACCGGGACAGGAAGTGCCCCGAGATGGACCGGTTGTAGTGCGTGTTGCAGATTACCGCGGCGAATCCAAGTTCCATTACGCATTTGTAAATCCGAAAATTAATTCCATTCAACCTAAATACGGCCCTCAATCAGGCGGAACTAAGTTACGCATAACGGGAGAATATCTAAATGCAGGCAGCAATATCCAAGCATTAATAGATGATTTGCCTTGTGCCATCCTATCGGTATCGCACGAAGAGGCTGTTTGTAGAACTAGTCATTCATATCAATTGAAAATGGGTACATTACGTATGCGATTTGATAACGGTATGCGTACTTTGGAACGAGAAAAGTTTGAATACATTGAAGATCCCGTTGTCGTGTCCGTCGAATCTGGTCCTCCGCTAGCGAATCAACGCAAACAACCTAAAGGCATTCCATCCGGAGGAATAAACATCAAAGTGATGGGTCGCAATTTCCATTCCATTCAATTCCCACAGATATATGTATACCACGATAATCGACCTTACATTGCGCCTTGCCATAGAGTTGATTTTCAAACGCATCTTATTTGCGAATCTCCCGGAATAGAGAGCGCTGGCCTAAATCTGGATCCGGATAGACCATTAGAATTAGAATACGGCTTTAATATGGACGACGTACAAAGCGTACAAAATCTTACAAGTAAGACGGGTGACGCTTTCTTGCTTTATCCTGATCCTATTTACGAGAAATTTGACGAAGACGTCAAGTACTACAAATCGGAGTACTTGACTATAAACGGACAGAATTTGGACAGGGCGTGCACGGAGAACGATGTAGAGGTTCACATTGGCGAAAGTTTGTGCAATGTAACTTCTCTAGCGAGACACCAATTGACGTGTCGGCCGCCATCGCGCGATGAACTGCCGGACGGCGTAGATACCCCTGAGGTAGTTGTCAAAGTGGGCCGCGCTCTCACGTATAAGATTGGTAAATTATCTTATTCGTCACAGGCTGGCCTACAATCTGCTTTAGGCAAGCCTGTTTTATTCGGCGTTATTGCCAGTATAGTAATACTCATATTAGTGTTTGTCGTGTTTCTAGTTATGTATAGGAGAAAATCAACTGAAAATATTAGAGTATTAAAAAATATGCAAGAGCAAATGGATATTTTAGAGTTAAGAGTAGCCGCGGAATGTAAAGAGGCATTTGCGGAATTGCAGACTGAAATGACCGATCTGACGGGAGACGTTACGGGCGGTATACCATTCCTTGACTATCGTACGTATGCCATGAAAATATTGTTCCCCAATATCGACGACCATGCCGTCCTCCAATGGGAACGTCCAGAGCTTATTAAGAAAGACAAAGGAATTAGAATGTTTGGGCAGTTGATTATGAACAAAACATTCCTTCTATTATTTATTCGTACTTTAGAAAGCAATAGATATTTTTCAATGCGCGATCGTGTTAATGTAGCTTCTCTTATTATGGTTACTCTCCAAAGTAGGATGGAATATTGCACTGATGTGTTAAAAACACTGCTAGCAGAGCTCATAGAAAAGTGTATGGAAGGAAAGAGTCACCCCAAGCTTTTGCTTAGGCGAACTGAAAGCGTCGCCGAGAAAATGTTGAGCGCTTGGTTTACTTTCCTCTTGTACAAATTTCTCCGTGAATGCGCCGGTGAACCGCTTTACCTTTTGTTCAGGTCTATGAAAGGTCAAGTAGACAAAGGACCTGTCGACGCGATAACATCTGAAGCTCGTTATTCTCTAAGCGAAGAGAAGCTCATCAGGCAATCGATTGACTTTAAACCAATGACCGTTAGTGTATCGATCTCACAACAAACATTCTTCGTCAGCGGATTAGAAGCCACTACCGAAAACGTTCAAGTTAAAGTTCTCGATTGTGACACGATCAGTCAGGTTAAAGAGAAATGTTTGGATGCTATATATCGCGCGACTCCACATTCTCAAAGACCGAGCCGTGATGAGCTGGACTTAGAATGGCGCACGGGCGCTTGCGGTCGACTGATTCTCTATGACGAAGACAGCACTACTAAATGCGAAGGCGAATGGCGTAAGCTCAACACACTTAACCACTATCGCGTACCGGACGGCGCATGTCTCAGCCTTGTAGCAAAGCAAAGCTCCGTTTACAATCTCTCCAACATGGAGAAAAACGATAAATCGCATACCTACGAAACGCTTAACCGCGGTAAATATGGTTCCGCTAGCCCGCCAGCCAGTCCGCTCAAATATGAACATGGCGGCGGTTTCAAGTACTGGCATTTAGTGAGACATCACGACGGCGACGCACACAAAGAGGGAGAGCGTGGCAATAAAATGGTCTCGGAGATATATCTCACGCGTCTTCTTGCCACTAAAGGCACATTGCAAAAGTTCGTGGATGATTTATTTGAGACTATTTTTAGCACCGCACATCGCGGCTCAGCGCTACCTTTAGCCATAAAGTATATGTTCGACTTCCTGGACGACCAGGCGCTTCAACACGCTATCTCCGATCCCGAGGTCGTGCACACTTGGAAGAGCAACTCTCTTCCGTTGCGCTTCTGGGTTAATCTTATTAAAAATCCCAATTTCGTATTCGATGTTCATAAGTCTAATACAGTAGATTCGTGCTTGTCAGTTATCGCGCAAACTTTCATGGACTCTTGTTCCACATCCGATCACATTCTCGGCAAAGACTCGCCTTCATCAAAGCTTCTTTACGCGAAAGATATTCCCGTGTACAAGGAGTGGGTAGAGCGTTACTATGCGGATATTAAATTGATGCCGGCGATATCCGATCAAGATATGAACGCCATGCTCGCGGAAGAATCTCGGCTCCACACGAAGGAGTTTAATACAAGCTGCGCACTGAACGAGCTGTACGCGTACGCGGTTAAATACAACGAGCAGCTGATGGTGACGCTCGAGGAGGACGAGTTCTCGCAGAAGCAGAGGCTGGCGTACCGGCTCGAGCAGGTGCACGGCCTCATGGCGCACGACTACAACGTGTGAACGTCTTGTGTGGGAACTCGCCTCACCAAACCCACCGCCCTGTATATAAAGCCCCCGCACATATCTATGCTGGCAATTATTGTATATATTAGATAGTGTACAGTCTTTAATATTGTAATTTTTGTATAATTTCAGCGGTCCGATGTCGTTTTTTAATTTTATATAAATGAACTTTGTATTAATTTTACACGACGAACTCGGCCGGCTGCGGTCGTGCCACAGTATGCATCGTAAACTAAAAATTGTGTATGTCTGTCTATGTGTGCTCGCGTCGTACGAGTTAATGTTACGTCGATCGGTGTAAAATGTGTGTCGCAAATGAAATCGCATGTTAGCTCGCCGGCGAGCGATACCGTCGCTTGCCGACGGGCGATTTTTAAATTTGTACTCGCAGTCTACTTAACGAAATAACCGACAGTGAACCGGTGAACGATTCCATTAATAAATATCGTCGAATGTACGTTTGTGTTTTATTGAGCACGGCGCAGCACCATTGTCCACGTCCGACGAAAGCCCCCGCGTCTCGGCAGCTGTCAGCAGGGAGAACGCGGTACGGTGCCATCTCGCCTCGCCTCGCTATCGCTACTCACGGCACCCTTGTCGGTCGTCTCTCAACTGTGGTGTGTTGTATCGCACGTCACCTTTCATGTCACCAGCCATGTTGTTGCGTTGAGCCCGGCCCGGGGTGCTTGGGGCGCGGCCGAGCGGGCGTGGCGAGACGGTGTTGATGAACCGACGCGGCCCTGCTGTTTCAGCCGGTACGTGCGGATCGTGGCGAGAACGGCATTCGCTGTCTTCAACAACATATACTGCATCCCCGCGTACGTGGTGTGGATGATGATGCTGCGCCTCTTCAGACCCTTAAACGCATCGCTCTATTGGAAGATCGAAGGCCTCTTGTACCACTGGCTGCTGGCAATGGTCTCCATGTGGTCTTGGACGGCTGGATATAAGAGTAAGTCTATTTTCATCTTCTGATACTAGGTTCATTGGCATCTCAACGCGGTAGGAGTTACTTTGATTTAAGATGTTCATAAATATTATTTGTTGAAATGGCTTACAATAGTTTTTATTATGCAATTATTCACTTACATTAAATAGCAACTCATACCGCGTTCAACACTTTCACAGAACCTACCTCGCGAACAATAAAATGATCTTAAAAGGTTAACATGTAGCAATTTGGGAAAACTATCTTAAAAGAATATCTCTTGCGGAAAATTGTAAGCAAGTAGTTTGTTTAAAGCTTCCGTAAAATTTTGCCATTGTTTTCAGGTTCAAAATGTACCCACTTATATCTTGAGTAAAATAACAAGTTTCTCTATAATAATTAATTACCTACTACAATAGAGTAAAGCTATGAATACACCCTTAAAAAAAATTAAGTGGATAAGTGCAGACGAAATTACAATTCTAAAATTAAAATAAGTTAAGCTCCATCACATTGGTGTCGATTCTGCCAAAACCGACGTAGGTCTAAAAATATTGCTGTCTTTGTTACTCTCTATAGATTAATAAAAAATGGCATCATTAGACTTGTCTTTAGTTTAGTTTTAGCTTTAGTTTGGGTCTGCTAGAATTGACACCATTGTATCTTCTCTTCAACCTTTAAAAATGTTTAACAAGTGAACACACACCAGATCCAGACCATAGAATTCCAGTGGCGATTATCAGGCGGTGAGTACTATTTTTTGTTACTAATTAAAAAAAAAATAACTTTTGATCATCATTACAAAAAATACGATTTTAAAAAGGCCGACCAAATAAAACTACTTACCTAATACAGTATACTATTTGATAACACAATCTCTAAGTAGTCCAAAAATTGCGAAAGAAACTGCCTAATAATTTATCTAATCTATCGTTATCAAACGACAAAAATGTAGTTTACATAAACTTACTAACCTGTCTGCCGATGATGATATCATATCCACACAAAAATGTTTGTGAGTCATTCACGTCGGGCGACACTAAACACGAGCTACCTGTACTCGATTGGAGCAGCAACCATGAAAATTTTCATATAATCTTCAAGGGAGTAATTACAAATATACTACCGAAGAATGGTCAAAGTTATTCACATGTTAGCTGAAAGTGGATTTCGTATAGCCAAGCCAGTTTGGTCAGACGCGTCTGGCGACAAAACGAATTACTAGCAATCTGATTTACAGATAATATCCTCTCTTGCGCAAGCGAAATTAGATTTCGCATGTGGCCTGTAATTGATTTTCGGGTAGTGCAAGTCTGAACAATGGTATTTCGAAACGGTGCCTCGTAGCCTCGTGGAACCGGTCTCGGCTGTATTGACCTTATACGGCGCGTAGTTTATGCGCGACGGCGGCGGCGGGCTGAGGACGGTCGATGACCGCCCCCCACCCGCTGCTATCGCTAGGAATGCTGTCTCCCTCCCCCGCTTCACTGCCTCGTCACGTCACGTTGCACTTCGAGTGGCGAATTTGCGTGTTGGTGTCGGCATTATGTGCGGCCGACTTCGACATTCGATCGACTTTTGAACACGGTAAAAGGCCGTATAATTTTTCATTGTTATGAGTTGATCGGATAAACTTGATCTAATAAACTGAAGAGAAATTGGTACTTTTTAAATTGAGAACTGTAAATTGTACCTATATGTCCCTATCGTATTCTGATTCAGTCATGGCAACAAAGAGCCAATTTTCGATTATGCACGGCATCTCGTTACATATATTTCGAAGCGTGTAAAAAGAATTGACTTGTTCAAGCGTTTGATTATTCTGCTCACGCGTTTCTCCGTAAAATTAACATTGAAAGACCAGATGAGGTTGATTGACTCAACTGAAACAAATGGTATTCAAGGAGTGTCCACCTACGTGGTCATTATGGGCGTCGCGATTGCGCCACGCTATAATAATCCGAGGCAATAAATTCCTGTGTACATCCTTCGATTGTGACAGTCGGGACTCAAATTGAGGTCTTCCTGTGGCATCAAGTGGTCCGAACGTGCGTGAAGCGGGATGTTTTGTGTTTAAGACTGTATCGCGGACTTTAAAGCTTATAGCAACATTCATTACATAATTTATTGTTTTCTTTGTCTTTATTATGTCTTCTTGTTAAAGTGACCTGTTGTTATGTATGACACAGACAGCTCCTTCCCTTCACCTCAATCCTTTTGAGATTCTTTATGCTTATAAGTACGCAAAATACCTTTATCTTATATGGACTTTGCTTGCAGTAGGCAACTACATTAATGAATCAACCTGTTACGGCTTGTGCCGCCAGATGTTACCATGAGAACGATAATATTTGCTCCTACTGTGTGAAGTACCTATTAAAACATATACCTTTATCTGTAATTAATATCCAATTGAATACATACGTTAGAACTATCATTAACATTGTATCAAATATTGTCGATCAATAGCGAACAATTCGTATCCTAAAATAGCAGCTATGTCAGTTCAGCTTGTTTTTTGTGCTATGGTATGAATCACTGTTTTTACATCCTGCCTTTACCGATGAATTGGATCATTGAACGGTCTCGCAGACATAGATAACATAACACCACAAAATATGAATCACTTGCACAAAATTTAATAGTTCTATTTGTTAAAGTATTTTTTTTTATTATTTATGTTAACAACCAAGTTCCGTTCGTTACCTCGTGCTTATTTTATTTTTTCAAACCAGTTCGATTTCCTCTAGCTTCTGTTGTGGACAGATCACCTGCTTGACTATTATCATTAATAACAGGTGCTTTATGATAAACTATTTATAGATGAGTAATTAGACTAGAGTGTGCACTTTGCAGCTCCTTTAGTCCTCTAACCAGAGTTTTATCTTGACTAAAACATCATCATGTTTCTTAAATAATTCAACAGTATATTGAATATCGCGCATATATCGCGTTTTTTTAAAAACTGATTGCTGGAGATTTATAATGGTGTTATAAAAAGCAATTTGTACACTGTACACATTTGTTACAATTTAAGTGATAGAGAATTACATTGTATTTTGTTATTCTGAACAAAATTGCGATATTATCGCATGTGTTCTCGCTTAAGTAATGTAGATAGAACCGCAGAGCGTGTTATGAACGCGTCCTCGTTCTAAAACAGTAATTTCTATGTGGCAAGGACGATTGTGTGCGCCGCTTCTACCACGAAACTTCACAGCACATGGCTTTAATACGGTGACACTAATAGATCGCTTCAAATAGAACAACTTAACGACTTCAAACACGTTTGCAAACCGCGATGTATGACGAAAGGATTTGTTGTATAAAGTTCATAGTAGGTACGAGGTCAAATTAGTATAAGCAGCTAACGTGTACTTACTTATAACAAAGAACTGGTTTGTGTGTCTGACTGCGGTTTTATGGCCTGTCCTCTGCGATCAAAGCACTCTTAAATTTAGATTTATTGAATGAATCAGAAAGTTCTCCGTTTATATAGGCGACCTTTATTGTCTTTTTGACCAGAAAATTTTCTAACGTTTAAATTATGCGCTGTAACAATGCAATGAAGTAGCAGTTGCAACAAAAGCATCAAAAAGTGCGCAATCGCGCTACATTATATAACAACGTTTTTTTTACCTAAATAAAAACTATTTAGTATTTACTCGTGTCTACATCCCAATCCAGTGCACCAAAAGTAAGCAATCTAATATTGTAAAATACGTGGCACACCCTAACACAGGCCTAGGTCTATTTGGGTTGCTACTGTAATACACTCTATAGAGAAATGTTTTAAGCATATCCGGATCTCATTAGGAAAGTGTAATTTTAAGTATGTAATTTGAAATTTAATAAATAAATAAATGTTTATTTTTCTGACCAATCTAAAGCCAGTGCTGTCTGTGTGGTTGTTTAATGTACAAACTTATCTATTTTCTGGTGACCAACGACGATCCACTTCACTTATTATAGGTCTTTGACTGCATCCCGCTCGAGATTTTGTACTAACTTACATCAATGTGTATTGATTTATTTGAATAAATTCTGCAAATTATGCAATATTTCTTACAAATGTAAACTAGTAGTTATATTTCATTTGTTCTCTTAAAGCTTTTGCTCCTAATAAATCTGAAGACATGTCTTTCGCATTCTAAATGCCCTGTTTAATATTTTTTGAAAAGTAAATCTTATGTATCTTGCCCCTCATTAGATTAGATATTAAAGTAAAATCTAGCGTTAGACATAGGCCACATTTGTTTTGTTGCTTATACTTCCGAATCATTCATGTAAAATGATGACTCACCCAATATAAAAAAAGTTTAATGGCGATAAGAATAAAGAACTTTATTTTCTGCGTTAACGGAAATATTATGAATCAATATCCGATTGAATCATGTTCAAGGAAAATTTTGACCGTTGAGATTTGATTTCATTTAATATTGCAGGCGTTGTTTGTTGTCCTTATTTAGCTCAGCCAGTGACCAGTTTACCGGGCCCTTATATTGTTATGTCAATATTAACAAATGTTTCGACGCTGTTAAAATGTAGCCGCTCTGTTTATACAAACACCATACCTGCACTTGAAAGCATTTCTCTATTTGGCTCTGAATCTCTTCAAGATTGTTGTCTTTAGGTATTTGGGCAACGATTTTGGTCCACTGTTTTGTAATTTAAATTATTATAAAAATTTATAATCACATAAAACCTGCTTATTAGTTATTACACAACATTACCTGAATGTTATCATATTATTGTTATTATTAGAATTGATTGATTATCTCACAGGTAGGTAATAGTATATTGATTAGGCGTAACGAGCAAATTATGAAGAAAAAAATGTACAAAGACATGTCCTGTTAGCTGGTCTTGTAGATATTTTATACGTATATTCGTTTGTAACTCTGTAGTGTCTGCACTACATCCGTCTTTGTTATAATTAGTGTCAGTATGTTTATTAGGAATGCCAGAAAAGGCCAGATCTGGTCCATCTCTCCGGACGCCTGCCTCACTCGTTAAGCTCGTGGTGATAACTCGAATATAAATAACTTCAGCGCTAACCCCTCTGTTTTACTCTGTTACTTGAATGCTTCTGTTTGTTTCGAAAATTATTCTCGTCTGGAAAGGATGCACTCGAAAGCGAAATCTGGTTTCGTTACATCAACTCTTTTGCGGTCGTTTTCGAAATTATGTTTATCTCTCTAATTGATGTCTTCCTTTATATACGAGTTCTTTACGTTGCTTTAATTTACTCAGGCTTGTAAACTATAATTGTGTAATTTACAACTTGTTGGTTTAAAACTTATATTTATTTCGTTTTGAAACATTTTGCAAATTGAATTTGATATAACATACGGTATTAACAGCATGTAGTACGTGAGATGATTGATTATGTTTTTATCTTGCTCTGCCCAAACACAAGAGGCATTCAAAAAACTCATCCAGACGTGTCGTAACTTGAAATCTCTGGGGTGGTTTACGTGAGAGCCAAAACGGGTTTGAACCCGCAACCCAATCTTTAAAACGGTCAACTTTTTTCCACAAGCATGTGGGCTGGTTAGACATAATTCTACTAACTTTGTTAAGTATAAAGTGTTTAACAAAAATGTTTTATTTAGGAATTTCAATAGATATTTTTCTACAATTATGTTTAAGTTGTTAAGGTGCACGATCTGCTAATTGGTCTGTTATCAGCGGTCTAAAATCTTCTTTTGAACAGTTTTAAACTATTTTTTTTTAGAAAAGTTGAGTTTGAGTTTAGTGTTTGTCATAGAACACTCGCTTTTGAGGTCTGTTATTTCGGCGACTATTTTAAAGTAAAGTTGATAGATAATTGTCACCCGTCGTGAGTACGAGTAGCATAAACTTGTAAGTTTGGCTATGTATTTAGGGCCTTGTGTTTGTTTAGTCAGTTTGGATTCGGGCGATTTAATTAATGTACCTACCAAGTGATGGGTTTATAGCATCGGCACCCGATGTTTAACATGCGTTAATGGGGTGCTTAAGGACTGAGAACATCTCCGGGGTTCGGGTTGCTGCGTCTGTGTTAGGAGGTAAAAGCTTTCTCGCATGAGTACAGTCAAGAGCAGGTCAAATTTGACACTCGCAGTGCGACTCCAGTCTCTACGCTGACTGAAATAAGCACTGTATATACAAAGTCCAAATTGACATGCATTTTAAAGTACAAGCTTAAAGTGCAAGAACAGCTCCGTGGACCGTAGTCTAGTAGTTAGAGCGTTCGACTCTCGATCCGGAGGTTTAGTCTAGGCAACGAAGCGGATCGTTGTATGAAGACCCCCGCATTAAATCCTTAGTCGACGAAATTTTTCTGGGGTAGGTACCTTTAAAAAAATCCAAAAAATCGGTACTTTTAATTTTTCCATACAAAAATCACAAAAAATGAAAACAATTTTTAGTAAATTTTTTTTTGGATATTTTGAATTTACATTTAATTCATGATTCTTTATCATCCTGTCAAATAAAATCTGCCTGAGAAATTTATGTTGGGGTCAACTGCTTCGTTGCCTACACTAGTTCTGGGCTCAATTTCAGGTGGGGACGCTATCAAACAAAAATCATTTTTTAAGACTTCCCAAGTTTGGTAAGGAAATTCCAGGATGAATGGAATGACCGGATTGTCTGAAAAGTAAGATGATTCCGTGCTTCGGAAGCCATTAAGCCGTTGGTCCCGGCTATTTTCTACGGAAAAAATGGGTCATTTTTTTCTTCTGCGCATCAATGACAGGGCCAAAGTTATTTTGTGCGTCGTATAGTTAGTCGTGAAAACCACGTCAGAGGCCTTTAGCGGCCCAACAACTTTGACACCAGGCTTTGTGTTTTGAGGTCGATCATCGATGTTACCAGCCACACGACAATGATGATGAATGAGAATTCCCTATGAGGATGTGTTGTTTACTTGTTATCATTCAAACAAATTTTACCGGTATGAGTATGTTTAGTATGACGTCTTGTCGTACAAAACTTGTGTGAAATTGCCTGTACATTGTGTTCCAATTCTTTTTTAGGTGATACTTTGGGAAAGTTTTTCAGCACATCTTCAAAAGAAAGACAGATACGCTCGTTATTCGCGAACAAAAAGAGCTCTTAAGTTCCCACCTACTTTGAACAGGTGCAAAAACAAAAGTTCAAAAGTGGAACTTGTTCACGACCAACTACAAAGCACTTAGTGATAATGATACAACAAAAAGTAAAGACTAAATTTGATCTCGATTAAAAAGCCGACGGAAATTAGAAGGTCTTGCGCAAACGTTGGATGTATAATAACAGGGCCTCTTCACATTTAGGCGTTTAACCACAGGAAATCGCGGTTGCGTGTACGAAATGAGTTTTTGGTAGCCTATGGGCTTGATGCCCCGCTTAATCTAATGGGTCAATTTGCTTTAGAATGTTGATTAAAGTTTAATGTTATGTCGCGTGTGCCTTGGTTGTCTCTACTTTCTTCATTTACATAAAGTTGTATTGATTGACCTTGGAGAGGCCGAGGTTGTCGTGTCTATCTTATACTTTGGGTTGTTTTATACTAAAATATTCCAATGATGAAATTAATTAGGGTTATGCAACGATGACTTTAATTTATTTAACCTCGAAATAGTTTGATATATGTTATCTATCTGTTAGTTGTGTCGCTATGTTAATTTATCCGGTAAATTATTGAGCTTCTAAGGAAATTTTGTTTATAGGAATTAAGGAAACTTCTAAATTAATTCACTTAATAGGAGAGATATTTCTATAAGTGCTATTACGTATATGTTCTTACCTAAATGTTCTCTTTTTTATTAAAAGATTGTTTTCCAATTCCCTACATATTTCCCGCGAATAGTTGCGGATATTACAACGGAATCCCCGATCCCCACATCCTCACAGGATGCATGTCCTGTCTGTCTGCAACTTCGCCTTTCAAATAGAAGGTCTTTTTAAAGGTTACTACTTGCTATTTCGAATATTAGAACTGCCTTCATGATTGCAAACGACTTTTTAATATGAGCTTAAATTTTCCTAAAAAGAATAAAACATATACGAAGTAAAACGTTCCAAGTTTTGAATCCTCCAGCCAGCCAATAGTTGTTAGTTTTTATTATCATTATCAGCCGACCGACACATCCGACCCTGTAAGATAAGATTCTGTCATTCAGCAAACACATTATTTGGAGCATTTCATATCAACCTATGTAAAATAATACCGGCGAGGCATTTAAATTATGAAACAACGTTAACGAATTTGCCATGTCGACACGAAATTACTGATACCAAAAACAACTGACAAATATTGCGCCGATACAAAATAAATACAACTAAAAATTGTAAACTTTCATATTGGCCACCCTGTATAATAGTGCGTTTCCAGATTTTTACTGACAGCGGAAACTTGCATTCAAGAAGCCGTCGATCTTGACATTTTCGATTTTGTGCCGTTCTTAAGAAGTGTCAAGCTCGACTTGCCTTTAGTGAAGCGTCTTGACTGTACAAAGTTGGACAAATCAGATCAGAACCTTTGGTGAAGCGTAACTGATATGTTTTACTGAAGCGTTTTAAAGTGAGATGTTTAAAGCATGGATTTAGGCTTACAAAGGGAAGTAAAATAAATTATGTAAGTATAACAGCAATATTGGAATACGTGTCGGCGTCAGTCAATTTAGTGTACTGTATTCCATACCAAGTTTGACACCCGAATTAATAACCGTTCTGACGACAGAGCAAAAACAAACAAAAAACGTTTCTTGTGCGACTTGGGCGACTCAAGTAAGCGAAGGATTCTATTAGAATTCTAGAGAAAGAAGAAGTCTAAGCGTAGCGAGGGTATCAAGTTACGAGACGCGAAATAACGTTGCTGACGAGCGAAACGCACAATTTTTCTCCCTATTTTATTTTTATTTTATTTATTAAGGTCACCAACAGAGTTTACAATAATAGGTACTTACAAATAACATTATATGGACAAAAGCTTAATTGCAACTCTAATTAAAGGTAACATGCACCAAGTTAATAAATTCAAGTAGAGTTTGAAAAATCTAAAACAGAGACAAAAAAATTTAAAGCGAATTTAAAATTGCTATTATTAATGACGAATGATAATATAAATTGGTTGTAAAACTAATTCTCAACATTAACTAACAAGTTCTTTTTGTATTTGGATATACTCGTAACATCTGATACATCTAAGTCGATTAAACGATTGTACATTCGCATAAGCCTGTTTAATGATGAATTATATCCTAGATTTCTCTTTGCAGGATTTTCAGAGAAGCATCTATGCTTTACAGTGTTACGTAGTAACTTATTGGGTACGCGAAAATTTAGTTTAGTAAGTAAATTCGGGGCATCCAATGTGCCGTTTGCAAGCTTATGTAGAAACATTCCATCAAGCAACTGTCTTCTCTCGTTCAAAAAACGCATTTTGAAATACTCAAGGCGGTCCGAGTATCTCGGCAGTTTTTTAGCCATAAAACAGCTGTAGGCCAAATACCACAGGAACCTCTTTTGAACGCTCTCTAAACGCTTTTTGTAAATGTCGTAATGTGGGTAAAGCGACACTGCAATACTCTAAACCTAATCTGACTAAGGAATTATAAATAATAATTTTAGTTCTAGGATTTTTAAAACTTTTAGAATTTCGCAACACGAAACCAAGGAGTTTAAATGCATTATTTGTGACTTTGTCAATATGCAAGTGAAACAGTAATTTGCTGTCAAGTAAGACACCTAACTCACGCACAATGTCAGACTCTTTGATAACATTTCCATTAATGGTATAAGATCGAGAAAGAGCTGACTTTTTCTTAGAAAAAGATGTAACAAGGCATTCATCCGCATTGAGGTTCATACTCGTACCATTCTCGATGCACCACTGGACGAGGACAATGCTAAAGAATAGCGCCAGTACTTTATAACCTAAATATGACATAAATTCATCAATAACATTCTAATTTCAAAAATATAATACTTGCACGGAGATTACGACTGCTAAAGCAAAGTTTTTCGAGCTAGTGGATGAAAAGGTCTTTTACACGTCTTCCCTACTTCTTGGGAATACGGGTAAAATTTTTAAATAAGTCTGTCTACCAAAATGAAATTCTCAAAGATGCATTGGCTCATACCAAACATGTTGTGCAAGCTAAACAATGATGTTTATAGGAGAAATTGAATGGAAGGAGTTACGTGATTGTTTCATCTTGTTGAAAAAGTTAAATAACAATGAGAAAGAAAACTATTGATATCGATTCAATGGATTTGACTCATACAGTACAGCGTGATGTAAGAAGGTGACAAAACAATTTTATTGAATGATCGTTCAAGAAGTCCCTTGTAATGTAGAATTATATGGTCAAAAAATAATTAATTAAAATGTGACCCACACCTCTAATATTGTAGAATTTTAATGATATACCTATTTAATAGCCAATGAACTCGATTGCGATAGATAACTAATACTTACCTTTAGAAATTCAAATTGAAGCACAGTAATGGTACAGCTACTATAAACATGGTAGATCATGAAAACTGAATTGAATTATGTAAGCAATGAATTTCTAACCTCTAAATACCACTATCAGAAGATATGAACAAAAACCTTTGGAGCAGGGAGGGTCAACACGCTGCAGGATGTTTGGCAAAGAAGGGCTTCTACAAACATCAAACAACACCGGTGATGGGTATAGGTTTCTTACTTTGCGCACACGCAGCCGAAACGAGTTTGTCTCGCTCTCTCACAGGAAGCGGCACGTCGTCACCGTCTTGCTCAAGTTTGGATTGCCAGAACTTTTAGATATTTTGAGAATATTTAGGTTCGCTGTGATACTATAACCTTAAGATATACCTAAACGTTATTATGCTTTCTTTGACTGCAAACCTATAGTCTAGGACTATCAAACGATGATAATAAATGATTTAATGGGAGAAGAAAACTTGCAAGCCAATTTAAAAGCAGATTTTAAGTGTAAGATATTTTAGAAAGCCGGCAAAAGTTCGTTGTTTTGAAAGTCCTTGAAAGGTACAGTCAGGAGCAGAGCAATCTTGACAAAATGGTACAAAGTCCAATGTGTCAAGCTTGACGTGCCCTTGAATGTTGTGTTGTTTTCGGTTCAGTTACACGTGTTTGGTGATAACTTTACCTTATTACCAATGTCATTCTTAGTGACGTGTCTCTTAAGTTATTTGCATCGTATAACCTTCTTGACCTTCTGTCTGCTAAGGTTTGACTGTACTAGGTAATACTTAATAACGAAAATATGTTCTGTCATTTTGAACAATACCATCTGGATTTTTTCAAGGCATGAAGGCATCTTCTAGGTAGGCATGATACATCTTCGACTCCATCGCCACTTATTATTAGGTGAGATAGTAGTCAAAATATGATTACATATAAGTACCTTTAAAGAAAATTGTCTTACTGAATTATTGGAAACTGTTCGTTGCTCTAATGCCTTTTAAATAAAGTTACCATTTCCAAATAAAATAATGTTACCTGGCAACACCACCGAAGAATTTCGTTTGCCATTTAAGCCCCGTAGTGTGGTCGCAGCATTCCATTGACGGTGCCACTCGTCTCGCTTCGTCTTGTCATGGGAGAAGGGATGCGCCATGAATGAGTAAATATGTGTGGAAAAAACATCATTAACGTTTTTTCGTCAGGTCGGTGTCGGTGGAATGTCGTCGAATGTGTGTGATAGTGATAGCTGAGATTTCAAAGTTGCGTAATGCTTGAGAAGAAATTTTGATTTTATATTAAACCAAAATTTCACACTTTTCGAGTTGTGTCTTGCTAGGAAGTCAAACATCTGGCGAAGCGTAGAACGTACAAAAAAGAGGTATAAAAGAGGCTACCTAACTACGACTAAAACATTGCAAATGACTCCTCTGCACAGTAAGCAAGTGTCGATATGTCGCAGTTATTTGATCAAGTCAGTTATTTTAATAAAAACCAGAAGACAAAATCTTGTTTCATTTTATCATAAACCTAAAAAAAAAACAAGTTTTTGATCAAATACCTCATTTCATCATACCTGCGAGTCCTGCGACAGAATAAAGCTTTTGCAGACTGAGATTACCTGAAAATCATCACCTACTAAAACATTGCAAGTGACCCATCTACCAGTACAGTAAGTAGGTGTCAAGGTTAAGCTCTTGCGGACTGAGATTGCCTCTAAATCTTTACCTCCTACTAAAATATTGCAAGTGACCCCTTTACCAATGGGAGCACACCAAGTAGGTGTCCAGATAAAGCTCTTGCGGATTGAGGTTACCTAAAAATCATTACCTATTAAAACTTTGCAAGTGACCCCTCCACCAATAGGAGCACAGTAAGTAGGTGTCGAGATAAAGCTCTTGCGGACTGAGGTTATCGCCAAATAGATAGCACTCCGTCCGGTGTCAGGCTGGAGAGCAACCACATCGTGCGATGACCCCTCTTTATCTATGCAGTGATTTATTTCTCTATGTGAACCCATTAGTTACTTACCTAACTAACGTATGACGTCCTCATACAAATGGCCAAGCTGTACTCCAGTAAAAATACGGTTTTGCAAAACATTAAATGTTAATAGCTACTTTTTTGTGTATATGATATTTAAATATGATGTTAAGACGCAATATTTACGAATCCACCTAAAATTTAAAGCGGAATATTTTTTTCGAATAACAGCTAAGGCAAAAATAGTAATAGACAGTTATATACTTTATATCATAGATAAACGTATACTTTACATATAGGCATAAAAATCCACCATAAATATATTTAAAAATATCAATTTGTTTCAAAATATAAAATCTACACTTATATTTACATATAAGATCCAATAAAGTCGAGGTAAAATAATATAAATAAACTGAGCTAAACTCAACCTTTTTTCAATGTAAGTGATTCTTATATAAATTCACAAAAATGCCATACTAAATAAAAAAAAAGTTTTTTGTAATCGCTGGTTTTTACAATGATTTTGTAAACATTTATGTTGGATTTGCCAAAAATGTGATTACTTAGCACTATTTAAATTATTAGAAAGCAAAACGGTTCTATTACTATTTTTGGTTGCGAAGATAAGCATTATTTAAATTTCGTGCTATAAAAGTTAAACAATACAAAAAGCTAATATTTTTAGGTGGATTCATGTAAAATATGAAATTATGAATATATAGCAAGCCGTAAATAAAAAAAATAATCTATTAACATTTTTTTCCGAAATTCCATATTTTTTTAATGTTTGGACGGCAAAATAAATAAATAAATGAAGTAAATTTAGGTGGATTCCATTAAAAAGCTTTACACAGAAATATAATCTATCGATCTGAAAAAGAAACACGGCTATTATCAATTATTTCCGTTTCTCCATACAATGCTCTCGTAATTTTACTGGAGTACTGACTAGAATCGTGAATTGCGCACATGATGAGCAGAAAAAAAACCGGCCAAGTGCGAGTCAAACTCGCGCACCGAAGGTACCACTAAGACAAACATACCGTTTTAGTTATGGACGTACAGTCTCGCTAAATGCCCGCGTGTCCGACACGCACTTAAGCAGTTTTTTATTATTTAGTTGTTATTATATAGCTTAAGCTAAGCTCAAACAAAAATTGAGCAAAAATCGCCTAAATTTTTTTTTTTTATTATTTTTGTTATTTGTGGTTATAGCGGCAACAGAAATACATAGTCTGTGAAAATTTCATCTGTCCACCTATTACGAGTCATGAGATACCCGCTGACAGATATACAGACATCGGAGGCATATATAGGGTCCCGTTTTTCATCCTTTGAAACAATCAGGTTGAAACCATTGATCATGAAATCGCTTTCAACGTTCGCTGCTTATCATAACATGAAACTTATAAATACGAAGAAATATTTTGAGAACCGTGTTAGTTTATGTGGAGTGGATGATGCCGCGTACTATTCTTTGCCGGTCCCGTGTGGTGCCGGCAAAGAATAGTACCTTAAATACCCGTGGGTGTCGTAAGAGGCGACTAAGGGTTATAAACTGGAGGATGGGCAGCAGCATCCTCCTTTGTATCTAACATCTTACTTACTGCGGTCACCTACAACCGCGGTCCATGGTGCCAGCCGTAACGCTAACAAGCGAGGTGACTATGGTACTTCCCCTCTACATTTTTCCAGCACAAGCTAGAATTCTAGAGGGAGCTCCCTGTCCTGTAGTGGACGTTTCATTGGATGTTATGATGATGTAATGGTGTGACAGCAAGTGACTGGTGACTCATTTAGTTTACCGACCCATCTGATGATTAAAACTACGATAAAATCTTTCGTTCTAACAGTCACATCTGTCTTTATTTAAGTAGTTACATATTTTGTAGCTCAGTGTAAGACAAGTACGAGTATGTTTGAAGTTTTAGGATACATTACACTACTAATACTACCTATTTCGTTTTAAATGAGCAGGATCAACCTAAAATATCACCTTTACATCGACTAGGACTCCTAGATCATTAATGACATCTCTACATGAATAAGGAGTACATCTAGGATGGGTGACCGAGCATTGCTCTGTATAATATTAACATTATATTAACAGATGTCGCTGTAGGGTTGCTGAATGCTCAAAAGAACGGAGAAAACGAATTTTACCGGACGTTAGCCCAAACTCGATCTATTATGGTCCCCAAAAACCCCGAAAAAAAAAATTCATCGAAATCGTTAGAGCAGTTTCCGATTGCAAATATATGTATATGTATGTATATGCCACAGGAATATGATAAGAATCGTAAGTTGATCAATTTCCTAGTAAGTTTATCACCTTTTGAAAAATCATAAACTCGTAGGAAATAAACGCACGAGCCGAGCGAGCGTAGCGAGCGTGCTGCGCCAGCAGCCGGCAAGTGCCAGAAGCGAATTCGGTATAGTTAATAAATTTTCGAAAGTTGATCAACTTACTAATAAATTTACGATTCCACAAATATTGCTCGTTTAAAAGTATAGTAACTTCAAAGTTTTTGTGTTAAAGATTTATAATTCTATCATTAATATTATGATAACTCCGATCCCTTATTTCGCTTTGATCATTATTCATTCATTATTAACTTGCCGCCGAAAAATAGTCCGATACTCATTTTGTTTAGTATTTTTATTGCTGTTGGAATTTTTGAGGTTCATTGATGGTGCAAAAAGCGTTTTCATTAATTCCTATAAATAAAACGAATCATTGGGCTTATTTCAATTTTAACGATGGTAGGAAACTTTAGGCATTCAATATACAGGGTGAAAGGAACAGTTTGGCAGAAAAAGTAAAGGGCATGATCAGTCGGTAAAACAGAACAAGTTTTACCAAGAAACATGTCAACGGAAATGTAAAAAAATCGACCTCTTCAATACTCTTCATACAAACTATACAATAAAATTTGTAACTTTGTATGGAGGGGCCGATATGTGTTTCGTTTCCGGTGATATTTATGTTTCTTGGAGAAAGTTGTTCAGTTTCATCGATCATCATGCCCTTTTAGTTTTTGCCAACCTGTCTCTTACACCCTGTATTTGGACTTTAATATAGTAATCTAAGTTGTCGGTTAATATAATGTGATATTTATTTTATTCTTTCCTTTATATTTATTTATTACTTTACAATTTTCTCAATTAGATTGCGTACTCGTACTTTTACAGGCGCTGACAGAATATCAGCGCTGTGAGGGCTTATTTGGGGGTGCGGCACACTCTATAACTGGATATAGATTTAATGTGCATTTTATATTGTTAAATATTTTGTTGTGGATTTGTGCTGTATCCTTAATAAACAATTTTTCTATCTATCTAAACCAGCGACATCTTTGTGCCCACACCTTCTATTACTTATAGCACTTCTACAACGTGTAACGGTAAGGTGTGAATATGCCCATGGAACTGAACAACTTTTCCACACAACATTGGTCGAAATACCAAAAACCAAATTTGACCTATACAAAATGTTCAGTTTCTATGGGAGGTCAAAAATTTATTTTGTTCTATGACCTATGCTCCTTGGGAAAAGTTGTTCAGTTTCATGAACAGATTTACACCCTTTGGTATTATCACATCTTTCTGTTATACGTTGTATACAATATACTGTTACTTTTACAATCTTAACGAAAAGAATAAGATTTCTTTTTCTGGACACAAGTGTTTTGAATAGGTACCCAAATTGTAATTTAAAAGAACAATTGTGTACGAGTGATTCGTGTCTTCTTGCGGTGTCTGTTCATTGCTGAAGGTTCGCCGTCGGCTCTGCATATTGTGTCCTGTCTCCCACCAGCTGGAACAGTTCTTCGACTTATTACAAAAGTTTGCCGTTATCAGCATTCGAACCAAGGGTCTTAAGCTTAGCAATTAGGGTCACTACTTAACCAATGACTCATCTGACTAAACCCAGGAAATAACTACGACGCGCTCTACATGAGAATGCTAATGTTGTGCAAACCAAAAATATGAGATTATGCACAGTATTACTACGCTCTAGTTCACGTTATTACCATAAATCATATTACGATACGTTCCTATCACTGACTCACTATTAGAAAAATGAAGTTTTATACTAATACCTACAAAATCATGAAATTATATACTAAATCTACGCGAACTTCCCCGACTGCCCAAAATCAGTGCTATGGTTGAGCCGAGACAGCGTAGATAGTCAGTTGCTCTCGCATGTTTAAAGTTAGTACGTACCGTAAAAGGCTGCGTCATAAAATGTCATTTGAGTACTCCATCGCGAAACAAACATCTGTTATGTTTTTTACTCAAAGGTGGAAGATCGCTGAACAATGTTACGGAAAACGTCTTAAATACCAGTAAGCAATACCGATGTAAGTACATACGGCCGCACGTCGGAAGAAACACTTTGAACATAAAAGGGGCTCTGGTTTCGGGTGTTTGTAGCGTAGTGCTGGTTCGGCTTACACTGGTTTTGTTTCCACGTGCCTGCTGCAGTGCGTACATAAAACATCCGGTTTTGCGTGAGAGTGTGTTGTTCAGGCGATCACTTAAGACTAAAATCAACTCGCTCAACACAAAGGTCTATAGTGCCGTTACCTCGATGAAGATTTTTTTCGAATGTATCGATAAAGATAGACTACGATAATTTTCCATTACTACCTAAGCCAATTTGTCTGTCATGTCTCATCTTTTGAACCATAAATTTATTGGTAGCCGGTGAAAGTATCACATAATATGTTATTGTGGCGGATATCCTAAGAAATGACAATAAAATACAAGAAATAAAGTCCTATACAAGAAACCTGTTTTTTTAACGTTTATTGTTTAGATTTATCTTAAAAACAGTAATGAGCTTCAAAGATGTTGTGATATGATAATATTTGTTCTCAAAATACAAACAAATAATCAAAACCGTGGCAAGTCAAACTTGCGCTATGGTACAGTCAAGAGCACGTCAAGCTTGACATGTTGGACTTTGAACCGTTTTTATTTCAATAGACGTACGGGCTAGAGTCGCACTGCGAGTGTCAATCTTGACCTGTCGCTGACTGTACCTGACTAAAGCGTGTGTTGTGTATTGCGCTTTCAACGAATAAATTCAGTGATTAGCACCAACTGATGACAAACTTCTGGCAACTCCGTTTTATTGACACAATTTCAACGTGACGGCTACACTAGTCATAATAGACCGTAAGGGCACTGCATGTTATCCTACGTCATCTAGTACACGAAATTTGCAACTTTGTAGCGATAGTAGTGGCCTAGTAGGTCCACAAAACGTTGGTCTGCCAATCCGAAACCTGGCAGGTTTTGTACAGATGGACAGAAAAGTGGTTAAATGACAGATTACACGAATAAATCTATTCGTAGAAATAGAAGGTACCTATACAAGTAAAAAACAACAGGTCTGCCTTGCATCCTCTTGGCAGTTTCGCTAGTCGGACCACAAATGTGTACTAGATGACGTAGGATAACATGCAGTGCCCTTACGGTCTATAATATTGCAGGATGTAAGTAAATGTCTAAAATAAATAAGCAACCATGATTCATTCACTGAGTTACTGGCATAGGAAATTAATATCAAACACCATCATGATATAAAAGACCGTATCTTTTTGCCGTAACGGTATGAATAAGCTAAGCTTGAAAGATATTACAAAGAGCTCATCGCATAGATACGTATAGGATAGTATTAAATCTCATGGACACCTTTGAATTATAATTTACAAGTAACCGTTAAAAAGTGGTTATCTGAGAAATGTTTTTATAATTTACAAGAACTTTTTGTGACATGTAATAATTTTTTGGTTTTATTGAAATTAATATTGACTGTTTGTTTTTTTTTTTTTCTCTATTTTGTGACATTTAATTTTATTACTACGACTAATGTTATGATTGATTTATTAATGTATATTGCCTGAATTTAAAAGAAAAAGAAATTTTTGCATGCTATTATAAGCTAAATAGAGACACCTAATTAAATTTAAGATCCCTGTATTGTACCTATTTAATGCAAATAAATTATTTGAATTTAGGAATTTACCTATTATTTTGTTACACCCCGTATTCCTATAGTATCTAGACATAGCAGCTAGCTGTATATAAGGTCCTAATGAAATAGTGAAGATAATTTTAGTACGTTACTCAAACCAGGAAACTGATAAACTTTGCTCAAGGAACATAACAAAAAAAAAATAGCGCAGGGAGGTCCAGATTGGTTTTTCGTATTTCGACCTATGTTCTAAGTAACGTGCTCAAATTATGTTCTCTATTGCAGTAGGACCCTATACAGGGTGTTAATTTGATTGCGTGCCATAGCTCAGGGGCGGGATCAGTACCAGTAACTGAACAAGTTTTCCCAAGGTCGAAATACGAAAAACCAAATTTGACCTTCCATACAAAATGCACTATCAGCTGATGCAGTTTCTATGGGAGACCAAAAATTGATTTTCGTATTTCGACCTATGTTCCTTGGTAAAAGTTGTTCAGTTACTGATACTGATTCCGCTCCTGAGCTATGGCACACAATCAAATTAACATCCTGTATATAGTGCTTATCAAGTAAACGTATACCTTTCAGTAGCTATTGCACGCCGTGTGGTGTGACTGATACAATTTAACAATATTATATTATATTAAAAAATCTGAATACTTTATTTACATAAACCTTAATAATTATATGTATTATCCTCTAACAGACCTGAAATTTTAATAAATCTATAAAATATTGCGAGGCATATTTTGCACACGTTTTGTGAACGCTTCTTGTATTGTACTACCTCAAATTATATCACAAAAGTAAGGCAAAAAAGCGGCGGCGTTTAAGGCAAAATTTTCCGGAAAACATCCGTTATCGCACTTACGGCTTTGTTAAGAGGTACTCAGATCGTTTGTCCGGTAAATTGTGATAGAAGGGATCAGTTTGAGTTCGGTGTGAGGTTTGGGATGGGTTGGGTCCTGAATAGGGATGCTCTTGAATGTGACTTCCCAATTTTGTGTTGAAAGTTTAAAAGGGCTTCAATTTATTTGAATATCCTCAATTTAAACCATTGCCAAACTTCTAACTTTGTAATTAGTGACATTGATTTGGTTTTAGGGTATTTTGGTTTGGTTCCCGTCTACTATACACATTTAAATGCCTATATTCACTTTATTATGTAGTGTTTAAAGAAAGTTAAACATGCTTTGAAATTCGAATGTGATGCAATGAGAACGGTGAACAACATTTTTTCCAAAAGGGTACTTGTTCGTGCAAAACTTTCTGTCGCTACGTGCCGGATCTGTACCTCACCTTAAAGGCAAAAATGCAGACTGACTGGATTGGCATCTGCCCGGGGTGAACCTTAAGCCTCACAAGAATACAACGGTCCTATCGACTTATATGGATGACATTCTAAGCGTACACGTTCCGTCTTAGAAATGTCAGGTTTGAACTGCATGCCTTGAGTGGTTTGATGTGTCTAAAACTCAAATTCAATTTTAAGAATTATCTGTTGAAGCTGATCTGTTAAGCTTAGAAGCTTCAACAGATCTTAGAATTGAATTTATTAATCTTGTAGTTTCAATCTTTGTGCAATCAAGATCAGCTCATACTAGACCTGGACACATGGACTTTGTTACGTTCTTTTATTAATTACCATCCGCAGGGTTTAGCTAGAGCTGTGTTCCATCCAATAGTTGAACGTGTAGTGTTCTTTCTTACCATATTATTTGTTGGCGGTTCTTTAAATAAAATGAAACAGTTACCTATGTGCAATATCTCAATCCACATCACTGTCCCCATTCTGGTTCCATTAAAATCGTTTACAGCATTCACTAATTGGTCTCGCTTTCATATTTCTATCAGAAAATCTCCATCGCTCTATAGCCCGCGACCTAGCGTCGTGATATTCTCGTAGCCTTTAGAATTTATTGCCATAAAACATTCTCCGTTGAATGTTGCCATTAAAGTTTCATTATCACGAGCTCGTAGAGTCGAGAATTCGGGCAATTTTACGGCATTACCAATTGTTACCATTCTTTTGTTGCAAGTAAGATGGCCGCTGGCGTTTCCGATATAAAATTGGAGGCAATTGCCGCCATATTGTAGCTATGGCGTGCTATGGCGGCCTCTTTGGTGAGCCTGTGAGTTATTGGGCTTTTTCGTAATGACTCGTTATTAAGAGTTCAGATAGACGTTCCCATTGAGCGGTTCGAATTGAATGGGACCGTGTCAGTTGTAAAGTAAGGTATTGCTGTTACTAATTTCGATGCGGGATCAAAGCGTAGCTTTGTTATCTATCAATATACATTCGTATATCTGCCTGTAAAATAGACCATTACACGCAGGAATAAAAGCAATTGGAATAGGAAAAACAGAAATATCTGAAAGAGCATAAGAACCGTGGCTAAAAATAAAGAATTTTGTGTCTCAAAATTCGCGAACGATTCTATTTGAGTGTTTCTTTACAAAAGATTTTGCGGTGAGTTGTACAATTACATACAAATCAACCTAGCAACTGTCTATATAACTCTGTAAATCAATCTGAGGTTTGCCTGATAGACTTGAACCACATTTCGGTAACCAGTAACAGTAACTGCTTTGACCCCTGGGGTTAATTGAGTGACCTAACCATAACAGATATAACCAGACAGATGTTTAGGGTCGGTGTCAAGTCGCTTACTGTCATAAAGGTCGTTAAACTTTTAATCTGGTTGGATAGTCTAGTCAGAGAAGACAAGTCTTTATAGCTAGCGAGCTTGATCAATAATTTAAATCTAGTGAAAAAAAATAACGATGAAACTCACTTATATTTACTATGCGATCATATTCAGAAAACTCATTACTTTGCTACGGTATTCGTAAGAACATCAGTAGCGGTCGGTCTGCACATGTTCACTCATGATATAACGTGTATGTTATTGTAAAGGCAAACAAAGAGATTTACGAGTAGAAAGCGTTTTACGCATCCATTGTTAGCAAAAGTTGAATGCAAAAGGTTGATGCAACCTTCGTCTGTCAACTGATTGGGATATGCTTATGCTAAAACTATGTGATGATTACTGTGGGACCAGGAATTTGGCTGTTTCGGTTTGGTCATTTTTGATCAGAAATAGCAGTTTTTTTAGGGTTCCATACCTCAAATTAGTAATTTTTTTCTGTTTTCTGCTTGGCTTGACAGCCTCGATCTAATTAGCGAGCCATTTTAGCGACGTGTAAGGAGGTATGAATATGAAACTAGGTAGTATATTTATTTATACTCATTGTATGCATTAAAAGGTTCAACAAATAAGGACTTAAATCCGGTCTAACACAGGCGACTGTGAGTCATGCTAAAACAGGTCTGCCTTGGAATTTGAGTCGCCCCGACAGGTATTCAACATTTTTTGAGTCTGGCTATTCCAGACCGTTACTTTGTTTCATTATTTTCGTTTCTTTGTTTTCACCGGTCATAGAACCTTTTAAATGTGGCTGAACTATTGTTTATTGGCCTTTTAAAACCTTTGTTATACTTGTCAAAGCTTTTTAATTTGACCCTGATTTGGCCGCTTACCTTCTTGGTTAACCTATGCTAAAAATACTTATTTTCATTTCACTTTACACGGAGAAGCAAGTAGAGTCTGCATATAATTGAAATTCTTTATTCGATTAGTTAAAACCAAATCAAAATAAGATCCATAGCTCTCGAGATACTTACTGACAAACTTACATTACTCACATACAAAGCGAATTGTACTTTTGTGTGTGTAAGTACAGATAAAATGATAAAGCACAAAAAATAAGTGTGTTGGATGTACTGCAGTACACCTGTAGGTATAGACTTTTTCTCAATTGAAACGTAAGGTGTTCTTATCGCTATAAGTCATCTCTCTCTACCAAACGACGTAGCGGACTTTTGGCGAAAGTACCTTTTAAGATAGGAGAAAACAAAGACTGGGGAAAGTAATTTGTAGGCGTACTAAGACAATAATGGTCGTGAGAATATGTGTTCGATTTTGTTTTGATAACTCTTGACAACCATCGGACGAAATATTCGGAAAGAAGGTGTTTAATGTCGTTAATCAGCCCACTTTGCTGATTACCGAATTTGTAGGGAAGTAGATTTTCTTGTGTATGCCGGCAAAGAATAGTACCGAACTATCTGTACCCGTGGATGTCGTAAGAGGCGACTAAGGGCTTATAAACCAGAGGATGGGCAGCAGTATCTTTCTGCATTACTGCGGTCACCAACAACAGCAATCGCCAGCCGCACCGCTTACAAGCGTGGTGACTATCTGTGCGTTCCATATTGCACTAACAGACTGCTTTAGAGCACTGTGAGCGCGCTTAAGTCGGTCCAAATTGACCAAAAGCGTGCTCTAAAGCACTCGCTCGTTCACCGCCTTACGTCATTGATGACGTCATCGTTTCTGCTATCAGTGCTTTAGTCAAATAGGTGGAGCAGTGAAAGCGCTAATGTCAAAATCGATTTGACACATAAAATCCCACACATTTGCAGCCAGCTGATGTCTTTTAAGTTTTGATTTTAATGAGTTTGTCTCTAATGGAAATGAGAGTGGATTTGGCGCACATTTTTCAGCGATTAGCTTAGGCTTTGTTAAAGAAAATAAAAACGAAACTGACATTTTGACAGATGAACACGTGAGCGCGCTTAAATCCATTCCAAATTGACTATAGCCATTAAAGCAGTGATAGCTTTGTGAGCGTGCAAAATCAATTTGGACCGTCCGTCAGTACTGTATACGCTCTTAGTAGCGTTTGTACAATTTGGAACACAGCCTATGGTAAATCCCCTTCAGAATACCACGCGTTTTTGCTAGAGACTTTCTGGAGGGAGCTTCCTGGCATGCAATGGACGTTCATAGAATGTATTGATGATGATGATGAGATTTCCTTAGTAGTCACAAACCTACTATGTATTTAAAGCTTTTTCTCGTGTGCTTTTATTACAATCTTTAACCATTCTTCATGGTACAAGAAATAGTGGTAAAAATAATGAAACTTTCACATTTAAACACTAAGATAAAGTGTCCAGAGGTCATTTCACTTATCGACTTAAGCGTTCGTGCGCATAGCAACTGAATGTTTAGTGCGCGGTGCACAATTATAGCTTCTATGAAAAGGTAAATCAATATAGGAATTCAGGAATTTCCAAGTTCATTGAACTTTAAAACGCGCTCTTTGTGCAGTGACGATAAGCCTGTAAGTATTAAGTTGACCATATTTTTGTTTGGTTGAATACCTATTGATTTTATATTTATGTCTATTATTTTTGCTACCCTTGTACAAATGTTAGTACTAATGTTGTACAGCAGATATATGGTCGTACAGAAATAGTAAAAATAATTTTAGCAAACGAAACTATAACTTTTTTTTAGGAAAGTTGTTCATATTTGTTTTCTGAGTTCTGAGTAACATTCTAAGTTTTGGCTACCATCAGGAGCAAGAACCAGAAAAAGTCAAAATTATTACTTAATATTATAATAAACTTGATAAAATTCAGGTTTTGATCAAAAACCTTATCTCATGCATGAGGGTTGCTCTTTGTATATGTCGCTGTGTTTACTGGTATGAGGTCCCATAGCAGTAGCTAAATTGAGAGGTGAATATTATTTCTTTTCTTTTTACCTTTTAACCTCATTTTCTGACTAAAATAAACAGTATTTTCGCAAAAGAATCACTCGACACTAATAGGCATGACATTAGGTAAAGCTCGTTAATTTGTGTCTTAACTATACACAATACACATTAACATAATTCCAAAATAACTATTATATAATTTAGCAATTTACACAAACTTACTAAACATGTTCGTAAAAGTCAATCGTTCCTCGACTAAAGGCGTCTAGTACGTCGTGTCGTGCACCCGTACACAATTTAGAATAAGGGTTGATTCACACTCACGCGACTCAGGCATGCGTTAGACAACCTAACGATCGGCACGCACGCGATTGTGCATCCTCGATCAGATAGTCGTGAGGAAATCCATCCGAGTTGTTATGATACCCAGATGTCTGCGTGTTGCGTTCGCGTGTCTTCGCTACATTACTGGACAGTGAGTAAAGTACGGGCATTATGCGATTCCTTGTTGCAAAAATGTAATCTGATGAGAATGTTGATGGAATAAGCTACCGTGATTATCAATATACTTGAATTTAAGTAGGTTCCTTGTTAGCATTTTTAAAATCTCCTACTGATTCGGCCAAGCTGTTACGGTCTAAATGTTTCGCTTAAAATACATTATTTACATTTACCACTTTCTTTGTCAATTATATTTATTTTTATTAAAAAAAAACTTACGTGTCTTTGTGCGTGAAATTGAGCTCTTGGTAAAATTTATGAAAGATATAAAAATTGTGTTCTACCACTGACGTGCCGCCGGCAGTTGTACCCACGGCCGCACGTCGGTGGAAACCTTGAGCGGGTCTCTGGTTTAGGGTGTTTGTAGCGTAGTACTGGTTCAGCTTATACTGGTTTTGTTTCTACGTGCTTGTTGCCGTACCTACTAAGCTATCTATGCCGCAATTGTTACATTCTGCCTCAAGAATAAAAAGTAATAGCATTTACTTACTTAGGAATTTGTCCCATTGTTTTCCCTATGGTCGTAGGAGGTTAAGGGCACCCTGGCTGGAGCTGTGATTTCCCAGTTTGTATGGAAACTTTTGCGATAACTTCTAAAGCCACGATCACACCTAGCTGAATTCAAAGACTCATTCGGCATACGTTGCTCGTTGAAGTAAGGATATTGCAATTAACATAACCAAGCCTCCCAGCAATGTATGCCGAAATAGTCTTTGAATGCAGCTAGCAGGCTTTAGCAAGAAAATACATTATGACAAATAATGTGTTTTTAACTAATAACTTTGATCCATCTTCTGAATCGGAAAGCATATTATCATTCCCGATTATGACACCTATATCCAGACCCAACATTTTTGCATGTCACGCATCACACGCGATAGTACCACGTGAGTCTAAAAATATTTGTAGATTTTAGTCAAATATACCTACGTGTACGTGGTATGCAATAACAATTTGTAATAGGAACTAGCCATTGCAGTTTATATCGCATTGTACTGTAGAATTCGAGATAGCCTTATCAAAATCGCTGTGGCTTTCGGTATGACTCTACCATATAAATCTAGACTACTGTTGGTCCCCTTTTCTCTATTGTCTTTTCCTACATGAATACCTATAGTGTCCCATTTAAAGACAATTTTTAAATTTGAGACCTCTCATAACACAATGTATGTTCATCCAAATTCAGACAACCGCTTGACTATAAGTAGATATACGCGACTATTCTGCACGCTACGCACTAATATCATTAATTATTCACTAATTAGCTAGACGAGATAACGCATTTGAGTAGAACTCAGAACGTAACATACCATAGATAGATACTGATTATAGGTAGATAATTACCTTTGTACTGGATTTGGTATCTACTTTATTTTATCAGCTATTCTATAGCAGCTATTACGATTATTGACGCGATTATAAATTTTTTCAATGTCGTTTTTCTTGGCTTCTTTTGCCCAAGCGCAATTTTTTTGCCTTCTGTAGAGAAAAAAATTCAAGTACATACTATTGACATAGGTATTTGTATTTGTCGATGTTATTTACTATTCCATCACAATATGTTGGAACATGATATTATGTGTTACTAGCTGGAGCCCGCGACTTCGTCTGCGCAGGATAAATTGTAGCCTATGTGTTATTCTGATGTATAAGCTATATTATTGTAAAGTTTCATCAAAATCCATTCATTAGTTTTTACGTGAAAGAGTAACAAACATCCATCCATACTTATAAACTTTCGCTTTTATAATATTAGTAGGAAGTAGGATAGTAGGATAGGATAGTAGGATAATTACGACTATCTATACATACAATTATCTATATCTTTTTCTCTTGACTCTCGAGAGCGAGAGGGATAGGAATAAGCTTGTAATTAATACGTAGTCTAATAATGTCCTAGTTACGTACGCTGCCTTGATTGTTTCTGACTAATCACGTTATAATAGAATACCATATGCGGCTTTACGTGGTTATGTAGATTAGACTTGTATTCGATGTTAATTATGGACTTGATAATAAGCATCTTCTGTATTAGATTTTCATCCTCAATTGGCAGCCCCGGATCTAAGGGGGGGCAAACCGGGGCACTTGCCCCGGGCGACAGTTTCACGGGGGCGCCAAATCCTTGAGACAAGAATTTGAAATATCGAACGAGTGAAGCCTCTTTTCCTACAATCTCATAGTCTTTCATCAAGTACCTAATCAAATCTTAATATAATATTTTTGAAAAACAAACTTTTGTATTTCCATTCGCCCAGTTAGTTTTTGAACACATATGTACCGTTGCAGATGTTAGTTGTTAAGCTCTTTATTTGGCTCGCCAACGCACACACCATGTTGCACATCCTACTCGCTGTACGGTCGGTTGCAGACTGCGTATGCACGCTCGAGACACAGGCTATACACTACATCCCTTCCTTATTTTAATTAGATTTTTTATATCGTTCATAAATAACCTAATTAAAATTATAAAATACATTTGAATCGAAAATTATCAAATCATAATACGCTTCTAGCGGTACCTTCTACAAAATAGTTTTTCATCGTTTCCTTAGTTACTCCTCCTCTCCCCTACTGTTGCAAATGTTATCTTCTTCAAAATTATTCTTTTTGTCTAACACTTCCCAGTTTCTTCTTATCTGCCCCGTCTCCTTGTTCTGGACTTACAACAACCATTGACCAATGAAGCCTGCCTACAGCAGTCAATCCAGAAACTCCAGGAGGACCTTATTTTTAAGTCTTGTGTTACTTTAAAGCCTTGAGAGGAAGGCAAGAGTGAGAAAAACCACTACCTGTCTTTCCTCTACCTTTTTATTAATATTTTTATTTCACACTACTGGTTTCCATAGGTTTCCAGGTGATAAACAAAGAAAAATACAAAGACTATTCAAATTAAATTAAGGTTTTAAATATTACAACTAATCCAGAACAATAACAAGTTCTTCAGCTATTTATTATAGGTATATAATTTCTTTTCTTTTTTTTTTCGTATGGTTTGCAGGGTCAACGAATTCTTGGTGTTCTAATTACTTACACCTATTAAAATTATGATCTATACCCAAACATACAAAACGCACTCTTCAAAATACATATTTATATGTGTGATGATGATACAAACTGGCTGTTT
The DNA here is from genome assembly GCA_947532105.1 of Athrips mouffetella. Taxonomy (NCBI): domain Eukaryota; kingdom Metazoa; phylum Arthropoda; class Insecta; order Lepidoptera; family Gelechiidae; genus Athrips; species Athrips mouffetella. The sequence continues at coordinate 18,890,718 of OX383965.1, read as the reverse complement.
CAACCCAGGAACTCCTCGGAAAGTCGATCTATCAATTCGGCTCATTACTCTGCACGTACCTGCTGAACTCCAACCCACCACGCCTGGATCGAGCGTCCAACACATCTTCCAAGACTATTATGATAAGAATAAGTATTTTAAACTACTTATTATCGTTCTATATTATTTCTGTTAGCACGGTGGCAATTATGACATCAATCATTTATAATAAAGATAGGCGGGTGAATGATCGCTGTTTACCATGGTGTTTTTCCCATATAAAAAGGAAACAAAAGTTGTCCTGATCGCAATAAAGTGCTTTGTCACAATTTGACATAAATTAATAAGATAGCGATATCAAATGAAGTTATTTTTCAATCTAATTCAACTACTGGTACCTTTAATCTAAATGTAGAATCTCACCAGAATTAAACTTAAAATGTTTGTCGGAAACTATTTTTTATGTTACTGATCAATTTTCAAACCTTATTGTCAAATTTAAGGAATTATTATTATTGTTTATTTTTAAGACTTCTTTCAGTTGTATCAATTTTGTAAATGAATTATTTATACATTTGCCGCTGCACAAAAGAACAGCACCCCTTTTTTAATAACACGTTTTTTTTTCTAATCTATTAAAACCTTTGTTCACAAATTTCTAGTGGAATTGCTGCTTGTCCACTTTGTTGATTTTATTATCTTACCTGTACCGTGTATGTCGACTCAACTTTTTCATTAAATTTTTAATACATTGGGACACATTATTCAGACAGAACTATTCATTTATTCAAGCAAATATACCTAATTACCTTTTCGTAAGTTCATAGGTAGCTTTATTTCTACAACGCTTTTAAAGAGTATTTTGTTGCTTTACGGGAAAGTTACATAAGAAAACCTAAATTAAAACTGCTTTTCAATAGTTATCTGCGAGGCTTATTTACCACAAAGATCCTACTAGGTGACCGGATTATTATTCCAATTTCTGTAGCCTTTCACAGGAACCAAGCTATTTCCAACCAAAGTATATTTGAGTATGCACTAATTTTAAATAGGTACCTATTAAGAATGATAGGTTAGTTTTTTTTTTATCGTTGTAAATGGACAAACCACATAATTTATTTCAAACATTGAAAAATTATTTACTTAATTATCTAAATCGATTGCTTCTTGAGCTTGATTTATTTATTGATTAACACGATAAGAAGAAGAAATAATCCTTGATCCCAATGTCTTGATTTAGGCACTTGAAATAGGTTGGTACTCGTAGGTATTACTTGTGGTTGTCTTGGCCCATAGAAGAGAATCAATATAACTTTACGATGTATTAAGTACACATATTGTCTATGTACCGGTCCTTTCAATTTTAAGTGAAATCGTTCAATACAATATACTCGTACTAGCTACACGCCGATGTACCTATGAGTAGTTGTTGGTACTTCACTGTCATTCATACTGAGCAGCAGCGATCCCTTTATAACACAGCGGAACGAACGTTGCCACTATGTGTACACAAGTTTTTTTTTTTGTGGCATCGTTGTTCAAGGTACGAATGTTAAACATAATGAAAAAGGGACATGATCATTAAATAAACCCTTCCAGATTAATTTAATTTTTCGTGGGTATGTATTCATTAAAGTAGGAAATGTACAGTAACGGGTACTCTCGCTACAAGTGCCAGAACTTACCTGCTCCCTAACTACACCAGTGGTATTGAAAACTGTAAGATAGGTATCAAACTATTTAAAATTAACACTGTAGGTAGGTACTTTTTATCAAACCTTTTCCAAACACTCAGCATGTTTAAACTGAATTTAGGGACAAAATAAAATTGTCACCATATGTCCTTATAAAGATAACTTGACTGTCAAACAATGTGTGTGAATCTTAAATCCATTTGTTACTTCTTTTCAACTAAACAAGGAAGCATTTTGTTATTTATAATTCACACTAATCGGTTCCCGAATCGTATCATATCATTATCCATTATCCACCCGGACTTTCCTTCACTCTTTAATACCATGGCTCAAAACAACACATGTCATTCGCCCACGCATATAACCTTTCTGAAAATATATGAGAAATATTTTAAGACGCGAGCTAGATTTAAATCCGCACCTTTGGAACGGACCAAGCATGAATTGTATTTACATACAACAAACATCAGAAGCAGCACGAATCCAATGAACAGACCACTGTGCTATCGCGTCTAGACTCCCTTACTCTCTTTATATTTTTTTTTATGCGTGGCTATTCTTTGAGTTTCATAATACTATTTATGCAACAAATAAAATATGAACATACGATTTACTATCATTTTTATTTATAAATTTTTTTTCCATACCCCTACATATTAAACAAAAGGAAATGAAAGCTGATTCAGTTTACAGAATTGTTAAATAATTATGTAGGTATTGTTCATGTTACCTGCATAAACATGTATATAATGGTAATTCTATGGTTTGGTTTACTGATGAGGAGTAAGCCGTTCCAACCATTGGAGCCGACCAATTAAATAATTCAGTTGGAATTCACAACTGCTCCAATTATGCCAAAATGACATAATGCAATCTAATGCCCAGTTAGTAACTGCTCATATTTTAAATTATTAAAAGACAATATGCAATTTAATGGCCAATATGTAGCTGCTCGTATGTATCTCATCATTGATAAAACTATTAGCCATTCAATTCATTATGCAATTAAATGACCAGTTTGTAACCGCTTATAACATATCACATTATTAACAAGACAATATTCAATTTAATGCTCAGTTTGTAACTGCTTGTTTGTCAGATTATTGAAAGGACAATATGAAATTTAATGCCCAGTATATAACTGCTTATATGTCAAATAATTAAAAGACAATTTGCAATATAATGCCCAGTATATAACTGTTTACCTGTCAAATTATTAGAATACAATATGCAATTTAATGCCCAGTATGTAGCTGCTTGTATGTATCTCATTATTGGCACAATTATTAGCCAATATGCAATTAAATGCCAAGTTTGTAACCGTTTATAACATGTCACATCATTAACAAGACATTATTCAATTTAATGCTCAGTTTGTAACTGCTTGTTTATCAGATTATTGAAAAGACAATATGAAATTAAAAGCCCAGTGTATAACTGCTTATATATCGAATTATTAAAAGACAATATGCAATTTAATGCCCAGTATATAACTGCTTACATATACAATTATTAAAGATAGTATGCAATTTAATGCCCAGTATATAACTGCCAATATGTGTAATATGCAATTTAATGCCCAGTATATAACTGCCAATATGTGTAATATGCAATTTAATGCTCAGTATATTACTGCCAATACGTGTAGTATGCAATTTAATGCCCAGTATATAACTGCCAATACGTGTAACATGCAATTTAACGCCCAGCATATAACTGTCAATATGCGTAATATGCAATTTAATGCCCAGTTTATAACTGCCAATACTTGTAAATGCAATTTAATGCCCAGTATATAACTGCCAATACGTGTAACATGCAATTTAATGCCCAGTATATAACTGCAATTTATGTAATATGCAATTTAATGCCCAGTATATAACTGCCAATATGTGTATTTATATATCATATAATATTTCATCATAATCCAAAGTAACGACCACTACAGGACGCTGAGTTCCCTCCAAAATTCTAGCTTTTTCTGTAAAAAGTGAGGAGGGGATCCTCGCCTGTCAGCGCTACGGCTAACACCATGGAACCCGGATGTAGGTGACCGCAGTATGTAATATGGTATGGCACACAGGAGGATAACCCATCAATACAATTCAAAATTTATTGATAAATAAAAATTGGCATGTTAGTTACCTCCTCCCGTTTATGAGCCATAGTCGCCTATTACGACACCCACGAGCATGTATGGGTTTGTACCATTCTTTGCCGGCACTACACGGGATATAAAATAATTAGGATCATTAAAACTGACTCGTGGCTGGTTCGTTGGATCCAAGGTAAATAAATTATTCTATAAATAGTAATAAAAACAGCACAAATAACCTGCGCTGAGTTAGCATCCAGCTAGTTCGTTTTTTGGGTACTATAATCCTTTTGAACCTACGCAATAAACTCAACGAGTACGTTCCAGATAGTAAGTATTCGGGACGAATATTTAAACGGAAAGCAGTCCAAGTAATATTAAATGGATAGTGGTATCAAAACCTATGGTAAATATGTATCAAAGTATTAGTATCTACTGTACTGGTAACCCCGCAATATGCCGCACGTCATCGGTGGGTTAATTATGGGGGGGTCAGCCCTTTTAATAGTAAAGTAAATAAATTTGTGTAGGTAGTTCATTGTTATATTCATCAAAAGTTTTTCTCGCCGTGTCAAGTTGTCAACGACCGACCGAACTACTGTTCGGCGGAACCTACAGGCACCCTATAGGTTATTTTCAAGTTTCCTTAAAACCTTAAATCCTTTTTATTTCGATTGGCTTGACGCAACTACCTACATATTGACTTCTATCCGTTCCGATTTCTTTGGTTGAATTACTCAAACCACAGCCAAGGAAAACTTTAAATATGATGCAAAATCTGGATGGGCTGATACGCATCCTTTGTCCGTTCAAACAGGTTCACACCTGTTCTATTTATAGCCGGCCGACAATAACTATGTTTGTTTACATCAAGCCAAAAATTTGTTTCACAACTATTTAGTGAAATTAAGTAATTCCTTTCCTTTTTTTTCTGTTTAAAATATTTTATAAGCAAGTACTCACTTTTAATCCTCGTCGTCAACTGTACCGTTGCAGATGTTAGTTGTTAAGCTCTTTATTTGGCTCGCCAACGCACACACCATGTTGCACATCCTACTCGCTGTACGGTCGGTTGCAGACTGCGTATGCACGCTCGAGACACAGGCTATACACTACATCATACTAAGTGATTTATGACCGCATCAATGAACAGATCAAGTAAAGTTTTTCAGCTTGCGCTGCAATAAATTCTTAAAGCTATACTAACATTGGGAAACGCTTCTTGGAAGTCATGCTTGTACAGATGTTGTAACAGGTCGAAGGCTCGTATAGATGGACACATATGGAGTACAGTTGCCACCTTTGGGCCGGGGCGCCTCAGTATCAGTTCCATCCTCTTGACCGCGTTCAACGTCGAGCGATCCAAATCATTGGCGACGATGTCCTCACCGGCTTACTTGACCATCTAGCACTGCGGAGAAATTTTGCATCTCTATGCATCCTTTATCGCATGTATCATGGGGAGTGCTCTGAGGAATTGTTCGAGCTTATGCTGCAGAATTTCACCACCGCACACTCGCCAGAAGTTAAAATTTAGTCCATACCACATAGATATCTGACAAAGTGGCAATATTCCACCGTACGTTTTACAAGAAATTTCTTACCATGTACGACCGCACTGTGGAATCAGCTACCTGCGCAGGTATTTCCGGACGGGTACAACAAGGCAGCCTTGAAGAAACGAGCCTGCCGCGAGGCAGCGCACCTGTGATGCCCCTGGTGTTGCGGGTGTCTATGGGCGTCGGTGATCACTTACCATCAGGTGACCCGGCTGCTCGTCTGCCTCCCTCTTCTATAAAAATAAATAGATGTGACGGAGATTCCCCTGGCAGAAAGATCACAAACACTACTCACGTGTTGTGTGAGCGAAGCTTCAGCAAACGGAAAATAATTACAACTTATCTACGTTCAACAATGAGTCAGAAGCGTCTATCTGGCCTCACGACCCTAGCCATTGAAAACAAAACTACCTATGCGACGGACTTAGAGGAGCTAATAGATTCTTTCGCAGAAAGCCGTGTAAAGTTGTAGTCTTTCATGGTTATATGTTTTTCTGTGTTTCTGTTTTATGTCACAAATGAAAGTTATTAGTTACTAGATAATAAAAAGTTTAAATTAAAGGATTATTATTTTCACAAATGGTCACAAAAAATGCTTTTCTCAAACACTGCAGTAAGCAAGTTTTTGCCCCGGTTCGATCAAATCGTAGATCCGGGGCTGAAGCGTTCTGCAGCATCATTTATATATTCTGCCTGAATAATAGGAAGTGCGTATTCATCGAGAATTATCAAATAATTGTATTTGCGCCTTTGTTTAGCCTTTTCTTATCTTCTGGACGTACCAAATCAGACAGATTATTGAACATTGTTCTGGGACCTGGGTAGAGTTTCAGAGAATGATTATATTTTCGTAAAACCACAATATAATCTAAGTATCATCCATCTGCCTGGACAATAGCCTCATTTAGAGTATTTGTATCATCGATCTTACGCTTCACGCAACCCACTGCTTATTTGCAGATCTTGGCGAGTAAGGCTTTTCTTGCGCCTTTTGACAGAATCTCTGATAAAAATATGGCAAAAGTTATATCGAAACTGTAGACTTTTAAGTCGGGAGCGAAAGCTTATTGACAAAATAGTGACATTACTTCTTTTCCATACATTGTACCAATAAAAGGATAAAAAATGTTTACCAAAATGTCTATCAGTGGAGTAAAGTCCTCAAGGTGTCGGTCCACATTATGGCGAGCCTGTCTTCCTTGCCCACTTTCTCTAAAACCTTTCTGCCTCAGCAGCCTTCATTTCTTGGTCCCAGAGCCTTTGTATTACATGACTTTAAAATCCATTAATTAAAAGCGTCCGCCTAAAAAGACATCCACGTAGATAACTTTTTCTATTCATCTTTTGGAACCGACCGTCGACAGGTCCTCGGGTCTTTTTTTGTTTTTTTAGGTCCTACGGACGTTGGACAATAAGTGTGACTTCAATATACCTAATTAATCTTTTCCTTTAATTAATCTCAACGTTTTTCTAATGAATGGCTTTCTGCTTTTTTGTCTTGTCGACTGTGACTTTCAACTTATTTGTCTGATACTACTCATACTTAGATTTATTTTTTCCAAAATTTTGCAAAATTGTTATACATTCAAAAATAGTGGACGGTTTGGGGTTAATCAATCTAGACTAGGTCAATTAAACTGTCTCGATTCGAGCATGTCGTGAAAAGGAACGTCTCTGTACAAATAACTACGTCAAAATGCGTGTATGAAGTACTAATACTTGCGTATGCGCGGCCCTCATGGCGCCAAACAGACAAAAACTCAACTCATTGGCTGTTCGGTTGAAACTGACTAGGGTTGTCAAAATAATTAGTGACGTATAAGAAGCCTAGATAATTAGCAAGCTTGTCATTGGTACATAATGTTGATTGATTTACTGTTATTGAATCAATTATCTTTTCTCTCTTAATTTATTAACAAATGTTTGTATGGAAATGGTTGAATTTTGACAATGTACAGGACTGAGACCTGGATTCCTAAAATACAGGTTTTGGCTTAGTTTAGGCTCCAGTCTCCCTCAAATATCTTGACAACTTTTAATAGTTTTTTTGCATTACTTTGTGTTTTGATTTGATTTATTTTATTAGTGTATCGTTACAAAATGGAGTATGTATGTACCTTACCAAAACTGTTCCATTTAAAAAATTGTATTGGCTGTCACCTGGCCAGTGAAAAGCAGAAGGCCCTGAAGTAAGTGACGTAGCACCCATAGTGCCATAATTTTAGGCCTGGATCAGTGCGACGCAGACGCTCGACAGGGATTTCCGCGACGGACCGTAAAATGTATGAAGCCTATACAGTCCGTTCAGTCCAATGCGGAGCGATCCGCTGCGGACCCGCTCCGCAACGCACTGAACGGACTGTAAACTACTGTATAGGCTTAGTAAGTTAATACATTTATCATCTGCTTTATTGCGTATAATAACAATAAAATTTATTTAAAATTTAAAAGAAATTTTAACAATTATTTCAACAATGGATAAATTGAGTGTGGTTTTAAACTTAACGTAACGTAACGAATTTTAATATGAAAAACTTTGTTATAAGCTGTATGAATATTTAATGCGAAAATTGTAATAATTGTAAGTTTGCTTTTAATAAACAAAAAAAATTATTAGTTTTATTCAAAAAAATTCAAAAATTCAAAATTATTTATTGCTGTAAATACAGTAGTATTAACAAGATGTTAGGTGATATGTACATAGTCCTTGCACTGTAAACTCTATAAGAGCATAGCAATATTTACAAAAAGAAGTCAAAGTTAAAAGATTTGAAAGCATACATTACAAATTCACTAGTCATAATATAATCCAACTTAAATAATTATAAGATTTCATTGCCCAGTCATAAGAAGTCAAAATAATACAAATAAAATGTCAATTACAAAAACAAAATGTCAAACAGAGAATCTTAAATAATATGGTTAGTGTCACTTTCCAAATATTCCCTCACAGAGGAAAAACATTTTCTTATGAGCCAGCGGTGAAAATAAATAAAACTTCAACAACATATTGAAAATAAAACTTCAACAACTTTGACAGCCCTAAGATAAACAGGTAGCTTTTTTACAAATCTCGAACGCGACCTTGCCAACGATACGTGACTACCCAGCACGGGAGCCAAATGAATCCGAATGCTAAATCAATTTTCGAACGTTGACGGATTTGGAAAGTCGATTGGTTTTCATAATAGGCCGTTTGGTTTGCACGTTACGTGTTTTTTGTTGTGATCGGAATTTTAAAATATTGTTCGGTTTTATTTTTATCTGGGTTTTTTATTGTTATGACGTGTCCTTATTATTTACATCTCACTCTCAGCTCAGCACATATGAATTGATAGGTTGCTCTTTCTTTTAGAACGATTCTCATTTAGAAGGTCTTTCTTACTCTTTTTCTTTCTCTTCTTTAGAAGCTCTTTCTTTTAGAACGATTCTCATTTAGAACGACAAGTGTTTATAATAGTACATTAAGATGCACGTGCGCTATTTTGGAGATTACGGCCGAGGCTCAGAAATTGCAGCCCGAGCCGCAGGCGAGGGCGTAATGGAGCCGAGGGTGTAATCACCAAAGCGCACAAGCTTCTTACGACGTTTTTCAACACATTTGCGAATAAAAACTAATCAAATTAGCTTACCTTTTTTTCCTAAGGAAATTTCGTAGACGTTTTCCTCACATTTCTACGTCACCTGATACACCGGACTTGTGTTTTTTGTTTAAGTATTTTCGACGTTCTACACTTATCACTGTTTTTTTTATTTGTAGAAGTATTTTTTTTTTTAATTACTTACATTTAAAAAAATTCACAACAGGATATATCTGTTAAAATGGCGCGCCTATTATAGTTTTTTCGAAGACACAGATTATACATTCGCGTGCAGGAGACAATGACTACACTATCAAACAGACTACTTTTCAAATTATTTTAAAATTGAATATTTTGTTTCTTTAAAGACAAAATTGTAGTTAGTTAGTTGATTAAAATCAATATTTTCGTTTAATTAACGTTTTTTTATCATAATTATTATCGAACACAGTTTCTTAATTCATTAAATTATTATGAATGTTATAGATATAGAAACTCCTTGCACCTTGCCTCTATTAAAAACAAAAATAAAACACTAACCTGCCAAACAGCTTACTCAGCAAGGAGGTCTTTGTTCTGAGGCTCACTCCCTTGAATTATTTGATATTGAATATTTTGTTACTTTAAAGACAAATTTGTAGTGAGTTTATTATTTTATTAATTTTATTTTATTAATTTTATTTATTTGGAGAAAAAACAGAACAGGTAGTAGTAGGCGGTAGTTGGTTGATTAATATAGTTATTTCCATGTAATTTACATTTACTTATATATAAGTACTAGCCCATCGGCACGTTACAATGTCCCCAATTCGTTGGTCCGAAATTTGACGTTTAGGACCAACAAATGTCAGTCGTTGTCAATATTGAATGCAAGTAAACTTACCAACAAAATAGAATGTTCTTAGTTGAAGAAACAATATACTCTTGTTATTATTATTGTTATTTCTTATTATTGTTTTTGACTATAATCCAATTAATGAAACTGAAAAACCAGGCCTAAATCACATATAAACAGTAAATAGTTTGTTTTGTTTTTTCCCGCCATATTATTTCCGTTCCGTGTATTTAGAACCGACCGAAGTACGACACAACGTAGTTCACGCGATTTTTCACAGATGGCGCTATTTTTTCTTGTATGGGGAAATTTTGAACCGCTTGTTCCCAAGACCCTATCTTGACTATATAAATCTATGTTTATTTACAATATTATCGAACACAGTTTACTTATTCATGAAAATATTATGAATGTTATAGATATAGAAACTCCTTGCATCATGCCAATTAAAAAAAAACCGGCCAAGTGCGAGTCGGACTCGCGCACTGAGGGTTCCGTACCACCACATAAACATAATTGTATTAGTTGAAATTTCAGTAAGTTAATGTGCTTGATTTTTTGAGTCCGACACGCGCTTGACCAAATTTTATTATTTGTTGTTATTTTATAGCCTATGCCCTATAAACATACCAATTTTCAAGTTTGTAAGTGTTCCCGTTTTTAAATAGAACTAAAACAAAAATCGCCTCAGCGACCATCCAACTTGACCCCTCTCTTATATGAATGTTCTTGAAACGGGAGCTCAACACAATTGGTTACCATTAGTTGTGAGAAAAGTTGTAATATTTAATGATTTCAGACTTTTCCCATTATTTGTACTGTGAGACCTAGCTTCTTGCCAAATTTCATAATTTTAGGTCAACGGGAAGTACCCTGTAGGTTTTTCATTTTTGAATAAATGTATGGAGATGAGGAGATAAAATGCCATATCTTTTGATTGCGTCGTTGTAAAAAATTGACATTTTCAGATCTTGTGTGGTTCATGGATCCTAATATATGGTATTAATTTCAACCTGATACCTTTACCCGTTCGTGAGATAAAGGGTCTTGACAGACAGACAGACAGACAGACAGACAGACAGACAGACAGACAGACAGACAGACAGACAGACAGACAGACAGACGGACAACAAAGTGATCCTATAAGGGTTCCGTTTTTTTCTTTTGAGGTACGGAACCCTAAAAAGACAAAAATTACAACACTAGTGAAATAATATTAATGAAAAAAGCACGCGTGTTTAATAAGCTGGATTATGGACCTTAATACAGTGCAAATAGAGCTGTTTTATGAGCAAATGTGTTGAAAAATACATTTCTTTATAAATACGTTCTTTTTGAGAATCCCAACCAGAAAACAGGTCAATAATACTTATGTCAGCCACACTACAACTAGATATTGTGGCTGACATAAGGGTGTATTTCCACCTGAGCTGTGCTAGTTAGCATTAGCTAACCGGCTTAACTAACTCGCACAGCTCTGGTGGATGGATATTAAGTACCCTAAAGTAAGGCCAACGTAAGCAGTTCGTTTGACGTTTCCTTAGCACCAGCACAAAGGGCTCATTTTTCTTTGCATAATTTCATTTCTCATAATTTTTATACGTTTGACAGCTGTCACAAAGGACCTACTAAGTACGATGGCCTTACTGTAAGGGCCGTTTTCACTAAACTTAAGAAACGCCCCTAACTTGTTTAGGATACTCCTAGCAATAGTTTGACGGCCCTTATGCAAGAACTTCGGCGATTCTTAAGTTTAGTGCAAACAGCCCTTAGTTCTGGGTTGAGGTTCTTTATGTAGGAATATAATTTATAGACACTGGCTGATGTAGATGTCTTGACAAGTAACAAATTATTGAGTCATCATAACATCCCATGCAACGTCCACTGCAGGACAAGGAGCTCCTTCCAAAACACCAGCAAAAATGCGTGGTACAATATTTGGAGGGGAAGTTCCATAGTCACCACGCGTCTTAGCGTCGCGGCTGGCACTATGGACCGCAGTTGTAGAAGACCGCAGTAGTTGTTGGTGGTACGAGAGTACGATGGTGACCGTGAAACTCTCTAACAAATGTAGGCTGTTAAAAAAAAGAACAACTGTTTTAATGGTGTTACTTTTTGTATGGTGAGGGTCTCCGTAGACTTTTCTCTAATAAAACACATTCCAATAAACTAAATATCTGTCTCTAGCAATTGGGCAGTAACTCAAAGAATTAGAAACGACTCCATAAATTGCGTTCGGGACTCGTTGTCTGACATATTTACGGTGAAGATAGCGTAATAGCTAGATATTTAATGATGTCGCTATCCCTGGCATTCGAATTTATATCTGCCTGGATTAAGGAAACGGCCGGGGATATTGAGGGGTTCGATTAATCAATTACAATACCAGTGTTTAAAAAATTCTCTGTAATCGTTGAACATATTATTTGGACCTACAACGATGAGAACATTCTTATAAATTCCTAATCATAGCGGAATTTCGGATGTAAAAAGTAATGTCACAAAACCTGAATATTCAAACCATTTCACTAAACATTTTTCCCAACGAACATTAAGGACGAAATACAAAAAAAAATCTTACCATAGAAACTACTTTGTTTGTTGGATGTTAAAACTTTTATTCTTATTTCGACCTTGTTTTCTTCGACCATCTTCATCTTCTTTACCATCCGACAAAAATTAATTCATCCCAAGACATGTGGGGACGGCGGCAGGCAAATCCAGGGGATAAACAAAAAAAAACCACACTTTGTGTAGGTCATTCCGACTTCCAACCATGAATGGAAAAGGCTTACTTCCTTTAAATTCTACCACAAGTTTGTTTAAGAGCTATACCCAGTCGGTTAAAAGCGATCAGCCCATTTCCGTGGGTGGATGGTTTGATTCAGTTTTGAAAATTTCCGCTTTTGCTTTATTTAAGGACGACGTACAACATTTAAACACAACAAAAATATTTTTAAACCAAGTCTTCAATTATGCATAGAATAACACAGGCAACAAAAATGACGATATCATATACTTTGTTTATATGCTTGCTCATTGACTAAAGCTGTGCTAATGTTATATATGAATAAAAATTTAAAGGAACTCGTTTGTTGTTCGTTCGTTTGTTTTAGACAAGTTCATCAAAAACAGCTTGTAGCTTATTGCGTAAGCTGCACGCTCTGTGTTTTTTAAATATTTTACAGTAAATAATAACATTGGAGCAACTACGAGTATTCAGCCACGCACTGAATATAATTAAATAGCAGTAACAAAAGGTCGTAGATCTGGGTGTCTACTCTCAAAGTCCGATATATCGAAACGATACTACTCGAAACATGCAAATGCAAAACTTCGTCCCTAGACAATAAAGTAGAATATTGGTTGGATGCAGTTTGAAAATTTATCCAATCAATATTCTACTCTATTGTCAAGGGACGAAGTTTTGCATTTGCATGTTTCGAGTAGTATCGTTTCGATATATCGGACGTTGAGAGTAGACACCCTGGTTGTCTACTCTCAAAGTCCGATATATCGAAACGATACTATTAGAAACATGCAAATGCAAAACTTCGTCTCTTGACAATACAGTAGAATATTGGTTGGATGAATTTTCAAACTGCCAGTAGTTAGCATCCAACCAATATTCTACTCTATTGTCAAGGGACGAAGTTTTGAATTTGCATGTTTCGAATAGTATCGTTTCGATATATCGGACTTTGAGAGTAGACACCCTGGGTCTGGACTCGGCTCGATCTTTCCTTTCAATGTTCAGCACATTCAGCAAGTATGATTTACACTGACTATTACCTGCGCCACGTCGTCATCTCCAATATAAATGGCTATCACCTCACACTTATCTGATGGCGAAGTCATAGAATAATGTTAACCTTTATGAACGGGACAGGATAAAGAATTACCTCTGGAATAGACTCTAGGAAATTGCCTAGGTGCTTTCGAACGATATTGTAACGGTGTTTGAATATGCGCTCGTATATTTTTAGTGCAGTTTTATGTTCCGCTTTTGTTGGAGTAGTATAAATTCAAGTTTGTCGTATTGTTTGTTTACTTTGTTATTTCTTTTTTACATTTTGTAATAGCAATAATGATAAGGTGGACCCTCCGACAATCTTGGTGAAGGTTGAGGGGAGCTGCTGGATGTGCGCAACGCAGGATCTGTCGCTTTTTACCTTTAGAGAAGACCCATAGGTCTTTTTCGAAGAGTCTTGTTCCAGAATTTCTTTCTTCACGAGGCACTCGATGGCACTCTGAAATATTATTATGTCCTTTTGCACATAGAGTGCAGTGGTTCAAACTTAGATAGTTACTAGCTTTGCACAGACGTAGGTAAATACGAAGACTGAATTACAGGTGTGTGAAATCTCAAGTTGCGGATTTCGTAAGATTTCGTAAAAAACTACTTAGGTTAGACTACATTACAACCGCACCGCGACATTTTCCACTAACTGTAGGCACACGATTGCTATAACTATCGGTGTCTAGGCAATACTATTGGATAAGTACTTCAATTTCCAAGAATACTTGCTTTTATTCCTACCTATCATCCTAAACAGATTAAATGTTTTATTCAATACAAGATTCGCTCTAATGCGATAATAATCAAAGTGGTCGTGTCCGTCCCGAATTCCTCGAAATAACTCATAACTTGCAAACTATAAGGGAATAAATTCAGTTTTGTCTACGCTTTATCGCAAATGCAAAGCGCATACAAGGCCTTTTCTAAGATGGGACTTAATTATTATATTACAGACAAGTGCGGATTAAGTTTTTCCTACATCGGTAAGTATTGTACGTAGACGAAATGATGTTCGTTCATATCTAAATTAAAAGTTCTTGAGATTAATAAGTTCTTTTTATTTATAGACATTTCAAAAAATAAAACAATAAATTTTAGGTGCAGATTTTAGACAAAACGAATAAAAAAAGTGTTTGGATAGTCAATAACGTCATGCTTCAAGTGACAATTCTATGTAGCGCAAACTAGGTAAAGAACAGAACTTCCAAACCGATTGTTCCTGATACTAAAGTATCATTTTAAACATTTCAGCTAAAATAAACAACGACAAAAATAAAAGACCCACTTGCATAGAAGGACAGAATAAGACAGTATATAATTTCTATAATTCATACCATTATTATAGGCTGCTTGAGAACCGACTCGCCTTGACCGAAGGCATGTGATATTTATAGAATAGAATGGATTCTGCATAGAAAATAGAAATGTGATACCTCGTGTGAACTGATGGGAGTTGCTTATGGGCATTTAGGTTTAGCACGGAACTAAACTTTGTTTGTTTTTAATTAATTATCTAAACTATACATACATAAGTACATAACATCACGCCTATTTCCCATCGGGATAGGCAGAGACCACAGTCCCCCACCTGCTACGATCTTGACATACTTTCCTTGTTTCCTGTACTTTCATCACTCCTTTCATACAAGCTCGTCCGTTTAGGGTACTTTTATTCTGGCCTTTATTTAGAAGGTCCTGAATTTGGTCCTGGTATGTTCGCCTAGGCCTTCCCCTTCCAACGTTTCCATTCACTCTGGACTCAATCTAAACTATAATAGGTCCTTCCTCCAGTTTGGACGAGTTTCCTATCCCAGTGGCGATTGGTACGATTACTCATTTTTAGAGTTCCGATACCAAAATGGTAAAAAAAGGAACCCTTATGGTGCCGCTTTGTCTGTCTGTCCGTCTGTCTGTCACACCTGTATATCTCGGCAACCACTCATGCTATCGACTTGAAATTTGGAATAGTTTTAGGATATGGTTGTCCAACTTAATTGCACGTGAAAGAATTAAGAAAAAATTATGATTATTAATGTAAAGGGGGCCCAAATAGGGGGGGGCAAAATTTCAAATTATCAGTACTAGGTTGAGTGGTGTATCATATGAAAGGACTTTACTTGTACATTCTAAAATATATTTTTGTATTTTTTTACAACTCTTGGTTTTCAAGTTATGATGAAAAATGTCAAAAAAAATACCGTTCCCCCCCCTTATCTCCGAAGTTTGTGAATGGAAAAATCTAAATTAATTACGGTCGATAGACGTTTATGTAAATATTACAGCAAAACATAAAACGATCTTTCTAAGTTGCACAGTTTTTTAGAAATATACAAAAAAACCTTTACAAACAAATTTAGTTTTGCGGTCCTAAAAATGGACTTATTGCTATCGGAACCCACGGCGCGCGAGTCCTACTCGCACTTGACCGGTTTTTTCTGTTCAATAAAGTGCTTCGGAATTACGTTATGCAATTGATCTACGATACTGTCGTTTTGAATACCTATGTATTTGTTAATGATCTCAAGTGGATCTCAAGCAGCCCCTTAGGTCTACTGGTAGTAGCGCTCGACTCTTGATGTGGAATCAAATTCCGGTGGTGACAATGTCAAACAAAAATCACTCTGTGTAACTTCCCCAGTTAGATAAGGAATGTTGAATCACATGATTTCCTGTAAAGTAAGATGATGCCGTGCTTAGTGAAAGGCACGTGAAGCAGTTGCTAATATCAATGCGGAGTAATCGTTAATGAGCAATGTCAGAGGCCTTTGGCGGCTCAACATTTCTGACAACTAAATTTGTGAGGTCAGTCATTGACTTTAAAACCCACACAATATGATGATGATAGAGGCCATTTGGTTGCTTGAAAAGCTATGACAAAGTCAGTGTGACTGACTTGACGGTACTGTAGAAGTTTTAAACTATCGTTATGAATACTCTAGGATGGTTTTTTTACCTGAAAGCCTTAAACTTAGATTTTTGAACTTAGATTAGATTTTTTTTTTTCAAATTTGTCTTCATCCTTCATGGAACCAGTTGCTTTTACTTTCGCCATACGAGCGAGATGTCATGTGATGTACTTACGTTTCATAGCGATTCTTTGAAACGTTAATCTTAAAATATATATTGTGCGATAAGCAAAGCTTGGTGCAAGCTACGCGAGTGTATTTCTTATTTTATGTGATATAATGGGGTATTATACTTCACAATTTCCGAAACACCTTGCTAGATTTATGGTAGACGTTTGTATGATCAATTTATTCCATTCTTAGCGTTATATCAAAATACTCTGATTAACTTCACCATAAAATAATATAAACGCCATTATCTTGTTATAGAGTAGGTGTTAATGTTAAGCTGTCGTAAATTGTTAGCACTTGCCATATTTACCACAGTTTATAGGCATTCTACCACAATTTCTGTTGCTTAACTATACTGGGAAACTATACAACGTGCCACGAAAAGGGTTTAACAACCCTTAAAGATCTGTATATGCCCATTTGATTGAACGTTTTCTATGTTCCATAGGTCGAAGATGATAAAAAAGAACTGATCAAGTGCGAGTCGAACTCGTGCCCTGAGGGTTCCGTATCCATCCACTTTATAATTATTCATCATCATCATCATATCAGCCGAAATACGTCCATGACGACCGGTCCTGCGCTGCTCGCATCCAGCGGCTTCCCGCGACCTTGACCAGATCGTCGGTCCACCTTGTGGGGGGCCTGCCAACGCTTCGTCTTCCGGTACTAATTTTTAATTATGCACAAACATTTTACCCTTTACTTTTAAAAACTCCGCGTGCACTCAAACCTGTCCTATCTTTATTATGAATGTACTTGAAACGGGAGTTCACCTAAATTGGTTATAACTACTTGTGAGAAAAGTAGTAATATTTAACAATT
This sequence comes from Athrips mouffetella, assembly GCA_947532105.1. NCBI lineage: Eukaryota > Metazoa > Arthropoda > Insecta > Lepidoptera > Gelechiidae > Athrips > Athrips mouffetella. Next base: position 18,873,274 of record OX383965.1, on the reverse strand, counting down.
TCAGACTTTTACCTTTGCTTGTGCTTGTGCTATGAGACCTGGCTTCTTGCCAAATTTCATGATTCTAGGTCAACACGAACTACCCCATATAGCTTTGACACAGCTTCAAGGGTCTGATATAAATTTCAACATTATACCTTTACCCGTTTGGGAGAAGAGTCTTGACAGACAGACAGACGGACAACAAAGTGATCTTATAAGGGTTCCGTATTTTTTTGCCTTTTGAGGTACGGAACCCTAAAAACAAAATTTTAACTCTTTTTTACCGACACAGTCTCAATATCCTTCCATACCATCAATTTGATACTTTCGAAACGAAACGGTATTACTTATCAGACTGTACTAACTTATACACCTTGCAATAATGATTTCCAACTAGACGCCTGATCGGTTTCAAGTTTACTTCGAAACACCTAGGCCAAGAAGCTATAATATTACCGTCTGGCTCCAATGACTTTTCATAATGAATCAGTCAATGACACATAACACGTGCACTAGGTAAGTAATTTTACCTTTCAATAGTATCAAGTTTTCTTTTATTACCATTGCATAAAGTTGAAATCTGAATGGCAGCGTCTACATGACTATTCGTGCTGCAAAGACGGCTATTGAATGATCACATTACAACACGACGAACTCTATCTTTCATTGTTGACATGAGACATCTTCCGTTCCCTTTCTCTCTTATTGAGGTTCTCCATTCATCTGTCCTTATTTATTTGTCTGGTTTGAGGAGTTGTTTTGCTGTCCTCGTCTTTTTGTGTTCAGTCGACGAGGAAGTTGGAAAGCTGAAGAACGCAAATTATATTATGTAAGAGTTTTTCCGAAAAATTCAAGATTCAGGCTATTATAATACAGGGTGTAAAAAAAGTACACAATCACTAGATGTGCAATCACCCCTTACAAGGATTATAGTACTTCTTTTTACAGGTATTATAGAAAAAAAAAAAGTATATAGAAAATACTTCCAATTGAAACTAATTAATAAAATCGGGATTTTTCCAGAAATGTTGTTCAATTAAGTCTTAAATTCAGTTTCAGTTTTCAGGAGTAGTCATTCTCTCGTCAGTTGGTTCTTTTGAAAGTTGATGAACTGGCCCACCAAGCCTGATTTTACCTTTATTTACTGGCATTATGCCGTGTGCCGGCAAAGAATAGTACCTACCCATACATACCCGTGGGTGTCGTAAGAGGCGACTAAGGGTTACTGGAGGATGGGCAGCAGCATCCTCCTTTGTATCTTACATCTTACTTACTGCGGTCACCTACAACCGCGGTCCATGGTGCCAGCCGTAACGCTAACAAGCGAGGTGACTATGGTACTTCCCCTCCACATTTTTCCAGCAAAGTCTAGAATTCTGGAGGGAGCTCCCTGTCCTGTAGTGGGCGTTTCATGGGATGTTATGATGATACAAAGAAGTCTGTAAAAAATAGTTTGATAAAGACATTGTACGTGTATTCACTTTATTCTCTATTCAAGCCAACATGAATGAACTACCGTCGACGACAAAAATAGCAAGGGATTCGGTGTTTCTATTTTGGTTTATTTAAAATGTTGCGTCTAATCTGCATAATGGAATTTTAAAAGTTTGTTTGCAGGAAAGAACATTTTGGTCACAATATTACTAGGGATATTTAAGTGGTCTTGCACATGAATTTTACACCTTTACATATTTAATAGCCTTCATAGTGCACACGTTTACAAAATAGACAAAAAATTATGTTACGAGAAGATTACATTTTCATTCAATTGAAATAAAATTTTGGTCAAAGATTTTTTTATTATGAAGACTTTTATGTTTTGAAATGTTTTCCCAGTGATATACTAGGTACTGTATGTACATCAAACTTAAGCGAACACTATGAACCAAATCCTACCATCTGTAAAGGGACTCCAACAGAAAACTGTCCACAATGCGCGTTTTAAATTCTCACACACTTGGCAAGGAGGGCTTGAATCAGCATTACGCCCGTTCAGTGCACATTCCAACCAACTTTACTTGACCTATCACTCCTCCTGATCCCACTAGAAAGCCCAATGAAGAACCAGTGAACATAGAAGAGGATGACAGGTCTGAGTAAACTGGCCAGGGAACAATGGAGGTGTGAAAAGGGGTTTTAAGTAAACACTCTTTTGTGGGACAGGCTCATGGTATTGTGAGACGTTGTGCAAATAGATTATGGAGTAAGCATTGTCGTGGTAACGCTGACGCTTTGAAAACGCCACGCGGACAATACGTGTTTTAAATACCCCGGCTTTTGTTTTTAATCCGATGAATTCGATTGCGTTTTTGTTATGGTAAATAATGAGAGCGGAAATTATTTGCAGAAAATAGCGTAGATTATATTTAAGTTTTTCATTGATATTATCAACTGTAAGTAAACGATATTTTGTTAAAATAATAAAATAAGTAGAAAATGAAATGGTACATGTTTTTTGATTCCATCCCTCCCAAACAAACAAGTGAACGAGAAAAATGTCGATAATTGCTAAACCCCTCCCCAAAGTTATTACCTTGTATTTGTCAAATTTATTATTATTATATAACATTGCATTTTAGGGTTCAAATCTTGCGCAGCTGTGTGCTGTGTTTCTATCTGGAGAGGGATATACCCTAGTAATTTTTTCGTTCTTGAGCTCTATTGCATATGCATTTAGGATCAATTTTCAATAATTTCTTAGTTGTGGCAGGAATCGATCCCTAAGAGCCCATATGGGATGCCACCCTCAACATTAGATTTTAGCCAAAAAGACTTAATAGGATGTTTTCTGTGTGAGAGGACAGTAATAAGTAGATGTTTCGGTTTTTGTCCCTCCTGTGAATCCAACATGAAACTGGCCTGGAAATGGATTACTTACGGCTTTAGGGAGTATTCATTCAGGCATGTTTTTTCCCTTAATAGTAGACAAATTTTATTCTAAATGGCAAAATGTTAATTTAAATAACGGAAGAAAAGTAGTACCACTTTGTGATTCCATTACAATATAATAGGGGCTTTATGTCAATATAGTTCGCATAATGTACTCTAAGATATTAATAATATCTTATAACTGCTAAATATTTTGTACCGCAGCCTGTATTTGAGTGTCGATATTTTAGAACTAAATATTTGCCCGTCGTTTGATTTCAATACTTCAATTGGTTTGTTCGAAACTGGCATATAACATTCCTGTCATATAACCATGGTTTTCGTCAAAGATACTTCATCACAAATCCTTTAATTTAAGCTTGGTCGATGTTTTTATGTAATAGTCATTAAATCACTTGTCTGTCTGTTGCAACGCGTGGGGTCTACACGTGGGACAATGAGGCGCCCCTTCTAACTACCCTCCGTTTGTAGCCATTATAGTTTGAGCTGCCCCGAATGCCTGTGTGAGTTGAGAAACAATATTATTGATTATTTAGAATGTTATCGAGAGTTTACGGATATCATTCTAATTGTTACTATCGTATCATCCAATATTTTGTATCACGTATTTTAATTTAACCTTTAGTTTCTTTTAACTAGTAAGACATTTGTGGTTAAAAATGTTTACCGTAATATTTCAGTTTTAATGGTAGAAATCATTAACTTTAATTGTTTATAAATACTTGTAGGTACAGACAGATATCATCAAACGTCGTTAACCAAATTCAGATTTTCAAATTCACAATACACCATTATTTTGCTGTGGTATTATTGTGTAATGTGGTTTCGGAAATCTGAATTTGGTCGTTGACTCTGTACATTATACAACACATGCTTAAGGAAATAAAAATATATTTTATGCGCAAGGGGGATGATTTAATAGAAAAAACAAAATGGTGAAAAAACTGTTCAGAGATCATTTTGATCTGGTTAGATGTAGGTAACAGCTGGTAGTAGCAGGGAAAGTGTTTTCAAGTAGTTTAGTCTCCACTAATAGTTTGATACGTGATCCAGACACATGTGGGTGTGTAGCTTGATTGATCGTTACTCTATCACAAAATATGTACAAGCCAAGCCTAATAGGTTACCTATCAAATGCGAAGCTTTCTTTTAGCTGTATGCAAAACCCTTTAATAAAAGCAAATAGTCCTTAAACTTGGCTATTCATTTCTTCAAAGATAAAACTCCTGAGATCGTCCTACCTAGGGTTATTATAGTAGGTCGTCGATCAGATGAAGTGGTATAGTCAAAAGAGCGTTGGACTCTGTAACGTCTATATTTCTAACTCTCAACACGCTAGAAATGCACTGCAAGTGTCAAGCTGGACCTGCTTTTGACTGTATATGCACTTAATTTACTCTATGCCAGCGAGAATTTAAAATAAATATCCTAATTACAAAGTAAATGTTTTAGAAAATCCTCCTTCAATTCTACAAAAACGGACTGTACTTACGGAGAAGACGCATGTTCTAACCTGCCTGTGGTTGTAAAATTTTGCGATTTTCTTCTTTGTAGAAGTAATGTTTTGTTCAAAAAGTAAAACAATAATTAGCATCATTCGCCTTTCCTTATGCTACTCCATTATCTGAATCTAAAAGCTAATATAGTTTTGTATACTTACATCCCGTATTTTTTTAAGTTTCATAATTTGTTTATGTGACAATTTATTTCAAATTTTTAAACACTCCGACTTTTACTTTAAATCCTTTCAAGTTTGTAAGAAAGCGACGGAAAGTTATTAATGAAATTTTTAAATTAGAACGACCAACGCGCACTTCCATTTTTTACTCGAGATGACATAATTTCACTCGTTAATTCAGCTTTCACACTTCTAGAATTACTCTGAGGAAAGGTCTCTGGTTATGATGCTATAATTAGATTTATTTCGATTGAAATATTTCCTGCTTCTATGATAGAAATATTTATTTCTTTTTTAATATGAAAGTTTGAAATACATTTCTTTACTCTAAGAAATAAGGAGGTACTTTTTTATTAGCGGTTTCTCGGTGACTTAGCTAGCAGTAAAATCTTTTGATAAGTTTTCTTTTCACTTTGCGAGTGCTTTCACACGTTTGTTAGTATAAAAGTACTTCAGGTTTTATTTAGTTCGGTTATTTCGTTAAATGGATCTTATTTCTAAGCCTAGATTTTCTGTTTGTGTGCCAGTCCAATCTATAAAGGTCTGAATATTGTACACCGTTACAGCTAAATTTTCACTAAAGTGTTCCTTACATACATGTTTATTCTTACACACTAAAAAAATTGTTTATGAGAAATAATAATAAAGGGGATCCGCATACAAGAAACGTGTTTTTTTTTCGTTTTTCTAATGTGCGGACTATTTGCCCATGGCTTCACTTTTTTCTCCAATGTGGAATCTAAATAACGCTCCTTTGTGCTACGAAGCGACAAATGTTTTGATAAACCGTTTCTAAAAGAATGTATTTTATTCAAATTCGAGTGCTATTTTAAACTGAGTTTTTGTATATTTTAGTTAATTTTTAGAATTGGACATAAACATAATTTGTATTTTTTTAATTGTATTTTTTTACGTTTCTCTCCTCTCTTTCATTGGTTTAGCTCCCGAAGCCCAGTAGTTTAATTCTACTCTCAAGAAAAAAGGTTTCTCCAAAAAAATTTAAATGAGTCATTCACGTCACCACTTTAGTATGGAGAGTCGACAAGATTGTTTCAAAGAAAAAAAAAATCTTCGCGAATGTATCTTGTTTTCGAGACTCGTTAGACTCTCACTAAAACATGATACTGAAACTTCTCAGCATGACAGGTAACACCTACCTAAGCCTGCTTGATTTCTTCACCTCAAATTAGGTATACTTGCAAAACACAATCGACATTTCTGAGAAACTTGCCGCAAACAAAACAAGCATTAGCGCGGACATTTCTGTCTGTCGACCTTTGTTTGTATGCTTTGCACATCAAGTGTTCGTGACTCATAGTGGGGAGTAACGCACACTCATGCGGCTTATGCGCTGCAAAGTTGTTTAAAATTAGGACGATAGACATAAATAAGGTTGTTCTTATTATGTGTTCAACTATGAAATTGCCGTTATAAACTCAATTTTCAGTACAAACATAAAAATCCAAATTTTAATATTTTTTAAACATGATTGGGAAGACATTAAGCTTGCAGAAGCTTAAATTTAATTTTCGGAAAATATTATCTGTAAAAATATAACAAATCTAATGATGAAATCGGACGACATATAAGACGAACAATTTTCGAAACTTTAGTTTTATATATTAAACTGAAAACAAAAACTTTATTTTATGCGTAAATTAATAACCTTGAAGTCAACTTTCAAATATAAGACAAAAGAAAAAAAATGCTTTACAATTATAGGAATTATGATCTCATTAATCTGTAAGAAAATTTCGGCAATTTCATAGTTAAAGACCTATTTATTATCAAAATTTAAATATGTCACGTGATTTCTTTGAAAACCCAAACTTCACGTGAACGAAGTTGTAAAAAACCGGCCAAGTGCGAGTCGGACTCGCGCACCGAGGGTTCCGTGCCACCACATAATCATAATTGTATTAGTTGAAATTTCAGTAAGTTAATGTGCTAGATTTTTTGAGTCCGACACGCGCTTGCCCAAATTTTATTATTTGTTGTTATTTTATAGCGTATGCACTATAAACATACCAATTTTCAAGTTTGTAAGTGTTCCCGTTTTTAAATAGAACTAAAACAAAAATCGCCTCAGCGACCATCCAACTTGACCCCTCTCTTATATATGAATGTTCTTGAAACGGGAGGTCACCACATTTGGTTACTATTAGTTGTGAGAAAAGTTAGAATATTTAATGATTTCAGACTTTTCCCATTATTTGTACTGTGAGACCTAGCTTCTTGCCAAATTTCATAATTTTAGGTCAACGGGAAGTAGCCTGTAGGTTTTGCATTTTTGAATAAATGTATGGAGATGAGGATATAAAATGCCATATCTTTTGATTGCGTCATTGTAAAAAATTTAAATTTTCAGATCTTGTGTGGTTCATGGATTAATTTCAACCTGATACCTTTACCCGTTCATGAGATAAAGGGTCTTGACAGACAGACAGACAGATAGACAGACAGACAGACAGACGCACAACAAAGTGATCCTGTAAGGGTTCCGTTTTTTTTATTTTGAGGTACGGAACCCTAAAAATTGTGATATTAGTATACATAGATAAGGTAATAAGCTAGTCATAATAATACAAGTAATGATTCAGTCAGAGATACAAAGGTTATCTGAATTGAATCCGTGTTTCACGCTAAACAAACATAACTGTTTCAAGGCCTTTATTCACGGAAACTTTTGGCCCAATAATGGGGGCGATTCTAGCGTGGCCGCTAAATTTAAGGCTGTAATTTGACAGGTCTAAAAATATTGCAATCCTTGTTACTGCCTATAGGATGAAAAAAGACAGCATCACTTTTAGACCTGTCAAATTATAATCATAAAAGCGGCCACGCTAGAATCGCCCCCAATGTTCTCTATAACCTTGTTTTTCAGGATAAAGGAAATTACTACTTTCTCATTTTTAGGGTACTGTACCTCAAAATTAAGAAACGGAACCCTTATGGGATCACTTTGTTGTCCGTCTGTCTGTCTGTCTGTCAAGACCCTTTTTCTCACAAACGAGAAGATCAGGTTGAAATTAATAACGAATATTAAGGTTCATAAACCACACAAGATCTGAAAATTTCAATTTTTTACAACGACGCAATCAAAAGATATGGCTTTTTATGTCCTCATCTCCATACATTTATGCCAAAAAGCAAAACCTACAGGGTACTTCCCGTAGACCTAAAATTATGAAATTTGACAAGAAGCTAGGTCTCACAGTACAAATCGGGTCAAGTTAGTTGGTCTCGAAGGCGATTTTTGTTTTAGTTCTATTTTAAAAACGGGAACACTTACAAACTTGAAAATTGGTATGTTTATAGCGCATAAGCTATAAAATAACAACAAATAATAAAATTTGGTCAAGCGCGTATCGGAATCAAAAAATCTAGCACATTAACTTACTGAAATTTCAACTAATACAATTATGATTATGTGGTGGTACGGAACCCTTGGTGCGCGAGTCCGACTCGCACTTGGCCGGTTTTTTATGTCACAAGTGGGTAAACAAGCAGGTAAGTGGTCACCACCGCCCATGACACCCACTGTCTTATTAGTGAAATAATTTGACACTAATTACCTTTAACGCACCTATTTTAAGTTTTCACACCTGCAGACAATCATTAAATCCATTCTATCTGCTATCTTGAGTTAGATACAAACTCTTTATTGCATGCAGAACAAATTGCTTAGGAACAACATCAACAGCTTCTTCATCAACAACATCTATCCTAGCTTGCCTACTTCAAGCATATTTCTATTTTATAAATATATAGGTATGTTATTTATTATTTATTTAATCGTATGGCATAATAATACAGTAACTAAAGAAACATTATACTAATAAATCTACAAATCTAAATTAAGAGCTTTCAGCCATTTGATTGCGTCATCATCAAGGGTGAACAGGTCTTCAGGTGGACCAGGATAACTATACAAAGGACACTCTGTAAGTATGTGCCACATCGATTGCACATCGGCAACGCCAGGACAACAGGGAGAGTCAATCCAACTGCAGCGGTATAAATATGTACCTACACTACACCATACGTATTATAACCACACTGGAAGAGCAAGATGCATTCACACTGATGTGCTTCACCCCTAAAAGCATGCGTGAGAATCGAACTCAGGGGTGGAGAGCAATCCAAATACACCCCGGTCGGCGCCTTTGACTCCGGTCAAAATATCAGGGTACGTTCACACGCGATCGTAAGGGTTGAGTTCCAATTTCCTTCACATGTGGTTGTTTACTTGTGTTATAAAAAGGTAACCGAAATACATTCAATATACGTTTGCTTTTTGGTACTCATCACAACTTGCATGCAAAAAGGTACAACCACAGCATACCAAGCTTAACACATTGTACTTTGTACGGTAAACCGCACGTCGGTAGAAACTTTTTCAACTCTATTACCACGCCATAAGGTCTATATAAGTGTTTCTACTGACATGCTGTTAAGTGTACCGTCGCGTTCGGGGGAACGGTATTTTTTTAAAATTTTCATCATAACTTGAAAACTAAGAGTCGTAAAAAATTATAAAAATCTATTTTGGAATGTACAAGTGAAGCCCTTTCATATGATATGAAACTCATCCTAGTGACGATAATTTAAAATTTTATCCCTTTCAATAATAATAATATTTCTTTAAGTCTTTTGTTTGCAATAAAAAGTCTGTAACATGGGTGGTTGCTAAAATAAACAGGTGTGACAGACAGACAAACAGATCGACAAATAAATTCGAATAATTAGGGGTCCATTTTTAACATTTTGTTTCGGAACCCTAAAAATAGCAATACTGGCCACACAGTAGGACGTTTTACCTCGTCCGCGGAGCCTATACAGGGTGTTAGGGACAGCCTTCCGAATACTGAAGGGGCATGATCAGTCAACCACGCTGAACAACTTTCAGAGAACAAAACTTTCAGGAAACGAAAAAAAAAATCCGCGTTTCCATACAAAATTGTAAACTTGATCGGACAATTTGTATGGAGAAGCCGATTTTTTTTTCGTTTCCCTAAAGTTTTGTTAACTGAAAGTTGTTCAGTGTCGTTGACTGATCATGCCCCTTCAGTATTCGGAAGGCTGTCCCTAACACCCTGTATAGGAACTTCGAAACTGATTCCAAAAGGGAAATTCTCTTTTTACATTATACTAACAACGGTTAATAATACCACGTTTGGAATAAAAGCTCAAACCATTTAAAACATCATAATAACTATTGTTACTATGAGGCCCCCAAGACATTATATCGATAAGATCTCCGTACAAAATCATTATGGTCGGAAGGTATGTTAACTACCTAGTTCTATCATCAGATATGAAAGTGCATGTCGTTGAAATAGACGATAGCGATTTCCCTCAATTTCCGAACAAAATAATAAGGTATTTAGAGAACAAGGGGCTGGAGTCCAATTCGTGAATATTACCCCAAAAAATCAAAATTTAAACAGGTATTTATTTTCAAAAGTGAACAATGATATTCGTTAATATATGCCATCAAAAACATAACTTGTAAAAAAACAAGTCTCGCAACTCAGTTCTTCTACCGTAAAAAGTTGTGAGATCCATGTTATACCTACTTAAAGCCCGCGTCACACAGAGGCGATAGCGGAAGCGTTCCGGGGCCGGTATTTTTTGTAAAGTATGAGTTCTTATGCACCCAGTCACATTGAAAAGCGGTCGCGGCGCGATATTTTGTTCCCGCCAAACCGCCCCGGACCGCTTTCGCAATCATACACAGAAAAAAAAGATATCTTGAACCAAATAATATTATTTAAGTTAAAATCTTTTGGGTTTTCGATATAAGGAAACTCGAAAACGTCTTAGATTGAGAATTAAAAGGTTTTGTCGTATAGTTCTCCGACCAAGAACAAAATTTCTTATATCAATTTTCAACTGTCATCTTATTGTAAAAACTAAAAGCTATCACAACAAAAACCAAACTTACTTGAGTGAAGCATCTATCACACCAAGAATGAAACTAATTTAAATAAAAATTTTAAAGCTCTTTTTTCAAAAAGCTAAATGTGTCACCATAAGAGCGAAACTAATTTTGTTGAAAAATTTAAAGCTCTTAAAATAAAAACTAAAATAAAAGGCTCTTTTAAAAAAAAGCACTTTTTTATCTCTCGTTTTTTAGGGTTCCGTACCTCAAAAGAAAAAACGGAACCCTTATAGGATCACTTTGTTGTCCGTCTGTCTGTCTGTCTGTCTGTCTGTCTGTCTGTCTGTCTGTCTGTCTGTCTGTCTGTCTGTCAAGACCCTTTATCTCACGAACGGGTAGAGGTATCAGGTTGAAATTAATACCATATATTAGGATCCATGAACCACACAAGATCTGAAAATTTAAATTTTTTACAACGACGCAATCAAAAGATATGGCATTTTATGTCCTCATCTCCATACATTTATTCAAAAATGAAAAACCTACAGGGTACTTCCCGTTGACCTAAAATTATGAAATTTGGCAAGAAGCTAGGTCTCACAGTACAAATAATGGGAAAAGTCTGAAATCATTAAATATTACAACTTTTCTCACAACTAATGGTAACCAATTGTGGTGAGCTCCCGTTTCAAGAACATTCATATAAGAGAGGGGTCAAGTTGGATGGTTGCTCAGACGATTTTTGTTTTAGTTCTATTTAAAAACGGGAACACTTACAAACTTGAAAATTGGTATGTTTATAAGGCATAGGCTACAAAATAACAACAAAAAATAAAATTTGGTCAAGCGCGTGTTTGACTCAAAAAATCTAGCACATTAACTTACTGAAATTTCAACTAATACAATTATGTTTATGTGGTGGTACGGAACCCTCAGTGCGCGAGTCCGACTCGCACTTGGCCGGTTTTTTTCTTTTTATTCCTCTTCTTCTTCTGCTCTCTGCCAGCATTTTTGATATTAGACCTTTTTATTTTTCAACTTTTCTTCTTTCTACTTTTGTTTCCATTTCTATTATTTATTAATGATATCATTAACTATCATATCATTATATCATATCAACTATTATAATTTACCAAAAGTCCTGGGGGTGGCTGGATTCGAACCCGCGTCCATCGGTATCGTAGTCCTTCGCTCTGACCATTAGACCACAGGCTTGATTAGCAAAGTAATCGAAATTTTGATACTGTTCCGTCTTTGACACAGTATCTTGTACCCAGCAACAATTATTTGACTTAATATCGCCTTAACTCTTCATTGCATATCTAACTAAGTCTTGAGCAAAATAACAACCATCTTATACTAAGCAAAATGTTATTTGCCTTAATATAGTCTTAACTCTTCATTGCTTACCTAACAATTTCTTGAGCGAAACAGCAACTATCTTATACCAAGCAACATATTATTTGCATCAATATTGTCCTAAATCTTCATCTAATATTTTTCATAATTCTTAGGCGAAACGATTTATGTTTTCAATCGATTAATATTTTACTTGCTTTAAAAATTTTTCATTGTTGATGTAAAAAATAAATGGTTTTAATTCAAAACATCAATTTCAAACCAAGTAATAGAACTCTTATTCGAAGAAATTCTCTCTTGAATTTTAAGATTTCGGCATTTTTACTACGTTAGAGTGATCATTTTACTCTAAGAGATTTAACTTTATAATCTAGCAATATCAGTTGAGACATACCTACTGCGTTCTTGTTTTAAGAGATCATTTTTAGAGTTCCGTACCTCAAAAGAAAAAAACGGAACCCTTATAGGATCACTTTGTTGTCCGTCTGTCTGTCTGTCTGTCTGTCTGTCTGTCTGTCTGTCTGTCTGTCTGTCTGTCAAGACCCTTTATCTCACGAACGGGTAAAGGTATCAGGTTGAAATTAATACCATATATTAGGATCCATGAACCACACAAGATCTGAAAATTAAAATTTTTTACAACGACGCAATCAAAAGATATGGCATTTTATGTCCTCATCTCCATACATTTATTCAAAAATGAAAAACCTACAGGGTACTTCCCGTTGACCTAAAATTATGAAATTTAGCAAGAAGCTAGGTCTCACAGTACAAATAATGGGAAAAGTCTGAAATCATTAAATATTACAACTTTTCTCACAACTAATGGTAACCAATTGTGGTGAGCTCCCGTTTCAAGAACATTCATATAAGAGAGGGGTCAAGTTGGATGGTTGCTGAGGCGATTTTTGTTTTAGTTCTATTTAAAAACGGGAACACTTACAAACTTAAAAATTGGCATGTTTATAGGGCATAGGCTATAAAATAATAACAAATAATAAAATTTGGTCAAGCGCGTGTAGGACTCAAAAATCTAGCACATTAACTTACTGAAATTTCAACTAATACAATTATGTTTATGTGGTGGTACGGAACCCTCAGTGCGCGAGTCCGACTCGCACATGGCCGGTTTTTTTTCTGTGTACCGCCTCTGTGTGACTTGAGCTTAAGGGTCCGTCTGTCTTAAGTTATTACGTAATTAGCTAACCTAACAACATCTTATAGTTATAGTGGCCACATCAATATTAAAAATCTTTTGTTTTAAATAAATAGATTGACTTGGCAATCGCACTAAACAATCTAATTTAATATAATATGTATTACTTGTGAGATAAATTGTGTTTTCATGCGATGGCCAAGTCGATCTATTTGCGGAATCGGTTTTGTTTCACTTACCTAACGGTTTACAGTTTACAATTTTTCGAATGTAGATAAATTTACTAGGAAATTGATCAATTTTCGATTATTATCATTTTCCGTTAACATTTATAAATCAAGCTTTGAGAATATTGTACTGTACAGAATCTGCTCATCAATTTCTAGTCCTGATTTTGATTAAACTTCAGTTTACTATTATTTTATCTGTGATAAAGTATGTAACTCATTCTTATCCGGCAAATTATATATTATCTTCGAAAATCAAAACTACTTAGATCATCTCCTTAGAGTTATTAACGTAAAGGCTAATGCGCTCTCGTGCGTGACATCGACAAAAGTATTTCATACTAGCGAATCACCGGCGACATCTGTTTTGTTGATATCCAACGCAAAGTCTCTTCTACCGTTTGATTGAAGTCTTACCAATAATACAGTAATGTACGAAGAATTGACTTAACTTGCCCAAGAAAAGGGTACGGTAAAAAGTGAATGATTAGTTTGAGTTATTAACTTCATTGTGCCGTCACGACGCAATTAATCTCGTAGTATCGTTGGTCGAATCAAAGGAACTCTTTCGACAGTTTAGATAGGTAAGATAGAACTTTTTAGGGGTCCGCTCAGAAATTATTGAAAAGTAGAGAAGTGAAAACCCGACTGGGTAAAGAATTACTAACTATATCCATACATTCACTGGAAGGTTTGGAAAAACAATCATCCTTTTTGCAATCAAGTATAAACGAAATACAAGTAGCAGCTGCTGTCAAATATATAAAAAAATATCGTGTTTATTTTTTCGATTTCCCGTACAAGATGGGTCGATCAAGGTGACCACTTTAGAATGGGGAGTCAAAAAATGTTGTCGAGTGAATATTTTTTTCTTCTGGAAAGTTGTTTTCATATGTAGAATCACTGGGTTTCTGAAGCAAAACCAACGAAAAATCACGCAACTAGACAATTTTCTATTTTTGGTAGCTCCTCAACTACTGCTCTGACCAACACAAGAATTAACTCGTATTCTAATTTCCGGGAAAACTTTTTTGATTATGTAGAGAATAAGAAAAAAAAATTTTTTTTTCATCAGTGTTTCTGTTCTTTTTAGGGTTCCGTACCTCAAAAGAAAAAAACGGAACCCTTATAGGATCACTTTGTTGTCCGTCTGTCTGTCTGTCAAGACCCTTTATCTCACGAACGGGTAAAGGTATCAGGTTGAAATTAATAAGTACCATATATTAGGGTCCATGAACCACATAAGATCTGAAAATTTCAATTTTTTACAACGACGCAATCAAAAGATATGGCATTTTATGTCCTCATCTCCATACATTTATGCAAAAATGCAAAACCTACAGGGTACTTCCCGTTGACCTAAAATTATGAAATTTGGCAAGAAGCTAGGTCTCACAGTACAAATAAAGGGAAAAGTCTGAAATCATTAAATATTACAACTTTTCTCACAACTAATAGTAACCAATTGTGGTGAGCTCCCGTTTCAAGAACATTCATATATGAGAGGGGTCAAGTTGGATGGTCGCGGAGGCGAATTTTGTTTTAGTTCTATTTTAAAAATGGATACACTTACAAACTTGAACATTGGTAAGATTATAGTGCATAAGCTATAAAAAAAACAACTAATAATAAAATTTGGTCAAGCGCTAGCACATTGACTTACTGGAATTTCAACTAAATACAATTATGATTATGTGGTGGTACGGAACCCTCGGTGCGCGAGTCCGACTCGCACTTGGCCGGTCTTTTTCTCTCTCTTTTACTAGAAATAAGATCTGATAGAGGCAACGTTACTGATTTATATTGTCTCATTACAAAACAATACGCAGATAATTTAATTGTACTCAAGTTCCGTTTGAAAACTTCTTTCATGGCACGAAGCTGAATCAACCAAAAAACTTAACCCCATTTTATAAATATTGTAAAGACTTAAAAGAACAACACAATAGGAGCACCGGAACCCTAAAACTTTTGAGCATGCACTTATATTTTTTGTCTGCTAACGGTAAACGGGCCTGGGACGTTTTTGTTGTCCCTACTTCGTGACAAGAGTTTGTGAAGACTTCACTGTGACTGCATCTCTAAAGGGATTTAACTTTTGATAGTTCTTTTGGAAAGAATCGCTCTTGAGCTCAGAAGCGTTCGTTTAGTTAAAATAAATATCTAATATTTTCTGCCTTGTTTTGCGTAAGTGTTGAATGAACTACATTGTTATTTCAAATTTCAAAATGATATTTGGTATGACGTATGACAAATCTTATGTATCAATTCTTCAGCAAAACTAGAAACCGAAAAATAAACTGAGTACGTAAGTATCTCCCAGGAACTTTTACATTTCATCAATATCGGTTTGGCTGTTTAGCCGTGAAAGTGTAGACGGCAGCCATATTTACTGGTTTGGTGTGGATAATAGGAATTATTCCGTATTGGATTTCTTGGAGATTAATGCATTATTTACTAACCCGTTGAAGTAACCAAACCAAACATTAGCATAGGCACCAAAACAAAACCACTCACGCGCTCTAGCGGCTGGATCACGAAGCAATGTTGCTGTCTCAGTTTTCCATATTGTTTCGTCTCATTTTCTCTTCAGATGGCGATCGAGCGTAAACTTTCTACGCTCACGCGCATCTCCGGATCTTATTCCTTTATTCTCGAAATTCAACTTTTGCAGACTGAATTTAAGGTTTAATTTTGAATGTAGAGTCTGTAGATTTTAGCTTTATTTATGTTGTTCGTGACCGTCCGAAGGTACGCCACGATTGTTCTCCATTTGGGATTTGTATAGCGTTGAAACGAGAGAGATGCCTGTCGGACCTGTGGTTTTCG
This sequence comes from Athrips mouffetella, assembly GCA_947532105.1. NCBI lineage: Eukaryota > Metazoa > Arthropoda > Insecta > Lepidoptera > Gelechiidae > Athrips > Athrips mouffetella. The sequence continues at coordinate 18,857,270 of OX383965.1, read as the reverse complement.
TCACAAGAAAATCGACTTTAAATGGAAGTGGTAAAGTTTGTAATTGTTTAAATTGTATTGTTATCTATAACTGCGTCGTGGTCGTCGTGGTTATCCCCTCAGGGTGATGGCATTGCATGGACAGTGTTATTGTGCAACTCGACAAGGGATTTGCTTCGGTATTGTGCCTTTATGGTTCTGCTGAACCGATTTCTGGGTTTCTTTACTGGTAGCCAGAGCTCAAAGAGCTTAGACTTGTGTAGTAAAATCTAAGTTCCAAACGGTGTTGGGCCATTTATGCATTTGTTGATGCATTTTATGTCGGTATACTTAAATTTTATTGAGGAATCTGTCTTACGTACTATTTAAATAGATACATCTCCTTAAACATACTTGAGTAAGTACTTCTTTTACTCGGCCGGGTCGGCCCTTTTAAGCAGTGGATGTTTATGTAAAGTTTTTATAAAAACATATTTTATGTTCTCATATAAATAGGTGGGCTGGAAGAAATCTCTTGTAGAGATAAGCCAGCCTTTGTAAATGTCGTTTTGTTTGTTTACTATCTGTTTATTAAATGTCTTTATTTAAAGTTGTTTGTTAAATTGTTAAATTTGTATGTTATAAATTAAAAACTAAGAATTTTGAATGACCTGTAAAGAGGTACAGGGTTCGTGTAAGTCTTAGAAGTATGTAGTATAAAACATAAGCACCTATAAAATTTTGTTTCTTAATAGGCCTCAGTTCCACTACAAAAGCACAGTAAGTAGGTACTTACTCTTTGTAAATGTTGTCCGCGCCAGCTTTTGTTCTTCGACCTGTGGTCATTATATAAAGATAAAATATTATACCATTACGGGATATCACCGTGAGAAGTAGACACTTAAACTCTAGTTGTAGTGAAAATTCCAAAGGTCACCTTAAACTGGTTCGCTACAGTTAACGGTTCTGGAATTTGCAGTCCAATCTTGCCTTATAGGTCAGACGTATAAATCTGTTAGAGGTGCTGCTTAACCTTTGCTCAAGGAAGATAACTAAAGGTCCGGGTCGGCTTACTAGAGCCTACATTCCTTTGTCATAGCTACTCTATTGAGGTACTTATCTGTGTTGTATGGTCTCGTCAGGCTACATTTTGAGCGCTTCCAATAGCAACCCTATTCGCCTGTCTTTTTCATAATTTATTCAGGGCTGGCGCAATATACGGAATCCATCAATTTCAAATAAAAATATTCTAACATGGTCACTAAACAAACGAACATAAGACTAATCCCGAAAACTGAAACTGTGAGTTCCGACCATCAAATTGAAACACTTAAAATATTATGGTAAAAAGAAGTTATTCCCATATAACTGCATTACGCGATAGTGCATATTGTATAGGATTTTGTATTTATGTCGACCTTTGACCACTCCGTCCCGGCAACCCTAAAGCCACGATCACACCTAACTGAATTCAAAGACTAATCGGCATACATTGCTGGGAGGCTTGGTTATGTTAATTGCAATATCCTTACTTCAACGAGCAATGTATGCCGAATTTGTCTTTGAATTCAGCTAGGTGTGATTTCGCTACCAGTCGACAGACAGGCATTCTAAAATAGTATATAAGGCGACCGACCACCTCTGCGCATTTCCTTTTCAATATTAACATAGAGTATGCGATTCCAGTGTTAATTATTAACCATTCAATGCAGGTTTGATATGAATTTAATTATAACACAATGGACGATGAGTACTTACAGTATGTTCGTTTCAATTTGTTGTGCGCGTGCGCACGTATCCGTACTTCCGCCCCGGTTCTGCCAAATGTTCGAAGTGTCATGTTACACTAACAGCTTGAAATTGTATGTTTTATAGTTGTTTTACCGTTGCACATAATGTTCTTTTTTATGGTCAAAGACCGTTGGTGTCAGAGTGTGTTTGACCGCCTTGGTCTATGCCCTATGGCATGGTTAGTAATCAGGACCGAAAAAGTGACGCTTCTTTGTATACGGTATGTGGAGTTGCGGCATAGACTAAATAATTGGCTGCAGTGCCTTACAATACCTTATATCGTGATCTGGCAGAGGCAAACCGAGAAGCCTTGGAAAAACCCTCGTTTTGGTCAATTATTAGGCCTGACTGTTACGAAAAACTAGACCTATTTTTAAAAAAGAAAAGAGGTTGACTCTATCTTTTTAACAATTTCAACGTGTTCATCTACCGTATAATAAATTAAACAACTTGAATTCTACTTACTTCTTGTTATTCTCTTCCAAAAATAAACCACTCTTTCAGCAAAAGGTTCCGCCGACTAGACTTCATATAATTTTTTTTATAATATTTCGTCGATGAACGCACTGAAATTAAATTCCTAAGCGTAAATACGACTAACACTGAATGTTTCTCTGAAATTTTCTTTTTCCTAAAGAGAAATTGCACGAAAACCCAGGCGGACCTTTTTCAGGACCTTCATGAATAGCCAAAAGTCTGTTCAAAGGATTTTTGTTCGATGAAAAAGCGGTCACATTTATAAAGACGCTGGACAGTTGGGACGCAGCCACATTTCGGCCGTAATTAGACTTTTATGTGAGGTAGAAATGTAGCTGTATTTTTTAGCCTTTTATGTCACCAATCAGCGTGATAGAGAGACAGTGTCGGCCTTTTTATGCTTACTCTTTTTTACTTGAAAAACGTTAAATAATCAAAAGGCTAGCTTCTAATGTTTTCTTTTAAAAGATTTAAATTATTTTATTTGGTGCAAGTTTGCAGCGCGAATCTAGCACCTGCAATGATTTAAATAAGAATAATCTCACCTTTATACTTACACTAATATTAAAGCTGTGTTCATAATGGCGTGATTATTGTAATAGGAGCCAAACGACTATGCTGTCGATGCAACTTATTTCTTGACCAACTTCTCTTCTTAGCGAGTTACTCGAACGTATTAATTATTTCAGTGCATAAGAGTATCACAAGTGGACAAACAAGCAGGAGGGCCACCTGATGGTAAGTGGTCACCACCGCCCATAACACACACTACTCGTATCTCACCAGTAGCAATATTCGACATTGATAAGACAGCAAAGCGCGCCCACCCTGTGAATTGAGATGGTATATCTCTTCTGCCGGTAATTTCACTGGCTCCCTTACTCTTCGGATTGAAACACAGCAGTTCAAACAGGACTGCTTTACTAGGCAAGGAAGTGGTACTTCCGAACTTGGCACAAAAGCCCTATAATGAATAGTCGCGATAATTTTTTTTTGTGTCATAAGTAAAGTAGTGACGTCTTCGTTGAATAAAAGCTGCTTGTTTACTTTTAGTTTTGCAACATAAAGGCGTACTCACACCATGAATAACATTTGTATGAAATTGGAAATGCTGTTACAACGGTATACCGTTGAGTCCTATTGTAGCGTACTGACCCATTAGTAGAGTCATCAAGCGTTAGCCGAGTACGTACTCAGTAGAGACGGATGCATAAAGAAAAGTTCATACCAGCTTACTGCAAGTCGGACTCGCGCACCTAGAGTTCCGTTACATCGAAAAAGACGAAAATAACTACTGGGGGGCCTTTTGTTTAATTTTTTTTATGCCACATGAGTGGGCGAACGAGCAACACATATTAGTAATAACACAGTGGGTGTCATGGGCGGTGGTGACCACTTACCACCAGGTGGCCCACCTGCTCGTTTGTCCACTCATGTGGCATAAATTTTTTTTAACAAAAGGCCGCCCAGTAGTTATTTTCGTCTTTTTCGGTGTTACGGAACTCTAGGTGCGTGAGTCCGACTGATATTAATGAAATGATTTGACACTAATAATAATGTCTAGTCTAACTCGCACTTGACCGGTTTTTCTTATTTTTGATCAAAATACAAGAAAACTGTTTTCAAATTGAAATAGAATAGACGACGTTTGATATTGAGTTAGTGAGCTAGAATAAAGCTTACATTTGATTTATTAAAAAAATCTATTTTATCGTATTAATTGTAGGGTAAATTTAAACTAGATAATATTAACTTAGGGAAACCTGTCATTATAGATAGACCCCTGTACCGTAAATATGTAAGCAAACTATTCATTTTTGTAAAGAGCTGTTGGTTTTCTAAGTAAATTCATAATGTACAAATTTTATGCCTTGATTTATACTCTACAGGCTGCATGCTCAGTGAGTGAGTACGTAGTGGTAGGTAACTGTTAGACGTAATTTTAGAAACACATCATAATTTGATAGCTTCATTCGCGCTTTAGACGACAAATATTGTTGAAGAAAGTACGTGAGCGTAGAAAATTGTGATAGAAATGTAATTATTGTGTTTTCATAACCAATTTTGATAGTTGTATTCGAAAGTTGAAGGTCACACTATGACCTTGAGCGGGTCGTCGGTGCATATTGTTGCTTAGCACTGGTTTTGCTTACACTGCAGGCTCAGCACGATGCCCTAAATAAAAAATATATCTAAGGTTAAATGTAATTTTTGACGTTTGGTCTACACATTATATGTCAAAAATGACGTATATTTTTTATCTAAAATAGGGGTTCATACTGGCGCTGCTGGTTTTGATTAATTTTTTTTACTGTCGTGTGTCACTATGAGAATCCTATTTTTTATTTTAGGTTATTCGTTTGTTAGTTTTAGATCCCTGGGCCCTGAGTCAAGTTGCTTTCTACAATCGCAATCGCTATAATAGAATGAAAATGTATGGTATTGACATTAGTTGTCACGCAAAGATCATACGACTGAAAAAATGCGTCGAAAAATCAGATAATTGTTTGTTTTGAACTTTCGCACTTCTCGTAAAGTCGTAACTGCATGTTTATTTTATTCCAGGTCTTAGCGCGATTCTAAAAGTGAGATAATTTATTTTGCTTATTTATAAGTATCACGCTAAGACCCGGAATAAAATAAAGATATACTTATTGGTCGTCTCATGGAAATTCAACGGAAAGCCGAAAAAAACCATATGTCGACCATTTATTTTCTTTAAATCGCGCAATGAAATTTATGTTACAAAAGTGGTTTTATTGATGACAAATAAGTGTGTGTACTTAATAACTTAGTTTCACTTCATCATTATCATCATCATATCAGCCGAAAGACATCCACTGCTGGACATAGGTAAGCCTCCCTAAAAGATCTCCATGACGACCGGTCCAGCGCTGCTCGCATCCAGCGGCTTCCCGTCCTTGACTAGACGGTCCACCTAGAGTCGGGCCTGCCCATGATACGTCTACCGGACGTGTTCGCCACTCTAGAACGTTATTACGCGCAAGCAATCGGCCATCGATTCGTCTTGCGATGTGTCGTGCCCACTGCTATTTTAGTTTATTGATTCTCATGGCTATGTCGGTTACTTTAGTTATTCTGCAGATCCCCTCATTTCTGATTCGATCCCGCAAAGAGACTAAGCATAGCCATTTCCCTGGCCATTTGGGTGACTTTGAGTTTCCTAATAAGGTCCATCGTGAGCGACCACGTTCGGTGCCATATGTCATCACTCAACACACACTGGTCGAAGACTTTCGTCTTGAGACACTCCAGTATTTTGGACGTGAAGATTTCGAGGAGTTTCCCGAAGGGTGCCCATCCGAGTCGGATTCGACGAGTAACCTCTTTCTCTAAGTTGGATTTACTCAACTGGACTATTCATCAACAACTTCGAGCGCACAGACTTTAACTTTGAGTGGAGTGGGTAGAACAAAGGCGATAGACATAATTTTCGTCTTCATTTTGAGACCCACTTGTTGTGAGACTCCACTCAGGTTATTGAGCATCGTGCCGAGATCTACTAGGGTCTCCGATCGGCAAGTTTCCACTTGCCTACATTTAATACTCGTTCAATTCGTACATATAATTATCCACCTACTTAATCTAGAGCTTCTAAATTCCTAAGCGTATGGAAATTATACAGCCATTCATCAATATTTGTTTGACCCTGACCTTTCTAATCCAAATGTGGCCTTTACGACTTTTAACGAATTAATTTGGTTACATTTGTTCTTATTTTATGATTTAATGATGTAGTATTTAATGACACTAATTTGATTTAAAGTAAGTTACTTCTAGGCTAATTACTGCTTTTATGAAGTCTAATTAAGCAATGAATATTTCGGGTATTGCCCGTGATCATTACTCATTGTGTTGCCGGCAAAAGTTTCAACTAAATTGTTCTTATTCATATAATTGTGAGTAGAGGTTTAATCATACGAGTCACAAAAATTTTTATATGTACAGTCAAGAGCACGTTAAGCTTGACACGTTGTACTTTGTACCGCGCTTATTTCTGCGAGCATAAAGGCAGAAGTGGCACTGCGTTTTCTAATCTTAACCTGCTCATAATGCTTAGCCTGCTCTTGACTATACTTAATCTTTTCTTCAACGTTTCCCCATATTCTGCACTACAAATTAATCTTAAATATTAGCAAAAATATAATTTAAAGGGGAAGCAAAAAGTATTAAAAATTTTATTTGGAATTTCTCTTTTGTCTGTTTGGATATAACTACTGGACCAATTCAAACGGGATTTTCGATAATATGTAAAACTTATTTCCGTGCAACATATTAGCTTTGTTTTATCGCAATCAGTTCATTCAAACCATCAAACAGAAGATATGCCAATACAAAGTTTTTAGCTGAAAGCCCGGTTCAAATAGGTCGAGGTGTGTTTCCTGTAAATGTCCGATCTCCAACAAAGTCGTAGGCACAGAAAGCAAAGGGAAGCAAGGAGGTCCAATTCCCTTAGTGGTAGAATTATTTTGGAAAGTTTTGTACCCAATACAACATCATCAGCCTTCGGGAATATTTTGGGATATTCTAAATGGTTTTATTTAGGTGTTCGTGCCTTCGCTTGAACCATATTTGAGATTACACTCCCGTATCTCAGCCCGTTTCACTCAGATTTCATATCTTGCAGCGCCCTCTGGCGACTATTTTGGTTACTAAGGTCCCTCCCACGCCCGTCACAAGCGCCCGTCTGTTCTTTGATCAGTACGCTTTTGTATCTCAGCCGAGTAATACGGCTACTAAAATATTTCTTTTTTTTTTTAAGTTTTCTCGTTCTGTTGTGAATTCCGCTCGGACTTTTAGCCCAGCGACGAGACGCAGCCGCCTCTATCAGGCACCGTCATTACCGAAGTCATTTTAAAATGATTTTTCACACTGTAAATTCCGCTCGGACTTTTGGGTCCAGTGACGAGACGCAGCTGCCTCTCTAGGCACCGTCATAACCGTCGTCTCATTGACCGACGTATGTTGCCACATACGGCTGCCTCCCTTAAGCACCGTTATTGTAAATGCCATGCTTTAGTGATACGACGGGTGTCGCTTCACGAGACAACGTGTCGCTTCACGAGACGACGTGTCGCCTCACGAGCAGTCATGTCGCCTCACGAGACGTCGTATGTCGCCTCACTCATCGACGTCGTCTCACGACGACGCGTGTCGCTTCATTGGTCTGCGTCGTTTCACGAGACGACGCGGGTCCGGCCTCGTCTCACGAGACGACGCGTGTCGGCTCATGACACGACAAGGAACAGTGGCCAGTTTTGAAACAAGCCGATCATCATCATTGCCCTAGCTTTGTTCTAGGCGACCTATCCTCGGGGATTTGACAAGAGCACTGGTATTCTCAAAGAGCGACTGCTATCAGACTTTTGCAACCCAGAGGGAAGGTAAACCAAATCAAAACCTAGACAAGGTTTTATAAGGCTAGTGGCCAGCCTGGATGTCAGAGCCTCAAGCCGTAAAATGGCCTCTGACTTGGCTTAATTACTATCATTGACAGGCCGGGATCAACGGCTTAACGCGCCACCCAAAGCACGGAAACGCTCTAGTTGTTGTGCCACTATAGTCAAGCTATAGCGATCTCCCGTCCAAGTTCTGACCACGGCCCACATTGCTTAACTTTCTTGATCAGAAAGAAAGAGTAACTACCACTCGACCACGAGCGCTTCTCTTACACGTTAATTACAGAACATGGCAAGTACTTCCACAGTAAGTATGGACGGTCTGCAGTCTAAGTGGCCTATGCATGTTGCCTCAATCAATGATCTTTGTCGCCTAACACAAAAACTTGTTGTCAGCTAATGATCGTCCTTTCATTTTGAGATTTATAATCAAAACCGACCAAGGCAAGTTAGCTTATCTCCGCTAAGCTATTCTCTCTTCAAACAAAATCATTTGTTTTGATGACTTGTGAGAGGTCAGATTACCCGGTGTTCTTTAAATTGAGAGAACTTTATGTAGTTAATAGCATCAGACGTTACCTTGCAAAATTCCATTATTACAATTTATGGAAAATATATAGCAACCTCCAAAATAGATGCCATGCACTCACTTTTTACCGCTTGCTTGTCCGCAAATAAATGTGTAGGCAACAAACAAACAACAACACGACAATGAAGGTAATCAAAATTATTAAAAAGTCACTTCGTAACCTCAAAATTAAGAAGATATTTTGTTGCCTCAAAGGACGTTGTATCCAGAGTAGCACAGTGTGGCGCTTCAGAGCCGACACTGTTCATACTTTAACCAAACACTGTTTATCCGTATGAGAGACGAAAAACAAAATATTCTTAGCCACTTGCGCCGAAGTAATTGTAACGTATCCTCCCTTCATTCCTTTGTTCTTACAGACAAGCGAAAATTTAAAGTCTTATATGTGGCTTACAGAACGATTCCTCGACAAGTTGGGACATAAGTACTAATAAGAAAATATGAATTTCCTTATCCCCCCACAAAATTATATCTTTGCTTGCATGGCCATAACGATTGATGTTAATAGTTTGTGAATAATAATAACACAGCACACCTACCTTGGGAAGTAGTTCCCACTTTCTTCTGGTAGATAGAATGAGAGGGGGGGGGCAATAAAAACTACCAGTCCAACAAGGACAGCCTCACTTTCAGCGAGGGGAAGAAACGGTTTCACCTATCTGCTCCGCGTCTTAGTGAATTTCTGTAAAGTGAAACTTACAATTTTATTCACAGCTGCAGCCTGATGACAATAGCTACACAAAATACTTATTCATTATTCACGTCAAATTTATTTTTAAACTACTTCTAAACGTTTCTTTCTTTACTGTCCACAAACGCTTACATACAAACACAGAGTAAGAGGTTATTACAGCGCGTTCAGGAAAAGTCTGTCTATGACGGTTATTTTCTGCGCATGGGTGACAGACGGAGAGCCAATGAACGATCCGCTCGCCCGTGGGGGGAGCCGCGCTCATCCCCGCGACTCTTGACTTCTGCGCATTAACGGTCACAGACGGAGTTATTTTGCACGCAGTATACAAAGACGAGTTTAGCTAATAAATCTGAGTTCCTGCCAGCTTTCCTAAGCTTGCTTGTTGCGTGATAGCTAGTAAGCGTATCAACACTTTCTAGTCAAAGCAGGACAACCCTGACATCAAAAGATTTTGGCCTCTGAGATGATTAAGTCTCCACTAACCAAGAAGACATCTTCGACCTTCCGAAGCACAAAAATCGCTATAGCCACCGCAGTTAACCATACCCAGAACTTATGTTGCGTAACTTTCTTTATTTGTAAGGAAAATTCATCTAAACTATGCCGCCGCCGTTTCTGTGAATATGATGCTATTATTCACGAGTCGCAAGATTTAATAATATTGCACTTAAAGACTAAGACACGCAACTTTAGCTTCTCTTGTCAAAAATCTTCTTAACCATCGTTTTGTGCTTACAAAAACTGTATTAAATTATCCGATGCCAGGATCTAGTAGGTACTTTCTTCACCAAATTTTGGGCATTTGACGAAGTCTTTTTCCAGCAAGTAAATAATGAACATACAACTAAAATGTGTTGTTCTTCGAGCCGATTCTGTCGTGATACGTTTAGGCATACTTTATTGAGCAAACTACTTAAAATACTCCACCACACATGACAGGCAGCCAGCACATCGGTGGTATTGTAAAGGTCATTGTGTAAGAAAAAGTAGGTAACTTTCGCCAATATAGACCTTTTGGACTCTATTAACTAAGCTACAGGCTTTAGATAGGTAACCAACATGTTTACAGCTGGATTTGTGATACCCTTAATTGCATATTACCTATAGTAAGCTAAGCGTCAAATAATTGCTATTGAGTAAGCAGATGCAATCAAGTAGGCAGCAGTAACTTATTTACTTCTTGCTTGTATGAGTTTTCAGATCCAAAAGATGATGTCGTAGATCGAGGATCTCTTGCAGATGCCTCAGTCAACCTTACCCAGACTTATGTATTTGCTAACATTAATCAATAGCTATTTTTCTCACATCCTAAGTGCAACCGTACAAAGGGGAAACCGTACAAAATGCTAATAATAATATCAGGTCTATCTGATAGCTATCACGACCCGCTAAAAGTATTCGAATTCGGCCTGTTAGAATTGACAAATTATTGTTGCTCTGGAGTTTATTTGTTCTGTAGTTTTGTAGTTCAGTACACTTTTTGCATTGTCATAAATGCACTTTTTCTGTTTGATTGTTTTTCCGCTGTAAAGTAAAAAGATTTCTTGAACAGTCCAAAAAATTCTTTATTCCGCTACAGAGTTAGTTTCGAAAATCAATTTTTGGTCCGTTTGCTATAGTTTGCTTTCTTATAACAGCAACAGCTTGTACTGATGAACTTGTGGTAAGATCAAGGATACCCGTATTTTGTTGGTATCCCAAAAATCCCAATACTCTAGTTCCAACTTGTATGCACCAACAATGAAGACTTCGACACCTTTTGCATTAAGGCCTTTGTTGTAAATTTTAAAAAACCATCAATAATAGTTTAACATAAATAACTTTTCACTATATTTTTATCGTGGTTTGATGGTTTTTACAAAAATCTTTGTTACCTTTAAGCATTCTAGAATACTTTTGTAAGTACAATGACATAGTAAAGTAGGAGTTTTTGATCCCTAACTATCTCAACTCTCGACGAATCTTCTTTGCTCTTTTAGCATGATAAGACCATTAAAACAAGAAGTCACCTCGGTAAATTGAAATAGTTTTGTTGTTATATTCTGCATCTGGACTAGACCAGCCAGTTTTCAACATCGCTATAACACCTGGTTGCCTCGCCACAGAATTGGTTGTAACCTTACAAAATAAAAATTCAAAATCCAAATAATTAAAATAAATCGAATTGATCGATCGATCATTTTGTTCAGCCGTTTTGTTCCTTCTCATATTAACATGAGATCAACACGAAATCACTTGAGATTTTCATTCATTTTGTAAGTGGACCGTCCACTTGTTTATACTCAGTATTTGCTGAGTACCTAGAAGAGCGTCATTTTAAAGTTTTTTTTTGGAAGGGAGAATTTGTTGTCGAATTAGACAATTAGAATATTCACACGGCTCCCACTGCAGACTACTTCAATTTATGGATATATACCCAAATTTTTATTTTCGCACCTTGAAGGCTTTTCGTATCTATTGTTATACGTTTGGAATTTCCTGTCATTGTTATTTGGAGTTTATAGATTTACCTAAGAATTTTGTATTTGTTATACTTTGAGCATTTTCTATAACTGTCGTTGCTTAATTTATATATTTACCTTACCAGATGTCCCTGAGAAATAACTCGTATTGTAGTCATTTCACGAATTCAATGAGGTGTTCTAGCCATTAGCGCTGGGCGCGAATAATCTGACGCATACCGTCTAGAGCACTAACCACCGCAAACAAGTCGGATGCTCAGGCTGGTTGTAATCTGCAGGCGATACCTAAGTAACTTTTACAAGTTGTGAGTTCAAAAGTTTAATTTTCCATAAAATAAACAATCAAAGAGCTGTCGTAAGAGAAATTACATACCCTGCATATTTACATACTAAACTGTAATATACTATTTTTCAATCACTCATTGTAGGTAATAAGATAAACTAGCCCTACTCATCGTCGCAAAGCGTCTGGTGTAGTGACTGATTACTGAACGCAGGGAAAACTTTGAGCATTGATGAGAGTTTCAACTCCTTCCAAGAAAGATTTGACAGGTCAACAGATTTATTTGTTAGCATCATCTCAAATTGCCTGCAGTTTTTCAATATTTGCTGTTTGTAATCTTACAATTATTCGAAATTATCTATACAATTTATTATTATTAGTATTAAAAATAAAAAAATAAAGTATTGCTACCGTGTGCAACGCTAGAAAATCTAAACAAGAAAATGAAATTTTTAGATTTTCTTTTACTAATTTGTTTCGTGAGTCCTATTTATTATGAAGAACAAGACTGTTTGATTAAATTTAAAAATACTAATTTAAAATTCTTAAATTAACTCTGTTATAAATTACGCATTAAAGACAAATTTTACTAAATGAGACAGGTCACAGTACGCCCGCCAAAGCGCCGTCAGAAGTTAAACACGTCTCAAATATGGTTCAAGCGAAGGCACGAACACCTAAATAGAACCGTTTTTCCCCCGAAGGGTAAAAAACGGATATTTAGGTTTCTGCCGAAGCTTGAACCATACCTGAAGGCCTTGCCGGCTTAATTTAAAGGTACTGATCAAAGAACAGACGGGCGCTTGTGACGGGCGTGGGAGGGACCTTAGTAACCAAAATAGTCGCCAGAGGGCGCTGCAAGATATGAAATCTGAGTGAAACGGGCTGAGATACGGGAGTGTAATCTCAAATATGGTTCAAGCTTCGGCAGAAACCTAAATATCCGTTTTTTACCCTTCGGGGGAAAAACGGTTCTATTTTTACGCGGAATTCAATGTCTTAAAACATTTTCTTTTCAAGTTTTATTCAGGTTCAACGTTTTATTCCCGAATACTATGTAAAAAGGCTTCATGTTTTTTTGAAGTCGAAAATCAAATAATTTTTATACACAATAGAAGAAAAATTAGTCTAAAAGTGTTGGGCACAACAAAAGTCACTGTTATAACAACGTCTGTACCAAAATTCATTGATCAGCCTTAATAGGTACAAAATTATTTATTGTTATTGAAAGTATTTTAATTACACTCGCTGTAAGCACAATAACTTCCTTAAACAGTCGTGTGACATTTAAAAACCTCACTTGCCTTCAGAAGGTAAACTGGTCAGGTTATGCAATGGATCCGCTTGCAAACCGCTCGATCTTGATAATGAAAATAATACAAAAGTAGGTGTACAAACTTGAAAGTTTAACAACTTTAAAGTTTTTATACGATGCAATGATTCATTCATGATTATTAAAAATTATCCTGCTTCATGAAAGTAGAATTAATGCTGTAGAAATGAGAGCGCCGAGAAGAATGGTCGCACCAAAAAGAAAAATTGCCCTTGTGGTTTGGAGCAATCGGGTAAAAAGAGGAAGTCGTGACGTGAAATAGTGACTGAAATTAAGAAAGGAATGCTGTAGTTGTTTGGGCATGTAGAAAGGATGAATTAACGAAGATTGACGAAAGAGATCTACCAGACGAGAGAGAATGGAAACGTTGGAAGGGTAAGGCCTCAGCAAACGTTGACATTCATGACTTTCTAAATAAAGGCCAGATTAAAAGCGTTTAAAAGCTGTAAGAGGTAATCATCACGTAAAAGTCGATTTTATTTTAGATTTCAAATACGTGTTTCTTACACCTCGTATATTCGAAATAAAATGTTTTTATCGGCACCCGTATCAGCAACTTTCCTGCACGGAACTTTTTCCATCAACAGTTGGAAGGAATAGGGCCGGAATTGGAAAAATAACGTGTATTGAAAGTAGGAGCGCAAATTTAAAGGACCCTTGCCGTCGTGGGTGGACATTTTCTGATTAGGTTCCAACAACCGAAAAAAGTTTCTTTAACGTAAAAATTAAATAGCGTTAAATGTCTACGACGAACATGTTTTATTGGTGCTTTATAAGTCGAATGTTGATTTTAATACATTTAGTTCCCTTCAGTCTGTACCACGTAATACACAGAACTATATAGGTATAAGTGACGTAATACAATATTCATAGCATCATCCCCTTCTTCTGTTAATCATGTTTTCTTTCTTCGTGTCAGTTGGCAAAATTAATGACTAGACTCTGACCCTACAGTTCTGTCCACATGCATCATGAGTCCACCCACTGTCTACTGTCTTGCTTGGCGTGCTGTAACAGGCCACATAGTAACATTATCTTAAAATATTTTTCATTATTTATTAACCAGTCCCAAATTGTATATTTCTACACTGAACCTACTTATTCCGTCAGTAAATAACGAATAAATCAATACTGAAGTGGTTTTATACAGGGTGTAACAAAAAGGATATACCAACCCTGAAGGATGTGAAACTGCCCATGAAACTAAACAACTTTCAATAAAGAACATAGGTCAAAATATAAAAAAAAATTACCTCCCACAGAAACTGTATCAGCTGATAGCGTATTTTGTATGGGAAGTAAATATTTTCTTTGTAAATCGACCTAATACTATGCTCCTTGGGAAAAGTTGTTCAGTGTTGATATAACCTTATTGTTACATCTTGTATATCAAAGGAGTCGACCGCTCCATAGACCGCTCTGTGGCTTCACCGGTTGTATTTTATTTTCCTAGTTAGAATTCTTTAAATGCCTTAAAAAGAGATTTTATTCTTTTTCATACATTCAACCACATTATTTACTGGTTGGTATATTTAGTAAAAATCAGTGAAAATGAAACTTTAAGCTACAGAAGTAAAACAGAATTTTCTGTTTCACCATAAACACAAGGAAAATGCAAAGTCAACTCTATGTACCTGTTACGTATTAGCATAGTATGTTTGGTGTCGTGACTCGCGACCAAATCCTACTCGGATTTGAACTGAAACCTTGACATTGGGCGGCGGTGCGTGCACGTCAAGATTTCCACCTCAATGTTTTTTGTTTCTAGTAAATTTTGTGTTTTGAATAGGTCCATAATGACCTTTGTTTTTTCGTGGGATGTAGGTATGACGTGAATGTTACGTACGGTTTCATCGCGATCATATATCAACAAAATGATTTCAATTAGGTACATGCTCGTGTCCCGTGAGGTGCCGGCAAAGAATAGTACCAACCCATCTCTACCCGTGGGTGTCGTAAGAGGCGAGTAAGGGTTTATAAACCGGAGGATGGGCAGCAGCGTCCTTCCTTGTATCGTACCATCTTACAAACTGCGGTCACCAACAACCGCGGTCCATGGTGCCAGCCATAACGCTGACAAGCAGCTGGAATTTTGGTGGGACCTGTCCTGTAGTGGACGTATTATGGGATGTTGTGACAATACTCACAATAAAACTATTTTTATAGTAAAACTATAAAACACTCACAATATAACTATTTTTATGGTAGACCATTTCCTCAATTAGACTTTTTCACGTGTTGATTAAGTAATTGAACCAGTCCAATAGCTGAGAAATTCCTTGAATATATATTCTGGTTCACAGGATTCACAGAGCAACCTCAGTTATCTAAGATTTTGGCCAGTTGGACCGCCAACACCAGGATGACATGATTGGCCGTCTTTTCTGTGCTAAGATGGCCCCTACTCAATTCTGTAACAAGGGGCTGTCCGGGACGCCGATGGTGAATAGAGCAGTTTGCCCTGCAAGGAGCAGTTTGTCCTGCAAGCTTGTTTATAACTTCAGAGATTCGATTTTGGCTCCTAATGATTACAGCAAAGCAATATACCAGAAGCTAAACTATTACTGCCAACTACTCTCACAGTAACTCACTGACAACTCACTCATAAACACATTTAGCCCCAAACTTGACCCCCGAGGTCTATAAACCGACCATTACTGAACACATCCCAATTCTCAACAGTCGTTATCAACGCGTGACCTTTCACACTTGGCCATGTTAACTTCAAGTTAGTTATCCGTACTGTGTGAACGTTTTGCTCACAATATTACAGGGTTGTATGTTTCATCGAACTTTTAAGATATATTGAATTTTGTGTTGGGAAGCGTTTCGTAATAGCTTCAATTTTACGTTACCTAATAGAGCCATAGTAATTGAAACGTCGCATTGAATGAAAATGTTGGATGTGTCAAGAGGTTGCGCAGAAGTGTGAAAAGTGCAATTTTTTTACGTTACCTGTGCTATTTGTAAAACTTGTTCCATTACATGATGCAATTATCCGCTTCAGTTATGTCTTCAATGAAGTTTTTTAGTTATTATTATTCTTTTTTTAAAATCCTTAACTAACATTGTTAATAAACAGTTATAATCAGTAATTTTTTCATCACCCCAGAAAATTATACAGGCGCATCTGCCCATGAAACTCATCAACTTTACCCAAAGGTCAAATGACAAAAAAAAATATGGGAAGTCGATTTTTATTTTTTTTATTGCTTATACAGTTTAATGGGCAGAACCATCCCTCAAAATGTCCGAAGTGACGTAAAATTCCCTGTATAAGTATTGGAATGGAACCCATATCACTATTCCTCTTACTATCAAACTTCCGCTGTCGTTTAACCTCATAACTAAGTGATAGTGTATCAAACATTGTAGGTATATGGAGGCATTGGATGCCTTTCTAAAGAGCTCACTGTTGGGTATGAGTCATTGTTAATGTATTTACTTATGTTTAAGTAAATCGTTGAAGTATTCCTGACTGTAATGCACGTCATATTATACAAGAAATAACTTTTGACGAAACTGAAAAACTTCGAAAAATAAAAACAAAATCATCGATCTATACAAAATTACAGTAAAAAGGGTCGTATGGTTGTATTTTTATTTTGTATCACATGTTTCTTTGGGAAAGTGGTTCAGTTTCGTTGACTCATCGATCATGGCCCTTAATCACAACCTTGTATAAGGTTTGGAAACCAACTGCGATAAATGACATTCTAGATCTAGACGCTTTGTGATCTAGACGTATCAAATTTTTCACAACAAGTGTTCTTGCTTAGATTATTTGTAGGTCTGCCGCGGAGACCTATCTATAATCTAATCGCTCTTGATCCTGTCACGTATCACCAATTACGTTAAAGATCTTTCGGTGGAAATACTACATTACAGATGCATATTTTCTATACTGACGGAGACTTATTAGAACTGCGCCATCAGAGTCTTTTGGCGGCTCAACAACTCTGACACCAGGGCTTGTGAGACCTTGCAACCCACACGACATGATGATGATTAGAAAAACAAAAGCCTAAGTCCAAACAACTACCATATCTTTAGTATTTTTAGAACTCTTACAATACGGTCAACTTAACTACAAAAATGTTGTACCATATACAAACCATAAAACATGCCATTGAACGGTCACAGACCACTAAAGTTTGAATAAGACCAGAAAAAGACTTCAACCCTTGTCCTACATTCCTAATGCTTTTCCTGTTTTCCTTCGTATCGGGTTAATGAACTTTGATACACAGCACATCAAGCTTGACACATTAGATTTTGTACCGTTCTTATTTCAATATACGTTCGGGCTAGAGTGGCACTGCGAGTGTCAAGCTTGACCTGTCGTTGACTGTATACCCATCTAATAGTCTATTAAAACTACGGAAGGATATTGATGGTCTAAAATTCTCAAGCTGTTTAATGCAATATGTGGCAAACTTAGAAACTAAGCCAAAGTCTATTAATAGTATAATATTCCCGTCCCGGCGTCCAGTATTAAATAAAACAATATAGAAATAAAATTAAAATTTCTTTATTCAGACTACTGGGATCGACAATAATAATAATTATATTGACAAGCTCCTTGGTGTGGTTGGTAGTGAACCTGCCTCACACGCCGAGGGCCGCGGGTTCCATCCCCGCCTAAGGTAAACATTTGTGTGATGAACACAAGTGTTTGTTCTTTGTCTGGGTGTTATTTATATATTTAAGTATGAATATCAGTCCCTGGTACCCATAGTACAGGCTTTTCCTAGTTTGGGATCAGATGACCTTGTGTGAAATGTCCCTCAATATTTATTTATTTATTTATATTACAAAATAAAAAATATGCGCGTTGTAATCTAACAGATTGAATATAAAATTATCCATAAAATTCGTATTAAAATTGCAAGTACATTGAAAGTAAAATTACAATCATTTCAAAATTACATTTGTCAAGTCAATAAGTGAGAATGTCAGTAACAAAATTGGTCTAAGATTAAAATAAAACACAAGTCAAATTGTGCTACCTATTAATAAAAATGAAAGCACGTACTTAAATTCGTCATAATCATAATTGCTCACTGCTAATAAATTTTTATTTAATGTGTCAAATCAGACTTTTGTTTTATTATACAGTATGTAAAACAAAGTACATCACTAATAGATTGCATGAAAAATATAAAAAAAAAATACTTAAAAAAAAGAATTGTTTTAGCTCAAGAAGAAGTTAAGCGCCTCGAGCGTTAAATGACCTCTACGATCTGGGCCCTGAGTCAAGTTGCTTTCTACAATCGCAAACGCCAGTAGAATAGAATGAAAATGTATGGGGTTGACATTAGCTAACGAAATGTCACGTGACAGCTTATGTCAAATCCATAGAGTTTTATTCTATTCTACTGGCGTTTGCGATTGTAGAAAGCCACTTGACTCAGGGCCCTGCTTGTGATGCAGACAAAGATGTTGTTTGTTATAATATCCAGTCACTAGCGAGTACCTATCTATTTCAATAAATTTCTGTAATGTAATTCGAAGGATAATAAAATTTTATGATCACCCAAAATAAAAATACAAAATATTTAAATAAATATATATTTTTTTACAATCTATTAGTGATGTAGGATCAATCACTCTTAGAATTATCATCGTACTTTTTTTACACCCAGTATTATGGGACTCTTACTAGATAATAGCTAAAAATTTTTTATAGGTATAATTGCAGCAACTAACGACGCTACTCAAAAGAAAATATTTTTTTACCCCAAATCACTAACAAGTACTTAGCTAGAATTCACAACCAGCACTGGTACTGATTTGTCAATGTTAGGTACGCTATCGGTAAAAGGTAAAAGTTTCGAGTTGCGAGGTGAGCTGCCAAAAGGCTATGCTAAAACTGATATATTATATTATAATTTTTCAAGTTATTACCTATTATTATCAGGACGTTCTGAATAAAGGCCAGGTTAAAAGTACCCTAAACCGACGAGCATGTATGAAAGGATTGATGAAGGTTCAGGAAGCAAGGGAAGTATGTCAAGATCGTAGCAGGTGGAGAACTGTGGTCTCTGCCTACCCCGACGGGAACAAGGCGTGATGTTATGTATGTATGTATGTATTACCTAAATTATTTTAAATATAGCAAGAAGTTCTTCTCTGATTACATTACTGCAAAGCGCGAATCCTTGTCCAGTGGAAAATAAAATTTCACATAAATGTTTATGCATGTATTTTCATTGGAGTAAAACGCTGGAGCCAGTCTTGATGGCGTCAGTGTTGCCAGTTATTTAGAATTATTAGTATTTCGTCATATTTTTGAAATATTATGTCCTGTTTAGCTATTTAAATTATTCGTTTCGTTTCTCTTCGTCTCGTTGCGTTCCGTTTCGTTTCGGCTCGTCTTATCTCATTTTATTTTAGTAGGTCAACAACAAAATGTAGGTACATTGACAAATTCTTAAAGATTTACATTAAGTTAGCAAATTAAATGTCTTATTTATCACAGGTGACGATTCTAACTAAGGGCATTGAACAGTATTGGTGTAAAAGTGATAAATAATTAATTTAAGTTGGCCTAATTATTTAATTCAAATTCGTTGGGTAGCGAGTTCGATTTGTTCTTTTTGCATTGAAATTTTCTAGGAATGAATATGAACCAAAATATTCGATTAGCCTCTCATCTTCTTTTATTTTCCATGTGATTATTACAGAAATACCACGTTTCAGTTTGGGGGGACGTACCCTCCTATAGTAAGAGATAGGATACACACGAATCAAATTTTCTATTAAATTTGACGAATTTCCATCATTTAGCCAATTGAGGTATCTTCCTGGTAAGCTCGATTAAGAGCAAGCCTGTTTAAGGCGCTATCCATAGTCAAAATTATCTCCTGTTCTAACAAAAAACAGAGCGAATTCGCGCTGTTTTACGTTTTTTGCTTATTTTTGAACTGTTCTAAACAAACAAACAAAAAAACTAGATTAACAAAAGGCTTTCTAACACAGTTACTTCCACGTTACTTCTGTGTCGATATTTATAAAAATAAAAAAAGCACATTTAAAAAAATATTCGATCGGAAATTTTGTTAGTAGTTGTGTTTTGGCGTATGTAAAAAACAAACTATTGAACTGGAGATGTACATATAAAAAAATACCATTGAGGTAATTGTATAAGTATTTTATTTATGGTATCTAACATGCTACTTTTGACAATGGGCAGCTCCATAAAGAGAGGTAAACAAAATTTTGTGATGATAAACTATCAAATTTTGACACTACTATTGAAAACTGGCAACACTCATGGCGCCGTGGATCCAGGCCACTGGGGAACTACAAATGTGTCACAATAAAAGTGTAAAGTGTGCATAAAGTGTGTCACTATGTGTCAGTGCACTTGCTGATATCATGAATTATTACGGAGCTTTGAAACGGGCGGAGATAAAACGTGTTCCGACTGGAATTTATATCGGACATTATCGTGAATTGCTACATTTTAATATATCTTTTTTTTAGTATATATCTCTTCCCGTGTGGTGCCGGCAAAGAATAGTACCCACCAACCTATACTACAGCGTGATTATGAAATGTCTGACTATACTTGAGTATGGTACTTAGGACATGAAACTTAACAACTTTTCCCAACATAGGTTGAAAACTGAGAAAAATTTTTGGCTTCTCCATACAAACCTTGCAACGTCAATATTGGAATTTGTATGGGACGACCAAAAAAAAATCTCATTTTTCCACCCTGTGTCTCTTGGGGAAAGTAATTCAGTTTCATGTCCTAAGTACCATACTTAATTATAGTCAGACATTTCAAAATCACGCTGTATATGGACCGTAAGATGGGCAGCAGCATCTCTATGTGTATCGTGCCTTCTTACATACTGCGGCCACCAACAACAGCGGTCGCCAGCTGCAACGCTTAAAAGCGTGGTGACTAAAGTAATGCCCCTCTAAAGTACCACGCGTTTTTGCTGTGCACTTTTCATGGAATGTTAAGTAATATATCTCTAATTAATGTATTGTTGTACGTTATAAAGTTTTTAAACTGAAAAGCATTCCTGACTCAGGACACAAATCTGAACAACTTTCCCAAATGAGTCGAAAGACGAGATTTATTTTAACTATCACCGTCAGCATCAAAAGTACCTAACTAACATTTCAAGTGTCCATATATCCACACATTCAAAGTGACCATAATTATCTATACAACACTAATGGTGGTATTAATAAATCCCTCTCAAGTGTGAGATTGCTCTCAAGATGTATACTTTACACATACAAATTGAAAACCCTGAGTGCATTCTCAGACTAAACAGGGGTTTATGAATACGACCCTAATATTCAAATTATTGTTGGCTTCCTGTAATACAAAAGGTGCTTACAATATTTGAAAACTTTTGCTGAAAAGATTTTATGGTCACATTGAATGTGTGGGTGGTATATGACATACCTGTGCAATAAAGATACCTATAATATGTTACTTATTATATTTATATTACTATAATTTTTAAAATTATTTTAATTAAGCTCTGCATTGCGTGCCCTAACAGGGCGTCATTTGTACATTTGCAATAAACAACTTGAACTTGAACTTGAAATGCTTAGCTTACTCTTTAAGGTTCAGTACCTCAAAAGAAAAAAACGGACCTAAAATTATGTAATTTGGCAAGAAGCTAGGTCTCACAGTAAAAATAAAGGGAAAAGTCTGAAATCATTAAATATTATAACTTTTCTCTCAACTAATGGTAACCAATTGAGGGGAGCTCCCGTTTCAAGAACATTCATATAAGAGAGGGGTCAAGTTGAATGGTCGCGGAGGCGATTTTTGTTTTACTTCTATTTTAAAAACGGGAACACATACAAACTTGAAAATTGGTATGTTTATAGTGCATAAGCTATAAAATAACAACAAATAACAAAATTAAATTAAAATTAAATTAAATATTTATTTATTTCAATGGATTTGTACATCAGCAAAGTAAACTTAAATAGTACAGTGGTTATTACACAAGTGGTGCACAAATTAATTGCTAAACCCTGATTCCCAAGCTAAGCGAAAGCCTGTATTTTGAGAGTCAGTGTTCTACTAGGAGCTATCGAATGTAGTGTAATCAACCAGTAACAGCAATTTATTTGAGTAGAGTAATACTAGGATACTGACTATAAACAAACATTGTCAAACAATATGTATTAGGGTAATTTGAAAGTGCATGTGTGAATGTGTGTGTAAGTGTGTATGAATGCGTGTGTAAGTGTGTGAGTATGGGTGTGTAAGAGTGTGTGAATGGAGAATAAATTATTAATATTGATTACTATTTGGTAAAAGCCTTTCAGTGTCATCATAACTGAGATTTTGGAGCCAACTAGACAATTTGTTTTTAACCTCGAACTTATTAGACTTACAAATATTTAGAACTTTATTAATAGTATTGTAAATAATGCAACTACAGATATAAAATTGTCGAACCGAGAATTTGGTTCTGTGAGACGGAACTGGACAAATAATGTGTCTTTTTCTTTTAGAGGGGTCAGGTAGTGGCACATGAGGATGTATACGTAAAATAGCACGGAGCACAAAGAGCTGCCTTACAGTAAGAACCTTAGAGTATTAATTACTCTAAGGTAAGAGAACCTTAGAAATAACATATAAATGTTTGGTTGGAAATCTGAAATGTTTTGAATGCATAACTTTAAGCACAGCTCTTTGTGCTCTCTCTACTTTGATAAGATAGGTTTTTGCAGCGCCTCCCCAAGCCGTCACACAATAATTAATAATGGACATGCAAAGTGCAGAATATACTATATTCAAAGTTTCCATATCAGCAGATTGTCTGAGAGTTCTAAAAATATGAACAAGGCGTCGAATTCTAGTAGAGAGCATATTAATTTGGAGTAGCCAGTTTAGATTTTGATCAAGATAGACACCAAGGTATTTTATGTTGGTAGACCGAGATATAGTAAGACAACTGCAGTTATTAAAGTTATTACAATTTGAGTGAAGATATAGATCAAAATTTGCGGGTGGTTGTGTGTTAATTCGAATAGAAAAGGGAATGAAAAAAGACTTTGAAATGTTTAGGGAAAGTAAATTTTGGGATAGCCAGACTTTAATTATAGCAAGATTACGTTCTGCGGTTGTTTTTATTTCCGCCCAATCTGAACCATGAATGACAACAGCTGTATCATCCGCATAGGTAAAAATTCTGCAGTTAGTTATATGGTCAAGCGCGTGTCGGACTTAAAAAATCTAGCACATTAACTTTCTGAAATTTCAACTAATACAATTATGATTATGTGGCGGTACGGAACCCTTAGTGCGCGAGTCCGACTCGCACTTGGCCGGTTTTTTTTATACTACCAGTACCATACAAACCTAGAGCAAACTGAAAATTATAAACCTTGTGCTGGTAATATTGGAATTTGATTTGTTTGGTATACTTATGATTTTTTTTCTCCCTTTTAGAATTATGCTTCTATGAGCAGTTTTTCAGTTTTGTGTTCGGAGTAACCATACAAAAATTTATTCTGCGGTCAAAAAATTACCTTTTATACAGGGTGTAAAAAAAGTACGATGATCCTTTTAGGGGTAATTCTACATCACTAATAGATTGCATGATAAAATACTTTTTCTTAAAAAAAAATAGTTTTAGCTCAAGAAGAAGTGCAGCGCCTGGGAAGACCAGCTGGTGATGCAAAGATGTTTTTTCGTTATATTATCCAGTTACTAGCAAGTACCTATCTATTTCAATAAATTCATCATCATCATGACATCCCATGAAATGTCCACTACAGGACAGGGAGCTCCCTCTAGAATTCTAGCTTTTGCTGGAAAAATGTAGAGGGGAAGTACCATAGTCACCTCGCTTGTTAGCGTTACGGCTGGCACCATGGACCGCGGTTGTAGGTGACCGCAGTAAGTAAGATGTTAGATACAAAGGAGGATGCTGCTGCCCATACTCCAGTTTATAACCCTTAGTCGCCTCTTCCGACACCCACGGGTATGTAAGGGTTGGTACTATTCTTTGCCGGCACCACACGGGGCCATAAATAAATAAATTACTGTCATATAATGCTAAGCAAAATATAGTTTCATGATCACCATTAAAAAAAATATATATGTATTTTTTACAATCTATTAGTGATGTAGAATCACCCCTTAGAAGGATCAACGTACTTTTTTACACCTTGTATATATTTTAATAATAATAACAAATATTCTAGTTGATGTTACCTAATATATTAAATAACCTAATCTTTTAGGGCTTATTCTGGAGGCTAATTGTAACGACATTAGTTCTACGGCCTTTGGAAACTCCTTACCTAAGAATTAAATCATCAACATCATAACATCCCATAAGACACTTTTGGGCACTCAAGGTTTTTCTTCAACTCATAAGAAATTGTATAAATATTTATGTACACAACTGTTTGTTGCCAAAAAAAAAAAAAGACGTCCACTGTAGAACTGGGAGCTTCCTCCAGAACTCCTCCTGGTTCTTTAGAGGGGATTCACCATAGTCACCACGCGTGTAAGCGTTGCGGCTGGCGACCGCTGTTGTTCGTGACCGCGGTATGTAAGATGGTACGATACACAGAAAGATGCTGCTGCCCATCCTCCGGTTTATACGCCCTTAGTCGCCTCTTACAACACCCACCCACGGGTAGAGATAGGTTGATACTATTCTTTGGCGGCACTAAACGGGCAAATAATTAAATAATCGGCTTAATTTATATGAAAAGTCGAAAATTTTATTTGCAAATTCTGAAAAGTCGTGAAACAAAAGTTGTTGCCTTTAGCCCCCCTTGAAAGGTTTTACACGTTTGTTTGAACTCTGTATAATGATTCATCTGTTAAAATACCTATCTTCTAAAATTACATCAAAATTTAATCAGCCTAGAAAGTCGAGAACTCTCCATGCAGGTGTATTTCTACTAATTAAATTTACCTTCTAAATTTTCCGCAAGAGGTTTAAGGAATAAAATTTTACATCTAATTTATTTTGTATCCGGCGGTGGGTTCTGTATGAAGATATTTTTTATGAATTTAATATTTTACTTTCATGTGTTTTATGTTCTCAATTTCTGTTACAGGTAAGTACGCAAGTAATTTGGATTTCTAAAGATGTTGATATTAGCAAATTATATACAAGGTAAAACAGCACGTTAAATCTATGAAGATTTTAACATCTAAAAAGGTAAGTCTTAACATTAAAATTAAGATTATATACGCCAGTAATATCTCTATCTGTGATAATATCGTAAAGAGATATTCTTACTTGATCTCTGAAACCACTATAATGGTTCTAAAAAATATTTTTCTGGTTGAAAGCTACAGCGAAAACATTTCATATCCACGTGTGTTTTGTACCGCTCCTTAAAAAATCTGCGAGATGAACATTTAACTCTTGAACTACTGAACTATTAAAAAAAGTGTATCGCTAATTGAAAGCTATACTATAATATTTTTTGGCTGTCTACTTGTTACTACGGCAAAGAGGCGCATCTGCATGTGACGTACCTGTTTACCTGGGTGAAAATCGACTTGAGGAAGTAACAACTTTTCGATATCTTGGAACCATGATCCGCAGCGACAACCGCCTGCAGAGTGAGGTATCAACGCGTATAGGAAGAGCTGCTTCTACTTTCGGCGGTCTTAACCAAAGGGTTTGGAATTCACACGATTTAACATTGAAAACGAAAATGGCTGTCTATAAGGCAATAATCCTGCCTATACTCCTTTACGCCTCCGAGACCTGGTGCTTATACAAAGAGGATATCAAGCAACTAGACCGATTCCACATGAGATGTCTTCGAGCAATCCTGAGATTCAACTGGCAGGACCGCGTCCCTAATACCGAAGTCTTGGGAAGATCAAATATGGTTGGCGTAGAATCTCTAATTATGAAAGGTCAACTAAGATGGTGTGGACACCTTGTTCGCATGGATGACACAAGGCTCCCCAAAGCTGTATTTTACAGGAACTACAGAGTGGAAAACGGAAGGCAGGGGGTCAATACCTTCGATACAAGGACGTCCTAAAACGACATTTAACAGCTTGTCATATACCGGCGGGGGATTGGGAAAGTCTCGCGCAGCAAAGACCAGAGTGGCGCCTTAAGATCCACAAGAGTATCGAAATTTTCGAACAAATGCGTCTGGAAGACCTTGATGCAAAGCGGCAGATAAAGAAAGACAGACCAAAACCGACTTACATCTACACCTATAATAACAGCGGTGAACTTTACTGTGCAACATGTGATCGCATTTTTAAAACTAAAATGGGCTTTGCAAGCCATTCACGAGCTCACAACAGAAGATGAGTCCAGGGAGTCGCCGTCGACGGATCTACGTCGAGGAGGACATCATCATCATCATCATCACTACGGCAAAACACTACATGTCATCGTAACTAAAATAACCGGCCAAGTGCGAGTCGGACTCTTGCACCGAGGGCTCCGTACCAAAAATGCGTGCGAGTTCAACACGCACTTGACCAGTTTTTATTATTTGTTGTAATTCTTGACAATTTTCACGCTTGTAACTGTTTCCGTTTATACGATAGAGCTAAAACAAAAAGTCGAGCAAAAATCGCTTAAAAACCCTTAATCACCCTTTTGGTACGGAACCCTAAAAAAGTCGCTGTCTACCCTAGTATTATGTTATGATGAGACAAAAAAGTGGAAGTAGACTAGAGTCTAGTCACTAGAGCAAAAGCTCTATATAAAGTTATACCTGCATCTCTACCTCCTACTCGTTTACATTTTTGGCACCAATTCCACAAACACAAAGCACATATCCGCTACAAAGCAGCTTGCCGCTCTCCATCCAATTCCGTTTGGTGCTTCTACCTAGTGAGTACTTACAATGTCTGCACGAGTTTACATCTCGACTGATTTATATGCGAATTCACTGTCGCGAATCGACGACGCGGAAAAGCTTTGTGATATAGTAGAATTGTACCCCAAAATTGAGTTGAGAGTTTAGGAGGTGGATATATCACGCATTCCAGGGTAGATAATTCAGTCTGAAGTTTAAATTGTTACTTTAGTGAGTTGCTTGTTATATTAGAATACATTGTAACCGTCACTTACACGACGACAGTGACACAAATTATTTAAATATTTTATTGTAAATCAGAAATTAAAATCATATGAAGCTTCTCTACCTGCAAAGGCACCAAAGACAGATCACCAAAATATGTAAATTGGCAACATTTATATTGTATGAATGAAGGGCTACGTCCAAAAAAGCTTAAGAATCCGCCCGTGGGAATAACGGCGCTCTTTTTGTAATATCAACGTCGTGATTGTATCGGTTGGCGATTTGTGGTGTGGTGTAAGTCGTCAACGTATTTTTTGTCAAAACGCGAAAGTTTTTTTTATTGTGTTTTATCTTTGTAACAACAGTTAGGTGCAAAGAGAGAAAATCACCATAATTCACTTTACAATTTGTATACTGTGCATAAAAATCCATCATAATATCAGGCACAATATTAGGTCTTTACCTATGAAATTGCCGTTTTGTATGGCGAATTTTAGGTAAACTCAATTTTCAGTACTAACATTTTTGTATTTTTCTTAGGAATTAAAAATCCAATTTTTTAATTTTTTTTAAGCATTATTGGGAAGACATTAAGCTAACAGAAGCTTAAATTTAATTTTTGAAAACTACTATCTGTAAAAAAATATAGCAAATCTAATAATGAAATCAGACGACATTTAAGACGAACAATTTTCAAACCTTTAATTTTATATATCAAACTAAAAATAAAAACTTTATTTTATGCGTAAATTGATAACCTTAAAGTCAAATTTCAAATGAAAATCAAATGAAAAAAATAGCATTAGAATTATAGGAATTATGATCTAATTAAAGACCTATTATTAAAAAAGAATATAATAATATTAAAGAAATTTATGATTTATTTCTCGTTCTAAATGACTGACTATGATTATGAAAATTCTTTTTCTCTAGTAATTTACCTCTGAGAAAATTACACGGATGCTGTTAGGGGCGAAAGCTAATAAAACTACTTTTTTTTCTTTAGCCTGGATTCTCCCACTGCAGGGCAAAGGCCTCCCCGTTTTCTTGCCTGAGCCATGCCGCCATGCTTTACTATTATTTAATCTGTGGCCATGCCAAAAAATACTGTATAAAAACTAGACCTGTAACGTGGCTTAAATCTTAAAAACATGTCTAAATCGTTTCCTACATCACTTTTCCTTACTGATAGTAAGTTTGAGTAAAAGGATTTCATAATAAATAAAAGAAATTAATAAATGGGATAAATAAGGTACTAATTATAAACAAAGTTTTTGTCCAGATAGTTTATTTTGGCAACGCTCATCAATGTCAAGCACCAGCTCTTAAAAGGGATGTTTGGAAGAATTAGATAAGAGGCTTTTTTCCAGCAGTAAGAAATTACCAGCGCGGCCTCTTGATAAAATAAAGCCCGCGTCACACAGAGGCGGTAGCGGAAGCGTTCCGGGGCCGGTATTTTTTGTAAAGTATGAGTTCATATGCACCCTGTCACATTGAAAAGCGTTCGCGGCGCGGTATTTTGTTCCCGCCAAACCGTCCCGGACCGCTTTCGCAATCATACCGCCGCTGTGTGACTTGAGCTTAAAGTTATTGTATAAAACGTAGGTCACCTAAGCTTTGCGCCAAGCCCCAACTGATTGTATGTCGTGTCGTTATTATGAAGAGCGTACTCGAACGCAGAATTATGCAATTTGTGGTCCGTACTATACGTGTTCTCTTAAATAACTTGTGGTAGGAGTATTTTAAGAAATTCTTTTAATATACTGAAAACAGCTAGTGGTTTTCCGTTCGTTTTATAAGAAAGTGAGTTCCATGGTACTGTCGGCCACTAGTACGACCTTGAGCGAGTCTCTGGTTTCATTTCTAGAGCTTATAGCGTAGCGCTCTGGTTTATAATAACAATTTTTGTTACCACACATCTGCGGCCGAGTGTACAACTACATTTGCTACACAATTTGTGGTCACAATTATGCTTTTTTTTCAAGTCATAATATGTGTTGTGTTTTTATACTTGTTCGAATTTATTTTTTTATATTAGTAGATAAGCTTCGTGCATAGCCATAGGAAAAAATAAATAAACGCAAAAAGAAAAAAAAAACAAACAAATAAATATCAGTTCGAAGTAAAGATCGCAAATTGCTATCCGTTAAATAAAAACTTCTCAGCAATCTTGTCAACCTAACACATAATTATCTCAACCAATTAACATAGATATTTATCTTGCCCACTAATTTTGTTCCAAGTTAGACCCTTTTTTTTTTCTTTTCCACAAAAGGTTCCTTTGTAGCTCCGATCACTTTACAATGCTTTTGTGCCTTTTGTTCGGTATTGCTTTTTTCTATCAACTTTTTTTAGGGTTTCGTCCCCAAAAGGCCCGAGCGGTCCTTTATTGAACTCGTTTGTCAGTCTTCTTTCTGTCTAGTAAGCATTGGGTTGGCGGGCTCCAAGGTTTTACTACAACATAGGAAAAATAAGCCAAACTGCAAGGTTTTACTGAGAAATTGTTTCTGATGTGTGTTAGTACATTAACGAAGAAATTTTATAACTGGGCTATTTTAGCCTTATAGCTTTAAAATGTCCTATACATATAATCAATCTTATTCTTTTACAATCTATTCATCAAAACTTAGTTATTGTTAATAGATTAACTAACAACAAAATTTTCATGTTGAACAAAATGTAGGTAATAGGTACTAAAAAGTTATACTGAAAAAATGAGCCTAATGTGAGTGATCGAGCAGCTTCTTGAAACCTTGACCAGATACCTTATTTAAATAAGGCAATATTAATTTATTAGATCGATCCTTGGCAAGAATAATGTACATTTTTTTGTAAAATATAGGTACGGAACCATCAGCTACATCAAGCTTATTTTATTCTTAACAATTTTTTGTATAACTTGTCCCCGATCCGTTGTGTCGAGATCGAACAGGTCCTGACATGATTTTTGTTACGGACAAAAATCAACAAAACATTCCCTATTTATTTTGCTAAGGCTTCTGCCATAAATTTCCACTTGTGTATGAGGGAAAAACGAGTTTCTATTTTCACTAGTCATCTGCCTAAGCATTTTACTTTTTTGTTATACTGTTGGCTTCTCTATTAAAATCAATACATTAATAGCAGGGGTGCAATTTGGTGTTGCTATTTCACAATTCTTGAAAGTTTCAAGTTTTCCAACTCAGCGGAATCAGACAGCACTTTGCAAGTTTGCAAGAAAACAAAAACCAACATTCGCATCTGAGATCGTAAATAACCTCTGTGAGTCTGATTAGCATTCCTAGGCCATAGTTTAAGGCGGTCCTGCCCGGTAATAAATACCGGAACAACCGGAGCCCCGGTAAAATTTACCGGCGATGCAATTGCTATGTGCAAGTCTAGTTCGAAGCCGTTTCACTGTACGAGTAGAATGATTCTCGCGTTTGTGTAAAGAAAGTGTTGCGTCTGAAACTGATCAGTTTCAACCAACTGTAAGTTCTTCAAATAAAGAATACGTAACTTAATGTATCATACATACTGTATTCAGCGTATCTTGTGCAAAATTAAGCCACGACCACTCCGGTGCGCTAAAATTTGAGCAAGTATAGATTCGCATTTATAACATTACTATTTGTGTTCTGTGACTTTCTCTCCTTGATTAAGCTAACTCAATTGCCCATGTGAATCGTCAATTTCCCCATATTAACAGATTTAATGTCAATCCACGTTATAGTCTGTATTCCTGCCAAAAAGGAAATCAAGTACCTAGCTGTTTTAACGTGGACAGTAACAAAAATTTAAATTTTTCCTTTTTAATATTTTTGTGTTCTTTGGTAAAGATAAGATCATAAACTCTCTGAAAATGTACTGCACATTAACACCACTTCGCCATATCCCACACACTAATCTAACTTTCGATGTTTGTCTCAGTAACTCGAGAACTCAGGTAGTTTCAGTCTGAGAACTCGACTAAGGTGACTTATATGTTCTCTAGTAACTTGCATGCACTGAACCTCGCATGCTAGATTTGAGTTAAGATGAAACTTTCTACTGCAAACAGTATTTCAATCAACAGATTGGATCAGCTGATTATGTTTATTAATTTCACGTCCATAATTATAAGTTAATTAAGCACAGTGCAGAGTTACTGTTCGCGAGATTATTTTACTGAAAAAATAGCGTATTTTTTAGACTTGCAACTCTAGCTAGATAGAATTAAAGTAACAAACAAGTAATGAAACCATAGTTGCTACAGTTCCATTGTTATTTTATTTATTTATTTAGAGCCGGTGGTGTCCCACTGCAGGACAAAGGTCTCCCCTTCTGTCCTTCCACATATCCCGTTTGGGCTAGTGCTTACTTGCCATTGACGAGCGTGTTCATTCAGCTCGTCCCGTCATCTCCTTCAAGGTCGATCACGACGTCTTCTGGTGGAGTTTAGAGCTCACGACCAACCCAACAAAATAATAATAAATGTATATTGTAAGGTACTACAGAAATAGTTAACATAATTTAGCATGCTACATACATGGTCTATGTAGCATGCTAAACTGAACAACTTTTCCCAAGAAACTTTGGTCGAAATACGAAAAACCAAATTTAACCTGAGCTGATGCAATTTCTATGGGAGGTCAAAAATTGATTTTCGTATTTAGACCTATGTTCCTTGGAGAAAGTTGTTCAGTTTCATGATCAAAGTAACATATTGAAATTATGTCCACTATTTCACTTCTTAGTTTGTGTTCAAAGTACAAAGAACCTATATACCTACCTAGGGATTCACATAATAAACTTTGACGATCCGAATTTCTTCTGCAAATTTACTATCTCACCAAAATACAGCCCTGTATCTAAAAGCTTATTCTAAAAACTTTGTTCAAAGGACAATAACTCTATGTATCGCTTCCGTAGAAGTTGTAGTCGACTGATTATTCAGTTTCCACTTTACGACCACCGCCGGGACGTCTCCATATAAAATTGTCCGTAGCTCTCGGCACGGGTTTTATAGCCAGGCTCTGCTGGGAACAACCTATGGAACAACTTCGGAATTTGTTAGGCGCGCGCTGTAGTGAAATATTGGAGTTTCCACGACGAAATCTGATACTAAATGTGTCTGGGATAAAGTACCTAGTAATTTTGTGGTTGTTTAGTTTAAAGGTTTATTTACTTGTTTTTAATGTTGAGTAAGTTTTAAGGCAAATAATAAATTTATTATTCAATAATAATCTTTCTAAATTATGGGTTTTAAGCACAGAACTATGTTTTAAGGGTTCTTGTTTTGTTGCAGAAACATTCTTAATAATGAGATTGAATTTCTGTAGAATTAGGCAATGTTATACATCGTGTAGGTCTGTCTTTGTATTTGCGTTTGTGAGTACGCGTACTCGTACAGTCAAGAGCACATCAAGCAGTCACATTGGACTTTGTACAGTCCTTATTTCAATGGACTTACGGGCTAGAGTCGTGCTGCGATTGTCAAGCTTGACCTATCGTTGACTGTACCTATTTGTTGGCACCGATGCTTTTTAGTTGCAACTGCACCCAGTTACAACTCTCCCCCTCCAAACTGCAACCAGTCGCAACTCCCTCCCGTTTTAGGAAATAGCTACCAAATCTTCTTTATGTATTATGAGTCTGATAGTTATTTTTTCCTTCATAAAAAGTTTCTCGTATCACAGAAGGACTAAATGTAAATGACCATCCCGAGGTGCGTCACACAATTCGCCATCTGAAGGATGCGCGTCGGACGTGTCGCTTCGGTCGCTAGCGTCTGGAATAATGATCAATGTGCATAACCTCAGCTGTGCTCATTGTTTTATTTATTTATTGTGTATCGAAATAAGTTCCAAATCAAATTACGTTTATACGTTAACAGGAGTTTTAATTAGATTTATGACTTGAGAAATTTTTTTTTTTCACTTTTTGTATAGAATACGAATATAAATCCGGCATCAGTTCTTCCACAATTTATCCTCAGCCGTACCTAAGTTGTGCAGTATCCGATAAGTTATGTTAACCTAATTATCGTTAATTGTGGTAAATAAATAAAATTATTATTTAGATATAGATAGATTTTCAGATGCGCAAAGCAACGGCAAGAAACCATTTCAGCAAGAACTACTTAAAGAGTCGGCTTCTTATCTTACTGCTTACTATCAAAACCCAGAAAAGACAAATAGTCTTTATTACCTAATTCTCAAAATCTACTGTTGCAATAGGCGTAAACATGTGTAAAGACATGGTCTACAATTTCAGACAAGATTCCGATTTCGTATTTATACACTCGGCATAAAAAAATCGCTCTTTTGATTTTTCCGCCTTACATTTTCATACAATTATGGGGTTAAAGAAAGCGTTGTTTTTCTGAAAACGAATAAAAACACGTAAGTTAATAGTGAAATCGTTACAAAATATCTCAAAGATTACACACCTCAAGAAAAACCGCACATCACCTTAAAAATTTGATTTCGAGAAATGTAAGGAAAATCAGCCTGAATATCGCATGTTTTTCTAAGTGACGTACTTTCCTTCCTTCCTATACTATAGTAGATATAGTGTGATCTGGGATACAATTTTATTGTAGTCAGGGACCTTGTGTAACGTACTCACTAATCAGTTCCGTGTCTTGAATCGCGATTTTTTTATGCCAAGTGAATTTCGGCATGATTTAATTACCTAGCTACGAGTATGCACAGTGCACCAATTTTTAACATAATTCTTCACCTTGTAATTGTATGTCATAAAGTGTTTCCAAAGTAGATCCAACCTTAGTTACTGTTCTATTTTGCGTAGACTCATATCTTAAACAACACAGCTCAACTCCATTGTTAATTTAGGTGGTGGTGCTTTGTCAACTCGCCCTGACGCACTCGATATTTCACACACGGGACGGTAGTTATTTAAGGGATCAGAGGTACCCTGCCTGATTTATTCAAGGAACGGGTCGCTCGTCGAAGGAGCCCAGTTTCCTTGAGTAGCATTTGCTTTGTATGATAACGACGGATTTAATGTTCGCTTAATGGAGTGCGTGTCTTTAGACACCGGTTGTTTCAGTAGCGTTATAGTCATTTGTAAGAGGTTTGAGATTTTCAAAGTGATGAAAATCTTCTTTAGATCTGAATAATGCCAGAAGTATTCGACAATGGAATGGCATTCTTTTTAAATTAAAAAAGTAAAAATAATAATCTGGTAGGTGACAAAATGATGATGAGACGACAAAGATAGATGGATACGAATGAATGTTATACATACTGAAGTTAATATCTAAATTATTTATAACCAAAAACTTTATGCAACCTTAAAGTTAAACAAATGACGATCTAATAAAACACTGCGATGAAACGGATGGTCGGGTTTAAAGATACTCAATATCCTTGTTATTATGATAACAGTATGTCGGGTACTCACCACCTTGCGAATCTCGCGATATTTCGGCTCTGCAAGCACCATGATCACAGGCCAGGTGAACTGGAGTCTGCGGGCATATCGTCGTAAGGACCGGACATACTGTTATCGTACATAATTGTGTTAGAGACCGCCAAACTATCTAACAGTATCAGTATCCTGATTTAAACTAGGATTCAAGAAATACACTTGCTTGTCGAAATACACCCGCAAATGTGTTGGAATTTCATGTAATATTTTCTTTCTTCCTAAAAACTTTAGTAGCAAATCTAAAACTAAAACATAAATAATCTAAACATAATGACATCATAAAGATATTGTTCATAAGAATCTAAAACTACCTAGATGGGATTAATCATAACGTCCCATGAAACGTCCACTGTAGGACGGGAAGGTCCCTCTAGAACTCCAGCAAAAATGCGTGCTACTTATTAGAGGGGATCCACCATATTTCCCACGCTGGTAAGCGTTGCGACTGGCGACCGCTGTTGTTGGTGACCGCAGATGTAAGATGGTACGATACACAGAAAGATGCTGCTGCCCATCTTCCGGTTCATAAGCCCTTAGTCGCCTGTTACGGAACACACGAGAGATAGTTGCGGTGCTATTCTTTGTCGGTACCACAAGGATGTCGAAGAAGCTGTGTCAGGTGCAGCTTCTCCTTGGCGCTGACACTCAGCAAAGCTCTTATTGTAGCCAGTTTAGGAGTTAAAAGGGGTTAACTCTGAAAATAACTCATAAATAACCTAAACATGATTACATCATGAAGATATTGTTCATACCTTTCAAAAGAGCGATGACCTCAAGGTTTAGACCAAAGGAATGCAGGAAACAATAATCAGTGAGTCAATAAACTCGTAAACTGATGCAAGTTTACAAATACAACGTGAATGGATTAATAAAGGAACTTCCTCGATATAGCTTCCTCTGTCGTAATTGAACGTAGCTTGAAGAGATATGGACTAAGTGTCGTTATGATATTATTAGTTTTATGAGAAATATTTTGACCATAAATCTATCATCATCAAGACAAATAATAATAACGTTAACTCGACGAATCTGTACAGTACATTGAAAAAAAAGCCGGCCAAGTGTGAGTTGGAATCGCGCACCGAGGGTTCCGAACTACTAAGGTAAAAATACCGTCTTAGTTATGGACGCGCAATCACGCAGAAGTGTATTAAAAACGCGCGAGTCCGACACGCACTTGCCCAGTTTTTATTATTTGTTGTTATTCTATAGCTTATGCATTTAAACATACCAATTTTCACGCTTTTAAGTGTTCCCGTTTTTACGATAAAGCCTTCTCCAAATTATCATGTCAGTTTTTGGAGCTCCTTATTTTTGAATTGACTGATAAATTTTGTGTGGCCAAATTAGGTAAAACATGTTTGTCAACAAAGAAAGAAGTATATGCCTACGAATGCCTTAAGCCACGATCACACCTAACGGAATTCAAAGACAAATTCGGCATAGATTGCTGGGAGGCTTGGTTATGATTGCAATATCCTTACTTCAACGAGCAATGTAAGCCGAATTAGTTTCTAAATTAGGAAAGGTGTGATAGTGGCTTTAGTAAAAACACTAAGTCGACACAGTTTCTAAAAGCCCTGTCAGCAAGATAATCTACAAGCAAAATAGATGTGAAAAATTACCTACAACAGAAACACTAGAAGACTTAATGCCTCGGCCATCATAATCCCATTTATGTGAGGAAATAACGATCGAGATTGTCAGCAAGGTTAATTGCTTGGAAGTGTGTCGGTATACGAGCAGTATACTGTTATAATGTGCTCAGTATAAGCAAAAATATGTGCATACACGTCAGAGAGACGTCTGTTTTAAATCTCTGAATAGGTTGCTCTCTAAAGAAGTCAACTTAAATAGCTCTCGGTCTCTTTGCTACCTACGATTTCACAGCTAAACTGCTGAACCGATTATGATAAAACTTATGTGTAGGCACTATAAAGAGGGGTTTAGGTAGAAGGGTATGGAAATCGTTTTAACACCATGAAAGGATACATGCAATTGTTTCTTCATGCGAAAAAAGTAGTGGGCAACAATTTTTCAAGCAATTGCTTATACATATTTTAATTTCAGGCCATTATTTACGTTACAAATCTATAAACAAAACGTTAGTAAGTTTTTTATGTTTCTAAAATCTTATCGTATAACTAAAGCAAATCTACATAAAGATAGATTCTAAACATAACTAATCACAAAAGGAAACATCCAATCAGACCAATAAGCTAAACCAAACAGTATACAGCAACACCTATGAGAAGTAGGAAGCAAGCCAGAAATATCTAATCAATAATCGGGTCTGAGTTACCAATGTTACCATACCATCATACAGTGTTATGAGAAAATATTAAGGAAAGAGATTGAATGAATGAAAATAAACTAATTAAAGAGATCTACAAGGCGAGAGTGAATGGTAATGTTGGAAAGGAAGTATAAGCTAGACGATTGGTCCAAGGACGTTGCGCTAAAGTTCCCTAAACCGACGATCGTGCATGAAATTGTTGATGAGAGAAAATGTGAGAGAAGTATGTCAAGATCGTGACAGGTGGAAGGATGTGGTCTCCTCCTACCCTAATGAGAGACAGAAGTAATCAACATAATGTGGTGAAACTAGATATAAATTCTGTTTAGTCTGCTTTACCAAAACTTTGATGAAGTTAGAGATTATTATGAATTCGTGGTGTCGTATCAGATGTCCCAACATCTTCCCTTGTCTACTTGTAATAGTATTTAATAGACTTCTTACTTCAATAACTATCTTCAACACCTCCTCATTCGTTTTTTTCTATGTCCAGCTGATTTTCTCCATCCCCCTCCAATACCACATTTCAAATGCCTCTAACCTTTCCCTGTCTCTTTGCGTTTGGGTCCACGTTTCACAGCCATAGAGCGCAATGCTCCATATGAAGACTTAATCATTTCCGAGCTAATTTTGAAATGTTCGCTTTGAACAGATGTTTTCTACTATTAAAGGCTGTCTTTACCATTGCTATTCTAGAAATAACCTCGACTGTACTTCTAGAATCGTTTGTGATCAAGCTGCTTAAATATCTAAAGTTCTTGACTTCATCTAGCGGACTATCCTTTAATATTATTGGTGTATTTAATGCAATAGGCTTTTTCCTGGACGTCAAAGTCTTTGTTTTCTTAGAGTTGATTGTTAAGCGAAAGTCCTAAAATGTTCTATCCATTTCTTCCACGACATCCAGTATATGTTTGGTAAAGGTTGAGAGAAGAAGAGGTAGAGGAAAGCCCAGACATTGCTACGTGGATGAGATCAAGGAAAAAGGCGAATGTCGTGTGGTATCAGAATGTCAAGGAAGTTGCAGAAGATAGGGAGGCATGGAAGTTATTCCACTTACAAGACCAATAGCTCTTAAATAGTAAGAGAAAGACGAAGATGTTTTTGTATGGCATATAACAAAAAATTAAAACGAGGTACACCAGGCTGGTCAACTTGCGACTAGTTTAAGCAGAATAATCATCATCATTTGTCTGACCTTTTACTAATTTATGTAAGGTGGGCGCAATATGTATTGATTCGCTTTCATTTCACCCGTTTTGTCAACCCTCATTTCAGCTAAGTAATTTATTTCTCATGATATGTGTGGTGTAGATGGTTGTTATTATTATGTTGCTGTAATACTTGCACATGCGCATTTACTTGCAGGCGGGCGGGTGG
Organism: Athrips mouffetella; assembly: GCA_947532105.1. NCBI lineage: Eukaryota > Metazoa > Arthropoda > Insecta > Lepidoptera > Gelechiidae > Athrips > Athrips mouffetella. Next base: position 18,819,152 of record OX383965.1, on the reverse strand, counting down.
TGCATAGTGATTAAATAGCATTTATCGTTTTTGTGGAGGTTGCTACTTATTTATCATTTTTTGTAAAAATGGACTTCCGCTAGGTACCTTGTTTCTAACTAAATAAATATCATCTTTTACTTATTCTCACACTTTGGTCTTCCTCGTGCTATAAATACACCTGCATGGCTTAGCAGACTATATAGCATTATGTTTCTGTAGTAATTTTACCAATCTCGTCATGGCAACACTGAGTGGGAATCCAGGCAGAAATATCCGATCAATATTGACTGACCCGGCCTCTGTTGACTATTGACTGTGATCATTTGCCTACAGACTATTTGTACAGTTGATCGAGCGTGGCCTATACTTACGTATTATATAACAGATGATTTGGAGACGTGTTTACGTTATTAGATTTAATTGACAAAAGCGAAGCACACTGATAGCACTGCTAATTTCATCATCGATTTGAAGTAAATAAAACTAATATTCCAGTAAGAGCGAGCACTACAAATTTTGTTCAAGTTGCCTGCAAAATAAACTAGTTTTGAGTGAAGAAAACATTGAACTAAGAGATGAAAACATATAGGTATAGCATTTAATTTTCATAACGAATGAAACTATTTTAATTACGAAGGAGTTCTTATGAGTCTGCCCTTACCTTTTGGAGCCTATTGACCTACATTCAAAGTTATAAAAAAAAACAATCCTTTTTGTCAATTCCTCACAGCTGAGATTCATGATAAGAGTACCTAAGTTCTGAATCTATCATCCGATATTTCGGTAACCAAGGATTTATTTATATCGTATCGCACGGACTTTGTAAAAAATATTGGAGAAAGTTATTCAGTGAAAAAGATTAGTTTTAAAGAATGTACAATTCGCACGTTATACGAGTATGCTCACAAGTTATAAACGTCATTTGGCGTAAATAGTGCGATCATAAAACGTGCAAACGCGTAAACTGTTTACTATGTAGCTGTTAGTACGGTCGATTGCAAGTCAGTGGAAGCATTTGCAACTCTATTACTATGCCATAAAGTTCAAAGTGTTTCTAATGTCGTGCTGTTGGGTGTACAAAGAACGGTAGCTCGCGAACTAAAGGAGTACATACATACATTGCCATTAAAACAGGTAGCGAGTTTGTTGGTAGAAGAATTGTTCGTGTACAAGTAAAGTGCTCAATGTCTACGCGCTTCGGGGTTGGACACTAGCCAGTGTAAAATTTCACAGAATAATAAGGGTCATTAAGTAGCGAATAATACCTAAACAACAAAAAGTTTGAAATTAAGGAAGGGTTTCTAGTCCCCATAATGTGAGTTGTAAAAACTTATTTGTTTAGCTTTATCGTAATAAAAACGGTGCTTACGATGTTTGCGCAACGAAAACAAATTCAATTAATTTAGCGATCAACTTACCAACTGACGTTATACAGCGTGTAACGGAATGGCGTGATAATACTGAAGGGTGTGAATCTGCCCATGAAACTGAACAACTTTTCCCAAGGAACATAGGTCGAAATACGAAAAACCAAATTTGACCTTCCATACAAAATGCGCTATCAGCTGTTGCAGTTTCTATAGGTCAAAATTGATTATCTCATTCATTCATGGGCGCCGTATTACACGCTGTTCTGGGAAAATTTCTTCTTTTCGTTTCTTTGTTCAGCTTCAAGAGACTCTTAGTTTTTGACTGCATTCATAAACTTTGCTGAGACATAAAGCTATTGAGAGCACAAATAAGCGTTTTTTAGGCCCAATTTTTCTCTTCGTTCCCCGGGAACAACCTAAGCCGTGTGGTGCAAACCCGCGAAGCGCCCTTTTGTACAGATTATGTAACAGTTACCAGCCTTGTGCATTTTTTTTAAATAATAATAAAAAAAGCTTTTATTATTCTCTCACATAGATAATTAAATAGTACAGTATGGATTAGTAAGAACACACTAGTAAAGTTCACCTATGTGAGAGACTGGTGCCCATACAAGGAGACCTGTATGACAGACACCAGAAAAAATCGTGCGTGCGTCTACCGAAATGTATGATCGAAGGCTAAAACCGTTTTAATTTACAGAAGATTTATTTCGTGTCGACCTAAAACACAGACTTTCATCATTATTACCTACCCTGATAAGATCTGGGAAATAGACCGAGGCGAGGCGGATCGTCTGTCTAACTGACGGCATTCGGTGTAATGCCGGTTATTTAGCTTGACGAGGTCTTTAACTACAGACTTCTCCGATTGCGTATCTTTTGCCTAAATACACTTACTGAGATCTTGCAAGATTTATAGGAAGATTGAGAATAACTTTTTTGTATTCCACACAAAAATAATTTAATGACTAAATGACTTTTGCATACCAAATATTAAATACATTATGTTTTTGATTATTATTTTCCTCGTATCTTTTTATGGATAAAGGGCTATACCACGATCACTATTGTCCTTATTTTATTTGACATCTTCACTAATATTATGAATACGAGTTAGTTAAGTTAGGATGTAAAGGGTAATCTCCGAAACTACTCTCCTAACGTGGGAAAGTCCCGCGGGAATAAAGTTTTATCTCATTCCCTCAGGAAAAATATGCAATACTAAAGAATTCGTGGGCAAAAAAGACTCTAGAACCGATAGATAGGAGATGATTTAATTTTCGACCAATAGGCAATTTTCTATGACCTTTGTCAACATTTTTTTTAAAATGTCGATAAGTGGCACGCTCATCACTGTTGGTAATTTTTTTTTTATGGCTTTGTTAAATAAATGAAATATTTTTAGAGGAAAATATATTACATAAATTTGACAGTAGCAATCATACGGACTTCCATTTTCATACTGAATGACCGTTCAGTATCAGTGTTTCCATTTTGCATTTTCCTAAAGTTGATCAGAAGCACCCAGTTGAATTTTTAAAAAGTGCTGGAAAACAACCTGTTAAAAGCTGATGACGTAGGCGAGTCACGTGAGCTAGCCGTCACAGAAAGGGAATACCAGTCGTAGCATATTATTATACCATGCGTTGGTTTGAGTATTATGGGTATTCCGCTGTGCCTAGAGGTTTCACCCCAAAATGAAACAAAACACACCTGAATTATGCTGGTATTTCAGTAACATTTCGGGTAACATGATAGAAATTAATTACGCATACAAAGAGGGAGTTTGTCGCGATATTGTAACCAGTGAAAATGTCACTCTGGGAGGGTTGACAAGTGAGGTAATAGTATATGTGGTGCCCTTAGGGGCGTGATGGATGGTCCCCGTAAATTGCCCTTTTGTAGGTAACGTGTACGAGAAAGGGTAATAGTGTGGCTTTATGATCATTGTTGTACTGCTTTAAACCGTTGACTAAAGCCGACTGTGTTTTCGTGTTCGTTACATCGATTCTCTTTTATCTATTATTCTAGGTTGTGCGTTTGAGATGAAGTCATTAGCACGTCATTCCGGTTCGCTATATACCTTGACGGCCCACTGACGTTTGTTTATTATTATGCTAGCTAGCTGTTTCCCTTTTCATACCAGATCATACCTTATCTCGGACAGCACTGAGAGTCGCGCACTGAATTGTCGGTCTATTACAGTTAGTCCTAGAATGGCCTTGTCCATAGAGTCCTTTGCTGTTATTGTCTGACTTGTGAACAAATAAAGTAAAAGGTCTTTACCTATGAAATTGCCGTTTTGTATAGCGAATTTTAGGTAAACTCAATTTTCAGTACTAACATTTTTTCATTTTTCTTAGGAATTATAAATCCAATTTTAAAATTTTTTTTAAGCATTATTGGGAAGACATTAAGCTAACATACGCTTAAATTTAAATTTCGAAAAATATTATCTGTAAAAAAATATAACAAATCTAATGATGAAATCGGACGACATTTACGACGAACAATTTTCGAACCCTTAATTTTATACATCTAACTAAAAATAAAAACTTTATTTTATGCGTAAATTGATAACCTTGAAGTCAACTTTCAAATATAAGACAAATGAAAAAAACAGCATTAGAATCATAGGAATTATGACCTTATTAATCTGTAAGAAAATTTCGGCAATTTCATAGGTAAAGACCTATTATTAGCAAGCCACCAACAGATTATATGAAGCATTATGTTTCAGAGTATCTTGCAACTCACCTTAAAAATAATCAGGCGATTTCAATTCATAACCAAAGTTGAGAGATTTTACTAAGCTTCTCCCTTAGGTAAGCAAATACTGTTAGGTAATCCAAGTTAATCAGGTTAAGCGAAAAGTAAAAATAAGATAGATTTCTTAAAGAAAAGAAATTCAATTAATCGAAAGTGGTATCTCAAGTGTTTAAAAAGTATTAGAATAAAGCTGAAACAATTATTTTGAAACGCTTAAACAAATAATAGAACATTAAAATGATTAGGAATTCCTTAAACTGAAAAAGATTTTTAAATTGCTTATAGGCATTTTACTCCTTTACTTCTGACACAAAGTAATCCATTTAACTTAATTTTGCGTATAATATTGTTGGGTTTCCTATTGTACAAACAGAAATAAAACTTTAAATGAATTTATACAAGGTTTGAAACTTTCACCTCAAGATATTATGAGAGCAATACAAGAAAACGTGAAAAAGCACATTTTGTGTTTTTGTTTTTGAGCGGAGCGAGAAAAGCATTGTATTCGCGAACAAAAAAAGTATTTTTAATTTTCTTAAAAATGTGTTCCTTATCAATTATTACATCATTAAAAGCAGGTCTTCTAAAAATGTCCGTCCGTCGGTTGGTCGGTCGGTCTGTCCGTCATGCTTTGGCAGCTAAATGAATAGTCCGATTGACACCATATTTTAAATTTAAGAGATTTATGCAAATCCATCGAAAGATTCTGAGTAGTTTCTTGCTGGCTCTTATTTTGAGACAGTCCTACAACGAAAGTCCAGCAGTCCTACAACGAAAATGTAATTTACGTAAAAAAGGCTCAAACAATCTTGATAAAACTTTGTATGGCCTACAATCTCCATGCAAGATATCTTGCAGCTATGTCCATTGGTCTGTGGAAATTAATATAAGGGTGTTCCATTGCTACTAAAATGTAAAACTCAAAATCGGATTTATTGAGCTTATTTTAATGTTTTGTAATTTTGATTCTGAATTGGTTATCTACCTGATTGAGTATTGGATTGTTATCTTTCTTATTTTATGATTTAGGTTTTAAGAGCTTTTCAGAGCCTTTCAAAATAATTAAAGTCACAAAAACCATTAAAATCACTCGGTGATATTTAAAATTGGATTCCTGTCTGCTTTACCATTAGATTAGACTAATCATATTACGACTCTAGGACCACGAATCAGGATTGAACCACTTGACTGTGTTTACATGAGGAGTTTATGTTAATAATAATTATTATTAGGTACTTACTAATAATAATCCAACGACGCGAGCTATGTGGCTAATATTGCTTAGTTTCGGTTCGCGGTCGGCAGGAATCCTACCCGTACTTAGGATTATTAATGGAATATCTCGCATCGCGCTAATAGCGTTCGCTGCCATACCTGCAGAAATTGACGGATAGTTGTCATACAAAATATATTAATTAAAAAAGAGATTACATGTATTTTTTCCACATACAACTAGAGGGCTCACGAGAAGGAACATAGCAGTAGGCCATTGGCCAGTTTTTTTTTTTGTAGCCATCTTTTCCCAAAGTTGGGATCATTTATCGCTGTTTTTTAATACTTTCCTGTCTTTTGATTTTCATGTACCTACTTAGCAAACTTGACGAATCTCGTCACAGTGTTATCGGCTTATTGGGGTACCTTAACTGTAGGTGATATTATTCAGCAAGCGACTCTCTACTATAAAAGTTGCAGGCGGGGAACGGTGGGGCATATTAACGAGTTTCCTTTTTGGAGAACTGCCCAACTAGGGTCGCTTGTAAGCCCCTGAACTGCATGAGTATAAAATGGAATTTTACTAGCCGATAATACTTGTTTTATATCTTCTCTCAGTTTTGACTTTCCTTTTTTAAGTTTTTATACATACTGCAATCATGGTGATCCTGTGTTCAATAAAGTAACTCAGTTTTAAGTGCGAATTTTGTCAATTCTGGCTAATGTCTGATTGTTTATTAACCCGATATTTTCAAATATAATTTTGATGATTTTTCACTCACTGTCTTGTAAGACATCAAACGCATTGAACGGAAACACAGCAATATTAGCGCTGCTGCTTTACGGCAGTAAAAGTCAATACGTGGTACTCTCCCAAACCCAAACGAGCGTAAATCTAAATCGCTAAAAACCTCTCGTATGGTTCAAACCTAATACTTGTTCCATAGTGTTCCTAGTATTGGAAGTAAAGGCGTGCCTCTAGTTGGAGCAAAGTTAAGGGTTGGCCGTCACCGCTTCAGTTTCAGGTCGATCTCGTAAATTATTCATTCCCACTTTATAATTAGCGGGCCAAGCACTGCTACGCTCAATACATAATAATCAACCGGTTTGTTGGTCTTTGACGAACTTATTTTATTGGTATTTGGGGAATAGATTTATATTTTTTATTAGATAGAATTATTTCAAACGAAAAGTGTTAAATACCAACATATAGAGGGTGGAATTCAAGGTACGTGCAAACAAATAAAATTAAATCTGAAGCTCTAATGCTTATAAACCCCCTCTAGAGGGCGCCACTCCTTTTCCCAAGGAACATAGGTCGAAAAAAGAAAAAAAATCTACTACCCATGCAAACTGCATCAGCTAACAGCACATTTTGTATGGAAGGTCGATTTTTACTTTCGAGCGGAGCGAGAAAGGTATTGTATTCGTGAAAAAAAAAAGTTTTTCTAATTTTCTCAAAAATGAGTTCTATATCACTTATACATCATAAAAAACAAGTCTCCCAAAAATGTCCGTCCGTCGGTCGGTCGGTCGGTCCGTCGGTCGGTCGGTCTGTCCGTCACGCTTTGGCCTAGCGGCTAAACGAATGGTCCGATTGACACCATATTTGGAATTTAGGAGTTTTATGCAAATCGTAGAAGTAAAGGGTTGGAGCAATGTATGCTTGTGAAACGTGGACATTAACTAAGAGAGACAAAGAAAGATTAGAGGCATTCGAAATGTGGTGTTGGAGGCGAATGGAGAAAATAAGCTGGACAGAGAAAAGGACGAATAAGGAAGTATTGGATGGAATAAATCAAAATAGAGAAATTATAAATGTAATAGAAAACCGAAGAGGAAAAATGTTTGGTCACATCATCAGGCACGACACATTTATAAAAACTATTGTGGAAGGAAAGGTGGAAGGAAGAAGAGGCCGCGGCCGGCCTAGAATAGAGTACTGCCAAAGGATGAAAGAGAGGGCGGGGGTAAATACTTACGGAGAACTGAAAAACCTAATACAAGACAGAGACAGATGGAGAAAGCTACACCGACAAGAGCATGGCTCTTAAATAATGAATGAAAAATGTCCGAAGAAGAAGGGTTCTAAGTGGTTTCTGGCTGGCTCTCATTTTGAGGGTAGCTGTCATACAACGAAAATGATAAATTGTAATTTTCTCAAAAACGGCTCATAGAATCTTGATGAAACTTAGCATGACCAAGCATCTCCATGTAAGATATCTTGCGCCAGTATCTAATGATCTGTGTAATTTCATATAAGGGGTGTTCCTGTACCACCAAATCGTAAATATGTGATTTACCCAAAATTGGTTCCATTGAGGTTATTTTAATGTTCTATAATTTGGATTCTGAATTGGTTATCTACCCGACTGGATATTCTATTTGAACTTATTTTTGCAAAATCCAGTATACAGGGTGTACCAAAAATTTAAAGGGCTTGCTCAGTAGACTAAAATGAAAAAAATTTCCTAAGAAATATGTGTTGTGAAATTCTATGCAAGTATCTTACGCTAGTATCCATTGATCTGTGAAAATTCATATAAAGGGTGTTCCAGTTCTGCTAAAATTGAAACATGCGATTTCCTCGAAATCGTTTAGGGTTAGTATGTTTTAATATTTGACAATTTGAATTCTGAATTGATCTGTGTTGGTATATTTCATGAAAATTTTTTTTGGAAAAACTTATATTCAAGTTTGTATTTCCATACTTTATGTATAGCATTACAAATTTAAGTTTACAATTGATACTTTTTACTTGCCTATCGCGAGAAAGTAAGTGCAGTGCTGCTGTAACATTTATTTAAATCGTATTTCGACCTATGTTCTATGGGAAAAGTTGTTCAGTTTCATAGGCAGAACCACCTCTTAATATATCCGGAGTGATAAAAACTACGCTGTTTAGAATTGATTCGAATTAATATTTAATTTTTCGGCATCATTTTTGGATTTCTAAATAAAAATTTAAATTACTTTAAAAACTTATGTCATAACTTAATATTATAAATGTCACGTCAACGCCAATCATATTCTACAATATTTTTTGGTTAGATTTACGAACTCTTATTTGCACAATATTGCACGAATCCAAATATTTATAGATTTACTTGATTTTAATGATTTTATTTTAACACTTCCTGTGTTCGGATTTTTTTCTTTATCTGCTTTTAAAGCAAGCAATTTGCCTCGAATGTGATTACTCAACCAAGACATTATAATAAATACCTAATTGTGCAGTTTTTAGAGGTACCTACATACAAGAATAGTTAAAATTAAACCATCAAATACCAAACAGTTGTGATGAATTATTTAGTAGAGCCCAATGGTAGAGCCATTCTGATTCGATCGATTGACCTAATATTACACAGTGGAAGAAGGACAGAGCATGATTTAGAATTTTAAATTTAGAAATTGAAAGCCTCAGTTTCGAACAAAGAAACCACACAGTTCACCTATTTCCATTCGGTCAACTTCAGCTTGGACTTCGTCTTGAATATATTTGAAAAAATAAATTACCGCTATTCTTGTGAAAATGTATTTTTTTGTTGCTGTGTGTGTTGTATGACAGGCCGTAACAACTATACATAACCTTCCATCATTTTTCTACGTTCTTCATTCGCCTGAATTTTATGTTAATCTGCTAATTTAAGTCAAGTTTATCTTCCGACAAAATTTTATACAAAATATCGTTTAGCCGTTTAAGCGCGTAATAATAACAAACAATCAAACATACAAACTTTCACCATTGTAATTTTAGCGCGATAAGTGTCAGGAAACTAATAGTTGGATACAATGTTTTCTCATTGTGGCCCTAAAGCCTAACTTTCTACTGTAAGTACGTTCTCGTTGCTCAACCGTCGGCGCCGTAACTTCATCACTCCTTCTCGTTACCTTTTGTTCTCATTGAGCAACCCGCCCACAGCTAAACACGTCAATTTAACGCCATTCGTCTTTACCTACAGTCAGCTCGAATATTACTAAAATTATTAGTTTAAAAGCTGACGGCCAGTTGCTAAAAGCGTCTTTAAAGGTATAAATCCTTTAAAACTGTTTCTGTCTCTTTCTTTGTCAAAAAACTCGGACTCGCGCCCTAAGGGTTCTGTACTTATCTACCATATAATATACTAAAACTTTTTGCTCTTTGATTTTAAAAACTCCGCGACCATCCAACTTGACCCCTCTTTTATAGAAAAGTTCTTGAAACGGGAGCTCACCTTAATTGGTTACTATAAGTTGTGAGAAAAATTGTTATATTTAGTGATTTTAGACTTTTCCCTTTATTTGTACTGTGAGACCTAGCTTCTTGCCAAATTTCATAATTTTAGGTCACTGGAAGTACCCTGTAGGTTTTGCTATTTTGCATAAATGTATGGAGATGAGGACATAAAAAGCAATATCTTTTGATTGCGTCATTTTAAAAAAATTGAAATTTTCAGATTCTGTGTGGTTTATGAACCTTAATACTCGTATCCGTTAATTTCAACCTGATACCTCTTCTCGTTCGTGAGAAAAAGGGTCTTGACAGACAGACAGACAGACGGACAACAAAGTGATCCTATAAGGGTTCCGTTTTTTTATTTTGAGGTACGGAACCCTAAAAACAGAAAGAGTCACTTATAGATTTAAACTTTAAGCGCTAAGTTGTTTTGTTTTCGGGCCAAAAGATCCTTTAACGTACGTATGAAAGATTAACCAAAAGATGTCTTCTTTTCGACAGGCGGACTGTTTTTAGGGTTCCGTACCACAAAAGAAAAAAACGGAACCCTTATAGGATCACTTTGTTGTCCGTCTGTCTGTCTGTCTGTCAAGACCCTTTATCTCACGAACGGGTAAAGGTATCAGGTTGAAATTAATAAATTAATACCACATATTAAGATCCATGAACCACACAAGATCTGAAAATTTCAATTTTTTACAACGACGCAATCAAAAGATATGGCATTTTATGTCCTCATCTCCATACATTTATTCGAAAATGCAAAACCTACAGGGTACTTCCCGTTGACCTAAAATTATGAAATTTGGCAAGAAGCTAGGTCTCACAGTACAAATAATGGGAAAAGTCTGAAATCATTAAATATTACAACGTTTCTCACAACTAATGATAACCAATTGTGGTGAGCTCCCGTTTCAAGAACATTCATATAAGAGAGGGGTCAAGTTGGATGGTCGCTGAGGCGATTTTTGTTTTAGTTCTATTTAAAAACGGGAACACTTACAAACTTGAAAATTGGTATGTTTATATATTGGTTTTTGTTTTTGCTATAAAATAATAATAAAATTTGGTCAAGCGCGTGTCAGACTCAAAAAATCTAGCACATTAACTTACTGAAATTTCAACTAATACAATTATGTTTATGTGGTGGTACGGAACCCTCAGTGCGCGAGTCCGACTCGCACTTGGCCGGTTTTTTTTTAGGACCGCCCAAGTATTCTGTTCTTGTTGTAAAATAGTGTGTAGATTTTTCCGTAGTGAGTAGATTTTTCCGTAGACTCAAATAACTTTACATGAGCTTTAATGACTATTTATGTTCTATTGTTCTTCTAATAATTAAATTATACTTTTAAATTACATCCAAATATTTTTACGTGTATTTTGTCTAAGTATAGTTTGCCATAATGAAATGCGTATTGGTACAGTCAAGAGCACATCAAGCTTGACACATTGGTACCGTTCTTATATCAATAGACGTACGGGTTAGAATCGCACTGCGAATGTCAAGCTTGACCTGTCGTTGACTGTACATGGTGCTTGGTAAATTTACAGTTCTGTACAGTCAGCACTACGGCTCAGAGCATTTGTCAACAATTCGTCGGGTCGGTCTTGGTACATACGACACCCACATGTTTCCCAGTCTATTCGTCACCTTCCTAGGCATCCGAGTAACTGAAATATAGATAGATAGATAGAAACTCTTTATTGCACACAAATTAAGAGTAATTGCGTAAGAAACCTTATATCTAATTGCGCGCAAAGGCGGCCTTATTGCTTAGAGCAATCTCTTCCAGGCAACCTTAGGACTGGGAATCGCTGAGATGGACACGAGTAGTGCAGAGTTTGCTTAACTAAGTTAGACTAACTTGAAAATAAATTAGGTACATAAAATCAAACAATAAACTTAACTATTTACCAAAATACTTAAATACAGACATAGAATAAATAAATACACATATATACTTACATAAAATAATACACATATACACAGATGTAATATACATAAATAAACATAAAAATATATACCTTTATATATATACATATACATACATTATATAAATAATATAACAACAAAATGTAAATAAGTGTCCTATTTTCCTACAGACAACTTTCCTCTTTCTTTAGGTAGAATTCGATCAATTTAGATTTGAAAGCATTACTGGTTTTTGCTTGACGAATGTCACGTGGCAGTTCATTCCACAATCGGGCTGACATTTTTGTAAACGAATTATAATAGAAATTAGATTTTGCGAATGTTGTGGTTAGCAAATTATCGTTTTTAGACCTGGAAGCTAAGAGATGATTTGACCCTAAATAATCAAAATTTTCACCGAGGTATGGAGGAGAAACCGGAGAGTTGAGGATGTTGAATAGTAAAGAGAGGGCATGTACGTAACGTCGCTGACGAATCGGTAATAGTTTTAGTTTATTCCTATACTCAGATACATGATCGTATTTCCTAAGACCGAAAATGAAACGTATACACATGTTTTGCAGCCGATCGAGTTTGTTCAAAAGGAGCTGGGATAAATCCAAGTAACTGATATCTGCATAATCTAGGATCGGAAGGACTAAGGAATTAACGAGCTCAGTTTTAGTTTTTACGGGAAGAAGATTTTTCCATCTTTTCATCGACCCAAACACAGCAAAAGTTTTACGACAAACGGTTTCCACTTGAGGAAGCCAGGAAAGATTTTTGTCAATTAGCAAACCCAGGTTCTTGACAACATCCACAAACGGCAATTGGCAGTTATTCAGTATTACAGGGGTAAGGTTTGTAAATGATATCCGATCTAGCTGCTTTGTCCCACCGACGATAATGACCTGAGACTTAGCTGGATTAACAGTTAGACCAAAGGATTTGCTCCAGTTGTGAATTTTTGCAAGATCATTATTTATAGAGAAAATGACGTCTGAGACCTTATCAGCCGGACCTTGGCAGTATAACTGAAGATCATCAGCGTAGAGGTGAAAGGAGGAAGATATGTGAGAAGTAATAGAATTTATAAAAATCGAGAAAAGGAGGGGAGAAAGCACTCCACCCTGCGGCACACCAGTAGTAATGGGACAGAAGGTAGATGATTTATTGTCTAACCGAACGCACTGCTGGCGGCCACTAAGGTAGCTGCGGAACCATTTAACGGTGATTGGAGAAATATTTAGTGAGGATAATATACTAAGAAGAATATCGAAATCTATAGAATTAAAAGCATTGCTAAAATCAAGAAGTACGAGGACAGTAACTAACTGCTTTTCCATACCGAATCGGATGTCGTCAGTGACCTTAATCAAAGCGCTGACTGTGCTGTGTCCAAGTCGAAAGCCTGATTGGAAGGGACTGAGAAGCTGATTACGTTGTAGAAAGATACAGAGTTGTTGGTGTACCAGGCGCTCAAAGACTTTCGATAGAAACGGCAGGATAGAAATTGGGCGATAGTGGGAAGGATGTGAAGGATTGTAAATTTTTTGGAGAGGTATTACATAAGCTTGACGCCAGACATTAGGAAAGGAAGCAGTATCTAGTGAGGTATTAAAGATATGACATAGAATAGGAGACACTGTTTCTAGAGTCAACACTATCATCTTTCGACCAATACCATCCAAGCCCTCGGCGTCCGATTTTATGGCTTTGATAGATTTCTCTACCTCTTTTACTGTAATAGCTCTAAAGGCGAACTGATCATAATATGGGGTAGGAATATTTTTCAGATGCAGTAATGTCTTAGATTTTTCAATGGCAGTCACAGAAGATGCAGAAGAGAAATGGCTATTTAAAGAGTTGAGATCTATTTTAGTGGCTTGTAAATTCAGCTGCTTAGATTTACCTATTCCAAGAGATCGCATAAACCTCCACACTTTTGCCTGGTCACAATTTTTTACCGATTCATGTATATAGGATCGTTGTGCGTCCCTACACAGCTTATTACAACGATTTCTTAGGTATCTATATTTGTCACGATTATCATCAGTAGGTTTTTTACGATATTTTACCTTAGCTCTATCCCTTCTAATCATATAAGCTTTAATTTCTGGAGTAAGCCAAGGAGCTGGTAAGTGTTTTAGCTTAATAGGTCTTAGAGGAGCATGTATATCAAAGAGCTGAGTGAGAATTGAATTGAAGATTTCAACTTTTCCATCAATCGTAGGCGCACTAAACACAGCATCCCAATTGATTTCCTTCAGGTCACTCATAAACTTTTCATTATTAAATTTTTTGAAGCTACGCATCATTACTATACGCCGCTTGGGTTTTGGGTATTTAATTTTGTAAGACACATATATAAGATCATGATATGAAAATGCGGGAGCCGAAAATTGTCCATGAGCAGCGACGTGTTCAGTCGAAGAAACGATACTCAGGTCAAGTAATGAGGGTTGACAGTGTGGAAAATTATGAGTAGCTTGTGAAGGTAGAAGGTGTAAGTTAGAGGAATTTATTAGAGAAATGAGTTTTTTCGAACGATGATCATTCTTAATAAGACAGGTATTAAAATCTCCCATAACTATTGAATGGTCGCAATACGGCACAAATTGCTCAAGCAAATTTTCCAGCTCTGAAAAATAATTTATTTTAAGATGAGGACTGTAGAAAACACCTAGTAATAGTTTCTTGTAACCAAACAGTACTTCCAAAAATAAATATTCACAAGATTCGCTATATAAAGAGGGAGATTGACAAAGTATAGTAAATGGTAAATTACTACGTAAATAGATGGCAACACCTCCACCGCCTTTCCCCTCTCGGTCATTCCGAATCAGGTGAAAGCCAGGAATAGAGTACGAAGTGGAGGGTAGGCACGGTTTCAAGAAAGTTTCTGACACCAGAATCACACACTTTGAGATCCTTCACCGTGCATTCAGAAACACCGACTTTAGTAGTGACAATGTTAACAACAATTTCAGGTAACTTTTCGGTTTTTTCATCTTTGACTCCATGGAATAGTAACATCTTTCTTCGTGTGCGCATTTCAAGTCGGTCCTGTCCCTTGATCAACAGCTCCAATTGGGATTTTAAGAGCGTCATAGTGGAGCAAACAAAAGCCTTCAAATTTTGAAAGTCTGCATACAATGAAGCAACTGTTGTGGATTTACCTTTGACCTGATTAAGATCCAACTGAAATTCAGACATCTTTGTGGTGAAAAGATCCATCATCTCAGCCATGTTATGCTTGATAGCAGTGTAATCCATTTTTAGGTTATGTTACACTACACTTTTTAAATTTATCACTAAGGTTGTAGGATAGTTAATTTAAGGAAAATTAACTGCTGACAGGTTGGAGCACCTCCTAAAGCATCACTGAGTAGTGTTTTTGTTTGATTTAGTGCAATTAAATAATTTAGTTAATTTAAAACTTGCAGAGTAATAAATTTTGATGTTCACTCCACAACTACCCACGCAGAAAAAAGAAATAAATAATAAATAATTAATAAAATAATAAATAAATTAAATAATTAATTAATAAATAAAAAGAAATCTGAAATATGTGCAGAGATATTCCGTATGTTCTGTCCTATACACACTGCTTTGTATACAGCTTGTTTAGTTTATTTTACTAATACAATCTTTATATTTATGCAGTCTTACAAATAAAAATAGAGGTACAGGCATGTACTGTGATTGTCATTCATTACTGTACATTAGTACAGATTTTAATATCAGCTTACATATTATAAGTACAATAATTTCTGTAAAGACGAAAAAAAAATAGTAGATTAGTAGCTAAGGGCTGTAAGGCATCAATTGCAGCCCGAGATATTTAGGCGCACGAGCGCAGCGAGGGCGCCTATAGTTCGAGGGTGCAATTGATGCTTACACCTGAGCTAACTACTCTGCTTTACATCTCGATTGTGAGGTAAGTAGGTCCCTATTACCACCAAATTGTAGGTGACCAATTAACGCTCTAGGGTAATAATGTAGCTAGAAAAGCCCTAGGGCGGTAAGTAATAAAAAAAAACACTTCACTCTTTCAAAACTCAATTACTTACCGCCCTAGGGCTTTTCTAGCTACATTATTACCCTAGAGCGCTAATTGGTCACCTACAAGCCCCATTTGGGGGTAATAAGGGCCTACTTACCGAATATGAGAGATGTAAAAAATATTAACAACATTGTTTATAATAATATGAATTAACAAAAATGTTCACACAAATATTCATTTACTGAGTAATATGGTTTATCCAACAAGAAGTTTTTTAATTTTAACGGAAATGTGTGATAATACTAAAGATTGTGAAGCTGCCCATGAAACTGAACAACTTTTACCAAGGAGCAAAGGTCATAGTACAAAATAAATTTTTGACCTCCCATAGAAATTGCGTCAGCAGACAGCGCATTTTGTATGGGAGGTAAAATTTGGTTTTTCGTATTTCGACCTATGTTCCTTGGGAAAAGTTGTTCAGTTTCATGGGCAGATTAACAGTCTTCAGTATTATTACATCTTTCCGTTACATGTTGTATTGTGGTGTTTGTTATTTCTCGATGGTTTGCTTCGACATTTAGTTATACCGTTAGATAGAACCTATAGAGTTATTCGTAACTTATGAATATGTTACGAGTAAAGCCTAAGCTGAGCTTGCCTAAGATATATTCTGTGCCTAAGCTGAGTGTAAGTTTAAAATTAATGGACATAGCAAGTATTCGTCACTACACATGCGAACTTTTTATCAGGTAAGAAAATTGGCAAAGCCGTTTCGAACTTTCAGTCTTTATAACTTTTCAACCTTTATAACTTTTCAAATAAAATGTTTAACGGCTTAAACACTGTCCGTCCGTATTATTCTCATTCATTCACGTTTCTCTGTATAAAGACGAAATAATATTTTTTTGTCTGTAAACTACTAGCTTTTATACTTTTTACTGGTCTTACTATTATGGTAAGTAAATCGCCCTATTTGGTAAGTAGCTACTTACGAGCCTTGTTTACGGCCTTGTAAGTACACTTTTCGAGCAACTGAATTGAAAAGAATGTACTAACTTTAAATAAATGAAAATGACGCATTACAGCAATTAGCTCAGTACAAATTAACATCTTATTAACCTGTTTTATTTACATTAGAGAAACTCCGGACTCCAGTTCAAAGTAAAGGTTAGGAACTAATGCAAATGAACGCAAGTAAAATGGCACAATGGCACAGATAATTTTAAAAGCGTAATAACCTCATAACAACTGTAGTTTTAGGGTCACCCATTTAGTACGAAATCTGTTTTATTTCATTATTAGGGTTCCGATACCAAAATGGTAAAAAAAGGAACCCTTATGGGGCGACTTTGTCTGTCTGTCCGTCTGGCACACCTCATTATCTCTGGACTTACTAAAGCTATCAACTTGGAATTTGAAATAGTTTTAGAATATGATTGCCCAACTTTATTGCAATTGAAAGATTTATGAAAATATTATTATTATTATAATAAAGGGGGCCCACATGGGGGGTCAAAATTTAAAATTGTCGTTACTAGGTCGAATGGGGTACCATATGAAAGAGCTTTACTTGTACATTTCAAAATAGATTTTAATTTTTTTTATGACTCTTTGTTTTCAAGTTATGATGAAAAATGTATAAAAACAGTGCAACTTTGTACTTATACAGTGTCTTATAATTTTTTCTGTTCATTTTTTCTGTTTGTTTTAATAATTTCTAGTAAGTATTTCTTTTTTAATCTGTAATTAGTTTAAACTACAGGTATTTTGCAACAATGTTTTGTTAAGGATATTTTATTTATAATTTGCATGCCGTTTAGTTAATTAGAGTAGCATTAAGAAAATATTATGGTGAATTGTCTTGTGCATTGTACTGATGTATACTTTGTTGGTAACCTAATAAATAAATAATTAAATAAATAAATAAAATACCATTCCCCCCTTATTTCGGAAGTTTGCAAAGGGAAAACTCTGATTTAATTACAGTCTATAGACGTTTATGTAAATATTACAGGAAAAATAAAAAGAACTCTCTAAATAGCACCGTTTTTTAGAAATCTGCAAAAATCCTTTACAAACAAATTTAGTTTTGCGTTTCTAATAATGGACTCTATTGCTTCTAAAAATACTAAAGGTATATCGGAACCCTCGGCGCGCGAGTCTGACTCGCACTTGACCGGTTTTTTCTCTTATACATTAGTTTATCACAGCACCTATTTTGAATTTGTTGAATGAATTTAAACCATGTAACACGGTACCTACATTACCGGGGATGGGTTTGTTTGAAACGCGCCCTCGTATAAGTGGATGGAAAGTATTTATGTGATGTGTTATGTGAATCTGCCCATGAAACTGAACAACTTTCCCTGAGGTACATAGGTCGAAATGCAAAAAAATATTTTTGACCTCCCATTGAAACTGAATCAGTCAGATATCGCATTTTGACTAAGGACAAAATTTTTTTAGGGACATTTGTTCAGTTTTATGGGCAGAAGAATCACGTCCTTCAGGATTGATATACCCTAAACTTAGAAAACAGTTTAATAAGGTAGTGATTTGTGGTTTTAAAGAAACAATTATGTTTAAAACGTCTTACGTAATAAATGAATGTCACCTCAACAGTCTTTGCAAACAATGAGTCGCACGTCAATTCACATCCTTATACGCGTTCGTAGGTGGTCTGTCTGTCTGTCTGTTCGTTCAGAATAATGAACGCATCCTGTTTGGGGCAATTGGTTAATTACAATTCAGGTTTTACGATGGATCGTTGGCCTAGTTTGTTTGAAGCACATGTCAATAGAAATTGTAGCTACGTAAACAATGACAAATTGACACAATTCTATTGTAAATAGGACGCTAGTTTTGACTTTGATTCATTTATCAATGTAGAGTTTTAAAGAATATTGACACTTACTCGTGTCTTCTTCTAGTCAGATTGTGTAATCAATCTCTCGGGCGAATCACATCGTTTAATAGGCATCGAACTTCACTTGCAGATAAGTTCGTTTGATTTTCTATTATTGAATGTTATAAAAGCGGGTGGCAAATGGTCGCGCGCAAGAGGGTAATTGGTCGATCGGGATCACATTTTAAAACTTGGTAGATCTATTCAAATCGAATTTCGCATGACGTTTGGTCACAACTTGTGTATTCAAGTCGCGAGTGAATAGGCTTCTTCTGGGTAAGCTCGTTCTACCGTCGACCTAATCTTTGCCGTCAGGGATAGATCAAGGTCAAGATAGCCCATCAACCATAAAAAACTTGAAAGATTTCAGTGAGGCTAAAATTTTACTTTGTCATTGTTTATGTATTAATGGACTGGCAAATAAAAGAGGCCTCACAAAGGTGATGTTGCCGACGTCGACGTTTGGTCTAGAGCCGCCACTGGACACAAGACTTCCAGAATCATCTATTAGTAATATACCGCACGTCTCTCACAGAATGATCGTGAACATGTAAGTGAACATCGTTAGTTTAAAATGGGGTTTTCGGCTGATAGATAAACAATAATAATTATTATTTTTAATATATCTCCCAAAATCGTAAACTGTATACGGTATTCTAGGTAGTCTCATGGGTCCGTTTGGTAAGACAAACACAAACTCTTGCTAACAAAACGCACGACATGAGCGAGCGAAGCGAGCGTGCTGGGGCAGCAGCCGGACCAGTGCCAGAAAATAATTCAATATAGTTTTAAAATTTTCGTTAGTTTACAATTTTGCGGAGATATATTATAAAGTTACGATACTCACGATCATACGGCATTAAGGCTCTGTTCCAGAAATAGGGCGGAAATGGTAAACTATATTTACTTATAAGCAAAACTCCAATTACAATAACTAAGGTAGATTATATTATTACAATATGCGGGCTTAAGATCAGAAGCTTATCGAATATCAAATCAATATTCTACATAGAGAGGAGTAGGCGTGCTCAAATTAGAGGCTCACGTTTCACAATCATGCCTCTACATACATGTTTATTATAATTTAGAATTATAATTATTTCTAAGTTAGTTGCTGGAATTAACGGTATAAGATGTGATACATACTGCGGTCACCAACGACCGCGGTTCATTGTGTCAGCCGTAACGCTAAGAATCGTGATGGATGACTATGCCACGTTCCCTCCAAATATAAACTATTAATAGGATTCACTTTTTGCTGCTTTAGTATTGAATGTTTTCCTAATAATATTTTCCACGGGCCATTGTAGTAAAATTTTTGCAGTTTGATAGTTTAAAATAACGAACGATGCATGTCCAGTTTACCACGTCATGACTTCTTATTAATTGGTCATTCGAATTTATTCTTAAGCGATGCTTAAAGCTGCTATGGACGAAAAATAATTATTATCAGCCTTGTTCGAAAATGATCAGTTAGATCACTAATTATTTTATTTAACAGTCAATAGTCGGTCCTCTTTAAATTACAGCGATTTTGTTAATAAACAGGGAACAGTAATTCTGCTCAACTATGGATTATTTACTCACTACTTACCTACTCAATTACGTAGAAAGGTTGAAGGCCTGCACAAGGAAGCCATACGTCCCTGTATCCTACTTAGACGTCCTCGTATCCTTCGTTTGCGAGTTTAAGCAGACAAACTGCAATTCCTTGCAGTTTAAGCACTAGGAGCAGCTTCAATCGAATGACGACGACAGTGAAGTTGACGTACTTTGTCTTCACACAGCCCCTTTAATATCGAAAGGTCGACAGTGAAGTTGACGTACTTTGTCTTCACACAGCCCCTCTAATACCGAATGGTCGACAGTGAAGTTGACGTACTTTGACTTTACACAGCCCCACTACCACTAATACCGAAGGGTCGACAATGAAGTTGATGTACTTTGTCTTCACACAGCCCCTCTAATACCGAAGGGTCGACAGTGAAGTTGACGTACTTTGTCTTTACACAGCCCCTCTAATACCGAAGGGTCGACAGTGAAGTTGACGTACTTTGTCTTTACACACCCCCTCTAATACCGAAGGGTCGACAGTGAAGTTGACGTACTTTGTCTTCACACAGCCCCTTTAATACCGGAGGGAATATAGTATCGTATTCTAGAATCAGGCTTCGACATCCAGAGAAAGAGAAATTGTTTAGCGCAATAAATTTTCCTTTAAAAGTAACTACCAGGCCAACCTGAAAAGTACTTTACAGCCTGCAATCACAGGCTTCGTACTCAGGTTAGCGGAATCAAAGTCACTTTGTCCATTCTGGTGGCTGATCCATATAAGAAGCACTGCGACTGCGGCGCACACGACCCTGTAAAGTATTGCCCACCTCTGATTATGCTCAAGGAAGACTTATACAAAGCCAAATGCTGTAGGTGTCGCCGTATACTTAAGTGTTGCCTGATATCGACATGAAAGAAGAAGAAGTTACGAAATAAAAATTATTTTGTAATAATGAGTTTAAGGTACAATACCTATTAAGATAAGTAGATTTTATCCAATAGGAGAGGAGTAAAAGTCAAATTGCCTTCCTATCCGCGATAACAGGATATAAAGGATAACGGAAAAACGTAGCTAAAGAGCATTGAGGATTAAAGATTCTGCTGCATTTAAGAAAACCCTGTAAAATATCAGCATTTCATGGTGTTATTATATTTATTTCATTTTAGACTTGTAAGTAAGTAGTTGAAAACGCAGCTATAATTTATGACTCGATGAAAACAAGCAACTTTCTCGAAGATTTTTTTTTCACTTTGCTTCGGGAGCAAAACCAATGAAAATTCTCGCTGTATTATGCGGCTCAAATGCAGCCCGTTTATCCAAGTTAAGGGCCGAACATGACTGGTAAGTCGGAGGTCGCGACTGCCCGCATGCACTAATCATATTAACTGACCTCCCACTCCCTCCAATAACGTCTATCCACAGTCAATGTATAGTCTGATTAAAGTATCAAAGCACTTTTGAGTAGATGTTTCCTTTTATCGAGAAATATTTCCGGTAGTGTACATATATTTTTTTATTGATATACTCGTAGTTTATTTTTTTTAAAGATTAAATAAATAAATATTGGGGGACATTTCACACAAGATCATCTGATCCCAAACTAGGCAAAGCCTGTACATGGGTATCAGAGACTGACATCCGTACCTACATACATAATATCACGCCTTGTTCCCGTCGGGGTAGCCAGAGACCACAGTTCTCCATCTGCTACGATATTGACAAACTTCCCTTGCTTCCTGTACTTTCATCAATCCTTTCATACATGATCGTCGGTTTAGGGTACTTTTAATCTGGCCTTTATTCAGAACGTCCTGAATTCGGTCCTGGTACGTTCGCCGAGGCCTTCCCCTTCCAACGTCTCCATTCACTCTTGCCTTGTAGATCTCTTTTGTCAATCTACTTTCATTCATCCTCTCTACATGACCAAACCATCTCAGCATCCCTTTCTCAATTTTAGTCACTACGTCTTCTTTTACGCCACAACGTTCACTTATCACACTATTTCTAATCCTGTCACTCAAGTTCACACCAATCATACTCCTCAACGCTCTCATTTCTACTGCATTAATACATACATAAATAACACCCAGACACAGAAAAAACACTTGTTTTCATCACACAAAATGTTTGCCCTGGGCGGAGGAAATTATCCTAGAATCATAAAGCATCAAGCAAAAATAATCTTCTATTTTAAAACAGCCACTTTCAAAATCTTTTCAATTGGTCTCAAATT
Source organism: Athrips mouffetella (assembly GCA_947532105.1). NCBI lineage: Eukaryota > Metazoa > Arthropoda > Insecta > Lepidoptera > Gelechiidae > Athrips > Athrips mouffetella. The sequence continues at coordinate 18,796,992 of OX383965.1, read as the reverse complement.
CTTAACATCTGAAAAAAATCGTATCAATATTCTGCACTTTTTCGGGTGGCCTACATCAGAATTACAACTTATATGACCTAATACATAAAAGTAAAGAAAGGCGAAGAGAGGCCATATATGACGAATAATCTACGGCTTTTACTTCTGTTTGCAATTTCACGTAATGCTGCGTACGTAAAGTAAACACTTTCCGACCGCTAAACGTAAAAATATTACTCGCTTTTCTTCTATCTTTCCACACACTAAGTAGATAAGTTTACCATAAATAGTACTCTCCAACAGAATAATAAAAGCCCTCATCTCTGCAGACTGGACGCAATCGATAATGTCGCCGCCTGAGTAAACTAAATCAGTCCTCAGTCCACGCCCTGCCCCGGGCTATTCCCTTCTCTACCAACTGGGACTAATGAAAAAAAAAACCGGTCAAGTGCAAGTCGGATGCGCCCACCGTCGGTTCCGTACTTTTAGCTTGTGCCTTTTGTAAAAACTATGCATGGGTTGGGTCTCATTAAGCCATGTTAAAGTCTACTTGGTTCGGCAAACATTGCCCTAACGATGCCTGCTTTCTGCGCAATCCTATTCCTACACTATTAATTGCGTTCTTGAAAACGACTCTACCAATGTTAATGATAAGGGCTTTCGGCGAAAATTAATCCAGTTCACATATCCACGAAAATTCGTGTTCCATATTTTTTTAGTGCATACATACATACAGGGTGTTAATTTAATTGCGTGCCATAGCTTAGGGGGTGGTTCAGTAACGATAAAGGAACTCAAAAATAATATTTAAAAGAATCCTACTTAAAATTGAAACTAAATTAACGCGGAGGGCAATGACCTGGAGTACCGCGCTATCCTAAGCGCGCGAAAGAGTCAGTTATGTATGTGTCTACCTTATCCACTGATACTCGCGCGCTGGCTGGATTATAGCGCGGTGCTCTGTCCGGGTCATTGCCCTCCGCGTTAGTTAAGCTTCAATGGAATTTTAGTTTTTTTTAGGTAGGATTTTTTCTATATTTTTTTTGTGTTCCTTTATCGTAACTGAAACACCCCCTAAGCTATGGCACGCAATTAAATTAACACCCTGTATATACATACATACATAACATCCCATAAAACGTCCACTGCAGGACAGGGAGCTCCCTACTACATAATTCCAGCATAGTCACCACGGCGGCTGGTATTGGTGACCGCAGTATGTAAGATGGTACAATACACCCAGAGATATTGCTGCCCATCCTCTGGTTCATAAACCCTTAGTCGCCTCTTACTACACCCACGGGCTGAGATGGGTAGGTACTATTCTTTGCCGGCACCACACATTCTCATTTCTAGTATTTATTCGGAATTAAAGAAAATATCGCGGTACAGTAAACCCTAAAGCGACATCTGTTAGGTCGCTTTGGTGCAAAATTATTTGAGAAGATCATCGCTTGGTCGGTACTAAGATAAATAACTAACATAAATAGTTTGAGGTTTAAAACAGAACATGCCTGACGGCACTAATGCTGGTTGGGAATGTTAGAGGCTACTGTTTACCTTGGCCTTCAACCAAAACTTATTTACATTCATGAAACATCTGAATTGAAAAGCAGACCTCAATAGGGACCGCTCAAAGTGAGAGTTCTCAACCAAATTGGATACTTTGCGGTCGGGGGTACAGTTTTGAGACTCTTTAATTACTTAGGCACTCAAAATCCTCCACTTTGGAATTTATACATTATTCATTCAAGGATTCGGTATATACTTCGCTGAACTGGAGTCGAAAGTTAGTCTAACTTTATTTCAAAGTAATTAATTAGAAATTAAGGTTAGGTAAACAAGAAGTTTTGATTGAAGAGTTAGAAGCATTGGCTCGCCACAAATTCTGAAAATGCGTAAAGAGTCGTGAATCATATCGCGAATTCTCAGAAGCATAAAGAAAATAATCAACAAAATATACAATATAAACCTCTATGTCATTCTTGTTGGAATCTAATTCCAATAGGAAAATTTAACATGAGCACTCTATTACGCAAAGTTATTTTTTGTCACAATTTTTTTTTTTGTATTTCACTAAGCCTGTAAAGCTGAAAAACTTTACCTTTGAAATATAGGTCGTTAAATGAGAAAAATTTTTGGCTTCCACAAACCTTGCCCGCAAATTTTGGATGACCAAAATTTTTTTCATCTCTTGACCACTATGGCACAGAATAAAGTAATAGTAGTAGGTACTATCATACAGAATGAACACTCTCCCCCCCCCCCCCCCCCCCCCCTTGAAATCCACTCGGCAATTCGCGTGGTGCTTCTGAGGGTCAGTTGTATTGAATACGCGGTCCTTCCTATTTCAACTTCACGCTCATTGCATTGTATTGTCCGAGGTGAGATTATGGGGAAATTGTTCAGTTTTAATAGTTTAGGAAACAATAAAATATCACAGGTATATCAAGTAAACTTGTGTAAGTACGGTCAATTACCACGCCATAAGGTCCAAAAGTGTTTCTGCCGATGTGCGACCGTGTGTACGTATGACCCAGTTGCTCAACAGAATAACAAAAACGTGTTTCCCAGAATCCCCGTCACTCGTCAAGCCCCGAACAAATATTGATATAGACGTTTTTACGTTTAAGTGCCTTACTGAAGCGTTGGTGACTGTCACTTATTTTCTCATTTCCTTCTATTTACCAGACAAAAGCGTTTCATTTATTGTTTGCCGCACAGACACGTGTTTCGCCTTTACCTTTGTTATCTCTGACATTAATATCCAAATGCTACTTTTTGGCAAAGAATACGTTTATGCTACATCCATTTGGAGTTCACACAGATATTAGAGTCTTCCTCTAATGTATGTACGGCAGGAAGCATAAAGAAACAAAACCAGTATAAGCTGAGCTATCGCTACGCTACAAACACCCGAAACCAGAGACCCACTCAAGGTCAAAGTGTTTCAACCGATGAGCGACCGTTTGTACCGTTTGTAAGAGAAAGTAAAACTTGAAACTTTCAATGTGACTCAAGGGTGTAAGGGACGGTGTACCGAAAACTGAAAGGGCGTGCTCAGTCGACGAAACTGAACAACTTTCCCAACGAAAAGTTTTCGGGAAATGGATTCTTTTTTACCTCTCCGTACAAAATTGCTCATTCAGAGCGAACAGTTTGTATGGAAGGGTCAAATTTTTTTTTAATTTCCCAAATATGTTTCTTTGGGAAAGTTTCGTCGACTGGGCACTCCCGTTCAGTTATCGATACACCGTCCCTTACACCTTGTATAAGTAATTATACCGGATGTAAGGGACAGCCCTCCGAATACTGAAAGGGCATGATCAGTCAACGTAACTGAACATATTTCAGCGAATAAAACTTTCAAGAAATGAAAGAAAAAATCGGCCTCTCCATACAAAATTGATTGGACAGTTTGTATGGAGAGGCTGATTTTTTTTTCGTTTTCTGAAAGTTTTGTTTACTGAAAGTTGTTCAATTACGTTGACTGATCATGCCCTTTCAGTATTCGGAAGGCTGTCCCTTACACCCGTTATTATATCATACCCCTGCTACATACATACCTAAATTAAAAACAGCACAAATTCTAATGTATCCAGCTTGATGTGCTCTTGACTAATAAAATAAATAGGTATTATTTTTTTAGCAATATGGGAATTATTTTATTTTATTTTATTTTATTTTATTTGGGTAGCTTACAGCTGTGTTTACAAAATAATACACTTAGTAAATATCTAGGAGCCAATTACAAGCTTCCACAATTTAAAAGAAATAAATATTATATAAAAAAATAATCTTAAGTAACTAATTGAAAAGAAGGTAAGCACCATTATTGCTTAAAATCTAAATTTCAAGTATTGTTATAAACACTAATCATAACGCCTTTAGTTGCATCTATACTGCCAGCAAACAGATCTAAGGAATTGTTATGATTCAATGAATTAAATAATTTCATGGTTCTGGGAAAGAAACTATTCAGTCTATATCGAGTGGTACAAGATGGGACATGAAGCAATAAAGGGTTTCTTAATGTTCTAAATGGAGTTAGCAATTTAATATTGGATAAGAGTTCTGGACTATCAATTTTGCCCTGAGCTATTTTCATAAGCAGCACTGTATCGTTAATTTCTCGCCGTAATTTCAACGGTAAGAGATGAAATTTTAAACACCGTTGAGGATAATCAAGGTAAGGTAATCCAAACTTATATGTCAAGAATCTGGTAAATTTCTTTTGAATTTTTTCAATTTTAGTTACATAGACATCATAGCATGGGTTCCACACCTGGCACGCGTACTCCAAGTGACTCCTTACATACGCACAATACAATATTTTTATGGTTTTCATACGTTTAAAATGTTTTGATGCACGAATAATAAAACCAAGAGCTTTATAGGCTTTATCTGTTATTTTAAGTATATGTTGATCAAAAAAGCAATTTCTTGTCGTGAACAACTCCCAGATCATTAGAGGATGGAACAGAGGTTAAAATTTGGCCGTTTATTTTATAACCAAAGTTTAATATTTTACTTTTACGTGTGAACTGAATAGAGAAACATTTAGCAACATTGAGATCCAGTTTATTCGACCAGCAGTATTTTTGGAGTCGGAAAAGATCTTCCTGCATAAGAAGCGCATCTTCCACAGTATTAACAACTCTAAACATCTTCAAATCATCAGCAAACAGTACAAATTCTGAATTAAGGAAGCAGGTGTGGATATCGTTTATAAACAAAACAAACAAAAGTGGCCCTAACAGAGAGCCTTGAGGAACACCGGAGGGAACTTCTATCCAAGATGAAGTAAAACCATTTAAAACTACGGCCTGAGACCTATTCTTAACATAAGAGCAAAACCAACGATATAAATCCCCACGAATACCCAATGCAAAGAGTTTTGATAGCAATATGTTATGATCAATGCGATCGAACGCTTTACTAAAATCGGTGTAAATAGCGTCGACCTGATTACCTTGTTCCATTTTATCAGTAAGATAGTCATTAAAGGTAATTAGATTTGTTGTGGTAGATCTATTCTTTAGAAAACCATGTTGTTGTGGTATGAAAACTGATTTAATGTTGTCATACAATTGGTTGTAAACTAAGCGCTCAAGAACTTTCGCTAATAGACAAAGTTTAGAGATAGGCCTATAGTTTTCAACTATATTTTTAGGACCTTTTTTATGTATGGGGGTAATAAAGGCTGACTTCCAGATGGTTGGCATAACCCCTTCTCTCAAGGATCTTGAAAATAATAACGATACAGGCACCGATAACTGTTCAGCACAGTTAATGAGAAATATTGCTGGGAAAGTATCAGGGCCAGCTGATTTACTCAAATCTAGTCGCTTAAGTAGAGTGCATACTGTACTAACTTTAACATCAACTGAAGACATATCACAGATGGACGGCAAATCTAAGTTGAATGTGTTTTGAGGACTTGAAGGTGATATAAGAAACGTTGATTGAAAGTAAGAGGCAAAAAATTCGGCAATACCAGGTCCTGTGTTGCACGATTGGTTGGAATGATTCATAGAAGCTGGATATGAACTGCTCCCTCTTTTGCTTTTGATGTAAGTCCAAAACAATTTTGGGTTAGTAGTAATGAGTGATTCAATTCTGCGTATATAGTTTCTATAACATTTTTCTTCAACATTTTTTAACCTGTCACGTAGTAAAACAAAAGTTCTGTTATCTGACTTGTTACCATAAGTTTTAAATTTAGATAGGTATTTGAACTTTTCTTTCAGGATTTTAATTAATGATGGACTGTACCATGGCGGATACCTGCAATCTTTAACACGACGCGTGGGAATAAATTCCTCTCTGAGTTTGGAAAGAATTGAGTAAAAACAATTCACTGCGTCGTCTACAGTACCTACATTTAGAATGGTCTTCCAATCCACATCTGATAAATTCTCGCAGATTTTATCAAAATCCCCACGGTTATAAGAAAATTTTATTCTCTTAGGTGTCTCAAGGGCATTTAATTCAACAAACAACGGCATAATAACTAAGCTCGGATGATATGGATCCTCCGGTACCAATGGTTCCAAGCATGTAGAAACAGAGACCATATCATTAGATAAAACTAAATCAAGAATACCATTGTGTTTATTTTTGTGCAGGTTGAATTGACGTAAATTGCATAAGTTAAGAATATCAATAAAATCACTTTTGTGCGAGCCTGAAATGTCAAGCGGTTGAAGACCAATGTCCGAGTCGGAGGGAGCCCAAACTATATCACTCATATTAAAATCTCCAACTACAATAAATTTGTCAAGCGGATAATCGTTTACTTTGTCCTTAAGATTATTGGAGAAGTTTGTGAGTTGATCATTAAAAGAGTTACCACATTTTTGATTACATAAGTACAAAACGCATATGTGGAGAGTTATGATCTTTCTTTCAGAATTACGTAATTTTACCGAGATCCAAATATCTTCAGCACTAGATTGCCAAGTGATGTTATACGATGTCTGAATCTCACGTCTCGCAGCTATTGCTACACCTCCACCTCTCTTTTGACGAGTTAGTGCATAATTACGATCAGCTCTATAAACAATATACCTATCGTCAAATAACTCATTATCTAATATACCATCCGGCAACCAAGTCTCTGTTAGCAAGATCAAGTCAAAGTTATTCAAATGCAAGTTACGTTTGAAATTTATAGTTTTGGTTCGAAGTCCTCGACAATTTTGGTAGTACATAGTTAAGTTAAGCATTATTAATTGATTGTCCACAAACTAACTTACTATAATCGTAACTTAAGAAAATGTTATATGAATCAAATCCCATCTGTAGCAATGCGACAATACTTAAAGAAATGAAAAAATTTATGCAGTACAAAAAAATGGCAGTTAACTTAAAAAATAGCGACAAAAGCACATTCAGTGCATATAAAAAGAATCCAGAAGGCGTAAAAAAGCGATAATCATCAAAATTAGGAGAGATCCGGAAGTTAACAATACATAAAATAATACAGTGAGTGTTGAGATAAGTTAAAGATACCAGACTCTCTGTAAATTTTTTTAAGAAAAAGTAAGAACTTAAACAATTTTGGCCAAATCCTTTTCGGTTCTTATAGCGATAACTTTGGATTCTTGATTCTTCCGCGCGAATATTTTGCAGTTTTTTACCCAAATGTAATTATATTCCTTGTCATTCGCTAATCCCTTCGCATCTTTCAAAAGAATTTTGTTGCGTACTGTCAGGTGGTCATTAACGTAGATCTTGTTAGTACCCTCGATGTTTATGTCAGCCGGACATAATGTTTTTAAAGACCGGGCAGCGGCAACAAAGTCTTCTTTTGTATAACGATTTATAAACGATACTATAATGGGCTTGGTTCTGCTGTCTTTTGATGGTACTCTCGCTACGAAGTTTATGTGGTGTTTAGATATCGGATGTTGAATTTTAGCTCCAATTTTGCTCACTATGTCGAAGAGATTTTCACGATCCTTAATGGGGACTCCCTTGATCTCGACATTGTTAAGTCTCGCCCACTGATTTTTCTCATTGAGATCTTCTTCAAGTTTGGTAATGCGATCTTTTAACTGCAGAACTTCAGATTGAGATTTTTCGATAACCACTACGCGTTCCTCTAGACTTTGCAGTTTAGCAGAAAATTGGCCCTTAATCTCACTTAATTCGGACTTAATGCTATCAAGCCCTTGCATTGCACTAGACAATGAAGCGATAGTAGTTTTAATATTTGTAAGCTCTTGCATGACTTGGTCCAACGTTACCGGCTTAGGTGATCCACTACCAGTCACTTTGCATTCTGCACACTTCCAAGCCGCTTGACAATCCGAGCCTAGGTTGCGATACCCCCTCTCAGTAATTCCCGAGCAAGGGAAATCGAAGTGCTTGTTACAGGAACTGCACTGGACAGCATCTCTTGCTTCCTCATCGCATCTCGCGCAGATGACCATTATAAATTCGGTTATAACAAATAAAGTGATAAACCGAAAAGTTGATATCCTCTGGGAGCCAAGTGATATTCCAAAAGCGCGCTAACTTACTGCGTACACTTAATCTTTGACGAATCGACGCGTTGGTGACTAACACGTCACTATCAGATCTCGCACGCGAATATGGAGCTACCGCAGACCGCACAACCGTGAGAATCACCTGAGCGCGGGCACTTTGCACCAATGACGGTTATTGCCGAGTAATTGTCCTTTATGAACTTTGAATCACTAATAACTCAATTAATACGTCACAAAATAGTAATGTTTATCTGAAGTACACTGGGCTTAGTATCAAACACTACAAATTTAGAAAAATTTTGATGAATTTAGCACTTTTAACGATGTTATTGAATTAAATTTGCAGACAGACTAAACGATAATGTTGCTTGTTTAACAGAGTTGACAAAAGTGACGATACTCTTTATTTGGAGCGTGTCCAAAAGATTATTGGTACTTACGAGTCAATCAACTCTTCTGTTGCTACATACATACTCGAAGACAAATCACCGCTATGATGAAGTACGTTTTTTGCCCATAACGGAAGACTATAAGTAGAAGTCGATAAAATTATAACTGTAATTTTTTTTAATAATAAATAAAACATATAGATGAAATGGACGCAGCAAACGACGAAGAAACGAATGGACGATGCGGTGGACGTCTTTCGGATGATATGATGATGATGATATAAGATGAAATACCTAGTTCAAATGCAGAAGTTATAGTGTAGGCAACGAAGCAGTTGACCCCCGCATTAAACCCTCAGTCGATGAAACTTTGCTGGGGTATTACACTATATGAGACAAACCTTCTATAAAGGAAACAAAAAAAAATCGGTACTTTTAATTTTCTCATAAATTTTTTGTAATTTTTGTACTGGATAAATTAAAAGTACTTACCGATTTTTTTTTTGTATTTTTTATAGAAGGTTTGTGTCATATAGTGTAATACCCCAGCAAAGTTTCATTGACTGATGATTTAATGCGGGGGTCTTCATACAACGATCCGGTTCGTTGCCTAGACTATTATTCGCAGACGTATTACAGATATAAGTCAATTTTTCACAAAATTATGATAAATAATCCATAATATAAACCGACCAATCAGCTGTGTGATTTTATTATCAGTTACCTATTTAAGATCCTACTGCGAACATAATTTTAGCATATTGCTGAGACCATGAAACTGAACAACTTTTCCCAAGCAACTAAGGTCGAAACCTAAGAAGAACCGGACCCGGTTGGTAAAAAACCGTTATGCTGTTTTCATAATAACTTAGGTCGAACAAAATACGAAAAAAATATTATGAACTTTTCATAGAGACTGCGTCAGCTGATAGCGCATTTTGTATGGGAGGTCAAAATGTATTTTTCGAATTAGTTCAGTTTGAACGTTTGAAAGTTGTTAAGTTTCATGATCTATGTAACACGCTAAAATTATGATCACTACCTATTTAATTAGGATCCTTTATATAAAAAAAACCGGTCAAGTGCGAGTTGGACTATCCCGCCGAGGGTTCCGATATACCTTTAGCATTTTTGAAGCAATAAAGTTAATTTTTAGGACCGCAAACTGTGCTAGTCAGAGATATCGTTTTATTTTTGGTTTAATATTTACAGTACCTGGGCGACCGAGCTTCGCTCTATAATTAAAAAATTATTAATTATTATTAAGCGCCTTACCATTAAAAAATCATCGAGTGAGCAAGCTATGCTACTCGACAACAGATGGCGCTGTAAGTTTCTTGAACGCACTAAAACGCGCTTAGGAATATTAAAAAAGACGCTGAAAACGAATTTTCCCAGACATGAGACCTAGCTAGATCGATTTTTTGCCCCCATAAACCCATGTATACTAAATTTCATCGAAATCGTTAGAGCCGTTTTCGAGAAACCGATTGCAAATATATATATATACAAATATTGCTCGTTCAATAGTATAGGATAAACTTCTATCGACTATAATTAACTCAGACTTTTCCTTTCGCAAACTTCGGAGATAAGGGGAGAAATGTTATTTTTTCAGACATTTTTCATCATTTTACTTAAAAACTAAGAGTAATAAAAAACATAAAAAAATCCATTTTGAAATGTAGGTACAAGTAAAGGCATTTCATAATATGATACCCCACTTGACCTAGTAACGAAAATTTAATATTTCGCTTTCACTATTTGGACCTCCTTTACAATAATATATTTTTTTATTTTTTTTTGTTGCAATAAAGTTGTATATTCTAAAACTTTTCCAAATTTCAAGTCGATAGCGTGAGTGGTTGCTGAGATAAACAGGTGGGACAAATAGTGAGACAGACAGACGAAATCGCACCATAAGGGTTCCATTTTTACTATTTTGGTTCGGTACCCTAAAAACTGAGTGTTCATTAGACAGTTAAATTGTATTTTCGTGCCGTACAACCTTACTACATGAGCTTAATGCTTAGCTATCTTTTAAATAACCGTATTACCTACTCTGTGGTCGACCCATAAAACCATTAAGACAACCTTCTCCACTTTTAGTATCCACCCACCTTCATTTCGTGCCTGGCCAGCATTAGTTTGATTCACTTTGTCGACCCCCACATCAATTTTAGCTGGCTCATTGAATTATTTATGTCCTGGAGTAGTCAGTTCAGTTTACCTATGCACTATGTTCTCCTGAGTGGCTGCTGGAATACCTAGTGATTAATTTAGAATACCTACGTTTTGAACTGTTGCTTTAGTCTATTTGAGTTATCGAGTACTAAATAAAATAGGCAACTATATTGAGACATAAAAATAATTGCATGTCTAACATTTTCTCGCTAAAATTCTTAAAAAACGCGAGTTGATTGTTAATGTGTTTTAATAAGTAAATTTTTAGGATTTACTATTTCTTTTAATTTCTGTGGAAATTAGTTGATGTATTAAGCTAAGCTAATTAAGCAAATAAGCCAATTAAGCTAATTATTTCAGGCACCTAACCTATTTCTTTATTAATTTTTCTTTTGGATTTTAAACGTTATTAGTTTCTTCATCAGGTCGTACAAAATCAACGACCCTTTTATTTCTATTGACTTCAAAAAAATTGATATTACAAACGATAGCGTCGATAATATTTTAAACATTTCAGTTACTTTTCATGTACCCTTTTCCGACATTTCCCCTGATTCATTATTATAAATCCATCACGATACTCTTTTTGTTTAGTGTAAGTATAATCAGATAGAGAAATGCAGATAGAGTACTCGAGATAGCAGGTATGTATTATTCGTTTTACTTGTATTTCAATAACGTTGAGACCTTAAAAAGAACCGAAGCTTACTATCCGTCGTCTCCGTTTTACATCGGGCGTAAAAGACGTCTCTCGACATCTAAAATCTTATACCCAGACCATGGTCTCCTAGGAACATAGTTCGAAATACAAAGAAAATGGTTTGACTATCCGTTCTAGATGTGTTGTGTTGTGACGTAATCTAGTTACTTGGAGAGACATAATTGTTTTTTTTTTACATTTCGTCCTATATTCCTTGGGAAAATATTTCTGAATCTACAGTTCTAGCTTTCGGAAGATGTGTCTTTAGACCCTGTTATGTGGTGGTTCGGAATACAAAGCGCATCCCGACCCGACTTGTTCTTGACCTTTTTTTGTTTACCATAGAGTTTCGTGTTTTACACTATACTAACCAGTATAATCAATTTGGAATTAGTTAAAGCTAAAACAAAAACTGTTCAAGAAAACACAAAGTTCTTTTACATCACATTTACCTTCTTTTGACTTTAGTGTACTCTCTACTCGACCTTTTGTTCAATCCATATTAAAAGGTTTCGAACTCATGCATGAGCTTAAGTACCTAGCTTATGTCTGACCTAGAGTTGCCCTTAAACATAAATCTGTAAGAAAGTTTCTCTCAAATTGTGAAAGTTTTCACATAGCGTGAACACATTTTGTGTTAGCTCTTTGACTTAATTGCTTTTTGTATAAATATAGCGGGTCTTTTCAGAAGAATTTTATAATTAGGTACTAGCGACTCGCCCCGACTTCGCACGGGTGCAATTCTGATACTAAATGTACTACAGAATGTCTTTATATACAACGTTCACAGCTCTTTTGTCATTAGACAATACAAACACGTTTTCTTTAGAGGTTACTCTAGAAAGAACTACACATAATTGGTCATGTGAAAAACAATCACTCAACGTTCAAATCTAAGCCTGCAACGTTTTCAACTGCCTGCGATTTATAAAAACATATACATACATACATACATACATAACATCATGCCCTGTAAAAAAAAAATAAAAACATATCTTTACCGGAAATCATAGGCGTTTAAATTGGAAAATCGACTGGTACCGCCGCAACCGCTATGTCCCTGCCTTTTAAATCTGTAATATCTTCGCAAGTAATCATTTAAATTACATGCTTTGAATGGCCATAATGATCTATATTAAATGCACAATGTATTTAAGGTACTTAATTGGATAAGGATTAATGCTGTATTGCTTAAAATCGCTTCGTAAACAAGCCAGTATTTCTCGAAGGATAAAAAATGGTTATTGTGGGTTATCCCTAAGAGATAGACATATACCATCGCGGACTTTTTTGTGGACCTTTTTAAGGTGTACAGTACTATAGTACATTATTTTGATCTATCTCGTAGGGTTCAGCCAGCGTTTGCAATGTAAGTGCAAAAAAATGTGTTTACTTACGACATCACATTAGAAACCTCTAAAATTTTCCGTGTTTCTCTACTATATTATGCATGTATTATACATAAAAACCTTCCACTTGAATTATTCTATCAATTGAAAAAAACCGCATCAAAATCAGTTGCGTAGTTTCAAAGATCTAAGCATACTCGTACATAAGGACAGACAGACAGCAGGCAACTTTGTTTTATGCTATGTAGTGATTCTTAGTCAACTTTAGTCCGTATGTTGCCGACTAAAAATAGTACACCCAACAACACGTCCGTAGAGACACTTTTGACTTTAGGGCGTGGTAACAGAGTTTCCACTTACGTGCGGTTGACAGTACCACCATAATTATTACCGTGGGTGGATGTCGTAACAGGTAACCATGAACCGGAGTATGGGCAGCAGCGTCCTTCTGCGTCCCGTATCATCTTACGTACTGCGGTCACCAACAACCGCGGTCCATGGTGCCAGCCGCAACGCTAACAAGCTGGAGTCATAGTACTCGTACTACGCAACTATGCTGTTAGAGGAGCTCCTTGTCCAACAGTAGACATTTAATGTATAATTATGTACCAGAGAGATGGGCCAGAGTCTACTGAGTGGGTCTCCCTCGATAGCCGGTGAGGGAGAGAAAGGCTTAGGAAACGATGGCGCGACGACCTAGACGCTTTCGAAGCCGATTGGCTGACCGTGGTCCATGATCGTGGTCTTTGGAAAGAAAAAGCGGAGGCCTTTGCCCTACAGAGGGACATTTAGGGCTATTATAAAAATAGTTTCTAGACGGATAAACTCACGTTTTATACTGACGGCATAGGGCTGACACGTAATCTAATGATGAACACGGTTTTTAATACCCTTTATGTAACTAAGTACTGGTTTAATATTTATGTTTCTGATATCGGGTTTTATGTTTTATCCGATAACCTAAAATCTGCTGAATAAGCGACTTAAGAGCTAGCTCTTGTTAAATGTATTATATTAACATAAACACTCTTGGAAATTTTGATCAAAGCATGTACATTTCAATGGGTAAACAAGACCTGTTCCTAATATATGCTTGTACAATATCTTCTAACAACGTACGGTGCTCCAAGGCGGTCCCTTGGGACCCATATTTCTAACTGACCGTAGAGCTCCCAGTTGACTTTTATATTTCTGTTTCTCTAACCTACTCTTGTTATATACCAGCAATAAACACTTAGGTACTTGTAAAGGGTTCAGTTATCGCAGCATAGAGATGTGGTTGTATTTCGTGAAAATAATAGCTTCTTTTTAGGGTTCCGATACCAAAATGGTAAAAAAAGGAACCCTTATGGTGCCGCTCTGTCTGTCCGTCTGTCTGTCACACCTCTATATCTCAGCAACCACTTATGCTATCAACCTGAAATTTGGAATAGTTTTAGAATATAGTTGCCCAACTTAATTGCATAAGAAAAATTTTTGAAAAAAGTATGATTATTAATATAAAGGGGGCCAAAATAGGGGGGGCCAAATTTCAAATTGTCGCTACTAGGTCGAGTGGGGTATCATATGAAAGGGCTTTACTTGTACATTTTAAAATATATTTTTGTATTTTTTTAAATTTCTTAGTTTTAAAGTTATGATGAAAAATGTCAAGAAAAATACCATTCCCCCCCCCTTATCTCCGAAGTTTGAGTAAGGAAAAATCTGAATTAATTACAGTTGACAGAAGTTTATATAAACTTTACAGCAAAAATAAAACGATCTTTCTAAGTTGCACAGTTTTTCAGAAATCTGCAAAAAACCTTTACAAACAAATTTAGTTTTGCGGTCCTGAAAATGGACTTTATTGCTTCCAAAAATACTATAGGTATATCGGAACCCTCAGCGCGCGAGTCCGACTCGCACTTGACCGGTTTTTTTTAACATACATTTTTCTAATCATGTACACAGACAATTTCCATTTTAAGTGTTTGAATGGGTTTCCCATCTGCTGATTACGTCACGACAAGTCGTTCTTATTCAGACACATTTTCATCGTGAAAATCTTTAGGGAAATCCCATGTCTATTGTCCATATATGTATGATAATACATGCATAGTAACCTAACCTTAACATGAATGTTGTTTAAAAATGGTTGTTTTCAAGAAATGCAACTGCAAAATTAGCAAACTGTGTTATATTTGTTGGTGGAACTGATTGAATAATTTCATCATGATATTTTTCAATCATTTTGTAAGTCTTGGCGGCTATTCTTTGTTTATCCTGTTTTATGTTGGCAATGCTATAAAATTGTAAATTTAATTACAGCTAGGTGCGTATAAAATAAATCACCTAGCTTAATGGGCAATAGAAAAACATTACTGCCCTTTGTAGCTGTGGAATGAGACCTAGTACATTGTTAATACACATTAAGGCGCCTATTACGGGCTCACCTCACTAACCACAAAATAGATTTATGTACCCCGAAATAAAATTACTTTCCTTGAAACTGCGATAACACTATCTCCAAAAAGGTCAGACGTAAAGGGTCAGGCAAAAAGGATTTGGATCCGAGGATCCTCCAAAGACCTCGCGGTCCCTTTGAGACTTCCCAAATAATACACGCAAATCGTTCTTTCTTTGATAAGCCAACACTACTGAAAGTGAAATTAAACCGCTATATGAATGTAAAGGGTTATATTTGCCATTATTGTACAGTCAGAGGACGTCAAGCACATTGGACTATGTACTGTTCTAATTTAAAGCTTATGTTGCGCTGCGAGCGTAAAACTTGAACCGTTCTTAATATACGTCGAAAACTAGTCCTTTTTGGACTTAATAAATAATTTGTATATCCATCATTGCTAACGATCACCATACCCGAACACTACATACAACCAGCGTGAATTTGAAATTGGAAGGTCGCGTAGGCTTGCATATTCAGAACAAAAGACCCTCAGGAGGACCCCAATCTCGCGGGCGGGTGCGCGCAGGGGTTCGGGGGAGATTGCAACGGGGGTGGAGAGTGTCCGTTCTCTATGATAGTACTATTTATTACTTTGTTCTTTTCTAACACAGTATTTTGGATTTATTTTCTAAAACTGACTTGCACCATCTAACTTTAACGATAAGCGAATACTTCTTGCTCTCTCTCTCTCTTTCTAAATTCGCTAGAGTGAGACGAGCGTATTTTGTTATAGTTAAAGTTAAATGATACAATTCAGCCAAAGTAAATATACCTAATACAAATAAAATTTCCTTAACGCAGGTATATAAGCTCCACGAAAACGCCTAAAAGCTTCTCCATTTCGATCGTTACCTCGACATTGTCGTACCTTTGTCAAATTAACTTTGCCTGCTAGTTTATTGATTCCCATGTTGCCATACTTTATCTAAAATCAAACGGCCATACATTCAGCCGTGGTTCAGAACTGTGCCCACATGAATTATTTAAGCGCGGTGGCTGGCGTCAGGTCGCATTGCTAATGTCTCATTCACTCTCAATATGACTCACCTTCTGGGAATGGGATAAGTTATAAGCAGAAAAAGCTACTTAATTTCTTATAGACGGACGGTATGCTGAGAACCAATTCGCATTACAAGGGAAGTGTGTGTATACTTTTTGATATTAAAGTTTTTTGACGTGTCGACATAGAGCCCATCCATTGAATCTCGTATACACGGTGTAACAAAAAGTGTATATCAAACCTAAAGGATGTGATTCTGCCCATGAAACTGAACAACTTTTCCGAAGGAACATAGGTTGAAATACGGAAATAAAACTAAGGGAGGATTTTTATTTTATCGTATTTCGACTTATGTTCCTTGGGGAAAATTGTGTAGTCTCATGGGCAGATTCATATCCTTCAGGGTTGGTATACACTTTTGGTTACACCCTGTATAATACACACCCTGTATAATACACACCCTGTATAATACACACCCTGTATAATACACACCCTGTATAATACACACCGGTAAGTTGAATTTACTTAATTCCTGAAAAATCGCCGTTCAGCAATAAAACCTTTTAAGTAGATAAACTTGCATAGACCCTTAAGAATTTACGCATAGATACTGGCAGTTACAACATTCGTCGCTATATCGGGTGTAAAAAAATTGTAAGCACTCTTTTAGCCTGTTACCTACTCAAACCATGAAACTGAACAACTTTTTCTAAGAAACGTAGGTCGAATACGAAAAAAAATTTACCCCCGATACAAAACGCATAATCGGCTGGTGTAGTTTCTATGAGAAGTTGAATTTTTTGTTTCGTATATCGACCTATGTTCCTTGGGAAAAGTTGTTCAGTTTCACGGTCTGAGTACACGCTATAATAGTGCTTACTATTTTTTTTTACATCTTTTATTACTTACAGTATTACGAGAGTGTTTGTCCTTTTAGATAATATCTCTTATTCCTTACACCAAATTTCTGATGTGTGTTACTCATGTTCGCGTCATTGGTATATGTTTACATTCTCTTTGCTTTTGTTCAGTCCTGTAACTTGATGGTTAGTTAACCTGAAAGTATTTTCGACTTAAAAAGTACACTCAGTTACAAAAGTACGTATGTTTTAGCTGCTTGCGCTTACTGTTAAGACATTGTCGACCTATGAGTTAAATGTTAGAAATAAACGAAAATTTATTTATTATTGTGCTAGTGAAATGCCTTTTTCATATATGAAGCACTAATATTCACAAGCAATAAATTTACCTTCAACCTTTACGAAAATCGAATCCAGACCTACTTAACTGGAAAATTTGTTATTTTTTATGCAAGGCTGCAAAATTGTTATTTGCCGCGAGTGCTTGTATTGCGACTTGTGCAAGTGAAGGACTCTTGGATTGAGCCACGAGCGGAGCGAGAGTTTTAAAGCACGAGACGCGAAATAACTTTGCAGCTGAACGGAACACACAATTTTTCTTGCTTGCTTTAGCTGCTGAGCGGAAGGAACGAAAAAAGAAAATCCTAACTTAGCGGCCAAAAATAACTTTTCCTCGGAGATTTCGATGTATAATGTTTTCCGAGCTAGTGAGGTCTAAAATTGAATATTTCAAGTGCTCTGCTAGCAGTAAACCCCTGCTACTATTATTTCAACTGTGACCCCTGCAACTCGGTTAACTATAAATTCATTATTTTTAAATCAATCTGTCCCGAGCAACCTGTCGAAAGCCTCCACTACGAATCTTATAGAAGTTTCACGATAAAAAACTATAATCCACTATTTTTATTATCTCTGACATCTGCATTTTGTGCCATATCGATTGGAACGTTTGGTTGGTAACTTAAGTACCTGTGTAATAAAAGTCAAAACATGCTTTTGTTAGATTCTTTATATCGATTGTATGCAAGTCCAAGGAGCATCCGCAAAGCAAGGTGTTATGTAAGTTGCATGCGACCTTGTAAGGTTTTAGTACTGCAACACAAAATTGTAGCTCGTAGCTACGGTTCTTATGAAACTGATATGACTTTGTATTAAGTAGTTATTATTTACCTTATCTCTGGTTATAATTTTTATCATGCATAAGCCGGTCGCGCCCAGTCCCAATACAGGGCAAAGTAGGTCGGTCCTTGTGGGTCGATTACGGCTGCGGTGACCATAACCTAATTTCCCATCAAATCAAAATCAATTTTCCTTAAAGCGTCAGCTGAATAAATAAATAAGCCATCTAATCAAAGTAATTCTATGGGATTTTAGTTTTTGTTTTGCAGAGAAATTTTGCAAATTATGACAAAAACAGGTACTGCTGGGGATTTTTTTTTCAAACGCGGTTAGCAAAAATACAATTCTATTCATGTAAAAACCTTTTTTAAATCTTGATATATCACCCCGTAATTTTTCTTAATCGTTTTGATGGCCATTTATTTCAATTTTTCAACGTAGAGTTATACATTTCACCCCTATTAGAGCCTTAATAACGACCAGACACAGAACAAACACTTGCAATAGCTAGTTACTCAAAAAACGGGAAAGACGGGTGATGTATAGTGTATACGTGTAATGTATGTAACAAAACTCAATTATTCCATACCTACTCCAAACGTGTATTTATCCCTTACAGTTTACAGACAATAATGGATTAGCATTTGTACGTTGTAGGTATGACTGTGTAGGTACTTAATTTATGTTCATAGTTGTGTGAAGCCCTTCAAGTTAAACGTATTAGCCGAGAGCCCAAACTACTATAAAGTCGTCAGGGTTTATAATCTAGGGCACTTTATGCATTGCAGTACGTAATTTAATTTTGTAAATAAACACTTTCGTGCTGCTATTACCAAAATCCTTTATAAGTTCTTTTTAGGACCTTTTTTTTAGCACCATTACTTTTGAGGGAAAAGATGTTCGATAAAATTTACTACAAGTATACTAACATTTCTTAGCTTATCTGTGTTATTACTTCAATCATCATAACATACCATAAAACGTCCACTGAAGGATATGGAGCTCCCTCCAGTACGCCAGCAAAAATGCGTGGTACTTTGGAGGGGTTTTACCATTGTCCCCACGCGTGTAAGCGCTGCGGCTGGCGACCGCTGTTGTTGGTGACCGCGGTATGTAAGATGGTACGATACACAGAAAGATGCTGCTGCCCATTATCCGGTTCATAAGCCCTCAGTTGCCTGTTACGACACACATGGGTAGAGATGGGTTGATACTATTCTTTACTGGCACCACACAGACAATTCAATACAGTTTTTTAATTGATTCATTAAATATTTCTCCATTTAACTTTAAATTTTCATAGAAATTATGCATAACTTGTTGTAATTTCCGCTGAAAGATCTTCATAATATGATGCACCGAAATTTCCACGACCAATACAGCTTTCTGTTTTCTATCTTATGGTATACAAATTGCCTAAATCTTTGTGCCACAAAAATCCACCATAACGAAGTCAATAAAATCTTATCGCGTAGGTACTCTAATTATGCCTTCAGGAGGGAATTTACGCCATTTGTAAGATAAAGGGATACGATGAGTGCTAATGCCCACACTGGGGTTCGAACCGGGGTTAGGTCAAGGATAATATCCTGCTGTGCTATCGATAGGCGCGCTGGGGTGTTTACTACTGAAACAGAGTGAATTTTTTTTCCTTGACACTCTTTGATGGTTTTTTAGAGACCGTGGGCGTTGCTAAGGATTTTACCTAGAGCAGCCAAAAGCCGACTGATCACCAAGGTGTCAATCATTCAGTCCTAAGTTTCATCATCATCATTTCCCAAGCCTATTATTACGTTTTTGCCAATGGTTTTTACGCAGTCGGCTACCTAACCTAGGGGATTGGTCGAGGGCACTGGTTTTCACACAGAGCGACTTCCATCTGACCTCCTCAAGCCAGAGGGAAAACCAGACTCAATTCTTGATTAGGCTTTGCCAGGTTAGTGGCCAACCTGACTGTCAGATTTTTCAAGCCGCCAAATGGCCTCTGACTACTATCATTGACAATAGCCGGGACCAACGGGTTAACGTGCCTTCCGAAGCACGGAAGCACTCCAGTTCTTGTGCCACTAGCGGTTACCCATCCGGGTTCTGACCACGGCCAACGTTGCTTAACTTCGTGAACGGAAAGTTACCACTCGGCCACGAGTGCCAAGATTGCGTAATATTTACAGTACCTTAGAAAAAAACTGTGGATGTAATTTTATTCTATTAAAATATTTCTTCACTATAAGTTCACTAGTTTAAGACCGGACTTATTGCAACTAGGTTCCTTGCCTATTACGGCGACGTAAAATCTTTCTTTCTACCGCTCATCAAAAGAAAAACACAAAAACGGCAAAATGTTTTCTCAGACAAAGCTTCTTTTTAAGACGCGCTCTTTATATTATCTTTTTTATTTTTCTCTCTTTACTTATTCTTCAGACGAGAATTGGAATTGAGAGTAGCTTTTAATGATGTAAATACTATTAAGAGATTTTATTGTTTTAAGGCCTAATTAAGTTCCTTTCTTCGTTTTCTGTAAGCATATTTTCTTTTATTGGAGCGATTTTAAATTTCGTTATATCAATATCATGAAGAAAAAAACATTGCCATCCAAGTTTTTTAAATAGATTCATCTCACACCACACAAGGATCGTTCGTCAACGAAGATTTTTATTTAATGAAAATGTTAGGAGATACGCGTAGTGCCGGCAAAGAAGAGTATCAACCCATCTCTACCCGTGGGTGTCGTAAGAGGCGACTAAGGGCTTATTCACTGAAAGATGGGCAGCAGCATCTTTCTGTGTATCGTACCATCTTACATACTGCGGTCACCAACAGCGGTTGCTAGCCGCAACGTGGTGACTATGGTAAATCCCCTCCAAAGTTCTACGCCTTTTTGCTGGAATTCTGGAGGGAGCTTCCTGTCCTGAAGTGGACGTTTCATGGGATGTTATGATGATGATGATGATGACATAAAATGAAAAACACTACTCTTATTGGCTTATTATAATTTACCATGAAGTCCTTTCTAAGACAGTTTAAGAACTGAAATTGGTAAATCGCTTGCAAAGTTTCAGACGCTTGTAACATTAAGCCAGAATTTCATCGAATCGGGTACATCCAACTATACATAGGGTCATTATAACTTTCACGGGCAACACCGAAACAGTGTAATTGTCTGTACGTTTTAGGTTAAGGAGAATTTGCTTGAGTCCCACAAAGGGTTGTATTGCATGACGGAAGCACTATGCTAGTGAAATAGTAAGGAATGGATGTTTAAAAGGAATTAAAGGAACGCTTTCTCATTACACATGGTGTATAAATATATGGTAATACTTTTAAAGGGTAATGCAGTATTATAAGTGATTGAGAAAAAACATACACTATTTTTGTTATTTCGACTTTCATAATCTGCTATTTTCCTTGAATTACCGACACAGTTATTTTATTACTGGATATTAAGTACCACTAAAATAACCTACACCAACTTCGAAACCTGACCATAGGCGCCATTCATTCAGAAATATTTTATTTTTAAATATCTATTAAATATACTGAATCATTGTACTTATCGTCGCTATTTCAAAATCCTAAAATCATAAATTTATTGAATTTTACTTCATACACTGCAACTGTAAATAAAGTTTATTCATTTCTTACTTTCTGTACATTATAAGTTCCTCAAGACCATAGCTATTTTTCACTACAAAGATTGTATCTGCGTTTATTTTGAATTAGCACAGTTTCTACGAAGTTGCTTTGAATAACAAAACAATTTGCTGCAACAACGTTTTGGAAAGCAAATATTTTGATCTGCCTTTTGCTGCATTTGCTCTCTCCCTAGCTTACTGCATGTATAAACGCAATTTATAGCTCTTCTTTGCCCCTACCCGTCAGAGTATTACAAGTTAATAAAGCCGTTTAATGAAGAGTTTTCTTTCCCTCTTTGCTGGTGTTTGAATTTCAGTGTTGCCAGTTAGTAGGGATTTCTCCTCGAGGCGATGTTGCCAGAGCGGTTTGCTCTTCCGCAATCTGAAAAAAAAAGTAAATCGTTTTAAAATAACAGGAAGAAGAGAGCATATATCGACCTGTAAGTGCTGACTGTTTGCGGTAGTTTTTTGAGCTACATTTATTATATTTGCGCTACATTTATTATTGTTATTCTAAGAGATTCCAGATTTGGCAAAAGCGTCCCCGTTAACTCTCGGTCCTAAATAGTACTCCTTCTTTCTTTTGCGTACTGTTTGTGTTGTTGTTAGAAAGAGATAAAGATCCATTTAAAAATGTTTTCGAGGATGCAACTGTTATTTCGCGTAAACACTGTCGGTAATTCCTTGCGTGTAAACACATGCGATCTCTATGAAATTTACAGGTTAAGTAGTAGGAAAAAATGCTGATTATTTTATTAAAATTAATATAATTTTTATGGGTTTACTCTTGACCTCGATCTAGCCTGGGGCAGAGATGAGGTGGACGATAGAACGAGCTTGCTCAGTACAATATTTCACCTCGTTGTTTACCTATGAAAAGCTTGTCATAAACAGAACTTCAAGAACTTCCTTACTAACTCAAGAATAGCAAAGTCTGGGAAATAGTATCTCGTTAATCATAATTTTTACCTCAAGGGTAGTAGTGCGTGCGTACAAACAAAATTGCGAATTCATGAAAATGCTAACATAATTTTTATGGATGCTCTTTCGCGCTGGTGGGAGTTATTTATTTAGGGAGATCAGAAGGGGAGGGGGGCTACTTAAGTAGATAGACAGTGATTTGAATCTTAATTCCAAGCCATTATTTACTTTAAGTAGAAAAAAATGTATAGAGATTTTTTGTGGCGTTAAAGTGAGTTAGAGCGCTTTATTGAAATTTTAATGGACGAACATCATTTTAAATGAGATTTGCGAATATCTTATGTATGCTAATGCTAAATGACATTTGCGTCTTTATTGACTCCATTTTCAAGGGAAATGTTATGGACATTTCACGCTTTTTGCTGCAGACTTCATTATGCGTTTTTACTTTTTCTCTTTCTAAAAGTATGCGTAGAAAATTATAGTTAAGTACTTGGTTTGTATTTTAATTGCATAAAAAAAGTAGATACATAGGTACAGTTTTTATTGTAAATGTAAAAAAACCGTGATCAATATTAAATAAGTGGCTTAATTGCTATATAAAGTCCTAATGAAATTGTTAACATAATTTTTTTATGTAACTCAGATCATGAAACTGATTTTTTTTCCCAAGGCACACAGGTCGAAATACTAGAAACTGCATCAGCTGATAGCGCATTTTGTATGAGAGGCCAAATTTGTTTTTCGTATTACGACCTATGTTCCTTTGGGAAAGTTGTTCACACATGTATAACATGCTAAAATTATGTTCACTATATCTGTAGGACCCTATATATTATCGTAAACGCTAGAAAATAATAAAAATGCACGGGTTTGACATTAATCTCTCAAGCCCCATGTCAAAATTCGCAGGAATCGAAAAAAAATGTAGTTATTTACGCGATAAAACATAATTTCGCATAAATTGCAATACATTTTTCATGAATTTTCCATTTTTCGGGAACTCTACGGGAAATTAACATAGGGGTCCTATGTCAAATTTTCCTGTATCCCGAAGGATTAATATCCTTCACAGGTTAATAGCTATTCACGTCACGTGATGTGACATTTCGTTGTTTAATGTTAATCATGGGATTATATTTTCAATGTATTATAGCGTTTACGATAGAAAGCAACTCTTGTAGGTCATGAAGAAAATTCATGTTGCAAATCAGACGGTAGTTTTAAATTAACTTTGGACTGATCACGCGTGGTTGTTTTTTGCAAGTACCGTTTGGAGAATAACATGATTCAGAACAAGATAGTATTTCTAGGAGTTCAGGCAGTCGTGAAGTTTTATCAGTAAATTCAGTACAGGAAGTAAATGCCATTGCTAACACAAACCAATTGGATTTTCGAGTATCCTCCAGAGATATCAGTGGTCTATTGTAGTAAGAAAATGGTGAATTTCCTCTAAATCCATCTCACTCGCATAATACGTCACGTTCAGCAAACACGCGGAGGATGGCGTCTAAACGCGAACAGCAAATAAATATTTCACTCAACTCTATATTTACGGGACACGTCCCGTAAACAAACAAAGCTCCTTTAGAGAGCATGGTCTTAACTGTCTTAAGTAGTTTCTTAGTGTCACAGTGCATTTCTTAGTGCCTTTCAAATCTTACCTAGACACTTAATAATAAAATGTGTTACTAATTTATAAGTACAGCGTCACCATCTGTGTAGTTAGACCATATTTCACACGTATATTTGACTCATTCCCACTTAAAGAACTGCACCTGGGACACCCCAAGAGGGAGCGAGACATTATAATACGTGAAATATTTACAAGAAGTTCGCAGAACAAAATTGTTTTAAATACATACATGCTTAGCGACATCACATAGTTAAAATAACAAAATACAATACTTTCTAAAAATATAAACTATTTTCTTTAAAAAAATATGAATGGAATTTTCGCCATACGGAGCCACATTTTGGAGCATAGATGCAACGAACAAACACTAACACGTTCAAACAACAAATTGCCAAACTAAACATTAATGAAAATATTGGCTATGAGAGAAAGGGCAGCTGCAAATGTAACAAATTTCTTAGAAAATACATATTCAGAACTAGAGCTTCTGTCCTGACTGTTCTGGCGAGAACTAACAGTAATCGTTTTAGAGGCGACGGTAGCCTCATACATCCACTCCACCTTTGCATCTGAATGGAGCACGTCCGAGCAAAATGGCGGAGCTCAGCGCGAGCTACAGCAAACATTCGACCATATTTTTTTGAAAAAGAACGCTGGGAATTCGGCATCTGCTAATCTGATTAGATCCGTACGTGTGATTGTTTTGGCAAAATTGTCTAGCTTTCTATTAGAAGTACCTGGGCTACCGAGCTATGCTCTGTATGATTAAAATATCATCGAGTGAGGAAGCTATGCTACTCAACAACAGATGGCGCTGTAAGTTTCTTGAACGCACTAAAATGCGCTAAGAAAAATTAGACGATGAAAACGAATTTTCCTAGACATGAGACCTAGCTAGATCAATTTTTTGCCCCCAAAAACCCCTGTATACTAAATTTCATCGAATTCGTCAGAGCCGTTTTCGAGAAACCGATTACAAATATATATACAAATATTGCTCGTTTAATAGTACAGGATATATAATGCACGAGAACTTTTTTGTGTATGGAATACCTTCATGATAAGTCAGATTAACGTATTATTTTTGTAACAGTCGTCATTGTCAATATTAATTTCATCTGGTATTATTACAGAGGAGTATCCCGTGTCCGATAATAAATCGCACAAATCTACTGCCATCTACCAAATTTTTACTCTTTCGCGTACCTACTATAATATGTATTAATAAAAAATTTAAACATTGAAGCCAACTTTGCAGGTTTTGTTCTAAAACTTCCATCGGTAAATATACTTCATGCAAATGTACATTGAACCGTAAACGATGATGGTAATGGAAATAGTACACGTGGAAACGTTCCTTGAATACGAAAACTTTTATCTCGAATAGAACTTTACTTTGCATTGACTCAATGTCCTTTGACTCAATGTCCTTAAAATGGCAGTTTAAAGCGAAATGTTAATTTTATAGAATATTCTGTTATCTTAGTTCTTAAAAAAACAAGAATATTTATTTATTCGAAACTTCTCATGAACAACTTTCGTTCACAAAATTTTCGTTTCGTTCTTCTGATTCTTCGTCCAACAAATTGTATTTATGCACCAGGACAAAATATATATTATGTTTTCTCCATCTCATTTCAGTACGGCTCTTGTAAACATCTCAAAATTAAATTTAAGTTATTCTTGATATTCTTTTAAAGGTTTCCCAATTTAAGATTTTAATTTAAATGGTTTTAGATGTGCTTGAGTTTTTAAATCGCATAATTTATGTGCTGTGTCCGCATAGGAACTGGCCTAATAATGCTGTATAGTTCTTCTTAATAATAAACGAAAGGGATGCAGCATGCGTTGATATCGCTGGCTACGTAATATGCTGGCATCCCATTATTTTAGGATCCTCGTGTATCACTAAAATTCGTGGTCGCGCGCGGCCGCAACCTTAGTCGCAAGAGCTCCGGCCAAGATACGATCAAACGCTACTGGTCAGTGCTTATGGTCACTGGTAGTCGTCTAGTGCGCGAAGACCCTTAGTAGTTTTTGTTCTGTCTTCTAAATTATAATTCTACTCCAGTAAAATTACGAGAGAATGTATGGCGAAACGGAAATAATTGATAATAGCCGTGATTCTTTTTCAGATCGATAGATTATATTTCTGTGTAAAGCATTTTTATGGAATCCACCTAAATTTACTTCATTTATTTATTTATTTTGCCGTCCAAACATTAAAAAAATATGGAATTTCGGAAAAAAATGTTAATAGATTATTTTTTTTATTTGCGGCTTGCTATATATTCAGAATTTCATATTATACATGAATCCACCTAAAAATATTAGCTTTTTTGTATTGTTTAACTTTTATAGCACGAAATTTAAATACAGCTTATCTTCGCAACCAAAAATAGTAATAGATCCGTTTTGCTTTCTAATAATTTAAATAGTGCTATATAATCACATTTTTGGCAAATCCAACATAAATGTTTACAAAATCATTGTAAACCAGCGATTACAAAAAACTTTTTTTAAATTTAGTATGGCATTTTTGTGAATATATATAAGAATCACTTACATTTAAAAAGGTTGAGTTTAGCTCAGTTTATTGCTATTATTTTACCTCGACTTTATTGGCCCTTATATGTGAAAATAAGTGGAGATTTTATATTTTGAAATAAATTGATATTTTCAAATATATTTATGGTGGATTTTGATGCCTATATGTAAAGTATACGTTTATCTATGATATAAAGTGTATAATTGTCTATTACTATTTTTGCCTTAGCTGTTATTCGAAAAAAATATTCCGCTTTAAATTTTAGGTGGATTCGTAAATATTGCGTCTTAACATCATATTTAAATACGATATACACAAAAAAGTAGCTATTAGCATTTAATGTTTTGCAAAACCGTATTTTTACTGGACTATTCTTTCTTTTACAGTATTAGAGACTGGGGACGAGCCAGCGACGTGCTGCGGGCGTCGAACGCTGGTCCTTGCGAACCACCAAAGCACGGCAGACGTGCCCATGCTAATGGCAGCGTGGAATCCTCGGCCAGGAGTGCTGCCCAATCTCATGTGGATCATGGATAGGGTATTCAAGTTCACCAACTTCGGCATCGTCAGCGTCTTGCACGAAGACTTCTTTATACAAGCGGTAAGTCTTTTATATTTTATAGTTGTAAACTCATACTCATATACTCAACATACTTGTCCAAAGGACAAAGAAACTTGAAAATAAAATTTATAACTAAAAATAAAATTTAAAATCTCCGGTAAAGAAAGTTCGCTTTAATCAGTCGAATTTAGTTTTTCAGACATAATTAATGAAATGAATTTATTTGGAGTTTTCGTAAATATTATGTGATGAGATGTTCATGAGTCTTTCACTGCTGATGATCGTCTATCATTGTCTACGCTGCGAGATGCGTGCATCGCGTCTTCAACTTATAAACTAATATGTATTTTATAAATTTCCACTCATTCCTTTAATACCTCATTCTTATGTTCTTTTATACCCTTTAAGTCTATTTTATTCACTCCCTCCTGCCGTCTGTCAACTTCAACTTGCTCTCTATTGTTCAGAGACGAACGATAATCATTTGTTATTTCTTTGTATTAATAAATATTAAATGATTTCATGCGATCACAATAACAGTTGTTTAAAAAACTTAAATTTTAAGACGTAAGATACCAATTTCTTAACAAAATATTACTTTACTCAACATTACATGTCATGAACGTTCTCTTGAAATCTGCAATAAATAAATCGAGAGAACGCGCGCGCAGGATTCTTGCGCATTCGGACTTAATTTATTGCAAGTATAGAAATTTTATAGTGTCCCTAAATCAGGCCCTGGCATGGGTAGAATTCATAAAATTCAATAGGCAATAATTTTAAGTCGCAATTTAAAATTACCTGCTTCCACTAGATATGTGAAGGCCGGTTAAGGATACCTAGACAAGATGATTTTCTAATGAGAAAATATCGTTTTACACTTATTGATTTATGAAATATCGGTAGGAGGCAGGTTTATTTAATTTAAACTGCAGCAAACTTCACTTTAATAAAATGCCAGTCTAAAGCAAAACGTTCATTTGATGGAATATTATGTTTGGTCTTTTTGCTACAATAAGCCGGAATCTCCCAAAAATTAAAGCGTTGGGTTTGATATCGACGGCTAGACTCCAAAAAAATATTGACAACAGCAAACTTTATTTTGCAAAATATTTCTTTAAGATGCAAGTGCGCTATTTCGGTGATTAATCCCGAGAGTATAATAAAATGACCAACGCGCACACACTTTTTATGACGTTTTTCAACACATTTGCGAATAAAAGCAAATACAATTTGCTTACCTTTTTTTCCCGAAGGAAAATTCAGAGCTTGTTGTCTATAATCTTTCGTAATTTTCCTTAAATTTGTACATACACCCGATACTCAAGATTTCTGTTTAGTGTCTTAGTATTTTCTAAGTTGAGGAGCTACACTAATTATTGTTTTTTAGGGTTCCGTAGTCAACAAGGAACCCTTATAGTTTCGTCATGTCCGTCTGTCTGACCGCAGCTTAGCTCAGAGACCCTTAGTACTAGAAAGCTGTAATTTACTATGGATAGACATTTCATCCACGCCGACAAATGGGTAAAATAAAAACTTGAAATTTTTTTTTAATGGTACCTCCCCTACAAGTGGGGTGAATTTTTTTTTCTTGCCAATCCCATCGTGTGGGGTGTCGTTTGATAGGTCTTTTTAAAATAATGTATGTTTTTCGATTTTTTTAAGTAACATAACGTTCATGCCTTACATATCCTACGCTATAGGTACTTATTTACTAGAGCTGACCCAGCGACCCCATAAGAATCTTGGTCTACAACACAAGAGTTCTCCATGCGTCCCTGTTCTGCATCGCTTCTTACCAATCGGCTCTTTGGAGGGCATCCAGGTCTTTCCGAACTTCGGCACCTCATGCGTACCTGGGACCACCGACTGGTCTGATTCTCAGCTACAGCTAGTTTTATTTTAAATACGTATACAACGTGTTAATGGAATAAGCGAAACCCTCGTACACCCCAACTGATTTATATTAAAATAAATCCATTCCCATTAAAAAATCTAAAAAAATATTTTTTTTTATCTAGATATTGTTACTTTAAAGTTTCAACAAGTTCTAGTTTCATCGTTGTTCTAGTCCGCGCATTCCGCGCACGCACGCCGCGCCGCGCGGCGTCACTGCCAGCGCGCGTATCCACAGAAATATTTAGAATAGAAGCGGCAAAAATTTTAGTAATAAAAATAAAAAAAAATACCCCTATCAAAAACCCGTGAAATTGATTCTACTCTCGATTCTGAACAAAATACTTTCTCAGTTTCGCTTATTCCGTTAACACGTTGTATATGCTGATTCATTCCTCTTAGGAATTCGTCTTTATCATACTCCTACACATTAGGTATCAAGAGAATCTATAATTATACTGTAATTATATCTGCCTTTGGGCTTATCTAGTATAGGTCGCCATTTAAATCATTGCATAATACTGTCGGTCGGTCGGCACCTAAACAATGATTTTCGCCCCATCAATCAATTTGTTGGTTGTTCATGTTGTGGATGGATGGATTTGGGTTCGGTTAATCTAATGGTTGAACAAAAAATCTTTCGCAGTTTCAAAATTTACATCCCACATTTTTAGTGTTCGTGGTGCCGGCTAAGAACTGTATCACCTTATCTCTTTATGTGGGGGTCGTAAAAGGTGATTAAGAGATCCTGAACTTGAGATGTGCTAGTTTTGTGTATCGATCTCTGCACTATGATTACCAAACACTACTGTCAGCTGTTCTTGGCTGGCTTGCCTCATCGCTATAGGTAACCATGTTACTTCCTTCCGCCAAAATATACCATACTTTTCTTTTGAAATTCTCGAGTCACCAGGCAACCAAACTCAATCAAATAATCTATATAGTCTGTATAAATAAATAGTGGTTATAACTATAATATAGAAAAAAATCGGTAAAGTGCGAGTCGGACTCGCGTGCTATGGGTTCCGTACCTGTCTACCATACTTTGATTTTTAAAAACTTTGCGTCCACCCAAACACCACTTAAAGGGAGTTCACCTTAATTGGTTACAATTAGTTGTGAGAAAAGTTGTAATATTATAATGTTTTAATTTAAACTTTTTCCTTTGGTTGTGCTATAAGACCTAGCTGCTTCTGGGCAAATTTCATGATTCTAGATTAGTGGGACGTACCCTGTAAGTTTTGGTTTGGTTCTTAAATGTATGGAGATAGGGACATCCATTGCCGTATCTGTGTTGTAGACGCTTGAAATTTTTCACATCTTTAAGGGTGGCCATGTACCCAACTTTATACCTTTCTTTACCCGTTCGCGAGAAAAGAATCTTGACAGACAGACAGACTACAATGTGATCCTGTAAGGGTTTCATTTCTTTCCTTTTAGGGTACGGGACCCTAAAAATCTTAGCCCATTTACAGTTAGCACTATAAAAATATACAGAACCAACACAACAAAACA
The DNA here is from genome assembly GCA_947532105.1 of Athrips mouffetella. Classification (NCBI taxonomy): domain Eukaryota; kingdom Metazoa; phylum Arthropoda; class Insecta; order Lepidoptera; family Gelechiidae; genus Athrips; species Athrips mouffetella. The sequence continues at coordinate 18,766,262 of OX383965.1, read as the reverse complement.
AGGTCTTTGCTCACATAAATAATTGTTTCAAATTGAATATACGTTAGTAGGTGTATAAGATTTATGCCAAAGATTGATACAGCGGTTGAATTATTTTCGGTCACCATATTCGATGAATCTGTTTTTTTGAATTAATTATTGGACTTATTAGCATAGTTTGGAGGGCATATAAGAATACTTCTAGCTGAAGTTAAATATATGTCTTTGATATTTATTTTAAAGTTCATTTCGATCTTACAACGACTTTATTTAACGACTCTTAAAAATACATACAAAACAATGTTATCAATTTACAGTTTTCCAATGACAAGTGATACAAAATTGTAAGTGTTAAATTATCTATTTTTTGTTAGTAAAGTTAAATAGCTGTTTTAACTTTTTGTGAACCATATAATAATCGTTCGTTATTCCATTCCAACCATTTGTGTAACATTGATTCCAAAAACTTAAAGTTCGAGGCCAATTTTCATGAAATATTCATGTACAAGGGGTACATTTCCACAAAACCCCTATCGAAATAAGGAAAAGTTCATCCTCATTTCGAAAACAAATATTCAAGAAACGTACAGATGTACAAACTTTGTTATTTCCTCGAAATGACTACCAACTCAAAAAGCGAGGGGCAAGATTTACACTTTTTACTTAATTATTAAAGAATTTCGAGTTCCCCTCGCTAATCCTTAGAGAGATTACCGGGGGCCCTTTTTAAAAATGACAAACATTACTTTAAGAAGTACAAGCAGACATTCTAAGCCTACCGCTTCGATGCTACTTTGGTTAAATAAGGCGAAGGAGGAGACTATAATTCAAAAGAAAGGATCTTATGCAATAATATTTACATTTTCTCTAATAGTTAATTTACTCTAGAGTTGAGACGAAATATGATAAAACTTATCTATACCTACAGCGTGTAATACCAAATATGCCAAACCTCTCAGGGGTTAGTTCTACTTATGTAAAAGAACAACTTTTGAAAATAAAGTTAAAAAAGACTGGTTCTCCATACAAATTAATCGGATCGAATATTATTTTTAATGGAGAATAGGATATTTTTTATTTTATTTTCATAAGTTGTTCAGTTACATGGGGGGTACTACCACCCGAGAGGTTTTGCGTATTTAGAATTACACGTTGCACACATAAAAACTACTTTTTTTTAATGTAGCCTGTATGGTGTCCCACTGCAGGGTAAAGGCCTCTATCTCCTCTAAGGTCTATTTCGCCATTCGTCTCTGTTCTGGGCCTCTGATGGCCAGTTTTCTAAAAGGTTGTTTAAATCGTCACGCCATCGTCTCCGAGGTCGGCCTCGACGGCGGTGACCATCCTCTGTCACCCATTACGTATCTACTCTAGTCCACCTATCCGGATGCATGCGGCATTAATGTCCTGCCCAGTCCCACTTCAGCTTAGCAGACTTTTTTCCGACGTCTACATTGCCAGTTTTCGAGCGCAGCGTAGTGTTTCTAATCCGGTCTATCCGCTTTACACCTAGAATACTGCGCTCCATGGCGCGCTGGCAAACCTTGAGCCTGGCCTGCGCCTCTATCAAAGACTACGTTTGTGCCCCGTAGGTTAGGATAGGCAGAATATACATGTCGGCGAGTTTTTGCTTTAGTGACAGTGGAAGTTCTCCCTTCATTAGCTCCTTTCTTATATTTATTTTATTTTTAGGGTTCCGATACCAAAATGGTAAAAAAAAGGAACCCTTATGGTGCCGCTCTGTCTGTCTGTCCGTCTGTCTGTCACACCTCTATATCTCAGCAACCACTTACGCTATCGAGCTGAAATTTGGAATAGTTTTAGAATATAGTTGCCCAACTTAATTGCACATGAAAATTTTTTGAAAAAAGTATGATTATTAATGTAAAGGGGGCCAAAATAGGGGGGGCCAAATTTCAAATTGTCGCTACTAAGTCGAGTGGGGTATCATATGAAAGGGCTTTACTTGTACATTTTAAAATATATTTTTGTATTTTTTTAAGTTTCTTAGTTTTCAAGTTATGATGAAAAATGTCAAAAAAAATACCATTCCCCCCCCCTTATCTCCGAAGTTTGAGTAAGGGAAAATCTGAATTAATTACAGTTGACAGAGGTTTATGTAAACTTTACAGCAAAAATAAAACGATCTTTCTAAGTTGCACAGTTTTTCAGAAATCTGCAAAAAACCTTTACAAACAAATTTAGTTTTGCGGTCCTGAAAATGGACTTTATTGCTTCCAAAAATACTATAGGTATATCGGAACCCTCGGCGCGCGAGTCCGACTCGCACTTGACCGGTTTTTTTTTATTTTTAATATGTCGCTGAAATTTTAGATAATTAATTTAATGTTCAGTTATCAAGTTAATTCTAGATCGCACAATTACCTATTATGTTTTTGTAGTTTGGTTCATTTTCAGAGTGAGGGAGCTAGGAGTCTCTTAGCACAGGGTTTTCTAGTTTGAGCTCCTGTCTCCCACATAAATACATAATACAAGTTCTTTACAGTACTGTAAGTTTAAACTCTTAAGTTGATCTTAATATATTTATAAGAAACTTTTTTTTAGTACAGAGGCCCTCATCTTCGTGATGTGGATTCCTGTGTAAATCTTCCACTGGACATTGGCTAACTCGCCATAATTTTATAATAATTTCTTTACTTTGATATTGGCAAAATACGACTTGTAATGAGATGTGACGCCATTAAATAAATATATCTAATAATAAATCTCTTATAAATATCAATGAAAAATTTAACACTATTTTCTGCCAATCAAACATATTACTAAACGGTTGGACAGTAGTCCCAATAGGAAAATATTCCCATAATATGACTGACAAGAAATTAAAAATCCGACTGCCACATGCAACGTATGTCAGTTTTAGTACGCCAGGATGTGTGTACTAAAAATCAATGTCCTCTTTAAAAAAACATACAAAGGTTCGCCCCAGTAAGGCACGAACGGATATCACAGTAGTCAACCACTAACTTACGGTCACGTGCGCTTTATGGTCATGCAACAAAGTCGAAATTAAGATGTACTGCCTGCAATATTCATATAATTTAGAACTGAGGTACAAGTCTTAGGCATCTAGACATCAAGGAAAGCAATATCATTGTACTTTAATCTTCATGTCGGAAAAATATCAAAAAAAGCAAAATTTTGTATTCAAATGTTTTTTGGAATATTTCAGTAGTAATTTTTCTAAACGTTAATGAATAACTTACTAACCACAGATTAATAACTATATGGAATTGGTCATGAACTAAACAGCTCTTATTCAAGGAATATTTTCTTCGTTTAATAATTTTTATGCAATAAAAAAATTTTATATAAGCTAACTTAGCATGCGCATCGCAACTCCCGGCTAAACCGGACAAGTCGTCTTTAACTGAACTTACGGTGCGCATGCTAGCCCGGCTGATCACGTAAATAGTGACAATAAAGGATTGTCGCTACCTCTTACAACCTATTCGCAGAAGGTATATTAAAAACAATGTTGTATCCACTGCGCGTGTTTACAACTCCTGCCCTTTTATAGGCACAACTAATAAACGGGAATCGCTTTACAATTGCAGGTTTAGTATCACAAAGTTCTACGATATGTAGAACTTGAATTTAACATCGAACCTTTTGATAGTGGGTCATCAAACTCCAGGCGATATGATGCATAAGTAATGCGTACAGTAGTAATGACAGCATGGTTTTACTACTACACTCTCTAATGACGGTTGCTTCCCCATAAAACTATGATTGATATTGTACCCTCGTATTAAGATAGGGTTGAGTAATTTAGGAGTCACGATCGCGATCATAAAGCCTCCTAAAGGTATCATTTTAGATAGTGCTTCATGTGGGCATATCGTTAGATACAGGTGTATGTCTACTCATGAACTAATGTACACTCTAACATGAATAAACCACTCTGTGGCATTCATAAGTTATACCACAGAATCGTGAAGGGTTATACTTACCTACACCGGAATTTATGATAGTATTTGCTTTTTATCGTTATTTGATTTAGGTAATGAACATTGATTCAATGGAACGAATGCTAGGATCGACACGACAAGATGAAGATAATGTAACTTTAGTAGGCCATGCGGACCAAACCACAGATTAAATAATAGTACCAAACTCAAAAGAGTTATTCTATCTGTATTCGTCACTCGACTGACGATTCGTCACTCGACTTACGATTCGTCGCAACAACTTTTCTTTTTAATAAATTTTTTAACCTAATCTTTTTTTTGTGTTGTGCGAGAGAACAAGAATTCAGGTAACCATTTGATTAAGACCTTGTAAAGGTCCCAAAACATTTCAGAGCTAGATTTCTGTCTTTATCTCCAATCAAAGCAAATTTCGCCCTCTGGCGTCATTTGGGTCCTTGCGCAAGCAATTACAGATCTAATTACAGTATAAACAGGGCCTTTATCGGCGCACGCCGTCGTTATTACAGTCAACAATCGGCAGAATCCTGAAATTCTATTACCAGCGGAATCGTTACCGGCAGCTTAGGGCGATTTGGAGAGGCCACGAGACTCGTGGAAAAGTTCAAAATCATACAGCGTAATTTATTATCATCCCCGAAGTTTAAGAGGTGGTTCTGCCCGTGAAACTGAACAACTTTTCCTGAGGAACATAGGTCAAAATACAAAAAAAAAAAGTTCTACCTCCCATACAAAATAGGCTGTCAGCTGATGCAGTTCGAAACGAAAGTGGTTTTTAAACATGTTCCTAGACAAAAGTTGTTCTATTCCATGTCTTAAAATTTCCGGGATGATAAAAAGATACGTGTGCAAGAATGAATCAAAACTGACCTCCCTTTAAAATGATTTTTCAATACATTTGCTCGAAAAACGTACTAAAAGGTCGTAAACATTGCTCGTAAGTAGTTACTTACCGATCTAGTGCGGTAAGTTAAAAAAGTATACTACCAAGGAGTTTTACACTCTGATCATAAAATTATTTTAACTTTATACGAAAAATAAAATTAAATTTCAGTAATTGTTCAAATTTTACTATTAATTTTAACAACTAATATTTACGATTTTAATTTTGGTCTTGATTTTATCAGTTGCTTAGCAATAAAATTCATTTGATGTTCCTTTAACAAGTGTATTATAACCTGTTTTCTCACAAATGTATTGAAAAACGTCCTAAGATACACGGCCGTAAGTGTTATGACAAACTCGTGTCGATGGTAAATCCTTAACTTCGTCTCGGGTTTTATAAAACGTCAACTCGACTTACGACTACGACACTTGTATCTTAAACTACTATTAACTGCTTGAAATGGGAGCTTACTTTAGGTATATTGGTAATACATACAAAAATTGGTACTTATAGCCGTAACAGGAACGAGATAAAATCTTTACCAATATATAACTGTAGTTATATTTAATATTTTAAAAAAAAACATTCAAATCGTTCCAGTAGTTTTTGTTAGAAAAAATTGTGATTTGGCTCAAGAGCTCCTAACTATGGTATGTGACAGTATAGACCTTGCCTTGTCGCGGTTTACGTTTCTTTGGCTGCCCTAACACGCATCTGGGATGGCGTTTTACAAGTATTCTGTAAAAAATCTATATTGAATAAAGTAATCTCTAAGTTGAAGATCGCAAACTTACATCGCGCTTTTTGTGGTCGCTCCAATATCGGCAAATACTCAATACGAAACAAAGTAATATTCTGCGAAGTTGAACCCTTACTCAGCAGATCTTAGACCTGTCCGCCCCACTCCAGGCCTTACCGAATTATGAGATCCCATTCCGTTCTCTGGCGAATTTCTTTATCACTGTTTACTTTTGTTGGCATAACCGTGATCGAGTTCCCAAAATGATGCGAGTCCCCCAAATTAAATTAACAAATTCGGTATTCCGCTTTGCGGTGTTGTAATGTTCTGGAAATGGCGAAATAGGCAATTTCAATGCTAGCAATATTTAAATATTTATGCAACTGTTGCGTAATGAGAGTAATTTTAACACGAGATCTGGTTTTTGATACGAGGCGCAGCCGAGTATCAAAATAGTTTAGATCGAGTGTTAAAATGACTAATTACGTAAAGTTGCATACAAAACTTTATATACGACCGACAAAATAAAATAACATTTTAAAGAGTAGTAATCAATTTATTTACACTAAGAGGACAGTTAGTACAGTTGTTAAAATTTATTCCTGAAGTTGTTCAAGATCCAGAGCTAGTGGATGAAGTTGCTTTAACATTCATTTAATTGCATACTGTTACACCCGGTATATAGTTACTGACCGCCTCTTGTAGATTCATGTTCTCCTGGTACTTCAATTTTGTTTAAACCACTCCGTCACTTTATATAGAACCGAGCCAACCATGGGTACTGTCAGCCTCTTGTCGATTTATGTTTTCCTGGTACACTCCATTTTCTTTTAAATATAAGTGGCAGTCGTCACCCAAGTAAAAAGTCACCACTATAATTTTTACAAAATTACTTTAGACACAGATTAAATAATAGTAAACTTTAGAGTAGGCTGTATGTAGTACCGTGGTACATAGTATTGCTTTAGCCTATGTAGAATGAAAATTATGAAGTATAACAGTTGCACAATGAAAATCCATTCTCCATTTCCGTACTGTTCATATAGTATGGAGCAATACGGAAATGAAAATGATAGCGGGCAATGACCTCTATTTCGAATCTGTCATTGGTTTCGAATTTGGAATATTCATTTATATATATATAGAGTTCAAATTTTATTTTGCGTAATTTGATCTTGGGAAAGTTGTTTAGTTTTATCGTCCGAGTAACATACTGAAAGGAACACACTCGATTAGGACGCACCAGAATGAGATTCAGATAGTTTTATTCAATGTAGATTTTTTACAGAATACTTATTGAATATCATGCAGAATACAATGCAAATAGAGCCACTTTACACCGTTTCGGATCGTGCTATGGCAGCGTAAAAGAAACGGACAGAAACAACTGCAGCTCGGCCTACTTTGAGAGTCGGCTTTTTACAATGTGTTTCCACCCTATACTTATACGAGTATGATGGATGAATGATGGTGCTTGAAGTCTAATGTGATGAATATTCAATTTTGGCAACGAAATGAACAACTCAAGTTACTTATTTGGTAATCAAGACATTACTTACAATCTATTCCACTGTAAAATGAGCAACCATTACACATTACCCTTCGAGAAACTAAATTTCAGTTTCATGTTTGCTCAGCTATAAATAGTTTATGATCCCCATTAATTTCATTTGCCCTACATACGTCACGCCGCACTTCGGTTAGAAGATGTAGCTATTTATTTATTCAGTTAATTATGATTGATGTAACTACGCCCTTGGCAACGGCTTAACGAGAGATAACTATTGCACAAATGCTTGTTAAGCTCTCTGATCTCTTGTTGTGCTTTGTGTTGGCAAATAAAAGATATACCTGTAGTATTTTTACAAGAAATAAAGTCCATTTTCAGGACCGCGAAACAAATTTGTTTGTGAAGGTTTTTGCAGTTTTCTAAAAACGTTTCCTTTTAGGTACAGAATGTCCCTTTCCCATAATGTCCCTTTCCAAAAATGTCCGATTCCCAAAATATCTGGTGCTTTATAGGTTATATAATATGCCAGTCTTGATGAATTGTTATTATTTAATATAAATATCCTTAGAGGCTAACTAAACAATGTTTATCCTAAATAAATCTTGCTCGTAACTTATAAGTGCAGTATATTTTTCCCGCCGCTTCCTAATTGGACTTTACAGCCACGAAAGAAAAGTGCATCTAGACCAGCCAATGGTGATCTATAAATATGCACATAACGCCAGCGGAAGGAACAATTGGAAGTTGCCCGTAATAACTTCATTAGCAATTTGCACCTTCCAGTACATTTTTCCTTGAGTCCGTGTCTTTCGGGCATAAAATATCGAGCTGTTATCAGCGCGGGCCAGGTGGGGCGAGGCCTTAATACCCCGCCACCTGATTTCCTTGTAATTAAAGATGGGATTTGGAACTAAGGGAAGGGGGATAATTTCGCCAATGAAATCGCTTTCTTAGAAGAATTTATTGCTGCTTGCGAAACCGTTCGAATTGCTTTTGGATTGATGGGGTTGTACTGAAAATTATAGACAAGTATTTGAAAGTGTTATATTACTTAGGCATTCCGTATTTAGATTCGTCGAATAATCAATCCAAAAGCTAAGACTTCTGTTAAGACATATTATAATAGTGTTCACGAAAGAATGTCACATTTTGGTAACCATTTTGCAGTTAGGAAAAGAATTCTCTATAATTACACTAAGTACACGTTTGTAACCACAATACAGACGCAGAAAAACTGCAGATAAATACGGGTAGTCAGATATACACACTTTAAACACATTTTCCATGAATTTATGGTAATTTTTTTATATTCTTTATTGCACAATTAACATACAGAGAATTACTTACATACAAGAGGACATTTACAAAGGCGGGCATCTCTACAAGAGATTAATTATTAAGCTTACCAAAACGAACTCTGGCATACTTATGCTGAACAGTAAAAAAATAAGCTTTTTATGTCCGGTTCATCAAACGAAATTACTTTATCCATATAAAAATTACAGACAGTCGTCGCGCACACAAAGGAAGATATTTGAAGTCATCATCGTTCATTACATTATGTATTTTGTTCTGTTGATATAGAAGGATTTCGAACCTAAGCAGGTCATTCAGTACCTTATTCGCCTAATAACCCAGATCGTCTAGCATAGCCTGCATTTGTTGTGTTTCCTTACACCCCTCTTGGCGCGTGGCCAACGCCGTCTATTGCATCGATAGTGGGTATGTAGGCTGTATTGCCAGATATTTTGCGATCAAATCTGCATTTGAATGTTTGTAAATAGTTTTGTCCATAACCTTAACCAATTTCAAGTACTTTTAAAAAGGTAACTAAAAATAAGCAAAATTTCTGTGAAGTATCCTACAAACACCAATCGTCCGAAAAGAAGCCATTGGTGACACATAAATAAATCTATGATATAATAAAACAGTAGAAACCGTGTGTCTGTACTTTTGATGAATTTATCAAAAAATGAGTGTGGGCGATAAGAAAAGACTAATAGAACACAAAAATCCTAAATAATAATATTCGTGGCCGAGTATTGTCCGTCGCTCAGTCTGTGACCCTAGATGTAGGTGAAAGAATTCATCGGATTTCCTTGTTTCGGAAGACACTATAAGCCTTAGTTCCGGCTTTCGTCACTGATAATAGTTATCAAGCTAAGTCAGAGGCCTAAGCCATTAACCTACTCAAGCCTAATCTAGGATTGGGTCTGGTTTACTGTCTGAGTTGCGGATCAGATTAAATGGTTTAGTTAACAACACCATAAGGGTTCCGTTTTTAAGCGACTTCAGAAAGGAGGTTATCAATTTGACCCGTATGTATGTACCTCTAATATAGTCAAAAATACACAGTTTTTTTAATATCACCAGTGGGTAAACGAGTAGGTGGGCCAGGTGGTGGTAAGTGGTCACCACCGACCGTGCCACCCACAACTGAAACTAAAAAAATATAGTAAAAAAAATAAAAGACAAAAATGGAAGAAATATTTTTAAGGTCGGTGGCAGCCTGAATATTAATAATAAAACATGTAAACGTGTCACTTGATGGTCGTGGTAAGTACATGTTTTATTCCTAATATTCTGGCTACCACCGACCTCAAAAAAAAATCTTCCTTTTTTGTCTTGAAGGCGGATTAATTTTTTAAATTACTTTTTACCATTTGGTTTGGAACCCTAAACATACCAGAATACGGCTAAGCCAATGATGATTTCTTGAAAAGAGTAGACAGAGCAGTATACTTTGTGAATTTTAAACAAATTATCATATTTCAGCTAAATCTATGAAAGTGCCTGGTAACACTGCTTGTACGTGAGGTTCCCGATGATGTCTCTGCTATTGCCATGTAGGCAATGTATTGTACAGATTTATTACTTTGCATTGTTTGCAGTCTCTAGATATCTAGATTCTGCTACTAATTTCGTAGCTGCCATTTTGCATTGTTCGCACTTTAAGAGCATACAAAATAGTACGTAGGTAAACTAATCTACTATTCCTTTTCTTCTTCAATTTATCAATTTGCTAAATCATAATAATTTTGTAGTTTGTTTTTAGGTTACATTATCTTTTTCTCTCGTTTTGTTAATCAAGTAGGTAACTGGAATGTAAACACGGAAGATTTCCCGCGATTCAGGCCTAGCCTAGTGCAGGAATCAAACAATGGTTGTAATTCTAAACATGTTGACTGGACCAATATATATATAAAAAAAAAACCAGAATGTCATTTACTAGTATTTAAATAATTAATTCGATGAAATTCGATGAAAGTTTAAGTAAATTACTACAGTCGATAAAATGTAGCTTGTTTAGAACGACAGCAAAACAGCTATGTGTGAGAGCAGAACAGAGCGATACATGTCTCTGTCGCTCCAATAACTGACGCATCGCCCCGTCCTGCTCTTACACTGCTGTCATTATAATCAAGCTAAATCATTTTGACTGTAGGTAGCTGCTTAGATACAATGAAACAAATACCTCTTTATACTTCACCTGCTAAGAAAGTACCTAAGTCCTTCTTTTATATAGTACCTGGGCGACCGAGCTTCGCTCTATAATAGCCGCCTCAACATTACAATATCATCTGGTGAGCAAGCTTTCCGAAATTAAAAAACAAATATCAATGAAAATCTTTTTTGAGATTGGCGAATCACTCGTAAAGAGATTTGAACACCATAAAAATATATTAGAAGAGAATGATTTTCTGAATCTTCAATTTTGTGTTTTAATTGTGTCTTTTTTTTCTTTATAGGTGAAGTATAAAGCCACTATGCGTCACTCGAAAGAAAGTATGATTCCCACCACGGTTGTGTAGACGATACCCTCGTTGGGAATTGCTCCCTTTCTCTTCTCGATGTTCAATAGAACATCAGAGTAGATGAACCTTGTTGTGTCTAAGTTTCAATTCTGAATTTACAACTAATCGTTGTTTGATTCATCTTGTTTTGCAAATATCATTTTACCCTGATTAGATTTCAAAACAATCGTTATCTAGTTGATCTTTTGCTTCTGACCTTTAGTTTATATTGGTGCTGCAAATTCCCAAGAAACTGTTAGTCACGACTTTTCTAGTAACGTGATTATGCTTTTATATATTTTCTGATTACGTTTTATTGCTAGTGAAAAATAATGTACTGTTTTGAGAATAGTCTATACTATAGACATGAAAAAGTTTGGCAACCCCTGGTCTATGGCCTTTTATGAAAGTAAAGTTTGTCATTTTGGATACCTATTGGTCTTTGATTGAAAGAGTTATTGAGTGAACTCTTACGGTTTCATTCAGTTAGTTTCTGTATGGCAATATAATTATAACATTCATACATAAACATCACGCATCTTTCCCGTCGAAATAGACAGAGACCACATCCTCCCATCTGCTTTTATCGTGACATACTTCACTCGTCTACTCTCGTTAACACTTTACTGCACACTTCTCGTTTTAGGGTACTTTTGGCCCGGTACTTTAGAATATTGATTGCACTTGTCGTCAAAATATTTGGGTTTCAAGCTTTTCAACCCAATGATATAATATACCCTGCTTCCTGTCAGAAGGCAGACACCACAGCCCTGCATCTGCTGAGGTCTTGATATACTTCCTTCACTTCGGTTAAAAGTATCCTAAACTGATGTGCGTGCATGAAAGGGTTGATGAAAGTAGACGAAAAGAGAAAAGGCTGTGGTCTCTAACTACCCTGACGGGAAGGAGGTCTGATGTGAGGTTTTATTCAAAGCGACTGGTATTTTTCTAACCTCTTTTTTTGAAAAAAGTACCACTAAGTGAGTGACATTTACAACAGCCGGATTTATTAGTCACTTTGGAGTACTTACAATCTATCTCTACATCATAGTTTCAACTATTTTCCGGCGTCAGATGGTAGAGCAGACTAATTCGTGCTAGTACTCAGTAGAAGCCCCTTAGAGGCCAGTAGAGGCCCCGTGCGGTGCCGGCAAAGAATAGTACCGACCCATCTCTACCCGTCGGTGTCGTAAGAGGCGACTAAGGGTTACTACTACCAGAGGATGGGCAGCAGCATCCTTCTGTGTATCGTATCATCTTACATTCTGCGGTAACCAATAACCACGGTCCATGAAGCAGCAGTGACGTTTACAAGCGTGGTGTCTATGGTACTTGCCCTTCACATTGTTTAAGCAAAAGCTGGAATTTTGGAGGGAGTTCCCTGTCCTGTAGTGGACGTTTCATGGGATGTCATGATGATGATTCAGTAGAAGAGTACCATAGGAGATCTCTTTTCCTTCTCTCGTGTCAATGACTGACCAATGCTCGGTGACTGACCAATGCTCCGAGACCCATAAAGTATTTAGCCCGGCCACTTATAAAACTCGACTACCTACGCCATAATTGGTCACGCGCCGGTCGCAGAGATTTTTGCTTGAGTCGCGTGATTTTTTTCATTGGTCGAAATTGTTTTGCGGCAAATGTTTTTGTACTTCCAAAGTGACAAAAAGGAACGATGGAGAAAGTGTTCCACAAGTAAAGAAAGCTCAATACCGGCAATATTGCAGCTGGCATTGTGCCAGTAATGTACTGAAAACTGGCTACTGCTGCCGACCAGGGGATTGCCGAAGTATTAAAACAAAATGTTATTATTTCCAACTTCGGTTCTTTAACTTTGAACTCTTTAATTTTTTTCTTTTTTTTCTGGCCTAAAGTTTTAGATTTTGATCTATTTAAAAATCCTATCTTGAATCTCTTCAGTAGGCCGCGGGTTCGATCCCTGCTCAGGGCAAACATTTGTGTGATGAACATTGAACACGAGTGTTCATTCAATGTTTGGGTGTTATTTATCTATTTATGTATTTATATCAGTCTCTTGTACAGGCTGTGCCTTGTTTGGGATCAGGTGACTATGTAAATATTGTCCCAATAAAATGTCAAATCAAGCAACGCGAAACTTTGACCTTAGTCAAGTTTTTTTTTCGCGTTGTCCATTCATGACTTTACTACCTTATTTGACAACTGTTTGATTGATTAAAGTCTGTGATTAAGGGTAAGATTCATTCATAGCGCGCCAACCAGAAAGGAATCTGCATTCTGTCTAAGAGTGCTCTTATCTCTTCTTTGGTCTAGGCATGCGTTCTAGTTTAACTCTTTACCCGCTTAATCTGTAGCTTGGACCTTTCATTCCGTTTTTAATTTCATACAAGTAAGTTTAAGAAAAAAGTTTTTTAAGTAGGTTATTGCAAGCAAGTTGACGATTTGAAAGAATGAGCTGAAGGCAAAGGAATCATCGTTATTCAATACATTTGTGAGAAAACACTAATCAAAATTGAGTTTTTATACCAAAACTCGGAACAAATTGCGCAAAATGGAGCTTATTCGTCAATACATGTTATGAGAGTGTGTTGATTGAGCTGCTAATTTATTATAGGTATGAGGTATGCAATGCACGGCAGCAAGCAAGTGGAAACAAGACCAGTATTAGCTAAACCAGCTACGCTACAAACTACCGAAACCAGAGATCCGCTCAGGCCAGTGTTTCCACTGACGGGCAGCCATGTGTACCAACAATTTATATAGATATAATACTATAACACAATACTTTCCCGTCGTAGGGATGAGGGATGAGTTTTGTAGCACGTTACATATATTTTATTTCACGACTTTTTTCATCTAAATAATTTACATATTCAGTGATAGATACGTCAAGTCAATATATGAAACTTTCAGGCTGTTCTGAGAGGCGTAATGACAAAGCTATATTGAAAATTTTTATGAAGGACGATAGCTATACGAGGGCCACACCGAAATGATCGGGAATAGAAAAAAGTACAAAAATAATACAACAATATTTACTTTCATTGTTTTTCGAAGTATTCTCCGTGACAATCGATGCACTTTTGCATTCTATCAAACCAATTATTATAACAGTAATTCCAGTCTGAAGTGGATATAGTCGAAACGGCCGATTTGTAAGCTTCGACTGCCTCTTCTGGGCCTTGAAATCGTTGACCACGTAGCATATCTTTAATTCCTGGGAATGTAAAATAATCATTGGGGCTCAAGTCAGGGCTATACGGTGGATGGTCCATTAACTCCACGTTTTCCTGATTTAAGAACGCGATTGTTTTGCGAGCGGTATGTGAGCTCGCATTATCCTGGTGAAGAATGATGCGACGATTCGGATTAATTTTACGAAGTTCTCTTATGACTTCCGGCAAACAAACTATTGTGTACCAATCAGCAGTAACCGTTCTGCGTTCTTATAAAGGAATCGTAGCCACATGACCAGTTTTCGATACAAATGAAGCGACCATTTTTTTCGACACGCTACGAGAGCGGACAACTTTTGTTGGCTTGACCTCGCCTTCGAAGACCCAAACAGCCGATTGATGTTTTCTTTCAGGCTCATATGAATAAATCCACGATTCATCACCAGAGACGATATTGTAAACTGCATTTGAGCTCCCTCTATTGAACCGTTGCAGAGTAGACCGACACCAATTAACACGAGCCGACTTTTGTTCCTCGGTCAAACGATGGGGCACCCAGCGGGAAACTAACTTCTTGACACCCAGTTCATCATGTTAAATAGTTTGAATCGCTGTCATACCAATGCTGAGAGAAGCCCGAATCTGCTCGTATGTCACATGTCTATCTTCTTTTAATAATTGGCGCACAGCATCGATGTTATCTTGTGTTACCGCTGTTTTTGGTCGACCAGTAGAAGGAACTGTCGTGAGAGAGGAACGTCCACGACGAAACTCAGAATACCAACGATATATAGTCGTTTTACTGGGTGCTTCAAGTTCATAAACAGAAACAAGCTCGGCGAGACATTGTTCTTGAGATAAACCTCGACGAAAGTTGTGAAAAATTATGGCACGGAAATGTTCCCGCGTAAGCTCCATTTTCCCCACTGACTTGTCAAATTCAAATGGCTACTACTCTTTTCTTGTTTACTTTTTTTAAAATTCTAAAATGGAATTGTGTTTGAAATAATACTACATGTCATAAACCAAAAAGGTTTTAATCTAATTTATTCCTGAGTATTCTATTCCCGATCTTTTCGGTTTGGCCCTCGTATTTGACCTGTCCAATTCCATGCAAACTTGTACCAATAAAAGAGTAGTATTTTTGTATGATATTTTTCATGTCTCGGTTTTTTTTGTAGGAAATTTCTTCAGTTTCTCTCAAATTAATTAATTGTATTCCGTGAAAATAGTTATACATACTTTTCAGCTGCTGAGACGAATGTCTGCATTTAAATGTTTTCTTTAAAATATTAATAATAAAATATTAATGCTATTTAAACTTAAAACTTATGCCTACATCTTTAATTTTGTTATTCTTTTTTTTAAATAGATAGGTAATTTCATTTTTACTTTATTTACAGGTATTTTGCATTAGCCACTTAAAAGTGACGTAGCGGACTTATTCCTTTAGTCAGTCGCAATTTTTTACGTAGGTGATACTGTTTTCAGCAACATTACATTTTCTCATCTATATTTATAAACGTTAAATTAAATAAAAACTAAATTATTTTCAGGTCAAAATTAATTCTATCGTTGTAAACTTCAAAACTTGGTAAACTAAAATACACATAAGGCGTGCATTTTTCATGCACTCCTTCATCATACAAACTCGAGTCATCTTACAATGTTGCCTCATCTATCTCCCCGCATTCTCTTATGGAGTTTGTCATTTCGCGTCCGGACGCTCGTTGAAAATTTCACGAGGCAAAGGCCGGAAGCTGGCATTCTGCCACGGCTTGGTTTCGACGACATGAATTTACTGTTCTTGTAAAGAAAAATAGTTTTCGTGTGAACTATTTTGGAAAATTCCTACTATCGGCGTCCGGTTTGCTGCAAACCGGACGCCGATAGTAGGATTGCACATGGTGGTGAGTTCTGTGATATATGGCGGTCTGGAGGCTCTCTTATTGAACTGATAGTTTTACCGTTTTGGTATCTGACTTTTGTGTTAAATTACCTTCAGTGGCTTGAAGTAATTTCTTGTCTATGCCAAAAGCAGAATTTAGTTTTTTTTTTATTTCAGTTACAATCCAATCCACCCTTCTCTTATTTTTTATTGTCAATGGGCTTCCTCTTGACCGCGATCTAGTCTTAAGGACAGAGAGTCGACGATGGGACGAGCTTGCCCAGAAGAAGGCTATTTACTCGCGACTTGAATAGATAACTCTCTCTCTCTTTAGCTTAAAATTTAAACATTCTGAGCACACGCAATGTAGATAGATAGATAAACACTTTGTCACACACAGAACACATTAACAATTACAAAGGAGAGTCTTAAATCTAGGGTGACAAAGGCGGTCTTATCAAGGGCAATGTATTATGAAGAGTTGTCTTTGGACTCTTCTTCTTGTATATTTATTCCGACTTCCTTGTTTTGAAAGTTTAGATAATAAACTATTATTATCATCTTCTTAAGATCCCATGATACGTACACCGCAAGTTAGGGAGCTCCCTCCAGAACTCCAGCAAAAACGCGTAGTAAGTACTTAGGAGGGGATTTACCATAGTCACCACGCTTGTAAGCGTTGCGGTTATCGACCGCTGTTGTTGGTGACCGCAGTATGTAAGATGATACGATATAGAAAGATGCTGCTGCCCATCCTCCGGTTCATAAGCCCTTAGTCGCCTCTTACGACACCCACGGGTAGAGATAGGTTGGACTATTCTTTGCCGGCACCACACGGAATATTAATTATAAAATTATAAGTAATTGTAAAACGAAAGTCCTGTCAGTGGACGGCTTACGGCCGACTGTAGTTATATTCTTTTTTTCTGATTTCATTTTAATACATATATAACATCACGCCTATTTCCCATCGGGCTACCTACTCCAATAATTACTTCATTTATTTACAATAATTAAGAATTTCATTTTAAAATGTCACTTCACTCCTCTCTCATAATAAAATCATAAACTCTTGCCCTTGAAGGACTTCTTTCAAAGTTTTGGAAAGTCTAAGTTTCCATGTCAAACCTCGACACACATCTCTATACGAGTAAGCGCGACATATTTCGCTTGTGCATAATTTATAGTATAGCGATAAAACATGCTCCGGCGAAATAGAAAAGTTTCTTAGCTCACTACTCCTGCATTTGTTACTGAGGTTTTATTTTTGTAAGTATCTTATTGTTAAATTTTTCAATTTAGTAGATGGCAAAAAAATACTGAACTGACATGTTGGGTTGTTCGTACTAACTATAACTTTACAGCCTTTACGACATGAAGGATTTCCTTACGTTGTTTTTTTTACTTTTAATAAAATAGTTTCAGCAACTCTATACAGGCTGTAACAAAAAGAGTATACGTAGTAGAAGGAGGTGAATCTGCCCATGAAACTGAACAACTTTCCCCAAGGAACATGGGTCGAAATATAAAAAAAAATTGACTTCCCATAGAAACTTAATCATCTGCTAGAGCATTTAGTATCGGAGGTAATTTTTTTTTCGTATTTCGACCAATGTTCCTTGGAGAAAGTTGTTCAGTTTCATAGGCAGAATCACATCCTTCAGGTTTAACCCTTTCTGTTACAACTTGTTAATAATAATACAATAGATAGCTGCGACACAAACGTTGGTCTTTATTTTTACACTTTTACATTCAAATTTCTCTTTACACATATAAGCGTTAGCAGGCGTTGTTACCTAATGCATTCATTGACTCCTTTGAACCTACGACCTGCTTTACATACTTACATCTAGATTTCTCCCAGCTGACCTAAAACCTATTCCAGTCGCTGTACTACTCTACCGTTCCCAGTTCGATTGGCTGCACTATACAGGGTGTTTTCTTTTGAAGCGTACAATAAAATATAAGTTACTGAGCGTTAATAAATATAACCGTAATTTTTTTTGTTCTACTGAATCGTTTATTAATAGCAGGAATGTCAGTGTTCATAAGGCGGAAAAAATGTTGTTTTTTTTTTTTATTCTTATTAAACCCCTATATTTCAATGCAGTTGCTTGAAATTTTAGGTAAAATAAATATCCAATACTATTAAACGATCAATATTTGTTATAGGTTTTTTGAAAACGGCTCTAACGATTTTGATGAAAGGGGTTTTCGGAGGCAAAAATTGATCTAGTTAGATCTCATGTCTGAGAAAATTCGTTTTCTATGCGTTTTTGACCATTTCTAGCGAGTTTCAGAAACCCTACAGCGCCATCTGTTATTGGACTTTGGTTAAGATTATACAAAGCCAAACTCGGTCACCCAGGTACTAACATATTAAAATATGAACAAAGAAATCCTGATTTTCGTGTGAATTTCTCATTAAGTATTCTGTCTAATAAATGGAATTACATTAATATTGTTGTCACCTGACAAGCACACGAGTGCTGCGTTCCAAATTACATTGTGCGGGACATATAAATCGGACGAAAAGTTACTTAATTTTTCTTACAAACTTCTAGGAAGTTTACAGTTTCAAATAGTTTATTTTTCAAACAGTTGACCCCACTTCCCGTTTCTTAGCGATGCTCTTGCGTTGTACCATTCCACATGTTCCTTTAATTTCACCTCAAATAATTTGGACGTACAAAACCGGTCAAATTTCAGAAATAGACAGACACTTATTTATTTTGTAATCTTAAATGCTTTAATTACTTTATATGCCCTTAATTTACTTTTTATGCTCCTTTTTAAAACCAAAAAGATTTTAGAGAACCAGATTTTTAGATTTTGCATTTATTTAATCAAAGTAGATTCTTTACATAATATGCAGAAAACAATGCAGTGTTTCGGATCGTGCTATGGCAGCGTTCAAGAAACGGCACTTTAACCGTCGACTTGGAATGTTCTTGTGTTTTGCTGGAATATCAGAGCACCATACCGGTTTTCTTGCACATCACCAAATAAACACCCTGTAGCTTACAGGCGGTAGGTCAGGCTGGTACTTGTGTCTATACGAGCTCTCGCTATGGGTGGTGTGGGCCATGTAATCGGTTCCTGGTCGGGTTAGAACTAGATCACGAAGCCATTTGGCAGAGTACCCAACACGTGTCGCATGTGTTGCTTGGTCTGGTTTGGAACCACGAGTCTAGATGTAAGGTTAGTTTACTCGATGATTATCTCGAAAGGGAAAACAGTCGTTAATTACTGATGTGATTTCATGTCTTCTAAAAAAACTGGTTCCACTCGCGCGCCGAGGGTTCCGATATACCTATAGTATTTTTGGAAGTATTATAGTCAACTTTTAGGACCGCAAAACTAAATTTGTTTGTAAAGATTTTTTGCAGATTTCTAAATAACTGTGCTATTTAGAGCGATCGTTTTATTTTACTGCAATATTTACGTAAACCTCTAGCGATTATAATTAATTCACGATTTTCCTTTTGGAAACTTCAGAAATAAGGAGGATCAGACATTTTTCATCATAACTTGAAAACTAAAAGAAACTGATACCTCACTTGACCTAGTACCTACAATTTTAAATTTTGCTCCCCCTACTTGGGCCCCATTTACAATCATAATATAATTTTATTTTTAATTCGTTCACTTTCATTAAAGTGAGGCAATCATATTCTAAAACTATAGTTGATAGCATGAGTGGTTGCTGAGATAAACAGGTGTGACAGACAGACAGACAATCGAAGTCGCACCATAAGGGTTTCGTTTTTACCGGTTTGGTTCGGAACACTTAAAACCGGCCAAATGCATGTTGGGCCACGCGCACGGTTCCGTAGTTGCTTTAGGAATTATTATTGTTAAATGAAATCAGGTCCTAAATCACTATAAATATATGAAGAATTGGTCCTAAACATATCAACCTAATAGTAGCCTGGTTTTATAGTAGAACGATGTTTTAAAATACGACTTCTCTTCCAAGGTTTCAGTGTTTGCCGATGCTCGTGAATTTCAAATAGAGGAGTTTTAAAATTGTAAGGTCTCTACTCTACCGCGCCGAAGAAATTCTTAAATGCGGTCTCTTTGTAAACTTTGAAACATTAAATGAAAATACCATGAACTTGATTGAACTTACAGGACGGGATTAAAAAGCTTTATTGAGGTAACTTTGAAGGCTAAACGCAAGGCAGAAACAATTTAAGTACTACGATGCAACCGTCATATTAAATGTGGACAGATTGTAGCTGATGCATTTTGTACAAATAATTTTCGCATATCAGTATGTATGCGCTTACAGACCGAAGCGCTTACAAACCGAGTCGGACACTATTGGCGCAGAATATCACGTTCGCTAAATGTCTCTTTTGCAAAATATCACGTTCTCAAAATGTAACAACATGGTTAGTCAGGCTCTCCACTCGGAGGGGCACCAGTATTCTTTGTTAACTAACAGGGTGCAGCTGCTTAAATATAGGGGGCATTTTACTCTTTGCCATGTGATCCCAAAATAGGCAAAGTTGGGCTATTGGTATAGCTTGTGCAGGACAAGTTAGGCTCGGTTATTTGCTGTGGCGGAGAGCCAATGAACGATCCGTACGCCTTCCCCCTCCCACCTGCCGCGCTCACCCCACGACAAATTTTACTGCGCATTACCAGACTCCTGCGCATTAAAGCCAGAGTTACTTTGTTCATAGTATATCTAAATAATCTAAGGTAAATAACACCCAGGCACCGGAAAAACTTAATATTTGCAGTGCTCCGACGGAGTGTTACATGCTGGACTTGTATCGTTATTTCACCTATTATGTACCATGTAACTGTCAAATAAATAATTATGAATTATGAAAACACCTTCGTTCATAGCACAATTTTTTGTCCTGGGCGGGGTACAGGTAACGACAGGTCAAGCTTGACACTCGCCATGCGCCTCTAGCCAACGTCTCTTGAAATAAGAACGGTGCAAAGTGCAATGTGTCAAGCTTGATGTGCTCTTGACTGTACGAACCCGTAACCTGCAGAGCAGAAGACGGGGTCACTAGCATCCGCGCAAAACCACTCAAGAGTCAATCGTCTTCTAGAACTAAAATTGACTCTAGAAGTATGGGTTTTTGCTAACTGATCTGCGCACCGTACACCATGGTTATTTTTAGGGTTCCGATACCAAAATGGTAAAAAAAGGAACCCTTATGGTGCGACTTTGTCTGTCTGTCTGTCCGTCTGTCTGTCACACCTGTATATCTCGGGAACCACTCACGCTATTGACTTGAAATTTGGTATAGTTTTAGAATATGGTTGTACATGGAAGAATTAACAAAAAAATATGCTTATTGATGTAAAGGGGGCCCAATCAGAGGAGGGAGCAAATTTCAAATTGTTGCTACTAGGTTAAGTGGGGTATCATATGAAAGGGCTTTACTTGCATATTAAAAAATTTTTTTTTTACTTGTTTTCAAGTTATGATGAAAAATGTCAAAAAAAATGCCATTCCCCCCTTATCTCCGAAGTTTGTGGCAGGAAAAATCTGAATTAATTACAGTCGATAGAAATTTATGTAAATAATAGGTCTTTACCTATGAAATTGCCGAAATTTTCTTACAGATTAATGAGATCATAATTCCTATAATTCTAACGCTATTTTTTTTCATTTGATTTATATTTGAAAGTTGACTTCAAGGTTATTAATTTACGCATAAAATAAAGTTTTTATTTTTAGTTTGTTATATAAAATTAAAGGTTTGAAAATTGTTCGTCTTAAATGTCGTCCGATTTCATCATTAGATTTGTTATATTTTTTTACAGATAATATTTTTCGAAAATTAAATTTAAGCTTCTGTTAGCTTAATGTCTTCCCAATAATGCTTAAAAAATTAAAACAATTGGATTTATAATTTCTAAGAAAAATGCAAAAATGTTAGTACTGAAAATTGAGTTGACCTAAAATTCGCCATACATTACAGCAAAAATAAAACGATGTTTCTAAGTTGCACAGTTTTTTAGAAATCTGCAAAAAACCTTTACAAACAAATTTTGTTTTGCGGTTCTAAAAATGGACTTTATTTCTTCCAAAAATACTATAGGTATATCGGAACCCTCGGCGCGCGAGTCCGACTCGCACTTGACCGGTTTTTTTATTTTTTATTACTAGCGAAGAAATAGCCACGCAGACGAAAACGCAAGGTGGAAGTTTGCTTACTTCCCATATAAGTAGGTTCCTCCTTGACGGTTAAACTTACGAATTTCCCCAGCCACATTTAATCACTCTGGAGTGGCGTTTACCTAATTTCCACTCGCGAGGAATAATTTATATTCTTTGTCAGCATAGTCCAAGAGCCGGTGGCACAATCTGAACTTCTTTAGTACACTCAACAGCAGAAACACTTCGCCAGTAGAAACACTTTTGGACCTTATGGCGTGGTAATATAGTTTCTACCGACGTGCAGTTGACCGTACATAGTAGTCGTCTATTTTAATGACCACACACATCACTTTGTATAATACGCACGCATAGATTGTGTTTTACTATCTGAAGGCCCTGTGTGGTGCCGGCAAAGAATAGCATTGACCCATCTCTACCCGTGGGTGTTGTAAGAGACAGCTGAGGGTTAATAAACCAGAGGATGGGCAGCAGCATCCTTCTGTGTATCGTATCATCTTACATTCTGCGGTCACCAACAACCGCGATCCATGGTGCCAGCCGTAACGTTAACAAGCGTGGTGACTATGGTACTTCCCCTTCACATTGTTTCAGCAAAAGCTGGAATTTCGGAGGGACCTTCCCTGTAGTGGACGTTTCATGGGATGTCATGATGATGATGATGATGAACTGAAGGCAATATTGAACCTGATGCACATATTTTACCGGGATTATAATAATCATGGAAAACTTATTCAAACATGAGATTTGTTTAATAGACTTATGTTAAAAGATGTAGCGTTTCAGATTTTTGTAACTAGCGGTCAAGTCCGAGTCGAAGACAAAAACACTTTGATTTTCCTTTCTCAGATGATGTAGACTAAAGCTCTCATGAAGCACAACATTTATGGTTCCTGTAAATGCTTAAAGAAGCGGCCGCTGTCATTCGTATTTATGCGATTTAACATGATGCAGTACGATATTTGATTTCTCACAGCTGGCTCCTGGCCTAGACTCTTTGTCGTAGTAATGGAATATTCAGTCGAGGCCGACTTTTCGCATTATCTGACTCCCACGTTTCCTTCCTTAATACTTTGATAGGAAAGTTTGTGGGCCGCTAATTTCTTATCTAATTATGATTATAGAATCTTTTTGTCATGTTTCTAAGATTTGATTCAAGTTAACCATTTTAGCGGAAGCTTTGAGATTTTTTTTCAAAATTAAAATTAATAAAAAATAATTGAATAAATATTAAATTAAAAACTACTAAGTTAATTTGTGATTACTCTTTTTCAAAGAACGAATCTGCTCATTTTAAAGATCTTGCACAGATACACTTTGGTTTCACTCTTCTGTAACTTAACTGACCAAAAATCTCCTCCAAGCGCGAGAGGATAAAATCATTTATCTTTTACTTTATTCCTTTCACCCTTACTTTCAACAAAAAACTGCCAAAAATTTAATCGATAAACTTTAAGATCTAATCTTTAACTACGGCATTTTAGGCGCCCATTCGTTCGCAATAAGCTTTAGGAGGGCTCCCTGATTGAAATTCCATTATTATCGAACCTTGCTCTGTAGTGAGTGTAAGATCAGATGCTATTTTGATATCAAGACTTTGGTGTACATTGCATGTTATTTAGCAAATACTCTGTGTTAGAATCACACACTGCGTACAACGTACATCAAATATATCTCAATAAACTTATATAAGAGAATTTATCCATACATTTTCCTTTGTTGCGAAACGTTAGCGACCTTCTTCAATAGTTTGATAAAGACAAAATTTAAGGATTAAATAATTATAATTTAATTTTTAACGTGTGAAAATTGTACATTGTTTCGACTAATAATTTCTTACACAACAACCCATGAAACGTTTACTGCAACGTCTACTACTGTCTGCTCCCTCCAGAATTCCAGCAAAAATCCGTGTTACTTTGGAGAGGAATCACCATAGTCACCACGCTGTAAGCGTGGCGGCTGGCAACCACTGATGATGGTGACAGCTTCATGTAAGATGGCACGATATACAAAAAGATGCTGCTGCCCATCCTTTCGTTTATAAACTCTTAGTCGCCTCTTACGATACCCAGGGGTAGAGATGGGTTGGCACTATTTTTTTGCCGGCCCCACACGGTACTGACGTGCTTTGATATGTTTGTTAAAGCTAAAGTAAATTAACAATTTCTTGTTAAAAAAGCAGTGAACACTGATGCGAAATTTACCTGAAAGAAATAAGACTTGAGGGCATTGAACCCTTTCTGTGTTAAGATACGTGCCTTTACACGAGAGAACATTTTGTATGCATTGGCTTGATTTTGTCCTTTTCCATGCTAAACTCTATTTTACATTGTAGAGAGGAACGTTATTTCAAGCCATATTTCCTTCAAAGACCCAGAGAATATTTTCTTTCAAAAAATGTACGACAAAAATCTCGTTCTCGGTCCACGTTCCAAATAAAAATGGGGACAATATTTTAAATTTAAAGGAGGAAGGGGAAGTTTAACAAAACTCATTCTGTTGAAAAATTTAAAGCCATCCGGAGAGAGCTGGGGCGAATGGAGCCCGCGATCCATCAGTAAATGAGGCTCTCGAGTGTATCGGGCCTTTTTAAGATTGATCCCTTTACTGGGAATTTCTTGGTCCCGGCGACTACCGTTGGTTTCAATTCGAACGGATTAAGATCAATAGCTTTTAAGATTGATTTTGTGTTTAAATTTCGTTCGTGTGGATGTTGTCACCTTCAACTGTATTCTGTTATCGGTGAACTGTTTGCATAAGCAAAAAAAAAACCGGTCAACTGCGTGTAGGGGCACACGGGTTCCGTAGTTTTTTTTACGATTTATTTATCACAAACAGGTTTTATAACGTTCATAATATAAACTTTTTACCTCCTAATGCT
Organism: Athrips mouffetella; assembly: GCA_947532105.1. NCBI lineage: Eukaryota > Metazoa > Arthropoda > Insecta > Lepidoptera > Gelechiidae > Athrips > Athrips mouffetella. Next base: position 18,741,326 of record OX383965.1, on the reverse strand, counting down.
CAGCGAGGTCCTAGCGCCTGATTACTATTGCTATTTATATTATTTCCAGTTTTTCGGCTATAGCTCATTAACCTGTGAAGCCAGTTAGTTCTTTTAATTTCAACATATGAATATTTTCACATTTTTAATTGCAACCGTTTAGCTGGCAGGGGGGGGGGGGGGGGGGCACTCGACTCCAACAAAGAATTGCGATTTCAAGCTTAATATTTCGCAAGCGGATCCTTAAGTCGAAAAATAATCTGCAGAGCAGACTCACATTATTTTTATAAGACCTATCCAAGACGATGGGGTAGACGAGAAAAAAAATCATCCCCATCTTAGGAGCTACCCTAAAAAATATTCTCTCCTTCACCTAAAAACATAGTTTGATTTCGTTTATAATTTTTTTTAACACTGACGTTCGCGAAATACAGAGATGTACTTCCACAAAAAATAATATTTTCTTGAATAGGTAATGTGTTTTTGTGAAACGATTCAATGTAGGATAGCAAAAAAGGAACCCTGTGCAAAATTAATTACTTATATATTGGAACTCATAAAATGTATCCGTACTCTATTTATATACGTTCCAGCTTATTGCTTTTAACCGCTGCAAGTGCAACACAACAATCCGTTAACCGCAGGCTGCAGTTTGCAAACATTTACGACTGTAAATAAAAACTGGGTCGCAATCAGAATAAAAGCGAGTTATATGTGAGAAAACATGGTAATTAATTTCGCTGAAGGTGCAAGAACCCAAGCCCTCTTTTGTTAATTCAATCGGTTTTTGCGGTGTCGAGCTGAATAAAATTATAAAAAAAGAAAAAAGGAAAAGGTGTAACAGCTTAGAGGATGTGAATCTGTTCATAAAACTGAACAAATTTTCTGTAGTTACAGGTCGAAATATAAAATAAACCGGCCAAGTGCGAGTCGGACTCGCGCCCTAAGGGTTCTGTACCCATCCATCATATCATATTCTTCAAGCTTTGGCCCTTTTATTTTAAACTAGCTTTTGTCCGCGACATCGTCCGCATGTTAAATAAACATATACCAGTGTTTAAGTCAAAGTATTAGCTATCAAACAAACAGAGTTTCATTAAAATCGGTTCAGTAGTTTTTGCGTGATGCTCAAACAAAAGAAAAGGCAATTTACGATTTTATAATAGTATAGAAACTCCGCTTTCATCTAACCTGACCTCTCTTGAAACGGGAGCTCGCCTTAATTGGTTATGATTACTTGTGAGAAGAGCTGTAATAATATATTTTAATAATTTTAGACCTTTTCCTTTGCTTGTGCTATGAGACCTAGCTTCTTAACAATAAAGTGATACGGAACCCGAATTATTACGTACCATACAAACAGTTTTTATTAGAAGTCAGATATTTTTTTATTTCAATTTCAATTTATTTATTTGCAGTGTCACAATCATGAGGTACTTAAAAATAGTTACAAAATGGTCTTATTCTTATAATTGTGACGCCCTGTTAGGGCATAGCAAATAGGGCAGCGAGGGCCTACTTTAACATAATATCTAACTATTTTTTAAAATATTTCTTATAAATAGAGCTGTTGAAGTGGATTTATAATTTTTATTTTCAATATTATATAGTTTTAAGTTTATTTACATTCTATCTAAATAGTAAGATTTTGCTTTAATTATTTTATTACTTTTTATTATTATTATATGTATTTTATTTATATTCAAAAAACTCTTTAATATTGTAATAACATTTTTCTATGAGATAGTTTTTTAATTTTTTTATGTATGGTGTGTACTCTTCTATGTTTTTAATATCATTAGGAATATGGTTATATATTTTAGTCATCATCGAGTGAGGGCCAGAATCACATATTTTTAATTTTGAAAAGGTTTTCTTCAGTTTATGTTGATTTCTAATTTTTCTTTTCATGGATTTTTCGGGTGAGTATAGATTCATCGAATTTGCATGCTTCTAATACGAGTATGTATATAGATGTCAAGGTTAGTATTTGGAGTTTTACAAAGTAGGGTCTACAGGATTCCATTTAGTTTATGTTGCTTAGAATTCTGATACACTTTTTCTGTAAAATAAAGATATCTTCGATATCAGAAGAGTTGTTATTATTTTATGGAAAAAGTTGCTTAGTTTTATGAGACACATCCTTGAGGGTTGTTGAACTCTTACTTTACGCGTTAGCTAGCTTTGTTAGTAGATCAGTGATGTGAATTTCGATTTTATTTTAAAAGCCGATCTTTTGATACATGTTGGTAGGTGCACGATGGTTTTATGCCTCTCAATCGCTTTATGGCTCAGGAACCATCCACATAAAATTTTGAATTTAGAACACACGAAAATACGGACACTTTTTTTGAATCATAAATGCCACTGTGTATCTTCCAAATCTATGATCAAAATTTACACTCAACTCAAAATGTACCACTGCTAGGCAAAGCCCCCTCTCTATTTCGCCATTCGTCTCTGTTGTGAGCATCCAACGGCCAGTGTTCTAAAAAGTTGTTCAGATCGTCGCGCCATGCCATCGTCTCCGGCCTGTTTCACTCCGCATTTTAGGTATGACCCGCGGCGCGCGAATGCATCTTTACAAAGGCAGTCGAATGTCACGCATAGCACACCTTCAACGGACTGCACGGCTTGAGAGAAAAATCATCGAAATATGTTTTTGTGAAACTTTTTAACGACGCATAAAAAGAAAGGACAAGAAAATGTTGAGTGTACGCGTGTCACGTAAATCTCGTATAACAAAAGATATCGAGATTTTATACATACATATTACAAAAAGTAGGTAATTATAAATACACCTTGTCGCACGTCGATAAGATTTAGGTTAATAAGCATTTGTACTATTGATTAAACAGTATTTAATACCTACCAACTTCCGTCTCACTCATTATCTCGTAAAGTGAAAACCCTTCCCAGTGTTGATCGATTCGAAAACGTGTTCTAAGTTGCAATTATGGGCTGTATGCTCTGTACTTAAGGTTGAAATTTGTCGGCACCCCGCCTGGGAATGACAGATCTGTAAAGGTGAGTTTACTATTATCTCATCTGTGCCGAGGCCGACCTCGAAAGTGGTAGTAAAAGTTCATTTTATGTCCTGAACTTTACAACACAAATGCGAGATATATTTTAGTGGTAGTCCATAGTCACTACGCTTTTCAGCGTTGCGGCTGGCACCATGGACCGCGGTTGTTGGTGACCGCAGTCACAGATAAGTCGAATGGTGATTTACACACTAAGCCAATAATAGTAACATTATGATTTGCTGAAGGACGCTGCTGCACATCCTCCGATTCAAACTCCGTTAGTCGCTTTTTACGACACCCGCGAGTATGAATGATTTTTTCATCCATTATCGCCTTTATTATTCTCTACGACATTATAGAACTGAAACTTTATAGCGGTTCCTTCAGAAAATTTATTTCCTGAATATAAATTCAGGATTTTCACCCTCATTACTTCTTATCGGTGATTTAAAATTCTCCTGAAGTATAAAGCGAGAGTTGAGCTTTAATCTTTATGGTTCTGTCTTAAACTACTTAAGTACACCAGTCTACATTATACAAAGGCTACTTGCTAATGAACGGCGCGAATATTTGACTTTGTTTCTCTGACCATAAAACTTAAAAACTTTCCCGAAGGACCATTAGATTTTTTTAAATTTCCCGTACAATAACCTCGCGCCATTAAGAAATAGTTTTGTTTGGGATGACCTACACCTTTCTTGTTTATCAACCCATTTTTCTTTGACCTTGTCCAGCAGTAGAAGTCCTATGAATAGTATGATGATACTGGTTCGTAATTTGGATGTAAGGTGTAATGATTGTGAGAGGGTATTAAAACGGACAGTTTTGACTTATAATGTCACATGTTTTGGCATTTAAATTTAAAGTGAAATTTAAGTTAAAAGGTCGAAAGTGCATACTGCTATAAGGCCTCTTTTTAATTGTATATGGAACACCTCATAATATCATGCCATAATATGGTTACTGATATATAATATGGAAATGATTATTGATCAATAGAACATCGTGATAACTAGAAAATTAATAATTATAAAGATGAAAGAAATTACCGAACCAGATAGCAAACGACGGTTTATAAGCAAAAAGGGTTTTTATAAGTCTGGTCAAAGTTCAGTACATTATAAAAAAATTCGTGGAACTAAAGATGTCGCCGTTTACTCAAAAAAGAAACTTAAGTTAACTTGGCCATACATTGTGTTTTATAATCATTTAAAATATTAAGTATTTTGATTAGTTTGACAGCAACGGCGAATAACGCCCAGCCCGCTTTTACAGATATTCTTCTCACGAGCCGTAGATGTGGCTATTAGAATTAAGACTTATTGTTAAATTTCCTTAGAAATTCTTCCCGAAGAATCTCTTAAAACAAAAACTCCTTTTACAATACAGCTGCCCCCAAACCCAGATAAATGTAATTTGGCCTGATTTGAAACACGGCAGTTTTCCTTCATTCTTTTTTCTCAAACTTCGTCGCCTGAATCGGAATGATTGCTTTATTATAATTGCTTCAGGGTTTTTACCACAGAAAGTTCCACAAAAATGGGACGTTTGAAGGAAAAGTTGTTTTTGTTTTTACATCAAATGATTGGCGTAACTCCTTTATAATTATAAGTAAAGAATTTCAGACAAAACATCTTTTTCTTTAAGAAAAATGGGCAGTGTTCTCGGAAATAGTTGAGTCATGACCTTGCTTCACGTATTTTACCTCTAAAGTTTACCTGGGCCTAGAGACAAGTGGCTTTCTATTATCGTAAACGGTAATAAATTAGAAAAAAAATTATAGAATTGAAAAAAACTAAATGTTGCATGCCAGCTAATGTCAATCATACATTTTCATTATATTCTGCTAGCGTTTACGATTATAGAAAGCCACCAGGTGTTATAAAAAAATGCGACGATCCTTTAAATGGATGAACTGTTAACTTTCCAAAAAATATGGGTTGAAAATATATACTAACACTTAAACAGGAAATATTTAACAAAATAAAGAGCACGGAAATTTGACGCAAGTTGGGCTTCCTGGGACAAGTCGCTTAAAGATTCTCAGATATTATCCAGATGCTAGCTGCTCCCTCAGTTGAAAGAGTATCGGCACGATACGCCAAATCTCGCAAGTTCAACCCCGGCTCCCATCAAATTTTTCTTGCTCTTTATCTATAAAATGTTGGCCTCCAAACTTGTCCGTGACTGCGAGAGGGTCCGCATGAAAAGTATTTTTTTTTGTTTTTCGTTATTTTGTTTTGAAGCACTCCTTAATAGGATCATTGTACTTTTTTACATCCTGTATAGGTACCTCATTTAAGATGCATTGATCCGCAGCATTATGGTTTCTTTCTGCGAACCAAATGCTCCCCTCAATGTGCAATTCAATCAATTGCGCAAACTACAGGGGATCTTTTCTCCCTATCGTTCTCTAACTAAAGATTAAAGAAATAAGAATACTCTCAAGGTGGAAACTTTTAAAAAGTTTGCGCAGAAACAGATCCTCGGATCTTATGAGGGGCTACAAAAAGGTAAGTACGTACTCGTAATTCCGGATCGATCATGTCCCCCTCGCTAATACATCAAGATGAAACAAAGTTATCGTTTCATTTCACTTAACTCTATTTTTCATTTTAGAAGTCCGCATCTGTAACTTAAATGTTACCTGTTATCTCTTTAGCAACGGCAAGACTAAGTTTGTAAAATAATTCGTCACAAAAGCGGTCTATTGCTGGCAGGTGTATAAAAAAACTCGATTTTATTTCAGTCCTTACGTTGTTGAAATTGGTTTTATCGGTTTTATCTTTACTTTAACTTATTTACCAATTCAGATCCTTCAAGTGTGTTCAATTCGAAACAAGTAAGATTGTATAAAAGATATATTTTAACAATAAGTTATGATAATACTAAAGGGTGGAAATCTGCTCATGAAACTGAACAACTTTTCCCAAGGAACATAGGTAATAGATCAAAATAACTTTTTGACCTCCCATAGAAACTGCATCAGCTGATAGCGCATTTTGTATTGGAGATTAAAATATACATACATACATACATAACATCACGCCTCTTTCCCGTCGGGGTAGCCAGAGACCAAATTTCGAATTTCGACCTATGTTCCTTGGGGAAAGTTGTTCAGTTTCATGGGCAGATTCACACCCTTCAGTGTTAGCTCACCTTTCCGTTACAAGTTGTATATAACAGGAATATGATGAAAACCGGCTGTTGATTAAAAAGCTGATTTTATGATATCCCTAATGATTATGTACGGTCTCTAGATCAAAAACATGAATTATTTTAGGTTAGGTTTGGTTATGTTAGATTATGTTTCTTTATGTTGGGTTATATTTGGTTTAGTTAGGTTAGAAGTAGTATAGAATTGGTAATTTTGTCTTTGTCTTCAAATCGCGTAGAGATTTGACCAAAGCCTTGGTTCGGAGGTGCTACATCCAAGGTTGTGAATAATGTGCGTACAGGACTGTGACGTGCGTAAACTAATTTTCCAATCATAAAATTTCAAGATTCCATAAAAACCGCTATCCAAAATAATAAACAAAATAGTTTCAACGAAAAGTGTCTAGTCACAATGAGAATAGCTCGCAATTTTTGTCAATCGAGATTTTCAACCATTCAAAAAAATATGCACATTTTAAATAAACGATAAATAAAAGGCACTATTGTTATATTTTCTTTCCAACCGTTAATAAATATTTCTATCGTAAGCGAACGTTTTTGTGTATAATGAAATATTTTCTCTGCATTTTCGTAGAATCGATTTTAGTCAAAAGCTTTTAAAACATTGTCAATCTTCTTTGGTATATGTCCTTTAATGTCAGACTAAATACATATTCGGATTACCTTTCCTTCAGTAAAATCACCTTCGTTTAACCTAAGGGCTGATAGCCTTATACAATAAGTCTCCTTGAAGACGCTCGTCTTTGGCCAATAACAATCGATCAGGTCTGAGCTGCAAGGGTGTCCTTCTATATTACATGTTACCACAGCAATTGCGATTTAATGTGATGAGCTCAAATTGGAAGCGCAGTTTTAAAAATGGATCAAATAGTTTTCTGTGTAACTCTGTCTAATGTGTGCTTGGTATGAAATTTCTTGAACTTTTCAAAATTGCAATAAACTTGTTATGATCTCCAAATTAACCTTTATAGGATATCACAAATTTCTCAACAGCCAATTGCTTTGAGCTTCTTTTAATAAAGCTCGTTTAAATGTATGTCTGAGACTTTCTTTGCGAGTACATAAGATAAAGTGTCACCAAAAGATTTGAAGGAGTTTTAACTGCAAACACGTTTTCTGCAACGAGCGGTAAAGAAAAAAAAATATTGATACGTTTATAGTTACAGTTATCTAAAAAATTTAGATTATCAAAAATCACTTTATGGTCGTTACAAAGGGCAGTACTTCATTTGGGCTTTCTAATTTGTACAAAATAAAGTTAACATTACTTAGATACTCATTTCAACATAGACATAAATATTCGTAAATATTCTTTAAAGAATCTACATTGAATGAATGAATCTGAAATCTGCATTTTTTTCCCTATTTTATGTTTATAATAAAAAAAAACCGGTCAAGTGCGAGTCGGACTCGCGCGCCGAGGGTTCCGATATACCTATAGTATTTTTGGAAGCAATAAAGTCCATTTTCAGGACGGCAAAACTAAATTTGTTTGTAAAGGTTTTTTGCAGATTTCTGAAAAACTGTGCAACTTAGAAAGATCGTTTTATTTTTGCTGTAAAGTTTATATAAACTTCTGTCAACTGTAATTAATTCAGATTTTTCCTTACTCAAACTTCGGAGATAAGGGGGGGGAATGGTATTTTTCTTGACATTTTTCATCATAACTTTAAAACTAAGAAATTTAAAAAAATACAAAAATATATTTTAAAATGTACAAGTAAAGCCCTTTCATATGATACCCCACTCGACCTAGTAGCGACAATTTGAAATTTGGCCCCCCCTATTTTGGCCCCCTTTATATTAATAATCATACTTTTTTCAAAATTTTTTCTTGTGCAATTAAGTTGGGCAACTATATTCTAAAACTATTCCAAATTTCAGGTTGATAGCATAAGTGGTTGCTGAGATATAGAGGTGTGACAGACAGACGGACAGACAGACAGACAGACAGACAGAGCGGCACCATAAGGGTTCCTTTTTTTTACCATTTTGGTATCGGAACCCTAAAAACAGCATTTACACTAGTTAAGGTACCTATAGAAATTAATGAAACATTTACAGGATAGTTGATCTTGTGCTCCTCAATAACATATCACTAGTAATAAAATACAGAATAACGATCTGTAAATGTTGCACCGTATTTTTTATAGCAGCATCTTTATGTGGGGTCATAACACCACAATGCATGTCTTCTGTAAAGTTAAGTTTATTTTCGTGTTAGCTTGAAGTAATGCGCTATTAATGTCGACTTTAAATTTACTTGTTGCTTGTTCTGCTCAATTTGTATTTAAGCGTAAAAATTTTAATGTAGCATATGAAATTTTAATTATTGTGTAACGTTTAATTTATTTATTTATATAAATAAAACTTTTTTATTGTAACAATGTTTGGCAGCGGGATGATGCTGCTGTCTATCTCCTGGTTTGGATTGTCTTAGTCGCCTTTTACGAAACACATAAGAAGAGATAGGTTGATCTATTTTTGGCCATGGGTAATCATCCAGTTTTCATCAAATTAGTTTATCTTCGAAGAAAGGCAAAACCCGCTGGGTTTTATTCCAATCTCCTGATTCTGCTTTACGAGACCAAGATAAACCAATTACACATAATTTTTAGCTGCTCACTGAGCTAACAGTCTATCCTAATCTGCAAAATTGTATTTCTGTCGTCCCTCCAAAGGACAGTGGGCAATGTGCGTTCGTTTTAAAACAATCGCCTTTAATCCCTATGGCGTGACGTAATCGGAGCCAAATCCGGTGGGAAAACGTCCAATATTCACCGCGGTACTTTAATCCAGATATTCATCTGAGCTATACAGGGTGTAAGGGACAGCTTTCCGAAAATTTAAACGACATGATCAACGTAACTGTGAATGAAATTTTCAGAAAGTCAGGAAGATACTCTCCATACGAATTATAAACTTAATTGAACAGTTTTTTATGTCACAAGTGGGAAAACGAGCAGGTGGGCCACCTGGTGGTAAGTGGTCACTCATGACACCCACTGTCTTATTAGTGAAATTATTTGACACTAATAAGACAGTCAGCGCGTTGCCCGCCCTAGAAACTAAGATGGTATGTCTCATGTGCCGGTAATTTCACTGGCTCCCTTACCCTTCTAACCGAAACACAGCAGTGCAAAAAGCTGCTTTACGGCAGAAAACAGCAAGGGGGTGGACTTCGGACTTAGACTCGTACTCTGAATTTACCATCTATCAGTTTGTATGAAGAGGTTGATTTTTCTTCTTATTTCCTGAAAGTGGTTTTAGCTGAAAGTTTTTCAGTTTAAATTTTCGGAAAGCTGTCCCTTAAACCACGTATACGTATGTACGTATACAATGTGAATTTAAAATCATAGGAAATAGTTGAAGATAGATCCTCTTTTGTCGAGAAATTAATAATTACTAAACAATTTCTGTGCCAATGTATGCAGATACCCCTAGAGATGATATGTAAAAAAGTCCCGTCGATCCCAGGTGGGAGCAACTGAAAATGCTGGAATTAGTGTCCCTAACCCAGGTTTTGTTAATTTTTTGGAAAAATTAAAGGATTTAGGATAAAACTGTCTATTACTTAAATAATTTACATTTAATTCCCAACAATTTGGTATCTAATTTATTTCGATAAAGCTCTTGGTTCTATGAGAATGTAAGTTGAAACTTTTAGTTTTTTCCTTATTGCATTTTTTTTTGTCATTTGCGCTCAAATTATAGACTAATGGCTGAGATTATTATGAAATGGTGTATCAGTGAATTTATCTTCGTTTATTTACCTAAATAATGATACCTTATTTACTATCAGGAGTGTAGTGATTTCCAATTTATAGCTATCAGCGCAATAGCCTCCAAAGTATAGTGACGAATTTTCATATAATTTAAGTCTATATATTTTTTCTTTGATTCTAACTTATATGACATCATATGAAAGGTCTTGGTTAGCGTATTATAAATATGTAATTTTTTTTTGTTGTGTGGTTTTGGAGAAATTCAAGAAGAAGCGTGGATGGAAAATAAAAACGTCACATATTTTTTAAACGGTAAGAGGTAGAAATCTAGAACTGATGCAAAAAAATAACGTTGGTGAGTATTATTTGAAAAAAAAAATTGTCTCTAAATTTGACGGTCTAGAAAAAAAATAAAAAAAAAAACCGTAAAAGTGGGATTTTTACGGTTTTTCGTATCTATTTTCTAAACTATTATGGTAAGAAAGACCAAACTTCTACTTTCTTAAAGCAACTATCAATATATACTTGTAGTTTAATTTTCAGGTTTATGTATTTAACCTCTTCAGAAATAAAGGGTGTTTGAAAAAAAAACTGAGTTTTTTTAGATCTTCACTTAACGCTACCAGCTATGAACTGGAAACTAATACATGCATTGCAGTAAATGAGATACGATTTTTTAGGTAAATAAATGAGGTTTATTTTCCTCATAGACTACTCAATCACAACTTTAGTCGATTGTCTATAAATTGAGCACATATGAAAAAAAAGCGTCCCTGAAGAGGAAATCTGCGGTTTGCCTTCATGGAGAGAGAGAATTTGATAATTACTAAACTATTTCTGTACCAGTGTGTCCAGATATCTCTGGAGATGACCTCGAAAAAAGTCCCAAGAAGTCCCAGGTGGGAACAGCTGGAAATGCTGGAATTAGTTTCTAAATTATACCCTAATCGCGGTTTTGTTCATTTTCTGTTAAAACTGTAGGATATAGGATAAAACTATCAATCACTAAAATAATCTCCATTAAATTCTGTACTATATGGTAGATATACTATTTTGATATGGCTATAGATTCACGGAAAATATTAACTGAGACTTTTTGAACTTATCATTTTGCATTTTTTTTTTCTCATTCGCTTTCAATTTGTAGACAAACGGCTGAAGATGTGTTAAAATAGTCTATGAGCAAATTAATCTTCATTTATTTATCTAAAAACAATACCTCATTTACTATTGTGCTAATAGAAGTTTCCGATTTACAGGTGTTTTTTCAGAAGTTTTTCTTGAAATTAACTTGTATGTAGTAAGGCAAAAGGAAACACAGCATGGAGTGTTCTAATTTGTGCGGCTTTTGTGCTGGGCATGGATGTAGCAATAGCCCGGGTGAAAACGATGAGGAAGATCCTGACGATGATAGCCAAATCCCGGGTTCAGGTAGCTTTTCATTAATATCAAAATAAGCGATATTTATAAATCTATTCTAATGAGTAACTAATAATTATTATTTTGTAGATGATTCGCCAGAAGAGACGGGTGAAACTCTTCCTCGTTTAAGACGGAAACTTACATAGGTAAAAAAAAACATGTAAATAAAAGTATATGAAGATTAATCCTTTACGTCTTTTTTTGCCTTAAATTAAGCCTCTGCAAACGTCGTTAAGGTCGTTAAGGCAAATTCCAGAAAAATCACCTTTAAATCGGAAACTACTGCAAGCACAATAGTAAATGGGGTATTGTTTTTTAAGGTAAATAAATGAAGAATAATTTGCTTATAGACTATTTTAACACATCTTCAGCCGTTTGTCTACAAATTTAGGGCGAATGAGAAAAAAAAATAAGCAAAATGATAAGTTCAAAAAGTTTCAGTTAATATTTTCCGTGAATCTATAGCCCTATCAAAATAATATATCTACCATATAGTAGAAAATTTAATGGAGATTATTTTAGTTATTGACAGTTTTATCCTATATCCTACAGTTTTTACAGAAAATGAACAAAACCGCGATTAGGATACAATTTACGGACTAATTCCAGCATTTCCAGCTGTTCTCACCTGGGACTTCTTGGGACTTTTTTCCAGGTCATCTCCAGAGTTATCCGGACACACTGGTACAGAAATCGTTTAGTAATTATCAAATTCTCGCTCTCCATACAAGCAAATCGGAACGGTCTTAGACTAAAATCGATTTTTGTCGAATTTCGTTTTATGTTCAGTGGCATTATCCGGAGTGTTAAAAAATAACCCTTTAGACAAAAACGGTTTAGTACATTCCTTGCAAATATTTCGTATACCTAAACTACGTACATGCAAAGAAAAACAAAACAAAATTACAAATTACCATCCGGAATAGTAACTTTTTAGAGGTTGCGTTTAAAAAGGTTTCTTAATTATTGACCCATGTTTATTCGCAGCCAGTTGCAGAATGCTTCTTTAAAGTTTTTTTTTATGATACAAGTGAGCAAACGAGCTGGTGGGGCACCTGATGGTAAGTGGTCACCATCGCCCACAGCATCTACTGTCTTATTAATGGCATATTAGCGTCCCGCTAATGAACACTCTCTCTCATTACCATGGGTTGGCTGGATGAAATCTCTTTTAGAGATAAGCCCGCCTTTGTTAGTGTCCTTTTGTATATAACTTTCTGTTTGTAAAATTGTGCAATAAAGAATATATAATATTTTGACACTAATAAGACATCAAAGCGCGTTGCTCACTTTGAGAACTAAGATGGTATGTCTCACTTTGACTTTGAAGAGGGCTTTCTGAATCCCATCCATAGTGGCGGAAAACTATCACAGAAGAATTCACGTGAGCAGTAACTGATGCTGTTTTTCCTGTTTTGCCCATAAAACGTTATTATCACTGTCACGAATCTCATCTAGTACCACATCGTTTATTAGATTATCTGATGCCTATCTTTTCTGAAATCTTTTGAATAGCTGCTTCATTGGAACGATTTCACTTTGATCATACAATCTTTTTTTAAATACGTTTCTTTCAAAATATCTATATTTGTTAAATCATAGTTTATTTGAAGACCCATAGTTCACATCAGCATTTGCGGTGCCGCCGCTTAGTTTTCAGATTCGTTACAGATTTTTTGATGTCCTACATTGTCCCAGTATGTGCAATATTTCCAGTCGCTATTGTTAGTCAGTTCTCTTTAAATGCGTTTAGATCATCCCTCTTGTTTCTATGTAGGATGCAACCAAGATGCAAGCAACCGTATAAGGCCGAAAGTGACGTGCGGTTTATCATCCCTCTTGTTTCTATGTAGGATGCAACCAAGATGCAAGCAACCGTATAATGACGAAAGTGACGTGCGGTTTATCATCCCTCTTGTTCCTATGTAGGATGCAACCAAGATGCAAGCAACCGTATAATGACGAAAGTGACGTGCGGTTTATCATCCCTCTTCTTTCTATGTAGGATGCAACCAAGATGCAAGCAACCGTATAATGACGAAAGTGACGTGCGCTTTATTATCCCTCTTGTTCCTATGTAGGATGCAACCAAGATGCAAGCAACCGTATAATGACGAAAGTGACGTGCGGTTTATCATCCCTCTTGTTCCTATGTAGGATGCAACCAAGATGAAAGCAACCGTATAATGACGAAAGTGACGTGCGGTTTATCATCCCTCTTGTTCCTATGTAGGATGCTACCAAGATGCAAGCAACCGTATAATGACGAAAGTGACGTGCGGTTTCCGTGGGCAGTTAGGCCTTACTTGTTCTAAGGAGTTCCCCTTAGACATATTTTTTTCATTTAATATGAGCATCTTTTTTCACTGTCTTTCTCTTTGGGGTGCTTTTTTTCCCGTGCGCCATCATTACCATATTATTGTTTTATACCACGGCTACTAAAATTATTCTCCGGATAGGTGAAAACGCTTTCATGTTGGTTATTTTAGCAAATAAATTGTTTATAAAAATTACACTATTATCTGAGTATTATTAGGATTACGTTGATAGCAGTGATAATATGAAGAAATAGTTATACACTCACCGGCAGAAATGACCGGCCGGTCTGTTTTCTTTCATATATTTTCATACAAATATGGGGGCAAACGAAGTGTCACTATCTTACCTAAATTGAATAAAAATACAAATCTGATTGATGAGTTCTTTAGATAAGAACTTTATTAACAATATTGTTAAAGATTAGGTATATCTAAAATGTTGAAGAAAACCCGTGCGACTCTTAAAACATTTTAATTCGCTAAATGTAAGAGATTTCTGACAAAATGACGTATATTTTTTTCTGAACGATGCACGGAATTTCCTGGATACCGTGCACAGGTCTAGTCTTCAAGAATCGGTAGTCAGACACCTTATTTAATGATCTCACTGTTTATTCACGGATATTTATTTCGTTTAGGAAATATATTGACGCTTCATGTGATCCCTTACTTGTATGAAAATGTACGACAGAAAATAGACCGGCCGGCTATTTCTGCCGCCGGTGAGTGTAGATAGCTACCTCGTTTAAGTAAATTTCAGTCAGAAATTTTACCTTTTTCTAAAAATATGTTTATTTGGCACATTTTTGTAGACAGGTAAGATCTTATTATCTATAGGGCTTTCCCCTTGTATAGGAAAGTTATAAAAAAGCAAAGAAAGATCGCTCAATATTCCCGTAGCGAGTCTGCGCCTCATTCATTATTTTCAACAAAGAATGTTTAATGCAATACAAACACCTAGTCGAAGTCTCAGGCTTGGGGTTACCGCGAGATGGTATAGTCGCCCATCCGCTAGGGTTATATATTGCAATGGAATATTGAGGTAGTTTTCAATAATGAATCATTAATTGCGTATTTATAAACGTAAGAAAAACATACTAAATGCTGTAGTTGATTTAATGACTAGTTCGATTATACAAATGTTCCAATATTGTAAAATAAGATAATGAATCATTTTACTTTTCCTGTTGTTTATCGTTGTTCATTATGAAATGAAAAATTTTAACGAAGCCCATCAATTAAGTGAAATAAGTTCGTCGTTCGCACAGCAGTTTGCGTATCTCAGACTATAGAGCTAATATGGAAACGAAATGTATTGATGGTTAAGTACCGCCTGTGGTCCTACCGCGTTCACCTAATGTTTGTAAATACTATGAGCTTATTATTTTATCTCAACGGATGCAAGTCTATTGATTCTTAATCCACTGAGTAGGTGGTACAACGAATGTTTGCGGAGAGGGAGGAATTACCCCTCCGCCCCCAACCATCCCTCACCCCGCGTGACGTTTGATTATGGCGTGACAAAACACGTCACCTTTGTTTCCCTTTATCCCTTTTCGCCTATAGATTATTTCCAGAGGCGTAAATTAAATTTGCGCAGAAAAAAGATTCCACATTCGACATCTGTTTTTTTTTTCAGTACAATGTTTTTGTACATGCGGGACTTAATTGTGAATGTTGATTTTAAGGGTTAACGGCTTTGGGTACACTTTTTATTAGGAATGCCTTAATTGAATCTGGGACTGATTTTGTTGTTTTCTCAATTGGAAAGAGACGTAATGTTTATTTTTATCAATTTATTCGAGTATTTAAGCAGGTGTTTTCAAAATTAAAATCGCAAATTAATAGGGTGTTAGTGTAAACACTGTGTTCCTTGAAACTGTGCATTTGGACCATGGAACTGAACAACTTTCGCTAAGAAACATTGCAGGTTTATTTTATCAAGTGTATGTCATAGCGCTGTAAAAGGTTTAGCCTATAATCTCACTTGTTGTTTATTCAAACGCTTACCAACACATTTTGCAGCCATGACAATAAAGCCAGAGTATATTTGACGGTAAGGATAATATTGTTTTACAAACTTGTTTTTTCTGACAGCTTTAGCAGATCACTTTTGACATAGCTGCAAAAAATGATGGTAAGCGTTGGGATAAACGAAAAAAAGGATCGTAGAACAGTAGTTGTTTCTTAAATTGTAGTAAATTTCACGTAAAACAAATTTTGTTTGCAGGCTCAGTTGACAAGTCGATAAGAAACGGAATTCTTCCTTTGACTTTAAAAACTTCTCAAAGATACGGTCGATCCATTTCTTTGGTTTGAACCCGGAGCCAAACCTAGATAGATAAAGTCATTTACTGTGGTGTATCACGCTAACCCACACTACAAGTTACGTTATCTTGTCGTTTTAAGTTTTCCACTCTGTAAATACATGGTTTTACTTGATTCTTGTTAACGTTAATTCTAGAGTTCATTCTGTAGTATGAATGGCTACATCTGAAATTGGAAGATCACTTGAAAACATATGGAGAGCAATCAAAATTTACAGTACCTATCACAGAAGTCAAACCGCCATAATTTCGTAAAGTATTTCAACAGTTTTAGGATCGTTTAAGGTACTATTTCGATTTTTTTTATCGTTGATAGGCTTACTCTTGAGCTTGATCTAGCAGTGGGGGCAGAGATGAGGCCGACGATGGAACGAGCTTTCCCAGAAAAAGCCTATTCACTCGCGACTTGAATAGATTAGACTTGGGTATTTCTACAAAAGTATACATGCACTCCTTTGATTTCAGTTATATTTTCAGAGGTATAATAATAGTCGCCGTTAATTACGGCTGTGATTTGATTAATAATAAAGGCAGTAATCAGTATGGCTCAGAGATTTCAGTGTCGATTTTATTCGATTTTACTTACGAGTATTGAACGTTATAAATAACATACGGATAGCAATGCAATGCCAATAAAGCGATATTAGGAGTCTACTACCGTTCCTCACATGTACAGTCAAAAGAATATCAAGCTTGACATATTGGACTTACCGGTCGACGTACCGTTCTTATTTCAATAGCTGTAAGGGCTAGAGACGCACTGCGAGTGTCAAGCTTGACCCGTCGTTGACTGTAAGTATCACACTGTTGTAGACGAAGCTAAATTATGACTTCACGGCGAGTTATTTATTAAATTAAAGGTTTTTGTGAATAAAACCACCGTATGCGTTTGATGTTCAACCGGAAGTGAGTTTATTATATTTCTTTTTTTACACATTTGCAGTTTTGGAATCTAGAAAGTTTGGATACATGTTCGGATTGAACAGATTGGGGGGGCACTTAGCATAAGCAACCCTAAGTTAAATTAAGAATAACAAATACCTAATGACACTATTCTATTACAAAACGGGGTTTTCCAAAAAGGTAGAAATATCTTTAGCTAATTTTAAATTTACAAGGCAAGATCATCTTAAAAGCAAGGCTTAAACATTTGCAATATTTTGCTTAGGTACTTAAACGAAAACTGATAAAAAAAACTGAAACCTTAGTTAATTTGGAGTTAACAAGGCAAAGATTATTTTAAGATTAAAGCTACAATATTCGCAGTAAATACTGCTTACTTAAACTTAACTGAGAAAACAAACCTTTTTTTTTACTTAATATACATTTTGAGAAAACTTAAATCATAATATCTACTATACCTATTACCTTAACTAAGGTAAACTGCCCGCCACAGATATATAAGACGAGCTGTTACTTAATGCCTACTTATACCACTACATACTCAAGGCATCTTCATCATTTAGAGGCAATGGACAAACATTCATTATGCTTGTTTTAATAATTGAACCTTTAGCCGTTTTAACGTCTAATGCACGAACTTTTCCGTCTTTTCCCGGCAAGACATTTACAATCCTGCCCACAGGCCACTTTAAAGGTGAAATATTCTCATTTCGCAGGAGGACCATCATGCCTTCCTTCAAATTCGGTTGCGCACTTTTCCATTTAGGTCTATTTTGCAAAGTTACCAAATATTGCTTGGTCCATTGCTTCCAAAAGTGTTGTTGCATCTGTGTACATCTTTTCCAAAAACTAAGCCTTCCTACGTTTGTATCAATTAAATTTAACTCTGGGTAAGAGGTTAGTGGAGCTCCAGTGAGGAAGTGTGCTGGTGTTAGGTAGGACATGTCATTGTGATCCCTTGACAGCGGTGTAAGGGGACGGGAGTTCAAAATTCCCTCTATCTGCACTAACACTGTGTACATCTCCTCAAAAGTCAAAATAACATTGGGTGATATTACTCTTTTTAAATGATATTTTATACATTTGATGCTAGCCTCCCATAACCCACCAAATATCGGGGAATAAGAGGGGATGAAATGGAAGGAGATTCTTTCATTGTTGCAATAATTGAGAACAAGATTTTGGTGTTTTGTAGAAGACTGCAAATCATACAACTCTTTCAAGACGCGATCAGCTCCTTTAAAGTACGATCCATTATCACAATAGATTTTTGATGGCTTATTCCTTCGAAAAATGAATCTTTTTAAGCATGCCAAGAAAGTGTTAGTCGTCATATCCGATGCTAATTCGATGTGGATTGCTTTTGTAGTGAAACACACAAAAATCACAACGTATGCCTTAGTTATGACAGGATTTCTGACTCTTGTCTGCTTCACATAAAAAGGTCCAGCGTAATCTGTGCCCACAACTTGGAATGGACGAGACATCCTTACTCGGTCATAAGGCAAGGAGCCCATAAGCTGAGAATCAAATCAAATCAAATCAAATCAAAATCGTTTATTCATTGTTGGATATTAAAATCTCTTAATGACGTCAGCTAAACTACATCGCTTCACAAACAATGTGGCGCCATTGTGGGAAAAAAAAGAAGAGATGCAGCTTTAGCCTTCAGTTTAAAACAAATTATACATTTATACAACACCGACTTTATCTGCCTATTGGCATTTAGGAGCCAGTATCTTTCATTTAAGCTATTGAGAATTAATTTCTGCCCAGCATGCTTCATGCGCAAATGCTCTTTCAAAATTATTAATTTGGTTATATTGGACTGCTTTGGCAATATAATTGGGTGACGTTGACTAAAAAGCAGGTCTGCATTGTTCAAGCGCCCACCTACCCTCAGTAATCCTTGAGAATCTAAAAATGGATTTAAATTATTTAAATTGGATTTTAAAGTCTCGTTAGCCCTTATGGTTTTTATCTCATGCGGGAAATTTCTTTCTTGATCAAGTTTTATTATAGTTAGTAAGGCAGAATTTAATTCTTCAGGGCTCAAGTTTGTGTGTTGCCTCTTTTCATTTTTGTTTTTACAATTGTCAATAAAGCGTTTTATGTAGGACATAACTCTTACTAACTTTTCAATGTCTGAATATTTATCTAATAAATCATGCATTGAGTTTTGAATGTTACACGAGTTACACACTTTCTCTTCTAATTTCAATTCTGGAATGTTGGTTACAATACTTTTATTTTTGGCATCACAATGTGTGTACTCAAAATTGTGTAAATATTGAGGTCCATTAAACCATAATTTTCCTAAATTTGTCTCAAGTGACTTTGGTGACATTCCCCGCGATAAACAGTCAGCAGGGTTGTCGCTAGTGTGCACATAATGCCACTGAAAACCCGATGTTAACTTCTGAATTTGTGTAACTCTATTCTGAACATATACACCTATTTTTTCTGGTTCTGTTCCAAGCCACGCCAGGACTATTTGAGAATCGGAGTAAAGATATGTCTTTACACAATATTTGAGACTCAAAACATCGTGCACCTTTTTTACTAACATTGACAATAATAATACACTGTTTAGTTCCAATCTAGGGGTACTTAATTGTTTATTTTTTGGGTTAATACGAGATTTAGAGCACAACAAGTTAACTTGCACATTTTTGTTTTCATCAAAAACTCTTAAGTATAAACAACAACCATAAGCAATGTTGGACGCGTCCGCAAAACCAATCAGTTCTAAAGACTGAGTTGAAAACATGTTTATGTTTCTAGGCACCTTGACGCAAGACATTTCGACCAAAGCAGTAGCAAATCTAACCCAGTCCGCGTTTAAATCATCCGGTAAAAGGTCGTCCCACTTTAGGTTCAAAACACACACTTTCTGCATCATATACTTAGCCTGAACCAACACTGGGCCTATGAGCCCTAACGGATCAAAAAATTTGCTTATAAAGCTAAGTACTTGCCTCTTGGTATATTTTTGTAGAATTTCCCTTTGAGGACAACGCATAGCCAAAGCATCCGCACTTACGTCATAAGACAAGCCTAAAGTTTTCATGCATAAACTATTTTTGTCTATCTCTCGATTACCAAAGTATTGTGATTCTGATGGAATATCCTGTAAAATGTCTGGACAGTTTGAGAACCACTTGTGCAAGGAAAAACTTGCTTCACTCATAAGTTCTACCAACTCACTTTTCATCTTATATAATTCTGAAATATCATTGCTGCCACATTGTATATCGTCAACATAACAAGAATGTTTCAGAACAAATGATGCCAATGGATATTTGTCCTCAAACATGTTAGCCAATTCTATCAAACAGCGAGTAGCTAGAAAGGCAGAGCTTTTCAAGCCGTAAGTCACTGTTTTTAATTGCACACACTGAACAGGATCCTGACAAGAAAAGCGCCACAAAATATTTTGTAACCTACAGTATTTTTCATCAATGAGTATTTGTCTATACATCGCCTTAACATCACACAGCAATATATATTTATAAGTCCTCAGTAAAATCAGTATGTCAAGCAATTCACTTTGAACTACATCACCGTTAAGCATTATATCATTTAAGCATAAACCACTCTTTGTTTTCATGCTGGCATCAAATACAGCCCTTATGGGGGTTGAAATACTGTTTAAGTTATACACGGGATGATGTGCTATAAAACATACATTTTCTCTGTTTGAGCCATAGTTATCAATGTTATAAACACTTGCATGACCTTGGTCAATATAATCCTGAATGAACTTTTTATATTGCTGGCACAAAGACTCATCCTTTGAAAAACGCCTTTCTAAGTTATAAAGCCTTTGTAAAGCAAAAGAAAAAGAGTCTCCTAAGTGCACATTTTCTAATTCCAATTTAAGAGGCAAAGCGACTGAAAAACGCTTGTTATGTAATTTAACTGAAGACCTAAAACATTCTTCTGCTAACGAATGCTCTGTTGACCCTTCTTTAAAAATATTAGGTACCTTCTCACATTGCCAGAAATTGTTTATATTATTATTCAAGTCAAACAAAAAAGCATCTTGCTCCGTTGTAGCTGAAAATGAAGAAAAATTGCTTGTTTGCTCAGGTAAACCTGAGAACAAATTATCTTTTTTATTTGCTTGGCCTGGGAGTTTAATACATAAGGGATCACTTACTTCTATACTTATACAGTGATTGGCTGAATAAATTTGTCCAGAAGAAACTGGCAGGCTCCCAGCGACAACATAACCAAAGCATGTGTTGACTAAAAATGGCCCAGACGGCGAAACAGGCAGCGTCTCACGCTGCAAGACCTGAAAAAATATATCACAGCCTAATAGTAAGGATATCTCGCCTGTCTTGTTAAAATTCTGATCAGCAAGCGTGACGTGGGCTGGTATATCAAAGTTTGAAATATCAAAAGACTGTTGAGGTAACTGGCAAGTAATGTTTTTTACCACACAGCAAGAAACATTAATTTTATATTTATTTACAACTGAATGCACAGTAAATTGAGCCTTTTGTGTTACTTTATTAGATCCATTGACTACTCCACAAATTGTTTGTTTAGTAGCGAATACACTGCAATCAATTTTATTAGCCAACGACTCAGTAATAAACGACACCTGGGATCCGCTGTCTAGCAAAGCCCTAGCATATGTGAACGAACCATTTTTGTTGCATATGCGCACCAAAGCTGTCGGAAGTAGTACATCTTTAGAAAAGCTAGTATTTGACATAGCCACATGACTACCAGAATTGTTATTCTCTTCTTTACTTGAAGTAGAATTATGGCTTGAATTTTCACTGCTGGCCAATTGCCCATGCAGAAGAGTATTGTGCCTTTTCTGGCATAAAGCACATTTTATACGCAGCATGCACCTCCCACGATGCTCATTCAAACATAAGGTACACAAATTATTGTTTTTTACAAAAGCCGATCGTTCCTTTTCTGTAGCCATTTTAAATTTTTGGCACTCATACAGCTTATGGGATAACTTGCAATACTTACATATTAAAGGCGACTTCTCACTTGCTGCTGCACCGCTAATTTTTGGAGCTTTAGCTGAAGTGGACGCAGGACTTTTTTCCTCAACAGTATTCTCCAGCGCCAACGCACGCTTTTCTAAATAATTAATAAATTCGGATAATGTGGGAACTAATTTAGCATCTCTTTCTAAGTGAAAGCCCCGGTAAGTGTAAGTATCAACCTTTTTCGCTAATATATTTATTAGTAAGGTATCCCAGTGATCAACCGGCTGCTTTAAATTTTTTAAAGCTGCAATGTGTACATTTACAGTGCTTATGAGTGTTCGCAAATTCTGTGCGGTGCACTTGGTGAAAGCAGGAATGTCAAGTAGACAAGTTACGTGATGGTTGATTATTTTTGGTGTATTCTCATACCTATTTTCTAATAATTTTAGCGCAATCGCATAATTCTCATCAGTGAGTGGCAAGTTTTTGATTAGTTCTGCTGCTTCTCCAATCAAATAGGATCGTAGATAATAAAGCTTTTCGCAAGAACTAAGCTTCGTGTCGGTATGTATGACAGAACGAAACATATTAATGAAAGGATAATAATCCACCACTTTATCTCCACTGAAGGTTGGGATATTAATTTTAGGTAAGTTTTTGAACTCACCTTGACTTGCATTATGGTTTATATTGCGTGCGGTGTCACTTGCACGCAACTTGCAGGCCCTGTCTAGCAGGCCTATGGCCTGATAGTATTTATCTTCGTAATCGCTGGGGTCCTCTTTGTCCGTGCTATCGAGCACTAAAATCACTTTGTTTAGTCGCTGGTACTCCTTAAAACCTTCAGTGAATCGAAGCCTTTTTTCTTGCAACATCTCCAGCGATGCTTCAGCCAAATTTCTTTCTTCAATGCAAAAATTATAGCATCGGGAGAGTGCTCCTTTGACATATCCTCTGTCCGAGACATAAGCCTTTAACCTTTGTTTTTCTTCTCCCATTTTGATTGAGACCTAAAGCGGGAAGAAAATGGGACGAAAAAACACCAATTAGTAAGTTAGCCACTGCTTTGGTCGAAAACAACAAACCTAGCCGGCGAGTGCCCACAATACACCAAATACCTTTAGCTTGGCTACTTACTTGTATACAAAGAGCGATGTTTTAAAAGTTAAATCTTGTATTCTAAGCGCATTTATTAACACTTTTTAGGAAATTATTGCAAGAAATTATTACGCTTCGCTATGAAGTTAGTACTTAGTCGTGACGTTCGTTTCTTTCTTCAGATTCTGTCCCGTAATGTTGCCGTCTTGTCACTTCTAATTTCCAAACCCCCCGTGTAAGCCGTCTCAAATGCTTTCAGCGCCTGACATTTGTGACGTCACACTGTTTAACTGTCATAATCAAGTAGTGATGAGGTATTGTCGATTTTTATATCGATGAAATTTGTGAAAAAAAAAAACAAATACTATCAGATTTTTTTTATCATTATGGATTACTTATTTTTTAACTTGTATTATGTAAACAAAAAGGCTAATTTAAGTTTATAATTTTATTTTTAGCTTAAAGAAAAAAGATCCTTAAATAGGTATTCTTAACAATAACTATCATTATTATTTTCCATTAGGCAGTGTATTTTATACTTAATAATACTACTAATACTTAAATAAAATGTACAAAAAGCTATTATTAGTACAGGTTTCACTCATGATTCTTCATGACCAGCAGTTGTCTTTTTCACTACGTACTCAAGATTAACAATCATAATAATCTCTAACAAAACGCATTTTTAAGTACAATATCACAAGAATATTTTATTTTAACACTTCCTGTGTTCGGATAGATCTACAAAGTAGACAATTGCAAAATTTCACAACCACAGGTAGGATTCGAACCTGCATCTTCTCCGTCAGTACCGGAGACGCTTTACCAACTAGGCTCAGGGTCCCGCATGATGTTGTAAAATTTGCGATCTCTATACGTATTTCAACGTTGCGTTTGTGCTTCCACCAATAAGCATTAGCTATACTAGCTCAACAAGTCCTATTTTTGTAAATATAATTCAAGTCAAAAATGGTAACACTACATATAATTCAAAATGATTGAATTTTGCTATTTTCTACTTGGTAGATTTATCCGAACACAGGAAATGTTAAAATAAAATCATTTTAAATCATACGTAGTGTTACCAATTTTCGAGACTACTTGAGCTAGTAGTCTAGTACAGCTAATGCTTACTAGGTGGCAGCACAAACACAACGTTGAAATGCGTCAGATTTCACAACATCAGGCAGGATCACAGTAGCCTAGTTGGTAAAGCGTCTCCGGTACTGACGGAGAAGACGCAGGTTCAAATCCTTCCTTTGGTTGTAAAATTTTTGCAATTTTCTACTTTGTACATCATCATAAGTTGAAAACGATTCTATTAAAGGGTTTAGAACAAAACTCAGTTTATTGGCCTTCCAGGCTCCGATATTAATACCACCAGCAGTTGTCTTTTTCTCTCCTTATTTAAAATGTACAAACATAAACACCTGTAACAAAATACATTTTAATGTACAATATCATAAGTTAAAAACGGGTGTATTAACGTGCCACCAAATTTGAGTAAATTTTTACCAAATAATATCCACCAAATTTTGTCTACCAAAATGGATGAATGTACACCAAATTTGCTTCTGGCACTTCGCCGGCAGCGGCCGCGGCACGCTAGCTCCGCTCGCTCGGTTCATTCGTTGTGGTCGCAAGATAACCTAACACAACTTAACCGAACCGTACCCAAATTTGGTGTACGTTCAGCCAATTCGGTGTATCCATTTTGTCTGAAGTGTATTGGGGTATAAAAAAAAATATTTTGGGAATCATTTAATTTGTTGCCGTTAAAAACTATTAAAACATAACTCACTTTATTGTCCTCTCAGGCTCCAATATTGATTCCACCATCAGTTGTCTTTTTCACTATGTACTTATTGATTAACAATGATTAACCTGTAACATAATGTATTTTTATGTACAAAGTCAAAAGTTATAAACTATGCTATCAAAGGGTTAAGGGTGTATCTCAGTTTGTTGGTCTCCCAGGCTACGATATTGTTACAACCAACAGTTGTCTTTTTCAATATAGATAAACAATCATAATAGCCTTTAACAAAACGTATTTTATGTACAATACCATCGGTTGAAAATATGGCATCAGTGTTTAAAATTTAACTAAAACCTAGCTGAACAGCCTTATGACACCTCATAAAATTAAAATATATCAAGCCATTTGGTAGGTACGAGATTTGTGCTTCGCCTCAGTTGGATAAAAATATATCGATGTAAGAAATCCCATCACTATATCATGTTTTGATATCAATGTTTATCATCATATTTTTATGTAAAATTTACAAATAAAATGCGATATTGAGCATACACCTAATATACCACAATGTATTGAGTACTACACAATATTTCGTGATGCAAAATATTGCGTAATATCAAAAATAAACTAAGAAATACTTACGCATGATACGATATGACTTCGGCACTGTTTTCTTTGTAATTTTCACGGCATTGCAGCCTAATACGCAACAAAACATTTTTCACTAACTTTCTGAGCAATTTCTGAGCTCAAAACATTGGCTGAAACACACTTTTATACTAAAATTTTGCAAAAACACCCAGTAAGCAAATAAACAACAACTTTCACAGTCTGACAGAAAAATGGAGGCATAAACCTTCCAAATTAAGTGACACCTTACAGGAGGGGTTTTGTCCTATGTTTATGGATCCTGCATTTTTAGTCGGATTATGCTTATCATTTATTATCCGACCAAAAAATGCCTGTGGCGGGGGAGAATCGAGTATAACCAGACGATATATTTCTAGCTCTTTCTATTACGATGAATCACTTCTAGTTGAAGTGAGATAAAACGTGGTTATGAACTAATGCTCAATACAATCTGTCTTTTATACGTTAGTATTATATAGTCTAAGCTAATTTCGGATACACGCATGTGCTCTGCAGTTTGGCCGCGCTATATTCCAAACACGAAACGTTGTTCGCTATCCGTCCTCCTCCAACACGCAGGAAGCCCACGGCACAATGTAAGCAACTTCCGCTTACTTGTCAAAATTGACAATGAAGACTGATCCGATGCAGTATTGGCACCTTGATGAATTGAATGCTGCTTTCTGCCGCTTCTTGCTATATAGATGCCAGAAAACGAGGTAGATAAAAATGGCCGTCACAAAAATAACTGAACTGCGTAAATATGACGATACCTGCACGTGCCTGTATGACGAGGTCGGATGACTAAATTTCCTCCGATGGGTGTAGAATTTTCTTGAAAAATCTTCAAAACACGTCTGCAGACACCAAAACGTAGTAAAAAGCGCAGATGATGTAAAATATAGGTACCTATGATCGTAACTGAGTAACTGCTTTCGCGCCGACACGCCGATTGATCCCGACGGTTACAACGAGAGCCAAAATTACACGAAATAGGTATCTCCTTCCCTCCAAAGGCGAAGTTCTTCTTGAAATTCAGCGGTAACTTCTTGCCGTTTTGGGCGTTCCGCCCGCCGACGCTTCGTATAAAGGCCCAAAGTAGCAAAATCCGGCTCGAAGGACCATTTACTTCTGTTGTAGACGAAGCTAAATTATGACTTCACGGCGAGTTATTTATTAAATTAAAGGTTTTTGTGAATAAAACCACCGTATGCGTGAGAGCAGAGCAGAGCAGAGACCTATCTTAAAGTAGAAATCTCGTGTGTAACTAAACATAGCCACATAAGATAACCATATACGAGTATGTTTGTACGTTACCATGAATGTTTATATTTTCCTTCATCACTAATGAACTTTCCGTCTATTCCAGCCGTCATCTCTTAGTCCACGTCGGTCCGTTTGACTTCTATATTAGGTCCCCGGCCCTCAGGCCTCTAATATAGCGATAGAGACGCAGGTCACGTCGTCAGGCAAGGGAATCCCGCTTATTATGCCAGCTTTCATCTAATATTCCACCCACGTACCAAGGTATTTAGAAAAATCAAATAAAAAGTTATGAAGAGCTGCGGTACCTAGAGTGACAATTTTGGAGATCGCAATGAAGTTAGAAGAATTCAATTAATGGTTGTTACTGTGATTTGATAATGATAAAATGTAAGAAAAAGTGATAAAAAACTGATTTCGTGAAACTGTTTCGTGATTGGTGGTTGTTTTTAATCTGTTCAATGGAAGGGTGTTTCCATGTTAGCTGTATTGAACTGAGGTTATTTTACACATACAGGGTGTAAGCGATAGGTTTGCCAAAACTGAAAGGACTCTAGAGGTATACTGAAAGGGCATGATCAGTCAACGTAACTGATCAACTGTCAGTAAATAAAACTGTCAGAAATTGAAAAAAAAATATTACCTCTCTACACAAATTATCCAATCAAATACACCCTTTAGACAGCTCTTCAATTATTACACACAATCATTCGTCGTTTTTCCGAAAGGTTGCAAGGTTCAAAGCACAGAGCACTCTGCTCTGTGGTCCTGACTAACTTCACGCTCTAGAATATTAGGTATTCTATACCTATGCCTAAGCGTCTAAAGCAGTAAAAAGATAGAAAATATTTTTTTACTCAACATAATAAAATCTGTAAAACACCTTAAATATCGTTCCTAATCCAAAATCGTTTGTTCAACGTTAATCTATCAAAGCGCCAACAATAAAAGTAACGATCAATTTTGATCAGAGATTAATCAACCCTTCGCAATCTTGACCCTAGACATTCCGAGCTCTGCCCAGCTCGAGACGAAACACAAAGCGACAGCCTGACCAATTGTGGTCATTTATAACAACGCCAGATTTTGCATCACTTTCACAGGATTCTGTTTTTAGCGACCATTCAACATACATTGCTGCGCGTGTAAAAAATACTTTTCAATTAAAATTGTTATGTCAGTAGTAATGTTATGTTAGTCATATTATGTTAACTCTAAGTTTAGTCTATTGTTCCGCTTTTTGATTTGATTAAATTGTAAGTAATTTGGTTTTAAAATAAATTGAAAGAATAATTTAATTTGTAAAAGTAAACTTTGAGCCATATATGTCGAAACATCTTCTAATCTAATGTAAAAATCAGAAAACTATATGTTAAGAAAATATATTTATATACACACACAACATCCCACGGAACGTCCACTTCATGACAGAGAGCTTCCTTCAGAACTCCAGCAAAACGCGTGATATTTTGGAGGGGAATTACCATAGTCACCACACTTGTAAGTGTTCCGGCTGGCGACCGCAGTTGGTAACCGCAGTATGTAAGATGGTACAATACACAGAAAGATGCTCCTGCCCATCTTCTGGTTCATAAGCCCTTAGTCGCCTCGTACGACACCCACGGGTAGAGATAGATTGGTACTATTCTTTGCTGGCACCACACGGGCACGGATATATTTATATGAAAGAATGAAAAATATTTTTACTCGGTACGTACTTAAAATTTGACAGTCAACTTATAGAATAATCGCAAATTATACTGATTTCCAACCAGGCCCTGAAAACATGCAATTTTTTAAAGTTGACAAGACCTGTATGTTTATAGATACATCCCAATAAAAATTCACTAGGTTAGAACAAAAATAATTACCAGATTACATGCAAATGTTTGTTTTTTATTTAACTATTAACACTTTCATGTTTAAGAGTCTCGCCTTTTGTGATTTTTTGATCTTTTCATAGATCACATTACATTAATTTCTGTAAAATTCTCAGCCAAAAAACAAAATTTGACGCACATTTTGACAGTGTTAAACTCGCTAAAGATTTTCTTCTTCTTACGTTCAATAGACAGCAATCTACAACAAAATTATAGTTTGTCGTCAACAATGTAGTCATAATCGAATGTCCAGTATATCGCAGCAGCACACTCAACTGGGATCCCGGACTAATTTTTCAAATCGCGATAGGAAAAAGGATACCGTTGCCTTCGGGTATTGAAAGGATAAAAGAGAAAATTGCAGCACAAAGTTTTTGGATAAGAAGTCATTGTTCTTTTGTGCACTAGGAAATTGCTATATACTATTTCGGCTCGAGTTATGCAAACGCCTATTATTAAGACGTTGAAAACATCGATACTAAAGTCATTTGTTAATTGCATTTCTTCTATCTATCAATCCGCGAGTATACAATATCATATGCGTATACAGTTGATGCAGTTTCTATGGGAGGTCAAAAATTCATGTTCATATTTCAACCTATGTTCCTTGGGAAAAGTTGTTCAGTTTCATGGGCAGATTCACATCCTTTATTATTATCACACTTTTCCGTTACACGTTGTAGATAATTAATGAGCTACTCTGAACGTCAAAATAGAATTCTACTCTGAGTGTGAAATTTTTGAACAATGGCGTCATTATTTCTTGTCATCGTTTAGGCATATACTTTTTCAACACAAAACTAATCGTAATCATTTTAAAGTACAATCTACGATGTAAAATAATTTGCTTTTGAATAAATTTGAATATAATTTTGTGTTACTTCTAAATGGCACCAGAAATTGTGTCTTTCTTCTTATTTATTCCAAGTCTTAGAAATAAATGGAAGTTTTCTTATAGCTTTATCCTAAAACAAATAAATCAAACAAAGAGAAAAGACGTCACAGCTGTCAGAAGTTTTTAAGTTACACAGACTTTCGAGATAATTCTTTCGTATTACAAGTCTTGAGAAAGAGAGTAATTTGTGTTTTTGTAATACACATAAGTACCAAAATAAATTTACAAAAAGCGCTTTTCGCCAACTTTTATGATTCGTACAGCCAAGGAGTGGCATTCTGTGCCTGTTGATATAACCGTAATCTGTTCAAGTCGCGAGTGAATCAACTTCTTCTGTGCAACTTTCTTCCATATCTGTCTTTAAGACTTGATCTAGGTCAAAAGCAAGCCCATTGATAATAAAAATAAGAGGTTTCGAATAAGGGTTTATTATACTCCTACCT
Source organism: Athrips mouffetella (assembly GCA_947532105.1). NCBI lineage: Eukaryota > Metazoa > Arthropoda > Insecta > Lepidoptera > Gelechiidae > Athrips > Athrips mouffetella. The sequence goes on along the minus strand of OX383965.1, from coordinate 18,711,520 downwards.
GAAGCTAAAATTTTCTTTGTATATTGTACCACATTTCGTCGTTTTGAAAAATCGTAAAACCAAAGTTTCCAAGATATCACCTAAAAATTATCCGTCCTTTCATGATATGTCGATACCCTATGTCTAAGTACATCTTATGAAGTACACAGTATATCTAAAACAGCATAAATGACGTCACACAGGGGTAGCAATTGCGAGTTACGGCCTACACAGAGACCCGCCAACTTAGCTTTACGACGAAAAGTTACGAGTCGAGTAGCATGGATAGCCCCGCTACGCCTATTAAAGGCTAACCTAGCAAAATCCCATAAACTTCTACCAACAAACTTCACAAACATACCACATTTACAATCCTAACCCTATCAACCAAGGAACAAGGCACAAGTTCCACTGCAAATCTTTTGAAAAAATGGCGAAATTTTCCGCGACTGCGGCCATTTTGTTCCTCGTAAAACATTAATGGCGTTTCCTGTAATTTTGTGGGCATCAACAAGTAAAATTAAATATGTAATTAAAATAAAGTATGATATCGCTTTATGTTTTCTTTTTACTTCGTCTATGATTTGAGTTAATGTTTTGAGTACTCGTTATTTCTCCAAAAGCCGTTTTGGGAGGTTTTCAAAGTTTTTTAACTACCGCCTTTAAAGTTTTCTACCTTCTTTCGCATTTTTATATTTTTATGCCATTTTGAGAGAATTTTATTACGATGTCTTATAACAACACTTTTTACGTAGATACTTAATTTACTAATAAAAATGTCTTTTTTCAGGTAAGTGTTAAAAAACAACTCGAGTCGAGTCACGGTAGCACAGGTAAGTTCAAGCTTTTTAACAAATACTCTGTATTTAAACTAGTTCTCGTTTGTATGATAATTTAAAAGGCTTGATTCCTAATAGTACTCAAAGTGAAATTTACTTACAATGACGGAAACATACGAACTATTACGAACATAGTTATTATGGATGGAGGAATTATTGGTAAATATGTAGCTACTTAAAATTGTAATTGATTTGCCTATTATTGCTAAATGCTTTTGAGAGGCACTTATTTAAAAGATACGTGAATTTTCTTCCAGACAAAATAAAGTTCAAAGCAAAAAAATCACGCAAAAACAATACAAATTATACAGTGGCGGACAATCTCACCTCGAAACGATAAATCTAAAACCTAACCACCTGAGCGTTCGACGTCCCTGTGATTATGAATGAGGGGGTTTGACCCCCTCGGCCCTAACTCATCCCATTGATCTCCCATTGCAAACAAAAATCAACCTTATCTGTATTAGAGTAAGAACCAACCCGAAGTGCGTAACTACAGTATCAAAACTCACTCGTTATTCACCCACGTAATATTCCGTCCCATTCCTAAAGAAACGGCTATTATAACGCCATGAAACTAAATTCGAGATACCGTCGAGACAAAGTCGCAATTCTCGTAGTTCAACTGCGAAGGGTGATACTTAGAAATAAGCGAATTAGCGTTCGGAAAGCAGACCGTATTCCGTTCTGCATAGCATACAAACTTTCATTGAGGTTGTATCGTTTTTGAAGTTGGCTGTGTGCTCTATTGGTTGGTGGTAAAGCACAGTTTTGTTTGTTCTGCTGTTAAGGGGGGTTTTCTCCCTGGTTTCCCTCAGTTCTCCCTGCGGCCCGGGCGAGCTCGTCTCCCGGGCGACCGATGCCTCCTTTAGGGTGCAACTGCAAGCCGCGAGTGTGTGGGCGCCCTAATGCTCTGCGATGATTGGCTTGTGGAATTTTGAAATTAGAATGCTTATGAAAGTTTACGGGCTTTTGAACGGTCAGTTTTAATTTAGTGATTGTATTTTTCTTATGCTGTTTTCGTTTTACGATTAGCCTTAATTGTTTACATTAAAGTTTTTTCATAGTTTACTGTAAATATATTACTAACTAAATTGTTATTTGATTCAAAAGTTTGTGTTTTGTTAAACTTGATTAACAAATTATAATCGTTTGAAAAAATTCATATGAAATCCCTAGCTTCGTCTATAAACTCATCAAAATGTTTTATTATTATTGGTGTATTATTATTGTTCTTTTAATATTATTCAAAAATGAGGTTAGAAATTACGTATATTTACTTGTTGTTATTTAAAACTAGAGTGATTTAATCATAGTTTTATGTATTATATATTTTATACGTCTGATGCTGCAAATTGGAACGCACAATTTATCAACTATGTTTAAAATCATCAACATAAAAAAAAATCTTTTACCAAAATTACTTCCATGGTAATTTTCATTGCGAACGAAATACTTAGCTTACTTTAATCTTTGTACATTTCACCTTCGCACGATTTTATTTTATCCTTTTCTTATTGAAGTGACGTAGGTACTTAGGTTGCCAGTGTTGCCACTCAATCGAGAACCTTATTTTTTCGAAGCGTCATCGGAAAAAGCATAAAATGACAATAATACGTTCAAACTTTTATCGATAAGGAAATTCTTTAGACTGTAATTTTCGTTTAATACTTCAGAGACCTTTACTGTACAATGCTGTACATTGCCATACAACAGGGGGTTATTCTAAATACTTTTTTATCCGTCTGAAGGTGGGTATAAATCCTTGGAAGACGCCCGTCTGGTAGTCTACTCGTAAATCGAGGTAATACGCCGGTAAAATATGCCCGCTGTTAAGTTGACTCTACACCCTATGATCAGATATTACTATCAGATACTAAAAGTTCACCATCTTCTTCAATTTAAGAGCGGGGCTGATGCATGGCTAGCAACAAACGTCAAGAAATAAAATTTTGACTTTAGATGTAATTTTATCTATGGCATCGTACTGTATCGTCTTTCCTTCAATCTTTCCTTCCTAAATGTTTTTCAGGAAACTATCGATCCCTTCATTTCCCTTTATACCAAAAAAATTATGAATCTTGATCTAAAATGATTCCGGCTTCGGAAGGCGAGTAAGAATCGCCAACGTCTTTGGCTCCAGGTGGCGACTCTAAGTAGTCGTTAAATTGGCCAATGGGCGACTCAACAACTCTAACACCTGGGTCACCACCTAGGTTAGGCGTGACGAACTACAAACCCAGGTGTTAGTTTATCAACCTTACAGCCTACACGATATGAAGATCAACATTTACTTTTACTGTCAAAATTCTTACTTTATTTCCGCATGCTTCTACGTGTGGATCTGTGAAGCCATTAAGGGTGCCATGTGCTCCGCTCTAACATAATGTGCGCCCTCCTTTACGGACCAGACGGTCTTAAGACGAGGAAATTATCCCGTAAGAGGATGGGGGTTAGTTGCAAACGGTCTGATGTTGTGAAACGAAAATAATTGAATAGGTACTTGGTTGAATATTTCTTGTAACTGGTTTATACAGAATCTTATAACACAGAATGAAGGTATATACTAGGTGTGAAACATTTAAAATTTTTAGGGTTTATTTATACGTATCAATAAATAAATAATATCTTTGGGAAATTAAAATATTGGCTTAAAATAATGAAACTACCGATGGCCGATGGGGCGTGAGGGTTCTAGAGTGGGTGCGCATCATTTCGTATAAATATTTTTCGTATATCAACGTTTCAATAACATTCAATTGATATAATAAACGTTTCATATAACAACTTATAGTATAATTTTGTTTGACATAACGTACCTTTACTATAATTAACGTTTTCTTTACTAACATTTGGCATAACTATCATTTCACCTAAATATCTTTCATATAAAATTTATTTAATATAAAATTTATTTCATATATAATTAATTTGATACATTATTTTTTTATTAATTTACTTATTATTTATTTAATTTATAATAATAAAACAAAAAAAACATAATAATCAATTAGTTTATAATAATTTTAGTAGAATGGATAATAGGCGAGCGAAGCGAGCAAAAGAGTTCGGGGCACCCCGACACAGTTGGTTAGGTTCATTCCGCCATACCCTTCAGGTTAGGTTGACATGAATGTATGCGCATGTCTGCTTGCCTGCATGCATGCATGCATGCATGTATGCTTGCTTGCTTGCTTGTTTCTTGCTTGCTTGCATGCATGCCTGCTTGCCTTTGCTTGCTTTTTTTTGCATAATGCATGCTTGCTTGTTCATTTACTTAATAATTAATGTGGATATTATAACTAACCAATGAAAACAACGAACTGATATTATTTGAAATGGGTATTATACGAAATGATGATTATATGAAATATTTTTATAGGAAATGTTTATTATACGTTTTGAAATTATATGAAATGAAAATATGTGAAATGTCGATTATCTATACATATAATAAAAGAGTAAAAACCGCGTGTCTGTACTTTTGATAAATTTATAAAAAAATTAGTGTGGGCGATAAGAAACGACTAATAGAACTCAAAAATATGTTTTCTGAACTTTTTGTCTGTCTGTCTGTCTGTCTGTATGTTTTCGATAAACTCCGAAACTACTGAACGGATTTTCTCGCGGTTTTCGCAGATAGATTAAGCTTAGCTCTGAGCAACATATAGGCTATGTTTCATTCAAATTGGTTCACTCAATCAGAAGCTACACCAATGTAAAGTATTAAATTGCCTGTACGACAATAACTCGCAAACCGATTCAAACTGAGTTTTTAATTACGAGTTTGGCTTACTTTAGTGCAACATAAAAGTTTAGTTTCATTGCAATCGGTTCACTCAGACAGAAGGTATGCTAAGTTTCATGCGGCGGAGCAAATAACTCACAAACTATTGAACGAATTCAAACAGGGTTTTCAATAAACTGTCAAGCTTACTTCTTTGCAACATATTAGCTTACTTTCATTGAAAACGGCTCACTCAGACAGGTGCGCGAAATTTCCAGCGGAGGCGCCAATATCTCACAAACTACTGAACCGATTAAAAGGAGGTTTTCAGTAACGTATTTGGCTACTCCATGCAACATGTATGCTTAGTTTCATTGCAAACGGTTCACTCAGACATAAAATTCACCAAGTTTCAAGCGGCGGTCCCAATAACTCACCAACTACTAAACGGATTTAAACGGGGTTTTCAATAACGTGTTTAGCTTAATTCTTTGCAATGTATTAGCTTACTTTCATTGAAAACGATTCACTCAGACAGGAAATGCCTGAGGTTTCAATAGACGGCGCCAATAGCTCACAAACTACTGTACCGATTCCAACTGGCATCCGATTCAAGCTGCAGAACCAAGAACTCACCTACTGAACTGGTTCAAACGAGGTTTTCAATGACGCGTCGGGCTTCTTTTTGTGCAACATATAAGCTTTATTCCATTGCAAACGGTTCATTCACACTGAAGGTTCGCGAAATTTTAAGCGGCCACACCAATACCTCACAAAGTAATTGAACGACTTAAACGGAGTTTTCAATAACGTATTTGGGTTGCTTTCGTGCAATATTTGAACTTTTTTTTATTGCAATCGTTTCACTCAAACAGAAAATGGAGTTCAAAGTTTCAAGCTGTGAAACCGAGCTGAAATCAAACAAAGCTTATATTTGTACGGAAGAAAGCCAAATACGTTGTTGCAAATTCCGTTTGATCCGGTCCAGTTGTTTGTGTAAAAGTTGTGGGTACAGCTAAAGATTGGTAAAATCTAGATTGTTTTATTATAAAAATAATAAAAAAAATCCTGTTTCGGCATGGCAGTGCAACAAATGTAAAAAATAATATGAAAGTTCTAAAGTTTTGAAAACTTAGGAATTAGGTAAGTACTTATAAACAAAATACGAATCATTGTTTTTTAGGAATTGTCTTTTAAGGGGAGAAATAAGTTACAACGATTGTACAGAAGTGTAGTCCAACAGTTTTGTATGCAGGTACATGTACAGTTAAAAGCATGTGAAGCCACGTTGGACTTTGTACCGCTCTTTTTCCAGTTGCCACAGAAGCTAAAGTGACTGAGCCTCAGATTTAGTTAGGCTTTGTTTTGTATAAGATATAACGAGACCCGTATCATAGTTCGTCCGCGTGGAATTCGACTATAATTTTACACTTACGAGGACAGTGGGTGACCTAACAGTCCACACGTAAACAAGACGTGTTTAATTTACAAAAATCCGTACTATCGGTACTCTGTATACCTAATAATATAAAGGCGAGAACTGCACTGTCTGTCTGTCTGTTAAGCTTTTATGACTAATCCGATAAACCGATTGTGATATAAACTTGGTACGAAGATAGTTTGAACCATGGGAAAAGTCATTTGCTACTTTTTCTGAACCCCACGCGGACGGAGTCGCGGGCAACAGCTAGTACGAAATAATTATTATATGAAACAAAATTATTTGAAACGTTGTTATATCAATTAAATGTTATATTAAAAGTTGTTATATCATCTATTACACACCCTTCTAGAGTGGCGACCACGTACCGGAAGACGAAGCGTTGGCAGGCCCCCCACAAGGTGGACCGACGATCTGGTCAAGGTCGCGGGAAGCCGCTGGATGCGAGCAGCGCAGGACCGGTCGTCATGGAGTTCCTTAGGGGAGGCCTATGACCAGCAGTGGACGTCTTTCGGCTGATTTGATGATGATGAATGAAACTAAACAACTTCACCCAAGGAGCAAGGTCAAAACTCAAACTAAAATTCAGTTACAAGATATGTCCTACACATACTAACAAGGCAAGTTAAATAAAAGGTTGTAATAAAAAAAATTACATAACATACTACCCTATTGTTCATCATCACATTCGTAATGAAAAGTTCAAAATACGATAAAAAGACGATCATAAAGTTTTAAAAAAGGACGCTGTTGGTATCAATGTAACACAATTTTATTGAATTTTCAATATCGCATTATTAAAGTTATCATCCTTCCGTGATAAAATAAGTACGTAGGTACTTAAATACTTATTTGAACTTATCGGCTTTGTCACGTACTTCCAAATATTTTAAGTACTTGTTTAAGAAATTCTAAACTTCACTTCAAAACTTGTAATTCATTGTATCTTTCTTTTTCATAACAACATTCTTAAGTGCTTTCAAACTTCTAATTTTACTTTTAGAAAATTTCAAATTAATTAGTCTGTTCTCTGTTTTAGGTGAAATTCTTTTAGAAAGCAATTTGAGCGGCAAACTTTGTTGAAGCATTTTTAATTAGGTGTCTTTTACATATTTTTATTTAGCTGTTTGCAATCATCTTAGCGCGTAAGATATTTTTATATTAACATTTTATTGACTTCGTCTCTTTTTTGAACCTTCACGTAAGATATGGAGAATCATCGCAATTATTAAATCAAGAAAAGCTTTTTCACTTGCCAATTACAGAAAGCTCCTCTAAAGTTAGTATTCCTTAAATCTATTAACTTTATGCTATTAGCATATAGTGGAGTAATTTTTTTTTCTCAATTAAAATTTGTCAAAATTTTACAAAAAACATTTAAACACTAAAAATCATTACTTTGGTCTTACAGGAAGATTCCTGAGGCATTTGTGTCGTGTATACTAAGTAACCAAATATCAATATATGGATAAATAAGTAAATAAACGTCCATAACTTTGGTACAACAACCAAACACATGCATCATACAAAATTTTATGACATGACACATTACATGGACATTAACATTATTTTAATTTTTTAATAGTGGCCCTTTAACTCTGAAAGCTCTAAGTTCGAGTGGATTCATACAAAAATCCAATAGAAAAAGCTGTTTTAGTATGTCCCAATTTTCAGGAAACTTCTTTTAATACTAATATTGTCCTGGGAACACAACAAATTAAAAAAATATTTCAAAAAACAAAATACCCAACTGTGTAGAAAAATATGAACTGGAAAGAGAAAAAACAAGTTCTAAAAATTTTATGAGTTATTGCAGGGTAGGTTTTCTTTCGACCAGAAGAGAATTCGGTACAGTTCATAATTTTTCAACAGTTTATCAACTTACTAGGAAATTGATCCACTTACTATTACGTGTTATTTTCCTGTGACATAAGTAATTATGGCCATCACATCTCTTAACAATAACATGTTGCAGTTTTGTCAATTTAGTTCACTAATATTAAGCTTCGGTTTTCATTTAAAAGGCCAATTATTTAAAAACCTTAAGAAAGCCGCCATTTTAGAATTATATTTCCCCAAGTAATTAATTTCTCAGAACCGACACGACTTAATATCATTAACATGAGAGACGTATTCGGGCACATAATACGATTTATTCACAAAATTTACTCGAGAATTTCATACAATATGAGATTGACTCGGGAGATGAAATAGGTAGGATTATACGTCACACCCTGTTTCGTTGCTCATTAGAAATGTAAAATTATGACCGCCTGTATAAATAATTCCCACAGATTTGACTTACCCTATGTTCGTATCAAGAAGTGATTTCTTACCACTTTATGAAGAATTTGAATTCCATAGCTTCGTCACAATAAACTCTTTAAAGCACTCTCACATCAATAGATTTCATTTTCTGAATTAATATGTTCTAAATTTTGTTACAAATCTAAAATATAAGGTTTTTTGAAAATCGTGTAATACCTTTTAAGTGGGCTAAATGTAAAAATTTTTCTTCAGCGGCTTTTGGAAATCCACAGGAGAATAAGCTAACCCCCCCCAAAAAGCCTTAAAAAGTTTTACACCAATTCATTAAATACCAATATATTTATAATTTCACAATTTTTTTTCTTTGGAAAAGAAAATTTAGGTCCGTTTTTAGGGTTCCGTACCTCAAAAGAAAAAAACGGAACCCTTATAGGATCACTTTGTTGTCCGTCTGTCTGTCTGTCTGTCTGTCTGTCAAGACCCTTTATCTCACGAACCGGTAAAGGTATCAGGTTGAAATTAATACCATATATTAGGATCCATGAACCACACAAGATCTGAAAATTTAAACTTTTTACAACGACGCAATCAAAAGATATGGCATTTTATGTCATCATCTCCATACATTTATGCAAAAAACCAAAACCTACAGGGTACTTCCCGTTGACCTAAAATTATGAAATTTGGCAAGAAGCTAGGTCTCACAGTACAAATAATGGGAAAAGTCTGAAATCATTAAATATTACAACTTTTCTCACAACTAATGGTAACCAATTGTGGTGAGCTCCCGTTTCAAGAACATTCATATAAGAGAGGGGTCAAGTTGAATGGTCGCTGAGGCGATTTTTGTTTTAGTTCTATTTTATAAACGGGAACACTTACAAACTTGAAAATTGATATGTTTATAGTGCATAAGCTATAAAATATCAACAAATAATAAAATTTTGTCAAGCGCGTGTCGGACTCAAAAATCTAGCACATTAACTAACTGAAATTTCAACTAATACAATTATGAGTATGTGGTGGTACGGAACCCTCTGTGCGCGAATCCGACTCGCACTTGGCCGGTTTTTTTTTTGTACTGCAACACGCAATGCATGTAAAAAGTGTTGTCGCATAATGTGACAACCTTTGGTGGGGCTCTAACCCTCTTGCTTCTAAGAAATACGACACTGCTCTGCCCCTTGGTTTCCTCACATTTGACAGTTGCGCAAATGGGTACAATCAGCTTAGAAAGAACCCTAAAAAATTGTTCTAATCCTATGGGACATCGTGCATGCCGAATGCATCATGGCTACTGGCGCAAAAGAAAGGGCATCTTTGTGTGAAATAACATAAAAATTGTAGATAATATACTTGAAATATCTTGAGTTGAGACAATAAAAAGTGTAAAATATATTCATCTATCTATACTTACATATAATAAAATCGTAAACTCGGTGAATCTGTGTGAAACCCTCGGTGCGTGAGTCCGACTCGCACTTGGCCGAATTTTTAAAATATTTGTCTGATTAAAGATCCAAAGCCGTTGATAGCTGTCTAAAAAATAGCTACATTTCGGCTTTAATATCTGCAATTTTTGAGATTTCTACTTCTTTAAGCTATGGGATAAATCCTATTACATATTTTAATATTTAGGTGAATAATGAATGACTATCTCTAGAAATTGCACTTTTATGAGAACGTAAATTCAAAATTTTCATAACCGCACGAGGATTGTAAATTTTCGAGACACTAATACTAAAATAGAGCACACTCTCTTCAAAAATGTAAATCAAATTTACACAAATCCGACGTACGCTGTGCGCTTGCGGGTGTGACGTACGAGATTTTGGGGTTCCGCAAATGAAAAAAGTTCGTGAAAAATCCTGTTTGTAGATGATTTTTTTGTTAGAAATGTACGTAGACATGTTAAATAAAATATTCCTCAAGTGAGGGTTTCCCTCAATAGACACAGTTTAAAGAGTACTTAGTCAACATTCTTGGTAGTTACACGTTATAGTACACAGAGTGGTCATTCTTAATGCTTCCTGATAAGAAAGTACTCTAGATTTACATACTAAAGGTAGCAAATTATACTGAAAGGAAACATACCTTTATTTTTAAAAGTAAAACTGAATTTAAATATTTTTGAAAAGACGCGAGTTTACAATTCAAAACAAAATCTTCCATAGATTTTTATTCTTAACCCAGTAAACTCGCAGATTGAATTGATACTAATGCAAAAAATAGCAACCCGTACTTTTACAGCACCACCAGTCGATATGGCTAATCATAAGAATCCAATCTCTGTAACAAAAATGGTATCTTAAATTAAAGGAAGACCAGGAAAGCTAACAATAACTTAAGCAGGCAGTGGGACAAGACAAAGCCACAAAGGCAAAAGCCATCGAGATTACATAGTAATAACAACCCACACTATACGAAGATGATGGTCCTTTAATTTAAGATGCTATGCTTGATTTGATTTTTATATGGATTGGTGCCATAGAACTACAGGTTGTTATTTTTTTCCTAAGCAACGGTTTGATTCTGGGGTTTAAAAAACTTATAATGCTGTTTGACTTATATTTCAAAATAAAAGAAAGTTTATTTGAGTAAAATCTGCTACCTATAATATTAAGAATACTTTCCAACCATAGGGAATTAAGAATTTCTACCCTGTAACGATAATGTGAGCTTGGTAGCGTCACAATTAAGTACAATAATGAACAGAAAGAAAACCACCGCCCATCTATCTCGATGAGATGCCTTTAGTCACCTTTCGACACCGCGGTGTTTACCATAAGAAAATCAATACTAGAATACCCTTATCGCGTTTTTTATCACTTCACTGCTGTGCAATAGCTTTCCCTTCGTTCTTGCAACTAATGCGCTAAAAAAACTAACAGAACCTTCAAAACAACATAGAACTCGCATTTTATGTAATTTTTTAAGCTCCCAGGACTGCCTCATGCATTTTTGCTGCTCTGGAAACGAGACAAAAGCGTCCTCGACAGCCTTTTCTCCTTGCAGCCAGATTCTGCCCGGATGCTCGCTCTAAAAAGTGTTATGTGATATTTACTTCCATGTGCTGACTTTCAATAGTTCTCACTTTAAGTACGAACCGTACTTATTTCACGTTTATTGTTTAGTTATGTCACATCATCATTATCACAGTAGTCATCACACTAATATAAAGGTGAAAGTTTGTATGTTTGTAAGTTTGGATATTTGAATGTTTGTTCACGCCTTAACCACCTCTAAACAGAATTTGCGGAAATTTGGCGGTTGTAGATTATGATCCATAAAAAAAAAATACTTTTACCATGGAAAATTTAAGGTTTTTCATGTGAAAATGTTTTATTAATGTTCCATAGATCCATGCGGACGAAGTTGCGGATAACAGCTAGTAAAACATATTTTTGCCTTTTGTGCTCTGACTCGTTAGTTCGCAACTTAACTGTTCTAATAAATATGTGCCAGTTGCACAAAGCGTGTTCAAAATTAGAGCTCCTTTAAATCTGTTGCTTTCTTTTTCTTTCTTCTCAAAACTGGAAGTGACTGCAATATTTAAAGGAGCTTTATCTTTAAAGAAGCGTTTAGGAACTGCTTGTAAGCTAGTAAGTCTAAAACACCGTGAAGCGAAGAGTACTCATCTAAACTTAATTTTGAAGTTGGAATGGCATCCCATGATGATTTTCAAATTGGAAGGAATAAAAAATTTACAGAGTCTTTACGCACAATTACTTTATCTCTAAAGAATTTTAAAATAAAACTACCTACGCACTAATAGTCGAATGAGTAGACATGTTATAAGATTTACGAAACACCGCCGACGTTCAAAGGAATTTACTAATCAAATCCATCGACCCTGTAATGCAATTCCGCGCAAAATTTCCGCCGTTATACATTTTTTGTGCTTTTTTATCCTCTGTGAGTTGTTCCGAGCCAGGAATACATGTATGCAGTTTTTTTGTACGTTTTCATGCGTGCACAATGCGACCTTAATGAACGGATTCCAATGTATGTGGGGAAGGGTCCCATGGGCCTTTGTTTGGGGACTTTGGACCCTGGATAGTGCAATCAACTGCACCGTCTGAAACAGAACAATTTTTAGTCCTATTATTCGTTTTCCAAGATTTATATACCTATTATAATGTTAGCTTTGTTAGGTTTGTTTCTTCTGGATACATTTAAATTCAGTTTTTCTTAATAGGTTCAATGTTTTATAGAATATACCTTCGGCTAGCTTATTGAATTGTGTCAGCTTCGGTTTAAAGCACAACTTCTCTTTCGCCTTCGAAACATTCGTAAAAATTCTTCCATAACACAATAAAAATAAAAACATAGAACTGTATAACGTTGACTTTTTGTACAATGTGATTTTCATTGGCTTTGCTACCGAAGTCTAGTAATTCTAATAATTAAATTAACAACTTTTACAAAGAATAAAAGATTTTAATCGATTTTTTTTTTCGTGCTATACAAATTGAGTCGATCACGTAACCACTTCAGGGCTTTGAGAGCAAAACCAATAAGGATTAACGTTGTATTTTATGCTTGACAAAATAATCAATGGATGTAAGAAAATATCTTAGTTTGGTAATCAATAATCTAAGGAAAATATGAATAATTTTGATGCAAACACAGTATCAAAGCCTTGCAGCGCTTCCTGTTATGATGGAGCTGGCAAAGGGATTGCGGTAATGACATCGCAGTACGAACGGGCTGTAAGTGACATAATGTAGTTAGAGGACATGCGATCGCCCGCGGCGCGCCGCATGAAGACTCGTGTGTTGGCTGGATGACGGCATAATCAACTTTGCAAAGAGTAACAAGCTTAGGAGCTAGCGGTACAATCGACGTTACCTACTTTACCAACAACCTCCGTGGTCTAGCGTTTAGAGCGTTCGGTTCCCAATTCGGAGGTACCTAATAGGTGCGATTCCCTGTGAGGGGACACTGTTACAAAAACATACTGTTTTGGGGCATTTACCTAGTTTGAGGGCATTGCAAGATAGGTACATTACATTACCTTACTGTCCGAAAAATTAGATGATTTCGTGCTTCTAAAAGTACGTTTAGTTAAGCCTGGCTAACTAACGACTTAAAATTTGGAACTCTATTGCATCCTAATAAAATAATACTACAATTAATATATCGAAACCTCGGCGGGGGAGTCCGACCCACAATTGATATTTTTTTCAGGGTTCCGATACCAAAATGGTAAAAAAAGGAACCCTTATGGTGCGACTTTGTCTGTCTGTCCGTCTGTCTGTCACACCTCTATATCTCAACAACTACTCATGCTATTGACCTGAAGTTTTGAAATCGTTTTAGATGAAGTTTCCCAACTTAATTGCACATGAAAGAATTTTAAAAGAATTATAATTATTAATGTAAAGGGGGCCAAAATAGGGGGGGCAAAATTTCGAATAGGGAGTATGCATGTCATATAAATTAACTTGATTTTTTTTATTTCCGATACTTTATTGCCCTGACATTACACCTAAACCAATATTTTCTTGTTTAGTGTGGATATAAATGCACAAAATATTAATTAAAAAGTGATAAATAAGCGAGGGAAGTTCGAATTTGCAAAAAGCCTCGCCATTGGTCGAATCGAAACGTGACGTCACGCGCCATGTCGTAGTGTCGATATTCATACTGTGCTGTTGTATTTGGAAGATAAATTCGACTTAGCTCAGAGACCCTTCGTAAAAGAAAGCTGAAATTTTGTATGAATACGTATTTTATTCACGCCGAGAAAGTGGTAAAATAAAATCTAACAACATATTTTTTTTTAGGGTACCTCCCCTACAAGTAAAGTGGGGGTGAATATTTTTTGTTCACCCCATTGTGTGGAGTGTCGTTAGATAGGTCTTTTAAAAATAATGTGACTTTGCGAAGATAATTTTTCGGTTTAGGGATCCGTTTGCGTAATATTTAGCTTGAAAGCGAAATTGTTTGTTGGAATCACCCCGCCTTTCCTGCCAGATAAACTGTTGTTATTGGAAATGTATAAAAATTCACAGTAGTAGTATATATGATGAAATTGAAAGGAAAACTATCACAGACAGCTAAGTAGGCTTTACAGGTAAAGAAGGTAGCTATAGCGGAAATAATAAAAATTGTAATATCAGTCAGGCGCTAGGACCTCGCTGATCATATTAGGAGGTAAAAAGTTTATGTTATAAACGTTATGAAATACTTAAGCAAAACCTGCTCTGCGATGAAAAAAAACCGGCCAAGTGCGAGTCGGACTCGCGCACTGAGGGTTCCGTACCACCACATAAACATAATTGTATTAGTTGAAATTTCAGTAAGTTAATGTGCTAGATTTATTGAGTCCGACACGCGCTTGACCAAATTTTATTATTTGTTGTTATTTTATAGCCTATGCCCTATAAACATACCAATTTTCAAGTTTGTAAGTGTTCCCGTTTTCAAATAGAACTAAAACAAAAATCGCCTCAGCAACCATCCAACTTGACCCCTCTCTTATATGAATGTTCTTGAAACGGGAGCTCACCACAATTGGTTATCATTAGTTGTGAGAAAAGTTGTAATATTTAATGATTTCAGACTTTTCCCATTATTTGTACTGTGAGACCTAGCTTCTTGCCAAATTTCATAATTTTAGGTCAACGGGAAGTACCCTGTAGGTTTTTCATTTTTGAATAAATGTATGGAGATGAGGACATAAAATGCCATATCTTTTGATTGCGTAGTTGTAAAAAATTTAAATTTTCAGATCTTGTGTGGTTCATGGATCCTAATATATGGTATTAATTTTAACCTGATACCTTTACCCGTTTGTGAGATAAAGGGTCTTGACAGACAGACAGACAGACAGACAGACAGACAGACAGACGGACAACAAAGTGATCCTATAAGGGTTCCGTTTTTTTCTTTTGAGGTACGGAACCCTAAAAATCGTAAAAAAAAAACTACAGAACCCTATACTGCCCGTGGCCCGATACGCACTTGGCCGGTTTTATGAATTAGGGATTCGTTTGTGAAAAAAATTGCTCAAAAGGGCAATTTATTGTCAGGGTCGTGTCCCCCTGCCAGCTAAACGGTTAATATGGAAACGTGGAAAAATATACAGTGCTTACCACCACATGAATATGAAGAATTTAAAAGAAAAACAACTAAGTTAGCTTTACAGGTTAACGAGAAATAGTCAAAATACTGAAAACAATGGAAATTGCAATCAGGCGCTGAATCTCGCTGTTCGTTAGGAACCTGCTTAACAATAATCATTTCTAAGATAACTATGGAACCCTATGCGCGTGGCTCGACACGCATGTTAACTATACAAACATGATAAACTTACATTAAAGTGATCTTCACAACAATTTTAATAGGATATTAAAAATACTTCAGTTCTTCTCATCACCTTATACCATTTTTTTCGTGTTTTCACATCTCTCGGATCCGCATAAACCACATTATCTGTAAACTTCTCATAGTATTTGGGCACTTTGGCATAAGACAATAAATACCCTATAAAATGTATTCTTAGCATTTTCCATCATCTAATAGCGATTAAAACTGAAGATCTTCAGGTTTTACCTTTACAAGCCTATAGTGAACAATACAGAACGCGGCATGTGACGTCATCCAAAACGCGCGAAAAATGGCGGCGTTTATCCATGTCAAATTTAATCGATTTTTCAAACATTACTTTATGAAAATATTTGAACATTTCTAACAGTATTTATATATTTAACCATGGTATAACGATGTAAGAAGTAAATTAAACAAATAAAAAAAATAGATGAATACTCCCTATTGTCGCTACTAGGTCGAGTGGTGTAGCATATGAAAGGGCTTTACTAGTACATTCTAAAATATATTTATGTATTTTTTTACGTCTCTTAGTTTTCAAGTTATGATGAAAAATGACAAAAAAATACCATTATCCCCCCTTATCTCTGAAGTTTGTGAAAGGATAAATCTGAATTAATTACATTTGACAGAAGTTTATGTAAACATTACAGCAAAAATAAAACGATCTTTCTAAATTGCACAGTTTTTTAGAAATCTGCAAATAACCTTTACAAACAAATTTAGTTTTTCGGTCCTAAAAATGGACTTTATTGCTTCCAAAAATACAAAAAGTATATCAGAACCCTCGGCGCGCGAGTCCGACTCGCACTTGACCGGTTTTTTAGGGTTCCGTACCTTTAAATAAAAAAAACGGAACCCTTATAGGATCACTTTGTTGTCCGTCTGTCTGTCTGTCAAGACCCTTTTTCTTATGAACCAGAAGAGGTATCAGGTTGAAATTAATAAAGAATATTAAGGTCCATTAACCACACGAAGTCTGAAAATTTCAATTTTTTACAACGACGCTATCAAAAGATATGGCTTTTTATGTCCTCATCTCCATACATTTATGCAAAAAACAAAACAAGGGTACTTCCCGTTGACCTAAAATTATGAAATTTGGCAAGAAGCTAGGTCTCACGGTACAAATAAAGGGAAAAGTCTAAAATCATTAAATATTTCAATTTTTCTCACAACTAATAGTAACCAACTAAGGTTTCAAGAGCTCCCGTTTCAAGAACTTTTCTATAAAAGAGGGGTCAAGTTGGATGGTCGCGGAGTTTTTAAAATCAAAGAGCAAAAGCTTTTAGTATATCATATGGCAGATAGGTACGGAACCCTTAGGGTGCGAGTCCGACTCGCACTTGGCCGGTTTTTTTTTTCTTTATCCAGTGACTTATGAAAATGTCCTGTCTGTCTCCATACTCTTTGCCAGGTTCTATTTTAATTAAGTCCGGCAAAGGCTCGCAGAATATGTTATTTGCCGGGCCGTGCACATCGCACCGATCGTTATGAATTGGATTCTGTTTATTTTAGCTTTGCTTTGATGGGTAAACCGATGATTAGGTATTACATGTACGTACAGGGTTAAAACAAAATAAAATCAGGCAGGGTTCCGTAGAAGTAGTTATGTATAAGATCCTGACAAATTAATTTTCAAAAAACGTTTTGTCTTTACATACCTAGTTGTATTAACTACTAGGTTTTGCCCGCGAATTCGATCGCATTTAAAAAAAAAATTCCAGTTTTTAAGTAAAACTATTAGCTTTCACACAAAAAAGTTTCATTAAAATCAATTTTGTAGTTTTTGGATGATGCTTGAACAAATAAACAAACAAACAGATAAAAAGTCCAAAAATCGGTGATTTTGATTCAGGGGCATCAGAATAGCATAACGTGATATATTTTTTAAATATCTTCAAAGTACAGTCAAAATCAATAATAATAGAGATTCATACAGGCAGTACAATACTCAAACTGTGAGACCATGGATCTGAACAACTTTCTCCAAAGAAGATAGATCCAAATACGAAGTAAAAAATATTGACATCCAGAAAGCACAATTCTGTTGTATGGTTTGACTAAAGTTTCAGTTTTCGGGATATGTCTTTTACATCTACATATTAATGATAAAGAATAACCATTAATAAGTATCATCGTACTTTCTTCATCATAACATCCCATAAAACATCCACCGCAGTATATAAGATGGTACGATACATAGCACGATGCTGCTGCCCATCCTCTGTTTAATCAACCCTTAGTCGCCACTTAAGACACAAACGGTTAGAGAGAGATTGATCTTTCGTTCTTTAACACCCCATATAATTATTTTTATGAACCTGTCTATACGACCTAACCTGTAATGTGCATGATTCTGTACTGAAACAATTTTGATCCGCATATCACGTAATTCCACGTAAAACATTTTCAAGCTCGCGCCGTTCACAGACGAATGCTCGCTATTTGACTCGCGAGAACTGACGTGCGAGTCATCTGCTGATGTCAGTAATGTATGACCGTGGTTCCGGCTAATTGTGTTGTTTATTAAGGGTTGAGGGACGCTAACTTTGAGGTGCTCTACTAGCTGAGCGGTGACTCTGAAGTTTTTTGTACATTGCTTGCTTACTTTTTGTTTGCCCATAAGGTTTAATTTGAAAAACCAAATGTCCATAGTAATTATTGGATCGATCATATTGTACCGAGGATCATTTTTATATGCGGATTTCGTATTGTAAAAGTCGTAGAAAAAAGTTGTTGCAATAAACCTTAAATGGATCTCCTATTTAACTTTATATCTTGTGTGTAGGTAAATAAGAATATTTTATGGTATAGTAAGAATGGAAGCAGATATTTCCTTTAGTGTAGGAATATTGAAGTTGGCTAAATAAGCCTCGGTATGTCAAAGCTCCTGATCATCTTTCATTATGATGTTTGCGGTTAGAAGATGTGGCTTTTCTTATGTATCTTTACTTTTTCATACAAAATTTAGAGTATTTGAATTTCAGTGTAAGCTGCCATTTCGTTTCGTAGCTTACGCTACGCTTGCTACGCCGTAGTAAAGTACTACGGTAAAATAATATAGCTGGATTACAATGATAGCTGTGTGAGAGCAGCACGGAGCGATGCTCAAGGTATTGCAGCGACAAAGACACGTATCGTTCCGTCCTGCTCGCACGCATAGCTCTGTCCTGCAGTCAATCCACTCAGGATATATTATTTGGTTTGTATGTTATAACACTTACCGTCAGTTGCAGTTTCTTCAAAGTAAAACCTCTCATAAATCTATTGTTGACAGTTTCACTTCCTGTTTAAGATAGTATCGATGAACCGGCCAAGTGTGAGTTGAACTCACGCACAAAAGGTCATGTACCAAACGACAATGAGTTGATGAAACAATTAAAACAGTTTTTTTTATTTTTCCGTCTCGCATTATGCCCTATTATGAAACCAAGTTTGACACTTCGTGTTGGAGGAGGCCCCTCGCTTTTTGTATTTTTTGTTATGTAGTCCGCCGTAATGCAATTTTCAACCGGCGACCTTTGAAGGTGGGTCCCGTCCCTCCACCATTCGGCACAGAATCCTTAAAGCTTTAATTTCAAACATTGTATCTTAAGTTGAATATTATAAATATAGGTTCATTTCTTTATGTCGCATTATGTGCACTATTTCAAAGATCTTGGCAGTTAAAACATGTGATTTTTTAGTTTTGTGATAGAACATACCGTCAATGAAAATTGTACTTAGGGCAAAACTCATTGTCAGTCGCCTTGTGTTCAAAGGATGTTGATAGCTTCGTGAAGAGGCTAGAATTTATCGTATAAAGCTGTCAGGACAAGGCTAGTGTAGTAACAGCCTATAGGTACATCAAGTCTGAGTGCATTGGGATATTAACTACCTATATGCAGGTAAACACCACACACGCAGGTTTTTATGTTTTATTACTGACTAGCTGTGCCCGCAGCTTCGCCCGCGTGGAATTCAGTTAATGTGCAGTATTGTGCAGTCTCTCCCTCTACCTCTCCCCCCTCTCCCCCTCCCTCTCCCTTTCCCTCTCCCTATCCTTCTTCCTCTCCCCTTGCCCCCTCTCCCTCTCCCTCGGCGGATGATTTTTCAAACACCCTGAAACACATGTTTATTTATTTCTTTTTATTAGCCTTAAATCTAATTTTTAATAGAATTTTCATACGTACTTTCATCCCTTATTTCACCCCCTTGGGTGATGATATCTCAAAATTGCTAAAACACATGTTTCTTTGTTTCTTATTAATACCTAAAATCCAAATTTTCAAGAACCGCATGTCAAAACTCATCATCATCATCGTATGGCATAATCATTATCTATTTCTATAATTGTACGCTTAAACATGAAAGACCTATAGACCAACATACGGAAAAAAAATCATCCCCTTTTTCACCCCTTTAAGGGTGGTTTTTAAGAAATGCTTAAACACGTGTTTCTTTATTTTTTACCAAAAGCTTAAAGTCAAATTTGTGTGAATCTTACTCAAGAAACAAAGGACTTTCATACTCGTACAAACTTTCATTCCTTATTTCACCCCCTTGGGAGATGAATTTTCCAAAATCCTTTCTTAGTGGGTAATTTGGACGTGCATAGAGCCTGTGTAAAAAATTTCAGATCTTTATCTATAGCGGTTACGGCTCGGCGTTGATGAATCAGTCAGTCAGTCAGGACAAGCTCTATAAGGTCCTAATGAAATAGTGAACATAATTTTAGTATGTTACTCAGACCATGATACTGAACAACTTTCCCCAAGGAACATAGGTCGAAATACGAAAATCTATTTTTGACTCCCCATAGAAACTGCTACAGCTGATAGCGCATTTTGTATCGGAGGTCAAATTTGGTTTTTCGTATTTCGACCCATGTTCCTTGGGGAAAGTTGTTCAGTTTCATGGTCTGAGTAACATACTAAAATTATGTTCACTTTTTCATTAGGACCTTATATTCAGATGTTGTTGTTTAATGTGTTATGTTTTACACAATAATATGCAATTAATGTGCAGTAATCGGAATCGGACCCATCTTTTCCAGTGGATTTCATAAGAGGCGACTAAGGGACTATAAATCAAGGGATAAGCAGCAGCATCCTTTTGCATATCAAAGCATCTTAAATACTGCTTACTGCGGTCACCAACGACTGTTGTAAAATTACTATTGGTCGGTTATTAAAATTTTCACCCTAAAAGACGTCATAGATTATAATATCCACTTTCCTTCAATTGTCTAAATGTCAGCACCTTTGACCTTTCTTCAGTTACTGAATTTCAGCTTCTAAATGAAGGTGTATTTGTAAAACTTTTAACAGTTACCTATTTTGTGAATTAGGTATTTTTTACACGATTTCGTATGAGGCCAGTCATGACTTACAACAATGCTTCGCTCTTAGTTAGTGATATTAAAGGAAAACAACAAATGGTGAAATGCAACGTGGACTTGCGCTATGACTTCAGTACTATTACACAATTCGCGCACGGTAAAGTACCTATAGGTATATCCTGTAGTGGTATGGAATTCTCGATGTGTGAGTCCGACTCACACTGCACCGGTTTTTAGGTGTTACAGATACAGAGACGGATAAGCACTGCAGTCTTCGCTCTCATATCGATGAGCTAATTTTCACAAGTTATTTGCATCAAGTCAAAGGCAAGCCGAGCTAATTCCTCACTGACATCTGCATATAAATGGACGTAATTTCACCCCGCGACAACCCTTAGGCGTTTAGACAAATGTTTGGCGGATAGGGCTGCCGCGATTTAAATGAGAGTGTAGGTAGGGGTGCTTCATATTTTGATTACGTATTTGCATCGGAATTTATTGCCCTAAGGGTATGTTTCATAGTTTTACTGACGTTTTATGATTGAGTTTTAATTCAATTGTAAAGATTGCAGTTCTCTATAAATACTTGTTTTTTTTTTATAATGCATACAGATATGAATTTCTTTTGGATTTACTTACTAATAAACGCCTCATATTCCGACTTTATTTTAAACTTTGTTGTCTAGGTAAAAATACGGATATTTTTTTATTTCCCATACGAAATAGGCGGTGCAGTTTATAAAAGTATTTTTTTTTTAAATTTCATTTTATGTTCTTTGGGAAAATTTGTTAGTTATTATACCCTTTTTGTTACACGATATATAAAGGGTGTAAGGGACGGTGTACCAAAAACTGAAGGGTTGTAACTCAGTCAACAAAACTAAACAACTTTCCTAAAAAATTTGTTTTGCGAAATTAAATATTTTTTTTTATCTTTACAAACAAATTGCTTACTATGATCGAATAGTTTGTATGTTAAGGTCAAACTTTTTTTTTATTTCCCAAAAATGATTCTTTTTTAAAGTTGTTCAGTTACGTTGGCTTAGCACGCCCGTTCAGTTTTCGATACTCCGTTTCTTACACCCGGTATCATGTTTCTTAAAGAAAGTTGACAGTTTTGTCCCTTAAACTTTTGCGATTTTTTCCTTTACAGCCTGTATATACAGTTTTTGTCGCTGCAACCCTGAGACCCTTATGCTTTCTTCATTATCGAGGGATAAAACAGTCATACAGTCACTGATTCTGTTTATTTTGTGTGCTAATGAAGCTTTGTATTCAACCCCTCAGTAACAAAAAAGGGTGTTATAAGTTGAAATAATTCTTTAATTATGTGATGTCGTAGTTAATAAACAAGCCAATTTCAACCTGTTTTGTTTGGTAGATTGTATAAATACCTCAAGCATGATTGATTAGCAATAAAATTTATTTTAATATTTTATAATATTTATTACTGTATATATTTCAAAAACACTACGTAGTACTTTTATGAAAAAACAGAAACCACAAAAAGAAAAACGCATAAATTATTTGAGAATCATTGTAGCTATCTCCTAAACGCGATTTTTACTAAAATATCTAACCTAACTTTTTAATTCATTAAATAAAAAAAATAAAAAGCTATCGTACTCTAATAAAGCTGTTTTAAATGAAATAAAAAAAACATTCATTTTTAAGTAGCTCGAATTTGGCGGGCTTACATATTTTTCATATTTTGAACATGTATTCTAATGAAGCTTGTTTGCTTATTTTTGAACGAAGAGCTTAATCAAACTGACTCCCTTTTTGCATAAATAAGCATTTTGATCTGGAAACTACAAAGGGACAATGAGTGTGCATTAATGAAATTCCTGGAGCTGATTCTGATTGGCAGATAATGAAAGACAAACTTTGTGATTCTGGAAAATTGGCACTTTTATTGAAACAATCAGTGTTGATTGATGATATACCATTCGTACTGTAGGTTGGTATTTACTCGTATAGAATATAATTTACTTCACTTACGTAATTGCGTTCTTTTTGTTTCATAGTTTTTGTAATGTACAGTAAACCAATCTAAATCATAATACGTCTTAACCCTGTCCTCTGACACATTATAATTATATTTGTTTTTATATTGGGGGACAATTAACACAAAGTCATCTGATCCCAAACTAGGCAGAGCCTGTACTATGGGTACCAGAGACTGATATACATACATAAATAGATAAATAACACCTAAACACAGAACAAACACTTGTGTTCATCACACAAATGTTTGCCCTGGGTGGGGATCGAACCCGCGGCCCACGGCGTAGAAGGCAGGCACACTACCAACCACACCAACGGGCCAGTCGCAATTTAATGTAAGATTTAAGGCGATGTGTAAGTTTTTTCGGGTATTTTGAAAACAAATATATTTTTATTTACCAAGTATCTTGCCGTGATTTTGAGATATGTGTTTCTTGACCATTCAAGTGAGGGAATCAGCAAGACCAAAAGTACCAAAACATGATTAGTGAAAATCGACTCGATAAAATAAAAATCCAAAATTGCCTCTTCAATTTTCATTTTTTCCCTTTTTTTGTGGAATCTGAGGTGTTTCAAAATTTGCAGTTGGTAGGGTTTGCCCAACCTATAGTTTTATTTTATTACTGAGTTTTTACAAAAAGTCGATATTTTATATCAGGCGCTTACGTCATTTAGTTTTGGTAACACGCACAGTATATCTGTCGCAATCTAATGCGTTGCGAATTGCGCACTTTATCCCTTTCTTTCTAGCGAAAAGACTGCGCGCGCTGTCAAATATCTATTTTTTCTCATATCATCTTAATGTAATTATTACAGGTGAAATAAATAAAGTTGATCTAATCTAAGACGAAAGCTTCCCGATCCTGTTGGAAGTGTTCCTGTCTCCTTTATTGGGATAGATGAGTCAAATACCAACTAGCCGCGTACGTGATTCTATTGATAGCCGGGTCAAGAAGCTTGTTGGTGATGAGAAGTTGGTTAAAACCAAGCTTCATAGGCTGGTCTGGGCTGGCGCTTGTTGGTCTTATATAGTGCTTCTGTTGGTGTACCCAAGACCAAAATGAGGCTATCCCGCGATCCTCTTTCTCCAACCAGGAGTCCAGACGCACCACACTGAAGATCTTTTACATCCAGCAGGAGAAAGAAAGAACGGAACTGATGGCCAAACGAAGGTGGTAGGGCTTTTGTGCAAAGTCTGTCTGGGAAAATACTACCCCCTTTTCGGTTTGAAGGGCAAGGAAGCCAGGGAAATTCCTGGCAAATTAGACACACCATCTTAGTTCTCAGGGTGGCCAATACACTTTGCTGTCTTGTTAGTGTCAATTATGCTACTAATAAACCAGTGGGCGACATGAGCGGTGGTGACCACTAACCACCAGGTGGCCCACAAGCTCGCTTTCTCACTTGTTACATAAAAAAAACTTAATCATTAGAGAGGCACCACAAGCAGAAAACTTGGCCTTTATGATGAGGATAATATAATAAAAAGTCTTACCCTTTTTACTCTCCACCTATAACCAGGAACAAGTTTATTCACCACCATCAACCACGCTTCAGCTTTTCCAAACCTCCACCCGATAACACTAATTACGTCGACAAGGTTTCAAATCTAAATCGACGTACACACGGATATGGACCTTGTTACATGACGTTAGCTCGTTCATTGCGACACGGGAAACTCATGTGGAGCGATCTCGTTATGTATAGCGCTGAGCTGCTAAATGCGAATTATTCACTAAAGCATGCGGTTTTCAAACTTTCGCCCAAGCACGCCATCATAGTTTTGCTGTTTGAGTAATTAATTTTCGTAACATAGGTAAATTCGTATACTTAGATGTTTTGCTTCACTACGTAACAAAAAGGAGAGATGTTGCAAGAGTTGAATTTGTGGAAGCTTTTTAGTGGTCTATTGTAGTTCCTCTTTCCGTTGGTGTTCCTCTTTCTGAGTGGTGACCGCTAGTCACATAAGAACTGTAATGTTTCGGTGCCTCGGAATGTACAGTCGGCAGTTCGTTAAAGAAAGAAACAAAGAAAATACGTCTATTTTGGAAACAAATAAAATAGGTAGGTAAAAACAAACAGTTAAAGATAGGAAAAGTTGTTCAGTTTCGTGGGCAGACTCGTGCCCGTCAGGCTTGGTAAACCCTTTCTGTTACACCTTGTATAATAAAGGTATAATATGCTTTTCGCCAACCTCAATAACAAAACGTGATAAGGTTCTGGGCATAAGTGTAACGGAACCTTCGGTGCGCAAGTCCATCTCGCATTTGACTGGACTATTGCTGGTTTGGTGGGGCGTTTTTTACTATTTTGGATCTTTATTTTCCAAAGTCATTAAAATAATTTTCATGCTCTTACATTTCGTACTCATTCTCTTGAAAACCCTAAAATGAGAATTAAACTCTGTTAAAGTCAACGGATATTATAGTTGCGCACCCGTTTACCAGCACAAAGTACTATCACCGCGGGATTAAGTTTTGAGTTGACACTTTGTCGCATTAAACGAATTGCATTAAACAGGCAATTCGCTCTTTGTGTCGGACTAAAATAGTTTACAAGTGACAACAACTTTGCTCGTTTGCCGCCTGTGTTTTAGAACAATTTTAGGTAGTTATGCCTTTAAAATGTAGAGTTTTCATAGAACCATTACAGTACTTAAACTACTTCAATTCTAGGAACCAAAATGTACAACAAATATGGGGATACTTCAGTTTTATGTTCTGAGGTACTACTCAAGAGGTTAGAACATCGGTTCAAGGTCCGGAGGTTCAGTTTAGTTAAGACATCGCAGGTTGATATACCTGAATTTATGAAAAGCAAGATTATTCCGTGCTTCGGATGGTACTTTAAGGTGTTGGACCCGGCTTCTACCTATAAAAGGACGTAGTCGTTATAAGCCATGTCAGAGGCATTTGGCGGACACAAGGGTTTGTGAGGACGGTCTACAACCCACATATTACGATGATGAAATTTAGCCAGGGGTCCTGAAGTAAAAATATATGTTTTATAAATTACAAAAAGACTATAAATATCTTGTTTGTGAGTCGTGTCGTGGTGCTTCAGTCAGAGCATGCGGCCTGAATACGGGAACTCTCGTTAATGAGACTCGGCTCCTGCCAACTCATACGTAGTAATGACGATCCCGACATACCTACCTACGACTCTCGTTACTACCTATGATGATGCCTCACATAGATGAGCCGCCGTAAATACATTGTAAATAAAATAGTATTTGGCCAGTGAGATGGAAGTCTTCAAAAATTGTATTTTAAGGAGGAAAAGTAGAAATACTGAATCTTAATAAATTTTAATCGCAATCGCAGGCGTGGAACTTTGTATTTTGTTGTTGATTGTTGTCGCTTAAGCGGCCTTTGTTGGATGCTTGTCAAATCGATAACATCTCAACTTTAGGGTTGTCACTTTACCAAATTAAAGGGTAGGCGTTTTTGACGTTAACTCCTGCTAATTGTGAGCGATTTTCGGCTCTGTAATTTAGAGGGTGGACCGTCTAGGGTTGAGTGAATTGTTGTGAGATTAAAAGGGTAAGAAGGGGCTAGTTGACTGGCTGGCTTAATTAATATATTAAAATTTTCTTATTTTAAATTCATTTATTCAGTATTTTGCGGAAAAGCAAAAAAAAACAGCTGAAATATCTAGTTCTTTCTTAGCTTTTTTATCGCATACTATTACGTAGACAAAGCTCTTTTCATGAAAACAATTTTACCAACTTAGGCGAACATAAAAAGCCGCACCAAATGCAGTAAAACAATAAAGTCTTGGTTGTCCCAAATGTTATGATTAGGGGATTGTAAATTTGCCGGCAAGGTTGCTCCAGCCTCGCAGATTATGTAAATGATATGAAAATCAGGGCCATGTCGAGCGCAAACAGTCTCCCAACAACAAGCTCGGGAAGTCAAGTTTGGCAACACTGGCAGCCCTAGTGACGTCATTTGGTGGTATAATTAAGTCGTTGTTCGAGGTCTTACAATTTGCTTACAGCTAAGAGAGTGTTCTCGATAAGTATGACGTTAGTTTTAGCCTGTGTTGTAGATTACCTAATTTAGTACCTACTAATAATTTGGCGTCCCGTGTGGTGCCGGCAAAGAATAGCACCAACCCATACATGCCCGTGGGTGTCGTAAGAGGCGACGAAGGGTTATAAACTGGAGGATGGGCAGCAGCATCCTCCGTTGTATCTTACATCTTACTTACTGCGGTCACCTACAACCGCGGTCCATGGTGCCAGCCGTCCATGGTGTCTACATTTTTCCAGCAAAAGCTAGAATTCTGGAGGGAGCTCCCTGTCCTGTATTCTGTAGTGGACATTTTTTTTTTCTGTTATGATGAATAATTTGGCAATACAACTTTGTCGGTCTAAGGGTGAATTTCCACCTGTGCTGTGCGAGGGCGAAGAGCTAAGCTGTGAATTGAATAGGACTGCTCCATTTGACAGCGCATTGTCAAATGACAAGCTAGGAAAGTCAAGCCAGCTCAAAGCTTATCTCCCTCGCAAAACATTGGAAAAATTTTTAAATTTAAAATACCCCCGACACAAAACGATCCCCTAAAAAGTAAAAAATAATAAATATCCTACACACACTTGCGCTAAAGATGATACTTGTGATATTTTGTTGTATTGTTGTTGAGCAATAAACAGTTTTTACTTACTTTTACTATTGTTGACCCTTAAATGCCTTGGGGGACCGCTAAGAACACATTTAAATACACAATATACGTAAGTTGTTTTATTGCAGTTACCTACCTACTTTGTTTTTTTAGCGGTCTTAGACGTAAGAGGCGACTAAGGGCTTATAAACCGGAGGATGGGCAGCAGCATTTTTCTGTGTATCGTACCATCATATACATACTGCGGTCACCAACAACAGCGGTCGCCAGCCGCAACGCTTACAAGCGTGGTGACTATAGTAAATCCCCTCCAAAGTACCACGCGTTTTTGCTGGAGTTCTGAGGGGAGCTCCCTGTCCTGCATTGGACGTTTATGGGATGTTATGATGACGATGGTGAACTGGATATCTAACACTCAATATACTCTTGTGGTAAGTAGATGCATAAGTAAACGACAAGATAACGAAAGAATAATGACGGTCTCGAGGTAATTATTTTAAAATCAAGAAGAGCAATTTATCTCAGAGATAATTTATGTAATTCATGTAAGAGTTATTTATAGATCTACACAATGTGCCTTATTTCTATTCTTACTATTGATAGGATAACTTTTCACTAATATGTTCCTAAGAGATATTTTGAGTACTGCCAGTTTAGGCTAGTTACCTAAAGATCTCCACTACATAAAATAGTAATTCCCCTAAGTTTTTAGGGAACAAGGCTTTCAACGCAAATAAGATTTTTGTTGAATCTGCCATTTATAAGATAAGCGCCACGCTCCGCTGCGTGCTTGCGACCGCAGTTTAACGTTGGTGCCAGGTCTCTAATAGTTCGTCTGCGTTAAGAATGCAGTATGTAAGTCATTAATGCTAATGAAGGGTAAACGTGTATTCACTAAGACAAGAAACACATTGTAAAAAGCCGACTCTTAAAGTAGGCCGTGCTGCAGTGGTTTCTTGCCGTTTCTTTTACGCTGCCACAGCACGATCCGAAACGGCGTAGACTCGCTCTATTTGAATTGTATTCTGCATGACATTCAATAAGTATTCTGTAAAGAATCTACATTGAATAAAATAATCTGAATCTGAATCACAATGGAGTTAAAATGCAAATAAAAAAAAACATTTTTTTTTCCTTTTTTCGGTAACATACAAAGGTAACAACCACTTTTTCGAAGGTTTTCCTTCAGTTAGTCATTGTGCATTTGACTTCATAATTTTAAGCGACCCGATTGGTTACGGGGCTTGGCTACCAGCGGCGGAAAGCGGTGACTCACTGCATTCTTAAGACGGACGAACTATAGTACTGATCTGCTCGGATTTAAATGCCACAACTTCAACACAGTTTTCAAAATTTAAAGTTACTTGCTCATAACAAACCAGTTAGCGACACCTCTCACATTAACAAAAAATCTGAATCCGGTCAATAATAAAATAAAATTCTGTTTGCGTTTAAGAAACAATCGTTTGGCGCCTCGTTGTTTGTGAAGCGACTTAAATGTAACCGACGCGACGTCATTAAGATTTATTTTTTTATTTGATTTCTCAAAAAAATATTTTTGGGTTCGGTAGTCAACAAGGAACCCTTATAGTTTCATCATGTCCGTCTATCTGTCAAAGTCAAACATTTATTGCATACATGTCTGTCCGTCCGCGGCTTAGCGCAGAGACCCTTAGTACTCGAAAGCTGTAATTTGGTATGGATATACACCTATATTTCATTTACGCCGACACAGTGGTAGAACAAAATCTTGAAAAAATATTTTTAGGGTACCTCGCATGCAAGTAGTGGGGTTGAATTTCTTTTTCTTATCTACCCTATCGAGTGGGGTATCGTTGGATAGGTCTTAAAAATAATTGAATCTGCATGTGTCCCGTGTGGTGCCGGCAAAGAATAGTACCGACCTATCTTTACCCGTGGGTGTCTTAGGAGGCGACTAAGGGATTGTGAACAGGAGGATGGGCAGCAGCGTCCTTTCGTGAATTGTACCATCTTACATACTGCGGTCACCAACAACCGCAGTACATGGTGCCAGCCGTAACGCTGACAAGCGTAGTGACTAAGGTAGGAGCTCCCTGTCCCGTGGTGGACGTATTATGGGATTTTATGATGAACAAGTTTTTCAAACGGAACAACCCTCAAACTTAAAGGTATTTTGAACCGAACCCTATTACAAACATTTTCAAACCGAACAACCTTCCAATCTGAACAACCGTCCAAACTGAACAACATAGCCGTATCTGGCACTATGCGTCTGTTTAAGTTATGGTAATTTGCATAATAGAATTCTGGTACTTTGCGTAATAAATCGGGTCTAAATCCATGATCATTTGCGTACCTGGTAATTCGCGACTGAAAATCTGGTCATCTGCGTTTCTGGTACTTTGCGTCTGAACGGTTCATTTGTTTAAAATCCATTTTTATCGTTTATTTGTTTTATTTCTTTTACGCTTACCTGAAGGAAAGAATAACATTGTTTTTTCTGACAGCTTTAGCCGATTGCTTTTGACATATCTGCAAAATGTGTCGGCAAGCGTTGGAAGAGACGAAAAAATGAATCATAGGTTGTAAACTCGGGGATTGTAGAGATCTATTGGCACGTCGCTTCACACGTCAGTACTTATTCTTTGAAATATCCCTGATTGATATGCTACGGAATATTAGCTTTGTTCTTGAGAGGGTGCTTGTTTGTATGTTATTAGCTGAGTTTTCCCCTCGTGTGGATGTTACTAACTTTGTGTTTGTTTTTTACTTCTAAATGTAAAGTTTAACGTTTCTGCGCTTTGTTACCCTACTGCCTACATCGATTAATACGCTTTTCACAGGGTGTTATATTTGTTTCGAAGCAAATTTTACGCACATTTTGTCGATTAATGGTTTACCAGTTAGAATGATATATTTTGGCACAGTAAAAAATTGTCTATTGTTTTTTTCTCCAGTATAACATAGGACAGCCTTTATTAAGTATAATATGGGATTGTACCGCTAAATACAAACTACTCACACTTGAGTGGATAGAACGCAGAACCAAAAAGGCCTTTGATGACTTATCATCAAAGACCAGATCAAGCTGGTAAAAACCTAGATTTAAAGCTTGGCCCACCACTGTTCCGTTGTTGCGTTGCATGCTTGTATTCTTTGACAGACCTAAGCTATAGGTGCTGCTGCTAGCTATCCTTTTTTAGGCTTCCGAACCAAAATGGTAAAAACGGAACCCTTATGGTGTGACTTCGTCTGTCCGTCGGTCTGTCTGTCTGTCACACCTGTATATGTCAGCAACCTCTCATGCTATCGACTTGATATTTGGAGTAGTTTTAGAATATGATTGCCTAACTTAATTGCAAATGAAAGAATAATTTTTTTTAAATATTATTATTCTAAAAAGGGCACAAAATTTGAAATTGTCGTTACTGGTCGTGCGAGGTATCATATAAAAGGGCTTTACTTGTACATTCTAAAATACATTTTTGTATTTTTTAATGACTCTTAGTTTTCAAGTAATGATGAAATATATAAAAAACAATACAGTTCTCTCTAAGTCTCCGAAGTTTGCGGAAGGAAAAATCTGAATTAATTACAGTCGATTGAGGTTTATGTAAATATTATAGGAAAAATTAAACGATCTTTCTAAGTTGCACAGTTTTTTGAAAATCTGCACATTCTTTACAAACAAATTTAGTTTATCGGTCCGAAAAATTGACTTTATTGCTTTCAAAAATACTATAGGTATGTCGGAACCCTCGGTGCGCAAGTCCGACTCGCACTTGACCGGTTTTTTTTTTCTTTTAGGAGTGAGTCCTGACGTAGTACCTAGGCTTATTACCCCAACTAAGGAAATATTCTACTCATACATACGAAGCGCTTGGCAACGTCTTTTATAATACGCTCAACCTAAGATTTTCCGTCTGGGTCTATGTTCCCAAGTTCATATAACTTGTTCGTACTATTTAAGTTGCGACCTTCAGGTCTTCCGGGTGAGCTTGTTTTATCGTCGATCTCATCTCTGTCCCTTCCTAGATTTAGATAGATTTAGATTAAAGGCAAGCCGGTTTTAGTGTCAGTCCAAAGAGTTTTTTGTTTCAAAACCCATTCTACTGACTCCCAGTCCAGCTGTGGACTTTCAAGGGACGTTATTTCGATGAATAATTAATTTAAACACATAAGATTTGCCACTTTTCGTTGACACCCCGTTCACAGAATACAAATTACATTGTTTTGTACGTCGCCCCTCTCGGCTCCGATATTATTTCCATCTTTAACCAATTTCTCAGTAGCTTCCTTGTCTATTTTGCGTCACATTGTAATTTCAGGACGCACAATCTAAGTCAAAATGAAGAATTTAGGAAGTTTATAAATAGATATGGTAAAAATTCACAAATTTTCTTGGTTAGGTAGCCGAATCTGTATACAACAGGATACAAGAGGACATATGCTACACCCTTAGGATACCCGAACTCTCAATCCTAGGCAGATCGTCAGATTCTTTGAGGCTGTTGGTATGGCCGAGGAGATGTAGTATAAAGGGTTGGCTACAATAGATCTATGCAGGTCATAGTGGCCGTTGGAAACTAGGAGCTTGGCCCCTTTATCCTCAAAATATAAAACATACATCAGGATAATTTAGACTTTGAATAGGGTTTTGAATATTCGTACAAAATGGTGATTTGGTGAAATGTTTAATATTCTCGATCAACTCTATGCGGGAGTTCCCAATCATATTAAAACAAATCATAATAGGTCTTTACCTATGAAATTGCCGTTTTGTGTAGCGAATTTTAGGTAAACTCAATTTTAACTGACATTTCTGCATTTTTTTTTAAATTAAATATCCAACTTTTTATTTTTTTTTTAAGCATGATTGGAAAGACATTAAGCTAACAGAAGCTTAAATTTAATTTTCGAGAAATATTATCTGTAAAAAAGTATAATAAATCTAATGATGAAATCGGACGACATTTAAGACGAACAATTTTCGAACATTTTGTTTTGTATATCAAACTAAAAATATGAACTTTATTTTGTGCGTAAATTGATAACCTTGAAGTCAACTTTCAAATATAAGACAAATGAAAAAATTGCTTTAGAATTATAGAAATAATGATCTCATTAATCTGTAAGAAAATTTCGGCAATTTCATAGGTAAAGACCTATTATATTAAGTAGTTTTCTTTAAAAAATTCAGCATTTGCCTTAAAACTTGACGCATCTACAGTTTTCTGAATTGGCCATTAGGCCCCTTCCCGGAGTAATATGAGAAGGAATCGCAGACATAAGTAATATTTATTGCTCAAACTGTGCCGGGGTAATTATTTAAACAACCCCCTCTAATTCGGGGAGCATTAGTGTGTACCTATTGTTTTCGCTTGAACAAACTTCACTTATTTATTAGGAGTACGTAAGAGCGGATATTGGTTCAGCCAGCAATTTTTTATTATTTTAGTTTTGATTTACAGTTATATAAATGGTTCACGTATCTAATCAGCTTATATCTTTGTAATGTTTTTTTTTCTCTAGTTTTTTATTTTTTGTTTTGTCAGTTTTTTTTTTCGGTTAATGTCGTGTGTTTTATTTGTTTTGTAATCAAAATTCCGTTATTGTTTATGAATCAGTTGTATCTGTAGTTGTAAAATATTAGGAATTTTCTGAATTCGAGTAGTTTGGAACTTATTTCAAATTCATTTACAGGTACTATTATGATGCTTTGTGAAATCTGACTCAAAAAACTAGTGTTTTAAAATCGGTAGCTATTAGAAAGTTAAATTTTATTTAAAAATATTCTACGCGCATTGTTTCACTACATATTTACATTGTTAAACTGCCTAGATTTTCAATAAAATGTGTGTCAGTTCTGCTCTAAAATATAATATTTGGAGCTTCAAACTGTGGCATCAAAAATTGGAGTCGAATTTTACGAGCGTTATCTTGCACCGGCAGCGCTGTATCCGAGCTTCGGCTTAATTGATTCCTATTCAACGCAAATGGATTGCCACCATGAATATACAAACAATTTTCGCAAAAATCCTTCATTGAGGTAAAGTCGAGGTAAAAAGGCCGGTTAACTCTAAGTACAGTGGCGTAAGCAGAAGTACACACTGTCGTACGTCACTTGAAACATTTTGACCTTGAGTAAGTCACTGGTTTCGGGCGTTTAGTTTTGCTTTCGTGAGTACATTGCTTAACATGGTTATGTGTTTCACATGAATCTCGTATGCGCCACCAAGCAATGTATTTTTACTTACGCCACCATACGTACTAAGTCTAAACCCGCCTTAAGCACAGATCGAACTTGGGAGAGTGCTTAAGAGCTCCACGAGCTTATTCCAGCATCCCCCTTCTACTATCGGGAGTCCAGACGCACCGCAGGATATCACCCACACTAGGTTGATCTTCCACACATTCGCACAAAGCGCTTTGAAACATCTTTTATAATGCGCACATCTAAAGAGTGGAATTCTATACCTGCGTTTGTGTTCCCAAATTCATATAACCCGAATCTATTCAAGTCACGAGTTCTGGGCAAGCTCGTCCCATCGTTGACCTCATCTCTGTCCTCAAGACTAGATCGAGGTCAAAGTAAGCTCATTGACAATAAAAAAAAGACACAACAACAACTACAACTAATCCCGCGCGGAGTACAACTACTAATCCCGCAAAATTAAAGCACGACAAAAAAGTAAAAATATTGTCATAAAACGAAAATTTTAGTAGTGTACATTAGACGCTGGTGAAAGAACGATTTATTAGTTTTATAGATTTATTAGTAATTTTCGAAATGTCTCTCCGTAGTGCTGTATTTCCTTCTAGGTGGAAGAGCGCAAATGTAGTGCCTGTATTTAAGAAGGGAGATATAAAGAATGTAAAAAACTATAGGCCGGTATCAATTTTAAGTATAATCCCTAAACTGTTTGAGAAAATAATATGTCCACAAATAACCAGTTACCTAAACAATATTTAAATTAATTCACAACATGGCTTTCGCAGTAACAAATCCACAGTCAGCAATCTCCTGCTATACGTCAACGATCTCGCAACCAGTGTTGATAATAAAACCCAAGTAGATTCAATTTACACTGATTTTAGCGCCGCATTTGATAAAGTAAATCATAAAATATTATTGTGTAAATTAAAATATTATGGCATTCATGGAAAATTTCACGACTGGCTAAATTCATATCTACATAACAGAGAACAAAAGGTTACAGTGCATGGTTTTAGTTCCTCTTCGTTTTTAGGGTTCCGTACCTCAAAAGAAAAAAACGGAACCCTTATAGGATCACTTTGTTGTCCGTCTGTCTGTCTGTCTGTCTGTCTGTCTGTCTGTCTGTCTGTCTGTCTGTCTGTCTGTCTGTCTGTCTGTCAAGACCCTTTATCTCACGAACGGGTAAAGGTATCAGGTTGAAATTAATACCATATATTAGGATCCATGAACCACACAAGATCTGAAAATTTCAATTTTTTACAACTACGCAATCAAAAGATATGGCATTTTATGTTTTCATCTCCATACATTTATTCAAAAATGAAAAACCTACAGGGTACTTCCCGTTGACCAAAAATTATGAAATTCGGCAAGAAGCTAGGTCTCACAGTACAAATAATGGGAAAAGTCTGAAATCATTAAATATTACATTTTTTCTCACAACTAATGGTAACCAATTGTGGTGAGCTCCCGTTTCAAGAACATTCATATAAGAGAGGGGTCAAGTTGGATGGTTGCTGAGGCGATTTTTGTTTTAGTTCTATTTAAAAACGGGAACACTTACAAACTTGAAAATTGGTATGTTTATAGGGCATAGGCTATAAAATAACAACAAATAATAAAATTTGGTCAAGCGCGTGTCGGACTCAAAAAATCTAGCACATTAACTTACTGAAATTTCAACTACAATTATGTTTATGTGGTGGTACGGAAACCTCAGTGCGCGAGTCCGACTCGCACTTGGCCGGTTTTTTCCGACTATTACTGAACAACTGCTGTTATCTTGAATGAATGGATCTTAATGCAAAAAAATGTCTCCATATAAAGTTCACTAGAAATAAGAACAAAATGCCGTCTACTTACCGATTAGGCGATGAAACCTTGGAGGAATGTACAGTAGTCCGTGACTTGGGAGTACTAATAGACAGTAAACTGAGTTTCACAAACCATATCGATAATCAATTAAATAAAGCTTGGAAAATGGTCGGATTTGTCAAACTTACTTGTAAAGACTTTAATAACCCCAATACAATAATAGCCATTTGGAATGCCCCGATTCGCAGTATTTTGGAATACGCGTTCCGTCTGGAACCCTTCTTACAATATACATATCGCAAGAATTGAATGCGTCCAACGAAAGTTTACCCGATTTCTAGCTTTCAAAGATCGTAAATGTTCATACCGGTCCGATTATTCATCTCGATTAAAGCATTTTAACATACTTTCAGTACAAATCCGTCGTAGAAATTGTGATA
This sequence comes from Athrips mouffetella, assembly GCA_947532105.1. NCBI lineage: Eukaryota > Metazoa > Arthropoda > Insecta > Lepidoptera > Gelechiidae > Athrips > Athrips mouffetella. Next base: position 18,675,521 of record OX383965.1, on the reverse strand, counting down.
TTCTAACACTTCATAAGATAATACACAAAAAAATAGTTTCACCCGACCTTTTAGGAAGAATAAACATTAATGTCCCTCGAACTCTTCCGAGAAATCCTTTACGATATAGTACCTTTACTTTATCTAGATTCAGAACAAATTTAGGGAAAAATGCTCCAATAAACAAACTTATGCATTCTTACAATGACTTTTTAGCTTCCGCTTGCGACATTGACATATTTCACCATAGTTTGTTTACATTGAAATCTACCATCATACATCATAAATAAATAAAAATTGAGTAGTGACAAAAATGTAATATTTGTAGACATTTTTCTATTTTATAATTTGTTACTTATAATTTCTTTTTTTATTTAAGTTGTCAAAGCAATTCACGAAAGATGTATCTGTGATGATGTATAATCCAGAATTAGCCCTATAACTACATTAATGTATAAGAATTGGTGATATTGTCGATGAGGTACTCGTATTTTTTACAATAAATAAATTAGTTCAAAGCAACAAAGGTAAAAAACGTCAAATAAATTAAAAACTAAGGATACAGACTTTTTTGGTGTAATTATTAGTTCTGAGTTTACTGTAGGTACTGTGTTAATCAAAATAAATAATTTCTGAGTTTACTATAGGTACTGTGTTAATCAAAATAAATAATAAAGGAGTGTGACAACGGCCTTCTACAGTAAAGGTAAAGGTAAAAATAAACTGTAAAAGCATAATTTATTGCTTTGTCGTTTTTCTGCATATGCAGATATGCACGATATGCAAGCTAAAACTGCAACCACACACCATGGTAATGAAGGAAAAATTTCTATATGATTTGCTCATTTCTGCCGCTTTGACTGATGATATCCGCCTTCGCCGAGATATGCACATCCTATCTGTCCTCTTTAACATCCTCAATGACCCGCATTCCCCTCCTTATCTTCGTGCCCGATTCCAACTTCTTCCTCCTCCCACTCGACCTAGGCGCCCTTGTATCACCACGATGCTTGAGGTGCCTAGGAGCAACACTAATTTCTTTTTTCATTCCTTCTCTGTTCGTGCTGTTCAACTATGGAATCGCCTTCCCAAAGCCATACAAGAGAGTACCTCTATTGCCTCTTTTAAACAGAAAGTGAAAGAGCATTTTCTTTTTCAAACCGCTATTTCGTCATCGTAGTCGTAGTCATCATTGTGAATTTCGTCGTTGTATTTATTTAAATATTTATGTACATATTTTTATATGTATTTATATTTATTATATATATAGTGTTTATATAGTATATATATTTATATACAGGTATTAATTATTTACTATAAAATTGTTGGTATTATTTATTTATTTTTGTTTTTTTTCCATTTACATGCACGATTGTATCCCGCTATGAACATTCTCTCTCACAACCATGGGTTGGCTAGAAGAAATCTCTTGTAGAGATAAGCCCGCCTTTGTAAATGTCCAATTGTTTGTTTACTTTCTGTATGTTAAATGTGCAATAAAGAATATATATAAGGAGCATCCTCTTAAAGATACAAAAAAAATTGGCGGACATCCACACCCCTGCGTTTTTGAGGAATTAAGTTTTAACTATTTTTAAATTTGACAATGAAATGAGAAGCCAGGATGGAAGTATTATAAAAGGTGAAGAATGTGTGCTGAGGAGGTGGAAGGAATATTTTGAAAGTCTGTTTGAGAGAGAAAAAGCAGAGGCCAGCGTACCGAGGTCTTCTGTGGAAATGAATGAGAATGAAGATGAGAATAAAGATGATAATTATGTAAGTGAGATAAGTATGGATGAGATTATGAAAGCAATGAATAGTATGAAATCAGGTAAAGCAGCTGGGTATGATAGAGTGTCGGTTGAGATGTTGAAAGCTGGGCGAGGCATTGTGGCTAGTCAGTTGTACCGCCTTTTCAACCTGTGTTGGACGAACAGCCAAGTACCAGGTGACTGGTGCAAGGCTGTGATTGTGCCGCTGTACAAGGGAAAAGGGTCCCAACAGGACTGCAAAAATTACCGCGGGATAAGCTTTCTTAGTGTCGTCGGCAAACTGTATGCAAAGGTTTTGATTGAAAGATTGATGAAAGATACTGACGAAAAAATATGGGATGTACAAGCGGGATTTAGAAAGGGAATGGGATGTACAGATCAGGTCTTTTCCTTGCGGTGCATAGCTGATAAGTTTTTGGCTAAAAACCAAAAAGTCTACTGCGCGTTCGTGGATTTGGAAAAGGCCTATGACCGAGTGGTGAGGAATGAATTGTGGTCAGCATTGTCTTTGTATGGGGTAAACGGGCATCTGATTCAAGCACTGAAATCTCTCTATGAGGATTCCAGTGCTTGTGTCAGAATAAATGGGGCGCACACTGAATGGTTTAGCATCGAAAAAGGTGTTAGGCAGGGATGTGTAGCGTCACCTTGGCTGTTTAACCTGTTCATGGATAATTGTTTGATTGATCTGAAACAGAGTATGTGTGGACTGAGAATGAATGAGTTACTCATCAAATGTCTTCTCTACGCTGATGACCAAGTTTTACTTGCGTCATCTGCTGATGAGTTGCAGGAGATGGTAACAATGATGAATGTGGCTTTGGACAGGAAAGGAATGAAAGTAAATGTAAGCAAGACGAAAGTAATGGTACTTGAAAGAGAAGAATGTATGACAGAGTGTACTATATTAATAGGTGGTGAACAAGTCGAACAAGTGAAGGAGTTTGTGTATCTGGGCTCAAAGTTTACGAGAGATGGAAAGTGTGAAAGTGATATTGAAAGAAGAGTGAATGCTGGAAACATGGTGAATGGTGCCCTGCACGCCTTTATGAGGAGTCAGAAGGTGTCTCACAAGGCTCGTTTGGCTGTTCATAGGGGTGTTTTAGTACCAACACTGATGTATGGCAGTGAAAACTGGGTATGGCAGAAGAAGCATGAAAGTAGAATTAATGCAGTGGAAATGAGAGCGCTAAGGAGTATGATTGGTGTTAAATTGAGTGACAGGATTAGAAATAGTGTGATAAGAGAACGGTGTGGCGTAAAAGAAGACGTAGTGACCAAAATCGAGAAAGGGATGCTGAGATGGTTTGGTCATGTAGAGAGGATGAATGAACGAAGACTGACGAAAGAAATCTACCAGGCGAGAGTGAATGGAAACGTTGGAAGGGGAAGGCCTAGGCGAACGTACCAGGACCAAATTCAGGACGTTCTGAATAAAGGCCAGGTTAAAAGTACCCTAAACCGACGAGCATGTATGAAAGGATTGATGAAAGTACAGGAAGCAAGGGAAGTATGTCAAGATCATAGCAGGTGGAGGACTGTGGTCTCTGCCTACCCCGACGGGAAAGAGGCGTGATGTTATGTATGTATGTATGTAAACGTACACCTGGCAGACTATGACTATCTGATTAAATACAATGTATAAACCCCAGAAAAATGATCTGCCACCATAATAGCCCTGCGTCGTAAAGTTACAGCGCTTCAAAATGCAAAAATTCACTACTTCGTCCCGTGATAATGCAGAGCCCTGCATGTCTGCCTCTTCGATTTTTTCATCTTCAGAAGTATTTTAAACAGGAGCCACAAAGGCAGACAAAAAAACATTATTTAGTATCTTATTTTCATTATATTTTTTTTTGCTTTAACTCAAAAACGCAGCGACGCACAGAAAAACTTGTAAGGTTCAAATCGATTCGTATTGAGCTGATCTATCATCCCTATTAATATAAATCATGAGCAAATCATATACCTACCCAAATTGCAGCCAGCACCCTAACTACCATACATTGTATTTGGCTTTAATAGCATTCAAAATAAGGCGCTAGCACTGAGAGAAAAAAGCGAGCAAAAATACTTGTTAGTTGCATATGATTGGAACGTGAGTTTGAAATTCACGTTTTTTGTCTTTAAAACATTGATTGTAGCTAGCTATAGGAACAACCTGCAAAAAAAAATTCGGATCTGTTCGTCACAAAGCGACACAGCCATGATTTATATTTAGGTTTGACTCGCCCTTAGCTTTGTAACTTATATCGCTTTTAAATTGTAAACTAAAATGGTAGTTATATTAAACAGAGTTTGTTGCCAATGTTAGCTGAAATACATGAGCATAAGGTTAAAAATCCTTTGTTGGTGACCTCCTATAGAGTCATGGGCTGAATCTGAACGGCCATACTGAATATAGCAAGTTTTTATTCACAATCAATAAAATGAAGCCTAGAGAATCTCTTCGAAATAAATTTAAAGAAATCAACATTTTGACTTTTGTGTCTGTCTGTGAATTTAATATATGCTAAACGGAATATACATATTTTTGATAAAAATAGTGACAGGCACAGTGTCAACATAAGAAACAAGAATCAACTTGCTTCTCATGTCAGCCGTATTCACAAAATTAGTAAAACATATAAAGGTCAATGTATACGCTTCTATAATAAGGTACCCACTGATATTGAAAGTTTACCGTTAGATAAATTCAAAACTGTAATCAAGCAGAAATTATGTAAGAAGGGTTATTATAAAATATCAGATTATCTAGAAGAGAAAAATCCATGGGATTAGACTACGGTTCTAACAGGCTAATTCAAAATTAAAACTGACCTATGTATGTTGTATATCAACCTTGTACATTCAAACATATTTAAAAGAGCGCGTGGGTTTTTATTGTCGCTTCTTTTTTTTCCCACAATGGCGCCACATTGTTTGTGAAGCGATGTAGTTTAGCTGACGTCATTAAGAGATTTTAATATCCAACAATGAATAAACGATTTTGATTTGATTTGATTTGAATCGAATAGCAGTGATGGAACGTATTTACGTTTTGGTATTTGTAAAAGTTTTAGATGGACTTTCGAATCGGAATCGGGGGAAAATCGGGTGTCAAAACATTGGCGACCCACCTATAATATATTTTGGCCGAATATTGTTATATTTAGTAAATTTTAGAGGCACATACGAGTAATTCAAAGCTCGCGGTGTACCAAAGAGCAATGGAGCGCAGCATACTGGATGTTAAGAAAAGCATAAGGTTCAAAACACTACTCTGCGCTCCAAACACGTATTGAGGATACGGGTGAAAAAGCTGCCAATCTTGGAAAGATTGGGCGGGCAATATCAGCAGGATGCACCCGGACATGTGGGCTGAGATGGCTACGAATTGGGTTGCAGAGGATAGCTCCCGTGATCGAGAAAGATCCCGGAAACGGTGGAGAGATGAACTAGATATCTTCGACAAAGAGCCAAACCGCACTTGACAGGGAACAGTAGAAAGTAGGAGAGGAGAGCAGTGGGACACGTAATGGCTTCCAAAAAAAAGAGAAATTCATATCCTGAACATATTTTGTGTTGCAATACCAGCATAGTTACTACAACATTGATTAAAATGAATAAAACTAAAATAAACTGTTTTGTAATTCACTTTCTTCTTACAGGGTACTTTTTTGGGTACTCTATTAGGGTACAGTAGTCAAAAGGTGGCATTAGGACCCTATTACTAAAGTCGTCTAAATGTCTGTCTGTACGACCTTTAAATGGCTGAATCTTTTAAAACATTATACCTACTTAGTTGAATTTCTACAGAATTTGTGTTGTGAACTTATCAAAGCTTATATCCTAACATATAATATAAACAACGAACAACAATTAACATGTCAAGTGCGAGTCGGACTTCACAAAATTTGACACAGCACTGAAATTTTCTGAACCTAGCACTGAAAATTTTATTTATGAAAAATATGTGTGGTGACACCATTTGCACTAAACTTAAGAATCGCCCCTAACTTGTTTAAGACACTCCCACCAATAGTATGACAGCACGTAAGCAAGAACTTGGGCGATTCTTAAGTTTAGTCACACCTCGGAAGCTCCATACAATCGGGCTCAAAAGTGACAGCTGTCATTTTTACACGCGCAAATGTGTGGGTGGGTTAAAGATGTGTGAGTGTAGGGTTGATGGTATCTAGAAAACACCTACCCTAGAAAACGTAGATAACAGAACATTAGCATTATACAAAACGTAGTGTATTTATTCTCTTGGATTATACTTTTATTACAGTTTCGAGTTGCACATTTTTCGTTCGACTATAAAGCGACTTACACAATTCACAAACAAATTATAACTTTACTATCACTCGTCACCTCACTTTGTTGTATTTAGTAATCGAATTTCAATTAAAACAAACAAACACACGTTGAAATAATCTCACAAACTCTAAAAACAATCATTTTGTTCACTAAACTTCATCTCTGACGGCTGGCTGGCCGCCGCCGCCGGTGCACCAGGGTGACTATCGCGAAAATGACGAATCTGCTCATATCATCACTGCAAAAAAATCTGCCAAACTTTATTCCAGAAAATGAAAAGAAATGCTGTTATATTATTGCTTTAATGTGGAAAGGAATAAATAAATACATACCATTCAAAGCTTTATTTTTTTCATTTAACCCAAAAAATGCTCTATTAAATCTATCAATGAAAGAAATGTTTAAAGGATGTTTTATGGTGTTTATTCCATAATAATTGCTTCTTATTATTGTTTAATTTTATTCCAAATTTTACTTTGTCTTGGAGAGTCGAAAGACAACCGTAACTGCACAACCACGGACCATTTTTTCAACTTTCGCAAGCGTTGCATATCGCGTGGCAACAGGACGAGAAATAGGACGAGATATCGCGCAGGGCCCCGCGGGGTGATGCGCGCGCACTTGAGGTACTCCGATTGGTGGGAGGCGGAGAGCTTCCGTTCTGTATGTAGTACTATTATGAATTCTGTGGTTTAGTGCAAACAGCCCATGGACTCCGACTCCGTGCGGGTCCGACTTGCACTTGATCGGTTTTTTATTAAGCTCAACGCGCTTAATCGAAATACAATTATGCAGAAATTCTCATTTGTGAACCATTTCATAAAGCTTAACGATTAAAAAAACATGAACGTTTTAATTTAATTTCTCTTCGTGTAATATCGAAATATATGAGTAACTGAAGCACCCGTTGCGAGCACGAAATAAATATCATCGACAGAAAATATCAAGAGCTTTTTAAAAATAAATGTTTTCGCTGGCAGCTGGCGCAGGAAGCGATTTCGATAACAACATCCGGTTGCTATTCCAGGCTTTCAGGCGCTACACGCGCTCAAAAAGCGCTAAAACTCGGGGTAATAACGCTCAAAGGCATATTAATTTAAACGTACTCGATAGCCCGGGACACATACGACTAATATGTATGTAGATGTATGTAGGTAATTAAGTTTCTGATACGTTTAAGTATTCTAAAATTTAAATAAAACTACTATTTTAGAATTATTGATAATATGAAGTAAGCTTTGATTTTGAATGGAAGTAAGCTTTGATTTGGAATTTGGTTCATGAAAAGTAGAAGACGAATCTTTGTTTGATGTTCCGATTCGAGAGCTTATTTCACACGTGTTTCTACATTTTCTCTATTCTTTCATTACACAAATCACGTCTACAAGTTTAAAATGGCCCAGAAAATATTGTACAGAAATGCCTTCAGTTACATGTCTGAAAGCAACAGACATTACCTATTGGTACATTCATTTAAAGTAGAACTGTGGGTTGGACAAGTGATAGACGATTGGCGCAGGCAATTTTTTTATTGATTTGTGTGTATTTCTTGCTACCAAAGACATACAAGGTTTAACAAAATTGGTATTGCAAACCGGTGTGACGTGAAACTGCCCGTAAAATGAAACAAATTCATCGGGTACAGTTGAGACTGGGAGCAGTTGAAAATGGGTGCACATGCCACTAAGCCATCGCGGCAACCAGCACTTAGCCGGCACTAACGATTTACGAGTATGGTAGTATCAAATTATTGGAACACAAACACCGACATCCAAAATTTCATTTTATTTTATTTTTTTTATTAATTTATTTTGTTCGGAAAACTTACAGCCTTATTTTTAACCTACATTAGCCATTATAAAATAGGTAGGATCTGGGCCATTAATAAGTTTTCACCTATAAAAATGGAACTTACTCAATACTTACAGTATATTTTAACCTCTATGCACTAGTTTAAACCGTACATCACCGCGTCTACACTTGCTGCAAGTATAAACTTTCACTTTTGAACTTCAAAAACCACCTCATCACCACTTCACAAAATGGACTTGTCATCAATGTTGGCCTCCCACAAGAGTGACATCGCGGGGCTGTTCCAGCGCATGGGAAACTTCGAGGAGCGCCTGGAGAAAGCTTCAGGAACCCCTACAGCAGCACCGGTGCAAGCAGATCTGCCAGCGTTAGCTGAGGAGTTTGCCTCATTTAAGACTGCAGTATGGGAAGTACTAACTAAACTCGCAGCGCAGACGGAGCTTCTGGCCCTGGGACAGGACCGTCATGAGATGTTCCTGCGCAGGAAGGTCCTTTTATTTCACGGAATTCCTGAAACAAAGGATGAGAAGGTTAGTGAGGTGATTATGTCAGTGCTAACCGACAAAATGAAAATGCCCGACATTACCGTTGCGGATTTGCAATCCTGTCACCGCCTCGGCTCGTCTACTACGAAGTCACGCCCAGTCCTGGTCCGATTCCGTGACTATGAAGTTCGACGCATAGCGTGGGAGTCGAAAACAGCGCTCAAGGACACGGGAATTGTCGTCTCCGAGTTCTTGACTAAAGCTCGGCACGACGTATTCATGGCTGCTCGTAAACATTTCGGCGTCAGAAACAGCTGGTCGTCTGAGGGGAAGATAGTAGTAATCTTGCCGGACAAATCCCGCAAGAAAATAGAGACTGCTTCCGATCTGCAGTCTCTGACTTCAAAGTTTCCAGTCCGCGGCACCGACAACACCAGCCCGAAAGCGTCTCCTAAGGCGCCTCCAGTCACTTCAGCTGCGGTAGCGCCGGTCAACCCTAAGGTCAAGGCTTTGCAAGGATTCCCAGCGCCAGCCAATGTCAGGAGGGTGAAGAAATGACCTATTTCTTAGCATTTTCGCCTGCTTTCCCCTATGACTACCTTTCGTATTTTGCCGTATTACAGTGTAAAACATTTTCTCACTTTGTATTAGGTAGGTAGAATTCATTAGTGTTAATCAAATACATTTTTATCTAGTTGTAGGTTATGTAGGTTATACATAATATGTCAGTACTCAGTTGAGTGTTTACTTACTTTTTAATTTTTACTTTTTTTTTTTCCTTCTCGCGGTGGTACTATGTGTTATGTTGTCAACTCACTTGTTTCTCACCGTATTTGTATGAGACGAACGGCCCGATGTGTTTTGTCGTATTGTCTATTATTAATTCTGTGGTATTGTCTGAATTGGTATTTTGAGTAATAATGTTTAATCTTATTTTATTTCTGCACTTTTTATGTTAAATAAGTTGTTATTGTTTTGTATTCGTAATTTTCCGAAATCTCTTTCACTACACTGCAGCAAGTGTGGATTTGGCTGATGTCGATAACATTCAGTAGATATTTTTTTTTTTTTCATTAGCTTATTGATATTCATTTATTTTGATATATACATATATATATATATTTATATAATAGTATATATTAGGTATATTATAATTATTTTTATTTATGGATAACTTAGCTGATATTAACGATGATTTTTTCTCTTGCTCGTCTTCTTCTGATACTTTCCTCAGTGCTGATAGTGACGGTGATAGTTCTTCATGCTTATCCGTTCATGAACAGTTGAAGGCTACTTTTTCTAATTTTTCCAATAATTTCAACGTAGTTCACATCAATGCCCAGAGTATTCCCTGCCACTACTCCGATCTTCTGGCGTCCTTTAGCAATTCCTCCGTTGATGCAATCCTTATCTCTGAATCCTTTTTAAAACCGTCTCTTCCCTCTACCCAGTTTCCTCTTCCGGGATACAAACTTATTCGCAATGATCGCACTGGTAAAGGTGGCGGTGGCGTCGCAATTTACTTGCGTGCTGACATAGTACACACTGTTCTTAGTGTGTCTCCTAGTTTATACTCACGATCTGCTGAACACTTGTTCATAGAGATTACACTTCATCACAAGAAGATGTTATTGGCAGTGTATTACAGTCCCTCTCTCCAAATCGATTATTTTAATTCATTGGAAAACCTGCTTTCTGACTTCTGTCCCAGCTACGATCATATTCTCCTTCTTGGGGACTTTAATACTTGCCTTGTGAAAAGTGACCACCGCTCTAACAAGCTTCAGTCGCTTGTTTCCTCCTTAAATTTGCACATACTTCCTCTTTCTCCCACGCATCATTCCCCCAATTGCACTCCTTCCCTTCTCGACCTCATGATCACTTCCTCCCCAGATAACATCGCCGCACATGGTCAATTTCCTGCTAACTTTTCTTACCATGACCTTATTTATTTATCCTATAAAATCAAACCTCCTCGGCGTAGACCTAAATTCCTGTTCCGTCGTAGTTTTAGGGGTATTGATTTGGAGGCTTTGAGGCGCGATGCGTCTAATATTGATTGGACTCCGGTCCTCGCGGCTGACCACGTTGACGTGAAAGTCCAGGAATTGCAGGCAATCATTCTACTACTTTACAACACTCATGCACCGATCAAACGTGTGAAAATCAGGCATGATCCCGCGCCTTGGCTCACTCAGGATATAAAAGACTGGATGGCTAGGCGCGATAAAGCTAAAAGACGGTTTCGGAATCTCCCATCTGATCAGAACTTGGCAAGGTACAAGTATCTGCGGAACTATTGTAGTCGACTGTGTAGAGATGCAAAGAGACGCCACATCCACAACTCCATCGAAAATTCCGATCTCGGGCAAGTGTGGAAATTCCTCAGGACCCTGGGTATCGGGAAAATTTCCTCTCCTTCTGAAATTCTTGTCGATCTTAATGCACTTAATATTCACTTCTCTACCCCACCTGTGTGTTTAGACAATCTTGTGAAAGCTAACACTATCTCACAAATAAGTAACCAACCCCTACCATTTTGTTCTTCCTTTCACTTTACCACTGTAGCCGAAGATGACGTTAGAAAGCACATTCTTTCAATCACCTCTACTGCTGTGGGCAATGACAATCTGTGTTCCCGAATGATATCCCTTATCCTCCCTGAACTCTTACCTATCCTCACTCATGTTTTTAATCACTCCCTGGTAACTAGTACCTTTCCTTCAGTTTGGAAACTTGCAAACGTAATCCCTCTTCCTAAAACCGCCAATCCTACTTCCTTCTCACAGTTTCGCCCGATATCTATCCTACCATTCCTCTCCAAAGTCCTCGAGCACATTGTCCATAAGCAGTTAGTTGATCACATAGCATCAAATTGTCTTCTCTCTCCATTTCAGTCTGGCTTTCGGCCAGGCCATAGCACGGTTACTGCACTACTGAAAGTCACTGACGATATCCGTCATGCCATGGAGAATAGGACTGTGACTATTCTTGTGTTACTTGATTTCAGTAGTGCTTTCAACTCTGTAGACTTTGATGTTCTTCTTGCCATTCTTCGCTCTCTCAACATTTCGTCTTCGGCTGCAGCTTGGTTTGATTCTTATCTCCGCGGTCGGTCGCAGCGGGTCCGCCTTGATGAGGCTTCCTCAGACTGGTGTGATCTCGCTGCGGGTGTGCCTCAGGGTGGTGTTCTCTCTCCACTTCTCTTTTCCGTCTTCATTAATACTGTTACATCAGTCATCTCATCTAACTTCCATCTCTATGCAGACGATTTGCAAATCTACCGCAGCTGCAACGTCACGGATATCTACGGTGCCATTGAGAGCCTTAATGAAGACCTTAAACGCATCGCTAATTGGGCTGAATCTTTTGGTCTGCTAGTTAACCCAAGTAAATCGCAGGCTATGATTATCGGCAGCCCATATATGAGTAGGCAATTAGATCCAGTTTGCCCTCCAGTTCTTTACAACGGCACCTCCATCACCTTTTCAAAAACTGCAAGAAACCTTGGTCTGGTCATGGATTGCAACCTTTCTTGGGACGCTCACGTGAACGAGGTCAGTCGTAAATTGCATTTTTCATTGCATTCTCTCAAACGCCTTCAAAGTTTTTTACCCCTGAAGACTAAAATTTCCCTTGCCCATTCTCTCCTATTACCAATCCTTGACTACGCCGACTCATGCTATTTGGACGTCACTGAGGAGCGATTAAATAAGCTTGAGCGCCTCCAAAACTTGTGCATTCGATTTATTTTCGGATTGCGCAAGTACGACCACGTGTCTCACTTTCGTTCACAGCTCAAGTGGCTCCCAATTCGTTTTCGCAGGAATACACATATCCTTTCTCTCCTCTATACCATTCTGTACAATCCCTCGTGCCCGTCTTATTTACGTGAGCGTTTTTGTTTCTCTCGGTCACAAGTTGAGCCTTGCCGCCCCAGCGTCAGGACTAACTTGTGTATCGCCTCCCACCACTCCGATTTCTATTCCTACTCCTTCACTGTTCATGCGGCTAGGCTGTGGAACTCCCTCCCACACACTGTTCGCGATAGTCCCTCTATCGCTATCTTTAAAAAACGAGTCAAAGAGCACTATCTTTCCCTGTCTTAGTTAGCCATATATTTATTTATTAGTTAGGTATTATTTATGTATAATATCATAACATAATATGTATTTTATACATACAAATATATACAAATATATATCATATATTTATTATTATTTTTTTTTTATTTGTGTAGAAGGTTTATATATTTTAATTAGATACCTATGTGTAATTTATTATTGTTACTTTTATGTATAATTTTTGAGTTTGCGCATGATCTATCTGCCTTCTCCAATACTATTCACGCTCGCCTAGGTCTGCTGGAAGACATTTCTTTAGTGAAATAAGTAGTACCTGTTGTGTCGTCTTTTTATATGTATTGTCCATTGTGTTTTCTTGTGTGCAATAAATTATAAATAAATAAAATAATAAATAAACTTAAGATAAAAAAGAACTGAAGGTAGGCTTAAAAAAACACATCAAAAACTAAATTCTATAGGTAATATCAAGAGCAGGTCAGGTCTAAGTTTGTTTGGAAAACGTACAGCCCTTGTTTACAGTACAAATTGAAACAAAAATAAATGGTACAGCAGCACTGTACTTACTTTCTCGCAATACTCAAGGAATAACTATCAACCGCAAACTTAAATTTGTAATACCATACACATAGTATGGAAATACAAACTTTTATTACGATTTTCTTCGATTCGATTTTCTTTTATCACGAATACAATACCTTTCTCGCTCCGCTCGAAAGTAAAAAGGTTAGATTAGTGTGCCATTTAAAAAGTTTTGTTAGACAATCGCTCTTTGAAAAATCTAGACTAACACAACATACATTAAACAAAAATTTAATCCAACTCCTGTACTAAGAACAAACATTCATAACGTGAAATTCCTGAGGGCTCTGCGATGTGCTTGTTTTAAACAACAAAAGTTGTTTCGGTTTACAGTTGAGTTCCTGTTGCATCTATTTTCTATTAAATCGTGTGTTAAGAACGGTTCACTGGGTGGCTAAGTTAATTTTTATTCTATGTTACTTTTTTACTTTTTATCTGTCAGTGTTTCTGGTTCCTGATTAAAATTGTTCATAATTATTAACTAATTTTGTTTTTTGGTTTTTGGTCTCAGTTTTGATCGACCAATTAGATGACACACTTGAATTCCCTAAACCATCATCTAGACTGTTATAATATATGTTTTATTTTTAGAGTTCCGTACTCAAAAGGTCTTAACGAGACCCTATCTAATTTTGTCTGTTTGTCCAGCCTTTGACGGATTGTTTCTTTTAACAGTTGCTGGTATGATTGTCACAGAATATGTTATTATGGCGGTTATTCTAATAATAAAATTGATGAAAAGTAAAATTATGACCGGATTTTTTTGGTTCAGCTTTGTCGTACAACGTCTAACTTGGTATAACCAAGCTATTACAATTTGCAAAAGCTGACAAAATTTGACAAAACAAATAATAAAAACTGGCCAAGCACAAGTCAAGCTTGTTAATAACAATTTTTTTTATTTACACAGTACAATACAAATTAATTACTAGTTACAAATATTAGTAGTTTAATCTACCTCAGAAATTTCGTATATAGCGTGTTAAGTCACAGATAATATAATACTATACTAGTACAGATGCCTCACGTCATAGAACGAATTTGTGCCAAAAATTGTTTGGGCTATTTTTTCCATAAGGTATTTTATTAGAATAAATTGATATCTGGATGTTAAAATTGAATTAATGTCATAGTTTACACCTTTACGTACCAATCTAGTAGTAACATTTAGTTTAATTATTAGAAACAAAAGGGCCAAATGAATTCGAAAATGATTTTATTTTAACACTTCCAGTGTTCGGATAAATCTACAAAGTAGAAAATCGCAAAATTTCACAACCAGAGGCAGGATTCGAACCTGCGTCTTCTGCGTCAGTACCGCAGACGCTTTACCAACTAGGCTACCGTGGTCCTGCCTGATGTTGTGAAATCTGCGATCTCTATACGCATTCCAACGTTGCGTTAGTGCTGCCACCTAGTAAGCATTAGCTGTACTAATGTTGGTGCTGCCTCCTAATAAGCATGAACTGTACTAGCCCAACTAGTCCATTATTGCAAATAGAATTCAAGTCGAAAATTGGTAACACTACGTATAATTAAAAATTATTTTATTTTAACACTTCCAGTGTTCGGATTAATCTACAAAGTAGAAAATCGCAAAATTTCACAACCACAGGCAGGATTCGAACCTGCGTCAGTACCGCAGACGCTTTACCAACGAGGCTACTGTGGTCCTGCCTGATGTTGTGAAATCTGCTGTTGTGAAATTTTGCGATTTTCTACTTTGTACAAATGAATTCGGGCTATTTACTCCGTCGGAAAAACCGTAGTACGGAATGGGACCCCATGGTTAAGTGAAGGCACAGAACCTCTCGAAACGGTTTGTTTTGCTTGTGGCGGGAGTGCTTTAAATAAAGTGTGATACAAAATGGTAACGAAAAACAGAGTGAACGATGGATGAACAACAAATCTCTAATAACATGCATTCTTTAATACTAGTACTACATACGCTTATATGCTTCTGAATATAATTAAAGAAGTAACTTCGTTAAAACTAAAGAGAGGCACATCCTTTAACATTTTCCGAGGCGAAACTAATTAAAGGCACTCCCTTACTGTTGCGCGCAGTTGTACTAGTTTTAAAGGCAGCGCCACACTTGTGCCGTACGCAGTTGCACTAGTTATAAGGCTGGTGACTATTATGCTACGTTGCGTTGCGTCTGACTTCCGTAGACATGCATCCGTAGCAAAGAGCTACGAAGCTCATAGAGCTCGCATAGCTACATTATTCCATGGAAGTGTGAAAAACAAATAATAATAAAAAGATGATTACATAGTTAGAAATAAGGTTTACACTTAGTGCGGTTTGATATAGTATGACCACCAATAACAAGACCAGGTCAAGTGCGAGTCGGACTCAACAACATTTGGCACTTAAAACTAAAATTTCGTCTATCAAAAATAATTATGTGGTGGTACAGAACACTCGGTGCGTGAGTTTTTGATATACATATAAATATTGACTTGCACTTTGCGGTAATGCCTACTCGTATTACCTAGGTACTCGTATCTACTGAGAGGTATATTATGCATACTTCTTTTCATTTTCAATTTGTGCGAGAAATTAGTTTCAACATTTTTACTTTCGAGCGGAGCGAGAAAGGTATTGTATTCGTGAAAAAAAAGTTTTTCTCATTTTCTCATAAATGTGTTCTATATCACTTATACATCATAAAAAACAAGTCTCCCAAAAATGTCCGTCCGTCTGTCGGTCTGTCCGTCACGCTTTGGCCTAGCGGCTAAACGAATAGTCCGATTGAAACCATATTTTAAATTTAAGATTTTCTTGTAAATCCGTCGAAGAATACTGAGTGGTATCTTTCTGGCTCTTATTTTGAGGGTAGCTGTCATACAATGGAAATGAGAAATTGCAATTTGCTCAAAAACGGCTCAAACGATCGTGATGAAACTTTGCATGACCAAGAATCTCCATGCAAGGTATCTTTCGGCAGTATCCATTGGTCTGTAGAAGTTCATGTAAGGGGTGTTCCCTTACTACTAAAATTTAAAAATATGATTTACTCAAATTCGGTTTCAATGAGCTCATTTTTAACCGACGAAAAAAAAACGGAGGAGGTTCTCAAGTCGACGCGTATATTTTTTTTTAAAAGCTACAAAATAGAATTCTAAATTGGTTATGTGCCTGACTGCATATTTCATTTAAACATTTTTACATAAATCTAGTATAGGTAAGTTTGGATTTCTATATTATTTGTATGGAATTACAAACTTAAGTTTGCACTTGGTCCTTATTTACTTTTTACTATCCGCAGCCCTTTATAATCTAGTAGTTAGCGCATTCGGCTCTTGATCCGGAAGTTCTGGGTTCGATTCCCGGTGGGGACACTGTCCAATGATGACTCACGTATATCGCGAGAAAATAAGTGCAGTGCTGCTGTACCGTTTATTTTATTCGTATCTCCATGGCCGTAGCATATCGTAGCGTCTCTACGCGAGACTACGCCGAGCGCTACGTTCTAGAAATTATTTTCATAAATTTGTTATTGTTTAATTTTGTTCGCATCCCGAGCTGAGTGCATTTTGCACTTAATATTTTTTTCTTTTTTAAAGCACTTGTGCCGTTACTTAGTGTGATTGGATTGCAGTATTTTAATTAAAAAACGATTTATATTTAGCTTGATTAAGAAATATTACTCTGAAAGTAAAGCAGGATTTTTAAACATTTATCTTATCTCGGATCACAATCCGAGTAATATTTCTTAATATAATGTTTTTATTGACTGACCCGTAGGCGTAGTTGTTAGTAAGCAAGCCTTCTGTGCTGTGGGCCGCGGATTCCATCCCCGCCCAGGGCAAACATTTCTGTGATGAACACAAGTAGTTTTTCTGTGTCTGGGTGGTATTGATCTAGTTATGTATGTATTTCTCTCTGATAGGTCTTTTTTTAGTTAGGGATCAGATGATTTTGTGTGAACTTGTCTCTTATATTTTTTTTATTCTATTTGTAAACCTGAAGAATTTTTCTTTCGTATATACAAGTATGCAATTTTTGTGTGCTGTAGTGGTTTCTATCTTTATCTCTTTTAGGTACTTTATCTATACATATAATAAATCAGTAGAAACCGTGTGTCTGTACTTTTGATGAATTTAGCAAAAAGTGAGTGTGGGCGATAATGAAGGACTAATCCAACACAAAAATATATTTTTTTGAAATTTTTGTCTGTCTGTTTGCGCTAATCTCCGAAACAACTGAACGGATTTACTCGCGGTTTTCACAGGTAGATTAAGCTTAGCTCCGAGCAAAATAGGCTATGTTTCATTAAAATCGGTTCACTCAATTGGAAGCTACACTAATTTAAAATATCAAACTGCCTGTGCGACAATAACTCACAAACTACTAAACCGATTCAAACAGGGTTTTCAATCACATGTTTGGCTTACTTTTGTGCAACATAAAATTTTTGTTCCATTGCAAACGGTTCACTCAAACAGAAGGTACGCGAAGTTTCATGCGGCGGCGCAAATAACCTAAAAACTACTGAGCTGATTAAAACAGGGTTTTCAACAACGTATTTGACCTACTCTCTGCAACAGATATGCTTAGTTTCATTGCAAACGGTTCACTCAGACAGAAAGTACGCGAAATTTCAAGCGGCGGCGGCGCCAATAACTCACAAACTACTAAACCGATTCAGACGGGGTTTTTAATTACATATTTGGCTTACTTTTGTGAAACATATAAGCTAAGTTTCATTGCAAACGGTTCACTCAGACAGAAGGTACGTTCATGCGACGGCGCAAAATACTCACTCAACTGAACTGATTAAAACGGGGTTTTTAATTACGTATTTGACTTACTCCGTGCAACAAATAAGCTTAGTTTCATTGCAAACGGTTCACTAAGACAGAAGGCACGCAAAGTTTGGGGTTTTTGATTACGTATTTGACTTACTCCGTGCAACAAATAAGCTTAGTTTCATTGCAAACGGTTCACTAAGACAGAAGGTACGCAAAGTTTCAAGCGGCGACGCAAATAGCTCGCAAAAATTGGCTCCCTGAACCTAAATAATTAACCTAAGAACACAATTTTAACCCATATCTATTCTTCTATATCTATACATATAATAAATCAGTAGAAACCGTGCGTCTGTACTTTTGATGAATTTAGCAAAAAGTGAGTGTGGGCGATAATAAAGGACTAATAGAACACAAAAATATTTTTTTGAAATCTTTGTCTGTCTGTCTGTTTGCGCTAATCTCCAAAACAACTGAACGGATTTTCTCGCGGTTTTCACAGGTAGATTAAGCTTAGCTCCGAGCAACATATAGGCTATCTTCTAAGATACACTAATTTAAAATATCAAACTGCCTGTGTGACAATAACTCACAAACTACTAAACCGATTCAAACAGGATTTTCAGTCAAATGTTTGGCTTACTTTCGTGCAACATAAAATCTTTGTTTCACTCAAACAGAAGGTACGCGAAGTTTCATGCGGCGGCGCAAATAACCTACAAACTACTGAGCTGAATAAAACAGGGTTTTCAACAACGTGTTTGACCTACTCTCTGCAACAAATTTGCTTAGTTTCATTGCAAACGGTTCACTCAGACAGAAAGTACGCGAAATTTCAAGCGGCGGCGCCAATAACTCACAAACTACTAAACCGATTCAGACGGGGTTTTTAATTACATATTTGGCTTACTTTTGTGAAACATATAAGCTAAGTTTCATTGCAAACGGTTCACTCAGACAGAAGGTACGTTCATGCGACGGCGCAAAATACTCACTCAACTGAACTGATTAAAACGGGGTTTTTAATTACGTATTTGACTTAATCCGTGCAACAAATAAGCTTAGTTTCATCGCAAACGGTTCACTAAGACAGAAGGTACGCAAAGTTTCAAGCGGCGACGCAAATAGCTCGCAAATCACTGAACTGATTAAAACAGGGTTTTCAACAACGTATTTGACTTGCTTCGTGCAACATATAAGCTTAGTTTTATTGCAAACTGTTCACTCAGATAGAAGGTACGCGAAGTTTCAAACAGCGGCGCCAATAACTCATAAACTACTGAAGGGATTCAAACGGGGTTATCAATAACGTAATTAACTTACTTCTTTGCATTATATCAGCTTAGTTTCATTGCAAACGGTTCTCTCAGACGGAGGTAGGTACGCGAAGTTTAATCACAAACTACTGGAACGATTCTAACGGGGTTTCCAATGATGTGTTCGGCTTCTTTCCGTGCAACTAAAAGCTGTTTCATTGCAAACTGTTCACTCCGATAGGAGGTACGCAAAGTTTCAAGTTTGTATAGAATTAGACTCCTACGGTTTTGTATGGAGGAACATGTACAGTTAAAAGCATGTGAAACTAGACACATTGGACTTTGCAGCGCTCTTATTTCAGTAGCTACAGAAGCTAAAGTCACTGAGCCTCAAATTTAGTCACAGGTTTTGTTTTATCCACGAAAAAAAGAAACCGTATTACACTTCGTGCGCGTGGGATTCGATTATAATTTCGCACATACGAGCATAGTGGGCAAACTCCCACACGTAGACATGAGGTATTTATCTTATCTTATCTTATTAGCTATTTCTGTATTTAATTTACAAAAAAAATCGTACTATCTGTACTTTGTATAATATTGCAAAAGCAAAAATAAAGGTAAAAAGTCATTAGCTTCGTTTTTCAGAAACCCACGCGGACGGAGTCGCGGGCAACAGCTAGTAGAATATAAGAGCTACAAAAAATACAAATGCTTGTCAAAGGTTCGATGTTTTTGACAAGTCCTTTGTAGTCTCAGTTCCGGTGGTTCAGAACCCCTCTCTTATGAACTCACCCTTACTTGATGGACTTTTTGAGAAATTGTTAGTTTATGTCATCACCATCCGGCAACACCATCATTTTTTATTCTGACGACAAATTAATTGAGTAGGTGTCCAGTTGTGTTTGGGGGTTCCCCTCCTGTATTATACACGGTAAATGAATGAATGTTTATTGTGTAAAGCAATCAGGTACATAGTGCAGATATAACTACAAAAACATTGTCCCATTGAGAGCTACCTTTGCAGGCATGCACACTAATACATTAAATTAAAACTATGAAATTAAGAACTTAAATATTACAATTAATTAATGAAATATTTGTCAAAAAATTACTAAATTACTATAGATTACCATCTCAATGCTTCAATTATTTTCAAAACCAAAAATAATATAAAAAAAATCTTATCCAATTAATCATCATTTAAACAAGTCATTGGTAAAGTTTATAAAAAAAGATTATATAATATTAACAAAAAAAGTTGCATTTAAAATTTTCAAAAAGTGTCATTTTATATCAGAGCAATTATTGGTAAGCAAAAAATTCCTTTAAATCATAGAAGTGTTTTCAACAAGCCATGTTTTTACCACTCGTTTAAAATCTCTGAGGTTATGAGTCAAAAATGATACTGGTGAAAACAACATTTGCCAAAACTGAATCTGTAGATTCAGATCATCAAGCTAAATCACTTTCTGCAAGCAATAAATGTATGGGGTGTAAGGGACAGCTTTCCGAAAAGCTGAAGGGGCATGATCAGTCAATGTAACTGATCGACTTTTAGTGATTGAAACTTTCAGTAAACGAAAATATCATCGGGCTCTCTATACAAAATGTCTCATAAAATTTTCAATTTTTTTTATGGTGACGCGATGTATTTTTTATTTCCTGTAAGTTTCATTGTCAGAAAACTGTTAAGTTGAAATAAGTAAATTAAGGGTGCCTGTCCATTGACGCGAAGCGAGGCAGCGGAGCGGAGGTACGATGATATATTAACCAATAGGATTGCATAAATACTTACACTTCCGTCCCTGTATATTTTTGAAGTTGCCAAATTTGTTAAACAAAACCAAAACTTATTTAAAACAGCCCATGAAAATCGTGATCGAATTTTGC
Source organism: Athrips mouffetella (assembly GCA_947532105.1). Classification (NCBI taxonomy): domain Eukaryota; kingdom Metazoa; phylum Arthropoda; class Insecta; order Lepidoptera; family Gelechiidae; genus Athrips; species Athrips mouffetella. Next base: position 18,654,603 of record OX383965.1, on the reverse strand, counting down.
GTAACCCTGAGAGATTGGTATTAAAATGTACCCCGCGAACTACGAACTTCAAAAACAATTGCGGTTACATGTGTGTTGCTATTTATAATAATCTACCACAGTCTATTAGAGAACTGACTCTTACTAATTTTAACAGGATTCTGCATAACTGGCTTCTTGAGCAAACCTTTTATTCTGTCAAAGAATTTTTGTGTAAAAAGTACTGAGCTTTGTTGCATTTAGTTTCTTGTTTAGTAGTTTGTATTTCATAAGTATTTGCATGCTAGTATTAGTAGCTGAATGTGGAAATGTTCTCATTTATTATTTAACATCGTTATTGTACCCCATTCAAAGCAAATAAATGATTATGATTATTATGATTATAAAAACTCCGCTCCGCAACCGCTCCGCAATCCTATTGCTTAATATTTCCTCGTTTCTGCGCTTCGCCAGCTCGCTCCGCGTCAATGGACAGGCACCCTAACCATAAATGGAATGTTTACAAAAGCCATCACTAAGGAAATAACAAAAAGTGACGTAATTTCAAACACAGGTGTAAAAATAAAGCCCTTGTTGTACGTGTGAATAACAAACGCTTAGGGAGCGAAATAAACAAAATTTTTGAGAAGTAATTTCGCCATCTCCAACTTTATAACGAGTTTTGAAATTCGCTCCCTCAAAGAACCATTGTTTACAAAAATTCATCGGTTTTGAGTTGTCAAAGACAGAGGATTTGTTGGGAATAGTTTATAAAGAGCAAAGCATTACTCGGTGTATAATGGATCAACCCATCAGTAATATTCCCTTCTCTTAAAGATTAAAGTAGTCATTATCATCATAAAGTGTGGATTGCAAGGTCGATGACCGGCCTCACAAACCCTGGTGTCAGATTTGTTGAGCCGCCAAAGGCCTCTGACATGGCTCATTAACGACTACATCCGTAGTAGTCGGGACTAACGGCTTAACTTTTCGGACAATTAGGTTGACAATTAGGTAGGACAAAACTGGGGAGGTCGCACAAAGGGAGTTTTGTTGGACAGTGTCCCCACCGGGAATTGACCCCAGAACCTCCGGAACGGAAGCCGAGCGCTCTAACCACTACACCACAGAGGCAGAAAAGTAGTAGATGTCGGAAAAAAGTACACGCGGCTGAAGTGCAATTATGCTGGACGTACCGTAAAACTGAACCTCTAAAATCATAAAGTTTAACTACGTTTAAGGATGTCCTGATTTTCGTCAACCGTTAAAAAATCGATTAGGTGTCTACTCGGCTATAATAATAACATTGTCGTTTGTCAAACTTTATGGGCCAGCAGGGTGTCGGGACTTTCTGGGTCACGCTGATTCCACAATATTGATGGCACCGAGATTACCTAACGTTGATTGATATGACCGTTTAAGGATTTTATGTACTTAGTTAGGTGCTTATACTTATATATTTGGTTGTTGAACTAATTTAGAATTCCGGTTTTTTACGCAAGATCGCCTGAACCCAACCAAAGTAGCAAAACTTGTTTACTATGTTATCATCATACTTTTAACATCCCATGAAACTTCCACTGCAGGACAGGGAGCTCCCTCCAGAATTCCAGCAAAAACGCTTGCAAGCGTTGTGGCTTGTGACCGCTGTGGTTGGTGACTGTAGTATGTAAGATGGTACGATACAAAGAAAGATGCTGCTGCCCATAATCCGGTTCACTGTACAAGGTGTAACAGAAAGGGTATATCCAATCTGAAGGGTGTGATTCTGCCCATGAAACTGAAAAAATTTTCTCAAGGAACATAGGTCGAAATCCGACAAACCAAGTTTGACCGCCCATACAAAATGCCCTATCAGCTGACGCAATTTCTATGAGAGGTCAAAAATAGATTTTCGTATTTTTACCTATGTTCCTTGGGAACAGTTGGTCAGTTTCATAGTCACAATCATCCCTTATTTTTTTTCTAGTGAATAAAAATTCACGCTGTATAAATAGATTAATAAAAGCCAGATCCAGAAATCGGCGGGGAAATAACTCGCGACCTGCGGCGTAAAAGCCAGAGACCCCACTAACCTAACTACACCAAATTCCTCGTGAAGATAGTTCTTGTCAATTGCTGCTTGTCTCAGTCTTTTTTAAACTCAGGTTTGGTCAAACAAGGTTATTTTGGAATTAGCTATTTGAATATATCCTAAAACCTTACGCTCTAATAAAACTAAATAAGCAACCCCAATTAAAACTTGAAACTTTAGGGACTTTAGGGCTGAGAAATTTTGGCAAACACTTTTAAACTTTCGGTGTGAATTAGGAATCTGGATACATTTTTACCTACTCACTTTGCAACCTGATCACAGAAAACTTGAAAAATATAAAAAATGTACAGTAAGTAAGTACTTAAAGTGTAAGTGGTGTAAGTTTGTAATCATTTTTCAAGTTGTTAAAATTGGTATAGAAACTCCTTCTTATTAAGATCCTACAAAGAAATTGATGTATTTTTCATAATAAATGTGGGCAAAGTTCCCTCCTGCTTTTAAGATGAGGTTCTTCGCGAAAGGTATACCATTATTATCATAATTAACGCCCGCTATCTCGCTATTCGTAATCAGGCCCACTCCTTCAGACTTATGAATTTTTATTAAAGCCCCCAAAAGGGTTCGGTGGCGTTTCCGCTTTCGGATTTAATTAATTTGGCATTTAATGTAATTTATCGCAACCCTCTCTAGTAGTCCTCAATTTCAGCAAAAGCCGTTTTTGAATTAGCGGACCCCTTTTTTGGGAGAAAAATGAGATATACCTCGGGAGTAAGAGGCCGAAACATTAGTTCCGCTATTCTCCTACCTTCGTCAAGAGAATTTTTTCTTGTTTATTTCAGTGAAACGAAATGGACCGGTATCCTATTCCTTTTTCCCCCTGTTTACCTGCGATATCCTTATTATTTATTAGTACTTTGGAGTTCCGTAGGTACGTACGTGACCCTATTCTGCTAGCTCACGTGTCGTCTATATTTTCTACTGATTAAATTCGTCGCAGGTTCCACGGAAATTGGAATATTTTAGCTCAAGGGACCTGTGTCATTTCTCAGCGTGCATGACTTTCTTTTAATTTTTAACAAAGTTAAAGTAGGAAATGGAACTATTAAATAACATTTTAAATCCTTAAATTTCATAAAATATCTTCGGTAGCATCGACTTAGAAACTTTGTAGGGTCCTAATGAAATAGTGAATACAATTTTAGCATGCTACTTAGACCATTGAACTGAACAACTTTCTCACAGGAACCTGGGTCAAAATACGAAAAAACAAATTTTACCTCTCATAACAAATACGCTAACAGCTGATGCAGTTTCTGTGAAAGGCCAAATTTTATTTTCTTATTGCGACCTATGTTTCTTGGGAAAAGTTATTCAGTTTCATGGTCTGACTAAAATGCTAAAATTATGTTCACTATTTCATAAGGACCTTATACAGGGTGTAACAAAAAGGGTATACCAATCCTGAAGGACGTGAATCTACCCATGAAACTGAACAACTTTCACCTAGGAACATAGGTCAAAATGTGATTAAAAAATTGACCTCCCATAGAAACTGAACCAGCTGATAGCGGATTTTGTATGAGAGGTAAAATATTTTTTTTCGTATTTCGACCTATGTTCTTAAGGGAAAGTTGTTCAGTTTCATGGGCAAAATCACGTCCTTAAGGGTTGATATACCCTTTCTATTACACCTTGTATATATTGTTTATTACACTTTACAAACAGAAAGTACATACAAAAGGATATTTTCAAAAGATAAGACATCTTTAAAAGACATTTCTTCGAGCAAAGCCACGGTTGTGAGAGAGAGTGTTCAACAGCGGGACAGAATAGTGCAATGAAAAAAAACAACAAAAACAAGATGTCTTACTTACTATAAAAATGACATACGAATAAAAACACAAACAAAATACACTCTGTTAAATCACAAAGTGCCATTTCAAAAACATCCAGGAAAGCCATTAAACCAAACATTTTTCTCCACGAAAGGAAAGGAAGTATCCTGAGGTACCGCTCACTACCCATAACTTTTAGTGACGGTCGATCTTAAAATAAATACAAAATGCATGCAATACGAACTTGTTAATGTGCTGTAAAAACCAAACATGACACTATTCATGCGACATTTTCATGTAATATGTTGTCAAAAATGGACAGCAAGGTCCCTTTTATTGGCCCAGGAGACGTATTTTTGAAACGTTCGAAGTGAATGTTTAGTTCGCATACGAAAACGAATCGTATACGAATTTAATTTCTAATGCTCTCGATTTTACGCATTTTTGAATCATTCGAAAGCAATGTTGCCATTAAATTCAAATCTCTAAACAATTTTCGTTTAACGCAGAAAAAATCAAAACCGGAAAGCAATTACTCATTGATTTTAAAAACCGGTAATGAATTGCGAGGGAATGGAACGCAAATTAAAAAGTTGGTATGTCAGTATAATGTCATGTGTGAAGGAAACGTCAATGTCGTTCTCATCACAGATTATACATACTTTCGAGAGGTCGAAGTGCGAAACGATTGGGTTGGACCACTCGTTGCAAAATTCACAGGTATGAATATTCAAAAATTGTGATTTTACGGATTCGTATACGAATATTGTCAATTCGAATGCGAATTAAAGTTCGAACGCTTCAAAAATGCGTCTCCTGAACTTTTTCTTTTTCGTAATAACTGTCCCAAAAAGTCATTGACATCTTTGGGACAGTTATTATTTGAGTATACCTAGGTAATACTGTGAGAATATTCCTTGTGGTGCCGGAAAATAATAGTACCAACCTATCTCTACCCGTGGGTGTCGTAAGAGGCAACAGCGGTCGCCAGCCGCAACGCTTACAAGCGTGGTGACTATGGTAAATGCCCTCCTAAGTACAACGCGTTTTTGCTGGAGTTCTGGAGGGAGCTCCCTGTCCAGCAGTGGGCGTTTCATGAGATGTTATGATGAACATGTTGTCCAAAATGGACAGCTGAACTTTTTGATTAGTATGTCATTGACATCTTTGGGATAGTTATATTTGTGTATAGATAATATTATGGTCGGTATTCTATACTTTCTTTATTCTGTGCGGCCGATTCTCAAACAAAAAGAGAATGCGAGGTGAAATTGCGAGCAAATATGAGCTCGGCCCGAGGTGGGCGCGAAATTAGATTTACGAGTTCGGAATTTTTCGGAACTCATCGGAAAGTTTCGACCGGATCAGTTTCGAATACCTTATGCGGCAAACAGGTGATGCAGCTGTTCATCTGGAAGGGGCATTTTAAGGACAATCTTTTTGTAAATCTTGTCTGCCGCGGAAATAAAAAGGAATAATAAAATTTTGTAAATATATGCTAGTAACCGTTTTTTTTTTATTGTCAATGGGCTTACTCTTGACCTTGATCTAGTCTTGAAGACTGAGATAAGGTTGACGATGCAAATTGCCCAGAAGAAGCTTGAATTGCATTTCCGATCACCAAAGAAACGTATGTCTTAGGTAGCTCAAGTTGAGTAAACGCTCTAGAAAAACAAAACTCAAGAAATGTACTATCTTAGAAAGTGTCTATTGAAACAGGGTGTAAGGTGGCTGGAAAGACCTGACAACAAATTATAATCTCTGAAAAGAGACCTAGTAATTTGGCCACTGATGACGATGACTACACATACACACAATAAGAATAAATATAAGAAACTAATCAACAATTTTTTTTTTGTTTTAGGATTATTAATGTAGATAAATATAAATAATTGTGTTAAGCAAGTTAAAGTTCTCATTTTAAACACATGGGTGGTAAGTATACCAAAGGTATACCTATAAAAAGCGGAGCTTAGCTTGGAGCCAAATATTACAATTTAAAAGTACAAAGTAGCTACGTAGTGTTGTTACGATTTTATTTCTAGACTCGAAGCATACCTAGCTTGCCTTAAAAATTTCACGCGTTATTTCGTTCTTCCAGCTTCGCAGCTACGTAGTGTTGTTACGATTTTATTTCTAGACTCGAAGCATACCTAGCTTGCCTTAAAAATTTCACGCGTTATTTCGTTCTTCCAGCTTCGCAACTCTATGATCATTGGCCGTCTCCGCATTATCATATAAATGTGGAGTTGACGCAAAAATATGGCGGCGGTGTAGGTTGCTCGGTTGCTCCACCTGAAGTGAGTCGCGCAAATACGTGATCTAAATATCTTGATATTTAGGCCGGGTTATTTTGTTATAATTGAGGATTCCTTACAATGAAACTGATGCATTTTATTTGTAGTTAACCGATTTAACAAGTCTTGAAGAAAGAGCTTTTAAAGCATGTGCTACGTTATGTTTGTTTAAGAATTATTATTAGAGAACGTGACCATTGATATGATAAGAGCATGATAATACCAAAATGTACCACGTGAATTTTGAACTTGTATAGCTTTACAGCTTTTATTTATACAGGGTGTAAAAGACGGTGTAATCAAAACTGAAAGGGCGTGCTAAGTAAACGAAACTGAACAACTTTCCTAAAGAAAAAAAAAATTAAATTGACCTGTCCATACAAATTGCCCACTCAGATCGAACAGTTTGTATGGAGTGTTCAAAAACTTTTTTCATTTCCCAAATTGTTTTCTTTGGGAAAGTTATTCAGATTCGTTGACTGAGCACGCCCTTTTAGTTTTCGGAACACCATCTCTTACACTCTTTATATTTTTGAAAAGTCCATCTGGGAAACTACTATCCTCTTGCCTATTTCTGCCTTAAACTGCAATGCTTGAACTGCTGTTTCTGTTCGTAGCGTAAGAAGCCAGATAAATATCCTGACATTCCGTCTTAGTTCTACCCTGAGAACTGGCAACGGATTTTTGCTGCATTTTCAGTGTCAAAATACATCACCAATAAGACAATAGGGAGGTGACCTTATTAAGTGGCTTATCATCGGGTGACGCGCGTGTTACTTTAATAAATGGTACAGCAGCACTGCACTTACTTTCTCGCAATACTCAAGGAAAAACTATCAACCGCAAACTTAAATTTGTAATGCCATACACATAGTATGGAAATACAAACTTTTATTTACGTTTTTCCAAAAAAAATTTCGAATGAAATATACAGATCAAATCAGAATTCAAATTGTCAAACATTAAAACAAACTAACATCAAACGATTTCGAGTAAATCACATGTTTAACTTTTGGTAGTACTGGAACACCCTTTATATGAATTTTCAAAGATCAATAGATACTACCGTAGGATACTTGCATGGAGTTTTTTTAATTTCCCAACACATGTTCCTTATGGATTATCATAAATCATAAATCATTTATTAAAATGGTCCAGCTATCTTTAACAAATTTTACAATAGTACCCACACTAGGCACAGCCTGTGTCGTGGTTACTGCTGCTTACATATGATTAAACAGGACACTTAATTTAGAAAATAAAAACTAAAAATCATAGGTACCTACTACTACTACACTTTCTACTACAGAATACGAGCGATACAAAAACAATAGAATAGGATTATTGTTCAGTTTAGTCTACTGACAAAAACAATAGGATTATTGTTCAGTTTAGTCTACTGAGCAAGCCCTTTCAGTTTTTGGTACACCCTGTGTACTAAATTTTATTCAAAAAATCATAAAGAATATCCAGTCAGGTAGACAACCAATCCAGGAGTAATATTATAGAAAATTTTAATAAACTCAATGGAACCAATTTTGGGTAAATCACATATTTACGATTTGGTGGTACAGGAACACCCCTTATATGAAATTACACAGATCATTTGATACTGGCGCAAGATATCTTACATGGAGATGCTTGGTCATGCAAAGTTTCATCAAGATTCTATATATGAGCCGTTTTTGAGAAAATTACAATTTATCATTTTCGTTGTATGACAGCTACCCTCAAAATGAGAGCCAGCCAGAAACCACTTAGAACCCTTCAATGGATTTGCATAAAACTCCTAAATTCCAAATATGGTGTCAATCGGACCATTCGTTTAGCCGCTAGGCCAAAGCGTGACGGACAGACCGACCGACGGACCGACCGACCGACGGACCGACCGACCGACGGACCGACCGACCGACGGACCGACCGACCGACGGACCGACCGACCGACCGGCCGACGGACGGACATTTTTGGGAGACTTGTTTTTTATGATATATTAGAGAACCGGAGAGGAAATATGATTGGCCACCTGATACGACACGATTCGTTTATTAAGAACAGAAAATTGAGGGAAAGAGGAAGGGGCCGACCGAGGAGAACCTTTATGGAACAATTAAAAGAAAAAGTACACGTCGAGTCGTATCAGGAGGTGAAGGAACTGGCGGAAACAAGGAAACATTGGCGATTACTCCACCGACAAGAGCACAGCTCTTAAGTTTAAAGAAGAAGAAGTGATATAGAACACATTTTTGAGAAAATTAGAAAAACATTTTTTTTTCACGAATACAATACCTTTCTCGCTCCGCTCGAAAGTAAAAAACATACCAAGCAAGTAAGTTTATTGAGAGTCAATTAATATTCCATACCCTACCCTCCTCCCACAGTTTCTTAACCATTGTTTTTCATTCCATGAGAAGCAAATATTTTCCAGATAGTTGGCTATTCCTGGAAATAATCCATCAACCCGCGATATGACGTAAAAATAAACGTATTCCGTATTTATATATATATATATGATTTTCAGCGCTTCAGAAAGTCTTTAAACAGTTTTCCAAGAAAGATCTTTCTAAAGGAAAGTAGGTACGGCTTTCATTTATAACGTACGAGTACCAGTTATTACTCTGTAATAGCGAGTATGAATGTTTTATTGAGTAATTCTGTGCGTTCGCCTCTGCGCATGATTTATGTTACGGTTTTCAGGACTAGGTGCGAGATATTGTTACTACTTGCTGATAGTCACTAAAGTGGTCTATTGGTATATTCTCTCATTGAAAATGTACCCAGAAAATACTATGTTTTGTTTTATAGTTTTTAAATATTTGGCATTATCTAATGCTAAAAGTTTAAGATGTGCATATTTATAATACAATTGAAATCCATTTCCGTTTTAAGTAATTTGATGAGAAACACACTATGATGTTACAATAGATAAATTAGAAGGTGATTTTACGTCTTACAACTGTAAAAATGCAAAAAAATATATAGGAACAGGTTTACAGAAAAAGGGTTTCAATGTATTGTTGCTGAAAAGCTGTCATAAAAAATTGTTGCTGAAAAGCTGTCAAAAGGTGACGTTGTTGTACATGTACAACAACGTCACCTTTTGACAGCTTTTCAACCCCCCTAAAAAACTAGATTTTTTACTTGTAAGGTTTTTCACTGACAAAAATCTCTTCTTTGTTTTTTATTTGGGTACAGTTACTACAAAGAAAGTATCGAAATCATTTATTGCTGTCACCTGGAGTCTCGCTTAGCCCAAAAAAGGAACTCTGTAAATGAGATAAATTTTGGCATAGACACCAAAAATCCCTATCACATGACAAAAGTATCAAAATCTTTTCACACCACTATAGTTATAAAGGTATACAAGTAGGTAGGTATATCCCAAAAAGATCTTTGTAGCTGGGATCAATTGTTTCATAGTCGGATAATAAAAATATCCTTACCTATCCCGCGCCGGGGATTAACGTGGGATAGTTTCGGGTTGGGAAAATTGCAAGCGGGGTTATAGGGCCCAGAGGGATTCAGTAAAAGGGGCGGGGGAGGGGAAGTAGGAGGCTGAAGGGGCCCTGCTAATGGTATTTATAATACTGGGGTCCAGGATTAGCCCTATACGTGCGCCGTGTCCTGTTAACCGCACATTGATATTTTTTTGCGAGCGAATTACGTAACTTTGCGTGAATTTCGTAATGGCAGTTTTATGATTTTGGAGGACCGTAAGACTCACTTTATGGGCTTTGTGGGAGCTTTTGCAGTCGTGTTGTTGCTGTTATAATGTTTTTGGAGTAATTCCGTCATTTTACGAGCGAAATTGCTTAGTCTATTCGCTTAGCCTTACTTTGTTAGGAATGTTTTTGGCAATTTGTTATAGTTACTTTACTCCACTGCATTACTTAGTGTTATTTACTCTTTCTTTTCGATTAGGAAAATTAAGCAACATGTCCCTAGGTTGAATGGTCAGGCCACAGTAGATTTTGGCCAGAGATTACAAAATAACAATTAAGCGTCTTTTCAAGTCACGAGTGAATAGGCTTCTTCTAGGTGCTTTCGTTTCATAGACGACCTTATCCTCCTATCCTATCATGAAGGGTGGGTTCAAATCAAGAGCAATCTTTAAATATTTTGTTTTAATGTTTTTGCACCAAATCAAATGATCAGGCCTCAATAGAGTTTGCGTAGACATTACAAAATAACCATCAAGCGTATTTTAAAGTCGCGAGTGTATAGGCTTCTTCTAAGTGCGCTCGTTCCATCGACGACCTTATCTCTATCCTCAGCGCTGGATTGATATCAAGAGCAATCTTGTACGATACACAGAAAGATGCTGCTGCCTATCCTCCGCGGTTCATTAACCTTCAGTCGCCTATTACGACACCTACGGGTACAGATAGATTGGTACTATTCTGTGCCAGCACCACACGGGGTGGCAATGACGCGATGACGATGACACAAGAAAATTGATAAAAACCTCCGTTTGGCGCGTTCGGCTAAAAACAGTTCTTAGTTTGGCCTAACTTTAGTTATACTACATCAACCCCTAGTGAGCCCACGTGGCCGGACGCGGACCATTCATTAAAACTTACAACAATGGGCGCAGATAAGGAGATAATTCAATAACCCTCTCGACCCCATGGTTCCGCGCTCGCAACTTACCCCGTATATCACAACTAAAGGGTCTACTACTCGTACAGCTACGTGAGACTTATGTGATGCACCTATTTTAAACTTCAAAACCTTATTTTCATCTTGGATCCAATGTTAGTTAATGTCCAACATTGCTTTACTATTGTAATACATAAAAAAACCTGTCAAGTGCGTGTCGGACTCTGCACATTTAGGGTTCTGTTGGATTGTCAGGGGCATCAAAATAGCATGACGTGATAATTTTTATATAAATATCTTTTAATTTACAGACAAAATCAATTTACAATTTTGTAATAGAAGAGAAATGTCTTTTCCGTCATTCTCCGACTCTTTCAGCGCCTTACAACTGTCGAGAGTCTGAGCTGAAACATTTGAAAGGAATAAATATTTGTTCTTCAGACTAATTGCTTCCAGTTCGCCATTGAATTCGTGTTTTGCGACAAGAAAAAGGTGGCGTGTTATAAGTTTGACTTTTTTCAATGTAGCTCCAAGCATTTAATTTAGCTCCGATCTCACCTAATTGCAAGTGACGATGGGATAGAATATGTAGCATAAGGATCTAGAGAAAATACTATTTGCCTTAAAAAAGATCCCGATTATTGTAAAAAAATATCTGTGCTGGCTTTCTGGAGCTCCTGAGTGTATGAACAATTGCGATGTTGTTTTTCAGCTGTAGTCAGATGTAAATCGTTCATCCCTTTCCTTGGAAACAATAACAAGTATCGAGTTATTAATTATATTGCGGTTAACATTTTTTAAATTTGTAGTTACGTTGTCTTTTCCTCTTTTGTCCTGTCGCATCGCTCTGTCGATTGTTTGAAAATTGGTAAAGATAGGTATACTCGTAGAGTGAATAGGAAACTGCGAAACTTGCATTGTACAAGCACCTATACCCTCACACTATACAATCCACTGGCTCAATAACTCCGGTATAAAACGTGTTTAAAAAAACCGGTCAAGTGCGAGTTGGACTCGCGCGCCACGGGTTCGGTTATACCTATAGTATTTTTAGAAGCAATAAAGTCCATTTTTAGAACCGCAAAACTAAAATTGTTTGTAAATGATTTTGCAGATTTCTAAAAAACGGTGCTACTTAGAGAGATCGTTGTATTTTTCCTACAATATGGGCTATTATTAATTCAATTTTTTTATTGAAACTTTGGAGATAAGGGAGGAAATGGTATTTTTTAGACATTTTTCATCATAACTTGAAAACAGGAATATTGAAGTGAAGCCCTTTCATGTGATACCCCACTCGACCTAGCAATGACAAAAAAAATTACTCCCCATTTGGGTCTCTTACAATAATAATCATTCAAATTTTATGATTCTTTCATTTTTAATAAAATTATGCAACCATATTCTAAAACTATTCCAAATATCAAGTAGATAGCGTAAGTGGTTGCTAAGCTAAGTATAGCTGTGACAGACAAACAGTCGAAGTCGCACCATAAGGGTTCCGTTTTTAGCATTTTGGTTCGGAACCCTAAAAAGGTAACATACATATTAGATACTTACAATAATAATACCTTCCATTCGATAAGCTGATGCTTATGTTATTTAGAGAAGCAACCGATATAGTTTCCCCAACCTTTCACTGTTTCTGTTTATTTGGTAGCTACGTTTTCGTTGGGACTAATATCAATATAGTGTTCTTAACAAATTCCCTTGGTTTGGCTGATAGCCGACTTCATAGAACTGGAGTAGCTGGGCAATTAATTCTTTGAATGCTATTCTGTCAAAATACCATAATTTATTTCAAACAGTCGAAAGATTTTTTATCACATCCATTCGAAAAGAGCTACTTCGATCATGTTCGATCTACGTAAATCTCTTCCTTAAAATAGTTCTTTGTTCCCTTGGTAAACAATCTACTATTCTAACAACAGTTTCTCCTGTCTTTTATCTTGTGTGATTGATTCGAGGGGTAGTGCTAAGAAGTTGTATATTTTGTTTACAAAAATATATGTTAAGGATTATCAAAATTTAATTTGCTCTACGAGATATTATAATGCGAAATCTCTTATAGAGCAAATTAAATCTTGATAATCCTAAACATATATTTTTGGTAAAAAATTGTAGATACAAATCTTTCGGGTTACTCGAGCCTACGGTGTATTCGCACCTTGTAAACTTTATGGTTAAGCTTTATAAATATTTCTTTTATTTATTATTAATATTTCTATTAAATATTTCTTATATTTCTTTCTTTCTTTTTTTGAATTTGATACTCGTTCACTTATCACTCATCAATATCGGTGTCTAGTCTGGTAGATCCAAACTAAGACTAAACTAAATTTTTGACAGGTCTATAAGTGTTGCTGTCTTTTTTATTCCCTATAGGTACACTAATAAAAGACAGCATGATTTTTAGTCCTGTCAAATTTAGTTTTGTTTTAGTTTGGGTCTGCCAGAATTGACACCATTGTATAACATTCATTGTAGAAAATATCTGAAGTTAAAGTGCCTTAAAGACCTTTTAAGAAATAATCCGAGTACATTTCACCATTACCTCGATCCTCGCCCCGTTCATTAAACTCCTTCGAAGGTCTTAAGATTGAACCACCCTGATTGAAACTTGAAATTGAATTTGTTAGTTGGGAGTTGTGGTTTCTTCAATTAATTAAATTGGAAAGTTTCGTTAAGCCCGCGGAGATGTTGACAAAATTCATAAGAGGCACCACTTAGAGATATTTCAGCTAATTATTCGATTGGTAATCATTGATGTCTTTAAATCTCATGTATTGTATCTCTTTTTGTACAGTTCAGCACCACACAAAGCTGTTTATACACTCAAGGTTTTGCCTGATTAGGTAACCAAGCGTGCTAAATATAAAAAAAAATATATATTATTTGACTCACACTGATCCAGTGTTTTGATCCATCGGAGTGTGCCATCGGAGGTTCCCGTGAGCCACTACTGCTCAGGGAACTAAACTTAAATGTGGTCCAGCGCCAACTTTATTGATGGTACATACTTGGGCTAGGGTTTTAAAGCAGTCGATTTCTTTCAAATACTGATGTGATATTGATAATATCAATTTTTCAATATGCTTTTTACTAACTCAGCTGTTTAAACCCTGTAGATTGTCAGATATTTACTAATTACCCAAATTATTATTCTTTTTTTCTTTTTTTCGCGTGATTGTTAAATTAGAATTTTTTACAAATTTTAAGACATTTTTCATTTAGAAACCTCAAAATGGGCGCCATCAAACTCATCTCCATCACAATGGCAGCCACGTACTACCGTTCGTTCAATCTTCATTACCCGACCACAGTGAAGCTAAAACAGTTTTTGACATATTTGAGGACAATAATAAAGAAAGAAGCATCAAGGAAATCCAGAGCCAAAATTTCATCTTTATATTGGGTGACCTTTATTTATTTACAAGAAAAAATTTTTGGCAAACGCCTAAATTTTTTTTGTTTGTTTTTCGTACCACGTTTTTTTGGGAGAGTTGTTTGTAATCGCCAGTACATGCATATTCTGCTATTAAGAAGTAATTTAAAAGCACCCTACATTGTTTTTTTTTTCAATACAACCATCGACGTCAGCTCTTTTTTTACAAAATTTTGATTCGAAGATTTTTTTAACTTCCCATTAACCTATGTACTCATGAAATTTGGTGATAGTGTTTACTATATTATTATACCAATACATTGATGAATTAGATGTTTTCTTTGAAATAGGTACCCTCATTTTTCCTAATACAACCAACTTCATTTTGCGGTTAAATGCGTAGGTAGCACAAAAGTGAAGCGAGCGGTGGCACGCCACTGGTACGGAACCCTAAATGTGGAAAGTCCAACACAAACTTGACTGGTTTACTTAATTAGTCAGTGTTTATTTTGTTTCAAAGAGGCCGGAACGGTAAAGTGAGAAAATGATTTAGAAATTTGTTACTATGAATACGAAACGATTTAATTTACTTCAACACGTAAACAACTTACTAAACATCCATACACCTACATACGTACGTCTATAAAACCTTACCAAATTGTAATGGCGTCGGTAACAATGAAATACCCAATAAATACGCACAATTTGCCAAAGAACCATTTAGGTTTTATCGTAACACTGTACAGGGTATTTTGGTTTCATCGCTAAAATTCAGCTGCATCAATCGGGTTCGACAGAGCGCTGACTGCTGGGAAGCTGAGACAAAGAATCTTCTTGTCAGATGCGACATTCTATAGAAATCATCTTTTGGGTTGAGTTTCAGGGTCAATGGCAAGTCTGATATTTTTTTCTAAAATATGTTGTAATTGTTTTCTTTGTCAGTATTTTTAATGGATTGATAAGCAACGCAGTTTTTAGTTCTTAATAAAATAAAGACTACCTTACTAGACTGGGCTTTATGTTTGCATCGCGCTTTATGAACTCTTAGGAAGAAATATCGTGAAAAAAATCGGTTTGACGGCAAGAAGCTGTATTTTCAAATAAGTAGTCTATTGTTAAAAAAATGTTTCATAGATTTCCCTGACAAAACATTCGTTTGAAGAATGCGGAAGCCAACTGAGCTCTCGGCCGTTTGTCTAGTCTGTGGCTGGTGAGGGGGAGGGGACTGGCTGGAGGGAATGAGGGGGCAGACGCGCCATACCTGCGCGGGGCGCGCCGTATTGATTATTCGGGGGGCGTTCACTTTCGCCACTGTTTTAATGTGCGCTATGAAATGTTTTTATTGGCAACTTGGCAGCCCCGCGCAAACTGAATAAACAGACGAATAAATGTACGAAAGCGTTCGTAATGCCCGATTATTCATTTTATACCGTCTCTCTTATATTTGTCGATGCGAATTTCGCTCCGTTTTTTCCCTTTCTCCGTTTCGGCTAATAGCCTTTGGCGTCTTTGTTTATACACTCGAGTTGTAGTTGGTTTGGAATGATAAATAGGATCGTGAATTTTTATGTCACTTTTCTTTGAGGTTTTGTCTTCAGATCTCTTTGTTTGTGAAAACTCCTTCATGACCAAAATTAACTATAGGTACAGTTCTGCTTTGAGGTGTTTTTCTTATTGTACCTGTTGCTATATTATTATGCAGTTATTTACTTACTGCCTTTAGAAATTCTCATAAACACAAAATAATTTAAAAAAAAAGTTGTACAAAACAACTTTTAAAATTTATTATATATATGATGCACAAAGGCGTGCAAGGGTGGACTTAATTCCTTAAAGCACTGTCTACTAGCTTAAACTTTTTTTAAATAAGATCTTTAAAATGCGTAATCCACCGTCCTCAAACGCTCGTTGATTTTAACCTTTGTAGAGCCTGTACCTGTAGTGATCCCTTAGATGGCATTTGTTTTTAATAAGAACATGAAGCCGTAAAGAAATATTAATTCTAATTTTATTTATTATGAACGGTTGAATACAATCTTCGTCTAACAGTTTTAGGAGCGCTCAAAATTTCTGTTTCTCCAATTTCAATTAAACTTTCTGTTAGGTAAGTCTAAAGAAATTTAATCTCAAGGATAAATGTAAGAGATCGAACTTCTTCTAATACAGAGATTTATAAAAACTGATGACTTAGAGGAAACAACTAATCAAACTCTCTTATTATTCTTTGTAGTTTAATTTTAATGTTTGTCTAAGATAATAATAGTACTGTAGCCCGTGGACATTTAAATTATGAAAAAGGTTACCGTTTGTCTTTGTGAAATTGTCATAGATTTCACCATTTCGTATACTAATAGCGAGGTCTTAAAGATCGTAACAAGCCGTAAAAAAAAACTTTAAAAAAATAAGTTTTCTTCCAGATATGGTTATTTTAAAGTTTCATCGTTGTTCTAGTAGATTTTTAAGCTATCATGGCGCGTTCGCCTTGCGTCCGCGCACGCCACGCCCACTCGCTCTACGCCCTTCAACGGGAAACGAAAAAAAAACACCTTGTGTATGCTATTACTGTTAAATTTGTCACATATTCAATAATATTTCACCATTTAACTGGCAGTTGACTCTAACAAAAATTTGCTCTTTCAAGCTAAATATTTCGCAAATTCGAAAAATGGTCTGTGCACACTCACATTATTTTTTAAAGATATACCTAACGATACCCCGCACTATGAGGTAAACGAGAAAAAAAAATCATCTCCACTTTACGTGTAGGGAAGGTAGAAAATTTTGTTGGCGTGACTAGTACTACCAAATTACAGCTTTCTAGTACGGTCAACCGCTTGTCGGTAGAAACTTTTTCAACTCTATTACCACGCCATAAGGTCCAAAAGTGTTTCTACTGATGTGCGGCCGTGTGTACTAAGGGTCTTTGAGCTAAGCCGGGCAGGGACAGACAGACGGACGGGTCGGAAGGATTCCTTTCTGACTACGGAACCCCAAAAAAATTCATTTTTAGGGTTCCGATACCAAAATGGTAAAAAAAAGGAACCCTTATGGTGCCGCTCTGTCTGTCTGTCTGTCCGTCTGTCTGTCACACCTCTATATCTCAGCAACCACTTATGCTATCAACCTGAAATTTGGAGTAGTTTTAGAATATAGTTGCCCAACTTAATTGCACACGAAAACATTTTGAAAAAAGTATGATTATTAATATAAAGGGGGCCAAAATAGGGGGGGCCAAATTTCAAATTGTCGCTACTAGGTCGAGTGGGGTATCATATGAAAGGGCTTTACTTGTAAATTTTAAAATATATTTTTGTATTTTTTTAAATTTCTTAGTTTTAAAGTTATGATGAAAAATGTCAAGAAAAATACCATTCCCCCCCCCTTATCTCCGAAGTTTGAGTAAGGAAAAATCTAAATTAATTACAGTTGACAGAAGTTTATATAAACTTTACAGCAAAAATAAAACGATCTTTCTAAGTTGCACAGTTTTTCAGAAATCTGCAAAAAACCTTTACAAACAAATTTAGTTTTGCGGTCCTGAAAATGGACTTTATTGCTTCCAAAAATACTATAGGTATATCGGAACCCTCGGCGCGCGAGTCCGACTCGCACTTGACCGGTTTTTTTAACCGACTTCAAAAAGGAGGAGGTTATCTATTCGGCTGTATTTTTTTAAAATAGGTATAGATCATAGTATAGATACGATGGTAAGAAAAAAAGTAAAATTTCGTGCTTCAGTTGGCCCTGTATATTCTAAAAGGTTAAAGTAATTCAGTCTTTACTTGATTGAACTACTTACTTATCTTCAAATAGGATTTTATGTTTAATCTACTTATTAATTTGTTCTTTACAATTTAGTCCAAGTACGTAAATTACTAAGTAACCTAATAAATTTATTTGAAACGGCTTAGACAGTTTATTTGTCTGTCTAACCCAATATTATCTGTTTAAACTCTTAAGTCGAACATATCAGTCAGTTTAAATCTTGGATTAACTATCCAGACACTCTAAGGGCCTGGTTACACGGTGCGAGCTGCTGGCGTGAGAATAGACAGCTACTGACAATACCCTGAGAGCCAAACTATTTCACTGTATGAAGATTCAACAAAAATTCATATCAGCATTTTTTTTTCGTCAAAAATTAGATTAGCTGGTCTATAAAATAATTCATTAGTAATCCACCCAAATTTACGACCGCAGGATTTAAAAAAATAATAATAAAGGTATTATAAATTCCACAAAAAAAGGGCAAAAATGCTATAAATATTATTTACTTTACATTTGATTACCTTTATTAATATCTTTTTTTTAAGTATATAATCCTCCTATATTTGTAAAAGAAACACAATTAAATCTAAAAAAAATGTTTACGTAAATCTTAAAGTTGCATTACACCTACGATAAAAATACTATAAGATCAGTTCTTCTATGCTTTTGTTTCATTAACGTCCCTTAACATAAAGTGTAATAAATCCACCCAAAACACTATATGGAAATTGAAAACGATTTTAGTGGTAATAAAAAACTAGTGAAAAAAATATAGCAGTTAAATTAACTAAGTAGACTTTTCTTTAAGGTCAAATAATATCATCCTAAATTAAAATCCACCTTAAAAACATAAAGTAATAATTATAATCACGAATCAAAGAAACAAAGGGTTGCGAGGGGTAAACACGGGGCGCGGCGGCGGCGGCGGCGGGAACAACGAGCGAGCGGGCGCACGAGGGCAAGCAAGGTCACGTCACAGGACGATATGTACCTAGATTTGTTTTAATTGCAGAGTCGTGAGCGCATTCAGCATTGTCACCATTATTTGCGAAAAATATTACCTTTGCCAACAAAGTGTTATAAAAACTTTAAGGTGATAAAAGAATAGAAGAAAATATAAGTTGTGAAAAATGCGGAATATGCAATTATTCATTGTGTTTTGATATTGTGCTTGTAGGCGAAAAGGGCCTGCAAAGACTAGGTAGTATACGAATCAAGTAAAATAAGACTCGAAGGATTGTTTTTGAGATCCCAAAATTTGAGCAATGTTAAGTTACATAAAGAAATCCGGAATTATACACGTATCCGAAACTGATTTTAGCTGCGACAAAACGTATTGCTGCCGGTGAGACACCAGAAAAACCCGCAAATTTTGATTATAAATCTACAGGTTTTTTCTGTTGCGGCGATGCATCTTCGCATTGCAGTTTGAGGAAGAAGAACTGACTGAACTACTGATGGACCGTCGGCCCACAATAGAGGCCTACCTTATAAAAAATCAGAACGCAGCGCACGCACTTTGCAGAGACAGAGGACATTAAGTAGATTCATAAACGACTGGTCGGCCGCGGCACAACTTGGCAAAACCGGTCAAGTGCGAGTTGGACTCGCGCGCCGAGGGTTCCGATAGTATTTACCTGTAGTATTTTCGGAAGCGAAAAAGTCCATTGTTAGGACCGCAAAACTAAATTTGTTTGTAATGGTTTTTTGCAGATTACTAAAAAACTGTGCAACTTAGAAAGATTGTTTTATTTTCGCTGTAATATTTACATAGACTTCTATCGACTGTAATTAATTCAGATTTTTCCTTTCACAAACTTCGGAGTTAAGGGGGGGGGGGGGACGAAGTATGTTTTTTACATTTTTAGGGTTCCGTACCTCAAAAGAAAAAAACGGAACCCTTATAGGATCACTTTGTTGTCCGTCTATCTGTCTGTCTGTCTGTCAAGACCCTTTATCTTACGAACGAGTAAAGGTATCAGGTTGAAATTAATACCATATATTAGGATCTATGAACCACACAAGATCTGAAAATTTAAATTTTTTACAACGACGCAATCAAAAGATATGGCATTTTATGTCCTCATCTCCATTCATTTATGCAAAAAAGCAAAACCTACAGAGTATTTCCTGTTGACCTAAAATTATGAAATTTGGCAAGAAGCTAGGTCTCACAGTACAAATAATGGTAAAAGTCTGAAATCATTAAATATTACAACTTTTTTCACAACTAATGGTAACCAATTGTGGTGAGCTCCCGTTTCAAGAACATTCAAGAGAGGGGTCAAGTTGGATGGTCGCGGAGGCGATTTTTGTATTAGTTTTATTTTAAAAACGGGAACACTTACAAACTTGAAAATTGGTATGGTTATAGTGCATAAGCTGTAAAATAACAACAAATAATAAAATTTGGTCAAGCGCGTGTCGGAATCAAAAAATCTACCACATTAACTTACTGAAATTTCAACTAATACAATTATGATTATGTGGTGGTACGGAACCCTCGGTGCGCGAGTCCGACTCGCACTTGGCCGGTTTTTCATCATAACTTCGAAACTAAGAGTCTTAAAAAAATATAAAAATATATTTTGCAATTTACAAGTAAAGCCCTAACACTAACTGCGCTAAACCTGCTAAGTTTGCTGACCAGATGTTTTTGAAGCTAATAAAGGTCATCTGTCTCTACAAAGTGTGTTTGTTTAGGTTTTTGTTTAGTTAAACATATTTTTTGACAGCCTATGGGCACAGACAAAAGAAGTTAGACAAGGAAAACTGCCAAGATGAGGTCAGGTCGACCAAGACGTATGTTAACAAATTAAATTAAGCTATAAATACGCATTGTGTCAATCCTTTTTATCAACGAGGTGAAATTTACCATTTCAGTGGTACCATAAAAGTAGTCAGACACGAGAACCTGCCAGGTTTGAAGGAGGCTGATAATGTTTTTTAAGTTTTGCTAAGTGGTTAGAAGCCCACAATTCTACTTTTCGATGAGGTATTTTAACCGGTCGGACGGGTAAGTTTGGGTGCTAACTGCGGAAATCCTGCCAAGTTGTGCCGCGGCCGACCAGATTGTTTAAAGCTGCTAAAGGTCTTCTGGCTCTACAAAGTCCGTTTGTTAATTTTTTTATGTTTACGCTATTTTGTTTTTGGTCCTGAGCACAGACAAAAGTTTTTTAGTCAGGAGGATTCAGGCGGAAGCGTGTTTTGGCGTCCGCAATATATTTTAATTCTTTTTCATGATGTTTTAACACTACTGAACAAGATTAGACAGACCCTGACATCCTTGAGGATCTTGTATAAAGTCCATGATTAGATAAAAGAAGGGGAACGAAATAAAAATTTTGACCTACCTCATCGAGTGGGGTATCGTTGTTTAGAGCTCGTTGAGAAGATAAATGCTGTATTTTTTGTTTTAAAAAATATTAAAAAGTAAAGGAATTAGATGCCACCAAATTCAGTTTTTTTACAAAATTTTGTTTGGGCTGTTATCTTATGAACAGTAATAGGTAGACTGTTGAAATATTCACAGATAATGTATGCCGCTATGACAAGAAATACTAAAAATTAAAAAAGTAGATTAGATTAGATTTATTTATTTCATACTATCAAATTCAAAATTACATAAATTGTTCAGATGTCAATGAATAATATGATCGTCAAATAATATAAAAACAAAAAATAATCAATAAAGAAATACAAACATGTCAAAAGGCGGCAAATACAAAATCATCTTATAGTCATAATAAAAATATTCAATGTCAAAACAAATATAAAATGTCAAATTAACTAATAAAATAAACGATACTGAAAAGTATTGAATAATTAAATAAAAATTAAATGTCAAGATAAAAATGTCAATTAATTATTTTGATTTTAACATTAAATATTTATTTTATTAAAGAATTTAAATATAAGTCTACGACAGTAGCTTATTCATTTATATTTTAAGATAAATTCATTTACAGTGTAAAATTCATCATCCAACAAAAGGTTTTTTAATTGCCGATAGAAGGTGTTATTGTTGGTCAAGTTCCTCAAGTCTGCTGGTAGTCGCTCGTAATAATAAGGTCCAGTAATAAATTAAAGGGGACTCCCAAACTAAAAACCTGTCTTTTTTTGGCGATTTTTTTTATATATTTTTGTTTTAGCTCTATTTTAATAACGGGGACACTTACAAACGTGAAAATATGTACGTTTATAGTGCATGAACTGTTAAACAATAAAAAGTTTCAAAAACTGGTCAAATGCGAGTCAGACTCAAAAAATCTTGCACAGTAAGTTACTGAAATTTCAACAAATACCTACAATCAATATTGTAAGTAGTAACTTACTGTGCTAGATTTTCTGAGTCCGACTCGCACTTGACCAGTTTTTATTATTTTTTGTTATTTTATTGATCATGCACTATAAACATACATTATTTTGACGTTTGTTCGTGTTCCCGTTTTTAAGATAGAGCTAAAACAAAAATCGAGCAGAAATCGCCTAAAAAGACAGGTTTTTAGTATGGGAGCCCCCCTCAATTTATTACTTTTTTAGTTTTTAGTATTTCTTGTGAAAGCGGCAACAGAAATACATTATCTGTAAATATTTCAACTGTCTACCTATTACTGTTCATAAGATACAGCCCAAACAAAATTTTGTAAAAAAAACTGACTTTGGTGGCATCTAATTCCTTTACTTTTTAATATTTTTTAAAACAAAAAATACAGCATTTATCTTCTTATCGAGCTCTAAACAACGATTTTTATTTTGTTGCCCTCCTTTTATCTAATCATGGACTTTATACAAAATCCTCAAGGATGTCAGGGCGACACCCTCCCTGATCTTGTTCAGGAGTCCTTAAATATCAAGAAAATGCAAAAAAAAGTATTGCGGACGCTAAAACACGCTTCCGACAAAATGTAGGAGACCGTCTGCAAGACTATTTTAGCTCTAGCTTTTATTTAGCTCTAATTTGGCGCTTTTGCCAATCTGATTTTTGATGAGAGAATCATTAAGAGATTTTAATATCCAACAATTAATAAACGATTTTGACTTTGACGAGGTAAAATGTAGAATTTTTTATGGCACCATAAAAGTGGTCAGATACGACCACCTGCCAGGTATTAAGTAGGCCTACAAAGTTTTTTAAGCTTTGCTAAGTGATTAGGAGCACAGACTAGTTTTATTTTGCTTTTCCATGAGGTATTTTAACCGGTCCTCTGTTTCTACAAAGTGCGTTTGTTCTGCTTTTTTGTAAGGTAGGCCTCGCTACTGTGGGCCGACAGTCTATGATTGTAGATACTTAAGAAAAACAAAAATTAAATGTTAAACCTAGGGTTTGGTATATTGAATGTAAGGGCTTTGAAAAAGTACTCATTCTAAGAATACGCTAATCATCATTTATTTTGAACTTCTTGTTATCTTTAAATAAAAAAAAACCGGTCAAGTGCGAGTCAGACTCGCGCGCCGAGGGTTTCGATATACCTTTAGTATTTTTGGAAGCAATAAAGTCCATTTTCAGAACCGCAAAACTGAATTTGTTTGTAAAGGTTTTTTGCAGATTTCTGAAAAAACTGTGCAACTTAGAAAGATCGTTTTATTTTTGCTGTAAAGTTTACATAAACCTCTGTCAACTGTAATTAATTCAGATTTTTCCCTACTCAAACTTCGGAGATAAGGGGGGGGAAATGGTATTTTTTTTGACATTTTTCATCATAACTTGAAAACTAAGAAACTTAAAAAAATACAAAAATATATTTTGAAATGTACAAGTAAAGTTCTTTCATATGATACCCTACTCGACCTAGTAGCGACAATTTGAAGTTTGGCCCCCCATATTTTGGCCCCCTTTACATTAATAATTATACTTTTTTCAAAACTTATTTCATGTGCAATTAAGTTGGGCAACTATATTCTAAAACTATTCCAAATTTCAGGTCGATAGCATAAGTGGTTGCTGAGATATACAGACAGAGCGGCACCATAAGGGTTCCTTTTTACCATTTTGGTATCGGTACCCTAAAAAAGATTTTTTAAACATACTAAGTTTAGGCTCGTTCAGATAAGAAATAGTTGATTTTTTTTGCAAAACATGCGGCTAAAGACTCCTTATATCATCATACAGGGTGTCCCATAATTAGGCCGTCACGCTGACACCGGAGGTAGATGGACTTAAGGCGCATCAAATAAGCTTAACATGCCCATAGAAAAGTGTAATGAGTATTGAGTATGACCACTTTCATTGATTTTTAAAAATTACAAATATTATTATTATTTTTAGGGTTCCGTACCTCAAAAGAAAAAAACGGAACCCTTATAGGATCACTTTGTTGTCCGTCTGTCTGTCTGTCTGTCTGTCTGTCTGTCAAGACCCTTTATCTCACGAACGGGTAAAGGTATCAGGTTGAAATTAATACCATATATTAGGATCCATGAACCACACAAGATCTGAAAATTTAAATTTTTTACAACGACGCAATCAAAAGATATGGCATTTTATGTCCTCATCTCCATACATTTATTCAAAAATGAAAAACCTACAGGGTACTTCCCGTTGACCTAAAATTATGAAAATTGGCAAGAAGCTAGGTCTCACAGTACAAATAATGGGAAAAGTCTGAAATCATTAAATATTACAACTTTTCTCAAAACTAATGGTAACCAATTGTGGTGAGCTCCCGTTTCAAGAACATTCATATAAGAGAGGGGTCAAGTTGGATGGTTGCTGAGGCGATTTTTGTTTTAGTTCTATTTAAAAACGGGAACACTTACAAACTTGAAAATTGGTATTTATAGGGCATAGGCTATAAAATAACAACAAATAATAAAATTTGGTCAAGCGCGTGTCGGACTCAAAAAATCTAGCACATTAACTTACTGAAATTTCAACTAATACAATTATGTTTATGTGGTGGTACGGAACCCTCAGTGCGCGAGTCCGACTCGCACTTGGCCGGTTTTTTTTATTTGATGCGCCTTAAGTCCATCTACGTCCGGTGTCAGCGTGACGGCCTAATTATGGGACACCCTGTATAAAACAACATGAAAACTATTTAAAAAATATTGATTAATTTGATTGCGTGCCATAGTTCAGGGGCAGGATCAGTATCAGTAACTGAACAACTTTTCCCAAGGAACATACATAGGTCGAAATATGATAAAGCAAATTTGACCTGCAATACAAAATGCGCTATCAGCTGACGCAGTTTCTATGGGTGGTCAAAGATTGATTTTCATATTTCAACCTATGTTCCTTGGGAAAAGTTGTTCAGTTGCTGATACTGATCCGATCAGCTATGACACGCAATCAAATTAACACCCCGTATTTTTAGGTGTGGACGTTTGAGCGGGCTTTTTTTGGCGCGCTCCGAGTCGAATACCCGCGGTTGCATTAGTAAGAATAGTAAGCGTTCGAAAATGATACTTATTACGGAGAACTTAAGTCCTTATTAGTTTATGTACTTTTAAAAATTTATTAAGATCGTAATTTTTTTGGTGGATTTCATGTTTCGTTATGCTATCTAGGCTTAATATTAAAAGTCTACCAAAATTTATAACTGCTACTTTTTTGCTGCCTATGTAAAAAGCTGATAAAGAATTACCTACTACCCAAATAAAAACAATGTTGGATTTTGAAAGAAAGTATATTAAAACGTTATTTGATGTTGATAATTACCAAAACAAATCTGCTATTATTTTTTTCCTAGAGTTTAAGGCACAGTTAGTGAAACAAACAACTTCTTCTCATATAATTAGTTTCCCGTTTATATCTTTGGTGGATCTCGATTTTGGTGCTTGAATATAGTGAACATAGACACATTTTCACGATAATATAGGTGCTACCTTTTTTGCTGTAAAATTGCGCCATCTTCGTGGTATAACTTTTTTTTGGTACATTCCAGTTTGAAATTTTGGAGGATTCAAAAATATAGTCTCTTAAAATTACATTTAAAGGCCATTTACAAAAATTTGGCCTGATATGAATTTTTTCCCCAAAATATAGGATAGCTCTTAGGGTACAATGTGTACTCGCATGATAGTAGCTTGACTCGCCCTGACAGGACACAATCATATTAGTTGATGTCCGAGTCGTAAAAATGTAGTAATAACTCGAACGCGCGCTGCTGACTGACTCGCACGTCATGTGATTCTATCATAGGTTGCAAGTAGCAGCACTGTAGTAATTGACCAGGCTTACTTGAACCGTGTAGCCTAGCCTTAACTACTAACACTACTACTACAGTTTTAGTTTTAGAAGACTCTTTCGTTAGTCTTTCAGAATGCATTCCAATTAAGAAGGTTCTCTTACATTACATTTCGATAAGCAATAATGATATAATCTCTTGCATGTTGGTTAACAGACAGTATAACAGTATTTTGTCCGAATGTTTTCTGATATTTTTGTTACGTTAATGGCTTTAAGCTCATCTGATCATGGGGAAAAGCAAATAAAGTGATTAAGAGAAACTACTTCTTCTGTCGTTATAAATAATTCTGGTTCACTATTCCTAATAGGGAGTAGTCTTCACAGTTCATTCCCAACAGTTGAAAGTCACGCTAGCTTGAAAAAAAAAATCTTACAAGATTTGAGTTTGTGCGGCATAACTCATATCAGAAAACAAATCAGATTTTTGGAAGAAGGTAATAAGAGTGGAAAAACGAGGCTTTTAACTTTTTTTGTCTGTTATTTGTGTCAACAACAGTGACACAAATAACAGACAAAAAGTAGTAGGTAGTAGTTTTATAGGATGAAAATATTTTTTTTTGTTACTTAGGGTCTTTAGCGTTACGTACAATTTGGCCTGGGGTCCAAAAATAACTGTGTGTATAACTAGGTCGAGACTAAGAGCCCTTTGGCGGCTTAGCAGCGCGGCAGCAGCGCTGCAACCGCTCCTCCTTCTTCTCCTCCTCCTTTTGTCGCTGCTAAGCAATAAAACCAGTTGGCAGCGCCTATACTACACGTCAGGTGCTCGTAATAACGAAATGCCGCGCTGTTCGAAAACAGAGCATTTTTTTAACACTCAGTTTTTCGACCAAAATGATATCAAACCAAAGTAAGAAACATCTATTGTTTACCTACAACTAAGGAATTCGTGATCAGATGGCACTTTTTGATAGGTATTTTTAAAACGTGACTAGGCGGGACTGTGACTAAATGGAACTAACTCGCTGACGCGTATCGTAGCGCGGTAGCCGCGCGGCTAATACTTGTAAAGTCACGCTATTAAGCAGCCCGACTGACGCGCTGCTTAGCCGCGCGGCTAAATCGGCCAATGTAAAAGGGCTCTTAGACCTCATTATAACCTTTTCAAAATTCTGTTTTCGCACAAACGTTGGTGAAAATACAAAGTTCACATAATAAGAGGGCGTATTAAGTAGCTTTTAAAATACAAACACTCGGGATACGAGCTTTATAAGTAGGTTTATATCTATATTGGGCAATTGTTTTCGTAATGAGTTGAGAGTTTAATTTCTAAGTCCTTCGATGAAAATATTCCAGTTAAAGCTTGGTATTTCATTAATTAGCCCGGGTTATGTAATATTTACACAATAATTATTTTCGTAGCACCTCCGAGGAATCAAAGTCAAGATCTTCAGATCGATAACACCGAAATTTACCTTTAGACCAGTCAGTCTTGAATTTCACAATACAATGGTAACAGTTGAATGTTTTTTTTTTACATGTTCAGTACATTTCTGCGCTGAAATTACATACATTCTCATACTTGGCTTGGTAACGTGCTCGGAAGGTATCTGAGGGGAAATGTTAATTTCCGGTGACGTAATAACATTGTCGCACCTCCGCTTCGCTTCCCGAAACGAGATTGCTTTCTGATAACGGTTCATTTCATACTTACATTGTTAGAATCGTACTTCTATTTTTGTTCTGACATTATTTAGAAGATGATTACGTTGGTTTGACTAAGTTTGAAAATGGTATATCTCCATCTGGGGAGACACTAAGCCCATGCCTATTTGAGCACACGCGCTTTGCTGTCTTATAAGTATCGAATTATACCACTAATGCGACCGTAGGTGCTATATTGCACTTGTTACATAAAAACATAACCCGCCTGTTTTTGGGGCAGTCGGGTAAGAAAAAAACTGGAGTTGCCATGTCCAGGCATCTCCAATTGGACCAGGTTTCAGATCGAAGCCGGTTGAAGTAGGTAATTGACAAGTCAACGCGGAAGTCGGGTTCACGAGCCTCTGCAGTGAGAGACCAGACTGCCCTATTGACACGGTTGAGTGAACTGTGGTAGTGACCCTGCCTCTTGCACTGTAGAACGTTGTTTCAGTCCCTAGCCAGGCAGGACGTGGACCAGGCAGAAGATAGAAGCCGGCCGATGTATGCAATTGACAAGTCAAGCGCAAGTCTGAGCTACGAGCCTCTGCAGTGAGAGACCGGACTGCCCTATTGACACGGTTGAGTGAACTGTGGTAGTGACCCTGCCCCTTGCATTGTAGAACGCGATTTCAGTCCCTGGCCAGGCAGGACGTGGACGAGGCAGAAGATAGAAACCGGCCGATGGATGCAATCGACAAGTCAACGCGCAAGTCCGGACTGCCCTATTGACACGGTTGAGTGAACTGTGGTAGTGACCCTGACTCCTGCACTGCAAGACACGGGTTCAGTCCCTGGCCAGGCAGGACGTGGACCAGGCAAAAGATAGAAGCCAGTGGATATCGTTGACAACTTTCCCAAAAAAAAAACTTTTACTCTCCCTACTAAAATAGCCTTGCCTTTGTTGATCGACTCATTTTGTATGAGAAGGCGAAAAATTTTAATTGAGTAAAAAAATTTTGGCTTTGGGAAAGTTGCGCGTTTTCATTAGTAGAATCACTGGGCAAAATTCACGCTTGTGAAGTGGTCAATGACATGATATAAACCGTTGTTCCCCGTTGATAACTTTAAGTTTTGTTTCTCAAAGCTTTTCAGCGGTCTGTCATTAAAAGGCAGGCTGCTTAATAGTTATTTATGCAACTGTTGCGTAATGAGAGTAATTTTAACACGAGATCTGGTTTTTGATACGAGGCGCAGCCGAGTATTTATTTGAATATTAAAATATTAAAATGACTAATTACGTATAGTTGCATACAAAACTTTATCTACGACCGACAAAATAAAATAAAATTTTAAAGAGTAGTGATCAATTTATTGAACTAAGAGGACAGTTAGTTAGTACAGTTATTAAAAGTTATTCCCGAAGTTATTCCAGATCCAGAGCTTGTGGATGGAGTTGCTTTAACATTAATTTCATGTATATGGTTACTGACAGCCTCTTGTAGACTCATGTTCTCCTGGTACATACTTTCCATTTTGTTCAAATCACTTCTTTTGTTGCTACGGTCACTTTATATAGAAGCGAGCCAACTGTTAGCCTCTTGTCGATTTATGTACTCCTGGTACTCTCCGTTTTCTTTTAAATATAGGTAGGCAGTCGTCACCCCAGTAAAAAGTATTTTTACAAAATTACTTTAAAAGTAGGCTGTATGTAGTACTGTGGTAGTATTGCCTTAGCCTATGCAGATTGAAAATTATGTATTATAACAGTTGCGGAATGAAAATCCATACTCCATTTCCGTACTGCTCGTAGTATGGAACAGTGTGGAAATGAAAATGATAGCGGAAAATGACCTCAATTTCGAATCTGTCATTGGTTTCAAATTTGGAATATTCCGGTACGGGAGTAGATAAAATTCATTTTAAACTCTAAGCCCTAGCTTCACCCATGTGCCTTTCATTAAGTCTTAAAATTTTTCATTTCAAATCAGTTTTTAATAAAAACGAGCTCGTTTTAGCATACAAAAGCGTTCCACGTGCAATATACCCTGACAAAGCCAGCTTTATTGCTTTAAAAGACAAAATGCGCAGTAATAAGTTGAAAAAAGCGCCCTCTTTACGTCCTAATATCGAGCGTTGGTCGCAGTCAAAACGCGCGGCACGTGACTCAACTCCTAAAACACCTATATTTCCCTCTGGCTCTTTCCCTTTACAAACTTTCACCATACATTACGTACTTCCGTTCTAAGTCGACCTTAAATTTATTCTTTTAAAACAGCAATGGATCTGTATAGTGTTATAAATACTCGCAATGTTAGAAGGTGTGCTTTTATGGACTGGCGTTGCTGATGTTAAGGTGATGTGATGGCAATATAAGTGAGAAGGGCAGTCTTTTACTTTTAAAGCAGATTTTGAGACAACCTAAAAATAATTGTCTTAAATTAGAATTTGTTGATAGCTGATAAAATTAATGGGAATTGTACTATACATGACGTTTTCAAAACACCGTTTCGTCGATAAAGAGTACTTCACCTACTACGAGTACTTTGCCCTTTCAGGACACATAATACAACGTAAGTTTTTTAAAAAAACGTGCAAAGGCTATACTGTGACTGGATTGCTTGTAAACTTGAAGCTTGCGTGTAATGCAGGGACTAAGGGACTAGTAGGTTTCCGAAACTGAAAGAGCATGATCAGTCAACGTAACTGAACAACTTTCAATGAATAAGACTTTCAGGAAATTAAAGGAAAAATCGGCCTCTCTTTACGAACTGTCCAGTCAAAATTGCAATTTTGTATGGAGAGCCGATTTTTTTTTTATTTTCTTAAAAGTTCAGTTACCTTAACTGATCATGCCCTTTTCATCAGTTTCTCTTCAGTTTTCGGAAACCTGCATCTTACACTATTTATGGTAATAATTATGATTTAGTAATACTCGTAATAATGATACAGTCTAAAGAAATGTAGAAAAATGTCGTTGCTCGTATCTAACTGGCTAATTTAAAGAAAAGTAGTGTGTCCTATAGATAGTCCATAAAGGAAAAACCAGCCAAGTTTTATTTTACCACTTTGTTGGCGGGACTAACATGTATATTCATACCAAATTACAGCTTTCTTTTTCACATTTCCCATAATAACCGTTTAGCCGGCAGGAGGGGGGACACTCGACTCCAACAAAAAATTGCGCTTTCAAGCTTAACATTTTGCAAACGTATCCCTAAATCGAAACTTATATTATTTTTAAAAGACCTATCCAACGATATCCCACACTATAAGGTAGACGAGAAAAAAAAATCATCCCCACTTTAGCTGTACTCCAAAAAAAAATTATTTTCAAAATTTTATTCTACCACTTTGTCGGCGTAGATAAAATGTTTATTCGAACAAAATTTCAGCTTTCTAGTACTAAGGGTCTCTGAGCTAAACCGCGGAAAGACAGACAGACAGACGGACATGACGAAACTATAAGGGCTCCAAATGACAGTCACTCAAAACTTCTTTTTTTTGCCTTCAGGCCAAAGCCGTACAGTAATACTAATTCACCTGTGTCCATTCAGCTGTAAGAAGGTACTGTACAGATCTGAAGTCCCTTCCAATAGGATCCTCAAATCAGATACGTGAAAGTTTTGGCCAAGGTTGATCGTCTAGAAAAATATCCTTTAAGAATATTATATTTTTCCTGAATCCTACGTCATTCCGTTTTATATATTTATAATATCTTGTAATTTACAGATTCTGCTCGGTGGAGAGTGGCAATAGAAGAATGAAAAAGAAACACACTTGTTATTTTAATACTTATATTAGAATATAAACCTAATCTTTACATGTCTAATTTGTGTTATTTATTTTATATTGGTTCACTATTTATTTATATTTAGTTTCATATTGACGGGAGTAGTTCATCTGAATTCATGTAGTTTCATCAATTTAGGAAAGGTTTCATCTCATTTACAATGCAATATTAGAGCCGATAAGTTTCTGAAAAGAAACCTATGTTAATATAAACGAAGTAATAAAAATAATGTGGGGACAATCCCCAGGTTTGGGGCACCGCCATCGCCCCAAGCAGCTCGTCCTAGGCCTCCTCTACCCTAAGTCCTAGGTCCGAGGCATATCATCACCCAGCTCACGATGACATGACGCTAAACTACCCTAACAATCCAACTGGATCGTCAGGATTCTGATCATCCTCGCGGAGCTGGAAATCCCACCGAAAACTTAAACTACAGTAAAGACTAGGGTTAATGTATGTGGAGAGCGGAACTGACTAACCACAGTACAACCCAGACGGTGATGATGTCTCCCCCCGGTATGTTCATGCCCCGCGTCAAACCCGACTTCCACGTGGCCCACCTTTAAGGGACGATCACTGACTCATCCAGGGTTCACAGGGTATTGACTATTTCTTTTAGTCACCCATACCAGAGCTGGTCACCGAGCCCGCCAGGCACACGAAGCATACGGTCTTCCTTTAGGAAAACAGGGCACTCTCCATCATGAGCTATAAGAGCTCTTCCTGTAATCCCTCCGGGCAGACAATGACCGACATCATCGAATCCCTTAGTTTGTTTTGAAATAAGTTAAACTGAAAATAATTAGCCAGCTCCACACGTCCAAGTGTGAATTCTGTACTAGATACGGGTATAGTATTATTGCTTGCATGGCCAGCCTAGATCAATAACGGTTTTATAACGAGAGACATAAAGAGTTTGAAGGGCAACTTCCCTCCCCCCAGTCACTAAATGACTTTATTGCACCAACAAGGTCTCCGTATATCCTTCATAGCTCTCACTTGTGATGCGTAGCTAAATCTCTTTTCCGTTACCAACCCACGCAGGACAAGAATTATGTAGAGTAACCCCAGTCTAAACACTCATTTAAATAAAATGAATTGCATCTAAACTATAATGGGATTACCCAGCATATTTCGAAGTAGAACATATAAGAAGTAAGTATGACAAAAGATTACTGAAGGTAATCCTTAAGTAAAAGTGAAGTATGATGACCAGAACCGAGAAGATTCGGGATAGTAGTATCTAAGCTAGGTTGGGCCAAACATTTATGATTTAAGATCTTAAGGGAAAATCAAAAGCATCGAGTATTCAAAACCAAGAACACTGGGAGAATTTAGCGTAAACAACACTAGCTAAAACTCGATGTTCTTTTAAAGAGGACTCAAAAGAAGTATAAAAATGGGGTTATTGTATATACTTAAATATTCGGAACTTATTTACAATGAAAAGAAACTAAACATTATAACTTCTGTTCCATTATTGTTTTCAAGAATCTATTTAGTAAAGTTAAGGTGGTTTCACACTGAGTCAAAGTATAATTTTAAGTATGATAATTTATGACAAGTTTTATTAAGGGAAAATTAAAACTTAGAATCTTATAAAGTTTAGATTCCTGTATGATTCAATGAAGATTAAATAAATTATTTAACTACTTTAGGATGACACACATAAAGTTCAGAGGTCCCCCAAGGTCAGAGTGTCGTACAGCCGTCGCAGCCTTATGGGCGAACGTCGTCAACACACTTTACAAGAAGCAACCCACGAACGAACGTAATGTCTCCATCAAGAATATTCTTCCTATTGATTCAGGACAATTCTAATTTATTCCTTGTAAACAATTTAATGTCATTTGACTAAACTAGAATGTCCCTTCACATAAGAAGAAAGTTTTATGTTGTCTAACTACTCTACATTTGGTAATCTAACGCTAAGATCAGGAGGTCCTCCCGCGGTATATGCCACTCAAACGACGCATCCAATAATGGGCGAGCGTTGTCAGCACATAACACAAGAAACACTATTTCCAAAATCCAACGTTAAAACACCTTGCTAATATCCTTCCATTTGTATTGGAGTAACTCCAATTCATCCCACACATACAGAAGAGGGAATTCAGGATGAATCAGCGAAACCTCACACAAATAGAAAGAGAAGATCTTTAGTATCAGACCCTTTTAGGCTTGAGGGCTCCGGCCCAAGAATGATTAAAATAAATAAATCCGAAGGTTGATATTATCAGATAGACTTAGACAGATACTCCAGTGACACGCGACATACATTAGCCACAACCAATATAGTGGACATCGGGGACACATGTCACGAGGGCATCCATCCATGCTTGGTTGAACTAAATAAACCTGAGAGCAGGCATTTCTTAATCTCAAAATCTGGGACTCCTATAGTATGAAAGTAAAAGGAAAGATAAGCACCTCCTATGAGCTTGAGTACAGAGATGTAGCAATGCTCTCTGCATGTTCCAATTTTGGGAAATTGAGGCAAAAGATTTAAAATCACTATCAAAGCAATTTATTATTACTTGAAATATTATTATTTATAATATTCACTCTACTTAAACTTACCCTTTATTTCACAATAAAATATCACAATCTATATCCAAGTTTTAGTTTTCATATATATTATTTTAAGATTTTGAATTGACGTTCTAATTCTTTTGATCTGACGGAATATTTTTCTTAAATTTTATCATATGAAGACATTAGTATATTAAAAACTGGAATTTTGATTTAGGGCCAAAGATTTTATATTATTTTCTAAAAAAAGTAATTATTTAATGTATTAATATTTTCTTCCATTTTGATTTTGGGTTTTGATTTATTTTTTGTTAAAGGGTTAAAAAATTTATAAAGATTTCAAAATAGCGTCTAGCTTTGAGTAAAACTAAATCAAAAATGATTTATTTGTTGACTATTTGACAATAATGTCAAATAGACAATTCTACCTAAAAAAGTATAAAAATATACATCGTTTAAAGTCTCCTTGAATTGATGATAATAATATACATCGTCCAAAGTCACTTTGAAATGTTGACAAAATATACAACATCTAAAGCCACCCCTAATCGATGACAATATATATACATCAGAGTCCAGTTTCCATGATTTCACCAAGGACTATTTTAATCAATTTCTCTATAAAGGAAAGAATTAAACACAATGAAATTTACATTACCTTTACAATCCAAGCAATACCTTTTTTTAGCCTTCACGTTTTATCATTTGTGGTTTGCTTTTCCATGTCTATAATGTTCCTTGTAATTCCTGTACCTGTTTAGAAATAGAACATTATCCTGCCTAGCTATACGCGAACAAAGACACTTGTAGAACTAGTTTATACTTAATTATGGGAAAAGAAAATCTTTATTACTATCTACAAATAACGACTCAGATTAGAAACACAGTATGTTATAATTTCCGCAGAGTTATTAATGTTTACAAAAGAAAATCATTAAAAGGGAATAACAATTTACTTAAAGTATCACTCAGTACAAGCCTCTTATGACCTCGCAGGTGGATCTGTAAAGCTGCAAATATTCTCCAATCAACTCTTCCTCTTTTGACATTGAAATTTGATTTTCTCAACGATATTTAGCTCACATAACCTGGAAGAAACTATAAATTTCATTAAGTCACATTTCACCTTAACTCAAATACACACAACAACTTTGAACCGAAAATAAATAAAAGATGGAAAACCACAAAATTGAATACTTACATAACATTAGTTTCACTCCACTTATTCTTTACACTTTGGAATCAAACCCTGAATGTTAGCATCTTGAAATTATGCGCAAATAAACCTTCCTATACTATATCCTACACGAAGCAATCCCTATCTTTATCTCAATTGAAGGAATCCACAATCCAGGATCATAGCCTCCTTCAAAAGATTCGTCTCATCAGCTGTATGAATTCTATTTTTTTTCGCGAGCTACAAAACAAAAAAAATTATAACTCACAGAAAACCAGCATACTATCGACTTTTCTTTCACAGACGTCTCAAAGTAACATCAAGAATATTTGGAACGTTTACCGATTCCATTCTTCCATTTTTCTCCGTTTTTCCCAAATTTTCCTTGCTTGACGGTCCAAAATCTCTCTCACCTGAAACTTTAAAACATGTTAAAATTCTATTTGAGCTCCATTGCCCTCACTATTCAACAAATCCTGATTCTTAGTTTTCTTCTGTTGCTTTCGTTTATCAAAATTTTAGCAACTATTCCCTTTTATCAGCAAAAATAGCTTTTTTCCTTCATTTTTCTTTTTCGACCCTTTCCCGACCCTGTCTCGACTTGTCACTCCTTGTCATATTTTTCTACTCCCCGTTTATCGTTACACTTCTTGACACTTCCTCTAAATAGTATTTTATGCATTTAAAAATTTTTTAGGGTTCCGCAAGTGCACAGCCTCCCCCAAAATTTTATTATTTCGAAAAATCTAAGAAAACATTTTTTTTTTTTTTCGAGAATTCTAAAATTTTCAATTTTAAATTAATTTTTTTTTTATATTATTATTATTATTTTATTAAAATAAAACCTCCTATATTGGCCCTTAAATTTTTTTTTATTCACAAATACAATAAACAAAACAAATAACTAAACTACTAATATTATAAATCATTAAACTAAATTAATTTTTTATTCAAAATTATTAAAATTATTTAACATGTTTATCTAAATTTAGATTTATTTCAGTTCAACCCTGATTATATAACCAAATTAAATTTGTATTAAATTATAAATTATTATAGTTCATTATATTTTTTAAAACGAAGTCGATCTAATAATGCCAGTCAATTCACTAACAAATTGACTCACTATATACTATAATCAAAATAGTCTTCTAATATTAATTATTAAATTAAAACTAATAAAATTATATTAATTAGGTTGTGACCAGGAATATCTCAATTCCTCTAAAGTTAAAATTTATGATATAATCCCGTGAAAATCTCAATAGCTAACATCCTAAGTATAATATTTAGCCAAATGGACTGCATTATAAACTCCTTTGACACTTTGAGTTTCAGGATCAACGAGAATATACACATTAGCATATTTTATTCCTCCAATTCGATATGGTCCATCATATAATAAATCAAATTTCTTAGTTTTATTTCGACTAGAATCCGATTTATTAAGCCTCCTTAATTTTACCAAATCACCAACTTGAAAATCTATCAACTTATGAGTTCTATTGAATCTATCCTGCCGCTTCTGACTCGAAAGTCTAAGGTTTTCTCTAACTTCCTCTCTAATCTGGTCTAACGTTTTATTCGTGAGTGCCCGTGGTAGAAAACAGTCTACTTTAAGTTTCTCTGAATTTCCAAATAATATTTCATTAGGAGAAAATTTCGTACTCTCGTGGAACGTATTATTATACAATTCCTCAATCTCCAACAAGTAATGATCCCATCTAGTATGGTCATCATGACAATAAATTCTAAAGAATTTGTTTAATTCTTTATTCACTCGTTCTGTAGTGTTAGGTCGAGGATTACGAATAGTAGTATACAAAGTCTTAATTCTCAAGGCTCTGAGTCCATTTTTCCACTTGTGACTAATAAATTGTTTTCCGTTATCTGTCATAACAGCCTTAGGTTGTATTATTTCAGTGAACACTCTCATACAATAAAGCACTGAGTCTGCTGAAGCTCCACGAAGTCCGAAAAGTTTAATAAATTTACTAAAAGAATCCTGTATTACAAAAATGTAAATATAACCAGCCTCAGTTTTAGGTAGTGGTCCGAAGATATCAGCCATTACTAATTCACCCGGGTTTTCAGTTAAAATCGATTTACATTTCCCTACCCCTTTTATATAGTCAGGTCTAGAAAGCTGACAAACATGACACTTCTGAATACAAGACTTCACTGTCTTACCCATATTTATCCAATAACACCTTAATTGTAAATATTTCAAAGTTTTATATGCGCCAAGATGACCCATCTCTATATGTACCTGTTTACAAATCTCTTCTTGTAGTACCTTGGGCATAAACAAAACGTAATCTCCACGTACAGTTTTAAAATAAAGTAGATCATTATTGACAATACAGCGCAAAGTTATACGTGTAAATCTATCTGTTCTTTCGGGTACTCTAGAACCATTTATTCTCTCCTTAATCCCACATATGACGTTATCAAGCCGTTGATATTCCATCATACGTTGTAATTTATTTTTCAAGTCACGGTCAGTAGAAACACCTACATACATAACAGTTGGATACCACACCTTCTCTTCTTGCAAAACTCCCCCTGGCGGATATCTAGATAAAATATCTACCCCAATATTTTCTACACCTTTTACATGTTCGACTTCGAAGTCAAATTGTTCAAGAAATAAAATCCAACGTGTGACTCTACTATTGTATAATTTCATTTGTTTCATGAAAGTTAATGCCTTATGATCTGTACGAACAACAAATTTCGCTCCTCTTAAATAAGTCTCAAACTTTTTCACAGAAT
The DNA here is from genome assembly GCA_947532105.1 of Athrips mouffetella. NCBI lineage: Eukaryota > Metazoa > Arthropoda > Insecta > Lepidoptera > Gelechiidae > Athrips > Athrips mouffetella. Next base: position 18,616,679 of record OX383965.1, on the reverse strand, counting down.
AAATAATAGCCCACATCTCTTGTTCAGTTACAGTCCATCGTAATTCAGAACCCCGTAGTGCACGACTACAGAATCCCAAAATTTTAACCTCACCATTATTTCCAATCTGAAACAATGATCCGGCTATTCCGATCCCTGAACTGTCGGTCTGTAAATAATATAATTTATCCTGATCTGGATGGCTCAATAGAATCGTTGTAATAAATTCTTCCTTTATATTATTGAAAGCTCGATCTAATTCTTCATCCCAAAACCATGTTTGGTTTTTCTTTAATAACCTAGTTAACGGAGCAGTCAAAATACTATAGTTCTTAATGAAACGTCTATAATAATTACAAAGTCCCAAAAATCCTCTTAACTGTTTTTGTTTCTTTGGAATAGGGAATTCCTTTATAGCTTTTATTTTATCCGGGTTAGGTTTAATTCCCGAAGTTGTAACTATATGCCCTAACATTTTTACTTCACTGCAGAAAAAGTTGCACTTTGCAAAATTACAAGTCATTCCAGCTGATTCTAAACGATCCAAAACTATATCAATATGATCCAAATGGTCTTGCCAAGTCCCACTCGTTAGGATTGCAAGATCATCCAAATAATTGACACAAAACTCTCTAACACCAGGACCCAATATAATGTCCATTGCGCGACAAAAGGACCCTACTGACGTTTTAAGTCCTTGCGGAAGCACGTTGTATACGTAAGATTTTCCATTAACTGTAAATCCAGTATATTTTTTACTGTCCTCAGTCAACGGTATTTGAAAATAAGCGTTATTTAAATCAATCAATGTTATAAATTTTACACCAAGAAAAGCATTAAGTATGTCAATCTGTAAAGGCGGTGCTTCTACTTCTGGAACCATATATTTATTGATTTCCCTAGCATCAAGTAATATTCTAACAGATCCATCGGGTTTTCCAGTGAAAGTTAGAGGACTACAAAAATTTGTAGTTTTCCTCGATATAATCCCTAATTCTTCCATCTCCCTCAACTTTTCTTCTACTTTTGCCCTATGTGCATATGGTATAGGATAAGTTCGTTGTATCCTTGGAGTACCCTCAATCATTTTAATGTCATGAGTATAACAATTTGCCCTTCCAAGTTTCTTTGTAAAAACTTGCATATGGGATCTCAAAACATTAAAAATTTGTTCCTTCTCTACATCAGACAAATCCATTCCCAACCGAATACTTTTAAACAAATCTAATAATTGCTTTTCTTCACCGCCTTCTTTTTCGTTTTGTTCCTCTATTCCAGATATTAGATTTATTCGATTCTCTTCTAAAAACCCACTAGAAAGATTTCGAAACGGAATAGTAATTTCTCCTTGTCCAACGACACCCAATTCTAATGTTTGTGGTTCTTTTAAATGCAAAACAGCGTTGTGCGCAACTAACCAATCTACCCCAAGGATAGCAGAACAAGTTAATTTAGCAATCACTAAAAATCCCGTATCAATATCAAATGAACCACACGTCAAAGGTATAGAGACTAGTTTTTTTATTTGGAGACTCTTTTGTCCAACGGCTCCCCTCACACATATTGGTCTAACTGGTAACGCAGGGAATTCTAACTTTAATTCTCCTTGTAAACACTCTAAGAATTCTTCCGAAATACAAGTTACTTCACTTCCAGTGTCTACCAAGAGAACTATAAATTGTCCCAAAATTTGTAACTCTATTTCTGATTTAAATTTGGGCCCCTCTTTCTCAAAGCAAACCTCTTCATCATATAAAGAGTTACCTTCATATTCTCTAATGAACTGATTATAGATTGGTTGATTTTGTTTAATCACGGAAACGTCAAAAACTTTAATTAGATCTACAACTGTTTGTTTATTATTATATTCTTCTGAAGAATATCCTAAACCTTCTCTATCACAATTCGTTCTAGTATTATTCGGGGAAACAGGATATAAGATCCCTTCTTGGTCACAACCCAATCCTACCCCTGGCTTCCAACCTTGTTTTATTAAATATTTTACAGGAAAAAGATAATTTAGTTTTTTGTTAATTGCGGCCACCTCCTGCTTATTGGAAATGGCCCCAACTAGTTTAAATCTTCTTCTTGAATTATTTCATCAGTGATCCTTCCCCTTGAAGTCTCCCCCTCGATGTGAGCCACCACTTTTGGTTTTTTATAAAATGGTTTGTCTTTATTCGAAACGAATGGACTTTGACGCTTTGTTCCCCTATCAGCTCCAGTAGAGGAGTCAAAGGAAGAAGATCCACATTGTTTATTCACGTCATCCAATTCACGAAGAAACTCTGTTGCCTCAATCAAAGTATTTCCTTTCTTCATCCGCCAAGCATATTGTACATCCTTCGGAAAGTGTCTCATCAAATCTTCCACTATTTGCCATTCAGGAATTGGTCTAGACATCATCTTTGCTTGCCCTGCTAAACTAACGAAATGTTCTAGCATTGTTCCATTTTCTTTAGACCAAGTGCCATTCACAATCATTCTTCTCAAGGTGTTTTGTTCAGCTTCTCCCCAATAAGCATCCAAAAAATCTCTTTTGAAATCCGACTGTGTAAACCATCTCTGTCTATAAATTCTGGCCCATTTTCGAACATCACCTTCTAAACAACTGATTATAGTTTCAATTGTAGCAACTTCATTAGGCATTCTCCGTAAATAATTCTGAAGATCCTCCAAAAACGACACTGGATGTACCCCAAATCTTCCAGGAAAACGTGGTTTTTCGACTCTTGTATCAATCACCGGGCAAATATTAATCGGTGCTTCATGCCTTTCAGACGAAGCTGATGCAGCGTTAGTTTCCCGAGCCTGCGACAGCTGATTCTCTAAGTTCGACACCTTCTGTGTCAGAATTCCCATGCTTCTTCGAAGTTGGCGAAACATAGTGGAGTTGCGTAAAGAAGGTCGTGGACGTTCTTCTTGCTGACCTGTCCTTTCTAATTCATCTTGTCCCTGAGATGATCTAAGATTATAACGAGGAGGCATTTTTTTTCTTTGGATACTGAAAGTTTATTACAAATTATAGGTTGGAATTTTGTTTAAATTAAAGAATAGAAAGCTTATCTAATATTCTTTCCTTAACTTCCCAAAACTGTTGCTTTATGGAGCTAATATTTTGATCTCCATCGATAATCTCTATCCTGTCAAAATCTTCCTTTATATTAGGGTTCAATAACCATTCCTCATGAATGTTGTGAATCCTCTCTATATAATCTAACGTTATCCCTGTCTCTTCAGGTCGACCACGACTTAGGGCTCTCTGATAAGAAACCATAGGGGAAGTCCTAAGATAAACCATTAAATTAATTCGAGTAACCAATTGTTCTTTGAAATAAGAATAAATTTCATCTAAAACTGCAAACTCAGCCGGGTGCAACAATTCACTCTCTTGCAATTCCCTAATAAAACAGTTTTTGGCTGAATAGATGGAACGTTCCATAACTTTAATCTTAGCGCTAGATTCTTTCGTATGATTCTCTAACATTGTTAGAAGAACATAATTTTGAAAACAGAAACCCCACTTCTTAGGATTTTCCTTAAATAACTGGAAGAGATTGACGCCAGATAAATTAGTCCATTTATCAATTGGTTCTGGTATTAACTCAAAATCAGAGTTGCCTCCCAAAGCTGCCAACAAAGTAGACTTCCCTGACCCTATGTTTCCTTCTATTGAGACTGTAAAATTTCCCATCTTTATTCTGAAACAAGGAATGCATCATATTTTCTATGGTTTCCAATACAAATAACCCTAAGCTAAAACCAATTCTAACGTCCCGCTTAACAACTTTAACTTAGATAAACTTTACTCTCAAGTTTCTTCAGTTCAAAACTCGAAATTAGTGTATTTTTCATTTTGTTTCCTTTTTCACTCCTCAATACCTCTCTCGCTTGAAACCAGCATATCCTGGTCACGGCACCAGCTGTACAGATCTGAAGTCCCTTCCAATAGGATCCTCAAATCAGATACGTGAAAGTTTTGGCCAAGGTTGATCGTCTAGAAAAATATCCTTTAAGAATATTATATTTTTCCTGAATCCTACGTCATTCCGTTTTATATATTTATAATATCTTGTAATTTACAGATTCTGCTCGGTGGAGAGTGGCAATAGAAGAATGAAAAAGAAACACACTTGTTATTTTAATACTTATATTAGAATATAAACCTAATCTTTACATGTCTAATTTGTGTTATTTATTTTATATTGGTTCACTATTTATTTATATTTAGTTTCATATTGACGGGAGTAGTTCATCTGAATTCATGTAGTTTCATCAATTTAGGAAAGGTTTCATCTCATTTACAATGCAATATTAGAGCCGATAAGTTTCTGAAAAGAAACCTATGTTAATATAAACGAAGTAATAAAAATAATGTGGGGACAATCCCCAGGTTTGGGGCACCGCCATCGCCCCAAGCAGCTCGTCCTAGGCCTCCTCTACCCTAAGTCCTAGGTCCGAGGCATATCATCACCCAGCTCACGATGACATGACGCTAAACTACCCTAACAATCCAACTGGATCGTCAGGATTCTGATCATCCTCGCGGAGCTGGAAATCCCACCGAAAACTTAAACTACAGTAAAGACTAGGGTTAATGTATGTGGAGAGCGGAACTGACTAACCACAGTACAACCCAGACGGTGATGATGTCTCCCCCCGGTATGTTCATGCCCCGCGTCAAACCCGACTTCCACGTGGCCCACCTTTAAGGGACGATCACTGACTCATCCAGGGTTCACAGGGTATTGACTATTTCTTTTAGTCACCCATACCAGAGCTGGTCACCGAGCCCGCCAGGCACACGAAGCATACGGTCTTCCTTTAGGAAAACAGGGCACTCTCCATCATGAGCTATAAGAGCTCTTCCTGTAATCCCTCCGGGCAGACAATGACCGACATCATCGAATCCCTTAGTTTGTTTTGAAATAAGTTAAACTGAAAATAATTAGCCAGCTCCACACGTCCAAGTGTGAAGTCTGTACTAGATACGGGTATAGTATTATTGCTTGCATGGCCAGCCTAGATCAATAACGGTTTTATAACGAGAGACATAAAGAGTTTGAAGGGCAACTTCCCTCCCCCCAGTCACTAAATGACTTTATTGCACCAACAAGGTCTCCGTATATCCTTCATAGCTCTCACTTGTGATGCGTAGCTAAATCTCTTTTCCGTTACCAACCCACGCAGGACAAGAATTATGTAGAGTAACCCCAGTCTAAACACTCATTTAAATAAAATGAATTGCATCTAAACTATAATGGGATTACCCAGCATATTTCGAAGTAGAACATATAAGAAGTAAGTATGACAAAAGATTACTGAAGGTAATCCTTAAGTAAAAGTGAAGTATGATGACCAGAACCGAGAAGATTCGGGATAGTAGTATCTAAGCTAGGTTGGGCCAAACATTTATGATTTAAGATCTTAAGGGAAAATCAAAAGCATCGAGTATTCAAAACCAAGAACACTGGGAGAATTTAGCGTAAACAACACTAGCTAAAACTCGATGTTCTTTTAAAGAGGACTCAAAAGAAGTATAAAAATGGGGTTATTGTATATACTTAAATATTCGGAACTTATTTACAATGAAAAGAAACTAAACATTATAACTTCTGTTCCATTATTGTTTTCAAGAATCTATTTAGTAAAGTTAAGGTGGTTTCACACTGAGTCAAAGTATAATTTTAAGTATGATAATTTATGACAAGTTTTATTAAGGGAAAATTAAAACTTAGAATCTTATAAAGTTTAGATTCCTGTATGATTCAATGAAGATTAAATAAATTATTTAACTACTTTAGGATGACACACATAAAGTTCAGAGGTCCCCCAAGGTCAGAGTGTCGTACAGCCGTCGCAGCCTTATGGGCGAACGTCGTCAACACACTTTACAAGAAGCAACCCACGAACGAACGTAATGTCTCCATCAAGAATATTCTTCCTATTGATTCAGGACAATTCTAATTTATTCCTTATAAACAATTTAATGTCATTTGACTAAACTAGAATGTCCCTTCACATAAGAAGAAAGTTTTATGTTGTCTAACTACTCTACATTTGGTAATCTAACGCTAAGATCAGGAGGTCCTCCCGCGGTATATGCCACTCAAACGACGCATCCAATAATGGGCGAGCGTTGTCAGCACATAACACAAGAAACACTATTTCCAAAATCCAACGTTAAAACACCTTGCTAATATCCTTCCATTTGTATTGGAGTAACTCCAATTCATCCCACACATACAGAAGAGGGAATTCAGGATGAATCAGCGAAACCTCACACAAATAGAAAGAGAAGATCTTTAGTATCAGACCCTTTTAGGCTTGAGGGCTCCGGCCCAAGAATGATTAAAATAAATAAATCCGAAGGTTGATATTATCAGATAGACTTAGACAGATACTCCAGTGACACGCGACATACATTAGCCACAACCAATATAGTGGACATCGGGGACACATGTCACGAGGGCATCCATCCATGCTTGGTTGAACTAAATAAACCTGAGAGCAGGCATTTCTTAATCTCAAAATCTGGGACTCCTATAGTATGAAAGTAAAAGGAAAGATAAGCACCTCCTATGAGCTTGAGTACAGAGATGTAGCAATGCTCTCTGCATGTTCCAATTTTGGGAAATTGAGGCAAAAGATTTAAAATCACTATCAAAGCAATTTATTATTACTTGAAATATTATTATTTATAATATTCACTCTACTTAAACTTACCCTTTATTTCACAATAAAATATCACAATCTATATCCAAGTTTTAGTTTTCATATATATTATTTTAAGATTTTGAATTGACGTTCTAATTCTTTTGATCTGACGGAATATTTTTCTTAAATTTTATCATATGAAGACATTAGTATATTAAAAACTGGAATTTTGATTTAGGGCCAAAGATTTTATATTATTTTCTAAAAAAAGTAATTATTTAATGTATTAATATTTTCTTCCATTTTGATTTTGGGTTTTGATTTATTTTTTGTTAAAGGGTTAAAAAATTTATAAAGATTTCAAAATAGCGTCTAGCTTTGAGTAAAACTAAATCAAAAATGATTTATTTGTTGACTATTTGACAATAATGTCAAATAGACAATTCTACCTAAAAAAGTATAAAAATATACATCGTTTAAAGTCTCCTTGAATTGATGATAATAATATACATCGTCCAAAGTCACTTTGAAATGTTGACAAAATATACAACATCTAAAGCCACCCCTAATCGATGACAATATATATACATCAGAGTCCAGTTTCCATGATTTCACCAAGGACTATTTTAATCAATTTCTCTATAAAGGAAAGAATTAAACACAATGAAATTTACATTACCTTTACAATCCAAGCAATACCTTTTTTTAGCCTTCACGTTTTATCATTTGTGGTTTGCTTTTCCATGTCTATAATGTTCCTTGTAATTCCTGTACCTGTTTAGAAATAGAACATTATCCTGCCTAGCTATACGCGAACAAAGACACTTGTAGAACTAGTTTATACTTAATTATGGGAAAAGAAAATCTTTATTACTATCTACAAATAACGACTCAGATTAGAAACACAGTATGTTATAATTTCCGCAGAGTTATTAATGTTTACAAAAGAAAATCATTAAAAGGGAATAACAATTTACTTAAAGTATCACTCAGTACAAGCCTCTTATGACCTCGCAGGTGGATCTGTAAAGCTGCAAATATTCTCCAATCAACTCTTCCTCTTTTGACATTGAAATTTGATTTTCTCAACGATATTTAGCTCACATAACCTGGAAGAAACTATAAATTTCATTAAGTCACATTTCACCTTAACTCAAATACACACAACAACTTTGAACCGAAAATAAATAAAAGATGGAAAACCACAAAATTGAATACTTACATAACATTAGTTTCACTCCACTTATTCTTTACACTTTGGAATCAAACCCTGAATGTTAGCATCTTGAAATTATGCGCAAATAAACCTTCCTATACTATATCCTACACGAAGCAATCCCTATCTTTATCTCAATTGAAGGAATCCACAATCCAGGATCATAGCCTCCTTCAAAAGATTCGTCTCATCAGCTGTATGAATTCTATTTTTTTTCGCGAGCTACAAAACAAAAAAAATTATAACTCACAGAAAACCAGCATACTATCGACTTTTCTTTCACAGACGTCTCAAAGTAACATCAAGAATATTTGGAACGTTTACCGATTCCATTCTTCCATTTTTCTCCGTTTTTCCCAAATTTTCCTTGCTTGACGGTCCAAAATCTCTCTCACCTGAAACTTTAAAACATGTTAAAATTCTATTAGAGCTCCATTGCCCTCACTATTCAACAAATCCTGATTCTTAGTTTTCTTCTGTTGCTTTCGTTTATCAAAATTTTAGCAACTATTCCCTTTTATCAGCAAAAATAGCTTTTTTCCTTCATTTTTCTTTTTCGACCCTTTCCCGACCCTGTCTCGACTTGTCACTCCTTGTCATATTTTTCTACTCCCCGTTTATCGTTACACTTCTTGACACTTCCTCTAAATAGTATTTTATGCATTTAAAAATTTTTTAGGGTTCCGCAAGTGCACAGTACCTATTAAATGTCACTTGGAAATTACGAGTATTAACTGCTTTTTCTCAAATCTTTTCTAGTCTTATAAATAGAAAGATTGATTGCCGAATTGCCGATGGTATTAATATTCAGGGTCAACTCGCCTCGAGCGATAATAAAATTCAATTAAGACTTCAGGAAGCAATTTCCGGAAATAATTTGCGTCGAAATTATTATTTTCTCAATTTCTAAGCGCTATTCCCATTTATTTCAAATTTTTCGTGTTCTTGCTCGCAGAGAACGTCAAGTATTTAGCGCTTCTCTCTCGCCGTTTTATTGAGTAGGAAAATATTTAATAAAAACGATTTCTCGTGAATGGTCTACGATTTTATTGCTGTGCAAAATAAGTTATTTCTCGTAATAACCGATGCGGATTCCAGTTATTTTTACTTCCATTGCGAAAGATGTTGGAAAAATTTAATATCTAAGACGGGCTTTTATTACCTTCGAGACGGTTTTTCTAGGTAATGTGCGTTCAATGGAGTAAAAGTGTTTTGTTTGAAATTTAAAATAAATTCCACAAAATGTTATCTTAAAGGTAAAGTTTATTTTAACTTTGAAACTGATACAAGAATATAAAAGATTCACGAAAGACTTCATTAAGTTGAGACTCAGAAAAAAATTGCCTGCACGACAGTTATGATTACGTAAACGGTTTTCTCAAATCTAAAGTCCTTCAAGTGGACACTTTTTGTGTCAGAAAACCCTTTTGTCTTGAAGCACGCTTTATTGCAGTCTTAGTTTAAAAAAATGCTTTCAAAACAGTTAATTCCCGAAGGAAGAACCAGAAATACTGTGTTTATTTTTGCCTCAGAACAATATCAAGAATCATCATAAAAATATTTTGTAAATATTTACATTGACCTCAGTCTAGCTTTGAGGACAAAGATAAGGCGACAAAAAGACTATTCACAGGAGGATTTGCAGGAGGGAGTTGGCTTTGAGCATCATAGAAGTTGTTCCAAGCACTTTTTAACTGTCGTGGATGGTGATTTTCTGCGCGCAAACTAACTGTCGTGGATGGTGATTTTCTGCACGTGGTGAGAGCCAATTAATTCGCAACCCATTTTTAGGGTTCCATAGCCAAATGGAAAAAAAAGGAACCCTTATGGATTCGTCATGTCTGTCTGTCTGTCTGTCCGTCCGTATGTCACAGACACTTTTTCCGAAACTATTAGACCTATACTGTTGAAACTTGGTAAGTAGATGTATTCTGTGAACCGCATTAAGATTTTCAGAAAAAAAAATAGAAAAAGAAACAATAAATTTTAGGGTTCCCCATACTTAGAACTGAAACTCAAAAATTTTTTTTCATTAAACCCATACGTGTGGGGTATCGTCTTCAAAAATGATAGTGAGGTTTCTAATTTAATTTTTTTCTAAACTGAATAGGTTGCGCTAGAGAATAACTTCCAAAGTGGTAAAATGTGTGTCCCCCCCCGTAACTTCTAAAATAAGAGAAAGATAAAAATAAAAAAAAATTATGATGTACATTACCATGCAAACTTCCAACGAAAATTGGTTTGAACGAAATCTAGTAAGTAGTTTTTATTAATACGTCATAAATCGTAAACCGCAATTTACCTTTCATTCATTCAACTCAAATATAAATTTTAGTTCCTTACATCACATAATAAAGTTTTTTAGCAATAAAAATACCATAACTTTTACTTATATTCGTACAGGTTTGTACGGAACCCCCAGTGCGTGAGTCCGACTCGCACTTGGCCGGTTTTTTAAGTTCTGCGCATTAACGGTCAGCGCAAGAGTTGCGTATATTCGGCGGTACATCTGGAATGACGATAGAAGAAGAGGACTGATGGATAGGTCAAGAGATATAAATTACAAAAAAACACACAAGGTATAAAGAATAAAAGAAATCGAAAGGTCCTTAATAACTTACAATTTAATTATATTTAGTTTCAATAATGTAACGTTAATTAATTTGCAAAGATACTTACTTACACCTACCTACATTATACAAATTTTCGATCTTAGAGCAAAAATTCGTAATATCTAGTCTGTTAAAAAGCCGCGCAAATATATAAACTACAAGTAGGTTATTGCTTTCACTTGATTAAGGTACAGTCAAGAGCAGGTAAAGCTTGATACAAATAGTGTAACTCTAGTCCTTACGATATTTAAAATGGAACGGTAGAAAGTCCAATGCTTCTAGGATTATTCGCTCTTATCTGTACCAGGGACTCGCCAAACACAAGAGACGTATGTAATTTAAAAAGTCGCGCGCTCGTCGGTGCCCTGTCCCTATCCTGTCCTCGTCTGACATCTCTTCTGGCTAACCAGCCTCTTAGAATTTTGCTATGAGTCGGAAAATAATAATAGCACCTTTGTATTAAACTTTCAATCTGCTGCCCACCCATGTTGAAACACCTCAACAAGCCTCTTTCGGCCTCGTTCTGTCTTATTTCGAACGCTAATTTATCTCGGAACTTCTGCGTGAACGCGTCTTTAGATTCAAACTGTGGTCTATTCTATAAACTTATTGTCTGTCAAATAATAATTTGTCAAAACCACGTTTAAGACCTTTTATACTGAGTTATTTATGGACTCTAGTAAAATTTTTGTTAGTTACTCAGATCACAAATCTGAGCAACTTTCCCAACTTTGAGACAGAAAAAGAGTTTTTTTGCAACAGCAAAGTTTTGAGCAGAGTTTTTTTGAAAGTCAAGAGACTTTCCCATACAAACCTTGCATGGCGGCCGTGGCGGGCAAAATGGCAAATCTCGAATTTATTCAAGTCGCCAGTAAATAGGCTTCTTTTGGGCAAAAGGGGTAGATTAAGGTCAAGACCAAGCCCATTGTCGATAAAAACAGAATCCGGAAGAGGAATCAAGAAATTGTGCACGACTAACGGCATTTAAAGGGTGAAATTAAATTAATCAAATCTTTCGAAAGTGCACGCATAATTTTTTTCATCTCTCCCTTACCCTAACGTAAATCTTTGTACATATAATAAGATTGCATAAAAGAAATTGCTATACTAGCAACAGCGCGCAATTATTATTTAACGTTTCCTAGCCTTAATGTAGTGGAAAACCTTAAGGCTACGAAGGAAAATATACGCCACTTGAGCAGCCACCGGATCCATGCATTTTTGCCTCCACTTCAGGTCTAGGTTTTATCTACATGGCCAAGTCTTATTACTTAGACCACACCGTTAAGAGGTCCGCACAATAAGGAGAGTGCCAGGCGCCAGGAGGTGTCGGCCCTAGTCCTCACGCCTCGTCGCTCCCATCCCTCTCCCGCCACCATCTTCTTTGATAATTTATTATTGAAACCTCTCCTTTTCTCTCCTTTGTAATATTGTCTCCGAACAGAGCCTATTTGTTCCACCGTAATTTGTTCGCAATACTTTTTTTGTTACATTGATTTGTTGGTATAGGGGTTAGTTGTTAGGGATGGAGTCGGAATCAATCTTTCTCTGTAAAGTAAATTCTATGTTTCACGAATTATTTATACTGAATCTTCGTCTGTCACGTCTTCGTCTGTTTTGCCCACGACTTCGTTCGTGTATAGCTTGGGAATAAAAAAACACTAACAAATGGATCTGTTAAGACCTACTACCTATTCAATTTGATTAAGTATTCACTTATGTCAGTGTAACATGACTATGAACTATTTACTGCTTCAAAATGTATTCTCGCATCTTCACACACACACACACACTTTCACACTCACTACACTTATGCATTCTTTTCTATGTAGATAAACTAGTTCTTTTTATTTATTTTTTGTACTTATATCGTGTTTTCCTTTGTCATCCTTTTGTTTTTGTTTTTTTTATTATTTGTAATAGCTGTTATTAACTTCTAAATGTTTAACTGTGAGATCTTTTTAATTGGCAAGCTCGATGTATTATGTTTATGTTTATAAACACATTGAATGCTGTAAGATTTCCTAAATAAATAAATTAAATTAAATTATGAAACAAAACTTACATGTTCACCGAAATAAGCCTAATTTTTAAAATTTATGATGTACCACTTCTCAAAACTTAATCGCTTTCATAAACGCTCCGTTCTGCCTGCTGTCATAATATGACTTAAGTATTTTTTATAAAAAAATAAAAATTATCATTCTTGTTGATATTAGATCTTTACATATCAATAACATTTACATTTTTAACATATTTCATAAGAAGAATGGCAAAAATATGATCATTGTAGTCAAATCCAAGCATATATCTTTACTATATCAAAATACCTATGGATTTAGTAGAAAATATTTCAGCTAAACTGATAAAATAATATCCAAGATGTAAACCCAAAACTCGAATTTCCGAAGAAAAAATTAATTTTGATTTATGTTAACGTTGAAGAAAAAATTTAATAAAAACATCACCTGCGCTCGCCCCGCTGTGTTTATAAGTATTTATATGTATTTATCTTTTAAGGGGAGACCTAAAAACACCGACAAAGATTAATACAATGCACAACCTAACCCGAAAGCAAGAAAACTAATTCGCAATTTATTTATTTGTCGACGTGACGAGAAAGTTATTTATATGAATTTGTTTAAGTCTTTACTTTACTTTACTTTGTTATTTAACAAAGGAAGAATGTACATAATTCACACTATACAACAAAAGCCTGAATAAAGAGACGCCTATAAACATCACTAGTGTTCAGTAGCAGCCCCAATGGACCAAAGTCTGTGCCAGGACTGTTACATCTTATATAGGTATATTGAACCATTTGAGAGCGGTGTCATCTACATTATCGGTTATACAGTTGTTATTATTTTAATTAGATTATAATAATAATATTACTTTTATTATCTACTTATATTATCTCATTTTTGCAAATTTATTCCGACGGTGTGGCTGTAGATCGTATTAACTTAAATACCTACACATTACTTAAACACACGCGTCAATAGGTATTCATACCATTCTTTTGGCTTGACCAGAATGACCTGTAGTCGGGTAATAACAGCTTGCCCTGAACAATTTTATTCGATTTCAATTCTTCAACAAAAAAGCACTCTTACCATCCCTTTCTATTTCATCCAGAACAGACACTCTCTGCCCTCCTTGCGCACCACCCCCACACCCCCGCGCGCACTCGCCCGCGCGCACCGTCACGTGGTGTTCATGTGGGTCATTTGTACTGAATACCTATGCAGGCCTATGCTTCTTCCAATTTCAAATTTTGAATTTGTGCTCGTTGTACGTAGTGTCCGAGGTTTACCTAGAAAGATGGTGGCTAAGGCTCGAATTTATAGTCGCGACTCAACCCTAAGTATAACTTAGCGCATGCGCAGCACGTTGCATCAGGAACTCAGCTAAAACTCAGCTATTCGATAGTCGTTGCCTTTCCTTCTGATTTGAGTTGAGGGTAAGTCGGGTCGATTCTTGACCGGGAGGATTATAACGAACACGTAAAGTCTATATTTGTCCCTTTCACTTATTTGGAGTTGTACGAAAAGAAAGATTATCTGACATAACTCTCATCAAATCTCTATAGTAGAAATTTTTTCGAAGGGCACAAATCGCACAAATCCGTCAAAGAAATGTCATTATGAGATATGAAAACAACAATTTTTTACATATTCATTTTATTTAGTATTTAATTAGTATGTACCAAGCTAGGAACCTACTAGAAAGAACGAGAATAATCATACGCAATGTGCATTAGCGACCAGCGATATAAATTTATTCAATTATAATGTAATAATGGTAAGTGAAACATGATTTTAGTTCTCCATATATTTTCAAATTGTTTTTAAAGATTTAGCAGAAGATGAAGGGCTTGGTAGCCTTTTGTAAACTTTGAATATCTTATAAAACACTGCTTGGCCAGTTTCGCTAAATTTCCCTGCGTTCAAAGTGGAGCAATATGGGTGTTTACCCGTGGCCTATATGCCCTATATAATACGTATTTACATTCCATAAAATGGATCACAATTTGATCTGAGTACAATCCACTTGCTTACAAATGCTTTTGTAGTTTAACTGAACAATTTTATTTTATTTAGTCAAAACTTTTAAATAAGTATTTTTATTTTTCAGGTTGTTTGCACGACCTATAAAGTTGACCAATATAAAGTCTGAGCTGACGACCAAAATAAAGTAATTTAGATGTGCAGCTTCAGCTACATGTTAATGTTATGTTCAAATACGTAGACAAACGTTGGTCTGAAGATCTTACCGCCGAAAAGCTGCCACCAGGTCACGATCTTCCCTGGTCCATATGGAAGTCACTGAACAGACTGCGATCGGGCGTTGGCAGGTGCGGGGAACTCATGAAGAGGTGGGGCTTCTCTGATAACGACAAGTGTGAATGCAGTATTTTGCAAACTATGACACACTTGCTGTCGTACCCTACTTCTCCAGTTTCCTGCACTCGGAGGGACCTTCTTGAAGGCAACTAAAAGGCTATTTATTTGGCTACTTTTTGGGCTAAGCTTGTATAGTCAGTTTTGCCGATGACTCGAAAAGAAGAAGAAGAAAACCGCTAATCTAGATCAAAAGAAAACATACAAATATATGGATCGTATTCTATCTATGTATTGCCTTGTCTGAAATAGTCAATTGAAAGTCATTCTTCATTTACATTTAGAGAGTCCTTTTACGTTTTATTTCCTCGCAATCTAAGTGAAAAGCAAAGTTTATAACTCGTCCACAAAACCATTTTATCCACGACTTTACTATCAGCCCTCGCCTTCGGCTCGGGCTGCTAAAAGTCTCAGAAAAATGGTTCGTTTTGTGCACTTGTTGTAAAATCTACTAAATCTATCAATGTTCGTTTTATTTAAAGGTGAGCTCTCACTTAACCGCAAGAGATATACAGACAGCAACACTCATTCCTACTGCCTAAAGAAGACAAAGCATTTCAAACGTTTCAAGTTGCTAGCGGAAAACCTAAAAAAAAAAACCGGCCAAGTGCGAGTCAGACTCGTTCCCTATGGGTTCCGTACCTATCTATTTGCTCTTTGACTTTAAAAACTCCGCGACCATGCAACTTGACCCCTCTATTATAGAAAAGTTCTTTAAACGGGAGCTGACCTTAACCACCTTAGTAACCACTATTAGTTGTGAGAAAAACTGTAATATTCAATAATTTTAGACTTTTCTCTTTATTTGTACTGTCAGACCTAGCTTCTTGCCAAATTTCATAATTGTAGGTCAACGGGAAGTACCCTCTAGGTTTTGCTTATTGCATAAATGTATGGAGATGAGGACATAAAAAGTCATATCACTTGATGAAGTCGTTGTAAAATAATTAATTTTCAGATCTTATGTGGTTTAAATATACTTTAATATTCGTTATCATTTTCAACCTGATACCTTTACCCGTTCGTGAGAAAAAGGACCCTCAAAAGGACCTTTGTTTGTGAGTCGTTGATAAGAAGATCAAGCCTTACACATAGCCAAAACTGTTTTGTACTCCATAAATAATTTTCGTTGATTTTTAGGGTTCCGCACCCAAATGGTGAAAACGGGACCCTATAGATATCCCTCCGATGTCTGTCTGTCTGTCTGTCAGCGGGCTGTATCTCATGAACCGTAATAGGTAGAAATTTTAAATTTTTACGAATTATGTATATCTGTTGCCGCTACAACAACAAAGACTAAAAATAAAAAAAACCGGCCAAGTGCGAGTCGGACTCGCGCCCTAAGGGTTCCGTACCTATCTACTATACACATGATATACTAAAAGAGTTTGCTCTTTGATTTTAAAAACTCTGCGATCATCCAACTTGACCCCTCTTTTATAGAAAATTTCTTGAAAAGGGAGCTCACCTTAATTGGTTACTATTAATTGTGTGAAATATTGAAATATTTAATGATTTTAGACTTTTCCCATTATTTGTGCTGTGAGACCTAGCTTCTTGCCAAATTTCATAATTTTAGGTCAACGGGAAGTGCCCTGTAGGTTTTGCTTTTTTGCATAAATGTATGGAGATGAGGACATAAAAAGCCATATCTTTTAATAAATAAATAAATAAATAAATTTGTTTATTTTCTCCCACAAAAAGTTTCTACAAATATATTAAGATCAACTTAGACATTAAACTTACACTACTGTAAAGAACTTGTATTATGTGGGAGACAGGAGCTCAAACTAGGAAAACCCTGTGCTAAGAGACTCCTGGCTCCCTCACTCGGAAAATGAACCAAACTACAAAAATATAATAATTGTGCGATCTAGTATTAAGTTGATAACTGAACATTAAATTTATTAACTAAAATTTCAGCGACGTATTAAAAATAAAAAGGAAAATAAAATAATTTTAACAAAATTTAACAAAATTTTGAAAACTTCAGATTAACAGTAAAAATAAATAAAAAGGCAACGCGCGTGTAGGTATGTGTGTATGTATGTGTGTGTGTGTGTGGTGTATGAAAAAAAGCTTTTGAGTACTTGCATTGATTGCGTCGTTGTAAAAAATTGAAATTTTCAGATCTTGTGTGGTTTATAGACTTTAATATTCGTTATCAATTTCAACCTTATACCTCTTCTCATTCGTGAGAAAAAGGGTCTTGACAAACAGACAGACAGGGTTCTGTTTTTTTATTTTGAGGTACGGAACCCTAAAAATGAACAGCTGAAGAGGGTCGCAAAATTTTTTTTTACCTTCCCCATTGATTGGGGTATTGTTGTTTAGAGCTCGTTGAGCAGAGGAATACTGTATTTCTTATTTTAAAAAATATTTAAAAACGAAGGAATAAGATGCTACGAGTCTTTTTCGTTTTTTTTTTATTTTGTTTAGGCTGTATCTCATGAACAGTAATAGGTAGACAGTTGAAATTTTCACAGATTATGTATTTCTATTGTGGCTATAACAACAAATACTAAAAATTTAAAATTAAGGCAGGCATCCCTGCTACAAACGTGTTGTTAAACGCGTGTAGGCGATTTTTGCTCGATTTTTTGTTTTAGCTCTATCGTAAAAACGGGAACATTTACAAGCGTGATGATTTGTGTTATTTATAGTGCATAAGCTATTAAATAACAACAAATAATCAAAACTGGTCAAGTGCGAGTCGGACTCAAAAAATCTAGCACAGTAAGTTACTGAAATTTCAACTAATACAATTGGTACAGAACCCTCGGTGCGCGAGTCCGACTTGCACTTGGCCGATTTTTTACAATGTCCTCATTACCACATAAGCTTTCTCTGTTCCGTCCACAATAAGCAGTTAGCAATTTTGCTGATGTATCTAAAAATACAATGTCGCAACGTTTGTCATGTCTGCGTTTACCTTTTCAAAGTTATTTTTATCAGAAAGTGACATCTGTGCGATATCTCTTGATAAATAACACTGTCCCAAAGATTTTGGAAACTACGCCAGGGGGCGTTCGTTTTTTCTTACGTCAATGCACTGTCCATGTCCCATTGACGTAAGAAAAACGCTGCGCTTCTTGGCGTAGTTTCCAAAATCTTTGCCATGTCCTCATAAACTGAAAACTTCATTGAAAATTTCATAGAGGTCACTTTCAGTAAAATGACCAAAGAGCGAAGCAAGGAGGTTTTTGTTCTGAGAAAATGACCATTTGACAAGTAAAGGAAACACAGACGAGCGGCTGATGAGCGGTTTTAGCGGTAATTTATAAATGGATAAATAGGAGTGTTTTTGGATAGATTCTCTAAAAAACGGAGGACCTTTTTTTTAAATGGAGTATGCGCACGCGTGCACCCAGAATATACAGGTTGAAAAAAAAAATACACTAAAGTGATACGGGAAACATATATATTAGCCACCGGATGGATTTACATGATGGATTTACAAAACATCAACTCGTTTGTAATAACTCTACCTGCGGAACATGTGTCCACAACGTAAGAGCAGCACGAACCATTTGAGGCTACTGTCGACCCCCGCCTCCCCCCTTAAAATTAAATCTATTTCACCTACAAACTTGCAATTTTGCATGGTTAGTAAGACCCAAACTAAAAAGTAACCCTTCGACCAATATAAAGAGTTATAGACGGGCCATATGGAACATCGTTTGAAAACCGATCAAGTGAGTGAGGTCACTCACTTTGATTTAGTCGGTGTTCGGATGCTCAACGAGTAACACGTGTGAGCAAATAATTAACTTCCCGCCTTTCTAATAAAATAAAGCCGTCCTGTGCTTTTCAAAGTATTCAAATAACTCAAGAAAAAACGAACGAAGATTTAGGCGTCACATTTCACTTGTTAATATATTTTTTAGTAAAATCTAATTATTTGATAATTTTCTTGATAAAAAACCTTCGCCGGCCTTGCCGCCATTATTCAGCGACGCGTGATTGAAACGACGGCATCTCGACGAACATTCGCTATCTCGCTCGCGCTACGGTGCGAGCGCGTGTTTCTATCTCTGTTAGGGACTGTGTGTGCATGTGATTAGGAAAACTGTAACCGTGGGTGTGCGTTTACATGTAGTTGTAGCGAGACTTGTTTTTTATTAGCGTTTTGTACGGATAAGGCCCATAACTCTTTATATTGGT
Source organism: Athrips mouffetella (assembly GCA_947532105.1). NCBI lineage: Eukaryota > Metazoa > Arthropoda > Insecta > Lepidoptera > Gelechiidae > Athrips > Athrips mouffetella. Next base: position 18,597,648 of record OX383965.1, on the reverse strand, counting down.
CGAAGAGTAAGACCCGCCTATAGAATCCTATTTTTTTCCTAAATTTCATGTAAGTATAAACCATTACCTTTTCTTGAGATATTGACGTCCAAAAGTCACTATCTTGTACACATGTATGTTAAACTACTACAACCTATCATTTTACGTACTGGGTGAGTACGGTCAACCGCTCGTCGGTAGAAACTTTGTCAACTCTATTACCACGCTATAAGGTCCAAAAGTGTTTCTACTGATGTGCTGTTGAGTGTACTACGGCACCACCCTTGACCGGTTTTCTATTGAATTGTAAATCTAAATAGGTACGGTCAACCGCTTGTCGGTAGAAACTTTTTCAACTCTATTATCACGCCATAAGGTCCAAAAGTGTCTCTACCGATGTGCGGCCGTGTGTACTCGGGACGATTGAGAAGGTTTTTCGGCACGTTTTGGGATAAATTTTCCAGTGATTCAAGATGATCGAGTGTTATTCGAGAGTAAAAAAAATGTGTCACATAATCTCCGTTGTCCTTTTGCAAAATCAGTTCTCTAAAATTTTAAACGCCCGTCTACCTGTTCAGGAAACTCGACTCAACCTGAGTTAAGATTTATATTTCTATCTCTTTCTTTCATTAACTTGAGATCTTGGCTAATTTATAAACAAATTGAGCTGAGTAAAGGGTGAGAAGAGGGTGAGTAAAGAAATGGCCCTCCCTGAGTTCACGTTTGGTTTTTGCTTTGGACTAAAAAAAATGTATTATCTATGGAAAAAACGTGATCATTATAAGGGCTGTTATATTTTCAATAATTTTAACGAATTGATAATAGTGCGTTAAGATGCAAGTGCGCTATTTTGTTGATTACGCCCGAGGCTCGAGAATTGCAGCCCGAGCCGCAGGCGAGGGCGTAATGGAGCCGAGAGTGTAAGACCAAAGCGCATGCGCTTCTTACGACGTTTTTCAACACATTTACAAATAAAAACAGGTAACATTTGCTTACCTGATAAGGCTTTTGTGGAAAGTACGTCTGGGGAAGTACCACCCCCTTGCTTTTTTCTGTCGTGAAGCAGCAGTGTTTGCACTGCTGTGTTTCGGTTTGATTGAAGGGCAAAGGAACCAGTAAAATTACCGGCAGATTACCAAGACAAACTGTGATATGAAGAATTATACTATATGCCTGCAACAGTTACATCACGCTCGACCCATTCATGCTTTTACCGTTTTTAGGGTTCCGATACCAAAATGGTAAAAAAAGGAACCCTTATGGTGCGACTTTGTCTGTCTGTCTGTCACACCTCTATATCTCAGCTATCTCTTTTCACTCATGCTATAGACTTGAAATTTGGAATGGTTTTAGAATATAAGAAGTTGCCCAAGTTAATTGCACACGTAAAAATTTTGAAAAAATTATGATTATTAACTAGCTGTTGCCCGCGACTTCGTCCGCGAGGGATTCTATCTGACCCTCCATCCATCTTCCCTTCCGTCTATCTGTCGTCCTTTCGTCCGTCCGTCCAACCATCTGTCCAACCGTCCGTCAAACCATCCCTGGCCCTGCTCCTCTCCCTCTCTCCCCCACCCCCTCCCTTTTCCTCTCCCTCTCCCTGTCCCTCTCCCACTCCCTCTCCCTACCCTTATTCCTATCCCTTCCCCTATCCCTACCCCTAACGCCATCTTAACCGCTATCCCTATCTTCATATAAACATAGAAACGACACCCATATTGATTTTTAGTAGTGATGGGCCGACAATGGGGTTTGCCGATCAGCCGACTAGGCGACTAGTCGGTTTTGATATTGCCGGATAGTCAGCCGACTAGTCGGCAGTGCCGATCATCCTTATTTCGTACTTGATCCCAGATATAATCTGCAGTTTTTTTGAGCCGCAAAATATATTAACAATGAGGTTACAATTTTTACTAGAAGTTTTAAAGATTCCTTGAGCAACGATGATAGTGATGCACTGCTTATGTCATGGCTAAGGACAGAACATAATAAATATTAAGATCCTGTGTTTTTATTTCATACTATTACTGCCGAATAATCGGCGCAGTTTTTACCGATTAGTCGCCGACTAGTAACCGACTTTAAAATATGCCGAATAGTCGGTTTTACCGACTAGTCGGTGTATAGTCGGCCCATCTCTTATTTTTAGACATTTCAACCCTATCGCACCCCAATTTCACGTCCACCACGTTGGATTTCAAAGTTGTAGTTTTCGTAATCAGCGACCCGATAAACCATACAAATGACACCCATATTGATTTTTAGACATTTCAACCCTATCGCACCCCAACCCCATCCCCAAGGAATGATGGTATTTTACGTCCACCACGTTGGATTTAAAAATTGTTGTAGTTTTTGTAATCAGCGACCCGATAAACCATACAAACGATACCCATATTGGTCTTTAGACTTTTTCACCCCATTTCCCTCTTTTAGGGGTTGAATTTTAGGGTGGAATTTTAAAAACAGTGATGTACGTTCCACAGAATTACAACCCTAATGCCTAAACAATAAATTTAGTGGATTTTACTTTGAAAATGAAGGATTTTCAACTTCATCCCCTCTTTTACCCCTTAGGGTGTAGAATTTTCAAAAACCCTGAGACACGTGCATATTAATTTTTAATCGTTAGCCTAAATACAAAATTTGAAGATCCTAACTTCAAAACTGACAAACTTTCATTCAAACTTTCATCCCCTATTTTACCCCTTTAGGGGTGGAATTTTGCAAAACCCTTTCTTATTGCACCGTTAAACTTTATAAGAGACCTAAATGCGTAATTTGGAATTTCTAGACCCAGCGGTTTGGGCGGTGCGTTGATATGACAGTCAGTGAGTCAGTCACCTTCTTAATTAACATTAAATGCATTTTCCCGTTAGAATAAAGGGTTTTCATGCGGTAAAAAGTAGCCTATGTGTTACGAGTATTGTAGGACCTAACCTATATGTGTGCCAAGTTTCGTTAAAATCCATTCAGTAGTTTTGACGTGAAAGAGTAACAAACATCCATCCATACTTACAAACTTTCGCGTTTATCTAAATATATATATATTTATATATTTTTTATTATTATATATATAAAGTTGCTTGTCCTGACAGACTGATTCATCAACGCCGAGCCGTAACCGCTATAGCTACAGAGCTGAAATTTTGTACACAGGTTTATTGCACTTCAAAACCGGGTGGTTTTGATTGGTAAATCCTTCCTTAGTGGGTACTAAGGAAGGATTTACCAAAACTCATCCCTTAAGGGGGTGAAATAAGGGATGAAAATTTGTATGAAAGTCCTTTATTTCTTAAGTAAGATTCACAAAATTTTGAATTTAAACTTTTGGTAAAAATTAAGAAATGTGCTTAAGCATTTCTTAAAAATCACCTTTCAAGGAGGTGAAAAAGGGAATGTTTAGTTGCCGTATGTTGGTCTATAACTTTGTCTTTCATTTTTATAGGTAGAATTGTAAAAAATTTTTTTGAGCTCCGTAAAAAATAAAAAAGGACGTTTTAGAATTTCTCAAAATTCATCCCCTAAGAGGGTGAAATATGGGATGAAAATTTGTATGAAAGTCCGTCAGTTTTGAATTTAGGATCTTCAAAATTTGTCATTAGACTAACGACTAAAAATTAAGTTTTACGTGTCTCAGGGTTTTTGAAAATTCTACACCCCAAGGGGTGAAAAGGGGGATGAAGTTGAAAATCCACTAAATTTATTATTTAGTCATTAGGGTTGTAATTCTGTGGAACGCACATCACTGGTGTTGAAATTCCACCCCAAATTCAACTCCTGAAAGAGGGAAATGGGGTGAAAAAGTCAAAAAACCAATATGGGTATCATTTGTATGGTTTATCGGGTCGCTGATTAAAAAAACTAAAACAATTTTGAAATCCAACGTGGTGGACGTGAAACACCGTCATCCCCTGGGGATGGGTTTGGGGTGCGATAGAGTTGAAATGTCTAAAAATCAATATAGGTGTCGTTTGTATGATTTATCGGGTCGCTGATTACGAGAACTACAACAATTTTGAAATCCATCGTGGTGGACGTGAAATACCATCATCCCCTGGGGATGGGTTTGGGGTGCGATAGGGTAAAAATGTCTAAAAATCAATATGGGTTTAGTTTCTATGTTTATGTAAGGATAGGGATAGCGGATAGGGGTAGGTGTAGGGTTAGGGGCAGGGATAGGAAGAGGGAAATGGAGAAGGAGAGGGACGGGGAGAGGGAGGGGCAGGGGGTGAGGGAGGGGGAGGTTGAGAGGGAGGGGGAGAGGGAGAAACTGCACATTGTCTGAATTTCACGCGAGCGAAGCCGCGGGCACAGCTAGTAATTATAAGTAGGATGTAAAGGGGGCCAAAATATTAATTGTCGCTACTAGGTCAAGTGGGGTATCATATGAAAGGGCTTTACTTGTACATTCTAAAATATATTTTTGTATTTTGTTACGTTTCTTAGTTTTCAAGTTATGATAAAAAATGTCATAAAGAAATCCCATTCCCCCCTTTTCTCCGAAGTTTGTGTAAGAAAAATCTGAATTAGGTAATTACAGTTGACAGAAGTTTATGTAAACTTTACAGCAAAAATAAAACGATCTTTCTTAGTTGCACAGTTTTTCAGAAATCTGCAAAAAACCTTTACAAATAAATTTAGTTTTGCGGTCCTGAAAATAGACTTTATTGCTTCCAAAAATACTATAGGTATATCGGAACCCTCGGCGCGCGTGTCCGACTTGCACTTGACCGGTTTTTTTATATGAATTTTAATAAACTTTTTCTATGACTTCTTTATTTATATGATTTTAGAAAACAAGACAGAAACTTTCCGCCCCTTTTGGAATCCATACCTTACCCGGTTGCATGCCGGGCATTTAATATTATTTCATCTGTGGCCGGGCCCAATTCAGTCTATTCAGACTTTAGTGTGTTCAGGTAGATTCCACAAGGTGATGCATCAGTAAAACCAGGGAGGCATAGCGAAGGATCCAGCAGTGTGAAAGATAGAGCAGCGCGGCGCCCTTCAGAAGTATGCTTCCTTCTGACCGTTGATTGTACTGCGGCCGTTGTTTATGTTGTTTTCTCTTTTCGTATTTTCCATTCTCAAGCTTTATATGGGGAAAACATCGCATTACAAAAGATATTAATTTACCTATTCAAAAGGTAATATGGTTCAGCAAATGAACAACCTCTATAAGTTTTTCGTTGCAAAAAAGTATAATACCTTTATGTGACGAATCCATTGACGTAAGAAATGTACAATGTACTCTCAAGAACTGAACGCATAATATAATTAATCTGTGGTCTAGCATGGGTCTAGCTGCCACGTTGTCAACAAACAATGTCATGGCGAAATACGTTTTGTAATGAGATGTGATGCCATTAAATAAATATACAATACAATACGAAGTGGTAAATTTTTTTGAAATCAATAAAATTATAAACTAAACATTATTTAACTATCTAAACAAAATAATTGGTAGGCACCTCTAGGTAACCGATCATTGTTTCGATTTTTGGTTAATTGTGTGTATGTATTATATTAGGTTAAATAAATAATGTTCTCTTTTTCAGCATTGTTGCAAAATTCCATACATGTTTGCGAAACGTATGTGTAACATGGCCAGTCCCTTAGATTATGAATAACGGCAGCTTCCAAAGCCTAGCTGACTAAACCTGGCAAAAGCATTGCTAAAAAACGAATAAGTTTCGATTATTGTCAGAAGATCGTACCTGCGAGTATACTTGTTCGTCATTACTTACTAGCCGGAAGATGTCCACTGCTGTCGAGGCCTCCCCTGGAGTTCTCTTCAACCATTTATCTTCAACGACCAGAACTGCGCTGCCTGCATCCAGCGGTTTTTTTTACAGGGGGAAGGGTTGGGGATATTTGAAGCACGAAAATAGAAAACTTGGTTATATGAGTTGATATTTATAACAATAAAACTACTCGTTAGATTTACGCCGGATTTATTATTTATTTCAATGTTCAATGTAGGTATAGTAAGCAAATGTTGCCCACATTTATATTAGGGTGATGTGATGCCATAGTCTCGTGTAGGGCCGGCAAAGAATAGTACCATCCCATACATACCGGTGGGTGTCGTAAGTGGCGATTAAGGGTTATAAACTGGAGGATGGGAAGCAGCATCCTCCTGTGTATCGTACCATCTTACTTACTGCGGTCACCTACAACCGCGGTCCATGGTACCAGCCATAACGCTGACAAGCGAGGTTCCTAAGGTACTTCCCCCATCACATTTTTTCAGCAAAAGCCAAAATTCTGGAGGGAGCTCCCTGTCCTGTAGTGGTCATTTCGTGGGATGTTATGATGATGCCAGAGCACTACCTATTCATATTTCTAACACGAAACAGGTCGCACAGGAAAGGAACGGTGCACCATTTCGGCAGATTGAAGATGTGCGTTAAACTTGATGCAGGCGACGATATCCACGCTACACTAAAGCCATTGTGTGTCTTTGAGCCATACAATTTAAATTCAACTTTGAGCAAATCAACAAGGAACTTCTCCTCATAATTTCTTTTTCAATAGAAGTTTTATAATGCAGTAGCAATGGGTCATACGAGGTCGTAATGGTTTAAAGAGCAAGTTCAGAATGGTGTTCTTTTGAAAACAATAAAATCGTGATACAAATAATATGGGTTGTGGTACGGACACGAGGAACAACCCAGTATACAATCGGTGGACACTTCTCACAAAGTGACCTGATCCCAAACTAGGCAAAGTAAAGTAAAGCCTGTACTTTGGGTAACAGAGGCTAATATACATAAATAGATAAATAACACAGACACAGGATAAACACTCGTGTTCATCACACAAATGTTTGCCCTTAGCGGGAATCCCGTCCGCGGCCTTCGGCGTAGAAGGCAGGCTCACTACCAACCACACCAACGGGCCGTTAACTAATTCATATTATGAACGTTAGGTGGGATGTTATCGGTATTGTGAAGGTACCCAAATTGCGAATATGAGTTATACAAAAGTGTTATGTTCAAAAAAATGTTTCACGTTTTTTTTTATTTTTGATAAAAAATATGTATACAGGGTCTTTTCAAGTTTGTGATCAAAATACCCTGTATTATTTGAATTACATTGTGCAGGTTCTCCTTTTGACGTTTAACTGACATCCTCAAGTCAGGGTCGACCATGACTAACCTTTGACAGATTCGTGAGTAAAGATTCATGACGTCACGGTAAAAAATTTGTGCTAATTGATAGTCAAAAACTTGAGCCGAACTCAAGTTTTGGCCCTCAGTAGAGCTATTTGTCTATGGCATACTAAACTGCGTTTAGTTTGGGAAAAAATAGTTTAGTCTTGGTTTAAAGAATATTTTCTTACATGCATTATTTTGCAATTTTGATGTATTTTAATAATTAGTGTACGCTGAGCAAAACACTTAAGGAAATCTAAAGAAATATTTTGTTTCAGCTTAGTATTATCATTTTTTGTGGTTAATTTTTTTTTCAACTCAAAGCAGTAACCAAACGCAGAGACAAGTCGAGCGTTTAGTCCTCTTGACGTAAAATCTGTCAAATTATTTCTACTACATTTGTTTACACAGATTCCCTCCCTGAGTTCAGGCTGAGTTTAGGATCAGGTTGAGTTCAACCTGAGTTCTAGATAAGTCAAGCTTTATCAATTCGGGCCTAAGTGTATTGATATCTAGTATCCAGTTGCGTGGCACATGACTCTAATCGTTTTAAAGTAGTATGAATCTTTGTTCCTTCTTAAGGTGGGGCACAGGGTCGCTTTAAGAGGGACATCGTAGTCATTATTTTATAGCCTAGAGCTAACAAGCTTCATGTAGCTATGCCCTGGAGTGTACTTTTCTTGTAAACGTGTCCGAGAATGTTGATAGTTTTTTTGCTAGAACTACAAAATTAATGAGTATACCTAATGAGTAAAGTTGAATGAATTCTTTTTTTTTCCCACACTACCTGTATTGTGATCGTTGAATTATAATAAAAGTACTACGGATAGGATACGTTTTCGCTTAAACCGAATTTTCCTTGAATTATTTCCTACCTGTGTAACGTTATTTGACACTAGAGTGACAACTAAACGCGTTGCCGACCCTGGGAACTAAGATGATATGTCTCATGAGCCGATAATTTCACTGGCTCCCTTTACCTTCAAACCAAAACGCAACAGTGTAAGCTATTTGGTTTTATGACAGAAATAGGCAAGGATGTGATACTACAATTATCTAATTGCATTTTTTATTGTTCCAGGTAAGTAAAGCAGCCATTACACCGACAGTTTTCAATCAACACTATCAGTAATCTCTGAAACTGCTAAACTGATCCCGACCCGAATATACCTATTCAACACCTCAATCAGGCAAGTATCACCAACAATAAGTCACGGAAACCATGATTTCTTCAACAACACCGGTAATATTGGTAAGGAAAATCAATAGCCCGCAATTTACCTCAGAAACATCCGACCCTGTTCAGTAGGCACCCGAAACGAGGGGGAGATCGACAATGTGGCTCGTTTGATAAATTGCGATATTGTTGCAAACACCCAAAGCCGTACACCCGCGCACAATGCACCTTTGAATGAGACGAATAAGTACATTTGACAGACGAACTTGCTTTGTCGACTGTGCAATGTTTCGGCTGACGTGACAGGTTTACAACGACGCGTGAAATGCTTTTCTTCTAGTTACTTCCGACATCAATACTTGATTGATATACTTTTCGATTCACATCCATTCCGATTTTACGAATCTGTGCGTGCTGATAAGAAATACCACACAGCACTCTTATACGTGATAGACGAAAGCCCAACTTTTTTGGCGGTACGATTTTTCGCCCCGTCGAATACTCATCGAGGGTAATTCAGATTGGCAGTTTATTGAATTTGAGGTTCAGTACTCTGTAAAGGAAGTTAAATTACGCCTTCGGGGAAATATTTTTTGTATAAGCTGGCTGTGAAAACGGAGATCTATAAGCAAGAGAGAAACTTATTTCATAATTTGCAATAAAAATGTATTAATGTTTTTCATTCCTTTCTCTGGATAGTGATTTTCTGTTTCTAAACCTCTACCCTCCTGTTTGGGCATTCAGGTAAAAATAGCTGATCAATAGCTGATCAACTTTCGGTACCTAAAGAAGCATTTGGAAGTTTGACAATGACAACTCAATTGGTTGGTTAATAGCCTGGCAACGGTTGATCTATCTATCTTAAAGAGTAGGTTGATTTTGCCCTCATAAGAAGAAAACCTAATGGCAATTTGCAGTCTTTCAGTGCGAAAACGAGTGCTCTCGTTGATTTCCATTGGTTTGCAGCATGACAATAGTGGCCCAGAAAACCACAGCCATAGAATCTTATCTTCAATCCTTGCTGTGGTAGCTTTTAAGAGTGGTTCATATAATTTTGTATGTATAGTAATTTATTTATAGATTTGCAAAATATGTTAATTGCGTTGGTTACCCTAAAGAAATTAATAAATAAAAATAAAAAAAGATCCTCATAGTAAACAATTTAGACCATCAACAAAAAAAAGATCACACAGTACATATTTCTATGATGTGATTCTTGCTTGCACGGCTATGTCAAGCCAATAATAAGCCGAAACGTGGGCAATAACCGCGCGTGGTACTCTTCGATCGCTGCAGAATGATCACAGCATTGGTCGCGGCGCAAGCGCCGAGGACACTGCACTGACTGCGTTTTATTTCACTCCGTTAGTTACTATCGGTACAGTTCGATTATACAAGGATGGATACTGGACATTGGACTTTTTAGGGTTCCGTAGTCAACAACGAACCCTTATAGTTTCGTCATGTCTGTCTGTCTGCGACTTAGCTTAGAGACCCTTAGTACTATGAAGCTGTTATTTAGTATGGATATACATTTTATCCACGCCGATAAAGTGATAGAATAAAATCTTGAAAAAAAATTTTTTTTGTCTATCCCATCGTGTGAGAAATTGTTAGATAGTTCTTTTCAAAATAATGTGTCTGCATGTACCATTTTTCGATTTAGGGATCCGTTTGAAAAATATTTTGCTTGAAAGCACATCTTTTTGTTGGAGTCGAGTGTCCAGCTAAACGATTGTTATTGGGTATGTGTAAATGGGTAGTTGGGTAGTAGTATATTTGATGAAGTTAAAAGGAAAACTATCACAGCTAAGTAGACTTCACATTTTAATAAGCTATAGCCGAAAAACTGGAAATAATAAAATAGCAATAGCAATTAGGCGCTAGGTCCTCGCTGAGCATTAGGAGGTGAAAGGTTTATGTTATGAACATTATGATATAAATTCATAAAAAAATCTAGGAACCCTACACTGGGTGTAGCCCGACACGCACTTAGCCGCTTTATTTTATCTAGCAAGCTTCCTTCTCTTTTTGTAATTTTTATGGGGCTACACACAATGATATTAGGAGGTTGAAAAGTGTTTTCTAAATAAAAAATCTGTATAAACTACTCCCAAGAATAGTATTTCCTATATCTAAGTTGGCGTACTTGTTGGAATAATGTAACCAACTTGACTAAGCAATTTGCTATGAAGATAAGTAATTACCTAAGTAGCAATATACATTTAATTTTATTACTTTACTCTGAATCGCTGAACAACATTCTGAGAAACACATACTTCCTTCATTTCAATGTATTCATACACTGAGAAATGGTTTGTAAAGGAACTAGAAGCTACTCACAATTTAGAAATTCTGCTAAGTGAATATATTCTGCTAACGTTACGGCATCGCAATACACAGCACGACATTAGTGTTCTGAAGCGGCTAATTGTGTCGCCTACAACTGCGCTTGTATGCATTTCATTAAATTCTACCGGCTTCTGACTCCGTATTAACCAATAATCTGACTCTTGAATAGAATTCTGATCCAGTATTGAGTACCTCGTTAGTCGTGTCGAGAATGAGAATGGAGAATGCATTTTCGAATATAAGTTCCGATTATTAGATCGGAATTGGAAATTCTATTGGTTTTCCTCTAGGTTTGTTCCTTTTCCAGATTTGGTTTTACCCTGTATTTTTAAATTATTTTCTATGTCAGTTTCTAGCAAACGAAGGCTTTGTTTATTTCAAAAGCAAAATGCAATTTGTATTCTCAAAACAGCGTTTTATTTACTCCTAAAATAATATAAACCCTTTTACTGATTACTCTTCCGGGAGTTCCAAAAATAACATCACACCTTTATACCTTTCACAGCTTCCAAATTATCATCCCAAACCTCTGCGGTTTGACAATTTTGCTCCGACTTCGAAACATATCCTCGGGCGATCCTACGGGCTGCGCCATAATTACCCGAAAAAACGTGATTTTGTTTTCGGCTTTCGTACAGTTGATATATAAAGCGTGATCTCTAAAGTGTACTCGGAGTTAATTTCCTAAAGGCGAAGTTTTGCGGCGTAGCGTTCAGCAAATTGGACCAAAGTTGCGGTCTTCATTTCCTGCCGTCCGGAGTTTCGTCCCTCGCGAGATGAAAGGGATTTTCGCTCGTCATTACGTTCTTTGCTCTAGTTGTGTTTTGTTTTGGGTAAGACATTACTATTTTTCATTCTGGGAAATGCTTTATGTTTTCAGTGTTTATATAAGATAAAGTTTTTTGTAAGATTATTTAGAAATTTTTGTTTTCAATTTTAACGTTATACTGTTTCCGTAATTATGTATTAGGCGAACAATCCTTGTATATGTATATTTGCTATCGTTTTTTCAAAAAACAGCTCTAATGATTTCAATAAAATTAAGTATTGGAGTGTTTTGAGGGACGAAAAAGCGATTTAGCTAAGACTCATATCTAGGAAAATCTTTTGTATTACATCTATACGAAAAGAGCTAGTTTGTTCCACGTTAACATGAACTAAAATCGCGTTTTAATGCTGTCGGAAAGAGAGAGTTTGGATTGGAGATAATTGGAAGTCTTGATATGAATACTTGGGGTGAACTGTATACAGGGTGTTAAATTAGTATAACTATCCAAACAATCTTCTCATTCCGAAACTTAGGCACACATACCAGTTGTGTTTCAGACCATTGACTGTGACTTGATTTTCCACATATGATCTGCTTCGCCAATTTGTGCTCCATCTGTAAATTTATGGTTATATGAAACTCACATGGTTTCACTAAGCCTACTCATATCTTTTGGGGAAGAATATTAACTTGATACTGTATCCTCTACTTGGGTTTGATTTCTCAATATCACATCTAGAGGTTCACTCTAATAAAATTATTACTTATAAGTATATAAAATCCGTCTTTCTTAGATACTAAATTATTTCAATTTATTATACTTTGCTTCCTTATTTAAACTTAGTTCTTATTACTTATTCAAGTACAATTCTCATATTATGTTTCGTGTTCTTAAGATTAATCTTGTTAATATAACTTAAGTCATGACATACCTATTTATTTTATATATGGAATAAGAATTACTTCTTTCTATTACACCCAGTTAACTTGTATACTCAAACTGAGCCCACACATATTAAATCTCTCAATGGCCAAATTTCTAGCTAGCTAGCCGAGAAGCTTCTATTAGATCCAACTGCCTTTTATGGCTTCTTACTTATTCTTTCACTTTAGGCTTTTAGTCTTATTCATAAGGCCCGCAGCCATCCATCACAGCACGCTCAAGATCAGTCCCTACCTACCTACTTATGACTTTTTTTTGTTATATACAACGTGTTAATGGTACAAGCGAAACCCTCATACACCCCAACTAATTTTTATCAAAATAAATCCATTCCCGTAAAAAAAATCTTAAAAATTTTACAAATTTTAAACTTTTTTTTCCTGGATATTGTTATTTTAAAGTTTCATAATTTTTCTAGTTTCTTCGTTGTTCTATTCCGCGCACTCCGCGCTCACTTCCCTCTCCTCCACACCGCTCATGAACCACGCGCCTCGCGCTGTCCGCGCGCGTATCCACAGAAATATTCAGAATAGAAGCGGCAAAAATTAAAATTAAAAAAAAATTAAAAAAATTACCCCTATCAAAAACCCGTGAAATTGATTCTACTCTCGATTCTGAACAAACCATTTTCTCAGTTTCGCTTATTCCGTTAACACTTTGTATATTAGTCTTTGTTCACACCTCAGACAGTTGTAAGGCTCGTGGCCTACGACGTTATTTATGCATAGCTTATAATGTTTCTCTGTATCTAGAGATTTGCATTTCTTTAAAATATCGCGTTTTAGAAACCCTACAGCGCCATCTGTTAGTGGGCTTTGGATTACACAAAGCAAAGCTCGGTCGCCCAGGTACCTACTTATAATAATATGCAAACGATGACACGTTAAAAAGCAACAAACCATGACCCTCAAATACTAACAACTTTATTAAGAGTGACAAGGGACGTTTCATGTTAAACAAGCTACCACAATTACGTTAATAGCACCTGAGTGATATCAATGACGATCTACATAAATAATTATGTACTTTTGTTAATTATAATAACTTACAAGATAATTAACCTGAACTTTACCTTGGCAATGATATTGTTGTGTAGGGGATATTTTTTTTTACGTTTTTAAGTCACAAATATTTGTGCCTCCTGCTAGTGGTCTCCGCCTAAAGCACCTCCTGTCTTCACTGACTAGACAGCAAATCGCGTTGCTCACCCTGAAATCTAAAGTCTAATGGCTCATGCGGTAATTCCACCGGGTCCTTTACCCTTTGAACTGTATCGGCAGTGTAAATGCACTTCTAACTTTCAGCAAGAATAGGCCGTTGCCCATCACTCAGTATCGGAATTTGCGCTAAAGTCCTACTCGTACCTCCAACGACTCCAAAAAGTTTATTATACGTAAGCATGTAATGATGTATTTTCGTGAATATTAGCATAATTTACAAGGTAGTGGGAAGCCATTGGATGTCGAACGCAGAAGCCAAACAACCGTCGTCCCCAATTACGACAGTCATGCTTCGTTTGATTCGTGTTAGTAAGCATTATGGATTCAGTTTTGTGTCAGCTGTTTTAACCACACAATTTAGTAAAATAACCTAAAATAGCTATGTTAAACTGCTCAATTCTAATAAAACACATGATGCCTGCATGGCTATACATACAGCCAAAACAAAAATAATCATAATAATATCTAAGTCTCGCAAAGTGCCCAACGCTTAATGGTGTAAAGTTAATGAGAAATTTACTAAATTACTTATTACTAGCTTTTGCCGGTGATTTCGTACACATGGAATGTAGTAAAACGTAGCCTCCCATCATGGTTTAAACTGTTTTCATATAAATTCCATCAAAATCGGTTCACCCGCTTAGCCGTGAAAGCATAACAGATAGTTAATTTATACACAGAAAAAAATGATCTCTTAAAACAAGAACGCAATATGTCTCAACTGATATTGCTTGATTATAAAGTTAAATGTCTTAGAGTAAAATGATCACTCTAACGTATTTAAAATGCCGAATTCTTAAAATTCAAGAGAGAATTTCTTCTTATAAGAATTATATTACTAGGTTTGAAATTGATGTTTTGAATTAAAACCATTTATTTTTTACATCAACAATGAAAAAAATCTTAAAGCAAGTAAAATATTAATCGATTGAAAAAATCAATCGTTTCGCCTAAGAATTATGAAAAATATTAAATGAAGATTTAGGAAAATATTAAGGCAAATAATATGTTGCTTGGTATAAGATGGTTGCTGTTTCGCTCAAGAAATAGTTAGGTAAGCAATGAAGAGTTAAGACTATATTAAGGCAAATAACATTTTGCTTAGTATAAGATGGTTGTTGTTTTGCTCAAGACCTAGTTAGATATGCAATGAAGAGTTAAGGCGATATTAAGTCAAATAATTGTTGCTGGGTACAAGATACTGTGTCAAAGACGGAACGGTATCAAAATTTCGATTAGTTCGCTAATCAAGCCTGTGGTCTAATGGTCAGAGCGAAGGACTACGATAACGATGGACGCGGGTTCGAATCCAGCCACCCCCAGGACTTTTGGTAAATTATAATAGTTGATATGATATAATGATGTAAATAGTTAATGATAACATTAATAAATAATAGAAATGGAAACAAATGTAGAAAGAGAATAGTAAAAAATAAAAAGATCTAATATCAAAAATGCTGGCAGAGAGCAGAAGAAGAGGAATAAAAAGAAAAAACAAGAAATAAAAAAGTGCTTTTTTAAAAGAGCCTTTTATTTTAGTTTGTTTCGCTCTTGGGGTGACACATTTAGCTTTTTGAAAAAGGAGCTTCAAAATTTTTATTTAAATTGATTTCGTTCTTGGTGTGATAGATGCTTCAATCAAGTAAGTTTGGTTTTTGTTGTGATAGCTTTTAGTTTTTACAATAAGATAACAGTTGAAAATTGATATAAGAAATTTAGTTCTTGGTCGGAGAACTATAATACAAAACCTTTTATTTCTCAATCTAAGACATTTTCGAGTTTCCTTATATCGAAAACCCAAACTTAAATAATATTATTTGGTTCAAGATATCTTTTTTTTCTGTGTAACATTACATGGATAAAACAGATTTTTATCAAAATCTAAATTAAGGTCTTATTTTGAATAGACTTTTATGAAAAACTATCTATCACATTCTGAATGAATTATTATTTACAGTATTTATGAAAATTTTGACGCCATTTAATTATCTTTCTAACAAAGGTAATCTGAAGAAAGCGTCTCGCTCAAAATGAAAGATAAATGAAATCTAAATTAATTTTGAAAATAGAATCGTTTGAAATCACCTGAAATAATGGTGGAAATTGTGCCGATTTTCGGCGAAACTTGGCAATCAGCATTCAAAGTAAAATTATAGCAAGCAATTATTCGGACGGAAACGCTGGGGTCGAGAACAAAGACGTCTGTTGCTGGAAGTGCATTTGCTTTCTTAAAAAAGTGAACGCATTTTAAGTTGTCTTGAAAAACTTATTAATATATTCATTTTTGTATTATTTGTTTAAATTTGCGCCAATTTCTATTTAAAAAAATATCTTTTGTGTTTTCTAACAAGTGTATTATGAATCGTCGTAGGTATAAAATGGAAAGAAGTAAAGAAAAGATACATGGTAACGGTTGTAACAATCTAGTGACGAAGGTAAAGCTTCACCTTCGTCTCTAACGTCAAATTGTTTGCAAAAACATAGTCACTAGTTTCGAAATGTACTATTATCAACGCCCTTTTACGGATAATAAACCCTTTTACTTTTCGCAGCTCTTCCATCCTACTATTATAAGGGCTCACAATACGCTTGGGTGGTTATAAATAGGACCAACCCCCAACCCCGCTTGTTGAATAGTGCTGCACACTGGTATTATTTTTATCGACATTCAGTTACCAGGCCAGGCCTGACTTACGAATAGAATAGGTAAGACTGATAAGTTGAGCATAATGAAAGCGTAGCTGGGTCATGAATGAGTGACTGCAGTACACTAGCCCTGCACCTATGAAATATCAACTGGATTGTTTTCCTGGATTCAAATAATAAGTTTTTATCCTAGCTATACAGTGATCATGTCTGTCTGAGTAATTTGGTTGCTTAAAAACTGACTATAATTCCGCTAGTTAAGTACCATCTGTCGTGGCCAGATCGTGGTATTGGCTATTTCATGATGTGGCCACTTTCATGTTGGTTACTTCATGAATTCATGTTGGTTACTTCATGAAATGCAACCTAACATAACCGAACCTTTCATGAAGTGGTCAGCCACATCATGAAGTGATCATTTCTAACGATCTGGCCACGACACAATCTATATTTAACTACACTATTGAAATGATGACGAAGGTTAGTATTTTAAACACCTTCATTTAAATTTGCATATTTTTTTCTCTCTAAATGACGCGAGTATGATCCTATATAAAATCTGAAAAGTTGTAAAAATTTTAGGGAAAGGTTTAAAGCTATTCAAAAGATATATAAATACTCGTGAATGTTGCACATTATATACGCTATTAGTTGCGCTTCATTTTGTTAATGTCTATTTATTTAATACAAATGTTTCAACATGTTCTTCATTAAGGTATTTTTAGATATTATCGATATCGATGAATGCTATCGACGGCAGCACTAGCTCAGACGCCTAGTGTACCGGTAGTCCAACAGCTTGATTAATATAAAGACGTCCATTTCTATAATTGGACCGTTCAAGTTCGGATATTCGTATATATCCACGATTAGGTAACTTTATACCTATATTATTTAGTTTCAATACTATACAAGGTGTAAGGGTTCTACTAAAAGAACATATTTATGAAACTGACCAACATTTTCTTAAAATAAATCAGGATATTGCCGTACAAAATAACCACTATGTTGTGATGGTAATAACTAAATGTCGATCTGTTTTGTTTTCAGATATTTTGGAAAAGTTGTTCAGTTTTGTTGACGGGACGGACATGCTCTATCAGTTTTTTTGGTCTATCTTTTACACCCTGTAACCTTTTCAATCCTGTACTATTATATCTCGGAAAACGGTTAACGATATCGTTGATATTTACCTCACATGGGGCGTAAAATAATGCTGGGTTTCATTTCTGAGTAAATTCATTTTGTTTGTACTTTCACGTGAGTTCTGAGCAGAGCTCGGTCCCGCAGTAATTCTATTGCATTTCTATTTAAACATTTTGTGTTAAATATAGGGCGCTTCCTTTGAGTATGTTACTCGTATCGTATTCGGACCAAAACTGAACAACTTTCTCTAAGGAACATAGGTTAAAATACGATTCTTTTTTATACCAGCTTATTCAGTTTCTATGGGAGCTCAAATTTAGTTTTATCGTGCGAGAAACATACTGCAAAGAACGCAGTTAATTAGGATGCTCACTATATTGGGTGACTTTTAATTAGTTCTTGATAGCAAAAAATATACATGCACTCATGATACTGAACAACTTTTCCCACGGAACATCGGTCGAAATAAGAAAAGCCAAATTTGACCTTCCATACTAAATGCGCCATCAGCTGAATTGCAGTTTCTATATGGGAGGTCAAAACTTGATTTTCGTATTTCGACCTATGTTCCTTGGGGAAAGTTGTTCAGTATCATGAGTTCATGCTTACCTTTTTCTGTCAAAAACTAATTAAAAATCACCCTATATTATAATTTTGTATTTCTTTGTTTTTGTCTGTTTTGTTTAACTTGTACTCTGGTAATCAATCATGTTTCTATTAACTTATCGGGTTTGTTTTTATTATATTAAACAATTATCTGTGCTTCGTTTCGGCGGCTTTGTTCTCGGATACTTATTTAGGCATTTCTTCAGTCAAATTAAGATTGACATCTTGAAATCCCGAGTTTATGGATGAGTAGTAGTTGCTTTGCTCTTTCTTTCCGGTCACGAGAGCTAAGCAACGTTGGCCGTAGTCAGAACCCAGATGGATGGACTGCTATTGGCACAACAACTAGAGCGCTTTTGTGTTTCGGAAGGCACGTTAAGCCATTTTTACCGGATGCTGCCACTGCGGTCATTTAAAGGCTTGAAAACTCTTAACAACCAGGTTGACCACTAACCTGGCAAATCCTCCAGGATTATGTCTGGTTTGCCCTCTGGATTGCGGAGGTCAGATGGCAGACCCTCAGTGCCCTCGTCATATCCCCTAGGTAAGGGAGCCGATTTTGTAGTTAAAACAGAATAAGGCAATGATGAAATCGCTGTATAAAAAATGATTTTTATTAGTTTTTTTTTCTTTTTATTCATTTTTGTGGTCTCTGCCTAAACCGACGAGAAAGAGGCGTGATGTTATGTATGTATGACCAATCACTTAATGACCCTGGGACATCCTACTAATCCTATCCTACTAATATTATAAACGCGAAAGTTTGTAAGTATGGATGTATGGATGTTTGTTACTCTTTCACGTAAAAACTACTGAATGGATTTCAATGAAACTTTACAATAATATAGCTTATACATCAGAATAACACATAGGCTATAATTTATAAACCTGCGCAGACGAAGTCGCGGGCACCAGCTAGTATACTATATGATTACAATTTATATGACACTGACAATCCGTCAATTGCAAGAAGCTCTTTAAAAGGAATAGTTCTGTGAATGTAAGTTAAACCTAAGTTAAACCATTCACTGAACTATTGTTTTCACTTTCTTTGTTAATAAAATAGAAAGAGTTAGCAATCGATGTAATAGGACTTTCATCTAGAAGCTTTTAGCAAGTAATAAAAGAAAAAAGTAAATTAATTGAAAGAGATCTACATTCCATCTTAGATAAAAACTGTAGTGAACATGAGCGACAAATAGCAAACTGGTGTATCGCAAAAAGCACAAAAAGCAAGCACGTGGCACGTACACCTGCTCGCGACCGGAACACGCGCTGTGTGCGGAAGCATGGGCTAGCGAGCAGCGCGTGCGATGCTAAGTACTCGTATATCGTGCGAGGATAGTGTTTTATACAATCCCTTTGTATATTTTTTTACATACCTTTGTATTACCATGTATCAGAGAAAGGTTTTACTAGTTGCCCGTGTTGGTAGTTTTGATGTGTAATTAGGTGTAGATTAGATGCTTACAGATTTGGGGATCAATTCTTGAAAATCAATGAATTTCGAATTTTTAGAATATGAAGACTTATAAAAGAATTGTTGTTATAAAGTAGTTTTGATTGTTAATTTCCATATAATATTGTGGTTCTTCTTTAAGAATTTTTTAAAATTTCTCAGTAATAATTCGGTGATATTCAAGAGTTCATGATATTGAAGAGTTAAAATGCCGCATATGCAGCACTCTATTGGCATGCAATGAGGTACGGGTACCGACGGCCCACTCTTCATAAAAAGTTCGATTTGCATTTGAAAACTGTATGTAAGGAAACAAGTAGGTACACTATGTGTATGGGCCCGCGATGTTGGTAGTAGATGTTGAGTAGAACACACACAGATTCACAACAATATTTTATTAAGTAAATGTTAATTATAAGTTCGATGTTAAATGCTCATCTGCATGTGGACAACTAAATTATTAATATTAAAACAATCGATAGCAATCGATCAGCAGCACACGGAAACTAGGGCGCAACGCAGCAGAAAACTGTTCGGTGCTAACCGTACATGCTCCCGAGGGAAAAGTGAAGTTAAAATTAGTTATTAAGAGAAGTATATAATGCTAAGTTTTTATAAAGTTAATTAACAGAAATTAAAGATAATAATTACAAATGAGCATTCATTACAAAGCAAGAAATATTTAGTTATTGATATGTTATTCTACAGAGTCAGCGTCTGAGTTTTCACGGAAGGTGAACCGGTTATCTCTACTTCTCTGTATTTTCTCAGTCGGTTTGGTGTAGATAGGTTGCCGTGGTGGTTTCGCCGGCCCCCTTATCTGTTTCATTTCTATCTCCACGGTCTGATTCTTTTTTCTTTCTGTGGGTCTTTCCGTTTCTTTCTTACATTTCTTTTTGAGCCATATAACGAGAGCTGTCACTAGTGCGCTTCCTACTAGAAAAGATGTTATCGAGTAGTGATAAATGTCGTGGACGCTCAATCCTGTCGTTATAGGCCACCTTTCTTTTTCCTTTTGATATGCTAATTGTTTCTGAATTTTCATAAAATCTGTTGAAGTTAGGGCTTTCTTTTCTGTAATGTTAATCTCTTTATTTTTCCAATTTAAGTCGAAAATGTTGTTTATTGACGTATTAAGCGTTGGTACTTCTATTTCCGAGTTTAACGTCATTCTGCTACCCAAGTGACTGTAGGTGTATATAGTAGCATCGTTTTTTTGAAGGATGCATTTTGGTTTAAGTGCAATCACACCAATCCCGTCAATAACAATCGGTGTAACTTGATCATCGCATATAATGTTCATTATATTTTTATCGCAGAACGTAAACAGCCACCAGTATACGGTTTATGAAGTTGAGTCCAAGTGTCCTTGCAATCTACGTCACTTATGACGCATGATAGGGGTGTCTGAGGCATTTGCTGACTAAACACGTTTACTTCGCATGGTGCATTCTTGTCGTGTAAGCTATAGACGGGTTGGCGCGCCATACATATAAACTTATCTCGGCTGTACGTAGTACAGTGATGCTCGTCATTATCGTTCATGATTATGTAAGACTTTTGTACAAAGTTGATGGCGATTTTGTTCGATGATGGTTGAACTACTTTCAGTTGACCTTGCCTTTTGAATGGTATAGGGATTACTCTGTAGATTGTATATTCTTCTTCGTTTATCAATGGAATATGTATCTCGAATAACAAAAAGTTATCAGTTATCCTTGCCTTGACGTATAGATGTTTATAGATTTCCTGAATATCCTCCTGTATATCCTTAACAGGCAGAGATAATCCTCTAGGTAGTTTTCCTCTTATTTTCATCAGCTGATCAATAAGTTGCGATGCAGGAAATAAGAAGACATCCAGATGGCCTTTATAGATATCTGACAATGCGTTTAATAGCATTCTTTGTATTCGTTCCAAATTATTTATAATAAGTGTCGCCGTAATCGAAGCCGAATTGACATTATTTACTGAAGACAGCATTTCGACTTTGTTCTCAATTTTGTTCATGTAATTATGCATAATGTCGAATTGCGTGTTCATGAATTTATCGCTCTTTTTTATTATGTTATTTTCAGCTTCAATTATTACAGTTTGATTCTTCATAAGCTGTAAAAGATAGTCTTCGTTGTTTTGTAAGATGTTGATGTCGTTTTCATACTTAGTGGCGAACTCTTCATCTAGAACCCCGAATAACGTTCTCGCTAATTTTCCGACTCCATCAAAATAGCCTCGTTTTTGCCGTTGTAGATGGTGCGACAAAAGTAACGAGTTATACTCAGTCAGATGACGTAGCTCGTGACGTAGTTGGTTGACGATTGCGCTGCACGGCGTATAATCCATTTTATCCATACGATTGCACATTTTGTCGATATTATATATGTAGGTACTTAGTTTGTCTGTTGTTTGCCAATACGTAGTAAGGTTATAGTATACTAACAAAGTCCACTCATCATGTATAAGCTGTAACTGTCCAACTTCGTCGAAATATATTGGTTTGTTGTTATCTATGGGAGATATTTTATAGTTCACAGTCGGTGATGAGCTTACGGTTCCGATCATCATAAGTATCATTGTTAATAATGTAAAAAGGCTTCTTTTCGGAGTTTTTATGTTTTTGTTTGAGCTTGGTTGAGGATGTTTATGCTCTTCTTGTTGTTTCGGCAGTGGTGCAAGCTTAGTTATGGGTCGTTTGATGTTTCCCTTTTTTGTTTTGATAGATACTACTCGCACGTGACCGTCACTTCCCGGATGAACTTGTGTTACTTTTCCGAGAGCCCATTTCCCAGCCGGTAAGTTTTCCTCCTTTACCAACACAACGTCTCCTTCTTCTAGATTTTTCTCCGGGCGTTGCCATTTCAAGCGCATTTGCATTTCGTGGAGGTACTCACTCGACCAGCGTTTCCAGAAGTGTAAGTTCATTTGCTCTATTAATCTCCATCTGTTTCTCAGATCATATTGGTTGAACTCTTCTTCTTCTTGTGGGAGTGATAGCAGCGGTCCGCCGATGAGAAAGTGACCAGGCGTTAAGTATTCCAAGTCATCTATGTCTTCCGACAGAGGGCAGAGCGGACGTGAATTCAAGCAGGCCTCGATTTGAGCTAGGAGTGTGGTGAACTGCTCAAAGGTAAGTTTTTGTTCCCCGAGTACGCGCTTGAGATGGTACTTCATTGCCTTCACCCCCGATTCCCAAATCCCTCCAGCAGAAGCCCACAGGGGGGCATTTCTGGACCACTCTACTGACATTTGGGTCATTTCGTCGAAGAATTCTGAAGTTTCGAATGTTTGGTTGTGTCGAAAATCTTCTTGTAGGACCTTTGCTGCGCCCACAAAGTTAGTTCCATTGTCCGAGTATACATGTTTTGGTGTACCTCTTCTTGCACTAAATCGTTTGAAAGCGGCGAGAAATGTTTGTGTTGACAAATCTGACACCAGTTCTAGGTGTATCGCTTTAGTCACCATGCATATAAAAATGGCGATATAAGCTTTACAGGTCTTAACTCCACGTCCCTTGTTTATTTTTATCTCCACGTGACCTGTAAAGTCCACTCCTGTGTTGCTGAACGGGCGCGCCGGCGTGACTCGTACTTTAGGTAAATCAGCCATTAATTGCTCGTTCCGGTGCGGCTTATAACGATGACATCTTACACATTGACGTAATTGCTTCTTTACAGTTTTGTTTCCGCCAATGATCCAAAACCTCTGCCGTAAAAAAGCGAGGCAAAGGCGTGCACCGCCGTGGAGAGTTTCTTGATGGGCCTCCTGGATGAGAAGCTCCGTTAACCTTCCTTTAGCGGGAATGATAATAGGATGTTTCGATTCAGGTGGCAACATTGAGTTAGTCAGGCGCCCTTTAACTCTAAGCAATCCCTTTTCGTCGATAAAAGGGTTCAGTTTTATTAAGTTACTCTTTTTCGAGATATTTGAATTCTTCTTCAAACGCTCAATTTCTTCGCCAAAATGTTGGCTTTGTATATTTTTTATAATAAGTTCTGATGCTCGGTTTACTTCTTGAGGCGTTAAATTTATAACTCCCCTTTTTTCGCTCGAGTCGGTCAACACTTGCTTATTAGTATTACGCAATGCTGATACGACGCGTAATATCCAAGCGATCACTCCTCTGGTAGCGCAATCAACTGCGTTGTCGTCTGTTTTCACATAAGACCAGTTGGCAGCCGGAATAATGTTTCTTATCTCGGTCACTCGGTTGGCAACAAATCTTTCCCATTTGTTTACGTTGCCGTTAATCCATGCTAACGCTACTTTTGAGTCGCTCCAGCATTGAATTTTTAAATCCTTTGAAGTAAGGGTGTTTTTTAGTTTTTCCAGTAATTTGGCGAGTAATCCGCACCCGAGTAATTCCAATCGAGGAATTGGGACCTTCTTACTCAGAGGGGATATTTTGGTTTTTGCAGCTATTAATGTTATGATGTATTCGCCATTTTCGTTTGTCATGCGACTGTAGACAGCGCAGGCGTAGGCTTTCTCGCTTGCGTCACAGAACCCGTGTATCTCGAGCTTGTTTTCAGTGCAGCGTAGCCAACGCGGAAGTTTAATGTTGTTTATGTTATGTAGGTCGTTTCTAAAAACCTCCCATTCTTTTTGCAACTGCTTTGGTAGGCTTTCGTCCCACTCTATCTTGCTAGCCCAAACTTTTTGGAAAAGTATCTTCGCTTTTATTATTATCGGTGCTAGCCATCCAAGTGGGTCGTAGAGCTTGCTTATGTCAGCTAGTACAGTTCGCTTCGTATGTTTGTTTGTTTCAGTAAGTTTGCATCGAAATGAAAATGAGTCCTCAATCGGGTTCCAGCTAATACCCAATGTTTTAGTCGTGTTTTGATTTTCTTGTTCGTTCTTGAAGTTGATCGTGTTGTTGTTACTTTTTTGTTCTTCTGTTAAATGTTCTAGGATTCTTCGATCGTTGCTTGTCCATTTTCTTAAGTTAAATCCCCCTTTTTTCAGGAGTTCGATCAAGTCTGTGACCAGTTTCTTTGCAGCTGCCAGATCATCGTGCCCATAGACAAGGTCATCCATGTAAAAATAGTTTTGCAGGACCATTGCCGCTTCGGGGTAGTTAGCTTGTTCATCTCGTGCGAGTTGGTGTAGCGTACGCATAGCGAGATAAGGCGCTGATTTTGTGCCATAAGTCACGGTGCATAGTTGCCATTCCTGTAAGGGATGCTGCGGCGAATTTCTCCAGAAGATCGTTTGAAGATTTTGTTGGTTTTCATTTAGCCAAATATGTCTGTACATTTTTTCTACATCCGCAGTAAAAACGTACTTATGAACTCTCCAGTTTATAAGTAAGGTGAGCATGTCTTTCTGTAGGTTCGGGCCGGTATACATCAGATCGTTCAGGCTATGGTTGCTTTTTGTCTTGTGTGATGCATTAAAAACTACCCTTAACCTGCTCGTGGTAGACTCAGATCGCCAGATACCGTGTTGGGGTAGGTGTACTTGCCCCTTTGTTTTGGTTAAATTTGTTACAGGCTTCATGTGCCCCATAGTAATGTAGTCGTTCATAAATTTCTTGTATTCTGTTTCAAGTTCCTTGTTTTTCCGCATTTTTTGTTCCAGCTGTAGAAATTGGGCTAGGGCTTGTGGTTTCGTAGGCCCTAAGTTCGCTTCGTACTCTGGTTTCATGGGCATCTGTACCACATATTTCCCGTCAGGCAGCCTCTTTGTGGTTTCAATGTAATATTTCTCACATAAATCGTTCTCGCTAGTTGATGTTATGCTATTTGGGATTTCTTCGATTTCCCAGAAGCGTGTCATATTTTCCAGCTCGTTAAGGGTTACATGGCAGTTAAATGTTTTAACATTTCCACTCAAAATCCACCCAACTCTGGTTTGCTGTGCCACTGGATGCTGGTTATCTTCGCTTTTCATGACTCCGCTTAGTAATAGCTCTGAATAAATATCGGCGCCCAAAAGTAGGTCAACTGGGCCCGACACGTTGAAGTGCGGATCGGCTAATTTTAAGTTCTCTAAGTAGTGCCAGTTGTCCTTAGAGAATGAAGTACTTGGCAAGTTATTTATCAATTTGTTCATCACCAATGTCTCAGTTTTAAATGTATAGTCAGAATGAATAGACTTGCATTCTAAGTTGATTGACCCTTTGCAGTTTCCTGATAGACTGCCGATTCCAGACACCACGGCGCTAAGTTTCCGGCGCGGTAATCTGAGACGTTGTGCCGCATCTTCAGTGATAAGGCTTACTTGCGAGCCTTGATCAAGTAAAGCTCTAAGATTGATAAACTCCCCGTCTATATTTTTCACCTTCAGTTGTACAGTCGTTAACAAAACTTCTTTCTCTTCGTTTGTGCAGTTGTGTACTGAATGCGGGGTAGCTGGTTGTTGAAAACCGCTACGGGATGGTTGTTCAGATTCTGATTCATGCATGAGAGTATGATGTGACTTGTGACACAGCTTGCATTTCTTTCGTGAGAAGCACGGTTTTTCTCCGTGACTGTACAAACAATTTTTGCATAATTGTAAGTTACGAACTGTGTCACGACGCGCTATTGCGTTCATATCCAAAAACTTCTGACATAGCATTAAGGCATGGTCGGCTTTGCAAACAGGGCAGGTTTTCACTGTCGCAAAGAAGGTTTTGTGCGATTTTTGATGCTTGTTATAGTTCGTCGACCTCGGCGCGTTATAATTTTTCTGATAATAATTATTGCGTGACGAAGACGACTGCATATTATTTTGCGGCTTGTTGAAAGTTTGATGTTTACTCGAGTTTGATGTTCGCTGGTTAGAGCCGCCTTGTAGTGCTTCGAGTGCCATAAACTTTGACTCGAGAAAAGTAGAAAACTCTTCAAGGTCAGGCAAATCTCTCGGGTCTTTAAGATCTTTCATGTATTCGTTGTAAGTTACGCTGTCCAATTTTTGAACGAGCAAATGTACAATAATCGGATCCCAAGTAGTGATGTCGATACCGATATTTGTCAGTCCGTTAAGGCATTCTTGCATAACATCGTGAAGTTTTCTTATACTTGAGGCGCTTGCTTGCTGTATGGCGGGTTGGTTTAGAAGGGTATTTATGTACGATGTAAATAAAAGCCGTTTGTTGTCGAAACGATGCGTGATAATTTCCCAGCACGATGTATAGTTGTCAGCGCTAATGCCGAGATGCTGAACCAGTTTTTCAGCCTCACCCTTTAATTTGGATTTCAGATGTTGCATTTTCTGTGCATTAGAGAGCAGCGGGTTGTTGTGCACGCTCTCCACATAAAGATCTTTGAAGGTTGCCCACTGATTGTAATTACCATAGAAATCGGGAATAACAATCTTAGGGGTAGCTTTTTCATAATGCGAGTTGTTCCAAATATTGTGGTTTAGCTTCTTTCTTAAATCGTCGTACATATTCTCCATGCGGGCGTATTTTTCTCTGTATTCTTTACCTTCCTTCCCGTCGTCGGTAAAAATGTAGTCAAGCTGCCAGTGAAGCCTCTCTATTTGTTCCCACTTGCCTTTCATCATGTTTAAGTTATCTTCTAGCTCCCATTTTTCCGTCCCGGAAGTGAAGTTCGCTTTCGACACGACTCTTGCGAAAGCTTTAAAGTTACAGGATTGATGACGTAAAAGCTCCTTAATTTTTTCAGAGTTATCGCCGTTTTCCGGGGCCGGTGCTTCAAACAATACGTCTTGAAATACAAATTCGGTATATTTGTTTTCGTTCAAAACCGCAGCCGCTGCTTTCAAAGTCTCCTGCCGACTCCGTATATCACTCAAAGTATTTTCGTACATGATTTTGGCTTTCGTAAAAATCTGATCCCGGAAGTAGGGAATGTCCACCACTCCAGTTTTACTAATAAGTTCATGGTTTACCTCGAACACATCCCAGTTAGAGTAAAGTTGGTTCAAACGTTTCTCCAGATAAGGTAAGGTCTTCTTCACAGAACCATCTTTCTTGTAGTCAGCACAAGTCTTGTTCAGGTTATTGAAGGCAGTTACTTGCGAAGCAATAAGTTGGTCAATTTCCGACATTGTTGCTTGTAGTTGATGTTAAATGATTTCTCAATAAAGTTAGTTCGATGTAAGCGGAGTAAGTTATAGTTTGATCTTTACCGCAGTTAAGTAGTTTGATGTTGATAGTGGCAGTTGTAGTAAAATCCACAGTTCACAGGTTCGATATTCAGTGCACTTGCACCCCTAACACGACATGTGCGACTTCTCAATTCAACCGGTGAGACCCGCTTGTGGGAGGCCGGCGAACCGATCCGCTATCGTGAAAAAAGTACAAAATACACTAAATACCTGTTGCTTCGAAGGACCAAAAAGAGATGTATGGGCCCGCGATGTTGGTAGTAGATGTTGAGTAGAACACACACAGATTCACAACAATATTTTATTAAGTAAATGTTAATTATAAGTTCGATGTTAAATGCTCATCTGCATGTGGACAACTAAATTATTAATATTAAAACAATCGATAGCAATCGATCAGCAGCACACGGAAACTAGGGCGCAACGCAGCAGAAAACTGTTCGGTGCTAACCGTACACTATGCTTATATCGCATCATGATAGAATCTTCGTATCTTTTTTTGTGCGTTTATTTTATGCACTGGGATATGAAGTAAATTTAAATTTAATCGTTAATTTTATATTTAAATTTGATTTAAAGTTTATTTTCAAACTTTATGTATTTATGTTTAAAATTCTAGTAAAAAATGAACAAAACTTAAAATTGATAGTAATTAAAAATGCTTTTCTTTAATTTAAAAAATCTTCCAAGAAAGACACGTAAGCGAACAGCTACTCGCGAAGATTTCAGGATAAAAATTACGTAACGACTAGAACAGAAGTAGGTGTCCAAAACCCACTGTTTCTTAAACAAACGTCATTTTACTATCATTTTATCTGCTTTAATCACTCACAAACTAGTCAAACACTTTAAAAACCTAGCAGAGGAGTGAAACTTTAGTCAAATATCGCTACTTAGACTACTTACTTTTATGTAAACATTGCGATATTTCAAATAAAATTGCTGTAAAAAGCAATAAAGAGGACCGTGCCAAGGCAATAACGACTTTTTGTCTTTAAAAAGGTTATTAAATAAAATTTACCTCGTCAGCCGAACCGTTGTAAATATACCTTTTAAATTCAATGAAAAGCCGCCATGCATGAAGCGAACTCGTTGGTGTAGTTAAAATTAAATATGTATTTAAAATGCTATAATATAACGCACCACTGATCTGTGGAGAATGGCATTTAAATAAATAAGCGAGCAGCTCAATTTATCATTCGTTTGCACTCGAGATGGGGTTTCATTTTATATTGGGTAACTCCACACGTTTCAAAGTTTGATATAAAAATCGGTTAAAAGCTAGTCTGACTCGCGCATCGAGTGTTTCGTATAACACAAGATATATTTCTGATAGCTACGAAAGGTCTGATAGGTACGAAAGGTCTGATAGGTTTCTGATACGGACGAAATTACGGGCAGGATCAAATATGATGATTTAGGTTGTTTGAGTGAACGGGTTGCGATGACACAAAGTTTGTATGTTGTACCGAAATAAGTCATTTTATTGAAAATCCTTTTTGAATCGGTTCAAGTTCTTGTGTTTTCTATAAAAGCCCAAGCCAATGTAGCTGTGAGCATATTTAGTCCAAGCAATAAAAGAGCAACGACTCTCACGCAGCCCTAGGAAAATCATTAATCGTGGGTACCGGAAACACAAAAACAGACAAAAACACACTCAGACCCTGAAATGTTTCGTATATCAACTCAGACTGAGAATATCACCTGGAACAGTCCGCCTGTTCTAATAACTATAGTTTTAACTTACTTAAAGTCTTAATAGTCACTACAAAATAAAATCCGAAACCGCAACACACTCGTTTGCGCTTTTATGCACCGTGTTAAGTCACGGAGTGTGACCGCGCGAGGCGCGTGCGCCGGCATACCGCGAAGGGCTTTTTAAGTAACCTGATGGAATAGATTAGAGG
Organism: Athrips mouffetella; assembly: GCA_947532105.1. Taxonomy (NCBI): domain Eukaryota; kingdom Metazoa; phylum Arthropoda; class Insecta; order Lepidoptera; family Gelechiidae; genus Athrips; species Athrips mouffetella. Next base: position 18,568,229 of record OX383965.1, on the reverse strand, counting down.
TCTGTTAACTGACAGGTTAATTGATAGCTTCAATAAATGGAAATTAGAAGTGTGTCTTTTGGAAAACATTGATTATTATTCACACTAATTTATAAGCGTGGACATCGTCAGGTGCTTGACGCTCTGTCTTGAACAATGAGAACACACCCTCTGCAAAATATGTATGTATAACAAGATAAAGGCCGCAACTCATTTTTTGGACGATAAAAGAGAAACAAAGAGATTTTATTTTCCCCATGCATATTATGCATAAGTCGCAGAAAGTCAGGAATATGATAAAATGGAGTTACGTTTTTATCCTACTGCGATGCGCATGTGCAAATTTATAGCAATTACAATGTTTTTTTTATTTTACACGCGAGCAAACTTGCCCGTGGGCCGCCTAAAGGTAAGTGTTCACCAGCGCCTATGTGATGGCATACTTCGACACTAATAACACAGCAAAAGCCCGTGGCCAACCCTGAGAACTAAGATGGTATGTCTCATGTGCCGGTAATTTCACTGGCTCCCTTACCCTTCGAACCAAAACACATCAGTGCAAACACTACTACTTTAAGGTAACGTGGCAAATTATAAACAAAGTAACAAATAATAACAAAAATCATTTAAATAAACAAAACATTAGTATAAAAATAAATAACACCTATGAAACTGACCCAAAAATCGTAGCGGACACTTTCAATAATATTTTTACACAAGTAGGAAACGAAAACATAAATACCCTAAAAATAGACAATAAAATCACAAATGTAATTAACCAAATTGAATACTCTTTTTACTTAGAACCTGTCACCTATCGCGAAGTAAGCTCAATAATCAAAAATCTTAAAAATAAAACAAGCTACGGCATCGACGAAATCCCCCCAGTACTAATAAAAAAATGCGTTGACATTTTAACCGACCCGTATGTTTTACTTATAAACCAATCCTTTTCAGTAGGCACCTACCCTGACGCACTAAAAGTATCCATCATCAAACCTATACACAAAAAAAAAAACAGTATAAAGGACCCTAACAATTACCACCCCATTGCGCTCCTTCCAACATCATCAAAAAATTTTGAAACTTCAGTGTGTAGAAAACTGTATAAATTCTATGAAAAATATAATATCTTTGATGCAAATCAGAATGGGTTAAACCATTCCAGTACTTTGGCAATTTTCAAGTATGCACAAAATATTTTAGAAATCCTAAATAAAAGGGAAAATATAATATACTCTTAAAAAAACTATACGGCACGGGTATAGGAGGCATTGCCCATACATGGATGTCTTTTTATTTGACAAACCGAACTCAGTATGTGGAAGTAGAAAATACAGATATTCAAAACTGGTAGTGTGGAACAGATAAGATCCGAAAAAATTGCAGTAAATAACTCAATCCCACAAGGCTCAGTGTTAGGTTGTTTTTTATTTCTTGTGTATATAAATGACCTTCCCAAAATTTTGAATGACCATTGCACACTCTTTGCAGATTATATGTCTATACTCTTCTCGTGTAAAAACGCTAGCGAAATAAAAATAAAACTTGATAAAACTTTGGATAAAATTAAGCATTGGTTAAACGCACATAATTTACAATTAAATTACGAAAAAACTAAAATAATAGAATTTCGGCCCTTTCAAAAACAATCGCTCCACATACAATATAACTACAATAGTACAAAAATACTTACAGATAATACTTTTACCCTGCTAGGAATTCAAATCGACACTAACTTAAATTGGAAACAACATATCTTCAACTTGTCAAAAAAATTATCCTCTTTAGCTTATGCTCTTATGAAACTTAAAAAAACAACAGATTTTAAAACTTCATTAACCGCATACTACGCGAATGTCCAGTCGAGACTGTCGTATGGAATAATTTTGTGGGAAAATTGTTCTCAAATACACGATATTTTTGTGATACAAAAAAAATTTATAAGAATACTTGCAAATATTAAACAAATCATTTTGTATTGAATACAAAATATTAACTGTTACTTCACTGTATATATTAGAATGCTTTAAATTTGTCAGAAAACACATAAATCTCTATTCTCCAATCAAAACAATTAAAAGAAAAAACAGAAACTTGAATAAATTAAACCTACCACAAACAACTCTCAACTTATACAGATCAGGTCCTATTTCCATGACAATTCGTATATATAACCACATTCCAAACAGTATAAAAAATCATGAAAAATACCCAACTTTCATAAACCATCTTAAAAAAATCTTAATCAACAAGCAATTTTTTAATGATAAATTTGACTAAAATATTAAATTGACTAGAAAGATTTGACTAAAAGATTATTTTGACTTGAGTATTAGAATAAGGATAGTAATAAGGTTTTATCTTTAGACATCAACAGATTCAAAATGTTAAATTAATAAAAATTATGTACTTCTCTCTCTATCGTAATATTTGCGGTGCCCCTACGGGGTGTCATATGTGTAGCTCTAAGTCTGAATTATTATAACACCTTAATTGCACCATATGACTGACAAATAAATGAATTGAATTGAAAAAAAACCGGTCAAGTGCGAGTCGGACTCGCGCGCCGAGGGTTCCGATATACCTATAGTATTTTTGGAAGCAATAAAGTCCATTTTCAGGACCGCAAAACTAAATTTGTTTGTAAAGGTTTTTTTGCAGATTTCTGAAAAACTGTGCAACTTAGAAAGATCGTTTTATTTTTGCTGTAAAGTTTACATAAACCTCTGTCAACTGTAATTAATTCAGATTTTCCCTTACTCAAACTTCGGAGATAAGGGGGGGGGGGGGAATGGTATTTTTTTTGACATTTTTCATCATAACTTGAAAACTAAGAAACTTAAAAAAATATAAAAATATATTTTAAAATGTACAAGTAAAGCCCTTTCATATGATACCCCACTCGACCTAGTAGCGACAATTTGAAATTTGGCCCCCCCTATTTTGGCCCCCTTTACATTAATAATCATACTTTTTTCAAAAAATTTTCATGTGCAATTAAGTTGGGCAACTATATTCTAAAACTATTCCAAATTTCAGCTCGATAGCGTAAGTGGTTGCTGAGATATAGAGGTGTGACAGACAGACGGACAGACAGACAGACAGAGCGGCACCATAAGGGTTCCTTTTTTTTACCATTTTGGTATCGGAACCCTAAAAAGGTAGTGGTACTTCCCTAGACCAAACGCCCTGACCAAAACCTTCTCTGGTTTTCCTTCAACAGTAAGTTTATAGTTTTGCTGTTTACATCTTGCGTCTCAAAACTGTAGTTATAAATAAGTTAACTTTAAGTTCTCATTAGCAAATCTCAAGAGCTCCGTTCTTTCCCGCACCCACGTCGGCAATTAAAGGCAAAATAGAAAAAAGCTGGCCACAGGTAATTAAGGGGAGCTTTTCTATGGGAATGGCGTACGTAGCAAGTCTCACTATACACTTAAGGGTAAGATAATGTGTAACACAGAATAAAAAACGGTCCACTCATATTGTCCACAAAACTACAAGAGTCTTGTCCATCATCATCTTCATCATGGTTGCAAGGCCGATGACCGACCTCACAAGCCCTTGTGTCAGAGTTGTTAAGCCGCCAAAGGCCTCTAACATGGCTCATTAACGACTACGTCCGTAGATAGTAGTCGGGAGCAACGGCTTAACGTGCTTTCCGAAGCACGGAATCATCCAACTTTTCGGACAATCATGTGGTTAATCTTGCAATGTCCTAACCAAACTGGGGAGGATGTACAAATAATCTTTTTTGGACAGTGTCCCCACCGGGAATCGAACCCAGAACCTCCGGATCGAGAGCCGAGCGATGTAACCACTGGACCACTGAGGCTGTCCAGTGAGTAAGGAAGGACTATTTTTCAAAGTGAATAATATCCCGTGTATACTCATCAAGTCCTTTTCCATGAAATATGCCCAGATGTTATATTTGGTTGCTACTAACGACATTACTAACAAAATATTAATAAAGTTTTTGTGTATAACTCGTATTGGTACAATTCCTCGCGGTCGGTCGACGCTGAAAAACTTAAAAAAATTCATATTTTGATATTTTAATGTCGGTTTACTACGTCAATTCAATGTAGGATCCGCGTTTCTGTTTTTTTAGATAAATAATCTTTTCGTAAAGTACAGCGGCTTATGCGAAAAAAAGTAAGAGTAAGTCTGCCCTTAAAGGAAAAATAAACTAAAATCTTTCTCCACCCTTTGCAGCTAAATGAACTTAACTGTAATGTTTCTTTGTCCGCGAGTGTATAGCTCTAACATTACCGTAAGATTTTTCTCTTATCTTTCCCGTAACGCGGCGAAAGTTCCACAGCTAGTGCCCTCGTTAAGCCCGCTTGGACATTTCTAACGCTTTTCCCTTACGAATTCATCCGGAGACAGAGATTCTCAAACTTTGCTAACACTTGCAGTAAAAATAGAGTGTAAGGGACAGCCTTCCGAATACTGTAAGGGCATGATCAGTCAACGCAACGAAACTGATCAATTTTCAGCGAAAATAACTGCAAGTAAATGAAAAAAATATCGGCCTCTCATAAAGTCTATCCAATCAAGTTTGCAATTTTGTATGGAGAAGCCGATTTTTTGCAGTACCTGAAAGTTTTATTCTCTGAAAGTTGTGTTGACTGATCATACCCTTTCAGTATTTGGAAGGATATCCCTTACACCCCATGTTCAGCCAGAATAATCCAAACAACTTAAAGACACTAAACCTTAAAAAAAAAACAGTCAAGTGCGAGTCGGACTCGCGCGCCGAGGGTTCCGATATACCTATAGTACTTTTGGAAGCAATATAGTCCATTTTTAAGACCGCAAAACTAAATTTGTTTGTAAAGGTTTTTTGCAGATTTCTAAAAAAATCTGTGCAACTTAGAAAGATTGTTTTATTTTTGCTGTAATGTTTACATAAATTTCTATCGACTGTAATTAATTCAGATTTTTCCTCTCACAAACTTCGAAGATAAGGGGGGGGGAATGGTATTTTTTTTTGTTATTAATAAATGTGTCATATTTTTTGGGGGTACGGAATCGTTAGTGTGTGACTCCAACTCGCACTTGGTCGGCTTTTTAATTTTTTTTTTCTTTCTTAAAGTAACCAGGCTTTTACTATTCTTGAAATTTCCAACTAATATTTTTGGTGAAATGCTTATATTTTTCTGAAAGTTTGGCAACTTTTGACGAGGGCTAAAGACGGTACAACACTTGGACAGTTGTATAGTTCTGCACGAAACTAGTTCGCAGTCAATAGCGACGAAGTTAGGGAGTTGTAATTGTTTCCAAGTTCATAATTGGTAGCTACAGCAGTTATTGATGTTTCGCAGCGACTATCTTTATTATTTAGTTAACTTTAGGCTGGTGCTAAATAATAGTTATATTTGTTATGCAAGGCAGCAGAATTGTTATTTGACGCGAGTGCCTTATATTGAAACTCGAGTAAGCGAATGATTCTAGGATTACCGTAAAAACCGAAATAAATAATCCTGAGCGCAGTAAGGGATTCATTTAACTTCGCAAAGAACAAGGCAATGCTAAAAAGTAATTGGTTTTGCAAGGAACAAAATTGTTATTTGGCGCGAGCGCCTTGTATTGAATTGAAAATTTGAAACACGAGCAAGCGAAGGATGCTAGGATTCAGCCACGAGCAAAGCTAGTGTTTCAGAAGAAGAATCCTGAGCGCAGCGAATTTTTCAGGGCACGACACGCGAAACAATTTTTCTTCCGAGCGAAACACATTTTTTCACCTTATAGACCAAGAAAAATGCTAACGAATAGCGCCAGTAATTTATACCATAGTGACCAAAAAATAGTTTTCCACGAAGATATTGACCGGTAAAAATTTCAAGAACCTTTTCCATGCTAGCGGTCAAAAATGAATTTTGCACGCAGATTTCAACCGATAAAGCAAAGTTTTCTGAGCTAGTGAGGTGAAAATATATGGTTTGTACTTTAGAATACTTACAACAACGACATGACTTCCAAGTGGTTGGTCCGTGTGGTGTGCCGACTAAGAATAATACCACGAACAGAGCCATACTGCCGTCACCAACTTCTTGTGCCAGCCGCAACACTAAGAAGACTATGGTACTCTCTCCCCAAGTATATCACGTGTAGACTTTTTATGGGATGTTACAATGAAAAAAAAACCGGTCAAGTGCGAGTCGGACTCGCGCGCCGAGGGTTCCGATATACCTATAGTATTTTTGGAAGCAATAAAGTCCATTTTCAGGACCGCAAAACTAAATTTGTTTGTAAAGGTTTTTTGCAGATTTCTGAAAAACTGTGCAACTTAGAAAGATCGTTTTATTTTTGCTGTAAAGTTTACATAAACCTCTGTCAACTGTAATTAATTCAGATTTTCCCTTACTCAAACTTCGGAGATAAGGGGGGGGGAATGGTATTTTTTTTGACATTTTTCATCATAACTTGAAAACTAAGAAACTTAAAAAAATACAAAAATATATTTTAAAATGTACAAGTAAAGCCCTTTCATATGATACCCCACTCGACCTAGTAGCGACAATTTGAAATTTGGCCCCCCCTATTTTGGCCCCCTTTACATTAATAATCATACTTTTTTCAAAAAATTTTCATGTGCAATTAAGTTGGGCAACTATATTCTAAAACTATTCCAAATTTCAGCTCGATAGCGTAAGTGGTTGCTGAGATATAGAGGTGTGACAGACAGACGGACAGACAGACAGACAGACAGACAGAGCGGCACCATAAGGGTTCCTTTTTTTTACCATTTTGGTATCGGAACCCTAAAAAGATAAGAAATTATATTCTCAAGTTTGAGTTTTATTTGTGCAGTACAATATTTTTCGTTTTTAGGGTCTATCAGAATCTGGCCTTCATAAAACCGTTGATTTTTATTTCGTTTATATCTTCTGTAATTTCAAATATCTTTTATCTTTTTAGAGTCACGACTTCTAATAGAAATATTGATGATAAAGTGCGCCTATTTACAGTGCTGATATTCGTAGTGATAGATTTTCTACTGATGTGCGGTTGTTTGTACCTACCTACAGTACTTTACCGTTGACATTCATACAATTAGTTTAGTATTGATAGTAGGTACAGTTAAGAGCGGGTAAAGCTTGACATTTGCAGTGCGACTTTAGTTCTTACGGCTATAGCAGTATAAGAACGGTACATAGTCTAACGTATCCTTAATACCTCAATCGTATATAGCTCTACGATATTGTAGCAAAATTTGCTCCTAGCTCAAAGCAAACTTGAGCTAAACATTTCTGGAGACGCACCGCAAGTGACGATGCATGCGCTGCGCACCCCTTCGCGTCTCAAACTCGTGCAACTATTCTCACTGTAATTGTCAAGGCGCATAACTCCCGAACAAACCTTTGAACAAGTCTGAACAAGTGAACTCTGCCATAACGTACCGAATACAGACTGATTTAGTCAGATATGTAAATTTAGGTTTTTTATAAATTGTTCTTTTTATGAGGAACATGAGATGTTGGAAATGAAAAATCTAAAAGTACGTTACGCGATCTTAAGGACGTTCTGAAAAAGATAGATTCCTAAACTGACTAGTTTACATGAAGGGTATAATGGAAGCGGAAATTGTAATTTTAAGAATTGGCAGGTTTAAGACGCTTCTTACACTAAAATTTGCAGCTACAAGCTCGTCGATCTCATGTACACGTCAATAACGTTCGTATTAGAGTGTTCTGCAACGTGGCTGTTACTCGTACGATGGTCTAGACCGTAAGGGCACTTCATGTTATCCTACGGCATCTAGTACACGAAATTTGCAACTTTGTAGCGATAGTAGTGGCCTAATAGGTCCACAAAACGTTGGTCTGCCAATCCGAAACCTGGCAGGTTTTGCACAGTTGGAGAGAAAAGTGGTTAAATGACAGATTACACGAATGAAATCTATTCGTAGAAATAGAAGGTACCTATAAAAGTAAAAAACAACAGGTCTGCCTTGCATCCTCTTGGAAGTATCGCTAGTCGGACCACAAATGTGGTCGGATGTGATTGGACCACAAAATACGTACAAATTGTAGCTTAAACATGGATAATCAACATATATTTTTTCCATATTTATTTCTTGAATAACGACCTTCTTATATCGTCTCAAAACACGCCCAAATTTGCAAATCACAGAGAGAATCGCCTAGGATGTGGTGTTCAGTAAAAGTATGATTGTAAGTGTGTAGATATAATTTAATAGCAGTATTTGTAATTTTTGGCACTCACTTTAGAGAAAGTTAGGACTAAAGAGCGGAGCTAGGTTTCAAACCCTTTGATACTCACGCTTAAGAATCTTTGAGATGTTTAATGGTCGACTAACGGGGGCCTTTTCTTGAAAGCTCAGTCGTATCGTTAATTGACACAAACATTTTTACACAAACAAACATTTTTCAGTTCACTTACAGAAAAACGCCTAGTCTGTCGTTTTACATACAGAAAATCAGAAATATCCACATTTTTACATGAATTAGACGTAGCTGGTTGGTAATTTGTAATTGATTGGTTGAAACTTTGTTTACAAAACTTCAAACTCTTGCGTGAACGCCAGTATAAAAAAGTTGTATTGTTGACTTGCCTACTTGACATTGCTTTTTAATCTCTATCAAATTCTGTGACTAACTACATACATACACACTATCAGATCGGACTGTGTGTCTCTTAAAACCCAGAACACCTGTGAGTTAGGAACTCTTATCGAGTTATGTTCGTTAGTGCTCAGCGCGGAATTTCGGCAAATTGATACGACACATAGTGCACGGCAAACTGTAGGCAAATCTCAGCACTTTGACCCGTTGTATTGGAAGGTAGGTACATACTTGATAATTACTTTAGCGATGAAGGATATTACAAGATTCATTTAAATAACTTTCTGGAGGCGTATTCTGTTATTTATTGTCAATGGGCTTACTCTTGACCTCGATCTAGTCTTGCGGACAGAGATGAAGTCGACGATGGAACGAACTTGCCCAGAAGAAGCCTATTCACTCACGACTTGAATAGATTCGGGTTATATGAACTCGGGAACACGGACGCAGGCAAAGAATTCCAATATTTAGCCGTGCGCATAATAAAATATGTTTCAAAGCGCAGTTAATGTACAAGACTGTCAACCAAATGCGTGTCCTTAATTCTACAATACTTTGGCCATATAGCAAAAGACTAAGATAATTTAAGAGAAGCTTATAGTAAATATAGTGACAGGGAAGATTGAAGGCAAACGGCCAAGAAGACGATGTGCATAGCTGTAGTCTGACCAGGATTCTGAAGTAATGGAGATGCATGTCAGGACAATTCTCCACCAGGCAGAAGATCGAAGCCTGTGGAACTACAGTGAGGGACCCATAGGAAGAAAAACGTACAATAATGCTACAACAAGATCATTCGCGAAGATTTTCACTATCTGCAATCACTACATAGTATAAAACAAAGTCGCTTCCCGCTGTCTGTCCCTATGTATGCTTAGATCTTTAAAACTACGCAACAGATTTTGATGCGTTTTTTTAAATAGATAGAGTGATTCAAGAGGAAGGTTTTTATGTATAATACATGCATAATATACGAGTAGTAGAGAAACACTGATAATTTTAGAGGTTTCTATTTTTTTTGGGCTTACATTGCAAACGCTGGCTGAACCCTACGAGATATATCATAATAATGTACACCTACAGTATTGTACACCTTAAAAAGGTCTACAAAAAAGTCCGCGATGGTATATGTCTATCTCTTAGGGATGACCCAGAATAACCATTTGTATCCTTTATTTTTTTACGAAGCGATTTTAAGCAATACAGCATTAATCCTTATCAAATTAAGTACCTTAAATTATGGCCCTTTACAGCATATAATTTAAATGAATATTTTCGAAGATATTACAGATTTAAAATGCAGGGACATAGCGGTTGCGGCGGTACTGGCCGAGTACTGCCTATAAATAGTATATTTAATATCAGCATTGCACCCGTGCGGAGCCGGGGCGGGTCGCTAGTAATTATAATAAACTGCGTCAATTTTTATGGCAAAGACGTGCAGAAATAACATTCCTTTCTGCAGTCTGACAGCTAGATGTTGGGGAATATCCTTGGTCAGGCGGTTAGATGATGATGGGAGAAATGTCACATTATTAGTTTCATGAAATATTTTTCTTCCAAGTACGTGTCGGGCCACGCGCAGTGTAGGGTTCCGTAGTACGATTATTGTTAAGCAAGTGACAAAAAAGCTTACCTGATGGTGTTCTGTGGATTAGCTTTATTCATGTTTTCCTTACAAAAAAATACTACATACTTAATTTTAGGAAGAAACCCACCAAAACCCTAAAAGTTCTTTGGAATATTCCTAAAAGAAATCTGATAACAGATACCATACAGATGAAATACTAGCAAGCCGGAAAGAGCGCTTCGTTTCTATCTCAAAATAAAATTCTTCCAATAATAATTTGAGATAACCGTTTCCGCGATATGAAAGGCAAAGTTAAATTACATGGCCATACCGACAGAAGACCGTAAAAAGTTTAAGCACTGGATGGTGTTTCTTTAGCGACGGTTCGACGATCGTGGAATTGCAGAGAGCGGCGGTTTCCGTGAGCTCTCTCACGACGAAGTCTGTCTCCAATGGCCCCTCTGTGTCGATAGTTGGTTTTAGTTACGATGCGTGTCCAATTCGGTCGTCATGGCTGCTGCATCCTCATTGCAGATATCGGACTCTCAACTTTAGAAATATAGGCACAGATATATGGGCTAGGCATCGTTTTGTTGTCTAAACTGTCAAGCTAGTTATCCTCTCTCCTATTTCAGAAAAGCACCAGACTATCGATAAGGGATAATAGGATTAGTCTGTTTATAAAGTTTTAAGCCCTTAAAAGGCTTAGGCACCACAGACGCTAAAGACAACAGATTTAACCAGATATCGCGCCCGTTGATCAATAGACTAAATAGTTGACGTTGACTTAAATTTCATTGTGAAAAAGGCTATTTAGTGATCGATTTCATAAAAAAAAATTAATTAAAAATTATGCAGATACTAGGCTTCGTATTTTGTGTGGCAATAATATTTTTTCTCAAGACAAATGTTACTTAGAAAAAAAAAAATTTTTTAGATTTAGTAAAACCGTTTTGTTGTATCCAATGGGCAAGCGCCATCCAATCCGTCGGTCGTTAGCGTTTTCAAAAGTCCTGGCGATAGCTCGATTGGATCGCGGGATCGAGTCCCGGCTTAGGTACAGTTCGTTGCACCCGTGGGAAGGGTACAGCTTGTTTAGTTTTGCCGTCCTGTTTGTTTTAACTACTCCTTACGTTGGAAAAGAAAATAGGTCCCATTTACACTTTTCTACTGACGGTACACCATTTGATGCTGGTCGACAAAAGTAGCACCTATTTTCTCCTCTTGGACGTCATTGGAATTACACTAAATACTTACAACTGATACAACATACCTTAGTACATAAAGGCTGAGCTACACTGAATCCCGTTGTTGTTGTGTGTGTTATACTGGATTATTTTTAGACACCTAGCCAAATTGCTTTTATAAATAACAGACAGACAGAAATGACGAAACTATAAGGGTTCCTTTTTGACTACGGAACCCTAATATAACCGATTATAGAAGGAAAAATAGAAGAAAGAAGAGACCGCGGCCGGCCTAGAATAGAGTACTCTGCCAACGGATGAAGGAGAGGCGGGGGTGATTACTTACGGAGAACTGAATAAATGGTACAGCAGCACTGCACTTACTTTCTCGCAATACTCAAGGAAAAACTATCAACCGCAAACTTAAATTTGCAATGTCATACACATAGTATGGAAATACAAACTTTTATTTACGTTTTTCCAAAAAAATGTTCGAATGAAATATACAAATCAATTCAGAATTCAAATTGTCAAACATTAAAACAAACAAACATCAAACGATTTCGAGTAAATCACATGTTTAACTTTTGGTAGTACTGGAACACCCTTTATATGAATTTTCAAAGATCAATAGATACTACCGTAGGATACTTGCATGGAGATTTTTTAATTTCCCAACACATGTTCCTTATGGATTATTGTTCAGTTTAGTCTACTGAGCAAGCCCTTTCAGTTTTTGGTACACTCTGTGTACTAAATTTTATTCAAAAAATCATAAAGAATATCCAGTCAGGTAGACAACCAATCCAGGAGTAATATTATAGAAAATTTTAATAAACTCAATGGAACCAATTTTGGGTAAATCACATATTTACGATTTGGTGGTACAGGAACACCCCTTATATGAAATTACACAGATCATTTGATACTGGCGCAAGATATCTTACATGGAGATGCTTGGTCATGCAAAGTTTCATCAAGATTCTATGAGCCGTTTTTGAGAAAATTACAATTCATCATTTTCGTTGTATGACAGCTACCCTCAAAATGAGAGCCAGCCAGAAACCACTTAGAACTCTTCGATGGATTTGCATAAAACTTCTAAATTCCAAATATGGTGTCAATCGGACCATTCGTTTAGCCGCTAGGCCAAAGCGTGACGGACAGACCGACCGACCGACGGACCGACCGACCGACGGACGGACATTTTTGGGAGACTTGTTTTTTATGATGTATAAGTGATATAGAACACATTTTTGAGATAATTAGAAAAACTTTTTTTTTCACGAATACAATAAATACCTTTCTCGCTCCGCTCGAAAGTAAAAAAAAACCGGTCAAGTGCGAGTCGGACTCGCGCGCCGAGGGTTCCGATATACCTATAGTATTTTTGGAAGCAATAAAGTCCATTTTCAGGACCGCAAAACTAAATTTGTTTGTAAAGGTTTTTTGCAGATTTCTGAAAAACTGTGCAACTTAGAAAGATCGTTTTATTTTTGCTGTAAAGTTTACATAAACCTCTGTCAACTGTAATTAATTCAGATTTTCCCTTACTCAAACTTCGGAGATAAGGGGGGGGGAAATGGTATTTTTTTTGACATTTTTCATCATAACTTGAAAACTAAGAAACTTAAAAAAATACAAAAATATATTTTAAAATGTACAAGTAAAGCCCTTTCATATGATACCCCACTCGACCTAGTAGCGACAATTTGAAATTTGGCCCCCCCTATTTTGGCCCCCTTTACATTAATAATCATACTTTTTTCAAAAAATTTTCATGTGCAATTAAGTTGGGCAACTATATTCTAAAACTATTCCAAATTTCAGCTCGATAGCGTAAGTGGTTGCTGAGATATAGAGGTGTGACAGACAGACGGACAGACAGACAGACAGACAGACAGAGCGGCACCATAAGGGTTCCTTTTTTTTACCATTTTGGTATCGGAACCCTAAAAACGGAGACAGATAGAGAAAGCTACAACGACAAGAGCATGGCTCTTAAATACTAAATGAATGAATGAAGCCTAATTGTATGTTATTACTTGGAACATAAAATTGAACAAGTTTCCTAAAGACATGGTGAGTCGGAAAACAAAATATTGTTTTAGCTTGCCCGTACAAAGCGTTCATCGGCAACGTTGGAATTCGTATAGAATGATAAAAAATCTGTTTCGGTTTTCGATCCATGTCTCTTTGGAAAAGTTGTTCAGTGTCATGTTCTGAGTACGTAGGTACTTAAATTTGGCAAGGGGTCCAATAACAACCTAGCATACCTTGGTGGCATGGCATACCTTGTACCTTGTATGGTAAACTACCGGAAAAGCATTCCCTTCGATACGCACGCATACATCGCATTTAGAGCCCACAGGCACATAACCTGACGTACAGTATTCGTAACGCTAAAGCTACATCACTGTAAGAATGAAAGTCTGTTAGAAAGTCTGCATTTTAAAACGTATGGGGTCAGGAAAGTAGAAGTTTAATTTCTGCTTGCATTATTCTCTTCATCCCTTTACTCACTTTTTAAACCACGCTTGGTAAGCTTTGAACCCTTCCACGCTTTTATAAAGTTCCTATTCATTCATAACCAACTAGCATTACTTGTCCAACATACGGGTCTGACAATGCGTGAACTATTAACGTATTCGAACGTCATTATCGAGAGGAAACATGTAGGGGCGACCTCTAATGGATATTACTGGCATATTCGCTTTTAGTTACTGTAGTGGAACAACCTGTAGTGCATTTCGGTTTGGATTACATTGCTGCTTTTAAGGCGTAATAATTTAACAGTGTGCGTGATTACATGCGCGAAAGAGTATCAGGATCCTGCCGTTCCGTGCGCAATTACGCAGGCTTTTTGCATTCTTGTTTTAATGGTGTGTGATTAATAAAAGTTTGTTTCTTACAAAAATGCTCATAATACCGCTTTGTCGTGCGGTAGTATTACTTTTAAGCGATTTACAAATTTTCAGCACCATATTTAATTTTGTGCATATACATGCCATGCGTTAATTACCAAATTCAAGACTATGGTATTATAGCTGTGAGAAACCGGGTGTGTGTGTGTGTCTAAATGGCCCATAATGGGTGTGTATTTATACTATTTCGAAAATATTTTATTAATTTTAAATGTTCACATAACCCTAACTTAAAGTAAATATTTCTAAATCATTTCCGTCTCTATAAAAATTTTTGTCTTTCATAGGTTCCTAAGATCTATGACAGAATACGTTTCAAATAAATTTTCCATGACCAAAACGAAGTGTATGGCGACGATGCGTTCAAAAATATGCTCACTTCCTGCCAAAAAACTGTTAGCTTGTTATAAAATTTCCTCAGGCACTACGTGGCAACAGCTCAAAGTAACCCAGAAAACCGAGATGGATATTGAATCTGTATCGGTCGCCGGTGCTATTACGTCCAACCTATTCGCTCGATGAGAATGCAGTTTTGATCCGTGCATTGTGGACCACCCCTGTCGACGGCCCCCAGCGTGGACCGAGATCGGAACAGTCCCATTTGGTTACGGAGGCTTATTCACGTTATACACTGACTTTATTCTCGGTAAAAAGTGAGGAAAAAGGCTTCGTAAAATCTTCATCATCCACGTACGCCAAGTTAAATTTTCACAAGCGATCGATGGCAAATTTGATTGTAATAGGTGCCACGAGCGTACGGGAAAATGTAGGTAATTGCTATCGAGAGAAAATTTGTTTAACGAAAATGATATGATGTCAAAGTAAGTGATGGTCGTAAAAATTTTAAGTGTAATATCTAAGTGTGAAAGTAAGTTTAAAAGTCTCTTTTAAAGATTGAGATGTGTGTACATGACGCGAAAATAACCTTGTCCGGGTTTTCGCACCTACGTTTTTACATAATTTTATTTTTCTTTGTATGCATCTACTATAATTGCAGATATATCTTAAATAGCCTTGCCTTTTTTAGTACGTAAGGCCTTTATTTACCAGGCAAAAATCTCAAGTTTCCAGTTGAATGCCTCTTAACAAAAAGTAAGCTTGACAGAAAGAACGTTTTCTAAGACGATATCTGACAATCTCTGCTTATGCCTTTAACATGTGCCCTTAAAATCCTGGATCTGCTTTTGATCGTTTCCCATTTGTTACAGGGCAAGGCCAAACGTGACCAGTCTTTGGAAGAGCTCAAGAGACACATCCACAAGTCTTACATCCCCCTCGGAAGGCAGTTCATGGTCCTGTTTCCAGAGGGTGGCTTCTTGCATAAGAGGAGAGAGGTCAGTCAGAGGTAAGACCAGCCACCGTTGAAGTTTCTAGCCGTTTTATCCGCTTTCAGTTAGTTTGTCTTGTTCCGTAACCTATCATAACGTGCCATAAGAAGTCCACTGCTCCCACCAGAATTTCCCGAGCAAAAATGCGTGGTATATTATGAAGGTACTTTAGTCACCATGCTTGCGATTTGGCTGACGCGATGGACGACATACAACTAGTCAACTCTATCCAGAATACATATTTCATTGAAAAAAAAAATCGGCTAAGTGTGAGTTTTATTCACTTAATAAGGATCCGTAGCTGTTCACCATATTATGTACTACAAGCTTTTGCTCTTTGATTTTAAAAACTCCTTTGTCCACTCAAACCCACATGTAATATGTACAACCTTATTACTTCTTGCAGGTTCGCAGACAAAAACGGTTTACCGAAACTGGAGTATGTCTCACTACCCCGTGCTGGAGCGATGAAGATCATCATGGAGGAGATAGGACCCTATAGAGATGCAGGAGCCAGCACCTCTCGACAAGCTAGGAAAGGTAAATCATCGTCATAAAAACCCAAGAGGTTTTCCCCAAAGAAGCCTTCCAGAGAATCGTCGCTTACTTTGGGGAATTGTGTTAGTCTTCATGCCGGGATGTAGAGACATTATAGTGGCATAGGAAAGCACTACATAAGTAACTTCTACCTTCTTGTCTACAGGTGTCGGAAAGTGATGGTTATCCGTGTCTAGGTATGTGCCATGGAAGAGTGAACTCTAAACAGGGTGTTAATGCATCAGAACAACTATATCATTCCAAATTATTGACTGACTTTACTTGCTAACAATTTGCTTCAAAAGAATGTGGAGGCCTGCGAAACTAAATTTGGGTTTAAACATGTCCGCCCTATCGAAATTGTTAAAGCAAAGCTTTTAGAAGCAAAACAACGCCAGTTAAAGTCATCGTAACAACCCTCCAGAATTTCTGCAAAAAATCGTGGAAGAGTTTTGCGCGCGGTTGTTGGTGAGCGCAGTATTTAAGATAGTACGATACACAGAAGGACGCTGCTGTCCATCCTCTGGTTCATTGTTCCTCAGTCGCCTATTACGACACCCATGGATTGAGATGGGTTGATACTAAAGTGTGTAGTGCGATTATTGATATTTAAAATCCATGTTTAGCTGTAATTTTCAAGGATGTGTTTATCATCGATCTATTTCTGACTTAATTCATTCTAAAAGCTAACTGATATAGCTACCGCAAGGCTCGTTTACTTTAGCTTCTTCCATAGGATTATGTTTTACTAGCTGCTGCCCGTGACTTCGTCTGCGCAGGTTTATAAATTGTAGCCTGTGTGTTATTCTGATGTATAAGTTATATTATTGTAAAGTTTTATTAAAATCCATTCAGTGGTTTTTACGTGAAAGAGTAAAAACATCCATACTTATAAAATTTCGCGTTCATAATATTAGTAGGATCTATGGCATACTGCTTAGGGGCCGAGCAGCCGATATCTATTCAGTATTCATTATACAGAAGAGCAATTTATTGTTATATGTGTTGTGACTCCCTGAGAAAACATTGTGATATTTATTTAGAAAATGTATAACGTACGCTAGGACTAGAATTGCGGCAGGCATAATCTTAATACGAGTATTACGAGTATGTACAAATTTGATCAACGCCGTAGAATTGCTCAGTAGACTAAACTTAACATTGTAATAGCCCTAAGAAACATGTGGTTTCCATGCAATTATCTTGCGGTAGTATCCATTGATCTGTGTAAATTTATATAAAGAGTAGCATAACCAAACCACCAAAATTTAAACATGTGATTTACTCGAAATCGTTTAATTTAATTGTTTTGTTTTGCTGTTTAACAGTTTGGTTTCTGAATCGGTCTGCATACTTCAGAATAAAATTTGTTGGAAAAGCCTAAATTGTTATATAAGTTTGTATTTCCGAACTATGTGCATGACATAACAAATTTAAGTATGCAGTTGAGACTTTTTACACGCATATTGCGAGAAAGTAACTGCAGTGCTGCTGTACCTACCATTCATTTATTTTGTAACATGACCGTGACTTACAGATAACAACTCCAATCAAAATGACGTCACCAAGAAGATGATCCTCGACACGAACTCTGGGGAGCACATCGAGTGGATCTTGGACGTCACCATCGCGTACCCTGATAGGATTCCTCTGCATCTTAGTGACATCGTCTGTGGGACCAGGCCAGCTTGCAACACACACCTTCATTACAGGCTTTATCGGGCCGACGAGGTAATTTTATTTTGTAATTATTTGTATTATTTTGTTAGATTTTTTAAAATTAGTCATCCGTTGCGTCGACCCAAAATAAATTGAGTTATATGTAGAGCAGACGAATGATGATAGTTGCTAAAGTCAAAGATGTGATTTTTATGGAAGAAGGGTTCTTGAATATAGCCGAGCGATTTATGAGATTAAAAAAAATTCATAGCCTAGACAATCTCTGAAAGGGACAATATTTAACGAATACCAAAATATTAGAAAAACCTGCGACTGCATTGTTTCGGTTACATTTTATCACGTAGTGATATTCAAGAATTGACTCCTAAGCTTAAATATGCTGGAAAACTATGATATGCCTCCTTACTTAATGACAAAAATTGTTGGACTTCGTCCACTTTTTACTTTATAATCTCGATCCATGCTTGATTGCATGTCATGACATTCAATAAGTATTCTGTAAATAATCTACATTGGATATATAATTCTGAAACAATGTTTTCCACGTTAGGCTGTTTGTCCACCACCGCGACGATTCTGAGCAAAAATAGTACTTATTACTTACTCATAGATTCGCTTCTATCGGCGCTGTTCCTTTGTTTTATCGCCATCGGCTCGGAATAGTCACGGCGGTGGACCAACAGCCTTAGTGGAAGCCGAGATTTTTTTTTTCTTGGTATTTGTGTGTGATATTCAGGGCGAAAACGAGATGTTTCAGTAGATGGGGGACAATGAGAGGATCAAGAATAATCACATGAGAACTTCTAGACCGGATCCTGGTATTCAGGAGGCCTTTTCCAGAATAAAAAAAATTATTTGTTCTTTAATCACGGTAGGATGTTAAAAATCTCTTAATAGATTCTCAGGATGGTCTGTTTTAGCTAAAGCCCCCGACTTTCTTTTCTGGAATATCTTTTTTAGCTAGCTGCTCTATATGGGCAATCCCTTTTGTTTGCCTTGAATATTACCATTATATCCAAACAGACAAGCTTGAAAATGTGAAATAGACAATTTTTAGGGTTCCGTACCTCAAAATAAAAAAACGGAACCCTTATAGGATCGCTTTGTTGTCCGTCTGTCTGTCTGTCTATCTGTCTGTCAAGACCCTTTTTCTCACGAACGGGTAGAGGTATCAGGTTGAAATTAAAAACATATATTAGGGTCTATGAACCACACAAGATCTGAAAATTTAAATTTTTTATAACGACGCAATCAAAAGATATGGCTTTTTATATCCTCATCTCCATACATTTATGCAAAAAAGCAAAACCTACAGGGTACTTCCCGTTGAGCTAAAATTACGAAATTTGGCAAGAAGCTCTTACAGTACAAATAAAGGGAAAAGTCTAAAATCATTAAATATTTCATTTTTTTTCACAACTAATAGTAACCAATTAAGGTGAGCTCCCGTTTCAAGAACTTTTCTATAAAAGAGGGGTCAAGTTGGATGGTCGCGTAGTTTTTTAAATCAAAGAGCAAAAGCTTATAGTATATCATATGGTAGATAGGTACGGAACCCTTAGGGAGCGAGTCCGATTCGCACTTGGCCGGTTTTTTATTGTGTACTAGGACAGCTCGTATTCGCCCTGATTATCACGTGAAAAAAAAAAACATTCCCGGTTCCCAGTCCATAGAGGTCCCATATTTTATTGTGTTTAGTTGTAACGAGATTTTCCGTTACAGGTACCATCAGATACAGAAGGAATGACGCGGTGGCTGTACGATAGATTTATAGAGAAAAATGAAATGCTACAAGAATTTTACATCACAGGCAAGTTCTCAAGCAAATCTGACGCCCCACAGCTAAAGAGGCTCGTCAGGCAGGACAACCTTCGATACCTCATCATCCACCTATTTTTCATCGCCTCAACTTTCTTACAGTACCAAATGTTTTCCTATATTTACAGATGGTTTACCTGGTAACGATATGGCAGTTAGACTTGACGTGAAATATTTGATTGCACTCACTAGGCATAACGGAATCCTAAATTTCGCTACAAGGCGAAAGGGGCGTAATAAATGTATGAATAGTGCGAAATATATTACGCACTTATTGTATATTCTGGAGCGTTTGAGGAAAAATAAAAGTTTACATTGCTACCTCGTATGCAATATCGTTTTGATATTTATTTAGATGATTTAAAATACAATTTGAAATAATGTAATAGCTCTCCTCTACGAATGTTTTTTTTTCTTATCAGTAGTATATGAATTGCTTTCTATTCCGAATTGCTAATCATTTATGTATTTTTTCATATTTTACCTTATTTGTATAAACAAATATTACATGGTAATTGTGCCATACTTAAGAAAGCATATTTTTATACATATAACTTTTTAACGTAATTTCATTACCCAACTTTACAAGCACTTGCGATGAAGTATTTCACGAACAGTCAAGAATGTATCATTAGATTAGAGAAACGTTAATGTAAAGAATAATTGTTTTTAACTGTTGACTTGATTTTTATTTTAGGTTTCCTGGGTATTTTAAAGACTTAATTTTATATATGTCTATTGCGAAGAAGACTTAGAGCAATGCGTCAAACCGCGCAGGCTTTGGTGCAAAAATCGTTTTACTCGATGGAAGAAGATTTTATTGTCTATTGAAGGCGTTCGAGATGTGGTGTTGACGAAGGTTGGAGGGTATAAGCTGGACATAAATGGTGTAAAATGAAAGGGTACTCGAAATGGTTAAAGAAAAGAGATCTATCATGGAAACTATAGAGAACCGGAGAGGAAATAAATATGATTGACTACCTGATACGATACGATTCGTTAATTAAGAACATCATAGAAGGGAAAATTGAGGGAAAGAGAGCAAGGGGCAAACCGAGGAGAACATTTGTTGAATAAATCAAAGAAAACGTGCTCTTAAAGCGGGTTCTTTATCAGAAAAATCGAATGTAAAGATAAACAGGTCATAGTCCAACAACTTCGTGCACAAACCTTCTGTGGGGAGACGGACGTTGGGGGGATGTTGATTCCTCTCTTTCTATTTATGTAGGGTATATTAGCCTCAGATACCCACGGAATGTTTTGTATTCCGTGCTGATACCCATAGTGGCTTAGTTTCAATTGGGATTAGATGACCTTGTGTGAAATCTCTCCAATATTCTTCTCCCCGCAACACCGCCCGGCCCTTCAGACTTTGGTTGTGCAGCTATTACTTTTCACTCCAGGACCATCTAACAGAGACAAAACGTCACAAGTTTCCTTACCGAAAAATTTGAAACAATTAGAGTTAATAAGGTTTATGTAAATATTATGTAACGATGTCTGTAACTAGCACACATTTTTTGGAAATCAGAAAAAATAATTCCCAGAAAAACTTAGCTAAGCGATTATTAAACTGAACTTTATTGTGTACTTATAAATCTTATAATACTTCGTCATAATTAGAACCGCATCAAACAAACAGTATGTCGTCTGCGCGTGTGGTGCCGGTAAAGAATAGTACCAACCCATCTCTACCTGTGGGTGTCTAAGAAGCGAATAAGGTATTATGAATAATAGAATGGACAGCAGGGTCGTTCTGTGTATTGTACCTTCTTGTATACTGCGGTCACTAACAACTGCGGTCCATGGCGTCAGCAGCAACGCTAACAAGCGTGGTGACTATGGCACTTTCCGTCGACATTGTACCACAGATAACATAATGCTATACTAGTAAAGATGCCTCACGTCATAGAGAATGAATTTGTGCCGAAAATTGTTCGGGCTATTTTTTCCATAAGGTATTTTCTTAGAATAAATTGATATCTGGATGTTAAAATTGAATTAATGTCATAGTTTACACCTTTACCTACCAACCTAGTAGTAACATTTAGTTTAATTATTAGAAACAAAAGGGTCAAATGAATTCGGGCTATTTACTCCGTCGAAAAAACCGTAGTATGGAATGGGACCCCATGATTGTACCAAGCTCTAGAAAGCTCCCTGCATGTCCTGTCATCATGGTGATCACACTTATATATAGTTCTGTGATGGTGATGATGATGATATATCTTATTTGAGATTTTTAAGCTGGCCTGTTTGGTTATCATGGTTATATTCAGAGAGAACAAAAGTGATTTCCCGGGATAAGTACAGATCATAAAACACATTGACCAGACAAGAAAACTGGGGGCTGTAGCAAAAACCTAATAAGTATACTGCGTACAAAATAACTTTGTCCATGACCGTATGAAAGGATTGATGAAAGTACAGGAAGCAAGGGAAGTATGTCAAGATCGTAGCAGGTGGAGGACTGTGGTCTCTGTCTACCCCCACGGGAAAGAGGCGTGATGTTATGTATGTATGTATGACCGTTAATGCGCAGAAGTCAAAAAAAATGTGGCGGGGGTGAGCGCGGCTCCCCCCAGGAGGCAAGCGAATCGTTCATTGGCTCTTCGCCTGTCACCCATGCGCGGAAAATAACCGTCATGGACAAACTTGTTCTGAACGCACTGTATCTATGTTTGAAATTCCGTACTTGAAAAAGGCTCTAATAATTTAGATGAAATCTAGGGGTTTTCTAAAGCGAAATATCGTCCTAGGTAGGTCTCTAAAAAACATCGGTTCTCCGTGTTTTCGTTTTCACGCATTGCTTCGGCAAAGAGTTATCGCAATTTAGGAAACCCTACAGCGCCATCTATTGCGCTCTTTGTATAGGTTATTACGAGCATAGCTCAGTTACCCAGGTACACCCAGCAGCAAGTCAGTCACTTTGGACCTTATGGCATGGTAATAAAGTAGCATATGTTTCCTACTATTAATAAAAACAAGTCAACAGTTGAAACCCTGCACTCGTGTGCGTGGCAGAAGTACATTTTATACTTTAATTAAATTTCTGTGTGATTAGTGTAAGTAGGTAGTTTTCATCAACATTGTTTTTGCATTTTCAGGGGATGTATGTATTTTGCAAAATGTAAATATGGGTTTATAAAAAGTAACACAAATCTCTCAGCGGTTGTAGTAACTCACTACTACAATACGACTTAAAAATTGACTTTTTATCTTCTAAAAATACTGGACCCTGGTTTTTTTGAACCACTGAGAGGTTTCGTGTTACACTTGATATTAACACTTTTCTATTAGAAATATTTTGTGAGGATGCGTCAAAAATGAAATATAGGGTAGGTATCAGCACTTTTTTCTATAAAGAGGTAACTTAATGTCGTTTATTAAACAACTTTCCTTAGAGACCCAAGTTGAATTGTATTTATTTCTTTTACTTCTCTTACGAACTAATCAGCTGATTGGGTCGATTAGTATGTGGGAAGTAGATTTATTTTTTATTTTTTGTCACGGGTCTCATAGGGAAGTTGTTTTTAAAACGATAGACTCTTATTAACACCTCGTATATCAAAGACAACCTTGGCTTTCATCGAAACATCGTTTTTGACTTGGGATGCCACAAGTAAGTTGATCAATTTCAGCGTCAGTAGGAAACTCGTAGATCCTCGGGTCCGTTAGATAAAACAAAATCGGAATCGGTAAGGATGTATTAGGTTCTCTTTCGACTAAACGCACGAGCCGAGCGAGCGGAGCGAGCGTGCTGCGGAAGCAACAGGCGAGCGCCAGAACCGAATTCGGTACAGTTTATTATTTTTTGCCAGTTTATCAACTTACTAGGAAAGTGATCAACTTACGATTGTTGTTATTTTCTGGTGACATATACAGAGTGTAAAAAAAGTACGAGGATCTACATCACTAATAAATTGTATTAAAAATATAAAAAGTACTTTTTCTTTAAAAAAGTAGTTTTAGCTCAAGTAGAAGTGAAGCGCCTGGAGGGTAATTTTTTTTCTTTTTTTTTTACAACCTATTAGTGATGTAGAATCATCCCTTAGAAGGGTTAATTTCTTTTTGCTGATCACGCTGATTATAATTTTTCAATTGACAGCCGTCATAATGGGCTTCTTACACGGATGGCTTCTTATGATGGCCTTTTACTGTAGTATGAATCAAACTACCTAATTTTCGCGTGTCACAAAAAAACCTACCTAATTTCTGCTGGAAATATTTTTAACTACTGTATTTTGACGCATACTTTTAAACTGTATGGATTGTAAAAAGTGTTAATGAATTTCGGTGACTAAGAGCACTTTCTGAAAGTGAGATAATTGCACTATTTCTAAAAAGTGTTTATCAAAGGCGTGCTGTGACATATAAGTCAATATGTAAGTTTTCTTAGCATATTATAATAAGTCTTGTACTTTACGCTGAACCAAATTCCATAGGTACCCTATGTGACAATAAAACATTAAATCGAGCATAAAATTATTTGTTCATATCACAAATTAATTACCCCTTTTTCCTGTACAGAGTCTATCAGTGCTAACATTTCTTACCAATTAAAAGAACGAATTTTCTACCACAGATTCTCAATGTAAGCTTAAAAAGAATAAGTCGATTTCCCAAAGGATGAAATAATCTTGTCCTAAACCTTAGTTGATATCTAAATTACGGTCGGTGTAATTTAGCTTGATCAGAATGAGAGCAGGAGCAGAGCTATGCGTGAGAGCAGGACGGATCTATACGTGTCTCTGTCGCTCCAATATCTTACACATCGCTCCGTCCAGCTCTCACACTGCTGTCATTCTAATAAGCTAAGTGAAATTAGTAGTAAGTATTTTAAAAAGGTAATTGTAATTTGAATGCATGGGGACGTTCCTTATAATTATAGTTTTTATTAATCCTTAAATTGGAATAAAATAAATTAATGGGTAGGTTACTATATTTAGCTATCGATGCATCGCAGAGCTTTTATGATTTTACGTAAAATTCTACTGAAAATTTTCGGATTTTTTTGGAGTACGAGTTGGTTTCTTTTCTTTTGGTACATTAAGATGCAAGTGCGCTATTTTGGTGATCACGCTCGAGGCTCGATAATTGCAGCCCGAGCAGCAGGCAAGGGCGTAATGGAGACGAGAGCGTAATGACCAAAGCGCACTCGGTTCTTACGACGTTTTTCAGCACATTTGCTAATAAAAAATGTAAAATTTGGCTTACCTTTTTTCCCGATGGAAAAATTGTATCGGTAGTCAGGTATTTTTTCTAAGTAATCTACGTGCACCCGTTACTCCAGAGTTGTGTTTGGTGTCGAAGTATTTCCGACGTTGAGAAACTATATTTATTACTGCTTTTTTATTTGTACAAGTCGATACTTTTGAAAATAATCGCAACAAGCAACACAAATATTTGTAAAAATGGCGCGCATTACTTTTTTAGGAAACAGAACATGCGCGCGCAGGAGGCACGTTGACTAAACTGCCAAACAGCCTTATCCTTGATTTATAAGATACGACATATTTATTTTTTAGTTCGTTGATTCATTTAAATATTTTTATGAAATGAACGTTTATCTAATGTTTATCGAACATAGTTTATTTAATAATTAAAATATTATAAATTTTATAGACATAAAAACTCCTTGCTTCCTTGCCGAAAAAAAAAATTAAATCACTAGTGCGGTAATATAATAGGTCTTTACCTTTACCTATGAAATTGCCGAATTTTTCTTACAGATTAATGAGCTCATAATTCATATAATTCTAATGCTGATTTTTTCATTTGATTTATATTTGAAAGTTGACTTCAAGGTTATTAATTTACGCATAAAATAAAGATTTTATTTTTAGTTTGATATGTAAAATTATGGGTTTAAAAATTGTTCGTCTTAAATGTCGTCCGATTTCATCATTAGATTTGTTATATTTTTTTACAGATAATATTTTTCGAAAATTAAATGTAAGCTGCTGTTAGCTTAATGTCTTCCCAATAATGCTTAAAAAAAATTAAAAAATTGGATTTATAATTCCTAAGAAAAATGCAAAAATGTTAGTATTGAAAATCGAGTTTACCTAAAATTCGCCATACAAAACGGCAATTTCATAGGTAAAGACCTAATAATAAAAAAGCACACGTGTTTAAGAAGCTGGATTATGTCCCCTTAATACAGTGCTAATAGGACTGTTTTATGAGCAAATGTGTTGAATTTTTTTTTATTTATTTCGCTCATATAAAGTTTTACACGAATTCTGCAAAAACTCTGTTAAAATTGTAAATATCCACCAAATTAGTGTTATTTCCATTCCGATGAATTAAAATTTTGTGTGTATCGATAGCAAATGAAAAGGGATTGTAAAAATATAAAGCAAAACATTGTATTTTGCCGAAAGTGCCTAGGCTTGTAAAACTTATAGATATGAAAAGCTTATCACTGTGTGTTGTGTAAATTTGTATAAATTGTCCAGTGTCAGAAATAAAACTTTGACTAGGTTAATTTTTATATCATTGTTATTTTTTATCTTACTCAGATCATGAAACTGAACAACTTTTCTTTTGAAACAGGTCGAAAATTTTTGATTACGTACGCACGGCAGCAAGCACGTATATAGATACAAAACTAGTATAAGCTAAACTAGCGCTTCGCTACAAACTCCCGAAACCATAGACCCGCTCAAGGTCAAAGTGTTTCCACCGACGTGCGGCCGTGTGTACCTAGGAAGTGATAGTAGCATCGGCTTCGTCTCGAGTCACAATACACGTGTGATCTAGATTCTAGAGCATTTCTTATTTTCTCCCGTGGTGAGTTGGCGATTTTTGATGTGGTAATTTCTTCCCGCTACGTGGGTAATTTCTTCCGCTACGCGGGTCGAAAGTACTCCTTTCTCCCCGCAGGCACAAAAACTATTCTTTTCCTGAAAAGCTTACTCGTTCAAAGGAGAAATTTTATGGGACTTTCAAAATTTTGCTGCGTTTTTTGAGCCATGTTTCTAAAAAATTGTTGTTCAATTGTATGGGAAGAAAAAAAAATGTAGTGATAAAAAAATTACCCTGTTTTACGATTTGTGTAATTTTGTACAGAATACGCTTTAATCGAGAGTTCGATTGTCTTTGCAAAACATTTTCACCGATATTGTGTGTGTTAAAATTGTATGCAAAAAAAACCGAGAACGAAATCCAATAAATGTTTTTATTTTCTTAACATTAGTGCAGCAAAATTTTTTATGGTCAAATTAAGCAATCATACAGTCAAATAAAAAAATTAAATGATGGTATGTATTTTATTACTGAACTAATTATGTGATATGTTAAAAGCTTCAAAAAGTTGGACCGTTCCGTAGTTTACTTTTACGATTTTTATATCGCGAAGCTGATTTACATTAAATATTTCGTAACATTTATAACATACAATTTTTACCTCCTAATGCTCAGCGAGGTCCTAGCGCCTAATTGTTATTTTTATAGTGTTCAGTTTTTCCGCTTTAACTCATTAACCTAGAGAGCTTTAGCTGTGATGATAGTTCCTTTCTTTTAATTTCCTCATAAACACTACAATTTTTAATTTTTTCACATTTCCAATGACAACCGTTCTGCTGGCAGAGGGGGGGAGGGGGGCAACACTAGACTCCAAAAAATTGCGCTTTCAAGCTAACTATTTCGCAAACGGATTCCTAAATGTATAAATGATTAATTGTACAGACTCACACTATTTTTAAAAGACCTATCAAACGACAGCCCACACTATGGGGTAGAAAAAAAAATTCAGTACGGATTGGGGAGGTCCCCTAAAATTAATATATTTTTCAAGTTTTAATTTTATCACTTTGTCGGCGTGGATGAAATGTATATCCATACTAAATTTCACTAAAACGGTTTTCGGCCCATGTATCTTGAGAAAATATGTTCAATGGTATATTCTTGTTTACCATCTCAGGAGCTCAATGCTTGAATTTCACCGAGTGATTTTGAAGATTTTAAAAATTCAAAAAGTCCTATATAAGCGCTTAAAAAGTTATGTGATAATGATAAAGAAAGGCTTATTTTAATTTATAAAATTATGAAAATCACTCCAGCTTCATGTCAAAATTGATATGAATTGTAACGAAATTTTTTTCGATGTTTTTTATTTAACTGGTTTTAAATTAAACATGACTGACCCTTTGTGTAAGTGTAGCTTTTTTTTCTTCACAAAAATTGCTTGTTTTCATTAGTAGGTATCAATCTAGAGCAAAACTTCAAAAAATCACGCTAATGTCATGATTTTTTGGGTTTCGTGCTTGGTGATGTGTTTAATACTGCGTGACCGGTGTGATAGTTGATTTAAGTGTTATTCATTGCCTTAAAATTTAAGTTGTTAGTATGTAAATTTTAAGCGATGACATTCTGTTTGCTTTGATGTAAACATTAAAACTTATCGTTAGTACATAAAACAGACGAAAAAATATTTTTTGATACTTTCATTTGGTGTTCAAAATTTAATTTTAAACATAAGTTATATCAAGTTCCTCATTTGATGTCCATAAGTGTGCCTCTTCGCAAATATTAAAACATGGTGTAAATAAAAGCCTAAGACGATAAAAAAAATATATTTTATATGAACGAAACTGAACATCTACAGTTTTACGAAAAGATATTCAGTTTCGTACCCTCCAGAATAAACCCTCTAAAGACATACCCATATCGTTGTAAGAACACGTCATACTGTTTTCATTATAACCCTCTTAAGGTATTACACGAATTCACTTAAGCCCTGTAAACGGCTACATTAATATTGTCAGGATAACCTTTAAATTTTAACGTATTTATTATCCTACTTAAGAGGGTAGAAACCTATAAACCTGTTAACGGTACCTAAACAGTTCTTCAAGAATCTTAGTGGCTTTCTCGTATCGTCAACGCCAGTAGAATAGAATGAAAATGGACGAACGAAATGTCACGGAACAGCTAATTTACATCGCATACATTTTCTTCTCTACTCTACTAGCGTTTACGATAATAGAAAGCACTTTGTCTATGACTCCTGGTCTTTGTTAAATCAATATAAAACCTGGCTTTAATATAGCTTTAATTTGGCTGCTTGCAATAATATTGGTTTTACGACACTTGGAATCCACAAAATAAAGTGAATTCGTCACAAAAATATGAATTGAGCTTGCGAATCAGAAAATTTTATTTACAGTAACAAACAGTATGTTTATCTTATTTGACAGTAAATCCTGTATTGTAAGTGTTCTGTAAGTGTTTTAAGTCTATCGGCGCACTTTGATTCAATCATTGAAATTAAATTTAGTCAAACCTTTTTTATTTAGCGAAGTCAAAATGGGAAATGTGATTAAAGTAAGTTTTCAGTTGTTGTTTTTTTTTAGTTAAGTTTGTGATTTTAATACAAAGAAAAAGTAACAAATTCTCTTACGTGGCAGTGATTAACAAGACATAAGTTACTTTATCAAAAACTCTGTTGGGTGACCTGTTTGAGCTTAATCATTCGCCATAATTTTTATTTTCCTATAATTTGTCAATTTATGGTATCATATACCTGCCGAATTAATCATTGTCTAATCTTGTTCAATGTGTAAAGTTTCGTGTCATTATTAATGTAAATTGTTATGTAGCTTTTCTCAGATGACAAATTATTGTAAAACAGGGATATATCGTCGACAATTGGCTTTTTACTATCGTACACGCTAGTAGAATAGAATGAAAATGAATTGGATTGTCATAAACATTGTCATTGTCATTATGTGACAATTCGTTTTTTTTATTTATAAAATCTGATAGTTTCGGGTCAAATATACCCTAGTGATATTTGAAAGGTACAACAGGCCTGAACATAATAAACTTGCTTTAGGCCGAATGTGGCCCTAGCAAATTTTTAAGTTTTTGAGGGGTCGATAACAATAAAATCAAACATAAAGCGTAACAGAAACCAAGTAGGTGTGTTTAGCCTTACGTGCGCCCAGAAAACATCATCGGGAGCGCTAGCTAGTTAGAATTTCTATTCTACTAGCATTTACGATAGTATAAAGCAGGTATGCGTGTATTATCTATAATAGCTTTTCAAATCCTTCGAGGTACACGCAGCTGTGTCAGTCACTTTGATGTTTGAAAATTTCTGCGTTATATTTAATTTTTAACAACCTTTGTTGATGTTGCATCGGCGTTCAAGAAATGTTGACAAGATTTTTTAATTTGTTATCAATGTAAGGTGTATCCTCGCAAATCGAACAGCCTGCTTGGAGGGCCTGTGTGTCTCACCCAAGTGCAGAACTTGCTTGCCTTAGGCCTCAAGAGAAGCACAGCTAAATCTACGGAGACCCAGATGTGCTCTAGGCTGCTTGATTGGATACACCGAACGAAATTTTTGAATTCGTGCAAAACTTGTAAAGAACTCAGTATGAAGGCTAACTTTTGTTCTAATCGACAACAGCAAAAAAATATTCTTCTTACTATAGGAGATATTTTGGGAGATTTCAGATCGTCGTTAAACAAAAGTTGATAGGATTCAGCCTTTAAAACAAGCCATAATAGAAAGTTTTTACACGAATTTATCCCCTGACTAGTAATGTTTTGTATCATACGGATGTTTATCTGACAAAAGCTTCATGATATCATCGAGCGATTGCTTGATCCGCTGTAAATAAACTTTTGGACAACGGTCCTGTTTTTCAATAAAGCACGTTTGTGGCACTTATCTTTGAATGTCTTTTTTTTATTTTCTTCGTTAAAAATATTCGTGTGCGATCCTTCTGCGGCGATACACGTTGGCGGTGGCGAGGGTGGGCGGGGTAGATTATAATACTCGTATAATTTCAAGGCTCCATACATCTGCTCAAAAAAGTCCTCCCCAGTCTATCACCCTTCGAAGGGTCACGAATGAACTTGTCGGTCTATTAACAGTCAGTTTCACTCGTGGTTTCACTGAAAGGGCGTTGCAAAGACAACTTGTGACACCGTCCATAGTCAAAATTACCTCCCTTTTTTTTATGGCTTCGCAGTTGCATGAGCCATTGATCAAGTTTTTTTTTTTAAGTTAGGGAAAACATAGATATAAATTAAAGGAATGGAATCAGACGAGGAAAAAGGATTGGTTCATATAAAAATATATTCATATATTAACTAAACTTTTATATTATTACGTTCAATATGAAATGCTAATGTCTTATAAATATCATAACTATTAGAATGAAGTAAACATATTATGGAAGTGGGAAAAGGAACATAGAGGGATAATAACTGTGATATAAAAATAGTATGATCAATTAACGGACAAGAAAAGAAAAATTACCTCCCTTTCTAACAAAGGCCAGAATACGCGTGTTACAACAGCGCGGATTCGCGCTGTTATACCTACCAAAGAGATTTTAACCTCGCTGCGTAGCGAGGTTAAAATCTCTTTGATACCTACAATATTCGCTCATTTTTGCAGTTAAATATTTTTGCATTTGTTACACTGAACACATTGAAAAATGGTATGTAAAAAACTAGATTTAATAAAATGCTTTCTACAACAAAATTTGTGTCCATATTTCTAACAGTTCTTGTACAGTATACGAAAAAGTAAAAAGCAAATAAAAAAAAAATCTAACGTGTTTTAGCGAACCTATTCAGAAAAAGATATGCCTGTAAAAGAATCACAGTTGGGGTAATTGTACAAGTATCTAAAATGTATCTAAAATGCAATTTTTGTCTGTGGACAGCGATTGATGAAATTAAGTAATTAAACTTCTTTTTTTCTTTAATTTAAGAGCTTGGCTCTTGTCGATGGAGTAACTTCCAGTCCTCACGTTGTATCGCGAGCTGCTTTACCTCCTGAAACGACACGACATTGACCTTTTCTTTTATCTGGTCAAAGTAGCTTCGCCTAGGTCTTCCTCGTCCCCTCTTTCCTTCAATCTTTCCTTCCATTATGTTTCTCAGGAAATTGTCGTGCCGTATCAGGTGACCTATCATTTTCCCTCTTCGGTTATCTATTGTTTTTAGTAAACTTCTTTTCTCTTTGACTATTTCTAGCAACTCCTCGTTTCTTTTCTTTGCTTCCAGCCTTTCTTTGTGTCAGTGTCCATGTCTCACTTCCGTACAATACAATTTCATACAATAACATTCTACAGAAAATCTTTTATTTGTAACCAACAAACACTTTGTTTTTATTCACCAAATTCTGCTTTAAGTAATCAATTTTCCAAGCACCCTCGTCATCACGTACTAATGTTTGTTCACGATTTCGTTAAACCAATACAGAGAACAGGAACCCTTATGCCACTCAAACAATAAAAGATTAGGGAAAATCACGTCACTCTCACAACAGCAAACATTTGTTTCATACTGGTGAAAAACTTAAACATTTTCTTCGATAAATGATGAATGATGATCTGCGATTTGAATCAAAAGCTAATTGGCTTATTATCTTGGAGTGCTACAAATATCATGCCTCTTTCCCATCGGAGTAGGCAGAGACCACAGACCTCAAACCTTCTACGATCTCGAGATACTTCCCTCGCTTCCTGCCCAACCGTCCCATAGTCACACCGAGTTACCACACCGGTGTGACTAAGGATCAATAAAATCATCCTTAGTCACACTTTAGAATAAGCGCCGTTATAAAGATCTTTTTTTTTTCGGAATTAACCAGTGCCTGTTGATGAAATATGGAATGTTTCAGTAATGACTATTCAGACAAATGTAAATATAAACGAAGTAATCATTTAGTTTAAATTAAAATACACATCATATTTTGTATTCCATTATTTAAAAACTAGCTGTTGCCCGCGACTCCGTCCGCGTGGGGTTCTGAAAACGTATCTTCTTACCAAGTTTTATTAACGGTTCATCGAATTAGTCGTAAAAGCGTTACAGACAGATACTCGTAGACACAGCAAATTTTCATTTTCACAATATTAAAATTTGAATTTTAGTTTCTCCCTTTATTTTATTTTTTCGTTTCTCACTATAGAAAAGTCACACAATAACGCCGCTTAGTTGGATAAATATCCTTATGGTGTGACTGAGTATCATTTTATTTATCCATAGTCACACCGGTGTGGTAACTCGGTGTGACTATGGGTCGGCAGCGGCTTCCTGTACCTACTTTCATCAATCCTTTCATACAT
Source organism: Athrips mouffetella (assembly GCA_947532105.1). Taxonomy (NCBI): domain Eukaryota; kingdom Metazoa; phylum Arthropoda; class Insecta; order Lepidoptera; family Gelechiidae; genus Athrips; species Athrips mouffetella. The sequence continues at coordinate 18,535,515 of OX383965.1, read as the reverse complement.
GCTCGTTGGTTTAGGGTACTTTTAGGGCTAAAAGTAAGGCCTTTATTTAGAACGCTCTGAATTTAGTAATGGTACGTCAGTAGGACGGAATATTGCCCATAGAAAATACGATGTGAAATAAATTGTAGCGTTGTAGATTCAAAACCACTGTGCCAGATTTCGTGAAATTTGACTACCACTTATTTTGTTAAGTGCGAATTAATATCTGATATAAAGTGTCCCATCTTAGTATGGCCCTAATCGCCTCTGTTACAAGCCTCTGGGCCATTTGCACTAAACTTAAAAATCGCCCCTAACTTGTTTAGGACACTCCTATCAATAGTTTGATGGCCCGTAAGAAACAACTTGGGCGATTCTTAAGTTTAGTGCAAACGGCCCTCTGACTACTACTAAGTAGTAAAAATAAAGTGACGATGAGCGTGTATGGAAGAGTTGATGAAAGTAGATACAGGAAGCGAGTGAAGTACGTCAAGATCGTAGCTGCCTACCCCGACGGAAAAGAGGCGTGATTTTATGTATGTATAGTCATTTTGTAAGTTGTTAAGATCGTCGCGCCATCGTCTCCAGAGCCGACCTTGAAGGTGGTGACTAACATAAAGATAAGATAAAGATAAAAATATATTTATTTACCATATAAAAGTACAATTAAGAATTATAAATATATAAATTTAGAGCTAAAATGATAAAAAGGAGGAGGCTCAGCTTTGTGATGGGGCCGAGGACACATACAGCGCTGGTTTTCAGCCACTCCCTCTTCCCTAAGGTGGTAAGCGGGAGCAAATGTGACGAGGGCGACAACAATATTAATTAAAAAATGTCTTTAAAACTAATAAAATAAAACAAGGTGAATTGGTGCTCTTGTGGATATGGGTGTATATGTGTGTGTGTGTTTATGTGTTTGTGTGTGTTTATGTGTGTGTGTGTTCATGTGTGTATGTATGATTGTTTGTTTGACTTTCTCCTATTTGATGTTAAAAGGGTTAATTAATTAAAGTAATCCTTCAAATTAAGCAGTTTCCAGTAGTAGGCATGTTTCAGATTTGCCGCAGCAAGTTGCTTTTTAATCAAGGCTGATTTAAATTTATTTTTAAAACTGTCTACGCTCATTTTTATCCTGATTGGAGGAGGTAAATCGTTCCATACCCTTGCTGCGTTAAATTTGAACCATCCCCTGTACCGGGTGGATTCGTTACTTGGGTTTTTGATAAGATTTTGTGCAGCAGAACGGAGGTTTCTATGAGTGATGTCTTTAACACAGGTTAGTTTTTCAAACAGATATTCCGGCTTTTTATTCCAGATCACCTTTTGGACTGTGCAAGCGTAGTGGAGTTCCATGCTAGCATTCATGTTGAGGACACCTTTCTTATTTTGGGTAGGGGGTTATATATTCTCGCCTAGGTATATTTAATGCAAATCGAATACACGAATTTTGCACTCGTTGGATTGATCTTTCCAGATTAGAGTTTAACCTAGGACCAAATACCGTACTACAATAGTTAAACGGAGAAAGCACAAGAAGGTCTGAAATTTTCCCAAGGATATTAGGTCAAAATACGCAAAAATAATTACAACTTTTCATAGAGACTGCGTCATCTCATAGCGTATTTTGAATGGGAGGTCATACAGTTTTTTCCTATTTCGACCAATGTTTGTTAGGAAAAGTTGTTCAGTTTTATGGACCAAGTGACATGCTAAAGTTATGTCCAATATTTCATTAGGACCCTATATAGTTTTTTAGAAATCAGCATAAATTCTTTTCTTTTACTTAGTTCTGCGGTACTAAACATTTTGTTAATGACTACTTCTTCTCGCAATAGATTGGAATTTTAAGTACCTAATATTTGTATTTTTTTAGTATGTTAAGAACGCTTCTTGTCTTTTCTAGTCCTATTCACAAAGCTGTGCATTTGGGAGTGAATAAACATAAATTTCCCTGTCATAATCGTTTCCCTCTGACATTATCCCCGGTTCACGCCTTTTACACTAATTTCAGAACACCCTACAATATTATGGAGCGTGAAATATAACGGGACGAAGCTATTATCATTCAAAGACCAGACTATGAGTATTATAAGTGAAGAAGTGACCATTATATCATGACACTTGGAAAAATGCAGGAGATACAAAACTAGGTACTCATTAAAATGGCTGTTTTCATTTACTATAACTACGGCAATATGTTATTGAAAGATCGACTTTATTTGTCCCGTGTGGTGCCGGTACTCCCATGTGGTACCGTGTGCGCAGTCATGTCATAAAAAAGTAGTCCTTTTAGGTCACAAGTACAAACTTTTTCAAATTCAACCATAAATACTAGTATTATTAACTACAAGTAACCTAAACGTAAGTGTGGTGCCGACAAAAAATAGTACAAACCCATCTCTACCCGTGGAGGTCGTAAGAGGCGACTAAGGGTTTATAAGCCAGAGGATGGGCAGCAGCGTCCTTCCGTGTATCGTACCGACCATCTTACATACTGCGGTCACCAACAACCGCGGTCCATGGTGCCAGCCGTAACGCTGACAAGCGTGTTGACTAAGGTACATCCCTTCCATATGGTTCCAGCAACAGCTAAAATTCTGGTGGGAACTCCCTGTCCTGTAGTGGACGTATTATAGGATGAAGATCGACTTGTTTACAACATTTAACCACCATGTTTTTCCTTGATAAATTAAAGACTTTAATCATGAATAGAAATTGTGTGCTAAATAATATTAACGCTTTGTAAACCAAATGATTGTTGAAATCCAGAAAATACGTAAATTAAATTAAGTACAACAAAAAAAGAGAATCGAGAAAAGAGAAAGAGAAACAACATGAAAAGAAAAACATGTCCACTTCTCTGTGTTCTCTTCTTCTTCTCTTATTTTAACCGTGACTACGCCTAGTTTATCATTGCGGTGCAAAATTTATGACCCTGATATTTATATAGTACCTACACACAAAAAAGGTTTCTCGAATGAAGACATTATTATTTCATATGTACTGAAAATAATATTTTCTTGAATTAAGCAAATATTTTATAATCAAATTTATCATGGCATTGGCTTGAGAGCATTTACATTAAGAAAATGTTTGTTTCAGAATATATGAAAAAATAATGTCTTCATTCAAGAAACCTTTTTTTTGTGTGTACCTAATATATGCATTTGGAAAACTTGGCAGGTCGTTTCCAAGGAGACAAATACCTACCTACGCAATCGCATATGCAAATAAAGTAAGGGTAACCCCAAATAGGCTAGAGTTCATGTAACAGTAGGTGGTGTGGACTAACCACGGCCGGGCAGCCCCTTGTCACAAGGGCTGGATTAACTTGAGGGCCATTGTGGCGTGTTTCGAAAGCGCCAGCTTAGGGACGTTTTATATTTTTATTTTATTATCAGAATCGTACGCCTTAACTACTCCGATAAACGTGATTAATTTGGTTAAGTAAAAATGTGAATATTAATTATCAAGAAAATAAAATGCCGATCATAACTTAATTCTTGAGCGGTTGGCAGCGGCTTGGTGAAAATATGATGGTTATGTCTGGTCTTCGGTCGGCAGCCGCAGGATAAAATTATGCACTCATGTTCAGAGACAAGATAGGTATATGATCCGCATTCCGCTAGCAACGAGCTCCAGCGCACCCTGAGTGTAGGTATGTGTCTCGCTCACTCTCACACGATACTGTGCACACCAACAAACAGTACTTATATGAACAGTTTAACTTCTGAGTGTGTAGATGGTGGAATCAGTCCGCTTCTTGGAAGGTTCTTAGATATGGTCACAGCACAGGCTGCGCCCCATCCAGTAAATATCTGGTAATTGTTGGTAAGTATCTCGTTACCTTAAAAATAGAAGGCAAAGGCAGACAGTAATGAAAGGCAAAATACCAGATATGATATAAGGTCATTAGAAAGACCAAGGCGAAAATGGTTTGACGATGTAAGAGACTGGACCGGACAGTCCCATCGGTTTATCTATCTCTCTGGCTCAGCGAACCAAAGTGATTCGTGGCCTCCGAGATCAAAGCACACCACGCTTTCCTGTTCTGTGCCAATTCCATCCAGTCGGGCACTCCTAGCTCGTTTAAATCCTTGGCAACTTCAATCTTCCATCGGTATTTTTGCTGCCAACAGAATTGTGTCCCGATGACTGACCTTGGTACGCTACGCCCTCTTTGCCACTCGATCCCCTCCCATCAACCGGCCATCCTGTCAACGTGGCCAAGCCAGTTGAGTCACTCCTGTACTATTCTTACTAATCTAGGGTGGAATCGTGGAGATTTTTTTCTCTCTCGAGTCCCATGAGTTTTTTTTAATTGTTAATGGGATTGCTTATGAGTTAAACAAGATGACTCAAAACAGCAAAGAGTACTTACAATATTATGTAATTTTATGTGTTGGAAAATAAGTAAAAAAAAACTGATTTCCAACCTTTATTTTGAATAGGCAACCCAAGAAGAAGGTAGTAAAGAAACGCCATCCAGAAATTTAATATTTTGACAAGGAGCAGAAAATCGTTTCTTTCTACCTGTAAATAACATTTTCTGGTACAGACCTACGTCATAAAAATATAAAACATCTTCTAAACATGTGTCGCCCCTCTTCGCTTTCAGAGATCTAAGTAGTCTGGAATAGATGAAAAATATTATATGAGATTGTTTTGCATTCCTTTATAGAGGAACATGTTATCTAATCTATTTAAAATTTTATATTATTTGCGTTTTTTTTTTAACTTTGGCGTAAACACGATAAAATATATGCGTGAAACTTGTTTTGCTTGTAGTGCATAAGCTGCAACAAAAAAATTAACTTGTCAAGTGCGAGACAGACTCAACAAAATTTGCCACAGTCGTTTTGAACCTACTACTAATTAACGATACCGAACTCTGACTCTAACTTGACCAATTTTAGTAGTACATACATACATATACATAATATCATGCCTTGTTCCCGTCGGGGTAGGCAGAGACCACAGTTCTCCGCCTGCTACGATCTTGATATACTTCCCTTGCTTCCTGTACTTTCATCAATCTCGTCGGTTTAGGGTACTTTTAGACTGGCTTTTATTCAGAACGTCCTGAATTTGGTCCTAGTACGTTCGCCGAGGCCTTCCCCTTCCAACGTTCCCATTCACTCTCGCCTTTTAGATCTCTTTCGTCAATCTTCTTTCATTCATCCTCTCTACATGACCAAACCATCTCAGCATCCCTCTCTCAATTTTAGTCACTACGTCTTCTTTTACGCCACAACGTTCTTATCACACTATTTCTAATCCTGTCACTCAGTTTCACACCAATCATACTCCTCAGCGCTCTCATTTCTACTGCATTAATTCTACTTTCATGCTTTTTCTGCCATACCCAGCTTTCACTGCCGTACATCAGTGTTGGTACCAAAACGCCTCTATGAACAGCCAGAGGAGCCTTGTGAGACACCTTCTGACTCTTCATAAAAGCATGCAGAGCACCATTCACCATGTTTCCAGCATTCACTTTTCTTTCGATATCACTTTCACACTTTCCATCTCTCGTAAACTTATAACCCAGATACACAAACTCCTTGTTCGACTTGTTCACCACCTAATTAATATAGTACACTCTGTCATACACTCTTCTCTTTCAAGTACCATTACTTTCGTCTTGTTTACATTTACTTTCATTCCTTTCCTATCAAAAGCCACATTCATCATTGATACCATCTCCTGTAACTCGTCAGCAGATGACGCAAGTATAACATCAGCGTAGAGAAGACATTTGATGAGTAACTCATTCATTCTCAGTCCACACATACTCTCTTTCAGATCAGTCAAACAATTATCCATGAATAGGTTAAACAGCCAAGGTGACGCTACACATCCCTGCCTAACACCTTTTTTGATGCTAAACCATTCAGTGTACGTCCCGTTCCGGATTTCATAACCATTTATATTTTATTTTTCATCCTAATGTGACGATCTCTGACTTCAGTTACACAGACAGATCTAGCCAGGGTATATCTTTGACTTTCACTCCACTTTACGCGGGCAAAGGCTCCGAGAAAATGGCAGAAGATTTTGTATATTGACAAAGGAAAGTTGTTATTACAGATTTTTGTGCGTGCAAACCATGTGCAAACACAATTCCTGGCGTGTGCCTGTCATTTTACGAGCGGCCCTTTTAGGCCCCGAAATATATTAAATTTGTTCTATTATCGAATATTTTAGGTCTGACAATGAACAAGATTACAATATTTACAATATAATGTGACAAAAATTGCTATTTAAATGTATTCAAATACACGGTGTAATGGACGGTGTAGCGAAAGCTGAAAGGACGCTCTTTCAGTCAGCGAAACTGAACAACTGTCCCAAAGAAACATTTTCGGGAAAAAAAGTCTTCGATCAGAGTGAGTGAGTGTTTTGTACGGAGGGGTCAAAATTTTTTATAATTTCCCAAAAATGTTTCTTTGGGAAAGTCGTTCAGTTTCGTTGACTGAGTACGTACTTTCAGTTTTCGGTACACCGTCCCTTACACCCTGTATAGTTATGTACACTATATTAAGTATGCTAATGTGAAGTAAAGAACTATAAAAATAAAATATTACTTTTTCCAACCACTTTTCTATCAAATAAAATCGAAAAATAAAACTTTTACAGCAATTTAATGTGAAAATGATCATGTTTTTATTGTATGACCGGCAAAATTGAGCTTATCAAAATGTAATAAAGTATATATTTAGTAGTAAAATACTCAGAACTATCTACATAAGTACTTGAAATTGTTCTTTCTACAAAATTACGTTCATACTAGAGAGAGAAGGTAAGTATTTCAAGCCGGATATAACCGTCTGTTCGTCTTCCTACGATGTACCTTATGAATTTCCGGTAGTCAGGTGCAAACAGTGTCTTCAAAATCGAGTATACTCCACGAAAATAAATATATATTACGTACATTTTTCCAAACAAATGGATAAATGCAATGCTGTCAAAAATTATATAAAACATTTTAAATTCCAAATTTTGTTTTCGCTTTTCGAACCATGATAAAGTTGTTGAGTTTCATGGGTAGAGGTACATTCAAAAATTTATGTTTCATTCTTGATGTTCAATCATTCAATAAAGAGTTCATTTGGCTGAAGCTGCAATCACAACGTCCTAAATTCAAAGACTAATTCGTCATACTTGGCTGGGAGGCTTAGTTCTGTAAATTCCAATATCCTTACTTCAACGAGTAATGTATACCGAATTCGTTTCAGAATTAAGGAAGACAACATCCAAAGCAGAAATAACGTTGCGAGTTTTCAATAAAATGATTAAACTATCTGTTCAGTTGATAGCGTCGCTAGTCGTGAATTTTTTTTTGCCGATTTACTATAAAAATAACCTATCAAGTGTTAGTCGGCCTCTCGCGCCGGGGGTTCTGATATACCTATAGTATGTTTGGAAGCATTGAAGTCCATTTTTAGGACCGCAGAACAAAATTTTTTCTAATGGTTTTATGCAGATTTCTAAAAAACGAGGCTTTCTTTTATTTTTCCTGTATTTTAACATAAACCTGTATCGACTATAAATTAATTCAGATTTTTCCTTTGGCAAACTTCAGAGATTAGGGGGTAGGAATGGTATTTTTTGAACCTTTTTCATCATAACTTGAAAACTAAGTCGTTAAACAAATGAAAAAAATCTAATTTGGAATGTACAAGTACCTAAAGCCCTTTCTTATGATACACCCCCCTCCTATTTAAGCCCCCTACAATAATTATATAATCTAATAAATTCTTTTGTTTGCAGTAAACACTTCAAGCGTGACACATTGGAATTATATATTTCTTTCATCGTAAGAGCTAGAGTTCCGCTGTAGGTGTCATACTTGACCCGGTCTTGACTGCACCTAAATTTTTTTCACACTGTTTTATTTTTATCTACTCCGCTCCTCTAAAAAGTCTCTCTCTCTCTCTCCCAAAACATTATTATTATTACAAAACATATAAACGAATATAGTGTCGAACCAATATAATCGTAGTGATTTCCCTCTGTCTACAGTACAACGTATCGTATCATTTAGAACCATATCGGCCCCTTACTTTCTCCTATGCCATTGATTTTCCATCCCCAAACATGTATTTTAAAAGTCGAACCACGACATCGTAACTACGTGCGCTTGAATAATTGCCCAATGGATCGGAAGTCCTTCAGATACCACTAATGTTATGGAGCATAGAAAATAAGTGTTGTTCTACTCACATCTGCACCATGCATGCACCCTTAACCATAGCTACAGACAGGGCATAACATAGTATACCATAGTACTTATACCCCTTAGTACTTAATCTATATATCTATATCTATATCTATACATATAATAAAAGAGTAAAAACCGCGTGTCTGTACTTTTGATAAATTTATAAAAAAATTAGTGTGGGCGATAAGAAACGACTAATAGAACTCAAAAATATGTTTTCTGAACTTTTTGTCTGTCTGTCTGTCTGTATGTTTTCGATAAACTCCGAAACTACTGAACGGATTTTCTCGCGGTTTTCGCAGATAGATTAAGCTTAGCTCTGAGCAACATATAGGCTATGTTTCATTCAAATCGGTTCACTCAATCAGAAGCTACACCAATGTAAAGTATTAAATTGCCTGTACGACAATAACTCGCAAACCGATTCAAACTGAGTTTTTAATTACGAGTTTGGCTTACTTTTGTGCAACATAAAAGTTTAGTTTCATTGCAATCGGTTCACTCAGACAGAAGGTATGCTAAGTTTCATGCGGCGGAGCAAATAACTCACAAACTATTGAACGAATTCAAACAGGGTTTTCAATAAACTGTCAAGCTTACTTCTTTGCAACATATTAGCTTACTTTCATTGAAAACGGCTCACTCAGACAGGTGCGCGAAATTTCCAGCGGAGGCGCCAATATCTCACAAACTACTGAACCGATTAAAAGGAGGTTTTCAGTAACGTATTTGGCTACTCCATGCAACATGTATGCTTAGTTTCATTGCAAACGGTTCACTCAGACATAAAATTCACCAAGTTTCAAGCGGCGGCCCCAATAACTCACCAACTACTAAACGGATTTAAACGGGGTTTTCAATAACGTGTTTAGCTTAATTCTTTGCAATGTATTAGCTTACTTTCATTGAAAACGATTCACTCAGACAGGAAATGCCCGAGGTTTCAATAGACGGCGCCAATAGCTCACAAACTACTGTACCGATTCCAACTGGCATTTCCATGACGTGCTTGGAATGGTACTTTCGTGCAACATATAAGCTTAGGTTAGTTGAAAACGGTTCACTCAGATAGAAGTTACGCAAAGTTTCAAGCAAAGGCGCTAATAACTCACAAACTTTTGAGCAGATTCAAACGTGGCTTTCAGTAACGCGTTTTGCTTACTCCTGTGCAATAAACAAGCTTAGTTTCATTGCGAAAGGTTCACTCTGACGGAAGATACGCAAAGTTTCAAGCTGCAGAACCAAGAACTCACCTACTGAACTGGTTCAAACGAGGTTTTCAATGACGCGTCGGGCTTCTTTTTGTGCAACATATAAGCTTTATTCCATTGCAAACGGTTCATTCACACTGAAGGTTCGCGAAATTTTAAGCGGCCACACCAATACCTCACAAAGTACTTGAACGACTTAAACGGAGTTTTCAATAACGTATTTGGGTTGCTTTCGAGCAGAGGCGGCTCGTGCTAAAGAGCACTGGTGCAGTGCACTCCCTCTTTCACAAAACTCAAACTTGGGATGTATCACCTACCTAGTTAAGTTACATACGATTAAATACCTATTTTCATAACCCTATACGTTGTATACATTTATAATAGCCTAAGAAATAATTACGCAACAATTTACGTAGTCAAGTTGTACCAAGTGGAGCGCCAAGGATTGTGCTCCTATGAAAAAATATTCAGTACAATTCCTAATACAGAATTCAATGAGTGTGAAAGAGAAACATCAACACGCTCGAGCGCGTGAAACAAAAGATTTTATATGAGAAATTAGCCTCATCAGGAGCGCTGCTCAGTGCAACGTTGCCAGTTCGCGATACGCATGCAGTTCGGTGCGCTGTTGCCGATCATACGTAAACAAACTTCGTATACAGCTTTCAGTTACTGTTCGCAATTTTGCTTGAAAATTTAGAATTAACTGTTTTTAAATAGTGTACGTGCCTAATTACTGTAAAAATTGACGAATACAATGCCGTTTACATTAAAAAATGCGAAAAAGACTACAAATACGACTTGAACTCAATGAAAAGGGGCCGTCACGATCTGAAATCGCGCTAGTTCAAAAGTGTAGTACAAAAAAAATAACTTTTAATCTTGAAGAACAATATTTAAAAACACCTTGGATGTGAGGTTGTAAATAAATTGTTTTGTTTCCCGTGTCTAGTATTTGAAGCTGGCGCTGGCGCGCATAATATGTAACAATAAAGCCATAAAAAATAGTTCATCAATAAATGGTAGGTAAGTCAATTTATTTATTTTATTTTTTTGTGCACACCCATAAAAAAATGTCACGAGCCGCCTCTGCTTTCGAGCAATATTTGAACTTTTTTTTATTGCAATCGTTTCACTCAAACAGAAAATGGAAGAGTTCAAAGTTTCAAGCTGTGAAACCGAGCTGAAATCAAACAAAGCTTATATTTGTACGGAAGAAAGCCAAATACGTTGTTGAAAATTCCGTTTGATCCGGTCCAGTTGTTTGTGTAAAAGTTGTGGGTACAGCTAAAGATTGGTAAAATCTAGATTGTTTTATTATAAAAATAATAATAAAAAAATCCTGTTTCGGCATGGCAGTGCAACAAATGTAAAAAAAAATTACGAAAGTTCTAAAGTTTTGAAAACTTAGGAATTAGGTAAGTACTTATAAACAAAATACGAATCATTGTTTTTTAGGAATTGTCTTTTAAGGGGAGAAATAAGTTACAACGATTGTTCATTTGCTACTTTTTCTGAACCCCACGCGGACGGAGTCGCGGGCAACAGCTAGTTGTTGAATAAATTGACGACTCCTTAAGGGAGTACAATCTTCTTTAAGATTATTTCCCTTAAGTATTAAAATGTATTTAATTTGCAATTTAATTATAATAAATAGTTTCATTTTTTTTTTAATGTGAAAACTTTAAAACGTATTGAAACTAATTGTTGTCCTATATCACTGTTAATTATATACAAACTTTAAAAACTGATAATAATCTGGTCAATTTTACCACAGACGGACAAAATGACTTTTTTAAAACTTGCTAGAATTGTTCTGAACTGGTAATTACGCCTAGGCGATACCACACGTAGGCGTAATTAGCCTTTTGAACTAACCTCATGTTTTGGAATATTTATTATAAATAATGATTAAAATATTATTTTTTTATTGTTTGTATGTATTTTTCGCCTTCATAAAAAAATTGTTGTGTTTAAAATTAAACATTGGTCATACCTGAACCTAAACATGTATAAAAGAATAAGATTCTTATCTAAAGATCTGAGTAATCAGCTAGGTTGGTATTTGTATTCGATTTGGATAAGATCATAGAATACATGAAATCTATGGATAAGATATAGACGATTACTTTGAGCCCATCACACTGTATGTAAATGTATGTCGGAAAAGCTACCGACCCGTATTCTTTGCTGTTCAGGGTATATAATTGTAATATTTTTGGTTTAGGGTATATTTATGACATGTGAATGAAGAAATCTTTTCAACAAACACCAAAATTAAACGGTAAATCTGTAAGTATATAATTATTGTGTATCTGGGAACCAATTTTAAATTAACAACAATTGTTCCTGGTAAAATAAGAATTTCCTGCTCCCGGAACTGTTTTAAATGATTTTCTCTTCATTTTCATATCCACAGCAACAGGCAGACGCAAAAAATGAAAGTCAGACGGATTAATTATTTTTACAGAACCCTCCGTCACGCCACATCACGGCGCACGTCGTCGACATTCAATTAGCCATGGGCTAGGGAACCCCAAATGCTGTCAATATGCTCTGCTACGCGTATTTTTTTTCTTTTAACTTCAAAGTTTTACATTACGAACGTGTATCAGAATCACCTTTAAAATAATAATCGTATTTTTACATCCTATTTATTTTATCGTATCTTTTTAAATTACCTTAAAAGGAAGGAAACTAACTACATATCACAATATCACCTTTATGAAATTTACTATTACCTTAAGTAGTACTAACTAAAACTTTTTAAATGCGTAGTTTGCTGAAACAAGTGACAATAAAAAGACCTCGAAACTTTTTAAGGGTTTAAATGCCTTTAAATATACCAATAACAATAAAGTTTTAGTTTTATAAAGTTTTATTCATCAGGCGCTTGGAAATTAAGGTGGCGCAGACAGGCAGGCGGGTAACTATTTAATACAACCACTCTGTTGCTCTAGGAGTCTTTAGATGGTGGGTCGTATTAGTCGCTATTTTTGAATGGAATATTATTTCTTACTTTTATAATGTAACACGCTTTAACTTTTTAGTTCTTTTTTTATTAACATTTAATAAAAGCTAATTTTTATTTTATTTTTAACGTATTTACATGAGTTTTTCACTTTTTTGTATCTATGATGTGAATACTAAAAATCCCTAAAACCAGAGTATTTGTCAGCTCGAATCAAACGAATCCAGACTTGATGAAGTTGCTTCGTTTCATTAAAGAGTTTCCATCCCTCCAGGGTGCCCTCTTCTGGCTCCATCATGAGACCATCGTCCTTGAGAAGAATCAGACGAGCGCACACTCGATGGGGATGCGTCGTTTTATTACAGCTTCCGGCTCCATCATCAGATCAGCTCTATGTCATAATAATGCGTATGTAAGTCAGACGCATTGTCAACCGATTTACATACGCGTGCAAAATTTCTGCTCAATCGGAAACTGGGAGGTGGGTCAAACTTGCAAGATGCCATTACAGACAGACCGGGACAGGTGAAACTAAATTAATACTTACTTTTTAAAATACGGTCGATCCAATTTAAGATCGCATATGTTGGGAATATTTATACAGAAAAGGTTTTTTTTTTTCGTAACTAAAAACAGCTCTGACCATTTTCTTAGAAACAGAGGCCAAAAACGAGAAGAGGCCAAAAAAAGAAGTTTGTTCGAACGCGACAACAAATTTTTTTCTCGTTTTTCGACACAAGTTTGTTTGGAAAGGTTATAGCAACGATAACAGTAATACAGATTTGGTAAACACTTTAGTGTCAATGTAACTACTAGGAAGCGCGGTAGAGTAGACCCGGCCGGCAAGGTTTTTTTTCTGATTCGCCGAGCGACCTTAGACTTCGTGAGCTGTATCGGGTCAAGCAAGATGTGTTCCTGTTTGTGTGAACGATGGCACTTTGGATTAAGGATTTCCGTATTATGAGGAAATCCTCATCCACAGGACTGTTATCGTCGATGTTGTTTATTAGAAACCCAAGCCAGCTCACTGACCCATGTGAACATTCCTCAGTGTTGTTTTGCAGTGCACTATCTAGCAGGTAGGTTATTGGCAGCTGTTGAGACACAAAGAGGGTACTTTACCTTTATTACCTCCACAGTACGTGCGTCTCTGTGTGCGCCGGCTTTAAAAAACAACTTTTGAAAGGCTTGTTCAGGGAATATCTTTGAGGACGGTCCAGGCAACAGACATAGCCAGCCAATAACTACAGGTATATTATTTTTAGACTGTGTGGTGCCGAAAATAGTGCCAATCCAATCTACGCGTAAGTGTCGTAAAATGTGATTAAAAGAATTTAAACTAAATTATGAAAGTGTCCTTTGGCCAATCATGAAAATTATTTCAACATTATATAACCCGGAAAAACCTATTTACCTACTACTTCTCTCATGACTGTACCATATACATATATATAAACAGCCCACATATTTACGATTACAAACAGAAAAATATATAAAAATAAATTTTGAAAAGGGACAGTGAAAATCCCGGTTTTATTAGCTGAAGTTCACGGAGTGCGTAACGAGAGAGTTGACAGCGTTATAATAACGTATAAAATAATGTGAAAAACAAAGATATACCTAAAAATTGTGGTACTGGAAGAGCTGGCTTGTTTGTCGATTTCAAAGAACGACGAAAGTAGATAAAAAGAGCCAAAAAGCATCATGAAAACCTACCGAGAGTTCCGTTCCAAAAAATGGTACCTAGGTTCAAAAGTTCAAAACTACTGTGTCTAGTTTTATTGAATCCGAGTCACGTTTGCTCATATTTTTAAGTTGCAATAAAAACATGACTGTTGTATAAGAATATGCAATTTTTTTTACTTTAAATTTTAAATCTGCGCACCTAAAAATTACAACTGGCTTACAGAGTGTAAAAGTCAAACAACAGAGAGACTACGTTGATTTAGTAATGGGCTAACGCGTTGATTAGCACACTTTTGGGGTAAAAACCCTAAAAAAAGTAAGAACTAATTTCGATATAACATGTGGTTTGAAGGTACGAGGGGGGGGACCGTGACAAACGAAAATTTGTCACAGAACGTGGAACCGAACAGACGTGTCATAGATAATTACTACCCGCTCTCTCAACATTTTTGTCATTAAACCCAATCTTGTCGAATATAATACCAACCAAAAATGTGCCAAATGTACAAAAGTAGTTAACAAAAATTGTCCAGGAATACTTTCTATGAGGTGTAATAAGTGGTTTCATGATGCGTGTGTATTTATTAATATAGAACAATTGAATGTCCTACAAAAAACCGCAACAGCTGATTGGTAATGTCCTATCTGCGCAGTGGGAAGTGCTACCATCGAACCTAAGCGGCTTTCTTTCATCATGCCCAACCGGGAACCCTTTATGGACCCAGAGGAGGAGTCGTCTCTCGATGCATAAGAAATTTTCAGTCAACCCGCAGTTGAGAAATTAATGGATGAGATGAGAAAGGAGAAATTGAATTGCAACAGTCACTAAGTTATTTCTCAGAAACGGTTTTCAAGGTAAACATGTATGAAGCAAAGATAAAAACAATCGACAATAAATGCAACGACATAAAAACCAACAAAAAGAAATCAACTACAGTACGAGGTTGCGAAGCCCTTGCCGTGTCACTGGACATCTCACTGTCACTGGGGTGTGACACGTAAGTCTGCTGAGCGAACTTCCTTCATACGGCATTCCCACTGACTTTTGCTCTTGGATATCTGACTTTCTAAGTGAACGGTCGATCCAAGTAGTCCTTGATGGCTGCTCCTCTGACTACATGGCTATTGACGCCGGGGTTCCTCAGGGGTCTGTTCTCTCTCTGACTCTTTTCCTGCTACACTTTAACGACCTACTTGGTCCTGGTATTGTTTTTATACCTTTACAATCATGTAGCTAGAAGCTACATGAAAAAACAATGGTCAATTACAAAGCTACCATAGCTGTGTTGGGTACGCAATGACAGTACAGGCGTGTCTATTCAAACGTGTGCAAACCTGAACTTCGGAGCTAACATTGAGTCAAAAGCCCAAACTGCGACAAAAAGCTGGGCATCCTCAATAAGGTTAAGCGATACTTCACTCCTGGACAGCTTCTAGTTTTATATAAAGCCCAAGTCCGATTCTATATGAATAATTACTGTCACCTTTGGGATGGTTCAGCTAAATACCAACTAGACGCACTCGATAGATCGCAGAGCCAAGAAAGAAGCTCGTTGGTGATGAGATGCTGGTGAAAACCAAGTTTAACAGTCTGGCCCATCGTCGCAAAGTTGCATGTCTGTCGGTCTTTTACAGATTGTACTTCGGAGAGTGTGCTCAATAGTTGCACGAGCTTATTCCTCCATTGGGATTATTTGTGACGTGACAATGAGTCACCTACATAAAAACCCGACAAGGGATTACGGTAGGTTGAGTAAGATTAAAAAATTATAAAAAATTACATTATATTATGATGTTATTTTATGAGTTTGGAAAAAAAAGAAAAAAAAAGGCCTTTGCCCAGCAGTGTCGCAATATAGGCTAGGAAAAAAAATGTGGTTTCGGTCGATTTTTACAAAATTATACCTATAGAAAGTTCAGGTTTCTAGAATGGTAGTCTTCTGTGAAATTGTGTTAAAAAACAACATTATTCCAGCCAAAGGGAAGTCCGCAGCTGGACAAGGACCTCTCGCCAAAATCAGAAAAGTTTGATATATTTTATTTTGGGATGTATCACCATAGCAACCACCGATCACGCTTGTAAACCTTGCGGCCGGCAAAAATTTACTGTTGGTGATTATGTCGGTTTATGTGAAGTGTAAGTAATAAATATGTATTTGGAAATAAATCGTTTCAGTGTATGTGTGTTAGTGTACTCTTATTTCATTCAAAGTCGTGGACTATCAAAATTACTTGTCCTTTGTTATGAAAAAAAAAACATAAAAAGAAGTTTCGACTTGCCACGTGATCGACACGTTTTGTGTGGGAGTCGCACCTAATTTGTTTTTTCGAGTACTTCTTTTTTCTTTGGGAAATGTGCTTGGTTTCATTGTCAGAGTTACTAAGCCACGGGAGCAAAACCAAAGAAAATTCACGTTATATAGGTACTTAAATATCCAGTCTTTACCTAACTTCGTGTTCTTGTTTCCGCTTCCTCGTTACAATATTCCGGCATTACATCCATCCATGCGTCATTCTTTTGAAATCACCAAGCTTTTCCTTATTTTTTACGAACACGCTTATAAAAGTACTCGACAGTAATTCAGTTATTCAACATAAAAGTACAAAAATATTATACATTTTTCGTTACTGCGTGTGAATCATTTTTAGCACTGTAATTGCGTAGTGTGGTGTCTCCGTCGGGCCTCTTGTGATTGGGGACATATTTCAGTAATAACACACCATTACATTCACGCAGTATGGTATAATAATAGTAAACAGATTGACATATCAATGCTACAATCAATAACACTATTTTATCAAGTACACGTGTACACCGTAGCGCGGCCTGACAGAGGCTGACTGTCTCGCCCATGGTCTCGGTAGTGGTCGATGCGTTGACAGCCATTGTCCAAGCTGGCCACTAGCATTGCCTGCTGTACACCACACGTAGGTATTTAGAGATTACGACTTGGGCAAGTAACAATTGAATTATTTTTGGAAACTTGTCATAATATTATCTATCAGCTAAAAGACGTACGACCGGCAGGAACAAAACCAGTATATGCTGAACCAGCTCTACGCTACAAACGCCTGAAATCAGAGATCCACTCAAGGACAAAAGTATCTCTTCAAATCGTCCACGCTCAACGATCTTACGACTCACACGATTATGTTGACAGGGGATCATACTGCCGCTAAAGGAAGCGGTTTCTTCGATTCGTTAAGCAGCCAGAAAACAGAAATTTACCGCACGTAGGCACGAAAAATAAATAACAACCTACATTTATTCACTGACTAATCATACCTACGTTAATTATATTGTCGGAAGGCGCAGGATAGTTAACCAACTGTCGTTAACAAACTCCTAACTTAGGAATTCACCTACTAGTGTTTTATTACATCATTTCGCAAGAATCATTTAGAGATGGGCATTATTGGGCAATGCTTCGATACGAGTATTATCCGTCTACATCGCTGCTACTCGAAGGTTCAGTGAGAAGGTACAATCAAAAGCTGGTAAATGTTTTTAATTTAAAAAATGTGAAAATGAACTTATTTTTGTTTTATTTAAATTAAATCCTGGGTCTGGATTTTATTTATTATTATTTATTTATTTAAATCAGTTCGTCTGTGTGGTGCTGGCAAAGATTAGTACGGAGGATGGGCAGAGCAGTATTTTTCTGTGTATCGTACCATCTTACATACTGCGGTCACTAACAATAGCGGTCGCCAGCTGCAACGTTTTGTAGGCCATTTTGTCGCAAATTGTCTACTGCGCAGGTTAATCACGTGATCCGTCAGGGCTCTTCTTTCGTTGCGCGTATTGTATCACGCGTTTTTGCTGGAGTTCTAGAGGGAGCTCCCCTGTCCTGCATTGGACGTTGGGTTGTTATGATGAAATCTGTTAAGATTTCTCTTGTTTTTTGTACATGGATGAGAATGAGATAGAACGATATAACGATATAACTTATAACGTGGGAAAGTTTGTAGATAAATACATGCAAAAAAAGTCTTTGTTAACGTCCCAGTTTTAAAAGTACAGATCAAAAATTCCATTTCTCATATTTACTTAAGTAGTCATTTTGTTATTTACTAAGTTTCTGTTCGATATTGTGTTTTTTTGTCTCCTTAGCTAGATAAAATTTTCAGCTTTCAAATGAGACTTCGAACTAGAAAGAAAATACAATACAATACTCGTAAGAACAAGAAAATACACCGTTTGCTTAAAAAAAACCACACAAACTAACCCTTTTTTGCATTTTTATCTATATTTTTTGTCTAATATCCACATATTTCGTTTAATCAAGGTTCGACGGTACAGTTTCCGTGGTCTAGTGGTAAAGGTTACGGCTCTCGATCCGAGTTCATGGTTCGATTCCCGGAGAGATCAATATCTAACCAAAAATCACTTTGTTGGACGTCCCTAGTTTGGTAAGGACACTGCAGGAGGAATAACCTGATCGTCCAACAATTAAAATGATTACATGCTTGTAAAGGCACGTTAAGTTGTTGGTCCCGGCTACTATCTTCGGAAGAAGTCGTTAATGAGCCTTGAACTCTGACACTAGGGTTTGTGAGTGCGGTTATCGGTTTTAGAATCCCACAATGATGATGAATACGCACCTCTGCCTATTAACTATGGTAAAGAAGAAGCTAGTATTCTTGCTATACTAATATGCGTAATATGCCAGGACAGCCCTATGATAAGGCGTTAATGACGTCAGACAAGTGATAACAAGCGTGGCGAGCATTCCTGTCACGTCCTGCCACGTCGCACTACCATGACTGTCACGTCGTCATGTCACGGCAGTAAACAGCATGTTTACGCGACTAAACTGCGCCAACTTTCGTCATCTCACTTTTGTCGCTGGCGTTTTATGAGATGACAATACTTTGCGGGTTGTTTAAATTAATGGGCTTCGTTGTTGGATAAATTATTGAAGTTATAATGGAAAATATAAGAAAAGAATGAAATGGTACAAGGCTATTGTGACCCCGTCAAAATTATACAAGTATGCAGTAAAATTGAGTGACAGGATTAGAAATAGTGTGATAAGAGAACGTTTTGGCGTCAAGATGATGAAGTGACAAAAATTGAGAAAGGATTGCTGAGATGGTTTGGTCATGTAGAGAGGATGAATGAACGATGATTGACGAAAGAGATCTACCAGGCGATAGTGAATTGAAACGTTGAAGGGAAGGCCTCCGCGAATGGAGGGCTGTGGTCTCCGCCTACCCCGACAGGAGAGGAGTGATGTTATGTATGTTTGTATAGCTGTTGTGCCGTTGGGCGGTGTGCCGAACGGAAAAGTTTTGTCTATGAAGCAAGCCTTACCTTTCGTTATCAAATGGCGGCGGTAAAATAAAAATATAATAAAAAAAAATTCTGAGCGGACAGAGTGGGAGCTGCAGTGGTTTTTTGCCGTTTCTATTACGCTGCCATATATCCGAAACGGTAGTAGACTCGCTCTATTTGCATTAAAAAAAAAGTTAAAATTGTTTATTCTTTGTTGGATATTAAAATCTCTTCGGGCACAGATAGACATGCTAGTAAATGAGCATGCTTACTAGCATGCTAGAAACGAGCATGCTCTTTAACTGTCTACACTTGCTTGTAAAAAGCATTCTCATTACTAGCATGCTACTAAATAATCATGCTCAAATCAAATACTCTTGACACACATGCCATTAAGTAGCATGCTAATATAACCTATAAGACGTTAATGAAAACGGAAAATCAAGTGGCCCTTCGAATCGAACTTAATAAAATAGTTTTTTCGTCGCCCCAGCGAGACATTTTCATCACAGAACACTATTACTTGTATTTTGATGCGATACACACCTGTGACAGCTTTCAACTGATTGACACTAGCATGCTCATAAGCAAATCTGTTCACACGTGTTCAAAACACACCCCCTTCCACCCGCGCCGCAGGTAGCATGCTAGAAAATTGAACGACGGTAAATTTTTGACAATGACATAAGCATGCTAGAAATGAGCATGCTTATGTCAAGCAAAGCGTGTACACACATGCTACTAACTAGGTAGCATTTGCTACGTAGTAGCATGCTTTACTAGCATGTCTATCTGTGCCCTTAACCATTATCTTAATCATTGTCTGGGTATTCTGCATGTTATGATGACATTCAATAAATATTCTGTAAAGATAAACTATCCTGAATCCGGACAACGCTAACAATATAAACAACTGTTCATGTAAATAAAATAGTGAACAATCTCATCAAAAAGCAATAAAAGTATGGGTTCCCTAATTCAACAGATGTTACGGTTCGCAAAGAATGTGTCTTCCAATATAAATATTGTAAACAATATTCGACTGGACGGACCCATTTCACGGTTTTTCCTGTGACATTACATTTGGGCAGTTTGACACGGGGTGCGGTTTAATCTGGAAATGGCTGTATGTTTTTTGTATGCTGGGTCTTTAAACAAATTGTTTCTAAACATTTGTAGAAAGCTTTCATACCTACGAACATGAAGGAAAAAAAAATTACGCGCCTAATTTTTTTTTCCTTTATGCCTACGAAGCATTATACGAATTATTGTCCTGTTGGTTGGTTCCAGTACATACGTTTAGGCAGAGTTCTTCAACCAGAGTAGGTAATAATAACATCATCATCATACCACCCCATGAAAAGGTCCACTGCAGGACAGTGGACCGCGGTATTTGGTAACCACAGTATGTAAAATACATATAGTGGAACATAGAACCTCCTCCTTTTTTGAAGTCGGTTAAAAATGCTACGGTACACAGAAGGACGCTGTTCCCCATCCACTGGATCGTTATCCCTTAGTCGCCTCTTACGACATCCACAGGTTCAAATGGATTGTCGGCACCAAACGGGCATAATCGGGTATTTCTTTTAATGAAAAAACATAATTTATATAAAAAGAAACCCGCACTCTTTCGTTCACTTTTCTGGGATAATGTTGTTATTTGTCAAAGAAAAGTGACGCTTATGTCGCACAAGATAAAAGCGTGTTAGAGTGAATTTCAAACTTGTTTACGTCGTAGTCATTTAATGATGTCGCGGCCGGCTCGCTTTGATCTCATGTGTTGCGAGTGGTGCAAGTTTTAGGCAAATAATTGTATGTATAAACTCAAATTTTACTGGAGGTTTTTCTTATCAGTATCACTTACATACAAACGTTACTGCTGTACATGGATCTCCCCCATGAGTTCAGGGTGGTCAGACTTTAAGATGGCAATAGCTTTGGTCCAGCAGTACCTCTCGAAATAATAAAACATAATTGTGTTCCGCAAAAATAGCTTTCAAGTTACGCTTGATTTTCCTCTCATAGCTTCGATTTATTATTTTAAATTTTAAAACCGAAAAAGTGATGAAAATATTGAAACCTACTTAACAAAAACAATTCCTAAAGCAACTTTACTACGGAACCCTACATTGCGCGTGGCCTGACACACTTTTACCCGGTGTTTTTATTGTAAATGTATTTATCCTTCCCACTAATATTATAAGTAAGTATGGATGGATGGATGGATGGATGTATGTTTGTTAGTCTTTCACGTAAAAACTACTAAATGTATTTTAATGAAACTTTACAATAATATAGCTCATACATCAGAATAACACATAGGCTACAATATAAACCTACGCAGACGAAGTCGCGGGCACCAGCTGGTACTATATTTGCAAGCACAATGTAGCAAACTGTATGACATAGTAATAGCGCAGCTGCCTACTGTCCTAAAACTCAAATAAGGTGGTAGAAAAAAGCAAAAACCCTTGAAATAACATGTCATTTCCAACCTCCGACCGAAAAATTTTTTAAATCTTGTCCCTTGAACCGTAATATTTCATACGAAACTTTCCGCAGCCAATAGTGCGCTATATCAAAGAGAGCATCCAACTTGGATAGTTCCTGACTCGGAACTACTGGTAACGAGATCCCAGGAGATCCCTTTTTTAGATCCTCCCAATGATGATCTCGGCTAAACTTTTTTAATTTCGACACCAATTTCATGGGAAGACCTGATTGGAGTCCGATATCGCAGAAGTTATTTCAACAAACTATTTCAGGGAACTTTTATGGTTTGGCAGCTTGGTTTTGAAGATTTAATTTATTTACTTAATCACCTATTCAGAGCAGAAAATAGTGGGTCTTATTTAAGACATTTGTTGAAGAATCTCGGTTAATCTGCAAATAGGCGTAATAACAGATGCAAATGGCGATACAATACAATAATTTATTCGAAGCGCTGAGGGGTGGAAAAATACTCTGCAGCACTAGCGGTTTTGCCGCCGCGTTTATGAAGCACTTAGTGTTTCTGTAAATCTTTTTTTTTTGACTAGTTGTGCCTGTTACTTTTTACGCGCCCTATAGTTCTTTCGTGGCTGTGATTTCTTGCGATAAAGATAAAGATAGTTTCTTCGTTGGAAACAGGTTAAAAAAAGGTCACATTTTTTTATCAAGCACAGCCATTTCCTATCACAATACATGATATACAAATAATTTAATTTATTAATATTAAACATAAAAGAAAAAAAAATTACAGTTCACATTAAATAATTACAATAATATTTATCATAAGAAAATTAAATTAATTCTGATTGAAAATTTATTATATGTCCATCATTATACGATTAAAGTCTTATATAACTAGATTTCCAAAAAAATCTGTCAGTTTATATATACACCTAGCAATTAAATATTCTTTAAGTTTAATTTTAAAAGAACGGCCATTCAGTTCTCTGATATGTTTAGGTACCATATTATAGAGTTTAGGTGCCATACATAAAAAGCTTTTTGACATGAGTGCCGTTTTCGCTGGTGGCACGTAGACTTCGTCGTTATCTCGTCTATTTCTGTTTAAAATAACTGCACGCCTTTCAAATAATTGGGGATTATTTTTTACAAAATTTGCCGATTCTAGAACATATATAGCTGGAAATGTCAATATCTTATATCTAATAAAGTAAGGCCTACAACTATCTGTTAAATCCAGTCCAAACATTGACCTAATGCATCTCTTTTGTGCCCTGAATACAAGCTCTCTATCGGTGGAGTTTCCCCAAAATATTACGCCATATCTTAAACGTGATGCCACTATGCCATGATATGCCGCTAGAAGAGCATCTAAATTTAACTCATGAGACAGTTTGTAAAGAGCGAGATCATTATTTTTATGTTACTTTCTTCTTATCATTTCTATTCATAATTTATTTAGATTTAGACTCTCCATTGTCTGTGTGAAGTGTGCACACAACCTCAGTTGCTGTCTACATCCACAGGTTCATGCTCCCCGACTCTAATCAATTTTATAATTTAGCAGGGCGCATATCAAATTTTTGAAGCTACGTAGTTACGAAACATTTCTCTTCGCCAAAGTAATCATTAAAGTAATTACCACTATAAAAAAATCATTTTTTATAAAATTTAAATAAAAAAATATATAAAAAAAAAAATCCGTATATGAACAGGCACATCACGATACGAACGCGCGTTTACACCGTTGAAAAAGTCACCGTATGTATTAGACCTAAAAATATAAAGTAGGTATCACAACTAATTGAGCGTCGCGCATATTTACATTTAGATTGCATCGGCCCCCGACACTGTCTGAATCTAGGCTTCTCTCGAGAGGGTGTGCTGATGGCATCTTAATGCGGTTCCTGTGACGATTCCCGAATGGGATGTGATGTTATATCATCTTGTGATTATCTTGTAATTCTCATTCTCAGTCAGGTAAGCCAGATGGTAAAATAACTGTATACAAAAAATACAAAATGTTTTATTAATATTTTTATACAATGTGGTACAAAACTCGAGGATGGAACTTCCTATTAAGCAATCAGGTTGCCTGTGTCAGGAGGCTCCGCTCTTCCTTCAAATGAATATGTTGGCGAGTGCCCAAGTATCTGTGTGTCAGTAGAATGTATTACGTAAAAGTGTGTGTGGGATTGTATACGACGCACAAAATAACTGTGGCCCTGTCATTGATGCGCAGAAGAAAAAAATGGCCCATTTTTGCACATTTTTGACTTCTGCGCATCAATGACAGGGCCACAGTTATTTTGTGCGACGTATACCTACGCAAAAAAGTAAGTAATTTCAATGGATCAGAATCAAGGTTTCAGCTTTTAGATAGAAAAGCGAAAACCCGATAAAAATAAGTCCAATTTATCGTTTGCTCGGATCTCTGCGAAACCGGCACACTAATTTTGGTATTTCCCGGGGCCGTGGTCGAGCCTCGCAAATTGGATATGGCCTTTTTTATGAACCAGCGTTTCGGAAACGGTTTTAGGGAGATAAAACGAGAATTTCTTTTGCTAGGGTCGTATTCAATAATTTTAAATTGCTGGTCTGGTTACTGAAGATAAAGCAATAATAAATTGCAAGACTGTGCTTGGCTTGAGATTATTTTGTTTGAATCAAGAGTGAACCTACCTATTATAATGAAAGAGAAAATCAGTTTGCAGCAAAATTACACGCTACATGGGAGGAAGCTCATTCCACGGAGTTCGAATTCTGTGGCTCTATAACAATCGTCCACAGATCCACCCATCCTAAAGAAACAGAGGCGTCTCGTACGAGAAAGTAAAGGGTACTTCAAAACAGCATCGCATTCGCTGAGGCGAGCGGAATCACCTGAGCTCACATCCACGTTAACAAAGAGTCACAAACGAGCTCAATCGTCAAGGAACGCTCGATCGAGCGAGCCGACGAAGCGTCGACACAAAAACCACGGATATAGAGCAAGCACCACTTTGCCTAGAAGTTTAATAGGTGGTTTGGTTCCTCAGTTATATGATGAGCGTAAGTTGTCGACATTACTTTGTTGCTTTACACGTAAATGAAGTTCAAGGTAACATGTACGGGTAAATCAGTCAGGGTGCCTTATATTTATTTTGTTCAATTCATCTTCATCATTCATTTATTTCATTTTCTTTTGTTATGTTTTTAATTATTTTTTTTTGAGTTCATGACAATGTGACATCAGGTTGCCTTATTTTCTTTAGTATAGTAGGTATCTATTACACTTATTTATCACATTTGCAACTCCTATCTATACTATTAAACGACCATTTTTAGGGTTCCGTACCTCAAAATAAAAAAACGGAACCCTTATAGGATCACTTTGTTGTCCGTCTGTCTGTCTGTCTGTCAAGACCCTTTTTCTCACGAACGAGAAGAGGTATCAGGTTGAAATTGATAACGAATATTAAGGTCCATGAACCACACAAGATCTGATAATTTAATTTTTTTACAACGACGCAATCAAAAGATATGGCTTTTTATGTCTTCATCTCCATACATTTATGCAAAAATGCAAAACCTACAGGGTACTTCCCGTTGACCTAAAATTATGAAATTTGGCAAGAAGGCAGGTCTCACAGTACAAATAAAGGGAAAAGTCTGAAATCATTAAATATTACAACTATTCTCACAACTAATGGTAACCAATTGAGGTGAGCTCCCGTTTTAAGAACATTCATATAAAAGAGGGGTCAAGTTAAATGGTCGAGGAGGCGATTTTTGTTTTAGTTCTATTTTAAAAACAGATGCGCAAAGACCCTCAGTGCGCGAGTCCGACTCGCACTTGGCCGGTTTTTTTTATTTGTATAGGTACCTTCTATTTCTACGAATAGATTTCATTCTTGTAATCTGTCATTTAACCACTTTTCTCTCGATCTGTACAAAACCTGCCAGGTTTCGGATTGGCAGACCAACGTTTTGTGGACCTACTAGGCCACTACTATCGCTACAAAGTTGCAAATTTCGTGTACTAGATGACGTAGGATAACATGCAGTGCCCTTACGGTCTATTTATACAGAGTGTAAGGGACGGTGAACCGAAAACTGAAAGGGCCTGCTCAGTCAACGAAACTGAACAACTTTCCCAAAGAAACCTTTTTTGGTAACGAAACAGTAAATTGAACTCTCCATACAAAATGTTCGAATGAGCAAATTGTATGGAGAGGTCAAAATTCTTTTACATTTCCCGGAAATGTTTCTTTGGGAAAGTTGTTCAGTTTCGTTGACTGATCAGATCACGCCGTTTCAGTTTTCGGCACACCGTCCCTTACACCCTGTATAAAATAAAAGCAAAGTAAAGCGTTAATTTCTGTTAGGTGTGTATTTAAGGTGCTAGGTGTTAAAAAGTTTGAATCATGACGAAGATTGATTCAAATAATTTTAATGGATTTATTAATTTGAGTGACTTTGATTGATCAGTCAACCGAGTAATCAATCAATTTACCTCTGATCTTTCAGCTTTTTGGGTATAAAATATTTTTGTAAGCAAATAAATGATAGACTTTAAGATTGAAGCGGCAAGTGTGCTTATTCGACAGTGAAAAATCATTTTGTGGCGGTATTATTTGGTAAAGAAAATCTAGAAAATCATAAATCAACATCACAATAAACTATATTAAAACTGTAAAGCCGACGAATCTGTACATTGAATTTTTTGCGTAAATAATATGATCAGAAGCCTTTCCGCTGCCATAGTGCCAATAAATTTAAACATGACGAAACCGTACATACATAACATCACGCCTATTTCCCGTCGGGGTAGGCAGAGACCACAGTCCTCCACCTGTTACGATCTTGACATACTTCCCTCGCTTCCTGTACTTTCATCAATTCTTTCATGCATGCTCGTCGGTTTAGGGTACTTTTAATCTGGCCTTTATTAAGAAGATCCTGAATTTGCGTCATAAAATGTATGAGATAACATTTGACATATTATGTCATCCCATACATTTTATGACGTTCGGTTTCGTCAAATATCACGTTGTCTAGACCCCCAGAGATATAGCCCGTAATAATTAGAAACGTCTTCATTCATTATTAGGGATCCGACCTACCAATGGTAAAAACGGAACCCATAGGTTGCGACTTCATCTGTCTGTCACACCTATTAAAAGGGGGCCCAATATTTTAAATTGTCGTTACTAGGTCGAGAGGGGTATTGCTTCTAAAAATAAGCCTCGGAGCGCGAGTCCGGCTCCCTTTTTTTAATAATACTAGATTAGTAGCCAAGGGCTGTAAGGAATCAATTGCAGCCCGAGACATTTAGGCGCACGAGCGCAGCGAGGGCGCCTATAGTTCGAGGGTGCAATTGATGCTTACACCCGAGCTAACTACTCTGCTTTACATCTCGATTGTGAGGTAAGTAGGTTCTTATTACCACCAAATTGTAGGTGACCAATTAGCGCTCTAGGGTAATAATGTAGCTAGAAAAGCCCTAGGGCGGTAAGTAATTGTAACGTCCGCCTTGATGGAGGTAGCAGCGGGGCGGCGGGCGTTTTAATTACTTACCGCCCTAGGGCTTTTCTAGCTACATTATTACCCTAGAGCGCTAATTGGTCACCTATAAGCCCCATTTGGGGGTAATAAGGACCTACTTACCGAATATAGAGATGTAAAGATATATTTTCTTCTTTTGCGTGCTACCAAATTCATAATTATCATTTGCGCGCACAAACCTACTCGTAAGTACTTTCAAACTTGTTCAACTTTTCTCGAGCTCCTGACAGTTGGACAAAACTTCTGACATGCCCTCTCGAAAACTCCGAACAACTCAACAAAAGATGTCGAGTTATGAGCGTAACACCTCGCAACAAGCAGGTATGCACAGGGTTGTTAGTAAACTTCCTACGCCACAGATCATTTACTACTCGAAAGGACAAAAAGGTAAAATTTTAGACTGTTAAAATTTAGATAAATAAGTTACTCGTATTTGCCTGTTTGTAACTGGGCGAACTAACAATTATTTATAGAGGGACACCCAACGGTGTCTGGGTGCACCGCCAAGACGAGTCAAGCGAAGCGCAAGGGCACTACCTACCTTTTCTCGAAGCGCTTCGTCATTTTTTTTAACTCTCATAATTTGGGTTTTGGTTATACCAGATAAACCAAATATATAGGAAATGATGTCGAAAGTTTCAGTTGTATAGCTCTTATACTTTAGATTTTATTGATATCTAAAAAACCCCGATTTCGTCACTGACTCACTGATGGTGAAAAAATTCTTAGGGAATTCCTGAAGTCCTAGAAAGCTGCAAGTATACAAACAACAACATAATCCAAAAACTTTGAACTTTTACCCCCCAACCCCTTAAACTAGGGGATGTAAGTTTGTATGGGACTTCCGCAAATTTTATAATAGACTAAAGAAAAAAGGCAAAGATAGAGAGGAGTGGGCTATGAAAAAGGCACCTCTGATGAAAGCACCTCTGAAGAAATACACCCACAAAAAAGAAAGAAAAAATTATCGAAATAAAAAAAAGTACTATGATACTTACAAAAAGAACTGAAATCCCACAAAAACATTTTCATGTAAAATGTTGCCAAGACGAGACCATGTAGCTCGCATTTTAAAAAAGTTATCAGATCTCATGTAGAGTCAAGCTTCTAATTTTACACGCCTTAACTTTACAAGCCCTAACTTCACAAAATCTACAATTTAGTCAAAATATGTGGCTTGGCCATTTCCCTACCGTTACGTGGACGTATGGTGAAATCACAAATTTTCACCACAAGTTTTGACTAAAGTCTATATTTTGTGAAGTTGAGGCTTGTAAAGTTTAATTTTTAATTCAATGCAGTAAACTGACGTTTGGTGGGTTGCCGCTTTTTTGGGAAAAATAAATAGTGATGTGCTAAAAAGATATAACTCAATCACTCATCTAGTGATATGTTCATATAATATCAAAGTTATTATTTTAAGCTTATTAAATTACGTAAATACCTACTCGAACAATAACATGGCTCAATCTGAGCAAGTCGAGCGCGAACTGATCATCAATAAGAAAATAGTGCTTCCCTTAAACCTAGAGAGATGAAATTTGGCACAGAGGTAGGGTTTAGTGCCCATACATAGGGAAAAGTATCAAAACTAGGATCATGGAAGATCTGGTGTACCTGATGACCCTGAGAAGAAACCTTAACAGACCAGCCAAACTATTAAAATTTTCGGCATGCTGTGTTCACAACATTTATTAAACGTGGTGAGACTTTTCTATTGAAATTTTAAAAATGAAGATCTGGAGTATCCGATGAAGAACTCTGAGAGCTCAGCTGAACTATGGGAGCCCATTTTGTTTGCATTACAAAGACTATTTAAATCAAGAAATTAAGAAGTTAAGTGGCTCAAGAAGTTATATTTTATACTTAAGGCGGTGCATTGTTTTAGGGAAAGTGTTTAAGAAAAAACGGCTCATATAAAAATAAAATTTTATTCACTGTCATAATCATCATCACTATCGGATTCAGTAACATTAATAATCAATCTATCAACAACGCCGTCAATGCGTGGATCAAGATGGTACATATCGTCTTCTACTTTTATTACATGTGTCACACAGCTCTTCCATTTCTGCGGTGTGATGTTGGTAAGAGCCTCTTCGAACAGGGTTTTCACTTCATCCATTTTAAATGTTTTGTTGTTTCTTGCGACATGCCCCTTTGCTTGAGCCCAAACCATTTCAATGGGGTTCAACTCACAGTGATAAGGAGGCAGTCGCAAGATTGTAATTCCCTGCTCTTTTGCCATCTCGTCCACAGCGTACTTAACGGGGAGTTTCGATCTTCCGGGAGTGGTAGGGTGCATTATCAATCACTACCACTGAATCTTTTTTCAATTTCGGCAAAATGTCTCGGAACCAGTCCTCGAAGCACTCGGCGTTCATTTCTTGGTGATAGTCTTCACTCCCCTTCTTTGCTTCAAAAAGCATTAACCCATTCTCTACAAAACCTTCTTCTCCCCCGATGTGGCTTATAATAAGCCGTTTTCCTTTACCCGTCGGGGACTTGAGGCCCGTGGTCAAACCCTCCATAAAAGCTTGCCTCGATGAAGTGATGGTCATATCGACCCAAGCTCGACTCGTTGTATGCCCTGAGAAAGAAGAAAAGGTTATTATTTGATTATTAAATAAATGAAAATGAACAAAGTAATAGCAGGTTAAACCCGCGCAAGCAAACCCTATATCAGCAGCCATAAACTATAAAACGAAGAAGAAGAAACGATCATGATAACTAGCATAAACCTGTTACTCTGAATGTCATTTTCAGGGTTTCGTACCCAAACGGAGACAACCATGGTATGTTTATATTGCATTAGCTATAGAATAACAACAAATAATAAAAATGGTCAAGTGCGTGTCGGTCTCGCGTAAATTTTCCGTGACTGCGCGTCCATAACTAAGTCGGTATTTTTACCTTAGAGGTACGGAACCCTCAGTGCGCGAGTCTGACACGCAATTGGCCGATTTTTAGGGTTCCGATACCAAAATGGTAAAAAAAAGGAACCCTTATGGTGCCGCTCTGTCTGTCTGTCCGTCTGTCTGTCACACCTCTATATCTCAGCAACCACTTATGCTATCAACCTGAAATTTGGAATAGTTTTAGAATATAGTTGCCCAACTTAATTGCACAAGAAAAAATTTTGAAAAAAGTATGATTATTAATATAAAGGGGGCCAAAATAGGGGGGGCCAAATTTCAAATTGTCGCTACTAGGTCGAGTGGGGTATCATATGAAAGGGCTTTACTTGTACATTTTAAAATATATTTTTGTATTTTTTTAAATTTCTTAGTTTTAAAGTTATGATGAAAAATGTCAAGAAAAATACCATTCCCCCCCCCCCTTATCTCCGAAGTTTGAGTAAGGAAAAATCTGAATTAATTACAGTTGACAGAAGTTTATATAAACTTTACAGCAAAAATAAAACGATCTTTCTAAGTTGCACAGTTTTTCAGAAATCTGCAAAAAACCTTTACAAACAAATTTAGTTTTGCGGTCCTGAAAATGGACTTTATTGCTTCCAAAAATACTATAGGTATATCGGAACCCGCGGCGCGCGAGTCCGACTCGCACTTGACCGGTTTTTCTTCACGGGCCGGCCGTTATGCTTTTCTAACAAGGGCTAAAGATAGTGGACTTTGAATAACACCTACAATGTTATCAACTGAACAGCACTTGGTATCGACCTTTAAAACCATTACTCTGCCTAAATATCATAGCTGTTCCAATTTGTAAAAGATATGGGCTGTCTGAGTGTTATCTGTTTTGTGATGGACTCAGAAACTTGCTTGTCACAGCCGTGTAATGTAATTAATAGAGTTCGCGCTCCAACTCCCTTCTGAAATGCTCATGTTTATTCTCATTAGGGTCTTTCAATAGGCCCTTCCTTATGGATTCTTTAAGCTGTTCTTGGCGGACAAGACAACTAAGCAAGCTTAATTTAATCTATTTTGTGTAATATATATCATGATATAAGAAATATTGTCAAAAATACATAATTTTTGCGTATGTTAGTCTATATGAGCTTATGTACCAATTTTCATAAATGTATGTATTTTATGTTTAAATGTATGTATGTATGTTTTTTCCACGAATATCTCAGGAACTAAAAGTCAGATTGCATAATTCTTTTTTATTTAAACAAGTTATATTTTTTGGAAGTTTCATGCAGCAGAAATAATGTTTGTGTCTTATTTGTGTTGCCGTAGTGTTTTTTTTTAATTTAACAAGGAATATTTTCACTTGGAAGCTTTATGCAGCAGAAAGGTTTGTTTCTTATTTATGTTGCTGTTTTATGTGGATGTGGATCGATCAACTAGTAACAAAGTGGCAGAAACCAGGCAGCACGACAGAAATGACAAACTTTCTAAAGCTTCAGCAAATAGGTATTTGTTGACGATTCGGGACGGGCCTTCGCGATCGATACGAGACAAGATGGAAGGCACATTTTGAATTGATAATTAATTATACAAGGAACGAACTAAACTAAATTTTTACCTATAAGTTTCTTACAAATACAACGTGTAACAAAAAAGGCATAACAACCTTGAAAGATGCGGATCATCAACATTTTTAATGTAAAATAGGTCGGAAAAGGAAACAATATGGTAAGATATAGCGAATTTATGAAACAATAAGGTACTTCCAAAATTAATGTGGAAGGCTAAATTTTATTTTTTAACGTCTTTGGAAATATGCAAAAGAAATCGACCACCATACAAGAATTACTATGAGCAAAACAGCTTTCAACAGCAAAAAACATTATTAAAAGCCAAAATCTCATGAAACGGTCGTATCTATACAATCTGCTAAGTGTCTGGAGCGTTGTATTCTAATATAAGGAGTGATTGCAACTTTACAACAAAGATAGATTAAAAGCTAGTATGACGTGTACCATCAATGGTACAAATCATTAGTACTACTGACACTAAGCCCGGTTGAGATGTGGTGGTTTAGGAGGAAGTACTAGATATATTCAAAGAGAAGATTTTGTTACAAACCATCGAAAGTAGAAGAGAAACGATGACTGGGCTTCCATACTATACGAGATTTTCAAGGAGTATAATCGAAGAAAAGGTTGAAGGCAGAAGAAGAAGAGGAAGACCAAGATGCAGAAGAAGAAGACCTAATAAAAGAGAGGGTAAACGTCGTGTCGTATTAATAGATAGATAAATGAAAATAGCTCCACCGACAAGAGCGCGATTCTTAAAATAATGAAGGCTACAAAAACACAATCTTATCGGTCCAATTTGTACGTGTATGAATAGTCGTTTATTTGCGAATTCCGGAATATCGTGTATAGCCCCCAGAATAAGCTCTTAGAAGATTGTACACGAATTTATTAAATCTCTATATAAAATACCGTAAGGCTACCTATTACACCGCACCGTAGCAATCTGGAAACAAGCCCGTTAATCCTCAAATAACTTGCGTACAAACCCGCCCGGTGTCTGAGTTTCAATTAAGCGCCCCACCCTATTCGTTCGCAACTCCTTCTAAGCCTGCGAGGTCGTTAATGCTTTGGTATTAGTGTGCACCTTTAGATTAAACTTATTAACTAAACAGCTAACGGTGTATTCTTCTGTACCAAAGTCGTTTCACCTTGGACAATTTAAAAAAATTGAATGATAATTTTATTATTATACTTACAAAATTAAACATATACCTCGTTGCTCAAAAATCATTTGACCAGAATTTGTGCATGATATACTCAACAATCAATACATTTATTGCATTCCATGAGATTTACAAGGTGTTTAAGAATAATAAATAAGTAGGTACATCATGGACCCTGTCGGGCACAGAAAAAGTAGGAGAGAGGAAGATTCTTTAGCCAAAAATAATATTTTATGTTACTATTTATCTAAAAAATATTTTTAATCTTTATAGTCCTAAATAACAAGAATAAAAATGTTTTATTATTAATTTGCAATAGTTAAATAATTTTATTTATTCTATGACTAGATTACCATCACTACTTTTATATTTGTTTATTAATATTTGATTTAATGTATTATATAAAAAATTGTCAGATATACACAAATAGTAAATGTCAGGATATTAAAATTATAAAAAAGTCACAAATTATAGTCCAATATTATAAATCCATATTATAATACATTAATTTATCTATATATATAAACAATGTGTTTAGACATTAAGCCCACCCTTGTACATTTTTATATAAAAAAAGAGTAATACACCCTTACACATTATCACCCAGGATATACGTGGTTCTATCCATCATACTGAACAACTTCTTGCAACAAACAAAATAAAAAAAAAATCGACTTTCCCTACAAACAGTATCAGTTCTTTTTATTACATTTTACACAAGCCTGTATTATGGGTATCAGAGACTGATATACATACATAAATACACTGAAGAGCAAAGAAAACGGGAGGGTAGATTTTCCACAGAACATTTCCATTCAATGATGGGCTCAAAAGTAATCGTCAATATCTTATCGAAATCAAAATAACACTACGAATCTGATTAGTCAGATCTTTAGATAAGAACCTTGTCAACAAACTCAAATATTGTACACATCTATAATGTTCAGGAAAACCCGTGCGTCACTTCGATTTGATCAAGGAAAAGTAATGTTTTAGGGTTTCGAACCGAAAAGTTAAAAAACCGGCCAAGTGCGAGTCGGACTCGCGCACTGAGGGTTCCGTACAAACGTGTACGTATATAAGTACAAGTTATGGTATTTTATTGCTAAAAAAAACTTTATTATGTGATGTAAGTAACTAAAATGTTTATTTGAGTTGATTGAATGAAAGGTGTTTTACGATTGTGGTTTACGATTTATGACGTATTAAAAAAAACTACTTACTCGATCTCGTTCAAACCAACATATCATTTTTGAAGATCTATCCATAGATACCCCACACGTATGGGTTGGATGAAAAACATTTTTTTGAGTTTGAGTTCTATGTATGGGGAACCCTAAAATTTATTGTTTTTTTTTCTATTTTTGTGTAAAAATCTTAATGCGGTTCACAAAATACGTCTACTTACCAAGTTTCAACAGTATAGCTCTTATAGTTTCGGAAAAAAGTGGCTGTGATATACGGACGGACAGACAGACAGACATGACGAATCTATAAGGGTTCCGTTTTTTGCCATTTGGCTACGGAACCTTTATGGTTCGATTTCGTCAATCTGTCTGTGTGTCACACCACACCTGTATAGTTCAGAAACCACTCATGCCATCGACTTTAAATTTGTAATAGCTTTAGAATATGATAGCTCAACCTAATTGCAAACGAAAGTATAATAGTAGTTTATGCAACGGTACATAATGAGGGGTATAAAACTCGAGTGTCGGTTTATGGGACGCAGGCGAGCGTAGCGAGCCAAGTTCCATAATAGAAGACACGAGTGTTTTATACCTAATTATGTGGAGTTGCATACACAACTTTATCTACTCTCATATCGTGAATCCTAAAATAATGTGTTCAAAAACAAACCCTAATGTTTTTTCTCTTTTTCCGGTGATAACTGCTAAGCGAAGTTCCTTTAGCTGCTTTAAAAACACTCGAAGGCTAATCGTAAACAATTTTATCACTTATTTCATTACAAAACTAATAAAAATATGTAAATACAACTTTTGTTTGCTGAATTTTCCGTTATTGCAATAAAACCTCCTTGCAGCCACAGACTACAAACGCATCAAGCTGTCAATGGCGCGCCTATAAAAAATAAAAAATAAAAAATTGTTTAATAGGTCTCCCGCGATGACTGTTTAGTAAATTCAATACTTCATAATACACTCCCACAGATAAAAAAAATGCTGCTAAGAGTATTTCTATGCACAGATTGAAATTATGAAGATGTTAACCTACAATTTTTGAACGCATTATTGAGGATTAACGATATGAGAGTAGATAAAAAAATAAATCACAATTATTGTTGTAAAAGGGGCCTAAATATGGGGTCAAAAATTTAAAATGTTACTAGTTGGAGTGGGGTACTTTCTGGGTACATTAAGTAAGATGTGAGATATAAAGGAGGATGCTGCTGCCCATCCTCCAGTTAACCCTTAGTCGCCTCTTACGACACCCACGGGTATGTATGGGTTGGTACTATTATTTGCCGGCACCACACACAAAAAAAATTCCATGCCCCCCTTATTCCTTACTACGAAGTTTGCAAAAAGAAAAATCTGAATTAATTATAGTCGATAGAGGTTTATATAAATATAACAGGCAAGATAAAACAATCTTTCTAACTTGCATAGTTTTTTTATAATCTGCAAAAACATTTACAAACAAATTTAGTTTTGCGGTCCTAAAAATGGACTTTATGCTTCCGAAAATATTGTAGGTATGTTGGGACCCTCGGCGCGCGTGCACGACTCGCACTAGACCGGTTTTTTCTTCTAAGTGATGTACTGACTTTCCTGGATATTGTAGATAAGTGTGATATTCGAGAGATTTGTTGTGGCAGTAGAAGGCATATCAACCCTTACAAGGAATCAGCTGACTGACTGACAAATGACTTTTTCGTATTTCGACCTATTCTATGGGAAAAGTTGTTCAGTTTCATGGGCAGAACCATAATATGAGGGTTGATAAAAAATTCTCTATACCAGCAGTGGACACCTTTTCCGTCATGATGATTATGATCCCAGAGAGAGAAATAAAATTATTAACAACATAAGTACTAACACAGCTCTGGAGTGCATAAAATCGTTAATCATTGTCGATCGTTAATCTGTCTCCGTCAATTCAGTGCCATAGATATTATAGTGTCTATAGTATAGCTGACCAAATGTGACTGCCTCGATGTTGTCATGCTGAAGTAAATAGATACAACGATTTATGAGACAGTACGGGTGTTTTCTAGGTCTAATGTTTCCAATCCGCGAGTTTCCTGGGTCAAAAATAAAATGAAATCCTGTTTGTTTGTTTAATTCATTTGAGTGGTATTAACTACTTTGCCAAATTTTGTTGACTGCGACTCGCATTTGACCAGTTTTCACTATTAGTTGTCATACTGTACGTTAAAGATGGAGTAAATACCTATTCGATGGCACAATATTGTCACCCGAGCCCTCCAGTGCGGGGCTGGAAGTCTATTATTGAATGAAAGCCAATATAATATGAAGTCCTACATAAATAGTGAATATAAATCGAAATACGAAAAACAAAATTTGACCTCCCATACGAAATGCGCAATCAGCTGATGCAGTTTCTATGGGAAGTCAAAAATTTATTTTCGTATTTCGACCTATGTTCCTTGGGGAAAGTTGTTCAGTTACATGCTCTGAGTAACATACTAAAATTATGTTCACTACTTCTGTAGGACCCTGTATAGAGGATTTTCTCTACTATACCGGATTTTTCAAAGGCTCGTCACGAGATTGAGGCTGTACTGGAGCCCTGTAAATGCTAGATTGGTTCAGCGGAGGAGGATTATTCTGACGTTCAGGACAGACCTTTGGTCTACGTATCCGTTTGTTCGAAGTTCATCTTGATGAAATATTGTGCATTAACTATGAAGCATAACTTTAGTGTAATAATACTTTTAACAGGATTTTGACTTTGGAGTGGACAGCAGCATAAAATATTTATATAGAACTAGCTTTCCGCCTGCGGTTTTACCCGCATTATATGTGTTTTCCCGTGGGAATGAAGGGTTTTCCCGCAGTAAAAAGTAGCCTATGTGCTATTCCAGGACTTAACCTATATGTGTGGCAAGTTTCACTAAAATCCATTTAGTAGTTTTTGTGTGGAAAAGTAACAAACATCCATCCATCCATCCATACCTCCAAACTTTCGCGTTTATAATATTAGTAGGAAGGAAGTAGGATAGAATAGGAAGTAGGATTATGCCCTTAGTTACGCCTATTCAATTTTGAAGCCTATTTATCCACTGTATTCCCCTTTTGTGGCTATATTCTACACAGATATTAGAGTATTTTTATTCTTTAAATAAAATTGCATTTTTGTTAAAATGAGGATTTATCTGCCTGTTACTAGGCTGTCTGATCCGTAAAATGAACCCGAAATATTTGATTATTTTCGTAGAGTGACGATGTATAGTCTATATTGTAGATACACCAAAGCCGCCTGACCGACAGCATAAGCTGCCGGGTTGTTCAATTCCTTATATAGGGTGTTTGGCAGAGCGTTGTTAAAACGAAAACGGCGAGCCAGACCACCATCGGCTACTGACTTCGGCGGCTATAGTGTGTGAGTTCCATTACAAATCCTGGCTGAGGGGAGGGGGTTTAGAAATGTTTTTCAATTTTCTCTAACGTGATATCGGCAATACGTACGTACTAGCGAGCGTCAAACTTGTCGTGGTTAAGTGTAGGCATAAACTGTAATAAACCAAAAAATAATCTTAATTGCTTAAGTACAGTCACAGTAGTTAACCAATATCACAGGTCATAAAGGGTGTAAGGGGCGGTGTACCGAAAACTGGAAGGGCGTGCTCAGTCAACGAAACTGAACAACTTTCCCAAAGAAACATATGCTGGAAAATGAAAACAATTTTTGACCTCCTATACAAACTGAAAGTTTTTGACCTCTCCATACAAAGTGCCCACTCTGGTCGAACAGTTTGTATAGAAAGGTCAAAAATTGTTTTCATTTTCCAGCATATGTTTCTTTGGGAAAGTTGTTCAGTTTCGTTGACTGAGCACGCCCTTTCAGTTTTCGGTACACCGCCCCTTACACCCTGTATAATACTAGTAAACTAGTACCAACACCAAGACAAAACCTACCAAAAATAATCTTAGCAACAGCGCAACCTAGTACTTACTATACCTACGAAACATTTTTTGTTTTTCCAAGATTTGAAAATTGTGTGGAGAATGAAATATTCCTATTTCTAATTACAAAAGTTGTTGAAAAGTTAGTTTCGGATTTCGCGTTTTTAATTTGTAATGGTAAGTCCATCTCAAAATCAGCTGGCAAATACTAGCCAAGTTCTACAAGTAACATGAAAATATTTTCTATACCTGCACGAACATGTCAGTCCTAATAAATTATTTTCATTACATATCCGAAGGTATTATTGTTCGTGAAAACACATTTTATTCCAAGGTGAACCCGTACTTTATAAATAAATACGCCTGGGTTAACAACTACATACAGGCTGTTTTATTTTGAGAAATAATATTATGCACATCAAAATTTATGATTGTGCATCGAAATTACTTACTGTGCATCAAAAATTATTATTATGTATCAATAAGTTTTAGGTTCGTTAGCCCAAATTTTAGGTTGGTCTAGGTTGTCTTGCGACCACAATGCCAGAAAGAAATTAGTGGCTAAGAAAGTTTTATTTAGTTGCACGTTGTTTGTGGCTGAGTTAGTAATTTAGAATGCAATAATGCTATTTAAAAGAAGTCTAATGGTATTAAAAAGAAGTCTGTTTAATTAACACCCGTTTTACTCGTATTTTGTTAACACTTTGACGTTAGTAACGGAAGATACCTATTCAAATTATTTATGGGTTGTCTTCAGGGACAATCTACTGAAAGTGACGAGTGACTTTTCTTCATGTTACGTCCTTATAAATATTATGCAAATTGAGCTGCCGAATTTCTTTCATTGCGTACCCTACTCTTTTCGTGTTTCAGGTAGTGATCAGCCCTTTACCATAGTTTTACCGGACTGCGGTGAAGCCCAAAAGGAGGGTGATGCATTTGACCTGTGTGATGTAACCATAGTTTGTCCGTTTCTTTGTTCCCTCGTAGTTTCTAATTGATTGATGCTGTATAATTTTTTTTAATTGTACGCCGTTAAATTTGTCTTAATAGCGCAAATGACATCATATTAAAAATATGAAAACTCAATATGGTGGGTTTTTCGGGCCAAATTGAGCATTAAAAAAAGTTATGTCGTATGAATACAAAAATTCATACAACTCATATGTTTAAAAGCTAATGTTAAAGAAAAAAATGTTGTAACATGTTTAAAACTAAAAAGTGTAAAGAACAAATAACCCGACTGCGTAACAGAAAAGAGGAAAGAAGCTAGGATCGATACGATTAGGTTAACTTGAATTTTATAAAATATTGCAGGTGTAGACGATTGAAATTATGTGAACTACTTACGTAGTAGTACGTACTTTTCTGTTACGCAGTCGGGTTGGATGTTTTTTTCCTATTGTGCCTTATCAATGATCTTGAAGCTTCCAGCGGAAACTTTGTACGGTGTGGAAAGCGGTACAAAAACAAATACATACATAGAAATACACCTGCCGCTAAGAAGAAAGTTGATGCAGCCAAGTCATCATTGCTGACAGTGCCAACTATAGAGGAAAATCCGGCATAAAATGTTACAGCTTTTAAGACATGACATCTTAGTACTTAGACAAGATGGTGCTATTTACGTGGAAATTATAATGAGCACCCTGTACACTAGTCCAATGTTCTTGTAAGCCCGTCACGTCAGCTGTAGTGTTTCACGTTAGAGACTGAACGCAGCGAGAATTCTGAACGTCGGGAAATTTATTTGTTCACCCTGTATGTGAGTATTTTCTTTGAAAGTATTAAGCGGGTCTCGGAAACGAGACTTGGCGTATTACATAAGATTGTGCTGTCTGGAGAATTATAGGTAAGTACCTGTTTTACCAATGCAAAGGTTAAGGGTAGGCGTAAACTGGGACGCAGATAGCGCAGAGCAGCACAGTAGGTACAGGTTTTGCAGGGCAGTAGGGTAGTTGAGGCAGATATGGTCCGCGAGCGCATGTTGCGACGCAGCTGCTAAACACATTCGCGTCCTAGCTTAATAGACTTTTTGAGTTTTGACAAGGTTCACAACGAATTCATTCCATTAAAATAAAATGAAAAGTATAGTTAAAAAAACGGTCAAATACAGCTTCAGTATTTTGAAAGCAATGAAGACAATTTTTAGGACCGCAAAACTAAATTGGTTTGTAAAGGCTCTTTGCAGATTTCTAAAAAACTGTGCAACTTAGAAAGATCGTTATATTTTTGCTGTAATGTTTACATACATTTCTGTCAACTGTTTTTAATTCAGATTTTTCCTTTCACAAACCCCCCGAATGGTATTTTTTTTATAAAAAAACGGAACCTTGTCCGTCTGTCTGTCTGTCTGTCTGTCAAGACCCTTTTTCTCACGAACGAGAAGAGGAATCAGGTTGAAATTGATAACGAATATTAAGGTCCATAAACCACACAAGATCTGAAAATTTCTATTTTTTACAACTACGCAATAAAAAAATATTGCTTTTTATGTCCTCATCTCCATACATTTATGCAAAAAAGCAAAACCTACAGGGTACTTCCCGTTGACTTAAAATTATGATATTGGGCAAGAAGCTAGGTCTCACAGTACAAATAAAGGGAAAAGTCTAAAATCATTAAAAATTTCAATTTTTCTCACAACTAATATAACCAATTAAGGTGAGCTCCCGTTTCAAGAACTTTTCAATAAAAAAGGGGTCAAGTTGGATGGTCGCGGAGTTTTTAAAATCAAAGAGCAAAAGCTTTTAGTATATCATATGGTAGATAGGTACGGAACCCTAAGGGCGCGAGTCCGACTCGCACTTTGCCGGTTTTTAACATAAAAGTTTCATTA
Organism: Athrips mouffetella; assembly: GCA_947532105.1. Classification (NCBI taxonomy): domain Eukaryota; kingdom Metazoa; phylum Arthropoda; class Insecta; order Lepidoptera; family Gelechiidae; genus Athrips; species Athrips mouffetella. The sequence goes on along the minus strand of OX383965.1, from coordinate 18,494,599 downwards.
CTTATCATTGTTTATTTTAAAAATTAAATCAAATGAGCATCTTTTTAGGGTTCCGTACCCTACTAATATGCCTCCGATGTCAGTCTGTCTGTCAGCTAGCAGTATCTTATAAAGAATAATAGGTAGATCGTTGAAATTTTCAAATGTTATGTATTTTTGTTGCTGCTGCATGCATATCACAACAGCTTTTTACATTTTTCATCATAACTTTAAAACTAAGAGACGTAAAAAAACAAAAAATATATTTAAGAATGTACAACTAAAGCCCTTTCATATGATACCCCATTTGACCTAGTAGCGATCGCCCTTCACAATAATTAATAACAATAATATTTTTTTAATTCTTTTTTGACTCGCACTTGGCCGGTTTTTTTTTATAGAAAAGTTCTTGAAACGGGAGCTCACCTTAATTAGTTACTATTAGTTGTGAGAAAATTGAAATATTTAATGATTTTAGACTTTTCCCTTTATTTGTACTGTGAGACCTAGCTTCCTGCCAAATTTCATAACTTTAGGTCAACGGGAAGTACCCTGTAGCTTTTGCTTTTTTGCATAAATGTAAGGAGATGAGGACATAAAAAGCCATATCTTTTGATTGCGTCGTTGTAAAAAATTGAAATTTTCAGATCTTGTGTGGTTTATGGACATTCATTATCAATTTCAACCTGATACCTCTTCTCGTTCGTGAGAAAAAGGGTCTTGACAGACAGACAGATAGACAGACAGACGGACAACAAAGTGATCCTATAAGGGTTCCGTTTTTTTATTTTGAAGTACGGAACCCTAAAAAACAAGTCATTTAATCAACAGAAGCATTACATTGCTTAATCAAAAATTAAATCGAATCAATTCGATCGGCTTGAAAACAATTGAGCTGCGGCAATGTAGCAGTAGAGATTCGTACCTACTTCGAACGAATATTTGTCGCGTTGTAAACTGTTGACTTGGTCCCAAGACTGGCAATTCCAGCTGTCGACCCTTTTGAAACTCTCATTCAAACTGTCAAAGTGGAAATAGGACAACATGTTCAAGTTCCCAGGAGACTCGACGGACTTTCATCGACTGCAGGGAGAAGATTAAGACCCCTTATAAGCAAGGCGGAAAAGAGGAGATTTCCATGCAAAAAAATAATAATTTCCTTACTTTTGACATGCCGTGGACCGATTGTAATACAAGGCTGATTAGGTTGCATTTTCAAAAACTTATACCGGCGCTGAAGCGCGGCGATGAATCGTTTTAAGGTATCAAAAAGGTAAAAACGGATCCCGGTGCGAGTTCGTCGGTCTGTCTGTCTGTCACACCTGTATGTCTCAGCAACCACTCATAATATCGACTTTAAATTTGGAACAGTTTTATAATATTAGAAAGAATTAGAAATGTTTATAATTTTATTATCATTGTAAAGCGAGCCCAAATAAAGCGGGGGGAATTTTGAAATAAATTAATCGTTTCTAGTTCAAGGGGGGTCATATCATTGTGAAAGGACATTGCTTGTACATTCTAAAATAGTTTTTATATATTTTTACGACTCCTAGTTTTCAAATTATGTTGAAAATTGTAAAAAAAGGACCATCCCCCCCCCCCCTCTTATCTTCGAAAATTGCTAAAGGGAAAATCAGTCGATAAAAGTTTACGTAACTATTACAGGAAAAATAAAACGATCTTTCTAAGATGCACAGTTTTTTTTACAAACTAATTTAGCTTCGCGTTCCTAAAAAATAACTTTATTCCTTCCAAAAATACTATACTGATCGAGTCCGACTCGCACTTGACCGGTTTTTAAGACCTTGTATGGTAAAATTCTTTTGAAAGAGATTTCTTTGCATTTTCATTCTTTCATAATTATGTAATGTACAAAATTCACCTCCTTACAATAAAAGTATGTTATATTTTTATAAGATGTTCTTTTAAAAAACGTTATTTTAAAATTAATAACAAATGTTGAGAAATGCCGGCAGCAATAAATTATAATTATTATGAGCCGGTTGTGTATGAGTGGGCAAAGGCCTCTCTCCAATCTTTAAAAATTTAAAAAAAATTGTTTAAAAACTAGAACCTGACTAATGGCGGGTTAGTCTCATCCAGTCACACTCCCACTTAGTCACGCTTTAAAAATACCTAGCAAAAAGTTTAATCTGGTTACGAATCAATATCGCAGACTGTTGCAACGAAAAGTGTTACGGTTTAAAAAGTCAAGTGAGGAAATCTAACTTTAAAAATAAATCTTAAACTGTAACAATTTTATGTATATTATGTGATTTTAATTAATATGATACTATTAGGTATATTATTGGTCAAAATTTTATAACTTTAATTATTTTAGCTTCTTCAAGACATAATTATCATTTGGCAAAAATACTTTAAAAAGAAAAAAAACCGGCCAAGGGGGTAGATAGGTAAGGGTTCCGTACCTATCTACCATATGATATACTAAAAGCTTTTACTTTTTGATTTTAAAAACTCCACGACCATCCAACTTGACCCCTCTTTTATAGAAAACTTCTTTAAAACTGGAGCTCACCTTAATTGGTTACTATTAGTTTTGAGAAAAATTGAAATATTTAATGATTTTAGTCTTTTACTGTGAGACCTAGCTTCTTGCCAAATTTCATAATTTTAGGTCAACGGGAAGAACCCTGTAGGTTTTGCTTTTTTGCATATATGTATGGATATGAGGAGATAAAATGTCATATCTTTTGATTGCGTCGTTGTAAAAATTGAAATTTTCAGATCTTATGTGGTTTATGGACCTTAATATTCGTTATCAATTTCAACTTGATACCTTTTCTCGTTCGTGAGAAAAAGGATCTTGACAGACAGACAGACAGACGGACAACAAAGTGATCCTATAAGGGTTCCGTTTTTTTTTATTTTGAAGTACGGAACCCTAAAAAATCGATGTACATTATGTGATTATATCTGTCGTTAAAATTAATGTGATATAATTAGGTATATTATTTTACAATATGTGATTTTTTTTCTGAGATTTGTAAGTAATGATCTCGTCAGTTATATTTAGTAATTTATATAATTTTGTTGATTTTGTATATAAAGAGTAATTCAAAATGGGTAAGCAAAACCTCTCGGGTGGTAGTTCTAGCCATGTAAATAAACAACTTTTCCTGTGGAACATAGGAAAAAATACAGGTATTTTAATTATTGATTTTGCATGTTTCGCTATTTACATATGTTGTGATGTTGATTAATATAATCAGAACTGTAACTTAGATTTTTTTCTTAAGATATTTTTGTTGATAATTTATTTTATTTTATTAGTGATTTTAGAAAACAAAGCAGTTTTTTAACACTCATTTACTATTTCATCTTTAGAATTTTTTCGACCAAGATCATATCATACCAAAGTAACAAAAACTTTTCTTTGCAACTGTATCTTCTATTGTTTACCTACAATTAAGGTATTCGTGATCAGATGGCACTTTTTTGCTCGATGGGAGTGTGACTAGATGGGACGAACTCCTAATGGGAAATCTTGCTCTAAAAATAATGAAACAAGTAAAGTAAATAATATTGTCATCTGAAATTGTTTTATACAAATATTGTATTTAATAAATGTTCATAGTGATTTTCAGATAATAGCCGTGGTCATATTTGCCCTAAAGTTTTCTATACGTTTTATTTTTGGACTTCGGAAATATGATCGATCACATCTCTTAATTTCGTGCTCAGTTAAAATTGCTTCCTATCAGACTTCGCCGTGATTTGCACATCCTCACCATTCTCTACAATATCCTTCATGATACAGCCACTCCTGAATACCTCAGCTCCAGTTTCCAGTGTTTGCTCTCTGATTCCCGCTCTAGGCGTCCCTGCATTACTAGGATGCTGGAATGTCCTGGAGCTAATACCAAATTCCGGTTTAACTCCTTCTCTGTACGAGCTACTCAGATGTGAAACAAGCTTCCTAAAACCATACAAGAGAGGATTCAGATTCAAATAATTCCCTCTACCACATTATTCAAAGAAAGACTGAAAGGGCAGTATTTATCAAACTTATCTTGATATATTTTTATATATTTATTTATGTAGTAAATTTCGGGTGTTGCTAATATATAATTATATATTTATGCATGCAGATATAGTATTATATAGTACTAACTGTTGCCCGCGACTCCGTCCGCGTGGCGTTCAGAAAAGTAGCTAATGACTTTTCCCATGGTTAAAACTATCTTCGGACCAAGTTTTTATCACAATCGGTTTATCAGATTAGTCATAAAAGCGTAACAGACAGACAAACAGACAATGCAGCTCAGGTATACAGAGTACAGATAGTACGGATTTTTTTGTAAATTAAACACCTCTTGTTTACGTGTGAACTGTTAAGTCACCCATTATCCTCGTAAGTGTAAAATTATAGTCGAATTACACGCGGACGAACTATGATACGGGTTTCGTTATTTCTTATACAAAACAAAGCCTAACTAAATCTGAGGCGCAGCCACTTTAGCTTCTGTGGCTACTGAAAAAAGAGCAGTACAAAGTCCAACGTGTCTAGCTTCACATTTTTTTTTAATTGAAAATGGGCTTACTCTTGACCTCGATCTAGTCTTGCACATACATGTCTTGCTTGCTTACATGCTTTTAACTGTACATGTACTGTTGGACTTCTAACTGTTGGACTACACTTCTGTACAATCTTTGTAATTTATTTCTCCCCTTAAAAGACAATTCCTAAAAAACAATGATTTACATCTCTCTTTATTTTTCGAAGTATTTTATTTATAAGTACATACTTATCTAAGTTTTTAAAACTCTAGAACTTTCATAAGTTTATTTACATTTGTTGCACCGCCGCGCCATGACGAAACAGATAGGATTTTTTGTTACTATTTTTATCATAAAACTAAATCTAGATTATTTTTTTAGCTGTACCCACGACTTTTACACAAGCAACTGGACCGGATCAAACGGAATTTTCAACAACGTATTTGGCTTTCTTCCGTTCAAAATGATAAGCTTTGTTTGATTTAGGCTCGGCTTCACCGCTTGAAACTTTGAACTCGCCTATTTTCTGTTTGAGTGAACCAATTGCAATAAAAAAAAGGTTTAAATATTGCACGAAAGCAAACCAAATACGTTTCAGTCGTTCAAGTAGTTTGTGAGGTATTTCAAGGTAACCTTCTGTCTGAGTGAACCGTTTGCAATGAAATAAAGCTTATATGTTGCACAGAAAGAAGCCCGACGCGTCCTTTAAACCAGTTCAGTAGGTGAGTTCTTGGTTCTGCAGCTTGAAACTTCGCGTATCTTCTGTCAAAGTGAACCTATCGCAATGAAACTAAGCTTATATATTGCACAGGAGTAAGCCGAATGTGTTGTTGAAAGCCACGTTTGAATCGGTTCAAAAGTTTGTAAGTTATTCGCGCCATCGCTTGAAACTTTGTGAAACTTCTATCTGAGTGAACCGTTTTCAACTAACCTAAGCTTATAGAAGTACCTAATCCAAGCACGTCATGGAAATGCCCATTGGAATCGGTACAGTAGTTTGTGAGCTATTGGAGCCGCCGTTTGAAATTTCGTGCACCTCCTGTCTGAGTGAACCGTTTTCAATGAAAGTGAGCTAATACATTGCAAAGAATTAAGCTAAACACGTTATTGAAAACCCCGTTTAAATCCGTTTAGTAGTTTCTGAGTTATTAGGGCCGTCGCTTGAAACTTAGTAAATTTTCTGTCTGAGTGAACCGTTTGCAATGAAACTAAGCATACATATTGCACAGAGTAAGCCAAATACGTTACTTAAAACCTCGGTTTAATCGATTCAGTTGTTTGTGAGTTATTGGCGCCGCCGCTTGAAATTTCGCGCACCTTCTCTCTGAGTGAGCCATTTTCAATAACAGTAAGCCAATATGTTGCAAAGAAGTAAGCCTGACAGGATATTGATAACCCCGTTTGAATCCGTTCAATAGTTTGTGAGCTATTTGCGCCGCCGCATGAAACTTCGCGTACCTTCTGTCTGAGTGAACCGTTTGCAATAACTCTAACTTTTATGTTGCAAAAAAGTTAGCCAAACTCGTAATTTTAAACCCCGTTTTAATCGGTTTGGTAGTTTGTGAGTTATAGGCGCACAGGCAGTTTGTTATTTTGCATTAGTTTAGCTTCTGATTGAGTGAACCGATTTGAATGAAACATAGCCTATATGTTGCTCAGAGCTAAGTTTAATCTACCTGCGAAAACTGCGTGAAAATCCGTTCAGTAGTTTCAGAGTTTATCGAAAACATACAGACAGACAGACAGACAAAATATTTAAAAAATATATTTTTGTGTTCTATTAGTCCTTTCATATCGCCCACACTCATTTTTAGGGTTCCGTACCTCAAAAGAAAAAACCAGCCAAGTGCGAGTCGGACTCGCGCACTGAGGGTTCCGTACCACCACATAAACATAATTGTATTAGTTGAAATTTCAGTAAGTTAATGTGCTAGATTTTTGAGTCTGACACGCGCTTGACCAAATTTGATTATTTGTTGTTATTTTATAGCTTATGAACTATAAACATACCAATTTTCAAGTTTGTAAGTGTTCTCGTTTTTAAAATAGAACTAAAACATAAATCGCCTCCGTGACCATCCAACTTGACCCCTCTCTTATATGAATGTTCTTGAAACGGGAGCTCACCACAGTTGGTTACCATTAGTTGTGAGAAAAGTTGTTATATTTAATGATTTCAGACTTTTCCCATTATTTGTACTGTGAGACCTAGCTTCTTGCCAAATTTCATAATTTTAGGTCAACGGGAAGTACCCTGTAGGTTTTCCGTTTTTGCATAAATGTATGGAGATGAGGACATAAAAAGCCATATCTTTTGATTGCGTCGTTGTAAAAAAATTTAATTTTCAGATCTTGTGTGGTTCATGGACCTTAACATATGGTATTAATTTCAACCTGATACCTTTACCCGTTCGTGAGATAAAGGGTCTTGACAGACAGACAGACAGACGGACAACAACGTGATTCTATAAGGGTTCCGTTTTTTTCTTTTGAGGTACGAAACCCTAAAAAACGGAACCCTTATAGGATCACTTTGTTGTCCGTCTGTCTGTTTGTCTGTCTGTTTGTCTGTTATTATATGTATAGATTATAATTATTTATGTAATATTACGTACACATTCTTATCCCCGTCTAATATATTTATTCTCTTACTTCCACATGGTTGGCTGGAAGATATTTCTTTTAAGAGATAAGATCGCCATTGTAAACTATTTTTTCTGATATTTGTGTCACTGTTGTTGTGCGCAATAAAGAGTACGAGTATATACCTATATGTATAAAGTTTGCTTTTTTGGGTAGGTGGCATAATATTATGACCACGGCTATTATTTGAACATCACTATGAATATTTATTAAATACTATAGTGATAAAGACGCTTCTAACGTTACCTCGTCAAATTACGATAAGTAGTTTAGATGGGCCACATCCAGAAAGCTCAAAGTCACCCAAAGGGCTATGGAAAGGGCTATGCTCGGAGTCTCTCTGCGCGATCGAATCAGATATGAGGAGATCCGCAGAAGAACTAAAGTAACTGACATAGCCCTGAGAATCGCTTAACTGAAGTGGCAGTGGGCAGGGCACATCGCAAGAAGAACCGATGCCCGATGGGGCGTGAGGGTTCTAGAGTGGCGACCACGTACCGGAAGACGAAGCGTTGGCAGGCTCCCCACAAGGTGGACCGACGATCTGGTCAAGGTCGCGGGAAGCCGCTGGATGCCGGTCGTCATGGAGATCTTTAGGGGAGGCCTATGTCCAGCAGTGAACGTCTTTCGGCTGATATGATGAGGAAACAAATGAACATACATACATATTAAAGAAAAAAATGTTTTCACTCGAATTGCTCCCATACAAAAAATCAGTTCAAAAACTAAAACCCGACTACTGGCAAATCTTGCTCTAAAAAGTATATAACAAGAAAATATTGTCATCGGAAATTGTTATGTACAAACTATGGTATTAAATAAATATTCATAGCGATGTTCAGATAAAAGCCGTGGTCATATTGTTATGCCTCTTTGCCCTGAAGTTTATGATCGCTTTTTTCGGATAGGTGGCATAACATGACCACGGCTATTATCTGAACATCGCTATGAATATTTATTTAATACCATAGTTTGTACATAACAATTTCCGATTACAATATTTTCTTGTTACATACTTTTTAGAGCAAGATTTGCCAGTAGTCGGGTTCTAGTTTTTGAACTGATTTTTTATTTCAATTATTTTGGGGTTGTAAATACATAAAAAAGCTAACAACATATAAATTTTTGAAATGTGCTCGTTAAGCCCTTTCATTTGTTACCCAACACGGTACGGTAAAAATTTTTTTTTTTATTAGTCCTCCTTGACTTAATCTGCTCTAGAGGGCGCCACATACAATTAAACGAAATTTCTTGTATCCTATAACCAGCGGATAATTAAGACGCTTCTAACGACACCTCATTTGTCAAAATATGAGAAGTAGTTTAGAAGTTATGATGGAACAGATGAACATACATACATACATACACACATACGTAGCCTGTCAAAATCATAACCCTCCTTTTGCTTTGCCGTAGTCGGGTAAAAATGAGTCGATCACATGACCAGTTTACTCCGGATGGAGAGTTAAAAAAAATTTCGATTAAAGAATTTTGAAAGTTGCTTGCTAACATGAGTTAACTGGGCTTTGGGAGCAAAACAAATGAAAATTCACGCTGTATTTAGAAAATAAGTTAGCCATGAAAAATACCCCATAATACACAACTATAATTTACTTAAGTGTTCAGCACAGTTAATTTAGAACAAAGAATAAAATACCCTACCACATTAAGGGGCTGATAAGAGCTAAATACTCTTCACTTGAACAGGTTTTTAACGAAAGTGATGATTATATGACCGTGAAAAAAATTAAAGTGATAATTAAGCATCTTTCCAAGAATATGGCCGACTCCGAAACACGATTAAATATATTTTGTACGCCATAAAATAATCCAAAGTTACCTCTGCTTTTTGCTTTTAAACCGTTTTCTTAAGTACCCATTAATCTATAATGCCAAAACTTTTACACATTATTCAATACATTATGCATAATAATGTAGCTATTTGATAATTATTATTATGGGTAAAGATTTTGAGAAAAATGCAAAAATTAGCAAAAAACGTAAAACTGCGCGAATACGCACCGTTCTAGCACGCGCATTCTGCCCTTTGTTAGAAAGGGAGGTAATTCAGCTCTTATCAGCCACTTAAGTAAATTTCTGAAAGGGTCAACCTATCATAACATTTTGGTCATACTGCCCTCATCAAAGCTAGGGTGAATTTGTCAGTAATCATTGTCCTCACGACAATTGTCGTTTTTACCCTTTTATTTTGTCGGCTGATGGAGGAGTGATATTAATTAACCTTCCGTAGGGTGTAGGAAAATAGACTTGTTACACTGTGGTACTTATAATAGAATCCACCATACATGCTGTTCTCGGGCTTGGTACACTTGTTCGTGAAATCAATTATTGAGAGACCGTCATCCGTTTTGTGATAAATGTCGACTTTGCCAAAATATTTTTAATCAGCTAATTTTCTATATTATTTTTTTATTTAAAATTTAGCATTTAGTTCACAGAAATATTCCAAAGCACTATATTATGTAAAGTCATAACATAATGTATTTTTTTTGGTAGCCATTATTTGTCCCACTGTTGGGACTGCTGCTCTTCCTTTCCACATTTCGCGATCGAGTGCGATGTTGGGCCACTATGATCTATACGATTACACTACGCCAGTATGGTCACGCTAAATTTCAACAGTTGACCGTAAAATAGATAGGATTAGACATTCCCGCAGGTTACGTAGCAAGATTCAAGATTCTTTTATTTCGTTTCGCGGGTAGGCGTCGAAAAAGGAGGACTTTTTTCGAAAAAATGTATCGATTTTTTTGGAATAAAAACTATAAGAAGAAGCCACCAACCCGCGTCGCATTATCCACCCTACGCCCATTTAAACACCAAAGGTTGCCTGGTACGGATTACTACCTTAGCAATAAGGCCGCCTCTTGTATGTTCTTTTTCTTTATATTTCTATTTCTTGTATTTCTTGGTGTGCAATAATGTATATTTGTATTGTATTGAAAGAATCTCTACAGTCGCGCCCTTTTTCTTAACAGGTAAATTGTACGTTTACTATTAAAAATAAATGGTACAGCAGCACTGCACTTACTTTGTCGCAATACTCAAGGAAAAACTATCAACCGCAAACTTAAATTTGTAATGCCATACACATAGTATGGAAATACAAACTTTTATTTACGTTTTTCCAAAAAAATGTTCGAATGAAATATATAGATCAATTCAGAATTCAAATTGTCAAACATTAAAACAATCAAACCACATGTTTAACTTTTAATAGTACTGGAACACCCTTTATATGAATTTTCACAGATCAATGGATACTACCGTAGGATACTTGCATTTGGATTTTTTTAATTTCCCAATACATGTTCCTTATGGATAATTGTTCAGTTTAGTCTACTGAGCAAGCCCTTTCAGCTTTTGGTACACCCTGTGTACTAAATTTTATTCATAAAAATCACAAAGAATATCCAGTCCGGTAGACAACCAATCCAGGATTAATATTATAGAAAATTTTAATAAAGTCAATGGAACCAATTTTGGTTAAATCACATATTTACGATTTGGTGGTACAGGAACACCCCTTATATGAAATTACACAGATCAATTGATACTGGCACAAGATATCTTACATGAATATGCTTAGTTATGCAAAGTTTCATCAAGATTCTATGAGCCGTTTTTGAGAAAATTTCAATTTTAAATTTTCTTTGTATGACAGCTACCCTCAAAATGAGAGCCAGCAAGAAACCCCTTAGAGCCCTTCGATGTATTTGCATAAAACTCCTAAATTCAAAATATGGTGTCAGTGACGGACAGACCGACCGACGGACCGACCGACCGACCGACCAACCGACCGACGGACGGACATTTTTGGGGGACTTGTTTTTTATGATGTATAAGTGATATAGAACACATTTTTGAGAAAATTAGAAAAACTTTTTTTTTTCACGAATACAATACCTTTCTCGCTCCGCTCGAAAGTAAAAATTAAGCTGCTTATAAAGGCTTGTTACCCGTGTGGTGCCAGGTAACACATCTCTACCTGTGGGTGTAGTGAAAGGCGTCTAAAAAAACTTGAACCAGGTGATGGGTCGCAGCGTCCTGATTATCGTGCCATACTGCGGTCGATAACCACCGCGGTCCATCATATCAACCATAGAGTAACTTGTGCCAGCCGACAACATGTACTACACAATTTTATGGTTTTTGAACATACATTTGGCTACATCAGAATTATTTTCACTTAAATCTCTTTTCGCGTGAACTCTGTAATATTACAAATTACAGTATAACACCCAGGAAAAATTCTCGAAATTCGTAAACAAAGCATCCCTGGAACGTCACTCTTGACACCGGTGACATGTCACCCCCTCTTACCTCTTCCGTCCCCTCTCGACCCCTCGGAGGGGCTTCTAAAACTTTTTGATTAATTACGTTTCGCGCGCTGCGGAGTATTGCCGCATACCTGGCGGAAGTTATGCCAGAAAATTGTGAGGGTTATAAAGAAATAGACCAGGCAAAGGACGACTACGTACAGTCTAGAGCACATCAAGGTTGACACATTGGAATTTGCGTTGTTATTTCAATAGCCGTAGGAGCTTTTAGTCGTGCTGCATTTTCAAGCTTGTCATGCTAGAAGTCTCATGAGACCAAAATAAAACGACATCATCGTGTTTATTAAAATGCCATATCTTCGTCTCAGCAGCTCACAGACATGAACCGCTGGACAAAGAATCTTGCAACAAATCTGGGGGCACGGCAGTGCCCCCACAAGTCGAGCGAAAAAAAAAATTCGGCACGGCCGTACCATCCTTTTCTTGAAGCACTTCAGGCCATTTTCGACTCCCCTGTAACTTCGCTGTGGATAAAACTAGAAACCTCTTTTTTTAGTAACTAATCAGGCATGGTATAAACACGGTATATTTCAAATTTCATTCAATTTGAACCAGTAGTTTAAGAGTTATAGCTAGTCAAAGTTTCTCAATTTTGTCACTCACTCACTGACTGACTGACCGATCATCAATACTCTAAGGCACTTCTAGCAGACATAGAAGCTTCAAATTTAGAATAGAAAAAATATTGTTTACTGTAAAAATCAAGGAAAAACTAAAATATTTTTCAATTTTGGTCTAGTTTTCTAGTTTCACCAACTACATAAATAACTTTGTATTCCCATATAAATATACAGGGTGTAAGGGACGGTGTACCGAAAACTGAAAAGGCGTGCTCAGTCAACGAAACTGAACAACTTTCCCATAGAAAAATTTTTGGGAAATGAAAATAAAATTTGACCTCTCCATACAAATTGCTCACTCTGATTGAACAGTTTGTATGGAGAGGTCAAATTTTTCTTTCATTTCCCAAAAATGTTTCTTTGGGAAAGTTGTTCAGTTTCGTTGACTAAACACGCCTTTTCAGTTTTCGGTACACCGTCCCTTACACCCAGTATAGGATTACAAAGTTATATTTGCAGTGAATGAAGCAGTGTACCTGTATATGTATAATATAATGGAATAATAGGTATACGAGTAGATAGGTAGAATAATAGGTGTAGATAGGTACCTAGATATAATTACATTCAAAAGTAACTTGTAAAATTGTCAACGGAAGACTACCTACAAAAATAAGAAAAGCTCATAAGACAGAGATCTTTAAGAAAATCCGTTGTTTGTATTCAAGAAGTAGAAGGTACCGGAAAGGAAAAAAAGTAGGGCTATCTATCTACAAAAAGAAATGAGATGCCATCAAAAACATAACTTGTAAAAAAACAAAGTCTCGCACGCAACTCAGTTCTTCTACCGTTAAAAGTTGTGAGATCCACGTAATACCAAGTCGGTTAATTTATTTAGTCCCTACTTAAGGTTCCTTCTGCCTTAAGTTATTACGTAATTAGCTAATCTAACAACATCTTATAGTGACCATATCAATATTAAAAATCTTATGTTTTAAATCAATAGACTGACTTGGCAATCGCACTAATATCTCACAACTTTTTACTGTAGAAGAACTGAGTTGCGTGCGAGACTTGGTTTTTTACAAGTTATGTTTTTGATGGCATCTCACACTAGTTAGCCCATCAACCGTAAAAAAAGAACAGATTGGTATCCTGCAGGATTGTTATAACCTTTTTGTTACAATCCATACTATACTACTTAATATTATAAATGCGAAAGTAACTCTGTCTGTCTGTCTGTTTGTTTGTTGCTCTTTCACGCCTAAACGGCTGAACGGATTTTGATGAAATTTGGTATGGTGATAGATGGTAACTTGGAGACGGACATAGGCTACTTTTTACCCCGGGAAAATATCTCATTCCCGTGGGAATCTACACATACAATAATACTCTAGCGGGGTTGTATCTGCTACAGCACACCGAAACTACTTAACCGATTTTGATGGGACTTTTTTTATTCAACTAAGTATCGCTGATTACGAAAACTACTACAATTTTGAAATCCAACGTGGTAGACGTAAACTACCATTATCCCCTGGGGATAAGGTTGAGGTGCGATAGGGTTGAAATGTCTAAAAATCAATATGGGTGTCGTTTGTAAGGTTTATCGAGCCGCTGATTACAAAAACTACAACAATTTTGAAATCCAACATGGTGGACGTGAAATGCTATCATCCCTTGGGGATGAGGTTGGGGTGCGATAGAGTTGATATGTCTAAAAATCAATATGGGTGTCGTTCGTATGGTTTATCGGGTCGCTGATTACGAAAACTACAATGATTTTGAAATCCAACGTGGTGGACGTGAAATACCACCACCCCTGGGATGGGGTTGGGATTCGATAGGTTTGAAATGTCTAAAAATCAATATGAGTGTCAGTTGTATGTTTATATAAGGATAGGGATAGCGGTTAAGATGGCGTTAGGGGTAGAAGCAGGGATAGGGGTAGGGTCAGGGATAGGGAGAGGGAGAGGGGGAGGGATAGGGAGAGAGTGTAAGGGAGGGGAAAATGAGGGGAGAGAAAGGGGGAGGGAGGGGGTAGAGGGAGGGGGGGGTAGAGGGAGGGAGAGGGGGAAGGGGAGGATGAGTGAGGGGAAGGGGGAAAGGGAGGGGAATGGGAGGAGGGCGAGGGGGGAAAGGGAGGGTGATGGGGAGAGGGGAAGGGGGGAAATGGAGGGGGAAGGAAGGGTGAGGGGGGGAAGAGGGAGGGGCGAGGGAGAGGAAGAGAGAGTGGGAGAGGGTGAGGGAGGGGGAGTGGGAATGTAGGGGGGGGGGGGGGGATACAAAAGGATAGATAGGGAGGAATAGGGACCTTTTTTACTTTTATGAATACCTCCTCGCTACCCATTCACTTCACTCCCTTTATTGCCTTCTTTTTTAAGTTCGCCTGTAACGGTTGACAATGAAAATTCCGCACTACCTACCAGTTAAATAAAATTAAAAGATAATTAAGTTTGTAGTAAGATGCATTTATTCAACTTGGATAAGTACAAATGCATCTTTTACGTAGGGATCAAGAAGGATAAGCGCTCCGTAAAATATGTTTCAATTAAGTTCGAGTTCTGTTTTTTTATAAAATCTACGCGGACGAAGTCGCGGGTAACAGCTAGTGTATAATATTTTCTAGATGAAATACTCAAGGGTAATTTTTCTGGTATGATATACTTTGTGTTGTTATTACTTGATGGAACTCCAATGTATTTATGTAATTTTTCTTTTTGTAGAGTTGAAACACGACGGGTTTCCTAGCTCTATATCAATAGCGGAGCGCGACTTTCAAGTTTATTACCTGACATGTTTGAAATACCGGTTTTATTATGAGGGCGGAATAGGATGGGGCCCATCGCGGAACCTTGGCTTTACACCTTTACACGCATTATAAAGTTTGAATTTGCAATTTTCTGGTTAGAATGTTGTTTAATTGGCTTTTTAAAGTGTGTACGTACACGTACTTAGAATTGATGCATTCCATTCCAATTCGCAATTCTTCTATATCGGGGGGGCTATTACAGTAGCCGGAGTGTCTGCTTAACGAACAAAAAGAACTCCCGCGCAAAGCCCAGAAGGGAATGGGTAGGTACGCAAATAGTACCTACTGACAGTTTTGACTTTAGTAGAGAGGAATTCTGTATAGCGCTACTCTTTTCCAGGCTTTGCGCGGTAATTTGTGGTGCAAGGGAAATGGTTCGCATGTGGCAGACACATTCCCGCTATCGTAATAGCACGCCAGGTTCACATGTAAACCTTGTAAGGTTTTCCCAGTATCAACTCTAGGTATACTTAATGTAAACTGTATTTTTGTGTTTAGTATAAATAATTAAAAAATACCTACTAAAAGTAAATACTCGTAGCTACTCGCAGAATGTAAGAGAGAAAGAGTCATAATATGATTGGTAAAAGTCAGTAAAGATTCTCTAAAGCTAGCCCATTAATTTTTGTGTTGCCGACTAAGAAAGAAGTACTCTTGTCTTCTCCCGTGGATTAATAGCGATTCTAAAAGTATGACCCACGCCACAAAAGAGTGATGCTGGCGGTTATTGCGCAGAACTCAAAGATGTGTCGCGAGTGTACGCAATTACGAACCCGCCTGTCGACCATGCATTGTCAGTTTACTTTTATTTAATCTGGCCCACGCGCAGGAAATAACAGTCAGCATCGTTCTTTTGTGCTGCACATTATATGTAGTTACCTTTATCCACAATCCGCTTATGCCATTCGCAACGCTACCACGCATGGTGAGTGATCGCTATGGCAGTTTTATACCCCTGCAAAACATTCAAAACTTTGCACTCTCACTCTTATCACTTTAAAACTTTTAAGGGGAGGTCTTATTTCTGAGGTGTTCCTCATGGGCTGATGATAACAGATAGTTGGAATCAGCGTCTGTCACTTCTGAAGCAGGCATTTTGCTGAGTCGTGTCCTTTTCATTGTTGTGCTACATTGCACACTAAAGTTTCAGTTTTATTTACTATGTGTGTATTTTTAAATATTGATTGTGTAACATTTTAGTATGTAGTGTGTCACAATTTTGAATAAACGTATTTCTTTCTTTCTGGGTAGTTGGATTCGCTTTTCCCGGTCTTCATGGCAGCGTAAAAGAAACGGCAAGAGTTATTCTGCAAAAATGTACCAAATTTAAAGAAAAGCGTTTCTTTTTTGTCGCAACTGTTGAAATTTTCAACGTTTTATTAGCTGTATACTCGGTAGACTATAATAATTTTCCCGATTACTTGTCAACTCCATCTAGTTTAAGTGACTTTTATGTTTTGGGTTACGCTTTCTAGAATGAATCTCGCAGGCAGGCAAAGTGTAAACATAAGTGTATAATTCGGCGGGTAAACTGTAAACGCTCGGCAAATTGTAAAACGGCGTCGGTAGATTGTAAACGGGTTTAGATCACTGGTGCATTTTAGGTTCGTTAGCCACGGTAAACCCAACCTTACCGATCAAAAGTGGGGATCGGTTAGGTTGGGTTGGTTAGGTTATCAGTCAGTGGCCGGCAAGTGCCACAAACAAATTACGCGACGTTTTGTGAAATGCCGCGGCAGTATGTAAAATGTCGAATTAAAAATTTTTCGCCATTTTGTTGATTCTTGGTATTCAACAAAATGGCGAAAAATTTTTAATTCGCA
The DNA here is from genome assembly GCA_947532105.1 of Athrips mouffetella. Classification (NCBI taxonomy): domain Eukaryota; kingdom Metazoa; phylum Arthropoda; class Insecta; order Lepidoptera; family Gelechiidae; genus Athrips; species Athrips mouffetella. The sequence goes on along the minus strand of OX383965.1, from coordinate 18,477,900 downwards.
AAATGTAAAACGAGGAATTATAGATTGCCTGTCACTCCTTGTTTTTATTCGTCCATGGTATAGTCAAGATTAGGTCATGCTACAGTATTTAAGTAAGGACGGTATAAAATCTAATAATGTGTCATGCTTGACGTGCTCTTGACTCTACTAAATTTTACTCATAAAGTTACAATAACACTGCAGTAAATGTGTTTATAGGGTTCTTGTGAAATAGTGAACATAATTTTAGCATGTCATACAGACCAAGAAATTGAATAACTTTTCACAAGAAACAGGTCGAAATACGAAAAATAATTTTTGACCTCTCAGCTGAAACTAGGGTGACCAGATATGATTTTTCATTTTACCGGGCAAGAACGATCAAAATACGGGATTTAGGATTAAAATACGAGACCACCAATTTTTTCATAAGAAATAGTATTAATTGGTAAATTATATTAAAAATACTTATTTTTTTATAAATGTGGTTTGTTTTAATATATTTTTAGAGTTCCGTACCTCAAAAGAAAAAAACGGAACCCGTATAGGATCACTTTGTTGTCCGTCTGTCTGTCTGTCAAGACCATTTATCTCACGAACGGGTAAAGGTATCAGGTTGAAATTAATACCATATATTAGGATCCATGAACCACACAAGATCTGAAAATTTAAATTTTTTACAACGACGCAATCAAAAGATATTGCATTTTATGTCCTCATCTCCATACATTTATTCAAAAATGCGAAACCTACAGGGTACTTCCCGTTGACCTAAAATTATGAAATTTGGCAAGAAGCTAGGTCTCACAGTACAAATAAAGGGAAAAGTCTGAAATCATTAAATATTACAACTTTTCTCACAACTAATGTAACCAATTGTGGTGAGCTCCCGTTTCAAGAACATTCATATAAGAGAGGGGTCAAGTTGGATGGTCGCTGAGGCGATTTTTGTTGTAGTTCTATTTAAAAACGGGAACACTTACAAACTTGAAAATTGGTATGTTTATAGTGCATAAGCTATAAAATAACAACAAATAATAAAATTTGGTCAAGCGCGTGTCGGACTCAAAAAATCTAGCACATTAACTTACTGAAATTTCAACTAATACAGTTATGTTTATGTGGTGGTACGGAACCCTCAGTGCGCGAGTCCGAGTCGCACTTGGCCGGTGTTTTTTTTATTTAACCTCGCAGCCTTTAAAATGTCCTAATTTTGAATCACAATCTTATAAGTCAATACACGACAAATCGAAGTTAACTTTGATGTGCAACTCAGCCTTTACATTGTCAATAGACAAGCGGTTACTATTTTAACGCACCAGAGTACAATTTGCTGAAATACGGGACGTTGTTCTGTCCCGTATTAGTTTTACGAAATTAAGGGACAATGTTAAATTCAAAGTTAAAAAACGGGACGTCCCGTAAAATACGGGACGTCTGGTCACCCTAGCAGTCTCTATGAGAATAATTTATTTTCGTATTTCGACCTAGGTTCCTTGGACAAAGTTGTTCAGTTTCATGGTCTGAGTTACATACTAAAAATACAGTCAGCTGAAAACCTCAAGATGTTTATCTGTTTACCATTCTTGCGTAAGTACAAACACTGCTACAAAGAAACCCTTAAAATACACGACACGCAAAACCTATTTTTAAAATTCACTCTGCATTTTCCATAACATTTTTTTCCAAAATATATTTACAGAGTGGACATCTCAACATAGTTCGCTGGTTTCATATATTTCGTTGGACTTTGATTACTCGCTCATAAAACCAACGGTCAAAGGAGAGGACAGCCAGCAGCCAACTAATAAAAGAACCTTTTTTTCTGTCTATACTTTTTGTAGTTGGAACGTAAGTCTCGGTTAGGTTCCGCCTGCGTAGGGTTTCCATTTGTACGGATTTTTCCGATTAGAGGATTTTCTAAGAAGTTTGTTAACTATATTTTCTAAGTCTCCATGGGTAGTATGCTGAACACTTTTAGTATTTTTCTAGGCTTAGTATATGAAATGTCTACAAGAAAAACTGTTGCAGACTTTGACAGCAGCAATCAAACTGTGCCTTTATCATTTTCATACTGATTCGAGTACTGATTTCCGTAGTCGACAAGGAACCCTTACAGCTTCGTCATGTCCCTCAATCTGTCTGCCTGTCCGTGGCTTAGCTCAGAGACCCTTAGTACTAGAAAGTTGTAATTTAGTACATTTTATTTACGCCGACAAACTTTTTAGGGTACCGCCCCTACAAGTAAAGGAGGTAAATAGTTTTTTCTTCTCTACCCCTTCGTGAGGGGTGTTGTTATATAGCTCTTTTAGAAACAATGTTAGCCTTCGTATATAATTTTTTTATTTTGGAACCTTCTAAAGGTGGTTGAAATCTCCCTATTTTCAGCCTTCCTCCTTCCAGACTTTATCCGGCTTTTACTCCGCGTCTGCCTATAAAAATGTGTGTAGAGCGCAGAATTTATGTCTAAATAATTGACCGGATGTTGGCCAGCCTAGCCTTTTTCGATTTCGAGGTGACAACCCTACGCCTGTGTGGCTTTTCATGTGAATTTTTATGTGATTTTAGGACACTTTTTGTTACATATAAGAGTACCTACTCTAATACAAAATGACCATGTAGATATCGAAGTAATTATAAACTATTCGTTCACTGGTATACAGAACTAACACTTGAATTTAAATTATATTAATTTAAAACTCTTTAATATTTTATAAAATCTTATAAGGCATGTTTTTATTCTAAGCTGAAAACACCCACTGTACCTTTATAAATTATAAGACCATTATTTTTACTGTTTCCTCGCAATATACACTATTTGAATTTCAAGAAACCCTCTTACTTTTTCGGTGCCTTGTAATTATGTAAAATTGAAATAATGTAAAATCTATGGTTTAAAAGAATATATTTATAAGCACACAGTAAAACCTAAGGTTTTTTTTTATTGAAGTTATAACCTTTGTAGTTTTATAACATTTATAAAAAAATATGTCGACTACATTCTTTATTATGATACCAGGTTATTTAAGGCAATATGTGAAATATTTAGTAAAGGTCTTGCTCAATAAATTCTGTGCCTAACTAGACGACGCAAAATGTCTAGATCCAAAAATTCGGACTATGGTCTAGGTATTTTTAAAATGGCTAACCAAGATCAGAGTAAAGTATGAAATTATCATCAAGGTACAGTCAACGACAGGTCAAGCTTGACACTCGCAGTCCTACTCTAGCCCGTACTTCTATTGAAATAAGAACGGTACAAAGTACAATATGTCAAGCTTGATGTGCTCTTGACTATACAACATCCTTCCAAAGCGGCGTGAACTTCCACAAGCAAAAAGCAATATAGGGTGATCCAATTCGAGGTTACTATTTTGGAAACACTGTAAATTATTCAGCTGTCGATAATGGCGCGTTGATCAGATGTGGAAATTGTTAAAATTATTTATATATATATTTATTAATATTTATTATTTATTTAAACACAGGACGTGTTAAAACAAAACTCAATTTCAAAATGAATAACACTAAATATTCGATTAAAGAAAAAAGCAATTAAGATATTTCTAGATTTTGTGTTAAAAATAATATTACGAACCTCTAAAAGATCACTCACTATTTTTAGGTCTAAAAGTCTTCAGTCGTCACTACAGTCTTTCGTCGCTGCTGATTTCCTCAAAAGGTTGTCTGGAAGAAATCACTTTTAGTGATAAGACCGCCTTTTGCCCACTTATTGTAAAACCGTAATTTTTAATTTTTATTTCTGAATGTGTGCAATAAAGAGTTATTCATTCATTCATTCATTCTTGCCTCTTCGGACAAAGACAGCATCACTTTTAGACGCAGGAATCTACCACATTATTTATTTCCTAATTTCGTGTCCCTATTAAAGTCAATTACAAAGTAATTGCAAATTATTTGTAAATTAAATTGTAATTAAGGGTTGACCCTCGAAGGGCTATCGTCTAATGAAATTCTACCCCCACTAATAAGTTCTGATGAATGTAATTCGACCCTTTGAATAGACAAAGTACCTAGATTTTAAATCAGGTTAATTGCGAATCTCAAACTCTAGAGAATATTGTATTTGAAAAAGATAGGGTACGATTCAACAGAATTACTCATAATAAAAAAGAAGCCAAGTGCGAGTCGGACTTGTGCAAGGGTTCCGTACCACCATTACTTTAATTCGCGTACTCGCACAGTTTTCATTATTTGTTGTTATGTGCACTAAACTGTCAGTGTAGCAACACAACTGCCGAAATTCCGCGTCGGAACAATTCGCGACTAGCTAGAGCGGAATTTCCGCGTCGGAACGATCTGCAACCACAAATCAAGTGTCACAAGTGACAAGACTTAAGTTCTGACGACGCGGAGATTCCACTCTAGTATGTCAGACTTGATGGAAGGAACCGTAGCAGATTGATCCGTCGCGGAATTTCCGCATTTGCGCAAGCCTAGTAATAGAGTTTCTTCGATATCATTTGAGGGCGGAGCCCTGAAAAATTAATTTAAATTAAGTACAGTAAAGTTATTTGGTATTTAAACAATTGCGAAAGTTTTCTAAAAAATATAGCATTATCATTTCTCACTTACAAAGCTCGTACTAATTGTAATATAGTCGGAATTAAATCCACATTTCAGGTTAAATAAAATAAGAGATAAAAAGAAGCTAAAAAGTAAGGAAAGGCACTTTTCCCCGAAGAGATTTCATTTAATCTGTGCCCGGGTTGTGCTAAATCGCCGACATCAATCCCCACAATTACTCCGTACTTTCTTAGCTTTATATTGTAGTCTCAGTTTGCGCACTTCCAGTTAAAAGGACGGACTTCAGAGCTTTATTAAAAGTTGTAGAAAAAAAAAATATTTAAGCCAAATACCAACTAAAGTTAGGCCATCGTAATAGGTCTTTTCTGACAGCTGTCAAACGTATGCAAAATTACGACCTGCAAAGAAAAATGAACCCTGTGTGTTGGTGTTAAGGAAACGTCAAAACGCACTACTTAAGATGCACTTGACTCGATAGATGGCAGAGCCAAGAAACTCGTTTGTTTTCTGGTGAAAACCAAGTTTCACAGTCTGGCCCACCGTCGCAAAGTTGAATGTCTGTCGGTCTTTTACAGATTGTACTTTGGAGTGTGTGCTCAAGAGCTCCACGAGCCTAATCCACCAACCCCCTTCTACCATCGGGAGTCCAGACGCACCGCAGGATATCACCCACATTTGGTTGATATTCCACACATTCGCACAAAGCGCTTTGAAACATGTTTAAAAATGCGCACGGCCGAAGAGTGTAATTATATGCCTGCGTCCGTGTTCCCGAGTTCATATAACCCGAATCTATTCAAGTCGCGAGTGAATAGGCTTCTTCTGGGCAAGAGTGTACCGAGTTGACTAAAGACCCCTAGATCGATGTCAAGAGTAAGCCCATTGACAATAAAAAAATCTGAATCTTCATGGATGATGAAATACAACAAATCAGGGACCGTAGACGATTGGCTTTATACAGCGTGAATTTTCATTGGTTTTGCTCCCAATGTGCAGTGATTCTACTCATGATAACAAGCAACTTTCCTTAAGAAAATCATTTTTGACTGGAAAACATTTTCGTTTCTCCATCCTACTCCACTTTACTACAGTGGTCTCGACTTGACTCATTTTGTATGAGAAGGCGAAATTTTTTTTTCAAGATTTTTTTTTTCTTCGGGAGAGTTGCATGTTTTCATGAGTAGAATCACTGAGATTCGGGAGCAAAATAAATGAAAATTCACTCTGTATTATTGTATAAAATAAAATCTATGGGATTTAACCATCCTGAGCAATTTCCATGGTCTGTATGAGATTGCCGTAATTAATGATATTTCGTTAGCTAATGTCAATAGCTTAGCTTATTTTCCATACATTGTACTAGAGAAAGTCACTTTATTTTATTTGGTCGTTGAAATAGAGCATCAGATTCATTAATGAAGGTTCTTGGGGGAAAACTTATTGAATGTTATAGCCTGCAGAATACATTTAACCTCACAAGCCCAGTTGTGCCGAAACGGGAACACTTTGACAATTGACACATGACCCCTATGTCAATTTCCCATAGAGATCCCGGAAAATGGAAAATTTATTAAAATTGTTTTGACGTTTATTCAAATATATACCTTATTACGTAAACAACTACATTTTCTTTTTGATTCCTCAATATTTTTACATGGAGCTTCAGAGGTAGAAAGTCTAGAGCCAACAGCAAATTCCAAGCAAAGGTCTAGAGTTTCGAATGCTTGCTATGACAGCCTAAAAGTTTGACTTAAAAACAAAACGAGTTTTTAACCAATTTCAAAAATAAGGAGGTTTACTATTCAGCTGTATGTTTTTTTTTGTATGTTTTTATCAGGGACTAGATAAGTACTATACGTGTTTTCATACATTAGACCTAGTAGGAGCTAAATCTTTCGCTAGGTCTTTATTCTAATTTCAATTATTGAAGAATTGTTCGAGACTATTACAAATATTGCTCGTATGGAGAGGTACTTTTTTTTTATTTGCCCAAAATGTTTCTTTGGGAAAGTTGTTCAGTTTCGTTGACTGAGCATGCCCTTTCAGCTTTTGGTACACCGTCCCTTACACCCTGTATATGGATATTTATTGCAATCAACACTAGGTACGGTCAAGAGCACGCCAAGCTTGACATTTTGGAGGTTGTACTGTTCTTTTTTCAATCACTATTGCAAGTGCTAAGCTTGATCTGCGCTTTACTGTACCACGCGGTTGTACTTACTCTATCTTCATATATGCCAAAAGAAACTATTATTGGTATACCCTAAAAATAAACTGCTTAAATTTTCCTTCCTTTTACGGAGAAAAGATATTTTTAAGGCTTATGTTGAGAACGTATTTTTGTAGCATTTTTTCAATGTAATACAAATTACTAACTCACAAACATGACGTAACAAGTAAATTTGTCACAGGAAAAAGAAAACTCAATCAAGTTAAATCCAATTTCTTAAGAAAAAAACCTAGGCGAAATAAATTACAGAAAAATATATCTTCAATTCAGTCAGACAAAAGAAAAAAGAAAATAAGTGAAAAATATTGCTTTCTACCCAACAAACCAAATAAGTTACCTGAAGAGGGATTATGCGCCAGGATCATATGCCTAATGGAATCCTCTTCTTATGAATATTAGATGAAATGTTAATAGAATTTTCTTGTACCGTTAGCTTGGGCGCCGTAAAGGATTATTGTATTACGCAACGCCCTAATAATATTGTACAATGAGTATTGTGAAGAATTCTTCCTGGTTTTGTATTTAGTTAAGACAGCTCTCAAAATAAGTATGGACTTTGAATAAAATATTTTGATTTAATATTAGGTATCAGATTCTGTATTATATCTACTGAGACACCTTTGATGTAGGTACAGTCAGGTCTATGTTGGATTTCTATACAGCTCTACCCTTTGTTCTATAGGTGACCAAAGAGGCTGGTACAGTCAAGATCACGTCAAGCTTGACACATTCAACTTTGACATTGACGTTTCTGGCCATTTCTTTTACGCTGCTGTAGCATGATACAACAGTAAATATATAAGCTAAAGCAGTATGGAAACTCGGGCCTTTTTTTGAAAAAAGAACAATTTAGCGTCGGAGCTTCAGGGTTGTAACCTAGAATTTTTGAAATAAGAATAGTATGATGAACTCAAATATTGGGTGCTTCTATCAACTTTGTTCCTTTCAGCATGTTTTCGGACCGTAAAACTAAACAACTTTCCGTAAGAAGTCGAAATACGAAATAACATTTTTTTATGTCCAATTAATAATACAATTATACCTAAGTCAGCCGATAGCGCGTTTTGTATGGGGGGCATTTTTTTCGTCTTTCGACCTCGGTTCCTTTAAGGAAAGTAAAACAGAAAATTAAATTTAGCTAGCAGACAGTCTTGCATAAACTGTTAAGTCAGAAGGTTAAATCACTTAGTCGCCTTTTATCAAATAAGCTTAGATTAAGACACTTAGTCGCCTTTTAGCACCCAAGGGAAGATCGAAACACGTAGTCGCCTTTTACGACACAAGGAAATGTTAAGTCACTTAGTCGCCTTTTATGACGCAAGGGCAGATAAATACACTCAGTCGCCTTTTATGACACAAGGGCAGATAAAGAGACTTAGTCACCTTTTATGACATAAGGGCAAATTAAGACACTTAGTTGCCTTTTATCACGCAAGGGCAGATTAAGACACTTAGTTGCCTTTTATGACATAAGGGCAGATTAAGATACTTAGTCGCCTTTTATCGCACAAGGACAGGGACATACTTATAGGGACCCTATATGTACCTACCTATTTGTTGGTACGAGTATTACCCACGAATGACTTTAGCGCGAAAACTGCTTATTTTCCTGTAGCGGTGTGCGCATGTGTGAGTGCGCCGGTTTTGGACGTTTGTTAGGAGTTTCCATACTGCTTTAGCTTATATATTTACTGTGACGATACGAAACGGTAGTAAACTCGCTCTATTTGCATTGTATTCTGTATGATATGACATTCAATAAGTATTGATAAATGAAGGTCAGCGCGCGGCGACTTCCAATAATCTAAGGAATCTACTTTGAGAGAATTATTCTGAATCTAAATCTAACGCTCAGCTGCAGAGGCTAAATTTTGTTTTTGGGGCGTGAAGCCGCAAACACACTTTCTTAAATCCAAAGACTAAATCGGCATACTTTGCTGATAGACTTGGTTTTCCTTACTTCAACGTGCAATTTATGCCAAATTAGCTTCTGTATAAAGGAAGGTGTGATCGCGGCTTAAAGCTTTTCAAAACATACGTCACCAGTCACAGGCGTCAATTCGCAATAGAATCCCAAATGTAAGGAAACTCGAAACTTGACCCATAAATAGAGATAATCATTAAATTTTTATAAAAAATATAAATTCTGTTCGAAGGCAAATAATGCAGTTATTTTTTTTTATTTACGTTACGGTATGGCTGAATGGAACATTGTCATAGCCTATTAAAGAATAAAAAATAAAAATTATGGACTTTAAATTTCGAACCTCCTTGTTACCCTTATTTTTCTGTTCATCTGTTGTACACATAGAGTAACACGATTTTCGCGCGGTTTGACGCGTTGCTCTAAGGTTGTATTTATTTATTTATTTATTTTATTTTATTTTATTTTATTTTATTTTATTTTATTTTATTTTATTTTATTTTATTTTATTTTATTTTATTTTATTTTATTTTATTTTATTTTATTTTATTTTATTTTATTTTATTTTATTTTATTTTATTTTATTTTATTTTATTTTATTTTATTTTATTTTATTTTATTTTATTTTATTTTATTTTATTTTATTTTATTTTATTTTATTTTATTTTATTTTATTTTATTTTATTTTATTTTATTTTATTTTATTTTATTTTATTTTATTTTATTTTATTTTATTTTATTTTATTTTATTTTATTTTATTTTATTTTATTTTATTTTATTTTATTTTATTTTATTTTATTTGGGTAGCTTACAGCTGTGTTTACAAAATAATACACTTAGTAAATATCTAGGAGCCAATTACAAGCTTCCACAATTTAAAAGAAATAAATATTATATAAAAAAATAATCTTAAGTAACTAATTGAAAAGAAGGTAAGCACCATTATTGCTTAAAATCTAAATTTCAAGTATTGTTATAAACACTAACCATAACGCCTTTAGTTGCATCTATACTGCCAGCAAACAGATCTAAGGAATTGTTATGATTCAATGAATTAAATAATTTCATGGTTCTGGGAAAGAAACTATTCAGTCTATATCGAGTGGTACAAGATGGGACATGAAGCAATAAAGGGTTTCTTAATGTTCTAAATGGAGTTAGCAATTTAATATTGGATAAGAGTTCTGGACTATCAATTTTGCCCTGAGCTATTTTCATAAGCAGCACTGTATCGTTAATTTCTCGCCGTAATTTCAACGGTAAGAGATGAAATTTTAAACACCGTTGAGGATAATCAAGGTAAGGTAATCCAAACTTATATGTCAAGAATCTGGTAAATTTCTTTTGAATTTTTTCAATTTTAGTTACATAGACATCATAGCATGGGTTCCACACCTGGCACGCGTACTCCAAGTGACTTCTTACATACGCACAATACAATATTTTTATGGTTTTCATACGTTTAAAATGTTTTGATGCACGAATAATAAAACCGAGAGCTTTATAGGCTTTATCTGTTATTTTAAGTATATGTTGATCAAAAAGCAATTTCTTGTCGTGAACAACTCCCAGATCATTAGAGGATGGAACAGAGGTTAAAACTTGGCCGTTTATTTTATAACCAAAGTTTAATATTTTACTTTTACGTGTGAACTGAATAGAGAAACATTTAGCAACATTGAGATCCAGTTTATTCGACCAGCAGTATTTTTGGAGTCGGAAAAGATCTTCCTGCATAAGAAGCGCATCTTCCACAGTATTAACAACTCTAAACATCTTCAAATCATCAGCAAACAGTACAAATTCTGAATTAAGGAAGCAGGTGTGGATATCGTTTATAAACAAAACAAACAAAAATGGCCCTAACAGAGAGCCTTGAGGAACACCGGAGGGAACTTCTATCCAAGATGAAGTAAAACCATTTAAAACTACGGCCTGAGACCTATTCTTAACATAAGAGCAAAACCAACGATATAAATCCCCACGAATACCCAATGCAAAGAGTTTTGATAGCAATATGTTATGATCAATGCGATCGAACGCTTTACTAAAATCGGTGTAAATAGCGTCGACCTGATTACCTTGTTCCATTTTATCAGTAAGATAGTCATTAAAGGTAATTAGATTTGTTGTGGTAGATCTATTCTTTAGAAAACCATGTTGTTGTGGTATGAAAACTGATTTAATGTTGTCATACAATTGGTTGTAAACTAAGCGCTCAAGAACTTTCGCTAATAGACAAAGTTTAGAGATAGGCCTATAGGTTTCAACTATATTCTTATTGTACGTATAGTACTTATCTAGTCCCTGGGTTCATCTCTCTTAATGACATGACAGCTTTTTTTGTGAAAGGCTACGACAAAATTTCAAACTGCCGCACGGAAACCCATATTTTACGAAAAAAAAAAAATGTTTACTGCGTTATTTGATTTAATGACCGTATCTCTATTTATAGGCCAATTTCCTTACATTAATGGCACCATCTTAGTTCTCAAGGTGGGCAACGTGCTTTGCTGTCTTATAAGTGACAAGTTATGCCACTAATAATACAGCAGGCTCTATGCAGACGGTGGTGACCACTTGTCACAAATAAAAAAAAACATTTGAGTTTCTGTTACGAAGTCTTACTTCTGTGACGGTTCTGCCGTCGTGCCGTATAAAAGTTATCTCTAGGACAAGATCTGACCGCGAACTACATGGATTTTTTTCCCCACTTTATCCAAGTACTACGTTTCGTAGAAGAGATCTCTTTTTAAAAAACGTCGCATCGTATTCTTTCGTAGACAGAAATAGTGGAATTCTCTCGCTCCGGACCCACCATACTTGTACCCCTGACCATACCCCTGGCCATACCCCTGGCCATACCCCTGGCCATACCCCTGGCCATACCCCTGGCCATACCCCTGGCCATACCCCTGGCCATACCCCTGGCCATACCCCTGGCCATACCCCTGGCCATACCCCTGGCCATACCCCTGGCCATACCCCTGGCCATACCCCTGGCCATACCCCTGGCCATACCCCTGGCCATACCCCTGGCCATACCCCTGGCCATACCCCTGGCCATACCCCTGGGGGGTAGGGTGGGACGAAACCATACCACCATAAAATAATATAATACCATATAATCCGAATCTCTTCAATTTGCGAGTGAATAGGCTTCTTCTGGGCAAGCTCGTTCCATCATCGACCTCCTCTCTGTCCTCGAGACTAGATCGAGGTTTAGAGCCAATCCAAAAGAAAAAAGAATGCACTTTACACAGTCAAGCAAAGCATCTTTTCACCGCGCCATTAGCGCAGAGCTTCGGTTTTATGCCTAAATAGGCACTTATTTTCAAAGTGTACGAAAAGAATAGGCTTCAAAAAGGTTTTTTGTGTTGGTGTCGTAATTGAAGATCATTCGTTATGAGTTTTATAAAAATGTTGCTCACTTTTAACGAAATCGTTATTAAGATGTAAGAAAATTTATTTTCCGTACCTACCTACTGCAGTGAAATAAAGTAAATTAAATTGAAAATGTACTGCAATTACCTAAAATAGAGTAAGAGTTAACTTACCTTAAACTAACCAAACAAACAAAGAGATATAACACACAATATTTTAATAAAATCAAATAGAACACAGTTTAATATGATTTTTGATTTATAATTTCACTATTATAAAACCAACGAAATAAAGTTAAAATTTGATTGTACGATACGTGATTAAATTTAAGAAAATAATATAGTTAAAAGTATTAAAAATCATCGATAGGCGTTAAAAATATGACGAATAAATTTGGAATTAAATCCGCGATGGGTGCGTCAGGTTAAACGCTCCATCTATAGCTAGTAGATACTTTCGCTTGGAAAAATCTAGTGATAACTTTAAGTGGCCACCTAACTTATTACTACAGCGTCTAGTTAAATATGGTCATAGTCGTACCTTCCGCAAAGTATCGCGGATCAAAGTTCTAAACGTATAAGATTCGGATCCAAAAAATCATGGCGCGTCTGGAGGCGCATTTTAGAATTTAGAAAAGAAAAACCAAAAATATAAAAGGTTTAAATATCTGTGAATTTGTTGCAGTAGGTTTTGCGCAGTTCGTGGCGTCTTCTTGCGTTGTTGAGAAACCCGTAGTTGAAGAGTGGCTGCGGTAGAGAGCACGGCGCAAGCTGCAGATGACAAGAAGTCTCTCTGGAGACAGGGCTAGGTAGTGTTGCAGGTGCAAGCCGGAACCTACTGCCCGTAATCGGGCAGCTTTAGCTGCACGAATAAAAATGCGTCATAAGAGAGTGGCAACCTCTCAGTAACAAATATAACGTAAATACTTACAAAATTGTAGGCAGCAAAGATGGTAAGAAAACTGAGCTTCACAAACTGAAGCTTGTTAACAAATCTTTAAAAGTGATTTTGATTTGATTTGATTTTTATATGGTTTTTCTTAGTGTATCATATGATTTTTCAAAATATTTTTCAAAGTATTTGACACAATCTCTTCTGTATCCAAACAAATAATAAGCACCGAGAAAGGAAAATCAAAATTTTGAATCCACTGTCAATGAATACAAACAGCCAGTCAATACATCGAGAAAGAAGCAAAAAGTATCGAACACTCAAAAACGAATATAAGCGGATAACGCTACACTACTTATTTTTTAATCACGAATAGAATAAACAGACACAAAAGTGATTTCTTTTCGTACAACTTTGAGATTTGTTACATTAAATTATTCAAGATGTATTTTTAAATTTAGCGAATTGAATGTTTGGTTTGATGTTTGTAAAGTTGTGTGAGTGGAGTAGATATAATATAGGATGTTCTTCTTAATTGGTTAGTTAGTTATAGATTAGTTAAGTTATATTTATAAGATATAGATTAGTTAAATAAAAGTACTTATTATAAATAAATATTCTTGTCACAATCATCCTCTACAAGATACAATCTTAAAACAATTTAGACAATTTCTATTTCGCAAAGGTACAATAAATACCTGTCATTCAAAAGACGAAGCCTTCCTTGTGTTTCATAGAAAGTTCAGTGCACCCCAAAATAAAGGGTAAAGAAGGCTGCCCGCGGTAGGTAAAGTTTTCCCTTGTGCGTTGTAAAACTACCCTCTTATTGAGCTGGGGATGTAGCCTAGAGCCTGGGGGGAGATCTGGCAAAGAGTATGTAAGGCAAATAGTTGTAGGGAGTTATTAAAGGATAAAAATACTAAAAGAGACGACGCGACGTCGATTGATGTCATCAATGGATAGACAAGGATTAATCTTGGATAAAGTGAAAAGTTATTAGGTTACTATCCCTCACTTGCACAAAGCCTCTTTAAAACGAAAGCTTATCTAAATCTATTGCCGTCACTTTCTTTGCCATCAAAACAGAAAGTAACGAAAATACATTTATTCGAGGCGCATCACGCATGAACGTTGTATCCAGGTTGTATCATACTTACCTACCATGTTTATTTAACCGTCTATGCTAGCGAATAAATGTATTCATTCATTCATTCATTCATTCATTTAATCTGTTAAACTTTAAAGAAGCCTTGCTTGTTATCCAACCTTGTTCCCTGATTTCGAGGGCTGTTCGCAGGTGAACAAAATTGGAACTAACGTGGCTGTTCTGGGAATTTTACTCAAAATACATTAGATGACAGCAGCACCCTCCTGTCACCATCATTCGTAGATTCGTCCGAGTTCATAGATCCTTTTGCTTGTCGCTTTATAACGTCGGTCGGTGTTGGCCACCTGGCGGCAACAATTTGTACTACATCGAGCTTTGGATGAGTCAGAGTTTCAGGGGAGGGGGGTGAGTGGATGTGGGTAGGACCTTGACGTGCTCTTGACTTTACCTACCTACATACATACACGTATGCACGTATGCACGTATAACTTATGGCCGTATCAAGGATGCAGCTAAAGTAGGGCCAATGTAAGACGTCCGTTTTGACGTATCCTTAACACTAACGCACAGGGTTCATTTTTCTTTGCAGGTCATAAATTTTCATACGTTTGACAGCTGTCACAAAGGACCTATTACGATGGCCTTAGTTTAAGCAGGGATTTTTTTTGTGTATTTATCAGGTAGTTATAATAAGTATTAGTGAAGGATAATTTGAAATATTTTTAACCTACTTCCACATCTGTACCATCATATTCCGAAGTCGTCGAAAACATCCGGCACTCTTTACAGCCTATTCGCAATGAAGGAGTTTTACAGCAGCCCGGTATCCAGTTATTTCCCGTTATTTGCAGTTATATTCAGTATTTTTTATCACCTGCCAGTTTGTAGCAACTGTTGGTGATAGCTTCAGAAGATGAGTGCGTTTACTGTCATACGTTCGTTAGCAGAAGCTTTTGTTTATTTTTTGTTCATAAAAATCTTATTTGACAATGTTTTAATATAATGAAAATTTTTGAACAACTGAGCAAATCCCACAGGGTTTTGCATTATTGCAGCCAGTATACACTAGTTTGACTCTTATGGGACCACACAACAAGTCTTGTGCTGCTCGAATCCAGCGGTATCTTGTTCAATAGATCGATGTACTCCTTGTGGTTGCGGCTTAGGTGGCTACACGAAATTATTGCTATAATTGACCATTAAATAATAAGTACATACCTGTTCAATTATAATAGATTCAGCCATCAAATTACTTATGCTAACGTATTAAAATATAGGTGATTATATTATGAAATCAGAGATCGTTGAAATTATTTCATAAATGCAATTGTTACTCTTAGTAGAAGCTGCCAATGTGAAGACATATTACAAATTTAGTTGCCATAAAATAATCGCCATGCTGAATCACATTAACTGTAGCTTGTATTACAATACGAGTATACGGTCGCTTGAAAAGTATTTATTAGACGCTTAAAGTTAGTCGCTGACCTCATTAGACTACAAAATATATTTGAAGACGAGACTGACAGTTAAAAGAAGCTGCATTAAATAACACCCTTTTTAAATTAGCACTACACTAAACGGAGTCTATTTTTCTACTCAACATTTTTAGATGTTGTTGCTATTGTATTAGCTATTACATACAATATTTATCATAATAACATCGCTAAATATAATACTTTCATTACAGAACCGTCGCAAAGTTTGCTTCCTATGACTGTCATTTGAATTAAATCCACTCATTGTGTATCGCAGCAAAGTTAGTTAAAACTTTTCAACAAATCCCGCTGTGCGCTTCAAAACACATTGTCTCCCCTCAATTTTCAGTTCAAAACATTTCTTTAGTGGTATATAATTTGAATTATAAAAATTTATAGAATACAAGGTATAACTCTTAAACGGTTTTGATGATTTTATTTTTTATTTTTGGGTTATACAGGGGAGTGAAGTGAAATCGACTGAAATTAGAATTCTTCGGGGGTTCAAATATTGCGTCAGAGTAAAACTATAGCGTGATTCAGTTAATGTAACATCGCCATCTGTTGGTTTACTTTGGTATTAGGTGATGTCCAGCGGGGCTTGGTATACCGCGTTTTTGTTCCCGAAGTCTAGTGATTCTACTCATGAAAACAAGGAACTTTTCTGAAGAAAATATTTTTTACTCGATAATTTTTCGCCTTCTCATACAAAATGAGTTCATCACGTAACCACTTCCCGTCTGCATTGTTTCGTAACAAACTTCATCTACAATCAAAAATAATCCTAGAGATAACTCTACATCAATAGGGTCTTAAATAATGTCTTTATAGAATACTAGCGTTTGCCCGCGACTTAATTTGCATGCGTAAAAAAACCGGTCAAGTGCGAGTCGAACTCGCGCTCCGAGGGTTCCGATATACCTATATAGTATTTTTGGAAGCATAAAGTCTTTATTAGGCCCGCAAAACTAAATTTGTTTGTAAAGGTTTTTGCAGATTTCTAAAAAACTGTGCAACGTAGAAGGATCGTTTTTTTTGCTGTAATATATACCAGGCCACTCAGAAAGTATTGCGAAAAATAGTTTTTATATATGGGAGACTGGCCGGTCAGAATCTTTTTCGAAAATATGATTACTTGTAAGTAAAAATATGTGTGTTCCATTTTCAAAATTTCCCTCCACATTTTTTGCGAGCCAATTCAAAGTATCGTGTCTTACTGAAAAATGGATCTGCGCCGGGAACATTTTAGAGCTATGATTTTTTACGATTTCAAGTGTCGCCTGAAACCGGATGAATCGTTCGATAGACTTCAAATGGCATTTATGGATGAAGGCCCCTCCAAGGCAACCGTGTATCGTTGGTATAACGAATTTAGGCGCGGTCGACCAACCTTGGGGGATGAAGAAAGAAGCGGTCGCCCTTTGACGGCTATTACGGAAGAAAACGTGCTAGCAGTGAAAAATTTAATCCAAGATAATAGGCGAATTACATATCAGGAGATTCAGCACATATTAAAGATTGGATCGGGAAGCGTTCACGAGATTCTACACGGGCATCTTCGCGTGAGGAGGATAGTATCGCGCTGGGTGCCGCACTACCTCACCGACGCTCAGAAGCAGGCCCGGGTGGAATGGTGCCGTGATATGCTGAACAAATTTGAAGCAGGCTCGTCTCGGCGTGTTTACGACATCGTAACAGGTGATGAGTCCTGGATTTATCAATACGATCCAGAAACCAAGCGCCAGTCGACAGTTTGGGTGTTTCAAAATGAACCAACGCCTACCAAAGTGAAGAGATCTCGAAGCGGGGGGAAGATTTTGATCGCCAGCTTTTTTAATTTGACTGGCCACTTGGCCTCAATTCCCTTACGAGATCAAAGAAGCATCAACGCCGAATGGTATACTACCAAATGTTTACCAGAAGTTTTTTCTGTTGTGAGCAACAAGCGACCAAACACAGGGCTCCGCGGACTACTGCTCCACCACGACAATGCGCCTGCACACACCGCGCTCAAAACGAGGGACTTCCTGGACAGCACACCAGTCAAACTCCTGGGTCACCCTCCTTACAGCCCTGATCTAGCACCGTGTGACTTCTTTTTATTTCCAAAAATAAAAAATCAGCTCAAGGGGATACAATTTTCGTCGCCGGAAGATGCGCTGGCTGCGTTCGAGCAGGCTGTAAACGAGGTGTCTACGGCGGACTGGAAAAAGTGTTTTGAAAACTGGTTCAGACGCATGAATCTTTGTATAGAGGCTGGTGGAGAGTACTTTGAAAAGATTTAATAAAAATATATGTACCTGTAGAACAATTTTTTTTAGTGTCGCAAATATTTCTGAGTGTCCCACGTACATAAACTTCTATCGACTGTAATTAATTCAGATTTTTCCTTTTACAAACTTCGGAGATAAGGGAGGATGTAATGAGAAAGTAACTCTAAGTGCCTGTATGTTTGTCTGTTACGCTGTCAAGGGTGAAACCCTAATCCGATTTTGATGTTTGGTATGCAGAAAGTTTAACGATGAAAAAGGAGAAAAGGCTAGGCGAGTCTTTTTCAGAATTTAACGCGTGCAAAGTCGCGGGCCGGGCAACTGCTAGTTTTCTATAAAGACATTATTTAAAACCCTATTTATGTAGAGTTGCCTCTAGGATTATTTTTGATTGTAGATGAAGTTTGTTAGGAAACAATGCAGACGGGACGACAACCAATTACAGTCGGCAACACATAGGTGCAGCTCATTCAGGCGAAGCTTGTTAGACGCTCGTCTGCGCAGGATTGAAGGTGAACTTCCGTGGACGCAACTCTGCGATTCCCGCAATTATTGTGTACTGACATGACAGTAAACTCATTCAAGCGACGCTTGTTAGTCGGTTCTTTGTTAAGGTAACTTTTCGTAAAAGTGATTTCACGATTTTTGGGTATTTCGTTAAACGAATATTTTAATATTATTTTAGCGTAGGTACCTAAACGTTATCAAGACCACTGAGACAACCAAATGTTATATTTTTTTATTATAGATCGCGCCGAAACGAGTGCAAAGCCATTTGGATTGATAAAGTTTTTGTTAACCAATCAAGTAGAGGTAACTTATTTTCACTGAGAGGTGTGAAACTCTGAGTCAAATACATACAATTACATACTGTACATGCGACTGTGCGACTAGTCGCAACACTCGCAACCTTCAAACGGAGGCTTATTCAGGGCGCGCGCGGGGGGCACCTGAGGGGAAGCCAGACGTCAGCTATCGATTATTCGAGAGCGAACACTCCCGGCCGTGTTTGAGACCCGGGAGCTTCAGAGGCCCTATTCCGGGTACACGCGTACGGAAGTCAAGACATAGTCGGACGTGATAAACATGTATGAGGTGGTCAGCAGGCTTTTGCGTTGCTTTTGCCTTTTGTAAACTGCCACTTTAAGATTGACATCATAAACATGCCTTCAGAAGATCGTCATCAGGTTGATATTAGTCTCCAGATCTAAATGAAAAACCGGCCAAGTGCGAGTCGGACTCGCGCCCTAAGGGTTCCTTACCTATCTACCATATGATATACTAAAAGCTTTTGCTCTTTGATTTTAAAAACTCCGCGTCCATCCAACTTGACCCCTCTTTTATAGAAAAGTTCTTGAAACGGGAGCTCACCTTAATTGGTTACTATTAGTTGTGAGGAAAATTTAAATATTTAATGATTTTAGACTTTTCCCTTTATTTTTACTGTGAGACCTAGCTACTTGCCAAATTTCATAATTTTAGGTCAACGGGAAGTACCCTGTAGGTTTTGCTTTTTTGCATAAATGTATGGAGATGGGGACATAGAAAGCCATATCTTTTGATTGCGTCGTTGTAAAAAATTTAAATTTTCAGATCTTGTGTAGTTTATGGACCTTAATATTTGTTAGCAATTTCAACCTGATACCTCTTCTCGTTCGTGAGAAAAAGGGTCTTGACAGACAGACAGACGGACAACAAAGTGATCCTATAAGGGTTCTGTTTCTTTATTTTGAGGTACGGAACCCTAAAAACCGGCAAAGTGCGTGTCGGGCCACGCGCAGTATAGGTTTCCGGAGTTTTTTTAGTTACTTTTTAGGGTTCCGTACCTCAAAAGAAAAAAACAGAACCCTTATAGGATCACTTTGTTGTCCGTCTGTCTGTCTGTCAAGACCCTTTATCTCACGAACGGGTAGAGGTATCAGGTTGAAATTAATACCATATGTTAGGGTCTATGAACCACACAAGATCTGAAAATTTAAATTTTTTACAACGACGCAATCAAAAGATATGGCTTTTAATGTCCTCATCTCCATACATTTGTGCAAAAGAGCAAAACCTACAGGGTACTTCCCGTTGACCTAAAATTATGAAATTTGGCAAGAAGCTAGGTCTTACAGTACAAATAAAGGGAAAAGTCTGAAATCATTAAATATTACAACTTTACTCACAACTAATGGTAACCAATTGTGGTGAGCTCCCGTTTCAAGAACATTCATATAAGAGAGGGGTCAAGTTGGATGGTCGAGGAGGCGATTTTTGTTTTAGTTCTATTTTAAAAACGGGAACACTTACAAAATTGAAAATTGGTGTTTATAGTTCATAAGCTATAAAATAATAACAAATAATAAAATTTGGTCAAGCGCGTGTCGGACTCAAAAATTCTAGCACATTAACTTACTGAAATTTCAACTAATACAATTATGATTATGTGGCCCTCAGTGCGCGAGTCCGACTCGCAAATGGCCGGTTTTTTTAGATTTTTCGTCGCAAATCAGGTTTTGATTAAGTACTACATAACGATCATAATATTTTTTTTTTACCTCCTAATGCTCAGCGAGGTCCTAGCGCCTGATTGCTATTGCTTTTTTTATTATTTCCAGTTTTTCGGCTACAGCTCATTAACCTGTGAAGCCTTCTTATTAGCTGTGATAGTTTTCCTTACAATTTCATTATACAAGGTTATTTTTTTGGACCTGATTTCCTTTTGATTACTTATTAGTGAGGTCAGAAGCAACAACTAAAACGACGACTTTGCTAACAACGCACAAAAAATTTTTGACTCCATGCTAAAGTGGTCACGTGACCGACCCATTTTGTATGGAAAGTTGAAAAATTTTCGTGCGTTGTTAGCAAAGTCGTAGAACAAAAGTTGTTGCTTTTGACATCACTAATAAGTGGGCAAAAGGAAATCCGGTCCAAAAAAATAACCTAGTATACTACTGCTGTGAATTTTTTTCATATATCCAGTAACTGTTTAGCTGGCAGAGGCACTTGACTCCAACAAAAAAATCGGTTTTAAGCTAGATATTTCGCAAAAGGATGCCTAAATCGAAAAATTATCTTTGCAGACTTACATTATTTTTTCAAAGCCTAATCAACGATATACCACACATATGATGGAGGAAACGAAAAAAAAAATCAACCCCCCTTTCCTTATAGGAGAGGTACCAAACAATTTTTTTTTACAATTTTATTTTATCACTTCGTCGGTGTGGATGAAATGTAGGTATATACGTACAAAATGACAGCTTTCTAGTACTATGGGTCTGAGTTAAGCCGCGGACAGACAGACAGACAGAGATGACGAAACCATAAGGGTTCCTTGTTGACTACGGAACCTTAGAAAGCTAAGGACAGTCTCACAAAGTAGATTTTCGTTTTTAAGAGCTGGCAGTGGCAACCCTATCTTTACGCATACGAAAAAAGCGACCTAATTAGGGTGGTGCAAGATAAAAAAGTTAGTTTAAAAAAACAGGGTTACCTAGGCGCAATCTGGCATGTTTTGTATAGTCCACGGAACTGCTTATGTTTTACCTAATCGGGTATAATTTGACAGAATAAGTCCTTTTCAAAGTTTCCACTACCGAATGCACATTCCTGTCGTAACACACAGCATTACAGCTCATATTCGCTTAACTTCGTAACAGTACCTGTCGGGCTCATCCAGTGCACAAATACTTCAAATTGCTGAATTGAATACTACCTATGCATTCGCATTTGGGTTCAAACCTAAGTGCTGTTCGTGCCATTCAATTTTCAAATGAGATTTTCAATACATACCCAGAGAAGGGCTTTTTATGAAAAATCTGTTTTGACTGATCGGGTACCGACCGACGTTGTTATTTCAAGAAGAAAGAACCGGTCAAGTGCGAGCCGGACTCGCGCGCCGAGGGTTCCGATATACCACTAGTATTTTTGTAAGCAATAAAGTCCATTTTTAGGACCGCAAAACTAAATTTGTTTGTAAAGGTTTTTTGCCGATTTCTAAAAAAACTGTGTAACTTAGGAAGATCGTTTTATTTTTGCTGTACTCGTAATATTTACATTAACTTCTATCGACTGTAATTAACTCAGATTTTTCTTGAATGGTATTTTTTGGTAATTTTTAATCATAACTTGAAGACTAAGAGTCGTAAAAAATACAGAAATATGTTTTAGAATGTACAAGTAAAGCCCTTCCATAATGATACCCCACTCGACCTAGTAACGACAATTTGAAAATTTGCCCCCCCCCCCCCCCCCCCCTATTCGGGTCCCCTTTACATTAATGATCATAATTTTTGTTTAATTTTTTCATGTGCAATTAAATTGGACAACTATATTTTATCACTATTCCAAATTTCAAGCCGATAGCATGAGTGGTTGCTGAGATATACAGCTGTGACATACAGACAGACAGACAAAGTCGCACCATAAGTGTTCCTTTTTTTATTATTTTGGTATCGGAACCCTAAAAAGAGATATTAAAATGTTTTGTATGGACTAGTTGCTATGTAAGTAGATACCTATACACCACACCAAGAGCATAACATTAAAATTTTTATCTTTTTCCCAGCTCAAAACAACCTTACAGCCTCGCAAACCACTTCGACAGTTTCAATACCCATTCAAATCACTAATGCCGCGACTTAAGCCGTTGTCTACGCCGACTCTCAGTGAAATTAGTGTAATCCTCTCAAGCCGGGCGTAATAGGCGCCTTCATTACATCTGGCTTAAGCTAAGACTGGCTTGAGGTAGCAACGTCATCCTGTCTTCGAGACTAAGATTGCTATGAGCCTGCTCTAATCGTATTTGACAGGGTTTGGTCGTTCATTATGATTTTGCACATCATTTAACAGGGTTATGTTTAGTAAGCAATTTTAATTATGAAAATAACGTTTCATAGAAAGACGCAAGTTATATTTTAGGATTCCGTAATAAGGGGTGTCAACGGGACCCTATATTACGTCGTTTTTCTGTGTAAGGTAAGTTCGCCTAATAAGGAGCACGTTTTTGCAAATCCATATAAATCAGATTTAAGAAGAATTTTGATTTTAAATGGTGGTAGTTTTTTAAAGGTGTTAGGGCTTTTGTGGAAAGTCCGTCTGGGGAAGTACCACCCCCTTGCTTTATTCTGCCGTGAAGCTGCTACGTGCAGTGTTTGCACTGCTTTATTTGGGTTTGAAGGGCAAGGGAGCCAGTGAAATTACCGGAACATGAGATATACCATTTTAGTTCTCAAAGTGAGCAACGCGCTTTGCTGTCTTATTAGTGTCAAAACATGCCATTAATAAGACAGTGGGTGCTATGGGCGGTGGTGACCACTTACCATCAGGTGGCCAGTTTGCTCACTAGTACCTAACATAAAAAAAAAACAAAATCGCTCATAATATTTGAACTAAAAACATTGAACGAAAATCGTGTATCAACAGTAAATAAACGACAAAATTAGTTTATAAAAATTGGTTTATGCATTATATTGGTCCAATAAGAAACGTTTAGCAGGACACTCAACTCCAACAAAAAATTGAGCTTTCAAGCTAAATATTTCGCAAACGGGTCCCTAAATCTAAACATAATATTTGCAGACTCACATTATTTTTTAAAGACCTATCCAACAATACCACACATGATGGAGTATACGTAAAAAAAATTTCACCGCCACTTGCAGGGGGTCCTACATTTTTTTTTACGATTTTATTTTACCACTTTGTCGGCGTGGATAAAATGTATACAAAATAACAGCTTTCTAGTACTAAGGGTCTCTGAGCTAAGCGACGGACGGACAGACAGACAGACAGACGGACATGATGAAATTATAAGGGTTCTATGTTGACTACGGAACCCTAATAAGTATCTTTTGAAATTAAGTCGTAACATTTTTAGCAAGCTATCTAATTAATCATGAGTCGTATAATATTTTCAGGCCTTTTCCGGGTCAGCGGGCCAAAGATCCGGGTTTCCGACATTTCGCAGGGTGCGCAACAGTGTTGTGCAGAATTAAAAAATTACAATAAAATATATTTATCCGTGATGGATGACACTATAAGAACCAACTAGCAATAAGTAAGAATGACCACATACATAGTTCACAACATGTAATTAAGTCATTTAAATTAGGTACCTACAAATTTTATTTATTATTATAATCTATATATATAAAAGAAGAAGGTGACTGACTGACTGACTGACATATCAACGCACAGCCCAAACCGCTGGGTCTAGAGATTCCAAATTTGGCATGTAGGTTCCTCATGAGGCCTAGGGGTGCACTAAGAAAGGGTTTTACAAAATTCCACCCCTAAGGGGGTAAAATAGGGGATGAAAGTTTGTATGAAAGTCCGTCAGTTTTGAAGTTAGGATCTTCAAAATTTGTGTTTAGGCTGACGACTAAAAATTAATATTTACGTGTCTCAGGGTTTTTGAAAATTCGACACCCTTAAGGGTGAAAAGGGGGATGAAGTTGAAAATTCTTTATTTTTAAAGTAAAATCCACATAAATTTTTATTTATTCATTAATGATGTAATTCTATGCAACGTTCATCACTGTTATTAAAATTCCACCCCAAATTTAACCCCTAAAAAAGGGAAATGGGATGAAAAAGTCTAAAAACCAATATGGGTATCGTTTGTATGGTTTATCGGGTCGCTGATTACGAAAACTACAACAATTTAGAAATCCAACGTGGTGGACGTTAAATACCAACATCCCCTGGGGATGGCGCTGGGGTGCGATAGGTTTGAAATGTCTAAAAATAAATATGGGTGTCGTTTCTATTTTAGGGATAGCGGTTAAATTGGCGTTAGGAGTAGGGATAGGGGCAGGGATAGGGAGAGGTAGAGGTAGAGAGGTGGAGAGGTACAGAGGTAGAGAGGTAGAGAGTTAGAGAGGTAGAGAGGTAGAGAGGTAGAGAGGTAGAGAGGTAGAGAGGTAGAGAGGTAGAGAGGTAGAGAGGTAGAGAGGTAGAGAGGCAGAGAGGCAGAGAGGCAGAGAGGCAGAGAGGCAGAGAGGCAGAGAGGCAGAGAGGCAGAGAGGCAGAGAGGCAGAGAGGCAGAGAGGCAGTGAGGCAGAGAGGCAGAGAGGCAGAGAGGCAGAGAGGCAGAGAGGCAGAGAGGCAGAGAGGCAGAGAGGCAGAGAGGCAGAGAGGCAGAGAGGCAGAGAGGCAGAGAGGCAGAGAGGCAGAGAGGCAGAGAGGCAGAGAGGCAGAGAGGCAGAGAGGCAGAGAGGCAGAGAGGCAGTGAGGCAGTGAGGCAGAGAGGCAGAGAGGCAGAGAGGCAGAGAGGCAGAGAGGCAGAGAGGCAGAGAGGCAGAGAGGCAGAGAGGCAGAGAGGCAGAGAGGCAGAGAGGCAGAGAGGCAGAGAGGCAGAGAGGCAGAGAGGCAGAGAGGCAGAGAGGCAGAGAGGCAGAGAGGCAGAGAGGCAGAGAGGCAGAGAGGCAGAGAGGCAGAGAGGCAGAGAGGCAGAGAGGCAGAGAGGCAGAGAGGCAGAGAGGGAGAGAGTTAGAGAGGTAGAGAGGTAGAGAGGTAGAGAGATAGAGAGATAGAGGAGGTAGAGAGGTATAGAGGTAGAGGGAGAGAGAAAAGGAGGGGAAGGGGGAGAGGGAGGGGGAGGTAGAGAAGTAGAGAGGTAGAGATATAAGGGTATATCAACCCTGAAAGATGTGATTTCGCCCATGAAACTGAACAACTTTACCTAAGGAACATAGGTCGAAATACGAAAAAAAAAATTTACCTCCCATAGAAACTGAATCAGCTGATCGCGCATTTTGTATTGGAGGTCAATTTTTTTTTTCGTATTTCGGCCTATGTTCCTTAGGGAAAATTGTTCAGTTTCATGGGCAGAATCACATCCTTAAGGGTTGATAAACCCTTTCTGTTACACCTTGTATAAAATTCAGCTGGATCTTGAATTATACTTATTGATTTGCGCAGGGTTAGTCCTGTTTTTCCTTAGTTTAAAATTACCCCGAAATGACGGGAAAATATCTCATTGCTTCGGAAAACCGGTAACAACATAAATACGAAATCCACGCGAGCGAAGCCGCGGGCAACAGCTAGTATAATATACAATTACACTTGAATATGCATAACAAACTGTTGTCACAAATAAAAAAGAATTTAAAGTAAATAAAAGTAATAATATAAAAGTCATTTAACTACAAATAAAAAATCTCATCCAGTGCGTCCCCGTCACGTCCCCGTACAACAAACAACGTACAGACCCAGCAGGCTGTCAGCGTTACCTCGAGTTTTCTTGAAATACATGTAATTTGAATTACAATATTGAATTAATAATTAAATTACATAAAGTAATTGATTACGCCCAACACTGGTGCGAAACGTTTGTTACGTCCACCGCGGAATTGCGGTTCCATGTTTTTTTACGCCAGCCATCCACAGGATGTCCCTACATAATATATTGTGTCATTCTCCAGTAAATGAAAAAACATGAACATATCTCGTTTTTATTTTTGTCCAAGCGTCGTCAGTAAAGTCTGATTCTCATTAATTTTGTGTGACTGAGGAGTTTTTGAGAGTTTTTAAAAAACTGGAAAGTATACAAAAATAAAGTAAAGAAATATCCATTTATTATGTTAGTTAGATGTACATTAAACATACCTAACGAAAAGGTTTTATTTCAGTTTTAGAATACCTAACTGATTGAATATGACATCTCTGATAATACTTTTATATCATAAAATGTTAATTTCAGAATACTAATCTAATTTAGAAAGAGAGAGGAGGCGAATGAATATTCATAGTTGGTGGCAACATTAGCACGAGCAAGTCTATTGTTGTAGGTCGGTTTAGATTGGTTGATGTTGGGTTATTGTAGGGGAAGAAAGTATTGTAATGTACAAACTATAAAAAAAACCGCAAAGGACAACAAAATATTGGTGATACTAGATGCAAAGTCAAAGTACCTCATCATAACATCCCATGAAACGTCCACTACAGGACAGGGAGCTCCCTCCAGAATTCTAGCTTTTGCTGGAAAAATGTGGAGGGGAAGTACCACAGTCACCTCGCTTGTTAGCGTTACGGCTGGCACCATGGAACGCGGTTGTAGGTGACCACAGTAAGTCAGATGTAAAATACAAAGGAGGATGCTGCTGCTCACTCTCCAGTTAACCCTTAGTCGCCTTTTACGACACCCACGGGTATGTATGGGTTGGTACTATTCTTTGCCGGCACCACACGGGAGTACCTAGGTATACTTTATTCATATTAGGATGAATCACCTGATTGTCCGAAAAGTTAGATGACTCAGTGCTCCGGAAGGCACGTTATGCTGTTGGTCCCGACTACTATCTACGGATGTATGTAGTCATTTATGAGCCATGTCAGAGGCCTTTGTCGGCTCATCAACTCTGATACCAGAGACCAGGGTTTGAGGTTGATCGTCGACCTTGCAACCCATTCGATATGATGATCATGCATGAGGATTCTTTGATCACTTTTTATAATTTCAATTAGACTAAAACCTACGTCTTTTCACAAAGTGGTGCCATGTAGAAAAAAACCGGCCAAGTGCGAGTCGGACTCGCGCACTAAGGGTCGGAACCCTTAGTGCGCGAGTCCGACTCGCACTTGCTACCGACTACCACCACATAAACATAATTGTATTAGTTGAAATTTCAGTAAGTTAATGTGCTAGATTTTTTGAGTCCGACACGCGCTTGACCAAATTTTATTATTTGTTGTTATTTTATAGCTTATGCACTATAAACATACCAATTTTCAAGTTTGTAAGTGTTCCCGTTTTTAAAATAGAACTAAAACAAAAATCGCCTCCACGACCATCCAACTTGACCCCTCTCTTATATGAATGTTCTTGAAACGGGAGCTCACCACAATTGGTTACCATTAGTTGTGAGAAAAGTTGTAATATTGAATGATTTCAGACTTTTCCCATTATTTGTACTGTGAGACCTAGCTTCTTGCCAAATTTCATAATTTTAGGTCAACGGGAAGTACCCTGTAGGTTTTTCATTTTTGAATAAATGTATGTAGATGAGGACATAAAATGCCATATCTTTTGAATGCGTCGTTGTAAAAAATTGAAATTTTCAGATCTTGTGTGGTTCATGGATCCTAATATATGGTATTAATTTCAACCTGATACCTTTACCCGTTCGTGAGATAAAGGGTCTTGACAGACAGACAGACAGACAGACGGACAACAAAGTGATCCTATAAGGGTTCCGTTTTTTTCTTTTGAGGTACGGAACCCTAATGCGAGTCGCACTCGCGTGTTTCGATATACCTATAGGTAGTATTTTTGGAAGCAACAAAGTATTATTTTAGGACCGCACAACTAAGTTTGTTTGTAAAAAAAAAATGCCGATTTCTGTAAAACTATCCCACTGAGAGTGAGAGAGATCGTTTTATTTTTGCTGTAATTTTTACATAAACTTCTATCGACTGTATTTAATTCGGGTTTTTCGATTTGCAAACTTCGGTGGTAAGGAATGGTGGTCGGGGGAGTGGTATTTTTCATCATAACTTGAAACCAATATTAGTAAAAAAAAAGCTCTTCGAATGTTGGACAAACAGATACACAGAGAGAAGGACATCAAGGACAGACAACGTGGGGTGTCGTCGGTACCCTTTGGAAACTTAACACTAAAAAAACTTTTAACAAAAAAATTAAACCGCCGAAAAAACTGAAAAGCAAGAAATTATAAAAAAAATATATTTAACCTTAATAACAAAGTTCTTAAACTAATGTAAGTATACCCGAGTAATTTTGAGGCGGCGCTTTACGTAATTAATTTGCTTATTTGGCGCCGACTCAAAATTACTCGGGTATACTTACATTAGTTTAAGAACTTTGTTATTAAGGTTAAATATATTTTTTTTATAATTTCTTGCTTTTCAGTTTTTTCGGCGGTTTGCGGAAATCAGCCTATTAACTAAAAAAATAAACACATAATAATAACCCAGCCAGCAGTAATGGCTGAAAAACACGATGAAAAACTGATTACTGCGTTATTCTGAATCGGTATTTTCAATTTCACCCAGATATCGGTTTTTGCCCATCTATTGATATTAATTGAGTGAGCTACTCAAACCGATGAGTTGTCGGGGACGCCCAATTTCGTTAATTGAAGTTCGTTCGCCTGTGAAATCGGACCGCGAAATTGATGTGGGAAAAATGATAGCCGCATCAAGTAAGTAGTGTCATTATTGGTATAAAACGAGATTACATACTTACTTACAATTTGATAAAGAATGATAAAGCTGTATTTGTCAGTGTTAGTGTGAAGGAAAGATAGAACGAAAGCTTGGTAGAGGGGCCAAGGTTAAGTTACGTGTCACAAATTAAGAAGAAGATAGGCGTCAGATCGTATAAGGAGGTAAAAGAGGCGGCTTTGGACAGAAAAAGATGGAGGGAGTCGCACAGTTAAACTGACAGGGATGCTGCACCGACAAGAGCCTAGCTCTTAAATTAAAGAAGAAGAATGAAAGAAAATTTCTTTACAGCTTAAATCTTTAGGGTTTTAGATAGCCTTAATTGTATGCCTTTTTTATGGTTCCGTCGTCAACAAGGATTCCTTATAGTAAAGTCAGTTTACTATTATCTAACCTGTGGTTTAGCCATGCTCGTCTATCTGTTTGTCTGTCCATAGCTTAGCTCTTAGCTAGTAAGTAGAAAGCTAGCTGCTTAGCTAGTAAATAGAAAGCTGTAATTTGGCGTGGGTAGGGAGAGGGGTCTAGTTTCTAAATCCGCTTTAACGAGTTTTCGAATTTTCATGTTTTTAATGTTTCTCAAATATAATCTGCTATATTTTTATCTACAATATTGTATGCTATTTGGTTATCAAAACCCACTAAAACCAAACTAGCTTTCAAAAGTAGATTTTGGTTTCAAAGTCAGCTACACATAACATCGAACCAAAATGTATGGCGGCAAACATTGTTTCACTCTATGGTTTATTTTAAAATACTTAATCAAAAAACATTTTAGCTGGTTTTTAACTAGACCCCTCGTAAGATATGGATGTAAGTACATAATTATACCCCTAGATGTATTTATCAGTACCTAACCTAGCCAATCTAGAGAGAGAAGTGTGATTACATTGATAACTATCTTACGGATATGATTATCTTCAAGTCTGAGCGGCATAGCGTTAGATTTTATGCTGGCGGCATTTTTACATAGGATACAATCTAAGCGTCACGCTCTTAGTTCTTTTTCTCAAAATGAGGAACCCTAAAAAACATAAAAATGCGAAGGTTTAGTCTTAGGCCGGTATTTCACTGGGACTGGTTGCGCGACTGGTTGTGCCACTGGTGTCCGTAGCTAGACACCAGTAAAGACACAAGAGTCGCCACACCCTGCGGCCACAGTATTAGGCTGCCCGCACAACACCGAGAATCGGTGGGCGATTATCGGCCAGGACAAGGACGGAAGATTCAGGTGATAACACGTCAGAGCGAGATGCCGACAAAAAATCGGTCGCCGATTCTTGGTCGTGTGCGGGAAGCCTGAAGGGCTATATTTTACTGGGAGTGGTAGCGCGACCAGCAACCGAACTGGTTGCGCCGCCAAATTGGTTGCGCAACCAAACGGACACCAGGTGAGTAACTCTCTATAGAGCTGTATACATTTTGTTGGTAGCGGCGACTGGTTGCGCTGCTATGGTGTCCCAGTGAAATACCGGCCTTAGAAAGCAAACAAAGAGGCCTGTTTGATTCAATTCGTCACATAACACGTTGCGTGCCGTATCGCTACACGATCGGACGCTGAAGGAACTGTTTGGACAGAACGAAGGGAAACCACTTGACTTTCCCTTTGCTCTGAAAATGTTCATCGTAAAATTTCGAAGGGGTAATCAATAGCCAAGCGAGGTTGATCGAGGGTAACTTGAGGGTAACCTATTTTTTTGTACCTCAAAAGGAATCTAAATATAGGATTACTTTAATCTTATATTTAGATTCCTTTATTAAGACCAAGAGTTCAAGAGTTTATTTTGAACCAATATAAAATGAGCAATGAGCTTCTCAAGTACATTCATATGAAAGAAGTATGTCAAGTTTAAGAGGTCAATGCCAACGCTTACCTACCAACACATTCAATAGTAATCATGTAAAGCTGTCTGAAAAAACAAGTTTGTTTTTTATAGAAGACGAGCAGGCGGGTCACCTTATGGCAAGTGATCACCGACGGACCATAGACACCCGTAACACCAGGGGGATCACAGGTGCGCTGTCGTCCTGAAATACCTGCGCAGGAAGCTGATTCCACAGTGCGGTCGTACCACGGAATACAAGTCGTACGTGGTAAGAAGTTTCTTGTAAAACGTACGGTGGAAGATTGCCAGTTATCTAAGTGGTATGGTTTGTAAACAATGTTATTTTTAGGGTTCCGTACCTCAAAAGAAAAAAACGGAACCCTTATAGGATCACTTTGTTGTCCGTCTGTCTGTCTGTCAAGACCCTTTATCTCACGAACGGGTAAAGGTATCAGGTTGAAATTGATACCATATATTAGGATCCATGAACCACACAAGATCTGAAAATTTCAAATTTTTACAAGGACGCAATCAAGAGATATGGCATTTTATGTCCTCATCCCCATACATTTATTCAAAAATGAAAAACCTACATGGTACTTCCCGTTGACCTAAAATTATGAAATTTGGCAAGAAGCTAGGTCTCACAGTACAAATAATAGGAAAAGTCTGAAATCATTAAATATTACATCTTTTCTCACAACTAATGGTAACCAATTGTGGTGAGCTCCCGTTTCAAGAACATTCATATAAGAGAGGGGTCAAGTTGGATGGTTGCTGAGGCGATTTTTGTTTTAGTTCTATTTAAAAACGGGAACACTTACAAACTTGAAAATTGGTATGTTTATGGGGCATAGGCTATAAAATAACAACAAATAATAAAATTTGGTCAAGCGCGTGTCGGACTCAAAAAATCTAGCACATTAACTTACTGAAATTTCAACTAATACAATTATGTTTATATGGTGGTACGGAACCCTCAGTGCGCGAGTCCGACTCGCACTTGGCTGGTTTTTTTTTTCCGTCAGATATACTCTGGTTTTAAAGTCATGGCTGCAAATTGTGTTGGTAAGGGTTGGCATTGACTCATGAAACGGAATATACTTAGATGCTACGCTGGTAAAATTTTACAACGGCCATAAGCTTACGGAACCCTAGGTTCCGGAGTCCTACTCTATTAATTAACAGATTTTTTTTATTTTAGTAGAAATCTCCCAGCGCAAATGGAGGTGGATTGGTCAAACTCTAAGAAGAGAGCAAAATTTGGCCAGCATTGCCAGCCGGCATGCAGAAGGAGACGTGGACGTTTCACCCTCACTTGGAAGCGCTCTAAGCTGTCTTGTCTACTTATTGAGGCCATTTGCACCAGCAGGGTGCCATAGGACAACAACAACAGTAGGTAATAGCGCCCCATCGGCACCCTGTGGGCACGGGACCTTAAAACGTTTGTCACATCATAAACACATAACTTTGGTTTGTAGCATTATAAAACAGCAAATAAGTCGTCTCATTACAAACTGAAGCTAATAAAAGAAACGTAAGTAGGTACTTCGGACCAGTGTAATTTGAAAAGTACCTACAGTAGGAGGGTGGCGAAAGTACGTGCTCACAAAATTAGTTTTTCGTTTTATTACGGCAGGTAAGTACTCATCTTACCTGGCAAAATTAGACGATTTTATAATTCTAATTAAAGTTTGGGAAATTACAAAAGATTACTTAATTCTTTACCTTTATGGTTTTTAGTTTTTTATGGTTCCGTACCTAAAAGGTGAAAAACGGGACCCTATTGATATTTCTCCGATGTCTGTCTGTCTGTCAGCGGGCTGTATCTCATGAACCATAATAGGTAGAAATTTGGAATTTTCACATAATATTATGTAGATATATCTGTTGCCGCTCCAACAACAAATAATAAACAAATAAAGGGGCACGAAAAAAAATATTGATTTACCCCATTAAGTGGAGTTTCGTTGTTTAGAGCTCGTCGAGTAGATAAATGTTGTATTTTTTGGTTTAAAACATATTTAAAAACAGAAGAATAAGATGCCACCAAAGTCAGCTTTTTTTGTTTGGGCTGTATCTCATGAACAGTTATACAGTTGAAATTTTCACAGATTATGTATTTCTGTTGCTGCTATAACAACAAATACTAATAAATAAAAAATAAGGAAGGCTACTACAAACGTGTTTTAGGCGATTTTAGCTCTATCGTAAAAACGGGAAAATTAACACGCATAAAAAAAATACTGTGCATATACTATAAATTAACAAAAAATAATTAAAACTGGTCAAGTGCGAGTCGGACTAAAAAAATCAAGCACATTAAATTACTGAAATTTCTACTAATACAACTAATATTATGTGGTGGTACGGAACCCTCGGTGCGCGAGTCTGACTTGCACTTGGCCGGTTTTCTTTGCTGTTTTTGAATTATTGTAGCTTTGTTTTCTTTCTTGAATAATCGTGAGAGAATAAGGTTTAGTGCCATCTGTGAAAAGGTGGTTGAACAAACAGAGTGAATTTCACTCTCAACGCTCTCTTGTTCAACAGCTTATAAATCCTGCAGTGAGTTCTTAACACTGCTACGAGATGGCGTAAAAGCAAGTCAGCCTCAAGCACAGAATAGATAGGCTCAAGCTCCATCCTATTATTTTTAACCGACGAAAAAAAACGGAGGAGGTTCTCAAGTCGACCCATATATATATATTTTTTTATGTATGATATATTTTACAGAGTAGGCCAATTTTGATAATTCTTTTTTTATTGGAAAGGGTATACCCCGAAGTTGGTCCCATATAAATTTAGAAAAAAAATTCCAACCCTAAGGGTAGGAAAACAGGGGATGATTGATGTTCACTGACTGATTGTAATGTACGACCACGCATAACTCTTTACAGAATAGTCCGATTTACCCGGGTCTTATGTTATCTGTGCCCGGGTGGGAAAATAAAATTTATAGACACATAAAATTGGAAAATAAAAACTTTTTAACAAAAAATTAAACCGCCGAAAAAACTGAAAAGTAAGAAATAATAAAAAAATATATTTAACCTTAATAACAAAGTTCTTAAACTAATGTTAGTACTTATACCCGAGTAATTTTGAGTCGGTGCCAAACAAGCAAATTAATTACGTAAAGCGTGATGCACGGCGGCGGCGCCGACTCAAAATTACTCGGGTATAAGTACTTACCTTACTTTGTTATTAAGGTTAAAAACATTGAGGTAATAAATTATTACCTCAATGGTTAAAAACATTTTTTTTATTATTTCTTGCTTTTCAGTTTTTTCGGCAGTTTAATTTTTTGTTAAAAAGATTTTATTGCTTCTACTAGCGGACCGCCCCAGTTTTTATAAAACTAAAATGCTTAAAAGAAATCCCATACAAATGTTTATTTTTTGACATCATTATAATAATTGTTGAAAATGTTCTTTATTTCGTGTTCCTTCTAAACTAAATCCAAAATATTATGAATCCCATTTCAAATATTTAGAGCAAATATACACAAATTCACTCCATATTTCGGGCCTTTTTTAGGGTTCCGTACCTCAAAATAAAAAAAGGAACCCTTATAGGATCAATTTGTTGTCCATCTGTCTGTCTGTCAAGACCCTCTTTCTCACGAACGAGAAGAGGTATCAGGTTGAAATTAATAACGAATATTAAGGTCCATAAACCACACAAGATCTGAAAATTACAATTTTTTACAACGACTCAATCAAAAGATATGGCTTTTTATGTCCTCATATCCATACATTTATGCAAAAAATGCACAACCGTGCATCAGAGATAGGAGATCTGTTTGATCTGCCATCTCCATACATTTATGCAAAAAAGCAAAACCTACAAGGTACTTCCCGTTGACCTAAAATTACGAAATTTGGCAAGAAGCTAGGTCTCACAGTACAAATAAAGGGAAAAGTCTATAATAATTAAATATTAAAATTTTTGTCATAACTAATATACAGTAACCAATTAAGGTGAGCTAGCTCCCTTTTCTACAGGGTGTAAGGGACGGTGTACCAAAAACTGAAAGGACGTGTTCAGTCGATAAAACTGAACAACTTTCCCAAAGAAACATTTCTGGGAAATGAAAAAAAAATTTTGACCTTCCCATACAAATTGCTCGCTCTGGTCGAACAGTTTGTATGAAGAGGTCAAAATTTTTTTTCATTTCCCAGAAATATTTCTTTGGGACAGTTGTTCAGTTTCGTTGACTGAACATGCCCTTTCAGTTTTCGGTACACCGTCCCTTACACCCTGTATAAAAGAGGGATCAAGTTAGATGGTCGCGTAGTTTTTAAAAT
Organism: Athrips mouffetella; assembly: GCA_947532105.1. NCBI lineage: Eukaryota > Metazoa > Arthropoda > Insecta > Lepidoptera > Gelechiidae > Athrips > Athrips mouffetella. The sequence continues at coordinate 18,442,782 of OX383965.1, read as the reverse complement.
CAAAGAGCAAAAGTATTTTTAGTATATCATATGGTAGATAGGTACGGAACCCTTAGGGCGTGAGTCCGACTCGCACTTGGCCGGTTTTTTTTAGGGTTCTGTACCTCAAAAGAAAAAAAAGGAACCGTTATAGGATCACTTTGTTGTCCGTCTGTCTGTCTGTCAAGACCCTTTATCTCACGAACGGGTAAAGGTATCAAGTTTAAATTGATACCATATATTAGGGTCCATGAACCACACAAGATCTGAAAATTTAAATTTTTTACAACGACGCAATCAAAAGATATGGCTTTTTATGTCCTCATCTCCATACATTTATCCAAAAAAGCAAAACCTACAGGGTACTTCCCGTTGACCTAAAATTATGAAATTTGGCAAGAAGCTAGGTCTCACAGTACAAATAAAGGGAAATGTCTGAAATAATTGAATATTACAACTTTTATCACAACAAGAACATTCATATAAGAGAGGGGTCAAGATGAATGGTTGTGGAAACGATTTATGTTTTAGTTCTATTTTAAAAACGGGAACACTTACAAACTTGAAAATTGGTATGTTTATAGTGCATAAGCTATTAAATAACAACAAACAATAAAATTTGGTCAAGCGCGTGTCGGACTACAAAAATCTAGCACATTAACTTACTGAAATTTCAACTAATACAATTATGATTATGTGGTGGTACGGAACCCTCGGTGCGCGAGTCCGACTCGCACTTTGCCGGTTTTTTCTTCTTAAATTACATTATCATTATCTTAAATTACACTCCCTGGTAACGAGTATATTTCCGTCAGCTTGGAAACTTGCGAACGTGATCCCTCTTCCTAAAACTGCCAATCCTACTTCCTTCTCACAGTTTCGCCCTATATCTATCCTACCATTTCTCTCCAAAGTCCTTGAGCACATTGTCCATAAGCAGTTAGCTGATCACATAGCATCAAATAGTCTTCTCTCTCCGTTTCAGTCTGCTAGCACGGTTACTGCTGTACTGAAAGTCACTGACGATATCCGTCATGCCATGGAGAATAAGTCTGTGACTGTTCTCGGGTTACTTGATTTCAGTAGTGCCTTCAATTCTGTTGACTTTGATGTTCTTAATGCCATCCTTCGCTCTCTCAAAATTTCCTCTTCGGCTGCAGCTTGGTTTGACTCTTATCTCTGCGGTTGTTCGCAGCGGGTCCACTTTGATGAGGCTGTCTCAGATTGGTGTGATCTCGCTGCGGGTGTGCCGCAGGGTTGTGTTCTCTCTCCTCTTCTTTTTTCCGTCTTCATTAATACTGTTACATCAGTCATCTCCTCTAACTTCCATCTCTATGCAGACGATTTGCAAATCTACCGCAGCTGCAACGTATCTGATATCTACGGTGCCATTGAGAGCCTTAATGAAGACCTTAAACGCATTTCCATCCGGGCTGAATCCTATGGTCTGCTCGTTAACCCTAGGAAATCACAGGCTATGATTATTGGCAGTCCATATATGAGTAGACAGTTAGATCCAGTCAGAATCCTTAAGCAACCGGCGGTTTCAGGTACATATGAACAACAATAAAAGTAGGTGGCGTTGTCAAAAAAATGGACTTCCACAAGGTAGCGTTCTGGCCCCAGCTCTATTTAATGTATACACCAACGATCAGCCAAAAACTCCAGGAACTCAACGCTTTCTCTATGCTGATGATCTGGCTCTAGCCGCCCAGGCACCAAACTTCGAAGAAGCCGAAACATCGCTCACAACAGCGCTGAACGCACTTGATAAGTACTACGACGAAAATGCCTTAAGGCCAAATCCTGCCAAAACACAATCTTGTGCGTTCCATCTCCGCAATCGTGAAGCGAGAAGAGCTCTTAAACTGTCGTGGCGTGGCGTCAACATCGAGCATTGTCCCAACCCACGTTATCTGGGTTTATACTTAGATAGATCTCTCACCTATAGGGCACACTGCACCAATACAAAGCAGAAAGTTGAAGCCAGAAATAACCTACTAAGACGCTTAACATCCTCGTCTTGGGGAGCAGCCCCACATGTTCTACGCACGACCGGTCTTTCGCTCTCCTTTTCGGCGGGAGAATATGCGTGCCCAGTCTGGCACCGATCAACCCACGCCAAAAAAGTAGACGTTGCGCTGAATGAGACATGTCGGATAATAACGGGCTGCCTTAAACCTACGCCGCTGAACCTCATTTATCCTCTGGCTGGCATAGCTCCTCCTGAAGTTCGCCGAGAAGTAGCTTGTGCAGTGGAGAAACAAAAACAAAAAGCGGATCCCCGACACCCGCTGCACAACTACACGATGCCCATAGTCCGCCTCAAAAGTCGTAATAGCTTTCTGAGGTCAACTTCTCCCGCAACAAGCAATAACCCAAGCTCGGCAAGAGAGCAAGTGTGGGTCGAAAAATTCCCAGTCCCATCAGGATACGTCCCACCTGCAGAAATCCTGCCACCAGGACACAATCTGCAGTGGTCAACCTGGAAGTCGCTAAACCGTCTGCGAACTCAGGTTGGCCGCTGCAGAGAAAACATGGCGAGGTGGGGCTTCGCAGACCAGTTGCTAAAGCACTGTGACTGTGGAGCTCCATCTCAGAACATGGCGCACTTGCTCTCTTGTCCACTGTGCCCCTCCACCTGCACTGGCGACGATCTTCGTGAGGCGTCGAATAAAGCCATAGAAGTGGCAAGGTTTTGGGAAAAAGACATTTAAAAGGATCTGGTATTTGAACATTGACACGAAGAAGAAGAATCCCTCCAGTTCTGTACAATGGCACCTCCATCACCTTTACAAAAACTGCAAAGAACCTTGGTCTGATCATAGATTGCAACCTTTCTTGGGACGCTCACGTGAACGAGGTCAGTCGCAAATTGCATTTTTCATTGCATTCTCTTAAACGCCTTCAAAGTTTTTTACCCCTGAAGACTAAAATTTCCCTTGCCCAATCTCTCCTCTTACCTATCCTTGACTACGCCGACCCATGCTATTTGGACGTCACTGAGGAGCGATTAAACAAGCTTGAACGCCTCCAAAACTTGTGCATTCGATTTGTTTTCGGATTGCGCAAGAACGACCATGTGTCTCACTTTCGCTCGCAGCTCAAGTGGCTCCCAATTCGTTTTCGCAGGAATACTCATATCCTTTCTCTCCTCTTTAACATTTTGTATAATCCCTCTTCCCCGTCTTATTTACGTGAGCAATTCTGTTTCTCTCGGTCACAAGTTAAGCCTTGCCGCCCCAGCGTCAAGACTAACTTGTGTATCCCCTCCCACCACTCTGATTTCTATTCCTACTCCTTCACTGTTCATGCGGCTAGGCTGTGGAACTCCCTCCCACACACTGTTCGCGATAGTCCCTCTATCACTATCTTTAAAAAGCGAGTCAAAGAACACTATCTTTCCCTGTCTTAGTTATCCATATATTTATTAGTTAGGTATTATTTATGTATAGTATGCATATATATTTTATATATACAAATATATATCATATATTAATTTATTTTATATGTGTAGTAGGTTTACATATTTTAATTAGATACCGCTATGTGTAATTTTTTGTTGATGCTTTTATATAACTTTCGAGTTGCGCACGCTCTATCTGCCTTCTCCAATAGCATTCACACTAGCCTAGGTCTGCTGGAAGACATTTCTATATCGAAATAAGTAGTAACTGTTGTGTCGTCTTTCTATATGTATTGTCCATTGTATTTTTCTTGTGTGCAATAAACAATAATAATTATTATACATATTCATACTAATACTCGTACCCCCTGTTTCACCCACTGATTTTCAAAAATTCTTGAATACACCTACGTAATTTTTTCAACTTTTTATCGTGAGCCGAAAACAACATAATACAGGGTGTAAGGAAAAGTACTGATTTCCTTTTAACCACATGTTGTACAAGTAGAAAAAAAAACATAAAAATAAAATACTTCTTATGAAAAAAAAAGTTCAAGTTGCCAACCCTATTCTAAGAATCGCAACGCGCCCCTCCCCCCATTCACTAAAGAACTTCAGGCACAAGCATGCATCAGAGATAGGAGATCTGTTTGATCTGTCATCTCCATACATTTATGCAAAAAAAAGCAAAACCTACAGGGTACTTCCCGTTGACCTAAAATTATGAAATTTGGCAAGAAGCTAGGTCTCACAGTACAAATAAAGGGAAAAGTCTAAAATCATTAAACATTTCAATTTTGCTCACAACTAATAGTAACCAATTAAGGTGAGCTCCCGTTTCAAAAACTTTTCTATAAAAGAGGGGTCAAGTTGGATGTCGCGGAGTTTTTTAAATCAAAGACCAAAGCTTTTAGTATATCATATGGTAGATAGGTACGGAACTCTTAGGGCGCGAGTCCGACTCGCACTTGGCCGGTTTTTTATTATTTAAACATGCTTATTGTTCTTTATCCTACTTATACAACATGTGGTTAAAAGGAAATCGGAAAACTTTTCCTTACACCCTGAATAAATACAATAATGGTAGAAAATATTTTTTTAAACAAGCTTTTATTAGACGTAGAAAAAAAACTCAAATGTTATCACAAAAAAATCAAGACGCAATCCGCCATGTTGATTTTTCATAATATTAACTTTTATCCAAAACTATTATTCTAGCTTAAAAAATAAAGGAGTTCCATACAAATTAAATTTATTTCACTTTATCCCCTTGAGGGATGGACTCAGATGGACTGCATAGGTCATCATCATCATATCAGCCGAAAGACGTCCAGTGCTGGACATAGGCCTCCCCTAAAGATCTCCATGACGACCGGTCCTGCGCTGCTCGCATCCAGCGGCTTCCCGCGACCTTGACCAGATCGTCGCCAATCCAACTTAGAGAAAGAGGTTACTCGTCGAATCCGACTCGGATGGGCAGCGTTCGGGAAGCTCCGCAATATCTTCACGTCCAAAATACCGCAGTGTCTCAAGACGAAAGTCTTCGACCAGTGTTTGTTGCCAGTGATGACATATGGCACCGAGACGTGGTCGCTCACGATGGGCCTTATCACGATAAGCTTAAAGTCACCCAAATGGAAAGGGCTATGCTCGAAGTCTCTCTGCGCAATCGAATCAGAAATGAGGAGATCCGCAAAAGAACTAAAGTAACTGACATAGTCCTGAGAATCGCAAAACTAAAGTGGCAGTGGGCAGAGCACATCGCCAGAAGAACCGATGGCTGATGGGGCGTGAGGGTTCTAGAGTGGCGACCACGTACCGGAAGACGAAGCGTTGGCAGGCCCCCCACAAGGTGGACCGACGATCTGGCGATCTGACTGCATAGGTACATAGCCAAAATTCACATAGCCACCGTACTCAATCAATCAGTACCAATCCATGAAACATTTTCTTGTGTTTTAATTCTAATTCTGTAACAGCTAGTTATTGTAATTAAGCGGTATTTTGCTAAACGTAGAATGAAATCAATTTAAACGGTGCAGATCCGATCAATTTGTTGAGCAGAGGTTCACTTTTAATTGTATTTAGCCATACGTATATACTGATTTTGCTAGGTTAGATTTACCTCGATCCCTTTCTCCATTCACCATTCGGATAATTAATTTTATTGATGATCAATATGATTTCAATTGAGATTAACCATCATCATAAATAACTTTTTATTATAATTTAAGGGCTTTCCTGCAGTCAACTAGAGCCCCATCAGTTAAACAAATATTACTCGCTAAATACAAAACTTATCTAAAATCAGCCTTTCCACTAAAAGTGGCCTTTTTCGCACTTTTTGTATCTGTACCTACAGTACTACCTATATTTTTCAGGGTAGATAGGTTCTAAATAAACTAGGGTACCTTTACTTCAATCTGGTAAGATAGATTTTCGATAAGTTTTGAATTAAGCGAGTAATATTTTTTTAACTGATGGGGGCACTAGTTGACTGCAGGAAAGCCCTTAAGTACCTGGCCGACCGAGCGATGCTCTGTATAATCTTATCCGAAAACCCCAACAGATGGCACTGTAGGGTTTCTAAAACGGGCTATTTAAAAAAAACCTTAAAAAAACAGAGAAAACGAGTTTTCCCAGACTTGAGATCTCGCTAGATCGATTGTCGATGAGGTAATAGGTATGTTATACAACAAAAAAAATATACTTAGAGAACATTTAGAGAAAGCTCTCAAGGCTTGTTCTATAATAACGATACAAAAAATTTAACAATTAGTAGTGGTAAGTAGACTAAAAAGAGAAAAATGACTCACAGAATCATTCGAAATAAAATAAACGTGAAATTATAAGTGATTTTCTAAGTCAGAAGACAGTAATGTATAATTACTAGGCAGAAAGTCTGTGAAAGCTGGACTGTAATATATTCGGCGCACGCCCCGACTGTCGATGCGGATCCATCACGACTCTTGAGGATAAACAGGCGAATTCGAAATCGTTTTCGATCCTCACAGAAAATAAAATTACAGTTTCTGCAGACATATTTAATTCATCATCATCATCATAACATCCCATGAAACGTCCACTACAGGACAGGGAGCTCCCTCCAGAATTCCAGCTTTTGCTGATATGGAAGTCAATGTGAAGGGGAACTATCATAGTCACCACGCTTGTTAACGTTACGGCTGGTAACATGGACCGCGGTTGTTGGTGACCGCAGATTGTAAGATGGACAGAAGACAGAAGATACGATACACAGAAGGATGTTGCTGCCTATCTTCTGGTTCATTAACCCTTAGTCGCTTCTTAAGACACCCACGGGTAGAGATGGGTTGGTCCTATTCTTTGCCGGCACCTCACGGAACCATATCATATTAATCCAGGTCCAGGTCATATCATTTCTGTTTATTCTTGCTTGATACTTGCAGCATCATATTCATTAAACTTGCATACAGAAAATATTTTAGAACTTACGATCATTGGCCTGCACTTATCCCAATTAATTTGATCGCATCCTTCCTTCTCTTTTTGTCTCTATCGACCGTCATCTCAACATTCAATTTCTTTCTTTCCATCCACCTTTTCTTCGGCCTACCTCGCGTTCATTCCGTCCACATTCATACTCATCATTCTCCATTTTTGTACCTCCCCTAGACGTAAAGTGGGAATTAATTTATTTTTTCTGGTCTACCTCATAGTGTGTGGTGTCGTAGAATAGGTCTTTTAAAAGTATTGAGTATTTTAAGAAAGTTTTTAACTGAAAAGCGCAATTTTTCGTAAGAGTCAAATATCGCTCCCTTCTGCTAGCTAAACGGTTGATACCTGAAACGTGAAATAATTCACAAAAAAAAACGATAGAAATACTGAAAAACATAGAAATTGCAAAAGCAATCAGGCGCTGGACCTCGCTGTTCCTTAGGAGGGAAAATATTTATGAAAAAATCAAACTACGGTACCCTATAAGTACTGCGTGTGACTTGACAGGTTTTTTTATGTTATAGGTGCCACTTTCAAACTTTCCCTTACATATTCGTTTCTTATCTTATCTATCCTTATCACTCCACATATACATTCATCCGAAACCTAATATTCAGCTGACCATATAAACCGACCAACAAACTAGAAGAGCGAGACCTAACTCTATGGTGACTTTTAATTAGTTCTTAATAGAAAAAGGTATGCATGTACTCATGACACTGAACAACTTTCCCCAAGGAACATAGGTCGAAATACGAAAATCAAGTTTTGACCTTCCCTAGAAACTGCATCAGCTGATAGCACATTTTGTATGGGAGGTCAAATTAGGTTTTTCGTATTTCGACCTATGTTCCTTGGGAAAAGTTGTTCACTATCATGAGTACATGCATAGCTTTTGCTATCAAGAACTATTTAATAGTCACCCTATATAATAGTGGCCATTTACTTGGCTGAATGACAACCACGAGTGACAGTAGCAGGGACCTTAGATAACCCTCAAATTGCTTTACCTCTAACGATCACCCATCCAGGTTTTGACCACGGGCGTCCTTGCTTCTCTTTCCCGATCGAAAAGAAAGAGCCATCTCTACTCAACATTGTTGAACTACCTAAATGAATATTTATCGTAAGATATCGATGACTAAGAATTGGACAGCAAGCTACTAATTGTTAGCAAGAAAATATTTCTGCCGCAGCCAGTTTTTTTTGCAATATACTGCCGTTGGTATATTATGTGTCCGAATATTGTGTGTGATAAATAATCGTCTTAACTTAAATATTTATCTACTCACAACATAATTTCCACAGAGCTTTTCGGGTAGGTGTAGGTAAGCTTTTGTGATCTTAACATTATAGGTAGTTCTTACAAAAACACACAACTTTTAACTTATTCGAAAATATAAACTGCGAAAACAACCTTTTGCGAAAAAAATTACATGTTTTCTTATCTTAATCTATTTTCCCACGTAAAATAAACAATGTTACAAGTTTAGCTTACAATACTTTCTCACGTTATTCGCATACTATTCAAACAGAACAGGAGAAATGTTTAGGGTCTTTTTGTAATAGAACATGCAGCTATCAGCTGAAGGAAGTATTTATTTTCACGTTATTACGTCAACGCAATAACAAAGTATATTAGTATTATTATAAAGTTTATTTATAAAGACAATATTTGTGTTTACTGTTACATTTTCATGGGCAGATTCACATAAACTGTAATTACAGTTAGGAGCAGGTCATGCTTGACACTAGCAGCGTGATGTAGCCCGAACGTTTATTGAAATAAGAAATGGTTCATAGTCCAATATGTGACATGCTCGTGACATGCTCATCATAGATAGATAGATAAAACCTTTATTAAATAAACATTACACACAAAACAGATCACAGGAGTTTACAAATACGTACAACTTAAGATAGGTAGATTAGGTAGTTTCACATAACTCATCAATGTCATTATGACGTGCTATCGGCTGTACCTGCTTACCCAAAGGCGAAAGTGAGTTGGGTTATGGGTGTAAAGCACAGAGCTCTGAAGCGCATGCGTCTTGCTCTACATCTAGAGACGAATTCTTTATGTCATTCAATACAAATCAGTGTCACCATTTACTAAAACTAACACGTTTTCCGCACCCATACTACTAGCGTCATTTGAATGCGATAAACATAGTACTATTATTGCGAGAGAGTAAGATGCAAAAAAACAGAGACAACGTCTCTATGGCAACGAATGTGTTTATGATGTGCATTCAAAATAAGCGCCTACAAAAATTGGATAGTATACCTCTTCAATAAGGAATCAATTTTTAGGGTTCCGTACCTCAAAAGAAAAAAACGGAACCCTTATACGATCACTTTGTTGTCCGTCTGTCTGTCTGTCAAGACCCTTTATCTCACGAACGGGTAAAAGTATCAGGTTGAAATTAATACCACATATTAGGATCCATGAACCACACAAGATCTGAAAATTTAAATTTTTTACAACAGCGCAATCAAAAGATATGGCATTTTATGTCCTCATCTCCATACATTTATTAAAAAGTGCAAAACCTACAGGGTACTTCCCGTTGACCTAAAATTATAAAATGTGGCAAGAAGCTAGGTCTCACAGTACAAATAATGGGAAAAGTCTGAAATCATTAAATATTACAACTTTTCTCACTACTAATGGTAACCAATTGTGGTGAGCTCCCGTTTCAAGAACATTCATATAAGAGAGGGGTCAAGTTGGATGGTCACTGAGGCGATTTTTGTTTTAGTTCTATTTAATAACGGGAACACTTACAAATTTGAATAGTGCATAGGCTATAAAATAACAAGAAATAATGAAATTTGGTCAAGCGCGTGTCGGACTAAAAAAATCTAGCACATTAACTTACTGAAATTTCAACTAATACAATTATGTTTATGTGGTGGTACGGAACCCTCAGTGCGCGAGTCCGACTCGCACTTGGCCGGTTTTTTTACTATATTCGCTTCTATGGGGGTGCGCGCGCAGGCGAAGTGGTCCTATCGTCGCAGGCGAAGTGTTGAACTGTTGTGTAAAGTGTATAAACGACCCAAACGCGATTAAGTGATTGACATGTCACAGGTTGCAAAGGAGATAAAGATGATTGTTATGCTCAATGGTACCCTCTAAATTGTGTAGACGATTTTGAAATATTACATATAGATTATTACAATCTACAAAGTTTTGATTGTTTTGCCAAATGCAAAGAAAAATCCTACCTGTAAATAAAAGACTGCAATAAAAGACTGCTGCAGAAGCACGCAATGAGTATAATTTTTCTTTTTCTTTTTTTAACTTAACTTACCACCCGAATCAATAAATCCGTGTGCTTATTTACTTATTTTTTTGTTTGAATTTCATTTTTATATAAAAAAATTAACCTTCTATTAGTCAAATAATGACCAAAGCCGTTAAGTATAACAGTGAATGAATAGGCTTCTTCTGGGCAAGCTCGCTCCATCGTAGACCTCATCTCTGTCTTCAAGACTAGCTCGAGGTCAAGAGTAAGCCCATTTTCTATAAAAAAAAAAGTAGTTAATTGAAAAGTCACCTAATAAAGGAACAAAACACAATAACATGAAATGAAAATAGTTTTTTAATTAGAACTGATATAAAACCGATATCTGATCGCTTTCTCCGATAATGTCGAGTTATCAAACAAATGAAAACTTTTACTGTTATCAAATTAAAAGATTTTTGCGTACGCAACGAAAACATTGTAAAAAGTACTACTGTTTTACTTTTACCTTTTCTGAAGAAGTGTACTTTTGCTTTGGGAAAATGCACTTTAATGAAAGAGGTGGAAAGTTGAAATTTAATGGGATTAGAGAAAAGCCAGCATGCTCTCTTGCTACTCAAAGTTTAGTATCATTCATTGCATACGCGCTTCTAGTACGGTGCAGTCGTTTCATGTTGCTTTTTTTTTCTTTCAACGTAAAAGGAACTTGTGGACTAAATATCTTGTGATGTGAATTTTGTGTCAGTTTTGGATATTTATGGAAAAACGATAATTTTTGTACTGTGTCTCTGTGAATATTGGAATACGTAAGTGGTACTTTCGTCCTTGTAGAATTTTTAAGTTTTAGGACATAAATTTTCACGTCTTCCATGACTTTGTTTAGCAGGCAAGCCTCAGGAATACGACTGAAATACACCATTGTAATTTAAAATCGCAACGAAATATTAGAATTCCCAATAGAATTGGGTTGATGGAGTCAAATTTTACTTTACCTAATAAAATCGTAGATGAAAAGCCGCCAGGACACAGTTACTAGAAATCGGTACTATTATAACGAGGCCATTAACAAAATTGGTAAGTACTCGTACCTACTTTCTGACCTAGCTCAACTTACTTACCAGTTTTTACGGGACTACTACTCCCCAACATTTTTTAATTTGTTTACCTCCTTCCTTATATGAATCTAGGTTTAGCAACAAAATAAAGGTTAGTTTACCTTGTAAACTGGGGTGGTAAACCAAGTCAAGACAAGACAATTACCGTCTACTGTCTCCCATACTACACGACTTATTACGTATTACAATGGCATAGAGTTTTCATCCGCGGTAGCTATCATAATTGCTAGTCTCAATGACAGTCATTAAATGATAAAATCTACATAGTAGAGACAGAGTATGGTTTGAGTTGAAAAACTTTAATGATAAAAGAGGGCGTGACTTAATTGATGAAAGTACAAAAAAAATATTGTTGATAAAATTTTGTAATTTGGAAGCTAACAAGTAGCAGTACATATAAACTGCTGCTCGACAAATAATCATAACGGTCGTTTAAAGTAACCTATTCCAACCTTCCTAGCAAAACTCTTTGCCTTTGCTTTATGATGAGGACTTACCAGTTATGAATTACCCGATTGTCAGAAAATTAAGATAATTCCGTGCTTCGGATGACACGTTAAACCGTTGGTCCCGGCTGCTACCTACGGAAGTAGAGCCTAGAGGTTAATAAGCCATTTCCGAGGTCTTTGGGGCGAAAATTCTGACAACAGGGTTTGAGAGGTCGGTCATCGACCTTGCAACCAACACGAAATGATGATGACCAGTTTTACCGCTGTGCAAACTTTGAACTTTGAACCAGTAATTTTGATAACTTTTGGCTAAATAAGTATGCTTCGATCGAATTAATGAATCAGTCATTCTTTCAACTTTATTACTTTCATAATATCAAAGAGCAAACTTTAAAATAAGTAGCCCTCTTGAGATTTTCCCAGAACGGAATCGTTCTAAAAATATTTACCTACTATAAAAATATAAACCTTACAGCGGAAATCTTATGTCATGTTATGTATAAGCTGACCATACAAAATCTAAGTACCGAAACCAAAAAATAAATGATGAAAATAAAACAAATGGCGCGTGAATTATGTTCTTGTTCCATTAGCGTGTTATGTAAAGATGTTTTATTACCACATACTACAGCTAAGACAAAACTCAGCAGCATTTTAGAACGTCATTAAATTTTCTTTTTTTCGTGGATTGGATAATGTTTGTTTATTAGATTAACGATTAAGAATGGTTCAGGTTATAAAGTATTTCAATATTTTAATGTGAAAATATATATATATATATAATGTAATAATATAATATATGTTCTTAACTTACTTGGTGATCCAAATGTTTCGAAGAGATCCTACCAACCCTAGAATGTTTTTTTTTATTGAAAACAAAAAATTCGTGATCTTTGTAATTATGTGTCCGTCGTCCCACCTTATAAATTTTATAAAATGAAGTACTAAATTTATTAAAATTATAAGAGTAAACAAGCAGTAACACCCGTCCGGTCCGTGAGGTGCCGGCGAAGAATAGTACCCATCTTTACCCGAGGGTGTCGCAAGAGGCAACTAAGGGCATATGAACCGGAGGACGGACAGCAGCATCTTTTTGTGCATCATACCATCTTACACACTGCCCAAAAAAAGAAACATTACATTACACACTGCGGTCACCAATAATAGCGGTCGCCAACCGCAATGCCTACAAGCGTGGTGACTACGGTAAATCCCCTCCAAAGTACCACGTGTTTCTGCTGGAGTTCTGGAGGGAACTCCCTGTCCTGCAGTGGAAGTTGCATGGGATGTTATGATGAGACAAGCAGTTATCAAGCGTCTCGATGCTCTTCGTCTTACGAGTATTATCATGATTGCTGTACCATTTATTTTACTTAAATTTATTATCAAATGAACCTCAGTAAAATAAATGGTACCTACAGCAGCAACTGCACTTACTTTTTCGCGATATACGAGAGTCCATCATTCAACAATGTCCCCGCCGGGAGTCGAACCCAGAACCTCCGGATAAAGAGCCGAATATAACTAATAGATTATAAAGGCTGCGGATAGTAAAGAGTAAATAAATACCAACTGAAAATTTTAGTTTGTAATTCCATACAAATAATTAGAAAATACAAACTTACCTATACCAGATTTCTGTAAAAAAGTTTAAATTAAACATGCAGATTCAAATTATCATGCATCAAATTCAGAATCCGAATTATAGACATTAAAATAAGCTCAATGAAACCGATTTTAGTTTACATACATACATACATAACATCACGCCTTGTTCCCGTCGGGGTAGGCAGAGACCACAGATCTCCACCTGCTACGATCTTGACATACTTCCCTTGCTTCCTGTACTTTCATCAATCCTTTCATACATGCTCGTCGGTTTAGGGAACTTTTAACCTGGCTTTTATTCAGAACGTCCTGAATTTGGTCCTGGTACGTTCGCCGAGGCCTTCCCCTTCCAACGTTCCCATTCACTCTCGCCTTGTAGATCTCTTTCGTCAATCTTCTTTCATTCATCCTCTCTACATGACCAAACAATCTCAGCATCCCTTTCTCAATTTTAGTCACTACGTCTTCTTTTACGCCACAACGTTCTCTCATCACACTATTACCATTACTTGCGTCTTGTCTTGTCGTCTTTCATTCCTTTCCTATCAAAAGCCACATTCATCATTGTTACCATCTCCTGTAACTCGTCAGCAGATGACGCAAGTATAACTTGGTCATCGGCGTAGAGAAGACATTTGATGAGTAACTCATTCATTCTCAGTCCACACATACTCTCTTTCAGATCAGTCAAACAATGGACTTTGCACAAAATCCCTACCACCTACAGACTACCTATTACCTATCATAATTTGTTCATATCATAGCCACCCACCAATTTATAATAGTGTTATTATCAGTCTAGATCTAATTTTCTGACATGGATAACAATTAGGTAGGTAAATTATAGAGAAATCGCTCTCAGAGTAACGATTCGGAACGATCGATACGTGGGGGCTCTACAAAGATTTCTATAAAATGTATAGCAGTGTGTCAGCATATAGGTAACCTTACGACGAGAAAATCAAATAAAATAAATTTTAGAATACAATTTCTGTCAAGCATATTGTTTATAATTTACGTCAACATGTGGTCACTACAAGTGTCATTCAGAGACGTTTCGCTAGCACGGGGCCAAAACCGCGCAAACTAAACCTCAGATTCTCTTTGAGCAAAACCGTCAAAACCATATCACCGGTGTGATCTATGCCTATCATTGGTGACTGATTGATTACTAGCTAAAACTAATCACGGGCATAGATGTAGGGCTAAAGGTAGTGCTAATTCATTACTGTGCTAGCCAAATGTCTCTGAATGACGCCCTTAAGTATAATAATGATAGCTGAAATAAGCAGCACCTGTTGAGTCTGTTCTCTAAATGTTTGTTATGTTTGTATTTTTATGTGTTCAATAAACAGTTAAATAAATAAATAGATAAATAATGACTTATATTTTTGAAATATATTAATTACTACGCGTATTTATACGAATGCTTGACTTCTGTGTATATATGCGAAAACCGCAGAGCAGAACGCTAGTAACTTTATAGTATAGGTAGGTAATATAAAGTCTAGTAATAGGATGGCCCATTGTCGTCCTTAGAAAGTCCAATAAGTGGCGCAGTGCATTTAGCCTCAATAGTATACGTAGTATGGAGTTATGCAGCAAATTCCTTTCACCCTCTAGTGAAAGGACAGCAGATTGAGCAGACATTCTGGATTAGTAAGGCTTAATTTTCGCTATGGCAGAATTTATATGTTTTATGATGAGTGACCCAAAGATCGCCCATGTGCAAAGAACAGTACCAACCCGTCCTTATCTGTAGGTGTCGTAAGAGGCGACTCAGGGATTATGAACTGAAGAATGAACAGCAGCGTCCTCCAGTATATATCGTACCATCTTACATACTACGGTCACCAACAACCGCGGTCCATAGTGCCAGCTGCAACGCTAACATGCGTGATGACTATGGTTCTTCCCCTCCAAATTATACCAAGCATTTTTGCTGGAATTCTGGAAAGATCTCCATGTCATGCAGTGGACGTTTTATAGGATGTTATGATGATGATGAGTAAAACGTTAGTGACCATGACCGAACGAAACGTTTAATTATTTTTCGTGATTCACTACCCCGGCCGATCCTTACCGTTACCGTAGTGTGACTATGATCATTGATCATAGAGAAATGCAGACTGGTAGAGGAATACTGGTATCAAAACGTTATCAAAATTTTATTCCTGAGGCCGTCTGTCTACCGCTACTATAGCGAGATGATTCCGACGACAGAAAGTGGCGGCTATATCGCGGCGATACTGTAACAATCGGTTACAGGATCGCCTACAGGATCTTGACCCAGAAGATGAGTAGCAGCGTACTTATATATTATTTTACCACCATCCGTTATTCATAATCTAAGGTTACCACCATACTGCTGTCACCAAATACCATGGTCCATTGTGTTAACATAAGCGTGGTGCCAATAGTGCATCCCACACGAAATGATGGTGATAATCCCCTTCAAAAATACCGCGCATTTTTACTATGAAGTTCTCGAGGAGTAGTGTGGGAGTAGTGGACTTTTTATGTAATCTCATGATGATGAAGAACTTCCACGAAATAAAGGAGAAGGTTAATAAAGAAGTGAAGCATACGATGAGTCAAATGGAACGCAGCGATGATTTTAAACTGCTGCACAAGGTGAGAATGTAAGGTACAATTAGCAATGGGGCACAAAACAAATTGAACAGGTCTGGGACATGTTGAATAATAAAATAACGCTAAAGCTAAGTTATTAGCTGGAAGCTCAAAATTTATGTGGTTTCTACTTTTCATATTTGATGTAGCCAAATTAGATCTACAAATTACCGACGGAGACCAGAACCATTTAAACGATTTAAACATGACTTTATTCACTACAATTTTAAAAAAATATTCAAAAATTAACTGCTCCTCTTATAGTGAATAATCATGTTTTTTTTTTAAATACCTTTGTCGCGCTTGGTGACGCATATTTGCGATGTTTCTCGAAAAGTCGGTCTAAGCTTTGACTAGTATATCAAACACGGTTTGGTTTGAAATTCTGAGTAGTACAGATCTTACATTTATACGGGATGACATTGATCTGCAGATACCAATCGTGTGCAAAATATCCAAAGAACTGGTAAGAATTTTCGCGAACATTTTATCATGCGCTCCACATTTGCCGTCGTGAGTCGTTTGCCCTCAATATACTTAGCTTGGCTCTCATATGTTGTTTATGCTATGAGACGGTTTTAATCGTCGGCAAACGAAAGTCAACTCAGGTTAAAGGGAGCGCGAAATTGTTCACTATACTTATGGGTATTCCAATTTTTGTTGCTGTCATGAAGAAAACTGAGGTAAAATCTGTGTAAAGACCACATAAAATCTTTTTGTCTGACCAAAGTATTCATTTATATCATATAGACCCTTGAAGGTGTAAACATTTCAAGCTTCTACAACAATACTAAAAGATACGGCTCTTTATGTCCCCATCTCCATACATTTATGAACCAAACCAAAACCTATAGGGTACTTCCCGTTGACTTAGAATCATGAAGCTAAGTCTCAAAGCATAAGTTATTCTCACAACAAATTATCCGTTTCGAGTACATACATAATAGGTCTTTACCTATGAAATTGCCGAAATTTTCTTACAGATTAATGAGATCATAATTCCTATAATACTAATGCAATTTTTTTCATTTGTCTTTTATTTGAAAGTTGACTTCAAGGTTATTAATTTACGCATAAAAAAAAGTTTTTATTTTTAGTTTGATATATAAAATTTAAGGTTCGAAAATTGTTCGTCTTAATTGTCGTCCGATTTCATCATTAGATTTGTTATATTTTTTTATATATAGTATTTTTCGAAAATCAAATTTAAGCTTCTGTTAGCTTAATGTCTTCCCAATAATGCTTAAAAAAATAAAAAAGATTGGATTTATAATTCCTAAGAAAAATGCAAAAATGTTAGTACTGAAAATTGAGTTTACCTAAAATTCGCCATACAAAACGGCAATTTCATAGGTAAAGACCTAATATTAAGAAGGGGACTGGTTTGAGTGGACAGACGCGGAATTTTTAAATCAATTAAATACTCCGCGATTTTAATGATATTATCATATGGTGGACGGACAGATACGGATAGGGATAGAGATGCGCGAGTCCAACTCGCACTTTGCCGGTTTTTAACTATATACATAACTAGCTGGTGCCCGCGACTTTGTCTACGCAGGTTTATAAATTATAGCCTATGTGTTATTCTGATATTATTGTAAAGTTTCATTAAAATCCATTCAGTAGTTTTTACGTGAAAGAGTAACAAACATCCATCCATCCATACTTACAAACTTTCGCGTTTATAATATTACTAGGATTTTGCCTGATATACAGGATGTAAGGGACAGTTTTCCAAAAACTGATATGTAGATGATCAGTCAACAAAACTGGACAAATTTCAGTGAATGAAGCTTTCAGGAAATGAAAAAAAAAGAATTTGCTTCTCCATACAAAATTGTAAACTTGATTGGACAGTTTGTATGGAGGGGCCGAATTTTTTTTTTTCATTTCCTGAAAGATTCAATAGGTACTGAAATTTGTTCAGTTTTCAGAAACCTGTCTCTTATACTCCATTTAGTTTCTTATTGGCTATCTTTAGTTTTCTTTTTAGGGACTCCTCTTTGGTAAATATTCTAACCAAATTACAGGATTTGACGAGGTTGACGGTCTACCACCACAGCAGTTTACAGATACGTCCGTATAATAGATAAAATAAATCAAAAATCATACGCCGTAGGTCTTCTACTCGATATGAGTAAAGCCTACGATAGAGTCCAATATGAAATATTATTAGACAAATAATATAAAACAGGAGTTAGGGGAATAGCTCATAATTGGTTTGCATCCTATTTAAAAAATCGTTTGCAGTACGTAGAAATTGAACATACCGATTTTGAGACAGGGAAAATAAGTTATATTAGGTCTGATAGAGTCCCTATGACCGGCTCTATCCCGCAAGGTAGCGTCCTAGGGTGCATATTGTTCCTTATTTATATAAACAATCTCTCAGACATGTTAAATGAGGAATGCGTTTTATTTCCGGATGACATTTCTATACTGATCCCATGTAGTAACAATAAAGAACTAGAAAATAAATTAAACCCAACGTTAGGTAAAGTAACAAATGGGCTTGAACAGCACAACTTACAACTTAAGTTAAGTTAAGTAAAATAAAACTAAAATTATTCAGTTTAGACCCTACCAAAAAACAGCATTAGATACGTCTTACTCTTATAAAAGTACAAAATTAGAACACGTTAACTCTGCGACCCTACTGGAAATAGATTTAGACACAAATATTAATTGGAAACCTCACATCGAAAAGTTTCTAAGAAAATGTCTTCTTTTGTTTATGCCCTTCAACATCTTAAACGAGTTACAGACTTTCAAACCGCGCTAACGGCTTACTACGCATACGCACATTCAATACTTCAATATGGTATTATTTTGTGGGGTAACAGTTGCAATGTGGACAAAATTTTCATCCTCCAAAAAAAGTGCATTCGAATTCTAACAAACATCGATCAGATGGAATCCTGCAGACCCCACTTTAAAAAATACGGAATATTAACTTTAACTTCAAACTACATCCTCGAGTCTTGCAAATTTATTAAAAAACATTTATACTCTCCCATCAAAGGAAGCAAAAGAAACGATCGTAATGTACATAAACTTAAAACACCTTTCACTAAATTAAAAATTGTCTTAGAAAGTCCCCATAATACAGCAATTAGGGTGTATAACCACATACCAACTTCCATAAAAAATATAGGGAAACCAAACCTTTTTATAAAACAGTTTAAACAATTCCTTATAGACAAATGCTTTTACAATCTTAAAGAGTTTTTTGATGATAATTAAAATTAAATATATAAACGTTCAACATCTCTTTACACCTCTTTACATTATGATATTTATCATTTCAGAGTTTATATTTATTAAAGTTAGAATTTATATTTTGTGTCAAATGTTGTATCCTTTTGTGTTAAATGTTATATGTTGTGTCAAATGTTAAATATTATTATTAAGTATCAGTAGCTAACTCTTCTATGTTGCTGTGCCCTTGCAGGGCGTCACATGAAAACCTGTATGTTAAATTTTCCATCTTTTTAATTGTAATGTGGCTTGCAATAAACGATCTTGAATCTTGAGGTCATTGATTTCAGTCAAAAAACCCACCAAACCTAATCGATCAAGTTTTTAGGTCTGGAAAAAGTTTTCTGTTTTGTAATTTACTGCTAAAAAGAGAATAGTATTTGTGAACAGAGACTAATTTTGGCACTTATGTGTATTTGTAGTTCGAAAATCATTCCATTCCACTTGGTGCTTATTTTGTATTACATTGGTTGTCTGTTTAAAGTGCATCTATAATGGTAAAATGCTATATTAAATTGTATGGTTTATGAACTTACATCACGTTTTCTCTAAAGCTGTTATGTCCGCTTTGAATAAGTTCCTAACAATTTTATGTTTCTGGACCAAGTCCATATTACCTTAAACCTATTTAAGCTAAGATATTTGGAAGCCTTTACATAGCCAAATCATACACGGTTTAAATTCTGAACATTCGTTTTACGTTGGTTGACTGACAGTCTCATTTTTGTTGTATTTATTTTATATAAATTAAATCATTTTGTGTGGTGGAATTCTACACTGGTCTCTGCCTACCCCGACGGGAAAAGTGTGATGTATGTATGTAACTTATACCTTTACCTGTGGTTTTACCGTAGATCCCACAACTAGTATGTGTCTTGCGCATTCGCAAGTGATATGACTTTCAAGGTTTTTATGTCATACGGTCCTTGCACATTTCCCTTGCTTTCTTTAACTTAACTTTATTAATTAAGTAAATGTTACTTGTACTGCACCATGACTATGTGCGAAGCGCATGATCTTGTGATTGAGGAAAGGTCAGTTATTCCAGTATTGGGCTGATTGCTGCTTAACAAGTTTGTTTGGAAGATCGTACAAGCTTTGGTTCTCATACTTATTAGCGGTCCTTAGAGTCATAGTTAGTGTCCCTAGTGATATTTATAGAGTTGCTTATATTCAAGTACTTAATGGTTTTAAGTATGCGGTCAATTGCAGTGATTTGACAATTATTTCAACTTATAACTCAAGCGTCATCATTTCGGATCTTGCACGGGTAGTCGCGGCTAACCACAAACTACTTCTTAATTATTAGTTTTCATTTTATTGCGCGCAACTGAATGACTGGCTCGTTCATTCACTAATTAACATACAACTAACATTAACATATCAGTTTCGATGCAAAGCTTTTCTTCATTAATGCTATGTTTTGAAATACATTTTTCTTTCGTTGCCTTGCTTAATTTTTACACTTACATTACCTATGACTATGCTTTGCGTCCTTTTCTAGGTGCACGTAGCAGAAATTTATGGACTCTATACAAAATGCTTATATAAATGAATATGCTTATATGAATGCTTCTATAAATAAATTTTGGGCTAATAAAGTACGTCAATAAATGCCATAGATCACGCAAAGAAGCAGAAGTAGTAGTTTTCCTTCTTCTCGAATGTTGCAGTCCAATGCTCAGGAATTCTTTTCGCCCACGATGGGTTCGATTTCATAATTTCTTTCTCATGTTATGGTTTGCTGACCCACCCTTGGGTAATTTTAGGAAACGAAAAAAAAAATTGTTTGGAATACAACTGTATTCTTTGCTTTCATATTTTTCTGATCGTCGATGTTGTAAATTTCTTAATAAATTTAAAGGGGTTTGAAAGAAACCAAGGTTGCAAAGGAAGAGATGTATGCGCTCCAGTTCTAAAAATCAAAACTATGATATAGTAAAAAAAATCTGAATAAGCATTAAAATATTTGTTAGCTGTTTTTCAAACAAAGCTGTAAAAAGTTTTGAAGGTCTACGAGTATAAGTTATGCCACTTTAAAACGCGTTATTGAAACCGAGTCTAAAGGTATATATGGTTGGCCACAAGTATATTATTATCTCAGGTGTATCTCTACAATTACACAATCTTGTAAAAAAGAGCAAAAGAAGAGACTCTTTCCCACACTTTAACGTTAAGAATGAAATGAAAGAAAGTGCGAATCACTCTTGATAATAAAGACACACGTTTATGTAATTTGAGTTAAAGGCGAGTCATTAGGACTGTCGTGAAGATCTTGAGTTTCTTCAATTTTATAAGGTTGTCATATATTCTTGTTGAAAAGACCAAATGATGTTTTACTGATAGTAATGCAAAATGATAAAATATTGTATTTCTAGCTCCAAAGCGAAGGTCGAAACTCTTTGATATTAGCGGTTTTCGGATGGTCTTAAACATTGAAACATAAAACTTACGTAGTAAAGTATTGTTTGCAATTGAATCCAATGTGGGGTTTTAATGGGATGGGATGCAATATTTTCCAACCTTATTTATCCGCGGATGTCGCAAAAGGCGACTAAGGGAGTAAGAATCAGAGGATAGGCAGCAGCGTCCTTCTGCGTATCCTACCATCACATCACCCACAACGCCGCAGTCGCAACAGTTAACAGGCGTGGTGACTACGATAAATTAGGTCCGAAATATCATTTTTCCAAATCCGAAAAGAATTCTGGATGGAAGGAGCAATATAGAGAAGGGTTAAAAGCATTTTTATTCCTGTCCTGCAGTAGGCTTTTACTGCGGTGTAATTTATATTAATATCATGCTTTGTACTCGCCACTGCGATCTGTAAAGATAGATTAACTCATTATTGCCTAAGTATAAACAAAAGTACAGGAGAAACTTAACCTTTTGTGGTCGAAGGCAGCCTTATCGTTGCAAGCGATCTCTTACAGACTACCTTAAGAACTATTGTACTTCTAAATAAGTTACCTATAAATACATCCGAACTGAAACTGAAATGCGATTTGAGTAAGCATTGACCCAAACCCGTTACCGACATAATACTTTTAATAAATAGTCAACGCCTTTTGCCTCTAAAATTAAACGCGTTTGTCTACCTCATATTTAAACGGAAGTCGGCAACGCGTGAAAAATTGCAGAGTTATATTGAAAGCAATCGTAGCAATTACCAGAAAGTGATATAAACAGCAAAATTGACTAATTCTGTTTTCTTTTTACAGCTGCACACATCATCAAGGGCCATTAAACAGTGGAAACTACACTCAGACCACGAATAAATTGCTAGAGGAAATTAATCGCCAGATAGCTGTACTTTCTACGAAACCCCATGTTTTGTCCGGAGGAGATATCTATCTCAGATAAAGATTGAAGTGAAGATGTTGAGAATAAAGTACATAAAACTACATATCAAACATTGCACATTTTCATAGAAGACGAAAATGTTGAACAATGTGACTATAGTAACATCTAGTATAAGGCAAATGGACTATTGTCTGCAAAACTAGAAACAACGGCCTTTCATAATGCGGAGACAATACGATTTTCGTGAAGTGAAGATTACATTATAATCCAGCGAGATTGAGGAGTAAAGAAAGCAGTACAAATAGGAAGAAACTGTATAAGTTTGTATGTCCATAAAAGCAGTTCTATTGCACAATTGGACACCAAAAGGCTACCATTACGTACTATTAAATAACGTACAATACGAAAGAAAAAGTATCATCAAAAGAACCTAATATATCACCAACGAAGATTGTATTTGCAGTTGAATTAATGAGTACAAGTAAAGAAACAAAGGGAATAACGACCACATTTATGCAAGGAACAATTTTGTTGACAGCAAAACATACTTTGTTGAGCAGATGCGTAACCTTTACAAAGGTTAGACAAGAAATCGTTCTAATAGAGTCATAATAAAATTTTGAAGAAAATACTTTTACTCTCGTAATTGCTCAACTTCGTGACCGAGAAACGATGATATGGCATGAAAGTGATCCAAATGTCGCTGGGTCGAGACAGGCGAGTGACTTAAGGAGTTTATTTGCTGATCTGAAGATTCAGGAAATTCATACAAATGAATTTATTTGGTAAGTGAACATTCCTTCTTGCTACTTTAATTATCTGGGGGCACGGTAGTGCGGCCTAGCCACATATTATGTTTTGACTAAGGTGTAGATTTTGTGAAGTTAGGGCTTGTAGAGTTGAGCTTGGCTCTACATTAGATCTGATAACTTTTTGAAAATGCGAGCTTTATGGTCTCGTCTTGGCAACATTTTACATGAAAATGTTTTTGGTGGGTTTCCTAAATAGAGATTATGATAACACGATTTTTCAACAAAGATTTTTTTAAGTTCCTTCTTTGGATTAAGGTAATTTTACAAATATTATTGATTGATTACATTTCGGATTAGAATTAAGAGAAAATCAGTTTCTCCGTTGGTTGTGAAAAGCAATTTTCTTACCATTTTCATTGAATCGGTGTGATGATCCAATCCGTAATGTAATTCTGTCTACATCTCATATAAAAGGTGTAAAAGAAAGGGTATACCAACCCTAAAAGATGTAAATCTGATCATGAAACTGAACAACTTTCCCTTAGGAACGTAGGTCGAAATAAGAAAAAAAAATTTTGACTTCCCATACAAAAAAACCGGCCAAGTGCGAGTCGGACTCGCGCACCGAGGGTTCCGTATCACCACATAATCATAATTGTATATTAGTTGAAATTTCAGTAAGTTAATGTGCTAGATTTTTTGAGTCCGACACGCGCTAGACCAAATTTTATTATTTGTTGTTATTTTATAGCTTATGCACTATAAGCATTACAATTTTCAAGTTTGAAAGTGTTCCCGTTTATAAAATAGAACTAAAACAAAAATCGCCTCCGCGACCATTTCATTAAACACGACAGTTAACATAGTAATTATTTTAATGTTTAGTTCAAAATTTTGTTTCTACTACAGTAAACGTTAAGTGTTGATGCCGTGTCCATCTATAATTAGGAATACAAATATCCTGTTATAGTTAAGTATTAGGCTAAGTATTTTTGTATCTCCTGTTGATGGTCCTTTTAAATAAAAAAATTAACTTGACCCCTCTCTTATATGAAAGTTCTTGAAACGGGAGCTCACCTCAATTGGTTACCATTAGTTGTGAGAAAAGTTGTAATATTTAATGATTTCAGACTTTTCCCTTTATTTGTACTGTGAGACCTAGCTTCTTGCCAAATTTCATAATTTTAGGTCCACGGGAACTACCCTGTAGGTTTTGCTTTTTTGCATAAATGTATGGAGATGAGGACATAAAAAGCCATATCTTTTGATTGCGTCGTTGTAAAAAATTGAAATTTTCAATTCTTGTGTGGTTCATGGACATATATGGTATTAATTTCAACCTGATACCTCTACCCGTTCGTGAGATAAAGGGTCTTGACAGACAGACAGACAGACAGACAGACGGACAACAAAGTGATCCTATAAGGGTTCCGTTTTTTTCTTTTGAGGTACGGAACCCTAAAAACATCTGCAGTTTCTATGGGAGGTCAATTTTTTTTGGAAAAGTTGTTCAGTTTCATGGGCAAATACTCATCCTTCAGGGCAGGTATACCCTTTTTGTTACACCTTGTAGATATCCACAACATCATTCTATCACTTTCATATAGGTACCTTGATTCATTTGCAAAACACGTTCAGTCTGTCGCTCAATGCAAAAAGTGCAATCATTAGTTTCCCATTTGAGTCAAACATTTTTGTTTTCACTTTCATAAACATTCTTCTGAAGGCTCATTTTCTTTGTTATACGTAAAGCAAAAAAGGGTTTCTTGTCGCTCGCGAAGGGATAGTTCAAAAGCAGTTTTGTTTTAGTTTTAACTGCCAGACGAAGTGTTTGCGTAACATCTTTCTTGCTTGAGTTTTGTAAGGGTTTTCGAAAGGGACAGTCATAAAGGTCTTAACAGCCTAAGTGGTCAAGTAATTTGTTTTGAAGATGATTTTAAAACTAATCTTTTATTCTAACCTTTTTATGTTCCATGGTTGGTTATGTGAAATAATAGCAATCGAGTAGCAAAATACTTTATCTTTAGAATGTGAGATCCGATCGTGTATTTATGCTTCTGTCAGTTACCTTACATTGTTCTCCATTGTTCATCAATCTCATACATCAAATCGAACCTTTAAACTTGTATTCAAGATGTAATAGTACATTGCGTGTCTAGGGCGGAAAGTATGCAATTACGACAGAGGGGACATTCAAAGCACGAGCGTCAGCGAGTCGTCCCCGAACGTCGAAATTGCAATGCACTTCCGCCCGTGCTACACACAATGTTTTTCATCCCATTTGCGAGGAATATAAAAAACAAGTAATCTTAGAATATTTATTCAAGTAGGTAATTCACGCAGAAATTTAATTCTTTATAATATTAATGCTGCGCTGAAACTGTTCACGTCTAGGAATACAATATTATGGTGCTATTATCACACGCATGTTTTATTTCGGAAAGTAAAAAAACGCATACAGCCTAAGCAAAATTGCAAAAAAAATATTTTTTTATAAAAACTATTGTTTATTGTGAACAATAATTGTAGTTAATTAATTTTAAATTAATTTATTGTTTTACGAACAGTTTAAAAACGAGATAAATTAAAAGCAAAAGATTATTAAAATTAAAATTTAACTTAGAACCTCTTTGCATCAAAGTCTCATTTCGGAACGAAACCTCTTCTGACAGCCAGCAGTCACAGAATGTCAACGCAAAGTCAAGATGACAGATAAAAAAGCCCTAGGGCGCATTCTAAAACTTTCCGACCGCAATATGTGTATAGATTGCGACTCGTTGCGAGCAAATGTGATGAAAAATGTTATAAACTAGTAGGACAGGTAGTATAAATAGTTTTCTTTTCTAATAGTTTCTTTACAAGTTTTCTTTTCTTAGTAGATCGGTTCAGTAACCGATTAAAAAAAAAAAGGTTTTTCATATATATATATTCAGATTTTAAAAAAGTAGCTTTATGAAATTTTAACAATTTAATTGCGTGAATATCAATTGCTAATTGGGTAAAAGGAATACATTTCCCACCCAGCATTTTACGTTTTGCGGGCCTCGGTGAATAATATAACATGTCTAATGGTTTTATATGGTATGGGCAATAGGAATAGAGCTCCCAGATTTTGTGTATCTGGCCGGCACCATAATTTATTAATCAATTTTTTTACGACTTGTAAAGATGTCAAAGTGCAACTGTTCATTTATTTTAATCAATTTTTTAATGATTTTTTACGTCATATAATGGCAAATTAAAGAAAATATTATTTAAACCATTTGATTTTTTATTAATATTCGAATACTACACAAAAAATAAATCGAATATTTGAATACTAAAAGAATCGAATAAGCAATGCAAGCCCTAATTATAACATGCCCTAAGATACCATGGTTAGGATGTAGAGCATGAGACATAACATCTTAGTTTTCAGGGTGGGCAACGCGCTTTGTGGTCTTATTAGCGTCAAAGGATGTCGCTAATAAGACAGTGGGTGCTATGGGCGGTGGAAACCACTTTCCATCAGGTGGCCCACCTGCTCGTTTGCTCACTTGAAACATAAAAAAAAAATACATCTGTCTTTCCTTTCTCTGTTTTGTTGTCAAAGAAAGTATAAACATTAGTTTTTCTAGCACCGACTGTAAAAACCACGTACCCAAGAAAGAGACTATAAACATAATTTCAAACCTTTTTACCTTTAATATAAAATCGTTGACACAGGGACCTGCTGTGTAACAAAACTTACTAACCGTTCCGTAATACTCCGTAAAGAGTGGAAAATCGGACAAACAACAATATATCCAATAAAACCAGTTTACTGCAAGGAAAGCGTCGCGCGCGCTTCTGATTCTGCTCGCTTTCTTACTAGTTTGATATTTATGACTTTTATTTAATGCTTTTATTATTATTATGTTGCATTTTTATTACTTATGTCTCTGCTTGTACAATTATTTTTAAATAGAGCTGTAAGGCATATAAAATGGTGAAAGTAATTTAAAAATTATACAGACAAAAATTTTTCGGGTTTTAAGAAATAAAAAAATACATTTAATTGCGATTGGGACTCGCATATACCTATAGTATTTTTTATATGCAATAAAGTAAATTTTTAGGACCGCAAAACTTAATATGTTTGTAAAGGTTTTTTTGCAGAATTCTAAACAAGTGTGCTGTTAGAGTGATCATTTTATTTTTGTAGCAATATGTATGTAAACTTCGATCGACTATAACTAATTCAGTTTTATCGCATTGCAAACTTCGGAGATAAGGGGGAATGGTATTTTTTTTTTTTACATTTTTAATCATACCTTGAAAACTAAGAGTCGTAAAAAAAATCCAAAAATCTGTTTCGGAATGTGCAAGTAAAGCCCTTTCATATGATTTCTCACTCGATCCAGTCACGATAATTTAAAATTTTGAACCCCTATTTGGGCCCCAATTCAAATAATAATAAAGATATTTTTAAAAATTTTTCGTTTGCAGTATAGATGGGCAAACATATTTTTAACATATTTTTAAGGTTCCGATATACATGGTTAAATTTCATTGGTTTTGCTTCAAACGCCTAGTGATTCCGAAACCTAGCAATATTTCGAAAGATAAATAAGAAGTCAAACAGGCATTTTCGAGTAAATAATTTTAAATTATATTAAGTCTTTAACTATGAAATTGCCGTTTTGTATGGCGAATTTTAGATAACTCAATTTTCAGTACTAACATTCTTGCATTTTTTAAGGAATTAAAAATCCAAATCTTTAATATTTTTTTGGGTAGACATGATTGGGTAGACACTAAGCTTACAGAAGTTTAATTTTATAAAAAAAAAATATCTGTAAAAAATGTAACAAATCTAATGATGAAATCGGACGACATTTAAGACGAATAATTTTCGAACCTTTAATTTTATATGTCAAACTAAAAATTAAAACTTTATTTTATGCGTAAATTGATAACCTTGATGTCAACTTTCAAATATAAAACAAATGAAAAAAAAAAGCTTTAGAATTATAGGAATTATGGTCTCATTAATCTGTAAGAAAATTACGGCAATTTCATAGCTATTTTGAGAAAAGCTCACGTACATATTACAGGAAACATAAAGCTATGTCTTCAACGAGCACAGTTCTTGAAAAGCAACAACAAATTAGAACAACAATCCTTCCCATACAAAATTTATTTAGTGATTTGGTCCAAAAATTAACTTCTTTGCCCCTATTATATCTTATTAGGTACTTAATTTTTCGGTTGACAGACTTCGAAGATGAGGGGGAGGTACTTTTACACATTTTTATATATACTATATATATTCTTTATTGTGCACAATAAAACAAAACAGTAGTGATAGAAGAGGTTCACAATGGCGAGCTTATCTCTATGAAGAGATCTCTTCCAGCCAACCAGAGTTTAGTGAGAGTGAGAGTTTTTATCATAAGTTAAAAACTAAGAGTTGTAAAAATAAATACTTAAACCCCACTCGATCTTGTAATGACACTTTAAAATTTTGTTCCCCTCTGTTCTATCCTATTTTTATATATATAGAACATTATACTTATGTATTATACTTATGTGTTATGTATATAGTTCCGCAAGCGTTATTTAAAATTATTCCACAGCATTCGTATTTGCTGAGATAAATGGGCCGACATTTTCGTCGGACGAAGTCGCACCATAAGGATTTCACCCCTCTTTTTAGGGTTCCGATACCAAAATGGTAAAAAAAAGGAACCCTTATGGTGCTGCTCTGTCTGTCTGTCTGTCACACCTCTATATCTCAGCAACCACTTATGCTATTGACCTGAAATTTGGAATAGTTTCAGAATATAGTTGTCCAACTTGCACATGAAATTTTTTTGAAAAAAGTATGATTATTAATGTAAAGGGGGCCCAAATAGGGGGGGCCAAATTTCAAATTGTCGCTGCTAGGTCGAGGGTGAAAGGGCTTTACTTGTACATTTTAAAATATATTTTTGTATTTTTTTAAGATTCTTAGTTTTCAAGTTATGATGAAAAATGTAAAAAAAAAATACCATTCCCCCCCCCTTATCTCCGAAGTTTGAGTAAGGAAAAATCTGAATTAATTACAGTTGACAGAGGTTTATGTAAACTTTACAGCAAAAATAAAACGATCTTTCTAAGTTGCACAGTTTTTCAGAAATCTGCAAAAAACCTTTACAAACAAATTTAGTTTTGCGGTCCTGAAAATGGACTTTATTGCTTCCAAAAATACTATAGGTATATCGGAACCCTCGGCACGCGAGTCCGACTCGCACTTGACCAGTTTTTACCATTTAGGTTGGAACCACAGAGCTCTGAAGTTCATGCGTCTTGCTCTACATCTATACTTCGTTTTTTTTCAGATTAGAATTTAATGTATGAAAAATAAGAGGTTCTTTACAGTTCTCACTCTAAATCCAATGAGTTTCACATTTGTCTAGGAGAGGTGCCTATTAAAGACTTTTCTAATCTGAAAAAAAACGAAGTATAGAGACGAATTCTTTATGTCGTTCAATACAAATCAGTGTCACCATTTACTAAAACTAACATACTTTCCGCACCCACACTACTAGCGTCATTTGAGTGCGATAAACATAGTACCATTATTGCGAGAGAGTAAGATGCAAAAAACCAGTGACAGCGTCTCTATGGCAACGAATGTGTTTATGATGTGCATTCAAAATACGCGCTTTGGATAGTATAGTATAGTCAATAAGGAACCAATTTTTTTTACTATATTCGCTTCTATGGGGGGTTGCGCGCGCAGGCCTGTCGTTGTTCTGTGGTTGGAACCTATAAAAACCAAAAATTTTGCTACAATATATGATTGGCCAAGAAAGTGGCCTTTCCATTTAACATTTCTCATGTAATTAATGTAATTAATGTAACCAAAATATAGATAAGGTAGAGTATAATATGAGTAACTCAGAAAAAACTCTATTTTTTTTTAACTAATTACAGTATAGATTGTAAGTTTTTTAAACGAACAGCGCCATCTAGATAGGTTCTATTGTAGCTATTAGGAATATAGAAAGTCTGGTTGCCGCCGCACGAGTTTGTAGCGTCAAGTTCGTAATGTTGGCAACTTAACGTATAGTTCGGGCGTTTGAGGTAGATGGCAGAGTAAACAAAAATTTGTTTGTAAAAAAAATATTAGACGGGCTTAAAATAAATACGATAATTTGAGTTCCGGCTTCCGATATACCTATTGAAGTATAGGAACAATAAAGTCCATTTTTAGGACCGTAAAACTAAGTTTGTTTGTGAAGATTTTTTTTATTTTTCTAAAATATTGTACTACTTGTTTAGACAGATAGTTATATACAGGCGGGTCAAAAGAGCCCCAAATCACCATTGTAAAAAAAATATACTTTTTTTTACGGCGTGAGTTTTCATTGGTTTTGCTCCCGAAGCCCAGGGGACCAATTCTTGAATATCACCGGGTGACAAAATATCACTCAAAAAATTCAAAATCACAGATATTTCTTTTCAAAAGTTAAGATTGACTTTCGTAAAATATAAAGCTGTCCTTCATGTAATCTGCTTTACCTTTCAACAGTTTATCAGGGTAAATGTGAATTTTTAAAGTCTCAAAAGTGATATTTTATCCCCCGGTGATTTTCAAGAATTGAGTCCCAGTGACTCAAGCAACTTTCCCGAAGAAAATAGTTATTTGTCATGCAAGGCAGCAAAAGGTTTATTTGGCGCGAGGGCCTCGTATTGAAACCTAAGCAAGCGAAGGATTTTAGGATTGAACCACGAGCGAAGCGAGTGGTTCAAAAGAAGAATCCTGAGCGTGGCGAAGGTTTCAAGGCACAAGACGAGCGAAACACAAAATTTTTCACCTCATTAAAGCGAGGAAATGTTGACATAATGCAATATAAGAAATAAGTGTTTAATTAATTACTCATATGTTTTAACGTAAGGGCATAATACCTACATAATGGTACTGACGGCAGCAAGCAAGTGAAAACATAACCAGTATAACCTGAACCAGCGCTTCGCTACAAACCTCTGTAACCAGAGACCCGCTCAAGGTCAAAGAGTTTTCACGGACAAGTGGCCATGTGTAGATTAAGAAAACATTAAAAAGGAAATCACTATAATCAAATTATTATTATTTTTGGGACTGTTGTGCTTATGTTCGTGACTCTACTCATAAACTACTTGATAAATTTGCAGAACAAGGTTCATTTTCATTGGATTTCAATGTGGAGACAGAGGATAGGCAGTGGCAGGCAAATCTATTTTGCGTTGATTGAAGTCAAAGGGCGAGTCCATTAATCTGGGCAAGAGAACAAAAAAAAAGGCGATCGAATTTTAAATTTACTTTTCATTATCAGCCAGTACCTTACCCACCAGGCATTTACTATTCATAATACTATTTGTTTCTTTCCTATAGCTGCATCCCTCTTTCTCATCTTGAAAACGATAGTGCGTGGCTGGTTTTACAAGCGGCCAGTACTGCAGCATACTACAAAATAATAAGTACATCGCGTTCGAATTTCAAAAACCTTTTGCCCGCTAGGGGCCAGAGTCACTTTTGGCCGCTGAATTTAACCGACAAAACAAATGTTTCCGAGCTTTGGAGGTGAAAAAAATTTTTACTCGAGAAACTTTTTCGCCTTCCCATACAAAATGTATCGATCACGTGACCACTTTACAAAAATTGTAAATAATAATTTTTTTCTTCGGGAAAGTTGCTGGATTTCGGTAACAAAACCAATGAAAATTCACGCTGTATTATTAGGGTTCCGTAGCCAAATGGCAAAAAACGGTACCTTTACAGATTCGTCATGTCTGTATGTCTGTCCGTCCGTCCGTATGTCACTTTTTTCCGAAAGTATAAGAACTATACTGTTGAAACTTGGTAATTAGATGTATTCTGTGAACCACATTAAGATTTTCATACAAAACTGAAAAAAAAAAACAATAAATTTTAGGGTTCCCCATACTTAGAACTGAAACTCAAATTTTTTTTTCATCAAACTGAATAGTTTGCGCGAGAGACACTTCCAAAGTGGTAAAATGTATGTCCCTGTTAACTTGTTAAAATCGCACTTTCAAGCTAAATATTACGGATCCCTAAATCAAAAATTGATATTTGCTACCTCATATTATTTTTTATTAGGATCCGTGCGGTGCTGGCAAAATATAGTACCGACCCGACCTCTACCCGTGGGTGGGTGTAAGAGGCGACTAAGGGTTAATGAACCAGAGGATGGGCAGCAGCATCCTTCTGTGTATAGTATCATCTTACATTCTGCGGTCACCAACAACCGCGGTCCATGGTGCCAGCCGTAACACTAACAAGCTTGGTGACTATGGTACTTCCCCTCCACATTGTTTCAGAAAAAGCTGGAATTTGGAGGGAGTTCCCTGTCCTGTAGTGGACGTTTCATGGGATGTCGTGGTTAATGATGATGATGATTATTTTTAAAAGACTTATCTAATGACACCCCACGCGATGGGGTAGTCAAAAAAATCACCCACACTTTACTTGTAGGGGAGGGAGAGGTAACCTAAAATACTTGCGTTTGTCTGGTTTTGTTGCCACTTGCTTGCTACTGTTCGTATGTAGTTCGTATGTTCGTATGTAGTAATTTTGATATAGATTTTGTCATATTTATTATTTATTTTGTTATGATTATGATGTAGTTCTTGTGCTTGTTTTTTTCATGATTATTATTTTTTTTTTGTTTGTTTTCTATAATAATATTAATATTGCTTCTGTTTGAGTTACCCTCCAATCGACGTCGGGTGGGCTTAAAACCAGCCATATGCTGTGCCCACACCTTTTCCCTTCTATGTTTTTAATGCTACGCGTGCTTTTTAATGTATAATTTTTTTTTGGGAATAAATGCTTTTGTATTCGTATTGTATTTGTACTTTTTTCAAGATTTTATTTTACTTCTTTGTCGGCATGGATAAAGTGTATATCCGTACTAAATTACAGCTTTAGTACTAAGGGTCTCTGAGCTAAGCCGCGGACAAACAGACAGACGAACATGACGAAACTATAAGGGTTGCTTGTTGATTACGGAAGCCCTAAAAATTCTTTTTCTACATAACTCTCCAGGCGCTTTACTTCTTCAAATATTCATTTTATATTTTTTATACAATTCATTATAATGGAGTAACTTAGCTAAAAGTCACCTCAAAACATTTCGGAGCCGGCTACCAATGTGCCCGTTTTTATTCAGATAGTACATGAGTAGACAAGTGTAAAAAGCCCGGGACGCTAATTTATCAGCGGGGGTTATAACGTTATTAACGTCTCTTTTTTATTTTTCATGAATATCTCGAAAACTGTCACACATAGCAGAAAATGTCTTGACTTTGAATTTATCTACTTAAAGATTTCTACAAAAAATATCTATTAAGTTCTTCGCGAGATTCAATACTTTAAGAGATCTTGAAAACGGAAAATAGGCAATTGAGAAAAATCCTAACCTATAGAAAAACTGGTCTTGATTGATGCATCAAAGCCAAGCATGAACACATATTTTTTTATTTCTTTACATTAGCACAAATCAAAATTATTATGCAACTCGTATACTCATGTTATATCTGAATCCAAAAGGGCACATTGGTTGCCAGCTCCGACATGATTTCAAGTCAATCCATTCAACTATTTAGAATTACCCCTTAGAAGGATCATCGTACTTTTCTTTAACATTAAATAATAATAAAAAAAAAATTACATCAAAACAAAAATTATCCCTATTCAACTCTCTCAAAAAATAATTTTAACAAAAACGACTAACCTCCTTCAAAATTTTGTAAGGAATCTTTTAGCATAAAAAGTATAAAATATCCATAACAGTTACCAGTAACTTAGTGAAATAATAGAAAATAACCAAGCGTATGTAGTCCATTTTAGAGTCAATGCCAGCCAAGTCGCAAAACCAATTATTGAAGTATATGCTTGCTTACTAGCCAACTATTCTTTAGGTGCACTAACTCGCGCTACATAAGATGTAGGTATGCCGTTACCAAATTGCGACGAGTTTTCATTTTCCATCTCGTGCTTACTTTTTCGTCAAATTTTAACCATTGATAATTTAATATGGGATCCTTTCGAAGGTAGGTAAATCAACGTCTTCTGTAATAAAATATACTATTTCACTTCTCATGCTCTGAAAGTGCTTTTTTGTGCAGGATATAGGCTGCACAAAATCGAATTTTGTGCACTAGGGCAAAAAGTAGTCGCGGTGGTGTACGCCCTGCGCGCGGGCCTGGTGCATTCCCCCCCCAACCCGCGCCGCGCGCGTTTCAACATATTCTTTACTAGCAGAACAACTTTATTTCCTCGTAATCAAAGTGAAAAGCAGAGTTTATAACTCGTTCACAAAACCATTTTATCCTCGACATTACTATCAGCCCTCGCCTTCGGCTCGGGCTGCTAAAAGTCTCAGAATAATGGTTCGTTTTGTACACTTGTTGTAAAATCTACTATATCGGGTGTAAGGGACAGCCCTCCGAATACTGAAAGGGCATGATCAGTCAACGTAACAGAACAACTTTCAGCGAATAAAAGTTTCAGGTAATGAAAAAAGAAATCGGCTTCTCCATACAAAATTGCAAACTTGATTGGACAGTTTGTATGGAGGGGCTCATTTTTTTTCATTTCCTGAAACTTTTATTCGTTGGAAGTTGTTCAGTTACGTTGACTGATCACGCCCTTTCAGTATTCGGAAAGACACCCTGTATAAGATCCGTGCAATGCAACTTCTTCCAAATGAACAGTTTTTTAAAACATAGTCTTGGTTATTTTCTATAATATCACTATGTTACTGGTAATTAACTGCTATTGTTATTTTATATTTTATTGCTAATAGATTTCTTAGAAAATTTTGAGGGATGTGAGCAATTTTTGTTATTTTTCTTTTATTTAGTTAGTGTTGACTTGAGAAGTGGGCCTCCGCCAAGTCTGATTATTCAAATGAAGGTGTTTTTTTTTTTTGTAAAAGTAAAATTTTTATTTAGTTCTAAAATTAAAAGAATCGTGATAGTACATATCCTTTTATCATTATGTCTAACAGGTAATGGAAATTCTACATTATGTTTGGGAAATGTGATTAATTCAACATCTATTATCAAATTGTCCACTGATATTGGACTTGACCAATCAGTTGGTCCTTAACAGATACAATGAGTGAACAACGTGTTTTCCTAAAATCCTGTTGACTCACTGAGGAGCTACCTTATAGCGTATGCTTGAAGAAAACATGTACGGAAGTAGCACGGGGTACCGTTCGTTGTCCGGGCATCGGATTGTCAGTTTGTTCGTGCACGCTGCGTGTGTTGCTCGTTTGTTGTGTATAGTGGATAACTGCACTTATTACCGGTGAGTTCAATCACTTTAGTGAAAACTTGCTCATTATCTATTTAATGATTTCTTTCGTAGTGTCGTCATCGTCTCTGGTTAGTTTTTTTAAGTGTTTTAATTGGGTTTCGGAAGGAGCTGGAAGTTCTTGTTTCGTTCGGAAATTTTATTTGGTAGTTTCTCTTTTCTATAATAATTATAGGATACACAACATGGGATAAAACAGGTTTCTTTTGATGTGTTGTCAGTGTATAATTTTGTAATGTGAATCAGTTGAGATTTCAGTGTGTTACTCGTAGTATTCATCTCCAGAATTTCTTTTGCCATCTGAATTTCTCATTTTCTGAGTGGTTAAAATATTTACACAGAGCCACATAAAAACTCCGAAGAGAATATGTCCGGCAAGTTTCAACCTACATACGGGTATAACCGGAACGAAAGTTCCTGATTAAAGTAAGAAACAGGCTTGAAAACTTTGTTAATTATTTTTCAAAGTGACACCTAATCCGATACCTATTACGATTGAAGAAGCTTCTGTACCTTTTATATACGAATAAAAGTATTTTTTCTGAATCGTTATAACCAAGTTTCTTAACTAAAATGTAACTAACCGGCAGATGCAAAAAATTTCTTTAATATTAAAGCTCATTTGAATCTATTACTGACCCTTTCTTTGTCAATAAAACAGAAAGTATCAGCCATAGCTTTTAAAGAGCTTTTACTGTATGGAAGCTTTCTAGAACGAGCTCTATCGTTTAAAGTCTTAAATTGATGATTAGTATAACGGATAGAGCTAACGGCAGATACATGGAACCCATCGTTTATCGTTGATCTATATACCTATGTATGTGTAACGGCATCGATACGTTATTTGCATTTCAGTTTTATCTAATAAGCTATTATAACAGGGTATTAGAAAAACCGGCTAAGTGTGATATGGACTCGCGCACCGAGGGTTCCGTACCACTAAAGTAAAAATACCGTCTTACTGATGTACGCGCAGTCACGCAGAAGTGAGGCGCGAATCCGACACGCACTTGACGAGCTTTTATTATTTTTTGTTATTCTATAGAGTATGCACTATAAACATACTAATTGTCATGCTTGTAAGTCTTTCCGTTTTTACGATAAAGCTTAAACAAAATATCGAGCAAAAATCGCCTAAAACTCGTTTTTAGTATGGAAGCTCCCTTATTTTTTTTATTTTTGTAATAGTGGCAATAGAAATACATATTATGTGAAAATTTCAACTGTCAACTTATTACGATTCATAAGATACCTACGATCCCACTGACTGACAGACAGACATCAGAGGCATATTAATAGGGTCCCGTTTTTTTCACCTTTTGAGTACGGAACCCTAAAAAGCACAGCGATCCTATTTACACGTTCTACCCATAAAACTTAACGATTTTCCCTAAAGAACATAGGTTGAATTACGAAAAAAATTATTTACTTTCTATAATATTTACTTACTACTTTAGGAAAGTTGACCTTTGCCTTTGAAACTTTTTTCAGTTTCATGGGTAGAACACGCGGTTTCCTTCGTATGTGGACTTAATGATTTACCAGTTGTAATTTCTTCATTGTTGGTTATGGATTTGGACCTTCGGAGATGATTTCGAAAATATTAAAAATAAAAAAATAGTTTTGAATCAACGGACAAATATGGATGACATAACAATCCATGTGTGTTTGTTCAGCACCGTTTACTTTTCAGAATTTATGTTCTTTATTCTCTCTTTACTTTATTATCTTTACTAACTTAATCACCGCCCTTAATTTTAACGAAAAGTGATGGCCATTTCTTTTTATAAAACTTTTAGGAAACATACTAAACATCTGTAATTCAAACGAGCAAAAGAACGTAGGAAATATTTTAACGATTGTCTAATTGAACACACACGGACCACGAGGTTGTTCTGCCTAGAAAATTCTAGAAATGTCAGGAAAAGCCAGATGATTTTCTAAAGAAGAAAAAGTTGTAATCTATAAAACAAGCAAACTTTCCAAAGAAAAATGTGAAGTGACCATTATTTCGATCTTCGGGTACGTACGTTGTTTAATTTGGAGAATCACTGGCCTTAGAGATTTCAACAAATAAACATTCATGTAACATATAGCAACAAAAGGGAACAATTCTCCCTAACAAATTAAAATATTTATATTATTATGAACCTACCTAAATGCATAGCTACGCTGGTGAAAGTAGCCTTCTGAATGCACTTGCTAGACCCATGGCGAGTCCGGTGTAGTGTTTCCCGACACTTCCACAAATTAAGGTCACTTTCGCTTTATGGAAATTTATAGGGTTATACCATTGGTAATCTTAGTGCTCCAAGGCTCTTTGCTGGGTCTCAACCCTTTGAATCTACATGTTTCTTGCCTGTTCAAATTGTATATAATAAGACTTCAACCGCTAAGACTAATCCAGTTTGTGAAGCATGCGGAACAAACTCTGTTGGGAATAGCCTTATGTAAAGATTTTAATTTCCTGACGTATGAAGTTACCTATAGACTCGATCCGAGTGTGTACGTACGTGTCTAATGGCCTTAACAATATTTTTCTTATTGCTTTTATAATTCTTATTATCCATGTATAGGTGCCTCTTTAAAGTTCGCTAATCATCATTATCTATCACCGAATACAGTGTTTTCTATATCAATTTTGTTTCTATCATCTATGTTTGGTTGGAACTATGTCGTGTCATTGTCTTTAACTCATTTAAGTCCCGTTGCTTGTCAATTTGTTTTCGTGATCGGTATTTGGCACACGCTGACTTGAAATAAATACGTTTTTGTTCTATAACCGCGTTTCGGTTTGAAAGGATGAGCTTAATCTATTGTTTTCAAATGTGGAGCTTGAGAGATCCAAATAAATCATAGTATTCGTTAGTCTTATGTTGATTCGTTTAAAATTTTGATTACTGAAGAAATACTTTCTGAATATCGTGTATAGGCAAATTTTCAGTACGCAAATTTTCTTATTCTTATCCTGTACCATTTGATGTTATGGAGATTGGAAATAATATCTTTTATTTTCTTGTTTAGTAGTCAGCGTTGTATTCGTTTATTCCTTTTCACCGATTACAGTGACAACGACCGTAGTTTCTCCTCTCGTGTGCCCAAATATATCTCACTTCATTCACGCATCATCTATAGTAAATGAAGAAACCAAAGCATCATTAATCTTTGATACGCCTTTTGATGTCTGTCTCGTGTCGTCATTGTCGTACGTCTCACTTTGTGTTAAATTGCTTCGACACTTTCATAGTTTTTTCAAATTGATCTCAACAAGGTGGAAAATTCTTGTTTTCACTGTTCCACTTTAGGCGTTAGGAGACATTAGCATCTCCGTGTCAGTTTGAAAATAATGAACAGTAACAATATTTATATAGTTGCAAATATCTTACGTACTGTATACCTATAATTCAGTTACTTAACTAACCTACTGCCTCTTTACCTAGTTGCAAACTTACTAATCAAACATATGTTTTTTTTTATCTCATTAATAATTGTGACCAATAATGACAAGAAAATTTTATGCTCTATATATTTCAACACTTCCATTTGTTTGTCCATCTGACTGATCCATAAAAGTATTTAAATCGAGGATATATGATTTTGTGCATTTTCTTGTAATAACCATAATATCTGTGATTCCAGTTCAAATTCTTGTCAACTGTGACAAGTTTTATTGTGCCACTTAAGTGCCATCAACCATAAAGTGACATAAACTGGAAAGTGTTTCCTGTATCGATGAACCAACGCAATACACGTAAATTACTACCCGCGGTCGCATGTACACCAAAACTGTTCATTATGGTGACACTTACGTGGGACACTCAGAAATATTTGCGACACTAAAAAAAATTGTTCTACAGGTACATATATTTTTATTAAATCTTTTCAAAGTACTCTCCACCAGCCTCTATACAAAGATTCATGCGTCTGAACCAGTTTTCAAAACACTTTTTCCAGTCCGCCGTAGACACCTCGTTTACAGCCTGCTCGAACGCAGCCAGCGCATCTTCCGGCGACGAAAATTGTATCCCCTTGAGCTGATTTTTTATTTTTGGAAATAAAAAGAAGTCACACGGTGCTAGATCAGGGCTGTAAGGAGGGTGACCCAGGAGTTTGACTGGTGTGCTGTCCAGGAAGTCCCTCGTTTTGAGCGCGGTGTGTGCAGGCGCATTGTCGTGGTGGAGCAGTAGTCCGCGGAGCCCTGTGTTTGGTCGCTTGTTGCTCACAACAGAAAAAACTTCTGGTAAACATTTGGTAGTATACCATTCGGCGTTGATGCTTCTTTGATCTCGTAAGGGAATTGAGGCCAAGTGGCCAGTCAAATTAAAAAAGCTGGCGATCAAAATCTTCCCCCCGCTTCGAGATCGCTTCACTTTGGTAGGCGTTGGTTCATTTTGAAACACCCAAACTGTCGACTGGCGCTTGGTTTCTGGATCGTATTGATAAATCCAGGACTCATCACCTGTTACCATGTCGTAAACACGCCGAGACGAGCCTGCTTCAAATTTGTTCAGCATATCACGGCACCATTCCACCCGGGCCTGCTTCTGAGCGTCGGTGAGGTAGTGCGGCACCCAGCGCGATACTATCCTCCTCACGCAAAGATGCCCGTGTAGAATCTCGTGAACGCTTCCCGATCCAATCTTTAATATGTGCTGAATCTCCTGATATGTAATTCGCCTATTATCTTGGATTAAATTTTTCACTGCTAGCACGTTTTCTTCCGTAATAGCCGTCAAAGGGCGACCGCTTCTTTCTTCATCC
The DNA here is from genome assembly GCA_947532105.1 of Athrips mouffetella. NCBI lineage: Eukaryota > Metazoa > Arthropoda > Insecta > Lepidoptera > Gelechiidae > Athrips > Athrips mouffetella. The sequence goes on along the minus strand of OX383965.1, from coordinate 18,402,455 downwards.
CCCAAGGTTGGTCGACCGCGCCTAAATTCGTTATACCAACGATACACGGTTGCCTTGGAGGGGCCTTCATCCATAAATGCCATTTGAAGTCTATCGAACGATTCATCCGGTTTCAGGCGACACTTGAAATCGTAAAAAATCATAGCTCTAAAATGTTCCCGGCGCAGATCCATTTTTCAGTAAGACACGATACTTTGAATTGGCTCGCAAAAAATGTGGAGGGAAATTTTGAAAATGGAACACACATATTTTTACTTACAAGTAATCATATTTTCGAAAAAGATTCTGACCGGCCAGTCTCCCATATATAAAAACTATTTTTCGCAATACTTTCTGAGTGGCCTGGTATATTTTCTAGCTACGATATGTTTAGATCGGTTGTTGTACACAAATAGGTTGGTGCCCATAACGGCCAGCTCTCTTTTATAGGTTCTGTTTAATGAGTCAATCTTTTTGTTGAAAAAAGTACCTATTTAAAGATTGACCATCCCCTTCACCCGGAAAATTATAAAACTACATGGCGCTACTAAATACCCTGAGGAGATACCTATCACGATTTATCAAGTATTCTGCTGAAACAAATGTACCAAATTTTAATGTTAGCGTTTCTTTAAGTTAAAACTATGTAGAAATTGAATACTCGATAGACCATAATTACTTTCCACTTTTCCAGATTTTTAGCGCCATCCAGTTGTAATGAATTTTATGCTTTTCCGGGGTACGTTTTCTAGTATAAAAAAAAACCGGCCAAGTGCTTGTCGGGCCACGCGCAGTATAGGGTTCCGTAGATTTTATACGATTTTTTTTATCGCAGAGGCGGTTTTGAGTAAGTATTTTATAACGTTAATAATATAAACTTTATACCTCCTAATGCTCAGTGAGGTCGTAGCGCCTGATTGCTATTGTATATTCAGTTTTTTGGCTATAGCTCATTATCCTCTAAAGCCTACTTAGCTTAGCTGTGTGTGATAGATTTCCTTTTAATTTCAACGTATATACATACTACTACTGTAATTTTTTTCACATTTCCAATAGCAACCGTTTTGTAGGCAAGAGATGGGGGGCACTCGACTCCAACAAAAAATTGCGCTTTCAAGCTTTAGCTTAATATTTATATTTCGAAAACGGATTCCTAAATCGAAAAGTAGTCTTAAGAAACTTACAATATTTTTAAAATACCTATCCACACACTTTACTAATATATATAAAATTTAAAAAAAGGTATAAAAAAAAATTCTATCACTTTGTTGCCGTGGATGAAATGTATATCTTTGCAAAATTATAATAACTTAAAATTATACTAAGGGTATCTGAGCTAAGCCGCGGACAGACAGACAGACGGACATAACGAAACTATAAGGGTTCCTTTTGACTACGGAACCCTAAAAAACACAGATTACAAATACTGGTTTCTTAGGAGCTTTCTTTAGTAAATTAATAGTATTTATCATTTTACCTATTACGATGATAGTATTTAAAAAGGATAAATACTAAAAGAATTGTCTTAACAAACATCGCCCACTTTACAAGAACCAGCCAGTTATTTTCCTCCAGAACGAGCACAGATCGCGTAGAATCGAGAACGCATACCGAAGCGCAAGCGTCTCCAGTTATATCATTAACATAATAATCATGCGCAACTTTGGTCGTGTGGATGTAGGCAAGTCAAAAGCTGTGGCGGTTATAGCATGGAACAATAAAATTTTCAAACTAATAGACAGCCGACAAACTTTGAATTCTGCTGAAATGGCTTTAAAACTAAAATCTGTCATTGGTGATGGGACTGAGACCTTTATTTTCAAAAATAATCAGTAATCTATTAGAGGCTATCAAAATCAAATTTATTTGCTTTAGATTATATCAAAAAGTATTAAAACTGAAGAAATTATACATCATTATCTAGTAAAACACACAAGAATATGCAATTAAGTTTAACATTTAAAAACCAATTTGTTTGTGAATTCAAATAACATAATAAAATCAATATTAATTAATACAAAGGCTAACTAATGAAAGAAGAAAATTTACAACCGCTAAGAGTTAGTGTTTAAGCTCTAGAAGGTGTTAACGCACCATATAAGTAATTAAGCAAGCGGTGTTGAATGTTACGGTCAAGTACTATTACTTACATGCACTTGATGTTCACGGAAAACGAACTACTGAGGCGGCATAGTATTCATGAGAGAAAATAATATGATCTTTCCAAGCTATCTCATCTCTTAAAAGAGATATCAAATAAAAGAGATGGGTGAGTCACTGGTTTGTTTTGAGAATTTTTACCTGGGCAAGCAACTGACTGAGCCATGCTCTAAGCAATTTAATACCAAACCGACCAACAGATGGCGCTATAGGATTTATTGAGTCATCCAACATATTTTTTTGCGAAATAACACTAAAAAACACGGAGAAAACGAAATTCTTCACACATGAGGCCTAGCTTAATCAATTGTTCGCCTCCGTAAACCCTCGTAAAGATCGACATTGTAAGATCCGTTTTTAGGCAGAATAACCTTGTGACTGTCGGCACCTAGTTTTTTAATTATGTTGGTACTATTTACAGTTATTTGCTTGTAAATGCTTACGTCATTAATTAAAAATCTTCATCAAATATACTTGAAATCTAAACATTCAGAAGCTGGATTCTACTTTACCAAAAATGTTCGATGACTTAGGCTTAATTTTTCTTTATCTTCTGTCTTCATAGTTATTGCTTTGTTACTTAAATATTCGCACGAATTTGTCACAACATTATCTTGTTCAATAGCCTACCTAATGTACACACTTGAACCAAATATGTTTTAGCCTTCATAGGTCTTTTCTTCTTTATTAGTCTTTCTAGAACGGTTATGAAAGACTTGCCAAGTGTCATCGTATGCAGTGTGCATGCGCAACGTGCAATGTTCCACCATTTTGCACTGGTATTATGTGCCGATACTCTGTAACGTGTCATTTTTCAACCAATTTCGAAAAAACGACTAGCTTTGTCCATTACAAAATGTTGGGTTTCGTCATGTTTAATGAGCTTCTTTGAATGCCGTGTGAGGTTGGTGTCTGCTTATATCAAACCAATGGCGTTTACTGTCTATTAATTACTGTAAATGATTGTACTACAAAATCCAACTTTTGTATTTGTTACAAAAAAACTTAAAGCCGAACTAAACTAAACAACTTTTTTAAGGTACATAAAAATATACGCATAAAAACAGCCTACAAGTTTAACTTACTCACTTTTTCTAAAAGAGCATAATATAGGCTTTTTAATAATACCAACTGATAATATCTCTTTAGGTGTGAATGAATAAAAAAACATAATATTTGTTCTCAATTTTTGTTTGACCCATATTTCCACTTCCCGTTTAAACATGACAGTAACGGAACGGAACCTAAAAGCCTGTTTAGGAGCAACCAGGTCAGCAATGCCGAGTATAAATAAAAGCCAGTGGGTGATGGTCATGGCCGCGCGGTCATTCAACTTGAAATCTAAAACATTGAACGTCTTACTAAGGATCGTGCTGATAAAATTAGGCATCTTAATCAACATAATTATATAACAGTAGATTAAGAAAAGACTTGACTTCAAAGATATTATTTTTGAGATTATTTTAGACTTGCTTGTCGTTATTTTATTATTACAACCAGAATATTATTACGATTTTTAATATTTGTATTGCTTCCTTATGTTACCGTAAATACTAGGTATGTAGGTATGTACTATTTACATTTTATTCTTATTTCAATTAGAACATATAATTATTTTATTTTATGGTGAAATTTCTTCTCTGTTACTACGATATACGGGTTTATTTAAAACTTTTAATGTTGGTCACGTAAATATATAATAAAAATGGGCAACTCTTTGCGGTTTTAAAGTATGACCATAAGAATTTTTCTTTGTTATAAATGTAAATAAGAGAAAACCATACAATATTGAAAGTTAGTGAGCTTTTGTGATGTATGCGTGATCATCTAACTACTATATTATTTGTTTCTTTCTTGTTTTGTCACTCTTTGTAAGACTTACTTTTGACTTACTTACTTTTTTTTTTTTTATTGTATTACCATATTAATCGTTGTATTACACAATAACTAACTTTAATAACAACAAGTATTTTGAGTATGCTTGTTAGTTATTTTTAGGGTTCCGATACCAAAATGGTAAAAAAAAGGAACCCTTATGGTGCAGCTCTGTCTGTCTGTCTGTCAGTCTGTCTGTCACACCTCTATATCTCAGCAACTACTCATGCTATCGACCTGAAATTTGGAATAGTTTTAGAATATAGTTGCCCAACTTAATTGCACATGATATTTTTTTTTAAAAAGTATGATTATTAATGTAAAGAAAGGGGGCCAAAACAGGGGGGGTCAAATTTCAAATTGTCGCTACTAGGTCGAGTGGGGTATCATATGAAAGGGCTTTACTTGTACATTTAAAAATATATTTTTTTAAATTTCTTAATTTTCAAGTTATGATGATAAATGTAAAAAAAAATACCATTCCCCCCCTTATCTCCGAAGTTTGAGTAAGGAAAAAATCTGAATTAATTACAGTTGACAGAGGTTTATGTAAACTTTACAGAAAAAATAAAACGATCTTTCTAAGTGGCACAGTTTTTTAGAAATCTGCAATAACCTTTACAAACAAATTTAGTTTTGCGGTCCTAAAAATGGACTTTATTGCTTCCAAAAATACTATAGGTATATCGGAAAAAAATCACCCACACTTGACTTGTAGGGGACCCTAAAAAAAAAATATTTTCAAGATTTTTTTTTATCACTTTGTCGGCGTGGATGAAAGCATGTCCTTACTTAATTACAGCTTTCTAGTACTAAGAATGTCTGAGCTACGCCACGGACAGACAGACATGCAAACGGCTATAAGAAACTAAACTAAGCTACACTAAAAAAAACCGGTCAAGTGCGAGTCGGACTCGCGCGCCGAGGGTGCCGACATTAGTATTTTTAGAAGCTATAAAGTCAATTTTTAGGACGGTATAACTAAATTTGTTTGTAAGGGTTTTTTGCAGATTTCAAACAAACTTAGAGATGTGCTACTTAACTTAGAGAGATTGTTTTATTTTTCCTGTAATATTTACGTTAACTTCTATCGACTATAATTAATTCTTTTGCAAACTTCGGAGATAAGGGTATTTTTTTATATATTTTCTTATCATAACTTGAAAACTAAGTCTTAAAAATTTTAAGATCTATTTTACATAGAATACATAGCTTCTGTTTGTTATTTATCCAACTTTTTTTTTGGAAAAGTTCACTAGTTTATTTGATAGGCTGAGCAACTTATATTACTAGTGGTATAAAAGACCCGCATATATTATTATTGTATTCTGTCTGAATTTGTAACAAAGACAGTATTAAAATGCCTTCATCTTTAGGTCGTTAGAGTTAGTTGAGTGAATAAGTCAATTGCTACTACTTTTTTTATGAATACCTACAACGATTTAAACTCCACATCATCGTTTATAGAAAAGACAAAATAATTTTCTTAAAATCTTTTTAAGTATTGAAGAATTTAGTGACACTATCTCTTCTCGACGGGATGTAACGGTCCGTCTGTCTCACATCTCTTGGGTTAACGACGAGTTAACGGATGAACGATTTTTTACCACTTAAGAATTTAAAACTGGTTCTTTATTTTAGTTCTTTTTTATTTATAAAATGTCATTATTATTTTCTAACTGTCTTTTCTTTCTTTTCAGGTATATCTCGTGTCCTCCAAAATGACGCGTCGAAAAAGTGTGTGTACACAGTGGACTTTAGTTTTATTAGTAGTGATTTTATGTCCGTTTGTTTATTCGCGACCTCAAGATACAACGTCACCCAGTTCCACGGCGAATAGCATAAAAACAGACAATACTACAGAAAGTCCAATAAGGTATAGATATAGGCAAAGTAATTTTAAGTTAAACCAAGTACGGTTACCCTTAGTCATTGGTTTTGTTAATAATAGTTATAAGGATATAGAACAAAAAAGGTTTGAAGATGTTCATAGTAATTTAAGTACAACAGTTGGGGATATTAAATTAGATAGAATCAATAATTTTCCAAATAGAACAACTCGAATGATATCGAAAACAGTTGTAAACAGTAATTACAATAACATAAACAAAAAACCTAATAAAAGGGTAATTAAACCAAATATAAAAGAAGCAATTACATCAACATCTAAAAAACCTACAATAAGAAAAGTTGTTACCAAATGGACCGATAATGCAAAGTATGAAGATTTAAACATTTCTTTTGAAACATCCATATCTACGGAAAAAGACTCAGTCGCATTCACAAACTCTTTAAGCCTTGATGACTATAGTAGTACAGAAAATGTGGTCGATGAATCTGCAGCGACGCAAAAAAGACCTTTTTACCCGAATAAATTTTACAATAAACTAGAAAATAACAAAATATACCGACCTGAATTTGACAGTGATGAAGAAAATTTAGGCGTAATTCATTCAAACAAAGTTCACATTATTGAATATCCTTTTCCTAGCGTGCGTCCTGCTTATGTTTTTACAACGCCAATGCCGACACCCGTCATCACTAATTTAGGAAATCCTAAGCCCTGGTCGCCTCATAAAAACGTAAACAGAAAGCCTATTCAACAGCCAGTTCGCAAAAAACCGTTAAAAGGCCAATATGCCTATCATAATAACGTACATAATTACCCGCAATATGGCGGCGACAATTTTGAGGTCACTACTTTCCAACCACCCAACGCATACACTGAGCGAATCGTAATAAGACCGGAAGAATACAGCGCTTCATACGACTGTCCTACCGTATACCTTACCTTAAACAATACCTTCCAAGGTCAAGGAAAGGAAGCGTGCCCTGATTTAAAAATAGCTGTTAACACAAACGTTGTAAACAAAAATGTTGTTGTTGAATCAGATGAAGAAGATCCTGAAAGTTTAATTTCTGGAGGTTTTGGTTTACCATTTGGAGATGACTCAGAGGCGGACGATACTGCCGCCACTAATGATTTTTTCGAATCAGATGAGAATGCCGATCAAGAACAGGAAACAGCAGAAAGTGCTTCAGTCGAGGCGACTGGATTATCAAATTACAATGCGGCTATACACTCTGATTCTGGAGAACCATCACACAGTGGATCTCCAAACGCAGCCCTATCTGGTGGTAAGCCAGGTAAACCACATAAAGATGAATTGAGTTTATCGGGAATGTTGTCTTATTTTAAGCCTGCGATTAACGCCTTAACTTGGCTAGCTGCAATCAACCCTTTCAGTTTTACAATTATTAGTATGATGTTAACACCGTTAGTTATGTTACTAGCTGGTTTCTCAGGAGTATCCGCGTTATTTGCTCCTTTAGGCTTAGCAAGAGAAGCAAGCCCAAAAATAGTACATGTTTATAGGCCAAAATGGGAATGGGATGACAAATACAAAACATGGTATCTGAATTCCTTTCCTGATAATAGAAGATTGAGACCACCCAGGTTGCCAAGAAATAGCAAAGAAGATTTTAGTGATACGAGATCAGACTCAGTAAAACCTACTTTATTTTTCAATATAAAAAAGTGGATGCAAGATTTAACCAAAAAGTTGAGAGGAAATCTGAAAAACGGACCTGGTGTTCAAAAGACACGTAAAAGGAAAAAGAGGGAAACGTGGACTATACGTGTTAAATAGTAATGATTCCAGGGCAGTAAGTTTAGAATCGGTTAAATCTATCTAGACGGTGAAAGATTTAGGACCGACTAAACTCTTAAAAAAAAGTGATTAAAAGCATTTTAATGCGATTTTATACCAAAAAGAAATTGGAGTCAACAACAACAGTTGGTTTAAGTAGCGAATTTCATACAGTGGTGAAGCCCTCTCATTTGTGATTTAAAAACATCCACTTTTTACCCGACTGCGGCGAAACCAAAAAGAAGGGTTAGTTGTTTGAATATTGTTCTGTCTCTCTGTTTCTATGTCTCCTTATAACTACTAAACGGCTGAACCGATTTCGATGAACACGTCGTCGTTACATTAAAACCATAAAACTATAAAAAAAATAACATGGCAGATTTTTGGGGCCAAATGCAGCGTATTGATTTTTTTTTCCTTTTTCCCAAACCTATAAAGCAGGATATCAAAATGAAGGAATTCAACATTTTAAGAAGCTATCACAAAAGTAAAATAATGGTTATATCAAAAAAAAAAAAAAAGCGTTTATTACACGTAGAAAGAGAACTAAAACGTTATCACAGTATCAGGTTTTTAAATAAAAGCGTGTTACATTATAAAAGAGCAAGAGAGAACTAGAAAACTGGTCAAGTGCGTGTCGGACTCGCGCTCATAACTAAGACTTTATTTTTATCTTAGTGGTACGGAACCCTCGGTGCGCGAGTCCGACTCGCACTTGGCCGGAGTTCTCTCTTCCTGTTGAATAATGTAACACGCTTTTATTTTAAAACCTAAAACTGTCAAATACTAAAAAACGGTCAAGTGGGAGTCGTACCCGCGCGTCGAGGGTTCCGATATACCTGTTGTATTTGTGGAAGCAATGAAGTTCATTTTTAGGACCGCAAAACTGAATTTGTTTGTAAAGGTATTGTGCAGATTTCTAAAAAACTGTGCAACTTAGAAAGAAGGTTTGATTTTTGCTGCAATATTTACATAAATTTCTATCGACTGTAATTAATTCAGATTTTTCCTTTCACAAACTTCGGAGATAAGGCGGGGGAATTACCATTCCATTCCATTTTTTTTTTGACATTTTTCATCATAACTTGAAAACTAAGAGACGTAAAAAAATACAAAAATATATTTCAGAATGTCAAAGGCCCTTTCATATGATACCCTACTCGACCTAGTAACGACAATTTGAAATTTTGCGCCCCTCTTTAGGCCCCCTTTACATTAACAATCACATTTTTTTATTCTTTCATGTGCAGTTATGTTGGTTGGGCAACCACATTATAAACTATTCCAAATTTCAAGTCGATAGCATGTGTGGTTGCTGAGATATACAGGTGTAACAGACGGACAGACAGACAGACAAAGTAGCACCAAGGGTTCCTTTTTTTACCATTTTGGTATCGGAACTCTAAAAACAACTATCTACACACCCTAGAATCAGACGAACTAACCTAAGATAACTCAATTTTTCTACGTACACCCAACAGCATGTCAGTAGAAACACTTTGGACTTTATGGCATTGTAATAGAGTTGCAAATGTTTCCATTTACGTGCGGTTGACCGTATGTAAGGTATGGTTAAATTAGGTAGTCGACATCAAAAAACAGCGCCTCTAGTATGGAGTAGAAAAACTACAGTAAGGGACGGTGTACCGAAAACTTAACGGGCATGCTCAGTCAACGAATCTGAACAACTTTCCCAAAGAAACATTTTTGGTAAACGAAAAAACTTTTTGACCTATCCATACAAATTGCTCACTCTGATCGAACAGTTTGTATGGAGAGGTCAAAATTTTTTAACATTTCCCAAAAACATTTCTTTCTTTCAACCCGACTTCGTAAAAGAAAAGAGGAAAAAAAAACCATTCAAACTGAGTTTTCAATAACGTATTTGAATTTAGTTCTGTGCAAATTATTTCATTAGGTACAAATATACGAGTACAAAAATTTTAAGCAACGGCACCAATACCACACAAACTAATTTACTGATTCAAACGGGTTTATAATAACGTATTTGGTTTAGTTTTTCAATATGTTAGCTTTGTATTATTGCAATCAGTTCACTCAAACAAAAGATATGCGAGTACAAAATTTCAAGTGCCGTTCATTTCAATACGTTACAACTTACTAAACCGATTCAAACGGGATTTTCAATAACTTATTTGGCTTAGTTATGTGCAACATTTTAGCTTTGTTTCATTGCAATCTGATCACTCAAACAGAAGATAGGCGAGTACAAAGTTTCAAGCGGTGGCGCCAATACCTCACAAACTACCGAACCGATTCAAACGGGGTTTTCAATATCGTATTTGGCTTAGTTTTGTGCAAGACATAAGCTTTTATTCATTGCAGTTAGCTCACTCAAACAGAAGATATGCTTGTACAAAGTTTCAAGCGGCGGCGCCAATACCTCACAAACTACCTAACCGCTTCAAACGTGGTTTTCAATTACTCATTTGGCTTAGTTTCGTGCAACATATAAGCTTTAATTCACTGTAATCGGTTCACTGCGAGTACAAAGTTTCAAGCGGTGGCGCCAATGCTTCACAAACTACAGAACTGATTTGACGGGATTTAAAAACGTATTTGACTTAGTTTCTTGCAACATTTAAGCTTTGTTTCATTGCAATCGGTTCATTAAAACAGAAGATATGCAAGTACAAAACTTCAAGTGACGCGTCAATGCCTCACAAACTACAGAACCGATTCAAACGCGGTTTTCAATAAGGTATTTGGCTTAGTTTTTGTGCAACATATAAGCTTTGTTTTATTGCAATCGGTTCACTCATACATATGATATGCGAGTATAAAGTTTCAAGAATTGGTTCAGTTTTTTGTGTGTATACTATAAAAGTCCAAACTCCACGCGAACTAAGTCGTGGGCACAGCTAGTTTGTAATAAATCTCTTTATTATTAAGTAAAAACCAACGACTACTGGGTAACTTAAATCATATAAATTTAAAAGTTAAGCTACTTATTTATTGTACTTTGATAATCAAAGTGATAGTACAAAATTTCTATGATTAGGATAAGTGACCTGACATTTTAATATTAATATAAATATTAATACTAATATTATTAAAGAGTCAGGGGACCAATTCTGGAAAGTCACCGGGTGATTTTCGAGATTTTTAAAATTACAATAAGCTCTGTTAAACACCTCAAAAGTAAGGATCAATATTTGTTAATTATAAAATAATGTTCAGTTTTAAAATTACCAACATAACAATTTGAGTTTTATGAGTAAGGCTTTTTTTTTATTTTAAAAATCTCGAAAATCACCCAGTGACTTTCAAGAATTGGCCAACTGGAATAATTTATATTTCTATAGTGAGTTTATTTTTAAGCTTCCCTAACTGTACTCATAGATTTGTTTTTATATTTACAGCTTTCTAAAAGTATTTTATGTAAGTTAATATTTTCTCTTAATTTTTTGTATTGTTTACCTATTAATTTGAATTTGGTATTTTGTTGTTCATTTATTCATAAAAATAAAGAATAGAAAAACATTCTGAGGAGTTTTATTGCCTATTTCGTAAGTGATAGATAAGTGAAATGAAACATAAATACTAATATAAGCTTAAATAAATTTATATTGCTTTAAATTAAATCTTTATAATGTTTACATGAATGTTGTTCTCTTTATTACAGAAATTCAAACTCAACTAAACAAGAAGAAGCAGCGAAACAAGAAGAAGCAACGAAACAAGAAGAACCTACCACTTCTGCACCAGCTACCTCGAATGCACCGAGAAATAACAAAAATAAGTCTCCAATCATTGGAGAATCCATCAAAATGGTCGCAAATCAGCTCCTTGAAAATCTCTCCAGCACAACAGCAGAGACGCCAGTAGTAATTGACACTAGGATACCACCTAAATTAAAGAACCAAATAGTACACAAACACAAAATTAAAACAAGGAATGAAGACGGAGATGAACCATTAGATAATTCTCACCCTGGAGTAGCTGTTCCTGTTACTATGGAGGAATTGGAATCTGAAAATAAAGTAAGCGAATCATCAACTTCGAATGAAGGAATATCTACTTGGATCCTTTTAAGTAACACGTACAACAAGGATAACTCTACTTCCACTGAAGGTCCTAAAATTGAGGAACCTCAAAAAAAACAAAAGCCAAATAAAAACAAAACCAAAAGGCCTTCTACCAATAAGGTTTCCCTTGGTAAACGACCAATCATTGGAAGTACGAACAAGTCAGATTTAGTTGCTGGTGGGTCTGCGATAAATGAAAACGTCTTCAATAAAATCAAGGACACAGTTTTATCAAATGTACAGAAAAACAAAAATCAATCATCGCAGAAGACTACAACAACAGTTTTAACAACCACAGTTACTACTACTACTACAATGAGTCCGTCAACAGAATCTTCAACAGCAAAGAAAGAATTTCTTCAAACAAGTAAAGCTCCGACATCTATTGCTTCTGTTAAGGTTACATCAAAACCAACTAAAAAGAAAAACAAAAATAAGAATAAAAATACTTCAACAACTTCATTACCTGTTGAAAAAGAATCGGCTTTATTGCCCATGGAACCAAAAGAACAAGAAATTGAGTTAGAAATCAGTACCCCAGCAACAACGACAAAAAAACCTAAGCGATCTTCAACTAGAAAGAAGAATAAAACTAAAAAACGTAAAACTTCCAAACCTAAGCCAGAAGCAACAACAGTCACTGCACTAAAGACAGCTAACAAAACCAAAACAAAGACAAAAAAAGATAAGAAACCTGATCTTACAAGTATAGCTGGTCCTATCACGTCATCAATTTACAGCTACTTCTCTAGAGAAGTTATGCCTACGGTTGGAGTCGGTGTGCTAGGTCTGGCAAGTTTAGTAGGGTTGGCTGGTTATTTCTTATATCCGTTTACAACGCCAGTGAGGAGAACATTTGAAGTTGATAAAAAAGATGACATCTACAGACACAATGCAGAAGAATATGGTAATGAAGGTAACGGACAGGCTGAAGAAGAAATGCTCGGCACAGTTCTTGCTGGAATGCCTGCTCATTCTAAACAAAAGTTGAATCCTTATGCTGGCCAAAATACTCACAAAAACCGATATCCAGTTAAGAAAGACCAGGATATAAGATATCGTCATGTTGCAGCTGGATCAACTGGATATGAACCAAATTATAATGTTCATTATCCTCAGCAAAAAACTGGTATAGCACATGGAGCAGTATATTCAGAACCGTACAGCCCACATCACCACCATTATGAAACAAGACATGCCTACACAACTGAAGGTAAATATGTTTATGACAAAGGACCTAGCGGGTACACTCCTCACCCAAGTCCAGTAGAGCCCATTTACGCAGCACCCCAAACAGGACCGCAAACTGGGCCATCAGGGTCTTCCGGGTATGGAAATGACGCATCAAATTCAGTCGTGTATGGAGTCAAACCCTCATCTGAATCAGATTTTAAGCCGGTTTATCCCTTCGATAATCAGTTTTACAGTGAAACGACTAGCAGCCCCTTAAGTTACCCATCAACTTCCATGTACCTAGGATCGAACAATGATGCCGAAGAACCGGAAGAACAAAACTATTCCGAAAATTCGGAAACAGATATTGAATCTACCGATAACAAATTCGTAGTTGGAAATGTACCAAAGGAACTTTCTGAGACTGTGACACCTGCAGTTGTCCCTGAGCATGGTCCAAGAAATTTCAGACAGAAGAGAAATCTTCGCCGTAAACGTAGTATTGCCACAAGAATTGAGGAAATATTGAAAGAGGCTGAAGTTAAAAATAACGATATTTTTAATAGCAACGAGATTGGTGAAGCTCCAATAAATCCAGTCAAAGCTCTGGCTGCTATGGAAGACATGATGAAGAGTGATGTCACGACCATTCCAGAAGTTAAAGACGTATACACTGTGTATTCAGCGCCTTCAGATTCCATCAAAGAAGAAAAAACAACAGAAAATTCTTCTGATAAGACTGAAATTATTGAAAGCGTTTCTACGGTACCAATAAGCGACAATAAAGAAAAGTCCACTACCGAATCTACTAGAGATTTAGACACAACGACAAAACCATTCAGGGTCTATGAAGTTTTTCCTTCAAGCAGCCCTGATATCACAGATCAAAGCAGTTCTTTAGTTAATGCAAGTCCAAAGTTAGAAACAACAACACAGTTTAAAAATATGAATACAGAAACAACAACTGAGTTGAAATCAGAGACCACATCCACAATGCCACCATCACCTTCACCAGTTTTCTCCACCACATTTCAAAGTTTTACTACAAACAATCCAGAAGTGTTGACGTACCCTCCATTAAATGAGGGTGGCTTTTTTACATTCCTGAAACGCTTGATAGAATTTAAATATAGATTGGGTTTAAGCATACTGCAAACAACTTCAGAAAACTTGAACAGATACTTACGCAGCATGGAAAATTCCGTACAGAAAGTAGCTAAAGCTTCAACTACGTAGATGTAAATAAATATATTTTAGGATATTTGATACTCACTTTTCAAGTAATTTATTCATCTTAAACAAAGCAAAGAAATGACTTTGTAGAAGAAATTAAACAACAGGAAGCATAGCAGTTAGAAGTAACAAAGTACCGTAAAAATAATTCTTCAGGACCTTTACTCGCGTAGTTACTAGAACTGTATTACACTTACATGGTATGGCCAATTTGAAAAGTTTATATTTTCAGAATGTTATCCTCGATTAAGTTGAGTAGACAATTGAGGGGAACCTGCTGAATTTATATTATAGTAAGTAAATAAACCTGGAATTCAAATTAGATCCCGGTAAAACTGAAATCGGAAATACGTGCGATAGTTTGCCTTCAACCTGCAAAATGATAAATATAATATAATTGTAAATAAATACTGAATAAAAGCTTTTTTATATTTAAAAATTTATTTTATTAAAATTATTTTACTGTACTAGTGGCGCTAATATTCATCCGTTCTATATAATATAGGCCAGATAAAATTTAAACGAAAAATGTATTGCTATACAGGGCTTTTTCGGACCCCTTGCCAAATGTTAGTATATTGTTCAGAATAAGTATCTGAACAACTTTCCCAAAGGAACATAGGTCGAATAACGAGAAAAAATTTTGGTCATCCCATACAAAATGCTACTATTGCCGGCACAAGATATGTATGGGATGACCAAAATTTTTTCTCTATTTTCGACTCTTGTTCCTTTGGGAAAGTTGTTCAGATTCGTGGTCTGAGCGACTGTAGCGTCGCCGATGTTAGTTGTTAAGCTCTTTATTTGGCTCGCCAACGCACACACCACGTTGCACATCCTACTCGCTGTACGGTCGGTTGCAGACTGAGTATGCACGCTCGAGACAAAGGCTATACACTACATCCCTTCCCTATTTTAATTAGATTTTTATATCGTTCATGAATTACCTAATTAAAATAATAAATTACATTTGAATCGGAAATTATCAAATCATAATACGCTTCTAGCGGTACCTTCTACAAAATAGTTTTTCATAGTTTCCTTAGTTACTCCTCCTCTCCACTACTGTTGCAAATGTTATCTTTTCCCAAATTATTCTTTATGTCTAACACTTTCCAGTCTCCTTGTATATTCTTCAAATGTACTACGTTTCTTCTTATCTGCCCCGTCTCCTTGTTCTGGACTTACAACAACTATTGACCAATGAAGCTTGCCTACAGCAGCCAACCCAGAAACTCCAGGAGGACCTTACTTTTAAGCCCTGTGTTACTTTAAAGCCTTGAGAGGAAGGCAAGAGTGAGAAACACAACTACCTGTCTTTCCTCTACCTTTTTTCTTAATATTTTTATTTCACACTACTGGTTTCCATAGGTTTGCAGGTGATAAACAAAGAAAAATACAAAGACTATTCAAATTAAATGAAGGTTTTAAATATTACAACTAATCCAGAACAATA
Organism: Athrips mouffetella; assembly: GCA_947532105.1. Lineage (NCBI taxonomy): Eukaryota > Metazoa > Arthropoda > Insecta > Lepidoptera > Gelechiidae > Athrips > Athrips mouffetella. The sequence continues at coordinate 18,386,880 of OX383965.1, read as the reverse complement.
ACAAGTTCTTCAGCTATTTATTATAGGTATATAATTTCTTTTCTTTATTATTTTTCGTATGGTTTGCAGGGTCAACGAATTCTTGGTGTTCTAATTACACCTATTAAAATCATGATATATACCCAGACATACAAAACGCACTCTTCAAAGTACATATTTATATGGTGCACACCTATGTCATCGAAATGTGTGGTGATGATACAAACTGGCTGTTTTAAACCAGGAACTCCTCGGAAAGTCGATCTATCAATTCGGCTCATTACTCTACACGTACCTGCTGAACTCCAACCCACCACGTCTGGATCGAGCGTCCAACACATCTTCCAAGACTATTATGATAAGAATAAGTATTTTAAACTATTATTGTACTATATTATTTCTGTTAGCACGGTGGCAATTATGACATCAATCATTTTTAATATAGATAGGCTAATGATAGCTTTCAGGTGAATGATCTCTGTTTACCATGGTGTTTTTTCCATATAAAAAGGAAACTAAAGTTGTCCTGATCGCAATAAAGTGCTTCGTCACAATTTGACATAAATTAATAAGATGGCGATATCAAATGAAGTTATTTTTCAATCTAATTCAACTACTGGTACCTTTAATCTGAATGTAGAATCTCACCAGAATTAAACTCGAAATGTTTGTCGAAAACTATTTTTTATGTTACTGATCAATTTTCAAACCTTATTGTCAAATTTAAGGAATTATTATTATTGTTTATTTTTAAGACTTCTTTCAGTTGTATCAATTTTGTAAATGAATTATTTATACATTTGCCGCTGCACAAAATAACAGCACCCCTTTTTTATACCACGTTTATTTTTTTTTCTAATCTCTTAAAACCTTTGCTCACAAATTTCTTGTGGAATTGCTGCTTGTCCACTTTGTTGATTTTATTATCTTACCTGTACCGTGTATGTCGACAAATCAACTTTTCCACTAAACTTTTAATTCATTGGGACTCATTATTCAGACAGAACTATTCATTTATTTAAGCAAATATACCTAATTACGTTTTCGTAAGTTCATAGGTATCTTTATTTTTACAACGCTTTTAAAGAGTATTTTGTTGCTTTACAGTAAAGTTACATAAGAAAACCTAAATTAAAACTGCTTTTCAATAGTTACCTGCGAGGCTTATTTACCACAAAAATCCTACTAGGTGACCGGATTATTATTCCAATTTCTGTAGCCTTTCACAGGAACCAAGCTATTTACCAACCAAAGTATATTTGAGTATGCACTAATTTTAAATAGGTACCTATTAAGAATGATAGGTTAGTTTTTTTTTTTATCGTTGTAAATGGACAAACCACATAATTTATTTCAAACATTGTAAAATTATTTACTTATTTATCTTTAAAATCGATTGCTTCTTAAGCTTTATTTGTTTATTGATTAACACGACAAGAAGAAGAAATAATCCTTGATCCCAATGTCTTGATTTAGGCACTTGAAATAGGTTGGTAGGTATTATTTGTGGTTGTCTTGGCCCATAGAGGAGAATCAATACAACTTTAAGATGTATTAAGTACGCATATTGTCTATGTACCGGTCCTTCCAATTTAAGTGAAATCGTTCAATACAATATACTAGCTACACGCCGATGTACACAAGTTTTTTTTTTTTATTGCTATGGCATCGTTGTACAAAGTACGTATGTTAAACATAATGAAATAGGGACATGATCATTAAATAAACCCTTCCAGAATAATTTGACTTTTCGTGGGTATTTATTAATTATAGTAGGAAATGTACAGTAATGGGTACTCTCGCTACAAGTGCCAGAATTTACCTGCTCCCTAACTACACCAGTGGTATTGAAAACTGTAAGGTAGGTATCAAACTATTTAAACTGTAGGTTGGTACTTTTTATCATACCTTTTCCAAACACTCAGCATGTTTAAACTGAATTTAGGGACAAAATAAAATTGTCACCATATGTCCTTATAAAGATGACTTGACTGTCAAACAATGTGTGTGAATCTGAAATCCATTTGTTACTTCTTTTCAACTAAACAAGGAAGCATTTTGTTATTTATAATTCACACTAATCGGTTCCCGAATCGTATCATATCATTATCCATTATCCACCCGGACTTTCCTTGCACTCTTTAATACCATGGCTCAAAACAACACATGTCATTCGCCCACGCATATAACCTTTCTGAAAATATATGAGAAATATTTTAAGACGCGAGCTAGATTTAAACCCGCACCTTTGGAACGGACCAAGCATGAATTGTATTTACATACAACAAACATCAGAAGCAGCACGAATCCAATGCATAGACCACTGTGCTATCGTATCTAGACTCCCTTATTCTCTTTATATTTTGTTTATGCGTGGCTATTCTTTGAGTTTCATAATATTATTGATGCAACAAATATGAACATACGATTTACTATCATTTTTGTCTAATAATTACACATTTTTTCCATACGCCTACATATTAAACAAAAGGAAATGAAAGCTGATTCAGTTTACAGAATTTTTAAATAATTATGTAGGTATTGTTCATGTTACCTGCATAAACATGCATATAATGGTAATTCTATGGTTTTGTTTACTGGTGAGGACTAAGCCGTTCCAACCATTGGAGCCGACCAATTAATAATTCAGTTGGAATTCACAACTGCTCCAATTATGCCTCATTTTATAATTGACATAATGCAATCTAATGCCCAGTTAGTAACTGCTCATATTTTAAATTGTTGAAAAGACAATATGCAATTTAATGGCCAGTATGTAGCTGCTCGTATGTATCTCAACATTGACAAAACTATTAGCCAATATGCAATTGCGTGCGCACGATCTATCGAGGTGTCACGTTTTGTGCGTCCCTGTAGTTAAAAAATACATTTAAATAGTTTACGTCGATAATTATTGCCGGAAACTGTACAATATCCCCAAAATAGTGTTTAAAATATAATAGTCTGGACATAAATCTATTTTAGTGAGTGGTTATATGCTAAATTCTAAATTATTTAACTATCTTGACCGGTGAATTGTACTGTCGGTGTAGTGCGTGAACTGAACGCGTAAGTGACGCGTATTTCACGGCGCTTGAGACCTTTTGATCGCGAAGATTGTGGAACGTACGTCGACGGTAGGCATATTAGCACGAACATTTGCGCAGAGCCAGCTGTTTATTTGTTTATCTACCTTCAACCTAGTGAAATAGTTAAGGCAAAATATTTCTTCAACACAATAAAACAAAAAGTCATCGAAATATAAACATGGAAACCTGTCTAGGCTGTAACACCATGGTACCAGTGGCCGACGTAATAAAATGTGCTTCCTGTCAAGGCCCTTTCGACTTTCGCTGCCTTAACATGGCTAAAGAAGAATTTGCTGCCCTAACAGCTGGTCAAAAAGCTAACTGGAGATGTTTTTCCTGCATGAGCGTTAATCGACACAGAGGAGACAGAAAAATTACCCCCGTTCTTCAGCTTCAAGATTCAATGACCGAACAAACACAGAATATGTCAATTTTTGAAGACTCTAAACATAACAGTTCTGTATCGGAAGGGGAAATTTCTACAAATCAAGTGCGTTCGGACGAAGCGATACCGTACAAACAATTTAGTGATCTACTCGACATAAAACTGGCAACCGCAAAAAAAGAGCTTGCAGGTGACATAGAAGAGAGCCTCCAAAAAGGGTTGAACATGATTTTTGAGTCAATGAAGGCCGAGTTCATTCGTACAAAGGACGCCCTGCTAGAAGAACACAAGTTACTGAAGAATAAGCTAGATCACGCTATGGCAAAGATAACCCAATTGGAGGGCGACAAGTCGAAGTTGGAGAAAGAAATAAATTATACAGCTCAACTTAATCTTCGAAACGAGGTTGAAATCACAGGAATTCCTGAATCTTCATCTGAAAATTTGAACCATCTTATTTTGGTAACTTCGTCAAAAATTGGTGTTTCTTTAGATGAAAAAGATGTCGATTGGATAACCCGAGTTGGCCCTCGTCGCCCCAACACAGAGACCGGAGAAAACTCCTCGTTAGCTGCATTTTCGCGTTCAGTGGTGGTGCGCTTCGTGCGTCGAGCAAAGAGAGACGAGTTCATAAAAGCTGGAAAGCTGCGCAAAAATATTACATCCGCGGACATTGATATCGAAGGCCCTTCTCAGAAGCTCTATTTTAATGAGAGACTGACTTACTCCAACCGCGTCTTATTTCGCGACTCAAGAAGGTCTGCAAAACAAATCGGCCTTCGCTGCTGGACAAGAAATGGAACTATTTACGTACGAGATAACCAAGGATTGCGCCCGGCCACACAAATTAAAACCATTGACGATTATCGCCGCCTTTTTGATGACGACACTGATAATTAGGTTCCTGCTTCGTCAAACCCTCGTTCACTCAAATATAATTATTATTCCATTAATTGTTTTATCTCTATTTTATAACTCATATTTGGCATTTAACATTAATTTTGCTATCACTACTCAGCAACTTACTGTACAGTCAACTCTCGATTTGCCTGGCCCCCTTGTATGCAACATTGTTATTAGCATGCAGGGGTGTCGAGTGAATCGAGAGTTGCCCGTACATAACATACAAAACTCACTACTGCTCTCTGAAAATACATGTTTATGCATAAACGCAAATGCACTTATCTCTCTGCTTATGGTCTGCTACGCAAAAAGACCACTTTTATATAGGAATTTAACGTATGCCACCGCCAATATAAATAAAAGCATATGTTTGCTACCTGGATTTAGTATATCTAAAATAAAACAGAAAATAAAATTGACAGGGAATATGATACTTACTCAAAAATCTTTTTTTCTTATTCTAAAATTATCATATTATAATGATGTCTTTGGATGAGTATACAACAGCTATCGATAAATCATTAAATATTCCCTGTCATACTATAAACCGTCTTGAAGACTGCGCGGGTAAGCTCAGCAAGTCACGTGATCTAAAAATTCTTTCTGTAAATATCAGAAGTATTTACAAAAACTTTAACAACTTTCTTATTGCCCTTCATAGACTTGACATTACTTTCGATTTAATTATCCTGACTGAGTGCTGGCTAAATGAACTGCGACCTATTATGCAAATAGATAACTATGTTTCTTTTCAAACTTCACGCCAAATAAATAGAGCAGGTGGCGTAGTTATCTACGCACGTCAAAATTTAAAAGTCTCTGTGACTGAACCTGACTTTGGCGGCGAGGCTAACGGTTTACTTATGGAAATACAAGATAATTATAGTGTGCTTGGCATATATCGCTCTCCGTCATTCCATAGAAAGGAGAACTACACGCTCTTTCTCGAAAACTTAGACCAGGTACTTAGCGAAATAGACCCTGCTGTCAATGTAGTTCTATGCGGTGATATTAATGTGGATATACTGCCTACAGCTCATGATTCCTCTACTTGTTTGGAGTACTTAAGTCTAAATGCCTTTCATGGTATGCTTCCCGCTGTAACAGTCCCGACAAGACTAAATTCCTGTCTCGATCACATTTTTGTAAAGGCCTCACCAGAATCAGAGCCTTTGGGCCTAGTGTGTCACACTGATATCACCGACCACGCATTTGTTATGGTCGCGTTGTGCTCGAAAAACATAAAGAATACAGTAAAGGCCAAATTTGTCTCAAAGATTGACTATCCCTCAGTGATACAGGAACTGAAAAACTTAGACTGGACTCCTGTGCTAAGTCAGTCCGATGCGTCTGAAGCCGCCTCTAAATTAGTAACTATGATTACGACCGTTATAGCTAAACACACGCGACAAGTACGTATAAAGCGTAAGCATGTACCAATAAAACATTGGGCAACACCTGGCTTAGTGAGGTGTATGAGAAACCGAGATCAACTTCATCTAGATGCTCGAAATAATCCGAATAATAAAATTATACAAAAAACATATAAACGATACAGAAACTTTTGTAACGACCTTCTTAGAAAAATTAAAAACGAGCACGATACCAATACATTGTCCGAAAATAAAAATAACCCTAAAAAAATGTGGTCAACGGTTTGCGACATCTGTCACTTGAAAAAGACAACCTCTCCCAGTGGCGCAGAACTTTTGACTACTCATGCTACTCCGAGAGAGTCCCTTTCCGCCTGTAATACATATTTCTCCACAGTCGGCCAAAGGTTAGCTGAAAAAATTCTGTCTAGACTGGCAAAAACGCATGCGGAACTGACCTCCAATATTGTCTCTTCCGAACCTCCTGTTAACTCCTTTTTTATGAACCCAACAGATTGCTACGAAGTAGATAGACTTATCAAAAACTTAAAAAATAACAGTTCTCCAGGCTTGGATGGTCTTAGTAATATCTTCATTAAACAAATCAGCGGTCAAATATTGGAGCCAATAACGCATGTGTTTAATGCAAGCCTTTCGACTGGCATATTTCCAGAAACATGGAAAGTGGCTGTGGTCGTACCTATATACAAGGCTGGAAATAAAGATGATCCTGCCAACTACCGGCCAATCTCTTTACTTGGTGTATTCTCAAAGCTGCTCGAGAAAATTGTTAATAAGCGCCTTGTGTCATTCTTGGAAACTCAAAGCCTTCTCTCAAACAGACAATTTGGTTTTCGTCAAGGTCGCTCCACCGAGGACGCGGTATCGCTTCTTACTCAGCACATAGTTAATCATCTAGATAAAGGCCGATGTTGTGCAGGAATATTTCTGGATCTTGCCAAAGCCTTTGACACGGTCTCGGTGCCAATTCTTCTAGCTAAGCTAGAAGGAATTGGTATCCGGGGCCGTGCTCACGATTGGTTTCACTCCTACCTAAGTAATCGGAACCAATGTACTCGAGTTGGAGATGTTATCAGTGAGCAGTCAAAAACCAGCTTTGGAGTTCCGCAAGGAAGTATATTGGGCCCTAGTCTCTTTATCATTTACATAAACAATTTGCTTAACCTCTCACTCCCAAATTCAGAGATAATCTGCTACGCTGATGACACTGCAATTCTAGTGCATGGTGATACTTGGCAAGAAGTTTTTTCTTTTGCTGAACAAGGGCTTAGCTCAGTGGCTCAATGGCTAGACCATAGCCTTTTATCGTTAAACACTGCAAAGACAAAATATCTCTGCTTTTATAAAACGGCTTTAACTAAGCCTCTCTCTTACCCACCCATTTCAATCCATAGATGTTCCTGGGCTCCATATAACACTCCCTGCTCCTGTGACGTTATTGTCCACACTGACTCAATCAAATATCTCGGAGTCATACTTGATGAAAGATTGACCTTCAAACCCCATATTGATGTAGTCGCGGCTCGTGCTCGCAAAGTTATGTACATTCTTAAGCTGCTCCGCGAATGCGCTGACAGAAATATTTTACATCTAGTGTATACGAGCCTGTGCGAGTCCATATTCTGGTACTGCATATCAGTATGGGGTGGTACCTGTAAAACCTTTATGATTACAGCTGAAAGGGCACAAAGAGCTGTGCTCAAAGTAATGCTCTGTAAGCCCTATATGTTTCCAACTGAAACATTATATAAAGATGCTATGGTTTTGTCAGTCCGGAAACTGTACGTTCTCAAAACTGTCCTTTCTACCCATAAGTCAACGCTTTCGTCCATCACATATACTGACCTTCTTAAGTGTAGGAGATTCTGTATACCTAGTGCCCCAGTATCTACTAGTTTTGCTCAAAGATTCGGTCGATTTTTGAATCCGTATATATATAACAAGGTGGTAGCTAGCTGTGATATTAAATCGTTAACGACCAGATTAGCGAAACCAAAAATTAAGACGTGGCTCCTAGATTTACCCTATTTGGCCACAGAAGAATTGTTAAAAGTAATTGTTTAAAGGCATTGAAACCTACGGTTATCTGAACAGAATCGGAAACGTATCAACGAAATGAAATAATTTTAAATACCTACCTCCTTATAACAAGATTTGTTATAAATAAAGATAGACACGATATGATTATATAACTATGCATGGAAACTATACCTACTACATATTATATATATCTAACCAATCAAACATTCGCACATACATTACATTAGTATCATATACTTACAAACTCCACGCACCTACAACACATACATACAAAAATGATTTATATCACGCATACTCACACACGATGCCCACGACACAGGAATACCTAGTGTGGGCATTGCAAAACATACTTACTTAATCTAGATTGTATAACTTATGGTGCCTCTAACATATGAATTTGTCAACAAATTATTTGTAAACTTAAATAAATTGATTTGATTTGAAATTGATTTGAATTAAATGCCCAGTTTGTAACCGCTTATAACATATCACATTATTAACAAGACAATATTCAATTTAATGCTCAGTTTGTAACTTCTTGTTTGTCATATGCAATTTAATGCCCAGTTTATAAATGTTTACATGTCAAATTATTAAAAGACAATATGCAATTTAATGCCCAGTATGTAGCTGCTCGTATGTATCTCATTATTGGAACAATTATTAGCCAATATGCAATTAAATGCCCAGTTTGTAACCGCTTATAACATATCGCATCATTAACAAGACAATATTCAATTTAATGCTCAGTTTGTAACTGCTTGTTTATCAGATTATTGAAAACACAATATGCAATTAAAATCCCAGTATATAACTGCTTATATATCGAATTATTAAAAGACAATATGCAATTTAATGCCCAGTATATAACTGCTTACATGTCGAATTATTAAAGATAGTATGCAATTTAATGCCCAGTATATAACTGCCAATATGCCAAATTATTAAAAGACAATATGCATTTTAATGCCCAGTATATAACTGCCAATATGCCAAATTATTAAAAGACAATATGCAATTTAATGCCCAGTATATAACTGCCAATACGTGTAATATGCAATTTAATGCCCCGTATTTAACTTCCAATATATGTAATATGCAATTTAATGCCCAGTATATAACTGCCAATATGTGTAATATGCAATTTAATGCCCCGTATCTAACTTCCAATACGTGTAATATGCAATTTAATGCCCCGTATTTAACTTCCAATACGTGTAATATGCAATTTAATGCCCCGTATTTAACTTCCAATACGTGTAATATGCAATTTAATGCCCAGTATATAACTGCTAATATATGTAATATGCAATTTAATGCCCAGTATATAACTGCCAATACGTGTAATATGCAATTTAATGCCCCGTATTAAACTTCCAATACGTGTAATATGCAATTTAATGCCCAGTATATAACTGCCAATATGTGTATTATGCAATTTAATGCCCCGTATTTAACTTCCAATACGTGTAATATGCAATTTAATGCCCAGTATTTAACTTCCAATATATGTAATATGCAATTTAATGCCCAGTATATAACTGCCAATATGCGTAATATGCAATTTAATGCCCCGTATTTAACTTCCAATACGTGTAATATGCAATTTAATGCCCCGTATTTAACTTCCAATACGTGTAATATGCAATTTAATGCCCAGTATATAACTGCTAATATATGTAATATGCAATTTAATGCCCAGTATATAACTGCCAATACGTGTAATATGCAATTTAATGCCCCGTATTTAACTTACAATACGTGTAATATGCAATTTAATGCCCAGTATATAACTGCCAATATGTGCATTATGCAATTTAGTGCCCCGTATTTAACTTCCAATACGTGTAATATGCAATTTAATGCCCAGTATGTAACTGCCAATACGTATAATATGCAATTTAATGCCCAGTATTTAACTGCTTGTATGTCAAAATATTAAAAGACAATATGCAATTTAATGCCCAGTAGGTATATAACTGCCAATATGTCAAATTACTAAAAGACTATGCAATTTAATGCCCAGTGTATAACTGCTAATATGTATAATATGCAATTTAATGCCTAGTATAATCATAACTGCTCATAACATGGTACATATGTAGCACAAGTACCACTTAACGCAACTTAAATAGATTGCATTTGACAAATTCAGAGTATATTTTATATCATATAATATTTCATCATAATCCAAAGTAACGACGACTACAGGACGCTGAGTTCCCTCCAGAATTCTAGCTTTTTCTGTATAAAGTGAGGAGGGGAACCTCGCCTGTCAGCGCTACGGCTAACACCATGGAACCCGTTTGTAGGTGACCGCAGTATGTAATATGGTAAGGCACACAGGAGGATAACCCATCAATACAATTCAAAATTTATTGATAAATAAAAATTGGCATGTCAGTTACCTCCTCCCGTTTATGAGCCATAGTCGCCTATTACGACACCCACGAGTATGTATGGGTTGGTACCATTCTTGCCGGCACTACACGGGATATAAAATAATTAGGATCATTAAAACTAACTCGTGGCTGGTTCGTTGGATCCAAGGTAAGTAAATTATTCTATAAATAGTAGTAAAAACAGCACAAATAACCTGCGCTGAGTTAGCATCCAGATAGTTAGTTTTTTGGGTTCAGTGGAGTTTTCTAGCAGCGGCCCTAAAAACTCAACGACGTATACTCTAAAAAATAACCTTATTTTTGAATCGAGTTTCATCGAACATTTTTTCAGTCATTCTATCTGCGTCTGCGCTACGAAGTGTATCGTTTTATCTCATGTAATATCCTTGCGTTCTAATTTTATACGTTATTCGAAGTAGCAGTCCAAATATTATTACATGGGTGGTGGTATCAAAACCAATGGTAAATATGTATCAAAGTATTAGTATCTACTGTACTGGTAACCCCGTAATATGCCACACGGTGGGTCAATTATGAGGGGTCAGCCCTTTTAATAGTAAAGTAAATAAGTTTGTGTAGGTAGTTCATAGGTATATTCATCAAAAATAATTCTTGCCGTGACAAGTTGTCAACGACCGACCGAACCACTGTTCGGCGAAACCTACAGGAACCCTATAGGTTATTTTCAAGTTTCCTTAAATCCTTAAATCCTCCTTATTTTGATTGGCTTGACCCAACTACCTACGTATTGACTTCTATCCGTTCCGATTTCTTTGGTTAAAATACTCAAACCACAGCCAAGGAAATCTTTAAATATAATGCAAAATCTGGATGGGCTAACACGCATCCTTTGTCCGTTCAAACCTGTTCTATTTATAGCCGGCCGACAATAACTATGTTTGTTTACATCAGGCCAAAATTTTTTTTTTCACAACTATTCGGTGAAATTAAGTAATTCCTTTCCTTTTTTTTTTCTGTTTTATTATTTTCTAAGCAAGTACTCACTTTTAATCCTCGTCGCCAACTGTAGCGTCGCCGATGTTAGTTGTTAAGCTCTTTATTTGGCTCGCCAACGCACACACCACGTTGCACATCCTACTCGCTGTACGGTCGGTTGCAGACTGAGTATGCACGCTCGAGACAAAGGCTATACACTACAGCGACATACTAAAATTTGTCCAGGGGTCCAAAAATAACCCTGTATAAAGCTGTGTGTTTTGTTTATTAAAAGGAGGTTCAAAAATTTTCTTCAAATTTAAATAAGCGGAGATTTCAAACAACCTGCTGATTTAGAAATACTCAGCAGTAGCGTCTCACAAGCTTTTTCAGCAATAGTTTTTTTTGGTATATTTATTTTAAGTTTATCCCTTAAACTTTTTAGAGTGGTAGGGCTTTTGTGCAAAGTCCACCCCTTGCATATTTCGCCTACAAAGCAGCATTGTTTGCACTGCTGTAGACGTCTAGGCAACGCGCTTAGCTGTATTATTCCTCATAAAATGTCCACTATAGGACAGGGAGCTCCCTCTAGAATACAGCAAATACGCATGGCAGGTACATTTTGAAGGGGAAGTAGGTACCATAGTCACCACGCATGTTAGCGTTGCGGCTGGCACCAAGAACGGCGGTCGTCGTTGGTGACCGAACAATTTGAAATGGTAAGTACGATACACAGAAAGACACTGCTGCCTATTCTCCGGTTCGTAATCCCTTGGTCGCCTCTTACGACACTCGCGGGTACAGATGGGTTGGTTCTATTCTGTGCCGGCACCACACGGACGCACCACTTTCTTATTAGTGTCAAAGTAATAAGTTAAGTATATGACAGTGGATACTATTGGCAGTGGTGCACACTTACCGTCAGGTGGCCCAGCTGCTCGTTTGCTCCCTTGTTACGTTAAAAAACTACTATCACTGATGTATGGACTACTTGTGGGACTACTAACTACTCTGGTAAGCAACGTAAAGGATGCTGACGCCCTCTATCGGATACAGGATCCAAGATCTCGGCGGCCTTAGAGGAGTTTCGGTCCCTGTGGATGTAGCGGTCGTTTGTGCTGCTTCCTATTGATCTCCACTGCGCAATCATTAGCAGACAGCAAGAGTTATTGATACCAGCCACCGTCGATAGATGGAGCGAGTAACATGACAAATATCAAGGAGTTTTGAAAAATATTAAACAAATCACAAAAAACCTTCAGTATAGACACCCCGGAACGGAGCTGAAAATTTTTGGCTCGTGTCCTCACTGTTAAATTTATTTAAGGGAATTTCACATAAAGTTTGGGTTGGGCCTCTCTCGTTGCCTATAATATGCAACGAGAGTGGCCCAATCTTTATTAGTAGCAAAAGTTATTAAAATCCGGAAAAAGTAACGAAACTTATGAATTAATTTGTGTAAAAACAGGTACCTACTGCAGAAAAATAAAAATAATTAAGTTGGAAAGTACTGCAGTTAAAGTGTAAGAGCTAACTTACCATGAAAGAAACCAAAATATATAAGCACACATATATTAATAAAAATAAATTAGACACAAATTAGTATGATTTTGTTGTAGATATTACAAATTTATAACAAAAAAGTTAAAATAAATTTGATTCAGTAGATTCGTTTTTCAATAGAGGAAAAAGGTTATCAAAATTTTAGCGATTCGCATAATAATTAAAGGAATTTTGTTTGATGCATAAACCGTGACACGTGCTTCAGGAGAACCGCCGCGTCTATTGCTAATAATTAAATCGCTTTCTAAAAAGAAGATAAGTTTATATGGCCACCGAATACGTTGTCCCTCAGCTAAAAAAAAGGTCACGGATTCATCTCCAAAAATTAAATTATTGCCAAAGAACTCAACCAAAAAAAGTGGCGCGTCCGGCGGCGCTTTTAGAATTTTGGGGAAATTAAAACGGGAAAGAATTAATTAAAGCTAAAAAGGTATCTGTAATTATATCCAGTCGATATGCGCAGTTCCTGGTGACTTCCACTGGTGCAGAAATGCCCCGTAGACGTTGAGCAGCTGCGGTTGACTGTGAAGTTGAAGCCCCAGTACAGCTTCTGGCGCAAGCTGCAACTGTCAAATGACTCTCACTGGAGTCACGGCCTGGAGTTGAAGCTGGTACTAGCTGGTACCTGCTGCTCGTAATCGGGCAGCTTTAAATGCGCGAATAAAATTGTGAAATAAGAAATTGGAAACCAAATAGCAACAAATAAATTGTAAAGACCAAAATACTTACAAAGAAGAAAAAGTAATCCTCAGCAAACAGAAATCTTCTGCACGAGAATAGTTGATTAAAACTTGGTAAAAAGCACTATCTAGAACTAGATTAGTACATAGTATAAAGATCGATTTGAATATAGGTTGTTACCAAAGACGGAAGACCTCATAAATTATCAATGCAAATCAAGTCATCCTCTCCATTTTCTATAGCGCAAAAATACCCAGAAACGTGTATAATATACACAGACCTGTATACTACGCCTTACATTTCAGCCGCACTCCTGAGCTGTCGCGTTCTTTATATGATGTCATCAAAGCATTCGATGCCAAGAGCGCGAACTTCACTCACATTGGTTCAGTAAGCACCTTTCTCCTTTGAAATAGAGTTCAAATTTGAAAGAAAATTACTTTCGTAATGCATTCGCCTCGTCAGGCGCCAGGAAAACAAATATAACAGAACTGGATCCGTATTCGATTCAGTTTATGTAGAATCTTACGACCAACAAGAACTCTGTGCATTACAATAATATTGTTTTAGAAATGGGATCTCAACATTGCTCAGTCTGCTCAGTGGAAACCGGCACTAAGATCTTCGCTATAATAAACAGTGTAAGTCTTTACCTTATTATTTAGGTTCCTTGTCTAGCTTGGTAATTTTTTGTGAAGAGCTTAAAAACTGTTTATATTGAAAAGTTATTCTCGTAGTAATCGCGTATCGGCGATTAGGAGACCAATGTTTTTGTCTCGTGCACTCAGTGGCAAAAAATTTGTCAAGCGCGAAAATCAAAATAATTTGTAAATTCTTACGAGTATTAGTAGTGTTTAGAGCATTCAAGATTGGACCTCCATGCTTTCCGCGGAATAGAAACGGGCTAAATTATTTTACTATAGGATGACATCTGCCTGCATGTCCCATCGTCGAGCAGTATGAAATATTCAACATAACCCTACCAAATTAATAGAACGACGCCTTCACTACCTTTTGACGAACTGACGAACGACACAATATGTCTGTATGTCATGATGTGTAATGTCATCCCATACATTTTATGATGTTCACTTTCGCCATGTCGAAATTTAATGGCACGTTGTCTGACGTTTGAGAAATTTCCGGAAATTGAGATTTTTTTAATTTTCTTAAAAAATGCATACTCCGTAACTATTAAACAAAATTTAAAACGTAAATTATAGGAAACTAGCTTGTGCCCGCTACTTCGTCTGCGCAGGATAAATTGTAGCATATGTGTATTCTGCTGATTGTAAAGTTTCATTAAAATCCATTCAATAGTTTTTACGTGAAAGAGTAACAAACATCTATCCATACTTACGAACTTTCGCGTTTATAATTTAGTAGGATTAAATTTTCTACAACATTGTAACAAAGTAACTATTAAAGTAATCTGTGATTGTACTGAACACTTTTCTAGCTAAAGTGCACCTAAACCGTAAAATGCACCTAAATAGACGTAAACGAAAAATCTGAAGAAAGTGCTGACATTTTTTTGTTTTTTCAAGGCGGGGGGAATTGTAGATTTTGCATTTTAAACACTTACTAACGATCCTAGACAACATATCAAAAATTTAAAGTTACCGGAACGTTTGTAAGGTAACCGTACATATTAATTCTCTATTCAGTGGATTACGGGTCTGGTTTGCTCTGAGTTTCATAGAAAAGATAAGTGGATAAAAAATACCCGTGCCCGCGTCAAATCCCGTTAGGTAGCCGACTTGATAGAGAAATTATAATTCTGAGACTAATCCTGCTAGATACCTGTAAGAATTAGATTTAGGTATTAGGGTGGTCGTATGCTGCGATGCAGGTGAAGCAGTGCAGGGCAGAACATGCCTATCCTTTCGCTTTATTACGAAGGATACTGAAAGATTTAATATATACTAGCTGTTGCCCGCGACTTCGTCCGCAAGGGATTCTATCTATCTGACCATCAATCCATCCACCCTTCCGTCTATCTGTCGTCCGTCCGTCCGTCCAACCATCTGTCCAACCGTCCGTCAAACCATCCCTGTCCCTGCCCCTCTCCCTCTCCCCCTCCCTCTCCTTCTCCATTTTCCTCTCCCTCTCCCTGTCCCTCTCCAACTCCCTCTCCCTCTCCCTATTCCTATCCCTTCCCCTATCCCTACCCCTAACGCCATCTTTACCACTATCCCTATCTTCATATAAACATAGAAACGACAACCATATTGATTTCTAGACATTTTAACCCTATCGCACCCCAATTTCACGTCCACCACGTTGGATTTCAAAGTTGTTGTAGTTTTCGTAAGCAGCGACCCGATAAACCATACAAATGACACCCATATTGATTTTTAAACATTTCAACCCTATCGCACCCCAACCCCATCCCCAGGGGATGATGGTATTTCACGTCCACCACGTTGGATTTCAAAATTGTTGTAGTTTTCGTAATCAGCGACCCAATGAACCTCACAAACGATACCCATATTGGTTTTTAGACTTTTTCACCCCATTTCCCTTTTTAGGGGTTGAATTTGGGGTGGAATTTCAATAACAGTGATGTACGTTGCATAGAATTACAAACCTAATGCCTAAATAATAAATTATGTTGATTTTACTTTAAAAATAAAGGATTTTTAACTTCATCCCCCTTTTCACCCTTTAGGGTGTCGAATTTTCAAAGACCCTGAAATCTTACATATTAATTTTTAGTCGTAAGCCTAAATACAAAATTTGAAGATCCTAACTTTAAAACTGACGGACTTTCATACAAACTTTCATCCCCTATTTTACCCCCTTAGGGGTGGAAATTTTTAAAACCCTTTCTTAGTGCGCCGTTAAACCTTATAAAGAACCTACATGCCAAATTTGGAATTTCTAGACCCAGCGGTTTGTGTCAGTCAACTTCTTCATTAACATTAAATTCGTTTTTCCGTGGGAATGAAGTGCTTCCCCGCGGTAAAAAGTTGCCTATATGTTATTCCAGGACCTAACCTATATGTGTGCCAAGTTTCATCAAAATCCATTCAGTAGTTTTTACGCGAAAGAGTAACAAACATCCATCCATCCATACTCACAAACTTTCGTGTTTATAATATTAGTAGGAAGTAGGATATTAAGATATTGACAGGCCCATTGGTGTGGTTGGTAGTGAGCCTGTCTCTCACGCCGTGGGTCGCGGGTTCGATCCCCGCCCAGGACAAACATTTGTGTGATGAACACAAGTGTTTGTTCTGTGTCTGGGTGTTATTTACTATGAGTATTCTTTGAAAAATATAATATTCTTGACGATAACCAAAACGGTTTTCGCAAAAATCGCTCCACAACACTCGCGATATATAAATACACCCAAAATATATTGGAAATTCTTAACAATAGGCAGTACGCCGTAGGTCTCTTGCTTGATTTGAGCAAAGCCTACGACCGCGTAAAATATAATATTTTATTGGATAAGTTATACGGCTCGGGCATAAGAGGTATAGCCCACAAATGGCTCTCCTCTTACCTTTCAAATCGAGACCAATATGTAGAAATAGAAAACGTAGATTTTAACACGGGTCAAGCTCAAAATATTCGTTCACAGAAAATAGTACTAAATAATGCGATCCCACAAGGCACAGTTCTTGGCTGTCTTCTGTTTCTAATGTATGTAAACGACCTACCTAAAATTATTAAAGAACACTGTACCCTCTTTGCTGATGATGTGTCAATATTATTCTCATGTACTAACTTAAGCGGAATAAAACCAAAACTTGACATGACATTAGACAATATTCAAAAATGGCTCCATGCCCATAACCTTCAGCTCAACACTAACAAAACAAAAATTTTGGAATTCAGACCCATTCAAAAACAACCACTAAATATACAATATAACTATAAAGGCTTGCCAATATCAACAGATAACACAACAACCCTCTTAGGAATCAATATTGATACAAACTTAAATTGGAAACCTCACATTTATAAATTAACAAAACAACTCTCCTCGCTTGTTTTCGCATTATTACAACTAAAAAAAACAACTGATCTTGAAACATCTCTTACAGCATATTATGCAAATATTCAATCTAGACTTATGTACGGAATCATTATCTGGGGAAATAGTTCTTTGATTCAAGACATCTTTGTCATACAAAAAAAATGTATTAGAATATTATTTAACATTTCGCAAACTGACTCTTGTAAACCTTATTTCATCAAACATAAGATACTTACTCTAACTTCAATATGTATTCTTGAATGTTGTAAATTCGTCAGAAAGCACATGGAACTATACTCCCCAGTAAAAACAATAAAAAGAAACAATAGAAACCTTCATAAACTTCAACTTCCACAAACAACTCTTCACTTGTATAGATCGGGACCACATTCGATGGCTATACAAATATATAACAGCATACCAAACTATGTAAAAAACCAGGAAAAGCTGTCTCTATATACAGAACACTTAAAACAATTTTTACTGAGAAATGCTTTTTATAAGTTAGAAGATCTATTTACCGACTATCATAATAATAAAACAAGCTACCAACTCATTAAAAATTGAAATATTTATGTTTACTTATATATAGTACAGTATGTATACGTCTTGTTCCAATTTGTAAGATGTAATTGTAATGAATAAGTAGATTTTGCGGTGCCCCCACGGGGTGCCACATGTAATAGCACCTAAGATATATGTAACACCTTATTGAACCATGTGGCAAGCAAATAAATAAATATGAAATATGAAATATTTATCTATTTATGTTATATCAGTCTCTGATACCCGTATACAGGCTTTGCCTAGTTTGGGATCAGATGAACTTGTGTGAAATGTCCCCCAATATTTATATGTTGATATTTATATTCTGTGGTAGTTACATCATAAATAATGTAGGTACTATTATTGTTGTAAGAAGTAACACATCCTTTCTACATGAGTAATCAATAATCGAGGACTATGAAGTAATAAACAATTAAACAATAGATATATCATCACACAATCATCATTATTAAATAACGCGGATTATTTTTCTTGCCTGTGAAAATAAATACCGCTGACCTCCCTGAAGAAGATACT
Organism: Athrips mouffetella; assembly: GCA_947532105.1. Classification (NCBI taxonomy): domain Eukaryota; kingdom Metazoa; phylum Arthropoda; class Insecta; order Lepidoptera; family Gelechiidae; genus Athrips; species Athrips mouffetella. The sequence continues at coordinate 18,368,437 of OX383965.1, read as the reverse complement.
CGAACAGGATCGAAACCTGTCGGACTGTCGGTCCTATGCCATCAATATAAAACGTGAGTTTATTCTTTGAAATTGTTGTTGTTGTATAATCTTTATTGCATAAACTTTATTACAAAGTGGATATTGTCTGAAAGATTACATGCAAAGGCGGACTAATCCCTAGGTGAGATCTCTACCAGTCAACCTTAACGTTTAGTAAGGTGTAAACGGTTTTCTATTGTCTGAAAGTTGTTCACTTACGTTGACTGATCACTTCCAATTTGCGAAATTGTCCCTTGCACCCTTTATGTAGTATCATCATCACTACTTACATCAATAAAAAGTCCAGTACTATTACGGGGTTCTTACTAGAAATTCACAATAAAAAAGCGATATTTTATAGTAGTGAATCACTCCCTCAGAATAATAAGGGTAGGAATAGGAGGATTAAAGAAATAATTCGTGAATAGATAGTGAAGGCGTCGTTCTATTAATTTGGTAGGGTTATTTTGAATATTTCATACTGCTCAACGATGGGACATGCAGGCAGATGTCATCCCACAGTAAAATAATTTAGCACGTTTCTATTCCGCGCAATGCATGGAGGTCCAATCTTGAATGCTCTAAACTCTAAACTACAACACGTGCCATTAAATTTCGACATGGCGAAAGTGAACATCATAAAATGTATGGGATGACATTAAAACTTCATTTATTTCATTACAATTTCTCAAACGTCAGACAACGTGCCATTTAATTTCGACATGGCGAAAGAACATAATAAAATGTATGAGATGACATTACACATCATGACATACTGTGTCATCCCATACATTTTATGACGTTCGCTTTTGTCATGTCAAAATGTTAACGGAACTTGACTTGGTATAATAGATCAATCGTTACTAGGACTTATACGTTACTATAACCAACTATTATATCTATTGTGTGGTAGGACTATGAAAAATACCATATTTAATCAATCTAAATTGTACTGATAGTTTTATGTACTTTGTTAAAATTTGGGATTTTCATAATCCATAAAGTGTGAAATTTATTAGTTCACAAAGAAACTTTTTTGTATGGAAATCATTTACAAGTTTTACAAATTTATCGAGGTCACTTACATGGTCACTATAAAAGTGCATTGAAACGCAAATCGATAAATACACCAACGTTGCATAATTTCAGTTTTTACCTTCCTGCCATTGACGCCAGTAACAAATCGTTATAGCTACAGGACTGGAACCAGTTCGTGTAACACCTTATAAATTATAGTAAACTATTGACTGTCGTTTCAGTCATAATTCTATTAGAACAAATATTTGTTTTTAACCCATGACTTCAAAAAACGAGTTATAAAATCGTCTATGTCTATCTATCTTTCCATTGTGGTTGTCACATCGTAGCTCTCTAACTGGTGAACCGATTTAAATGTAATTTGTTTTAAGTAAAACCTAGCTCAATAAGAATGGTTCTTAGCTATATTTCGTCAAAATCTATCCAGTGGTCCAGATTTATTGGTCAACCATAATTTGAACTAGGTATGATTTTTAAATTTTTTAACGATTGTTTTTGTGTCGGAGCCCGGGGCTGATTAAAACTTTTTATTTAATTTTTGACTTTGTATGTCAATCAAAATATTTAATTTGCCCGACGCACTTTCTGCGTATCTTATCATCATTTAATATTATGATATTGTAATAAGTATATTAAATAATTCATGATAAAAATAAATGATTAAATAAATAATAATTAATTTTAAAGTAAATAATTACCATTTTTGATTATTTATTAATTCATACACATTAATTTTGCTTTAAATTATTGGACTGATGAGGATTTCATTTACTCTAAGTATTTGGTATTAGAGAATATGAAGAAAAGGTTATGATTCAAACAGCGTTACTACACGTTAAGAAATGGGAGATTACTCCTGACTAATGCCACATACTTCGCCTCTCTTTTTTTTGTGCGATGGACAATTAAGAACGTTACAGACCGTTCCAGTTTATCCTGGAGTGTGGCATATTCATACCAGGACTAACCAGTTTGGCCAGGGGCCCAAACCGATCGGTCCTACAACGTATAGAAATAACAAGTACCCACGACCAAGTCTATACCGACTGCTTTTATTGGGTTTTACCGGTTCAGCCTAAACAAAACTAGTTTGTCTTAAAATCCGGTTTAGCCAGCAATAACTAGAATAAATTTTAATATGAACCATTGAAATAAGTAATGAAACCTTTTGTCTTTCAAAGTCTGACTGTAATAAATGGTTTGTTGTAACTTTTTCCTTCTGTCTGTCAAATACATATTTAAAAATATATATTATATTTCTATTTCCATTTCGTCTAGCGAAAGATCCGTTTTTTAAAAAAGAAAACCTAGTTTTCCTTTTCTTGATAGATGGCGTCGTTGCATAAAAATTTAACTGTCTACTTCTTTTTTCCTGTCTGTTGTCTAATAAGTCGAATATCGCCATTGTCAAAGTAATTAAATTGTTACAAAATTATGGCGAGATCGGCAGTGTCCAGTTAAAGATTTATTTACACAGGATTCCACATCACTAAGTTCGAAGACGAGGGCCCCAGTGAGTACACTGGGTATAATAATAATGATGATCCCGATAAGTTGATAGGGGAAATTATTGAAGTCACGATGACAGCCCATTTTCACCATCCAAAACTTTAAGTAAATTATAGTTTTCCATTTTCTTTTATATGTTCACTTTGAAAGGCGTTTAAAGGATAACAACCTATCAAAATTATACTTTAAACTCATAAATAAACAGGTAAAACTAAAATCTTCAAATGCTGACAATCGACTCATATAAGTATTGCCTAAGGATGTTTGTTTAGGTACTTCACGCGTCATCTATGACAGATTTATTTTAAGTTCTTCAGCAACTGTCTTCGGCGCAACCTATCTACACCTTTGAGTACTCAGTTGACCTCAGAGTAAAAAACTATAGAGTCCGTCATATACATATTCTGTACTAGTATTCTGTATGAGCTAGTGAAGTGGAAAGCGTATCCCAGTCGCGTCAAAAAACTCAGTTAAGTTTTACAAAAATCAAGAAAACTTTAATAAAGAAACCTCCCAGAGTGTTTTTATCAAAAATATATTATTAGGTGAGCAAGCGACGCTGCTTATCAATAGATGGCGCTGTAGGTTTCTGAAACGCGGTATTATCTCCACTTTTCTATGGATATCTTCCGGCTCCATTATGATCTGATCTCAAAGTTTCAATAATATTGCATTGTCATCCGTTTCAAATACGTATATGCAAAATTTCATCTCAATCGGAAACCGGGAAGTGGGTCAAATAGTGTAGCAAATGAAGTAGTGATGTAGTGAAGCAGTTGACCCCTTCTCTCAGGCAGATTTTATTTGACAGGATGATAAGGTATCATGAATTAAATGTAAATTCAAAATATCCAAAAAAAATCAACAAATTAAATTTTTCATACATTTTTTGTCATTTCTGTATGATTTTTTTTTATAGAAGGTTTGTCTTATATAGGGCTACTTTTAATTAGTTCTTGATAGCAAAAGGTATGCATGTACTGATGTACTCGTGATACTGAACAACTTTTCCCAAGTAACATAGGTCGAAATACGAAAAACCAAATTTGAACTCCCATACAAAATGCGCTATCAGCTGATGCAGTTTCTATGGGAGGTCAAAACTTGATTTTCGTATTTCGACCTATGTTCCTTAGGGAAAGTTGTTCAGTTTCATGGGCAGAATCACATCCTTCAGGGTTGATATACCCTTTTTGTTACACCTTGTATAATTTAATACCCCAGCAAAGTATCATTGACTGAGGATTTAATGCGGGGGTCCTCATACAACGATCCGCTTTATTTCTTAGACTTAAATTTAACTTGCGAGATTTGGTTACAGACAGACAAAACAGACAGACACCGCGACAGGTGAAACTAAATAAAAGCTTTTAATAACAAGAGTGCATCAAGCTTGACGTTTGTAGCGCGAACAAATCTTAAGGGGCTGATAAGAGCTAAATTACCTCCCTTTCTAACAAAGGGCAGAATGCGCGTGCTAGAACGGAGCGGATTCGCGCTGTTTTACGTTTTACGCTCATTTTTGCATTTTTCAAAATCTGTACCCATAATATTAATTATCAAATAGCTATATTATTATGCATAACGTGTTGAATAATGTGTAAAAGTTTTGGCATCATAGATTAATGGGTACTTAAGAAAAACGGTTTAAAAGCAAAAAGCAGAGGTAACTTTGGATTTTTTTATAGCGTACAAAATATATTTAATCGTGTTTCGGAATCGGCCATATTCTTGGAAAGATGCTTAATTATCTCATTATTTTTTTTCACGGCCATATATTCATCACTTTTCGTTAAAAACCTGCTCAAGTGAAGCGTATTTAGCTCTTATCAGCCCCTTAAATAAGAACGGTACAAAGTCCAATGGGTCAAGCGTGACCTGCACTTGACTAGTATACATTTCAAAACATACTTTTGTTCCATTGACACTTTACCGAAAACTGAAAGAGCATGATTAGTAAACGTAACTGAATCACTTTCAGAAATAAAACTATCAGGAAATAAAAAGGAAGCTTCCATACAAACTGTCAAATCAAGCTGATATATATTTTTACTTTTGAGCGGAGCGAGAAAGGTATTGTATTCGTGAAAAAAGAAGTTTTTCTAATTTTCTCAAAAATGTGTTCTATATCACTTATACATCATAAAAAACAAGTCTCCCAAAAATGTCCGTCCGTCGGCCGGTCGGTCGGTCGGTCGGTCGGTCCGTCGCACAGTGGGCTGAAATTTGCGTTTCATAGACATTCAATATTTTTTTTTGAGTGACGGTTTTTATGCTTGATAACGATTGAGGATACCTACTTTATGCCTTATATAATGAACATTCAGGTTTATAATTGTAAACAGCGCACTCAGATTTTTTTTCGAAAAAAATTGTATGGAGTCGGCGTAATAAATGATGATATCTCCATTTTCGCACAATTGCGCCTGATATCCTCTTAGGTTATTAATATATGAATTATTTTGGATTTTTTGACATACTCCAAGCTAAGGCCAAACTTGCGCCTTTTTTTAAAATCAAATTTTGTTATTTTTTTCGTTTTTAACTAATATTAAGCTTAAAATGGATTTAAATAGACTGGACATTTACGCAAATTAATTGTCTGAAATATTAGAATGTGAAATTTGCTTAAAAACTGATTATCTGTATAATTAACAAAAAAAAAACTTAATTTTTTAAAAGTTTTGTTAAAAAAAAGGCGCAAGTTTGGCCTTAGCATGTAGTATGTCGAAAAATCCAAAAAAAATCATATATTAATAACCTAAGAGGATATTAGGCGCAATTGTGCGATAATGGAGATATCATCATTTATTACGCCGACTCCATACAAATTTATTGGAAAAAAATTCTGAGTGCGCTGTTTACAATTATAAACCTGAATGTTCATTATATAAGGCATAAAGTAGGTATCCTCAATCGTTTTCAAGCATTAAAAGCGTCACTCAAAAAAAAATATTGAATGTCTATGAAACACTAATTTCAGCCCACTGTGCGTCGGTCCGTCGGTCGGTCTGTCCGTCACGCTTTGGCCTAGCGGCTAAACGAATGGTCCGAATCGAAGGGTTCTAAGTGGTTTCTGGCTGGCTCTCATTTTGAGGGTAGCTGTCATACAACGAAAATGATAAATTGTAATTTTCTCAAAAACGGCTCATAGAATCTTGATGAAACTTTGCATGACCAAGCATCTCCATGTAAGATATCTTGCGTCAGTATCAAATTATCTGTGTAATTTCATATAAGGGGTGTTCCTGTACCACCAAATCGTAAATATGTGATTTACCCAAAATTGGTTCCATTGAGTTTATAAAAATTTTCTATAATATTACTACTGGATTGGTTGTCTACCTGACTGGATATTCTTTATGATTTTTTGAATAAAATTTAGTACACAGGGTGTACCAAAAACTGAAAGGGCTTGCTCAGTAGACTAAACTGAACAATAATCCATAAGGAACATGTGTTGGGAAATTAAAAAAAATCTCCATGCAAGTATCCTACGGTAGTATCTATTGATCTTTGAAAATTCATATATAGGATGTTCCAGTATACTACCAAAAGTTAAACATGTGATTTACTCAAAATCGTTTGATGTTTGTTTGTTTTAATGTTTGACAATTTGAATTCTGAATTGATCTGTAGATTTCATTCGAACATTTTTTTGGAAAAACGTATAAAAAGTTTGTATTTCCATACTATGTGTATGGCATTACAAATTTAAGTTTGCGGTTGATAGTTTTTCCTTGAGTATTGCGAGAAAGTAAGTGCAGTGCTGCTGTACCATTTATTTTAATATCCTGTGTCATTCAGTTACGTTAACTGATTATGCCCTTTCAAGTTTTGGAAACGAAACCTTACCTTTACACCTTTTTAAGGCATTCCCCGTTTTAGGTATGTACAATCCTGCAACGAAGTCAAAAAGAAGCAGGCTTTACTTGTAGAGTAATAATCGATGAATTCACTAAATTAGCCTTGAGTATCGGAGTTTTAAGCGTTACCTTGCATGACGGGTTCCCAATGTGAGGCGGGCGGCGCGGCGGTGGCTCGGGACATTGAAAACACCGTGCGAGGAAAAGTTAATTGTTAGTTATTAACTTACGAAAATGTTTTTGATAAAAATAATTTTCATATAAGTAATTTTATAATTTCCATAACTTTACATGGTTCATAAAATAAAATAATTACATCCTTAACAATATAATTCTTGAAGTAACTACGGAACACGTGGCACGACATTATTATTTCTATTATTTATTGCACACAAGAAAATACAATGGACAATACATGCTCTTGGCCGGTTTTTTAAGTTTTAGGTGTCAAGGAAATCGCTGAATTGTACAAGCTTGCTAGGAGAAGTCCTAGCAAGGAATATACTACTCTATACTACCATAGTTTTGCCTGGAATCATCCGCTAGAAACATCTATTGACATGAAGTGTTAAAATACAGGCTGGCTCAAAACGACCCAACTACTTTTGTTGAAAGTAAAAAAAAATAACTTATTGTAATTATTATTTATTGGTGTTATGAAAATAAAATAAACATAATTTTGTGTTTTGAAAATAATTTTTTTTAATGGCCATTTCGTTGACGACACTCTTCAAAACTTTTCCAAGAAGTTGTCGAGGAATGAGCCTGGTCTTTTCTTCAATACGAGTATTCCGTCTTAAATCTTTCAAAAAAGTTTTCGATAGTGTTCGCAGTCGGTATGAAGCATCGAAACGGCCGTCATTTAAAATAAAATTATCAAATAAAATTTTGTTTGTTTTCTTTTCATAACATCAATGAATAATAATTACAATAATTATTCATTGATTTTATGTTATATATTCAACCAAAGTAGTTAGGTCGTTTTGAGACAGCCTGTATAAACAAGCTAGCTTTTACCCGCGGCTTCGCTCGCGTTATAGTTTATGTGTCATCCGATCCGAGTGTCTCTTACAGGAACCATGCATATGTTCGTGATAAATTGTAGGCTATGTCACAGATTAAATAATAGTAAACTAATGTTTACAGATCCGACACTCGCAGGCGGGGTTCCGACAAATTTCAACCTTACAGTCTAAGCATAAAGTCGATACTTGCAGTGCACCGCTTAGGACACGTTTTAAAGTCGCGGGTGATCGCGGACAGGTGGGGTAAAGCGATGATTTTGTCACTTTATGAGATACTGAGCGAGATGCAAGTACTTACCTATTTTGCCGCCATAAGACAGACAAGACGATATAATGAAAAGTAAAATCGACTGCCTCACCCAGTCGACTTCTAGCGCCGCGTTGCATACCTAGAGTGCGGAGTGTCACAGGCCTGGCTATGTGTTAGTCTAGTGTTTGATCTATCTACCTCCAAAATTTCAACGAAATCGGTTCAGCTGTTTAGGCGTGGTACAAACAAACAAACATCCATACATTCGCATTTATAATATTATACAGGGTGTAAAAAAGTACGATGATCCTTCTAATAAGTAATTCTACATTAATAGATTGTTTAAAAAATAAATACTTTTTTCTTTTAAAAAGTAGTTTTAGCTCAAGAAGAAGTGCAGCGCCTGGAGGGTTAAACCTCTATGATCAGCTGGTGATGCAGACTGTTTTTTGTTATAATACCCAGTCACTATCGAATACCTAACCATTTCAATAAATTACTGTCATGTAATTCGAAGGAGTCAAATTTCATGAACAACCGAAATAAAAAAAATAAAAAACTATTTTTTTTTTCAATCGATTAGATATGAGATGTTAGAAGGATCATTTAGAAGGATCTTTAGAAGGATCATTAAGTATAATGATTCTTGAAAAAGTATTTTCACACCCTGTAGAGTGAATAGTGATAGTGAGATGATATATCCTGAGCCTGAGGTTTTTGCAAGTGATTTTTACCGAGTTTCACAATAATTTGATTATTTTTCCTATTGCTATTTCAGGTTATCGTTGGCCTAGCTAGTATCGTCAGCTTCTTCTGGATCTTAGGCCTATCAATTTCTGAGAGAGTGGAGAGAGATCGATTGCTAGAGACAATCACGATCGGAATCGGAGTGTTGGTGGCGTCTCTTACATTCATCGCGTTTGCATTCTCCGTAGTACTAGCGCAAGGAGTGTTCAAGGTTAGTAGATATTCAAAATTTTATTAAGACAAGTGTTGAAAATGGCCTTATGCTACTTAATAATTCACACCTACTAGCTATTAAGAATGCGACTGTACCCTGCACTTGTGCCCTTAGTGGTATCGAAAAATCCCGCTCAAGTGTGAGATTGTTCTTAAGGGCTATTACATCAATTAATACTTAAACAAAACTTGACTAGCTATGATCAAAGCAAATATCACTCAAGTGTTGACAACACACTCACTTTATTCATAAAAAAAAACCTTAAGGGTCCCCTGGAGCTGTGACTTCCAATACAAATTAACTTTTGCGATGACTTTTAAAACACAAAACATATTTCGTCAAAATTTTGTCCATACAGTTGGATAAAATGTATCAAGGTTTGAAATAGGTTTTTAATAGACAACAATAAATCTATACAAAGATACAGGGAGTTTATATTTTTTATACATAATTTCAACTCGCTCTATCTTTATATTGATTAATTTTATTGGTCCATCGATTTTAGATAGATAGATAGATAGATAAATTCTTTATTGTCACACAAAAACAAAACAATACACAGGAGACTCTTAAAACTAGGGTGGACAAAGGCGGTCTTATCGCTTAAAGCGATCTCTTCCAGACAACCTTAGTTGCTTGTAGGAAAATGTAAATAGTAACTGTAGTAGTGTGCCAATGCCAATATATAGATAATATTTAATGTAAATACAACTACAATAAAAACAAAATATACACAAATAAATAAATAAAAAAATACATAGACAAATAGATAACATATAAATATATACAAACTCAGTTGCAAACTAAGGTACAATTTTATTAAGTAAGAAGTTATGCAGTTTAGATTTAAAAATAGGTAGTGACTTGGAGTGACGAATCTCAGATGGCAGATCATTCCAGAGACTGATAGCTTTTAAAGTGAAAGATTCCTTATAGTAGCCTGACCGAGTAAAGGGTATTTCCAACACATTATCAGTCTTGGATCGCAAATCACGAGAGCGGTCAACACCAAGGCATCGGAAACGTTCTTTAAGGTATGAGGGAGTACGAGGGTCATGCAGTACGTTGTAGAGAAGTACAAGGACATGCTCATCTCGGCCTGATAGGAAGCCATTTTAACTTGCTCCTGTATTCAGACACATGGTCAAACTTACGCAGCCCAAATATAAATCTTATGCAAAGATTTTGCAGGCGTTGGAGCTTACTTAGCAGATCCTCATTGAGATCAATGAGGCAGACATCCGCATAATCAAGAATCGGTAATAGTAAGGACTGCGCAAGTTCAACCTTAGTCTTCACGGGGAGCAAGTTTTTCCACCTTCGAAGTGACCCAGCAGCAGCAAAGACTTTACGACTGGTTTCCGTGACGTGTGGCTGCCAAGAAAGAGTGCTATCGAAAAGGACTCCGAGGTTTTTAACAACCTAGCTGTAAGTCAGTGCAACGTCACGGAAGGTGACGGGTGGAATGTCATCAAAGTTGAGCCGAGATATCTGTTTAGAACCTCCAATGATGATTACCTGCGACTTGTTGGGGTTAACTAAAAGGCCATGGGACACACTCCAACGATGGACAGTCGCAAGGTCGTCATTGAGTTTCGAAACAAGATTACCAATATCATCGATTTTATCTAGTTGTACGTACAAAACTTTGTCATTGTTTGTTTTGCAATTTAGAAGTTATCGGAAAAGTTAGTTTGTATGGCAACCCCACCCTTAAGAGTCGATATCATGCCATCTCTTTCTTCGTATTTAATGTTCTTCACTCTCTTCTTTTGCAGAGGAAGCGAGCGTATGTAAAGGCGTACTGTATCTACGGCATGGTGGTAGTATCGGTGTGTGTCTGCTTCGCCAGCAGTATGACACTTATCTTCTGGTCTGCAAAAGTGAAGCCCGAAATTTTCAGTGTGGTCATCACTATAGCGCTAAGCGTGATTGGAATTTGCAGTAAGTATTATATCATCATCATCTTAACATCCCAAAAACGTCCACTACAGGACAGGGTGTTCCCTCCAAAATTCCAGCTATTGCTATCAATATGGAGAGGAAGCACTATAGTTACCACCCTTGTTCCGAACCTATTCGATTCGCGAGTGAAAAGGCTTAAGGGGCTGATAAGAGCTAAATAGGCTTCACTTGAGCAGGTTTTTAACGAAAACTGATGAATATATGGCCGCGAAAAAAAAATTATGTGATAATTAATCATCTTTCCAAGAATATTGCCGACTCCGAAACACGATAAAATATATTTTGTACGCCACAAAAAAATCCAAAGTTACCTCTGATTTTTGCTTTTAAACCGTTTTTCTTAAGTACCCATTAATCTATGATGCCAAAACTTTTACACATTATTCAATACGTTACGCATAATAATATAGCTGTTTTATAATTAATATTATGGGTAAAAAGATAAAAATGCAAAAACGTAAAATAGCGCGAATCCGCTCCGTTCTAGCACCTTTGTTAGAAAGGAAGGTAATTCAGCTCTTATCAGCCCCTTTGGATAAGGATTATTTTTTAGAATAACGTACTATTTTATACTATATTTTATTTACGTTTCAGTATTTTAATTTTCTCTTTCATGTTTATTTGTGTACTACTTACTTAATAACATTTGTATTACTTCTTTTAACAAATATGTTTCTTTTTCAGCTGTGTACTCTGCCATTCTGTGGATGATCTGGGCCACATACAAGAAATTTTTGATAGAAGACCAATATGTACACCATATTCTTGAAAAATCTGTTTTAAATTAAGAGGCTAAATATACCTTGACTTGTATAGAATACGTGATTTAGATTGAAGAGTACAGGGGAAAAGCAAGGAATGTCAAAAAAAATTAAGTTTAATGTAATGATGCCATTTAGTAGCGTTGTTTTGAATCTACACCTCAGTATTTGCAGATTCGAAAACCATTAGTTTCATGTTTTTTGACCCGTCATTCTATTGTTTTTACTTAGCAAGAACCGTGAGCGTTACCGTGTTATTATTTTAAATCAAGGAATGTCATTCTTTTTTTAAAATTAAATGTAATAGTGCCGTTTAGTATGTAGCGTTTTTGTAAATCTACACCTCAGTAGAATTTACAGATTGTGTGATTGCTTTTACTAGCAAGTTTTGTGAGCGTCAAGTTTTATTTTTTAAATTGTGTAAATTAGCTTTAAACTGAGATTCCTTCTTTTTCCTTGGTTTTCCTTGTTTTAGTCTTAGATTGTATTCGGTTCGAGTATATTTCGGCCACATTTTGAATGTTCTCTTTTAACCGTTATACTGGTGCCCGCGATTTCATCTGCGCAGGTTTATAAATTGTAGCCTATGTGTTATTCTGATGTATAACCTATATTATTGTACAGTTTCATTAAAATCCATTCAGTAGTTTTTACGTGAAAGAGTAACAAACATCCATCCATACTTACAAACTTTTGCGTTTATAATATTAATATACCTATATATATAGTGGGATGGGATGGGATTAATGAACTCAGACGCAAATGGAACAAATGTTACATCATCCAATAAACGAGAAATATTTGGATGCTTATTAAGTACTTTTGTAATGGTTTCTCGAAAACTGCCTAATGATTTTGATGAAATTTACTATACTGGGGTTCTTGGAGGCGAAAAACCGATCTAGCTAGGCCACATATTTTTTTTAGTTTTTTTTTAAATAGCCATCTGTTGCTGGGTTTTGGTTATGATTATACAGAGCAAAGCTTGGTCGCACATACTCTATTTTTGATTCGCTATATGTATGTATCTGCATTTTTACTTTAGGAAAAAGAGCAGGTCAAGCTTGACACACTGGACTTTGCACCGTACTTGCTTCTATCGCTCTACACGCTAAGATCACGGGTCGCCTTACAGTTGTCAAGCTTAATGTGCTCTTGACTGTACCTATGATATTATACGGTCTCAAAGAAATTGCAAGGAGGTTTTTGTTTTGAGTACGGTCCTGTAGGAGCTAAGTCTGCATGTGTGTACACACGGCCGCTCGTCGGTGGAAACACTTTGACCTTAGGCGGGTCTCTGGTTTCAGGCGTTTCTAGCGTAGCGCTGGTTCAGCTTCTACTGGTTTTGTTTATACGTGCTTCCTGACGTGCGTACGTACGTATGTAGTTTTCAAAAAAATATACACGAAGAACGTATAAGCGTGAATAATGAGATTCTGTATATGAAACTGAACACTTTACCCTAAGCAACATCATAACATCCTATGAAACGTCCACTGAAGGAAATGGAATTACCGATGTGCGGCCGTGTGTACCTAGCGTAGCGCTCCTGGCGACCGCTGTTGTTGATGTTTGTATCGCACCATCTTACAAGATAGATGTAAACTACGTTTGCTGTAAGTACCCATTCCATTCTTTAAATCTTCTCATTTTATATGACTTATACCAAATGTTTTATTTAATTTTACTTTAGTAAGATGATAAGAGTTTACTTAATGATATTCTGGGTAAAGTATATTAAGAGGCTACCTCCCGTCCACTAGCGCCCCCATCAGTTAAAAAAATATTACTCACTAAATTCAAAACTTATCGAAAATCCGGAAAGACAGATTGAAGTAAAGGTATCCTAGTTTATTCAAAACCTATCAATTCTGAAAAATATAATACACTGTAGTTACAGATACAAAAAGTGCGGAAAACGGCCACTTTTAGTAATTTTTGTATCTGTAACTACAGTGAACTTTATTTTACAGAGTAAATAGTTTCTAAATGAATACATGTACCTTTACTTCAATCTGTCTTTCCGGATTTTTGGTAAGTTTCGTATTTAGCGAGTAATATTTTTTTAACTGATGGGGGCGCTAGTGGACCGGAGGTAGCCCCTTAAGCCTATTCTTTATTTAATTTTGCTATTTTAGGTAAGTAGGTTTATGTTGCATGTCAATTCTAAATTTGTATATCTATTTTACGACATTTTGTTGCGATAAACATATTAATTCATTGATTTACGAAGGAGCAACAATAAACAACTTGTCCGACTGGTCACTGTCAGTCGTAACAGTTTTGCTAGTCGCACCATTAGTGTGGTTGGACTACAAATGTGGTCGGAATAGCGAAACTGCTACAAGGATGTAAGCAGACCTGTTGTTTGTAGGGTTCCGATACCAAAATGGTAAAAAAAAGTAACCCTTATGGTGCGACTTTGTCTGTCTGTCTCTCTGTCTGTCATACCTGTATATCTAAGCAACCACTACCGACTTGAAATTTAGAATAGTTTTAGAATATGATTGTCCAACTTTATTGAAAACAAAAGAATTACAAAAATATTATTATTGTTACTGTAAAGGGGGTCCAAATAGGGGGTGCAAAATTTAAAATTGTCGTAACTAGGTCAAGTGGGGTATCGTTGTTGTGGGGTGTTGTTGGGGTTTGACTTCGAGGGTGGTGTTCCACCAGAGTTGTGCTAGATGCAGGTCATTGTTATTTGGCTAAAATATTCCAGCTCATGGTTTTGCTACCTCGCAGACCTCACGTGGATAACCACCCTTATGGTTAATTTTCACTTCTCTAATTTAAGTCAAGGAAAACTACTCGTTTTTAAGCAAAATGTTTTCAATAAAATCTCATTGCCACAAAATGTTTTTTAGCTTACCGTTGAGTTTCCGTACCTCTACAGGAAAAAACGGAACCCTTATTGGATCACTTTTTATTTATCCCTCTGTCTGTCAGGACAGATTTTCTCAAAAACAGGTTAAGGTATCAAGTTGGAACTATACCAAATATTAAGGTCCATGAACCATTGTTCCATCTTTGCTTTGATGGAAATGCACACTAAAGGTGTTAAAATTTTAAGCTTTCTAATTAACACATTGAAATAAACGGCCACTTAGCACCCTTGTTATCCTCCGGTTTCCATTACTAGACTTGTTTGTGAGGTCGGTCATCGACCTTGCAATCCACACGATATGATGATGATAATTACTAGATTACATTTATGTGTAGTTTCAGGCAATAAACCCATACAAAATTACAAAAATTGCAAATACAAAAAAAAATAAAAAAAAATAAAAGTAAGACAAAAACAAGTTGTAATTTTTTATTGTCGCTCTAGTGTAAACTTTGCCAGTGTGTTAAAATCCTATTTAGAAAAACATCGCTGGCGCAAACCTTCAAGAGCTCAGTATTGGATGATCGTAGCCGTTGGTGGCTAGAAGCCTAGAAAACAGCAGCACGACTTCTCATGCTGGCAAAGTAATCAGGAACCCTGTCATCCGCGAACATCCATGAAGCACTGCAGAAACGCGGCAAACGGAACAATATACGAAACGAGTCGTTGTATTGTAGAATACTCTAAGAATTTTATGAGACTTCTTGGTGTAGTTAGTCCAAAGCTGACATGTGTAAAAAGTCTGACAATATGTAAAAAGTCTGACAACCGTAACCGTATCTGAATCCAGCCTCAGCGCTTCCGTATCTGCACATAGCACTGTTTTATCAGAACAGTAACGCTGCAACTCAATCCAGAAAGGTTTAGTTAGATGGATGGGCATTAAGGCCCGTATTGATAAATCTCTCTCAAAATCTTCCCTTAATTATCAAGATGCAATTAGCATCTCAAGATCTTGCTAATTAATAAACTACTATCCAAATATAAATCTCAAGTGTCCGTCTTTGAGTCAAACGTCAAAAGAGCAAAAAGAATTAGGGTCGTATTGGTAAATTGTTAGTATCTACACAGAGCGCAAAGCATATTTCGATCAGAAAATTAATTGTAATCTTAATAATCCTAAAAAACTATGGAAAAACCTATGTAGTACTGCTTTACCTTCGTCGAAAAAGAAACAAGAACTACCTACTTACTTTTCTGATCCAAATGTTATTAACCTACATTTTCTGACTTTACCTGGCGAAGACAAAGTCAATATATCTGATCTTACATATTTCGAGTTTAATAGATTTTGTAATGGCTCTCTAAAACTCGAAACTGTATCGGAACAAGAAATTGGCAAGATAATCTTAAGTATCAAGTCCAACGCTCAAGGGGTAGATAGGATTAACATGGACATGATAATTTTGACGCTTCCTCGTACGCTTCCTATCATAACGGAAATAATTAATAAATCCATTAGATCGTCTGTTTTCCCGCAACTTTGGAAAACGGCTCTCATACGTCCTACTCCTAAAGTTTCAAATCCATCAAACGTCAAAGATTTACGTCCTATCAGCATCTTACCCTATCTTTCTAAAATTTTAGAAAAGGTTGTTTATAAGCAGGTCATAAAATTTTGTGAGTCTTATGACATCCTCCCTCCCCTTCAATCTGGTTTTCGAAAATCACACAGCACAACGACTGCACTTTTGGATGTTGTTGATGGTATTTTGAGCGCCCGTGACTCCGGTAAAGCTACAATTCTAACACTTCTTGATTACTCTCGTGCTTTCGACTGCATCAACATATCTCTTTTGCTCTCTAAGCTTTCATACTATGGCTTCCATAATTCAGCTCTTAAGTGGTTTGACAGCTATTTGAAAAATCGCTCGCAACAGGTTACTATACAATCTCCTGAGGGGTCAAATATTGCCTCGCGCATGAGTCCAATAACAAGAGGTGTTCCACAAGGATCCATATTGGGGCCTCTTCTTTTTATAATTTATACAGCAGATATTACCAAATGCCTAAACAATTGCCAGTATCATTTATATGCAGATGATCTGCAAATATACACATGTTTTGACCCTAGTAATGTTGATGAGGCTGTTTGTGCTATGAATGATGACTTAGTAAGAGTTTCCGATTGGTCTTTAAAAAATTGTCTTGTTTTAAATGCGAATAAGTCTAAATTCTTAATACTCGGCTCTAAAAATCAAATCCAACGTACATTAGATAAAGAACCGATAATTCTAGTGGAAGGTAATAGGTTGGATCGGGTCGAAGAAGCTCGCAATCTGGGACTCATTATGGATGGTGAACTGAGATTTGAGAAGCACGTACTTGAAATAATGAGAAACTGCTTCTACAGGCTGAAAGTACTGTATCGTATTCGAAACTATATTAGTGTAGACCTTAGAATTTGCTTGTGTGACTCCATTGTTTTATCGAAACTCAATCACTGTATTGCTGTGTATGGTCCATGCCTGCTTGAAAGATCGCAGCGTGTCATCCAGAGGGTTCAGAATGCGTGTGCTCGGTATTGTTTTAACGTGCCACCAAGGTCTCATATCACACCATTTCTAAACCGAGCCAACATTCTGAAAATGAAGGATAGGCAGAAGTTGTACCTTGCAAGTCTCTTATTTGGAGTACTCAAAACACAAAAACCGGAGTACTTACTTAAGAGACTTTCATGGCGAAGCTCTTTAAATAAGTATCCAGTCCGGTTTTGCACGGCACCGCTGGCTGTAAAGAAATACAGGACAGCTGCGTTCCGAGGCAGCTTTTCATTCAACGCGACTAAGTGCTGGAATGATATTCCCCCACCCATGCGTGATTTAAAATCTTTATCCACTTTTAAAATACACTACAAGGCATACTTGTTGCGTCAACAGAAAGAAGCGTAAGGTTGTCGGGAAAGCAAGCGGTCTACAATTCCTATTATCGTACCCATATCATTTGTTTTATTTTTTTTTATTTATTTATTATATTATTTTATTTGTATATCTATCAGCACCATCATTCAATATTTTTTTCCTTTCTCATGTTTAAACACTCAACACACATTTCTTTTAAAACAATACTTTAGGTGATTTTATAATTCATATTTATTCACATTGTTCATACAACGCCATCTGACACAGAAGGTATTGGCAGAATAACAGTAGTTGTAGTGAAAATTCGCTGTAACATTTATGCTGAGCCAAAGCCTTTTCCAGTAACCATGCACAAATATAGTGAAACTTTTAATGTCACCTATGTTTAGGTGTCATATTTTTGCCACCTAGTATTTTGTATTACATTTGCTATATTTTTATTTTACGTATGTCTCTTTGTATGTGTTCTGTATTTTTGTGTTATATCATCATTGTATTTGTGTATGTTTACTGTGAATAAATGTTATGTCTATGTCTATGTCTAAATCCCTCTCAAATCTGAGATTGCACTCAAGATGTATCATTTTGTATGTTTAAAGTGCATCTTGAGAGCAGTCCCACATTTGAGAGAGATTTATCAATACGACCCTAAATGTCTGCGTTTTGTATTTGCTTCTAATAATGTTGTTAATGTACATTTTAAAGTTTCTTATTTCTTAATAAATAAATAATGGAGACTGACAGTTCATGTTATTATTTGTGTTTTCAATTTCATCGAAAAAAATTTCAAGTTCCATTTTCGCGGTGTTGTTTTCGCGGCACATATTATATTATTTTTTTCTAAGTTCACTTTCAGGCAGGCAACGGCCAAAGAATATACAGCCTGAACAAAATAATACTCGTCACTATTTGACAGCATCAATCATTTTGAGTTAAGTTTCGTTTGTAAATAAGTGAGTGTGGTTTTAACACTCAAGTGATAATTGCTCCGCTCCGATGACAGCTACTCAATTTCTGTTATTAATTAATGCAACACCTCAAGATGCCCCTGAAGGACAATCTCACACTTAAGCAGGATTTATCAATTCGACCCTAAAATCACCCAACATGAACACAGTTTCAATTTCATAGTTCTCAATTATGGCATCCATCTTCCCCAAATTCCACACTATTATCGATGACATCCGTAGGCTTGTATACACAAAAGATAATTAAGATCTGTTATCTATAGTGGCTTTTATTGCTGCCAATCGGTCACTTTGGCACTCAATAACAGAGACCGTGCTAAATATGCCCTTGCGCCACAACAAGGCCACCCCACCAAATGGTCTCCCCTTAAGAATACCCGCAGTTGAGTCTACAGCTGTTTTACATGTATACTCGAATTTATCGCTAACTATCCCGACAAGAGGAAGGTCATAACCAAGCAGCCAAGTATCCTGAAGAGCCAGGACATCTGCAGTTTCACATAAGGTCCTAACAATTTCAATCGACCATTTAAAACCTTTTCAATACATTTGCTCGAAAAACGTACTTACAAGGACGTAAACATTGCTCGTAAGTAGTTACTTACCGAACTAGTGCGGTAAGTAAAAAAAGTATAATACCAAGGAGTTTTTATACTCTGATAATAAAATTATTTTGTAAAAATACTACAGTGGTGACATTTTACTTAGGTGACGACTATTTAAAATAAAATGCAGAGTAAGTACCAGGAGAACATAAATCGACAAGAGGCTGACAGTACCCATGGTTGGTTCCTTTACCAAG
Organism: Athrips mouffetella; assembly: GCA_947532105.1. Lineage (NCBI taxonomy): Eukaryota > Metazoa > Arthropoda > Insecta > Lepidoptera > Gelechiidae > Athrips > Athrips mouffetella. Next base: position 18,349,523 of record OX383965.1, on the reverse strand, counting down.
TGTATTACTTATACCTATTTTCTCACAAATGTATTGAAAAACGTCGTAAGATACACGTCCGTAAGGGTTATGACAAACTCGTGCCGATGGTAAACCCTCGACTTCGTCTCGGGCTTACAAAAAGTCAACTCGTTTGTAATAACCCTACTTACGGAACTTGCATCTTAAACTACTATTACAGTTAAATGATACAAGGGTTGTAAAGTCATTACCTGTACTAAACTTATCCACTAACTTGTTTAGTTATAGTATGGCCAATGAGCGATCACAAAGGGTATGTGGATGGAAAAGTCGAAAGCAGAAAGTTTGACTTAAGAACTTTGTTGGGTTTAGTTAGGAGATAAACATACTAAAAGTCCTTGCCCCTCCGAGGTCCGCTCGAGGGGGGAAAGCACAAAGAAGGACCCGTTTTTTGTTTTTTGTTTACATCTCAAAAACTATGCGTCAAACGAAATTTTGTTGTACTACATAATAAAAGCTGATAAAATTCTCTACAACTTTGGCTTTCACACTTTTTATCTATCTTTTTATATTTTTTTTTATTTTTTTTTATCTTTGCCTAACTATGAGCTTCGACAAATGGTCGATTTTCAAAAATGTTTTCTAAAGTCTTACGTTTTTTTTTGCTTTATAACTTTTCTCAAGTGCTACCGTAGATTTCAGGATACACATCTAAATTAAAAAATGTTGACTCTGTATGTGCGGTCTCATATTCTCAGCCTCTTTTCTGGCCGTTTTTCGGAGCTCATAACTAGGCAACGATTGGAGATAGATTAAAATAGTGACAGGCAAAGTTGTAGAAAATTTTATCAGCTTTCATTATGTAGTGCAATAAAATCGTACGACGCACCGTTTTCGAGATGTACGCTAAAAACAAAAAAATGCGACCTTCTTTGTGCTTCACTGCTTCCGACTGCAACACGTATTCCCGCCAAACGTTTTTATTTCCAGTTTATCATTCATACATTGGCACAAACTGACTTGCATCGGAGAAATTCCCTATACGGACGATCGCGAATTACTCCAGCCGACAAGTCTACCGAAGATTTGGAGTACGCCACAAAATTTTCGTCAATTTCATTCACAAAACTGAGGTCATGCTGGAGGAGCCAAGTTTCCTGAAGATTGACGACATCCTCACTCCTACATAACGTACCTGCTGAATAGATCGTTCGATCGATCGTTTAATCGATTTACAATTAAACGACACCATTTGAAGTTGTTTACTTGCACTATCCATAAACGACGTTTCATACTTTTGGTCCAATAACTTTACTGTATGTCACTACATTCTTCTGCCATGTCAAGTTCCCCTTATATTTTCTATTGTGGTAGTTTTTGATAACCTCGAAGCATATATAAGTGAGGGTAAGTCGGCTGCTTGTAACTTACTGGAGGTATTCAAAGTACCACATTTGTTTGCGATCTTCTTGCGCTTCTTATATTTCACCTCCGTGAAACCATTGTCATCATCGATCCCGCTATTATCTAAACAGGACTGCATAAGGTCCCTTATCGTGCGTCGCTGTGGTGCCTTATGGACAATACGAGTATCTCGGTATGAAGGCGTATGCAACGACTTAGTAGAACTCCAGCGCGTGGGCGCTGTTTTGGTCACAGGCGGTGGCGGTTTAGTCGGCCGAGTTTTCGGTGAACGCGTACGATGTACGTAGACTATTGATTAATCAGCGCTTAATTTTACGTGTAACGTCGCAAGCGCATCTCTCGTTACACTTTCATTTCGCACCGAAAAAAGTTCCGCTTTCAAGGTTGCTAGGTCTTTAAGAAGGTGTGTCACGTCAATGTGATCGAAGCTCACTGGCGGGAACCTGTTCAGGTCTTTTGCAACGAACACTGGTTGGTCTTTCGGTTCCGACTTCTTCAAAATTGCGATTACATCTTTGATGTTCTTCTTGTTTTTGTCCTCTCCTTGCCGTTTCGTGTTTCTCGCTTGCAGCGTGTCACATAGTAATTTTTTCCCCGTCTCAATTTAACTTTCAAAAAAGTTTAAGGCACATATTTGGACTATGGTTAGCTCATCCAGAATTTTCAACTTGTGAATTTTCAACAAGTGAAAAATTCGTTGATTCCCGCCATTTCCTATAAACTTAAGGCACACATCTTAGATAACACTGTGCATGCAGCTACAGTAGGCGCAGGTACGCGACGGGAATCGGTAAGACACACGTTCGATGCGTAAGGCGAATCGACGATGACTAGTCAAACTATCAGTTATCAAACAAAAAAGTTTCATTAAAATCGGTTCAGAAGTTTTTGCGTGAAAATGGGTGCCTTTAAAAGGGTGCCTCCCCGAGTGCAGAAAACTGGAGAAGTAAGGCACAACAGCAAGACGTGTGAGTGTGACATGGATTGCAAAACGCCGCACTCACACTTGTCATTATCAGAAAAGCCCCAAACGCTTCTTCTTGAACCGTATAGTCCTTCTGCATATTGTATCATCATACTCTGGTCATCAACCACTGATCCATTGAGCCAGCCGCAACATTAAGTGTAGTGCACACCTGTGGAAATTCCGAAGCAGAAAGTTCCGTAAATATGTCAAGTATGACATTAGTCATAGGTTATAAAGCATTGCGAACTCTCTGCGTCAAACATATACGCACGTTAGGCTTATTGTCACCCTAAATACAATTCGCAGCAGAAAAGAACCCTTGAAATGAGGCCTATAAATAGAGATAAAATCATGAATGTCATGAAGTTATTATAAAAAATAAATCGAACACAAATAACGCACTCATTTTTTTTTTATATTGATTCCCGTACGGCAGAAAGGAGTTTGAACCCTATCCAGAATTAAAAAAAAACACGGCCAAGTGCGAGTCGGACTCACGCACCAAGGGTTACGTACCACCACATAATCATAATTGTATTTAGTTGAAATTTCAGTAAGTTAATGTGCTAGATTTTTTGACTCCGCCACGCGCTTGACCAAATTTTATTATTTGTTGTTATTTTATAGCTTATGCATTATAATCATACCAATGTTCAGGTTTGTAAGTGTTTTCATTTTTAAAATAGAACTAAAACAAAAATCGCCTCCGCGACCATCCAACTTGACCCCTCTCATATATGAATCTTCTTGAAACGTGAGCTCACCACAATTGGTTACCATTAGTTGTGAGAAAAGTTGTAATATTTAATGATTTCAGACTTTTCCCTTTATTTGTACTGTGAGACCTAGCTTCTTGCCAAATTTCATAATTTTAGGTCAACGGGAAGTACCCTGTAGGTTTTGCATTTTTGCATAAATGTATGGAGATGAGGACATAAAATGCCATATCTTTTGATTGCGTCGTTGTAAAAAATTGAAATTTTCAGATCTTGTGTGGTTCAGGGACCCTAATATATGGTATTAATTTCAACCTGATACCTCTACCCGTTCGTGAGATAAGGGGTCTTGACAGACAGACAGACGGACGGACAACAAAGTGATCCTATAAGGGTTCCGTTTTTTTCTTTTGAGGTACGGAACCCAAAAAACGGTCAAGTGCAAGTCGGACTCGCGCGCCGAGGGTTCCGATATACCTATAGTATTTTTGGAAGTAATAAAGTCCATTTTCAGGACCACAAAACTAAATTTTTTTGTAAAGGTTTTTTGCAGATTTCTGAAAAACTGCGCAACTTAGAAAGATCGTTTTATTTTTGCTATAAAGTTTACATAAACTTCTGTCAACTGTAATTAATTCAGGTTTTTCCTTACACAAACTTCGGAGATAAGGGGGGGGGGAATGGTATTTTTTTTTGACATTTTTCATCATAACTTGAAAACTAAGAAACTTAAAAAAATTCAAAAATATATTTTAAAATATACATTCAACCTAGTAGCGACAATTTGAAATTTGCCCCCCCCTATTTTGGCCCCCTTTACATTAATAATCATACTTTTTTCAAAATTATTTCATGTGCAATTAAGTTGAGCAACTATATTCTAAAACTATACCAAATTTCAGGTCGCTAGCATGAGTGGTTGCTGAGATATAGAGGTGTGACAGACAGACAGACAGACAAAGTCGCACCATAAGGTTTCCTTTTTTTACCATTTTGGTATCGGAACTAAAAATCTATCATGTCACTAAGGAAGGTGACATTTTTATTTTTAATTGTATAATAGACTATGACTATTTTTCATTCTGACATAAGGGAATCCAAATTTTTTTTAAATAAAAAAATATGATAAATGCGTTATTTGTGTTGAAATTATATGAAATGAAAATGTGTGAAATGTCGATTATAAGAAATAATTATGATATGAAACAAAACTATATTACGATGCGTTGTTACATCAGTTAAATTTTATATTAAAAGTTGTTATATAATCTATTTCACACCCATTTTTACTTTCGAGCGGAGCGAGAAAAGTATTGTATTCGTGAAAAAAAGTTTTTCAAATTTTCTCAAAAATGTGTTCTATATCACTTATACATAATAAAAAGCAAGTCTCCCAAAAATGTCCGTCCGTCGGTCGGTCGGTCGGTCGGTCCGTTGGTCCGTCGGCCGGTCGGTCTGTCCGTCACGCTTTGGCCTAACGGCTAAACGAATGTCCGATTGACACCATATTTGGAATTTAGGAGTTTTATGCAAATCCATCGAAGGGTTCTAAGTGGTTTCTGGCTGGCTCTCATTTTGAGGGTAGCTGTCATACAACGAAAATGATAAATTGTAATTTTCTCAAAAACGGCTCATAGAATCTTGATGAAACTTTGCATGACCAAGCATCTCCATGTAAGATATCTTGCGCCAGTATCAAATGATCTGTGTAATTTCATATAAGGGGTGTTCCTGTACCACCAAATCGTAAATATGTGATTTACCCAAAATTGGTTCCATTGAGGTTATTTTAATGTTCTATAATTTGGATTCTGAATTGGTTATCTACCTGACTGGATATTCTATTTGAACTTTTTTTTTGCAAAAATCCAGTATACAGGGTGTGCCAAAAATTTAAAGGGCTTGCTCAGTAGACTAAAATGAACAACTTTTCCTAAGAAATATGTGTTGTGAAATTCTATGCAAGTATCTTACGCTAGTATCCATTGATCTGTGAAAATTCATATAAAGAGTGTTCCAGTTCTGCCAAAATTTAAACATGTGATTTTCTCGAAATCGTTTAGGGTTAGTATGTTTTAATATTTGACAATTTGAATTCTGAATTGATCTGTGGAGGTATATTTCATGAGAATTTTGTTTGGAAAAACATATTCAAGTTTGTATTTCGATACTTTATGTATAGCATTACAAATTTAAGTTTGCATTTGATACTTTTTACTTGCCTATCGCGAGAAAGTAAGTGCAGTGCTGCTGTACCATTTATTTAGCATGTAATTTACCAAGTGTCAAAAAAGGAATACGACCACATCATTTAACGTTTTTTTGTCTAAAATAATAAACATTTTAGCAGTTAATGAAAAAAAAGGTCATTTCAGTTATTTTTTACCTTATTTCAATTAAAATTCGTGGCTGAAATTATTTGTCATATCTTGCAGATTCTAGGTGGAGCTCCGTGCCCAGTGGACTATGAAGATGATGACCTAGTTAGTTAGTATAATTTAAATACGAAAATATTTTACTTTTACGTTGTCTAAAATGCTATAAAGTCAAAGTCAAAATATTTTATTCATTGTTGGATATTAAAATCTCTTAATGACGTCAGCTAAACTACATCGCTTTACAAACAAATTGGCGCCATAGTGCGAAAAAAAGAAGCGACAATAAAAACCCACGCGCTCTTTTCAAAAATGTTTGAATGTACAGGGTTGATACAATAAACATAAGTCATTTTGAATTAGCCTGTTAAAACCGCAGCCTAATCCCATGGATTTTTCTCTTCTAGATAATCTGATATTTTATTAAATTCTTAAATATTTTTTGTTTGATAACAGTTTTGAATTTATCTAACGGTATAAAACGGTCAAATTCCGGAGTAATCTTCTTGATAATAAGTTCTATAACATTTCTATAAGTATTCAACAGGTTTGTTTTAATAATATAACAATGGGATTGTTTACGTGTACTTCAGATTTCTATACAAATAAATACCTGATTTTCATCCATTATATCATTCTGTGGATTGGCAAAGCCGTAGATCTAATAAGACGGTGCTCAGCTAAAGAGCTTGTATTCAGTAAAAGGAATATTTTTATAAGTGTGGGAAGAAATTCTTAAACGCAGACAATCTTGGTAATTATGACGTAAGTACCTTTAAACAGAATAATTACATTATTGTTATTGCATTACTAATTCTGATTACATGTTATCTTATTACAAATAATCAGAATTTATTTTAAATATTACTGTATCTGATTACATATAATTCTGGTTATTTGTAATCAGGTAAAGTAATCAGTAATCCAGGGTTTCTTTTCAATTTTGATTTGCTAATTGGGGTAAAGGGTAAGTATAGGTAATGTAGGAAAGTAGGTATGTATTTACTTTCCTATTTATACTTCATAGCAAAGCAATCCATATGGGGTGGATTATAGGGGCATATATGAAATGCTCCCAATATCTAAAAGTGAATAATCAGGTCTTGCGGATTACATTTTGTAGTATGTAATTGGATTACATTTTGTAATCATAATCGGTATTTGTTTTTAACGTAAATTATAATATACTGTCCAACTTTGTTATCAACTTTTTGGGTATCAGACATTTTTGAATATTAGAAACTGAAAGACTTACAAGATCCAAAAATTTAAATAAGCCCTAACAAACTCATGGTTAAACAGCAATTAATGTTAATTAACAATCACACACAAATCTATAATTAATTTGGTTAAAATATTATTCTTTACTTAAAAGAAATTTCATGTCTTTAGTCATGTATGGTCATTTTTAGGGTTCCGATACCAAAATGGTAAAAAAAAGGAACCCTTATGGTGCCGCTCTGTCTGTCTGTCTGTCTGTCCGTCTGTCTGTCACACCTCTATATCTCAGCAACCACTTACGCTATCGAGCTGAAATTTGGAATAGTTTTAGAATATAGTTGCCCAACTTAATTGCACATGAAATTTTTTTGAAAAAGTATGATTATTAATGTAAAGGGGGCCAAAATAGGGGGGGCCAAATTTCAAATTGTCGCTACTAGGTCGAGTGGGGTATCATATGAAAGGGCTTTACTTGTACATTTATAAATATATTTTTGTATTTTTTTAAGTTTCTTAGTTTTCAAGTTATAATGAAAAATGTCAAAAAAATACCATTCCCCCCCCCTTATCTCCGAAGTTTGAGTAAGGGAAAATCTGAATTAATTACAGTTGACAGAGGTTTATGTAAACTTTACAGCAAAAATAAAACGATCTTTCTAAGTTGCACAGTTTTTCAGAAATCTGCAAAAAACCTTTACAAACAAATTTAGTTTTGCGGTCCTGAAAATGGACTTTATTGCTTCCAAAAATACTATAGGTATATCGGAACCCTCGGCGCGCGAGTCCGACTCGCACTTGACCGGTTTTTTATTCCTGATCTACACATATACATACATACAACAGTAAAATTATGTTATCTTTGATATAACCAATAGTCTGGCCTGACAAAAAAAAACCGGTCAAGTGCGAGTCGGACTCGCGCGCCGAGGGTTCCGATATACCTATAGTATTTTTGGAAGCAATAAAGTCCATTTTCAGGACCGCAAAACTAAATTTGTTTGTAAAGGTTTTTTGCAGATTTCTGAAAAACTGTGCAACTTAGAAAGATCGTTTTATTTTTGCTGTAAAGTTTATATAAACTTCTGTCAACTGTAATTAATTCAGATTTTTCCTTACTCAAACTTCGGAGATAAGGGGGGGGAATGGTATTTTTCTTGTCATTTTTCATCATAACTTTAAAACTAAGAAATTTAAAAAAATACAAAAATATATTTTAAAATGTACAAGTAAAGCCCTTTCATATGATACCCCACTCGACCTAGTAGCGACAATTTGAAATTTGGCCCCCCCTATTTTGGCCCCCTTTATATTAATAATCATACTTTTTTCAAAATTTTTTCTTGTGCAATTAAGTTGGGCAACTATATTCTAAAACTATTCCAAATTTCAGGTTGATAGCATAAGTGGTTGCTGAGATATAGAGGTGTGACAGACAGACGGACAGACAGACAGAGCGGCACCATAAGGGTTCCTTTTTTTTACCATTTTGGTATCGGAACCCTAAAAATATAACAAAATTAAAATTGTTTCATGTACCCAGTTCCAGATATCAAATGAGATTAAGAAGGATGCGCTGCATGAAACTAGAGACTGCTTGCGTTTACTTCGCATCGATAAATATTGTAAGTAGAGTTCCTGCAATCAAAAAAGAGTCCGTTTGTCCCTAAAGGCTATAAAGCCATTTACATTGATCCAGAATCTCAATCTAACACTACTCGTTATTGGACAAATGTAACGCTTTATTCAGACCTATCACTATAGGGTCACTTTGAAAACACTCGCTTCTGTTATCGATATTGATAAATTTTGCAGAGGTCTAACTGGTCTAAGGATATTTGGAGTTGTCAAATTGTTTTATTTTTTCACGTGGCCAAGTGGTTGTTGCTCTTTCTTTCCGACCACGAAAGTTAAGCAACGTTGGCCGTGGTCAGAACCCGGATGGGTGACCGTTTGTGGCATAAGAACTAGAGCGCTTCCGTGCTTCGGAAGGCACGTTAAGCCGTTGGTCTCGGCTATTGTCAATGATAGTAGTCGTCAAGCGAGGTCAAAGGCCATTTGGCGGCTTGAAAACGCTGTCGGCCAGGTTGGCCACTAACCTGGCAAAGCCTAATCTAGGATTGAGTCTGGTTTTCCCTCTGGGTGGCGGAGGTCGGATGGCAGTCGCTCTGTGTGAATACCAGCGCCCTCGTCAAATCCCCTGGGTTAGGTATCCGACTCCGTAAAACCATTGGCAAAAACAGAACAAGGCTAGGCGATGATGATGATGATACTCGAAATCGATACACAAACGTATAATAATAATAAAATAAGCATAACTTTTGCTAAAAAAATATGCATTGTTATTTATTTTTGATTATATGTATTATATTTTTTTAGGTAAGTACGTTGGTGTATCGATTTAAAGAAAAAAAAATCGATAAATTCAAATTCCCTAAACCTATACAAACCCTTAAAATTTATCGCATGCATGTCTTCAAAGTCGCCCCGTAGATTGCATTGTAACATTGGATTAATGTAAATTTCATTCGACATTTAAGACAGTGCAAAATAAAAATTGCCCATTGATATAACGGATACTTTACCTTACCAAAGTGTTATCTTCTGTTATTTTTAGATAATAAAAGTCATAATACTGATACTGGGGATTTCCGGCAACAACTCTATAATACTGTCTCTTGTGTCTCTTGGCCCTTCACCTCCAAAAGAACAATCTGAAGACTTCACCGACGAGTTCTTTTACGAAAATGATGAGGACCTCATGGCCTTGATGAGAGGCGCTCTTATAGTTGATTGCATTTTGAGTATTTTTTACTCTGTGCTTTTAATTGTTGGGGTGAAAAGGGTAAGTTATATATGGTTATATATAGGGTAATGTGAACCGGCATAGAATATTATCACGGAAGAGCGGTCCGTCAGAAACCCTACCTCATCGGGAACCAAAATGCGACAGTTCTGTGGATTTTGACAATTTTTGAAGGTGGTAGGGCTTTTGTGCAAAGTCCGTCTGGGGAAGTACCACCCCCTTGCTTTTTTCTGCCGTAAAGCAGTAGTGTCACACAGGGAGCCATTGAAATTACTGGCACATGAGACACACCATCTTAGTTCTCAGGGTGGGCAACACGATTTGCTGTCTTGTTAGTGTCAATTAAGCTACTAATAAGACAGTGGGAGCTATGGGCGGTGGTAAACACTTACCATCAGGTGGGCCACAAGCTCGCTTCCTCATTTGTTTCATAAAAAAAGTACTATCGAATATGTACTACATAATTATCTACCTACTTAATATTAAATGAGGTAAAAATGTTACTATTATTTTCTGATATAACAAAACGTGTCAGATTGCTCGAAAGAAACCATGTATTTTTCAGTTGTTCAGTTTCCATAAGTGATCATACCGGCCCTGAGTCAAGTGACTTTATATTATCGCAAACGCTATAAATCGTATAAAACAGAATAAAAATGTATGGGATTTACATTCGTTGTCACGCAACATTTCGTTAGCTAATGTCAATCCCAAAGATTTCGGACCTCCTTGCTTTGCTCAGAATAGATTATTATATGGGATGACATCTGCCAACATGTCCCAAAATTAAATGTCACATCATCAATGAACCCTACTTCACTACCTTCTGACGAATTATTTCTTTAATCTTCCTAGATACCTTGCTAATTTATTTTACTATGGGATGACAACTGCCAACATGTCCCAAAATTAAATGTCACAACATCAATGATCCCTTGGAAATAATCAAAATAACCCGTCAAATCAATAGAACGACGCCTTCACTACCTTCTGACGAATTATTTTTTAATCTTTCTTCTATTACCCTCATTTTATCTGTGGTCAATCCCATACATTTTCATTCTATTCTACTAGCGTTTGCGATTGTAGAAAGCTACTTGACTCAGGGCCCGTCAGTTTTTAAGGAAACTGTCCCTTACGTTTCGCATTTATTTCATAACTATTTTTTCTGCGACATTACAGAACAGCATATGCCTAATGAAATCGTGTTTCATATATGGAATTGTTATTCTGATATTATCTTCAATAGTATGTGTCCCACGGTTTATGAAGATGGTCATAGAAAATGACTTTGTATATTTTGGACAACGAAGTCAAGCACTTGTCTTAACAAGTAAGTATTAAAACGATTATGTGGAAAATTTTTGTAGCTTATGGCAAGCAAAGTTACATTTGTTCAAACCACTTTTCGAAACCAATATTGTAGGTATCTTACCATATATATTTTTATAGATATTTCTGTTTGTGTGTCTTCTGATGTCATAAAAACGTAATGACCTAAAGTAAACATGTGCTCACTCTCAATAAGTTTGCTTTAGTCTCTCCTATTAGGGGTCGTACTTTGAGAAATCAGGTGAGGTTTCAATCAAGGTGGTAAGAAAAACATCATGGTATATCACGATGGGCAGGGGGTGCTGAAAAAAGTGCACAAAATAACCCCATTTTTTATAAATTTATAAATTACTTATCTACACAAAAACAAGTCCAAGTAAGTGAAAAGTATTTAATATTATAAACACTTGTGCTTGTACAGGCAGATAGGTATTTCTCTGAATAAAATTTATCGGGGGCAAATGACACTGGGGGCGTTTGACACGGGGGCATTTGAAAATGGGGGCATATGTCACTAACCCGATTAAAGCAAGTCCATCTGGTACCAGCTAAGAATAGTACCACCCTACTTTTTACCGTGGGTGCCGTAAAAGGCGACTAAGGGACCGTGAACCAGAATATGGAAAGTAGTGTCCTGCCATCTGTCATTCTGCGGTAACCAACAGTGCGGTGGTCCGTTTCTCCAGCCGCAACGCTAGCAAGCATGACCCTATTTAGTGTTTTTAGGGTTCCGATACCAAAATGGTAAAAAAAGGAACCTATATGGTGCCGCTTTGTCTGTCTGTCACACCTATACAGGGTGTTAATTGAATTGCGTGCCATAGCTTAAAGGGTGTTTCAGTTACGATATAGGAACACCAAAAAAAATAAAAAAATATCCTACTTAAAAAAAACTAAAACTGCATTGAAACTAAACTAACGCGGAGCAACGTCGCTAGCGCGCAAGTATCAGTGAATAAGGTAGGCACATCATCATCATATCAGCCGAAAGACGTCCACTGCTGGACATAGGCCTCCCCTAAAGATCTCCATGACGACTACATAACTGAAACTCTTTCGCGCGCTTTTTATAACGCGCCCATTCGCGCGGTCATTGCCCTCCGCGTTAATTTAGTTTCAATAGAGTTTAATTTTTTTTTTATTAGGATTTTTTTTATATTCTTTTTAGTTTCTTTATCGTTACTGAACCACCCCTTAAGCTATGGCACGCAATCAAATTAACAACCTGTATATCTCAGCAACCACTCATGCTATCGACTTGAAATTTGGAATAGTTTTAGAATACGGTTGCCCAACTTAAATGCATATAAAAGATTTAAAAAAGAATTAGGATTATTAATGTAAAAGGGGCCCGAATAGGGGGGGCAAATTTTCAAATTCTGGTTACTAGGTTGAGTGGGGTATCATATGAAAGAGCTTTACATGTACATTCCATAATATATTTTTATATTTTTTAAGACTCTTAGTTTTGAAGTTATGATGAAAAATGTAAAAAAAATACCGTTCCCCCCTTATCTCCGAAGTTTGTGAAATTCGGGCTCCCTTTACCCTTTATAATCATAATCCTAATTCTTTTTAATTCTTTTATATGCATTTAAGTTGGGTAACCATATTCTAAAACTGTTCCAAATTTCAAGTCGATAGCATGAGTGGTTGCTGAGTTATACAGGTGTGACAGACAGACAAAGCGGCACCATAAGCGTTCCTTATTTTGGTGTCGGAACCTTAAAAAGGGGAACACGTACAAGCGTAAAAATTGGCGTAAAAATTGGCAAGTCTGATAAGACAAGACAGCGAATAGCTATAGAATAACAACAAATAATTAAAACTGGTCAAGTGCGAGTCGGACCCGAAATATTTGGCAATCGTTTACCCATTTTTAAGGAAATTCCTGTCAGTGTCGTGTTCTAGAATACAGGGTGTAAGGGACGGTGTACCGAAAACTGAAACGGCGTGCTCAGTCAACGAAACTGAACAACTTTCTCAATGAAACATATGTTAGGAAAAAAAATTTGACCCCTCCATACAAAACGTTTGACCAGAGTGGGCAATTCGTATGGAGAGATCAAAAATTTTTTTCATTTCCCAACATATGTTTTTTTATGGGAAAGTTGTTTAGTTTCGTTGACTGAGCGCGCCCTTTCAGTTTCCGGTACCCCGTCCCACACACCCTTAATATTTCAATTTTTTAACAATAATAGCTGTACCAGAAATATTAAGTGTCGAGTGAAAGATTTACACATTGCTCCCCTTGTGAAGCGATAGTGGACTTTACGAAAGAAAATGACCATGAATTTTTTAACACAACACAAACGGGGCATAAACGGAAGATCTACGCACTCCAGTCATTTTACTGCATATCCCACTATCTTTATTATCCCGCATGTAAAAGCCACGCCGAGTTCTTATTTCTTATTATTTCATTCCAGTAATAAGTGGAGTTCAAGTACTGGTGGTACTCAAAACTTATCGCAAGTTTCAGAAGGTTGAAGACATGCAAAAATTGCTTCTCAAACGAAGTGAGCAACGCAAGAAAGACCTTGAAATGGATATAGCTGATTCTAGGCTATAATTCGCTAGGGAAACTTATATGTAAGGTACCTTGAAACTTGGCTCATAAACAGGAATAGGATCATTAAAGATAAATAAAAAATACAAATTTTTTTCGGCCATAAATGACGAGGTTTTTAAAAAAATCGTTTTCTTCAAATATCGATAGGTCGTATGGCAGAATGTGATGAGTAGTCATTGCCTATCATAAAAAAAAACTAACAGCTGTATAAACCGACCATAGACTACTTAGAACAGTTGTCAGTTGTTTTTTTTTTAAGATTGGCCATGGCTACGTTTCATTCTGCCATATGCCCTATCGATATTTGACAAAAACAAAATTATTTTTTAACTATATTATTTGCAACCGAAAAAAATTCGTATTTTTTATTTTTACTAATTGACCTTATCCCTGTCTATGAGCCAAGTTTCAAGGTACCTTACAAATACGTTTCCTATGCGAAGTTTGAAAGATGTGTAGCTATCGTAATATATTTAGGGGTATCCACATTCTCACCGAAAATCCTTGAATACTCGATGCTCATTGTGAGTCGCGTTTCGTTTCGCGTTCGCAAGTTCCCGGGGAACCTACTCGCGAACACTTTTCGAGGTGAAAGTGGAGGACATGAAAATCTTGCTAAGTTTAAATGATACCTATCTATTTAGTAACGAAAAATTTAATATAATTTCCAAAACTTTCACTCGAGAGGTTTTGTGCACAGGTTTTGTGTTATTTTTATGACGTTCTATATCCAGTTCAGTACCAGTATTTTCAATTTTGAATTAAGAACATCAGAATGAAGTGTGTTTACGAGATTTTCATACAAGAGATGTTTGGCCCATCTAAGAGACGGTTCCCACTATGTCGGATGTCGGATTCCGATTTTAATCGGGCGTCGGCGCCTCTGTTCCCATTATGTCGGATATCAGATTCCGATTTGAACAGAGCCATATGCGATCATATGCTAGCGGTGATCCGAAACGAAAATCAGCTGACAAAACACACAAACACACATTTCTTGTCGGATCCAACACAAAATCGTTGTCGGACGAATGTGAATAGCTTCATATAAAATGCTCTGCCACTGGAACGGATCCGACAAACGACAAGTGGGAAACGGCTCTAAGGGTCGTATTTATAATCAAGTGTGTGATTAGAGATATAGGCAATCAAGATGTACTTTGCATTATTGTTCGTCCATGTTTACACTTACAAATTATACATCTTGAGTGCAATCTCAGACTTGAGAGGTATTTATTAATACCACCCTAAATATTGAAACAACGATTTTACGATTTTGTTATAAGATAGCTTCTACCCGCGACTTCATCTGCACGTAATTCAGGTAGTGCTCCACTCGCGTAAAATTTTGTACCCAGAACGACTTAAAACTGACCCCCCTATGATGTGATTGTACTTACTATAAAATCAGGCAATGTTTTAGTCAGAACACCAATTTTAGTATGTTACTCAGAATAAAAAACTAAACAACTTTTCCCAGGAAGCATAACAGTTCGAAATACGAAAAAAAAATAAGTTCCCATAGAAAGTTCATCAGCTGATAAGGCATTTTGTATGGGGGTCCAATTTTTTTCATACTTCAACCTATGTTATTTTGAGAAAGTTGTTCAGATTCATTTGAGTAACCTACTAAAATGTCAGTACTTCGTAAAGAATTACCCTATAGTGGTTACACCCACTTACACTTCGTAGAGAAAAATTGTTATATCTCCGGTTCTCATTATAGACTAAAATAAAATATATACCTGTCATCATCATCATCATATCAGCCGAAAGACGTCCACTGCTGGACATAGGCCTCCCCTAAAGATCTCCATGACGACTGGTCCTGCGTTGCTCGCACCCAGCGGCTTCCCGCGACCTTGACTAGATCGTCGGTCCACCTTGTGGGGGGCCTGCCAAAGCTTAGTCTTCCGGTGTTTCAGTTAAACTATCAAAAAGGCAAAAGGCGCTTTTGCCTAGCTCAAACATAATCATCCGTCGCATCAAACTAACCTTATCGTCAAGAGCGTGCTGCTGTTTGATTGCGAGACGTGGGGAGTGACGAAGGCACTGACGGACCAGCTCCAAGTGTTCGTCAACAAGTACCTTAGGTCTATACTCTGCATCTACTGGCCGGACATGATAAGTATTGAAGATTTGTGGGCCCGATGCCAGCAAACGCCTATTAAGCAAGAAATTGCGCAGCGATAGTGGCGGTGGATAGGGCATACTCTCCGGCGTAACGACGTCAATGATACGTCAATAGCATTTGAGTGGCAGCCGATTGGCAGACGTAGACCTGGGCGACCCGTTCACACCTGGCGACGTACCGTCGAGAGCGAGCTCAAGGCTGCTGGACTGACGTGGGAATAGAAGCAAGAAGGACGTCGCAAGACAGGGGGAAGTGGAAACAGCTCGTAAAGGCCCTATGCACCAGCGGGGTGCTCTAGGATAACAACATTAGCTATAAAAATAAAGAAATATTAAAATCGGTTTAGTAGCTTTTGCGTGATGATCGAACAAATGAAAAATCAATCAAATAAACAAATAGACAAAATGTCCAAAAATATGTCATTTGGATTCAGGGGCATCAAAATAGCATAACGTGATGTTTTTTATACATATTATCTTCAATATACAGACTTTATGATAGAGAGATGAGTACCAAGGCAGAGGGCACAATGATATTCAAATATGTCCTTTGAGTGAACTTTACCACCTGTGTGAAATAACATAGTAAATAATACACGTGTACCTACTCCTTTATTGTTATCTTTAATTGTGTAAATAAATATAGTATGACAGTTGTTTTATTTTATTTCTTTTTTTTATTATTCAGAACACAAACATTTATGAGGATTATTTGCAGCAGTTTTATAACACGATTTCACGACTTTTGTTTAGTATACAGAGAATCGTGATCTAACGAGGATATGGCTCAAGTAAAATTCAGTGTTAACGGAGAACCATGCATAGGTAAATATGATTCTATTTAAATCCTATTGTTACGTCAAATGTGAATTTAATATTGCAGTCCCAATAATTTGTTAAACAACTTTAAGTTACTTTTGACCCCTTGCCAAAAGTAACAAAAGCACCAATCTGAACAACTTCAAATAAAAAACCGGCCAAGTGCGTGTCGGTCCACGAGCAGTATAGGGTTCCGTAGAGCTTTTAGGATTTTTGATGAATTATTTTGTAACATAAACTTTTAACCTCCTAATGCTCAGCGAGGTCCTAGCGCCTTATTGCTATTCCTGTTCCTATTATTTTCAGTTTTTCGACTTTACTGAAACGACTGTAAAGCCTACTTAGTTGTGATATTTTTGATTAGAACGATGATTATTTTAAGTAATTTTGATGTTCTAAGGTCGAAGAAGATTATTTTAGGTTAAAGCCTAAAACAATAGGCATTAAAATGTAATACCTAGTAGTGCATAGCAGTTGGTCTAATGGGAAGTCGCCTACCCTTCCTACCTTACCTTGTGCTGATAATCGAGATATTTGTTTGGAAGGACCAACATTTTTGCTCGTATTTGAACCCAAGTCTCTTTGGAAAAGATGTGCAAAATTATTTTCTGAATAACATACAAAACATTGGCCAGGAGAAAAATAGCGGGTCTTTCGTACATACATTGCGTAAGGGTCAGGTTGAAAAAACTGAAAGGACATGATGAGTCGATGTAAGTGACCAGCTGTCCAAGACATTTCCCAATAAACATATCAACAGAAATAGAAAAAAAAATCGGCCGAATTTACAAACTTTATTGGATAGCTTGTATGAAATATGTTTCTTGGTAAAAGTTGTTCAGTTTTATTGACTGATCATGCCCTTTCAAACACGTCTTACAGCCTATACAGGGACAGCCTTTTTGAAAAATGAAGGGATTAGTCAACGTAAGTGAACATATTTCAGAGAATAAAGTTTTCAGAAAATGAAAAGAAAAATTCAGCTTCTCCATACAAAATGCAAATTTTATTGTACTGTTTGTATGGAGGGGCTGATTTTTTCGCTGTATTTTCTATTTCGCTTTCATGATGTTTAATTTGAGGATATATGGAGTCATTGGACGTATATTTCTTCTTCTTTCGTGTCGGCAAGAACATAGGCTAAATCTTACTTGCCCAGAAAGCGGCTACCGTGGTAGCCCTCTGGTTACCATCAAGTAAGTCCTCACGCGAGCAGGTGGTCGGGCACACGAGACAATTGGTGAGGTGTGCCATGGTTTGCAGAAGTTCTTCACATTCACAGCTGGCGTCTGCGCTACTTAGGAACCCCCACCGGCACAGGTTATCCTTGCTTCTTCTTTACTGAAGGAGTCGAAAGTTGTATTGTTTGGAAAATGATTCTTTGATTTAAAGATAACAAAGAGCACAAATGTGATAATAAAACAAATTAAGAATCAGCTCTTTAAGCCCCTAAAAAACCATATAAAAAAATTATGACGTCATTGCCGGTAAGTATCAGGTGGCAAGTTTGTAAAGCCCTTTTTTGCCGTCCCTTAATTGCTGCAGGGAGGGGTCACAACTCACAGCACACTAAACTTTTGCTGTAAATTAATCCCGCATTTCAAATCACAGACCATTAGTACTTAGCTTTATTGCCTTTACTTGACCCACCTTATCTACACTATCTACATCTACACTAATATTATAAAGAGGAAAGATTTGTACCTATTTTTGTATGTTTGTAATGAATAGGCTCCGAAACTACTGGACCGATTTGAAAAATTCTTTCACCATTAGAAACCTGCATTATCCGGGATGAACATAGGCTATAAAATATTTTTAAAAAGTTAGGGTTCCGTATGAAAACTTCGATAATGCAACCCAAGGTGTGAAAAAAATACTAAATAGCATCCTTATATCGAGTACGCTGCCGAAACTATTAACAATAGAGCAAAGTAATGTACTACAGAATTATAGAAGCCATCAATATCTACAAAAAAGTCCGCGATACCACATGTCTAACTATTACAGTTATGTCACAATAACTACTTTTTCATGTTAAAATATGTAATAGTAACGCCGGTACAAACTATATAGGCCACATTATTCGTACCTATTAATCCTTATCCAAATAAATGATTTCGTATTCAAGGCTATATCAGTACCTGTAAATAACTTTTTGAATTATTCAAATCGGACATACCATTCAAAAGTTATCATGAGTGTAATCGTTATCAAAATTGAAATTAAAGAAACAGCGCCATAAGTGACTGTAATGGTTTTATCTACAACAGAGAATAGACACGAAAAATTTGACTGGTCAAGTGCGTGTCGTTCCGTGTGGTAGCGGCAAAGAATAGTGCCAACCCATCTCAACCTGTAGGTGTCGTAAGAGGCGACTAAGGGTTTACAAACCGGAAGATGGGCAGCGACATCTTTCCGTGTATCGCACCATCTTACATAATGCGGTCACCAACAACCGCGGTCCATGGTGCCAGCCTTAATGCTAACAAGCGCGGTGACTAAGATACTTCCCCTCCACATTCTTCTAGCAAGGGCTCGAATTCTGGAGGGAGCTCCCTGTCTTGTAGTGGACGTATTATGGGATGTTATGATGGTTTTGATGAAGTGCGTGTCGGCTCGAGCGAATTTAATGCACTTCTGCGTGACTAAGATGGTATGACTGCCCATAACTAGGACAGTATTTTTACCTTAGTGGTACGGAACCCTCGGTGGGAGTCCAACTTGCGCTTGGCTGGTTTCTTTAGTAACCCCCGATGCAACAAGAACCTATATCTACCCGTGCGAAGCCGGGGCGAACCGCTAGTCTAATATAAACTGTCGATATAATTTACGGCTTGTATCTCTAAGCATCTCTTTAGTATCGTAAACGCCAGTAAAATAGAATGAAAATGTACGGGATCGACGTTAGCTAACGAAATGCCACGTCAATCCCACACGTTTTCATTCTATTCTATAAGTGTTTACGATATTAGAGAGCCACTAGTTTTTATTTTATAGTGCCATTAGTAGCATTTTATGCTTGTAGTAACCAGCACTATTGCTCGAGACACGGCCCTGTCAGCGTATCTTCGCAATGCCTTAGCACTGCCAGGCACGAAGGTAATGTGTAAGGAAGGAGGCTGCGGCGCGTGCATTGTCGAGGTGCGAACGAAGCGGTGGCCAAGTGGCGTAATGGAAACTTTTGCTGTTAACTCTGTAAGTCTACGTCGTCATAAACATAGTCTACTAAGAGATGCTGTCGAGTGAAAAGTGTCTAGTTATAGACCGATTAGTGTAAAGAAATCTTTCGGTAATATTTAACAAAAATCAAAAACAAACATTTCATTGTTATACTATACTAATAGGGTTAGTCTTGCTTGATCGATGAAACTAACCTAACATAAAAAAGTCTTTGATTTTTACTGATTATTTGTAAGTGTTTATAAAACAGGCGCTTTAAACCAATGCCATTGTTTTCAGTGTATGGTTCTAGTGTATTCATGCAATGGATGGGAGATTACCACTATTGAGGGACTAGGCAACCGCCTCGAAGGCTACAACGCGATCCAAAAGAGGATGGCTGCATTCCATGGCACTCAGTGCGGGTATTGTACCCCTGGATGGGTGATGGCGATTCACGGGTAAAACATGTATTATTATTAAGTTCTGCGCCAAGCTTTAGCAAAGTGACATCTCACTCAATCAGTAATGTCATCTTGTCATTTCTGTGTATATTTGACGATATTTGGTTCATCATCATCATATCAGCCAAAAGACGTCCACTGCTGGACAAAGGCCTCCCCTAAAGATCACCATGACAACCGGTCCTGCGCTGCAGGCATCCAGCGTCTAGAACAAGCTGACTGGACAAAATTATTTTAATTGATTTTTGGTGTTTTTTAGTTTCTACATGTTTTGTTTTATTCAGTTTCACATTTTTATGGATTCTAACAAGATAAAAATAATTAAGAAGTAATTATTTAGTTAGGAAATTGAAATAAAAAAACAACTTTATTAAAAAAGATTTATTTATATAGGAGGTTCATTATCGGCATGTATAAAAAAATATTATAGGTATAAAAAAGTGAATGACAGATACATACACACAGAATAAACTGTACAAAAAATGTCATAATACAAATAGAAACTAATTAAAATTAAATAAGAACGAGAATTACCTACTAATTTACTTTACAATAAAAACTATTACTATTATTGTCTTCTAATGATATTTAATGTGCTCAAATGTCATTAGAAAACATTTACCTAATCATCTTCATCACTTTCACTGGAATCATTTATTGAATAATCATGATCATGATTATCAATTTGCTTACAATAACTAGATACTACAACCTTATCTACTGTTACACTAGGCGAATTTAATAAATCTAGAACTTCGGAAGGGAGCTTACTGCATTTTTTTCGAGGCACTTCTCTTAAACTGTTAATTACAGGGTCAGATGTAATTAATAACATATTTAACAAATCTTTATTAGTGGCAATACGCGAACACTTCCGTGTATTATGCTCACGAAATCTTCTGCAGTCCTTATTACGAGCTTCTTGTGCCTCCTCAGAAAGTTGTCCCATAGGCAAATGAAACGTCTTGATAAACTCAGAACTATGCAGAAGTATTTTGTGAACAGTTACAGGCATGTTATACCACGAATAAAGATTCAAGTAAAGATTTTTAGTCTCTAAGGCAAAATTTTCAAATTTTTCTAAATTTATATCATATCCCGAAGACAAAGCACGGAGTAATATATCAAATTTTTTTATCAATTCGGCATCTAACCCTGTGATCTCAGCACTTAGTTCAGCATTCTCGAAAAATCTGCGAGCGGTATTTCCGTCATTAGAATTTCCGTAGCCTGGTTTTGGTTTATCAACAATCAACCCCATTCTACTTTTGAATTGATGTTTTATTTCATCTGAACGCTGATCCACACTAGCTTTATTATTTTTGTTTAGCCTCCATTGCTTTACGTCAAGTCGATAACTAATGTGGAGCAAGCATTCAAAGGTACGGATCCAAGCATGCAATGTAGATAAACCAAAACAGAGCTTACTTTTGTCAACCGTAAACTCTCTGCCTTTATCATTCATCAGCTTAGGAGTTGCATTACAAATATAACATGTCTGTGTAGATTTCGTTTCAGTCATAGCATTGCAAACTTTCCCATCGACCATACGTGACCATGTGTGACAGATAACTCGTTCTCTTGAAACTTGCAAACTGTCGGCAATAAATTGTTTATTTCTTCCAAAATATTGTTGGTTTCTAAAACAGTAAGCTCTTTGGTTTCTTTGGCAAAAATAAACTTTATTGGCCGACAATTCACAGTTGAAGATGGACGAGGGTTCTGCCACACAATATTGTTCTTTTCATCAAGTAATCGAAGAGGAACGAATGAAAATACAAACAAAAACTCATCGGTGTTAGCAGCATCGGTAAATTTTTGCTTGTAAGTGCTATGACCTGAACTTCCATCACAACCCCATTTGCTAATGAGCGTGAAAGAAGAACACGACAAGCTGTTGAAAACTTCATGTAGTGCTGCTACCAAACGCTGAGCAGTTTTATCTAAAACTGCTTGCAATTTGATTTCAGCACGAGTTTCATTCACAACAGTTTGTTCTTCTAGAGGCAGGCAAGCTAGTTTTGCTTTTCTAACACTATAGTACGACGGAAATACCTTGTGACCCGCTTTGATGCTCCACTTCCGCGTCTGTTTATAAGCGTGACTTGTGCACTTTGCGTCTACATAGTAAGCCAATGCTTCTTCATTGCTCAAACACCTAGGCATTACCTCGTCACTTTCAGTTTTTTTCAAAATCTCACTGCACTTATCAGGATCACTACTGGTCACTTCTTTGATAACCCGAGCTACATTCCGTTGCCCCGATAGCCTTGTCGATACTTCTGCTGCATACACGAGTTCTTCTGTGCTTCGGTTTGATAACAAATCATCAATCCTTCGCCGTTTGGTCTTCGTGCTAGCTTCATGGAAATCTAAATGTGGTCGGCCCGGACCAGCAGAAACGCTTGTTGAGGTCGATGGTTGTACTGAAGGCTGAACGAAGATATCAAATGAAATATCGGGACCTTCCAGCCACTCTTCATTGTTTTTTTTGAAACGGTCACGACTCCTTGCGCAGCTATCCCACTTGTTCAGAATTTGTGACCCATACTTGGCAATAGTGAGCTTCATTCCACGTATAGAACTCTCAGTCACACCAGTCAGATCGTTGCGCAGGGAAACCAAACGAAATATCGCTTCGTTGCGTTTGTCCTTAGGGTGTCTTAGCCATTCCTCGAAAAAATCTTTTCTTGAGATTTTATAAACGCGACCTAAAAAAAAAATTAAAAAAAATTTGTTGTGCAAAAAAGTCGCAATGGATTTTTTTATGGAAAGAATCTACACACTTAAAGGTACCATAAAAAATATTTAGTAGAATTTGTACAGGTTTGTACATGTAACTTTTTGACCTTTAAAGTTTGAAAACAAGGCAAAATCACAAGTTTTTTTTAAATACATATTTTTTTACCATTTATAATAGTAAGCTATACCAATTAATTTAGTATCAAAATATACTACTCACCCTCAAGATTCAAATCCATTACATAAAATTTATATACAAAGCACCATAAAACAGAGAGAAATTAACACGACCGAGACGTTTTTGCAAGTAATTGCATACAAAAATACCCCTTACCTTAAATACTCGTTGTCAATGCTCATTAACTAATGAGGGTAGACTCTAATTATTCCTGGGATTGTTGTTACCTATGTGTTAACTATTGCTAGGAATAAAAATTTCTGGGAAACTGAGACATGGTTTTTGTCCAGTCAGCTTGTTCTAGACGAATCACTGTGAGCGGCTTCCCGCGACCTTGAAGATATCGTCGGTCCACCTTGTGGGGGGCCTGCCAAGCCACCGCTTCGTCTTCCGGTACGTGGTCGCCACTCTAGAACCCTTACACCCCATCGGCCATCGGCTGTTCTTACGATGTGCCCTGCCCACTGCTACTTTAGTTTAGCGATTCTCAGGGGTATGTCAGTTACTTTAGTACTTCTGCGGATATTTGATTACACCGAGATAATGTTGTGGTGCTTTTTGGTGGAATCGTACTCGTACTATCCTACCGCTCCCCCTGTGTTTTTAATATTCTCTATGAAATTTTTGTTTAGTGAAGCGAGAGGAAACAGCTTTTATATCCAAATTATTTGTTCAGGAAATTTTGTTAGTGACCGACCACCCACCTGCAGCCAAGGTACTGGTTCAGCACCAGTAGTTGATATTTTTTTCCTGTATTTTTATCGTTGTTTTGTGTACAGATTTTTAAGCCGATACCCAAAAAATACCATGGCAGAACTGGAAAAGTCTTTTGGAAGCAATACTTGCAGATGTACAGGATACAGGCCAATTTTAGACACTATCAAATCATTTGCCATCGATGCTCATCCTAAACTATGTCAAATAGTAGAAGATATTGAAAATCTAAAAATTTGCAACAAGACAAAAGCTATATGTGACAGAAGATGTTCCATAATTTCTGATGATGACAGTGATTGGACTGTTGTTAGTGATAACCACTTTAAAGCAAACGTAATTGAATTTGAGCTAAATAGAGTTTTCGTACACGCTTACACAGAGTACCAAATTTTCGCTTTGTTACATCAGTTCGGTATTAAGTCATACATGCTGGTTGATGGAAACACAGCTAAAGGTAAATGACGCTACAACATTATACTTTGAATTCTCTTTCAATTATTGACGTCAGAGTAAATAATTTAAAGTACCGGTTTGATAATTATTCTACACTACATCTTATCAAAAATTGTTTGCATGAAAATGTAAAACTTTACTTAAGTGTCGCATCGCTTAGTTATGCTATAGCAGTTTCAACTTTAAAAATTATATTTTACAGGTATAGAAGAATACTTTGAGTATCCGCAACTTGTTATAGACATCAGTAATATTGAGTCACTTAAACTGTATAGTTTCGATCAAAATTTAGTTCTTGGTGCAAACATATCTTTACAAGATTGTATTCGAATATTTCAAGACATATCGACTACGCGAAATAATGAATTTGCGTATCTGAATGAATTTGCTAAACATTTCGAAATGATTGCTCACATACCGGTCAGAAACGTAAGTTTCGAATTCTTTTCAATTTAATTCGAAGTTTTTTTAAATATGCAATAATAACTAATAGTTTGGTTAAACGAACAGGGTGTCCCGTAATATGTACGACCAAAGAGTTATCATTTAGAAGAGCAAATCATTCGAATTTTAGAAATATGCAATATTTTTTTCTGAAAAAATTTAAAAAGTCTTTGCGAATTACCAAAATTGGAAGAGGAAAAAGTTGTTGGATTTGCTCTTGTAAACACATGACAACGCTTTGTCGCACATATTACTGGACACTCTGTATAAATTTATCTTCAGGTTGGCTCTCTGGCTGGAAATCTAATGACAAAACATAAGATCCCTTATTTTCAATCTGATGTTTTTGTCTTATTTGCCTGTATTGGAGCTATGATGACCATTAGTAAGTAATATCAATCAAGATATTTAATTATTTTTAAGAAATTCAAATCACAACATTAATAAAAAATATTTATACAATAATATTACAGGATCGCTAAGCGGACAAATAACAATAATATCACTGCCTGAGTTTCTGAAGCACGACATGAAGGGAACACTAATTGTTAATATTTTATTGCCACCACTCAATAAATCATACATATTTAGAAGTTACAAGGTTATGTATCATGCAAAGTTACAATATAAAAAACAAAATAATATTATTTGATGTAAGAATTTTTTGTCTGGTATTCTCGTCATTTAACCGACAAAACTGGAGGGAAAGTTTTTTACTGTTCCCTACAGACGGGGATGAATAAAACATATAGAATGTTAATTAAATTGCTTTTGGAAGTTCTTCTTTATTTGTGTTCCTATATTGACAACAACTGTACATTGTAGTTATGTTTTACGTACTAACTTATTTCAGATTATGCCAAGGAACCAAAATGCTTTAGCAATTGTAAACGCAGCTTTTCTTCTTAAATTAAACGATAAAAACAGTATTTTGAACGCAAGTATCGTGTATGGAAATATTTCATCAAGCTTCATACATGCTACAAATACTGAAGAATTTCTTATAGGGAAAAACATATTCAATAAGGATACTTTACAAACAGCGATAAAAATATTATATAACGAAGTTTTGCCAGAAGATCACCCACCTGAACCATTACCGTTGTGTCGAAGAGACTTAGCAATTAAATTGTTTTATAAGGTATATTTACTACTCGCATTCGGGATACTTCAATTTTGTTTAATCAAAAATGTATCAAGTATTGATTGAATTTTTGAAAAACAACATTCCTTTACTTTTAGTTTATTCTCAGCATTAGTCCACAAGGACTGATATCTCCACGATTTCGATCTGGTGGAATAACACTGACTCGTCCACTCTCTCACGGCAGTCAAAGTTACCAAACAGATCCATCATTGTTCCCTCTAAGCGAGCCTCTTGTCAAGTACGAGGGTTTAATACAAAGTTCTGGGGAAGCAAGGTATGCAAATGATATACCACCCTTGCCAAAAGAGGTCTTTGGAGCATTTGTACTATCAACTATTCATGTTGGAGAAATTGATAAAATTTATACAGAATCTGTTTTAGTGAGTACCTACCTATTGTATTAATTACATTAAAGTAACGATTTTAGAAAATCTGATACAATAAGATAAAAAGGTCTAGATTCAAACGAAAATGTTCTATTACATTATTTTTTTTAGTTGACACCGGGTATTGTAACAGTGCTTACAGCTAAAGACATTCCTGCCAAAAACTCTTTTGTTGTTGTACCGATTAATTTACTTACTGAGGAAGACGAAGAAATTCTCGCAACCAAATATATCAAATATTACGGCCAACCCATTGCTATAATAGTAGCCAAAAATGAACGACTTGCTGAAGAAGCTGCAGAAAAAGTAACAGTAACTTACAAAAATATTAGCTCTGCGTCTCCTGTGCTTACAATTAATGACGCTAAAAAAGAAAGTAAAAGACTTGTCCCATATAAAGGCAAAATCGAACCAAACAGAAAAGGTCATGATATAAAGAAAGTAATTAATGGCGTATATAATATTGAAGGACAGTATCATTATTACTTAGAACCAATCACAACAGTAGTTGTGCCAGTCGATCGAGTTCTGGAGGTGTATGACTCAACTCAGTGGGTAGAAATGACTCAAGCTGCTATTGCTCAATGTTTAGGCATGAAAGAAAGCGAGTAAGTACCTAAACGAATTCAAAAAGTTCATTAATGATGTCATCTTTCTAAAAAAAAAATACTATTTGTACCGCAGTGTTATCGTCAAGGTACGCAGACTCGGAGGAGGTTTTGGTGGGAAAGTGACTCGTAATATACAGGTATCGACAGCTTGTGCACTAGTAGCAAAAAAGTTGGACAGGCCTTGCCGGTTTATTCTTCCAATGAAGACTAATATGATTATGACTGGTAAAAGATTACCTTCACAGTGTGAATATGAGGTAATTCAAACATGAGGATTAGATGATCTAACTTGATCAATTAAAAGATTTTTATGATTATTTGTATATCGTTCCGTAGGTTGGTATAGATGATGATGGAAAAATACAATACCTCAACGCCTATATAATAGAAGATAAAGGATGTTCAATCAATGACAATATGTTGGACTACACGGTCAATGGATTTAAGAACTGTTACAATATTGATTCTTTTTATTTGAAAACTGCTACAGTTTTTACTGATTTACCGTCTAATACTTTTATGAGAGCCCCTGGTAAGAGAGTTAGAAAATTAGCCATTACACCTTCCACCTGTTTATTTAGTACAGTATAAGTAACACATGCGATGCCACCACGGCATCGCATGAATCTAAATACTGATAACTTCGTTAGCAAAACTAAATTAATAGAATAAGCTCGCACGAAGTTAATACAACTCTGGACGTAAGCGCAGAATATAACTTAGTGGTGAATAAGTTTACACAAGCCCTACTTTGCACCAATTCAGTCTTTGGTAGCGCTGTTTGTAAATCTGTCAAGCAGCGCCTTTGATTAACAAAAATTCACATTTCAAACTGAAAACTATATTTATTTACAAAATCACAGTCCATGTTGGTCAAGCAAGACTAATGTTATGGCTTACTTTTACAGTTTTTTTATCGGTTCAGAGGTAGTTCTAGGGGCTACATTTATATATTGAAATTATTATCAAAATTACATGTTACAGGTCACTGCGAAGGAATTGCTAGCATAGAACATATTATGGAGCACATAGCATTTACTGTACAAAAAGATATCGATCACGTCAGAAAAGTAAACATGAAGTTAGAAGAAAAAGACGTTCCAGAACTAATTAAACAACTTAAAGAAGATTCAGACTATGAAACACGAGCTAAAGAAATAGATCAGTTTAACAAAGCAAACAGATGGATGAAAAAGGTTATCCAAACTAGTGTTATGGCTTTCGATGTTTCTTTTATTGGAGTTTACACTGCTTTAATATCAGTGTACAGAGTCGATGGTAGTGTGACTGTTACAACTGGAGGTATTGAGATAGGACAAGGGCTAAATACAAAAGCAAGGCAAGTTTGCGCTTATGAGCTAGGAATCTCAGTCGATATGGTTACAATAGTACCGAGTTATAATTTCACAACACCTAACAATCAAGTCACGGCAAATAGTACGACTAGTGAATCTATATGCTTTGCAATAATCAAAGCTTGTGAAATATTGAAACAAAAACTGGAACCAATTAAACAGAAAATGCCTACAGCGTCTTGGCCAGAGGTAGTGAAGCAGGCAACTTATGATGAAGTAGCATTAACAGTTAGTTATTCTATGAAGGACACGGAACCAGATTTAAAGCCTTACAAAGCTTATGGAGCTGCAGTGTTAGAGGTGCAGTTAGATATTTTGACTGGAAGGTTTCAAGTTTTAAGAGTCGATATTTTAGAAGATGTTGGTCTGAGCATGAATCCTGCTATTGATGTTGGACAGGTATATAAATATATGGAAATTAATATTCCCATTTTGAGTAAACTTGTTCCGCAATTTTCGGAAAGTGTTTTTATTGGTGAGATTGAGGACACTAAATATGATGCCAAATTTTTTTGCAGATAATGAGTTAAGATTATTCTGTAAAAGTGTGAAGCTGTTGCTTTAATGTAATAAAGTATATAATTTATTTCAGGTTGAAGGTGCTTTAATCCAAGCTCTTGGCTACTTCACATCTGAGAAGTTAGAGTATGACAAGAAAACTGGCAAATTGTTGACAAATCGCTCGCTTAACTATTTCGTCCCCTGTAGCCTAGACATACCTGTGGACTTCAGGGTCAAGCTTCGGTATAATTCTAGGAATCCTGCAGGCGTTTTAGGATCTAAAGGTGATTTCCTGATGATTAACTTGAAGAATATGAAACTCAACAGGTTGACTCCCGACCGCTAGCTAAGCCTTAAAGTTAATGAACGTATAACCACCTGCTTATATATCATTGCTTATTGAATAACAAGTGTATATTCTCATTAGACATTCGGGTGATTCAATTCAGCCTGCGTTGTCCTAAACTCTTTCAATACATAGAGTCTTACAATTCATTTTGAGGATATTGAGGATAGTGAATGTGACCGCGGAACTCTCAATCAATATCTTCAGATGTACTTCTAGTTTTGGTATCTGTCTATTTGGTATGTGTTACTTAATTTCAGCCATTGGTGAAATGGGGGTTTGTACAGCTTATGGCATCACCCATGCGTTAAGGAAGTGCATTTACGAGTCTAGAAAAGATTCTGGGTATGATCCCTCCAAATGGATTAATATAGGTAAAAAACTCAATACTTCACATAACTACCAAAACCGCGGCCGTAAACACGAAGGCGGCTTTCTATTGTCGTAAACGAATGTAGTACTCGTATTGCAATCAGCTATCGCGTGATATTTCGATGCCTTATGTCAATCCCACACATTTTCATTCTATTCTACTAGCGTTTACGATAAGTGTTATACGCACAGCGTAAAATAAAACAAAGAAAGAAAAACTTAAGTACCTATTTCTATTTGATAAACCAATTATAGTATTCATGAAACTAATACGTGATTTTTGATATTTTAGATATTCCGTATACTACAGCATCTATACTTAAAGCATTGGATGTAAAATTGGAAGAAATGTTATTTACAGAATAATTAATTGCAAAATTTTGTTATACTATCGTGTCAGACCATTCTGAAAATAAATAAGTACAACATTTCAGCTGTTTAATTTATATACTGTTCACCTCTAGTACTCAGTCTTTTAAGGGTTCTAGACCTGAATAGGAAAAAACTGGAACTCTAGTAAGATCCTTTGTTGCATCTGTCTACCAAGATCCTTTTTCTCACGAATGGAATGTTTGCCAGCTATAAGTAGACTTCATTATGTATTGTAATACGCAAAGACTGAGGACTGCTGTGGATCCAATCAACCACCTGGATAGCTGCGCCCGACGCGCTGGATCCTCCCGCCCGATAGGCGTCTAATACATTTGACAAAACATTTTTTTAGGGTTCCGTAGTCAAAAAGGAACACTTTTAGTTTCGTCATCTCCGTCTGTCTGTCCGCGGCTTAGCTCAGAAAGCTGAAATTTAGTACGTTATATACGTTTCATCCACGCCAACAAAGTGGTAAAATAATCTTGAAAAAAGAAGTTCTTTAGGGATCCTCCCCTAAAAGTAAAGTGAGGGTAATTTTTTTTTTCTTGTTTACCCTATTGTGTGGGGTGTTGTTGGATAGGTGTTTAAAAATAATGTTAGTATTTAGCTTGAAAGTGCAATTTTTCGATGGAGTCGAGTGTTCCCCTCCTCCTGCCAGCTAAACGGTTGTTATTGTGAAAAAATCACCGCAGTAGTATAAATGATTATATTAAAAGGAAAGAAAACTATCACACCCAAGTAGCTTTCGCTGGTTAATGAGCTATAGCCGCATATCTGGAAATAATAAAAATATAGCAATCAGGTGCTAGGAACTCTGAGCATTAGGAGGTATAAAGATTATGTTATGAACGTTATGAAATACTTACCTAATCGAAACCTGCTTTACCATAAAAATCGTAAAAAAAACTACGGAACCCTATACTGCGCATGGCCCGACACGCATTTAGCCGATTTTACGTTGTTTCTTTCGGTCTGGAAGCCCAGTCCACTCATTAAAAAGAAATACTCGAATATTTTTTTTAATGGGCTTCTTGAGCGAAACCAATGAAAATTCAGGGTTGTATTTAAAGGATTGTACTTTCTATGCAATGATCAATCGAAAGCAAAAATATATATCGATAAAAATTAAATGGGTAAGTCAGCTATTTGAATAGAAAAGGCGCTTTTTTTTTTTAAACGACTTCTTTTGGTTTTCTCTTTATTTCTTTCTCAACGGTGTACATTCTTTCAAGTAGTCTCATTTGAAAGCTGATAGTTTCCCTAGCTGAGTAAGTAATTTAAAAAAATATTAATAACAGAGACCTAGTAAATAAATGGTACAGCGACACTGCACTTACTTTCTCGCGATATGCAAGGAAAAAGTATCAGCTGCAAACTTACATTTGTAAATACATACAAATAGTACGGAGAAACAAACTTATATTAAGGTTTAAAAAAAAATCTAATGAAATATGCAGATCAATTCAGAATTGAAATTGTTAAACATTAAAAGAAACTAACCGTTAACTATTTCGTGTAAATCACGTGTTTAACTTTTGGTAGTACTGGAACACACTTTATATGAATTTTTACAGATCAATGGATACTTCTTGCATAATACTTGCATGGAGATTAACTTAATTTCCCAACACATGTTCCTTATGGATAATTGTACAGTTTAGTCTACTAAGCAAGCCCTTTCAGTTTTTGGTACAGCCTGTGTACTAAATTTTATTCAAAAATATCATAAAGAATATCCAGTCAGATAGAAAACCAATCCAGGATTAATATTATAGAAAATTTTAATAAACTCAATGGAACCAATTTTGGGTAAATCACATATTTACGATTTGGTGGTACAGGAACACCCCTTATATGAAATTACACAGATCAATTGATACTAGTGCAAGATATGTTACATGGAGATGCTTGGTCATGCAAAGTTTCATCAAAATTCTATGAGCCGTTTTTGAAAAAATTCAATTTTCATTTTCGTTGTATGACAGCTACCCTCAAAATAAGAGCCAGCAAGAAACCACTTAGAACCCTTCGATGGATTTGCATAAAACTCTTAAATTCAAAATATGGTGTCAATAGGCCAAAGCGTGACGGACAGACCGACCGACGGACCGACCGACCGACCGACCGACCAACGGACGGAAATTTTTGGGAGACTTGCTTTTTATGATGTATGTGATATTGAACACATTTTTGAGAAAATTAGAAAAACTTTTTTTTTTCACGAATACAATAAAAATGGAATTATTAGAAAGTACCTGGTCGACCGAGCTTCGCTCTATAATAGCCACCTCAACATTAAAATATCATCGGGTGAGCAAGCTATGCTACCCGCCAACAGATGGCGCTGTAGGTTCAGGCATTTTTTTAAATGCTTAAAAACACAGGGAAAACGAATTTTCCCAGACATGAGACCTAGCTAGAGCGATTTTTTGCACCCGAAAACACCCGTATGGTAAATTTCATCGAAATCGTTAGAGCCGTTTTCGATAAACCGATTACAAACAAATCTATATATTACATAAAAGAAGAAGAAGGTGACTGACTGACTGACATATCAACGCACAGCCCAAATCGCTGGGTCTAGAGATTCCAAATTTGGCATGTAGGTTCCTCATGAGGCCTAGGGGTGCACTAAGAAAGGGTTTTACAAAATTATACCCCTAAGGGGGTAAAATAGGGGATGAAAGTTTGTATGAAAGTCCGGCAGTTTTGAAGTTAGGATCTTCAAAATTTGTATTTAGGCTGACGACTAAAAATTAAGTTTTACGTATCTCAGGGTTTTTGAAAATTCTACACCCTAAGGGGTGAAAAGGGGGATTAAGTTGAAAATCCTTCATTTTCAAAGTAAAATCCACTAAATTTAGATTACGAGTCTGACTCGCGAACTGAGGGTTCCGTACCACCACATAAACATAATTGTATTAGTTGAAATTTCAGTAAGTTAATGTGCTAGATTTTTTTAGTCTGACACGCGCTTGACCAAATTTTATTATTTATTGTTATTTTATAGCTTATGCACTATAAACATACCAATTTTCAAGTTTGTAAGTGTTCCCGTTTTTAAATAGAACTAAAACAAAAATCGCCTCAGCGACCATCCAACTTGTCCCCTCTCTTATATGAATGTTCTTGAAACGGGAGCTCACCACAATTGGTTACCATTAGTTGTGAGAAAAGTTGTAATATTTAATAATTTCAGACTTTTCCCTTTATTTGTACTGTGAGACCTAGCTTCTTGGCAAATTTCATAATTTTAGGTCAACGGGAAGTACCCTGTAGGTTTTGCATTTTTGAATAAATGTATGGAGATGAGGACATAAAGTGCCATATCTTTTGATTGCGTCGTTGTAAAAAATTTTAATTTTCAGATCTTGTGTGGTTCATGGATCCTAATATATGGTATTAATTTCAACCTGATACCTTTACCCGTTCGTGAGATAAAGGGTCTTGACAGACAGACAGAAAGACAGACAGACAGACGGACAACAAAGTGATCCTATAAGGGTTCCGTTTTTTTCTTTTGAGGTACGGAACCCTAAAAAGAAAGAAAAATAAAACGCTAGTGCGGTAATATAATGAAAAAATACGCGTGCTGGATTGTGGACCTTAATACAGTGCAAAAAGAGCTGTTTTATGAGCAAATGTGTTGAAAAAATATTATTATTATTGTAAACGGGGTCCGAATGGGGGGTCAACAAATTGAACTTTCTTTACTAGATTGAATGCGGTATCATTCTAAAATTTATTTTTTTACAACTAACAGTTTTTAAGTAATGATGAAAAATGTTTTAAAAAATACCACCAAAACCATAAAAAAAAACCCTTACCTCGAAAGCTTGCGAAAGGAAAAATCTGAATTAGATGTAAATATTTAAATATTTAAGGAAAAATAAAACGATCTCTAAGAAGCACCGTTTTTAGAACTTAGTCTAGGCAACGAAGCGGATCGGTTTATGAAGACCCCCGCATTAAATCCTCAGTCGATGAAACTTTGCTGGGGTATTACACTACATGAGACAAACCTTCTATAAAAAATCCAAAAAAAAAATTCGGTACTTTTAATTTTTCCATACAAAAATTACAAAAAATGTATGATTTTTTTTTGTAATATTATTTTTGCATATTTTGAATTTACATTTAATTCATGATTCTTTATCATCCTGTCAAATAAAATCTGCCTGAGAAATTTATGTTGGGGTCAACTGCTTCGTTGCCTACACTAACTCTGCAAAAAGCCTTTTCAAATAAATTTAGTCTTGCGGACCTAAAATTAGACTATATTGCTTCTAAAAACACTGTGGGTACACCGGAACCCTCGACGCGCAAGTCCGACTCGCACTTGATCGGTTTTTTACGAAGTTTCTTTACCAACGATATTGTTATTTATACTCGTATTGAATTTTATCTCCTTAGTTAGGCCAAGGACACTGCTATGAAGACTTCTTAGCTTTCAAATGAGACTAGGTACGAAAATACACCGTTTACTTAGAAAGAAGCAAAGTAAAAGCCATAATTTTCACTAGTGTTACTCGGTCCCTCGGTTGTACATCCCAAATAGAATTTTGTATTTTTTACAACTCTTAGTTTTCAAGATATGTTATGAAGGAATCTCTGTAGTTTGCGAAAGGAAGAATCTGAATCGAATTATAGTCGATAAAGATTTATCTAAGCGCACGGCAGTGCGCAGGCCAAGTTCCCGCAACAGGCCACGCGCATGCCGTGCACTATTTACACGAACCGTTTCGACCCACTTTTGAACCCCCTGTAGCTCAGTGCCTATTGCAAATACAGAGATAAAACTGTACCTACATAATCATATACTAATACTGAAGCAATTTGCCAAATTTCATAGATATAGCTACAGTAGATCCTGAAATATGAAATATTGATTGAATCCCCGTGAAAATAGCTAATTTTTGCACTTATTGACTGACTGACTCGCTGACCGGTAATCAAAACCTCCAGGCCACTTCCAATTGTCCTAGCGTTATGAAATTTGGCATTTAGGTAGTCGTTATAAAATTAGAAATTGGTCAAGTGCGAGTCGGGTTTTAGTCAAAATTATGTATAAAATGTTGGTAATACTTCTCTAAGACCTGAAAATCTGAAATTTGGCATGGGGATAGTCGTTAGCATTAAAAAAGTATAGCAAAAATTTGAAAATTGGAAATTGGTCAAGTGCGAGTCAGGATATAGTCATTACTATGCATAAAATTGTTGTTCATCCTTCTGTGAGACCTACAAATCTGAAATTTGGCATCGGGGTAGTGGTTAGCATTAAAGTAAAGGAAAAATTTGGAAAATTGTCAAGTGCGAGTCAGACTAAAATTAATGTACCAAATATTAAAAAGGTAGTATTTCTAGAAGGTCAGACTTAGTCATGCATAAAAACAAGTACCTATGTTTTAACGAAACTATGAAAATACAATAGTTACTATAAATATAATATAGCAAACTGAACAAAAAGAAATGAAATCCAACCAAAAAAATAACTGTTAAAAAGGGGGCCAAGTTTCTATCGGCTAATTGTTTGCCTAAAAACCGGCCAAGTGCGAGTCGGTCTCGCGCCCTAAGGGTTCCGTACCTATCTACCATATGATATACAAAAAGCTTTTGCTCTTTGATTTTAAAAACTCTGCGACCATCCAACTTGACCCCTCTTTTATAGAAAAGTTCTTGAAACGGGAGCTCACCTTAATTGGTTACTATTAGTTGTGACAAAAATTGAAATATTTAATGATTTTAGACTTTTCCCTTTATTTGTACTGTAAGACCTAGCTTCTTGCCAAATTTCATAATTTTAGGTCAACGGGAAGTACCCTGTAGGTTTTGCTTTTTTGCATAAATGTATGGAGAAGGGGACATAAAAAGCCATATCTTTTGATTGCGTTGTTGTAAAAAATTTAAATTTTCAGATCTTATGTGGTTCATGGACCTTAATATTCGTTATCAATTTCAACCTGATACCTCTTCTCGTTCGTGAGAAAAAGGGTCTTGACAGACAGCCAGACAGACAGACAGACAGACGGACAACAAACTGATCCTATAAGGGTTCCGTTTTTTTATTTTGAGGTACGGAACCCTAAAAATGGTTGAAATCCGATCCAATGCCAAGTTTAGATGCACTTTAATATCGATCATAATCGTCTTCATCAGCAGCCTGATCCACTAGTAAACATTTGCCATTCCCAAGACTCACCACCACATCCAGTCCTCCGCCTTCCGCATCCAGCCACTATCCGCCACCTTATTCACGTCAACGGTTCATCTGGCCGAAATTCACTTTACCATACACCCAACTTAAAATATGGTATAGCTGTGAAAATACGCAGGTAAGTTGAAAATAATATCTAAAATGAAATACTTTTGAATTTGAACTTGGCAGGTTAATTTAATTATATAAATAAAAAATCTAATTAATCAAATCAAATCAAAAGTACTTTATTTCACCAAAAGTAACATTTTATAAACTAAATTAACATATTACGGAACAATTAGTTTATTTTATAAAAAAACCCTGTCTTTCAAACTAGAAAATATTCTGTGTCTTGGGAGACAGTGTTCGTACCGTGGAGTAATTATAAATAAAGAATTTGGGCTCCTTGCTTCGTTAAAATTTATCATTACGTAGGTACTATGAGAAATATACTATCGACTAAATAAAAGTAGCATAACAAGTATTAATAGTACAAATAATAAAAAGAGATTTTGATAATGTACCTACATACGAGTATTCATGGTTAAATAGACGTTGTAATTATATATTGTTTATTAATTTTATTTTAATAGGTAAATGAGACAAATAGTTAGAAGTATCATCATCATCATCATCATATCAGCCGAAAGACGTCCACTGCTGGACATAGGCCTCCCCTAAAGAACTCCATGACGACCGGTCCTGCGCTGCTCGCATCCAGCGGCTTCCCGCGACCTTGACCAGATCGTCGGTCCACCTTGTGGGGGGCCTGCCAACGCTTCGTCTTCCGGTACGTGGTCGCCACTCTAGAACCCTCACGCCCCATCGGCCATCGGTTCTTCTTGCGATGTGCCCTGCCCACTGCCACTTCAGTTTAGCGATTCTCAGGGCTATGTCAGTTACTTTAGTTCTTCTGCGGATCTCCTCATTTCTGATTCGATCGCGCAGAGAGACGAAGTATAATATTGATTAAAATAGATAGATAAATAAAAAAATATACCATATTACTTATTTAGACAGTGTAGTTCAATTACACAATTAATCAAGTGTTACTTACAGCACAAAAACCTGCCATGTTCAAATTTAGAAGTATTTCATTTTAGATATTATTTTTAACGTACCTGCGTATTTTCACAGCTATACCATATTTTAAGTTGGGTGTACGGTAAAGTGAATTTCGGCCAGATGAACCTTTGACGTGAATAAGGAGGCGGATAGTGGCTGGATGCGGAAGGCGGAGGACTGGATGTGGTGGCGAGTCTTGGGACTGGCAAATGTTTACTAGTGGATCAGGCTGCTGATAAAGATGATTATGATCGATATTAAAGTGCATCTAAACTTGGCATTGGATCGGATTTCAACCATTTTTTAGGCAAACAATTACCCGATAGGAACTTGGCCCCCTTTTTAACAGTTATGTTTTTGGTGGGATAAAAATTACAGGAAAAATAAAATGATCTTTTTAGGTTGTACGGGTTTTTGAAATTTCAAAAAAACCTTTACGAACAAATTTAGTTTTGCGGTCCTTTAATGGACTTTATAGCTTCCAAAAATACTATAGGTATATCGAAACCCCCGTCGTGCGAGTCCGACTCGCACTTGAACAGTTTTTTAAATTTTTCGTTTGCGCTACGTTTGGGCAACCATATTCTAAAATCGTTCCGAGATAAACAGGTGAGACAGACGAAGTCGCACCAGTGTATTGCTGGGAGGCTTGGTTTTGTTAATTCCAATATACTTATAATAACCAGCAATATATGCCGAATTTCTTTCTTTCTTTCTTTCCACGAGGCTTAAGGGTGAATTTATTTATTTATTTATTTAACTGTTTATTGTACACATAAAAATACAAATAAAACAAACATTTAGAGAACAGACACAACAGGTGCTGCTTATTTCAGCTTGGAAATTTCTTCCAGCAGACCTTGGCAAGAGAAAAGACACTGGAAGGGGCAGATAAACGTGCACAATTTATAAAATAACTACTTATACACATATACCTAAACTACTACGATATATAATAAATATAATAATAATACTAAACTATACTAAATAATAATAATATAAAAATCATACAGACAAATATAAACATATATGTATATCTATATATATACCTATATAATATAAACAAAAATACATACATACATAAATAAATATATGGATCACTTAGACAGAGAAAGGTAATAATCTTTTACTCGTTTTTTGAAGACAGCGATAGACGGACTGTCACGAACAGTGTGTGGGAGGGAATTCCACAGCCTGGCCGCATGAACAGTGAAGGAATAGGAGTAGAAATCGGAATGGTGGGAGGGGAGAGATAGGTTAGTTCTGACATTGGGGCGACAGGGTTTATCAATAGGACGTGAGAAAGCAAAACGCTCACGGAGATAGGAAGGGGAACTAGGATTGTATAGGACGTTGTAGAGAAGGGAAAGGATGTGAGTATACCTGCGAAAACGGATTGGGAGCCACTTGAGTTGAGAACGGAATTGAGACACATGGTCGTACTTGCGCAATCCGAATATAAATCGAATGCACAAGTTTTGGAGACGCTCAAGTTTGTGTAAAAGCTCCTCGGTGGCGTCAAGATAACAGGAGTCGGCGTAGTCAAAGATAGGGAAAAGAATGGACTGAGCTAGAGAGATCTTGGTTTTCAAAGGTAAGAAACTTTGGAGGCGTTTGAGTGAATGAAATGAGTAGTGAATCTTCCTGCTGACCTCATTTACATGAGCCACCCAAGAGAGGTTAGAATCTATAATAACTCCGAGATTCTTTGCGGTTTTAGTGAAATCAATTGAAGTACCATTGAACAAAACTGGAGGAACATCTAATTGATCGAGTTGCCTACTCATGTACGGACTCCCAATAATCAAGGCTTGAGACTTCTTACACTGAGCGAAAAACTAACAAAAATACATTAATTTTTACTAAAATATTACTAAATCCGAGGACAACAAATGCCCTGTAATATCCATGAATTCATTTTTGTTAATGCAGTTAGTAAATATTACATGTAACATTTTTGTAATTTCAAGAATGTGTTAGTAATTTACGATGTTCAATACAAATACTGTTTTGTAATTATAAGGGTGCAATAGTAAAATCGAAAACGGGGCCCTCATAGGTAATACTAAATGTTTTGTAATTTTAGGAGCACAATAGTCATTACGGAAGTGACGTCATAGGTAAATACTAAAAGTTTTGTAATTTTAGGAGTACTGTAATAATATCGGAAATGATGACGTCATAGGTAAATACTAATTTTTTGTTTATTTTAGTGTTCATTTTGTAATTTTAAGTGTTTTAGTTTTAGTAAGTAGGTATAAGCAAAAGCCCGTACAGGCTGGCTGTAGTAGACGTATCGCAAGAGATTTTGGGGATGATTCTAAGTTATTTTGCTCATGATAACAGATAGAATCGACTCGTAAAATCTCCTCGTACACCTCCGCCATAGCAAGCATGGGTTTTTTAATACCAACAACACAAATTACCAAAACTGAAACACTTTAAAATAAATAAGTTTTCAATGAAAAACTCATTTAACTTTTATTAATATTTTTTTATTAATAAAGCTTATTCAAGTACACAAAGTTACACAAATAGAAATATCTTAAATATGGTAATATCTTAAAGATGGAAGGAACATCATCTGATGAATTTGAAAATCGATTTAACCACATCACACACTTCCACTGGCAATCGGCCGTGCCGGCGCCGTCTAAAGACACTTTTTCCTCGGTTCACTTCACAGTTATTAAGGAAAACAATCAAAAACCTAGATCTCAATCAAAACTTAGAGCTTCGTCGTTTTTAGGGTTCCGTACCTCAAAAGAAAAAAACGGAACCCTTATAGGATCACTTTGTTGTCCGTCTGTCTGTCTGTCTGTCAAGACCCTTTATCTCACGAACGGGTAAAGGTATCAGGTTGAAATTAATACCATGTTTATGTTTATGTTTTGAGGGTAAAGGGGCCGGGCTCCTAATTCCCGTCGGCCACTGCGACCTGTGCAGATCTATTGTAGCCAACCCTTTATATTACATTTCCTCGGCCACACCGACAGCCTCAAAGAAGCTGACAATCTGCCTAGGATTGAGAGTTCGAGCATCTTCAGGGTATAGTATGTGTCCTCCCGTTTCCCGACTTCTACTGTGAGTTAGTGCATCACAGTGGCAGATCAGGTGTATAGGCGTTTCATCGTCTTCTGCACAGAATCTGCAATATGGGTTTTCGTATAGGCCCATTCTGTTTAGGTGCTTGCACAACCTACAGTGTCCCGTTAGGGCTCTTATGAGTATCCTAAATTGATTCCGATTTAGCTTGAGCGCTTCAGATGTGTATTTCTTTGAGAAGCCTCGGATCAACTGTTTTGAGTGTGTGAGACCAGTTGAACCTTGCCAAGCTAGGATGGCTTCGCACTTCGCCCAAGCCCCTAGCTGAAACCTGGTGGCAGATTTAGGTATACCTAGGACTGGCTCCGGTCCAGTAAATTTAGATCCAGAGCCTTCTCTTGCCAGTTCATCTGCCACCTCGTTTCCTCCTATTCCCGAGTGCCCAGGAACCCAGCCTAGGGTAACTTTGTTTTTTGCACCTAGCTGGTTGAGGGCTTTTATACACTCCTTAGTGAGTTTGGAGGTAATCGTATCGGATTTCAGTGACATTAGGGCCGCCTGACTGTCCGATAGGATTGCTATTTTCTTACCGGAGTAATTGAGGTTTTCGTGCGCGCAATCCAGTATCGCATACATCTCAGCTTGAAAGACGGTTGCATAGCGGCCAAGGCTCGTGGCTTTTTTCAAAATGGGCCGCTTGCCAAACACGCCTGCTCCAGCAAGGCCGTCACGTTTCGAGCCGTCGGTGAACCAGACTAGCTCTGCCGTTTTAAAATGTTCGGGTACAGAATTTTGCCATTCATCCCTTGGGGATATTATAACTTCGTATAGTTTATCAAAGTTATAAGTTTGTATCATGACATCTGAAGGCATTGCCATGATAGGGAGTTTGGTGAGGCTGTTGTACAGATTTCCCAAGGTTTTTGATGTCCAATTCATCTTGCCTGCTTCTATGGCCCGTAGCATCGATGTTCGTGCTTCTTTTTGGACATGTAAGTGCAGCGGTGTTAGGTTCAGCACCGCTTCCATGGCCAAGGTGGGAGTTGATGAGAGGGCACCAGTGATCATAAGACAAGCTAGTCTTTGTAGGCTGTTTAGGGTCTTGATGGTTGTCACCTGTTCTACCTTTTTGTGCCAGGCTATACATCCGTAGGTAACAATGGGTCTCACTATTGCTGTGTATAGCCAGAGTGAATGCTTAGGCTTCAGGCCCCATCTGGAGCCGGCAAACCTATTACAGATGCTAAATTAATACCATATGTTAGGGTCTATGAACCACACAAGATCGGAAAATTTAAATTTTTTACAACGACGCAATCAAAAGATATGGCTTTTTATGTCCTCATCTCCATACATTTATGCAAAAAAGGAAAACCTACAGGGTACTTCCCGTTGACCTAAAATTATGAAATTTGGTAAGAAGCTAGGTCTCACAGTACAAATAAAGGGAAAAGTCTGAAATCATTAAATATTACAACTTTACTCACAACTAATGGTAACCAATTGTGGTAAGCTCCCGTTTCACGAACATTCATATAAGAGAGGGGTCAAGTTGGATGGTCGTTGAGGCGATTTTTGTTTTAGTTCTATTTTCAAACTTGAAAATTGGTATGTTTATAGTTCATAAGCTATAAAATAACAACAAATAATAAAATTTGGTCAAGCGCGTGTCAGACTCAAAAAATCTAGCACATTAACTTACTGAAATTTCAATTAATACAATTATGATTATGTGGTGGTACGGAACCCTCAGTGCGCGAGTCCGACTCGCACTTGGCCGGTTTTTTACAAGACAACCAGCTTGCAGCGCGTCTACACTCAAAATGGCAGATGCCAAGCGCGTCGCATGAGACGCAAACGCAGCGCAAGCAAAACTCACGCTAGATTTTAAAAACCGGCCAAGTGCGAGTCGGACTCGCGCACTGAGGGTTCCGTACCACCACATAAACAGAATTGTATTAGTTGAAACTTCAGTAAGTTAATGTGCTAGATTTTTTGAGTCCGACACGCGCTTGACCAAATTTTATTATTTGTTGTTATTTTATAGTCTATGCCCTATAAACATACCAATTTTCAAGTTTGTAAGTGTTCCCGTTTTTAAATAGAACTAAAACAAAAATCGCCTCAGCAACCATCCAACTTGACCCCTCTCTTATATGAATGTTCTTGAAACGGGAGCTCACCACAATTGGTTACCATTAGTTGTGAGAAAAGTTGTAATATTTAATGATTTCAGACTTTTCCCATTATTTGTACTGTGAGACCTAGCTTCTTGCCAAATTTCATAATTTTAGGTCAACGGGAAGTACCCTGTAGGTTTTTAATTTTTGAATAAATGTATGGAGATGAGGACATAAAATGCCATATCTTTTGATTGCGTCGTTGTAAAAAATTTAAATTTTCAGATCTTGTGTGGTTCATGGATCCTAATATATGGTATTAATTTCAACCTGATACCTTTACCCGTTCGTGAGATAAAGGGTCTTGACAGACAGACAGACAGACAGACAGACAGATGGACAACAAAGTGATCCTATAAGGGTTCCGTTTTTTTCTTTTGAGGTACGGAACCCTAAAAATGGTTGCTTGAAATTACAAAAAAGATTTAGTAATATTACTATAAGAATATTTTAGTAATTTTAAGCAAATTGTTTGTCAATACAAGGACGTTGTCATTAAAAAATACTAAAGTTTGTAATGTTGCCTTGTACTAAAACCACTTGCTGATAATAAAAAACGAATTTTCTAGAAATACTAAGCAGATTTGCAGGAATTACTAAACTTTAACAACATTTACTATGATTTGCGATAATCATTAAAATTTGTAATATCTTACATTTACTAAAACTGTATAATAGAAATTACATTTAGTAATACTAAGCCTTTGATAAAAAACCGGCCAAGTGCGAGTCGGACTCGCGCACTGAGGGTTCCGTACCACCACATTAACATAATTGTATTAGTTGAAATTTCATTAAGTTAATGTGCTAGATTTTTATGAGTCCGACACGCGCTTGACCAAATTTTATTATTTGTTGTTATTTTATAGCCTATGCCCTATAAACATACCAATTTTCAAGTTTGTAAGTGTTCCCGTTTTTAAATAGAACTAAAACAAAAATCGCCTCAGCAACCATCCAACTTGACCCCTCTCTTATATGAATGTTCTTGAAACGGGAGCTCACCACAATTGGTTACCATTAGTTGTGAGAAAAGTTGTAATATTTAATGATTTCAGACTTTTCCCATTATTTGTACTGTGAGACCTAGCTTCTAGCCAAATTTCATAATTTTAAGTCAACGGGAAGTACCCTGTAGGTTTTTCATTTTTGAATAAATGTATGGAGATGAGGACATAAAATGCAATATCTTTTGATTGCGTCGTTGTAAAAAATTGAAATTTTCAGATCTTGTGTGGTTCATGGATCCTAATATGTGGTATTAATTTCAACCTGATACCTTTACCCGTTCGTGAGATAAAGGGTCTTGACAGACAGACAGACAGACAGACAGACAGACAGACAGACAGACAGACAGACAGACAGACAGACAGACGGACAACAAAGTGATCCTATAAGGGTTCCGTTTTTTTCTTTTGAGGTACGGAACCCTAAAAATAGTAATTATTGCAATTACAGCAAAACTTTTATAAGTAATACTAAAACTGTGTTTTTCCCTCTATTACAAGACAGTTTTGTAATTTCTGGTGGAGTTTTTTTTCTCCGTGTAGGGTTGACAAGCAATCCAAAATTTTCGGCCCAGCTAGAAATACGCTCAAGATCCAGATTGAGGCAATCTAATGGTATTTTTTTAGAAAATTTCCAATTGTTTTGAAATGTGCAAGTAAAGACCTTTCATAATATGATACCCCACTTTACCGAGTAACAATAATTTAAATAAATTTGCCCCTCCCCCCATATTTCGCCCTATGCGTGCGTGAGTGATTGCTGATATAAACAGGTGTTTGTGACAGACAAAGTCACACCATAAGGGTTCCGATTTTTTCCAATGTGGTTCGGAACCCTAAAAAATTAAAGCGTCTTTATTTTTAAAATAGATGACTTACTTATTCAAAAAACTATTCAGTGTTTTTTCAATAATTTTGTTCAATATTCGCACATTTTGTTTGTTCAAGGTTCAACAATACATATTTATCGCCCTTAATACCACGTTTGCAAACCTGTTAATGGTTTTGAAATGTTTTCTTTACATACTAATTAAATATATGCTTA
Organism: Athrips mouffetella; assembly: GCA_947532105.1. Classification (NCBI taxonomy): domain Eukaryota; kingdom Metazoa; phylum Arthropoda; class Insecta; order Lepidoptera; family Gelechiidae; genus Athrips; species Athrips mouffetella. Next base: position 18,305,411 of record OX383965.1, on the reverse strand, counting down.
CCTGTTGGTATTCCAAATTGAACAAAAGAAAAATACGTAGTAAAATGATGTCCCGTATGCCGGCAAAGAATAGTACCAACCCATACTCTCCCGAGGGTTTCGTAAGAGGCGACTAAGGGTTATAAACTGGAGGATGGGCAGCAGCATCCTCCTTTGTATCTTACATCTTACTTACTGCGGTCACCTACAACCGCGGTCCATGGTGCCAGCCGTAACGCTAACAAGCGAGGTGACTGGGTGCGCAACACTTTGTATAAATATTTTTCGTATATCAACGTTTCAATAACATTCAATTTATATAATAAACGTTTCATATATTATTATTATTATTTTTACTGTATATATTTAGTATAGCTCTCCGAAGAGGTAGTTTGGCACGGGCCATGGCCAAGTGCATAAAAGGGATTAAGGACCGATCACACCTGACTGAATTCACACACTAAGTCAGTTAGTCTCCTACGTAGGAAAGGAAGGTAGAAAGATGGAACTAAGTAAGTCACTAACTGAGTAAGCCGCATAGTAAGCAACACAGTAAGGAACTTTAGTGAAGGGCTAATACGAATAGAACACCTTAACGTACGGAAAATATTAGTAAGGGCTAATTTATGTTGTATAGAAAAACACTAGAATTACTACAAAAAAAACTGGCCAAGTGCGAGTCGGACTCGCGCACCGAGGGTTCCGTACCACCACATAATCATAATTGTATTAGTTGAAATTTCAGTAAGTTAATGAGTTAGATTTTTTGAGTCAGACTGCGCTTGAAAAAATTTTATTATTTGTTGTTATTTAATAGCTTATTAAACTTAAAAAAGCTTAAACATACCAAACGAGCAATGTATGCCGAATTAGTCTTTGAATTCAGCTAGCTGTGATCACTCCTTAACTCAACCGAACAGTCGTATACAAATTTTTTAAAGTGATTTTTAGGGTTCCGTACCTCAAAAGAAAAAAACGGAACCCTTATAGGATCACTTTGTTGTCCGTCTGTCTGTCTGTCTGTCTGTCTGTCTGTCAAGACCCTTTATCTCACGAACGGGTAAAGGTATCAGGTTGAAATTAATACCATATATTAGGATCCATGAACCACAAAAGATCTGAAAATTTAAATTTTTTACAACGACGCAATCAAAAGATATGGCATTTTATGTGCTCATCTCCATACATTTATTCAAAAATGCAAAACCTACAGGGTACTTCCCGTTGACCTAAAATTATGAAATTTGGCAAGAAGCTAGGTCTCATAGTACAAATAATGGGAAAAGTCTGAAATCATTGAATATTACATTTTTTCTCACAACTAATGGTAACCAATTGTGGTGAGCTCCCGTTTCAAGAACATTCATATAAGAGAGGGGTCAAGTTGGATGGTCGCTGAGGCGATTTTTGTTTTAGTTCTATTTAAAAACGGGAACACTTACAAACTTGAAAATTGGTATGTTTATAGTGCATAAGCTATAAAATAACAAAAAATAATAAAATTTGGTCAAGCGCGTGTCGGACTCAAAAAATCTAGCACATTAACTTACTGAAATTTCAACTAATACAATTATGTTTATGTGGTGGTACGGAACCCTCAGTGCGCGAGTCCGACTCGCACTTGGCCGGTTTTTTTTTTTAAGTTTATTATTAGTACTTATTATTTAACCAAGATTATGCTTTATTTTTATTTTTCATGGACAAGTTGTTCGATTCGAATTAATCATTCGCAAAATTTTCACATCACTAAACCTTCTAACTCCTTTACTTGAAGGGACTTAGCAAGTTTAGTGATGTCCAAGTGCGAATGATTAATTCAACTTATCGAACAAAAAATATACTTATAATAAAAAAACGGTCAAGTGCGAGGCCGACTCTCACGTCGAGGGATTCGATATTCCTGTAGTATTTTTAAAAGCAATAAAGCCCATCTTTAAGACCGCAAATAAGTTTGTTTGTAATTTTTGCTTCTTTTAATTATCGGTTGTATTTGTCTTGAGGTTGTATCAGCTTATTTTTAACAATCGATAGTATTTTATTGTACAATAATTATTTTCGATAAGGCTATTCAACAGAGTTACTGTATTTCAAGATCAACTACCGACAGCGAAACTATCGCACTCGGAACATCACTATTCAGCAACTGTATTAGTAGGCACTTTTTCTACTTAGCTTCCTAGCCAGAACTCTGAATTCACAAACGTCTTTTTCTACGTAGCCTCCTAGGTAGATTTCTTATTCAGTCGTCAAATTCAAGCAGGTGTAATCGCGGCTTTAGGTGAGCGACAAGAATTTTCGCACATTTCTGCAGGTGTTTAGTATAACTGCTTTTTGTAGAAGTGTGTATGAGAGTGGAATTATTATTACTTTATTTCAGGTAGATACCCATATACAAAAGAAATATAGTGTAAAAAACAGAGTTATATAATCTACAAGTAGATTAAGTCCAACAAGTAAGTATATATTACTTTATGTTCTCACTCTTGTGCAAACTTACCCAGTGTTTACAACTATTAGCATAATTTTGTTTGACATAACGTACCTTTACTTTAATGAACGTTTTCTATACTAACATTTGGCATAACTACCATTTCACCTAAATATCTTTCAAATAAAATTTAATTCATATAAAATTCATTTGATACATTATTTTTTTATTAATTTACTTATTATTTATTTATAATAATAAAACCAAAAAAATATAATAATCAATTAGTTTATAATAATTTTGTATAGTTATATGCTTATTTAATTAAAATTGTTGTAAATACGAAACGGTGAGGCTCAATAAAATTGATCATAGGCGAGCGAAGCGAGCAAAAGAGTTCGGGGCACCCCGACACAGTTGGTTAGGTTTGAAGGGTATGGCGGAATTGAGCGGAGGCGAGCGGAGCGAGCTCCGCTTCATTCCGCCATACCCTTCAGGTTAGGTTGACATGAATGTATGCGCATGTCAGCTTGCCTGCATGCATGCATGCTTGCTTGCTTGCTTGTTTCTTGCTTGCTTGCATGCATGCCTGCTTGCCTTTGCTTGCTTTTTTTGCATAATGCATGCTTGCTTGTTCATTTACTTATTAATTAATGTGGATATTATAACTAACCAATGAAAATAACGAACTGATATTATATGAAATGGGTATTATACGAAATGATGATTATTATACGTTTTGAAATTACTTATATGAAATGAAAATATGTGAAACGTTGTTATATCAATTAAATATCATATTAAAAGTTGTTATATCATCTATTACACACCCGAGGTGACTATGGTACTTCCCCTGTACATTTTTCCAGCAAAAGCTAGAATTCTGGAGGGAGCTCCCTGTCCTGTAGTGGACGTTTCTGATGATGATGATGAGTAAAATGATGAATGTGTGCTTCTCATCTGATGTGCAGTTGACTGTGCATAGAAATAAACCGCCAGTGTACAGCGTACAGAAAACGTTGATGGATGTCGCCTAACGTTGTGCGTCTGCGCAGTATAAAAACAAATATACGTTAGACAAGCAATTTCAGTAACGTGTGTTAACGAGATTAGTTAAGTAGTTACGAGAATTCAAAAATGTCTATTGAGTTCAGCGTTAACGGGAAAAAAAAATCAGGTAGGACTTTTTTTTTAGTTCAAATACAACGTGTAAAGGACGTGAATATGCACAATTTATGAATGAAACTGAACAATTTTTCCTTTTTTTTTTCCTTAGGTTGAAAAACGAATAACTTTTATTTGACATTTAAAAATATCTTAGTTATGAATCAGCTGATAACCTATTTTGTATGGGAGGTCAATAAATATTTTTCGTATTTTGACCTATGTTCCTTAGGGAAAGTGACTCAGTTACATGGGTTGATTGTTTGGTTACACATCTACCCTAAGAGCTATCCTATTATTTGGGGAAAAATTCATATCAGGCTAAATTTTTGTAAACGCCTTTAAATTCAATTTTAAGAGACTATATTTTTGAATCCACCCAAATTTCAAACTGGAAGGTACAATTTCAATTTCTGAAGGTATCAATTTCGATATTGTTTTTTGTTAGATAAATCTAGTACACTATATATTAGAGGACGTTAAATAAACAAAAGCATAGAAGAACTGATCCGATAGCATTTTTATCATAGGTCTTATGCAACTTTGAGATTTTCGTAAAAAAAAAAAAATATAGGAGGACTAGCTGTTGCCCGCGACTTCGTCCGCAAGGGATTCTACCTATCTGACCATCCATCCATCCACCCTTCCGTCTATCTGTCGTCCGTCCGTCCGTCCAGCCATCTGTCCAACCGTCCATTAAACCATCCCTGTCCCTGCCCCTTTCCTTCTCCCTCTCCCCCTCCTCCCCCTCCCTCTCCTCCTCCCTTTTCCTCTCCCTCTCCCTGTCCCACTCCCTCTCCCTACCCCTATTCCTATCCCTTCCCCTATCCCTACCCCTAACGCCATCTTAACCGCTATCCCTATTTTCATATAACCATAGAAACGACACCCATATTGATTTTTAGACATTTCAACCATATCGCATCCCAATTTCACGTCCATCACGTTGGATTTCAAAGTTGTTGTAGTTTTCGTAATCAGCGACCCAATAAACCATACAAACGATACGCATATTGGTTTTTAGACTTTTTCACCCCATGTCCCTTTTTTAGGGGTTGAATTTGGGATGGAATTTCAATAACAGTGATGAACGTTGCATAGAATTGCAAACCTAATGCCTAAATAATAAATTATGTGGATTTTACTTTAAAAATAAAGGATTTTCAACTTCATCCCGCTTTTCACCCTTTAGGGTGTCGAATTTTCAAAAACCCTGAGATACATTAATAATTGTAATGATCTGATAAAATAAAATTTGTCAAGGAAAACAACCCGAGAAACCCCTTACACTTAAGCATACCCTTAGCTATTTCTTGGTAAGTTTCTAAATTTTATGGCCAGGGTTTTTGTCACGATCTTTTACTGAAACAAACATGGAAAAAAGACTGCAATCAAAATAATGTTCGTTAATTCTCACTACTTTTGATCACTCCTCGTACATCTGTTAAATACTCTTTTCGCGGAACATACATGAGGTTGAATCGGCAGGTATTCTCTAACTCCAAACTGGCGGAACGGGTTTCCTGGAACACCATATTACTCAGACCATCTTTGTGAGACTAAAGGAACAAGGTTGAAAAAAGTACTTCCTGTATAAAATGCGCTCTCCTGATGAGAAGCTGTTTATCGTATTTCGTCTATTGGATTAACAGCCAAGTATTTTAGAAGACTTGTTGCATGTCTGTAATAATTAAGTAGGATCATAAGTATATACTTACATTACATTTTTTCTTGAACACATGTCTAAACGAGTCATACAGATACCTACGTAAATTACTTCCCTACTTATGATAATTTGAGATGTGGCCTCTATTACAACAAATGACTTCTCAATTTCGTACTGGTTCTATACAGGGTTATTTTTACCACTACTAGAATTTTTGTATGTTAAACGGCCCATACAAAGCCCTGCCTGCAGGGCCCTGCTTGCAGTGCGCACTGCCAATCGTACTGTGTGTGGTCTTGCAGGGCCGATGTAACGGCGATTTTGTCGGCCCTGCATGCCCACACAAAGTACGATTGGCAGTGGCTCTGCAAGCAGGGCCCTGCAGGCAGGGCTTTGTATGGGGTCCTTCAGCCGACTCTTAAAGTAGGCTGTGCTGCAGTGGTTTCTTGCCGTTTCTTTTACGCTGCCATAGCACGATTCGAAACGGCGTAGACTCGCTCTATTTGCATTGTATTCTGCATGACATTCAATAAGTATTCTGTAAAGAATCTACATTGAATAAAATTATCTGAATCTGAAAAACAGACCTTACAAATGAACGATTTTTCTCGAAAAAACATAGGTCGAAAAATTATAATTTATATTGGCTATCCTAAAAAAAAAACTCTGCGCCGTCAATAGAAGGACCTTATGTTTTGTATCGGACGACCGTTTTCATTGTTTGACCACAGGCAAGGTCCATGACCGACCTCACAAATCCTAGTGTCCCGCATTGGGACATAACGGCTAGTAAGTAAGTGAAGTAGTAAATATTAATATCCGTGTACGCGGAGAAACCCTGATGGTTGGAATTTTTTCAGCTCACAGATTAGCTAAAATGGAGCATTTCGACGGCTCTGGTGAAAGGCATTAGGCATAGGCATCCAGTGTCGTACATACCTATCCCATATACAGGGTGTGAAAAAAAGGACTATAATCCTTATAAGGGGTGATTCTAAATCACTAATAGATTGTAAAAAAAATATAAAAAAATTCTTTTTTTTTTTTTAAATGGTTGATGATGAAATTTAATTTTCCTTTATATTGCATAACAGTCATCATCATATCAGCCGAAAGACTTCCACAGCTGGTCATAGGCCTCCCCTAAAGATCTCCATGACATACATTAGAGTAATTTATTGAAATGAATAGGTACTTGCTAGTGACTGGTTATTATAACAAAAAACATCTTTAACTGCATCACCAGCTGATCATATTGATCTAAGAACCTTCCACGCGCTTTACTTCTTCTGGAGTAAAAACAACTTTTTTTAAGAAAAAGTTTTTTTTATATTTTTTACAATCTATTAGTGATGTAGAATCACCCCTTAGAAGGATCATCCTACTTTTTTTTACACCTTGTATATTATTGAGAATTTTCATTGGTTGTGCTCCCAAAGCCAAGTGATTCCACTCAAGAAAACAAGCAACTTTCCAGAAGAAGAAAAAAATACTCGAGAAGAATTTGTAGACTTCCCATACAAAATGAGTCGATCACGTGACCACTTTGGTGTGGATTTCTTTTTTTTTTCGAGTAAACAGTTTTTTTTTTCTTCGGGAACGTTGCTTGTTTTCATTCACAGTGTATATGTATGATATAGAGACGCAGGTTCAAATCCTGTTAGTTGTAACTTGCGATTTTCTACTTTGTACTCGTAAACATAGTTTTCGTCTGCTAGAAATCAGCTTGAATATTAGAAAATTACTTATAGAGTTTGAAGGCCATCAAAATGTCCTCGGAAATGACTCAAAGTGAAACTTCCGACCGTATAATACGACGTGCTTTGCCGCCTTATGTACAGAAAAGGAGATACAGGGTATAAGGGACGATGTACCGAAAACTGAAACGGCGTGCTCAGTCAAGGAAACTGAACAACTTTCCAAAAGAAACATTTTTGGGGAATGAAAAAAGTTTTTGACCTCTGCATACAAACCGTTCGATCAGAGTGAGCAATTGGTCCATAAAAAGAGGTATTTTTTTTTTCATTTCCTCAGTATGTTTCTTTGGGAATGTTGTTCAGTTTCGTAAACTGAGCACGCCCTATCAGTTTTCGGTACACCGTCCCCTACACCCGGTACATAAAGCTTTTATCAATGTTAACATTAATTATAACATCTGCTACATCTAGTGACAACCACCATCGCTCGAGAAACGACACTAAACGCATATATTCGATATGCGCTCGCGTTGCCCGGTACGAAAGCAATGTGCCACCAAGGAGGTTGTGGCGCATGCGTCGTAACTGTTCGTGCCAAACGACAAACCAGCGGCAAAATAGAAACCTTTTCTGTTAACTCTGTAAGTACATAATACCCTTAATACGTCCTACCAACATAGAGTTACACGATTTTCCTGCGCAAAGCCCGGAAAAATCGTGTAACTCTATGCCTACCAATCACAGGATTTTCATTAGTACAAAAAAATCCGGTCAAGTGCGAGTCAGACTCGCGCGCCAAGGGTTCCAATATAACTATTGTATTTTTGGAAGCAATAAAGTCCATTTTTAGGACCGCAAAACTAAATTTGTTTGTAAAGGATTTTTGCAGATTTCTCAAAGACTGTGCAACTTAGAAAGATCGTTTTATTTTTGGTGTAATATTTACATAAACTTCTATCGACTTAAATTAATTCTGATTTTTCCTTTTACAAACTTTGGAGATAAGGCCCTCCTTATTACTTAATGATTTTTTTAGGGGCAACTAAGATTGATAAAAAAATATAAAAACATATTTTAGAATGTACAAGTAACGACAATTTGAAATTTTGATCTATTTGGGTCCCCTTTACATTAATAATCATATTTTTTTTATTATTTCATGTGCAATTAAGTTGGCCAACCACATTCTAAAACAATTCCAAATTTCAAGTCGATAGCATGATTGGTTGCTGAGATATACAGGTGTGACAGACAGACAAAGTCGCATCATAAGAAGGGTTCCTTTTTTTTACCATTTTGCTATCGGAACCCTAAAAGTCATATCCACCTTTAATGCCACACAGCGTACAAATGATAAGGCATTCGGCAAAAACGAAGGTTATTATGACACATCTGGCGTAATTTCCGCTGACGTCATACTTCAAAGATTTTTCGGTCGCAGAGATGGTGTATTCCTTTTAGAGCACCCGCCCGAATAGCACCTGACCTATTTCCTCTTAGAGCACCTATCAATATTTCACTACTAGTGTTGGGGTATGAGTCGATTTTCAGGATATTTTTTTATTTATAATATAACTTTTTCCTTATAATTTTAATATGACAATCAGTTTTCACATTTATTATAAATCAGTGTTACGTTATAATAGGTAAGCATTTAAAACTAAAAATCAAACGACTCTACAAACTTGAAGCGTAAACAACACCTATTTGCGATCATTATTAGTTGGTTTTAAAGTTGAAGCCTTATCTTTATAGAAAAAACTTTGTCAGATAAGTAAAAATTCTAGCTACTAATGTGTTATTCATATAGTACCACTGAAAAAAATGCAAATGTCTATGGATTTTTTTTAATGTTCTCCAAAATTTTGTAATAAATTCTGTTTACAACGAATTACGCCTATTTTGGCACAAAATAAACGGAAAGTAGCACAAAACGTCGTACACTTTCTCAGGCGAAATATTATTTTTCTCATTGATTCATGTGTTTATCACGAGAGTGCCCCTCCACCTGCTCGAGCGAGTACCTCTACAATGCTACCGGTAGTGCTGTCTCTGTGACGGAGTAAGTATTGCTCCAATAAATTATGAACATATCACGCTTGAGTCGACTCGAGATACTCGTAAGAAGAAGACGAGCCCAAAAAAAGTCAATATGGTCAATATATTTTTAGGGTATGAGGTGATTGATTAGCATTTTAATCGATATCTCTTTTAATAAAAATTTCGACTCACACCACAACACTAGCAGCTACTTATCCATAGGTGCTCTAAGTGGAATAGTTCAGGTGCTATTCGCACAGGTGCTTCGGGCGGGTGCTCTAAGAGGAATACATCCAAAAATTTCCGCGTCGGAATTTCCGCAAGTGTGCCGCTACACTTAGAGTTTTCCATCTTATTAATTCAGTTGGTCTTAGAATCAGTTAATTTGTTTGAACATACGGCCGCACGTCAGTGGAGACACACTGACCTGAGCGGGCTTTTGATTTAAGGCGTTAGTGGCATAGTGCTGGTTCAGCTTATGCTACGAGTATATAGATTCATCAAACACAGGAAGTTTAAAAATAAAATCATTAGAGCTTATGCTGGTTTTGTACCCACTTTCTTGCTGCCGTGCGTGCGTATAAGACTTTTACTCATTGATGTTTTTCCCAGTGTTTGGTGTTAGTGTTTTCCTGCAATGGATGGGAGGTCACCACTATCGAGGGTCTTGGCAGCAGGAAGGATGGCTACGACGATATCCAGAAAAGAATGGCTGCATTCAACGCCACACAGTGCGGGTATTGCACTCCTGGATGGGTTATGCAGTTGAACAGGTACAATTTTAAAGTTTTATTTTTCGTATGCAATCTGTTAATTTATTGTGACGGAGACTGCACTTTCAGTGGCATTTGTGGTATGATGGTCTTGTTCAGATCTGAAATACATGACTGCTAGTAGTAGGTACCTAAATAACTCGGGCGCGGGCGTTTCCCGTGCTCATTGGTCCTGGCTCCTTATTCCTGAATCCTGACTGTCAGGCTAATCGATTGGTTTGCCGTCCGGGTAGCTGAACCCTCCTCCAATTCCCTAGGCTAGACTAGGTAGCAGGCGACTTAAAAATTAAGGCAGCACCCATACAAGAAACAAGATTTTTTTTATTAACTTCATTTGTATAATATGTAAAAACAGATATAGGTAGGATATTTCATTTGGTGTGATAAATAAAAATATAAAACAAATATTAAAAAGTGTCAGACGGACTACCAAACCACCACACAATACTAGCAAAGGGTTATTTTTTATCACTAGGTACTTTATTTGTATGTTACTCAGACCAAAATAATCAACAACTTTACCAAAGAAACATAGGTCGAAAAACAGGAAATGTTTTTGGCTTTGCCAAACAAACCTTGCGCCGATGACGATTAACAATTTTCTCGTTTATAAACCTATGTTTGTTTGGAAAAGTCTTGTCAGTTTTATGGTCTGAGTAGGACTAATATCTTGAAATTTTTGTAACGCAAAAATTAAATCTTTATAAAGGGTATACCAACCCTGAAAGACGTGAATCTGCTCACGAAAGTTATCAACTATCCCTAAGTAACATATATCGATATAAGAAAAAAAAATGTTTGGCCTCCTATAGAAACTGTATTTTTTTTCGTTTTTCTACCTACGTGCCTTAGGGAAAGTTGTTCAGTTTCATGGGCAGAATCACATCCTTCAGGGTTGGTATAACCTTTCTGTTACACTTGTATAAATAATGCGTCAGGTGTAGTAGTATCCTGAGGTATATCGTGTGGCGGTACAATCCTGGTTTTTATTTTATCTTACACCTTTTTCACCAGCCTTAGAGACAAGCATCTTACCATGGCCGAAATGGAAAACTCTTTCGGCAGCAATACATGCCGTTGCACTGGCTTTAGACCGATCATGGATACGGTCAAATCCTTCGCCGTTGATGCCAGCCCTGCCCTCTGCCAAAAAATTCATGATATGGAAGACCTCTCCGTTTGCAATAGCATAAAAGAATGCAACAGAAAATGTTCTATTAAGAGTCTCGACAGTGATTGGAGCGTTATCAATGAGAAAGTTGATGAAGAAAGAATTATAATATTAAATTTCGGAAAGAATCTGTTCTTCAAGGTTTTCCGCGAAGATGACATATTTGAAGTTCTGAATAAATATGGAGAGGATTCGTATATGTTCCTTGATGGAAACACAGCAAGAGGTAAATAAGATTTGGAAATTATAATGAATAAGTAATAAAGGCCACCTGACCCAATTAATAATTTATGGCGAAAAGAACATTAACAATGAAAAACTATTTTTAAAAATTGTTTACTGTTTTTGCAGGTGTTCTCGAAGACATTGAAAATCCTCGACTTATTATCGACATTAGTGACGTCAGCTCGTTGAAGAGATACATATTTGATCAAAACTTGGTGCTTGGAGCAAATATTGCTATAGAAGATTGTTTAACAATATTTAAGGAAACTGCTGTATCAAAGAGTGATGAATTTGCATATCTGAAGGAATTCGCTAAGCATTTGGAATTAGTTGCTCATATACCTGTCAGAAAGGTAAATCAAGACAACACCACCATTTTTGAAAAATTGTTATCAAGATTTTGTAAACGTTAATCTGCAGTCAGGAATAGGCATCGCTTGACCTAAAACAAAAGTCTCATATATTATATCTGTGAATCTGTCATTTTTCCAATCATATAGATAGAGCATATTATAATTATTAGTACAAAAAGAAGTATTATATTTGTCAGTTGTAAATCTTGAGGTTCACACGCAGTTATGCCAGCACACAAAACATAATAACTTATGTGGCACATCGAGAATAAAGTACTAATTTAGGACTTAAATTTACAAAATTGTATTTGTTTTCAGATTGGTTCTTTAGCTGGTAACTTGATGATAAAGCATTTGAGGCCATCGTATCAATCTGATATTTACTTACTGTTCTGTGCTGTTGGAGCTACAATTACAATTCGTAAGTACAAAGAAAGGTCCAAATGTTTTCTTACCGAGGAAATACCACTGATTCCTCAGTTACATTAACATAGTGTGATTATGAATGCATGACAAACCACACTCATCATCATGTTATCAGAAAGACGTGCTGGACATAGGCTTCCTCTGGAAATTGCCAATCGACCGGTCCAGCGCTGGCTGTCCGCATTATTGAGTTGTAATATACTGTACTATAATATTGTGGAGCGCATCCAGTGACTTTCCGCAGTCGGTTCATTTTGTGAGGGTTCTGTCCACGCTAAGACTTCGCGGTTCGCGGTCACCACTCTTCTGGCTCATCGGCATCGATATTTCGAATGATGTGCCCTGCCCAGTGCCCACTGTCACATAGGTGATTTTTTAGAGCTATGTCGGTTAATTCGTTTTCAAGGATTTCTTCATTTCTAATTGTATCTCGAGAGAGAGTCCGAACTCCGAACTAACTAACTACTAACTATTTATTTATAAAGCGCTTAAGGTAACTTGAGCTTATTTATGAAGCCAATCAGTAACCACGTCTCGGTGCCTAGTTATGAATGGAAACTTACGTTTTGAGACACTGCGGTATTTAGGACCCAGCCGAGTTGGAATCGACGAGGAACCTCTTTCCCTACCTTGGACATACCTAATTTGATTGTTTGTCCCAGGTAAAGGTATCCGTCAATAACTTCGAGCGTGGAGTAGATCAACACGGGCATCACATATAATTTTCGTCGTGTCCATGTCACCCTTATCCCTAATGAAATTCCTATCTAATTTAGATCACCTTTCTACAACAGGTAACATCAATGGTACAAAAAACACGTTGACAATGCTAGAATTTTTAAAATACAATATGCGAGGGGCTTTGATGGTAAATATTGAACTACCACCATTGGGCAAGTCCTATGTGTTTAGAAGTTACAAGGTAAGAATAATTTAAACAAAATAGACATGATAAAAAGATAAGAAGAAAACGTAACATAATTTGTATATTATGTGGACTTGATATTGTAACTACTTTATTTACTCTGATTTACATTTAACGACAGTTATCTAAACTAAAAGAAGAAAAGCTGGAATAGCTTACTATGATAGGTAGAGTAAAAGGAAGAACATTTCGAGGTAGAGCACCACACCGCTACGCTGGTCAGACTACCTTTAACCCATACCATCCCATACTCAACCTGCCCATTAGCACCGCTCTCTGACGGGCTGGAGGCAGAGAATCTTGGCGTTAAGTAATTAAGACCACCACCGTTGCCTACCAGCAGCAACAAGAACGATATAGGTTACACACGGCTTCAGAAATGAAAAGTACTACGACGTTGATGATTATGATCTGATCTAAATTTCTCTGTTTGTGAACCTTGTTTTATTATCTCGATATTTTTTCAGATTATGCCAAGAAACCAAAACGCTCTAGCAATAGTTAATGCAGCTTTCCTAATAAAACTACGTGAAAATAAAGTAGAAGATATAAACATAGTCTACGGAAATATATCAGCAAAGTTCAACCATGCTTACGAAACTGAGAAATACTTAAAAGGAAAGAGCATATTCACAAATGAAACTCTCCAAGGAGCAATAAAAGTATTGGATACAGAGATAAAGCCACAAGATTTACCTCCTAATCCATCTCCAGCGTGTAGAAAGAAGTTGGCGATTGGCATATTTTATAAGGTAGAGTTCTCGTTTAAAAACCTGTGTTTAACTACCTATTTAGCATAGCGTAAAAAAAACATGCGTACAAACATTCAATTATTTTAAATACAACTTCATGATTATCTCTTTGTTCCAGTTTATTCTAAAGATCAGCCAACCGGACACTGTATGTCCTCGCTTCAGATCGGGGGGAGACGTCCTCGAAAGATGTTTATCCAAGGGGTCTCAAGATTTTCAGACGAATGAATCATTATTCCCTTTAAACAAACCAATCCCAAAGTATGAGGCATTGATACAAAGTTCTGGAGAAGCTCAATATGCCAATGATATACCGCCTATGCAAAGAGAAGTTTTTGGAGCGTTTGTTCTGGCTACTATACATAGTGGAGAGGTTGATGAAGTTTCTACTGATGTGCTAGTAAGTAATTTAAATTTCAATTATTTATTGCTTCCATATGGTTCAATAGATGGAAAATAACAATTATACAGAACACAATATGTACCCTGGAAGGGCACTGCAATTCTTGGAGTCGACATTTCAAAATACAATTATTTTTACAATAGTTACGTGGTAGCATGACAATAACCACAATAACACTTACAAAAAACAATAACACAAAATAACATATTAGACAATTTTAGTTTACAGACTTAACTATAACATTACGTTCTGAATAATTAATTTCAATTAATTTTATAAAATTATTAATTTTAACTCAGTTAAAATTACCAGTACCTAAATGCTTAAATATAAGTACTTACTTATAATATATTATTCAACATCTGTCGCAAGAAGTACCTATAAAGTTGTACAAACCGTATAAAAATATATAGTAGGTACCTAAGTAATAAAAACAGACTTCTTTGATAACACCTGAATGTCCCACTCTTTAATGTGCAAAGCCTAGTTTTGATTCTACTCCCTCCAGGACTGAACATAATCTAAAAAAATACCCGATTTTATTTGTACTTGATGACATTATACATCGTACAAGGTAGATTCTAAATTCTAATAAGTTGTTGCATTAATGAAGTATGACAATTCTAACTGGCTACCATGCTGCAACTTTTTTACTTATTATACTGATTTACAGTACACCTACCTCTATTTCTTATACTTTTTTAGTTTTTCTCGTCAACAGGGTATAGAAGGTGTACTCGCAATTTACACAGCGAAAGACATTCCCGGTAAAAATTCATTCTCTCTACCTGGTATACAACTACAAACAGAAGACGAGGAAATCCTAGCAAGCAAAGACATTAAATTCTATGGTCAACCTGTAGCCATAGTCGTTGCCGAAACTGAAAAACTGGCTGCTGATATAGCTGCGAAAGTAAAAGTTTCTTACAAAAACATTAGTGAAGCACCTCCAGTGTTAACTATTAACGAAGCTAAGATAGACAATAAACGATACGCACCTGGCATTGGAGACGATTGTGTTATTAAACCTAAAGGAAGAGGTACTAATGTAACACAGATTGCCAAAGGAGTTTACGAAATACCAGCTCAGTATCACTATTATTTAGAGCCTATAACATCTGTGGTTATACCAGTAGACAAGGGATTGGAGGTGTATGATGCAACGCAATGGATTGACTTAACTCAAATTTCAATTGCGCAGTGTTTGGGAATTAATGAAAGCCAGTGAGTTAAAAGATAAATTCATAAAAAACCAATTTTAATATTTAAGTATATAAGTATTTTATTAGTATTTAAGTATTCATACATGCAATAAAATAATTTGTATATTTTTCAGAGTTCTTGTGAAAGTTCGTCGAATTGGCGGCGGGTTCGGTGGCAAATTAAGCCGCGGAGCTCAAGCTGTAACTGCATGTGCTTTGGTTGCGTCAAAACTTGATAGACCATGTCGCTTTATACTGCCTCTACAGACAAATTTGACTATAGCTGGACGAAGATTGCCATGCCAATGTGAATATGAGGTTTGAATGTTAACATTCATTTAGTTATTTAAAACAGAGACTTTATAAGCATAAAAATACAGTCCAAATAGTCAAAAAACGTAAATTAAGATCTGATAAAAAAAATAAAAAATATTTTCAATTCATTCTAGAAAAAAATCGGGAAACTGTAACGGGTACAGACAGGGGTAGTTTTTTACGATTTTTTTTATCGCAAAGCGGGTCTTTAGTAAGTATTTCATAACGTTTATAACATTTATAAAGTTACCTCCTGCTTAGCGAGGTCCTAGCGCCTGATTGCTATTTCTATTATTTTTTGTTTTTCGGTTATAGATCATTAACCTGTGCAGCCTACTTAACTGAGATAGTTATCCTTTTAATTTCATCATATATGCTACTGCTGTGATTTTTTTTCACATTTGTAGTAACAACCGTTTAGCCAGCAAAAAATTACTCTTTCAAACTTAATATTTCGCAAACGGATCCTTACATCTAAAAATGACCTTTGCAGACTCACATTATTATAAAAAACCTATCCAACGACACCCTACACGATGAGATAGAAGAAAAAAAAATTTACCCCTACTTTAGTTGTAAAAAAAAAATTTTTTTTGAGATATTATTTTGCACTGTCGGCAAGGATAAAATGTATATCTGTACTAAATTACAGCTTTCTAGTACTAAGGGTCTCTGAGCTAAGCCGTGGAAAGACAGACAAACGGACATGACGATACTATAAGGGTTCCTTGTTGACTACGGAACCCTAAAAACCCCGCCGTAAGTCAATCCTGGTCCTAACGCTCCTATAAACTTGGTTTACATTTTGGATGCAGGCTGGGAATTATCCCTCACGACTGACACAACATCAATTTCAATAGGTAGGTTAGGTTAGGTTAGGTTGACGGCGTTCTTAATCAATGTAAAGTTTTATGGGAATATTTTCGACATGATCAGGGGCCAAGAATTGAACAAAATTAATTACTACGTGTGTTATTTTTTTCATTCAAAATGTAATTTTACGTTCTATTTATTAAATTATAATCAATTATATCAAATAATTATAAAAATAATTACATTAAATTATACTTCTAGCTACATGAATTATACTTCGATACTCTAACCGTCTTCATAGAACATCTGTTGGATAGATTAGTGGGTACTATGTATAAAAGGTCAAAAGAAACTGCCCCATTTCAAAGGCCTCATGATTTAACTTAGTGATTGATTTTTTTTTTCGACTTAAATAACACGAATTCATTTTTAGGTGGGTGTTGATGACGATGGCAAAATCCAGTACCTGAATGCCACAATAGTAGAAGACGATGGGTGCTCACACAACGAGAACATTCTTTCTTATGTCATTGAAGGATTTCCTAACTGTTACAATCCTGATTACTATAGTGTTCACTCTGCATCTGTTCTAACCGATTTGCCTTCGAATACTTTTGCCAGAGCTCCAGGTAACTAGCATAACATTTTACTTCTGAAAAGTGTCTTCCTTTTAACGAGATAGCTCTTAGCTTGGAAATGGATACCTTGATTTAAATCCAACAACTAACTAAAATGTTTCAGGAACATCTGAAGGAATAGCAAGCATAGAACACATTATGGAACACATTGCTTTTGTAGTCGGGAAAGACCCGACTGATGTTAGAATAAAAAATATGAGAACAGATGACAATGACCTACCGGAACTTATCGAAGAATGCAAGAAAGATAGCGATTACCAAAATCGCTGCATGGAAATAGAAAAGTTTAATAAAGCTAATCGATGGAATAAGAGAGCTATAAAAATCGCTGTGATGTCGTTTCCTGTTGTATTTTATGGGAACTACAGTGCAATGGTATCTATTTACAGAGGAGACGGTACAGTGACTGTAACTACTGGAGGTGTTGAAATGGGGCAAGGGGTCAATACAAAGGCTCAACAAGTTTGTGCATATGAACTGGGAATCCCTGTTGAAGATGTCTCAGTTTTACCAATGTATTCATTTACTTGTGCAAATAACGTCTTTTCTGGATCTAGTATTGTAAGTGAAAGTGTTTGCTATTCTATAATAAAAGCTTGCGATACGTTGAAGAAGAGGTTGCAACCATTGAAGGAGAAAATGAATAATTATACTTGGAAAGAACTGATTAAAAAGGCTGGAGAAGAAGAAATAGAATTGACAGCTACTTATATGATGACAGAAAAGGAAAAAGACTTGTCTGACTACAGTGCTTTTGCAGTAGCAATATTAGAGGCGGAGCTAGATGTTCTAGTTGGACGGTATCAAGTTTTAAGAGTGGACATTCTTGAAGATGTGGGGTTGAGTGCTAATCCTAACATCGATGTTGGCCAGGTAAGTAATTTTGGTACCTATTACAATTATTTTAGTACAATTTTGCTGTAATCTCCCCAGATATAATAAAAAGAACAATATAAACATTACTGCAGGAAGTCACAGTAATAATCATGTACAGAGTTCTCGACTGTTCCGATAATTATTTGGTTTGAAAATCCTTAGGGGCTTCCTTGTCACTATACTTTTCACTTATCACTTGTACCATACATTTCGATACAACGTGTATCCAAAAGGATATGACGATCCTAAAATACGTGAATCTGCTCATAAAACTTAACAATTTTTCTATTAACCGCTGCACGTCTCGCTTTTTGTTTAACTTCCCCCTATTTGCCACAAATGCCACAATCGCCATGTTTGAACCCTAGTTTGTAAAGACCCTGTTCAGAAGGGTCGAAATCGTGGCGATTTTTGTTGCGATTTCACGTACAATGCCGCTTTGTTTAGCCTTACAAGTAATCAAATCGTTAATTAAGCAATGTACGCTAGAACGCGGTAAACTCTAAGAAAAGAGTCTAAGTAAATGTGTAACTTACTCTTTTAAAGAAAATATGACGACTGAACGGGTAAGCAAGAGAAGTAAGTAAGTAGGACGTAGCGAGGCCTAGACTACTATAGTTCGTCCATCTTAAGAATGCAGTGAGTCATCGCTTTCCGCCGCTGGTAGCCAAGCCCCGCAACCAATCAGGTCGCTTAAAATTATAAAGTCAAATGCAAAATGACTGCAAACCTTCGAAAAAAGCGGTTGTTTCCTTTGAGTGTTACCTTAAAACAAAAAATTAAAAATAAATTTGTTTTTGCATTTTAACTCCATTGTGAATACCTACATCTTTACCCTGCATTTGCATAAATGACTTACTACATTCATAACGCGGACGAACTATAATGGTTTTGTGTGCGAAACTTACAATTTCGGAGGATTTACCGATAGGTAAATCTTGAGTATTTTGCCATATTCGGAATTTCCACATTTTGTTTTCTTGGTGATCAACTATGAAGCGATTTCCAGGTCGAAGGAGCATTCGTTCAAGGCCTAGGCTATTACACTACTGAAAAATTTGTGTACGACAAAGTGACTGGAAAACTTCTTAGTAACGATTCTCTGAGCTACCACGTACCGCTTTGTCAGGATATTCCTGTGGACTTCAGGGTCAAATTTAGGTACAATTCTAAGAACACTAAAGGAGTTTTAGGATCTAAAGGTTAGTAAACTATGCTGCCAAGGTGCAACAAATAGGTACTGAGTATACTTACGTCGTGCAAAATAGCTCTTAGCTATGTCAGTACAGTTGTAAATACGTGTGATTATGTGTGTATGTTAGTAACGACTAAAGATAATTAATTACTCTTGTGTAATTGTAAGGTTAAAACTGACACATAAGAGAGATTTTGAGACACGTAGGTATGCTCTCTGTAGCGTCTGACGAACGTCAAAAGTAGTTCAAGCTTGATACTTGCAGCGCAACTATGTAGTCATAATGCCGCCGATCAAAATAAGGACGGTACGACGGCAGGCAGCACGTAGAAACAAAACCAGTACCTAAGTATAAGCTGAACTAGCGCTACCTACGCTACAAACACTCGCAACCAGAGTCCCATTCAAGGTCAAAGTGTTTCCACCGACGTGCGGCCTTGTATACAAAGTCTAATGTGTCAAGCTTGACGTGCTCTTGACTGTACGGTCGTGCGTCTGTAGACATCGTACTTGACGGTCGTCCGTCACCGGTCGTGCACTGATGGACGTCTAGATGGATATTGCGCAGCTGGCTTAACTTAAAGAATTCCGATTCCTTTTTCTGTGAACTTACTTTTCTGTTTTAAGCTGTTGGAGAGATGGGAATATGTACAGCTTACGTCATCACACACACTTTGCGCCAATGCATTTGGGAATCTAGGAAGGAGTCTGGATATGACCCTAAAGAGTGGATAAATATAGGTGATTATGTTTTAATATTAGTATGTTATAAAATCTTTCTCAAATTGTCAACATGTTAATTTTAATTCAAGTCTTCGGATTAGGACCCAAAATGTTAGAGTCTACCCGTGACCACGCCTTGTGCAACTCGGTCGAAATATCGGGAAAAAAGCAACCATGCATATCGAGCCATTTATTTAGTCGAAAAAGTTGTTTAGATTTATTGTTGTTTTGCAATTGCTCTACACAAGAGCTATTGCTCTATTGCTTGCTTTATCAATAGATAAGTTTGAATTTTATTCTGAGTAAAACTATAATTTTCGTGATACCGTCACACTGGTGGACAAAAGTCCATGACTCAGCGCCATGACTGCCCTTGTCTGCCTAACTCTCGTCCGCTGAGCCTCTTAAAGTAGGTATGCCGAATTATTTTTCATTCTTAAGGTAAAAATATTGGCACTTATTATTTACAGATATTCCTTACGACGCCAAATCCATCCTGAAGGCGCTTGATGTTAAGTTAGAGGAGATGGTTTTTCAATGATTTGGAATTGTGAGGTAATTAAAGCCATTATTTTTGTAATACACGTTTATTCTCGAATCATCAAACATTTTTTTGTAAATTATAAACTAGGCCTTAATGTCTTTATTAGGCCTTAACAAAAGAAACAAACACATTATTAAATTAAAAAATCAATTTACACAAAACAACCAATTCTGAAACAAAAATTAATAAATTACTTAAGTTACTGATTCACTTTACAAGTTATAAAAAAAAACTAAAAAATAAAATAAATTCGTCCACTCTAATGTAAAAT
The DNA here is from genome assembly GCA_947532105.1 of Athrips mouffetella. NCBI lineage: Eukaryota > Metazoa > Arthropoda > Insecta > Lepidoptera > Gelechiidae > Athrips > Athrips mouffetella. The sequence continues at coordinate 18,284,832 of OX383965.1, read as the reverse complement.
ATACAAGATTCTGTACACGATTAATCAACAGGTAAGTGTTATGCAAAAAGTGCAATCCAAATGTCGTTCATTTCATACAATATTTTTACTAATACCAAATTTATAATAATAAGACCTAACAAGCTTGTAAATTTAGCAAAAGTACGACTGGCTAGCAAGAAATTTTTAACGAAAAAGGAATAAGTAGAATAAAATTTTCTGATGTGTATATTTTGCAATATTATGCATGATGGCCTTTGTACAACGATGGGAGGTTTATGGTGCCTTTTCACCAGAATTGTGCTAGGTTGCTAATCTGTGAGCTGGGAAAATTCCTCCGTTTTCAAGTGCAGCTCTAAGGGAGCTAGCTACCTGTATCCTATTGGTCCTCAGGAGCACGCGGGGTTGCGGAGTGGATTGCAAGAGGGACGGAGAGTGTCCCTTCTGTATGTTAGTACTACTTTACTCTGTGCCATAGGTTAGCTACCCAATACAGCGCTGGTACCCAACACCCTTAAAGCCCGCGTCACACAAAGGCGGCAGCGGAAGCGTTCCGGGGCCGGTATTTTTTGTAAGGTATGAGTTCTTATGCCCACCCCTATGAGATGTGAAAGCCAAATAAAATAATAAAAAAGGAGTTCTTATGCACCCTGTCACATTGAAAAGCGGTCGCGGCGCGGTATTTTGTTCCCGCCAAACCGCCCCGGACCGCTTTCGCAATCATACCGCCTCTGTCTGACTTGAGCTTAAGGGTCTCCCTAAGACAGTATTTTGCGAGAATGTTTCTTCTGAACTATCAACAGGATCACTATAAATCAATCTAGTACAGTAAATTGCGTGATTAGAAAACTTTTAGCATAAACATTTGTTTTAGAAAAATACGGAGATGGTTTGGTCATGTAGAGAGAATAAATGAATGGAGATTGACAAGGTGAGAGTGAATAGAAAGTTCCGAGACCAAATTCAGAACATTCAGAACAAAGGACAAGTCAAAAGTATTCTTGTATGAAAGGGTTGGTGAGATGAGAGAGTTGAATAAGCGAGGAAAGTATGTCAAGATGGTAGTCTACAATTTGTTGCATTTTACCTTCCAAATACCAAGATTTAGACGAGTGTATTAAAACCGTGTATAATTGTATATGGCTTTTATACAGCCTGAATTTTCATTGGTTTTGCTCCCAAAGCCTAGTGAATCTACTCATGACAACAAGCAACTTTTACCGAAGATAAAAAAAATTTACTCGAATTTTTTTTTGTCTCCCCATAGTAAAGTGGTCACGTGATCGACTCATTTTGTATGGAGAGGCGAAAAATTTTTTTTGAGTACAAATTTTTTTTCTCGGTTTAGTTGCTTATTTTCATGAGTAGAATCACTGGACTTAGGGAGCAAAACCAATGAAAATTTACGTTTTATGTTTGCGTGGCCTAGGTAGATATGATCGAAGCTTGCAGCCAACTACTACTAAATCCAAGAGACTTGTCTACAAGCTTGCTAGGTATTAAATCAAGTCGATATTTACTAATACAAATGCCAAACGGACTATCAAGACTTACATTTTATGAAACACACCATACATTTTAAAAAATATGAACACTTCCAAAAGCACGATTCCTATACACAATAAATACACTCTTCAAATCTAGTTTCATAAAAGAAGTCTTTTAAGCAATCATAGACAAAATTCTGTTTACCTAGAAGCAAAGCTGGGATAGATTTCCCGTTGGACAGTCGCTAAACTTAACGCTTTAAAAAGCACAGCACTGATTTAAGAATTTCGTCTAAATTGCTTTGAAAGTCCGTCTTAAGGCTATTTAAAAGCGATTGGTCAAAATATTACGCTTAAAATAATACTATAGACACTACCTATCCTTTATAAAACTATCTATATTCAGCGTTTCGTTATTGTAACTTATGGAGAGAATTCGAAGCTTTTCCTGGCATCTCTAAAGTGTATAGAGAAGGAACCTATCTGTAAAAGAAATGTGCTTTTAAAACCGCGCGACTGGTATAAAAATTGTTTTTCGTAAAAAATATATGTATGCTTTGAGAAATGAGAGCAAGAGAAAAATTCCTAAAAAAAAATTTCGTTTCTTTTATAACAACTGCAAGAAAGAGATGAGAAAGAAAGAGAATAATGATCAATTTCAACACTTGTCAGCACGGTCATTATAACTTTAGACAACATTTGTAACTCTTACACCACACAAAAAATACCGAAAAAAATACGATTCGCTACAAACTAAAATGTTGTAAAAAAAGGTTCAACGGTACAAAAAAACTTATAAATTATAATCTCAGATCAAGTCTCTAAGGCTTATTTCACACTGAAAGTGGCTTATATCTAGAGCCAAGTGTCGCCTGGGTCTATAAAACAAACGTTCGGAAGTTCACTCTTTGTCGAACGTCAAAACAGATTTCTTCATTGATTTCGTATGTTTTTTAAGATGGTGTCATTGGTTCTTGCAATCATTTACGAACTTTTTATTTAATTTATAACATAAAATAATTCATAAAAAAAATAATTAAACCAAAAAATTCAAATTACTTAGATTTTTAGCAATGTAATATTATTTTAATCATAAAATGGAATTATGAAACACAAACAGGCTCTAGGCGCTAAGCACACCACCCACTGTGTGACCTTAGCCTAAATTAACTAATAATCTCTTGGTTGATGAGCAGGTAACATCGATAGCCCTATTTGGTACTTGTTATTATCGCATCTACAATTTATCCGAATACATTTCCTTTTCAGCGTCGATAGATGACAATGGACCGAAATGATGAACTCAAACTGAACCACTTCAAAAACAGATAAAATTTTTTTTATCAACTCTTGTAGGAAACGATTTTTCTTTTCACATTTAACCTACTTTAAAAAATGTTTTTACGTGTATTTTTAAGTAATGTCCATCATTTTTGTCAAAAATGATTATTTATTTGTTGTCTACATTCGCCTATGTTGCTAATAGTAATTTGAATCAGGACTACTCTAGCCAAATAAAGTATATTCAATAGATTCGTTGAAGATCAGTCAGTTTTGGCCCGAGAATAAGTCTACTGGACATATTGTGATGTTGAAAATTGTGATAGTTAAGTTGAATTAGTTAAAAAGTATCACATGAAAGAAACAAAGTAAATTTCATTTTATATCGCGAAAGTTTAAACATTTTGTTCAAAAACATAATAATCCTACCCATGTAAACCTGTTACTATTTAATTAAAACATGTTATTATTTAATTATGTTTTTCTTCTACTAATTATTACGGAAGATTTTTTTTTCTTCCATTGTTTTTGTTAGTTTTCATGGGTGAATCACTAATCACTAGTTAAATAAAATTTAAAGAGCTTAGAACTTATAAAACTAGCACAACATATATTAAGTGGGCCATATGAGATTCGTATTTTAGAGACGCAGTTATTAGTAAAAAGTAGCTGCAGTCTAACACTAGGGTACCTCCTACATAGCGTTACATACCCTGCACATACTGTTAAGTAGCTACACAAATATAGGGTCCAAATGAAAAAGTGAACATAATTTTAGCATGAAACTGAACAAATTTTCCCAAAAACTGAACAAATTTTCCCAAAAACTGAACAAATTTTCCCAAAAAACAGTTCAAAATGCGAAAGGAATTTTTGACCTCCCATACAAAATGCTGACGCAGTCTATGGGTAGTTGAAATTATTTTTTCGTATTTCGGACCTAAGTTTCTTGCGAAAATTGTTCAGTTTCATGGTCTCAGTAACATGCTAAAATTATGTTTACTATTTCAGTAGTACCTTATATAAAAATGTCATCAATATACAAACATTCAGACACATCTGTTTCATAAGCACAGAATCAGCAACCATTTGAAATAAATTAATAATAATTAAAAATTAACTACATTACAAGCCAATAATATAAAAAGGCTGAATAGGCTACAAAATATGAGGTATATTAACATTTAGTTCATTACGCACTTCATTTGGTGGAATGTTACATCGAAACTTTGGACCATTACACGACTATTTTAGAACACAATCCTGAAGTTCCGCTGAATATCAAACCTTCAAAATGTTGTGTTCAGCGACAAAACAAGTCTGAACACGATTTACATTTTGGATCACGCGACTCCGCTATCCTGCGCATGCGATCTCTTCTTGTCACTTCTGTGGTGATCTGGAGTCGACTTAAGGATATCTGGTTGTCCGTGGGACAAGGCCCGAGCGTCGTGGGGATTGAAAGTTGACGTGTGTGAACTTAGCGTCAAAGTAGCGTTCCTATCTGAACCTAACGTCATAGTAGTTGCGTGGGAGTTCAACGTGTTATGCCCAGTGGTGTGGTGCGTGTGATGGGACTGGCTCAGGTGATGGGTGTGCGGCAGAGTCGACGGGCTCGAATGGGGTAACGTTGATGTCGGCTTTCTAATTGACCGATGACTGCCGTTTCGTGTTAACGAATTCATTTGCGGCGTGCCCGTGCCTCCGGGACGTAATATCGCGTTTTTGTAGTCAGCTATAAGATGTGTGAGCTCTGCCATCTGTAAACACGATAGTTGCTTTATAAATGCGTGTCATCTTTAAGAAAAGTTAGCAACGGATTTTGCTATACAAAGTAGACGACGGTCCATCGAAAACTAAAATGGCTTTTATACTGTCGAACCAATAGTGAAGTTTAGTTAGAATGACAGCAGAATAGAGCTTTGTGTCTCTGTCGCTCCAATATCTGACGCATTACCCTGTCCTGTTGTCACACTTCTGTTATTCTAATTAAGCTGCTTTAATTTTGGCTGTAGTTAGCGAATTCTATCAATTTTCCTAATGACTTTTCGTTCGAAATTGAAAATAATGGCGACTGCCACCCTTTGACTATTCACCAAAAACGTATAAGAAAAGGATATCGAACCTAGATGTGAATTTTCCCACTAAACTGAACAATTTTTCCTAAGGAACATAACCTACCTAACAATAACATTTTTATTGGAAGTTTACTTCATCTGTGTTGGACGGTAAATAAAGTTCTTGAGAGACATAGGGCACACAGTCAATCTAGATCGCGATTAGCTAGATAGATAGCTATATATGCAGCTATAAGAAAGAAAGAGAAAGCTATAGGACCATAGACTAGGTGAGTACGACTATTTATTTCTTTCCTATAGCTGCATCTCTACCGAACCGCGATTAGATTGACTGTGTGCGGAAACCTAGAGTAAGAAGGTATGTTCCTTGAGAAAAGTTTTTCAGTTTTACAGGCAAATTCATATCTTCCAGAGCCGGTACACCGTTTTTGATGCATGTTATATACGGCCAAAACCTAATAATATCACCTCTTTACGCCGGAATGCACTGTACTTAATAAGGGCGCGTTTCAAAACGGTAAGAAATTACCCTGCCAGCAGGATAGCTTTATATGACGTCCATATGTGTGGTCGAGACAGACTGTTGTCAAAGGATAATTCTTGACCGTTTTGGATCTCGGTTTAAGTTACATTAATGGAAGACTTACCTTAAGTTTATTGAGACTAATCAGCATCTTATGAATAGGACTAGTAGCGTCGTCACCATCAATGAGCATCATCAGATCATCCTGTAAAGAACAATACCGTGAACTTTCCAATGTAACAGTTTCGAAATTGTTTGAAAGTGAATGCATATACGAGTATACACGTTACTATACTAAACTATTTTCGGACCCGCGCCCGTGGCGGAGTGGTAGTTGTTATTTCTTTCCGATCACAAAAGTTAAAAAACGTTAGTCGTGGTCAGAAACTGGATGGGTGACCGCTAGTGGCACAACTTCCGTGCTTCGGAAGGCACGTTAAGCCGTTGGTCCCGACTACTGTCAATGATAGTAGTCGTTAAGCCAGTCGGAGGCCATTTGGCGGATTGACAACTTGACAGCCAGGTTGGCCACTAACCTAGCAAAGCCTAATCTAGGATTGGGTCTGGTTTTCCCTCCGGATTGTGGAGGTCAGAAGGCAGTCGCTCTGTGTAAAAACCAGTGTTCTCGTCAAATCTCCTAGGTTAGGTAGCCAACTCCGTAAAAATCATTGGTTAAAACGGAATAAGGCTAGGCGATGATTATGATGATAAAAGTAAACAACTTTTCCAAAGAGACATGGGCCGTCAAACGAGAAAAAGTTTTGGTTGTTCCCTGCAATTTTTTATATTGCCAGTGCAAGGTTGGATTCTTTTTTTATGTTACAAGTGAACAAACGAGGTGAGCCACCTGATGCGGTATATTAGTGGCATATTTTAAAAATAATAAAACTGCAAAGCGCGTTGCTCACCTTGAAAACTAAGGTCATCTATCTCATGTGCCGGTAATTTCACTGGCACCCTTACCTTTCGAACCGAAACACAACAGTACATACACTGCTGCGGGGAGAGCAAAATAAGCACGTTTATGACTCATTTTTCTTTGGGAAAGTAGTTCAGATTTGCGTTCTGAGTACAGTGCCATAATGTGGGTCTAAAATAACCCGATATGGAGCTCTTCCAAGCTCAAATAACTAAATGTCGCGGTCTGTTACCTGATAAGACAATAAACAAACAGCTATGACGGGCTTGGCCCGTTGGTGTGGTTGGTAGTGAGCCTGCCTTTTACGCCGTGGGCCACAGGTTGGATCTCCGCCCAGGGCAAACATTTGTGTGATAAACACAAGTTGGGTGGGATGTATTTATGTATGTCAGTCTCTGATACCACAGGTACACGCTTTGCCTAATTTGGGATCAGTTGACCTTGTGTGAAATGTCTACCAATATTTATTTTACTTATATCTACAATAGAAGGCTAAAGTAAACGAGAAAGCAACAAGCTTCACTGATAGGCTTTCAGATGCTGTTAATCTCAGATGATGATGAGTCTGTGGGTTCCTACCTGCAGCCCCCCGAAGAGTCCGATGGAGCTGAGCGCGTACCGCCCGATGACGGCCATGGACGCTAGCTCCAACACCGTCACGCCCTCCTCACACACCGCCAGCCACACCATCGACAGGTCCGGCTGCTTTATCTGCACACACGAATGTTGCAATCAGGGCACACCCCGGACCAAACATTTAGGACCTCCTTGCTTCGCTTGGAATAAATACCGTGCTAATTTATTTTGCTATGGGATGACATTGTCAACATGTCACATCTTCTTTACTATGAAATGTGACATTATCATCGATGACTATGAAATATTGATGAAATATTCAAAATAACCCTACCAAATTAATAGAACGAAGCTTTCATTGCATTAACTAAGATAATAGGATAATGTAATTTGTTCCGATTTTACATTATACTCCGCCCCCTTTCGTGAGATCATGGCCCGATTGATTATCAGTTTATCACACAACCCGTCTCATAGCCAGTCTCATATCAACGCTGCCTCTCCCTTTTCTGCTCCGTAGTATCAAAGTATCCATAATGAGTCAATTACGAGCCCTTTGGCGACTCAACAAATCTGACGCCAGGTTTGTAAGGTTAGTCAGTATACGGTTGACATTGGTTTCACGTGACATTTCGTTACCTTATGTCAATCCCATATATTTGCATTATATTCTACTCATAGAAATATAAGGATAATAGAAGCAAGGTCAATGAAAATATATGTTACAAGGTACTCTGACATTCATTCATTAATTGTAAATACGGCATAGGCAGCAACTCGACTTCAACTCACCGTCAACTTGGGTCGCAATGGCAGATGTCATCCCATAGTAAAATAAATTAGTATTCCTTCTATTCCGAGCGGAGCAAGAAGTCCGAATTCTTTGATTCTACTAGCTTTTACGACAGTAGATAGCCACTTGTCTACGGCCCCTGACATGTAATAACAACATTTGCCACAAAAGTTGATCGGCTATTGAATTTGCTAATCAGTTTCGTGAAATGTAACTTGTAGATTTGTGTATAAAAAGAGCTATTGATCTACCAAATCATTCCGAAAGTTTACAACAGACATACCCTGGCTTGGAAGAGGGTAGCTCCGAAGAAAGGCCACTTCCTGGTACAGTTGAGGTATATCCGCACGCAATCCGCCGTACTGCGCCCCTTCAGCGCTATCCACTTTGAACGAAGCTTCTCTTCCACGTCTCTGTATGACAAAAATAGTTTTCAAAATAAATTCTCTTAAGCCCAAGTCACACAAAGGCGGTATGATTGCGAAAGCGGTCCGGGGGCGGATCTGCGGGAAGAAAATACCGCGCCGCGACCGGTTTTCAATGTGACAGGGTGCATAAGAACTCATTTTTTTACAAAAAAATACTGCCCCCGGAACGTTTCCGCAACCGCCTCGAGATTTTTTTTCTGCCAAATTTATAAAGCCCAAGTCACACTGAGGCGGTAGCGGAAGCGGTCCGGGGCCGGTATTTTTTGTAAAGTATGAGTTCTTATGCACCCTGTCGCGGTGCGGCGCGGGGGCGGCCGGGCCGCTAGTACAACCCCGCGGACCGGGCGCGGCGCGGGGCCGAACTGTAGGCGGGAGCGGACGCTGTATTCCATTGCGTTCAATGCAACCCGTCACACAGAGCGGCAGCGGCGCGGTGCGGTACGGTGCGGTCCGTGCGCGGACTTTGACGTTGTATTTTTTTACAAGAATTTTGCGGCTTTGCGCAGACTTTTTTTAGGTTATCAGTTTGGTTTTGGTTTGGTCTTTTTTAATTCTTTTTGGTTTTTTACGTCTTTTGAATAATCACAGATAAATAGTGTCACACCGACCGCTACCGCGCCGCTGTCCCGCCGCGGTTTCCGCGCGGTACCTCTGTGTGACCGGTCCCGGAACGCTTTCGCTTCCCGCAGGTCCGGCCCCGGACCGCTTTACCGCTTATACCGCTCTGTGTGACTTGGGCTTAGTCTATAGGCCGGTAAAATATAATTTAGGGGTACGGATTTTCTTTTTTACAGTTAAATAGGTTCATTAGTGTGTCAATAAACCATCATTAATGTCTCAAAGTGGTAGCTGACCAAAATGGCAGCCAATCCAACAGCTGTTCTCGAAAAAATTTGACTCTAAACTAAAAACAAAAAACTTTTTGCCTCTCCCTCCATACTAGAGCAGTCACGTGATAAACTCTTTTTGTATGGGAAGTCAACCTCGTTTTTCTACCCTTGTTTCTGTGAGAAATTTGTTCAGATTTTATTCTGAAAAACATAGTTTTATTGCTAGGCTACTAAAAGAATCAGGTATTCACATAAGTGATCTGATAATGATAAAAATATCAGATGCTAATTTTAGCTGGTGCTAAAATGTATGATTAGAAATAATTAAACAAGTACCTGGCAACCGAGCTTTGCTCTGTATAGTCTTAACTAAAACCCGATAACAGATGGCGCTGTAGGGTTTCTGGAACTCGCTATTTGCAATAAATTCTCAAAAAAACGGAGAAAACGATTTTCCCAGATATGAGACCTAGCTAGATCGATTTTTCGTCCCCAAAAACCCCCGTGTGTTAAATTTCATCGAAATCGTTAGAGGCATTTTGGAGAAACCGATTAAATATATTGTCAGCCGTATCACTAACAAGCGTGGTGACTATGGGACTTCCCCTCCACATTGTTTCAGGAAAAGCTGAAATTTTTGGAGGGAGCTCCCTGTCCTGTAGTGGACGTTTCATGGGATGTTATGATGATGATATACAAATATTGCACTTTTAATAGTATAGGAATTGTTCAAAATATCCTCACCTTAACTCGTCGTTGCTCATACCGGCCCGGTACCTATAGGGGTAGAATCTGTGCGCCAAGGGTTGGTTGTGTTGCGTGTTAGTGGCCGTGTAGTCGCCCATATCTAGTTGCGCCATCAATGCACCTAGTTCCGCAGCCAGCTCTCGCGTTACTGGGAAACGGCCTGCTACCACTGAAAAACGATATTAAAGCTTAATTTTTTGTGCGATATCATAAGGTACGATTTACCTTCATCATTGACTAAAAATGAACGATAAACCAAATGACAATGCGGCTTAAAATTCAGACTACATAACAATGTTTTTCTTCACATTTCTCGTTGACAAGTATAGACTTTGAAAATAGGGATATCAAATGCAAAGATGAAGTTTTATTAGGTAAGATTTACCTTAAATATTATTATTGACTAAAAATTGCGCTAATCATTGATATGACCTATCTTTTAAATATTTTTGGAACACTGGCTGATATTTTCTCAAGGCTACTTTGTCAGGTAGGAAAGTTTTAAGTAATATTTTCCTAAACAGTAAAGAACTCACTTTTAAATGGTACAGATAGGTTTTTCTCGCCGCTAGATTTAATTTGGATTACATATAATATTTTCAGGAACTCAGTGAGATCAACAAATAAATTATGTCAAAAAATTTATCCTACCTTGTTGATTGACCTGGTAGCAAAGAAGCAGTCTTTCCTTGTCAGTCTCAGTTCTAACAGAGTTCTTAAAGTACAATCTGTTTCTGTAAGTCAGTCGGATAACTCTAGAGTTCTCGAACTTTCCGGAACCTTTCTCCCTTAGCGCCGTCTCCCACTTTGATATAACGTCGCAAAGCTGCAAACAGGAATTTATCTACACTCATGTCGCAAATTTTAAAATATGATTCAAAAAGTTGATACGTAAGGCTGTATATTACGCAGAGTATATATAAAAAATTTAAAAGTTACCATTACGTAACGATTTTTGTATGAACATTTTGCAAAGGTGTTACGTAATTTAATTTTTTAATCATTACATAACACTTGGATACAATTCTCCTTGAATCTAAACTTTTTTTAAGAAGACTGAATAGAAGGTCTTTTAGAGAGCCCGTTAGTAATATATCAGTTTTTCTTAGTAGCTGTCAAATATCAGTAGCATATTACAAAGTGTACCATATAAACAACCTATTATTTTGGAGCAGTTAGAGTAACAGTTACTATAGTTACAATTATTTCATCTGTGGCTCAAAATATGCGCGCGCAGCCTGAAATTAGAAAGGACTTGGAAATAGATATTAGATTTGCCGCTATTTTCAAACATTTACCTTTTTCAAGTATGCCCGTGAAAGTAATGTGAAAGTTTATTGAAAAAGTAGATAAAGTGGTGCAGTCAGGATACTGCACTCACACCAGAAGATACTCAGTAACTTATGATCTTCTCTCATATTAGTCTAGGACATTTTACGACATAACCTACAATGAATTGGGAAAGAATGAAAATCTAAAAGAAAACCATGTTAAGAAAATGTTCTGCTTGTATATTTCAAAGAAGACCTAGCGGATATATTAAAACGGCTTCTATAGACTTATATCAGAACTGTAGTATACATAAAATAAGTTGCCTTTGTTGTTTACTTACTTTTGTTTAATTTTTATAAGTAAGTACCTACCTATTGTATGAGTGAAGATAAAGTAGTATACGCAACTGCATATAATATGGTATTAAAACACTCGTTTGATGCTATTATCACACTCGGCTGTGCCTCGTGTGATAAACCCAAACTCGTGTTTTAATAACCAGTTTTATATGACAGTTGCATAAACTACTATAATTAAATATTAGTTAAAACAAAACACACTTCATTTTCACTAACGAAGCCGAAATGTAGGCCCTAACTATAAACATCACGTTTCTTTACTGAAGAAGCAGGCAGAGACTACATGCTTCCACGTGCTACCTACCTTGAAATACCTACTCCCCTTGCTTCTCTACACTTTTCATCATCATGTATTAGTCGGTTTTGTGGCCGAGAAAAGGGGACGAGAAGAAGAGTTGGCTGACAATAGTTATTTTCGATACAAGTGCGGAAAGGAAGTAAATCCTGATAGAACACGAGCTTTAGCGAGTGTTCTACGCCACACGAGTCAGGATTTACTCTTGAGCACGAGTATCGAACAACGTTTTACAATGCATTCATTAGAACTTGTCATTTTAATCAATAAAATAGATAAAAACTTTCAACAACTACTAGAACTTTACAAGAATTTTTTTGTAGAAAATGGCGGGAATATCAGCAACTGCGCGCACACGGAAGTCATACAAACTGCCTAGTGCCGTGTAAAAGAAAAATATGACGTATTTAATATCTTTGTACATAATAAAATCATTATTTACTAAAAATTGTTTAAATTTTAAAGACCTTATATATTTATTTGTTGATCCTTGCTCTGAACTTTTTATCTCTTGTACATTTAAATTAAAAAGTTACTTTCCCGCACGGGCTGGCAGATCATGCTGGAAATGTCTACTTTCCGCACGGTTTGCTGCTATGCAATTGACGCCTATTCGAGCAAATGCATTGTAAAATCTTGAAGAGGATTTCACAGTACATCCTACAGTACTGTAGGATGACTGTAGGGAGCAAAGGTGGGAAGTGATGTAAGAGAAGAGGCCTTAACCCAGTGTTACAGTGTTTAAACTTTAGGTACAAACGATGGAAAAATATAGTATCTTTCTTCATTATTTTATTTATTTATTATCGACGTATGTACCTTTTTATCCGGCTTGATATGATGTTCCAAATCCTTCTCAATGGGGTCATCACTGAACAGCGCGAAGCCAGACTGAGCAGAATCTCTACATATGAGCTCCGTGCTTAAAGTTTGGAGGAATTCTTCTACTGTTGTGGAACCATCGAAGCTTATCACCTGCAAATACGGTTAGTGGGTAAAACGGTTCAGGAACGAACAGCAACTCGGAATAAACGGCAACGTGTAACGTAAAAGTGTGATAATTCTGAAGGGTGTGAATCATGAAACTGAACACACGCCACAGCACGATCCGAAACGGCGTAGACTCGCTCTATTTGAATTGTATTCTGCATGACATTCAATAAGTATTCTGTAAAGAATCTACATTGAATAAAATAATCTGAATCTGAACAACTTTGAACAAGGTGTGAATCATGAAATACGAAAAACCAAATTTGACCTCCCATACAAAATGCGCTATCAGCTGATCAGTTTCTATGGGAGGTAAAAATTTATTTTGTTCCATGACGTTTCATGGAAAAAGTTGTTCGGGTTCATGGGCAGATTCGCACCGTTTTGTATTCGCACACCTTTCCGTTCCACGCTGTACGAGTATACAAATACTGTTGATGTGAATGTAGGTAACTCTTTTTATCTGTAAGTTTTCACGGCAAAATCGATTGATAATATTACTGTCCGCTGGATAACATTGTCGTGGTTAAGTTACTCAAGCTGCATATACCTGCCTCATACATTTTAGAACCAATACTTTATTGTACTATTTTGTGAGAACCATTGCACACTGCCTCTTCCTTTCATTTTTAGGGTTCCGATACCAAAATGGTAAAAAAAAGGAACCCTTATGGTGCCGCTCTGTCTGTCCGTCTGTCTGTCACACCTCTATATCTCAGCAACCACTTATGCTATCAACCTGAAATTTGGAATAGTTTTAGAATATAGTTGCCCAACTTAATTGCACAAGAAAAAAATTTGAAAAAAGTATGATTATTAATATAAAGGGGGCCAAAATAGGGGGGGCCAAATTTCAAATTGTCGCTACTAGGTCGAGTGGGGTATCATATGAAAGGGCTTTACTTGTACATTTTAAAATATATTTTTGTATTTTTTTAAATTTCTTAGTTTTAAAGTTATGATGAAAAATGTCAAGAAAAATACCATTCCCCCCCCCTTATCTCCGAAGTTTGAGTAAGGAAAAATCTGAATTAATTACAGTTGACAGAAGTTTATATAAACTTTACAGCAAAAATAAAACGATCTTTCTAAGTTGCACAGTTTTTCAGAAATCTGCAAAAAACCTTTACAAACAAATTTAGTTTTGCGGTCCTGAAAATGGACTTTATTGCTTCCAAAAATACTATAGGTATATCGGAACCCTCGGCGCGCGAGTCCGACTCGCACTTGACCGGTTTTTTATTCTTTTACGACTTTTTAGATATTTTTATCTTCTATTTATCAATCAATGTTACGTCTATGTCTACCTTACCTGATAAGTGTTATTAAGCATATGGACGGGGATGGCGTGTGGTAGACAGTGGTGGTAGGGATTCTTCAGTAGTATAGACAACACTTCCATACGAGAGGGCTTGTCTTCGCGGCCGCCATTACGAATCGTCCGCTCCAAAGCTCTCGAACAGTACGCTGCGTATTTTCCGCATTCCGTTCTGCAATTGTTTATTGTTTTCAGTATCTTTGTAAACATTGCTTCTTATTGACTTGTGCGGCAAACAATAAGCCTGTAAATCCTAATTAGACATTATGAAGAGATAAAAGCAATGACACGAAAGTTCACGGTAGATGATTTACCGTAAGCTATACTGCACAACATTAAGGCAAAGGCCTCCACCTGGTTCCTGTAACTGCAACTATCTCGGTCCGTAGAAAATTTCCGCAAACCGCGTCGGTACGAGTCTAAACCGTAATCCCATATTTTTCGTGATCTACCCGGATTAAGACTGACGGCATTTACACTGGTTATGGGGAAGTTGACAACTTTCAAGGCATCACTAGTGTTATTACGGGAGGTCATATATGTTTGTACCAAACAAACAGCAATCAATACTACTATTATAACTGTCTAATGAAAAAGGAGTTAAGAAGTATTCATATGCGATAGGATCTGTCAGTGACATCTCCGACTCCAAAAGTTACAGTGAAAGCTGGGTATGGCAGAAAAAGCATGAAAGTAGAATTAATGCAGTAGAAATGAGAGCGTTGAGGAGTATGATTGGTTTGAAATTGAGTGACAGGATTAGAAATAGTCTGATAAGAGAACGTTGTGGCGTAAAAGAAGACGTAGTGACTAAAATTGAGAAAGGGATGCTGAGATGGTTTGGTCATGTAGAGAGGATGAATGAAGGAAGATTGACGAAAGAGATCCACAAGGCGAGAGTGAATGGAAACGTTGGAAGGGGAAGGCCTCGGCGAACGTACCAGGACCAAATTCAGGACGTTCTGAATAAAGGCCAGGTTAAAAGTACCCTAAACCGACGAGCATGTATGAAAGGATTGATGAAGGTTCAGGAAGCAAGGGAAGTATGTCAAGATCGTAGCAGGTGGAGAACTGTGGTCTCTGCCTACCCCGACGGGAACAAGGCGTGATGTTATGTATGTATGTAAAAGTTACAAACACTCTTGTGACATCGCCCTAATTCATTCCACGAAAGAACGTGGGGTTCTACTACGTGGGTAGAGAGAATTAGCCATGCTACTAGCTTTAAAATAATTTTTTTTATAATTTATTCTGAAAATATAGACCATTTTAAGAAACTAATTTCGGTACTTTCTTGTTTTATTAATTGTTTCTATTTTTAATATTTTTTTTTTTAAACATTTACCATAAAAAAGCGAATGTGACGTCACCAAAGAAATAATGGGATTGTCCCTTTGCCTACCACCTCCGAGCGAAGCAAGGAGGTTTTTCTTCTGAGCCTACCACATACTGAAAAAATTGTTAAGTCAACTGTCAATGTCAAAGTCAGTCAGTCGGTCAGTGATACAGGGCTGCCAGATCCAATTTTCAAATTTCCCCAAATTATTATTTCTTCCACAAAATGTAACGCTTTGTAACGAAATTGCCCAACACATTTTTGACATAAAGTAGTAAAGCGGCACAGTGCAATTATTATTATCGACTATATGACACGAACGCTAAAGAGCATCCGACCTGTGGTCACCCAAAGAGCCCCACTGTGGGAAAAAATCGGTGGCAGCTGATAAAACTAGTGCCAGTCGAAAGGATTCTAAAATGCAAATGAAAAATGTTCTTTAACAAATTGTTCTAAGTAATATAATTTCGGAGATATCAAGGTTTGAATAGTATATTTTTAGGGTTCCGATACCAAAATGGTAAAAAAAAGGAACCCTTATGGTGCCGCTCTGTCTGTCTGTCCGTCTGTCTGTCACACCTCTATATCTCAGCAACCACTTATGCTATCAACCTGAAATTTGGAATAGTTTTAGAATATAGTTGCCCAACTTAATTGCACAAGAAAAAATTTTGAAAAAAGTATGATTATTAATATAAAGGGGGCCAAAATAGGGGGGGCCAAATTTCAAATTGTCGCTACTAGGTCGAGTGGGGTATCATATGAAAGGGCTTTACTTGTACATTTTAAAATATATTTTTGTATTTTTTTAAATTTCTTAGTTTTAAAGTTATGATGAAAAATGTCAAGAAAAATACCATTCCCCCCCCCTTATCTCCGAAGTTTGAGTAAGGAAAAATCTGAATTAATTACAGTTGACAGAAGTTTATATAAACTTTACAGCAAAAATAAAACGATCTTTCTAAGTTGCACAGTTTTTCAGAAATCTGCAAAAAACCTTTACAAACAAATTTAGTTTTGCGGTCCTGAAAATGGACTTTATTGCTTCCAAAAATACTATAGGTATATCGGAACCCTCGGCGCGCGAGTCCGACTCGCACTTGACCGTTTTTTGAATGTCAATTGGCTTACTCTTGACCTCGACCTAGCCCTGGCTCAGGTCTTTTCCTTCAAAATCTACATTTTTACTACACCCATGGGTGGGATGAGTTGATACTATTAATTTTTAGTACCACACAGGCCACAGCATTACCTAAACAATATTATTTAAAAACCTCCAAAATTGCAACGAAGACAGGCTGATATGTCATCTTGAGATTACGAGAAATCTAACGGTGTATGTCTTAGGTAAATAGCGCTTGTTTCCACGGGCTTCCTAGACTAAAGTTTTCCCCAAGAAATTATTTTTTCCCCAGAACTTCTAAAAAGCTCCCAATCTGGTAACACATCATAGACGTAACTGTGACAGTGAGTGACAGATAAGACAGATTAATAAACGTGTTGACTTTTTTTGTAGGCAAGGCAAAGGGATCTTTGTGATGCTTCTTCTGATGACGTCATAGTAAAGTCGAATGAAGGTTATGGTATTTTATTAAATAACTTGAAAAATACAGACTTTATTTAAAATTTTAGGAATAGAAATTGTACCAAAAGCTTAGTTCTCGAAATGGTTTTGAGATCTTTGTTTCTATTCAAAAAGAAAGCATGGCCAATTGAGGCACATTTTTGTAACCACAACACAAATGCAGAAAAACGCTGAAACTATCAAGCTATTGGCGAAAGACGATCACATTTTCAATACCTTTTACATTGAACAATTTTCAATGTAAAAAGTGATATAGGTAAATGTGGATAGGTATATTTTGTTTACAAAACAACGCGTACTCTGCTGGAATGGATTAGCTCAGCTCCGATATAGCAATCACGATCCGGGCACGTTAATAGCCATTTGTGAACTGGCACCACCTTGCGCTTCATTCCTAGAAGTCTAGACAGGGTGCCAATAAATTGGAACGTCATAAAATGTATGGTATGACTTAATATGTCAAATGTCATCCCATACATTTCACGAAGTTCGCTTTCGTAAAATGGCACGTTGTTTAGACCTGCCCTGCGGTACTCACTTTGTACGGTACACATTCACTCTTACTATTCTCACTTTGGTATATTTTAAGTTAGATTTGCCTTCATAATTTCTTAACTAGTTACTTACTTTGAATCCGAATGCCTGCTAAGATGAAGCTTCAAATACCACAGCAGTCTGTTATTCCTCGGTACAAAGAGGCTTACAGCCAAAGCTAGCAACTGCCAACCTTGCACGAAGCTGTATGTTGGGGGATTGCTTTTACAATCCACTGAGAGAAGAGGCGCCTGGAATTAGTCGAGTTGGTAAAGTATTGGAACAAACGGGGTTTTAACGAAGACATACACGAGAGAGATAGAGACAGATAGATATTTCTCTTGTTCGCCTTGCCTTTAAAGATGTTAAGACACCCAACACTGTGGATAAACGGTCTATACAAAGTATAACAAAAAGTATTTTCAATACATTTGCTCGAAAATCGTACTTACAAGGACGTAAACATTGCTCGTAAGTAGTTACTTACTGAACTAGTGCGGTAAGTAAAAAAAGTATACTACCAAGGAGTTTTTAGACTCTGATCATAAAATTATTTTTCACCTCCAAAGCTCGGAAACATTTGTTTTGTCGGTTAAATTCTGCGGCCAAAAGCGATTTTTGGCCCCTAGCGGGCAAAAGGTTTTTCTGCGGCCAAAAGCGATTTTTGGCCGCTAGCGGGCAAAAGGTTTTTGAAATTCGAACGTGATGCAGTATGGCAGACCTCCACGCTGCGGTACTGGCTGCTTCCTCGCTTTAGTGAGGTGAAAAATTTTGTGTTTCGCTCGGCAGCAAAGTTATTTTGCGTTTCGTGCCTTGAAACCTTCGCTACGCTCAGGTTTCAATACAAGGCACTCACGCCAAATAACGCTTTTGCTGCCTTGCATAACAAATAACTATTGTAAAAATACTACAGTGGTGACTTTTTACTTGGGTGACGACTGACTACCTATATTTAAAATAAAATGGAGAGTACCAGGAGAACATAAATCGACAAGAGGCTGACAGTACCCATGGTTGGTTCCTTTACCAAGTGAATTACTTATACCTGTTTTCTCACAAATGTATTGAAAAACGTCGTAATATACACGTCCGTAAGGGTTATGACAAACTCGTGCTGATGGTAAACCCTCGATTTCGTCTCGGGCTTGCAAAACGTCAACTCGTTTGTAATAACCCTACTTACGGAACTTGTATCTTAAACTACTATTACGACCATGTTGGATGTGAATCTGCCCGTGAAACTGAAAAAATCTTCCCAGACATACAAGATGCTCCATCAGCTGATACAGTTACTATGGAAAGTCGTATTTTTTTTAATATTTATGTAGAAAAGTTGTCCAGTTTTATGGGCATTACAATTACTATTCTCCAAAATCGTTACACCGTTTTTGATTCACTTTGTATATGTATACTTTTTGTATCAAACAAACTCTGAAAGCACACAAAAAAAAATATTAATGTAGTGTTCTTCATGTAGGTGTAAAGGCAAGGCAAGTTCAGGTTACAAAGGTTCGTTTATAATTGGTTTAACTAAACGGGTTCCTGAGTATCTCGGGCCAAATGTCTCTTTAGGGATAATGGGCTCCGGCTGAGAGATCTATGTTCTGACCTCCCGTCCACGTTATTTCAAAGTGTAAAAGTGCTCCGTCGCAGATCAGCAAGGGAAGGCAAAAGTAGGCAAGCGTTATGGACACTTTTGCACCGGATTTGTCAAAGCGAGGTCTTTTGGAATAATATTTTTTTATTTATTGATAATTAGTTGCTTGTTTGTATTATTTTACAAATACATTTTTAGCTAAGGCTTAACACTCACCCGAGGGCAGCAGTGAAAGACCTGACGATAAGGCAGATATATTTGTTTATTGTAACAACATATTGATAATAAAAAATTACGAATAATCATATCATAACAGAACAAAAGATTTTTGACTAGTATATCCTCAATCTTTCAATGGATCTTTTTTTTCTAATATTTTATCTTATTGCCCTCCAGTGAGTGTTAAAATTGTTAACGTTTTTCTTTTTCATTTATGATTAAAACACTTTCTTGCTTTTCTCATTTCAAAAATGATGTGAAAATTACACTTATTGGCTTCTCTTACGTTCTAGCAATGCACATGCTAGACTGTTTCCAACTTGATAAGGGCAGAGCGTAGCTGATGGTATTTTATGTAAAAAATAAATTCCACATACAAAACTAAAAAAGTCCTTTTCTTTAAAAAACGTGAAATCCGATGTAAGTTTTTTCTTCCTGACTGTCCCAAAAACCGGCCAACTGCGAGTCGGACTCGCGCACCGAGGGTTCTGAATTTCTGATATACCTATAGTTTTTTTTTTTTTGCAGCGATAAAGTCCATTTTTAGGACCGCAAATAAAGTTGTAAAGGTTTTTTACAGATTTCTAAAAAAAACTGGTACATAAAGAGTTCGTTTTATTTTCCCGTAATATTTACATAAACCTCTATCGACTATAATTTATTCAGAATTTTCCTTTCTAAACTTCGGAGATAAAGGGGGGGAGGGGGTAATATGCTATGTGCTTTTAATGTGTTTTTCTTTTTTGGGAATAAATGCTTTGTATTTGAATGGTATTTTTTTAGACAAGAGTCGTTAAAAAATTTAAAAATCTATTTTGAAAATACAACATATGATACCCCACTCGACCTAGTGAGGATAATTTAAAATTTGCCCCTCTTATTTGGGTCCCATTTACAATAATAATATTTTTTTTATTCTTTCGTTTTGCAATCATATTTAGTTGGGCAATCATATTCTAAAACTGTTCCAAAATACAAGTCGATAGCATGAATGGTTGCTGAGATAAACAGGTGTGACAGACAGACAAACAGACGAAATCGCACCAGTTCCGTTATTGTTTCCCACTATGGCGCCAATTTGTTTGTGAAGCGATGTAGCTGACGCCATTAAGAGATTTTAATATCCAACAATGAATAAACTACTTTGACTTTATTACCGTTTTAATTCGATACCCTAAAAACTGTCACGTTAATGCACACAGACAAGATTATACATACTCAGGGTGTAAAGGAAAGCTTTTCGAAGGTGGTGCAGAGTTCATGGAGAAGTACAACCCCCTTGCTTTTTTCTGCCGTAAAGCAGCAGTGTATGCATTGTTGGGTTTCGGTTTGATTATACAACGAAACTGAAAAACTTACAGAAAGTAAAAAAGTAGCATCTCTATACAAAATTACAAAATTGATTGGACAGTTTGTATTCACTGCGATTATGCCCCTTTTAGTTTTTGGAAAGCTCTCCGCACCCTGTATACATAATATGCACAATATAATATATGAATTAAGTCAAGATTCGATTTTCGTACAACCGAACGCTGCAATGCAATACACAATAACAACGTTAAGTGTCGAATCTATAATTGAAATTTGTGCTGTAGAGATCAAAGCATTAAACCTACTTTTAATAACTACTTACTGGCCAAACAGTGATAGAGATAATGAAATTCTCTATACTCAATTAAAAAAATTATTGAAGCTAATAGAACTTAAGGATAAAACTAAATGTAAAATTATAGGAGGTGATTTTAATATAAACTTTCTCAATGATAATAAACAAAAGAGGAGACTTTTGAGCTTCATGCTTTCTTATAATTATAAACAACTTGTAAAAGACGCGACGCGAGTAACTCGAACAACCTCTACATGTCTGGACCTCATTTTCACTAATAATATTTCTATTATACAAAGCGTTCATGAGTATGGTTTTTGTGACCACAGAGGAGTTCTCCTCTCTATAATGTCATGCAAAACAAACTTAAAGCATTTCAACATAAAAAAACGAATCTTTAGCGAAAAAAATATAACTAACTTCAAAAATAATCTCCAGTCTGTTGACTGGAATGAAATAATTAAGCCGGAGAAAAGCGTTAATGAAAACTACAATTCTTTTGAAAATTTACTAAAAAATCTATTGGATAAATGCATCCCAAAACAAATTTTAAGAATCTACAAATCATGCAAACTCTCCTGGATTACTAAGGGTATACGAATATCCTGTTTAAATAAAAGGATTTATAAAAAGTTTATACAACAAACCGATAATGAAATACTACAAAAACACTATAAAGCATACGAAAAACTATTAAAAAAAACAATACAGAAATCTAAAAAAATTAAGAACATTCGTAAAATAAAAAAATCTAGTAATATAATAAAAACTACGTGGCAAATAATTAATAAAGAAACAAAAAATTTTAAGAGCAAACAAAATATTAAATTACAAATTAACAATATCCTTCAAGAGAGCCCCAAAGTAGTTGCAAATACATTTAATCATTACTTTTCACAAGTAAGTAACTCTACTCTAACTTCAACAATACAAAGTTCAACAAAGCTTGAAAATATCACAAAGGTCATAAACCCTATAACTAACTCATTTTATTTAGGAGCAGTTGAACCTCGTGAAGTGGCTTCAGTTATAAAATCATTAAAAAGCAAAACCAGTTATGGCATCGATGAGCTCCCCCCTTTATTGATAAAAGAATGTGTCGACTGTTTAACTCTCCCATATACGTTATTGATCAATCAAAGCTTTACAGATGGTGTATTTCCGGATGCTCTGAAAAGAGCGATCATAAAACCTGTACATAAGAAAGGTGATAAAAAGGACCCTGCAAATTACCGTCCAATTGCGTTATTACCCACATCTTCAAAGATTTTCGAATCAATAATGTGCAAGAGATTAAATTCTTTTTTTGAAAAATATGAGATCTTCGATAAAAACCAAACCGGGTTCAGAAAAAACCACTCCACGACTCTAGCGGTGTACAAATGTGTAAATACAATCTTAAACTCACTTAATGACAGGAAGTATGCCGTGGGACTCCTATTAGACTTGAGTAAAGCATACGATAGAGTCAGTTACAAAATATTACTCGAAAAATTGGAAGGTGTAGGAGTTAGAGGTATAGCGCATAAATGGCTAACCTCTTATCTTACAAATCGAGTTCAGTGCGTAGAAATTGAAAACATAAATTATGAAACCGGGAAAATAATAAAAATAAGATCGGATAAAGTAGGCATTAAGAACTCTATCCCGCAAGGTAGTGTTTTAGGCTGTATTTTATTTTTAATCTATGTAAATGATTTACCGAAAATCTATAACGAACACTGTACCTTATTTGCAGATGACATGACCATTATAGTTTCATGTCTAAATGAGGAAGATCTAATTAAGAAATGTAATGAACTGTTTGACAAGACTATGAATTGGCTAACAGCACATAACCTCGAATTAAATTTTAAGAAAACAACGTTGATACAATTTCGTCCCCACCAGAAAAAATCCTTAAAAGTACAATATCAGTATAACAATACGAAAGTAAAAATTGAAAGTCCAGCAACCTTACTCGGAATTAATTTAGATTCATCACTTTCTTGGAAACCGCATGTACAGAATTTGATAAATAAACTGTCCCCTTATGTATATGCACTATATAACTTAAAAAAAGTAACTGACTTTGAAACTGCCTTAAAAGCTTACTATGCATTTATCTACTCAAGACTTTCGTACGGTATAGTCTTGTGGGGAAACTGCGTTGATATCGATGATCTATTCAAAATACAAAAAAGATGCATAAGAATTCTAATTAACAAAGATTCTCAAACCTCTTGTAAGCCTTACTTCATCAAATTTAAAATCTTGACATTAACTTCAATATATATACTAGAATGCTGCAAATTCGCAAGGAAATACAATCATCTATACTCTCCCGTAAAAGTAGTAAAACGAAATAATAGAGGTCTACACATGTTACAACGTCCATTCACTAACCTTGCTTTATGTAATTCGGGTCCCCACTGCATGGTAATTCGAATATATAACGCAATTCCTGAAGATATTAGAGCACTAGAGGCACAAAAACCTTTTGAAAGCAGGCTTAAAAGTTACCTCCAAGAGAAAGCTTTCTATTCTATCAAAGAATTTCTGTTAGATAATAATATTGAATTCTATAAGTAATACTTTAATTAATTAATGTTGAGTTATTATGTTTAATTGTATAGTTTTATTAATTTTGTTTCGGATATATTTAATTTATTAATTTTAAATTGTTAAAACGCCCTCTGTATACTTGTATTTGCAGTGCCCTTACGGGGTGCTACATGCTGTTCTGTGTTAGAATATAGTCCACCTGTATGTATATTACCGTGTAGCTGGCAAATAAAGAATTGAATTGAATTGAATTGAACGTAACAAACACCATCAACTTCGCTCAGTTTCCATTGCGTGCCACATTCACCCATTTACCTGTATGGAGCTAGGCGAGCTGGCGTTGGGTTGCGCATCGCTCTTGCTGTCTCCTCCGACGGACGAGGCGCCAGTGTCGCACGTAAACAACGACTGAGTCGCGCACAGGAGCAGTTGCTGTACAAATGAAATGTTGGTGTTCGGCCGAGGACTATTCAGGGAAGAATTCTTGTTTTGAACTGTATTCTAATTTAGGGAAACTGTATTCTGAATTCAGGGAATGACTTCTTTTTAATGCAGGCGTATTTCTAAATAGGATAACGTTCAGAGGAGTATTATTGCTTGGGGGAACTGTATTCTTATTTGGGGAAAACTATGTTCGAATTCGTTCTTTTTCTATTTCAGGCGTAATTCAAGTTAGGGTGCAATGCCGAAGAGTATTCTTTCTTTTGCGTACTGTATTCTAATTTGGGGAAACTGTATTGTGAATACAACGAATATTTTCTTAATTGGAGGCATATATCATGTTAGGGTACTATTCAGAAGAGTAACTTGCTTGGGAATACTGTATTCTAATTCGGGGAAACAGCATTCTGAATTCAGGATTTTTTTTTTTATTTGCCTCTGGATATGAAAGAGTTTTCGTTGGAGGTATTACAAGGTCATAGGAGGCCGTATTTCAAGTTAGGTTACTATTGAGAGGGAAACTATATTCTGAATTCGGGGAATGAGTTTTTGCATTGAAGGCGTATTTCAAGTTGGGGTTGGTTGGATCATTCCTAGGTGGGTGAAGCATATTCTCTATTTAATAAATGTAAAAAAATGCATGTCTGAATGCATATTAATCTTGAAATAAGAAAGTGCATTCTATAACTTAGGCGACAATTTGAATTTGAAGGAACCTTGTTTTCTGATGTGTTCAAAAATTCGGTTGAATTTGAACGAATAATTTACAAAATATAATACAAAGTTATTGAGTGTTGTTTGAAAATGTGTTGCCAATATATTGAGAATGGATACCAGTTAGTGCCAGTGCGATATGTGGTGTGATTGTGCTGTTATTTCCCAATAACCCGTAGATTTAGAAAAGATATTATCTATCAAATTTAGTATAGCGTTTATATAAATATAAGGTTGTATTCTTTACCCATATATTTACATACAACTTCAATTATCTCAAAAGTACGACTCTGTCTGAATTGTTCGATTCGGTAGCCTTTTACTTTCGCTATATTCAAAAGAAACTATCTATATATAAAGACTATATAAAGTTACATAGTTCTACTAATATAGAATACATTATGCACCTAGGCTGGAAAAATGGAGTAAGCCTTAGAGAGACCGTGTATTTATATATACGGAAGATCTTCGGCTTCTTTACTTCTAGCCGTGGTGTATATACGATTTTACATGCCGCTGCGGCCAGGAAGCGGTTCCTTCAGTCCTAGTGTCCAGATAGTACCTGCTTGCCGGCCGCAAGCATGTAAGATAGATTACTAACCATGAAATCAACTAAAATTATAATTAAACACAAGTAATAACAACGAGTAGACATACTAAAACACTTGCAATATCAACCTTTAGATAAATAAGGAGATAAGTGCAGGGGCTGGCTATGATATAGGAATTACGATGATATATCGAACAAAAATATAACATTCCCTACGCTAGGGGTGGGTTAAACATTCTTGGAAGAAAACTCGAAAAAAAATCGGGGAAATTTACACCAACATTCCATTTGAATTTGCAACAAAAGACAATGTTGTGGCAACATTTTCTTAAACATTTAATGAAAGATATAAAAAAAATGTTTTCTCAAGTCTTTCATTAATAATGTGAACAATTTTTATAAATAAAAACGCATGTTGCCAAAACTTGACGGATCAAGTTGGAATACAAGTTTGGTAAAATTTAAATAAATTTTTGTATAAAGAAGCCAATAATATGTTATTTTCACATACACAATTCCAAATTGATCAACCACACGACTAAAGCATTACTTTGGATTTTTTTTTGTTATAGCAACACAGAAAGCGACACATACTACGTTAATGGTTTGTTAGTGTAATTTAATTACAGTTTTTAAGCAAAACAAGTGTGTTTGAGCTAATATTTTTAGTGTTCCGTATAAAAATTTAAACACCGTGTTCCAGAGGGTATTCATTAATGTTAAAAAAAAAATCATTTTTAGGGTTCCGTACTTTAAAGGGAAAATAATTGCGAAACTCTCATAGGATCACTTTGTTATCTGTCTGTCTAGAGACACTGTGTATCAAGATATTTTACTCACAAAATGATAAAGGTATCAAGTTGAAATTAAAATCAAATATTAAGGTCAATAGACCCTTAAAGGGACCTTAAAAATGAAAATCATTAAATTGTGCCATTTTTGTATAAATGCGAGTACCACTCGCAGTTGGCTGGTTTAATACAGAAACAGTTTTTATTTTTTAATCCCATGCTTAGTAAATGCTTAGCTTTGAGTTTTCTAATACAAAATAACCTTAATCAAAGCTGTAATTTTGAAGTGAGACGTGGATAAATAATTAAAGATCCTTTCTGATAACACAGCTCAGTTAAATACAATAAAAGTACCTGGGCGACCGAGCTTCGCTCTATAGCCGCCCCGACTCAACATTAAACTATCATCAGGTGAGCAAGCTATGCTACCCGCCAACAGATGGCGCTGTAGGTTTTTGTCTAAAACGCGCTACTTTAAATACACGGGGAAAACGAATTTTCCCAGACATGAGATATCGATTTTTGCCCCCGAAAACCCCCGTATGGTTAATTTCATCGAAATCGTTAGAGCCGTTTTCGATAAACCGATTACAAATAAATATACAAATATTGCCCGTTTAATAGTATAGGATAAAGTAGCCCACAACTCGAAATTAAAGGTTTTTGATGACGACCCACATGTTAAAGGTTTTTGATGACGAAATTAAAGGTTTTTGATGACGACCCACATGTTAAAGGTTTTTGATGACGAAATTAAAGGTTTTTGATGACGACCCACATGTTAAAGGTTTTTGATGACGAAATTAAAGGTTTTTGATGACGACCCACATGTTAAAGGTTTTTGATGACGAAATTAAAGGTTTTTGATGACGACCCACATGTTAAAGGTTTTTGATGACGAAATTAAAGGTTTTTGATGACGACCCACATGTTAAAGGTTTTTGATGACGAAATTAAAGGTTTTTGATGACGATCAGTAAAAGCTACGGAACCGCTTTTAATATTATGCATGCATATCCTCAGGATCGTGGCGTACCATTTGATAAACATGATGATTCTTTATTCCAAGTACAGAACACTATTAACTTTTAAGCATAAATACAATTAGAACCTCGCTTTAGAAGATGGCTTTTAAAGAGGTCCAGCGCTTATTGGGCAAGGTGGGAACAGAGAGGTGGTGACAATTTTGAAGTAAACATAACAAACAATCGAAATAATGTAGCTAGACTAGAATGACATCAGGAGAGATGTATGCGCTAGAACAGGTCGGAGCGATACGTATCTCTGTCGCTCCAATATCTTACGCAACGCTCCGACCTGCTCTCACACTGCTGTCATTCAAACCAAGCTATATTATTTGGACTGTAAGTGGTAAATACAGATGTGTAGGTCGTCACCTTTGTTGGTTGTTAGTGTTGTTTTATTTTAAGGCGTCGCCCCCTGTAGAACCGCTCTGCTGGGAGCCTAGAAATGGCGGTCTATTATCGTAAACATAGTAAATTAGAAATACATGGGATTGACATTAAGTAACGTGTCACATGACGGATAATGTCAAATCCATTTTCATTCTATTCTACTTATAAGATCGATAATAGAAAGCCAATAGGGAACATGCACGATTTTTTTTTATTAAATAAATTTATTCTCATTCATGTAATAAACAGACTTGTAAAATTATTTTTCGAATAACTATAATATTAAAAAAGATATAAGCCATCGAAGATTTGTTTCTGTCTCTTTCTAGCAAAACGAAATTTAATATGGAGTTTATATGGCCGTAGTGAATTTTGACGTCACTATTCATATCGGATCTCTCTGTCTAATTAGTAGTTTTAAATGCTTATGTCGGCCGTATTTCTTGGTCGATTTAAATTTAAATTTAATTTTTTGGCATCTCTACTACGGTGTTTTCATATTTTATAAATAATTGCGAATAATAAAATTTATGCATGTTCCCTATTGTCTACACATTGCTCAAACAACCGCTAGATCTTTACAGCTTGAGCACGATATTGCGCGATTTTCAATGCAGCAAGCGTTTTTTAAAATACATTTAAAGAATGAAGATTGTTGGTAAGGTCGTAGAGTTGTACTAACGTATAAAACTCACTCCTTTATAACTCTAACTGCACTGCAGACTTGCCTACCCTTAAAATTATATCAAAAGTAACTAATGAGGATTCCAAAACCAAACATTTTGCAGTAAACTGCAAAATTCTCTCTTTTAGAAAAGAGAGATTATATAATCTTCAAATAGAAGAGGGACACGTTTGAAAAATTACTTACACAGAGAAACCGTTTAATAAAGAACTGTGATAGAACCCACACTTATATTGATATTTTAGGTTATTTTGTTTGTGAACGTGGCCCTGAGTCAAGTGACTTTCTACAATCGCAAACGCTAGTAGAATAGAATGAAAATATATGGAATTTACATTAGCTGACGAAATGTTGCGTGAGAGCAAATGTCAATCCCATACATTTTTATTTTATTCTATAGCGTTTGCGATAATAGAATGCCACTTGACTCAGGGCCCAGGTTATACTTTCGTTAAATACAACGAGTGCCGAGGACCCCTCTTCACGTCACTAAGTGATAAAAAGGAATTCCAATGGGAATAGTTAGGAGTACTGAGCAATGAGTCCCAATGAGTCCTAACTTAGGACTCATTGCGTATTGAAAAAATGCAAACCGCTCCGCAAAACGCGCAATGTCGTCGCAACGTGCTCTATATGTGAGGTATCTAACTGTACTAATAAATTTTTCAGTTACTTTCTACTAAGCGACGAATAGCCAACAATACCAGTGAAGTAATCGATTAAATAATTATTATGATGAAGAATATATTTCATGAGAAAAGCATAGAAGCGATTGCCGAAAGCCAACGCCGTTGCGAATATGAAGCGAAATTCTCTAACTTGGCTTTCGTTGTCCGATAAATTTCTAATTCGTAGTAATTTACGACTTGGCTCGCGAGGTAGTAGTTATTAATTATTTTTTGTCAACACCAAAAGCCATGCTGTTATAATTTAACGCCATGTCGACTAACGTGGATGTAATTATTAGAATGAATCTATAACTCTTTTATAAACTTCGTTAAGTTAGTTTTTAAGTAAAGTTACATTTTCATGAGTCACCATTGGTGGTGTTAGTCGACATTGTTACACGGCAAATAAAAGACTACATTTCAGAGCTCTTCTAATATTTATTACATATATTTTCATTAGAATAACTCCAAAATGTAAGGCCAAGGACATAAGTGCGGCAATCAGGTAGTATTTTAAGACTTTCACCTTTTTAAATGGCAAGAAAGCCCTTAGAAAACACAAAATCTAACAATCTAAGAAGGAAATGTATTCCAGCTTTACTTATTTCTTGCGATCGAATTTTATAAGGACGTGCTTGTGCAAGAAGAATGACTTTTAGTGAAAACGTGTACCTAGTATATTTTTAAGATAAATGAAAAGGGTAGGCAGAATTATATTTATTTTTATTTTCAATGGGCTTACTCTTGATCTCGATGTAGTCTTGAGGACAGGGGTCGACGATGGGACGAGCTTGCCCAGAAAAAGGCTATTCACTCGCGACTTAAATAGATTATATACGTTCTTGATGTACTTCCCTAGATTCATTACTTCCGTTCACCTTTTCATACTCGCTTGTCAGTTTAGGGTACTTTTTACCTTTTGCCTTTTTTCAAAACGTCCTGAATTTGGTTTTAAACGTTTTCTGAGGCCTTCCTCTTCCAATATTTTCATTCACCTTCGCTTATAGATCTGTTACGTCAGTCTTCTTTCATTCATTCAACCCTACATGTCAAACAAATCTAACCTAAAAACAAAACACTAAGAACCCTCTCGCCTACAAACGAAGAGATTTCATGTACCTCTTCATTGCATTCAACAGAAGACTCACCGTGAAGAGACAATTTCGCCTCAGAGAAATCTAAAAAGACATCCATCGTTTTCTATCAACCGTGTAAGCGGTACGTTAGAAAGAGACAGATGCTGATTTAGACCGCGAGCATAAGACTAAACAGTATACTCAGTCGGGTTGTCACGGCCAGCGTCGCCTAGTGCTGAATAAACTTACTTAATTTTTTTACGTGAGCCTGTATTATATTTTATACTTGTAGGTAAGTACTATTTACTTAAATCGCTGCATTTGGTATGGTAATTATTAGCTTGCTCAGAAGAAGAATTATTATTTTTTTATTATTTATTTATTTGGCAATCGGCCATATTTGGGGACATTTCTGCCAGTGTCGTGTTGTAGAACATTGTTCAGTTTTTGTAATTTCTTCACTTTTTAGAAGTTAATAATATTGCGAACCGCTAGTGTCGAGTGGGGAAATTGTTCATTGCTCTCCCCGTAAAGCGATAATGAAGAAGGGAAATTCACTCGCGACTTGAATAGAAAAAACAAAAAGTCTACAAAAAACTAGATTGCCGCACTTAGCCCAGCGGGTAAAACAAACCAAACTTACATTTTTAAGCTTCGCAGCTGTAACGTTTAGCTTAGCGTTGCGGCGCTTGGTCCGGGGGGTTACTACTACCTGCACGCCGAGCTTGGAGTGCGCGTGCGCCGTGGTCTGCTTGCTCAGACAGGACACCAGCT
The DNA here is from genome assembly GCA_947532105.1 of Athrips mouffetella. Taxonomy (NCBI): domain Eukaryota; kingdom Metazoa; phylum Arthropoda; class Insecta; order Lepidoptera; family Gelechiidae; genus Athrips; species Athrips mouffetella. The sequence continues at coordinate 18,254,422 of OX383965.1, read as the reverse complement.
CGTCCTGCAGCTCGGCCACCTCCAGGCACTGCGCCAGCGCGTTCTGCGCCAGCACCACGTGGTAGTCTATGCCCGCGTGCTCCAACGCCACCGACATGAACAGTTGGACGCACTGGAATGTACATACACAGATATAGTTAGTAAACACTTTTTGGCGGGAACTCGGCTTGGGCTCTTGCCTGCTCGGTTGAAATTCTTGTTTTTTGTGTATGTAGTGATTTAGTGGATAGTAAAGATAGTGTTTTATGCAGTGAATTAACTACGGAGTGCGCAGCTGATGAAGATTTCAAGCGATCTCGTGGTTGAACACAGTTTGTGCTGTCTCAAAAAGTCATGGAGATTTCCTTCATAAAGTCCACTATCACTTTACGGGGGGAGCAATAAACAATTTCCCCACTAGACACTGGCGGTTCGCCATATTATTAACTTCTAAAAAGTGAAGACATTACAAAAACTGAACAATGTTCTACAACAGGACACTGGCAGAAATGTCCCCAAATATGGCCGATTGCCAAATAAATAAATAAATAATAAAAAAATTAAAATAAAAAAATTCACAGAATTAAGTGATAGTACTATCATACAGAACAGACACTCTCCGCCCCCCTTGCGTCTCATTTGTGCCTCTCCTGCGGCTCAGTTGTACCATGAACGAACAATAAGAAAGACTAGCCATCCCCTTTTAGAAATTGTAACCCAGAAAAGTATAAAACTAGATAGCACTAATAATAGTCCGAGAAGTTATTATAATTTATCGAGTATTCTGCAAAAAAATAAACCAAATTTCAATGTTAACGTTTCTTTACATTGAAACTATGTTGAAATTTTGAATGATTTTTTGACAAAATACTCGGTAGACCATAATTAATTTCCAGATTATTTCAAAGCGCCATCGAGTTTCCATGAATTTTATGCCTTTCCGGTTACGTTTTTAGGGTTCCGTACCGCAAAAGAAAAAAACGGAACCCTTATAGGATCACTTTGTTGTCCGTCTGTCTGTCTGTATGTCTGTCTGTCTGTCTGTCTGTCAAGACCCTTTATCTCACGAACGGGTAAAGGTATCAGGTTGAAATTAATACCATATATTAGGATCCATGAACCACACAAGATCTGAAAATTTAAATTTTTTACAACGACGCAATCAAATGATATGGCATTTTATGTCCTCATCTCCATACATTTATTCAAAAATGCAAAACCTACAGGGTACTTCCCGTTGACCTAAAATTATGAAATTTGGCAAGAAGCTAGGTCTCACAGTACAAATAATGGGAAAAGTCTGAAATCATTAAATATTACAACTTTTCTCACAACTAATGGTAACCAATTGTGGTGAGCTCCCGTTTCAAGAACATTCATATAAGAGAGGGGTCAAGTTGGATGGTCAATGAGGCGATTTTTGTTTTAGTTCTATTTAAAAACAGGAACACTTACAAACTTGAAAATTGGTATGTTTGTAATGCATAAGCTATAAAATAACAACAAATAATTAAATTTGGTCAAGCGCGTGTCGGACTCAAAAAATCTAGCCAATTAACTTACTGAAATTTCAACTAATACAATTATGTTTATGGTGTGGTACGGAACCCTCAGTGCGCGAGTCCGACTCGCACTTGGCCGGTTTTTTTAGTATGGGGATTGTGAGTCTTATTCGTCCATGGTTGTAAATATGCGGGCCTACACGACCTTGTGTGTATATAGTGATATATTGATTGATAAATGATAAAAACAACGCATAACCTAAACCGACACCGAAGTCGAAGACCTCCTGGCTGACTCCAACATCATAGGCGAATTTAAGGCGCACAGACTGCGCTGGCTTGGCCACCTTATTAGGATGGATGACGATCGTGGTGTCAAAAGAGCCTATCTAGGATGTCCAACAGGCAAAAGACCGGTTGGGCGCCCCCGGTATCGCTGGCAAGATGCGGTGGAAGCAGACCTACGCGAGCTCCAAGCTAGCGACTGGCAAGAGACCGCACGAGACCGGGAGAAGTGGCGACATCTCGTATTGGAGGCCAAGACTCACTTTGGGTCGCTGAGCCAGCGTAGTAAGTAAGTAAGTATAACCTAAACGTGAATGCTTAAAAGCACAAAATTTTGTATAAGTTTCTTATACAAAATTAGGTAAGGACTATCAAGATATTTTTGAAAATTCATCCACGATTCAAGTCCAAAATAAAATGAACAGAAAAATAAAATAATCTTAAAAAACTTTTATAAACAACTATAAAAATCACAGCTAAGCATTAACCTAACAGATCCCACTGATAAGAAATCTTCCCCCACGGCTTTCCATTAGTCACGATCTTTTATAACCTCTTCAGGCGTCAAGGTCACCACGCCATTGCTTTCTTATTCTATCTCGGCGCCTATTCAACTTTTAAAATGTCCCAAAAAATTGCAGTTTTTCTACAAAAAAACGCATTAGGTAACAAATAAACTTACCTTAAATAATTTAAGCGCTTCAGCCTGTAGCGCCTCGGAATTCAGGGAAGTGAGTGGTGATGTTATATTTTCCTTAGAGTATAGTAACGTTGGATGCCTCCATAAAACACAATCTGTAAATAAAAGGGTTTGAATGCTTAACTTTGAAATATGATTCAAAAAGTTGATACGTAAGGCTGTATATTACGCAGAGTATATATAAAAAATTAAAAAGTTACCATTACGTAACGATTTTTGTATGAAAATTTAGCAAAGGTGTTACGTAATTTAATTTTTTTATCATTACATAACACTTGGATACAATTCTCCTTGAATCTAAACTTTTTTTAAGAAGACTGAATAGAAGGTCTTTTAGAGAGCCCGTTAGTAATATATCAGTTTTTCTTAGTAGCTGTCAAATATCAGTAGCATATTACAAAGTGTACCATATAAACAACCTATTATTTTGGAGCAGTTAGAGTAACAGTTACTATAGTTACAATTATTTCATCTGTGGCTCAAAATATGCGCGCGCAGCCTGAAATTAGAAAGGACTTGGAAATAGATATTAGATTTGCCGCTATTTTCAAACATTTACCTTTTTCAAGTATTTTGTGCCCGTGAAAGTAATGTGAAAGTTTATTTAAAAAGTAGATAAAGTGGTGCAGTCAGGATACTGCACTCACACCAGAAGATACTCAATAACTTATGATCTTCTCTCATATTAGACTAGGACATTTTACGACATAACCTACAATGAATTGGGAAAGAATGAAAATCTAAAAGAAAACCATGTTAAGGAAATGTTCTGCTTGTATATTTCAAAGAAGACCTAGCGGATATATTAAGGCGGCTTCTATAGACTTATATCAGAACTGTAGTATACATAATATAAGTTGCCTTTGTTGTTTACTTACTTTTGTTTAATTTTTATAAGTAATTACCTACTTATTGTATGAGTGAAGATAAAGTAGTATACGCAACTGCATATAATATGGTATTAAAACACTCGTTTGATGCTATTATCACACTCGGCTGCGCCTCGTGTGATAAACCCAAACTCGTGTTTTAATAACCAGTTTTATATGACAGTTGCATAAACTACTATTTTAAAATTAAAGCACTGCAAAGCTGGTGACATAGCATATAAGCTTTGTACTGCAAAAGTGCTATAAACGGCAGTCTTTAGCCAGTCTTTAGCACGTTTATAAATACCTTATACAACTCTTGAGTAATACAACATATGCAACTCTAAAGTATTATAAATGATACTGAACAACTTTTATCAAAGGAACATAGATCGAAGTACAAAAAAAATATTGACTTCCCTTCATCAGCTGATAGCGCATTTTATGTAGGAGGTCAAAACAAGTTTTCCGCATTCCGACATACGTTCATTATAGGAGAAGTTCAGGTTTCATGGCCAGATACACAGCATTCATACTACCCTTTCTCTTACATATTAAATTTTAACATATTACAATACAAATTTTGTTTTAAGGACTCCCGTACACTTGGTAGGTGCCCAGATAGATCTCACTCACTAAATCTCACTTCTTTACTAAACGAAGCTCTTCCTTTCGCATTTACACTTTTGGTGGCATAAGGTGGCATATCAATATTTTTTGTCAAGTTTAAATGTTTAGATTTTTTAAAGCAATAAACAATTATAAATTATAAGCGTTTTGCTCTGCGTGGGAGGGAAACTTTACTGAGTAGGCCGCTAAGTGCATAGCGCGCTTTGGGTCTTTGGGTCTTGATCAAATTTTTGTAGTATCAGTAGGAATGACTCGGGCCCTTTCCTTCGCAAACATGGCTGGCTATTTGTCTGTACCTTTCAAGTTAATATACTCACTGGGATCACCATCGGTTTCCATCAACTTCTGTACGAGTTGTTCGAAGTGCGTGCCCTGACTGAGCCCGCCGCCGCTCACCACAGTCAAGTGATATAACCAAGAGTCTTTATCGGCTTTGCTCTCGAACAACAGATATGTTGGACCCTGCAAGTTTAAAATAGGAACCCTTATCAGGTAAAAAAAAATTAAGGTAATAAGCTTCTTTTGGGCAAGCTCGTTCCATCGTCATTTCTTTCCTCAGGGCTAGATCGAGGTCAAGAGTAAGCCATACAGGGATTACAGTCTAAATAACATAGCTTGATTAAAATGAAATCAGGACAATTTATGCATGAGAGCAGGACAGAGCGATCCGTGTCTCTCTCGCTCCAATTAGTGCGGCCGATTAGTTGTTTTACGTAGACACGCCTTATAATTTCACCAATTTTTTCTAGGTAATAGTTAAGTACATAGCTTTAATTATTTGATAGGGGCCAAAGGAAAAAGCCGCCATCTTGGATTTTATAGCTGCCATTTTAAGAATTTTTTCTTTTATCCTTATCTCGGCTTCTAAGTCACATAAATCTACAAATTTGGTATCTAAATTAAATATACATAATTAGGGTCAAGGAATACAACCATATATTTATTCAGGAGTATTTGCACCAAATACAAACTAATAAATAAATAAGTACGTTTTGTGCTTTTGTGCATAGCACCAATTTTCATCCAGGTATTAGTTAGGTACACAGCTTTCATTATTTGATAGGAGCCAATTCCATTTAGAGGTCCGCGCCACGCCGGCGTGCCGCCGCCGAGCGACCCCGGTGCGCCGCCGCCGCCGCCGGGTCACAGAAAAATTGGCGCCGAGTTCAAATTTTGCGCGCGAACTATGTGTCACGCACGCGTTGTTGTCTACTAATATTGATGCGACGTTGCCGTGTTGTGCGACTCGTGCGATCGGTGGCCCCCTCACACCCCAGCCCCACCCCGCTTGACCTTAAAATTAACGCTGAACAATGGAATATTTTAGAAGATTTAATAAAATTAAAGCATTTTTAATAAGCAGCACCTGTTGTGTCTGTTCTCTATATGTTTGTATTATTTGTATTTTTATGTGTACAATAAACAGTTAAATAAATAAATAAATAAAATTTCTCAGAACCTTTCTAGAAGCCGTGGAAATGTTGTCGTCGCAAAAGGTGTCGTCACTTAATTTGGCACTTATTTTCAGATCTGAAATAAAATACGTCCTATTGGCGATGCCAGATGACGAATCATTAATAATTCAACGTTTAAGAAACCAAATGCAACTAAGTCTGAACAAAAGGTTTCCTGTGACTGAAAATATTGTCGCAGCCTCTTTGCTCGACCCGCGTTTCGCTAGTCTGGAAGAAATCGACACATACGTGGAAAATCATCAAATTACGAAAACATCTTTCTTGACTGAAGTTGTTAAGAAATTTGTAAAGGAGTCCGATAAACCAGCAGAATCTGTTCCTGTTTTAAATAAAAACCAGGATGTTTTACTCCAAAAGCTAGCCAAAAAACACTCCAATAGATTTCTTGATGAGGATGACGACGTCGCTCAAGAGTGTTGGAGATATTTGGCTACGGCTAACCCTTCAGATTTAGGAGATGTAGAGGACAACATTCTTAAGTTCTGGGAACAAAAAAAAGTTGTTTTTCCTTGGCTTGCCGGATTAGCGCGATCGCTTCTATCTATCCCAGCTACAAGCACGCCAAGTGAAAGGGTTTTTTCTGTAGCTGGGTTAGTCTTGACTGCGAAGAGATCGCGTCTAAATCCTGCAAAAGTTAACAAAATTATTAGTTTAGCTACTTAATTCTCCTAAAAATATTTTTTTTATTAAACAAAGAGAGATTTTTCTACTTCCCGCCCACCCCTTAATATCTTTAAAAATAACTAGCCCACGCCGGCGACGCCACGCCGCGCCGGGTGCCGCACCCGGCGCGCCGCCGCTGGGCTTTTGGACTGCGGCGCGGACCTCTAATTCCATTGTCGGCCATCTTGGATTTTATAGAAGCCATTTTAAAAATTTTGTTCTTGTATCCATATGTCGGCTTTTAAGTCACATAAAACCACAAATTTGGTACCTAATGTACATAATTAGAGTCATTGAATACAACTACACCATTTTTAAAGGTATCAAACCATATTTATTCATAAAATAGCTATTTTACGCGAGTCCGTCCGCGGGGACTTCAGGTTATCACTAATTAAAGACTTTTACAATATATCATACTAGCTGTTGCCCGCGACTTCGTCCGTGAAGAATTCTATCTGTCTATCTGACCATCCATCCATCCACCCTTCTGTCTATCTGTCATCCGTCCGTCCGTCTAACAATCTGTCCAACCGTCCGTCAAACCATCCCTGTCCCTGCCTATCTCCTTCTCCCCCTCCCTCGCCCTCCCTCCCCCTCTCCCCTCCCTCTCCTCCTCCCCTTCCCTCACCGTTTCCCTTTCCGTCTCCCTACCCCTATCCCTTCCCCTATCCCTACCCCTAACGCCATTTTGACCGCTATCCCTATCCTCATATACACATCACACATAAAACGACACCCATATTGATTTTTAGACCTTTCAACCCTATCGCACCCCAACCCCATCCCCAGGGGATGATGGTATTTCACGTCCACCACAAACGTTGGACCACCACGTTGTATTTCAAAATTGTGGTAGTTTTCGTAACCAGCGACCCGATAAACCATAAATACGATACCCATATTGGTTTTTAGACATTTTCACCCCATTTCCCTCTTTTACGGGTTAAATTTGGGGTGGAATTTGGGTGGAATTTCAATAAAAGTGATGTACGTTCTACAGCATTACAACCCTAATGCCTAAATAATAAATTTAGTGGATTTTACTTAGGAAATGAAGGATTTTCAACTTCATCCCCCTTTTCACCCCTTAGGGTGTAGACTTTTCAAAAACCCTGAGACACTTGAAACTAAATTTTTAGTCGTCAGCCTAAATACAAATTTTGAAGATCATAACTTCAAAACTGACGGACTTTCATACAAACTTTCATCCCCTATTTTACACCCTTAGGGGTGGAATTTTGTAAAACCCTTTCTTAGTGCACCAAATTTGGAATGTCTAGACCCAGCGGTTTAGGCTGTGCGTTGATCTGTCAGTGGGTGAGTCAGTCACCTTCTTAAAATTTTAAAATGGCCACTATAAAATACAAGATGGCTGATTTTCGCGGGGGCTCCTATCAAATAATGAAAGCTATGTACTTAACTAATACCTGGAAGAAACTTGGTGCTATCCAGAAAAGCACAAAACGTACTTATGTAAGATTAGTTCAGTTTGTATTTGGTGCAAATATTCCTGAATAAATATGGTTTGATAACTTTAAAAATGGTGTAGTTGTATTCCTTGACCCTAATTATGTGCATTTAGATACCAAATTTGAGGTTTTATGTGACTTAGAAGCCGAGATATGGATAAAAGATCAACATTTTTAAAATGGCCGCTATAAAATCCAAGATGGCGGCTTTTTCCTTTGGCCCCTATCAAATAATTAAAGGTATGTAAGTACTACTAGTACCTGAAAAAACATTGGTGCATTTATAAGGAGTGTCCAAGTAAAGGCGATATAAGACGTTAAGACTGCACTCTGCGCACACTAGCGCCCTCATCAGAATTTAATTGAGATCTTTGAAGTAGAGACAAAAATGAAAAATTTAAGCACGATAAAGTGTTCTTTGTTAGGACAGCGTTATTTTAAACTATAAAAATTAGCTTTATGTTATCTTGTTTATTCAAAATCCTTAAAACGGAAATTGGTGGCCACCGCGTTCCGTTCAAAGAATTTTGAATAAACATGATAATAAAAAGCTAATTGTAATAGTTAAAAATAACGCTGTCCTGACAAAGAACACTTTAACGGGCTTAAATTTTTCATTTTTGTCTCCAATTCAAAGAAATTAATTAAATTCTGATGAGGGCGCTAGTGTGCGCAGAGTGCAGTCTTAAGCGACTGGACTAAATATCTTACACACCGCTCCGTCTTGCTGTCACAATGTTATCATTCTAATCAAGCTACATAATTTCGATTGTAGCTTCCATTTAATTTATTAATTTTCGTGAAAAAAATTGCGATGGTGCCGCAATAGGATCTGAATTTTGAGTGCCAATTACAACATGCTTTTGTTAATTTTGATCTAACCAATTTGTTATCATGCATCGTTACATCACTACACAATAATAGGTCTTTACCTATGAAATTGCCGTTTTGTATGGCGAATTTAAGGTAAACTCAGTTTTCAGTACTAACATTTTTGCATTTTTCTTAGGAATTAATAATCCAATTTTTTTAATTTTTTTTGTGCATTGTTGGGAAGACATTAAGCTAACAGAAGCTTAAATTTAATTTTCGAAAAATATTATCTGTAAAAAAATATAACAAATCTAATGATGAAATCGGACGACATTTAAGACGAACAATTTTCGAACCTTTAATTTTATACATCAAACTAAAAATAAAAAAAATATTTTGTGCGTAAATTGATAACCTTGAAGTCAACTTTCAATTATAAGACAAATGAAAAAAAAATAGCATTAGAATTATAGGAATTGTGATCTCATTAATCTGTAAGAAAATTTCGGCAATTTCATAGGTAAAGACCAATTATTTATAATATACCCTTCATTTCATCATTCCGTACTTTGGAAGGCACGTTAAGCCGTTGGTCCCGACTACTACTTGTTAATGAGCCATGTCAGAGGCCTTTGGCGGCTCAACAACTCTGACACCAAGATTTGTGAGGTCGGTCATCAAACTTGCAACCCACATTTCATCATTAAGTATTGTTTGAACCATCAAGTCTTTGAATCTCCGCTGTTCTTTTAGTCCAATGGATTCAGTAAACTTCTTGAAAGGTTACATTTCATCTTTTTGTGGTAGTTTAGGGCATAATAACCCAAAATCAATAATTTTTAATGCATTACATTTTTCACGTTTTTTTTTTAGAAAAATCGTCCACTAAATAGGATCTCTTTCCTCACACAGGCATCATAGCATTAAAGCTCAAGTCAGACAGAGGCGGTATGATTGCGAAAGCGGTCCGGGGCGGTTTGGCGGGAACAAAATACCGCGCCGCGACCGCTTTTCAATGTGACAGGGTGCATAAGAACTCATACTTTACAAAAAATACCGGCCCCGGAACGCTTCCGCTACCGCCTCTGTGTGACGCGGGCTTAAAAATATAAATGGCATTCGGATGCCATAGAACTTGGCCATAGAATTTGGAAATCGCCGAGCTGACTTGTATTTTTTTATTAGGCAGGAGACGCACACGGAATAAGTGGCCATATTTAAAAAAAATATTGTGAAAAAATATAATGCATTAAAAATCATTTACTTTTTAATTTTGGGTTATTAAGCCTTAATCTATCAAAAAATATATGGCCTGGCCATCTTTTTCAGAAATTTACTAAATCCATTATTTCAACTGATGACAACTTGTAGATTTATGAGATCTCTACACAAATATCAACTTTTGCGTGCCAATTCGAAACGCCCTTAGTTAGTGTTCCGTGAACACATTTTGACTTATATGATCACAGTTATACACCCTTATTTTTTATCACCCCGGATATTTTAAGAGTTGGTTTTCCCCATGAAACTGAACAACTTTTCCCAAGGAACATAGGTCGAAATATGAAAAAAAAATCTCGATTCCCAATACAAACTGCATCAGTTGACAGCCCATTTTGTAAAGCCGAAATTTATTTTTCATATTTCACCTATGTTCTTTGTGAAAAGTTGTTCAGTTTCATGGGCAGAACCGCTTCTAAAATATCCGGAGTGATAAAAGAATGACGCTGAATACACTGTGGTTTTAGTTCCATGGATACTATTTTGATGATTTGAAGGATAGTGTTTGTATTGATGTGCGGTTAACTGTAGGTATACCTGTGGTTAGTGTCACTATAGAGCGAGAGCTTCTTCTTCCAACAAACTGCTGCGCAGTTTGGCAGAGTAAATATTTTGTAAACTTTTTATGTTTTAATATGATTAAATGACATACATACCTACGAATAAATAATAAGTCAGGAATTGTAACTGCGCTCAAAAAATGACCCAACGAAAGTCGTGTATTTCAGAAGTCGTTCCACCGCGTCATTGGCTGAACTACCACTAGCTGACATTGCAGCACGCGCGCGAACCAATCGCTGCTCTCGTTCTGAATTTGAACCAATTGACTCGTATTTTGAATATACGTCCTTTTGGTTTCACGTAGGCCCACTTTTTGTTTGGAATTTGTTCTGAATTAGAGTTCCTGACTTATTATTTATTCGTAGATACATACATACAGAATCAAATCAATTGTGGAAATCTGAATTTGATAATGACCGACTGTACTATAAGTAGTATATTTGTTGACATCAGTTTTTTAACTCCAACAGCGACAAAAACAGGAAACTATAATACACGCAGAGCCTAACTTTAAATACGTTCGCTTATCATGCAACAAGTCAGGAATATGTTAAAAAATGTTTGCTATTCTGGTTCGTTTCCTAGAATGCATTCGTCAGACTAAAAGTGGGCATTCGGTAACTCTACGTGCAGCGAATTAGACAGTTACGTCTAAAAAATACAGATTAGGCAACCCTTGGGCGCAATCTGGCAACTTTTGTGAAGACTCACAAAGTATAAGATTAGGCAAGGCAACCCAGGTATTAGGCTAGGCATTTTGATGAGCACGCTAATTAAATGCGAATATTTAAGCCTCTTACTCGGACCATAAAACTTACCTTACGGACCATAAGTCGAAAAACAAGAATTTTTAGATGGGATGAGATTTTAGAATGAGATAAAAAAAATTACCGATTTTTGATCCGACTGTAGAAAACGGTCCAGATTGCGCCCAAGGGTTGCTGCCGTTATCCATCTACTACACATTCACAATGACAATCTTAGTAGTTAGTTCTCACTGACCCCAGTTACCTGGTGCTGCGGATAAATGGCGACGGTGAGATGGTTCCTAGTGTCGTCGGTCTTCTCCTCCGAGTCGGAATCTGATACGTGCTCCACGTCTTCCACTCGGGCGTCACGCATGTTGATTTGCCCGATGGGGTTCTGGAATGATACAAACAAGGTGTTAAAAAGACTGTTTTGTAAGGGTTTTTGTTAATCGACCCATTAAACTAAACAACTTTAAGAGAATGCTACGACTCCGGTCGAAATACGAAAAAAAACTATCTATATCTTAAAAACTGTTAATCTGGGCCAAGAGGCAAGCGGCTTTCTACTATCGCAAACGCGAATTGAATAGAATTGACATTATAGTCTGACCGCAACCGCTATACAGTTGCCACCGTGAGCGATGACGAGCGACAAGCTCGATGTGCTCTTCACTGTACTACTTCGGTCAGTCGTCTCAGTGACGTGCGAGCGAGTAGACGCAACCACTACTATACATACGTGTATTCAAGTTTTCTGAATTACCTACAATACAAAAAAAAAAAAACAAGAAATGGTGAAGTGTTCTGTGTGTACGAAACAAGTTAATAAAAAGAGCCCTGGACTGCAGTGTGCAAAATGCAGCAAATGGCTGCATGCTACCTGCGCAAAAATTTCTATCGACCAGCTGAGCGCCCTTTCAGTTACGAACGATGTGGATTGGAAATGCAAGACATGCGCGGGACAGCAAAAGCCAAAGCGACTCTCGTACATAGTACCCGATCCGGAAGAAGACGATGGCGAAACCTCTGATGCGGATGGGCCAAGCGGAAATTTGGGAGCGGGCAACTTGCAACCAATCCTGCGGACACTGCGAACTGAAATTAAGAACATCATCCGAGAGGAGTTACAGACAACACTAAAGTTCTATTCTGATACTATCGATGAATTCACAAAAAAAATTAATAGCTACGAGACAAACATGAAACTACTAGAAAACCAATGCATGGATTTAAAAAACAATTTTCAAAATACAACCCTAAAATATAGTGTGTTAGAGAGTAAAATTAACCAACTAGAGCAGAAACAAATGATGGACCAAGTGGAGATATGTGGTGTGCATGAAATGGAAAACGATAACCCGGTAGATATTGCGAAACAAATAGCTACTACCCTACGGGTAAATCCTAATGACGTCATAAAGGCCTACCGTAAGAAACGATACCGTCCAGCGACAAAAGTAGCGGTGAAGAAGGCGGAGGTACCGGTCATCAACGTGACGCTGCGCGAAGGCACCCGCGACCAATGGATGGACAAAGCGAAGCAAACCAGCCTTACCATGGCAGCTTTAGGATGGGAAGGAGAAGACAAGATCTACTTGCGCGAATCATTAGCACCTGGAATCGGATTCTTGCTATGGAAGACTAAAGAAGCCCTTAAAGAACATTATAAATATATTTGGTGTAAGAATGGCACTATTCTTTTACGTAAGGAGGAGAACGCAAAAATTATCTCACTGCGTTGTATATCCGAACTGGAGACATTGAAGTCTACTCGAGCTCACTAACCTATAAAAATAATTATTTTTCTATCATTAACGTGCACGTACATCCACTCAACAATGGACCAGATAGGTATCGAATACTCTAATAATAATATATCAGAATTTAATTATAATCATTGGAACGACTTTACTAACAAATTACCATCAAACAATAGCTCACTCCTGCTATTTCATGTAAACATCTCATCCCTACACAAAAACTTTGCGCAATTAGAATATTTAGTATATAATTCCACACGCGTTATTCATATTATTATTATAACCGAGGCCAATATTCATAATGACGTTGTGGACATGTTTACTTTGACTGATTACAACTTACATTACGAATTACGAACTAACAGAAAAGGCGGTGGTATAATGTTATACATTCACAAATCACTACAATTTATCAGAATGCAGGTAAACACTAAGCACTTCGAATGCCTTGCCGGACAAATTATCACACCAATTACACCCTACATAGGCCTATGTGCCATGTACAGACCACCTAACACAAACCAAATCCGCTTCATAGATGAGTTATACGAAACCGTAGGTAAACATCCACGTAATAAAACTTGCATTGTAATGGGCGATATGAACCTAAACACAAAAAATACCAACCCTACTATCACTAAATACCTAAATTCACTTTGTACACTAGGTTTAGAACGAGGGATAACGCAATATACACGCATCGAAAAGTATGGAAACCGCGTAACTAAATCATGTTTAGATCATGTACTGATTCGAAGTGTAGGTGTCAGAGAAGTGCACACAGCGGGTATAAACATCGCTCCGGCCGACCACAGAATGACGGGCTGCGCGGTATTTGGAGTGCTCCCTATAGCGGGCAGTGATGACTCATGCGGCGCATTACGCGCTCCCCCGCCACCGCCGCAGCTTATTACCAGATTAGATAATAAAAAACTCCACAGAGAATTAGAACAGATAGACTGGGAAACGCCATTAAGCTATAATAATCCTAATGATATCGTTTACTTCATGAATACGCAGTTTAATAATGCCTATAATAAATGTTTCTATACAACTATAGTATCTGGTAGTAAACGACGGTATTGTGAGTGGTCCAACCGTAAACTCGTATATATGTGTGCAAAGCGTGATGAGTTGTTTGAAGCTTGGCGTGATGATGATACAAATACCCTAAAAAGATTACAATATAATAATTACCGAAATAAAACTAATAAATATACTCAATACTTAAGAAATAATAATACCAAAAAAGAAATATGTGAAAATTTTCGCAACCCAATTAAACTCTGGCAACTAATAAACAGACTCACAGGTAAAATAATAAAATGCATTGATAAAAAACTACAAGAAGCTTTTAATCAGGATCCCATGACTTTAGCTAATAATTTTGGAAAAGAGTTTGAAAACAACGTGAAAGAAATCTGTAGTTACTGCGATAAACCTCTCTTAATAAGAACAAATTATGAAATAATACCTGACAGAACTATGCGAATTAAGAAAGCTACCTTAGAAAACGTAGAAAAAATACTGAAATCAATAAATATTAAAAAAAGTCCAGGCTACGACGGACTACGAGCTTGTGATTTAAAAAACAATTCAAAATCTTTGATTCCGATTATAACGCACTTAATTAATAGATGTTTAGAAACTTGCACTTATCCGGACTTGTTAAAAATAGGAATCATTAGACCTATTTTTAAAAAAGGAAATCACAATATTTACAATAATTACCGTCCAATAACTATTCTCTCATGTTTAGATAAAATTATAGAACGATATATTAGCAATGAATTAAACCAATATCTCATCGATAACAATATCATTAATAAAACACAATTCGGATTTCAGAAAAACAAAAATACTACTCAACTACTACGGATGTTTACGGACGAAATTAATAACCATTTAAATAATAAAAAATATGTTTTAGTAATATTTATTGACTTCAGTAAGGCATTTGATGTTTTAAATTTTAGCACTCTTTACGACAAGCTATCGCGTTGTGGAATACAAGGACCTTTTTTAGAATTATTAAAAAATTACCATACTAACCGATATACCACTGTTAAAGTCTCGAACACGATTGGAAATCTAATTGCCACGGATAGAGGCACGGCCCAGGGTTCCATTATTGGCCCAACAGAATACTTGCTTTATGTCAACGACATGGCAAATGTTGTAACCAAAGGTTCTGTGTATCAGTTTGCGGATGACACATGCCTAGTAGTAGCGGACAATGATATAATCAAAGCGCAAACTGATATTCAGAACAGTTTTGACATATTATGTAAATGGGCCCATGATGTCGGTCTCGTTATTAACATTCTAAAAACTAAACTTTTATTTATACATTCTGCACACAATAAAGCAGCATACACCCCGACCATCATATCGCATAGCCACTCATGCTTACACACAAATATGACAAAGTGTGCTTGTCAATCTATTGACACTCTCAATAGTCACACTTACTTAGGTCTCGTGATCGATAACAGATTCTGCTGGGGACCACATAAAGAACATGTGTGCTCAAAGCTTCGTTCAGTCACGAGCAAGTTGATGGTACTAAAGTATAAGTTACCTTACAAAATACTTAGACTTCTTTACATGGCCTTAGCGGACTCTGTTATCGGTTACGGATTGAGTAGCTATGGGAGAACATTTACAACATATATATACGATATATACCGAATACAACGTAAAATGCTTAAAATTATAGTACCTAGATACATAAAAAATAGATATAAAAATAATGATGCAGGGCTGTTTAATTACTGCAAGTTAATGAATGTATATGATAAAATTAAATTTAATCTACTAACTGAAGTAAATAACCCAGATTATCTAGAGGTAAGAAAGAGGCCAGACAACCTTAGAGCCAACAATAGTACAAAAAAATACATAGTACCTAAAACAACAAATTTTTATGGAACCAGACTTCTAAATTATCAGATACCAAGCCTTATAAATGAATTGACGGAAGACTTGCAAGATATGTACATGGAAAAATGTAAATACAACAATAAACTGAAGATGTATTACTTGCTAAACCAGCCGGGATGTAAAACTTAGAACTTAAGCTTTATATCTGTATTTAAAATAGTAGTAAGACGACCCGTTAGCGCAGATAAACCCAAGAGGTTTGCGTGCTAACGATGTCCACCATATTTCTTGTAATTTAATGCATAATAAATAAATTAAAAAAAAAAAAAAAAAAAAAAAACTTCTTTTTTTGTCGAAATATATATTAGAATGACAAAAGAAATCGGAACCCTAAACTTAACATCGTCAGTTTGCAGGTCTCTTTTTATTAAATTTTCGACTCAAACAATATTCCTATTCTCTGCCTGCGTCTGTGTTCGAAACAGAATCTATTCAAGGCGCGAGTGAATAGGCCAGCTCGTTTCATCGTCCACCTCATCACTGTCCTCAAGGCTAATGCGAAGGCAAGAAGCAAGCAAATTGACCTGTCTTCTTCTTCTTTCGTGTCGGCAAGAACACGGGCTAAATCTTACTTGCCTATAAAGCGGCTACCGTGGTAGCCCTCTGGTTACCGTCAAGTAGGTGTTCACGCGAGCAGGAGGACAATTAGCGAGGAGTACCATGGTCTGCAGGGGTTCTCCACATTCACAGCTGGCGTCTGCGCTACATCTACAAGGTTATCCTTGACCTATTATGTAGCTTAATTAGAATGACAGCAGAAGTGAGGTATGTGTGAGAGCAGGACAGAGCGATACCACAGTAAATATATAAGCTAAAGCAGTATGGAAACTCCTAACAAACGTCCAAAACTGGCGCACTCACACATGCGCACACCGCTACAGGAAAATAAGCAGTTTTCGCGCTGAACCGGTGGCGGCATAGACCACAAGAGCAGACGAGCATTCTAGAACGTATCAAAGTAGAGAGATTGCAAGAGGAGGATGTCAGAAAAGAATACTTGAAAGAATTGAGTGAAAGATTTGAGAACCTGGATGAAGTAAATGATATTGAATGTTTGTGGAATGAATTTAAAGATGGAGTAGTAAGTATAGCTGTCAATGTTTGTGGGGTGTCAAAAAGGAGAAAGGGTGGAAAGAAGAAGAATATGTGGATGGATAAAAGTGTACAGGCAGCTGTTTGTGAGAAGAAGAAAGCATGGTCAGATTGGTTAGCAGTAAAAGCTAACCAAAGAATGCAGAGGGCAACAAGTGATGACGTAAGTGTAGCAAGAAAGGTATATAAAAGAGCGAAAGGTATTGTTAAGGAAGTCGTTGAGAGAAAGAAAGAGGAGTGTAAGGATGAGTTTGACAGAAGGCTTACTGAAGATTTCCAGTCCAACCAAAAGTTTTTCTGGAAATCCATACGGACAGCCCGAGGAAAGTTTGGAACATCGGAGCTGAGTAAAATCAGAAGCCAGGATGGAAGTATTATAAAAGGTGAAGAATGTGTTTTGAGGAGGTGGAAGGAATATTTTGAAAGTCTGTTTGAGAGAGAAAAAGCAGAGGCCAGCGAACCTAGGTCTTCTGTGGAAATGAATGAGAATGAAGAGGAGAATTGTGTAAGTGAGATAAGTATGGATGAGATTATGAAAGCGATGAAAAGTATGAAATCAGGTAAAGCAGCTGGGTATGATAGAGTGTCGGTCGAGATGTTGAAGGCTGGGCGAGGCATTGTGGCTAGTCAGTTGTACCGCCTTTTCAACTTGTGTTGGACGAACGGCCAAGTACCAGGTGACTGGTGCAAGGCTGTGATTGTGCCGCTGTACAAGGGAAAAGGGTCACAACAGGACTGCAAAAATTATCGCGGGATAAGCCTTCTCAGTGTCGTCGGCAAACTGTATGCAAAGGTTTTGATTGAAAGAGTGATGAAAGATACTGACGATAAAATATGGGATGTACAAGCGGGATTTAGAAAGGGAATGGGATGTACAGATCAGGTCTTTTCCTTGCGGTGCATAGCTGAAAAGTTTTTGGCTAAAAACCAAAAAGTCTACGGCGCGTTCGTGGATTTGGAAAAGGCCTATGACCGAGTGGTGAGGAATGAATTGTGGTCAGCATTGTCTATGTATGGGGTAAACGGTCATCTGATTCAAGCACTGAAATCTCTCTATGAGGATTCCAGTGCTTGTGTCAGAATAAACGGGGCGTACACTGAATGGTTTAGCATCGAAAAAGGTGTTAGGCAGGGATGTGTAGCGTCACCTTGGCTGTTTAACCTGTTCATGGATAATTGTTTGATTGATCTGAAAGAGAGTATGTGTGGACTGAGAATAAATGAGTTACTCATCAAATGTCTTCTCTACGCTGATGACCAAGTTGTACTTGCGTCATCTGCTGACGAGTTGCAGGAGATGGTAACAATGATGAATGTGGCTTTGGACAGGAAAGGAATGAAAGTAAATGTAAGCAAGACTAAAGTAATGGTACTTGAAAGAGAGGAATGTATGACAGAGTGTACTATATTAATAGATGGTGAACAAGTCGAACAAGTGAAGGAGTTTGTGTATCTGGGCTCAAAGTTTACGAGAGATGGAAAGTGTGAAAGTGATATTGAAAGAAGAGTGAATGCTGGAAACATGGTGAATGGTGCCTTGCACGCCTTTATGAGGAGTCAGAAGGTGTCTCACAAGGCTCGTTTGGCTGTTCATAGGGGAGTTTTGGTACCAACACTGATGTATGGCAGTGAAAGCTGGGTATGGCAGAAGAAGCATGAAAGTAAAATTAATGCAGTGGAAATGAGAGCGCTAAGGAGTATGATTGGTGTTAAATTGAGTGACAGGATTAGAAATAGTGTGATAAGAGAACGGTGTGGCGTAAAAGAAGACGTAGTGACCAAAATCGAGAAAGGGATGCTGAGATGGTTTGGTCATGTAGAGAGGATGAATGAACGAAGATTGACGAAAGAGATCTACCAGGCGAGAGTGAATGGAAACGTTGGAAGGGGAAGGCCTAGGCGAACGTACCAGGACCAAATTCAGGACGTTCTGAATAAAGGCCAGGTTAAAAGTACCCTAAACCGACGAGCATGTATGAAAGGATTGATGAAAGTACAGGAAGCAAGGGAAGTATGTCAAGATCGTAGCAGGTGGAGGACTGTGGTCTCTGCCTACCCCAACGGGAAAGAGGCGTGATGTTATGTATGTTCGCGCTGAATTAAGTCCTGGGTGCCAAAACCATAATACAAACAAATAGGTAAGTACATATAGGGTCCCTATGAGTATGTCCCTGTCCTTGTGCGATAAAAGGCGACTAAGTATCTTAATCTGCCCTTGTTTCATAAAAGGCGACTAAGTGTCTTTATCTGACCTTGTGTGAGTGACTGTGTTAGTGACTTAACCTTTCCTTGTGTCGTAAAAGGCGATTAAGTGTTTCGATCTGCCCTTGTGTGATAGCGGTAACTTAACCTTTTCTTGGGTGCCAAAAGGCGACTAAGTGGCTTAACCTTTAATATTTTATGCAAGACTATCTGCTAAATTTAATTTTAACTTTTGACACGATCAGCAGTCCCAGGACCATAAAATTGAATAGCTTTCCTTAAAAGAACCTAGGTCGAAAGACGAAAAAAATTTTCCCCCCATACAAAACGCGCTATCGGCTGACGCAGTTTCTAATGCTAATGGACATAAACAATTTTTTTTTCGTATTTTGACTTCTTACGGAGAGTTGTTTAGTTTTACGGTCCGAAAACGTGCTGAAAGGAACACAGTTGATAGAAGCACCCAATATTTGAGTTCATCATACTATTCTTATTACAAAACTTCTGGGTTACAACCCTGACGCTCCGACGCAGAATAGTTCTTTTTTCAAAAAAAGGCCTGAGTTTCCATACTGCTTTAGCTTATATATTTACTGTGGCGATACGTATCTCTGTCACTCCAATATCTCGGTCCTGCTGTCACACTGCTCTCATTCTATTCAAACTACATTATAAACGACTGTGAATAAAGACTATCGAAGTACGAACCTGGTCCCCGGGAGTTTTGAAGTAGAGGAACATCTTTCCGATGAGCACGCACCAGCTCTTCTTGGCGTGACCATTCTTCACCTTGGTCAGCCACCCTTGTATGGTCGGCTTGTTATCCTCCTTGCTAAGCAGGAGTTTCGTAGCGTTTCGCCTTTGGACGTTCTGTAATAAACATTTTAGTATTATTTTAATATTTATCATTATTACTTATGAATAGTTTATTGTTTCAAGAAACAAACAAACAATTACTCATAAAAAAACCGGCCAAGTGCGAGTCGGACTCGCACCCTAAGGGTTCCGTACCTATCTACCATATGATATACTAAAAGATTTTGCTCTTTGACTTTAAAAACTCCGCGACCATCCAACTTGACCCCTCTTTTATAGAAAAGTTCATAAAACGGGAGCTCTTAATTAGTTACTATTAGTTGTGAAAAAATTTAAATATGTAATGATTTCTGACTTTTTCCTTTATTTGTACTGTAAGAACCAGCTTCTGGCCAAATTTCATAATTTTAGGTCAACGGGAAGTACCCTGTAGGTTTTGCTCTTTTGCATAAATGTATGGAGATGAGGACATAAAAAGCCATATCTTTTGATCTCGTCGTTGTAAAAAAAAATAATTTTCTGATCTTGTGTGGTTTATGGACCTTAATATTCGTAATCAATTTCAACCTGATACCTCTTCTCGTTCGTGAGAAAAAGGGTCTTGACAGACAGACAGACGGACAACAAAGTGATCCTATAAGGGTTCCGTTTTTTTTTATTTTGAGGTACGGAACCC
This sequence comes from Athrips mouffetella, assembly GCA_947532105.1. Taxonomy (NCBI): domain Eukaryota; kingdom Metazoa; phylum Arthropoda; class Insecta; order Lepidoptera; family Gelechiidae; genus Athrips; species Athrips mouffetella. The sequence continues at coordinate 18,233,954 of OX383965.1, read as the reverse complement.
TAAAAACAAACGATGTTTGTATTATCAATCGTTCATCGTTCAGCGGAATTCCCTGGTTTGCGAAATTCTCTGGTACAAGCATTACCTTTATGTTTAAAAGGGAGCTCCTGCTATTAGCTGTAATAGTCTCGGCAACGAAGTGGATCGTTGTATGAAGACCCCCGCATTAAATCCTCAGTCGATGAAACTTTGCTGGGATATTTTTAGACTATATGAGACAAACCTTCTTAAAAAAAAATCCAAAAAAAAAATCGGTACTTTTAATTTTTTCATACAAAAATTACAAAAAATGTATGAAAAAAATAAAATTACCGATTTTTTTTTTATTTTTTTTTATAGAAGGTTTGTCTCATATAGTGTAATACCCCAGCAAAGTGTCGTCGACTGAGGATTTAATGCTGGGGTCAACTGCTTCGTTGCCTACACTATAAGAAAAACTTGCAAAAGAAAATAAATATTTTGGATTTTTTTTTGTTTTTTGATCAGTGAAAACAAATTTGCGCTTTGAATATCAGCATCTGCTGGGTATAAAGGTGGTCTTTAAATTAATAAAGTAACTTATTTTTTTTTTAACTAGCCTATACTATCTCACTGCTGGGCAAAGGCCTCCCCTTCGGTCCACCGACTATCGCGGTCCATAGCGAATTCTGGCCAATCTCGACAGTACAAGTCTTAATCGTCACGCCACCTTTTTCGTGGTCTATCCCTGCGGCGTTGGCCATTCTGGTGTATCCATTGGGCGACGATTTTGCGCCCACCGTCGCGGATGCTTTAGGATTTCGTACTTAAGTCTGGCTGGCTGTTTTCCGACCCACGTCAGCTATTCTTGTCTTGGAACACAGCGTAGTATTCCCCACTCGATCAATCCGTTTAATACCTAGTAGAGGTCCGCGCCACGCCGGCGTGCCGCCGCCGAGCGACCCCGGTGCGCCGCCGCCGCCGCCGGGTCACAGAAAAATTGGCGCCGAGTTCAAATTTTGCGCGCGAACTATGTGTCACGCACGCGTTGTTGTCTACTAATATTGATGCGACGTTGCCGTGTTGTGCGACTCGTGCGATCGGTGGCCCCCTCACACCCCAGCCCCACCCCGCTTGACCTTAAAATTAACGCTGAACAATGGAATATTTTAGAAGATTTAATAAAATTAAAGCATTTTTAATAAGCAGCACCTGTTGTGTCTGTTCTCTATATGTTTGTATTATTTGTATTTTTATGTGTACAATAAACAGTTAAATAAATAAATAAATAAAATTTCTCAGAACCTTTCTAGAAGCCGTGGAAATGTTGTCGTCGCAAAAGGTGTCGTCACTTAATTTGGCACTTATTTTCAGATCTGAAATAAAATACGTCCTATTGGCGATGCCAGATGACGAATCATTAATAATTCAACGTTTAAGAAACCAAATGCAACTAAGTCTGAACAAAAGGTTTCCTGTGACTGAAAATATTGTCGCAGCCTCTTTGCTCGACCCGCGTTTCGCTAGTCTGGAAGAAATCGACACATACGTGGAAAATCATCAAATTACGAAAACATCTTTCTTGACTGAAGTTGTTAAGAAATTTGTAAAGGAGTCCGATAAACCAGCAGAATCTGTTCCTGTTTTAAATAAAAACCAGGATGTTTTACTCCAAAAGCTAGCCAAAAAACACTCCAATAGATTTCTTGATGAGGATGACGACGTCGCTCAAGAGTGTTGGAGATATTTGGCTACGGCTAACCCTTCAGATTTAGGAGATGTAGAGGACAACATTCTTAAGTTCTGGGAACAAAAAAAAGTTGTTTTTCCTTGGCTTGCCGGATTAGCGCGATCGCTTCTATCTATCCCAGCTACAAGCACGCCAAGTGAAAGGGTTTTTTCTGTAGCTGGGTTAGTCTTGACTGCGAAGAGATCGCGTCTAAATCCTGCAAAAGTTAACAAAATTATTAGTTTAGCTACTTAATTCTCCTAAAAATATTTTTTTTATTAAACAAAGAGAGATTTTTCTACTTCCCGCCCACCCCTTAATATCTTTAAAAATAACTAGCCCACGCCGGCGACGCCACGCCGCGCCGGGTGCCGCACCCGGCGCGCCGCCGCTGGGCTTTTGGACTGCGGCGCGGACCTCTAATACCTAGAATGCTGCGTTCCATAGCTCTTACACAACCTTGAATTTGGATTTTTGAATCTCATGATTGTGATTTCATGTATTTATACAACTAGACAGCTAACTCATATGAGGAATATTACCGTTTTTTTTTAAATAAGGTGTTCATCGTCTCTTTTTAGCAACCGTGCCAGCGTTAGTATGCTAAAGTTCTTCGAAAACGCCAAAGTTATTTTTGCCATTTGCGTGAACTCTCTGGTTCTATGAGTATTGTAATATGGTTTCTACCGACACTTGCAGTGCAGTTGACGTGAGGGTTCGCTTACCTGTAAAACCCTGATCCAGTCCTCCATGGTAGCATTGCTATCAGCAGTGAGGTAGTAAGTCCTGCTCCCGGTGAAGATCTCGAAGGTCGCCGCTCCTTCATTGCGCGATATCTTGCACGCTTCCCCCAGGCCGATCTGCCCTTGTGGCTTGCGATTCACCTCCGATTGGGACTTCCAGTATGACAACGTGCCATTTTTCAGGACAAACCTGGGATATAAAGAAATAAATTAATAGAAGCATGCTTCTTCGGCGCTAGACAAAAGTTGAGGGGATTTAATATAGCTTTAGCGATCTTAGTTTTAAGAATTATGTTTTACTAACGGTCGCAGAAAGCGCCGTAATGCAACTAAATAGTGCTAAGGAGCAGCCGCGCTTATGAATTTTTAGGTGTAATTAAAATATCATGACAAACTCGGCGATTTAGTCCAGAAAAAATATTGCAGTTCTTGCAGAATATTTTTTTTATCAAAACGTGTCATGGTTACAATAAAAAAAATTGTGGTAGCTATGGAATTTTTTTTTTGGGATTCATCAGATCGTGTAGTGCAACTAAAGCGACTATGTATTGTCAGATCCTTATTGTTAGGTACAAGAAAAGGTGCTTTTATGTTATACTTTCTCGTCAAACATTACTGAAATGTGTAAATGAGACATAGTCCATGACATAATAGACGAGAGAGAGTCTTATCCATCTCCATATTTTTACCAAAAATCCGACATAGTATGAGATCTTTACCAAAACAAGCGTACTACTAAAAACTATTAAAAAATACCATTATTTTTCTCAAACTCTTGAGTTTTCTGCCCAGTTTGGCAAGATGGCCGCTCTTTTCCAGAGCGTCGTGCCGGCGCGGAGAGTAAGCAGCCACAGGCTTGCACCCAAAGAGACGTAAATGAAGATGCCATGCTTTTTCCTTCAGTGTTAATAAGAATAGCTGGTCGTTGCGCAAGGATTTTCAGCTGAAGTAGTGTCCGACAGAATCTTACCATCTCTTCCTCCAAGTCTTGAGTTTCCCGCCCAGTTTGGCAAGATGGCCGCTCTTCTCCAAAGCGTCGTGCCGGCGAGGAGAGTCCGTCGCCGCGGGAGCGCGCCCGAGCGACGCGAGTGAGGGAGACGCCATGCTGTCGCACGACACCGCGTCTGGAGGGATCGCGTAGTCGTCCGACATCCCTGACTCGAATGACGTGTCTGTGGAAACGTTTTCATTGAGGATTCATGTTAAATGGACTAGTTCTTGATCGTAATCTAGCTAAAGGGAAAGAGATGACGTCAACAGTCGGTAAAGCTCACCCAAGGAAAGCTTATTCTTTCAAGACTTAAATAAATTCGAGAGAGGTTAGATTAGTGTCGTAAAAGGCGACTAAGGAATTCGAACCAGATGATGAGCAGCAGCGTCCTTCTTCGTGTAGCACGATCTTAAATATCGCATTCCTTATGCCAGCCGCAACGCTAAAAAAAGTAGTGACTATTGTACTTCTCCATGTTATGGTAATGTCTCCATTAAAAATATGTCGAGCTAACCAAAAATCATCATATCAGTTAAAAGACCTCCACAGCTGAAAATAGGCCTCTCCTAAGCATCTCCACGACGACCGGTCCTGCTTGGCTCGCATCCAGGGTATCCCGCGACTTTGAAAGGCCTACGCTAGTCTTCTGGTTCGTGGTAAAAATACCCATCTTCAAAACAAAAACTCAATAGATTCTACCTTATTTTACCCAAACACCACTCACCTCTAGTTTTGCTCTGTTTGCTAGGCGACCCACTGCTAGATCTCTTCGCGGGACTCAAACTGGAGCTAGTTTTGACACTTTTGGAAGGACTGCTGGCGCTTAGACTGGTGTCAGACGAGCTGCATTGTCCATTGGCCGTGTTGTTCAATACTAGGCCGTGATTGGACGTCTGTTGCATGGAAGCTGGTAAGGCGTTGGTAAGGTTCACGTTGTTTATCGGCAGTTGATTCGATGTTCCACCTGCGAAGTAAGATTTTTGAAGTGAAAACTTCTTTAGCGGCGCTTGGCACATTTTTAAATGGGTAAAAAATGTTCAACTCGCGTCAGATCTCGCGTCAGATCCGTAGCCTAATCGAAAAAGCGTCAACTGTCAACCGTATTGATATTAGAATACGGGTTTTTATTCAGTGACATCAAAGAAGTACGTGAGCAATGGCGCGATTGACACATAATATTCAAAAATGCAAGTTTTCACTTCTGCCGGCACTACCGGAGTGCAACCCGTCCTTTTTTTATCCCAAAATTAAATTCTCGTTCGAAGTATATTCAAGCAGAAGGAATTCTCGAGTCCTTCGACAAAATCTCTTACAGAAAATTAAAGTTTGGGAAAAAACTAAATGACATAATTTATGGTAAAATCCATCTACACTAATATTATAAAGAGGAAAGATTTGATTGATTGTTTGTTTGTTTGCATCGAATAGACTCCGAAACTACTGGACCGATTTGAAAAATTCTTTCACCATTAGAATCCTACATTATCCTTGATGAACATAGGCTATAAAGTATTTTCATAAAAGTTAGGGTTCCGTATGAAAACTTCGATAATGTAACCCAAGGTGTGAAAAAAATGCCAAACAGTATCCTTATATCGCGTACGCTGCCAAAACCGTTGACAATAGAGCAAAGTAAAAGTCTACAAAAAAGTTCGCGATATCATATGTCTAATTATTACACTTATGTCACACTAACTACTTTTTCATGTTAAAACGCCGGTACAAACTATATATAGGCCACATTATTCATATCTTGGTATTAATCCTTATCCAAATATATGACTTCGTATTCAAGGCTATATCAGTACCTGTGAATTACTTTTTGAATTATTCAAATCGGACGTACCATTCAAAAGTTATCATGAGTGAAATAATTATCAAATATGAAATTTAAGAAACTGAGCTCTAAGTGACTAATGGTTTCTAACTTTGTCTTATATTATTTAAATAAAATAAAATACAAATTTTCTATATAATTTACTCTGTTTGGGGTTCCGTACCAAAAGGGTGATAAACGGGACCCTATTAATATGCCTTCGCTGTCTGTCAGCGGGCTGTACCGTAATAGGTACTATAGGTAGACAGTTGAAACACAGATAATGTATTTCTGTTGCCGCTTTATCAACAAATACTAAAAAATATATAAATTAAGGGGGGCTCCCCTACTGAAAACGTGTTTTTCGACGATTTTTGGTTTAGCTCTATTGTAAAAACGTGAACACTACTGTAATAGTTATAAATTGAGGGAGCTATAGGTTGTTAGAAAATTATATGTTTTATCAATATTAAATATGTAACCGTTTGTTCCTAAATAAACAAAAATAAAATAAAAAATAACACTTACATACAAGCGTGAAAATTGGTATGTTTAAAGTGCATAAGCTATAGAATAACAACAAATAATAAAAAATGGTCAATGCGTGACAGACTCGCGCATTTTTATATACATATCTGCGTGACTGCGCGTCCATAACAAAGACAGTATGTTTACCTTAGTAGTACGGAATCTTCGGTGCGCGGGTCCGACTCGCACTTGGTCGGTTTTTCAGTAACCTCCGACGCAACAAGAACCTATATTATCTATTCATTACCTTTTTCTACCCGTGCGAAGCCGGGGCGGACCGCTAGTGTTAGATATAGAAATATAGAATGCACAAGAATAGGCCTTCTGTAACAATTAAAAAGGGGTGTTGTGTTCTTTAGCACTGCAAAACTTTACTCAGGCCACAGTAATGAACAGCATTTCCTAAAAATCAGGTTGAAAGCGAGACAAACTCCCTCCCTGCAGGTTTGTTCTCCAAAAAATACAATCTATATCTTTCAGGCGTCTTCTAGGGTATAATAAATTACAGCATTCTAGTACTAAGAGTACTGATTCTGGTACTAACTTCTAGCACTAAGACGAAACTATAAGGGTTCTTTGTTGACTACGGAACCCTAAAGAAAGACTACGTTTTCCTCATCCCTAATCCACCGTATTTCAACTGCAGAATACTTACTATAAACAGGGTTGTGCGACACGAGTTGATGGTGCGGAGTGTTGTGTACTGTCACGCCCATACTCTCCTCTCCATCGGACGAGTCATCGGAGGAATCACCCGTGAATGGCATCGACCGTATTTGACTAGCACGCTGAAATGAGTAAACAATAAAGTAGAAAATCGCAAGATTTCACAACCACAAGCAGGATTTCCGGATTTGCAATAGCAAATGGTTATAAGGTGGCAGTACAAACTCAACTTTAAATACGTATAGAGGTCAGAGTCGGTCGCAATCTACCCTTCACACGAGCGAAGTCATAGGGCACAGTTAGTTATGTATAAAGACAAAGTTGTGGGAAATTTTCTTGGCTTTAATCTTTACTCAGAAGTATTGTCGCTAAGACGCGCCGTTTCCAAGTTATAAGCGAAAAACTTTGAAAAAGGACCTTTGTCGCTCTCTCTTGCGACTAGCGGGTCCTGTAATCAAGAGAAATTTATTTGATGCTGATCAAAGATCAACCCTGACACAAAACTGAAACTTATGGTTTGCACTGAATTAGTTCCGCTGATTGTCAGTCATTCCGAGTTATCTCGAAAATGGTTCTAACGATTTCGAGAAAATTTACTATAGAGGGGTTTTCGGGGGCAAAAAATCGATCTATATGAAAAAAATTGTTTGGTAAATTTTTCTAAGATTTCTTGAAAATAGCGCGTTTCCGAGATTCTACAGCGCACTCTGTTGGTGAGTTTTCATTAAGATTATACAGAGCAATGCTATTACAGTCGAAATATTAGAGCATTATTAAATGACAACAGGAAAAATATTGCGTCAGAGCAGGTCGGATACTCGGATCGAAACTTGTCTCTGTCGCTCCAATGTGTAGTGCAGCGCTTTGTCCTGCTCTTACACTTTTGTCTTTCTAATCAAGCTACTGTTAGGTGCAACCACCACACCACCGCTGGCAACACCAACCAACGTCGCTGTTATAAGCAGGCCGCACACCTGCTGGATCTCACCCTTGCTGCTCGACTGTTGAAACGATCAGACTTCTTAGCAGCGAACATAGTTAGCTGTGGTACCTAGGTCGTATCTTGCCCTTTTAGAGGTCTTGGATATTGGTCTTGCTGTTTAAACTACAATCTACATTATTTCCACTATAATAAACATGATGGTGATTTACCCCTTTGACGGTGGCATAGACGGGCACGGATATGTCCTGGTAGCTGGTGGACTCGTGCAGCGGGCGCGCGCTCGGCGGCGGGCTCAGCTCCTCCTCCACTGACTGCTGCAGACCGTCATCCGCCACCTGCGCATACACATACACATACAGCTTTACACATATACACATACAGCTTTACACATATGCACATACAGCTGCACATATACACATACAGCTTTACACATATACACATACAGCTTTACCCATATACACATACAGCTTAACAACAAAATAGTACATTTTACAACAAGCGCATAAAACATGACTCTTTATACAAGGCTTACGTATACGCACGACCCGTAGGGAAGTGCGTATAATTAAAGCACGGATAAAAAGTGTATAACGTAAAAGTAGTATTTTAATTAAAGTTGAATTAGAGTTTTATGGTATGACTGGCTGGAAAGTCAATTTAGAAGAACAAATTACTTTTTTTGACCAAGTGTATAATATTCAATTTTAGGCTGCCTATACCCAGCATAAACTACCACTTTTCAAGCATGAGAAGTGAAAAGGTAATTTTTTGCGAAGACAACTAACAATATGGTCTAAAATTTTGTAGGTTGCCACCCAAACCCTATCACGTAGAGCAAATTAGACTTCTTCAGCCGACTTAGCACGCTCCAGTTGTCTGTTTATCTATTCCCATAGATTAAAGACTTTAAGCATGGTCACGTTTTTTTGACAGCCGAGCAGTGCGACACATTTTTGAAGACAAGGATGGGTACATGTATTAGTTTATAAAGCTATCTCTGTCTAAAATATCAAAAACGTAATTTGTAAATTTGCTAAACATTTTGCTCCACTGACATTTCTTCGCGCTTGGAAGTGATAGATTAGATGACATAACTCCCCAATTAAAGTGACATTTCTCCGAGATATATTTTCTCTCGGGGAGCGTGCTAAGCAGGCTGGATTCAGAAATAAGAAACGCATTAACAAATTTAACATCAGGGCCTCATCAGGATCTCTGTCCTAAGGGCTAGATGGAGGTCATAAATGGTAAAAAAAACGTTGGATGTATTTGAAAACACACAAGCATACATAACATCACACCTCTTCCGAGCAGAGGTAGGCGGGTACCACTTTTGAAAAAGACTGATAAATTAAATAACTGTAAATGTAACGAATTTTTACCAACATTGTTCCAAAGATAAGGGACAAAAATTTATGAAAGTAAGAACGGCGTCAATTTTAAATTTTAGACCTGAACGAAAGAAACAGCCAGGATACAATTCACGAAAAGAAGCAGAAGGACGCAGGGAAAAGAACATCAAAATAGGGAAAAGAGGAACAGGGGGAGAAGAAATTGACAAGAGGCAGAGGAAAAAGAGATTCCATGGTATCCTATTTTACGACTAAAAATTGATTTCCAACAGGTTTTCCACACGGTACCAACAAGATAAATGACTAACCTGATATATCTTAGCCTCCCAGCTAGGAAACCTGTGTAAAGGTGGTGTAGGAGGCCTGGGTTGATCGGAAACTGAACTGTCCCCAGTGGACGACCCTGCGCGACTATTGCCTTGGACTATTACGTTCACATTGCCTTGCCAAGCTGGAGTTCTTTCTGCAAATCAAAGCAGATTTTATATGTTACTAAAATATGTGCAGTTTATTTATGTATTTTTTTGTTCCGTAAGGTACACCGGCAGAGCACAACAAAACTTTTTCCAATAACTACTGACTGATATGTGTACCATTATGGCTGACACAATTTTAGCAAAGGTCATTTCACCCATATTACAACCGCGTTTGGTAACCAGTCGCCAAAGAAGAAAAAACATTCTTCACATGCAACCGGTTGCGAATGAAGTTTCATTTTATTTAATACTTTTTTAAGTTTACCCCTATGGTATGGTCCGTTCTCCTTATTAGCTGAGATTCAATGAGCCATTTCAGAAGCTTTTGGTGCCTTATGAATTCTGACACCAGGGATTGTGAGGTCGGTCATTGATCCTACAACTCAAAAGGTATGATGATGAGCATTTCTAAGACTGACCGAGTTCTGTGTTGACGGAATTATATTAAAATCGTTTTCGTTAAAAAATCTTTTTTGTTTCTTTACAGCTGGAACCATTGCGTGTAAAAAATACGGCCATCCTTTTAAGGGGTAACTCGGACCAAGACCATACAACAGAATGGAAATATGGGTTGAAACATTTATATTTTTTTGTGTTATTTGGACCCATATTAAATTCGGAGTTGTTTAGATTTTTATATTTTTCAAATGCGCTGGTAAGTTACAAATCGCGCAAAAAGTTTGTTTAGCATTATATTTACCTCTACTAGGCGTATAGATTTCGGCGTAGTCGTGCGTCGTATCACCATCAGTCGATGTATTTGGTGTGGTTGGCAATACTACTAAGTTTTCTACCGCTGCCTGCAACAAAATACACATTTTAATCCTCTATTTCACAATTTATAGGTATTCAATGGAGCTATTCTTTATTGCAAAAAGAAAACAAGGTACATACAAAATTACTAGCTTCTGACTTCATAATTTACGAAACCATATTTAATATCAAAGATATTAACACCAAATTCACAATGCAAATTTAAAACTACGCACTAAAAGTAATACGTTTAGGTTTTCAGCAAAACACCATCACCCAGATGCAACATATTTCAACCAGTTATGATTTTGCGTTACCGACTGTATTATTGCAATTATGTGACAGAAGTCCAAACAAACCTTGTCAATGAACAGCGAGCGGTCCACAACCCTTCATCATCGGATACCAAAACGCGATACAGATGGTTTTTAGGGTTTTTGTAACTCCGATGCTGAAAGTTATTCTGCCGAAACAAAATACTACTACAAAAATAAACATTTTTCTTTCTTTCTTTCTTAAAAATCCATCTGTATTAAACTATGCCTCACCTAATCTTGGAGGATATTAAAGTTACCAACCACGAGCTTCGGTTAGAAGGATAAGAATAAGAAACCAGTAAAATTACCAGCACATGAGTAGGCAACGTGATTTTGCAATCTTCGCCGTGTTAAAATGCGACACAAAAAGGCAGTAGGTGTTGAGGCGGTGGTCGTTCACTTATGACATAAATAAAAACTTGAAAAAAAAAAACTTACTGCTAAATCATCAGCGAGTAAACTAGCTGTAGTCCGTTCGTCCATGGTTCTGTTCATAGTATTTAGAACGGTAGCGGCTGCAGGAACTGTGTTTGCTAAGTTCGTTGTACCAATGGAGAGATTTCTTCTGTGACGCACTGGTGTACTGTAGTGGGGTTCGGAAGAATTTACTACTGGAAGCTGGAAGAAAAGAATAGTGTTGACATGTTGTGACAAAAAGTGGGGATGGGATTTTGTGCAAAGTCCGTCTGGGGAAATACCACCCCCTTGCCTTATTCTGCCGTGAAGCAGCAGTGTTTGCACTGCTGTGTTTCGGTTTGAAGGGTAAGGGAGCGAGTGAAATTACAGGCACATGAGACATACCATCTTAGTTCTCAGGGTGGGTAACGCGCTTTGCTGTCTTATTAGTGTCAAATTATTTCACGAATAAGACAGTGGGTGTCATGAGCGGTGGTGACCACTTACCACCAGGTGGCCCACCTGCTCGTTTACCCACTTGTGACATTAAAAAAAAGGAAATGTTGACATGAGACACGTATTAAGTGCAAAGTAACTCTAGCTCTGACGGTTATTTTCTGAGCATGGGTGACAGGCGGAGAGCCAATGAACGATTAGCACGCCTCCTCCTACCTGCCCCACACTAATGGTCAGAGCTAGAGTTAGTTTGTGCGGCCTATAGTTACATATAAACATAAACATCACGCCTCTTTCCGATAGGAGTGGGCAGAGACTACATGCTTCCACCTGCTACGATCCTGACTTACTTCCCTCGCTTCCCCTACTCTCGTTAAAGGAGTGATCACACCTAGCTGAATTCAAAGACTGATTCGGCATACATTGCTCGTTGTAGTAAAGATGTTGCAATTAACATAACCAAGCCTCCCAGCAATGTATGCCGAATTAGTCTTTGAATTCAGCTAGGTGTGATCACTCCTTAAACCTTTTCAGACACGCTCGTCGGTTTAGGATAGTTTTGACTTGGCGTTTATTCAGAACGTACTGAATTTGGTGTTGGAACTTCGTACATTTCCCGAGACCTTTCCAACATTTTTATTCACCTACTAGCTGTTGCCCGCGACTTCGTCCGCGAGGGATTCTATCTATCTGACCATCCATCCATCCACCCTTCCGTATATCTGTCGTCCGTCCGTCCGTCCAACCATCTGTCTAACCGTCCGTCAAACCATCCCTGTCCCTGCCCCTCTCCCTCTTCCCTTCCTCCCCCTCCTCCTCCCTTTCTCTCTCCCTCTCCCTATCCCTTGCCCTATCCCTTACCCTACCCCTACCCCTAAGGCCATCTTAACCGCTATCCCTATCTTCATATAAACATAGAAACGACACCCATATTGATTTTTAGACATTTCAACCCTATCGCACCCCAACCCCATCCCCAGGGGATGATGGTATTTCACGTCCACCACGTTGGATTTCAAAATTGTTGTAGTTTTCGTAATCAGCGACCCAATAAACCATACAAACGATACCCATATTGGTTTTTAGACTTTTTCACCCCATTTCCCTTTTTTTAGGGGTTGAATTTGGGGTGGAATTTAAATAACAGTGTTGTACGTTCCACAAAATTACAACCCTATTGCCGAAACAATAAATTTAGTGGATTTTACTTTCAAAATGAAGGATTTTCAACTTCATCCCCCTTTTCACCCCTTAGGGTGTCGAATTTTCAAAAACCCTGAGACACATAAAACTTAGTTTTTAGTCGTTAGCTCAACAACAAAATTTGAAGATCCTAACTTTAAAACTGACGGACTTTCATACAAATTTGGGGTGGAATTATGTAAAACCCTTTCTTAGTGCACCCTAAGACCTAATAAGGAACCTACATGCCAAATTTGGAATTTCTGGACCCAGCGGTTTGGACTGTGCGTTGATATGTCAGTCAGTGAGTATGACTGACATATCATCTTGAAGAAGGTGACTGCACCTTCTTCATTAACATTAAATGCGGTTTCCCGTGGGAATGAAGTGTTTCCCCGCGGTAAAAAGTAGCATATGTGTTGTTCCAGGACCTAACCTATATGTCTGCTAAGTTTCATTAAAATCCATTCAGTAGTTTTACGTGAAAGAGTAACAAACATCCATCCATCCTTACAAACTTTCGCGTTTATAATATTAGTAGGATAAAGTATGCCAAGATATAGCAGGTGGAGGACTGTGGTCTCTGAATACCGCAACGCGAATGAGGCGTGATGTTATGTATGTATGATGCTTTATTGATTTACCTACAAAGCTTATACATTTAACACAGGTTACTTACACAAACACAAAACTACTCGTACGAGTATAGCGAGCGATATATGACATGAAGTACGCAGACAGCAAGTAAGTGGTAACCAAACTAGTATACAAGTAGCTGAACCAGCGATACGCTACAAACGCCCGGGAACAAAGACCCGCTCAAGGTGAAAGTGTTACCACAGACGTGCGGCCAACTACCTCTAATAAACTCCTATGGTTCCCATAGCTAGTATCCAAGAAATAAGAAAACGTCAAAAAAATCTTTTTGCGTTATCTATCTATTAAGTGCGTTTTAAGGGTAATATAAAGTACCACATTAGTCGTTTTTGTATACATTTATTTACTCATCTCAACTACTGTTCAATTGTAAGACTAAAATTTAAATAAGAACCAAGCAAATAATTGGTAACTTCAGACCAATGCTGACACTTCGCCAGTGATTCAAACAGAAGAATACTAATTTAAACAAAAAAACAAATGAAGAGTAAATGAAAACATCATATCAGTGACTTTCAATAGAAATAAAGGTTGAATTAAAGACAATAAATATCCATCTTTCTAAGATGGGCAAAATAAAATCAAGACCACTGCAAAAGCCACATTACGAGTATGCGGCTTTTGAAAATAATTTGCAAAAAGATAAAGAAAAAGTGCCCTGATGGCAAAAGAACAAGATAAAATATCCAGCTTCTTAAGGGGTGGTAAAATCTACCTACAGTTGAATTGAAAACAATATAAAATCAATGCTTACAATAACAAAAGTTAAAAGAAGAAGTGCCCTGATTGCAAAAGAACAAAACCCGCCACCAGCCAGCTTCTGGGGTGATATAATCTAATTGTGATTGTAAACTTCAAATTTATGTACAACATTTTTAAAAAAACTACATTGATGGTTGCATATTGTGGATTTACAAAATAAAAGAATAAGTGCTCAGATGGCAAAAGAACAAGACCATATAGTTTCTTAAGGGTGGTTAAGTCTACCTGTGGCCCCTCAAGGCTTTCAGATCGCCGCCTGTTGGCAGCCAAAAGGCTGGACTTGGCCCGAAGGCCGTCTTCTGTCCGCACCTCCAGGGAGAGGCTTGCACGAGTTGGCAGTAGCTGAGAATGGATACATTTTATAATATTTTACCAAGGACACACATTCAAAGTATAATAAATGAACTTTGTTTACTGAAATATACGAGTTTCTTTCTATCCAGCCTACATCGAAATAGAAAATGTTAATCTCTTAAAATTATTTATATCACAGCGAACCTACAGATAGCGTTGTAGGCTATTTCTTAAACCACACAATAGTTGCTTTTCAAAGAAATGCACATGGAAGATATTATTACGATTTTTCTCAGTTATAAAACCTAAACCTAATATGCCAAATTACAACAAAACTGTGAGAGCTGCAAAGTAGAAAATTGCAAAATTTCACAACCACAGGCAGGATCTTCATATTCTCTGTCAGTACCAGAGATGCTTTACCAACTGGACTGCTGTGGTCCTGTCTGATGTTGTGAAATTTCCGACATGTAAGTGTCTCCGGTGCTGATGGAGAAGACGCACATTTGAATCCTTCCTGTGGCTCTAAAATTTTATTATTATGTATTATATTTGACACACTAGCAGCACATGGTGCTGATGCGTGTATATCACTGCACTTGTGTAGTGCTGCTGTGTGTTCCTGCTTTTGTACTTTGTAGATTTATCCGAACACAGGAAGTATTGAAATAAAATCAATTTTGTTAGAGCTGGTTCTGATAATGCTATCACAAAATTTTGCACTAGTTTGGCCCAAAATTCCATTAGTTTTAAGGACCCACATTTCTTTGAGAAAGTTGATCAGTTCTGTGTCACTGCTCAATAGAATTTCCATATTAATTACATAGTGTACTAGAAACTTACAGCGCAATTTCTGCTTCCTTGAGCGGCTATGTGGTTCCTAAGTAGTTCTAGTTGTTGGTTGCATCGGTCGTTCTGTTCCCTCAACTGCTGGTTTTGTTGTTCAAGCTCTCGAAGTTTATTTGTCACCCACTCCTTGATACGAGCCGCTTTTGCTTCTACCTGTTTCGCGTCCTGGAGTCGCAGCTGCTTCTGGAAAAATTTGAAGTTTATAAAATCTTGCATAAATATTTTAAAGGTATAGTCTCAGAACAAAAACCTCCTTGTATAGTGCACAAGCTGAGCAGATTCGCACAATACTGTGGTATTTTTTTTTTGCTTTGCAGTGACAGTGACAACCAATACATCTCCATTGCTTACTTTTAAGCCGCAATCACACCTTCCTTAATTCAGAAACTATTTCGGCATACATAGCTCGTTGAAGTAAGGATATTGGAATTAACAGAACCAAGCCTCCCAGCAATGTATGCCGAATTATTATTATTATTTGATAGCCCAGCAGCAACTTTGCTGATATGGCTACATCTAAGCTGGTGTGTTGTTCACTGCACATTAAGAAAGTTTATTGTCTATAAGCCACTGGTCAAGCCAGTTTTTAAAGCTATTCGTTGAGGGAGCGTCTACAATGTCCTGTGGTATTTAGGAAGGTGTGATTGCAACTTAAGGCCTAAATTACACTTATAAGGCCGGTATTTCACTGGGACACTGGTAGAGCGACTGGTAGTGTGACTGGTTGCGCCACTGGTGTCCGTAACTAGACACCAGTAAAGACACACCCTGCGGCCACAGTATTAAGAGCTATATTTCTCTGGGAGTGGTAGTGCGACCAGCAGCCGGACTGGTTGCAACCAGTCCGGCTGCTGCTCCCAGTGAAATATAGCCCTTAATACTGTGACCGCAGGGTGTAGCGACTCTGGTGTCTAGTTACGGACATCAGTAGCGCAACCAGTCGCGCCACCATGGTGTCCCAGTGAAATACTGGCCTAAGCCATGCGGCAAGAGTTTGGGACCACCCAAAAAAAACATATTGTGGTAAGCACTAGTCATACCAGTACCATAATAATCAAATTAGATTAATTTTGTTGATAGTGAGTTTATTCATAGAGAAACAAACATTTTTTATTTAAAGTTCACCCATCAGGAGAATTAAATACTAACAGGAAGTTAGTTACACAAAGGTTGAGTCAGTTCTGCTTTTTATTTCTAAATGGCTTTCACATCTCATTGCTGTCACTTTCTGTTTAGTTAGATGACCAAGAAAGTGACAACAATAGATTTAAAGGAGCCTTAACTATAAAGATGCTTTTTGCAACTGGCAGCAAAAGTACATTGGAACAGTAACAAAAGTTATATTGCCTTGTTAATATAATGCACAGATTAGTATATATGTTAATGCTAACCTGCATTGCTAAAGGAACTAACAATTAGAATAAAATCTCATTTTATGCTCATTATAACACAAACTATGCCATCTTAGGGCAATCTAAAGGTTCTATTCGTAAGATTTAATTGATATCTTATAATTAAGTCGAATTAATTACACATTTTCATTCAGGAATTTTGAAAAACTAGAACAGAATAGACTTTCCAACACAACACAACACAACAACAAAAATCCGTCACCATCACACACATCTCCCCCACGTTCCGAGTTGCGCTAAAAGCACTGTGAGCTCGCCTAAGTCGCATAGAGGAAATAAATCCTAAGCCGGTCCGAGTAGGGAATTTTCCTTTACATCTGTCAACTTCGTTATTTCAAGTGTCGTGGTACGCTAATCACTCTCGGTAATTTCTTTTTTTAGACAAAATATATGAAATCTTTTTACAGGCATTTGACAGAAGCAATCAAACTGACGCAATCATTTTCATACTGATTACATGGTGGCATTATGATGGTTGATCCTCGTGCTGATTTGCAGCGCTATCCAGTGGACATAATTATCAAAAGGTGGTTGAAAGTACCCTACTGACTGAAAGCGTGCTCTAGAGCACTCCATAGAGGAAATAAATCACTGAGGAAATAAATCACTCCGTTTTAAGAGGCGGGACTTTCTTATGTCACTTTTGCTTCAATTTGCCCTAAAATATATGGCCAACATTGATTAAAAAAAAGCAATAGTGCCAATATTACGGAGTTACTACGGAAGCCAGAGCTGCGCCCTGTGGTAGCCTGCTGAATTTATCGATAACGATATTTTTAAAAAAATGCAGGTGGATGGGGTCTCATTTTTTATTTGGGAAAAAGTACGTATAAATAAAAAAACATTTATTTAATTAAACAATTTAATATATATTGATAAAGTATCCGCAACAGCCACTTATTAAATTCAAAAAGCTTGTACGGAGACATCTCATGGAAAAGCAATCGGGAAAAAGGGCGAGCGAATTTTGAAACTTTCTCCGAATTAAACAGTTATTATCTTATCATACAAATCAAACATGTACACACACAAACACACACACACACACTTACTTACATACATATATATATATATATTACTTTTAAATAATAAGCGCATGTATATATATACTACGTAGGATTTTATTTGATTTATTATTTTGTTTTAAATTTGTATTTTTTTTTTCTTTCTTTTATTTATATAACTTGCGTATAGCTATTGCATCTCATTTTACACAAATACCCTGCAACACCACGCTCACATAACTATGAACTTGACAATTGAAACCTTATTAGGGGCTGGTCTGAAAACCAGCGCTAAGCCACTAGGCATAGCAATATGCTGAGACTAGTACCCATTGCCAATTGTAGATTCCTGGAGTATTCCTTGTGTGTTAAGATAGACAGATTAATACGTAGATTGTAAAGCCTCTTATGTTTTGTATGTATCTTCATTGGCAATAAGATTTTTTTTACTTTTCAATTTAATTAATTAATTATGAAATAAATCAGAGGTATTGTATGTATCTATCTTATTTATTGCATGTGTATTTATTGGCAATAAAGAATTTTAATTTAATTTAATTTATAATTTATGTTCATAGCGTTTTTTTTAATTACATGAGGAACGCTTCCAACAACTCTCTATCTCCTCCCGGTCTTTGTGCATGTATCACTGGTTTTAAAATGCTGTATCCTGAAATTTAAAAATAAACGTTACCAATATTTTGGATTCACAAAAATAAAAAATAACCATTTTTATTTTAATTTGTTACCAGCTTGTTATCTTTAAGGTGTTTTTATTTTTCTTTTCAAATAATTAGATGAAAGCTTTCAATACCTCTATCTCCTCCTGGTCTTTGTTCATGTATCACTAGTTTCAAAATGCTGTATCTTAAAATTCAAAAAGAAACGTTACATATAATTTGAATTCACAAAGATGAAAATTAAAAATTTTCATTTTAATTTTTTACCAGCTTCATCTCAAATCACTAAAAGATCACTTTCAACGCCTCTCCATCTCCTCCTGGTCTTTTTACTCGTACTTGTATCACTGGTTTCAAAATGCTGCATTCTGAAATAAAAGATAAAAGATAAAAATTAAACATTTGAATTTGTTAACAGCTAGTTATCTTTTTAGTGTTTTTATTTTTAATTTCAAATTACAAAATTAAAGCTTTTAACACCTGTTGTTGTACTTGGCAAAGTATGAATTTCGTGCACATGGTCTGTAACAACCGCTGAGTTTGCGTCTTCTCGTGCAATGGTTTCTGTATAAAAATAAATTTCCTTACCATAAACAAATCACAGATACGAGTAGATAGTAATACTAGTTTATCATCATATTAAAGTTTTTAAGTTTTTCATAAATAAAATATTTAATTTATTTAAGTATTACCTATGTTTTGTATTTATCAAAAAAAAAGAAGCACTTACCTAAATTTTCCAAACCAACTAGATTTTCTGTAGACCTGCTTGTACTCGGCAAATTATGAATTTTGTGCACATGGTCTGTAACAACCGCTGAACTTGCGTCTTCTTGTGCAATGGTTTCTGTATAAAAAAATAACTTATTAGTATTGAATATCCAGACACCTAGCCATCCAGCGCCAAAAGCATGACCCCCTGTACAAAGACACATCAGAATTTATTATTGGTGAGGACAGCTGCAGGGGCTGACGTTGCTATAAGTTGTTACTTGATAGATCTACAGTAAAAGTATTTGATACACCTCTGGTCACACCGTAAATAATAGGTACATAAGCATATGAAAGTCCCCAAAGAAGATCATAATTCTATCATCCCATGCAGGGTCCACTGCTGGACAGGAAGCTCCCCCAGAATTCCAAATCAAAAATATTAAGAACTTAAGTAATGTAAGTATGGTACCTGAACTTTTAGCAAGATGTAAAGGAAAATCTTGCAACACTTCATCGTTTCTTCTAAAATGCTTTCCACATACGAACTTCAACTGATGTAATTTCTCGATGGGTACATAAGCCAATTCCTCATTCCCAGCAGCTTTTACCCATTGTCTGCATCTGCAAACGAAAATATAATAAAACAATGTATAAAGGTTATAAATTCTCGTACGAATTTTTGGTTCATATTAATTTATCGATAATGTTCCACCACATCTCTAGAACTTTTTAGGTTATAAGATTTCAACTTTGGTTTTCAAGTAATACTATTGGGAAAAACATTGGAAATGTCTAGAAATCGTAGTAAACCATGAAATTAGTAAAATAAATTACTTACCGCGTCTCATCCGTCGGAAATCTAGCCATAAATATACGTTTTTCTCCTGATAGCCGTCCCGATCTTAATCCACATATTTCACATTTTTTATAATGCATTTTGATGCCGAAACAGTTGTTCGTGAAATAACCAAAGTTTTTCACAACAATTTGATTAAGAAATACAACAAATTAACGGAAAGTTATGAAAATAAACACCAGTGATCACATCGTAAATAAACAGTCGCCATATTGTAAGCTAATGACAGTACGTGACAAGGAAAGAATATCCGGAAGAAAGAAACAAAAAACGCTGCCATAATTTTTTGCTCAAATTCCATAGTATTTTTCTTTATAAAGGAGTTTCGCTAGGCTGGAGCACTCGTTTATTCACCGTCTTACGTCATTGATAACATAGTCAAATAGGGCACGTTTTGAATTGGGTAGAAATTACCCTGACAGCAAGATAGCTTTATTTGACATCCATATGGGTAGTCAAGACAGACTGCTGTCAAAGGGTAATTATTACCCAAACGGCCTCTGGGTGGAACAGTGAAAGCTCTAATGTCAAAATCGATTTGCCACATATAAAATCCCACACATTTGCAGACGGCAACGTTTCTCAGGTTTTGTTTATGATGATTTTTTCACTAATGAAAATGAGAGATTTGGCGCACATTTTTGAGGGATTAGCTCAAGCTTTGTTAAAGAAAAAAAAAATAATTGACATTGAAATGAGCTCGCTTAAATCCGTTCCAAATTGACAAGAGCCACTAAGGCAGTGAAATTAATTTGGACCGTCCGGCGGCGGCCGGCGCCGTCCGTCAGTAACGTACACGCTTTTAGCAGTGTTTGCTCATTTCGGAACACGGCGCTCATTTGACATGACAGGTGAGTGACGGTATGTTAGTATTACAGTACGGATTAAAACCTGCTCATGAGCTTTGTGTGCGGTTTTAGCGCGCTAATAGTCGGTTCAAAACTTGCTCGTATTCACTCGTTTAAGCGACGTGACGTCATCAGTGACGTCACTTTAGCGCGCTATCATTGCATATGAAAATGAGGTAGTGCAGCGTGTGCGAAACGTCAAATTCATAAGACATTTGTCATCAATCTCGTTTTCGAGAGATTTTATTCAACTTTTTTTGGGGTTTTAGATTAAATTATCTTATCGAATAATCATTATCTCTCAATAATTTCTTAAAACGCAAAACAAAATCAAACTTTTAATTTTTCTCAGTGACATTGACATAAGCGCGCTCTAGTCTGGTTTAAAACTGTATTCGATGATATTCGACGAATGCACGCATATAGAAATAAACCGACTATATTCAGTGAATGTGATGTGTGCGTTGATTTCAAGAAACAATCCGTAGTGTTATATACCTAGGCTGTGTTCCAAATTGTACAAACGCTGCTAAAAGCGTATACAGTACTGACGGACGGTCCAAATTGATTTTGCACGCTCACAAAGCTATCACTGCTTTAATGGCTCTAGTCAATTTGGAATGGATTTAAGCGCGCTCACGTGTTCATCTGTCAAAATGTAAGTTTTGTTGTTATTTTCTTTAACAAAGCCTAAGCTAATCGCTGAAAAATGTGCGCCAAATCCACTCTCATTTCCATTAGAGACAGACTCATTAAAATCAAAACTTAAGAGACATCAGCTGGCTGCAAATGTGTGGGATTTTATGTGTCAAATCGATTTTGACATTAGCGCTTTCACTGCTCCACCTATTTGACTAAAGCACTGATAGCAGAAACGATGACGTCATCAATGACGTAAGGCGGTGAACGAGCGAGTGCTTTAGAGCACGCTTTTGGTCAATTTGGACCGACTTAAGCGTGCTCACAGTGCTCTAAAGCAGTCTGTTAGTGCAATATGGAACGCACAGCTAGTCTAAGGACGGTATGGTCATGCACCTTACAATAACAGAAGGAAGAGGGAATGGAAAAAAAAGTGACGTCATCAAAGCAAAGATTTTCTTACGTCAATGCATCAAAGTCATCACGTTTGGATGCGTTCAGAAAATGTTATTCTTTAATTACTATTCACTAATAGATGGCGCTCTTTAAAATGCAACCAACAGATTATAACCACAGAATGCAAAAGTGTTTAGAAAGATAACAAGTGGTATCCTTTGAGGTATCGAGCCCCAGACGCGACTTTTTTAGCACTTTTAGATAGGTACTGTTACTAATTAAAAACTAAAAACAATTTTGACCACCCATACAAAATGCGTTATCAGCTGATTCAGTTTCTCTGGGAGGTCAAAATGTTTTTTCGTATTTCGACCTATGTTCCTGACCCCCCTTTTTGTTACACCTTGCACTCTATCTACGCCTTGCATAGGTACATACGTGTGTATTGTGTGGATGGACTAATCAAAAGTAATATTTAAAAGGAATATTCCGATTGCAAAGCTCTTGGATCACACTTGCGACAAAAATATAAATAATTTTTTATTGCACAGTCAAATGCGAGCTTTCAGATGAAATATTTCTTCAGTGGCACGCCATAAGTAGTGGAGAGTGGCTTTTAATAGCATTAAGAAGGTAAGCAAGTAGGTCATCATCATCATCATAGCAGCCGAAAGACAACCACTGCTGGACATAGGCCTCCCCTAAAGATCTCCATGACGACCGGTTCTGCGCTGCTCGCATCCAGCAGCGGCTTCCCGCGATCTTGACGAGATCGTGGGTCCACCTTGTGGGGAGCCTGCCAACGCTTCTTCTACTGGTACGTTGTCGCCACTCTAGAACCCTTACGCCCCATCGGCCATCGGTTCTTCTTGCGATGTGCCCTACCCACTGCCACTTTAGTTTAGCGATTCTCAGGGCTATGTCAGTTACTTTAGTTCTTCTGTTCTTCCGCAGAAGAACAGAAGTAGGTACTAAGATTAAATTAATTTTGGTCACGCTACCCTCATTCAATATTTTCACTTTCTAGAAGTATTAATCAGTAAGTACCTGTTCTTCAATTTGACCTTCAAGTCGCGAGATGGCTCTGGGTGCGCCGTCAACACCCGCAGGCCACTCGCACAGCCGCTGCTCCATGGCGCGGACCTACGACAAAGAAGCAGAAACATAAACATCGTTTCGCAAAATCTTAGCAACAAGTTTTTATGACTGTGTTAGAAATATTTACAATATACAATAAGGTACACATACCAAAGAAAAATACGTATCAGTCAGGTGTCTGACAAAGATTCTCTCGAAGATCACACTTAGACATAAATACTTATAAAGTGCATCACTTAGAAAAAAAAAATATCATCAGATTTTCCTTACATTTTCCATGGTACTTTTTTTAAGTGATGCACTTCATAAGAATTTCTTTTAGATGATGTTCAATATTATACAAAATTATTGACAAGGTTCTTAAGATCTTACTTATCAGATCCGTATTTTTATTCAACTCGGATATGATATTGAATTGACACATAATTAGACCACGACATTGTATGAAAATGTATGATGGAAAAATATCGAACTAAGTATTTTCTGAGTGTAAGGGACAGGTTGTAAAAACTGAAAGGCCATGATCAGTCATCGTAACTGAACAACTTTCAACAGGATAGGAAAACAATCGGCCTCTCCATACAAAATTGCAAACTTGATTGGACAGCTTATATGGAGGTCAATTTTTTTTTTAATTTCCTGAAAGTTTTAGTCAGGTACTGAAAGTTGTACACTTACATTGACTTGTACCCTTTCAGTTTTGACAACCTTGTCCCTTACACCCTGTAAAGAAAAGATTTCTACACTCGCATCTCTCAGTTTCGTTGCGCTACCAACTTACATAATACAGGAACACGCATAATTTCTCGCTATCCTAGCTCGTATGTTCTACTGTCACAAGCAGGCAACCACAAAGTTACATAAACTGAGTGGACAAAGCCACGACTCTTGCAATATGCGAGCCGCATGATACTGTGACAAGATTCCTGACTCTAACCGCATCATGGAACAATGTAGGTAGGGTATTATAGACCAGGTGATTTGTAGCGTGAACGTGAAGCGGTAAAGGGAAATATATTGCCCCTATTGTGAGCGCCTCGTTAAAATAATTCACTTCATACCTGAAATTTTACTGAGCTTTACATCATATAAATTATATAGGTATTCTATATGGCTAGTCTGGAAGGCAACAGTCAGTGAGATTTGAAAATGGAGCTATTCTATATGGCTAGTCTGAAAGGCAACAGTCAGTGAGATTTGAAAAACATGGTCATCATTTTAAATCTCAACTTCTTACTATAAGCTTAAAAAAGAACTTGATAATCAATGTGACTTTTAATTAGTTCTTGATAGCAAAAGATATGCATGTACTCATGATACTGAACAACTTTGCCCAAGGAACATAGGTCGAAATACGAAAAATCAAATTTGACCTCCCATACAAAATGCGCTATCAGCTGATGCAGTTTCTATGGGAGGTCAAAAATGGATTTTCGTATTTCGACCTATGTTCCTTGGGGAAAGTTGTTCAGTATCATGAGTACATTTATAACTTTTTCTATCAAGAACTAATTAAAAGTCACCCTATATATTATAAACGAAAGTGTACAATGTGCGTGCCATCTTGAGAGAGTTATATGTTGTGGTATGGTAGCCCTCTATCTCCTGTCCATGAAGAATATTCCCGTTTTTACCTAAAGGGCGTGCTTTTGAAGATTCACCCTCTAGAATTATTGTGAAACATTCTAGAACAGTCTCGAATGTTGTGGAATATTCTGGAACATTGTCGAAAATTTAGTCTTTTATTCCATCTACCACATAATCTCTTATCAACACCCTGAGCGAAGCCGGGTACCCCAGCTAGGAATAATATATATCATGACGCTGCAACTATTCGGTTACTTCTCTATAAAACATTTAGTACAAATGAAACCTTTAATTAACGACCCTCACGCCTTTGAAATCGGAAACCGACACGCCTGTATCGAAATTATTCAAAGGGATTAATTCCAATACGGTGGCCTAAGCTAAAACAACGGTATAATCCTAGCCGGCAAGGAATATCATCGCATTTAATTTTGAATCACCCTTATTTATATTGTGCCTGTTTTGATATGTGTGTATGTGGTTATGTATATGTACCTATGTAATTATTTTTTTTATTCTGGTGCAAGCCACTGGGGGCTTAGGCAGTAAGTCTTAGAGCAAGCACTCATTTAGCAAATCATGTTGATGTGCTCATACTGCTAACTGCATCTTTGGACTTCTTACCATTTGGTGCCTCTTATCTCTTCGTGCGAGCAGCAACAACCTTTTGTATGTGTCATCGTAAGTAATCACAAGTAATCACCACACTCCGGTCGTCAAATACAATTATAGTCGCGACGCAAACACAAGTGGTGACTTTATGGTATTTGACCCCAGTAGCAACGATTTATAGTTTAGTTAGTTGGGTCAATCGTTGGGGATGGTCTATAAGACTATAACAATAGTCCAGAGCTGGTATAAGAACGCAATTTTTTTTATTCCTCTATGATACTTACAATCGTCCGCAAGTAGTATAGCCAGCATTCCGATGGCTTCACGTCTCTGCATTTCGAGGGTGAATCATCCGCGTAACTCCGTTTTACTGTCCATAATCCACATTACACTCATACATAAATGGTTTCCCTTCAGCGGCCGTAAAACACGTGCTTTTTACTAGCCACAGTAAAATTGGGAAGTTGAACGAACTGCCAGATATGTGAATCGAAGATTTTAGTAGGTACTTGTTCCATAAAAAATATATATTTTACAACACTATAAGAACGTAGGCAATATTTATTCTGGTTTTGTTTAGTTCGCAAGTATTGGATGCTCTATCTTAACTATCTATACCTAGTTAGTGACCTATAAAATATACTGCTTGAAAGCACCATTCGTTGCAAAGAAAACAACAGTGGGCGTGGGCGTCTCTATTCTACAACAATAGCAAATGTTTGCACTTAACCAAGAGCCGTCCAATCCATTAGACCACAGTTTCCTAAACAAAGGAAACTGAAAAGCTCGCGCAAGGATACACCCAGAAATAGCACGCATTAATCACATACACAGTAATTTGTGTGACTCACGTCAGAAGGGGACGGACATAATATCGGGAACTTCTAAATCTGGACACACTTGCACGAACGAAAAATAAGCGTCCGTTAAAGGGGAATGTTAACTGTCCGATGACAAATAAGGGGATTTTGAATGTTTTATTATAATTAGGTAGGTTTACTATCAAATTTTTCGGGGATAATGAAAAAAAAGAACTTTTTATTTTAATTCTAAGCGCACGCCACATATTTTTTATTTAATTTTGTAAACAATTCACACGGCTGTAATAATAATCAATCCACAAAGTGGATTTGCGGCCAGGAATAAATTACTTGTTCGAGACACAAACTCTACGTTGATTACTGTGAGCTCCGTCTAATTAAACTGTAGGCGGCAATTCATTCATTCTTGTATGTTCATTCACTTAAAGGCACTACATACCGAACACACTGTAGTTAATTTCGTAATACATCTGAGTAAGGAAGCAAGTAATAAAGACGAGGTGTTAATGTTATTGCACCTCATAAAATACATTTCGTTTGTTTATTTTCCTCTTTTTCTACGGTAAAGCTTTTTGTATACAATCCGCTCTATAATTAATTTTAATCATCATTTTTCATGGTTTAAATAAGTATCTACCTCACGCGCCCATTTGATTTACGATTTGAAAATAACCCGCAACTGAACGCATCGGTAAGCGTGTCGCCGGATTTGACCGTGTCGTTCTTTGCCCGGAAGTAGTAGTCGATTTAGGTTGTTTTACTTATTTTTTTCATAAAATTGAGCAAGCAAGTCGTAGGTATGAATAATTTTCAATAATAAAAAAAGGAAATATGTATCGTGACAAAAAATCATCAATACGAGGTTAGTCAGTAATTAAGTACTTTTCAAAAGTTTGTTTTACAAGGAAGACAAGGAAGAGATGTGGAAAGGGAAAAGGGGCTTTCTTAAAGTTTTTGTTTATCGTTATCAGTGGTGTTTGTTTGGTCATCGTGTATAAGTGCAATCAATCTCTGTTTACAAGGCAGAAGCGACGCGCTCCATTTGGCGCTCAAAATAGATCAAAGTCATTTCAGTCTCGAATGGTGATTGGGAGAGGACGTGAGACATCTCATACCCAAGACTACAGCAGGTACTCCTTCGATATTTTTTCTCCATTTTTTTAGATCAATGACCTTTTAGACCTCTCTGAAAATAGATATATATCTACCTACCTCCAGGTGATTCAAAGAGATACAATTTGTTAAAGATGGAGGGTAGATTACTTACAATTAGTTTTCAGGGTTCCGTACCTCATAAGGAAAAAAATTAAACAGTTATAGAATCACTTTTGTTGTTCGTCTGTCTGTCTGTCAAGCAAGACCCTTTTTCTCCCGAACGGGTAAAGGACTCAAGTTGAAATTAATATCAAATATTAAGATCCATGGACCCTTGAAGCTGTGAATATTCCAAGCTTCTTTAACAACACAATCAAAAGAGACATCATGAGATTAATGTCTCCTTCTTCATACAGTTAAGAACCAAACTAAAACCTATTTTAGTTTCCCGTTGCCCTTTTTTTTTACTAGCCTATACTGTCCCACTGCTGGGCAAAGGCCTCTCCCCCATACGTTTCCATTCCTCCCTATTTATTGCGACTATGGGCCACTGGTCTCTAAAAGCCTCCAGATCATCTCTCCACCGTTGCCCTAGAATAATGAAATTTGGCAAGAAGCTAGGTCTCATAGCACAAGCAAAAAAAAACCTGTAATCATTATAATTCACATAATATTTCACATTTAACTGTAACACCGCAACACTACCCACCGTTAAATGGCGCCAATTTTCTGAAACGCGCTATCGATTTATTATTAGGCCTATTTTCTCACTAGCACGGTGAAAACGACGTGAAGAATGTGTACGGAACCCGTAAGGCGCGAGTCCGACTCGCACTTGGCCAGTTTTTTTTTTTTTTTCAGTGGGTGGTTAGATTGATAATAATCTGCACCAACTCTTTCCATGTAGTAATAGACTGGTGACTATGACTAGGTACTTTTTCAATGCCTCACTACTCCAAAGACTCCTGCAAAATGTTTTCGACCATTTTATGGCCTAACTTTAAAGCTGGATTTCTAGCATCCTAGCGCGAAAATGTGGCTAGTCCGATAAGCTTAATCCACCCCCGATCCACTCGTAATTTTGGATTTACGGAGGTTGGCTTTGAAAAGAGAAATCAAGGCATTTGAAGACAGAAAAGTTTCTTTCACGAATCAAAAGGTAGGTACTATAGGGGGTATAGGCTTAACTTAGAATAAAAGACTAAAAGACTTAAAACTTAAAAATAAAAACTATCATGTCATGACAGCTTTTTTTTATTCCGTGATACTCGTAGACAAGAAGCTTAACAGCAAACTCCAAATTCCTTGGTGATAGATAAGCTACGACTAAATGCCATTCTGCCGCACGAGAATTGATATTTTATTAGTTAACTGCGTTATTTGTATTCGAAACAAATAGATATTTTTCTATAATTAAATTTTCTTCCTATCTGTACCTGCATGCCAAGTTTAAAGGTTTCTTACATTAGGGTTTCTGTTGCGAATTTCCGCTGGTGTCATACTTGACAGATTTTTTGGTCGCAAAACTTTCCGCGTCGGAATCTCCACAGGTGTGTCCCTACACTAATGATATCTGCATTGTCTCTACTAATAAAAAAAATTAAGACTACCCGCTAGTTACACAAAGCGTCTTTATAGATAAAGCTCCTCTTGCTGTTTTGTTGATATAGAAAGTGTCAAATAGTTTTGAAAAAGTTTAACTTTAAAACCGATTTGTGCAACTGGCTGTAAATAACTGATTCCATCCTTTCCTCGCGTTGGTAGATTTCAACTTGTAATTAACTTAGACCAAGACACAGAGTGCCGCAGTACCGTACCGTGATAAATGTGAGCAGCGGGTTCGACTCCCGTGGGAGGTAAGTGTAGTGTTACTTAACAGGAGAGAATAGTTAACAATGTAGAGTGGTTGGAAGTTGCAAGTGCCAAGTTGTGGAGACACAAAGAAAAGGCGTGTCTTGGAGACGAGGATTTTTAAAACCTTCAGCTGTGCAGTTTCTACCTTTAGGTGTAAAATTACCTACCTATTTGTACAAAAGTACTCAATATCTAAACTTATAGGAACTGTCAGGTACAGTCAAAAGCAGGTCTAGCTTGACAGCTTAGTCAAATAATATATAATATTACGCCCAAAAAAGCCTTGATCATTATTTACCTACATTAAAATGTATGGGGTAATGATAAAATCAAAAACATGAAAAATATTACAATAATACTGTGAATATTACATTCATATAGCAAGCAATGATCAATCTAGCTAGAGTGATGATGATCGTAATATAATTCAATCTAAAAACTTCGATTCATTATAGAGCAAACCTGTCTAAAACTAAACTTTCAATTTTATATTATTCTGAGAGAGAACTCAAAATAATCATTGCAATCCACAAAGTCACGAAAAATTCAAATTCACTTTAAGCCACTTTCTCACTATTCGAATTCCAGTTCAATATCTCACTCCGTTTTAAACCGATTATTTGAAATTCGCTTTTCATAGCCGGTATTATTTTAAAATCGGAATGGGTGCCGACGTGCGCGCTGTGGGCGGCGCGGAAGCGTACTAGCGAGCGAGGATATCCTACAGGACGTGCAGAGTTTATATTATGAGGATCGATATTATTTACATGCTGCTTTTTGTATGCAGCACTAGAATTTATTTTGATTGTCCATAGAGATCATTAATCTTGTTCCGTTGCCTAGGACGTTAAACACTGAACCATTATTTTTAATGCGACTTTATTTTACCCAATAAATTTAAAACTACCTACGTTTTTAAGATTATTACATAAAATCTAATACCAACTAACTTTATTATTATGTTGATAGAGCCTTCACTGTTGTTGTTATTTGATTGCCTATTTGGCAAATTATCAAGTAATTTTGTTTTATAATGTATGTTACAAAACAATTTCGAAAATATTTTAAACTCTACCAACTTTTACTTCCTATTTATAAATCCGCAGACTGAATTAGGCGCTGAACGAGTCACAAAGAACCGAGTTGAACCGGGCTTACAGCGCGCATACCAATAACTCCCGCGTGTGGAGACCATAATCTGCTGTGTGAATTCTAATTTCAAACTTCTAAAACTTTTTATTTATTGTAACAATTTGAATTCCGGTTTTAGATTTTGTAAATTCTCCTTAATTTCAATTACAAGATTTTGGGTTTTTAGCTATGGTCTATGGCGTAAGGTTAGATTAACTAATACTTAAGAACCTATAAGAGTAGGTAGAATATGAGATGACATGTGTGTGTATTATGAGAGTGCCGCCAAGGTATAGTTAAGGCTTTCCTAAACATTGTTAAAACGACGCAAAGTTTGCCCATTTTGAGCGAAATTTCCCGAAACTTGCAGTTACGAGTTGCAGTTTCATGAAACTTGGATTATACTGCTGGGTTATAATAACAATTTTGATCAATCTTTGTTCTCTAACCCTATTTTTAGGGTTCCGTAGCCAAATGGCAAAAAACGGGACCCTTATAGATTCGTCATGTCTGTCTGTCTGTCCGTCCGTATGTCACAGCCACTTTTCTCCGAAACTATAAGAGCTATACTGTTGAAACTTGGTAAGTAGATGTATTCTGTTAACCGCATTAAGATTTTCACAAAAAAATAGAAAAAAAACAATAACTTTTAGGGTTCCCCATACTTGGAACTGAAACTCAAAAAAAAATTTTCATCAAACCTATACGTGTGGGGTTTCTATGGATAGGTCTTTAAAAATAATGTTAAGGTTTCTAATATCATTTTCTTCTAAACTGAATATTTGCGCGAGAGACACTTCCAAAGTGGTAAAATGTGTGTGTCCCCCCCCCTGTAACTAAATTAAGTTAATAAAGTTTTTTAGCAATAAAAGTACTTATCATAACTTTTACTTTTATACGTACAGGTTTATACGGAACCCTCAGTGCGCGAGTCCGACTCGCACTTGGCCGGTTTTTTCACAAATGAAATCGCACTAAGATAAAATTTTACGGGTAAATCTTTCAAAAATAATATTATTTTTCTGTGCAACATAATAAACTGAGGTTGGTTTGATAAAATTTATTTGTGTAGGTACAGTCAACGGCAGTTCAAGCTTGACACTCGCAGTGCGACTCTAGCCCGTACGTCTATTGAAATAAGAACGGTACAAAGTCAAGCTTGAAGTGTACTTGACTGTACCTTAGATGGTGTAGATCATCTGCATACTTAAACTATCTACAGTAAAAAGTTATTTTTATATTAGAAAAAGTTACAGACAAACAGGTATCACAGAATGTTAAAGTTACGAGTATCTCCAGAAAATATCATCAATCGTTATGATTATTAATGATATCATAAATTACAGCATTAAGTGCAAGTCGTTAGGAGTAAAGACCTCGGGAGTCGGGAGCAAACCCATTCTGTAGAGTAGGTCACCTTTGGGACAGTGGTTCCCAAACTGTAGGGAACATAACCTGTGTAGCTGGAGAGACGAATCATGGTGTTATGGCTATTTTTCACGCTGCTAAAATACCTTTAGGATTTTTGTTTTAGGTTCCCTTTTTTCAGGACGTTCTAAATAAAGTCCAGGTAAAAAGTACGACGAGCAAGTAGGTATGAAAGGATTGATGAAAGTGCAGGAAGCAAAGGGAAGTCAGATCGTAGCAGGTAAGACTGTGGTCTCTGCCTACCCCGACGAGAAAGGTCTCGTATGTACGTGGTACCTATACGTATGGTCCCTTTTTTTTACACATTGCAGAAGCCGCGTCTAGCAGCTTGTGCCTAGATTTCATTTATTTATTTATTAGTGCAAAAGTACCTATACAGCGTGTAACGGAAAAGTGTGATAATGCCCTTGAAACTGAAGAAGTTTTGCCAAAGAACATAAGTCGAAATATGAAAAACCAAATTTCAAGGGAATACCAAAAATAAATATAGCCCGTGTTAGGTGTTGGTTAGCAACAGCCTCTGTGGTCTGGGTGTTAGAGATGCAGAGGTTTTGGGTTTGATTCCGGAGAAAATACTAAACAAAAGAATTTGTGAGAATTCACCAGAGTCTCTGAAAAGTAAGACGATCCCGTGCTACGGAAGGCCGTTGGTCCCGGCTACTATCTACGAAATAATTCGTTAAATGAGCCATGACTGAAGCTTTTGGCGGCTCCACAAATGTGACAGGTTTTGTGAGCTTGGTGGTCGATCTTAAGCCACGATCACACCTAGCTGAATTAAAAGACTAACGCGGCATACATTGCTGGGAGGCTTGGTTATGTTAATTGCAATATCCTTACTTCAACGAGCAATTTTTGCCGAATTAGTCTTTGAATTCAGCTAGTTAGGTATGATCGTGGCTTTACAATTACAACGCACACGATAATGATGATAGTGATGTGATGAGCTACAGTTGGTATACGTTGTACTCAATTCTGCTCTGTTTTGTCATTAACAGTTTGGGAAACGCTGGTTGCTAAGTGCCGTGTGAACTTGTGCATTAGGCAGGTGAATACGAAGCTATTTGTTTAAGGTAACATGGGATGTTCAGATGAAACTAGAATTTTAATGTTCATAGTTCTATTTACATTATCATGAAATAATTTACAAAGAGTATCAAAGGGGGATGGATGCCTTTGTGGTATCGGCTAAGCATAGCACAGTCAAGAGCACGTCAAGCTTGACACATTGAACTCTGTACCATTCTTATTTCAATAGCCGTAGGAGCCTAAGTCGCGCTGCCAGTGTCAAGCTTTACCTGCTCTTGACTGTACCAACCCATCTCTACCAGTAAGTGTCGTAAGAGGCGAATAAGGAATTACGAACCGGAGGATGGGCAGCAGCGTCCTTCTGTGTAACTACCATCTTATATACTGCGGTCACCAACAACTGCGGTCCATTGTGCCAGCCGCAACGCTAACAAGTATTTCCCCTCCAAGTTGTACAATGCGTTTTTGCTGGAATTCTGGAGGTAGCTCCGTGTCCTGCAGTGCAGTGGACGTTTTATGGGAAGTTATGATCAAAAGGGGTATGCTCTATGCAATCATCATCATCATAACATGGCATACTCTATGCAATCGTCATCATCAGGCATACTCTATGCAATCATCATCATCATAACATCCTATAAAAAAAAAAATTACACTACAGGACAGGGAGCTCCCACCAGAATTCCAGCTGTGCCTGGAACAATATGGAGGGGAAGTACCTTATTCACCACGCTTGTCAGCGTTACGGCTGGCACCATGGACCGCGGTTGTTGGTGACCGCAGTATGTAAGATGACACGACATACGGCAGGACGCTGCTGCCCATCCTCAGGTTTATAAACCCTAAGTCGCCTCTTACGACAACCACGGGTAGAGATGGGTTGGTACTATTCTTTGCCGGCACCACACAGGACAGTGAAAAATTACAACACTCGAAAAGTCATTTGTTGTACTGTAGGTACGCGCCATACTTAGCACTATTGTGTTTCTAATATAGGCTTTTTGCAAAATGAATAAGTTGCAAAACTTTTTAATTTTAAGTTGAATAAAAAATCCAAAAATTTCAATTTATAATTCAAGACAAAACTTTCGAACAAAACTTGCTGGTTCAATAATGACGCTGGTCCGTAATTAGGAAGATTCTTGTTCAAACTTCAGCTTTTGTCCATGCACGGCTATGGCGTCTGGAATGGCGGTGAGAGACAACCAGACGATATTAAAACCGTCTAATTCGAAATATCCTGGAATAACGGTCTTTTTATTGCAGTGCGTCGCGACGCATACTGTCAATACTGGCAGTCGACCGCCTTCTCACTTCTACTTACAATAGTTTTTCTTAAAATATAAACGATAGTAAAACAATTGATAATACAATTTATCTAATCCACATTTTGAGTCTTACGTCTACGAGTATTACAAGAATTTGCGCCTTTCGCCGGTTGAAACAAAGTCTGTTGCATTTGCCATTACGATAAAAACGGCAAACAACCTACTTTAATTCGTTCTGAGCTTCATTCTTTCCGTTTGTTTATGGGGATTTTACTCTCGGAAAATGGAAATTATCTTGAGATACATATACAGGTTTATTTTTGGTAACACTGCTCCGGAGTAAGTGAGGCAAAAAAGAAGAGGCCTATGACCGATCATAAATAGATTACTGAGTCTTGGGACTTAAAATTGAATTAAGGATCATAGTTGCCATGCATTATACAATGCCGTTATACATTATACATTCTGAAAACTGAACAAAAATGTTGCCCTTTACGCTGGCGGTCTTGACACGTTGGCGAAATCTGCTGCACCAGGTATGGTTCGGTGCGGGAATCCTATCCTACTAATATTATAAACGCGAAAGTTTGTAAACATGTATGTATGAATGGATGTATGTTTGTTACTCTTTCACGTAAAAATTATTGGATGGATTTTAATGAAACTTTACAATAATATAGCTTATACATCAGAATAACACATAGTCTACATATAAACCTGCGCAGACGAAGTCGCGGGCACCAGCTAGTAGGTTATCTATATATATCAAAGAAGAAGGTGACTGACTGACTGACATATCAACGCACAGCCCAAACCGAGTCTAGAGATTCCAAATTTGGCATGTAGGTTCCTTATGAGGCCTAGGGGTGCACTAAGAAAGAGTTTTACAAAATTCCACCCCTAAGGGGGTAAAATAGGGGATGAAAGTTTGTATGAAAGTCCGTCAGTTTTGAAGTTAGGATCTTCAAAATTTGTATTTAGGCTGAGGACTAAAAACTAAGTTTTACGTACTCAGGGTTTTTGAAAATTCGACACCCTTAAGGGTGAAAAGGG
Source organism: Athrips mouffetella (assembly GCA_947532105.1). NCBI lineage: Eukaryota > Metazoa > Arthropoda > Insecta > Lepidoptera > Gelechiidae > Athrips > Athrips mouffetella. The sequence continues at coordinate 18,199,561 of OX383965.1, read as the reverse complement.
GGATGAAGTTAAAAAATTTTTATTTTTAAAGTAAAATTCACATAATTTATTATTTAGGCATTAATGATGTAATTCTATGCAACGTTCATCACTGTTATAGAAATTCCACCCCAAATTCAACCCCTAAAAAGGGAAATGGGGTGAACAAGTCTAAAAACCAATATGGGCATCGTTTGTATGGTTTATCGTGTCGCTGATTATGAAAACTACAACAATTTTCAAATCCAACGTGGTGGACGTGAAATACCATCATCCGCCTGGGGATGGAGTTGGGGTGCGATAGGTTTGAAATGTCTAAAAATCAATATGGGTGTCGTTTGTATAGTTTATCGGGTCGCTGATTACGAAAGCTACAACAACTTTGAAATCCAACGTGGTGGTCGTGAAATACCATCATCCCCTGGGGATGGGGTTGGGGTGCGATAGGTTTGAAATGTTTGAAAATAAATATGCGTTTCGTTTCTATGTTAGGGATAGCGGTTAAATTGGCGTTAGGGGTAAGGATAGGGGCAGGGATAGGGAAAGGTAGAGAGGTAGAGAAGTAGAGAGGTAGAGAGGTAGAGAGGTAGAGAGGTAGAGAGGTAGAGAGGTAGAGAGGTAGAGAGGTAGAGAGGTAGAGAGGTAGAGAGGTAGAGAGGTAGAGAGGTAGAGAGGTAGAGAGGTAGAGAGGTAGAGAGGTAGAGCGGTAGAGAAGTAGAGAGGTAGAGAGGTAGAGAGGTAGAGACGTAGAGAGGTAGAGGTACAGGTACAGGTAAAGTAGAGGGAGAATTAGGGGAAGGGGGACAGGGAGGGAGAGAGGGAGGGGGAGAGGGAGGGGCAAGGGGAAAAGGGAGGAGGGAGAGAGACAGAGGGAGAAGGAGGGGGAGAGGAAGGGGGAGAGGGAGAGGGTTTTAGTTTTTCTCAATTACTTCTGCGAATTGGCTCTGTTTTGAAGGAGGGCGGCTCTCCAACGACCGGGTGTCGTTTGTATAGTTTATCGGGTCGCTGATTACGAAAGCTACAACAACTTTGAAATCCAACGTGGTGGACGTGAAATACCATCATCCCCTGGGGATGGGGTTGGGGTGCGATAGGTTTGAAATGTCTAAAAATAAATATGCGTTTCGTTTCTATGTTAGGGATAGCGGTTAAATTGGAGTTAGGGGTAGGGATAGGGGCAGGGATAGGGAGAGGTAGAGAGGTAGAGAAGTAGAGAGGTAGAGAGGTAGAGAGGTAGAGCGGTAGAGAGGTAGAGAGGTAGAGAGGTTGAGAGGTAGAGAGGTAGAGAGGTAGAGAGGTAGAGAGGTAGAGAGGTAGAGAGGTAGAGAGGTAGAGAGGTAGAGAGGTAGAAAGGTAGACAGGTAGAGAGGTAGATAGGTAGAGAGGTAGATAGGTAGAGAGGTAGAGAGGTTGAGAGGTTTTAGTTTTTCTCAATTACTTCTGCGAATTGGCTCTGTTTTGAAATATTACTTAAAGGTGCCTCTCATCTCTCTCTTTACATTTGTTAGGATACTGCTGCTAAGTTCCTTTGTTCTGAGTAATTTATGAGTAGATTACGTCTGTATGGTCTATAAAATTCAGCTGGATCTTGAATTATACTCATTGATTTGCGCAGGGTTAGTCCTGTTTTTCCTTAGTTCAAAATTACCCCGAAATGATGGGATAAATAATAATTTCCCTGGACTAAAATCTCTCATTGCTTCGGAAAACCGGTAACAACCTAAATACGAAATCCACGCGAGCGAAGCCGCGGGCAACAGCTTGTATTGTATACGCAGACAACTAAAATTAACAAATAGTCATTACTTTATGGGGATTACGAACATACATAGATTTCTTCTATTGTATTCGGTCAAAGTTCAAGTTTAGGGGGCCCCTTTCAACGGTGACGGTGACGCATCTTGGATATCTTCCAGCGCTGGTCGTCGATGCCAAGGGTAGAAGCCTTGAAAACACAGGGTGCTGCCAAAAATGGTTTATCCGTTTATGAGAAAGTACAGAAAAGAAAACATCGTCCAATGCCAAATCACAATAAGTCGAGAATTTCGTTAGAATATACTCTGGTTGGCTGGAAGAGATCTCTTCATAGAGATAAGCTCACCATTGTGAACCTCTTCTATCACTACTGTTTTGTTTTATTGTGCACAATCCTATCCTACTAATATTATAAACGCGAAAGTTTGTAAGTATGGATGTTTGTTCCTCTTTCACGTAAAAAATACTGAATGGATTTTAATGAAACTTGGCACACATATAGGTTAGGTCCTGGAATAACACATAGGCTACTTTTTACCGCGGGAAAACACTTCATTCCCACGGGAAAACGCATTTAATGTTATTGAAGAAGGATGGATTTTAATGAAACTTGGCACACATATAGATAGGTCCTGGAATAACACATAGGCTACTTTTTACCGCGGAAAAACACTTCATTCCCACGGGAAAACGCAATTAATGTTATTGAAGAAGGATGGATTTTAATGAAACTTGGCACACATATAGGTTAGGTCCTGGAATAACACATAGGCTACTTTTTACCGCGGGAAAACACTTCATTCCCACGGGAAAACTCATTTAATGTTAATGAAGAAGGTGACTGACTCACTGACTGACATATCAACGCACAGCCCAAACCGCTGGGTCTATAAATTCCAAATTTGGCATGTAGGTTTTTTATGAGGTCTTAGGGTGCACTAAGAAAGGGTTTTACAAAATTTCACCCCTAAGGGGGTAAAATAGGGGATGAAACTTTGTACGAATGTCCGTCAGTTTTGTAGTTAGGATCTTCAAATTTTGTATTTAGGCTAACGACTAAAAATTAATATTTATATGTCTCAGGGTTTTTGAAAATTCGGCAACCTAAAGTGTGAAAAGGGGGATGAAGTTGAAAATCCTTTATTTTTAAAGTAAAATCCACATAATTTATTATTTGGGCATAAGGGTTGTAATTCTATGCAACGTGGTTGTTATTGAAATTCCACCCCAAATTCAACCCCTAAAAAAGGGAAAAGGGTGAAAAGGTCTAAAAACCAATATGGGTATCGTTTGTATGGTTTATTGGGTTGCTGATTACGATAACTACAACAATTTTGAAATCCAACGTGGTGATCGTGAAATACCATCATCCCCTGGGGATTGAGTTGGGTAGGGTCTAAAAATCAATATTGGTGTGGTTTCTATGATTATATGAGGATAGGGATAGCGGTTAACATGGCGTTAGGGGTAGGGAGAGGGACAGGGAGAGGGAAGGGGAGGAGGGAGGAGAGGGAGGGGGAAATGGGGAGGGAGAGGGAGGGTGAGGGGTAGGAGGGGGAGAGGGGCAGGGACAGGGATGGTGTGACGGACGGTTGGACAGATGGTTGGACGGACGGACGGACGACAGATAGACGGAAGGGTGGATGGATGGATGGTCAGATAGATAGAATCCCACGCGGACGAAGTCGCGGGCAACAGCTAGTAAAGAATATATAAGTATATATATGACAAACATTTTTGGTGAATTGCTATAAATTTGGAAATTCTTCATTTTATGTCTTCGCTTAACTTTTTGAATTGTTCCGCTGTAAAAAAGAGATACGAATAAATGATGTGGATCTGCCTATAAAAGTCAATAACTCTTCGCAAGGAAGATGCCTTTTTTATGTTACAAGTTAGCAAACGAGCAGGTGAACAACCTGATGGTAAGTGGTCACCACCGCCCATTGCACCCATTGTCTCATTAGTGGCATATTTTGACACTAATAAGACAGCAAAGCGCGTTGCTCACTTTGAGAACTAAGGTGGTACGTCTCATGTGCCTTTAATTTCACTGGCTCCCTTACCCCTCGAACCGAAACACAACAGTGCAAACACTGCTGCTTCACGGCAGAAATAGGTAAGGGGATGGTACTTCCTCAGAAGGACTTTGCACAAAACCTTACCACTACTAAATGTAGGTACTCTTAAATATGAAAGGAATAGAAAAGTTAACACAGATAGATTTCTAACAGAGAATACGTGGAAATGTCTTGCATAGCCAATGAGAGATCAAACTACGGCTTATAAATCCACTCTATATTTTGCTTCTGAGAAAAGATTATGTTATGTTATTTTATACTACCTTGGGCTAAGGAAGTCGATGTAAAGAAATATTTCTGGGACAACTAAACTTCTACATTTATCACATTCGTAGGTACCTAGTCGTTGTAGTCATAGATTTCTCATTTTAAAAACTCCGAGAAAAGGGTAAGTCGGACTATCTACTAGATCCAGACGCATGTACGATAAGATATCCTTTACCTACTAGAAATACATGTCAGGATCTGCTAGTAACTCTTGCGTTAACAAAGCGCGGTGTAACCGATAAAGTATCAATTTTGAGTTGGAAAGCTTCCAGAATAGGATATCTTGCAAACTCCTCAATGCGACAGGCGCTGCAGCTTTAAATTGCCTCCCTAACTTCTTCACATACCTACATGCTTATCCCTACTAGTTTACTTTTTTATGCGAAGGACCAGAAGCTTTTTTCGACATAGGTATCTTTATAAGTTAAAATAATTCCTAAAATTTTAGGTCAACGTCGACTCCTTGGGTGCTCAGGGGCTACAGCAACAGCACCCACGAGAATTGCAAAGTGGATGATCAACAAAATGTTAACTTAAAAGATCACCATAATAGGATCGGTTTTCGCTTGCACCAGTGCATATAACATCTCAGCCAAGAAAAAGTAGTGCTAATATTTATAAATGTTGATTAGGTTTTTTTTTAAAGAAGAGACATAAAATTGGCATTTTGGAAAATTGAGGGAGTTATCCAAAAGCCAGCCCACTACATTCCAGTTTCGACTATAATGGGTGTAAAAATATGTGTTAGCACTATTTTATTTGGCCTGTTATACTTAGAGCTTGAAACATAACAACGTGATAACAACTTTCCATCCATCCATTTTGTATGGGAGGTAAAAAAAAATTCTTACCTACCTAGTATGGAGTAGAAAAGCTATATAGTTTATCAAATGCAAGTCTTGACCGGGTGATTTTTGGGGTTATGAAAATTATAATAAGCCCTTATAAACTCTTAAAACGTAAATCATAATAGTTTTAATAACCATTAATAGTTAACATTATTGTAATTACCTTTAACTAAACCATTAAGAGCCGCTTTAACATTAAAATACAAGGGTAACAGAAAGGGTATACTGACCCTGACTGAAGGGTGTGAATCTGCCCATGAAACTGAACAACTTTCCCTAAGCAACATAGGTCGAAATATGAAAAAAAGTTTAATATGAAAAAAAGTTTTGTTTTGAATCTGAATCGGCTGATAGCGCATTTTGTATGGGAGGATTGGGAGGTCAAAGTTATTTATCGTATTTTTTACCAATATTCCTTAGGGAAAGTTGTTCAGTGTCATGGGAAGAATTACATCTTTCAGGGTTGATATACCCTTTCTGTTATACCTTGTATAATTGGGTGAGCAAGCTATGCTACACACTAACAGATGGCGCTGTAGAGTTTCTGTAACGCGTTACTTTAAAAAAATACTCAAAAAACCGGAGAAAACGAATTTTCCCAGGCATGAGGCCTAGGTAGATTGATTTTTCGCCCCCCAAAACTTAGTACAGTCAAGAACACGTCAAGCTTGATACATTGAATTTTGTACAGTCAAAAGCACATCTAGCTTGACACATTGGACTATGTACCGTTCTTATTTCAATAGACGTACGGCTATAGTTGCACAGCGAGTTTCAAGCTTGACCTGTCGTTGACTGTACCGTTCTCATTTCAATTGACGTTGAGGCATAAGTTGCGCTACAAGTGACAAGCATGATCTGCTATTAACTGTACTTAGCCTCTAGTGAGAGTTTGTCAATTATATCTTTCAATTTATTAGGGGCGAAATATTGATCAGTGACTCAAAGTCAACCCCTAAAAGGGATAGTTCCAAATAGGGTGTGCTTCGTTACCCCATGTTCCCCTTTAGACGGTCCACTGACTCATAAAGGGACCTAACCTCAACGTTTGTTTAACGACTAAGAGATTTTGGACGTTATTAATGGTCTAACAAATAATATTTTAGTGAAAAGCGAAATACCAAGTTTGAGAAACGCTTGCGTTAATGAGGTGACTAAGGTTAACAAATATTTTGCCATTAGGGTTGATAGGAACGTTCATCCTTATGAAATAAGAAGCGACTGACATACAAAGTGTAATTCTACATAAGCAAAACCTCTCGGGTGCCAAGCTCAGGTTGTAGTTCGAATGTAAATGAAAATTTAAATAAAGAAAAATCTAACCTCCATACAAAATTAAAATCTAATCCGAAATTAGTATAGAGAACGCCATTTTTTAAATTTTCATTTCCAAAACTTGTAGAACAAGTTGCTCACTTACATGGGTACAACTACCGCCCGAGAGGATTTGCGTATTTGGAATCACAGGTTGTCTATGACGTTGTATAAAGTGTTTTAAACAATTTTCAAAATTGGCCAAGGGTCTAAAAATCTCTGTGTATAATATTATACCTTCCTAGGTAAATTATATTCTCATACGACTGAATAATAAATTGCTAAAGTCAAAGCCGTCTATCCGGCGCCTAGCAAGGCGTGGGCGAGCTGAACGAGCTAAACACGTCGGTTAAGGAACGCATCATTCCATTGTACCTACACAAACGATCATGGTAGCTATTCTACTTTTGTACTATTACTACCTACAATACGATCGTCCTCGGCGCGACCATCCGTAACGGATATCGTCGCCAGTAGTCGCAACTTCACATAAAGACGGCTATTACGTTTGTTTCAATGAGATCCAACTGTCTGTTAGCGTTTTTAAAGTAGCTGTTTAACGAGAAAGAATAGGTACTAGGTCAAGTTAAGGTAGAATATTATTATACGTTGCCAGTAATGACATATGGCACCGAGACGTGGCCGCTCACGATGGGCCTTATCAGGAACCTCAAAGTCACCCAAAGGGCTATGGAAAGGGCTATGCTCGGAGTCTCTCTGCGCGATCGAATCAGAAATGAGAAGAACCGCAGAAGAACTAAAGTAACTGACATAGCCCTGAGAATCGCTAAACTAAAGTGGCAGTGGGCAGAGCACATCGCAAGAACCGATGGCCGATGGGGCGTAAGGGTTCTAGAGTGGCGACCACGTACCGGAAGACGAAGCGTTGGCAGGCCCCTCGCAAGGTGGACCGACGACGATCTGGTCAAGGTCGCGGGAAGCCGCTGTATGCGAGCAGCGCAGGACCGGTCGTCATGGAGATCTTTAGGGGAGGCCTATGTCCAGCAGTAGACATCTTTCGGCTGATACTCGTATGATGATGATTATTATACACTGAGCTTCCAAGAACCAAGCTGCCCGGTTTTTTGCTAAGTATACAAGGTGTATCAGAAAGGGTATATATCAACCCTGAAGGATGTTATCCTGCCTTAGAGCAATGCGTCAAACCGCGTCGCGAAAATCGCGTTACTGTTTCCATGCGAGGTCAAACTTTTTTTTTCGTATATCGACCTATGCTCCTCAGCTTAGGGAAAGTTGTTCAGTTTCATGGGCAGAATCACATCCTTCAGGGTTGATATAGCCTTTCTGTTACACCTTGTACATTTTCATCAGAGTCCAACGCTGTCCAAAGTTACCTGATGGATTTTTCTATAGCAGCGGGTAGGGGTATGCGTGTAAGCCAAAGTAATTACGAAATTCTTTTGGCAAAGCAAATACCAATCTGTCCGACGTCAGGAGAGCTGACATCGACGCAAGAGGTTTAGAAGTGGGCATTATAGGAAAATACTGGGAAGATAAGGATTTTATTTCAAAAAGGATAGACATGTAGAATATTGAAGCGCTCGTGGCCGAGTGGTGGTTGCTCTTTTTATACGATCACGAAAGTTAAACAACGTTGTTGGCCGTGGTCAAAAACCGTGTGGGTGCCCGCTAGTGGTACAACAATTAGAGTGTTGTCCTGCTTCGGAAGGCTTCATTAAACCGCAGGTCCCGGCTCCTGTCAATGACTCCGTAAAAAAACGGAATTAGGCTAGGGCAATCAGAGATGCAGAATTTCGGGCAGACACAATGTGATCACACAAATTGATCAACCAATTTCTACTTTAGTGAACGAAGATTCGAATTTATAATAGCCCCTGCTACATGCTTCGCACTAGTTTTAGAGCTAAGGAAAAAATAATTCGAAGTAAGTAGGTAGTATCATGCCGATGACGTTTTCGTGGACGAAAGTTTACAGATAAAACTTCTCTTCATTTTTGTAATCCTGAATTTCAAAATTAAAGAATCTGTTCATGTGCGTGCGAGGTTGGCCTCGTGACACGATAAAATTTATTTCTAGAAGCGCTTCACAAAATTTGTTTGTAAACAAATTTAGTTAAGCGTTTTTCTGATCGTTATATTTTTCCTGATATAATAAGAAAGGAAGCTTCTATTGACTCTAATCAGTATACAAATTGTTTTCCGTGAAATCTTACGCGATAGCGTTGCCCGTGTGCTGCCGGCTAAGAATAGTACTGTAAAGACCCTCAGCGAGAGCCCTTACGTTTTAACTGAAATAAAATATGTTAAATCTGAAAAAAACTGATTTATTATAGATTGCACTTAAAATAATATACGCGGTTACAAGGGCTCGATGCCACACTTTTTAAAACATTCGTTGCCGAGAAGCGGCGTAAGCTGGTAGATGACCAGGTCGAAGATACTATTGCCTTCCCGGTTGGCATTCAACTAACTCAAAAACAAAGAATCATTCGTTTTGAAAATATTTGAAAATAAGCTAATTTTACCCGATTATAAGGCATTCGTGGCTATAACACCATGAAGGCTCTACAATTACCCTCTTTGTTTTGACAATCTTTAAAAATTATCTAATTTTACCCGATTATAAGGCATTCGTGGCTATAACACCATGAAGGCTCTACAGTACACTCAACAGCACGTCAGTCAGTAGAAACACTTTTGGACCTTATGGTGTGGTAATAGAGTAGAAAAAGTTTCTACTGACGTGTTGTTGATCGTACCAACCCATCTCCAGGATAGGATTATGAACCGGAGGATGGGCAGCAGCCTTCTTCTGCATAGTTATCGTACCATCTTGCATACTGCGGTCACCAACAACGCTTACAAGCGTGGTGACTATGGTACTTCCCAATAACACATTGTTCCAGCAAAAACTGGAATTCTGGAGGAAGCTCCTGGACGTTTCATTGGATGTTATGATGATGATAAATCTTATGCGATAAGGAACTCTGCAAATAGGAAGTTTATCAATTTACACCCTTCCTACATAATATTACAAGAGCCCAATGAAATTTTCAAGTTTATTATAAAGTTTGTCTTTATCACATTGCTTTATACGCCAACGTGGACACTGTTCCTTTGAAGAAAATTGTGTTTGCGTCAAACAACCCCGTTCCCCACTCCAGGGGCTTCAGCGTTGGCTTTTCTTAACATTTTATTCTGTTGCGAGATAAACAAAATGAAAAATTGTTATGACAACGTAATATTTGTTAGATCTTGGCTCCAGGCTATTAATCTGCCCATCAATAACTTTATCCAAGGAACACATAGGTCGAAATACAATAAAGAGACCTTCCACACAAATCTGAGACCTGTTGAAGTATAAATTATTTTATATCGTATATCGAAATAAGTACCATCCCATACATACTCGTGAGTGTCGTAAAAGGCGACTTAGGGTTATAAACTGGAGGATGGGCAGCAGCATCCTCCTGTGTATAATACCATCTTACTTAGGTACTTCGGTCACCTACAAACCGTGCCTACAAACGAGGCCTATGGTGCCAGCCGTAACGCTAAGAGCGAGGTGACTATGTTACTTCCCCTAAACATTTTTCCAGCAAAAGCTAGATTTCTGGAGGAAAGCTCTTATGATGATCGAAATAAGTTCCTGGGCAGATTAACATCTTTTCGGATTTATCATTTTATTTTGTAACAACGGTACGGCAATCCTCTCAGAAATCCATTTAAGGGGTGCTTCAGAAAATAAAACTGAATAACTTTCCCAAACAAATATGGCTGTTCCAATAATATTTTTTCCCTCCCCGTACAAACTTGTCAGGGACTGCGAGGGTATCGAAAGCATATCCTCTATTTTATTTAGCAGGCGTATTAGATTTCAGCTAAACAAGAGACTGATCGATTATTTGCTGATGCTAAGCAATATTTTGCAACGTGTTTTGATTTTCTAAAAAAATTTTCAAAAGAGGTACGTAGGGCGTAGGTACACACGGTCGCACATCAGTAGAAACACTTTTGGACCTTATGGCGTGGTAATAGAGTTGAAAAAGTTTCTACCGACAAGCGGTTGACCGTACGAACCTTAAATAGCTACATTTTTATATGAGGTACCTTCTAAAGAACGTGTCCCGAAATTGCTTAAAAAACAAAAAACCGGCCAATTGCGAGTTGGACTCGCGCCCTTTGGGTTCCATACTTGTCCACCATTATGATATAGAACAAGCTTTTGCCCTTTGATTTAAAAAAATAAAAACTTCGCATTCACTCTAACCTGACCTCTCTTTTATACGAATGTACTTGAAGCGAGAGCTCACCTTAAAGCCCAAGTCACACTGAGGCGGTAGCGGAAGCGTTCCGGGGCCGGTATTTTTTGTAAAGTATGAGTTCTTATATGCACCCTGTCACATTGAAAGCGGTCGCGGCGCGGCGCGGTGCGGCGCGGGGGCGGCCGGGCCGCTAATACAACCCCGCGGACCGGGCGCGGCGCGGGGCCGAACTTTCGGCGGGAGCGGACGCTGTATTCCATTGCGTTCAATGCAACCCGTCACACAGAGCGGCAGCGGCGCGGCGCGGCGTGGTGCGGTGAGGTCCGGGCGCGGATTTGACATTGTATTTTTTTTAGAGGTCCGCGCCGCAGTCCTAAAGCCCAGCGGCGGCGCGCCGGGTGCGGCACCCGGCGCGGCGTGGCGTCGCCGGCGTGGGCTAGTTATTTTTAAAGATATTAAGGGGTGGGCGGGCAGCAGAAACAACTTTCTTTAAGTTTAATAAAAAAAATATTTTTAGGAGAATTAAGTAGCTAAACTAATAATTTTGTTAACTTTTGCCGGATTTAGACGCGATCTCTTCGCAGTCAAGACTAACCCAGCTACAGAAAAAACCCTTTCACTTGGCGTGCTTGTAGCTGGGATAGATAGAAGCGATCGCGCTAATCCGGCAAGCCAAGGAAAAACTACTTTTTTTTGTTCCCAGAACTTAAGAATGTTGCCCTCTACATCTCCTAAATCTGAAGGGTTAGCCGTAGCCAAATATCTCCAACACTCTTGAGCGGCGTCGTCATCCTCATCAAGAAATCTATTGGAGTGTTTTTTGGCTAGCTTTTGGAGTAAAACATCCTGGTTTTTATTTAAAACAGGAACAGATTCTGCTCCTTAACAAATTTCTTAACAACTTCAGTCAAGAAAGATGTTTTCGTCATTTGATGATTTTCCACGTATGTGTCGATTTCTTCCAGAATAGCGAAACGCGGGTCGAGCAAAGAGGCTGCGACAATATTTTCAGTCACAGGAAACCTTTTGTTCAGACTAAGTTGCATCTGGTTTCCTTGAATTATTAATGATTCGTCATCTGGCATCGCCAATAGGACGTCTTTTATTTCAGATCTGAAAATAAGTGCCAAATTAAGTGACGACACCTTTTGCGACGACAACATTTCCACAGCTTCTAGAAAGGTTCTGAGAAATTTTATTAAATCTTCTAAAATATTCCATTGTTCAGCGTTAATTTTAAGGTCAAGCGGGGTGGGGCTGGGGTGCGAGGGGGCCACCGATCGCACGAGTCGCATAACACGGCAACGTCGCATCAATATAGTAGACAACAACGCGTGCGTGACACATAGTTCGCGCGCAAAATTTGAACTCGGCGCCAATTTTTCTGTGACCCGGCGGCGGCGGCGGCGCACCGGGGTCGCTCGGCGGCGGCACGCCGGCGTGGCGCGGACCTCTAATTTTTTTACAAGAATTTTGCGGCTTTGCGCAGACTTTTTTTAGGTTATCAGATTTGTTTTTTGTTTAGAGTAAAGGATTTACGTCTTTTGAATAATCACAGATAAATAGTGTCACACCGACCGCTACCGCGCCGCTACCGCGCCGCTACCGCGCCGCTGTCCCGCCGCGGTTTCCGCGCGGTACCTCTGTGTGACCGGTCCCGGAACACTTTCGCTTCCCGCAAGTCCGGCCCCGGACCGCTTTACCGCTTATACCGCTCTGTGTGACTTGGGCTTAATTGGTTATGATTACCTATTTGTGAGAAAAGTTGTGGTAAGAGACGCTTCTTAACAAAATTTTGCAAGAACGAGTAAGTACCCTGTAGGTTTTGGTCTGGTTCATCAATGTATGGAAATGGGCATATAACTGACCGTATTCTTTTGTAGTAGCTTGAAATTTTCACACCTTCAAATTCAAAGTCCATGGACATTAACATTAGATATGAGTTTCAACTTGATACATTTACCCGTTTGAAAGGGTCTTGACAGACGGACAACTAAGTGATTCATAAGGGCCCCGTTTTTTTTCTTTTAAGGTACGGAACCCTAAAATACGGTGCACTTTCGCGTAAGTATGTACAGGAAGTCTATAAACAGTGTGTCGAGCGACGCCTAGACCTGTTTATGGCTAACGATTTACTCTTTATAGCCCAACGTGCAAAATTTTATAGCTTTGTTTCAAAAATGTTCTCGTACCCTTCCATGAATTCCATGATCTATAGACTTTTATGTAGCCGGTCATGACAAACTTGTGTCATAAATTAAGGGTGGATTCAAGAGGAAAAAGTATTAGCTTTGGCTCAAAATGTGGACCTTGGCGGTGGATCCAAGTGAAATGACCCAGCAATGAAAAGCCCTAAGAATTGCAAGTACTTGCAATTAGCTCGCAAGATAAGTATAAGAGGTACTCTACGTAGCTAAGAAGACTAGGAGGTTACAAAAAACACACAGGCCACAGAAGTTCTGAAGTGAGTGGATGCCAGACACACATGGACCCTGAAATAAATACCCAAACTCATCATTCAGATGTGCATCTGTGCCGATCGGGAATTGAACCCGGAGCCTATCACTACGCCAGAAAGGCTGTCAAAATCAAGGAGTTCAAAACCTTACCTTACCCTTTTTGCTTCTACATTTCGTCTCATAGGCGCGTACTCATATAGTAGTAACAATTTTTATTCTGTTTATTACTTTAGTTATTTTCTATCACAAAAAAGATTTACAACATTTTCCAGTTAAACAAACGGTTCTCTTACCAATACTTAAATTTTAATGGGTTTTGGACGGCGGCCAATGAAACGGACAAACGACAGATTTTACAAAAAGCTCTCACCTAAAGCTTTACGAGACAAAACTTTAAATGGTACAACACGGTCGGTCGCAGATAAATGTAATATAACCTACGAATCCTACTAGTCCTTCCTATCCTATCCTTCCTACTAATATTATAAACGCGAAAGTTTGTAAGTATGGATGATTGGATAGATGTTTGTTACTCTTTCACGTAAAAACAACTGAATGGATTTTAATGAAACTTTACAATAATATAGCTTATACATTAGAATAACACATAGGCTACAATTTACAATCCTGCGCAGAAGAAGTTGCGGGCACCAGCTAGTAAATAATAAAATATAAGGGTAGACAAGCAGAAATGAGGACCAGCGCTTTAAGTACCACACACTAAGCTTGTGTTAGTTTGCAAGATATAGCTGCGTCTTTCTCCTTTGTTTTTCATTTACTCGACTTTGTACAGTCAAGGGCACGTCATGCTTGACGTATTGAACTTTGTATCGTCCTTGTTTCAAGCACCGTTGGGACTAAAGTGAGTTTGTCAAGCTTTATCTGTTCTTGATAAGCCCATAATATAACTGTGCAAATTCGACATTTTGGTGCGATTAAATTTTTTTCCCGAATGTTCCAATTTTCGGATTATCAATCTTTTGTTTAAAAATAAACCGTATTTAACTAAAACAAAAAGAACAAAAATTCGTGTAGAGCGAAAACATTTTTAAGAGCCATCGCACACTAGCGATTTTTTAGTTGGCCGATAGTTTGATCGTACTGTGAATCAGTATGAACCCCTATGGTAGTGCGCGCATTTGCGATTTTCCTATTGAAAGTACGATTGCGATTAAAGGGCCCCATACAAAGCCCTGCCTGCAGGGCCCTGCTTGCAGTGCGCACTGCCAATCGTACCGTGTGTGGTCTTGCAGGGCCGATGTAACGGCAATTTTGTCGGCCCTGCATGCCCACACAAAGTACGATTGGCAGGGCCCTGCAGGCAGAGCTTTGTATGGGCCGTTTAAACTGTCGGCCAACTAGAAATCGCTAGTGTGCGATGGCTCTTAAAAATGTTTTCGCTCTACACGAATTTGTGAGTGGCTCTAAAACTCAGCAGGTAAAACACAATTTCATTCCACGTTAGGTTGTTGTAGAACAATATTTTAGAGCTTGTGATAAACTAGCGTGAACAAGCTATGACTATGCTACGCTAGGGCTGGAGTACACTTTAAAACTAAGTTATTGGCCGTTGCAAAAATAGTAGTATGTTTTTAGGGTTCCGATACCAAAATGGTAAAAAAAGGAACCCTTATAGTGCGACTTTGTCTGTCTGTCACACCCGCATATCTCAGCAGCCACTCATGCTATAAACTTGAAATTTGGAATAGTTTTAGAATCTGGTTGCCTAACTTAATTGCACATGAAAGAGTAAAAAATTATATATTATTATTATTAATGTGAAGGGGGTCCGAATAGGGGGGGCAAAATTTCAAATTCTCGTTACTAGGTAGAGTGGGGTTCACTTAAACATTCAAAAAAATTTTTTATGTATTTTTTTATCACAAACAAATTTAGTTTTGCGGTTCTAAAAACGGACTCTATTGCTTCCAAAAATACTATAGTTATATCGGAACCCTCGGCGCGCGAGTCCGACTCGTCCTTGACCGTTTTTACATATACTATGGCTCTTGTGTGTAGAACACTTTAGCGATGTCTTCACAAAATAATCTCAAGCAATAAAAGAGTGCCTATAAATTTGAAAATCAAAACACAAAGATTCGAACCTGCATATTCTCGTAAGTCCCGGAGACGCCAACCACCGAAGAATGGGGCGACTTTTATTCGAAGAAGAGAGTCAAACCACACGATTAATCGACAAAGATCATGGATAATTATAAATTTGTCATAAGCATATTTACAGGCAAAGAATTGGCACACCAAGTAATGTAAAAAACCTAATGCAGATCAGAAAATATGTTTTACATCTTTTGCAATAAATTTGCCTAGTAGGAACAACCTGACATTGTAAACGATAGTGTGGACTATCCTAAATAAACTGAGTGTAAAGACAAAAAGTGTAAAAGGACTTTTGGCGCCGGCACTACGGTCTGGCGGGTATCCAAAAACGGAACTGTGCGTCACACAGCCACCGACGGATATATTGGATTAGTTCAATCTTACCAACTTTAATAATGATAGAATGAGACAGAAGTGGGCACGCACAATCTATGTTTCTATTTCAAACTTTTGACCATTCTTATTCGGTGCCTGCTTAGAGCAATGCGTCAAACCGCACACTTTGCGCGCGATAATGGTGTTGCTCTATGGATGCCAGCAACAGTGGCAATAAATACTAATATTATAAGGGGGGATTTACCATAGTCACTATACTTGTGAGCATTGCGGCTAGCAGCATAGTAGTACAATAAACAATAGGAAGTTTCTACCCAAAATCCTTCATTCGCTTTTTACGACACCCACGAGAACAATCTACCAATCTACCTTGATTCATCGAACACCATTTTTGACTTGATCAGATCCAAGACCACTAAACAATTTTATTACCAACAACAAATAAATCTCAGTTCTCCTAATCCAATACGTTGGTCGTTAACCAGACCAAATAGGAGGTAATTACATTTGATGGAGTGTGACAAACGGGCAGACAGACGAACAGCCGACGAATATAGATAAGGTTAGAAGGATGCGTGTGGCTTCCTGTGACGTATATGGTATACAGCACAGACTTCATTTCCTAACACTCAAACGAGAAATGTATCATTAGTTATGGTACTAGTTCACGAGTATTATATGATCTGTGGTTATGGTAATATTTTATGGGCTCGTTCAAACATAAGTATTTTTCAAAATCTTCGTTGCAAACTTGCCCAGTTCAAATACAATGCCTTCGGAATCTATGGTCTTCGGTAACCTTAACCTTTAAGTATTGGACTAGATTGCCTCTCTCGTCTCTTCTTTTCTCTCCATCTCTAGTCTAAAGAAATTGGGCAGAATTAAAACAGGTCTTTAATAATCTAACGGTAATATTTATAAATCGCTAACCTGAAAAGGGCGTATCAGCTGAGTACGCTGTCAAGATGTGTCTTGCTTTAGAAACAGCTACTCAAGTTGTGTTTATAAGTGCAACATCTCAAGATTCATCTTAAGAGCAATCCCACACTTGAGAGGGATTTATTAATACGACCCGATGTAAAAGGCAAGCGCTCTATATTCTATACCTTAGAAAATGAGACAGGGCAAGCAATGACAGCATAACAAAACTTCCCAACATTCCCAGCGAAGTTTAACAGGTAAACTTGGATCCTACACAAGTTCTGGTTCTATTAGAGAACGAGTAGTTTGGGTAACTGTCAAAGTTGGAACTAAACAGAACAGAGTGGAAACATAACAAATAAATAATAGAACCTAAGGCAGGAAAAGGCCTTTGTTAGAAACCTAAGTTTGTTATCAATGGTATAGGCTTATATTTTATCGGTTCTGTACCCAAATGTGCGACCCTACGTTGCCTGTTTTTCTGTCTGTCCGTCCGGCTTTATACGAGTAGATCTTTATCTGACATCTGTATCTTTTGATTGCATAGAAATAGGTTGTTCTACTATACAAAGGTAGGAAATAAAAATTGTAACTTTAGTGTAGAAATGAAACTGAAATAGAACTAGCAACCGTAAAGAAGAAAGAAACAAGCGTTGATCAAAAACTCCCATGCCCTGACCTTTCTATTCAAATCCAAAAACGATTTCCATAAATATCACGACGCAATAGTTCCATCCATCCCTTTTACTCTTTACGAACCCCCTAAAATCATATCTCCTGTACATAATTCATGAGAAGGCTAGGAAAGACGCATGGCGCATTTACATAGAGACAACCAACCATCGAGCGCAGCTGCTGTGCTAATACATTTTGAATTATACGTGTATCCATAGATTATTTTGCTCCTTCAACAAGTTTAGGTGGGAATGGATAGACTGCTTTTTAGGCAGCGCAGCGCCATAATATAATATTCTTTGGCAGCGCTGGCTTTATATTGTGTCCTTATCTATGAAATAGGCGAAATTTTCTTGCAGATCAATGAGATCGTAATTCTTATAATTTTCATTATTTGTTTAATATTTGAAACTTTACTTCAAGGTTATCAATCTACGCTTTTATTTTTAGTTTCATATTATTATCTAAAATTAGAGGTTCGAAAATTGTTAGTCTTAAATGTCGTCCATTTTCATAATTAATTTGTTATATTTTTTTACAAATGATATTATTCGAAAATTAAATTAAAGATTGTTTGTTGAAAATTAAATTAAATCTTATGTTTATAGTAACAAATATTAAAAACTGGTCAAGTGCGTGTCAGACTCGCGCACATTTAATACACTGCTGCGTGACTGCGCGTCCATAAATAAGACGGTATTTTAGCGCGACCCCAACTCGCACTTAGCCGGTTTTTTTTTAATTTTAACATTATAAATAGGTATAAAAGGTAAAAAATAATTAAAACAAGGTATATATCGTAGTCGCAAGTTTTCAAAGCGTGTTACCTACATTATTATATAATAACAAGAGAGAAATAAAAAGAGGACTGATACTTTTATTTGAAGACTTGAGAAATCTGATAAAAGCTTGTTATTATATTTTGTTTTCAATTGTATAAGTTGTGCCCTTTTTAGGAAAAGGAATTTCCAAAAAAAATATCTGGCGTTAGGGTAAACAAAATGCTTAATAGGGGATATAATTTTCATAACATACCATCAAAGTAAGCCATTTCGATCCTTCCAGTTTAAAAGGAAATCGTCTCGTCTTATGAAACGAGGCGGAACGGAACCAAATGAATGGATAAATCTGCCGACGGATCCAGCTGCGGATCTGGTCCGGACTTCCATCCGTCTAGGTTACTGAACTCTGACTCACATCGATTCCTAGCTTAGTTTAAGTTATTAAGGTTGTATATGTATGTAGCTAAGTACATGTTTTGACGGTGGTAGGGCTTTTGTGCAAAGTCCGTCTGGGGAAGTACCACCCCCTTGCCTATTTCTGCCGTGAAATAGCAGTGTTTGCACTGCTGTGTTTCGGTTTGAAGGGCGAGGGAAATTACTGGCACACGAGACATACCATCTTAGTTCTCGGGGTGGGTAACGTGCTTTGCTGTCTTATTAGTGTCAAGTTATGCCACTAATAAGACAGCGAGCTCCATGGGCGGTGGTAACCACTTTCCATCAGGTGGCCCACCTGCTCGTTTGCTCACCGGTCACATAAAAAAAAATGTTGCTTATCTACAACTTGGTAGGTTTAAATTTTAATTTTTGTTAGCGTGCAGGTACCTTCCCTACCTACTCGTACCTCTAGTTGATGATGTTCTTTCTTTCTTTAAGATGAAAAGGATGGTAGGTAGGCTTCCCAAGGTCTAGTAGGTTATTAATCCTGAACAAATAATTTACTTAATTTTGAATTTCATATTATTTATCAAATACATATTTTTTTTATTGTTTGGGAAAAAGGACCTTATCGTTTACTCAATTGTATGATTACATTATTCTCTGCGTCTTGTTGATTTCCCAGAGTACGAACTCTGTTGAATCCGATTCCTTGAAAAAAAAACAACAACAACAACTTGAAAAATAATCGCATGGTGGGGGAAGCTTTGTGCACAATCGACTCTGCGCAGCCAAATTCATTGTTCAAGTAGTTAGCCCACACCTATACCTGCGGTGTATTCAGTTAAGACAGCAGTTATAAGTGGGTAGAGCTCTACCTAAAAACACTACTTTCATTTCAGAAAACTGCCATGTAGGTACCGACAATAAAAAAAACAAAAAGATCCCTGAGCCTGACAAAACATAGCGTGTTTTCTGCAACAATTAACATATCTGGCCCTAGTGGCCATGAAATGAGCTTACGAGTCAACAACCAAAATAAATAGACCTTAATTTAAACTTTCTAGCGCTCAGATTTAGATCTTCTTTAGTTGGTCGTAAAACTTAACCTGACCATTTCATTAAGACCTATTGAAATCTAATGACCCTAAGTAAATAGAGGTCAGGTAATGTGGTTACTTTCACAGACAATCTTGTTATGTAGCTTGATATAGATAAAGTAAATGAGAAACTTTTTTTTAAAAACAAGCTTTTAATCGAAAATTGAGTTGTACTTGTACACTCAACAGCACATCAGTAGAAACACCTTTGGACCTTATAGCGTGGTAATACAGTAGAAAAAGTTACTTCCGACGTGCGGTTGACCAATACCAAAACGAAAATGACCATTTTATGCAAGGGTCGTGCTGATGAATTTTATTAATACTATTTAATTGAATAAATTTATTTTGAAAGCTTGTATCGCGTATATATTTAAATTCCTTTTTAAAAGCTTGTTATTAAAAAAGTTCTTTTAATAAATATTTTAATTGCAACTTTTTGGTTTTGCCTTAACTTGTGCAACTACAAGCCAAATCAAACGAATTCAAACACGACGGGACTATTTCGTTAATTTTAGGAGTCCATTTCGCGACTTTCCGTCTCAGGACCTGGTCATCATTTAGGATCAAAGTGCTTGGAAAGACAAATCCAACGAACCCAAACTCGACGGGGTTACGTCGTTTCGTGTAGGAGTTCTTTTGGCTACCTTTCGAGTTCGACTAAATCATCAGGACGTGGTCATCATCTGAGATCAAAGTGCTTGGGTAGACAACCCAACGAACTCATACTGAACGGTGTTACCTCCATATAATACGACAGCAATCCTGACTGACTGACTGAGGTATCAACGCACTGCCCAAAATGGCCCAAACAACTGGACCTAGAGACTTGAAATTTTGTAGGTAGATACCTTTATACAGTGTAGGCATCCACTAAGGAAGGATTTTGCGAAATTCATCCCCCCTAAAGGGGTGAAATAAGGGTTGAAAGTTAGTATGAAACTCCGTCAGGTTTGAAGTAAGGATCTCCAAGTTTTGTATTTAGGCTGACGACTAAAAATTTTTTTTTATGTGTCTCAGGGTTTTTGAAAATTCTACATCCGAAGGGGTGAAAAGGGGATATGAAGTTGAAAATCCTTTATTTTGAAAGTAAAATCCACAAAATTTATTATTTAGGCATTAGGGTTGTAATTCTATGAAACGTACATCGCTGTTGTTGAAATTCCACCCCAAATTCAACCTCTAAAAGAGGGAAATGGGGTGAAAAAGGGGTGAAAAGGGAGTTCAAAGTTTGTATGGGGAATTAAGATAAGTAAGATCATTTCATTCGTAACTTCACAGGAGTACTTCTATTAATATTTCAGGGTTTTTCAGAATTCGTCTCCTAAAAGGGGGAAATGAGGCGAAAAAAAGTTTTTCTTACGTCAATGGTACTGACATACTAACAACGTCTCAATAAATACAATGAAGAAAGGAATTTTAGGAATGGGAATAAACTAGGGTTTGCAATTCAACTATTCATTTTATTCGAATATCCGCTCCAATTTCAAATTCGAATAGTTCATTAAAATTATCCAAATATTCGAATAGTTAAAAAAGGTACTTATATTTTCCTAGAATATAATAAAAAGGAAATTCTTGATTAATTGATTCACTCGTCAAAGCACAGCCGAAACTACAGATGAATCTAGCTAGAAACATGAAATTCGAACGGTATGTTTTTCAAATCATGTACAGAAATTTTTTTTAAGGAAGAGTAAAATGAAATGAGGTAAAAAGGTAAAATATTTTGTATGAATACCGTATGAATATCCATTATTTGTGAAGTGAGATTCATACAAATATACATTTAAGGTTTCGATAAAAATAAAGAAATAGTTTCTTGAAAGTCATCTTCCAAGGAGGTGAAATAGGGAATTAATTTTTGTCAGTTCGTTGGTCGTCAAGTCCTTCATTTTTGAAGTTACAGATATACAAATTTGGATTTGACCTCTGTAAAAAGAAGATTAACCTAAGTTCACTTTGTAAAGCGGTAAATGTGGTTTTATTTACCATACAACAAAAACTAATTAAAATACTTGATTTTATTTAAATAGAACAATGCTGGAATCAAACCAAATCCCGGTCTGGCTGCTCTTCTTTATGTCGAATTGAAATTGTATTATTTTTAATAAATGTAAAAAAATATTCGAATAGTAAAATGAAACGATAAGTGCAAACCCTAGAATGAACTGTTTCCCATACAAGATAAATATTAATTTCAAAATTATTTCTTATGACATTGTTTCTATTGTCAATTTGACATAGGATAGGTACCACTTTGACAAGTGTAATAAAGAGGCATGTAACGACAGAAACATATCAAGCAGGATAAATCTGATGCAAGATCGAATACGATCGTACAGTCCAGAGCACATCAAGCTTAACACATTAGACTTTTTACAGTTCTTATTTCCAGTTCCTAGGAGGGCCACACCGAAATGATCGGGAATAGAAAAAAGTACAAAAATAATACAACAATATTTACTTTCATTGTTTTTCTATCCGTGACAATCGATGCACTTTTGCATTCTATCAAACCAATTATTATAATAGTAATTCCAGTCTGAAGTGGATATAGTCGAAACGGCCGATTTGTAAGCTTCGACTGCCTCTTCTGGGCCTTGAAATCGTTGACCACGTAGCATATCTTTAATTCTTGGGAATGTAAAATAATCATTGGGGCTCAAGTCAGGGCTATACGGTGGATGGTCCATTAACTTCACGTTTTCCTGATTTAAAAACGCGATCGTTTTGCGAGCGGTATGTGAGCTCGCATTATTCTGGTGAAGAATGATGCGACGATTCGGATTAATTTTACGAAGTTCTCTTATGACTTCCGGCAAACAAACTATTGTGTACCAATCAGCAGCAACCGTTCTGCGTTCTTGTAAAGGAATCGTAGCCACATGACCAGTTTTCGATACAAACGAAGCGACCATTTTTTTCGACACGCTATACGAGAGCGGACAACTTTTGTTGGTTTGACCTCGCCTTCGAAGACCCAAACAGCCGATTGATGTTTTCTTTCGGGCTCATATGAATAAATCCACGATTCATCACCAGAGACGATATTGTAAACTGCATTTGAGCTCCCTCTATTGAACCGTTGCAGAGTAGACCGACACCAATTAACACGAGCCGACTTTTGTTCCTCGGTCTAACGATGGGGCACCCAGCGGGAAACTAACTTCTTGACACCCAGTTCATCTTGTAAAATAGTTTGAATCGCTGTCATACCAATGCTGAGAGAAGCCCAAATCTGCTCGTATGTCACATCTTTTATTAATTGGCGCACAGCATCGATGTTATCTTGTGTTACCGCTGTTTTTGGTCGACCAGTAGAAGGAACTGTCGTGAGAGAGGAACGTCCACGACGAAACTCAGAATACCAACGATATATAGTCGTTTTACTGGGTGCTTCAAGTTCATAAACAGAAACAAGCTCGACGAGACATTGTTCTTGAGATAAACCTCGACGAAAGTTGTGAAAAATTATGGCACGGAAATGTTCCCGCGTAAGCTCCATTTTCCCCACTGACTTGTCAAATTCAAATGGCTACTACTCTTTTCTTTTTTACTTTTTTTAAAATTCAAAAATGGAATTGTGTTTGAAATAATACTACATGTCATAAACCAAAAAGGTTTTAATCTAATTTATTCCTGAGTATTCTATTCCCGATCTTTTCGGTTTGGCCCTCGTATTTCAATAAAAGTACGGGCTATAGTCGCACTGCACAGAAAAAAATGATCTCTTAAAACAAGAACGCAATATGTCTCAACTGATATTGCTTGATTATAAAGTTAAATCTCTTAGAGTAAAATGATCACTCTAACGTATTAAAAATGCCGAAATCTTAAAATTCAAGAGAGAATTTCTTCGAATAAGAGTTCTATTACTAGGTTTGAAATTGATGTTTTGAATTAAAACCATTTATTTTTTACATCAACAATGAAAAAATTTTAAAGCAAGTAAAATATTAATCGATTGAAAACATAAATCGTTTCGCCTAAGAATTATGAAAAATATTAGATGAAGATTTAGGACAATATTGATGCAAATAATATGTTGCTTGGTATAAGATAGTTGCTGTTTCGCTCAAGAAATTGTTAGGTAAGCAATGAAGAGTTAAGACTATATTAAGGCAAATAACATTTTGCTTAGTATAAGATGGTTGTTGTTTTGCTCAAGACCTAGTTAGATATGCAATGAAGAGTTAAGGCGATATTAAGTCAAATAATTGTTGCTGGGTACAAGATACTGTGTCAAAGACGGAACAGTATCAAAATTTCGATTAATTTGCTAATCAAGCCTGTGGTCTAATGGTCAGAGCGAAGACTACGATACCGATGGACGCGGGTTCGAATCCAGCCACCCCCAGGACTTTTGGTAAATTATAATAGTTGATATGATATAATGATATAATAGTTAATGATAACATTAATAAATAATAGAAATGGAAACAAAAGTAGAAAGAAGAATAGTTGAAAAATAAAAAGGTCTAATATCAAAAATGCTGGCAGAGAGCAGAAGAAGAAGAGGAATAAAAAGAAAAAAACGAGAGATAAAAAAGTTCTTTTTTTTAAAAGAGCCTTTTATTTTAGTTTTTATTTTTGAAGAGCTTTAATTTTTTCAACAAAATTAGTTTCGCTCTTAGGGTGACACATTTAGCTTTTAGAAAAAAGAGCTTTAAAATTTTTACTTATTAGTTTCATTCTTGGTGTGATAGATGCTTCACTCAAGTAAGTTTGGTTTTTGTTGTGATAGCTTTTAGTTTTTACAATAAGATGACAGTTGAAAATTGATATAAGAAATTTTGTTCTTGGTCGGAGAACTATACGACAAAACCTTTTATTTCTCAATCTAAGACGTTTTCGAGTTTCCTTATATCGAAAACCCAAAAGATTTTAACTTAAATAATATTATTTGGTTCAAGATATCTTTTTTTTCTGTGTGCGATTGTGTAGCTTGACCTGTTGGTTGACTGTACCAATTCAGGTGTTCAGTTCAGAGGTCAAAGATGGCGGGCGGATGGCGGGAAATGGGAATGTAAAGCGCATGCGTACGATACCGAACAGCTGGGGCAGCCATGTTGGATAAGTCGTAATCATGTGCTATGTGCTGCCCTTACACAGCTTATTTAATAGTAATGAAGCTATAAGTTTTTATTTGCTAGTAACATATAATATTTAGACTGTCTAGAATAGGGACTCCTGCTACCAGCGCCAGCTTTAGAACTTGAAATATTTCGAGACTCAAAGCGTTCTGACACAAGGATTTAGATTTGACATAAGTTAGGAGGGTTGACACTTATTTGCATAGGATATGTAACTATTGAGTAGTATTTTTAACTAACAATTAGGTTAAAACATCATTTCATTAATTACCTAGTTAGTTCGCTCAGTACCTATCTACTTGCTTATTACAATTAACATAGCTAAATAAGTAAAAACTAATTTGAAGTTTAGATTTTTTTTATCATCAATCACAACAAATGAGCTGTATTCCTAAATAGTTAAAAGAAAGGTGCTATTAAGCCATATTATGAACTGGTGATACAGCATATAACACATTCGAATAACGAAAGAAATAGT
The DNA here is from genome assembly GCA_947532105.1 of Athrips mouffetella. Taxonomy (NCBI): domain Eukaryota; kingdom Metazoa; phylum Arthropoda; class Insecta; order Lepidoptera; family Gelechiidae; genus Athrips; species Athrips mouffetella. The sequence continues at coordinate 18,174,727 of OX383965.1, read as the reverse complement.
TAATGAACTATGTAAGTAAGAGCACAATCGTGTTTTAAATTTGCAGAAGATGATCGCGAGTATGCTTTGTTGTTAGATTTAACCCCTACAATGCACGCTACTGTACCTGTCACTTAGGCTTTAAGGATCACAAAGTAATGTACGGTTACTCACGGCTGGTTGCTATGAATTTGATGGATCCGTTTTCTTCATCGCTTGACTCCTTTTCTCTGCAAACTCAGCACTCAGTCTATGCGCCTTCAACGTGTTAGGTTTTGACATGGTAAATACTATCACTAACCCACAAATCACACGTACAAATTGACGCTCTTGTACAAAATAAACACTTTGAGTTATTCGCTCTTAGCGGTAGACATAAAGCTATATTCGTTGTCACTTAGGCCAGAATTATTTACTATCACACTGTAGAACAAGAAAAGAAAAGCGATAACTTAGAACACAAATAATTAATAAAGAGATTCTATTGATCAAAAGTATTCCTATCGAAACGTTTGCGTACCTATTCACTGTCTTTCTTGACTAAACACTCTTTTATTTTTTGGGTACTCGCGAGGTATATCGACAGTAAAGGGTTAGAGACGGATTTTAGAATGTTTCTTATTATATTTTTGACTAAAATAATGAGGATTTGTTATGTATTTGTATATACAGTAGGATATGAAGTTATCGCGTGTGATGGCTTGGTGTTCTACGAGTTGAAGTTGGTTAGGTTCATTGCGCATGCGTAAGTTGGAAGGGTGATTGCAAAGGGCGGCTTTCTATTGTTGCCAGACTTTTGATAGAGAAAAAAACTATGCATCGAACGAATTCATAGTCTGACATGCTTACTATAAAGTTCATCTTACGACCAAATAAAGTTCAAAATGAAGTGGTCGCGAATGCATATTGGGGTGCAACCATAGAGGGAAAAAATGGGATGCTATTGTTATTATGTCATCGATTTGTTGCACAACAACTGTGCATTATTTGATTTAGTTATGGAATAAAACCTGTTTGTTGAGCGGTGCATAGGTTATTGTCGGCAGTACTCGGCAGATAAAGGGTTAATTTTTGTAATCAAAAGGGTCTCAAAAATCCGTCTTTGTTTTTTTTTTAATTGCAAGTGGGCTTGCTTTTGATCTTAAACTAGCTCTGGGAATAAAATAAAAAAAAACCGGCCAAGTGCGAGTCGGACTCGCGCACTGAGGGTTCCGTACCACCACATAAACATAATTGTATTAGTTGAAATTTCAGTAAGTTAATGTGCTAGATTTTTTGAGTCCGACACGCGCTTGACCAAATTTTATTATTTGTTATTATTTTATAGCCAATGCACTATAAACATGCCAATTTTCAAGTATGTAAGTGTTCTCGTTTTTAAATAGAACTAAAACAAAAATCGCCTCAGCGACCCCTCTCTTATATGTATGTTCTTGAAACGGGAGCTCACCACAATTGGTTACCATTAGTTGTGAGAAAAGTTGTAATATTTAATGATTTCAGACTTTTCCCATTATTTGTACTGTGAGACCTAGCTTCTTGCCAAATTTCATAATTTTAGGTCAACGGGAAGTACCCTGTAGGTTTTGCATTTTTGAATAAATGTATGGAGATGAGGACACAAAATGCCATATCTTTTGATTGCGTTGTTGTAAAAATTTTAAATTTTCAGATCTTGTGTGGTTCATGGATCCTAATATGTGGTATTAATTTCAACCTGATACCTTTACCCGTTCATGAGATAAAGGGTCTTGACAGACAGACAGACAGACAGACAGACAGACAGACAGACAGACAGACGGACAACCAAGTGATCCTATAAGGGTTCCGTTTTTTTTCTTTTGAGGTACGGAACCCTAAAAAAGAACGGAGCTCATGTGTTATAATAATCCCATGTAGGCTATATCCTTGATTCGGCCGTTTCACGTGGCTACGTGTATGTAGGAAGGTACAGACAAGAGCACGTCAATCTCCCACCCCCGTCTACTCACACCCCTCCCCTCGCCACTCCTCCCTCACCCTCTGACTCATCCAAAGCTCGATGTAGTACTAATTATAACCGTCAGAGGGCCTATATACACTTTTCACGAAATGACCTCCCAAACCAAAGCATAGACATATCCACGTCAATAAATAAGCCGAAAAGTTAGCGAGAAAGGGGGCAAAAAAGCATGCTGGTGAACTGTGCAGAAGTTCTGCATCCATGAAAATTCGTAAATATTCTTAAAATGTTCGCAATTCTTCGTTCGTAAACTGTTTGGCTAAGGCGCCAGATGACAATGAAAAACTCTATTGGGGCGCCCCGCCTATGCCCAGCATGCAGGCGGGTGCGGTGCAATCCGTTGATTTTACCACGGAATAGAAAACACTATCACAGTCGGTGCCCGTGTGGTGCCGGCAAAGAATAGTACCAGCCCACGTTACCTCTACCCGTGGGTGTCGTAAGAGGCGACTAAGGGTAATGAACCAGAGGATGGGCAGCAGCATTCTTCTGTGTATCGTATCATCTTACAATCTGCGGTCATCAACAACCGCGGTCTATGGTGCCAGCCGTAACGCTAACAAGCGTGGTGACTTGGAATTCGGAATAGTTTTAGAATTCAATCAACTTAATTGCAAACAAAACAAAATAGAATAAAAAAAATATTGATGTATAAGGGGCCTAAATTGGGAAAGCAAAATTTTTAATTATCGCTACTAGGTCGAGGGGGTATTATTAATATGAAAGAGTTTTATTTTAAATTCGAAAAAAGTTTTTGTTTTGTTTTTAGGGCTAGGGTTTTCAAGTTATGATGAAAAATGTAAAAAAAAAATACCATTCCCACCCATTATCTCCGAAGTTTGCAAAAGGAAAAATTTGATTTGATAGAGGTTTATTTATGTAAATTTAATAGGAAAAGTAAAACGATATTTGTAACTTGTACAGTTTTTTTAGTAATCTGCATAATACTACACAAAATAAATTTCGTTTTGCGGTCCTAAAACTAGAGTTTATTGCTTCCAAAAATATTATAGGTACTATTATAGGTACTTTATCGGTGCTTATCGTACTATATCGGTGGTACTATATCGGTACTATTCAGGACGTTCTGAATAAAGGCCAGGTTAAAAGTACCCTAAACCGACGAGCATGTATGAAAGGATTGATGAAAGTACAGGAAGCAAGGGAAGTATGTCAAGATCGTAGCAGGTGGAGGGCTGTGGTCTCTGCCTACCTCAACGGGAAAGAGGCGTGATGTTATGTATGTATGTATGTATGTATCGGTGCTTTCGGCGCGCGAGTCCGACTCGCTATTGACCGGCTTTTTTAATACTCAAAAACCTCACCTACGTTCTCGCCGTAGGTGAGTATATGTGTTCTGTGCCTACGTTACGTCTTCTATCAGAAGCCAGAAAAATAAGTCATGGCATAAACGTATGAATTTTCAATTTCACCTCTCTCAATATTTGCTTTAGGAAGGATGGTAAACAATCTATCTAAGTATTCTATAAAACTACGTTGGTGAGTCATCATGCTTGCTCATAATCCAGCAATAACGAAAATCAATAGCAGTGGGATCCTGCACTTGTGTGCACAACTCTCATTCCTAGAGTAGAGTCAGCAGAAAAGTTGAACATTATTAAAGTGAGTTTTATGCCAAAATTATACGTAGGTATTTCCTTAAGTCTCTCAACAGACTTCGAATCTAAGTACCACTGGATTTATACCACTAGTGGTACAGATATCACCCACACTTGGTGGATATTCCACACATTCGCACAAAGCGCTTTGAAAAATCTTTTATAATGCGCACGGCCAAAGAGTGGAATTCTCTGCCTGCGTCTGTGTTCCCGGGTTCGTATAACCCGAATCTATTTAAGTCGCGAGTGAATAGGCTTCTTCTGGGCAAGCTCGTCCCATCGTCGGCCTCATCTCTGTCCTCAAGACTAGATCGAGGTCAAGAGTAAGCCCATTAAGAAAAAAAAATAGACAAAGTTATCACAGCCTGGTCAGATGTCGCCATATTGACCCGGGCAGAAGTGGCTGCGAGTGTGATGGCTCCATCAATATGGCTCCTGCAGTAAGGAAGGACTATCTTTTTCAATTAAAACGCCTTCGCAGGGAAATGTTTAAAACGTTTACTGACACGTAAAAAGAAAAAGATTTATTTTCGCTTTCGGTTACCTACCTAAATAGTTTTATACAGGAATTTAATAAATTAGTGTCAACTTTTGGAAATCCGCACAATTTTCCGCCTCTGCATTTGCCACCTTCACACAGTTCACACGTTTTTATTTTACTCGAAATTACTTAATCCCTTAATTTTTAATCACGTTTTGTTTCTTATGAACTTGTCTACTATACTAGGTTATTTTTTTGGATCTGATTTGCGTTTGCCCACGTTGTTGCAGAGGTCAAAAGCAACAGCTTTTGTTCTACGACTTTTCTAACAACGCACGAAAAATTTTCAACTTCCCATACAAAATGGGTCGGTCACGTGACCACTTTAGTATGGGGAGTCGAAAAATTTATGTGCGTTGTTAGAAAAGTCGTAGAATGAAAGCTGTTACTTTTGACCTCTGTAATAACGTGGGCATACGCAAATCAGGTCAAAAAAATAACCTAGTACCTATACAAGGTGTATGAAACCAAAATGGTACCAAAATTATCAACTCTGAAGCTGTGATAATTCTTAACAAACATAGGTCACAAAAAATTTTACCTAATTTATTTAATCATGAATTCAAGGAATTTAAGAAACCATGTGCGCCATTTCTGTGGGTGCTCGGGAGCTTCATTCAACACTCACGAGAATCGAAAAGCGAGCGCGGATTTTAAAGATTTTTGTATTTTGTAAAAGAGTCATACAATGGGCATGAACACCCACGCGAAAAGCCAGCACCACTGTAAGAAACAACTTTCTGCTGCTGTCGGTACTTCACTTTCCTACGTTGTCTGTCAGCGTGTTTGTAACTAATATCTGAAGAAGGGATGTTGTAAAGCAATATTCTGGGCCTAGGTACCTAATATAAGTAATTTTTTATGGTATTTTAATTATCTACGAAAAGTACCAATTAATGTTAATTAAAGCTTTACTGAAGCCTACACAATTTGTAAATTCTTATTATTGATCAAATAAGTTATCTGACTAGTTTGTGGTTCTATTTCAAAATATTTTTGGCTAATTACAATTTTTATGATGAGCTGCTGTGACTGAAGTCTATGTGCTATTTGTGGCTAGCGTTTTTACGAACTTAATAAAATTTATAGCGCATTTTTATGACCAGCGGCCATTGGTAGAAATTGTCTTTGATTTTAAACTCCTCTAAATATTTTTTGGTAGCTTAATGTCAACAAGATTGCTTACTGTATCTTTTAATCCATTCATTAGCGACATTATTTTTGGCACCAAAATATAAATTGTCAAAAATAGATTAAATGAGCTTTCACTTAAAGATGCTTTCTGCATAACTGGCTCTTATTAGTGTTATTACGCAATACAGAGATGCTATCTCATCCAACATACTCAACTATATTAATGAGCTATCCCACCCACCCCAGTCCACCCTTGACGAAGGTAACGTCAGACAAAGCAGATGGACCTCTGAAATTAATGGACCTTTTTTGCTGACTATACTTACTTGCACTCTTGGTGTTTTGTTTGAAGCTTTCTTCGGCAAATCTTTACAGATTGAGGAAATAAATAGGGATCGAGGGAGGGATGAAATTACTTGAATCTGTAACTGTTTTTTATAAAAAAAGACAGTAGTATGCCTATAAATAGCAGGTACCTATACCTACATAAGTAAATAAACCAAGGAAATAATTAACTCTACAAAATAAAAACTTACCTTGTCTTCTGCTTCTTCTGCTCTGCCCTCGGCCTCCAGAACTCGATGTTCGAGCTCCGAGAGCTGAAACAAACAAATATATGAATTAAAGTATGAAATATTTCCACAATAATTATATTTTTGTGCTTTCTTTCCAAACAGTACCAGCAGCGCCATCTGCTCATCATGCCACGAAACTCAAGGTTTCGCTCTAACACAGAACGTGAACCTTTCTATCCAGCCCACCGACGGGAAACGTAGTTCCACCACCCCTCAACAGATGGCGTTCTCAGCTGCGCATATTTTATTGAACCACGTGGTTTGCAGGGGTTGCGCACTGTAGGCTGTATGCACAGGCTGTATGTATGGTGAGCTTTTTATCAGGGAGGCTGTGGAAAAGGTATTATTGTTATGTAAGAGAGTATTCGTGCGGTCTGCGAGCAGCGGCGGGTGGGGGTGAAAGGGTGGTTTGCAAATGTTATAGCAGTGATATAACGCGTGCTAAGACAGGAGTTAGATTGTATTTGAAAGGTTTATTTCATGGTTTATTTGCGTGCGAAGCTGCAGAGATTGTATTGCTATTTTCACTGGATTTGTGAGAATCCTATTTGTTAATACTTTGTCATGTATTTCGGCAACACATATCTTTCTGTATAGATACCAATATAATTTTTGTAATAAGTAGGAGGTACATAATGGCAGGGAACTACTAACTGACTTGATATTACCGAAGCTACTAGGTATTTCCTAAACCTACTTAACTTAGTTTGAACAGACATCTTTTAGATCCGTATTAAAAATATTTTGTACAATAAGCTTTATCCTACCTATTGATCTCTAAATTGTAAGAGTTACTCAAATTAAAACTTAGATAATTATTATTCAGATTACTTAAGCAGTCTGCAATGTAAAAACAAATACGAAAAGTCCATTGGTTGTATAGGACTATAATAAATTTATTGTAAAACCTTACTGGGAGCTAAATGAAATAACTTTAGTTCTATAAGTTATCGAAATTCGCAAAAAAAAAAATACTCGACTTTACAGACAAGCAACAAATTTTCTTCCAAAAGGTTGTTGCATTAAGGTGATCCGTTTTCCATACAAAAATTCAAATGACTTGCATTCTTACGCGGGACATAAAATTCTGTTGAAAAATGAACGAATACTGCTATTTTTAGTTAAATTTTTCGCTAAATAATACAAAAATACAGTTAATGTACTAAAAGTACTATTTTTGTTAGCAATTTTTGGTTCAATATTACGATTGTGGGCGTGCGGTCAAAACTGTACGGTTGTGCTTTGTGTGCATGTGTGAGTGATCGTACTCATGTAAACACGGACTGACGAGAGTAATTGACTTTAGTGGACATATGGAGATATTTTTCTTATCGAAATTATTGTTAGGCGTTGAAGTTGCACGATGAAATTTACGTGAATCAACCTTTTGCACATATATAGTTGGTACTTATTTCATTAAAAAAATAAAACCTTATATTTGCAGCAGTGGCTCCATCTAGTTGCGTTCGGGTCTAAGCTGGCCATCACAGATCACCTTAAGCGCCCTTGACACGAAATATTGGTAGTTCTTAAACACTTTCTCAATCAAAAAAATTTTAAACATGTAAATAAAACCGGGCAAGTTCGAGTCGGTCTCGCACACCGAGGGTTCCGTCCCACTAAGGCAAAAATAGCGTCTTAGATTTTCGGTAAGTGTGTCAAAAATGCGCGAGTCTGACACGCACTTTACCAGTTTTTATTATTTGTTGTTATTCTATAGCTTATGCACTATAAACATACAAATTTTCGCGCTTGTAAGTGTTCCCGTTTTTAAGAGAGAGCTTAAACAAAAATCGAGTAAGAATCGCCTAAAAATACGTTTTTAATAGTAGAGCTCCCCTTAACAGATTTTTTAAATTTTTGTATTTGTAGTTATAGCGGCAACAGATATACATAATCGGTGAAAATTTCAACTGTCTAACCTATTACGGTTCATGAGATTCAGCCCTCTGACAGACAGACAGACAGACATCGGAGGCATATTAATAGGGTCCCGTTTTTCACCCCTTGGGTTGATTATTTTGATGTATTCAAGTATTTCGCTTTAGAAGTAGCAATTTGGTATTTTTGATGCACAGTCAGAATTTTCATGTGCAATCTGTATTTTTGGTGTGCAGTTTAATATTTCGCACATATAAATAAAGTCTTCAGATAGTATACCTCCTTGGTTAATGAATATAGGTACCAAAGATTTCGGACCTCCACGCTTCGTTTGGAATAGATACCTTGCTAATTTATTTTACTATGAGATGACATCTGCCAACATGTTCCAAATTTTTATGTCAAATCACCAATGGTCACTAGGGAATATTCAAAATAACCCGTCAAATCCATAGAACGACGCCTTCACTACCAGGCTAGATCGAGGTCAAGAGTAAAAAAAAAGTATTTCTTTAATTCTCCTTTTAATTACCCGTATTTTTCTGTGATAGGTACTTACTGTGATTAGATTGATAGCTACAGCAGAGCAGTAAAACATTCGAACCGATCAGTAGCAGATTTTGAAGATAGGAAATGTAGAAAAATGCAATAAATCAAAACAGGACCAGGCCTTCAGACGTCAAAGGGAATTTTATTTGTTTCGATTCTGTCTGCGCATCCGACTGACAGGGCTATGTTATTACAACTCACGGATTGCAGTAGTGATGTTTATTTAACTATATGATAGGGATATATTTTGTGAATTTGTCAGTAAATGGTACAAAGGCTTGATTTGTATGTTACAGTACCTACCTAGGTACTGTAAAAGTACTGTAAAGTGGTGGTAAATCCTAGGTTTTGTCGGTAAACCTTAAATTAAAACAAATACTAGGTAATTTTTTTGGACCTGATATGCGTATGCCCACCTTATTACAGAGGTCAAAAGCAACAACTTGTGTTCTACGACTTTGCTAACATCACGTGACCGACCTATTTTGTATGGGAAGTTGAAAATTTTTCGTGCGTTGTTAGCAAAGTCGTAGAACAAAAGTTGTTGCTTCTGACCTGTGTAATAAGGTGGGCATACGCATTATTACGCACATCAGGTCCAAAAAAATAACCTTGTATAATCTTAATATTCGGTATTAGGCTAAAGATAGAGTCCTCCTTTCGCTTCCTCGTACTTATAGGGAGAGTAAATTTTTTTTTGTGTATTTCGAAAAGTCGTTGAAACAAAAGTCGTGGCATTTAGTTTAGCCTCCAGAATAAACCCTTAAAAGGTTTTACTCGAATATATTCAAACCCTTCATATTCCTTTATTTATTGCAAAAACTTCATTGAAATTAATACGAGCACGACATTAATGACGTCACAAGTGTCCATATTTACGTCCCCATTACTAGACTAGTGTTAACGCGTGTCTCCGGCCGGTCACATACTTCCACTAAATCGAGGTAATGGCAAGCCACGTTCAAACGCGACCAGAAGGAATGGTCCCTAAACTTTTGGGGTAAGGGTGACCAAACGTTTAAATAATATAGTTCCTTAAAAAGAAGCGACAAATTGTGCAATAAAGAAATTATCTATTTAGGTTGTATTAAGTTACTGTTTTTGTTTAGTTATGGCATCATTTTTGTTTATGTTTTTTCTGATCAAACTAAACAACGTGAATGTACCTACCTAATTTGCTTATCTTTTAGGAAAATGGATATTGTAAAAAGTTAGGACGAAAGCGGCCTATAAAAAAATGAGTAATGTTTAAGAAAAAGTATTATTTCCGAATTCTTAAACACTCCACCGATCAATGATCATGAAGCATGAAGTAAAAATCTTTTCAATTTTAGTGGGGCATGTGGTCATTCTAGACACATTTTGACAGAACCTACAATAGATAAAACAATAGTTTAGATACTCTAAACACAAATTGAAAACCCTGTACCATCAGAAGTGGGTATAAGGTAAATTTTCCAAGATCAAGCTTGACCCTCGCAGCGCAAATTCTGTCTCTACATTGACTATGACAAGCGCGATTCAATGTCTTCATGTCGAGCTCGACATGGTCTTGACTGTGCGATTACAAAGGAGAGCAGCCCTGGGGATCAAGATTCATTGGTCGCGCTATATTTATAACCAGTAATATGACACATTTGGGTCAGAGCTTGACGAGTCCTCTCACAATATATTGTCAGCTTCGTAAAGTTAAAGCTACATCTATAGATCTTCACAGGGTTATAGTCGTAAATTTAAATTAAAAGTTTGCTGAATTTGATTAACAACAGTTCGTTCGTTTGCGTATATCTGCATGCGAATCTGAATACTATAAATATATGAGCTAAAAATTTCAACGGCTGAAGTTCAGTAAGAAAATCAACCGGAAAAACTTCTTGTCATGAAAAAAAAATGCTTCATAACCAATAAATACGGCGCGTTGTGTACAAATATTTAAGGCACATTCAAATGTTCTTTCCAAACATAAAGGATAAAGGTAAGAAAGAATTTGACAAATGAAAAGAATGTGAATGTGAAACGTCCCAACACCAGAACTCCACTTCAATCAGTTAATATGAGATGAACTTTTTCTTATTGACTCGAGACTAACAAAAGTTGCAAGAAAACAGTTCAAGGAAAACTCAGATGATTATCAGTGGTAAAATTTAGGGTTACCTTCTAGCAAAATATAAAAAAAAAACCGGGCAAGTGCGAGTTGGACTCGCGCGCAGAGGGTTCCGATATACCTATATTGTTTTTGGAAGCGATAAAGTCCATTTTTAGGACCGCAAAACTAAATTTGTTTGTAAAGTTTTTTGCAAATTACTAAAAAACTGTGCAATTCAGAAAGATCGTTTTATTTTTGGTGTAATATTTACATATACTTCTATCGACTGTAATTAATTCAAATTTTTCCTTTCACAAACTTCGGAGATAAGGGCCCCCCCGCTTTAACGGTATTTTTTTTACAATTTTCATCATAACTTCATAACTAAGAGTCTTAAAAAAATATAAAAATATATATTGGAATGTACAAGTAAAGCCCTTTCATATGATATGCCACTCAACCTAGTAACCATAATTTAAAATTTTGCCCCCCCCCCTATTCGGGCCCTCTTTAATAATCCTAATTATTTTTTAATTCTTTTATATGCATTTAAGTTGGGCAACCATATTCTAAAACTGTACCAAATTTCAAGTCGATAGCATGAGCGCTTGCTGAGATATACAGGTGTGACAGACAGACAGACAAAGCGGCACCCTAAGGGTTCCTTTTTTTTACCATTTTGGTATCGGAACCCTAAAAACAATGAGAAAGAAAGAGGCGAGAGGTTATGAATGTATGTAGGTTTGTCAAGTTAGACATTTTATATGTTTATAAAGCAGACAGAGAGAGAGGTAAACTTCAAAATGCCCAGCTTTTTTCAACATTATAATATGGAGACGCAGGATAAAGGCCTTATTTTTTTTATCAAAATATCCACTTTTGCTTTGGGACACTAGATAAATAATACAGCGTTATGAAAGCGAGCGATACGAAAAGAAATTTTCGACAAACAAAGTGTGATGTCAGCTGATGCAGTTATCCGGGGTGATCAAAAATAAGGGGGTGTCATTGTATGTTCTCAGCACTAATTAGGTCGGTCTGGCTGGTATGAATATCAACACTCCTTTTTATTTTATTGTCTATGGGCTTGCTATTGACCTCGATCTAGTCTTGAGGACAGAGATGAGGTCGACGATGGAACGAGTTGGCCCACAAGAAGAATATTCACTCGAGACATGAATAGATTTGGTTTATATGAATTCGGAAACACAGACGCAGGCAGATAATTCCATTTCCTGGCTGTGCGCATTATAAAAGACTAGCTGTGCCCGCGGCTTCGCTCGCGTGAAATTCAGACAATGTGCAGTCTTCCATCTCCCTCACCCCCTCCCCCTCCCCCTCCCCCTCCCCCTCCCTCTCCCCCTCCCTCTCCCTCTCACTCTGCCTCTCCCTATCCCTGCCCCTAACCCTACCACTACCCCTATCCCTAACGCCATCTTAACCGCTATCCCTATCCTTATATAAACATAGAAACGACACCCATATAGATTTTTAGACATTTTCACCCTATCGCACCCCAAACCCATCCCCAGGGGATGATGGTATTTCACGTCCACCACGGTGGATATCAAAATTATTTAATTTTTCGTAATCAGCAACCCGACAAACCATACAAACGATACCCATATTGGTTTTTAGACTTTTTCACCCCATTTCCCTCTTTTGGGGGTTGAATTTGGGGTGGAATTTCAATAACAGTAATGTGCGTTCCACAAAATTACAACCCTAATGCCTAAATAATAAATATAGTGGATTTTACTTTGAAAATGAAGGATTTTCATCCCCCTTTTCACCCCTTAGGGTGTAGAATTTTCAAGAACCCTGAGACACGTACAGTTTAATTTTGAGTCTTCAGTCTAAATACAAATTTTGACGATCCTAACTTCAAAACTGACGGACTTTCATACAAACCTTCATCCCTTATTTCACCCCCTTAGGGGATGATTTTTTTAAAATGCTTAAACACGTGCTTTTTTATTTTTTACCAAGATCTCAAAACCAAATTTCTATAATTCTACCTTTAAAAATGAAAGACTTATATACCAACATACGGATCATCCCCTTTTCCACTCCTTTGAAGGGTGATTTTTAAGAAATGCTTTAACACGTGTTTCTTTATTTTTTACCAAAAGCTCAAAGTCAAATTTGTGTGAATCTTACTCAAGAAACAAAGGAACTGTCATACAAATTTTCATCCCTTATTTCACCCCCTTAGGGGATGAATTTTGAAAAATTCTAAAACACGTTTTTTTTTTTACGGAGAGCTTAAAACCAAATTTTTATTATTCTACCTATAAAAATGAAAGACTTATAGACCAATAAAAGGAAATAAAACATCCCCTTTTTCACTCCCTCGAAAGGTGATTTTTAAGAAATGCTTAAACACTTATTTCTTTATTTTTTACCAAAAGCTTTAATTCGAATTTGTGTGAATCTAATTCAAGAAACAAAGGACTTTCATACAAACTTTCATCCCTTATTTCACCCCCTTAAGGGATGAGTTTTGGAAAATCCTTCCTTAGTGGGTGGTTTTGAAGTGCAATAAACCTGTGTACAAAATTTCAGCTCTGTAGCTATAGCGGTTACGGCTCGGCGTTGATAAATCAGTCAGTCAGGACAAGCAATTTTATATAATTAGAAGATGTTGGAAAGCGCTTTGTTCGGATGAATGGAATATCAACCAAGTACGGGTGATATCCTGCGGTGCGACTCCCTATGGTAATGGTGGTGATTGTGGATGTTACTTAAAGATTGGCCTGAACAACAAACATAACTGTTGCTAGAGCATCCTCTCCCCTTCCCAAAACGTAATTTCAAAAATACTCTTACATTTTGAATTTAAGACACCAAAACGATATAAAATTCCGCTTATGTATTAGCTGAAATAAAATTCCACAAAAAGTTTTCTTTTGAAAATTCGGAATCCGTTTGCCCATTCAACTACGACTATTTCTCTATCAACAAACTCAACTGAATCGGAATCCAAATATTCCAATATTCGTTGGAGTATGCCAAAATCCGGTCCAATTTTCTGCATCGCAGCGGTGGGCAAAGATTTCGACTGTGAACCGGGGATTTCGCGGTCCTGCCCGAACCTTTGCGCCCAGTCCTTTGGCGCGGAAGTAATGTGTACGGTTTTAGCGAACTACAGAAATTATTCGATAGAAATGGTTTCGGGAAAGAGGAATACATTTTCCGCATCCAAGTTCATATTGGGATATCACATAAACATAAACCTTAGTTAGTAATAAAGTCTATTTTGTTAAGTTTTAGATAAAATACACAGAGGAAAATGAAAACTCTGTAAAATAGCAACATTAAGGTTACTTTCTCTTGAAATTCCAAGAAATGTAATAAAAACTAATTCAAATGTCGCAAACAACGCACGTAATTTACATACTTACATGCTATTTTCCATTATGAAAGTAAATTAAAATGCTTGCTATGCGTACGCAGGGAAGCCTTGAATAACTAGGAAAACAGGTACGTATACTCGTACCGTACCTACTTCAGCTTTTAACAACAATTTCATCCGTTATTCATAAAGATTTTAAACTGAATTTGTACAGAATTTTGAAAAGTTCGTGTAAAACCTAATGGCTTTTTCTGGAGTTCATACACTTACAACACTTTTTGTGCTACGACCGATGAAAATTAGCAAAATTAATAAGCGAAAATATTTATGAACTAGCTGTGCCCTCGACTTCGTTTGCGTGGAGTTTGGACTTTACAGTGTAAACAAACAACCGAACCGATTCAAACAGGGTTTTCAATTACGTATTTGGCTTACTTTCTCACAAAATTAAGCTTTATTTCATTGCAATTGGTTCACTCAAACAGAAGCTACACGAATGTGTAGTGTGAGTTATTAGTTTACAGGCCGCTTGATAATTTTAATTTGTGTAGTTTCTGTTTGAGTAAATTGATTGCAATGATCTAAAGCTTATATGTTGCACAAAAGTAAGCCAAATACGTAATTGAAAACATCGTTTCAGTCAGTTTAGTAGTTTCTGAGTAAATCGTGGACAGCAATTTGAAACTTTGCTTTAAAATATCTTGTGTTTGAGTGAACCGGTTGCAATGAAACAAAGCTTGTGTGACCAAACAACGCCTACATGTTATAGCAAAATTAGAACAATCCATCATTAAAAACCTCGTTTAAATCGCCTTCACGCTGCCTGAAACTTTGTCCTCGCATATCTTCTGTTAGAGTGAAGCGATTGCAATAAAACGAAGCTTCTGTGTTGCACGAAAGTAAGCCAAATACTACTGTAGAAAACCCCGTCTGAATCGGTTCAGTAGTTTGTGAGTGAATCGCGGACAACTATTTGAACTTTGCTTTAAGTTATCTTGTGTTTGAGTGAACTGATTGCAGTAACACAACGCCTATAAATATATAAGCGTTATATGTAATAACAACAAAATAAGACAAACTTAACATTGAAAATCCCATTCATATCGGTTCAGCGCATTTTGTTTGAATCGCGGACAAAGAAACAGACAAAAATCCCAAAAATGTTCTGAATGTGTTCTATTACTGTTATATTTTTAATGTACAGATTCGCCGAGTTTATGATTTTTATGTATAGATAGATACCCAAATGATTTTCGAACAGAAGTTAACATTAACAATAGCATTATCAATATCAAAATTTTAGCCTTAATTTTTTTACACCAACTACGAATTTATTATCAGCATCGTTTATTTTTGATTTTTCTAAAGTTTTAATGTAATTTTTTTTTATTTATTTATTATTACTTCTATAAATTAACTTCTTTAACATGTATTGTACCATATATTATATATTGTAAATTCTGTAGCACGTAAAGTTACAATGTAAATTAATTTCTGTAATTTGATTGAAAAACAAGACATCAAAAAAGAAAATAATCGATATTATACTCAAGCTGAGATTTTGATCGGAATAGATTTCGAATGAGCCGCTCTATTTTAGTACTAATTTCCGTAAATGCGTCACGGCACCAACACCTGGCGATAAACTAATTATCGCCTACCCCACGCGATACAGCGATATCCATCAATTACAGTTGCAGTTGTAGAGATAGATTTGTGCTTACATAGGATTGTTTTGGTTTTCTATTGAGCAGTTTTTTTTGTAGATGACCCCTGTTAATAGCCTTAGTGGCTGTCACAACATCACCGACGGTTTGGAATGCTCGACCAAGTACCCAGACCAATATATAGGCAATAAGCCTAAGTACTAAGGGCGCCTCACGGGTCTCGGACCTCGGCTTAGGTTGTTGCCGTTATTTCTTTGATTTTGCTTTAGAATTTGTGTAAGTTTTTTTTTATGTTATTAAACTAGATCTTTATGTTTCCATATTTAAGGTTAATTTTAAGATTTGTTGAAACCTGTATGTTTAACTTTTTTTGAAAACATACAGCTTTGACTTAGGGTCAACAAGAAGCTTATGTACTGTGAAAATTAACTTTTTGGCTGTAAAACCTGCGTGACAGATGACGGACGGACGGAAACGTGAGTGACATCAATATATTGCTTCGTTTGGACCCTTTAGGTACCGAATCCTAAAACTAGCGCTTCTCGCAATTTCGCATAGCCTTTTCATTTAGGTAACGTTTAGCAAGGACGGTCCAAATAAAAATCTATCGATAGTTACAATGTATGTATGATTTATACAAATATAGCGTTTCTAAATATAAACGCAATAGATTTTGTTCTATAACTACTCTTAATATGTACGTAGGTACATAATGCTACATTAAAATGCAAGTTCGCTATTTTGGTGATTACGCTCGGGATCGATAATTGCATATTGCGTAATGGAGCCGAGAGTGTAATGACCAAAGAGCATGCGCTACTTACGACGTTTTTCAACTCATTTGCGAATAAAAACAAGTATTTGCTAACATTTTTTCCAGAAGGAAAATTCGTATCGGAAGTTAGGTATTTTCCTTAGATATATACGTAAATCCGATACTCCAAACTTGTGTTTGGTGTCTAAGTATTTTCGACGTTCAAAAACTACATTAATTACTGTTTTTTGGGTTCCGTACCTCAAAATAAAAAACGGAACCCTTATAGGATCATTTCGTTGTCCGTCTGTCTGTCTGTCTGTCAAGACCCTTTTGCTCACGAACGAGAAGATGTATCAGGTTGAAATTGATAACGAATATTAAGGTCCATAAACCACACAAGATCTGATATTCAATTTTTTACAATCAAAAGATATGGCTTTATATGTCCTCATCTCCATACATTTATGCAAAAAAGCAAAACCTACAGGGTACTTCCCGTTGACCTAAAATTATGAAATTTGGCAAGACGCTAGGTCTCACAGTACAAATAAAGGGAAAAGTCTAAAATCCTTAAATATTTCAATTTTTCTCACAACTAATTGAGCTCCCGTTTCAAGAACTTTTCTAAAGAGGGGTAAAGTTGGATGGTCGCGGAGTTTTTAAAATCAAAGAGCAAAAGCTTTTAGTATATAACTAGCTGGTGCCCGCGACTTCGTCTGCGCAGAATCTGCGGTTTTACCCGCATTAAATGCGTTTTCCCGTGGGAATGAAGTGTCCCGCGGTATATAGCGGCGCTATATGTATGCCAAGTTTCATTAAAATCCATTCAGTAGTTTTTACGTGAAAGAGTAACAAACATACATCCATCCATCCATACTTACAAACTTTCGCGTTTATAATATAAGTAGGATATGGTAGATAGGTACGGAACCCTTAGGGCGCGAGTCCGACTAGCACTTGGCCGGTTTTTTTTATTTGAAAAAGTCGATACTTTTGGAAATATGTATAACCAATACGCGCGCATTACTTTTTTACCAAACACAGATTATACAAACGCGCGCAGGAGGCACTTTGACTAAACTGCCAAACAGCCTAATCCTTAAATTATTTTTAATGAAATATTTTCTTAAATAAAAGGCAAATTTATTGTTAATTGATTAATTTAAATATTTTTACGTAACACAGTTTATTTAGGCTATAAATTTAATGATTTCCAAAATAATTTTTTGTACCCCAATACACTTCAGACAAAATGGATGAATGTACACCAAATTTGGGTTACCAAATTTATGCTGGTCAAAATTAGCCGGTTTGGTTAGGTTCGTTAGAACACAACCTAACCGATGTTAGGTTATCTTGCGACCACAACGCACGAGCCGAGCGAGCGTGCCGGCGAAGTGCCAGAAGCAAATTTGGTGATCATTTAATCATTTTGTTAGACAAAATTGGGTAAACATTTATTTGGTAAAAATTTACTCAAATTTGGTGGCACGTTAATACACAGCTGTTTATTTAATAATGAAAATATTATGAATGTTTTAGACGTTAAAAACTCCTTGCTACTTGCCGAAATTAAAAAAATACAAAAAAAAACTCACTAGTGCAGTAATTTAATGGAAAAAGCATGGGTGTTTTGGACCTCAATACAGTGCAAATAGAGCTGTTTTGTGAGCAATTTGTTGAAAAAAATATTATAAACGAATATAATAGCATAACTAATATCTTATTCGTTGGAGAATCTTATTTATTTACAAGAACTTTTAAAGCACAAATGAATCTCATTTAATAATCCTAAAGAAAATAGTGCAACTATAGCAAAGTCGCAAGACGTCCACACCGCGCGGAGTTTGGACAACAAATGACGATAGGGCCACAAAACGACGCGCGCACTTAAATATTAACCAACTACCCGCTTTACAGCCATCCAAATGTATGTTTATTGCGCAGCTTATTGCTTCGTGTTTATTTTCCGTCTGGATTTGGAATTAGAATTGTTTCAAACAAAGTGTACAGTTATTCGACAATGTTGGCAGTTTTTAGGCACTGAATGGTATCAAAAACA
This sequence comes from Athrips mouffetella, assembly GCA_947532105.1. NCBI lineage: Eukaryota > Metazoa > Arthropoda > Insecta > Lepidoptera > Gelechiidae > Athrips > Athrips mouffetella. Next base: position 18,156,520 of record OX383965.1, on the reverse strand, counting down.
GTATGTAATCCAACTTAAGAGTAAAATCTTTTAAAATCAGTTTCCTGACTCCCCAGGACTGATTTTTATGTACAGAGTGGTCAGCAGTTACATTGATATAAAAATCTTTTTAGCTTATCAAATAATTTCAAAGCAACACAGTACTAAAAAGAATGTTAGAAAAAATAATTCAAATTTTTTATCAAATCACGATATAGAAACAGGAAATGTTAATAAACTGTTAAATTATGAAAGTATTTTGGAACATTTTCCAATTAGAAGTAAAGATTTTATCAATCTTCGTCTATAAGTTCCATAAACGAATTTCTTTTCTAAACGCCGTCTGCAATTCTACTAACCAATGAATCGTGAATAGTGTGTAATTGGATGAAACTCTAACTGCATCAGCTTCGCGCCAACTCTCGTTTGCTTTAACAATTTACAGTTACGGTACGTGCCAGAACAAATGGCGCGACGTAAAACTGACGCGACTGCAACTCCTGTCACACTTGAGTTTCATGTCAAGGTTTCATGGCCGTCTTTCCATAGGGAACGGGTGTATCCCACTATTTCCATTATGAATTTCCATTGATGGAAATAGAAACATAGGTCACAACATAAAAATAACTTTGTGCCTTCTTAAGGCTTAGCGTATATTGCCACGCAGATGGCGCAGGGCAGGGCAGAGCAGAGCAGGGCCCTGAGTCAAGATGCTTTCTACAATCGCAAACGCTAGTAGAATAGAATGAAAATGTACGGGAATGACATTAGCGATCGAAATGTTGCGTGACAGCTAATGTCAATCCCATACATTTTTATTCTATTCTATAGCGTTTGCGATTGTAAAGCATCTTGACTCAGGGCCCAGAGCAGATTTTTGTAATGTATGAACCTTCATAGAGCAGCGCAAGCTGGGATGCAGACATGTGTACGCATACACATGTCTGCGCCTTGTTTCTGCCGGAAATTGTTTCTGCGTGCCACAGAATAAATAACACACTATTGCGTGTGAATTCAGACTCATGCAACTAGAAACAACAAAAAGTTATGCCACAGATAAAATAAATTTTGCATGTTTTTTTAATACATCTGTGGTTAACTGCTCAAATGTTGATCAGAAGTACTATTGTCACCACGCTTGTTAGTGTTGCGGCTAGCACCAAGGACCGCGATTGCTGGTGACCGCAGAAAGTAAGGTGGTATGATACACAAAAGGACGCTGCTGCCTATCCTCCTGTTCATAATTCCATAATCATCTCTTACGACACCGGTAGCGATGGGTTAGTACTTTAGCGCAGGCACTGCCCGTGGTACACCCGCGTGGTTCACCTGGGTGTACCACGCGGAAGATTTTTTTCTCCCGTGGAACACCTGATCACTTTTGAAATAAAACTAATTCAAAACTATCGCCCGTGGTCCACCTTTTGTCTATGGCAAAAATCTTTCTATTTTTTTTTGTTAATGATAGATCTCGTCGCGATCTTCATTTTGGTTAACAGCTGTCAAATTTATAATCACTATAACTCGAAAACTACTGACCCTAGACTACTCTTGTGCTGGGAAAAAAATAGATCTCATCGAGATCTACATTTCGGATGACAGCTGTCAAACTAAAATTCGCTATAACTCGAAAACTACAGACCCTAGACTATTTGTGTGCTGAGACAAATGATAAGTCTCGATGAGATCTACATGTCGGATGACAGCTGTCAAACTAAAAATCGCTAAAACTCGAAAACTACAGACCCTAGACTATTCGTGTGCTGAGACAAATGATAAGTCTCGATGAGATCTACATGTCGGATGACAGCTGTCAAACTAAAATTCGCTATAACTCGAAAACTACTGACCCTAGACTATTCGTGTGCTGAGACAAATGATAGCTATCGATGAGATCTACATTTCAGATGACAGCTGTCACACTAAAAATCGCTATAACTTGAAAACTACAGACCCTAGACTATTCGTGTGCTGAGACAAATGATAAGTCTCGATGAGATCTACATGTCGGATGATAGCTGTCAAACTAAAAATCGCTATAACTCGAAAACTACTGATCCTAGACTATTCGTGTGCTGAGACAAATGATAGGTCTCGATGAGATCTACATTTCGGATGACAGCTTAAAAAATTCACAATTAAATTAGCTGTAGGAGCTAAAGTCGCGCTGCGAATGAAAAGCTTGACCTGCTCTTGACTGTACATTATTTTTAAAAAACCTAACCAACGATATCCCACACGATGGGGTTAACAAGAAAAAAAAAACACTCTCACTTTACTTTTATGGGAGGTTCCCAAAAATTTTTTTTTTAATTTTTTAATTTGACCCCTTTCTCGGCGTGGATGAAATACATATCTGCACTAAATTTTAACTTTCTAGTACTAAGGGTCTCTGGGCTAAGCCGCGGACAGACAGACAGACGGACAGAAAGGCAGACGGATATGACGAAACTATAAGGGTTCCTTGTTAACTACGGAACCCTAAAAAGTTGTTGCATTTAGCCTCCTAATAGATTTTACAGCTATTTTTAAAATCCCTATGTAGATATTAGATACAGTACAAGATAGCATTACAGTTTATGAGAAGGGAGAATTCAAACCTTCTTTCTATTATATTTAAAAAAAGTCTAATTTTTTTCACTATAAGTTGTCATTCTTCCTTCCGTAGGTGTGTGATAGTATTCTGTGCCCGCATGTGTTTAGTAACTGCGTCCCAGCTTGCGTTGGTCACCTACGTCTGCGGCCTGCGTCCTGCGTCCTGCGGCCTGCACCTCAGCTTGCGTTGGCCCTAATACTTTTCATACAAAAAGCACGTCATCAGATTCTAGGGAGTATTTTTACGAGACGAGGATGTTCCTTGGAAAAAATTGTTCAGTTTCATGAACTGAATCCACTGTTTTAGTTTTCGGATGGTGTCTTTTTATATCCGAAACGCCAACGATGTTGCTGACAAATGTCAAATTGCTAACGAAGAAGAAATGTTCGTTGGCCATCACCGTTCACACCGGACCATATATGGCGATCGTGGGCCATCGTTTGTTGGCCCAACGAGACCAGAATGAAATACGTTTTATGTAGGACTGGTCACTGGAGTGGAAGTCGCGTCACTTATGGGTCAAGTTGTGTGTTCTAGACCTTTTTTTTTTTAAAGGGGACGCCGCGATGCACGCAGACGGGTGATCGGATCGCGTTAGTGGAGCCATTTCACCATGAAGGAAAAAAAAATTACGCGCCCAGAATAGGCGTAATTTTTTTTTCCTTCATGCATTTCACCCTAAAAGACTTTACTTAGGCACTGTACTAGTACTTACAGCCGATTCCACAAAACAGTATTTTAAAATTACGTCTAGGTAAAAAATGCTAATAGTATTCTTGATATGTAGTTATTAAATTAAATGATAGTCTAAAAGAGTTGATGATATATGATAATGTTCGTGTATTGGGTTTACAAAAGTGCTGTGAAAATGTATGTATACTAATTAGTCTCTCTCTCCATTTTATTACTGTCGTGTAAAATTATTATTTTCTGATTCCATTTCTTTTGTTTAGTTTGCGATTTCATAAAGAAATCTTCTAAGAATCCTGTGAGTATTACAGAAAATTCACCAAATTCATAAATTAATTGTTACGTTATCTTAGTAGAATGGTAGAACTATGAGCGGTGGTGTGGTACCACGAGAAGCAAAAGTTTGTGCCATTTCCATACAGCTCAGGTGTAAAGGAAACTTAAAAGTGATTTTACAAAGTTGGAATGTGTTTCACGACTCCATGAGCGGTTGCGAGATTCCACCACTTATCTTGTCTAGAGTCGAAGTAACGTGGTTTTGTCATCAAGGGATGCTTAGATAACTTTTAAAGTATCTGGTTTATGCATTAAATAAAATAACTAAAACAATTCTTCCGGATGAAAAAGAAAGGGATGCTGAGATGGTTTGGTCATGTAGAGAGGATGAATGAACAAAGATTGACGAAAGAGATCTATCAGGCGAGAGTGAATGGAAACGTTGGAAGGGGAAGGCCAAGGCGAACGTACCAGGACCAAATTCAGGATCTTCTTAATAAAGGCCAGATTAAAAGTACCCTAAACCGACGAGCATGCATATGAAAGGATTGATGAAAGCACAGGAAGCGAAGGAAGTATGTCAAGATCGTAACAGGTGGAGGACTGTGATCTCTGCCTACCCCGACGGAAAATAGGCGTGATGTTATGTATGTATTCTTCCGGATCATATACGAGTTGGACTCGCGTATGAAGGGTTCTGTGCCACCACATAATAGAAGGCTTCGATACGTAAAATAACACCTTTCGTTCGACGAGTTTTCGATATTCGAATTTTATTCGTAGATTGTTGTTGCCAAAGAGATTTGAACCTCGCTACGACCGAGCGTAGCGAGGTTCAAATCTCTTTGGTTGTTGCACTGAGTCCCCAGAAAAATTACAAGTCTGACACATATGATTTGGTAGCGTTATCATTTATCCGTATAGCCGTACTAGCTAAGAGAGTCCATTCACGTTGTAACATTAGTACGAATCTGTCGCAACAATTTCGCTCGTATTATTCATAAATAAAATTTAAGTAGCATGTTCACAAGTTCAATCAAAAGTACCATCCCAAATTTTGTTGACCCAACTTGCACTAGACAAGTTTTTATTTGGGGGTTTTCGTTTCTTGTATGAAGAAAGACTATTGAAGACCCTTATTTCTTATCGCTTTTTTAGACATCTATTTAAAAGTTGGACAGACAGACTGACGACAACGTATACTTAGTTATTGCACCCCGTTTAGGTAAACTTATAAGGACAGCTGTTTTATGTTTATCAAATAAAAAAACTCGTTAATCTTTCTACTCAAAAAAATAAAAAAAATTCCAGGAGAATCGAGTCATGAAAATTACAGGGCCCTTGCCTCGTTTCTGCCTAGATTAAATAAAAGGGGGAAATAATCTTGACAAACCAAGCTAACGAAGGTCACAAGTTAACAATTTGCGTGCAAATTTGATTTCGGCGGCAAAAATGCAAGATGTTTTCCCGCCAAGAGCCCCCAAACTCGATTCCTAACTCGATGAATATATTTTTCGATTTTCACAGCGAGCTAAGAAAGTTTATAACTTATTTTCTAAATTATATTTAAAGGCGTGAGAAAAATTTCAAATTGAATTGCAACTTCATTGAATAAAAAACCAGTCAAGTGCGAGTCGGAAAAGCTCACCGAGGATTCAGATACACTTGTAATATAATCAAGACAATGGAAATAATTTTAAGACCGCATAGGCACAGTGCATAGGTAAGTTTGTTTGTTAAGAGTTTTTGATTAACAATAATTATTCATTATCAAATTATTAATATGTATACATTTTTTTCTAGAAAACTGTGCTGATTGGAAACATCATCATATTTTTCTGTAATATACAGATACTTCTCTATCCACTACAATTTATTCAGATTTTTCGCTGTGCAATCTTCGGAGATAAGTAAATTAAAATAAATGGTACAGCAGCACTGCACTTACTTTCTCGCACTACTCAAGGAAAAACTATCAACCGCAAACTTAAATTTGTAATGCCATACACATAGTATGGAAATACAAACTTTTATTTACGTTTTTCCAAAAAAAATTTTGAATGAAATATACAGATCAGAATTCAAATTGTCAAACATTAAAACAAACAAACCTCAAAAGATTTCGAGTAAATCACATGTTTAACTTTTGGTAGTACTGGAACACCCTTTATATGAATTTTCACAGATCAATGGAACTACCGTAGGATACTTGCATGGAGATTTTATTTAATTTATTTCCCAACACAACATGTTCCTTATTTGTTCAGTTTAGGCTACTGAGCAAGCCCTTTCGGTTTTTGGTACACCCTGTGTACTAAATTTTATTCAAAGAAAATCATAAAGAATATCCAGTCAAGTAGACAACTAATCCAGAATTATTATTTTATAAAATTTTAATAAACTCTATGGAACCAATTTTTGGTAAATCACATATTTACGATTTGATGGTACAGGAACACCCCTTATATGAAATTACACAGATCAATTGATACTGGCGCAAGATATCTTACATGGAGATGCTTGGTCATGCAAAGTTTCATCAAGATTCTATTAGCTGTTTTTGAGAAAACTTCACTTTTTCATTTTCGTTGTATGACAGCTACCCTCAAAATGAGAGCCACCAAGAAACCACTTAGAACCCTTCGATGGATTTGCATAAAACTCCTAAAATCAAAATATGGTGTCAAACGGACCATTCGTTTAGCTGCTAGGCCAAAGCGTGACGGACAGACCGACCGACGGACCGACCGACCGACCGACCGACGGACGGACATTTTTGGGAGACTTGTTTTTTATGATGTATAAGTGATATAGAACACATTTTCGAGAAAATTAGAAAAACTTTTTTTCGCTCCGCTCGAAAGGAAAAAATAGAGAAATAAAATCTTTTTTTACAACATCAATTTTTTACTACCTATCTTGGCCGGAACCCTAAAAAGTCAGAAAGATATTTTAATGCAAACAATTAATCAACATTTAAACCTAGAAGGAGGATTAAAGAAATAATTCGTCACAAGGTAGCGAAGGCGTCGTTCTATGGATTTGACGGGTTATTTTGAATATTTCCTAGTGATCACTGATAGTTTGACATAAAATATTGGGACATGTTGGCAGATGTCATCCCATAGTAAAATAAATTAGCAAGGTATCTATTCCGAGCGAAGCAAGGAGGTCCGAAATCTTTGATTTAAACACCTTTTATAAATTTTACACTCATTTCACTAGAAATGCTTAAAAACCAATTTTCTGAACACAACCAAATCACTTTACTCACTCATGCCAAAACCAAAAATTTTCTCACGATCAAATTTATTTGGTGAAAATAAAACTTTCGACGAAAAATGGCAACCCTAGAGAGAATGGTGCTGAACAAAAGCAGTGAGTGGAATGCGGCCTTTTTATAAATTATTCTATTCTAAGGCTGCAGCTTTCAGTGAGGTACGGGGTTCGAGCCTCAGGCCGGCACATTTATTACCGCTCCTTTACATTAAGACCCATTCGATGTAACTGATTTCTGAACTGCTGAAGTAAAAAGGGTATTTTTTAAAGGGATTGTATAGCTACATGAACGATAGGTATTAGGTGATTTTGTCTAAGTTATGAGGTGTATATACAAGGTGTAACAGAAAGGGTATATCAACCCTGAAGGATGTGATTCTGCCCATGAAACTGAACAACTTTTCCTTAAGAACATAGGTCGAAATACGAAAAAATAATTTTAACCTCCCATACAAAATGTGCAATCAGCTGATTCAGTTACTATAAATAAAAAAAAAAATCAGTTTATTTCGGAAGGTCAAAAAAAAATCGTATTTCGACCTATGTTGCTTAGGGAAAGTTGTTCAGTTTCATGGGCAGATTCACATCCTTCAGGGTTGATACTCGTATACCCTTTCTGTTACACCTTGTACAGGTTTTTGGAGATAGGTCACGTAAGTTTTCTTTTACTACCGTAACAGTAATTCTTTAACTCGTACTAACCGGCCGGTCTGTTTTCATACACATTCATACAAATATGAATCAAACGAAGCGTCTATATTTTATCTAAATCGAATAAAAATACAAATCTAATTGTTGAACTCTTTAGATAAGAAACTTATTAACAATTTTGTTAAAGATTACACAATTACACAAATCTAAAATGTTTAAGAAAACCCGTGCGACATTTAAAACATTTTGATTCGCTAAAATGCTAAATGTAAGGGATATCTGACGATATGATATGACGTGTATTTTTTTTCTTAATGATGCACGGAATTTACTGGATACCGTACACAGGTGTAACCGTCAAGAATCTTCCTCAGATAACTTATTTAACGATCTCACTGCTTAGATACGAATATTTATTTTGGTTAAGGAAAAATATTGACGCGTATGAAAATGTATGACGGAAAACTGACCTGCCAGTTTTTTGTGCCGGTGGGTATTTAAATTTCGGTCGCTGAAAAGAATGAAAAATATAGCACGTAGGAAGCAACAAAAAGTAAAAAGAACTCATTTCAAATCTGTCGCTTGCATTTTACTGGCCGGTTGACGAAAAAAGAATAAAACAAAAATGGCGCATTCGACCGCCAATCAACAAAATGGGCGCAATCCATCAACATGTCACTGCGGGAAAGTTCCAATTTTGAGAAGTTCCCATCTATGCGTTGGAAAGTAATTAAAATTGACTCAAGTTTGATCGTTTATCATTCTTCCGTGATGTGATCGATTGATCTTAATTTGATAAACGAAATTATAAGATTCATAAAACTATTATACCGCTCCGTTACAGAATATATGATAGGTTCCGTCGCCGCATACATGAAATCGAACCAACGAACTGTATGCGCGAAAGATGATTAAATGCTTTTTTATTATTTTATTTTTAAATAATAATAAATGTCGCTTCTTGGGTGTCGTTACAAATGGGCTACTAATAGATCAATATTTAAAAAAAATTACTAATGACAAATCCCGGCCAATTTGTTTTTTAAAGTGTTCCTTAGGTCCTCCCAAACATATCTAGAATGTTTCTCTGTTAGTTTTACTGTTCCTACATTGTTCCTACTTCTTTCATACTATAAAATTATCTCGTCGTGTTTGACGTTACTCGCTGTAAATGCAATAATAATGAGTTATACGTCGATTTATTTCTAAATGTATCAAAATTCACATGCTCTTACATAATTTTGCCACAACTCCAGTAGTTCTTGTCAAAAGTTAGTACAAAGAATGTAATACGAGCGGCGACCGTCATTTGACCTACGTTATTTAATACAAAGATAAGCCCCATGTTAAATGTTCATAAAAGTGATGCTAAGATTAGAAATATTTAAAAAAAAAATAATGGCCGAAAGTTCGGTGAAAAAAAAAATGGCACTTACGTCATTTGATACAAAGATAGAAATTGTGGCATCAAGTAACAATTTATTTGTAGTGACAGAAACACCTAGTCTGCCAGTTCCTGTATGGCCGTCAGTGCTCGACAGACGGTTTCAAAGACATCTGATACAAAGATGAATTACATATCAGATGTTAGGTACATTCAAGTATATACAGTCAAGAGCACATCAAGCTTGACACATTGGACTTTGTACCGTTCTTGTTATAATAGACGTACGGGCTAGAGTCGCACCGTGAGTGTCAAGCTTGACCTGTCGTTGACTGTACTAGTCTGCCGAAGCTATTCTGGCCGAAACCTTCCGTGACAGACCTAATATGATACCTAGGAACCCTTGTGGCATTGTGTGTATGTGTCCTCAAATTGCTTCCTTGGCAGCTTAAATCGCTAGACTGCCATTGGCGTGACACACACATGTTCGATTCAGCATGTTCGGTTCGGCTTATGTAATTCATCTTTGTATCAGATGACGTAGGTAGAGGGGTCCGGATCATTGTCTTTGAAACCGTCTGTCGAGCACTTACGGCCATACAGGAACTGGCAGACTAGGTGTTTCTGTCACTACAAATAAATTGTTACTTGTTAATTGTTACTATTGTTATATGACCGCCTCAGGTGAAGGCCGATAATCCCATTTGAAAATAACTAAAATGTTGAACGGTTGCTATGTAAATAAGCGGGCCAGCATGTTCGGTTCGGCTTTTCTCATACAACGGACTACTCAAGTTCTAAGAAAAAGCCGAACCGAACATGCCGAACCGAACATGCTGAATCGAACATGTGTGTGTCACGCCAATGGCAGTCTAGCGATTTAAGCTGCCAAGGAAGCAATTTGAGGACACATACACACAATGCCACAAGGGTTCCTAGGTATCATATTAGGTCTGTCACGGAGGGTTTTGGCCAGAATAGCTTCGGCAGACTAGTATATACTTGAATGTAGAATTACTACCTAACATCTGATATGTAATTCATCTTTGTATCAGATGACGTAGGTAGAGGGGTCCGGATCATTGTCTTTGAAACCGTCTGTCGAGCACTGACGGCCATACAGGAACTGGCAGACTAGGTGTTTCTATCACTACAAATAAATTGTTACTTGATGCCACAATTTCTATCTTTGTATCAAATGACGTAAGTGCCATTTTTTTTTTCACCGGAAGTGGTACTTTATTTTGAACTTTCGGCCAATTCAATTTTTTTTTCAAATATTTCTAATCTTAGCATCACTTTTATGAACATTTAACATGGGGCTTATCTTAGTATCAAATAACGTAGGTCAAATGACGGTCGCCGCTCGTATTAATGATTTAAAGATAATTTTGAATTTTTAAAGAATGAACGATGAATGACGTTACAAAATCAAAATTCTGCAGTATTGGGTCTTTCGGTGCGAATATTTTGCAAGCTTAGGTAATGTGGTGAAAGGCTTTTACGAGAGAAATTTAAAGAGCAACTAATATCGTGCATTGGCAAAAAGAATGGTCGACTGGTCTCTCCATTTAAACAGAGAGGCTGCTTTACGCAGACCTTCTTTCAGAATTTTTAAAAATGACTCAATACGATATTCTTTGTGTACAAGAAATTCATCGAAATGAAACACAAAATCGGACGCAGACGCAGGTAGCTGGTCTTATCCCCGAGACAGATAAAGCTTGACAAAAATATGATTTATTTTTAGGATACTTATTTAGATTCCCTAAATTTCGTTTGTTATTGGTATACAAACACACTGAAGCAGATAAGTAATAAAATAATTGAGTGGTTTTAACGCTATAAAACGTAGAGACCAGAGACCCGCTCGCAATTACTATTATTTGGTAGGTTGGTATGGGAGATCCACAGATTTTTTTCGGGGGTATTATTTCTCCGGGAAAATTGATCAGTTTGATAGACATTACTAACTTTAAGTTTTCGGGAAAGTTTGATGAACTAAGTATGTAGTTGAATGTTATCGTGAATTGTACTTATATCCATTCATAGACGCAACACCGTTATAAGTCATAACTATAAGTAAACTTGACAGGGTTGAGTTGACCTATTCACTCAAAGAAATGAAATCCTATGTAGCTGAACATACGTACAAAAAACATTATTTTAATTCAGGTCCCATATGGCGCGGTGTTTTGGCCTTTTTAACACTTTTTAGTTGCAGTTTTCCGCCGCGACGATTTATTCACCGAGACAGAGCCGCTTCCAGTTCAGCTTTTTGCCTGAAGTGCTTTTTAAATAATTGTCTGCACTAGAGATAGGAATCACTTCATAGAGTGTCTTAGTTTATTCAGGCCGAACCGATGTAATTATCATTTCAACATCTTTGTCAAAGGCTGTCTTACCACAGATGAAATAATAGCCCAGGCCCTTGATAATAATAGTGTGAGTACCGTGGGTTTAACGCCTGTGTGTGTTTTTATGATAGAGGTAAAACAAATTATGCTGAAAACGTTTTGTTTGGGGTTTGCCTTATTTAGTATTTAGGGTTCCGTTGGCACCTTTTGGGTGCGAATCCCGGATAGTATAATGGAAATGTTTGGATATAAATTTCAAGGCTAAGCCATAAAAACTAAATTTATGCTTGCAGAATAGTAGCGTATAATTCAAATTTTGAGAAGTCAAGTCTGATCTCATACATAATTGTTATCTTATTGCATGGTACCTACGAAATATATTGATTATTATAAGCTAAATAAAAAACACTATATTCAAAAATAAGTTGAATTCATATGAATCAGCTCTCGAAATATTCCGGGCCCACCTCTACCAAACTCCTTTGCTTGTTTTATATCGCCGTGCATTTGTCAGCGGCGATCGGCCATTGTCTGTTCTTGTTGTTAGGCTAATGGGGCCCAAAGCCACTTTTATGGGTCCGCCCTCTAATTTCAGATAGTAAACTGATTCGTAATTGCCTTAAGAAGTTGCTAAAAGAGATTGAGAGTCCTCGTTATGATACTGCCAATTACAGAAAGGGTTAAGAAGTCAAGTTCGTAACTTCTAAATTGTTATATACAGTACAGTTTAAAGCCCTTGTAAATATATTATACGGTTGCCTTGTACAGCCTAACATGTGGAGATCAATTTCAAATTCTCAAAGTTTTTCAGAATTTGAAATTGATCTCCACATGTTTTTCTAAAGTTTTTCTAAAATTTCCAAATTAAATAAGGTATTTTTCTCAAACATGCTTGGAAATTCGATCATTATTTTGACAACCTTCTTCGAGATAAATCAAAAACACTGTGCTGGTTAAATACTCGCGAGAAGCTGTCGGCAAAGTTAAATCCATTTCTATCGAGTTTTACGACCGAGTAAATTACTATGAAAACTCATATATCTGCCTAGTTATTTAAAAGTACCAACATGGATAACAACCAAGGAGGTAACTTACCAAAGCGTCCGAACGAAGGTAAGGTAAGGTAAGGAAAGGAAAAGGAAGGTAAGGTAAGGAAGGTATTATTACATCACAAAAACCAAGGAGGTAACTTATCTAAGGTTTTGTTTAAATTTCGAACTGGCTTGCAAAAAGAAAGTTATAAATTGTAAAAAAATAAACAAACACAGATTAAATAGTAAACAAAGGAATATATTGGGAAATAGAAAGTTTTTAATGTTTGTTTGGATTAAAATTAGTTTGAATTTCTGCGCATTTATTGAGAAAAGTACTATACAAGCCTTGGCCTCAATTAGGTATTGAAGGACTTACGCATGTGGACGTTATCACGTTTGTCCTTCAATACCTTTTTTGTCGGCCATTGCAGTCATGTACTATATTAAATTCCATAAAGTTAAAGACCAAGCTTCAAGACACCATCGCAGTAACGGAGTCCTTTCTGGATAGTTCTGTCGAGGACGCTGAGCTAGCTTGCACTGGATGGAGCATTCTACGAAGAGATAGAGCTACTTGGGGTGGTGGAGTTCTGCTTACTGCCCGTCCAGGGATCATTCTTCAGCGTAGGCACGAACTTAAACCAATTCCTGTAAAGATTTGTGGGCATCATTTCAATTGAATGGGACTGTGGTTTACGTGTGTGTAGTTTATATAAATCCAACAGCATCGGATGGTGTTTATCTTAATTGGTTCTGTAAGGTCGAGAGTTTTATACATGAACTGAAAGGAATAATTATAGTTACTGGGGATCTTAATTTATACAGTGCCTCTGCCAATGTTTGCAATTATTATTGTTACTTTTTGTCCTATTGTAACTTTTGTGAAAGGAACCAAGTTTTTAATGCTCACGGTGGCAAACTTGATGTTGTTTTAACGCAGGAGTGTGTTGATGGCGTCTTTGTATCTCGGGCTGAAGGGGGCGGAATCGTTCCTATAGATAAATACCACCCTCCTTTAGACGTAGAAATTTCAATCAGAGCAAAACGTCAGCACGGCGGGGTTATCCCACCTAGTAATATTGACACTGAGAAGGACTGGAACTTCTCAAAGGCAAACTTCCCTGGCATGTACCAAGCAATTTATAATGTTGATTGGTCGCCAGTCTTTAATTCAACTAGCGTGAATGAGGCAACAAAACATTTTTAGAAAATTATGTATGACATATTTGAACTATTTGTGCCTAAGAAAAAAAGGCAATTTAATAAGACGAATAAACGTTATCCTATATGGTTCACTCCAGACATCATTAATTACATTAAATGCAAATTGATACTCCATCATGCATGGAAAACCACAAATTGCCCAATTACTTACTCGCAATTTTGCAGCCTACGGGAAGAGTTGAAAATACGAATCCCAGCAGCTTATAACTCCCATATGAACCAGCTGGAACGCAACCTTAAAGCAAACCCGCGTGCTTTCTGGCACCATATGACAGGTCTTCGATCCTGTGGAGGGTTCGAACCGACAGTCCAATACAAAGGAGGGGAATGCACGGGAGTAGAAGCCGCTACTGCCTTTGCTGACTGTTTCTCCAAGGTATATCTCTCTACGGCCCCTTGTCTTGATCCTTCTGCTTCCTCGCAAAAATCGCCGACAAATAACTATGTTAGTGTATCTGAATTTACGGTTAAAGACATCGAACGCTGCATTCTTAATTTAAAATCCACCTGCTCTCCTGGTCCGAATAATCTTCCTGTCTACATCATAAAAGACTGTAGGAAAATATTGTCTACGCCTTTAACCTTCATCTGTAACTTGATTCTCAAAACAAGTATCTATCCCGAGCAATGGAAGCACTCCAGAGTTACTCCTATCCCCAAGAGTGGTAGAAATTCAGCTGTAGAAGATCACCGTCCTATTGCGGTGCTCTCCTCACCAGCCAAAATATTTGAGAAGCTCTTGCATAATGCTATATACACCCAAGTCAACATAATATGCGAGGAGCAGCATGGCTTTAGACCTGGTAGATCAGTTGACACCAATCTACTTGAACTGGTTGACTTTATATCAAGCAGCATGGATGATGGATTCCAGGTTGACGTATTATACTTCGACTTTCGAAAAGCGTTCGACAGAGTCGATAACGACATTCTTTTGGGTAAATTAAAAGCCTTTGCTTTTGACCGCAAGCTTATCTGCTTGTTTGCAGACTATCTCCGAGATAGGATGCAGTATGTTAAGTATGGTTGTTATGCGTCTCAGCCATATTACACCAGATCTGGGGTGAACCAAGGATCTATCCTTGGGCCTCTGCTCTTTCTGATTATGGTTAATGACCTAGTTTAAGTACAAAAAATTTCAAAAAGTCTTCTTTATGCAGATGATTTGAAAATATTCATGAAAGTGACAACTGCTGAAGACTGTGAGCGTCTTCAGCACGATATAAATGCAATCCTCAAATGGTGCAATGAAAACAATATGGAGCTCAATGCGGTTGCATTGAGCTCGATTGATTCGCTTGATTTGGTTAAATGTTATGCCATGAGTTTTGGACGTAGAAAGCAACAGATAACCTATCAGTACAAACTGGATGACAAAATTATTCCTAGAACTGCAGTTATGAAAGATCTTGGAGTAACATTTGATCAAAAACTCACCTTCAACCAGCATATATCTGCTCTTGCCAAGGAATCTTTCAGGCGCCTCGGTTTTGTTGTGCGTAATATGCGGGATCTCCAAGATCCTACTGTTATGAAACTTCTATTTTACTGCCTGGTGAGAAGTAAAATGGAGAGCAGTTCTTGCGTTTGGAACTCTCATGAGGCCTTATACACATTAGTGCTTGAAAAAGTCCAAAAAGCTTTCATGAGGTACTTGTACAAACGAACTAATGGTTATTACCCCTTTCTATATCCGTCAAAGTTTCTACTCGGTGCGTTAGCGATGAACTCCTTGGAAACTAGGCACAGATAAGCAGAACTTTTGACTGCATTGAAGATTATTTGTGGACTAATTGATAGTAACGAGCTCCATAATCTACTGTGTCGGCTTTTTGTTCCCAACAATTGCATAAAAAGATGTGCTACACGTAAACTTTGCTTACTTGCCGTTCCTCACTGTAAGACTGTCTCTCACCAGCAGTCTCCAATCTGCCGGATGCTAGAGGGCATCAACTCACTCCTTATTCATGCCCCTAAATCTGATATTTTTGCTTCAAAATGGAATCAATTATTGAAAGCATGTACTTCTTATAGTGATTTGACGTAATTTTTGACATATTTTAATTTATTTACTGACATTTTTTACTATCACATTTATGTGTTTTAGTGTATATTAATTTGTTTTGTTTTTATACAATTAATTAATTACTGTAATTGGGTATACCGTTGTGATTAACAATAAATAAATTTAAATATTGATTCTTGGAGCTTATCCTCACAAATCAGGTAATTTCAAAACGTCTTCCTAACTTATGACCAATGAGTTACCAACATCATGCAAGTGCGACAAAAACTACTTAGGGCGCGATTGTATTCATTTTGTGTTAGAAATTAATAAATAAAATAAATGAAGTCAAATTAAGAAAAGCAAGCAGAATAAATGTTGTAGCATCAAACCTCAAAAATAAACCCTTAAAAGGTTCAGACAAATATATGTGAGAGCCCTGTCTAAACATATGAGTACATCTGGATATACCTACAGATAAGGATAAGCGCGGTCCCCTTCGCAGCAGGCTCAGCACGAGGTCCTAGATAAAATTATATCTCGGAGAAATGTCACTTTATTTGGGGAGTGATCATCCAACTAATCTATCACTGGAAATAGCATTCTAAACGCGAATTAAGTTTTGTTTATTTTAGACAGATATAGCTTCATACATAAATACATAAAGCGGTCATTTTTCTTTTAAAGTGCGTTGTGCTGTTTACATGTCAAGAAAACGGAATGAGAGTACCGATACCGTGTGACCATGTTTAAAATAAGTAAATTTGCAACACTGTTTCTTTAATCAATGGGCCTGGATATACGCGAAATGGCATCGTGCTACAGCTGCAGCGGGCTTAGCACGCTGCCCGAGAGAAAATATAACTCGGAGAAACGTCACTTTATTTGAGGAATGATGTCATCTAATCTACCACCTCTAAACGCGAAAACGAAATGTTAGTGGAAGAAAATGTTTGCAATGCAAACCCACAAATAACATTTTTGATATTTTAGACAGAGATAGCTTTTTACATGAATGCATATAGCCGTCCTTGTCTTTCAACATATGTTATATTGCTCGGCTGTCAAAATAACGTGACCATACTTAAAATCAGTAAATTGGCAAAACTGGTTTTTTAATCTATAGGCCTAGAGAAACTGACAACTGCAGCGTGCTAAGCCGGCAGGTCTATTTTTCAACAGCTGTACTTACGCTTTACGTTACGTCCCCTCGCGAAACGAATTAGTCAAAAAGTAGGTCAAACAATATTCGCACCCCCTGTACTTTTTATTCTGCATTATTATATTATACACTTACTTTGAACTATAACCGAGTTTGTAACTTGTTTAATTTCGAAAAACCTAAAAAGGTAAAAGCTCATTTTTAGTTGCAAAGTCTGTACTTACTCACCAATAAGTCTATACAATTACTTTCCAAAGCAGTAATAATATATTTCGGTATTACCTTATCCAAAACCGAAAAACGCTGAATATCCAAAAGTTAAACAAACGACCAGAGAGGTAATAACCGATAAAAAACAAAGTTAAATTTTACCGTAACAAAGTAGAATTTTACCGTAACACGGGGATGGGGAACAATCAATCGTAAATTCTGAAGTTGTTCAGTGAAAACTGGGCACTTCCCACTTTTGCATATAGCTGTGCTTAAATTGTTTAACTAGTATGTTTAGCGACTATTAACTGGGTACTTGCAAATTCCCCGAAAGTGATTAGATAGATAAGTATTTATTGGACGTAGGCCAGAAATTTCATACCTATCAAAAATGTGATGCAATGCGATGCAATGTGTCGGCTAAGTGTGACCTCATTTAAAAAAAATCTACTTTTTGGTACATTTGCTTCTGAATTTCAATAGTACATTTTATAACACTGACGCACAGCTAAAGAAACAATAACTTCGTAGCTGAAAATACTTACGTTACTTCAACTAAAATCGAATAGTTTATGTTTATTTATTTTATTTATAGGTAATATTTAAGTAGTATTTTGTAGTATTTTATATTTAGGTACATTATGTCTTTACATTAAAAATTTTCAAATATACAGCCAAATTTATTAATTTTTGAAACACTCACACTGGTCGTCTTTGATATTATATGGGCATGAAGAAATATTTGCAGCAGTTCCTACTAAGGATCGACTTTAGTCGCCTCTTATGACACCCACGGGTGGAGATGGCTTGGTTTAGTACTATTCTTTGCCGGCACCACAAGGACGAACTATACTATATTATCTCAATACTTTTTTCGCCCCAAGTTCGGCGGTGCTCTCTCCTAACCTACCCCGCTTTTCCGCACTTTATAGCGTATAAGTTAAGTGCGAATTAATGTGTGTTCCGCGGAAATATAGTATCGTCGTCTTTCAACGAAACGGTTTTTGCAAAGAAAACTCGGGGTGAGATTTTATCGGCTTCTAAGCGGTAGTGGAAAACGTTAAAGTCAGAGTTTTGGGTTTAAAGTGCTTAAGCGTTTATCGTAACAGTAACAGTGAACTATTGCTTTGCTCATGATTCACTTCGGACATACTAAGTGAAATTTTATTCGTTTTGCTACAGAACCCCAGTGAATTTACTATCGGAAACAAGCAACATTCTCAAATAATAATCAAAATTTCGTCTTCTAAACAATAAAGTGGTCACGTCGATCGACACATTTTTGCATCATGAGTAGATTTGTAGGTGTATTTTTTTAATTTAACTATTTATTGTAAACAAACAAACCATAAAAAAACCTCAATTTTTTTCTTCGTGAAAGTTATTGATTTTATTAGTAGAATCATTGGGTTTCGGGAGCAATTTTTTTTATTATTTTTCAACCCATATTTCTTTGGTGGCCTGAGTCCTAAAATGTCTGCAGGCTAGTAAATTCAGTTAGTCTTGTATGTAACGAAAATGATTCTTCAAATTTTTTATTCTAGTCTCATTGAACACAAAATTTTGAATTAAGAAGTATGAGTCTAGAAGCGAAGTGATGTGTTGTTACAAAATGTAAAAGTACCCTCCTAACATCAATATTGTCAAAATCAATATAACCGCCTTACGCTTACTTTTAGAAAATAATTAATTCAGTTGTTTCGTTGATCGAACTCAAAACAAGCCCCTCAACATCATAAAGTTTAACAATATCTTTATAAATTAAATTAAATTCTACTCTCGTCTCCCAAACCTGTCTTTAACAAACAAACTTCCATGGCAGACGTTCAAACTTCTTTGAGTTAAACCTAATAGTCAGAGCGCACATCAACTCGAAATTCTCGAAGTTAGCGCAATCTCAATCTAGACTCCTTTTGGTCTAGATGTCAGTTAGACATGGTATTTTATAAGATAGGTATAGGTTGTGGCAGCAAGATTTGTAGCGAACACAGAAGTCGCAGAGACTCGTTTATCGGCCACATGCTCTATGTGCAAATAACACCATGTAATAGGTATTTTTATGTGTGTAAAGCCTCAGGACGAACTCACATTCTTCGATTATACAAAAAGTTTATTCTCAGATCAAAAATACTTAATATTTCTTCTTTCAAATTCTTTAAAACCAAGTTCATGGATCTGTTGAATAAATAAGCAATCATGAAAATTTAATATTTTATTGCTGTCGCAAAATTATGGCTATATATTTCTTAAAACAGGAACTAAAATAATTCAGCATGGCTCCCCTTATTTAGTATACCAAGGAACCAAAAGATTTTCATTTAATATTAGAAATAAATTGAAGGATATCATAATGCTACTCAGAACAGATGAAATAAATAAATGATTAACGGGACTGATTTCCTCAAGGCAGTGAATAAATAGGTCCAGAAGCCACGCTTCATACAAACTGCTTGGTATACTCACACATAGACTCTTACAAACGATGAATTCGGGGCCAATTGCACAATAGATAACTCTGAAGTTGTACTTACTCATGAGTTTCGTACTCCAATGAATGAATTTTTAGACATGAAATTATCGGAGTACAGACTGTCATTGTTTTACTCAAACCCAGTGTCATTTTGGACATTGGATATGTATGTATATTTATTTAATGGCATCACATCTCATTACAAAACGTATTTTGCCAATGTCAAAGTAAAGGAATTGTTACAAAAATATGGCGACACGCCAATGTCCAGTGAAAGAATGATTTACACAGGAAACCGCATCTCGAAGATCGACGACGAGGAAAGCCTGTGCACCACGATGACTCCGATAAGTTGATAGGGGATATTGTTAAAGAGTATGGAAACTCGCGACGCCTCGCGTATAAGTTGTTTTCCGTTATTGTCAAATTAAATTGCACATTCACTAACAATATTTTATATCGGATAAAAATTTTTCGCAATAAAGATGTATCAAATATCGATAGTGATTGATACAACGGTATAAGGATAATTAATGAATATTTACATCGTTGCAAATCCTGATTCGCACGGAGATTACCGTAAGCGATCGTATTTATGTATCTATGCATGTGCCGATTTTATCGATTTGTATGAAGTGAGCCTTCTTGACATAATAATATTTATTTTGTGTGCAAACCCTCTTTCTCTCCAAGAGTTACAGGGGTCCTTTGATCACGATTGGTTTGATCTGTATAATCATAAGGAAAATATGTAATGGTAACAGTGCAGTTGAAATTGGCAGGATAATATTCGGAAATATTTTCTCGGAAAATATATGTACAGTCAAGAGCATATCAAGCATGACACATTGGACTTTGTACCATTCTTATTTCAAAAGCTGTACGGTCTAGAGTCGCACTGCGAGTGTCAAGCTTGACCTGTCGTTGACTGTACCAAAGGAGTTTTATCATCATCATCATTGGCCTCGTGCGTCATATCAGACGATTTAAGCAGTGGTGGTTTTATAAAGGAGTTTTATAGAGACATCCAAATACAAAGTATTATCAATAAAAAATGTAAGAAACGTTTCGAAATCTGAAATCCTTGCAACGTAAGTAAATTATACAGCGATGAGGATAAATAAATGTGTTTATTTAAAACAAACATAAGAAGGCCCTTAACGTAAGTCGGGTAACAAAATTAGATGTTTGTGAAATTGGTGCGGTCGGAAATAATATTTCGGAATTATTATTGATGTAACTAAAAGTCCATCTCATACATTTTCTACTCCAATAGTAGGGCAAAGATATCCATAAACTGGATTACTATACTAAAAATTGCTTTTTTGCTTTCTAACATTTATATCGCGCTATCTTTAGCAGCAGAGCCGTTGAAAAACAAAACGCGAGCGAATTACAGTGCGTGGTGTGTAGCGTGCAAAGTGTACTCGTAACAGCTGGCCGAATGGGGGATTATTTGCGTATGAATTTTTCACTACATTAGCAGCCGCGTACCTACAGTTAAACATTTCAGAGTATTATAATAATCTAAGAGGAAAAATCATCACGACGTCGCCATGTAATCAGTATGAAAATTATTAAGTCAGTTTGATTGCTCCTGTCAATTGCTTGTAACATTTTTAAAATAAAACGTATATTTAACTACTAAGCCTCGAAAAATTGGAAAAAGCATATAGGCCGAGTCCTGAAGCTGTAATTTTTAATTGGCTGGACATAAATCGAAACCGTCAATTTACTATAAAGTTGCTATGTATTATAATAGGTGGTGGAACACTTATGTAAAAAATAATTTTTAATGAATTGGCTGGCTTTTAAATTCTCCAGAAAATATATTTTTTTGTTTGTTTATGCATGTGAAGTCAAGCCAAAAATTGTAACTAATATCTGATGGGGTAAACTTTTGATGTGGGTTCCAAGGTACCTACTTCAATTAAAACTAAGCAAAAAATATTTGCGCATATTTTTTTATTAGCAAATTTGTATGCAAGTTACATAAAAGTCCAGGCAAAAATGGCAACCAAATTATTTTAAATTTGATAGACTTTCCAGGACAGTTTTTGAGCAAATTACCTAAAATTAAGCATATTAATCTAAAGTTAAATATTTTCGTATTTAATGTTGAAGCAAAAATACCAACTGAAAAACTTTTGTTTAATTACAGGTTTCATCGTGTGTACTTTCCTTTATTTATAAAATTAAGCATAATTATAAAAAGATAAAAAAGTTGATTTTTAATTCAATAGATCGCGTCAAGCGAGCGAGAACCGGCGTAATATTATATGTTCTTTGGAACCGGTATGGCGTGCCGTGCGCCTCGAACCTTTTTTCTTCTACGTAATGTCAAGAGTACGTCAAGCCTGACATAATATTAGACATTTTAGTGTTCTTATTTCAACAGTCCAAGTAGCTAGAGTGGGCTGCAAGTGTCTGGCTGCCTGCTTGTACAAACAACAACACTTCAAACAGTCCATTAAAAGGAGAAAATATCATTGTGGGATACAGTGTTACAAAAAACCGGGCAAGTGCGAGTCAGACTAGCGTGCTAAGCTATTGCTCTTGATCCCCCGATCTTGACTCCTCTTTAATAAGAATTTACTTGAAGTGGAAGCTAGCTAGCGTTAATTGGTTGTGAGAAAGGTTGTAAACTTTAATTATTTCAGACTTTATGGTTCCGTACCCATAGGGTGAAAAACGGGATCATACTAATATGCCTCCGATGTCTGTCTGACTGTCTGTCAGTGGGCTGTATCTCATGCTGCATAAGCTATAAAATATAAAAACTGATCAAGTACGAGTCGGACTCAAAAAAGGACGAGTTGCACTCCGAGAGTGCCGGCAGAAGTGAAAACTTGAATTTTTGAATATGATGTTTTTGTAAGGGTCAATCGCGTCATTGCTCGTGTACTTCTTCATCGAGACCTAAAATTTGTCTCAGTACATGAGTAGTCTAGGGTCAGTAGTTTTCAAGTTATAGCAATTTTTACTTTGACAGCTGTCATCCAAAATGTAGATCTCATCGAGACCTATCATTTGACTCAGCACACAAGTACTCTAGATTCAGTAGTTTTCAAGTTATAGCGATTTTTACTTTGACAGCTGTCATCTGAAATGAAGATCTCATTGATACCTATCATTTGTCTCAGCACACGAGTAGTCTAGGGTCAGTATATTTCAAGTTATAGCGATTTTTAGTTTGACAGCTGTCATCCGAAATGAAGATCTCATCGAGACCTGTCATTTGTCTCAGCACACGAGTAGTCTAGGGTCAGTAGTTTTCGAGGTATAGCGATTTTTAGTTTGACAATTGTCATCCGAAATGAAGATCTCATCGAGACCTATCATTTGACTCAGCACACAAGTACTCTAGATTCAGTAGTTTTCAAGTTATAGCGATTTTTACTTTGACAGCTGTCATCCGAAATGAAGATCTCATCGATACCTATCATTTGTCTCAGCACACGAGTAGTCTAGGGTCAGTATATTTCGAGTTATAGCGATTTTTAGTTTGACAGCTGTCATCCGAAATGAAGATCTCATCGAGACCTGTCATTTGTCTCAGCACACGAGTAGTCTAGGGTCAGTAGTTTTCGAGGTATAGCGATTTTTAGTTTGACAATTGTCATCCGAAATGAAGATCTCATCGAGACCTATCATTTGACTCAGCACACAAGTACTCTAGATTCAGTAGTTTCCAAGTTATGGGGTTTTTTTAGTTTGACAGCTGTCATCCATAATGTAGATCTCATCGAGACCTTTCATTTGTCTCAGCACATGAGTAGTCTAGGGTCAGTAGTTTTCAAGTAATAGCGATTTTTACTTTGACAGCTGTATCCAAAATGTAGATCTCATCGAGACCTATCATTTGACTCAGCACACAAGTACTCTAGATTCAGTAGTTTTCAAGTTATAGCGATTTTTACTTTGACAGCTGTCATCCGAAATGAAGATCTCATCGATACCTATCATTTGTCTCAGCACACGAGTAGTCTAGGGTCAGTATATTTCGAGTTATAGCGATTTTTAGTTTGACAGCTGTCATCCGAAATGAAGATCTCATCGAGACCTGTCATTTGTCTCAGCACACGAGTAGTCTAGGGTCAGTAGTTTTCGAGGTATAGCGATTTTTAGTTTGACAATTGTCATCCGAAATGAAGATCTCATCGAGACCTATCATTTGACTCAGCACACAAGTACTCTAGATTCAGTAGTTTCCAAGTTATGGGGTTTTTTAGTTTGACTGCTGTCATCCGAAATGTAGATCTCATACATTTAGGATTCGCTATTAAATAACGATCAAAACCAGTACGTCAAGTCTGTCGTGCACATATCACGTTGTGCACAACAAAAAAAGCCGAGACTATGACCACAGAATATATGATAGTAAACAAGTTTACAGGAGTCGCACTCCTTTGATCTTGGAAAAAGCTGCCTATTTCACAGACAGGCCTGCTATGACAAAGACAAAAAGATGTTTTGGTCTTTATCACACTTTAGAAGTTTTGTATATATTGAGCCTGCTCTAACTTGGTATGATTAAATGCAAATCAATTTCTATACTTCATCCGAGATCTGATGCGACAAAGGTAAAAAAGATGTTTTTATCTTTATCACACTTTAGAACTTTTGTATATATTGAGCCTGCTCTAACTTGGTATGCTTATTTTTAAATCCATTTCGATACTTCATCCGAGATCTGACGCGACTTCTGATGCGAGTTAATAATTTTTTTCCCATCTGAAAAAGTGCCAAGCGCCGCTGAAGAAGTTTTCACTTCAAAAATCGACCACTGTACTCGTAATTTACTGACATTTCAACTAATACAATTTATATCATGCGGTGGTACGGAACCCTCGGTGCGCGAGTCCGACTCGCACTTGGCCGGTTTTTCCCTTTCATTAGATCAAATCCACAATTATTTTGAGTCTCATGTCAAACCTGTAGAATATTCATACAAACTTCCACCCCATTTTTCAACCCCTCAGGGGATGAATTTCAGAAAATCCTTTCTTAATGTGTAGTCTTGACGTACTAAAAAACTACTTACAAAATTTCACATCTGTAGCTTTATCGGTTACGGCTCGGCGTTGATGAATCAGTCAGTCAGTCAGTCAGTCGGTCAGGGCATGCTGTTTTATATATTTAGATCAGAAGATCAAAAGTATTTTCAGCTTACTACAACCGATGTAAATTTTTATCTTTCATGTTTAACTTTAAATTCCGAAGCGCGTACCGAATAAAACAGCGAAGCAATGCGACGTTGCCGTACCGTGCAATCACGAGCCGTGTACTATGTTAATGTCAATTATGAACTTTATTTCAACTTCTTTAGGGTCGATATAAAGCGCTACATAATGTAATTTTTATATAAAAAGATAAGCTATTGCCTGAAATGTTTAATTTTTAAAGTAATCAACGTAAGTACAGTTTTAGAGTATAATTAAACACTTTTCATTCAGTTACCTATTTTGGCCAAAGAGAAATCCCTCAATAATTATACCACTGTAAAGCTTTAACATATTGTGTTCACTTTTATGACTGTTTGATCAAGTACAACAAAATTTTGAAGTACAAAAAGTCACGAGATAGTTATGTATTTTGCCCGAGCAGACAAAAAGAAATAAAACTTTTAGTGGGATTTTTTTAATTTTAGGCTTAACCTAAGAACTTAGGTGCTTAATTAGTTTGTAAAATACTAAAAGTTTATCATTGAACGAGCCCAGAAAACATTTCGTTTAGTTGGCATTTTTGCCACAGTAACTATTTATATAATAGGGTTTTTTTAATCTGCCGCCTTGTCCCATTTGGTGATATGCTTAATTTTAAGTAATTATGTAATTACTTCCAAGACTTCATAAACCACAAAAAGAAAATCTTGGTTCCGATTTTTGTCTAGGCCAAAATCTAATTATCTTAGGCCTGCATATTCAGTACATCTATATAGGGTGAATTTTAATTAGTTCTTGACAGCAAAAGATATGCATGTACTCATGATACTGAACAACTTTTCCCAAGGAACATAGGTCGAAATACGAAAAACCAAATTTAACCTCCCATACAAAATGCACTATCGGCTGATGCAGTTTCTATGGGAGGTCAAAACTTGATTTTCGTATTTCGACCTATGTTCCTTGGGGAAAGTTGTTCAGTATCATGAGTATATACTGAACAACTTTCCCCAAGGGCATATCTTTTTCTATCAAAAACTAATTAAAAGTCACCCTATATATATAAAAGAAGAAGGTGACTGACTGACATATCAACGCACAGCCCAAACCGCTAGGTCTAGAGATTCCAAATTTGGCATGTAGGTTCCTTATGAGGCTTAGGGGTGCACTAAGGAAGGGTTTCACAAAATTCCACCCCTAAGGGGGTAAAATAGGGGATGAAAGTTTGTATGAAAGTCCGTCAGTTTTGAAGTTAGGATCTTCAAAATTTGTATTTAGGCTGACGACTAAAAATTAATGTTTATGTGTCTCAGGGTTTTTGAAAATTCGACACCCTTAAGGGTGAAAAGGGGGATGAAGTTGAAAATTCTTTATTTTTAAAGTGAAATCCACATAATTTATTATTTAGGCATAAATGATGTAATTATATGCAACGTTCATCACTGTTATTGAAATTCCACCCCAAATTCAACCCCTAAAAAAGGGAAATGGGGTGAAAAAGTCTATAAACCAATATGGGTATAGTTTGTATGGTTTATCGGGTCGCTGATTACGAAAACTACAACAATTTTGAAATCCAACGTGGTGGACGTGAAATACCATCATTCCCTTGGGATGGGGTTGGGGTGCGATAGGGTTGAAATGTGAATATGGGTGTCGTTTGTATGGTTTATGAGGTCGCTGATTACGAAAACTAAAACAATTTTGAAATCCAACGTGGTGGACGTGAAATACCATCATCCTCCTGGGGATGGAGTTGGGGTGCGATAGGTTTGAAATGTCTAAAAATCAATATGGGTGTCGTTTGTATGGTTTATCGGGTCGCTGATTACGATTACGAAAGCTACAACAACTTTGAAATCCAACGTGGTGGACGTGAAATACCATCATCCCCTGGGGATGGGGTTGGGGTGCGATAGGTTTGAAATGTCGAAAAATAAATATGGGTGTCGTTTCTATGTTAGGGATAGCGGTTAAATTGGCGTAAGGGGTAATTTGTAATTGTAATTGTGCGTTGGGCTATTTTCCGCAACTCGACGTCAATGCGCCTATTTTGCGTGTGGGTAGAACAGCGATTACTCAAGCCACCCGATTTCCTGAAGAAAGCCCAGCAAGCCGGTGACGTTGCTCGCTACTTCAGGAAGGCCCCCGGGAACACCAAGGTACTTTGCCCTGTATGTGGCTAACTCCGTGCACTCCAGAAGGACGTGAGCAGCTGTTTCATCTGTCTTCAAGCAGGCTCTGCAAAGAGGACTGTCAGTAACACCTAATACAAAAAGATGTTTGTTAAAAGATCCGTGACCAGTAATAGCGCCGGTTGCCAGTCTAAGTTGCGATTTACTAAGACGTAACAGCTTGCGGGACAGACGACTGTTGATGCTAGGTAAGGCTTCCCTCGCCTGCCTGCACGTGTCTTGACTGGTCCAGTTCGTTTCGTGTAAGCAACAAGTCCTTGTTCTAAGCAGCGTGCGAATCTGCCTCGCCGGTATGGGTATAATGGGTTCAGGTCCAATAGCCTTAGAGTCCGACCCCCTGCGAGCCAATTCGTCCGCCGCGTCGTTACCTCGGCAGCCACTGTGACCTTTGATCCATTGTAAGGTCAGATGGTTGCTAGTACATACCTCAGCAAGTAGTTGATGGCATTGGTAGATGAGCCCTTAAGTCATGGTGTTGCTACTCAGGGCTTGGAGTACCGCCATACTGTCCGAGAGGATTCGTATTGATTTCTCTTTTACCTTCCTAGACAATATGGCTGTAGCTGCCATTGATATCCCCAAACATTCAGCCTGGAAAACTGTGTTATAGGCGCCCAATGGTGTAGCTATTTTTATGTTTAGGTCTTCGGAGAAAACGCCTGATCCAGTGCCTGTTCTCGTCTTTGACCCGTCTGTGAAGATCCTAAGCTCCCTGGGATTTAAGCCCTCGTAGCTATCGTCTTCATGCAGCTGGATCTTGTACTTTTTATCGAATACTGTTTCGGTATCCTGTCACTCGTGGCCATCAGTATCGGGATGTCCACGAAAGCTTTCTCAAGAATGCTCGTGTGCAGGACCTTGTTCTTGTTCCACAGGTTCAGAGCTCTAAGACGTACCGCAGAGCATGCTGCCTCCTGTTTAATGAACAGGTTCAGCGGCGGAAGGTCTAGCAGGGTCTCATACAGCCCGTGATCGCCATGCAAGCTAATCTTTGGAATTTTTGTAAGGATAGGGGCAGGGATAGGGAGAGGTAGAGAGGTAGAGAGGTAGATAGGTAGAGAGGTAGAGGTAGAGACGTAGAGAGGTACAGGTAGAGGGAGATGGAGGGGAAGGGGAGAGGGAGGGCGAGAGGTTGAGGGAGAGGGAGGGGCAGGGGGAGAGACATGGGGAGAGACATGGGGAGGGGGAGAGGGAGAGGGTTTTAGTTTTTCTCAATTACTTCTGCGAATTGGCTCTGTTTTGAAATATTACAACAAGGTGTCTCTTATCTCTCTCTTTACATTTGTTAGGATACTGCTGCTAAGTTTCTCTGTTCTGAGTAATTTATGAGTAACATCTGTATATTATATAAAATTCAGCTGGATCTTGAATTATACTCATTGATTTGCGCAGGGTTGGTCCTGTTTTTCCTTAGTTTAAAATTACCTCAAAATGACGGGAAAATATCTCATCGCTTCGGTAAACCGGTAACAACATAAATACGAAATCCACGCGAGCGAAGCCGCGGGCAACAGCTAGTTCATAATAATTATTCATTTCATTATTAAAGTATAAAAAATCAGCAAATAAATATAATATCATGCACCTTATAATAAATATTTAAAACACCTACCACTATAATAAGCCTAGGTTAATTACCCGTCGCCCGTGTGGTGACGGAAAAAAATTGTACAAAACCATCTCTACCCGTGGGTGTCGTAAAAGGCGACTAAGGGCGAACAACATTTCTGTGTATCGTATCATCTTGCATACTGCGGTCACCAACAACAGCGGTCGCTGGCCGCAACGCTTACACGCGTGGTGACTATGGTAAATCCCTTCCTAAGTACCACGTGCTTTTCCTGGAGATTTGGAAGGAGCTCCCTGTCCTGCAGTTGAGGTTTCATGAGACGATATAATTACAACTTCGGCAAAGCTGTTTCATATTATATGTAACGGAAAATGTTGCCATACAATTTTATCCTCCCATAACACATTTTAATTTTCTCATATCCGATGATCTAAATAGTGGTAAAGCATGCTAAGAAAAAAAATTAAGCTTAAGTTCACGCAAATATTTTAATTAAGTCAACTGCGCGGCTACAAGCATTGTTAGAAGAATTCAGAAAGCGCTTTATAGGTTATAATTCGAAAAGAGATGTTTGTACTACGTTTAACAAAAAAAAAGGTGTTAGAAGAGAGAAGTAGTCAAGAAATATTTTTTTATAAAATAAAGGGTTATTTATAAGATTGTGCAAAATTTTTGTATGTTATTAATTCAGTTCATAAAACAAAAAATATAACAAGAAAACACAACAAAATATATAAAAATAGGTAACACTAGACTAAAAACTAAAAAAAAAACCGGCCAAGTGCGAGTCGGACTCGCGCACTGAGGGTTCCGTACCACCACATAAACATAATTGTACTAGTTGAAATTTCAGTAAGTTAATGTGCTAGATTTTTTGAGTCCGACACGCGCTTTACCAAATTTTATTATTTGTTGTTATTTTATAGCTTATGCACTATAAACAAACCAATTTTCAAGTTTGTAAGTGTTCCCGTTTTTAAATAGAACTAAAACAAAAATCGCCTCAGCGACCATCTAACTTGACCCCTCTCTTATATGAATGTTCTTGAAACGGGAGCTCACCACAATTGGTTACCATTAGTTGTGAGAAAAGTTGTAATATTTAACGATTTCAGACTTTTCCCATTATTTATACTGTGAGACCTAGCTTCTTGCCAAATTTCATAATTTTAGGTCAACGGGAAGTACCCTGTAGGTTTTGCATTTTTGAATAAATGTATGGAGATGAGGACATAAAATGCCATATCGTTTGATTGCGTCGTTGTAAAAAATTGAAATTTTCAGATCTTATGTGGTTCATAGATCCTAATATGTGGTATTAATTTCAACCCGATACCTTTACCCGTTCGTGAGATAAAGGGTCTTGACAGACAGACAGACGGACAACAAAGTGATCCTATAAGGGTTCCGTTTTTTTCTTTTGAGGTACGTAACCCTAAAAACAACAACAACAACAAATAACTGAACAACTATTCCAAAGAAACGAGTAGAAAAACGAGAACTAAACTTTGGTTCCCACGTACAATGGTTTGAAGACGCACGAGTTGTGTGGGAAAACTAAAAAGTTCTCGTTTTCGACCTATGATTCTTTCTAAGTTGTTATGTTGTATACAAAAAATATTGTACTAAAATGTAATAAAACAGTATTTGTCGCATTTTTATTAAAGTAACTAGCTTACGTAATCTAGCTAGTATCTAGCTTCATACGTGACGTACTGGTTACATGAGGTTCTTAAAAAATAGCAGATCTTGCACACTACTTTTAAGACACTTTTTAAAGGTGGTAGGACTTTCGTGGAACGTCCGTCTGGGGAAGTACCCACCCCCTTGCTTTTTTTTGCCGTGAAGCAGCAGTTTTTGAAGGGCAAGGGAGCCAGTGAAATTACGGGCACATGAGACATACCATCTTAGTTCTCAAAGTGAGCAACGCGCTTTGCTGTCTTATTAGTGTAAAAATATGCCATTAATAAGACAGTGGGTGCTATACGAGAATCAACTGATCCTACAGTCAAACTGTCTGTGCAGTTTTGTGGGACTTTGTATAGTTTTTAGGTCTGCATTTATATGTAACAATCAATAAATAAATAAATAAATAGGCGGTGGTGACCACTTACCATCAGGTGGCTCACCTGCTCGTTTGCTCACTTGTAACATAAATAAAAAACAAAAATCAAATTTTAAAAACGAGAATTTTTGTGGCTTTCCTATAGCGCCGGCAGTAGACTATTTTTCTCGTTGAAGTAATATTGGTGTTGATTCTGGCAGACCCAAACTAAAACTAAACTAAATTTGACAGGTCTAAAAGTGTTGCTTCCTATAGACTAATAAAAGACAGCATATTTTTTAGACCTGTCAAATTTAGTTTAGTTTTAGACGCGTTAGCGTAATATTATATATTCTTTGGTTTTAGTTTGGATCTGCCGGAATCGACACCATTGTATGTAATCAGTTATATTCTTATAAGTATTGTGTACTGATACATTAGTGGATCAAACTTGAGTTCAAAATTAACTAATGTGAAAAATTATTGAATATACAAATTTTAAATGGAGCAAACTAAGCAGGTGCAGTAAAAAGATTATGTACTGCGTTGTAACTTATAGGTAATGCAATAATCATGCTAGGCAGTTCAATAAAGATGTTATCACTCACATAAAAGGTGTTTTACGGCATCGGGTTGTAAAAATGCGCCATTATTTTATGCTTTATGCTTCCATAAAGTTTATAATAAACGACCGCTAGTAAAAAATGCCAGCGAAGCTCTTCATGTTGCGTGCTGAATGGTACGGTCACTTATGATTTTTCAGGGTTTACAGGGGCTTTTTTAACGCACGTGACTTGAAAACTTAAGAGCACGAGATTGAAAAAATATAATGCCTTTTATACGTCGAGCACAGATTATACAGGGTATAAGGGTCAGCCCTCCGAATACTGAAAGGGCATGATCAGTCAACGTAACTAAACAACTTTCAGCGAACAAAACTTTCAGGATATTAATATTATTATCACTGCCGATGTCACAGCACTGTAATTTTTTTCCACTTTTGTGTTTTACCCTCATGATAATATTTATTTGAAGTTTCTACCCATCTATTGTATTTTTATAGAGTTGTGTTGTGATGTCTTAGTGTTAGAAAAAAATTCTGATTTCTGATAAAGATTGGTATCTCCATACAAAACATTAAATCAAGTTTGCAATTTTGTATGGAGATGCCAGTTTTAAGTTTAATTTCCTGAGCTTTATTCACTGGAATATGTTCAGTTACGTTGACTGATGATGCCATTTCAGTTTTGGGAAACCTGTCCCTTACACCCTTATTAATATCTACTATAAATGTATGGTGCCGTATGGTGCCGGCAAAGAATACTACCAACCCATACATACCCGTGGGTGTCGTAAAAGGCGACTAAGGGCTATACACTGGAGGATGAGCAGCAGCATCCTCCTTTGTATCTTACTAACTGCGGTCACCTACAACCGCGGTCAATGGTGCCAGCTGTAACGCTAACAAGCGAGATGACTATGGTACTTCCCCTCTACATTTTTCCAGCAAAAGCTGGAATTCTGGAGGGGAGGGAGCTCCCTGTCTAGCCTAAGAGCCAAACGATTTCACTGTATGAAGATTCAACAAAAATTCATATCAGCATTTTTTTTTGTCAAAAATTAGATTAGCTGGTCTATAAAATAATTCATTAGTAATCCACCCAAATTTACAACCGCATGATTTTAAAAAATAATAATAAAGGTATTGTAAATTCCACAAAAGAAGGGCAAAAATGCTATAAATATTATTTACTTTACATTTAATTACCTTTATTTTTATCTTTTTTTTAAGTATGTAATCCTCCTTTATTTGTAAAAGAAACACAATTAAATCTAAAAAACAAATTTACTTAAATGTCAAAGTTGCATTAGACCTATGATAAAAATGCTATCAGATCAGATCTTCAATGCTTTTGTTTCATTAACGTCCCTTAACATATAGTGTACTAAATCCAACAAAAAAATAAATATGGAAATTGAAACCTCCAGAAATTGAAATTGTACCTTCCAGTTTGAAATTTGGGTGGATTCAAAGATATAGTCTCTTAAAATTGCATTTAAAAGCCGTTTACAAAAATTTGGCCTGATATGAATTTTTTCTCCAAAATATAGGATAGCTCTTAGGGTAGTCCTGTAGTGGACGTTTCATGGGATGTTATGATGATGAATGATGATAAATGTATCTAGCTTGCTCAACAGCCTACATGGTCAAACTGGTAAGAGCGTTCGGCTTTCCATCCGAGGATTCTGGGTTCGAATGCCAGCAGGGGCACATTTAAAAAAAAATGAGTTTGTGTCACTGTTTCGAGTTTGGTTAGAACATCGCAGTAACGGTATTGCTACGATCTTGACATACATCCCTGGCATCTTATGAATTCATCACATCACCCATTTGTTTACAAGGGTAACGGAAAGGGTGTAATGGAAACAGAACAACTTTCCCTGAGGAACATGGGTCAAAATACGATTTTTTTTTCATCTCATCTATTCGAAAATCGCTGAACGGTTCGTCAATAAAGGCGAACAAAATAGCTGTTTTCTCCAAGAGACTTTCGTAGCAGGTAAAAATGGGATTTAAAATTTGAATTTGAATTTAGGTCCACAATAGGGATATTTTAGGTCAACCATAGAGGTCGAACCAAAGTATTGTATGAAAAATGATACTGGCCGGTTGTAATATAAAAAAAGAAATATGCTTGAAATGTAAACAAGACTACCAACCAGAGGTTCTGTTCCTAATTGATACAAAAATGTCAATAATATTTTCAGTTGTTACAAATATTACTTAATGTGATTTTTAGTTTTGTTTCATCAAGGAATAATATTGTAAT
This sequence comes from Athrips mouffetella, assembly GCA_947532105.1. Lineage (NCBI taxonomy): Eukaryota > Metazoa > Arthropoda > Insecta > Lepidoptera > Gelechiidae > Athrips > Athrips mouffetella. The sequence continues at coordinate 18,123,398 of OX383965.1, read as the reverse complement.
GGTATGTTATATTTAAATTTAATGACGAGTGTGTGTCTCAATCAGCCTCTTATTCTTTTCTCATAGAGGGAGATGAAAAGTAGAGTGTATTACGCGGCTGCAAAAATATTTTACCTTGGGCGACCTATTGAATCCCTCGCTACGTTCAGGATTCTACTTTAGAATCCCTCGCCATGCTCGGGATTCTACTCAAGAATCCTTCACTTCGCTCTGGATTCAAAATAGCGCCCTCGCCTTAAAAATATTATTTTACAACTTTGTGATACGATCTACTATTATCTCCCATATAAACTGAATTAGATGATAGAGCATTTTGTATAAGAGGGTTCTTTTTTTCATATTCTGACCTATGTTCCTCCGGGAAAGATTTTCTGTTTCATGCGCAGAATCACATCCTTCAGAGTCGATAAACCCTTTCTGTTACACCTTGTATATTGTAAACAAATGGGTGATGTAATGAATTTATAAGATGCCAGGGATGTATGTCAGCATTACTGTTACTGCGATGTCCTAACCAAACTCGAAACAGTCACACAAAGTTACTTTTGTTTTAAATGTGTCCCTGCTGGCATTCAAACACTGAATCGTCCGATTTCATATTGCGACCTATGTTCTTCAGGGAAAGTTATTCAATTTCATGGGCAGAATCACATCCTTCAGGATTGAAATACCCTTTTTGTTATATTACACCTTGTAGATTAAGAAATAGTTATTTATCTACACTCATGTCGTAATCTTTGAATTATGATTCAAAAACTTGGTACATAAGGCTGAATATTACGCAGAGTATGCATAAAAAATTAAAAAGTTACCATTACGTAACGATTTTTGTATGAAAATTTTGCAAAAGTGTTACGTAATTTAACTTTTTAATCATAACATAACACTTGGATAAAATTCTTCTTGAACCTAAACCTTTTTAAAGAAGACTGAATATAAGGTCTTTTAGAGAGACGGTATAAATGTAACAGTTTTTCTTAGTAGCTGTCCAATATTAGTAGCATATTTACAAAGTGTGCCTTTTAAACAACCTATTATTTTGGAGCAGTTACAGTAGCAGTTACTATAGTTACAATTATTTTATCTGTAGTGGAAAATATGCGCGCGCAGCCTGAAATTAGAAGGAAATAGATACTCTTATTAGATTTGCCGTCATTTTCAAATATTTACCTTTTTCAAGTTTTTTGTGCCCGTGAAAGTAATGTGAAAGTTTATTTAAAAAGAAGATAAAGTGGTGCAGTCAGGATACTGCAGTTACACCAGAAGATACTCAATAACTTATGATCTTCTCCCATATTAGTCTAGGACATTTTATGACATAACCTACAATGAATTGGGAAAGAATGAAAATCGAAAAGAAAACCATGTCTTGGTAAGAAAATGTTCTGCTTGTATATTTCAAAGAAGACCTAGCGGATATATTAAGGCGGCTTCTTCAGACTCATATCAGAACTGTAATATACATAATATAAGTTACCATTGTTGTTTACTTACTTTTGTTTAATTTTTATCATTTTTATAAGTAAAGAAACCTATTGCATGAGTGAAGATAAAGTAGTATACACAACTGCATATAATATGGTATTAAAACACTCGTTTGATGCTATTATCACATTCGGCTACGCCTCATGTGATAAACCCAAACTCGTGTTTTAATAACCTGTTTTATATGACAGTTGCATAAACTACTATTATGCAACTGTTGCGTAATGACTGTAATGAGAGTAATTCTAACACGAGATCTGGTTTTTGATACGGAGCGCAGCCGAGTACCAAAATAGTATAGATGACTAATTACGTAAAGTTGCATACAAAACTTAATCTACGACCGTGAACAGTGTGGGATAGCGGACAATGACCTCAATTTCGAATCTGCCATTGGTTTCGAATTTGGAATATTTCGATACGGGAGTAGATAAAGAATGTTATTGTATAGTAAATATTGTTTACCTATAGTATTATAAGCTTATTCTCGTGATAACTCAACCAGCTCTGACGCCATCAGACTCTAATCTTATTACATGTATATCCTATAGGTTGTAACAACATTGTCTTAGGAAAATCTACATCTAGCATTTTAAAATAAAATACAGGCATTTTACGAGTCACCGTTCTATTGTAAAGTTCAATTTTATGCTATTTCACCGTAAAACACTTACCTACGTGACTATGTTGTACCGCCGTTGAAATTGATATTTGAAATGCAACAAAGTTGGTATATATCGCAAAACGGAGTGCCTATTTCTCAAAAAGCACAATTTGGCAAGGGAATGAATAACACCTGATGTAGGCTTAGTAATAGGGTCCCGTTGGTACCTTTTGGGTGCGGAACCCTACAAAGTATTTCCCTGAAGCATTACTGATTGACAGTGTGTCTGACTTACCAATAATAAGTTATAGTTAAAAGCTTTCAGCGTTTTAAAACTCTTAATTCAATCAGAGCACAATCTTCTCGCTAAGTTCCAACAGACTTATCTTATACAGAGCTTCTCAAACTTTTTATTTTGTGTTCTGTACTATTTATGTTAGTACCAACCCATCTCTACCCGTGGGTGTTGTAAGAGGCGACTAAGGGATTATGAACCGGAGGGTGGGCATCAGCATCCTTTTGTAAATCGTACCATCTTATATACTGCGGTCACCAACAACTGCAGTCCATGGTGTCAGCCGCAACGATAACAAGCCTGGCGATTAGTGGACGTATCATGATGATGAGTAATGTACTCTATTAAGTAAGTCGGGCGCATTGATCAGCCCTTTCCATGCCTCCAATAGCATATCTTGTTACTTAAATACATAAATAGAAGAAAATCTCAAAAACACATTCCAGTGTGCGCTCTTGAGCGATCGCGTCTTCAAGCGACTCGGACGATTTTTTTTCCCCCTTACCTCCTCAAACTTATTACAATTATGGAACATCAATACTTTGGTCATAAAAACATATATCATCGAATTCGTTACATTTAAAGTAAACCTTATCATGTCTAAATGGCTAAATCTATTGCTTATCTATTTGCAAATGAAAAACAAGTAACTTTCATATTTTGTCCGTCTGTTCTGTAAAGCCACGATCACTCCTAGCTGAATTCAAAGACTAATTCGGCATACATTGCTCGTTGAAGTAAGGATATTGCAATTAACATAACCAAACCTCCCAGCAATGTATGCCGAATTAGTCTTTGAAATCAGCTAGGTGTGATCGTGGCTTAATCATAAGTGCATCATTTTTACACCTAACACCAACCAATGTAATGCGAAGAAAGTTTCAATAAAACTTAATAGGGTACAGCCGACTACAGCCGCAACAACTCTATGGTTGTACAGTCAACAGCACATTGGTAGAAACTTTTTCAACTCTATTACCATGCCATAAGGTCCAAAAGAGTTTCTACTGATGTGCACCACGCGTTTATGGCATGTATGAATTAATGTATGAGTTGTTTAGTTTTTCGTATTTCGACCTATGTTTTTCTGAAGTTATTTCGAAGTTTATTTAATAGTTAGTAGCCTAATAGTTTGTACGCTACATTTAGCCACGCTTAGCCCAGTTTGAGGAACTCAGATCGAATGTATCGCGCTAATGCATTTTGCAAGCTAGACAGACTTGAAACTTACAATTCAATTAGTTTATCTTTACAAGAATTTTCTTTTAAAAAATAAATAAAGCAAAATATACTTTAAATAAATTTGCTCTATAGTCTCACTGACACCTTATTATAGATAGGGTGATGGCTTCCAGCATTTCTATATAATTTGCACATATGGCAGACGTGGATCGTTCGATTAAAGACGATGAGTAGAACCACAGAAAAATAGTCTGCCACCTTGGTAGCGCTGCGTTATCAATTAACAGGGCTTTAAAAATGTAAAAAAAAATCATGAGCTAAATCATTTGCTCATGTCTGCCGCTTGCACTGATGGTCAGAATCATCCTCAAAACGATGAAAGTTGAAGAGGCAGACCACCACACCTCTGCGTTTTGAAGGAATATTTTTTTTAGTTTTTTGTTATGATATTAAAACGTGTATATCATTTGCTCATGTGGCAGACATAGATCGTTCGATTAAAAACGATGAGTAGAACAACAGAAAAATAGTCTGCCACCTTGGTAGCGCTGCGTTATCAATTAACAGGGTTTTAAAAATGTAAAAAAAAAACACGTGCTAAATCATTTGCTCATGTCTGCCGCTTGCACTGATGGTTACAATCATCCTCAAAACCATAAAAATCGAAGAGGCAGACCTCTAGACCTCTGATTTACCAAAGGCAGACCATTTGATTCATAGTCTTATATATAGGGTGACTTCATAGATTTATATAGTCAAGATAGGGTCATGGGAACAAGCGGTTCAAAATTTCCCCATACAAGAAATAAAAAAGCGCCATCTGTGAAAGATCGCGTGAACTACGTAGTGTAGTACTTCAAGGAGGTCTTTGTTCTGAGGTCGGTGCTAAATACACGGAATGGAATTAATATGGCGGGAAAAACAAAACAAAGTCTTTACTGTTTATACGTGACTTAGGCCTGGTGTTTCAGTGTTATTCATTAGATAATAGTAAAAAACAATAAAAGTAAGTAATTTTTTAACTAAGAAAATGAATCATCGTTTCATTTTTGTATTAGTAAGTTTGTTCTTTTTTATTTGGAAAACTTACATCTGTTTATTGAAAAGTCGCGTCTTACACGAATACATGATACATTTTTACTTATTTACTTTTTACATCTTAAATCTTTTGCTTTATTTACTTCTTCTATCATCGTTAGTGCACCCTTTTATGCAACAGGCTGGCATTTTTGTATGTAGTCGCGCGTTTCGCGTGGTCCGCTCCTCAGAACAAAGATCTCCTTGCTCGTCCGCTCAGATAAAGTTGACAATTTGTGACTGACATTTGTTGGTCCACAATGTCAGATTGTGGACCAACGAATTGGGACAGTGTAACGTGCCGATGGGCCAGTACTAAAATATAAGTAAATGGGTGACTTTTAATTAGTTCTTGATAGAAAAAGGTATGAATTGATACTGAATAACTTTCCCTAAGGAACATAGGTCGAAATACGAAAATCAAGTTTTGATCTCCCAAAGAAACTGCATCAGCGGATGGTGATGGAGGTCAAATTGGGTTTTTCGTAATTCGACCAATTTTCCTTAGGAATAGTTTTTCAGTATCATGAGTACATGCATATCTTTTGCTATCAAGAACTAATTAAAAGTCACCCAACGTGTAAATGGAATCAACCCAGCAACGTGTTAATGGAATAAGCGAAACCCTCATACACCCCAACTGATTTTTATTAAAATAAATCCATTCCCGTAAAAAAAATCTTAAAATTTTTTTTTTTCTAGATATTGTTATTTTAAAGTTTCATCATAGTTCTAGTTTTATCGTTGTTCTAGTCCGCGCACGCTTCCCTCCCCTCTTCACCGCTCATGGTCCGCGCGGCACCGGTCGGCAGCGCGCTTATCCATAGAAATGTTTAGAATAGAAGCGGCAAAAATTTAAGTTTTAAAATTTAAGTAATAAAAATTTTAAAAAATCACCCCCATCAAAAACCCGTGAAATTGATTCCACTCTCGATTCTGAATAAACTATTTTCTCAGTTTCGCTCAAAGATTTCGGACCTCCTTGCTTCGCTCGGAATAGATACCTTGCTAATTTATTTTAGTAGGGGATGACATCTGCCAACATGTCACAACCCCATCATCGATGATCCATAGAAAACATTCAAAATAACCTGTCAAACCATAGAAAAACGCCTACACCACCTAGTGACGAATTATTTCTATAATCCTCCTTCTAAGTACCTTTCGCTTATTCCGTTAACACGTTGTATAGGGTACTTCCTAATCAACTGCGTTCCTTTGAGTGTGTTACTCTGACCATAGAACTTAACAACTTTCCCTAAAGTACGACAAAAAAATTACAAAAAAAATACTTCACTTAGTTCTTGGTTATAAACTGCTACGGTTAATTTATAATTTTTAGCGCTAATAGAAACCTTGAAAAACTTTGAAGGAGGTGTGTAGTTTTTGTTATAAATATGTTTATTTTACAAGTTTTAGTGTTTAGCAAACATCGTAAGGTACAGGCACCAAAAGGTGGTTGGTAACCCTAACTGATCTAAATTACTGACCTGATGATCACTCCTTCAAAGTGGTAAGGACAAACGACTGAAAGGCCTTCCGAAGCACGAATGACGTTGTGTTGTCATATCACTACAATCATGATGTCTCTAAAAAAGTTCGTGCATTTCATGGATAGTCTCTAAAATTGATGGTCAGTAATAAGTAACCAACTTATAGACAGGTACGCACTTCGGTGGAAACAATTTGACCTTGAGCGAGTATTTTCTTTAAGGCGTTTGTAACGTAGCCACAGAACATTCAAGCAATATTTATATTTGTAATCGGTTTCTCGAAAACGGCTCTAACGATTTTGATGAAAATTACTATATGGGTTTTCGGGGCGAAAAATCGATCTAGCTAGGTCTCATGTCTGGGAAAATTCGTTTTCACCGTCTTTTAAATCATTTCTTTGCGCGTTTTAGTGCGTTTAAGAAACTTACAGCGCCACCTGGGTTTGAGTAGCATAGTTTGCTCACCCGATGATATTGTCAGGTTGAGGCGGCTATTCTAGAGCGAAGCTCGGTCGCCCAGGTACTATAATAGTAAACAAGACCAGCGTAGCGCTGGTTCGGCTGACTACAGGTTGCACTGGTTTTGTCTCTACGTGTACAATGCCGTGCGTTCCATGACATGGCATCTCTAAGATGTTCAATTTCCTGTGTAGAGCTTTCACCTGAGAGATTTTGCATTATTTACCTAACGCGTTGTTTTTAAAACACGTAGGTAATCGTGCCTATAAAGTTTGAGCGTTGCTTTCGATTTCCCTGGGATCCCATAGTGAGATCCTGACTTGGTGGCCATGGGACAACTTCAGAAGTATGTTTGGTCTTATAAAAAAAGAATTTTGAAAATCGTTCTATTATTTGACAGAACGTTCTTATTGTTGTGCCACTAGCGGTCACACACCACGACTAACGTTATTTAATTTTAGAGATCGCAAAGAAAGACCAACTTCCACTGGGCCACGAGCGCTTCAAACTTTCGATCAATACGTGACTAAAATTTTGAAGAATTATCCTCCAACTCCTAACCGTTAAGGAGTTGGACCTTCCATCATCAGACCATCAACATGAGATGATGATTACTAGAAGCAAATACTTGTGTAGCTTTGAAAAATATATGAAAAACGTTATACGTGCCTATAAAATTTGAGGGATGCCCTCGATTTCCCTAGGATCCCATCATCAGATCCTGACTTGGTGACAATGGTGATCACCTCAGGAGTATACCCTTTCGGATAAAAAAGTAATTTTGCAAATCGTTAACACTTGACGGAAAAATAGGTGGACATACATAAAAAAAAATACATACAGTGGAACATAGAACCTCCTCCTTTTTTGAAGTCGGTTAAAATTAGGCTTAGTTTCCATACTCCTGATAAGCCCATGTATTTACTGTGCCTCTGATTTTTTATTTTTAGGGTTCCGTACCTCAAAATAAAAAAACGGAACCCTTATAGGATCACTTTGTTGTCCGTCTGTCTGTCTGTCAAGACCATTTATCTCACGAACGGGTAAAGGTATCAGGTTGAAATTAATACCATATATTAGGCTCCAAGAACCACACAAGATCTGAAAATTTAAATTTTTTACAACGACGCAATCAAAAGATATGGCATTTTATGTCCTCATCTCCATACATTTATGCAAAATAGCAAAACCTACAGGGTACTTCCCGTTGACTTAAAATTATGAAATTTGGCAAGAAGCTAGGTCTCACAGTAAAAATAATGGGAAAAGTCTGAAATCATTAAATAAAAAATAAATCAGACTTCTTAGATCCATAGAAATGTTAGTAATATCTTAAAACTATGTTAGACTATATAAGACAAAAAATCTAGCAAAAGCTTCCGGGGCTAGGGCGATCAAAGAAACGATCTTGTTTCTGTGATCATCACCCTCCGCACCAGACACTTCCATAGCGGCGACGTATATCTGTCAGCTATGGTCATCAGAATGATGTTACGACTACCCCGCAATCTGTTGATCAGGGATGCTGTTTTTTTGCGTATTATGGCTGCAAAGCCATCTGTTTGATACTCAGCAAACATCCCTGACGCACTACAGAAACGGGGCAGTCCCAGCATCATTCTGAATATATTATTATACTGGACGCGTATGGAGTCCAGCGACCTCTTAGTATGCCTAACCCACAGGTTCCCCGTGTACAAGTTCTGGCAGTATGCTTTAAATAGCGTAATTTTCACTTGTTCAGTACAACGGGAGAACCTGCGAGTCAGCATATTGCCTCTAACCGCTAAAGCCCTACGCTCCCTCTCAATATCGTCATCGTCTTTAAGGTCTTCGGTAATAATATGTCCCAGATATTTAAATTTTGTCACTCGTTTGACGTTCATGCCATTACAACTTTAATAAACATTCAACTTTAAATATTACAACTTTTCTCACAACTAATGGTAACCAATTGTGGTGAGCTCCCGTTTCAAGAACATTTATATGAGATAGGGGTCAAGTTGGATGGTCGCGAAGGCGATTTTTGTTTTAGTTATATTTTAAAAATGAGAACACTTACAAACTTGAAAATTGGTATGTTCATAGTGCATAAGCTATAAAATAACAACAAATAATAAAATTTGGTCAAGCGCGTGTCGGACTCAAAAAATGTAGCACATTAACTTACTGAAATTTCAACTAATACAATTATGATTATGTGGTGGTACGGAACCTTCTGTGCGCGAGTCCTACTCGCACTTGGCCGGTTTTTTTTAAAGCATTGGCTACTTTCAAAGCAACCTTTTTAGTAAGATGCTGGCTGGTATTTTGATACATAATTTTTTCATGTTCATTTGTTCAAAGTTCTGTCAAGATTTGAATGGATGACATCAATCAAAGACATAGCAGTTGCAGTCTCAGGAGACGCATTTTTGAAGCGTTCGTATTTGCAAGATTCGTATACGAATCAGTGATATCGCTATTTTTGAATATTTATACCTGTGAATTCTGTCTGACCAAAGATTTTGGAAACTACGCCAGGGGGCGTTAGAAGCGCAGCGTTTTTCTTACGTCAATGGGTCTGACCCACTCGTTTTGAGCACCCAGTAGACGTTGGCCCAACCGTTGGCCGCGCCGGCTCGGCAAGCTTGTGACAGCTTTCACACGTTGGTGCGGCTCATTCCGTGTAGGCTCTGTTAAACTTACTAATCTGGGCGTGTAGGTCTGTGAAGCAAGCAAGATGGACGTATACGCGGAGACTATCGCTGCCGCTGAAATATACTTATACAGTGCTTTTAAGTTTTGTTTCCAGCTGCACCATATTTGAAAAAAAAAATGTTATTTTTACTTATTTAGAATAAAATAAAACGTCCCTCTGCTCCTACGCACTTATTTGAAATAAAGGCACGGCCAACGTGTGAACGCCTTTTGCGGCTCGTCGTGTAGAGCCCGTGTTGGATTTCTACCCTTGAACATTTCTACCACTCGAAAGTATATTTAATCTGTGATAAGAACGATATTGGGTCCCCGCCATGGTCAAACAGTTTCGCGATCAGACTTCGCGATCATTATTATTTCTCTTTCTTTCTTATAGCTGCATCTCTACCGGATCGCAGGATCGCGGATTTAACGTGTGCGGGCACCCGACGTTTCCTTCACACATTGGGTGCCCGCACACGTAACATCCGCGATCCTGCGATCCGGTAAAGATGCAGCTATAAGAAAGAAAGAGAAATCTATAGGACCATAGACACACCATAGATACACCTAGTCTATGGTCCTATAGCTTTCTCTTTCTTTCTTATAGCTGCATCTCAGCGGATCGCTGGATCGCGGATCGCGGATTTAACGTGTGCGGGGACCCATTGAGATATCAAGTTTTTAATTAGCGTTCCATTCCTACGCAATTTATTACCGGTGTTTATTTTTTTCTGAGTGAAACGAAATTATCTATGTACATACAAGTGCGACAAGGCTTATTATGAACGTGGCGAAAAAAGGAACTAACACCGCCACCTTGTGAAACGTCACTTTTGAGTGTTCTCCTTATACAAGCCAGCGCCCCCACCCGCGTTCATTATAAGCCTTGTCTACTTGAAAGAAGAAAGTGAATTAGGACGCACCCTATATTGGGGATATTATTGATTTAGTACGAATTTATAAAAATTAATATTTCTTAAAATCAGTGAGTAAATCGTCTGCCAATTTTTTGTTGTCTTCAGTGAAACCAAATGTAGCGAATAAAAGCAACTAGAATGATGAGCAAATGGTTTAGTAGAGCCTTTTTTTTTTACATATTTACTAGTACTTCCCGTGATAATGCAGAGCCCTATACGTCTGCCTCTTCGATTTCTTTAATTTTTAGGATGTTTCTGACCAGCAGCTCCATTGGCAGACATGAGCAAATGATTTAGTACCCTTCTTTTTTTTACATTTTTGAAAAGCTGAAACTCAAAAACGCAGCGACGGACAGAAAAACTTTACTGAACCAAATCAATTTGTAATAATCTAAACTATCATCTCTAGCGATATGAAATATGTGCAAATCATATAGCGAAATATTTTTCATCTCCCTTACTATTAAACGTTTAATGGAGGTTGTCGATTACGAAGGTATTGCACAAAGCTTTTTTTTAAATATCTATTTGGTTTATTATAGGTCGCCTGTCATGTTTTACTGTAGGAAAGGATAAAGAACAACAGAACTTTAATGTATCTACAATCCAAATAAATAGGTAACAAAAATGTTTCTACAATGTGTAACATAAAGGGTAGAAAGAATGTGAATCTGCCCATGATACTGAACAATGTGAATCTGCCCATGATACTGAACAACTTTTCATAAGGAAATACGAGAAAAATTTGACCTCCTACACAAAATGCGCTACAGCTGATGCAGTAAGCAAATTGTTTTAATTTTGCCATATTATGTTACATGGAAAAAGTTGTTAAGTTTCATGGGCAGAATAACGTCCTACAGACTTATTGTAAGCATGGTATAAATTTACAATTATTGTTTTTTTAATCGACATGTCTCATAACGACAAAGCATAATCAAGTCGAGCTTGCCACTTTGCGATCATCCTTTGTCGTCTAATCCTCATTTCTCAAAAAAATCCATTTGCCACCTCATCATCCCATCAAAACGGTTTAAAAACAAAAAACGATCCTCAAACTTCCCAGGACTTAGTCTTGAAACGCCACCCCAAAGTTCCTTGATAAACACGCTAAAGTCATTGGCGATTCAGCTCGCATCGAATACTTGAAAATTTTCACCCATTTCTAGAAAATAGATTTCCCGAGTGTGAGCTGGAAGATTTGGGAACACTTTGATTCAATGTTATTTTGATTCGTTCTAAGAAACGTGAGGAGCTGACATGTGACACACTAGACTAGATTTCGTGTTTTACTGGCTGAAGATGTTTTTGGGAAGAAAGTTTACACATTCCACATGTATTTTGGCAGTCTTTTGATTCCGTCATGTTCTCACACGCTCGTTTTACTGTGTTACAAAGAGACAGTTAAGACGCTACTTACACTAAAATTAGCAGCTACAAGCTGGTCAATGCAAATGCGATCTCATGTACACGTCAATAATGTTCGTATTAGAGTACTCTGCAACGTGGCTGTTACGATGGTCGTACAGACTAATTGGTCGTGCAGAATGAGAAAAATTTGGATTTACAATACAATACAAATATACTTTATTGCACACCAAGAAATACAAGAAATAGTTATAGAAATACGAAGAAAGAAAGAGTTACAGATTTATGTATCAAGACATTGACTGATTTTAAAACGGTATGTACAGGTTAACATCGAAGTTATAACAAATAATTTCCTGCAAAAATTTTGTAAATCCATCTATCCGTTTAGGAGAAATATCGAGCCCAGATTAGTAAGTTATCGAGTTTAGTGTGATTTTGGAAGAAAAAAGCTCTTCGCTTTATTTTTTTTTTCAAACATGCTTGGATCATTATTCAATCATTATTTTGACAACCTTCTTAGAGTAAAATCGAAGTATCCGTACTGGTAAAAAACATGCGAGCAGCGGCCGGGAAAGTTAGTATGAAAATCCATTTCTTCCGTGCCAGACGGTCGGGAAAACCACTATGAAAACTCATTTCTGTCATCTAATTTCAAAAGAGAACCAGCTTTTTCTCCAAAGCATGGTAACCAAGGAGATGACAACCAACGAAAGAGTTCTGAACAAGGAGGTAACGCATAGCTTATTTCGCACAAGACCGTAGTAACTAGTAAATAATCTGTGGCGCAGGGTCCGAGTTTAAAACTCATCTAATGACAAAAATAATTTCCCTAATTTGAAATGCCTTGATCAACTCTAAAAAAGTAAATTATAATTATTTGTGTTATTAGGAATCAAATATTATTTCATAATTAACAAAATTTTATTCTTTAATTTTATAGATTTGATTAAGATTTTGTTATTATTCTATATCTATTAATCACTAGAATAAGTTCAAGAATAGGTACCCCGAACATCATTCTTTATCAAAAGTTACGAGTATTAACGGGTAACATATATAATATCATTGTTAACGGGACATCATATTGACTTATTGTATTTAATTTAGTGTAATTTAGGTTGTAATTGTAGATAAAATTAATAAGTCAATGGAATTTAGAAATAGTGCCTTAAATATCATGTATGTCATGACTATTTAAAATCTTATGAGAACTTTTTCAGTGGCAAAAAGAGAAGAGACTGAAAATGTAAGTAATTTATGTAAGAATTTGAATATCCGCGCATTGTTTGAGAAAAGCACTATACAAGCCTTAGCCGAAACCAGGTATTGATGGACTCACGTATGTGGGCCTCGGCTGACGCCTCTGCCCACATTATCACGTTCGTCCCTCAATACCCGTTTTTTCGACCGCTGCAGTTATGTACTATTTCTAAGGTAGTTTAAATTGTATCGAAAAGATATATGTACAAATTATAGCTCAAACATGAATAGTCAACATATATTTTTTTCATATTTATTTCTTGAATAACGACCTACTTATATCGTCTCAAAACACGCCTAAATATGCAAAACACAGAGAGAATCGCCTTAAGCACGGATAATAGGGTCTATTCCTCTCATTTTATATTTCGCCGAAAGGCATAGTTTAGGTTTTAAGAAAATTGCAACAGCAGCGCTGACTTTGACGGGATGCGAACGACCGATGAATAGATTTTATGACCCTCTGGGGAGAGACCTACGCTTTTATATCGGATATTAGGTAATAATGAAGACAATATAAAGAATCATCTTGTATGACAAGGTCTTTATTATTGATATTATTTTGATGGCTTTAAAAGGAGACAGATATGATGACAAAATCATATTTACATGAAATAAATTAGCGACGGTGCAAAATTATCTGAAACTTGAGAAATATACTTTTTTCTTTGGCCAATGGGGTTCCAGTACGCGACTATCTCGAGTTATGATGACAAAATCATATTTACATGAAATAAATTAGCGACGGTGCAAAATTATCTGAAACTTGAGAAATATACTTTTTTCTTTGGCCAATGGGGTTCCAGTACGCGACTATCGCGAGTTTTAATGAAAGGAAAAAGGCTCTCGCGATCTTGCCTGCTAAATATTACATTGAAGATATCTTATTTTATTTGCTTTAGATGCTGATTTCCTCTACAGAAAATGCGAAACTGCCAGTAATATAAACTTGGTTCAAACTATGCAATGTATTGCCAGATACTGCCATGTCATGACACATAATTAGCAGAGCCTGGGGGACCGAACTTCGCTCTATAATAGCCCCATGTCATGGGGTGAGCAAGCTATGCTACCCGCCAACAGATGGCGCTGTAGGTTTCTGTCTAAAACGCGGTATTATAAAAAACGCTTTGAAACACGGGAAAACAAATTTTTCCAGACATTAGACCCAGCTAAATTGATTTTTCGTCCCCGAAAACTCCCGTATGGTAAACATGGAAATCGTTAGAGCCGTTTTCGAGAAACCGATAACAAATATATATACAAATATTGCTCGTTTAATAGTATAGGATTTTAGCAAACAAAATATACTTAATCTCAAGCGCAACTACTCAAGTTTTAACAGGCTAAAATAAGGTGGTAAACTTATGAGGTTTGTGTTCGCTTCGTATTGAGCGTTATTGAGCGTCAATCTATTTCCCATAAAGCACTTCCGAACCCTCTGCAAAGTAAGCACCCGTTTTTTTTAAAAGCACATTCGCCCGATGAAAGCACTTATAAGGAACGTGTGGTCCGCCAAACCTAATAATCTTTTCACAGTGACTCTACACGTCTTTCACGCTTTTCAGGGTTCCGTTCCTCAAAACGGGAAAACGGAATCCTTATAAACCTGTTTTCCTTCTGCACGTCAACGACCTTTTTTCTCAAAAGCTTTTGAAATGTATCAAGTGAAATGTTCTATTGTCTTAGCTAAAATTTCTCTTTACTTAAAGAATATAAAAATCAAGCGTATTTTCTGACAAATCATCGAAATTTACAGGTTTCAGTTTATACAGTCGTGGAATTCGGCACAAGTGTAAAAGCATAAATTCGAAAATAATTAAGAAACGAAAAAATAATATCAGCGGATGGTACAGTCAAGAGCACATCAAGCTTGACACATTGGACTTTGTACCGTTCTTATTACAATTTACGTACGGGCTAGAGTCGCACTGCGTGTGTCAAGCTTGACCTGTCCTTGACTGTACACAAGGCCCCACGTGTAGGTAGAAACACTGACCTCAAACAGGTCTCTGGTTTAAAATTTTTGTAGCGTAGTGCGTAGCGAAGGTTCAGCTTTTACTGGTTTTGTTTCTTCGTGCTCATGCAGCCGTGCGTACGGACCAATCAGAGCGCGTGTCCTATTCACACTTGATCGTCTTTTTTTACACCCATAATAGTCCAGTCAATCTTCGATATGAGGCTGCATTAAAGGCCCATTTAGAGAAATTAATTTTAAATAGTAATATGACTATTTGAAGCTGTAAATAATTAAATCGGGAAATTTCATAAAAACTATTTTTTTGTCTAAGCTGGCCTGTGCCACAGCTGTGCTCCATGGTAAATATTACTCGTATAAGGTGGTTTCAACATATGCTGGTTTTTAGAATATCAACGTTATGTCGGGGACGGGGATTACTGCGTTTTAAAAATTTTGAATGTTTTAACTGGTAAGTAATTTAATAAATTATCCCGTAAAGTGCATTGAATGTAACCCTCTCTATACAAACTTTCATAGATTGACTGGACTATAATGCTTTTGCTTGGTTGTAGTGTATAGTGTGGTACAATTCTTAAGAGAAGAAGGGTGCTAATGGACAGATAATCTCGTTTTCTCAGTCTTTTAGAAAAGTTTCATGAGAGGGATAAAAATTGTAACAACTTAAAAGTGCAGGTTTTGGTATAGGTATTACAAAATCTGATTTTTCCTCTTGATCGAGTAAATTGTAGGGCTTATAAAGTTATATTTTTCTTATAAAGGTCCTACGATAAATCCTTGCCATTATGTACTTTAGATAAGCTAAACTAAACGCCTGTTGCACATATTCTTTAGTTCCACATATTCGTCAGTGAAAATATCAATCTAAATGTATATTGTTCAAAAACAAAATGCCAAAAATAGCCTTGAATACATAAAAAGCTTTGTGTAACAGACGAGCATTATGTCCAGTCAAGAGCACATCAAACTTGACACATTGGATTGTGTACCGTTGTAGGCTACTTCCAGCGCATAATTGGAATAATCGTTGAAATTGCAGTAGATCTTCTTTTTAAATAAAATGTGGAAATATCGAAGATGATCTATATTAGCGTGTTAACAAAGCAATAACGTTATAAAAATAAGTCCTGCTGATTGGGTTAAAATTAGAGCGTCGTGATTGGCTGTAGAATCACGTCACAACGGTCTTCATTGGATGACCATGATGTGATGAAAAGTGCGTTCAAAAGATTGAACATGCTCCCCGGCCTTGGAAGCGGTAGCTTCCAATGGACTCCAACTCAGCCGCCTAGCGACAGTTACTGGTCTTGCAGAGGCAGCGGGCAGATCTTCGAAAAAGCTCGCTCGCTCGCGAACCCATTTATGACGACTTTTTGCGTTCTGGACCTAATATAAGACATGAACCAGCGCAAAAGGTTGCCTTTAATGCCGTTAAAGGCAATTTTATTCAAAAGTATTTCATGATCCACCTTGTCGAAGGCCTTCTTGAAGTCAGTGTAAACTAAGTCCACCTGAACACGGTTGTCCATGTTTTCGAACAGGTAAGTAGAGAAAATCAACAAGTTTGTTACAGTTGAGCGTGATTTCACGAAGCCGTGTTGTTCAGGTATTATTATTTTATGTAATTGAGGATAAATAGAGTTATGCACTAATCTCTCAAGTACCTTCGACAAGGTGGATAAGATGGAGATGGGACGGTAATTCTAGTAACCTTCCTTACTCCGTGGTAATTCTCAACATCACGTTTGGGTCCGCTTTTGTATATAGGCGTTATATGCGAGTTTCCAAACCTGAGGAAAATCACCCTCCTCCATAAACTTATTGTAAATTATTGTAAATAATATATAGCGGGTCTACAATAGCAGATGCAGTTTGCGTAAAAAAGGAAGGTGGTATTCCGTCAGGTCCGGCGCCTTTCGTGCAGTCGAGAGACTTGAACTCCTTAAGTATGGTATCGGCGGAAAAATGCAGATTGTTGATGTGAACATCGTGTCTAGGGTCATCTACTGGTGGTGTTGACCATGTGTTAACATCTAAGGTTGAGTGTTCATATACTAATTGAAATGATTTACTAAACATATTACTGATAACCTGCGGGTCACTGCTAGTGACTCCATTGTATTGCATAGAGGAAGGTATCTTATGTTTAGCTTTACGATTATCAACATAGTTCCAGAAACACTTCATATTACCGTTGGATATACCATTTTCATTGTTTGTTATATATCGATTGAAGCAATTTAGACATTCTACTTTGAACCGTTTACGATATAGTGAGAACTGTTCATAGTCACAGATATTTTCATATACTTTACATTTTATCCAATATTTGTTCTTTGATTTAAAAATACGAATCAACGCGCGGGTAAACCAGACGGGATAATCACAATCTTTAACAATTATAGTAGGCACACGTAATTTTATAATTGCGTAAATATTTTCATAAAAAATGTCTACAGCTCCTTCGGCACATGAATTAGAAAGTAAAGATGACCAGTCAATATTTTGAATGTCTTTTTTTATATTAATGTAATCCGCTTTATCGTAACAATATTTAGTGCGTTTTTGTTGAGGCATGAAGTCTGTGTCTATGTCAAGAATCGTAGAGATAAGAAAGGGTGGAGGTGACGGTCTTCGGGTAAAAGCGGATCAGGTGCGGCGGTGCACAGACAATGCGTGTCAGAAATGAACAAATCTAAAATTCGGTTGATAACATTTTTGTTATATAAGTTAAATTGTTTAGAGTTGGTTAGGGCACTAAAATTCTGTAAGAGAGTACTTGCAGGCAAGAGGTCATGTGCGTTTAATGAGTTACTTAATGTGTCGCTGCCGGAGGTCCAGGAAATATCAGGTAGATTAAAATCGGCAGTAACAAAAAAATGCTTGACATTGTCTAATAATAACATATCATATACAGCGTCCAAATATGCAGAGTAAATATCTATAGGTTGTCTGGGTGGTATGTATACAGCACAGAGAACAAGAACTTGAGCTTTGCCGCTATCAGAGGCGGGCACTGGGAGGTCCACCATGACGTAGTCTAGAGGCGCGGGGAGCGGGGCGGGCGACAAGCGCAGCGCTGCCGCTGGCCGGAGAGACCGCCGCACCGCCACCAATACGCCACCGCCGCCGCGCCGTCCTGTTTACGGCAAGCTGCACGGTCTCGATCGCAGCGCAACACAACATACCTATTGTCTATAAATTCATTGTCAGAGATGTTAGGTGTGAGCCATGTTTCGGTCAAAATGACTATGTCGTAAGAATGGGAAAGTATGTTCATGAATAAAGTGTTTAGCTTAGTACGTATACCACCACAGTTTTGATAATAAATCGTCAATTGGTTAAAGTCCGACACGGTTGATGAAAGCTAATAGAAAAACAAGTAGGTAGGTACCTAGTAAAGTAGTTGACGCAAGAAGTATTGCATAAAATCTACAATACATACATACATCGCTTGTATGATCAAAAGCACTACGAGCCTGACATATTTGACTTAATATCGTTCTCATTTCAATGGCTGTAGGAGCTAAAGTCACACTGCGAGTGTCAAGTTCGATTTGCTCCAGACCGTACCGACTTATTGGCACATCTGTATTTCTATTATAAAGTGATAAACTGCTCATCAGGTGTATTGAATTTGAAAATATTGATTCGAATAAAAATAGATAACATGATTTTATCCAAGAAGCAAAAGATTGTCCGATGTAGGTAGTAAACTAAAAAAAAAACTCTTGTTTTTTGTCTTAGGTTGAAGTATTTGCTACTAGTAAAAGTAAAAGCTGCATGTAACATAGAACAAATTAATGTGGATATTGTTGTTAAGTGCCGACCGGGTAGTTGCAATAGACCACACAGAGTAGTGTAGCAAACAGAGAATAACTTGAACTTGAGGCAGAAATTTAGGAGTTTGCATCAAATGAATAAGTAGAATGATTTTACACAAATAAGACATAAAAATATGCTGAAATATAACAAAAAATTAGTATTGCTTTTTATTTTTTAAGCAAGAAATTATGATGATAATGTTTTTTGAAACAATATACCGAAATAATAAAAATAGCAAGACTTCAAGCAGGTTTAGGCTTAATTTTAGACAAGTCGCTAAGTGATCGAACAGCGATAACACTAGACGTGTCGTTTTCACGCACCAGTATTGTACCGTGTTTGACCCAAACATAACGGTATTTGTTCTTGCTGGCGGTTGCTCGAGCTTCGCGAAGTAGTTTTTTATTAGTCAGAGTAAGGTGCTCGTTGAGATATACCTTCCTTGTCTCACCGTTAATATTGAGCTGAGCTGTGGTTATTCCTTTGGCCAAGCGGTAAGCGGCGAGAACGTTGTCGCTCTTGATACGGGAGTGAAATCTGACAATGATGTTTTTCGGGTGCGAGCTGCTGGAATTTGCATGTGGCACGCGATGAAGAGCTGCAATGTAATCCTGAGTGATGGGGTATTTTATGGCAGACCCTAGCTGTTCTACTAGATTAACCAGGTTTTCACCACGTCGGTCAGGAATGTTGCCTATCTCTATATTATTCAGCCGGGCTTGTTGTTCCAGGGACTCCACCTTAGCTTCGAGTGCTCCGATGCCAACCGAGTGAGTGTCGACGATGGTAATTTTTTTCTCTAGCTGAGCGACGTGTTGTTTCGTGGATTCGATTTTGTGGTCCAACTCATCAAACTTTTTGTTCATGAAGATAACAGAGTCCTTTAATTCTTCGAAGTTCTTGATAGGAAGTTAGTAAATTCATTTTTAGGGTTCCGTACCTCAAAAGAAAAAAACGGAGCCCTTATAGAATCACTTTGTTGTCCGTCTGTCTGTCTGTCTGTCTGTCAAGACCCTTTATCTCACGAACGGGTAAAGGTATCAGGTTGAAATTAATACCATATATCCATGGACCACACAAGGTCTGAAAATTTCAATTTTTTACAACGACGCAATAAAAAGATATGGCATTTTATGTCCTCATCTCCATACATTTATTCAAAAATGCATTTACTTATATATAAGTACTAGCCCATCGGCACGTTACAATGTCCCCAATTCGTTGGTCCGAAATCTGACGTTTAGGACCAACAAATGTCAGTCGTTGTCAGTCATATTGTCAACATTGGATGCAAATAAACTTACCAATAAAATGGAATGTTCTTAGTTGAAGAAACAATATATTCTTATTATTATTATTGTTATTTCTTATTATTGTTTTTGACTATAATCCAATTAATGAAACTGAAAAACCAGGCCTAAATCACATATAAACAGTAAAAAGTTAGTTTTGTTATTTTCCGCCATATTATTTCCGTTCCGTGTATTTAGCACCGACCGAAGTACTACACAACGTAGTTCACGCGATTTTTCACAGATGGCGCTATTTTTTCTTGTATGGGGAAATTTTGAACCGCTTGTTCCC
This sequence comes from Athrips mouffetella, assembly GCA_947532105.1. Classification (NCBI taxonomy): domain Eukaryota; kingdom Metazoa; phylum Arthropoda; class Insecta; order Lepidoptera; family Gelechiidae; genus Athrips; species Athrips mouffetella. Next base: position 18,103,186 of record OX383965.1, on the reverse strand, counting down.
AAGACCCTATCTTGACTATATAAATCTATGCAAAAATGCAAAACCTACAGGGTAGTTCCCGTTGACCTAAAATTATGAAATTTGGCAAGAAGCTAGGTCTTACAGTACAAATAATGGGAAAAGTCTGAAATCATTAAATATTACAACTTTTCTCACAACTAATGGTAACCAATTGTGGTGAGCTCCCGTTTCAAGAACATTCATATAAGAGAGGGGTCAAGTTGGATGGTCACTGAGGCGATTTTTGTTTTAGTTCTATTTAAAAACGAGATCACTTACAAACTTGAAAATTGGTATGTTTATAGTGCATAAGCTATAAAATAACAACAAATAATAAAATTTGGTCAAGCACGTGTCGGACTCAAAAAATCTAGCACATTAACTTACTGAAATTTCAACTAATACAATTATGTTTATGTGGTGGTACGGTGGTGTGGTGGAACCCATACATACCCGTGGGTGTCGTAAGAGGCGACTAAGGGTTAACTGGAGGATGGGCAGCAGCATCCTCCTTTGTATCTTACATCTTACTTACTGCGGTCACATAAAACCGCGGTCCATGGTGCCAGCCGTAACGCTAACAAGCGAGGTGACTACAGTAGGTACTTCCCCTCCACATTTTTCCAGAAAAAGCTAGAATTCTGGAGGGAGCTCCCTGTTCTGTAGTGGACGTTTCATGGGATGTTATGATGATAATGATGGTGGTACGGAACCCTCAGTGCGCGAGTCCGACTCGCACTTGGCCGGCTTTTTTAATCCGACAAAGTTTTTTCCATTATTGGAAAATATTTCCGCTGGTTTACCGCGGCGTGAAATGAAACGTTTTAAGGCTAATAAATATGCGTCTGAGGTGAGATCGCTGACCAGTTCTAAATGAACAGCACGGGTAGCAAAACATATAAATAAACAAACGTAAGCTTTAGTAGTCTTAGCACCCCTGCCTTTCCGGTTCAATACGTAAAATGGCCCGGCGTAATCAACGCCACAGTACACAAACGGAAACCCAGGTTCCAATCGTTCTTTAGGCAAATTGCCCATGATAGGTGACAAAATCTCACCTCACGCAGTTATGATAGGTTTGTCGAGCGAGATTTCTACCACCTAACGGCCACCAAGACTCCCTGAGTGTAAATAGCAGTAGCTGCGGGGCCGCATGCATCAATCGTTTATACTCATGGCGAAATAATAAGACTGTAAAGTGATGTTTACAGGAAATTAAAACCGGATACTTTTTATCGAAATTAAATTCAGGTGAATTTTGAATGCGTCCACAAACTTTTATTAACTTTTTGTCATCTACAAACAAATTTAATTTCGATAAGTATGCCTGCATTTTGCTACCATGCTTGCCTTTGATACGTGTTTCCCGCACCTCGGGGAAGGACTCATGCTGTGAGAGCCTAGCGAGCGTCAGTACACATTCACTCAGTTCATCCACAGTCAACGCGCCCTTTCGCCGGTTATTTTTGTTACGCGCGTTATGTATAAAACGAAGTACATAAGCGGCGGTACGTGCCATGCGGTTGAACTGAGAAAACCTGGAAAATGGAAACAAGTTCTCATGACTAGTGAAAAGTGAGTGCGTAGCATGGGGTTTAAGTTCCGGTAAGTCCTTCTGCAAAATACCTGTGACCTTTGCACTTGTGCAGTCAAACTTCTCATCTTGAAGGAACTGTGGCCCTTCCCACCAAAGACTAGATTTGCCGAGTACATCTAGCCCTTGCCCTCGCTATAAAGGAGCGGAAAGGAGCAAGAAAATAAAGTGTAAAATGGATACAGTATTTAAAAAAAATTAGAAGAGTTGCCTAAAGCACCAAGACATAAAGCAACAAACCAGAAAGCGTGACAGTGTTGCGGTAGGGGTCAAAAATAGACTAGATTTTAGTCTAAAAGACCGTAAAATAAACGGTCTACCCTTCACGATAATGTGAGGGACTTATGCCCTCCCGAGGGACCTGCTGGGCCTGCTAAACCCATTCCATATCCATTTTCCATCGTGCCAATTACAGCACAACCGCCACAATATGAAGGGCCTCAAACACGCTCGAAAACTCGTGTGATGATATTTGAATTCAGTGGTGCTACAATGAAGCCAAATTTAAGGGTTCATAAGCGAAACGAAGAAAATAATTCCACAAAATCATGCTCATCGAAAGAAGCAAAGAATACAAAAGGCAAGAACAAGCCTCCACTTGTGCGACAACATCAAGCTGAGGCTTCCTCCAGCCTTCCTCCAGCACAAGAAAACTGGAGAATGAGTCCCAAAGTGGTCATCACTAGGACTACTTTTAGTGGTGATACAAGATTTGTGATACCAAAATGTGAACCGACAACTGAAGAAAAGCTCAGGTCACCGAAGAGCCCAGTTGAAAGGGTGGTGCCCTTAACACCGGAGCAGATGGAGCAATGCAGAACAAGTCCGTGCGTCACCATGTCACGGGGTAAGGAGAATGAACGGCAAGAAATGAAAATGGAAACAAGTTCTCATGAGTGTGTGTTTGACTAGTGAAAAATGAGTGCGTAGCATGGGATTTAAGTTCCGGTAAGTCCTTCTGCAAAATAACTGTGACCTTTGCACTTGTGCAGTCAAACTTCTCATCTTGAAGGAACTGTGGCCCTTCCCACCAAAGGCTAGATTTGCCGAGTACATCTAACCCTTGCCATCACGATAAAGGAGCGGAAAGGAGCAAGAAAATAAAGTGTAAAATGGATACAGTATTAAAAAAAAATGAGAAGAGTTGCTTGAAGCACCAAGACATAAAGCAACAAACCAGAAAGCGTGACAGTGTTGCGGTAGGGGTCAAAAATAGACTAGATTTTAGTCTAAAAGACCGTAAAAAAAAAACGGTCTACCCTTCACGATAATGTGAGGGACTTATGCCCTCCCGAGGGACCTGCTGGGCCTGCTAAACCCATTCCATATCCATTTTCCATCGTGCCAATTACAGCACGACTGCCACAATATGAAGGGCCTCAATCGCGCTCGAAAACTCGTGTGAAGATATTTGAATTCAGTGGTGCTACAATGAAGCCAAATTTAAGGGTACATAAGCGAAACGAAGATAATAATTTCACAAAATCAAGCTCATCGAAAGAAGCAAAGAATACAAAAGGCAAGAACAAGCCTCCACTTGTGCGACAACATCAAGCTGAGGCTTCCTCCAGCCTTCCTCCAGCACAAGAAAACTGGAGAATGAGTCCCAAAGTGGTCATCACTAGGTCTACTTTTAGTGGCGATACAAGATTTGTGATACCAAAATGTGAACCGACAACTGAAGAAAAGCTCAGGTCACCGAAGAGCCCAGTTGAAAGGGTGGTGCCCTTAACACCGGAGCAGATGGAGCAATGCAGAACAAGTCCGTGCGTCACCATGTCACGGGGTAAGGAGAATGAACGGCGAGAAATGAAAATGGAAACAAGTTCTCATGAGTGTGTGTTTGACTAGTGAAAAGTGAGTGCGTAGCATGGGATTTAAGTTCCGGTAAGTCCTTCTGCAAAATACCTGTGACCTTTGCACTTGTGCAGTCAAACTTCACATCTTGAAGGAACTGTGGCCCTTCCCACCAAAGGCTAGATTTGCCAAGTACATCTAACCCTTGCCCACGCGATACTAGATCGGCGGGATTGTCTTTGCCACTAACATGACGCCACGAATAGCCCTTCGTCAATTCGTTTATCTCCCCGGCCCTATTCTGGACGTAAGTTTTCAGAAGATTAGGCGGCGTCTGAAGCCAACCAAGCACAATAGTAGAATCCGTCCAGAATATGACGTTATCGAAATTAGACCGCAATGAATCTTTAATTTTTGCGTACAATCTTGCACCGACCAACGCGCCGGAAATCTCCAATTTAGGTATTGTCATTGCGGGTTTAATACTCGCGACCCTTCCTTTCGAGCACAATAATCTTACTGTAACAGTTTGCGTGCTATCTATAGACCGTACATAGGCGCCCGCGCCGTAGGCTGCTTGTGACGCATCCGTAAATATGTGCAGTTCTGTACTTACAGGATCGCAACACACCACGTGACGATGCACTTGAATATTATTGAGCAGTGATAAATTTGTGACGAAACGACTCCAAACACTCATGACGTCATTTGGAACCGGTTCGTCCCAGCCGATTTTCAGTAACCAACATTTTTGCAGTAATATTTTTGCAACTGTGATCACTGGGCTCAATAGTCCAAGAGAATCGTAAATCTGTGAAGCGCCTGATAATATTGTGCGTTTAGTGGCGGGTTTTGTCGTATTGTTTTCAAACCTTGTATGAAAGTATAATTGATCAGTTTGTGGGTACCAACCCATACCTAAAGTTTTGCTGTGTGCGTGTTCTCCTAATGAGAAATCTTTTGAGTCATCACATGAGTCGCAAGAACTATTTTCAAAGTTGTAAACCACACTTGCGGAGAGGAAAACACCCTGTATGTAATTGCTTTGCCGTATCGTTACAAATTTGAATTAGTTTACTTTTGCTGTAATGACTGCAAATAAGGTCGTCAACATAAAAGTCTTATCTAATAGTTCTTGCCACATCAGGATCATTGCATTCCAGTGCTAATTGTTTTAAGCACCTGCAACTAAGAAATGGCGCAGATGCGGTACCATAAGTTACAGTATTTAGTTGATAAATACGTAAGGGATCTGTCCTATTTTCGCGCCACAATATTAATTGCAGATCGCGCAGTTCTTTGTCGATCAGTACCTGCCTGTACATTTTCTCGACGTCTGCACAGGCTACATATCTGTACTCACGAAATCGCAGCAAAATTGAAATTAAATCACCCTGTATAGGAGGTCCGACCATCTGCAAGTCATTCAATGACTGTCCAGTGCTGGACACTGCACTCGCGTCGTATACAACACGGAGCTTACTTTTAATGGCATGTTCGCGATATATACCGAAATGGCACAAGAAAAAATGTGGGGTTCCGTACGAATAAACACGACTCATGTGACCTAAATTCTCGTATTCGTTTAAAAAATCGGTGTACATTTTTTTATATTCGGGGTCTCGTTCTAAACGTTTTTCTAGGGCATAAAAACGACGTTCAGCATGTGCGAATGTGTCACCTAACGTATCAGGTGCCTGCTTGAATGGAATACGCACACAAAACCTTCCGTCCTCAACGCGCTTTGTTGTCTGAACGAAATGATCTTCGCACGCATTTTCCTCATCGCTGCGCGAATAAGCTGATTTATTTTGTATGGGAAGCTCTTCAATCTCCCAAAAACTACGGACCTGTTTGTCTAAAGACTGCATGTCTATAGACTGCGTGAAATTACAATTTATATGTTTAGGGGTTTGCGAACCATTTGCCACGGAACCCGAAAGTATTTTGAAGGAACGGTCCACTACTTAAGCGCATTTTTCCGTCACAAAGCAGATCCCAAAATAGGTCGGCGCCTATCAAAATATCGATATTTTGACTTTCAAAAAATGTAGGATCAGCTAACGCGATATTGTTAGGAAGCGAAAAATGTTTGCGCTTCAAAGTAATATTTGGAAGGCTGGATGTAAGTCTAGGCAACACTAAACATTGAACTTGTGTGGTAAAAGGACTATTTAATGATCGCAATTCTATGTTGCAATATTTTGTGCATTGTGTCACTGAATTACCAAAACCTCGAATTTCTTGAGTGAACTGTATTTGTTGCGTATTTAATTTTTCGCATAACGATTGCGTAATAAAACAACGTTCGCTACCACTGTCTAAAATTGCGCGTGTCTTATGTAAATTACCTAAATTGTCAGGTACTTCGACTAGAGCAGTGGATAACAAAACAGGTTGCACGGAAGACGAATGCGCGTTATCGTGTGTGCATTATTTACCTGGATTGAATAGTTTTGCGATTGTGCTTGTGTGCGTGAGTTGGAGCCGGCGACGGCGGGGACCGAGCTACTCGGCGGCGTCTCAGCTGACGAGTGCAGTGCGGCCGTGCGGTTGTTTGTTTGGTTCCCCGATGCTAGATCGCATAATAAAGAATTGTGTTTTTTCTCACATTTTCGGCACGGTCCGTACCTACACTCGGCAGCTGCATGGCCGTTGCGAAAACAATTTACGCGTAAACGGTGCGTGTGTACGAGTTTCAACCTATCCTGCAAACCAAGATCGAGGAATTTTTGGCATGAATATAAAGGATGTGAAGCGTTGCACATAACACACGAGCGCTTACGAGAGTGTTTGTTTTTATTGGAGTTAGTGTCGGTCTCTTGCCTTCCTGTGACTACATTGCAGTTAATTCTTTGCGTGGACGAATTAGAAGGTTTGGAATATGTGCTAGATTTGTGTGAAAGTGTTTCTAGCATATCCTCTTTATTTCTCAGAAATTTAATTAAATGTTGTAGTGAAATTTTATCAGAATCACTCGTTGTAGATAAGGAATTTTTGTGCTGTTCCCACTCGCGTTCTGTTGTTTGGTCGAGCTTAGAAACAATCATAAAAATAATTAACGTGTCCCAGTGGTCAGTACTTTCACCAAGCAGTTTTGAAGCGCGTAGGTTTTTCATAGTAACGTCAATTAACTTCCTTATTTGAACGGGTGATTCTTTAGAAATTGATGGCATGGAAAATAGTGATTTTAGGTGATTTTGAACGAGTAATTTAGAATTATCGTATCGATTTAGAATCATTTCCCATGCGACAATGTAGTTATCTGCAGAAAATTCGACTGAATCTATAACTAATTGAGCGGAACCTTTTAATGATGATTTTAGGTAGTGGAATTTCTGTATTTTGGAAATAGAACGAGAATTGTGCACTAAGGATATGAAAGTATCGCGATATTCAAACCAGTTTTCGTATGAACCGTCAAATTCGGGTAGCGTTATAGTAGGTAGTTTAACGGATGGAGTTAAGACTGCGTGACTATCAGAATGTTGAGACTGGTCGTGCTGCTCATCTTCCTCAATAGCTAGGCATTGAGCTCGTGCTAAAGCACTATAATATTCAGCTTCAAATGCGTCTCGGGCTTCAAGCACTTTGTTGATTTCTGAATCAGGAGATATGTCCTCTATTTGCCCTTGAACATCATTAAACGTTGAATACTGATCATGCATACCCTGTATACGTAATTTTAGCTCAAAGCGCTGTCTGACACTTAAAACGTTTCCCTCTAAACTAGCATATTTTAAGAAGTTGGTAAGGCCTCTTTTAATAATACCTCTCCTATTATTTAACTCTTTCAATTTAGCTTTAGTCTCCTCACAACTACCACTGCCAGTCATTATGGAGAATTGTGGAGGTACTTACTGATCAAATGTAGGAAGAATGCGGCAATCACAGCTATGTAAGCGATTTTTGGAACTTTGTTTGCGGAAAAATCCCTCTTTTGGACTAGCAGTAGGCAACCAACACGTAGAAAAAGCTCAACGCTGAAATTCACACAAAGTAACGAGATCACACAGGGAATAATGGCAATAATGGTTTGGAAATTTTGGCTGGCTCGTCTCACCACGGGGCTGCGATGCTGCTGGTAATTCTTGACGAGGATCTTGCGATGATCAATGCCCAACCGTCGTTTCCTTTGTCAGCTCGAAATCCTTGATCGCTGGTCCAAACCCGGCTCGATGGATCAAAATTATGTAGGCTACTTCTAGCGCATAATTGGAATAATCGTTGAAATTGCAGTAGATCTTCTTTTTAAATAAAATGCGGAAATATCGAAGATGATCTACATTAGCATGTTAACAAAGCAATAACGTTGACGAAGTAAAAATGATATAACGGTTTAAATAATAAATAAATAAATAAAATAGTTTATTAGTGAAAAAGATTACATTGTACATTGCAAGCTGACACCCACACTAGGATCCCAGATTAGTAAGTTTATGTACAGAGACTAGGATACCCTGTGTTGTGGGTTGCCAGCACTCTTCCGCTAAATACAATACAAGGTTTCTTGTTAAAAGTAAAATAATATTTTTAAACAAAAAAAAAGGGGATAACAATACTGTGCAAGTAAAAAATTGCAGATGTATGAGTAAGTATTTGAATGTGTAGATGTGTGTTTGTGAATATGTGTACATGTGTGTCAGAAATAAGTCCGTTCGTATTGGGTTAAAATTAGAGCGTCGTGATTGGCTGTAGAATCACGTCACAACGGTCTTCATTGGATGAAGATGATGTGATGAAAAGTGCGTTCAAAAGCTTGAACAACCGTTCTTATTTCAATAGACGTACGGGCTAGAGTCGCGCTGCGAGTGTCAAGCTTGGCCTGTCGTTGACTGTACCTACTTTAAAAATTACACATTACAAATTATAATTTCTTTCGATATTCTGCACAAACCGATCGATTAATATAATTTTTATTTACTCAAATGATTTTAGTATTTTCACTTTTAAAGCCTAAATTCAAAACTCCCTCTTACCGTCTGCAGCAAAAACGAGAATCCATCTCGATCATACCTGTAAAAAGAAAACAAAATTATTTAAGTATAGGGAACTTCGTGGTAACTTCAAATTATAAATCGTCGACCTCATCTCTGTCCTCAAGGCTAGATCGAGGTCAAGAGTAAGCCCATACATAGTAAAAAAAAAAAAAAAAATCTGTCAGTAACATAAGGTACGCCGCCGGCCCTCGGAGGACAGTTCGATAATCGAATGCAATCTGATTGGCCAGTTCATATCATGTTCGATGACGGCGTCTATTTCCCGCCAATTTCCTGCGCAGTCGCGATTCATTTGCCTCAGCATAGGACATCTAATTCGACTGCTACCAACTTCTACCTACAAACGTTTTAAGTAACGTATATTTATTCGTAGTACACGCGTTATGTATCTACTCTGTTTCGAACTACTCAGTCTACGAAACTCGGAACTAAATTTCTTCAGAGAGGTAGGTATGTAAATATAACGCTGCGGAATCGACACGAATACAGAGTGAATTTCCTTTGGTTTTGCTCCCGAAACCCAGCAAGCAACTTTCCCGATTGAAAAAATTTTTTACTCGATAAATGTTTTTCCATTTCATAGAAAAGTAGTCACGTGATCGACTCATTATGTATGGAAAGATGAAATTTTTTTTTGAGAAAAAGCTATTTTTATTCTGGAAAGTTTGTTTTCGTGAGTAGAATCACTGGGCTTCGGGAGCAAAACCAATGAAAATTCACGCTGTATAATATCTTTTCTTTCTCATACGATTTGGAACTACATTCCACAGAAAATATGTCGTTCCATGCCATTTAAATTTTTTTCACTTCTCATGCTTTGAAAGTGCTTCTTTGTGCAGGATATAGGCTGCAAAAAGTCGAATTTTGTGCACTAGGGCAAAAAAACCGGTCAAGTGCGAGTCGGACTCGCGCGCCGAGGGTTCCGATATACCTATAGTATTTTTGGAAGCAATAAAGTCCATTTTCAGGACCGCAAAACTAAATTTGTTTGTAAAGGTTTTTTGCAGATTTCTGAAAAACTGTGCAACTTAGAAAGATCGTTTTATTTTTGCTGTAAAGTTTATATAAACTTCTGTCAACTGTAATTAATTCAGATTTTTCCTTACTCAAACTTCGGAGATAAGGGGGGGGGAATGGTATTTTTCTTGACATTTTTCATCATAACTTTAAAACCAAGAAATTTAAAAAAATACAAAAATATATTTTAAAATGTACAAGTAAAGCCCTTTCATATGATACCCCACTCGACCTAGTAGCGACAATTTGAAATTTGGCCCCCCCTATTTTGGCCCCCTTTATATTAATAATCATACTTTTTTCAAAATTTTTTCTTGTGCAATTAAGTTGGGCAACTATATTCTAAAACTATTCCAAATTTCAGGTTGATAGCATAAGTGGTTGCTGAGATATAGAGGTGTGACAGACAGACGGACAGACAGACAGAGCGGCACCATAAGGGTTCCTTTTTTTTACCATTTTGGTATCGGAACCCTAAAAAGTAATCGCGGTGGTGTACGCCCTGCGCGCGGGCCTGCGGCACGCCCCCCGCGCCGGGCGCGCATCAACATATTCTTCACTAAAGCAGAACAACTCATTCTTCAGTTACATTTAGAGAGTACTTTTACGTTTTATTTCCTCGCAATCAAAGTGAAAAGCAGAGTTTATAACTCGTCCACAAAACCATTTTATCCTCGACATTACTATCAGCCCTCGCCTTCGGCTCGGGCTGCTAAAAGTTTCGTAAAAATGGTTCGTTTTGTGCACTTGTTGTAAAATCTACTATTTCATTCTGTTATTCAACTGTCCTCCGAGGGCCGGTGTACCTTATGTTATGTTGCTGACAAACTGAGACAAGGTGCCGTGAGGGCCGTAGACAAGTGGCTTTCTCTTTCTATAATCGTAATTCGCCAGTAGAATAGAATAAAAATGTATGAGTTTTTCATAACCTAACGAAATTTTGCGTGACAGCTAATGAAAATCCCTTAAATATTAATTCTATTTTACTAGCACATACGATTATAGAAAGCCACTTACTTGTCTAGATGCGTACGGCAGCAAGCACGTATAGAAACAAAACCAGTACAGCAGCGCTACGCTACAAATGCCCGAAACCAGAGACCCAAAGTGTTTCTACCGACGAGCGCTCGTGTGTACCGAGGGCAGGCGAATTATGATAGGGTAGTGTCATTAAAGTAAAATAAAGTATCCAGGGAGTAGATAGGTTGTATGATCTGTCTGCAATGATAACCCAATAAACGCGTCTTACTCTCTCCAATCTCCATACTATTCGGGAGAGAGAGAGGAACATATTTTGCAGTCTCGAGATGTTACTTTCTTTAGTCCAAAGAATTTATATGAACCTCCTTCGTCGGTTCTTCCGTTAGTCGTTCGAATCGATAAGGACAAAATGAGATTTTTACAGAGCAGATAGGCTTTTACAGTACATGTTAGTGCACAACATGTTACAAAAATCCTTATCCATAGCAAAAAACCAAAGAAAGTATATATGGCGGTATTTTATAAAACACAGCGAAAACAGGCGGCAACAGAACACATCTGCTGCGGTTGTTAACAGTTGTCTGGAGCTCCATTAATCATCTCCCACCACTATCAGTTTATCTCGAAATACACTCCGCAATAAATGTAATTAGCTGCAAGTATAAGAACAGTAGCAGAAAATACTTTCATCATGATTGAAGAATCGCCTCTAAGTATGGTGATGGATGGAGTAAGTTTTAGATCGTGGTAGCAAATTGCTTCAGCAATACCAGAGTAAAGAATAAGTACCTGATCGACCGAGCTTCGCTCTATAACAGCCGCCTAACATTAAAATATCATCAAGTGAGAATGCTTCTGCCTAAATCGCGGAATTTTTTAAAAATGTTAAAAAACACAGGTAAAACGAATTTTCCCGCACATAAGACCTAACTAAATCGATTCTTCGCCCCCAAAAACCTCCGTATGGTAAATTTTATTGAAATCGTTAGAGCCGTTTTAGCCGAATATATAAATATACAAATATATACCTACATCAATATTGATCGTTTAATAGCATAGATAGGATATTGTTATGAGGTTTTAGTCAGTCCCAAAAATCATGCGTGATCCATGACCCCTAGCAAAAAGATCCGACCTCTCTAGGATCACATGTCATTATTGACGTTTTATGTTTGGAACAAACTACAATTTAATTTTATCTTTGTAGGTGGTAGGGCTTTTGTGCAAAGTCCGTCTGGGGAAGTATCACCCCCAGCATTGTTTGTGTTTCGGTTTGAAGGGTAAAGCCACGATCACACCTAGCTGTTTTCAAAGACTAATTCGGCATACATTGGTCGTTGAAGTAAGGATATTGCAATTAACATAACCAAGCCTCCCAGCAATGTATGCCGAATTAGTCTTTGAAATCAGCTAGGTGTGATCGTGGCTTAAGGGAGCCAGGGAAATGACTGGCACATGAGACACACCATCTTAGTTCTCAGGGTGGGAACGCCCTTTGCTGTCTTGTTAGTGTCAATTATCCTACTAATAAGACAGTGGGCGCTATGGGTGGTGGTGACCACTTACCATCAGGTAGCCCACAAGCTCGCTTGCTCACTTGTTACATAAAAATTCTATAGTTTATCCAAGGAATCGTCCTGCTACTGCTGATTGCGTGCTTCGAAAAGCACATGAAGCCCTAGTTTCCGGTCATGTTACATCATCCTTACATAAAGTGATAGATTTACAGAGTATGCTGTTTAAATAAGAATGACCGCCAGAGTTAAACTTACCATTTACATTACAATTGTTTCATACTTTATAAAGCTTTTTTTACACAGACAAGTTCAAAGAAAGTATAAAACAATTTAAGCCGCACGTACTTTCATAAATTCATTACCTATATTTTATTTCATTTGCATGGAACATCAAAGGTTCCGTAAAAAGAGAATTCGTTGTTCAGAAACACCATTTGACGTCGGATTAACTTTAAAACGAAGCTTTCCCCCTAATGCTTTGTCAAAGGTGAAATTTTCAAAGTGACCCATTTATTCGAGCTGATTCGAAGGGAATTTTTCTCGTTCATTTTTTTGTGAGATAATGACTTGGCTTTATTCGGATTAAAATGCCATTTGCCGAAATCGTGGTGAGGATTAGCCGAAATGACATTCTGCTTTAATACCTTTTAGAATTTTGCAGCAGAAGCTTTTAGGTCAATTTTCTGTTTTGATTGATTGAAAATCTTTTAACAAGTAAATAACGAAAACGAGGCGTAATATTTATACGTATTACATACATACATACATAACATCACGCCTCTTTCCCGTTGGGGTAGGCAGAGACCACAGTCCTCCACCTGCTACGATCTTGACATACTTCCCTTGCTTCCTGTACTTTCATCAATCCTTTCATACATGCTCGTCGGTTTAGGGTACTTTTAACCTGGCCTTTATACGTATTCTAGTTTAAGAATCAACTAAACTAATAAAGGATTAGGAGGAGGATTTATAGTGATAAGTTCAAACAGCTTGATTGACTGTTGTTCTATGTGTACTTTGTCGTTCTTGGACCCCTGCTCAAATAGGTATGTTACTCTGAAAACAAATTACAAAAAACATGTCTACAGAAAACTTTATCGAAAAGATGATTTCTGACATTATCATTCAAATCTCTGGAATTTAAATTTGTACTTACGAGACGACTAAAATCTTGTCTCGTTTTTCGATCCATTATTTTTTGGAAAAATGGTCTTTATTCTCTTAATGGCCAGGAATTCAAACTTAACCCCTTATGTTGTATTATGTATCATCCGTGACAGCTTTATATCACTACAACGGACGACGGGCGAATCTGCAATTCTATGTAGGTACAGCCAACCGCATGTAGATAGAAACACTCTGAACTTTATGACATGCTAATAGAATTGCAATTCTGTCCACTGACGTGTGGTTGATCGTACGAGATTTTCGTGGTGAGTCAGTCCCTTAAGTCTGAAATTAAACAGTCTCCATAGAAACAGCTCTAATAGCGAGACTGTCTAACCTGCTTGTTATTATGATCCTCGGTGGGCGAGTTGCGTCAGGAATATTAATTAATATTACTTACACGCTCGAGCACTACCTACGATATTTAGTCGGGTTATTAAAGCTTTGCCACACCAAGAATATAAGGTACTAGCTTATGCCCGCGACTTCGTCTGCTCGTGCCTTAGATAGTACTCCATCCGCGTAGAATTTTGTGCAAGACCGACCTCAAGCTGACCTTGAATAAAATTATTTTTAAATAAAAAAACGGCTTTCAAAAACACCCAGAAAGTGCAGGAACTAAAAAGTAAAAATAAAGTAATTAAAAAAACTACTACAAGTGACACGTTTATGTATTTTGTTACTTAAAATCAGGGTGGCACCGCACCGTCCTCAAAAACATTTACTTCTACATTTTAAGTCTTGAAATCGGATTTTTTTTTTATTAATTTATTTTGCTTTTTAATTCTTGCGTTTTTAGGCTATTTTTGAATGCGAGTTTTTTTCATTCATAAATAATTTTTATTTTTTGCTTTTTAAAGGTGTTTATAAAATAGGTGGTAAAGGTGGTACACGTATTTTTACCCCGAATGACTACTGGAATAAAATTATGTCTGTCACTATAAAAAAATACCTGGCCGTTTTTTTTTTTTTGTTCCACCTGGAAAGTTCAAACAAAAAAAAGGCCAAGTGCGAGTTTGACTCGCGCTCTAAGAGTGCCGTACCTATCTGCCATATGATATACTAAAAGCTTTTGCTCTTTGACTGTAAAAACTCCACGACCATCCAACTTGAACCCTCTTTTATAGAAAAGTTTTTGAAACGGGAGATCACCTTAATTGGTTACTATTAGTTGTGAGAAAATTGTAATATTTGTTGATTTTAGACTTTTCTCTTTATTTGTACTGTAAGACCTAGCTTTTTGCCAAATTTCATAATTTCAGGTCACCGGGACGTACCCTCTAGATTTTGCTTTAGTGCATAAATGTATGGAGGTGAGGACATAAAAAGCTTTATCTTTTGATTGCGTCGTTGTGAAAAATTTAAATGTTCAGATCTTGTGTGGTTTATTGAATTTAATATTCTTTATCAATTTCAACCTAATACCTGTACCCGTTCCTGAGAAAAAGGGTCTTGACAGACAGACAGACAGACAGACAGACAGACAGACGGACAACAAAGTGATCCTATAAGGGTTCCGTTTTTTTATTTTGAGGTCCGGAACCCTAAAAAGAATTTTCCAAGACGCCTGAACGTCTTCGAGTAATTTATTATTTACTTATTTACAGTTTAAGGTACACAAGATAATACAAACATAAAATTAAAATCGGGGAGCATACATGAAAATAAAAATAAAAGATTCCGACGAATAAGAAACTCCTCCTATTTTGAAGTCGGTTAAAAATAGGACTTTAATTTTCAGTCAGAACACAAAAGTATGTCACTCAGACCAAAAAACTAGTCAACTCGAGAACCAACTTTTCCCAGGAACGTCGAAATACGAAAAATTTAAGTTCCTATAGAAACATCATCAGCTGATAAGGCATTTTGTATGGTAAGGTCCATTTATTTTCTTATTTTGATCTATGTTCTTTTGGGAAAGTCGTTTATATCCATAGTATTCAAAATTTCAGTACTTTGTTAAAAATTTACCCTATAGTGGTAAAACCCACTTATACTTCGTTGTGAAAAATTGTTATTTCTCCGGTTCCCATAATTAGATTAAAATGAAATGTATACCAGTGTTTCAGTCAAACAATCAGCTATCAAACAAAGAACATTTAAATCAAGTAGTTTTTCCTTGATGCTCGAATATATTTATTAACAATCAAACAGACAAAAAGTAAAAAAAAAAACAGTAATTCGTATTCAGGGGCACCAAAATAGCATAACGAATTTTTTTTTTATATATTCAACGTACAGACAAAATCAATTTACAATTTTATATTATTAGAGTTTTAACTCCCTTGTCAAACAAAAGCAAAAGGCTTTGTTAGACCTTTTTCATGAAAAACTGATTTACCCTCGAAAAACGTGCAAACTTTTGTTTTCACCACCACTGATTAGATCTTAGACTTTATGAAAATCGCAAAAAATTTTTGGCCTGCCACGATCTTAATAAATTTGAACGGAGAATTTTTTTTTACTAATTGCCAAAATTCGTAGACAGATAAGTTGTTGCATTTAGCCATCCGAATTAGTTAAATGGTTTAGTAATTTTTTTTTGTTAAGGAGTTCGAGAAAAAATTGAGAAAGGGAAAACTTAAAGTGCTTTTTAGGGTTCCGTACCTCAAAATAAAAAAAAACGGAACCCTTATAGGATCACTTTGTGTCCGTCTGTCTGTCTGTCTGTTAAAACCCTTTTTCTCACGAACGAGAAGAGGTATCAGGTTGAAATTGATAACGAATATTAAGGTCTATAAACCACACAAGATCTGGAAATTTCAATTTTTACAACGACGCAATCAAAATATATGGCTTTTTATGTCCTCATCTTTATACATTTATGCAAAAAAGCAAAACCTACAGGGTACTTCCCGTTGACCTAAAATTATGAAATTTGGCAAGAAGCTAGGTCTCACAGTACAAATAAAGGGAAAAGTCTGAAATGAATAAATATTACAACTTTTCTCACAACTAATGGTAACCAATTGAGGTGAGCTCCCGTTTCAAGAACATTCATATAAGAGAGGGGTCAAGTTGAATGGTCGCGGAGGCGATTTTTGTTTTAGTTCTATTTTAAAAACGGGAACATTTTCAAACTTGAAAATTCGTATGTTTATAGTGCTTAAGGTATAAAATAACAACAAATAATAATATTTGGTCAAGCGCGTGTCGGGCTCAAAAAATCTAGCACATTAACTTACTGAAGTTTCAACTAATACAATTATGATTATGTGGTGGTACGGAACCCTCGGTGCGAGAGTCCGACTCGCACTTGGCCGGTTTTTTCAAACAAATCTGTACCACAGCAACGTGTAACAGAGCAAAGCTAGTTTGAAAATTCTTCAACTTTAAATCTTAGGCCCCTAGCAAAACCATCCCACAAATCATAACCTCAGATCCCAGACTCCAAACCAAGACTAATGCCCGGACTAATAGAGGTGAACACCAATAAATCAATACTGGCACTGGTAGTCATTACCAGTACGGATCAAAGCCCGGATTTCGGTTCACCCGGTCGAAATGCCGCCGTCAAGATTTTCTATTGTCAGACATTTGCTTAGGGCGATCTCAAACCTATAAATCACGCTGGTATATTAGACGGTTCAGTATTTGTATGTTACAGAAATCTAAATATATAAAATTGCTTGTCCTGACTGACTGACTGATTCATCAACGCCGAGCCGTAACCGCTATAGATACAGATTTGAAATTTTGTACACAGAATCTTTGCACGTCAAAACTACTAAGAAAAAAATTTGGAAAATTCTCTTCCAAGGGGGTGAAATAAGGGACGAAAGTTTGTATGAAAGTCCTTTGTTTCTTGAGCTAGATTCACATAACTTTGAATTCAAGCTTTTGGTAAAAAATAAAGAAACACGTGTTTGAGCATTTCTTAAAAATCACCCTTAAAGGGGGTGAAAAGGGAGGGGGAGAGGGAGAGGGAGGGGGAGAGGAAGAGGGAGACACTGCACATTGTCTGAATTTTACGCGGGCGAAGCCGCGGGCACAGCTAGTCAGGTATAAAGAGTGTTAGGAAAAAAATATGTTAATATTACGTACATTAGTCACCCAGTGATTTATGTCATACCGGCGCGGCTAGTAGTTCCCATTTGTTCTATAGAACTGACGTCAAGTGGATAAAATTAGCCAATTTTCACTGCGCGGCGAGTATAGTGGATTTTCTAAAACAACCATTTTTGTTTTTATTAGTGTTATAAAAATAATAAAGACAAATTTAAAATGATGACTAGAAAAAAAAATAGTTTACAAAATTCATGTTGCATTGATCGATTTATGTACTTAATTTTAAAATTTATTTATACTCGTAGTGTTTCACTAACAAAATGTTGTTATTTTTCAAGATATAAAACTATACTTACCATCACCATAATTATTAAGATTACAATTTTTTTTAATAAGTACATATTAGCAATAAGTTGTGTATTTCTTGTTAACGGGTTGGGTCAAAATAGAACTTAGTGCTTTAAAGGCAGCCCCAACAGTTCCCAACTTTTCTAAACTCAAAGACTTCCTCTCCGCGGACTTTTCATGTGCTGTAAGCTTCAACAGTCAATTTCAGTTTTAGAGTGGGGCTAAGTCTGAACTCAAAGCTCGTCGATGGCAGTACAAACTACAAAGTTGTTGAGTTAGTCCACTCTAGGGTTACCATATTTCATGAACATTGGTGGAAATCAAAGTAAATCGTTTTACGAATTATTGTTATGGTATTAAAAGCCGATAAATCAATATCTATTTAATTTAAGGCGATCCGTTTTTCAATACTAAATTCAAATGACTCGCATTCTTACGCGGTACATTAAATGCTATTGAAAAACGAGTGTATACTGCTATTTTTAGTAAAAATTTTCGCTGATTAATACAAAGATACAGCTAATGCACCAAAGTGCTACAGAATATATAGATCGCACACCCACAGTGGTAATATTGAACCAAAAATTTCTAACAAAAACTAGTACTTTCGGTGCATTGGCTGAGTTTTTGTATTAATCAGCGAAAAATTTAACTAATAATAGCAGTATACACTCGTTTTTCAACAGCATTTTATGTCCCGCATAAGAATGCAAGTCATTTGAATTTAGTATGGAAAACGGATCGCCTTAATCAGGTTATTTTGGGACCCCCGGTAAAAAAATTATCACCCGACAGCGGCACAGCCTAAAAGGAGGGTTATATGATTGACCTGTAAGTATGTATGTATGATGTCCGATCGTACTACTCAACGACTGGACTGATTTTGAGGATATATACGTCATTAAATTAATCTAAATAACGCGAGTGACATTGGGTACCTATATACAATGTATGAGAAGACAATGTGGTGATTTTTTGGGGCCAAATTTGAGCAACATGAATTTGTTTTTTTCTCTTAATCCTATAAAGTCGGGTTTTAAGAGGCGATCACAAAAATATATACTTACGTTTAAGAATAATTTGTCTTAACAAATCTGAAAACTATAAAATATGAAATAAAAAATGTAATGAAAATCAAAAAACCCGACTTCGTAACTGAAAAGAGTAAAACAAGCTAGGATTCCTGGGATCTACAGAGTTCAGTTAATCAAAATTTTTAAAATAAAATTAGTTGCCGGCAAAGAATAGTACTAACTCATCTCTACCCGTGGGTGTCGTAAAAAGCGACTAAGGGAATATGAACCGGAGGATGGGCAGCAGCGTCCTTCTTTGTATCTTACCATCTGACATGCTGCGGTCACCAACAGCCGCGGTCCATGGTGCAAGCCGCAGCACTAACATGCGTGGTGACTGTGGTATGTATTTCCTCTCCTAAATCTACCACGCGTTATTGTTGATATTCTGGAGGGAGCTCCTTGTCCTTTAGTAGACGTTTCACGGGATAATGTGATGATGAACCACCGCAAAACGTATTTCCGTCCCCGCCGGCTATATTTTATGAAATTTAGGTTCACTAAATCCTTCTATTAAAATTTTATTATTAACACGCCACCCTGCAAGTTCGATTTGTTCTTAAAATTATCATTTTATGTAGACAAGCTCAGAACATTGCATTTTACGTAAGCAATGAGCGTTTATAACTAACCCGGGCTTATCATAACACCTACGTCTTTTTAGACAACAAGTACACAGACGTAACCATTTCAGCTTCATTTTATATCCTTTTCTTCTTTATTTTTACGAGAAACGTACTACAATACAGTCAGAAAGCTCTTTAAGACTATTTGTCTATCCATTTCAGCCGTAAAGGAGTTGCCGTATACTCTAATGTGTACTATAATGTAAGAGATTAGAAGGCTTTGTTCTGTTAAGACCTAGAGCTTGTTAAGCTAAAAGAATAACATCGTTCCTTAGCTTTTGTTGTAAAGCAACAAGTCGTCCTTTGTAACAATACACCATTTGTTAGAAAACTCACCGGCTTGTGTAAGAGGTTTCTCCGAAACCGGTCCATTTATTGCTCAAGTACGTAAAATTAATTTGCAAACTGAACACAATGCCGTTTGGAAATTAACAGTTGTAACAAAGAAATGTCAGGGCCATAAATCAAAGGGTGAGCGAAGATTAACCGGGGCATATCTTCACCTTAACCGAGTTTTACCGCGAGCGACGTGAAGCGAATACATTAGCGGATATACCCGGATAATTCCACCCAGAACCGGTTTTATCCGACGCCGGGCACATGATTACCCGCGTTTTCTGGTTACTTTGTAATTCAGAGTTGTTATGAGTCCATATTAAGGTTTTTGTTACAGTGATTCTGAGCGGTTATTGTGCGTGTTTTGTTTGTAAATGCTTTATCAGTTTGCTCATGAATTAGATATTTTGTTTTGATTGCTGGGATGCGTTGCTTTTGTTTGTATTCAAGCCAATGAATTCAAGCGGAAAAACTGCTGTCATTACTGTCAAGGGTCAAGCATTGTCAACTTTTACGTATGTGTCATATACATGGTATAATCTTAGGTATAATAATATACTCCGTGCAAGGAGGTTTTAACCCACGCTACGCTCTGGGAAGCGTAGTAAAACCTCCTTGACTCCGTGTCATATAGATCTTTATAAGAACGTAGCAGGTGCTTAAAACATAAATTAAGGACCTGACCAATAAATTACCCTCAAATCAGTCTTCACAGCTCCTGTCTAGTCTAGAACCGGATAACTGACGCATCAGGCAGCCACGGTTCATGGTGCGGCACAGATGCGAATCAAGCGAAATGTCCGACTGAAATGTTGATGTCTGACTACAAATGAACATCTACCGAAGCACGCATTCTATTTGTTGTGTTATGTAGATTGTGACAGTCTACGCACAGCTGCTTTAGCTATAAGAACGTACCCACATTCCTAGCTAAAGGATTTCGACATTTTCGACTATTGGCAACCTTGTTTTTTTTTCTCTGGGTCAACGCTACAATTAGCAATTTAGTTGTCGCTTCACTTAAG
Source organism: Athrips mouffetella (assembly GCA_947532105.1). NCBI lineage: Eukaryota > Metazoa > Arthropoda > Insecta > Lepidoptera > Gelechiidae > Athrips > Athrips mouffetella. Next base: position 18,082,697 of record OX383965.1, on the reverse strand, counting down.
AAGAACCACATCAACAGGTCACAAACTGCGGTGACCAAAAGATCTGAAATTAGACGTACTTGATCTCCCATGAAAACTGAAGAAAATCCGTCTTCTAGCCAACTACCTTCAGAAAATCCAACGGAAACAACAAAAATAAAACTTCCACACAGAGCTATCAAGTAAACGGCTCTCCCTGGGGCTAAGAAGTGGAACTAAAGTCTTAATCGGACTATTCGTGGGAGTAAATTATTGCGTTCAAAGCCGGCAATCAGCTACGTTGCCACCCGGCGCCGGTAGCTGCTGGTAAAATATCGCTGCGAGTGTTCGGATGCCGGAGTTTCAGGTCATGAGACGCAGCGTACAAAATGTTCCCATTTTCAAGATTTTGTATTACCCGCCAAAGTGCGTGAGGTGCTGCAAAGAATAGCACCAACCCATCTGTACCCGTGGGTGTCGTAAGAAGCGACTAAGGGCTTACGAACCAGAGGATGGGCAGCAGCATCTTTCTGTGATTGTACCATCTGACATACTGCGGGCACCAACAACAGCGGTCTCCAGCCGCAACGCTTACAAGCGCCGAGACTATGATAGTTCCCCTCCAAAGTACCATGCGTTTTTGCTGGAGTTCTGGAGGGAGCTCCCTGTCCTGCAGTTGACGTTACGTGGTATGTTGTGCGTGTTTGTTGTGTGTGTATACCCGCCCACAGCAGGACCCTCACTTGCCCACCCACCTCTCGCAATTCGAAGCCTGTCTTCTCGTTCACGGGTCTCGCCATTAACCTGGTAGTCTATTGCTTTGTTTGTTTTTGAACTTATTTATTTAGGAGCCGGTCGTGTCTCACTACAGGGCAATGGCCTCCTTTCCGTCCTTCAACACTTTGAGCTAGCCTTTGCCATTGACAAGCGTGTTGATTCAACTCGTCTCGCCATCTTAAGAATAGCAATTTCAAAATTAGAAGGAACGAGTCGAGAACTGACACTTTAGTGGGGAAACCTCATAGTTCATGAAAGGAGCCTCCCCGAGCGGTATCATTGAATCGGTCCTAAGGTTCCGAAAACACCCGGCACGCCCTGGTAACTGCTGGTCCTTGGTAACGTAGAGACCAACAGGCCAATCCTTTCGCCATGATGATAATAAAAATAATATTAAAAATTTATTCCAAAAACTAAAACACCACGCTATTGACAAAAAAAAAAAACAAATATCTTTATCATTAATCAATCACTGTCGCTTATCCTCTAGAGATTTGTTCATCATTTAGTGAATTTGTTGAGGAATGAATAAGGTATAGTATTTATACCAGCCGCACGCCTCAAGCGGATTGATAGTACAATAAGGAACAGAAGGTTTTTTTAAAATAAATGAGATCTTATGGTACGAGGGCGGAGGACTTACTTTTACGTCATGGAGTACCAAGATGGAATCCATTTTTGGTGGTTTAGAATAGCAAACGCTTCTTAAACCTACGGGGTTGCCTGAAGAAATTCTTGAAGGTATGTTATAGAAGGTAATCAAGTCTTTTTGTACATATAAGACACGGGTACAGTCGGGCAAGAATGTGGTCTATGGGACTACGGATGAAGTTCATTTACAAGTCATATGCGTAAAACAACAAGGTTGATTTTCTACTTTGACACTTACTAAGGCTCAACCCCCTCAACCTTAGCAATATTTTTACACGGAAGTTTATTTTTTAAATGATAGATCATTTTCGTTGCCGTCTGTACCAACTTAGAACCTGGTACATCAGATAAACACACAAGAATACTAGGTTGTCTCGTAGAATCGTTAAAAAAGGAAATGCTCCAAGCTAAGAGCACCCAATTACATTTTACAATATTTTATTAACTACGCAGAAGTACGCTGTTACTTTAGACTCGATATCCCTTAGTCGCCTATTACGACAACCACGGGTAGAGATCGGGAGGTATTTTCTTAGCCGGCACCACCCAGACTTCTACTTATTGCGACCACTGCCACTTATCTACTTGTTTTTAGCTTGAACCAAGTCCAAGGTGCTTTTCGTCTGGTTCCGCAGACAGGAGCTAGAGTTTCTAAAGCGGCGGATTTATTTATCAAAAGCTTAGATTAGATTACAAGTGTGTGTGTGGTTCTCAAGTCTCTGCTAATAGATGAACTTTGGTCAACTTCTAAGGCTGAAAACGGGTCAATAGACGTACATTGCTTCCTGCATTCAAGTGTTTTCGTATGGACAACATACTGAACAAGCAATATGTTTCTACTGAAACGATTTTACTTACTTACAGTATGTGCATCTACTTATGAAACTGAACAAGTTTCTCAAAAAAAAAGTTAAGTAATTGTCTTAGTGCGAGCTGGAAGTTAAGTTCCAAGAAACTGCCACACAATATTTTTTTGGTACACTGAATTTCAGGCAAGGTTTAATACCGTAACTACGGCACATAGTTTCAAACCACTTTACAAGTTTTATTATACATCAATACAAGTTTGACGTTTGTATGAGTATTACAGGTTTTACCACAGAGCTAAACCAAAAAGCATTAAAACCACTTTTCTTGTATGGGTACCTCCCCCTTTTTTAGGATATCTACTATAATATATGATAAGTGATACTCGTAACACACACTCTGTGATTTCAACAGGAACTCTTAAAACAACATTAGATAACTATTAGCAGTGCAAGTGCCCACTTTTTCGCTTCACGACTTATTACTTACGTATTTTTGGTAAATTTTTAGATACTTTATCCCGGGGCGGGCTCTTTGACTAAAGATTTTAGTTTAGATTGTGACATTTTGACTACTACAGTTGTTGTATTGTATTTTATTATAATTTGACTTTTGTGAATTGATTTATTTACTTTATCCCTATATTTACACGATGTCGTCATCATCATCATCATAACATCCCATGAAACATCCACTACAGGACAGGGAGCTCCCTCAAGAATTCTAGCTTTTGCTGGAAAAATGAAGAGGGGCTTACAGCTGTAAGTAATTTAGAATATGAGCAAGGAATATACGACTCTCTACTACCCGTTTTGTCAGTTTCCTTATTCCTTTATATACGTCACAGCTGCCTCAAATTCTCATACCGCCCTAGGCGGCGATTTTATTGAACCTTTGATCGCGAGAATGGCTGCTTAAATTTTCAAATTCAAAAAAGGAACGACACGCTCCGTTTCATTGTACCCTATTCCCCTAGCGACAAAATTACAAACTGTATTATTTCACGTAAAACGGGAAAACTGACGGTATTTGAAACATTCCGGCTGAAGCGTGGACTTTGTAACGGAATAAATTAAATGCTTACAAAATATTTAAGTTGACGATGACGAGATACGGAAAACTAGCACATAGGGTGCTTACAAATCTAAGCTGCTTTCCTTTGAATACCTATGATACTCGGACCATAGAATTGCATCAGCTGATTAGCATTTTGTATGGGAAGTCAAATTAGTTTTTTCGAATTCCGACCCATGTTCCTTAAGGAAAGTTGTTCAGATTCATGGTCTGATCTGAATGCACATTCAAAGATTACAGTGTTAACCCTAACACCAGGTATAAAAGAAAGCATGTCAAAAATTTTTATTCTATGCTAGGGCTTTTGTGCAAAGTCCGTCTGGAGAAGTACCATCCCTCGCCTTTTACTGCCGTAAAGCAGCAGTAGTGCATTGTTGTGTTTCGGTTTGAAGGGAGCCAGTGCAATATCCGGCACTAAGATGATGTGTATCTTAGTTTTTAAGGTGGTTAACGCGCTTTGCTGTTTCATTAGAGCCAAATATTTCACTGAAAAGACAGTGGGTGTCATGGGCAGTGGTGACCACTTACCACCAGGCGGCCCACCTGCTCGTTTGCCCACTTGTGACATAAAAAAGAAAAAAATAAAGAGCGTATATTTATTATGGACCAGTGAAAATTAAATCTGACTTCTTCTGACTTCGGCAGATCTCGCGATCCTGAAAAGTCGCATTTTGAATGAATACGTAACAAGGCTGAAACTTTTTGGAATGCATCCAGAACGGTGTCTTGAGCACTTAATAAAGTTGTTGCAATACAGATAAGGTTCGCTTGAAACTGTTCCAAATGATTCTAATATTCGATAACGTTTCGTTAACTACTTGTTGTGGTATCGCTTGAAATGAAGTTTAATATTTGTTATCGAAAACAGCTTAAACGATTTTAATGAAATTTACAATATTAGATTTCACGGGGGCGGAAACTCTAGCTAGGGTGGTTCTAGGAAAATATGTTTTCTTCTTTATATCTGTCGAATATTGGTCAGAATTTTTTTTTCATCTTCCATACAAAATGTGCCATCAGCTGGTGCAGTTTCTATGAAAATTATTTTCTTTATCGTATTTCGACCAATGTTTCTTACGCAGAGTTGTTCAGTTTCATGGTCTGAATGATCAGTTTCAAGGATCATAATGTTTACCCTAACACCCTGTATAAACGAAAAATTGTTGGCTTACTAAATCAAACGCTATCAATATTCATTCTAACTGCAGGGCATCACAGACACAAGTAGGCAGTAAATACTGAGTTTGTCATCATAAAAGTATTTGCAATTCCATTGACTATAAATTAATCTGCAGATAATTCGGGTACACGGCGCAAACTTGCACCCGGATATTTTAAGAAGTGGCTCTGTCATTGAAACTTAACAACTTATCCCTAAGAAATACGAAAAGAAAATTTCAATTTTCCATACAAACTGTATCAGCTGACAGCAGGTTTTGTATAGAAGGTCGATTTTCTTTTTTCGTATTTCGACCTATAAACTTAAGGTTCTATATAGAAAAATTTAATAACGTCCAAAAAAAATTTAAGAAGTAGTAGCAGTATTAGTAGCTTGGCGTCAATTAGTCACCGACGTCATCGTGAGTGCACATCAATTGATTTCGCACATTAAAATTCTCCCAGCCATCAAAATCAAATGCATAGAAATTTTAGTCATATACCTTGCTTTTAGTAAGAATTTTATTTATCTATAGACCTACCAATAAAATAGAGCTGATATATGAACCGTCTAACATTTTGAACAACGAAACTTTCCACATAGTGGCGGAACTAAACAATAACAAGGCCTCGAAATTGCTGCTAACTTACCTTGGGGCAACTTTCACATGTTTGGGTGGGCTAACCAGAGGTTTAACAGTCTGTTAGAGAAAATTGCAACTTTGTAATTTAAGAAAATTGTATTTATTGTTATCTTACGTCACCATTTGGTTTGAGAAGCGCCATAATTTAATCTGACGTGGTCAACTGATTACCTGCCTAAAAGACTGAGCTTCACTCTGTGTAATCTTAACTAAAGACCAACATTTTCAAGAAATGCTCATATACGGAGAAAACGACCTGAGACCTAAACCTAGACCTTTTGCAGGGTCTTGTACTATTTTAAGGACGTTTCTATGTAATTTACCTAATAAATAAAATAATAATAAATATAGATAAATTTTCTGGCCCCAAAAACCCCCGTATAAAAAATTTCATCGAAACGGTTAGAGCTATTTTCGAGAAACTGAATACAAATTATACACGGTTATTTTTGGACCCCTGGCCAAATTTTAGTATGTTACTCAGGACGCGAATCTGAACTACTTTCCTAAAGGAACATGGGTTGGAAAACGAGAAAAGATTTTGGTCCTCCTATACAAATCTTGTGCCGACAATACTTGTAGTGGGATTTCTATGGGAGGACCAAAATTTTATCTCGTTTTTCGACTCATGTCCGTATGGGAAGGTTGTTAAGATACATTTTCTGAGCAACATACTTAAATTTGGCCAGGGGTCCAAATACAAATATTGCTCATTTAATAGAATATAGGGTGACTTTTAATTAGTTATTGATAGCAAAAGATTTGCATGTACTGAACAACTTTTCCCAAGGAACATAGGTTGAAATACGAAAAACCGTATTTGACCTCCCATACAAAATGCGCTATCAGCTGATGTTGTTTCTATGGGAGGTCAAAACTTGATTTTCGTATTTCGACCTAAGTTCCTTGGGGAAAGTTGTTCAGTATCATGAGTACATTCATACCTTTTGCTATCAAGAACTAATTAAAAGTCACCCTATAGAATAGCATAAAGATAAATTAAGATTTTAATTTTGAAGCATCAAACCTTGATTAAATTAACCCAAGTTTATCTTTCCTAACATTTGGTGAAAGTCTGCTATAGAGGGGAGGTTCCGTATAATTTTTTCCTTTAACTGCACAGTTGCGTGCGAAACAGACATTAATCGGTTTTAGCGCCTACTGCGCGCTCTACGCCGATATATTTACCCCGATCTACCCCGCCTCCAGCTGCATTGCGGGGTACTTCTTATGGAGTTTCATAATCAAATGATTACTATTTCTAGGATTTAATTTTACAGGGTGTAAAAAAAGTAACACTGGCAACTTGGGATGAAGGATGACAAATATAGGTACATCTGGCCTCTACAATCATCAATGCCATCGACCTGTGTATCCAAGTGATTTAACACATAGGTACACTTACAATTACCAGATCATAACAAACTTGGTCACAGAAAGAAGAAATAACCGGTCAAGTGCGAGTCGGACTAGCGCGCCGAGGGTTCCGATATACCTATAGTATTTTTGGAAGCAATAAAGTCCATTTTTAGGACCGCAAAACTAAATTAGTTTTTGTAAAGGTTTTTTGCAGAAATCTAAAAAAACTGTTCAACTTAGAAAGATTAATTTATTATTACTGTAATATTTATTTAAACTTATATCAACTGTGATTAATTCAGATTTTTCCTTTCACAAACTTCGGAGATAAGGGGTGGGGGGGGGATGGTAATTTTGAAGTAAAAACTCCTTTAGCGACGCTTGGCACTTTTTTAGATGGGTAAAACATGTTAAACTCACGTCAGATGTCGCGTCAGATCTCGCGTCAGATTTTTAAGTTTTGAAGTGAAAACTTCTTTAGCGGCGCGTCAGATCTGACGAAGATTGACTATATGTAATATAAATTGTCATGCTTGTCTATGATAGCGCAATAAATGAATATTGTATGTACTTTTATACTGATAAATAAAACAATTCGTGCGAAATTATTCCCTAACCATTCCAAAATATTCAAAAATGCACAACGTTGATGTTTAAGTTTTCACTTCTGCCGTCACTCCCGGAGTGCAACCCGTCCTTTTCTTTTTTACATTTTTCATCATAACTTAAAAACTAAGAGTCGTTAAAAAAATTAAAAATATATTTTAGAATGTACAAGTAAAGCTCTTTCATTTGATACCCCCTCGACCCAGTAACGGCAATTTGAAATTTTGCCCCTCCTATTCCAAGTCGATAGCATGAGTGGTTGCTGAGATGTACAGGTGTGACAGACAGACAAAGTCGCACCATAAGGGTTCATTTTTTACCGTTTTGGTATCGGACCCTAAAAATCTAGATTAATAGCTTTAAAATTCTTCAAAGTCAAAAGTATTATACCCGTGTATGAAAAAATATGCTTTCGTAGTAGCAAACTTCTTATTTGTTTATACAACTCATCATAAAGCGCTCAGAATTTAATCCTAAGTGCTTATAAAACGCGCCCCAACTTTTTAAAACCGCGTAGCGCGGAAATTTCCTTAAATTAAAAATTAAGTCAACTTTGTTTGAAATCCCCGACAGAATTTGGCGAGTTATAAATTCGAATAGCAAGTTAATTAATTGAACATGTTTTGGGATCACAAATCTTTTTTCTCATGTTTATTGAGATGAAGAACTGACGATTGCATTAGGGCCGAAAGGTTCGCAAGATTATTTAATTTTAAAAATTAGTGAGTAAAATCTACATATTTTGATAACGAGACGCGCTCGTTGGAGCATTTGCATGTGACAATTTTTCTTTAAAACATTATCCTTTTACTTCTTTACAGCCCATGTAACTTCCTCTGTTGGACAAGAAACTTTTTCTACAATTTTATAAGAAAAAAATTTAGAATTACAATTTTTACTTCTGATATCAGTTTAAAGTTTTTTGATATCTGTAACAGTTACGGAATAATCGCCTGCGTACACTTACCCTGTACATCCCATTCATATTTCTAAAATGATACTCGTACAGATTCGGGTTTACTTTTTTAAATTTAACCTTAAATCTTCAACGACAGGAACGACGAAGATCATAACAATTAAAACGTCGTATTTCGTCGTGTTTTATTGTTTAAACTGAAATAGAAAGCTTAAGGTAAAGCTCGAGTTTCCCTCAAGTTTCAAACTGCTACGACTTTTTAAGGGTATCGTTAAATTGCTTGACAACTCGTAAGTAAACTTATGGCGAACTACGTTTTTACTGCTTTTAAAGCAGCCATTACGAGTTCTAAAGAGTACATGCGTTGTAACTTTAAATAAGAAGGCGATGTTTAGGCTAATTTAAACAGATCTAAGATTGTACCGTAGAAAGAAGGTTCGGTTTGTGCTTCAGGGAGATTTTAATAAAACAGTACCTGAGCGACCGAGATTCGCTCTAAATAGTCGCCTCAACATTAAAATGTCATCGGGTGAGCAAGCTATGCTACCCGCCAACAGATGGCGCCGTAGGTTTTTGTCTAAGGCTGGTTTCAGAGCGAGGCGTGTCGCCGGCGCGTGTCACACTCCACGCTCCGAAACCAGCCTAAAACGCAGTATTTTCAAAAATGCTTAAAAGCACATTAGACCTAGCTAGATCGGTTTTAAGCCCCTGAAAACTCCGTATGGTAAATTTCATCGAAATCGTTGGAGCCGTTTTCGAAAAACCGATTACAAACGTTGCTCGTTTAAAAGTATATAGGATTTGATTTCCTTAATGACTAATTATGACTATTAAATAATTCTAACATTCGCTATAAAAAAAACTATCATAGCACGCACATGTGCAGTCACAATTTGACAAGACACAGGGATATGTGCATAGTATAGTTCGAAGTCCCGCAGCCTGGTCACCTACCTCATAAGATACATATACGAAACCATAACACACTCGTAACCTGGAAGAAGTATGAGAAATCCCTAAATGAAACACATTTTTCGGTTCAAAACTCCGTCACGCCATAAGATACATGAACAATATAGAAAAAAAAAACTTATAAGGCCATAACAAACTAAGGTTGCCACTCACATTCCTGGCACAGTCGTCAGTCAGCCTGGTTGAATGTTCCCATACATGGCCTTCAGAAAGAAATTTTAATATTATCGGACTCAAGAATAAATCAGGTAAAACGATAGCATTGGAGTTGCTTTGACGAATATCTAAAATGACTTTACCCCAACCTTGAAGGTTTTCAGAACAGCCACGGATTTCTCATCCTTCTTCCAGGTTACGGAATTTGAGCCACTAACAAAAAGTGTGTTTCTATACCTTATAAGCATCTACTTTCGCCACATTATGGTGTCCTTTATGTATCTTATGAGGTAGATGACCAGGCTTGGAGACCCCGAGGTTAGGTCGCGGATAGATCCGTAGCGGAAGGTCGTCATTGTAACGTCACACCTACTCTTATATTCATTTTATTCTACTGGCGTTAACAATTATAATAGAAACTAATCTAGGCCTGCAAGAATAGGCGCGCCAGTTATCAACCAAAAAATATCCATCACATATCTCTCATTAACATATTTGATGGTAGGCATCTAACTATCTTAGTCGACAGATACGTCTTTGAATCTCGATGCTGAAAAGAAACCATTGAAACAAAAATTCATACAAACACCAACAGTCCAACAAATCAAACATCAGAAATCCGCGTTTTAAATGAATAAGTAATCGACTTTTCGAATTTAGGCCAAATCTTGCCGTAACGAGTTGGGAAAACAAATAAAGGGCTGTTTGGTACGGGCGAAACTTATTATGCTGTGCAATAAATAATAAAGCGGGTGGTACGGTACTCCTGCGGGGGTACTGGGGAAAGCGGGGAACTTTTAATACAAAAGGTGTGTTAACGTGGTTTGGTTCGGCGTAGGCAGCCTGCACCGCTCAGCGTGCGTACTCAAAACATAAAATTTTTCAGTTGCTTCCTAGGTTTTTCCTAGGCCTTGCTTCGTTAAGTGTAGTTTCCTTTGGAATTACTATTTAACCTACAGAAAACAACATAGTTTTAATGTTTAAACGAATAAGGTGACATGTCTGAGTTTTGTAGAAGATGCGGACAGTCGACGTTACCATGAATGCATATACTTTGCTTGTGTGTGAGGAAACTACACAGGCAACTCTAGAGTTGCGGTGCGGTGTGGTACGGATCGGTTCTCTAGGTTTTTAGAAGATTTTAGTACAAAAAATACTTATTGGTTCTTGAATGTACATTTCATTTTCTCTCTTTTATTTTCTTATTAATTAGCTAACTCAGTAGTTAAGCTAATCTTTACGTCACAGTTCTTAGGGTTCCGTACCCGAAGGGTCCAAACGAAGCCCAAGTGTACGTCGTCTTTCTGTCTGTCCGTAGGCTGTATCTTTTAAACCGTAGTAGTAATCCGTAGTAGCCATATGTTTAAAATTTTCACAGAATATTATTTTGTCAACAAATAATTTAAAAATAAGGGGGCGTAGAAGAATTTTTTTTGTGCTTTTTTTTGTAGGAAGCGTGGAAATGGAAGCTAGAAAAACAAATAATAAAAATTGGTCAAGTGCGAGTCGGAATCGCGCGCATTTAATACACTTCTGCACGACTGCTCGTCCTTGACTGAGACCTAAGTGGCACGGAACATGGTTTTTAATATGACGTAAAGTTAACTAAATTAAATTTATAATCGAACAATTGCAACAATTTCCACTGGTCGAAAAAAGGCGGAATGAAATTACCATTAATTTACAGAAATTTCCTTAATTTAAAACACTGGTCTGAAAATTAAAATTTAATTATGCACAATTTAATATGAAGCTTTGTTACTTTCGTGCATAACGTCCATTTCATTATTATTGGTACGTGCGAAATAATAAGCGGGCTTAAACAAAGTAAATATTCAGTTTACCTGATGAAATTAATTTTATTGGACATTTTAATTCGTTTGGTGAAAGATTCGATAGACGTTGTTCTGACCAAATTTCCAAAGATATCTTTGTGATCATTACTGGTTTTAAGTTCATACAAAAATCTTAAACAATTCAAAACACATAAATCTTTTTCGAATTTCAAATATTTCCGGTTATTTTTTCCAAGTTTTCTTTATCTAAAAACCTTATTTGTACTATTATAAATTAATTAATTCGCAAATGATGCTCTATTACCAACAAATAATATGATTTTTCCTGAAACAGTGCTTACTAAAAGCTACACACCCGTTTTTCAGTCAGTTTTTTATCACTACCTCTTTTCACCTGACTGCGGCTAAGCCCAAAAGGTTATTGTTATTTTTTATTGGTAAAGTTCCTTTTAAGAAACTGTGTTAGCTGTATTAGTGTGGTTTGTATTACTACATTTACGCATTTTCCATGAGAAAACGATCTTTTTGAGGTTAATAGTACTCTCTTTCACTCAAGAACGGTGCAGATTTATAGTGGAAGATATATATATATACATATTTTTCAGTGATGCTAGGGATTACCCCCGCCCGACAAACTTTCAAACACACCAACCGTCCTACAAATTTTGTCTCTTTAAAAAGGTTGTGTCAGTCAAGTATTATATTCATTGAATTATCAATGACAATAATTAAATACCCAAAGTAAAAATAAAAGGCCGTGATTATATGCGGATGTATTGATGCACATGTATTTTTTATATTTTTTCCGTGACTCTCCTCCCCTCATACGTTAACCGGCGGCTGCAATTAATTTTTACTTTAGGTTTTACGAGTTTTTTTCCTGAAACTTTTTCATGTTGACTTTTTAATTTTAGATGCGGAAGTATACTCAGATTTATTGTTAGAAGTCGAGTAATGAGGCTTAGTATGGCTTTTGGCTCATTCTACCCAATTTGAGATGGTTCATTACAAAGCCGTATATTGCTTATAAAGCTATTAAAATTAAAATTGAAAGTGGAAAAGACCATTAGGTTAGGGGAAGCTTTTTTACGATTCAAATTGTGTGGAGTACTGTTCGATATTAGTAAAGACTGTATACAGGGTGTAAGAGACAGGTTGTCGAAAACTGAAGAACAGGATCATTCAACGGAGATGAACAGCTTTTAATAAAATTTATTTCACATTCGCACAAACTGACCAATCACGTTTACAATGTACATACGAGGTACATAGATGCAGATTTAATGGTTCCGTACCTAAAGGGTAAAAACGGGACCCTATTAATATGCCTCCGATGTCTATCTGTCTGCTTGTCAGCCAATGTCATGTGTTTTGGAATGTGGAAGTAATAGCCCTTTCATATATGATACTAGCTGTTGCCCGCGGCTTCGCTCGCGTGGATTTCGTATTTATGTTGTTACCGGTTTTCCGAAGCAATGAGATATTTTCCCGTCATTTCGGGGTAATTTTAAACTGAGGAAAAACAGGACTAACCCTGCGCAAATCAATGAGTATAATTCAAGATCCAGCTGAATTTTATATAATATACAGACGTTACTCATAAATTACTCAGAACAGAGGAACTTAGCAGCAGTATCCTAACAAATGTAAAGAGAGAGATGAGAGACACCTTTATGTAATATTTCAAAACAGAGCCAATTCGCAGAAGTAAGAAACCCTCTCCCTCTCTCCCTCTCCCCCTTCCTCTCCACCTCCCTCTGTCTCTCCCCCTGCCCCTCTCTCTCCCCTGCCCCTCCCTCTCCCCCTCCCTTTTCATCACCCCCTCCCCCTCCCACACTCCCTTTCTCTCCCCCTCCCCTCCTTCTCCCTCTACCTCTACCTGTACCCCTCTACTTCTCTACCTCTCTACCTCTCTACCTCCCTTCCTCTCGTCCTCTCTACGTCTCTACCTCTCTACGTCTCTACCTCTCTACCTCTCTACCTCTCTACCTCTCTACCTCTATACCTCCCTACCTCTCTACCTCTCTACCTCTCTACCTCTCTACATCTCTATCTCTCTACCTCTCTACCTCTCTACATCTCTACCTCTCTGCCTCTCTACCTCTCTACCTCTCTACCTCTCTACCTCTCTACCTCTCTACCTCTACCTGTCCCTATCCCTTACGCCAATTTAACCGCTATCCCTAACATAGAAGTGACACCCATATTTATTTTTAGACATTTCAAACCTATCGCACCCCAACCCCATCCCCAGGGGGATGATGGTATTTCACGTCCACCACGTTGGATTTCAAAATTGTTGTAGCTTTCGTAATCAGCGACCCGATAAACCATACAAACGACACCCATATTGATTTTTAGACATTACAAACCTATCGCACCCCAACTCCATCCCCAGGGGGATGATGGTATTTCACGTCCACCACGTTGGATTTCAAAATTGTTGTAGTTTTCGTAATCATCGACCCGATAAACCATACAAACGACACCCATATTGATTTTTAGACATTTCAAACCTATCGCACCCCAACTCCATCCTCAGGGGGATGATGGTATTTCACGTCCACCACGTTGGATTTCAAAATTGTTGTAGTTTTCGTAATCAGTGACCCGATAAACCATACAAACGACACCCATATTGATTTTTAGACATTACAAACCTATCGCACCCCAACTCCATCCCCAGGGGGATGATGGTATTTCACGTCCACCACGTTGGATTTCAAAATTGTTGTAGTTTTCGTAATCATCGACCCGATAAACCATACAAACGACACCCATATTGATTTTTAGACATTTCAAACCTATCGCACCCCAACTCCATCCTCAGGGGGATGATGGTATTTCACGTCCGCCACGTTTGATTTCAAATTTGTTGTAGCTTTCGTAATCAGCGACCCGATAAACCATACAAACGATACCCATATTGGTTTTTAGACTTTTTCACCCCATTTCCCTTTTTTAGGGGTTGAATTTGGGGTAAAATTTCAATAACAGTGATGAACGTTGCATAGAATTACATCAATAATGCCTAAATAATAAATGATGTGGATTTTACTTTAAGAATAAAGAATTTTCAACTTCATCCCCCTTTTCACCCTTAAGGGTGTCGAATTTTCAAAAACCCTGAGACACGTGATTATTAATTTTTAGTCGTCAGCCTAAATACAAATTTTGAAGATCCTAACTTCAAAACTGACGGACTTTCATACAAACTTTCATCCCCTATTTTACCCCCTTAGGGGTGGAATTTTGTAAAACCCTTTCTTAGTGCACCCCTAGGCCTCATAAGGAACCTACATGCCAAATTTGGAATCTCTAGACCCAGTGGTTTGGGCCGTGCGTTGATATGTCAGTCAGTCAGTCAGTCAGTCACCTTCTTCTTTTATATATATAGAAGATTCCACTCGACCTAGTAACGACAATTTAAAATTTTGCCCCCCTCTTGGGGATCCCACTTTACTTGTAGGGGAGCTACCCTAAAATAAAATTATTTTGAAAATTTTATTTTACCACTTTGTCGACGTGGATGAAATGAATATCTGTACAAAATTATAGCTTTCTAGTACTAAGCGGCTCTGAGCTAAGCCGCGGACAGACAGACCAACAGACGGAACCCAAAAAAAAGGGGGGGGGGGTCAACCAGCAGCGTCCTGACCGGTCAAGTGCAAGTCGGATTCGGCCACTGACGAGTTCCGTACAATATACCTCGTCCAAATTTATGTAATTTTCGTGCAATAAAGATTATACAACAACAACAATAACAAAATATACCCCTTTAAAGGTAGGACAGACAGACAGACAACCAACGTAGGCTTAGTATTAGGGTCCCACTGGCACCCTTTGGGTACGGAACCCTAGACAGTAATAACGAGATGAAATACAAACAAACAACTTTAATTAGCTGAAGACCTCGTTACTAAACTTCACCGCGTAAACCCTGCGCTTGACTGCCACTCCAACTGCGTCGTTAAGTTAAGTTATTAAACTATTCCATTACATTTAAATAGAGAACAAACAAGTCCTCATTATCTAAAAGCTACTTAAGTAAGGTAAGCTACTAAGGTAAGAGTTAAAGGAACCAAAACTTTCTTCTGTCTGCCAACAGTAGGTTAAAAGCCGGTAAAGGTTTTTTTTATGACCGATGGGCTTGCTGTTGGCCTCGATCTAGTATTGAGGACAGAGATGAGGTGGACGATGGAATAAACTTACCTAGAAGAATCCTATTCACTCGCGATTTTTTGTTACAATGGTATGCAGAATCACCTGTTAAAGAACCATCAGACTTTTGCGAATTTCTACTTTGTAGATTTATTTATCCGAACACAGGAAATGTTAAAATAAAAATCATTTTCATCAGGGTTTTCTTGTATCCTGTTTATGGAGAGCATCTCCGCATATCATGACCGTGGGCGATAACCAGTTAACACTCCCCGCACCGATAATGGCGAAAATTGCTCAACACGCGTGATTATTGGGACTTTGCATGCATCAATAGCCAAAACCCTTTATAGTCAGCCAAAATATCGGTATTTTAGGAATACAAATTTAGGGGTAGCAATTTTAAAGTATTTAATGTTTTGGGTCATTAATATTTTTATGTTCAAATATCCTTAGTACGTATTTAAAACATTTGTAAACTGAAAATAATAATTTCTCATAAGATCATTTAATGAATTTGTGAATTTGATTCCGGGTCTGAGTGTTTGGTACGCGTGTTTGTGTGCGTTCGGCACTTACTTTTACGAGTACAAGAATTATTCTAGCGTGGAGATGTGATTGTGATCGTCTCTGTTTAGTGCATAAAATAAATCTTCACAAGATTCTTGGTATTTAGTATTCGTTACCAGAGCAGAGCAGACCTTGTTGCCTTGCATAGCGCGAATAGTGCAAAATATTATTCACTTTCATACTTAATTAATTAAGAGCTTTTAACCTAAAAGGATTCCTATTAGTGCTTATAATAAATAACATTTACCTACATCATAATGTAAGCTGTTTTGTAGTTAGCAGGTCCTAAAAAACTATAGCACAGCAACCGCCCGAGGAGGAAGATTTAGCAGCAATTTATGCTATGGAGGGATTCATTTTGTTTTTAAGCGGGTCCGTTTCTTATAAGGGACTTTCATACTAAAAACGGGATTTTTATTAAATCCTTATACTACAGTTTTCCTGTTAAACACATTGTAGTTAAACATACAATTTAGAAAAATCTAAGAATTAAGTAAGTATGAATTGAGTACTTATTATCCTATACTATTAAACGAGCAATATTTGTATATATATTTGTAATCGGTTTATCGAAAACGGCTCTAACGATTTCGATGAAATTTTGTATACAGGGGTTTTTGGGGGCAAAAAATCGATCTAGCTAGGTCTCATGTCTGATAAAATTCAATTTTCACTGTCTTTTTAAATATTTCTAAGTGCGTTTTAGTGCGTTCAAGAAACTTACAGCGCCATCTGTTGTTGAGTAGCATAGCTTGCTCACCCGATGTTATTTTAATCATACTGAGCATAGCTCGGTCACCCAGGTACTAATATTATATAACCGATCAATTTACATTGCTTTATTTATTCTTAATGAACCATACACAAATAAAAATGACAAACATTTTCACTTTTATCAATGATGTTTCTAAAACACTAGATTTTATTAAAGATTTTTTTTATCGTTACCGCAATGTTCATTGGCACTGGTCCGTCACTAACAAGCCACGATTGACACACATGTGACAACAAATAATGAAACTGGTCTAGTGCGAGTCGGAGGATTCGAATTCAATAAAAACACAGAAATTTATAACAACAGTAAAATTGGGCATTGTGCAGTGGTACGGATCCGTAGCTCTGTGAAAATGTAAGGAAAACTGCATAAACAAAAGGCCGAAACATCACACTAATTACCTTATATTAAATTAATTCCCCATAGGAAGCCCGCCCTTAAGTGCGAAACCGCAAGCCACATGACAAATGATGAGAATGACAAATTCATTCGCGTACAACACTAGTGCTACTATGCTGTGCAGTTATATATGTATTTAGATGTGTACCTCTAATTAATATTCCACAGATGCTGCACTGATGTTTGCAATATTGTAGAGAAGCAGACAAGGACAAAGGGTTTGGGGTCATTCGCATCGTAAGTCTTTCAGAAATTCGGACGTCCCATGCAAATGTAGACATTAAACTTAGTATCAATTAGAAGCGTAGATAAAAATAGTTTAATGAATTTGTTTATGTTCTATCTGATTCTAACTAAGGTTGTCAATAAGATACCAAGGATGATAAGAACCTACTTTTAGGAACTTCATCTCTTAGTTAAAGAAACAAATAACTTGTAAGTTGTGGTATTATTAAATTTTACTTCCTTACCTTACGAAGCATTTCCTCAAGCGAATCCATATCGGCGGAGGCGGGCTCGCCGCCCGCACTACCGTTGACTCCGTTGTTGTTGTTCGTCATAGGAGAGCCGCACTCACCGACCAAACATTCCACTTAGGAAGCCCGCACTTTACACCACGTCATTAATTGGCACTGCACTTTCAAATTAAGATTAATCGTGTTCCAAATTCAAAGCGATTCTCTGTATTTATTAAACTTACCACTTTATTTACCACAATTTTTTAAATATTGATACAAACATTCATACACTCGTAGCCGAATATTCGTAACAAAAATACCTACAGCAAAATTTGAGTCAGTAAAAAAGGAAAACAAAGCAAAGGATGGAGAAAGACAATATTTTCGTACAATTTAAAAAGGAATAATTTAATAAAAGGTTTGTGAGAGCTTCTTTAGTGCTCGAAGACGTTGGAACAACAAAGTCTGAGGAGCGATGGATAGAAATGTAAGAGAGTATAAAAATTTAACGATCTTGTTTTACAGGATGTCCCGTTTTGAACGGTAAAAAGAAAATTGGTGAAAGTCCTCGAGAAATTGTGCTATTTTGTAAACATTGTTTATTTGCGAGCTGTGATTCTTGTGAGCATGTATGAAAGGTTTGATGAAAGTACAGGAAGCAAGGGAAGTTTGTCAAGATCGTAGCAGGTGGAGAACTGTGGTCTCTGCCTACCTCGACGGGAACAAGGCGTGATGTTATGTATGTATGTATGATTCTTGTATAGTATATATTGTTTCAAATTGAATTTAAAATGAAAAAATAAAACAGAATCACATGTAATTTTTAAATCATATGAACAAATTAATAATTTGTTTTTCTTTTTCACAGCATATTTTAAAAACAAAAGGATACAAGGATGTAAGGGGCAGCTTTCTCAAAACTGAAAGGGCGTGATCAGTCAACTAAACTAACTTTCTGTTAATAAAACTTTTCATGATGAAAAAATAATCGGACTCTCCACAGGAACTGTCCAATCACGTTTACAATTTTGTATGGAAATGCGGATTTTTTTTCATTTTCATAAAGTTTCGTACACTTAAAGTTTCTGAGTTGTATTGCAATGCAATTTCCGGAAAGCTGTATTAAGTACTAACATGACAAAATTACGATCTTATTCTAGCTGATCTCCACCTACCCCGACGAGAAATAGGCGTGATGTTTATGTATGTATATATGTATGTATGACAATCAATCTCATACACGAAGTAACCATTTACCCTGAATGCATAATGTTCGTCATTTAATCAACTGAAGAGGCACACTTGAGGAAATGGAATTTGAGTATCAATACAAGTGGTACCGTGGATTCACATTCGGTATTCGCAAATTTATGGTGTGAGAAATCGGTCGTATCGTTACATCAACTTAGAATAGACAGCAACACACAACAAGGAAGCAAAGAGATTTATAGTCAGTTGCACAAAGCATCTTTAAGGGGCTGATAAAAGCTGAATTCTAACAAAGGGTAGAATGCGCGTGCTAGAACGGAGCGGATTCGCGCTGTTTTACGTTTTTCGCTCATTTTTGCATTTTTCTCAAAATCTGTACCCATAATATTAATTATCAAATAGCTATGTTATTATGCATAGTGTATTGAATAATGTGTAAAAGTTTTGGCATCATAGATTAATGGGTACTTAAGAAAAACGGTTTAAAAGCAAAAAGCAGAGGTAATATTATGGATTTTTTTTATGGCGTACAAAATATATTTAATCGTGTTTCGGAGTCGGCCATATTCTTGGAAAGATGCTTAATTATCACATAATTTTTTTTTTCACGGCCATATATTTATCACTTTTCGTTAAAAACCTGCTCAAGTGAAGGGTATTTAGCTCTTATCAGCCCCTTAAAGTTAAAGTTCCTTTAAACCTATTGCCACTTTCTGTTTTATTGACAAAGCAAGTGGCCGCAATAGATTTAAAAGGGCCTTAACTTTAAAGCACATTTGTGCAATTGGCTGATAATCGCTCAAAAGGGATGTAAACAACGTGTAACGCTAACAACGCAAAACCTTTCGGGTGGTAATTCTAACCTATTTCTGACTAACATAATGGACAAGAAGCTCGTTCAATAATTCCAGCGAAAACGCGTAATATATTTTTGAAGGGAAATTCTATATGTAGTCACCACGCGGACCCAACCGCGGAAAAAAGTACCTACACGCAAAACATTTTTCGACTTTCTTCACAAAACAAGTCAAGCACATGACAACTTCATTATGAAGAATTGAAAAAAAAATAGTTTATTTTTTCCTTTCGGATAGTTCCTTGTTTACATGCGCAGAATCACTGGTCTTCAAGAGCGATCTTTATGAAAATTCACGGTGAACAGATGGCCGACCGTCGTTAGAAACACTTCGACCTTGAGCGGGTCTCTGCTTTCGTATCGGGCGTTTGCAGCGTAGCGCTAGTTTAGCTTATGCTGGTTTTTAACGTGCTAGCTGCTGTGAGTACAAGCATAGAGATAGACGCAAGTGGGCTTGCGCAGACTTAACACGCGTTGCTCTAAGGGACCTCACGCACTAGCGGACACGACCACGGCCAATGGCCGTAATAACCAGAAGCCACCATATGAACGTCGCGCACTCGGCCATAACGGCCAACTTAGTTAATCTGGTCGTTGGCCGTGGTCGTGGCCGCTAGTGCGCGAGGTCCCTAAGTGTACAGTACTACCACCTACTGTTACCATCATCAGAACATCTATAAAACCTCCACTTCTGAACAGGGTACCTACATTTTCTTAGCCCGCACCACACTGACTCCACGTTCTACTAATGCTACCTGAATTTTCATTGATTTTACTCCCGAAGACGAAATTTTCCGGAAGAAAAGCACTTTGACCTACTTACTAGAAAACATTTTACACAATCGCGATCGACTCATTTTGTATGGAAGTCGAATTTTATTATTTCTTAGGAAAAGTTGCATATTTTCAAAATATCATTGGTGAAACCAATAAAAATTCTGATTGTATGGTCAAAAGTTGTACCAAGTTGTCGTGAGTAAAACCGCTATAGAGCCAAAGTAACCCTGAGCAAGCAAAGATAGCGAAGACCTACCGAAGAGGGACAATGTGTGACGACGCATACATTTACTAATTCACCTCCCCTTCTTCCCCCTCCCACCTTTACCCTCCCCTTTTTAACCCTGCCCTTAGCAAATAATGGTTTGTAAAAAGTCTCTTTTGATTACTCAGTTGGTGACTCTACATTTCAAATTCGCGACCAATAAAATGAGTGTTATATTTTGTATGTTTGTGTTGTTGTAGTGTTTAAATAAATTTATACAAAATACCCGAATGATAAATATCAATATCTTACGTATGTTTTATTAAATGCTGTGGTATTTTTGAAGCTCAGAAATATAGGTAAAGCGGGCAGAGCTGCTTCCATTTCACCAAACACTTTATTTTAAAATTTTTGGTCAGAGCCAAAGATTTCGGACCTCCTTTCTTCACTCGGAATGCTAATTTATTTTAGTAGGGGATGACATCTGCCAACATGTCCCAAATTTTAATGTCACCATCATCGATGATCCCTAGGAAATATTCAAAATAACCCGTCAAATCCATAGAACGACGCTTTCACTAGCTTGTGACGAATTATTTCTTTATTCCTCCTTCTAATCACCCTTATTTTTCTGTGGTCAGCGCCATCTATTAAATTAGTATAAACTGTATTTTTTTGCATTTTTTATGTGACATATGTGAGCATGTGACCCCGAAGTGACGATGGGATCGAAGATTCAGCAAGCTTAGCTAGATAATGCCTGGACTAGAGGAGAATTTGTTTACTTTGTTCCAAGGTATTTTAATATGGTAAAGCCTTTAAAACGATACTACTCGTAAATGAAATTGGCGTTATTATATAAGTAAGTATAAGATCTTGTTATTATCAACAAGAACAACACAACTTGTTAAAAGACGGAAGCGATTGGAAAATTTTAATTAAGTTTAGATGACGTTCCGATACACGCGACGTCAGAGTAAACACAATTATCCGGATGATAGACAAAGATTGATGCTTCTTGCGTGATACGGAACGTACTCCATCTTGAGTGTTTGCTACCCTTTCGCTTTCGGGATTTGTTTGCAACACTTCTTAAAATGTTAAGTAATTCTATTTCGTGTTACATATAATAGAACCGATATTGGCCGGTAACACGTACAGTATATATGTATATTACGGTAAATGTGTTACGGTAGATGAGTTATGCTACTATTAACAAATTATAAAAACAGTGCTTCTTTAGCGAAACTGCGTCTTGTTCTTCAGAAGTTGTATTTTACCAAAACAAACGTTAGTCTTTGCCCAACGTATGCACAGATTACATATTAATTAACTTAGATAATCGCATCATGCTCCTATTAATCTTGAATGAGGTCTTAGAAGGCAATTATCCTTTGACCACAGTAATTAGTCACTCTATGTATGCACAGAGTTGGTAACTTATGGGCAGATATACGATACGCTTAGGAGCTTCACGAGGAACAGAAATCATTGTGATATACAAAACGATATCCCGATGGATAGCGCAATTTTTATGTTATCATAATAAAGGAGTAACAGAATAGTACAGTCAACGACAGGTCAAGCTTGACGCTCGCATTGCGAGTCTAGCCCGTACGTCTACTGAAATATGAACGGTTCGGTGTGCCCTTGACTGTACCAACCGTCACCAATGGAATAATAGTAAAGCAAACGTACGATAAGGACGATGAATGGACACTCCCCGCCCACTGCCATTTTCAATACCTCACTTTTCCGAGCCTCGTGTGGTCAGCTGAGGTCCATTTATTGGCCAACACAATGACGCACTGCGTTGCGTATGATTTTGCGTTTAGAATATGGAAGGGTGGAGCATCACGCGAAATTACAGAATCTGGCGGTATCGTGTTTGGACTGGGCACTTAGGGTGGAGGCCTTTTGGCTAAGCTGTGAGGTGAAAAAAATCCAACCAATGCTTTATTTTCCTAGCTAAACGCAGCACAGCTCTTATTTAGGAAAATGGAGCGATCCTATTGGTTGTAATTTTTTAACCTCAAGGCTTAACTACCTCGCACAGCTGTGCTGGAAATCCGCTCTTACTGATGGAGGAGAAGGTCGTATATGATGCAAATGTCAGTCATCCAGCAAGTGACAATATCGCGCTTTGGTGTCTTCGGACACTTGAAAGAACAGTGACAGTGCATTAATTGGATGAAGCTCGCACTGGACCGTAAGAAGTGACATTAGAGTCAGGAGGCCGGCAGTGATTGGATGTTGGATGATATATGATGATGATATCTGGAAATGTTACTTCTACTTACGTTTCGATAAAAATAGATCTCTGTATAAATAATCTTTTAGCATCGAAGAAAAAATTACTATTTCATACACATCGCGCGTGCTAGCGCTTAAAGCCCACGTCACACAGAGCGGAACAAGCGGTAAAGCGGTCCGGGGGCGGACCTGCGGGAAGCGAAAGCGTTCCGGGACCGGTCACACAGAGGTACCGCGCGGAAACCGCAGCGGGACAGCGCAGCGGGGCGGTAGTGGTCGATGTGACATTATTTATCTGTGATTATTCAAAAGACGTAAATCCTTTGCTCTAAACACAAAACCAAACTGATAACCTAAAAAAAAGTCTGCGCAAAGCTGCAAAATTCTTGTAAAATAAATACAACGTCAAAGTCCGCGCCCGGACCGCACCGCACCGCACCGCTGCCGCTCTGTGTGACGGGTTGCATTGAACGCAATGGAATACAGCGCCCGCTCCCGCCGAAAGTTCGGCCCCGCGCCGCGCCTGGTCCGCAGGGTTGTATTAGCGGCCCGGCCGCCCCCGCACCGCACCGCGCCGCGCCGCGACCGCTTTCAATGTGACAGGGTGCATAAGAACTCATACTTTACAAAAAATACCGGCCCCGGAACGCTTCCGCTACCGCCTCAGTGTGACTTAGGCTTAAGACCCTGTTCAGATGTACGCGCGAGTTTGCCGCGTTTTGATGTACATTGCTTAATTGTTAGTAATTTGATCACTTGCACGGCTAGGGAAAACGGCATTGTACGTGAAATAGTAAAGAAAATCGCCGCGAATTCGCCCCTTCTGAACAGGGTCTAAAACACAGCTAAGGAGTAGTATTCTCTATCTGTGTTTGTGTTCCCGAGTTTATGTAAATGTAAACCGAATCTTTAAATCGCGATTCAATAGGCTTTAACGCAAGGTCGTTCTATCGTCACCCTCATCTCAGCCCTCAAGGCTAGATCGAGATCAAGATCAAGCCCATTGACAAAAATACCTAGCTATCACCTTAAAATTAATTCATTTAAATTTCATTACAACAATCCTTTAATCAAATGAAAACCATTGCGGGCACAAACTTCTTGACAAGTATTTTTGAATAATTTTTAATATTCTTGTTTAAATTTCGTCAGAACTTTAAAAAAATCTATCTAAATAAATCCAACGCCACCAAGAGGCAGTCGCATCACAAAGTATCGTCCCTCCCTTTTCTTGAATCTCCGAGTGTGTACAAGATAATTGTGTTGACTTTGCACGGTAAGGGGTTATTTGTATGGGACGGTAGCGGCGAAAAAACTTGATAGAAGTTTTAAAAATGGAACGTTCAACGAATCTCATCTTGTTGCCATTTCGTGTTTGCTTGTTGACTATAATTTCAATCTATGGCGGTCAAATTATTTTTCACCTCACAACATCGGAAAACTTTTCTTTATAAATCGGTCTAAATCTGCGTACAAAAGTCAATTTTGGAAATTAGAATGTGATGAATTATGGTATACCTCGCTGTAGTGAAGTGAAAAATTGTGTACTTCGCTCGGCAGCAAAGTTATTTCGCAACTTGTGCCTTTAAACCACAGAACTCTGAAGTCCATGCGTCTTGCTCTGCGTCTAGAGACGAATTCTTTATTTTATTCACATTTCAGTCACCATTTACTAAAACTAACACGCTTTCCGCACCCACACTACTAGCACAGTAAATATATAAGCTAAAGCAGTATGGAAACTCCTAACAAATCCAAAACTGGCGCACTCAGACATGCGCACACCGCTACAGGAAAATAAGCAGTTTTCGCGCTGAAGTAAGTCGTGCGTGCCAAAACCATGATACAAATAAATATGTACATATACGTGGGACACTCAGAAATATTTGCGACACTAAAAAAAATTGTTCTACAGGTACATATATTTTTATTAAATCTTTTCAAAGTACTCTCCACCAGCCTCTATACAAAGATTCATGCGTCTGAACCAGTTTTCAAAACACTTTTTCCAGTCCGCCGTAGACACCTCGTTTACAGCCTGCTCGAACGCAGCCAGCGCATCTTCCGGCGACGAAAATTGTATCCCCTTGAGCTGATTTTTTATTTTTGGAAATAAAAAGAAGTCACACGGTGCTAGATCAGGGCTGTAAGGAGGGTGACCCAGGAGTTTGACTGGTGTGCTGTCCAGGAAGTCCCTCGTTTTGAGCGCGGTGTGTGCAGGCGCATTGTCGTGGTGGAGCAGTAGTCCGCGGAGCCCTGTGTTTGGTCGCTTGTTGCTCACAACAGAAAAAACTTCTGGTAAACATTTGGTAGTATACCATTCGGCGTTGATGCTTCTTTGATCTCGTAAGGGAATTGAGGCCAAGTGGCCAGTCAAATTAAAAAAGCTGGCGATCAAAATCTTCCCCCCGCTTCGAGATCGCTTCACTTTGGTAGGCGTTGGTTCATTTTGAAACACCCAAACTGTCGACTGGCGCTTGGTTTCTGGATCGTATTGATAAATCCAGGACTCATCACCTGTTACGATGTCGTAAACACGCCGAGACGAGCCTGCTTCAAATTTGTTCAGCATATCACGGCACCATTCCACCCGGGCCTGCTTCTGACCGTCGGTGAGGTAGTGCGGCACCGAGCGCGATACTATCCTCCTCACGCGAAGATGCCCGTGTAGAATCTCGTGAACGCTTCCCGATCCAATCTTTAATATGTGCTGAATCTACTGATATGTAATTCGCCTATTATCTTGGATTAAATTTTTCACTGCTAGCACGTTTTCTTCCGTAATAGCCGTCAAAGGGCGACCGCTTCTTTCTTCATCCCCCAAGGTTGGTCGACCGCGCCTAAATTCGTTATACCAACGATACACGGTTGCGTTGGAGGGGCCTTCATCCATAAATGCCATTTGAAGTCTATCGAACGATTCATCCGGTTTCAGGCGACACTTGAAATCGTAAAAAATCATAGCTCTAAAATGTTCCCGGCGCAGATCCATTTTTCAGTAAGACACGATACTTTGAATTGGCTCGCAAAAAATGTGGAGGGAAATTTTGAAAATGGAACACACATATTTTTACTTACAAGTAATCATATTTTCGAAAAAGATTCTGACCGGCCAGTCTCCCATATATAAAAACTATTTTTCGCAATACTTTCTGAGTGGCCTGGTAGGGTCCCTATAAGTATGTCCCTGTCCTTGTGCGATAAAAGACGACTAAGTATCTTAATCTGCCCTTGTGTCATAAAAGGCGACTAAGTGTCTTAATCTACCCTTGCGTGATAAAAGGCGACTAAGTGTCTTCATCTGCCCTTGTGTCATAAAAGGCGACTAAGTGACTTAACCGTTAATTGTGTCGTAAAAGGCGACTAAATGTTTTGATCTGCCCTTGTGTGATAGATGTAACTTAACCTTTCCTTGGGTGCTAAAAGGCGACTTAGTGCCTTAACCTTCTGACTTAACATTTTATGCAAGACTATCAGCTAAATTTAATTTTAATTTGACACGATCAGAAATCCCAGGACCATAAAATTAAATAGCTTTCCTTAAAAAGCCTAGGTCGAAAGACGAAAAAAATTTTCCCCCCATACAAAACGCGCTATCGGCTGACGCAGTTTCTAATGCTAATGGCCATAAAAAAGAAGTTTTTCCTATTTTGACTTCTTACGTAAAGTTGTTTAGTTTTACGGTCCGAAAACATGCTGAAAGGAACACAGTTGATAGAAGCACCCAATATTTGAGTTCATCATGCTATTCTTATTACAAAACTTCTGGGTTGCAACCCTGACGCTCCGACGCAGAATAGTTCTTTTTTCAAAAAAAGGCCCGAGTTTCCATACTGCTTTAGCTTATATATTTACTGTGCTACTAGGCACTAGCGTTATTTGAGTGCGATAAACGCGAGAGAGTAAGATGCAAAAAACCAGTGACAGCGTCTCTATGGCAACGTATATGTTTATGATGTGCATTCAAAATAAGCGCTTACTCGTACATAAATTGGATAGTATACCTAGTCAATAAGAAACCAATTTTTTTTTTACTCTCTTCGCTTCTTTGAGGGGGTGCGCGCGCAGGCGGAGTGGCCCTATCGTTGTTCTGTTCTTTAAACCCTAGCGTACCCAGGGTTCTTCTTTTAAATCCAATAATCCTTCGCTTGCTCGAATTTCAATAAAAGGCACTCGCGCCAAACAACAATTTTGCAGCCTTGCATAACATATAACTATTCTATAAACTCGTTTTAGAGGATTAGTCATACCGCTAATTTACAACTAAGATCTTAGAGTTTATGTTGTAAGAAACATGCCCTTAAAAGATGCAAACAGAGAACAGTCAAAACTAATCAAAATCGATGAAAGATAGCCTGCATGATAGCGTAATGTTAGAGACTATGTATGGCAAAGGAGGTTTCTGTTAATCTAAATAAGAATTTAGTTCCTTTAGAGCTTGGTATAAAAATATCTTTAAGTTGAATGGTTAAAACTAGAAAACAGCAACAGCAGCTAACAAGTTTACTTGCAAAGAGATACAGGACAGGATTTTCTCAAATTGTGTTTGTTCAGAAACGAGGCAACGCGGTGCAGTAGCATCTCGTGAGTACAAACGAGTGCAGTCTCGTATTGAATACTAGTACGACATGAAACTTGTATGAATTGATATGTTTTAGTTGAATGTAGTGGTTTTATATTGAATGCTTTGATCAGTTGAAATGTATTTGGACACAGGGGATAAAAATACATACCTCCTACAATCGACCTTCCTACCACCCGGTGTAAATTGTGACGAGAAAATATCCCCTCCGGTCTATTTCATATACCTCCAAAGAAGAGTCATGAATTGATATGTTGCAGTTGAATGTAAGTTCGTAGTTTTAAATTGAATGCATTGATCAGTGTTGACAGTTCTTTGCTCATAAGAATTAAATATACCTACGTGACCTTCCCATCCACCCAATGCAATTTGTGACCGGCGACAAATAAGCACAACGGTCCATACCAGGAGAGTCTTTCTTGGTCATGAGCTGCCATATTCCGTGCTGCCATGGCTGGAAGTCTTGTAATAGATTCCGAACTAAGGTCGGCCGTTGTAAGGGAAACAGACATAGGTAGGACGAACCAAAAGCATTCAATAATAGGA
Organism: Athrips mouffetella; assembly: GCA_947532105.1. Classification (NCBI taxonomy): domain Eukaryota; kingdom Metazoa; phylum Arthropoda; class Insecta; order Lepidoptera; family Gelechiidae; genus Athrips; species Athrips mouffetella. Next base: position 18,055,032 of record OX383965.1, on the reverse strand, counting down.
TGAACCATTATTGGGATTGCGATTATTCCTCGCATGCATGCTTCTCAAAAAGATGCGCTCGTAGATGGAACTCAATACTCATGATTAAATTAATGTTACTATTCGACCAAAAATTATAATCATCGCAAAAATTAACATTTTGGACGAGTTAGGTAGGTATTTAAAATGTAGAAATAATATTCGTGCAACAAAAGACAGTGGGCGTCTTACGCTTAATGACTTTCATATTGAAAAGCTAAAGCTGGAAATCTTGCCCATAGATGAAATTTAAGAAATCTTACGAGCAAGTTTCTTCTTTGCTTAAAATCATACTAAAATACCCCCATTTTTTATATAGAGTTCTCGTGACAATAATATCATTAGACTTTTTGTAAAGCCTCCTCATGTAACGTAATATTGTAACAACAATACCACGCCGGTGTCACGGTCTGGGTCACCGTTGAATAGGAATTTGAAAGGAATGTGGCACCGGTGGGTCTACAGCACCCGAATTCTTTTGTTTCTCTCCACGTCCATACTCGCTAGCGTACCGAGGGACAACCTTTGTTTTTAGAATTTCAGATTGCAAAAGTAACTGTGTATTTACCGCCTTTGAAATTCAACGTACCTAAATGTACTCGGCCCTGCACGTAATAGCTTAAAATACGTGCCGTTTTAGTGAAGTGTGTAGCCAGGTTATTCTTCTGAAAAAGTGATTGAAGTCATTCTGGTCATCAACTTCTTCAGATATCAGTTTTATCGTAGTTACATTGCTTAATCTTTAACAATTTGATCACTTGCACGGCGAAACAAAGAGACATTGTACACACGGCCGCACATCACCATTTTGACCATATGGCGTGGTAATAGAGTTGAAAAAGTTTCTACCGACAAGCGGTTGACCGTACGTGAAATCGCGCACAAAATCGGGGGCTTAGATATCTCTTATGCATACAGAATTGCCCTTAAAGTACTCTAAACTGAGAGCGTGTACGAAAGAGTTGGTGAATAAGAAGAAGCGAGAGAGATGTAGGTAAAAGGTATGTCAAGATCGTGGCAATTGGACAGATGTGATGTCTGCAAAAGTTGTTAATTTTTACCGACTAGATTTCATAGCATTATTTTTTATCACTCCAAATATTTTAATATTTTTAATGAAACTGAACAACTTTCCCAACGGAACATAGGTCGAAATACGATAATAAATTTACAACGTACGATACGTACGATAATAATTTTTCGTATTTCGACCGATGTTCCTCAGAGAAAGTTGTTCAATTTCATGGGTAGGTAAAGCTACCACCTAAGAGGTTTGCAGACATTTAACAAAGACCTAATGTAGGGTCCTAATGAAATCATCATCATCATAACATCCCATGAAACGTCCACTACAGGACTGGGAGCTCCCTCCAGAATTCTAGCTTTAGCTGAGAAAAATGTGGAGGGAAATTACCATAGTCACCTCACTTGTTAGCGTTACGGCCGGCACCATGGACCGAGGTTGTAGGTGACCGCAGTAAGTAAGGTGTAAGATACAAAGGAGGATGCTGCTGCCAATCCTCCAGTTAACCCTTGGTCGCCTCTTACGACACCCACGGGTATGTATGGGTTGGTACTATTCTTTGCCGGCACCACACAGTGAACATTAATTTTAGCATTTTATTTAGACCATGAAACTGAACAACAAGCATAGGTCGAATTTTTTTTTTTGACGCAGTGTCTATGGGAAGTGAAAATTCTAAAATTATGTTCACTATTCCATTAGAACCTTATATTGATAAATAATTATTAGCAGCTTATTCTTACAGTATGCAATTATCTCCGCACGGTGAAGCTGTGACAGCCAATAAGGCATGGTCATCTTCAAAAAAAAGTTGTGAAATTCTTATAATGTGAGTGAACGTTTTCGGATGGTAGTTATTATATAGGGTGACTTTTAATTAGTTCTTGATAGCAAAAGGTATGCATGTACTCATGATTACTGAACAACTTTCCCCAAGAAACAGGTCGAAATACGAAAATCATGTTTTGACCTGCCATAGAAACTGCATCAGCTGATAGCGCATTTTTTATGGGAGATCAAATTTGGTTTTTCGTATTTCGACCTATGTTCCATGGGAAAAGTTGTTCAGTTTCATGAGTACATGCATATCTCAAGAACTAATTAAAAGTCAGCCTATATGATGAAGTTAAAAAACGCGTCGTTCATTCATGCTAATTCAAACGCACCTGAATGAGCACAACAGCATGCATAAACCAAATCCATTCGTTCATTTATATTATCGTGACACGACTGCCAATGCGAGGTGCCTATCACCTAACTCCAACAGCTAACTGAATCGCTTTCAACTGGACAGTATGTTATTTTTCAAAAAAAATTATTACTTCAGTTCTGTGGAAACCTAATATCCGTTTGCCCTTCAGACAGAGGAGAGACATTTTTGTTTTGCAAAGTTCTTGCTTTTGACCTCTTTTACGAGGGGAAACGGATATCAGGTATAAAAGCAACAACTGTGTGTAAGGTAAAAAACAAGCCCCTTATTTAAGCAAACTTCATACTCGAAAAAAACGTTCACTTCCAATACTGAAGTGAACAAGTGATCGAACTATTGCACTGTGAAACACTACATTGATGCATAGTGTCAACGCTCGGGTAAATGTAACCTTCGCGAACAACCAATGAACAGTGCAAACTGGTCACTACAGGTATTAGCCAATTACACCTGTTTAGCAGTCCAACAACACAAGATAAGTAGCATATCCGGTATGTCTCGCATTCGTATTGCGTGATTGGGGACCAAATAGGCAGAGTTCGTCTTATTGTGTGCAGGTGTAGTAGAAAAATTGAGAAGGTACGGTCTGTCCAAAATACGAATGACAAAATAATTCGAAAAATCTTTATTTACACTGCTTATTCAAGTTCAAATATATAAAAAAAACTTCAAATACGATTGCATTGCGGCTAGGACCTCAAAACTGATCCTAAAAGGATAAATACTTTCTACGTTTTCAAATATACAAGAAAGGATCTTTCCTTTTTTTAGAAGTCGTCTAAAAAGACGAGATTATTTTGTTTTAATGTTCATAATGTTAATTAAATCGGTTCTTCCACTCTGATCAACTCAAAGGATCAACTGAAACCGATCAACTAATTTTCTTTCCCAACAAATCAACTATAGTTGATCAGATAAGACAATTCAAACCTTTTTAGTAACTATCAATTTTATTAACTGGCCATTTGTAAATGGTTATATGGCGCAAAAATAAGTAGGCGGATGTGGACTAATTAGATAGACATATTATGGTCAGAATAACTAGTATATGATTTCAAAACTTTACCATTTATTAAGTAAATTCAACGCACATAAAACCGCAGACTAACCTAGCTACCTACTCTAGTGTCATATTACTATGCAGTACGGTACTGCACTTGCGTAAACCGATATCATAGTAACGAGCTGAGCGAAAAGCGGTAAGAAACAACAATCTATACAAGGTGCCGTTTTCTATCAGTCAGTCTAAAAATGGAACAAAATTTCCAAGGACACAAGCGATGGAAAATCATAAAAAAATTACATGCCATACAAATATGACCGCCTGAACTGTAATTTTGTATGAAGCGATGTTTTTCTTATTGGAAATAAACTTAATTAAGTGCTGTAACTGCTGGCATTATGCTCGCCTTTTATTACCTCTATTACACTACACTTACAGGGTGTAAGGGACGGTGTACCGAAAACTGAACAGGCTAACTGAGCGGTCAAAAATTTTTTTGACCTCCATACAAACTCTTCGATCAGAGTTAGCAATTTATTATTTTATTTGGGATGCTTACAGCCATATTTACAATTTGAGTCATCATAACATCCCATGAAACGTCCACTATAGGACAAGGAGCTCCCTCCAGAATTCTAGCTTTTGCTGGAAAAATGTGGAGGGGAAGTACCATAGTCACTTCGCTTGTTAGCGTTACGGCTGGCACCATGGACCGCGGTTGTAGGTGACCGCAGTAAGTAAGATGTAAGATATAAAGGAGGATGCTGCTGCCCATCCTCCAGTTAACCCTTAGTCGCCTCTTACGACACCCACGGGTATGTATGGGTTGGTGCTATTCTTTGCCGGCACCACACGGGACAATTTGAGTGCTATAAATTAATTGCTATAGGCTAATGACAAGCTTCCACATGTATGTATATTGTATGAAGTTATTTTTTTTTCCGGTAGACGGAAAGCGCTCTATAGGTTTAATTTAATTTATCAACCATAGTACTCGTATGTCATTATATTTACCAAAGGATTAGCGCCATTCAAGTATTTTCCTTCCCTTAGGTTCACCGCTCACCGTCTAACCCCTCACTATACTCACTATCTTACGGGTCAATGACACTTGGCACCGATGACATTGTGTCGCCTACATTCACAAGCCAAGGCCGGTACTACGGTGCACCTTTCGTTCGGTCAATAGCACTGGTGATAGTTTTTGTTTGCTGGTTGGTGCCTGCATACGATGCGAGCAACATAGAATACGCATGTCGAGAAACTCGCGCGAGAGAAGTTTCAGAACCAGTAGGGTAGCTGTCCTCTAGTAAAAAGCTTCATTTATACTCGCGTGACAAAATTAAAGGTTGTTCAAAAATTATCTTGGGCATAATATTATTTATCCAGGGGATCGTGCTGCCGCCGCTGTAGAAATATAAGAACGCACCCTCGCAAGTGACTTGCACGTGCAGCCCGCGCGTTTACTTGCTCCAGCTACTTGCACCGTGTACGTTCAAGTGTCTAAAATGTTAGCAGAGTTTGAAAAGTTAGTTTGTTTACTTATTTGTCTATACTGTTTTGTTTCTACATTCTAACTTTTTGCAAATGAAGTTGCATTCTAACTTGTTGTCAGTTTTCAGTCCACGAGCGCATTTGGATGCATACATAATTTCCTATTGAACTTCAAATTAACAAAACAAAAACACAACAAAAACAAATCAGTCTACGCTAATAAAAGGTGGTTTCAAGAGATACCTTACAAACACAGTGCCAAAATTATTTCGTTATACGACTAATGAATGCTTTAGGTAGTTTAGGTGATCAACCATCTTTTTTGAAGTGAAAACTTCTTTAGCGGCGATTGGCACTTTTTTAGATGGGTAAAAAATGTTAAACTCGCGTTAGATATCGCGTCCGATGTCGTGTCAGATCCGTAGCCTGATCGAAAAAGCGTCAACTGTCAACCGTATTTTATTACAATACGGGTTTATATTCAGTGACATCAAAGAACTATGCGAGCAACGACGCGATTGACCCTTACAAAAAGCATAATATTCAAAAATGCAAGTTTTCACTTCTGCCGGCACTCCCGGAGTGCAACCCGTCCTTTTTTTGTCACAAGTGGGCAAACGAGCAGGTGGGCCACCTGATGGTAAGTCACCACCGCCCATAGCACCCACTGTCTAATCAATTCCATAATTTTACACTAATAAGACAGCTAAGCGCGTTGCCTATCCTAAGAACTAAGATAGTATGTCTCATGTGCCGTTAATTTCACTGGCTCCCTTACCTTTCCAATCGAAACACAGCAGTGCAAACACAGCTGCTTTACGGTAGAAACAGCTAAGAGCGGTACTTCCCCAGACGGGCTTTGCACAAAAGCCCTACCACCTTTAAGCACCTTATATGTTTTCTATCTAGAAATCTATCTACAGCGGCACGTATTATTAGAAACTTCACCTCGACTGCCAAGGCTTCCGTCCACGCAGATTGCAAAACAATCGGGCCCAGCCTGGCCAAGTGCAGTTCATTCATTGACTCCTACACAATGCTAAACGAAGGTCCACCCGAGGTCAAAGTCTGGAGTCTTACATAGACAGAGAAGAGAGAATTTTTTGAGAAAAATTACACGATAGACTGTTGAATTTTGATTTTTAACATTGTAACAATAATTTTATATTGCCTGTACTGATTAATTTGCTTTAACTACCTATAGATAATCAAGTAGAGAAGGCTAAACTCCAACAGACATTCTGTAACAACAATTCGAACCAGACAAAATCTTTGAAAATTTTGATTTCAGTCCCTTTTACGCGCCGATCAAACCTTTAAAATTGTCCTTAAACTTATTGACCACGTATAGGTATGCTGTACACCCAACAGCACGTCAGTAGAAACACTTTGGACTTTATAGCATGGTAGTAGAGTTGCAAATGTTTCCACTGACGTGCTGATGACCGTACACAGTATTTACATACATACATAACATCACGCCTCTTTCCCTTTGGGGTAGGCAGAGACCACAGTCCTCCACCTGCTACGATCTTGACATACTTCCCTTGCTTCCTGTACTTTCATCAATCCTTTCATACATGCTCGTCGGTTTAGGGTACTTTTAACCTGGCCTTTATTCAGAACGTCCTGAATTTGGTCCTGGTACGTTCGCCTAGGCCTTCCCCTTCCAACGTTTCCATTCACTCTCGCCTGGTAGATCTCTTTCGTCAATCTTCGTTCATTCATCCTCTCTACATGACCAAACCATCTCAGCATCCCTTTCTCGATTTTGGTCACTACGTCTTCTTTTACGTCACACCGTTCTCTTATCACACTATTTCTAATCCTGTCACTCAATTTAACACCAATCATACTCCTTAGCGCTCTCATTTCCACTGCATTAATTCTACTTTCATGCTTCTTCTGCCATACCCAGCTTTCACTGCCATACATCAGTGTTGGTACCAAAACTCCCCCATGAACAGCCAAACGAGCCTTGTGAGACACCTTCTGACTCCTCATAAAGGCGTGCAGGGCACCATTCACCATGTAGTATTTACAGCGTATTGTTATCAATATCCCGTCTGTGTGCTGCGAACTTTAACTACGATTCCTTTTTCGTCAAGGATTCTCCCGGGGCTACCCGACTCTACCAATAGAGACGCAATTTTTCAAAGGCTTTGAAATCGACGGCTTCAGACTGTAAGACTTATTTTTCTGAGATATGTTCTTATAATTTTTTAAAGTACTTACTTTGGACTTGCCAATTAAGCACTTGCCAACTAAAAATGAATTCCGTTAAGCACGGATACGAGAAAATTTTATTTTTAGTTACAATTATTCATCGCTATAATAAAGTGAGTGAGTGAGTGTGTTTTATATCATTACCGCTTCCAAAGACGTTTCATTAAGATACTTGTTTGGTGTCGTCGAGTTTATTAAGTTCTATTGGTATTATTTGTACAGATAGATTAAATTGATTTTGTCTGTACATTTAATATAATATTTATTAAAAAATATATTTGTTTTGTAATCTGCAAAAGAAATTTAGAAACAAATTTAGTTGTACGGTCCTAAAAATGGACTGTATGGCATCTCAAAATACTATAGGTATATTGAAACCCTCGGCGCGCGAGTTCGACTCGCACTTGACCAGTTTTTTTTCTTCAGGAAAGTTGCCTTACTTCGGACTAAATCAATAAAATTACACGATGATTTTAGTCTCATATTAAGCAAATTACTACTACGGAATATCTATGCCGCAGGCAAATCGTATAGTTCGCCGTTTTCAAACGTCCGGCAAATTATATACGTTCGGAAAATTGTAAAACGGCGTCAGGTAATTGTAAATGGGGTTAGATCACTACGAGCGGCCGGCGAGTGTCAGAAACGAACTATATTTATTCGCGTCGTTATGTTAAATGCCGGCGCATTATGTAAAATTACAAATTTAAAAACTTCTCGGCATTTTGTAAAATGCCAAGGCATTATGTAAAGCGGCGAATCATAGAATTTGCCTGCGACATCAACAATATAACACGCTCCCTCCCTCCTACCGAGCTCAAGCAAAAGGGAACTATATCAGTTTTAAACTGCGATTCATCAATGTAACCATTAATCAATTTATTTCTAGAAAACTTCCACTGGAAACAGAATGCAGGATAGCCTGGCAAGTACTGGCAACCCTGTGTAACTTTCAAGTAACCCTTTGTCCGAAGAAACTCTGCTCTCCTAGTTTTTTCTGCTAATTATTTCAGTCTGGCAACTTGTGCAAATTTATAAAGAGTAATTAATGAGAGCGATAGGAAGTTGGTTTAAGTTTAAGCTGATTATAGTTCGCCGAGTTTGTTTCGTGGCTTTTGCAAAAGAAGAAAAGTCTACTATTATTTAATTTTTGGAGGATACAGGCTATTTATGGTCTGTATACTCAATCTTTAAATGTGTGCAACTTATTTGGTCCGTATCTATGAAATCGTGTTTTGTATGGAGAATTTTTGGCTAGCAAAATTTCCAGTACTCGTACTAACCAAATTTTATGATTTTTTGAGTACAAATGGGAAGACATTAAGCTTACAGCAGCTTTAATTCAATTTTCCACAAATATTATCTGTAACAAATATAACAAATCTAATGATGTAAACGGACGGCATTTTCGGACCTTTAAAATAAAAGCAATATTTAATGCCAAGATTGATAACTTTGAAATCTGCTTTTAAACATAAAAACAGATAATTAAAATATCTATAGAATTATGATCTCATTAAAAGAAAATTTCGCGAAATTCATCAACCTCATATTATCATGTTATATTTTATTCACTTCACTAACTACATTGTTAACTTTTGAAGAATAATACTTAATAAATAAATTTATAGACAGTAACTGCTTTCAAAAAGTAAATAAGACAGAAAATTTGTTATAGAGTCCCGTAAAAATCATAACGTACGTCTTTTAACCTGTTTCTATCAGAGACATTAAAATGAATGCAAATTATCGAAAATCATGCCTAAGAAATGAAAAGTTGTTACGTATCTGTATTACTTAAATATTTATTTACTTGTTATAAAAGGCGACTAAGGGAGTTCGAGCTGCCGCCAGGCCATTTCCCCCTTCCGCGTATCGTACCTACATACATTTTACCAAAACCGCGGTCCATGGTGTCAGCCGCTATGCTAACAAGCGTGGTGATTATGGATCTTACCCTCCAAACTATAGATAGATAGATAGATAGATAAAAATCTTTATTTTTTAGAACTTTTAACATTAGTTTACATAGGGTCTCACAAAACCACTTACGTGGTTTATCTGCGAGGACAGAGTACCGCTCGTACGGCTACAAGTTCATACTTAAAAACTAGTTATTAATAAGGAACAGCAACTATGGGAAAAACAAAATAAGCATAGTTTAAAAGAAAATTCGACCATTACCTTTGAGTCTATAAAAGAAAGATATTATAATGTATATCACGCATACTTGCTTTAGAATTCTGAATGGATGTCTTTTTAATTCTGGATGGACTTTTTGATGGGATATACAGGTGTAACAAAAGGGGTATACCAACCTTGAGGGATGTGAAACTGAACAACTTTCTCTGAGGAATATAGGTCGAAAAACGAAAAAAAAATTGTCCTTCCATAGGAATCGTATTAACTGATACTGCATTTTGTATAGGTCAATTTTTTTATGTATTTCGACCTATGTTCTTTAGGAAAAGTTGTTCAGTTACTGATACTGATCCCGCCCCTGACCTATGGCACGCAATCAAATTAACACCCTGTATATGTTACCTAGTGATTATGTCGTCGAATCACATTCTTCAGCGTTGATATACCCTTTCCTTTACACCTTGTATGTTGTGGACTTAAATGTTGTGCAAAATAAGACGCAACCAATTAACGTTACATAACAAAAACACTTTCAAAACCAATATTTCACAACAATAAGTTACCGAATTCACTGTTTCAATCAACATCGAATAACTGGATGGAAATTAAACGCCCTTGGGGACATTTCAATCATTTTTCAGAAGTCGCTGTTTGGAAAACGAAACAAAAGCGAACCTCCACAAAGGTTGGCCCGCAATTATCGTAATAAAAGGACGGGCCCGAACAAGGCTGTTGCCTCGAAAATACCCCCAAAGAAATTCACCAACAAAAAGCAGTCAGACTCTTGAGTCCTATTCCTTCCGCCATGTTTAGGAGAACTTAACAGAGTATTTGTTTACTATAAATTATTATTCATTTCCGATCCTACACTACTGAAGAAATTGCAGTTTTTGAATATCCAGTCTACTTACAAAAATCTGTTTAGGGTTCGGTACCCGAGTGGTCGAGGTGACTATGGTACTTCCCCTCTACATTTTTCCAGCAATTGCTAGAATTCTGGAGGGAGCTCCCTGTCCTGTAGTGGACGTTCCATGGGATGTTATGATGACCCGAGTGGTCCAAACGGAGCCCATTGTCCGTCTGTCTGTCGTCAACACACAGGTTAGACAGACAAACGGTTGGAGCAGTTTAGAGCTAGTTCAAATTTTTGCAGTATAAGCCATACAATTTAGCAATCATATTTCGAGGGGGGCGCGAAAAAAAACCTAACTCATCGAATGGGGTACCGTGGCTTAGAGCTCGAAAAATATTTGAAAACAAAGGAATGAGAAGCGACAGAATTCAGCTTTTTTTACTAACCAAAGAATCATTTGTTGGTAAATTTTAATGACTGTTTTAAATAATAAAGAGATATTAATCTTAATAAAAGTAAAACTTAATAAAATTTCAAAAGCAAGTATTCAGAATAGTAATCGAAAGAAAGAAGTGGTAAGATTATAATATACTTACGAATGTATAGCAATATGTATTTATACTAAAACAGAACAAAAAATTTAAACTGATATTTTTCATGAGTATAGAATATTTTTTTAAATTATAACATTCCTCGAAAGATCGACTTACATCATGTATTCAGGGCCTTATTTTATTATTAATTGTTGTCAATAAGAGCACAGCGATAAGAATTTCACAATGGCCAATGCACGCAGTTCTCACAGGGTAACAACAATAACAAACAATAAAACCCAAACAATACCATAAAAAAACAACATACTGTAAAAACACTAATAGTTCACACTTTTAACTTTATAACCAGTTTCGCGAAAATTCGCTAAATGACATTATTTTTAATAACGTAAACATTGGAACCGAGTGTAGAAACCTCAGACGCAAAGGGCACGAGAATGTTCACATACAGCCTGCGTCGGGCTTCATGAGTTCAAAAACACGCCACATTAATTAGAGGGCCGCATTTGGGACGTATTTTTGTTAAAAAACGAAAGCGGAAAAAACTCGCGGGAAATTTTCGCGGAAAGCGGCGTTCGTAGCGTACGTCTACGCGGGACGGAGCCGCGGGAAAGACTGGCCTGTTTCTATAGCAGCGGCTACGGCGCGTAGTACAGCTACGGCGTAGCTCTGTAGATATTATAATTTGAGTAGCGACGTGTGAATTCATGTTTCGTTTAAAGTGGATATCGTTTGAGTCTCGACACTTGGGTTTGTGAGGTACTGTAGCGAAATATTGATATAATTCCTCAATCGGAATGGAAAACATTTTGCAATTATATACACGAGGAGAGATGAAGTTTTGTGGATTTTATGGAGATAAGTCACTACTACTTTCAAAATGAAAAATGAAGACTGAACATAAAATGAATTATGAATTAAACAATAACCGTACCGGCAGATATAACAAACATTATTTTCATAATTATATTCTTCGCGATAATTTTATCGATATTGCGTGATTAAGTATATACTAGATTACTCAAAAAGTGAGTCTCGTGATTATAGTTGTTCATTCTTTCCAATCACGAAAGTTAAGCAACGTTGGCCGTGGTCAGAACCGCTGGTGGCACAAGAAATATAGCGTTTCCGGGCTTCGGAAAGCACGTTAAGCCGTTGGTCCTGGCTATAGAAGTCGTTAAGCCAAAGTCAGAGGTGATTCGGCGGCTTGAATACCCTGACTGTAAAAGTAAAAAAAAAGCCTAATCTAGCATTAGCTAGGAATAAGGCTAGAGCAAATATGATGATTCTTCGCGATCATCATGACATCATCCCATGAAACATCCTTAGGGGAAGTACCATTATCACCACGCTTGTTAGCGTTACAGCTGGCACCATGGACCGCGGTTTTTGGTGACCGCAGAATGTAAGATGATACACAAAAGGATGCTGCTGCCCATCCTCTGGTTCATTAACACTTAGTTGCCTCTTACGACACCCACGAGTAGAGATGAGTTTGTACTATTCTTTCCCGGCACCACACGGGGCACGATAATCTCTGAAATAGAATATTTTATTTATTCTGTGTACTAAATTTAGTAGGTATAACACGGCCGAAAGGTTCTCATATAAACATGAGGTGTTCGTTCGTTGTGAACCCCCGAATCATCCACCCTTTCAAACGGTAATGAATTTGAACCGAAAATCTGTATCCATTACCTCGTACCCGGTTAATGCATAGTTGAGAGTCCAGACTACAGGGGCGGACTTCGGCAATCGCATTACACTAATATTTAAAGTTAAAGTTTGCATTGTTCAATGTTTGTTATACTGTTTGACGTCGAAACTTTTGGACATATATCAAAACTTAGGATAACCATATTAATTTATTCCTAAACAAAACATTTGTGTTGGAAATTAGCTTATATCCAGACAATTTACACACTCACATTTTAAAATTTACTCTAATTAATAATAAGTAAATTAAACATTAAAAGACTCTATGGCAGTATAAAAAAATACTATGGATAATAATAGAACATCATCGGACATTGTATTTTTGCTCTTCTAATATTTTTAAAAAGTTTTTGCATTCCAAATATTGTCGCAAAGTATGGGGACCTATACATATAGGTCCCGTCTAGTATTAGTTTTGAGAATTGACGCAAATAAAAATTATGATCACCTATAAATAATTAAGGTGGAAGAAGGAAGGGAGTCCTTTGCAGTGGAACTTTATAGGATTTGCAATAAATAGAATATAATTTTATTCATTAAATTATTTAATATTATAGAGACATAAAAAGTTAGTCTCTTTGTTTGAGGACCCCTTTCACCTCCTGAGTCCGGCCCACTTCGTAGTTAATGCATAGTTAAGAAGTGGGGAGCGTATTGGCGCCTTATTAAGGACTCATAAGTAATGCAGAGCAATCTGTTACTACGGCTGTGCATAAACGAATTTTTTGTTATCAGATCTGAGCAATCTTATTATTAGGTTAAAATTTGACCTCTCCGTACATACACTGAACGAATAGTTTGTATGGAGAAGTCAACATTTTTTTCATTTCCTAAAAATGTGTCTTTAGAAAAGTGGTTCAGTTTCGTTGGCTAAGCATGCCTGTTCAGTTTTCGGTACAACGTCACTTACATCCTGTAGATCTACTCATTCAAAATAACATAGTTAAATTATCTACACAATACTAAGGGTCACTGCCCACAGCGGCGACATTTCTTGATGCATGCAAGCTACAAATATAGTTTTTATTTAAGTTATGTCCACGCAATTGAAATGCAAGCTACAAAACAGTGATTTAACAATCTATGGGTTCCGGCTCACAGACAAAATTTGCAGAAAAAGTGGCATACGTCTGTGACAATTGAAATGCAAGCTACAAAACAGTGATTTAACAATCTATGGACTCCGGCTCACAGACAAAATTTGCAGAAAAAGTGGCAAAATTTGCAGAAAAAGTGGTGGTGGAAGTCACACAGGGATGTTCGTAGGTTCGAGAGGCTCTGAAGTTGCAGTCAGAGTAAAGGCGGTCGAACAAGTGCAGCAGGAGCGAAAGAAAAAAGGACCTACTTACAGTTGATTTATTAATTGTTATTTACAACGGTAGACTGGAGATATAGTGTAGAAAAAGACACCTGGAATTCCATACATTTTGTCATGGCACTGCTAATTTAGATTACTTTCCTAAAGATATACGAAAAATCAAACACTTACCAAAACTTGTGTTTTCGAAATTTTAATAATAAATGTGAATACAGTAATTTAATGATTCATATCGATCGCTGTATCAATCTTGATTTCAAAGTGAAGAAAATGTCAGAACATTGCGAAGACGCAGGATAATTTTGAATTTAGAACGTCAGCTGATCAAAAACTAACACTGGCTGATTGTATTTAAAAGGGCGGAGGAAAGGAGATGCGCAAGAGCTACTTTACAAGTCGGCCTTTTTAGGGTTCCGATACCAAAATGGTAAAATCCCTAAAAAACTGTCTGTCTGTCTGTCACACGTGTATATCTTAGCAACCACTCATGTTATCGACTTGAAATTTGGAATTGTTTTAAAATATGGTTGCCCAAATTAATTGCACATGAAAGATTTAAAAAAATTATGATTATTAATGTAAAGGGGGGGTCATATGAAAGGGCTTTACTTGTACATTTTAAAATATATTTTTGTATTTTTTTACGAGTCTTAGTTTTTGAGGCTTGAAGGTGTTCCCGTTTTTACGGTAGAGCTTAAACAAAAAATCGAGCAAAAAATCGCCTAAATACACGTTTTTAGTACGGGACCCCCCTAAATTTTTTATAATTTTCAGTATTTTTTGTTGTAGCGGCAACAGAAATACATGTTCTGTGGAAATTCCAACTGTCTACCTATTACGGGTCATGAGATACAGCCTGCTGACAGACAGACGGACATCGGACGCATATTAATAGGGTCCCGTTTTTCATCCTTTGGGTACGGAACCCTACAAACTTTTAGGAACCATGTAAAGGAACCAAAAATATCGAAATTAACAAAAAAATTGCAGAAAAAATCTGCTGTTTTCAATACCAAACTCGACCATGTATGAAATAGCAGATATTTTTTTTGTCTGTGAAGGAAATTATTTTCCCGGTTACGACATAATCTCTAGGTAACATATAGGGTCCTACTGAAATGTGAATGAACATAACCATGAAACCGAACATTTTGTATTGATGAACAATGAAACCGAATATTTTGTATTGATGAACAATGAAACCGAATATTATTTATTCATGAACAATGAAACCGAATATTTTGTATTGATGAACAATGAAACCGAACATTTTGTATTGATGAACAATGAAACCGATTATTTTGTATTGATGAACAATGAAACCGAATATTTTGTATTGATGAACAATGAAACCGAACATTTTGTATTGATGAACAATGACACCGAACATTTTGTATTGATGAACAATGAAACCGAACATTTTGTATTGATGAACAATGAAACCGAACATGAATCGACCACATATAATAGGTCGAAAAACAAAAATAAAAATTTGACCTCCTACACAAAATTCGCTATTAGCTGATGCAGTTTCTATGGGAGTTTAAATGTTCCTTGGAGAAAGTTGTTCAGTTTCATGGTCTGAGTTACATGTTCACTATTCCATTAGGACCTCCATCATAACATCCCATGAAACGTCCACTACAGGACAGGGAGCTCCCTCCAGGATTCTAGCTTTTGCTGGGAAAATGTGGAGGGGAAGTACCATAGTCACCTCGCTTGTTAGCGTTACGGCTGGCACCATGGACCGCGGTTGTAGGTGACCGCAGTAAGTAAAATGTAAGATACAAAGAAGGATGCTGCTGCCCATCCTCCAGTTTATAACCCTTAGTCGCCTCTCACGACACCCACGGGTATGTATGGGTTAGTACTATTCTTTGCCGGCACCACACGAGGCCATTAGGACCTTACATAACCTATAAATAATAACACAATGATAACGGACCGAGGCCCAATAATAGTATTAGAGCGGTACGCGGATAATTGGCTGAGCAGTAGATCCGATTGAGAAATTCATTAGGCTTAGGGTTGGAGTTGGAACAGACATTATCTATTTGCTTTTCATCTTTTCTGACATATTGGGAAACTTACTTAGGAAAAGTTGTTCAGTTTCAGATACAGATTCACACCCTTTAGTATTATCACACCTTTCCTTTACACGTTGTACTCGTATATCGCCTTCAGCCACACCGTTGCGCTGCAACGGATTTGCACAAATGTGTTATCAGTACAGCACATTCGCACACTCGTTTCACTTGCAATCTACTGAACACCCAACAGCACATCAGTAAAACACTTTGGACTTTATAGCATGGTAATAGAGTAGCAAATGTTTCCAGTGACGTGCGGTTAGCCGTACAACGTACGGCGTACATTCTTAGTTTTAGTAAGTTTTAGTACACAACAAATCAGCTTCCTGAAGTAATGTCGATGTTCACTTTGAAAGAGCTTTTGCCATAATAACGAAACAAAGTACTTTAAAAGTTTGCAACGTGCAGGGAGGGGGGTAGTAGGTATAGTTAATTTATTTTATTTTTATTTTACATTATACAGCGTGAATTTTCATTGGTTTTGTGTGGGATTTGTTCCTGAAGCCCAATGATTGTAACTCGCTCGAAGAAAAATTTTTTCGGACATCCATAGTAGTCGACTCATTTTGTATTGTAAGATGAAAAAAAATTCACTTCTTAGACAAAATAATATGGTAAGTAATTTTATTAATTTCGACAAGGGTTCAATAGCAAAAGTTCTATAATTAACGATTCGGAGTTAGCTTAGGACTGTTTACTAGGATAAACAGTCAAATCCTCAGTGTCTAACATACCCTGCTCACACCATGTATACAACGTATGCTACAACCACTACAGTTATTTATAATACAGCCCAAGCAACATTAACGTTAGCCCTGATATAACGGACGCAGTATAAACGTCGCAATGCCATGGAATAAATCGCGTCTAGACGCGCGACAACCGCACGGGTGCGTTGCGGGACCGGTGCGCGGTGCGGTTTGGCTGGCGCAACGGAGTTATGTCGTCGATGAGCCGGTGGCTGTGCCTATTTATTCTGAAAATTATATCTGAATTATACATATTAAAAAAACTTGCGTTAAACGCTTATTCTGATAACAAAATTCAACCATTAAACAGTTTAACTGCAGTTTTTGAACAAAATATTTGGTAAAGCGACATTAAAATAAAATTGTTATCGTGTTTTTAGCTACCGATTCTGAAGAATACATTTCCTGACCCACTCCCTAAAGAAAGTTAAAGAGAAACAGAATATCAGAAATATGATACATTGGAGCCCCGATTGTGTAATCTTATCATCATTTTGCGACACATACAATGCGTCTCTTTTGAGCTTTTATGATGTCTCTGTGATTTTTTAGGGTTTCACAGTCAACACGGAACCCTTACAGTTTCATCAAGTCCGTCTGTCTGTCCTCGGCTTAGGTCAGAGACCCTTAGCTAGAATTATACGATCTGTGCCCTAAGGACTAGCACAGATCATATAATACTAGATACTAGAAAGCTGTTCTTTGGTATAGAAAAGTGGTAAAATAATCTTTTTGGACATCTCGCCTAGACGTAAAGTGGGGTTGAATTATTTTTTCTCGTCGACTCCATGGTTTGAGCCGTAGGATATCGTTAGATACTTATGTCTTTTAAAAATATTGTGAGTTTGCACAAACCACTTTTTGATTTAGGGATCCGTTTGTGAATTATTTAGCTTAGAAGCGCAACCCTTTGTAAGAGTCAAGTCCCCCATCCTAGTAGTAGTATGCATGATGGATGAAATTAAAAGGAAAACAATCACAGCTAAGTAGGCTTGATAGGTTAAAGAGTAATAGTCGAAAAATAAAAGAAATATCAAAAGCAAACAGGCGCTGATGAAATACCATTATAACTATTGTTGGACTCTCGGTCATCGGCTCGAATTCCACGGGGGGCAAAAAGACATCACTTTGTAAAGTCCTAAAAAAAGACAAACTTCACACTTGTAAAACTCTTAAATTGCAAAAGAATATGCAATTTGATAGATTGGCTAAAGGCAACCAACTGGGTCAAATCTGACTCACGAGTCATTCATGACTTAACCACCTATAGTACCCACTAAACTATTATCTAATACTACTCCATTTTAAACTGTTTAAGTCGTAAACTAGCTCTTATTTTCTACAACATAAAATTGAATTTTCTTTAAACTTAGAATGTACAGTTGACAATGTCACTTCATTTTAAAACACACGTCTATGTTAAAATGAATAAGATTGCAATTACTTTGACGAGTTGAAAAGAACTATGAATGAAGTTGCAATACAAATGCGCCTACGCACGATAAGACCGGTAATAGACAAGGTCTTCGCGTTTAGCGATGTTTCGTATAAGCATGAATTAAGATTGGGTGGGTTTCGGTACAGATGGCCACACGTCATTGGTATCACTGACGAAACTGGAGAGTTTCGGGGTTTTGTAGTATGTCGCTGGTTCAGCATGACCATGACCTCCTTATTATGACAAAGGCCTTTGGGCGATTTAAGGGTCCCCTGGAGCTGTGACTTCCCATACAAATTAACTTTTGCGATAACTTCTAAAATACAATCATATATTTTGACAAAATTTTGAAACAGGTTTTTAATTGACAACAATTAATCAATATAAAGCTAGAGCGAGTTTATATTTTCTATACATATTTTCATTTATATTGATTAATTGGTTACATTATTAATTGGTATTATTATTATTTTAAACCTTGATACATCTTATCTAATTGTTTGTAAAAAAAAAATTGTCATAATGTGTTTTGTAGTTTAGTTTGTATGGGAAGTCACAGCTGCAGAGGACCCTTAAAATCCTAACCTGCCACGCCACTGACCTGACTACGAGAACCATCTGTCCGTATAACTATTTTACGATTAATCCGCTGAACCGATTTGGTTTAAATTTGATTTAAAAACAGACGTATTTTTTTTCTGAATTCCACTTGTACGATGTCTCGGGCGTCATCTAGTTCAATAAAATAAACACAAATTTTTATCACAACAACTGCATTCAATCCGATCTATAAGTTAACCAACATTCTGACCAACGCGTGCTAGCACAGTGATTGAATCAATATGTACGTGCGACACTCAACTGGGAATGAATTATGATAGGTATAGTAACAGTTCCAGTTCTGACCGCAGTGGCTGCACTGCCGCGGTTTGAACTACTGTGCCATTTAATTTCATACGTTATTTCAAATTTAGGGTTTATTTGTTTGATTCATGTGTGAAAGGATTGATGAAAGTACAGGAAGCAAGGGAAGTATGTCAAGATCGTAGCAGGTGGAGGACTGTGGTCTCTGCCTACCCCGACGGGAATGGGGCGTGATGTGTATGTATGTATGTTGTAATGTATGTATGTTTTTTTTATACCCTCTACCTAGCCAAGCTAATAATATCACAATTTAATCAGGGTTTCATATTAAATGGCTCCTTATGATCTCAAAGGTCGTGGGGTCGGCCCGTTCCAGTAATACTACAATAATGGTATTAATTGCCCGTATCGTGCCGTCAAAGAGTTTTACACACGGCCAAAGTTCGGTAGAAACACTTTGACCTTGAGCAGGTCTCTAGCTTTGTCTCTACGTGCTTGCTGCCGTGCGTACACTCAACAGCACGTCAGTAGAAATACTTTTGGACCTTAGGGCGTGATAATAGAGTTGAAAAAGTTTCTACCGACGTGCGGTTGACCGTACCAACCCATCTCTACCCGTGGATGTCGTAAGAGGCGAAGGCTGGTGGGGGATTGTGAAACGGAGGATGAGCAACAGCGTTCTTGTCTGTTCTGTCCACCTTACATTCTGCGGTGAGCAACAACCGCGTTCCATGGTGCCAGCCTCAAAACTAGCAAGCGTGGTGACTATGGTACTTTCCCTACGCAAATATACCAAGCGTTTTTTGCTGGGTTTCTGGAAGGGGCTCCTCATGTCATGTCGTTGATGATGACAATAATAGTATATTATTGTAGTGATTTTAGGTAAATTGAAATTGTACATCGAATTTTAACGCTGACTGTACGTCGTGTTTGCAGATCATCCGAAGATGCGGTGGCGAACCCTTCAAAACCCCTAAAGCCCATGTCAAGCTGTTGCTAGGCAACGGCACGATTTTCCAAATTCTACCCCTTGTACAGATTACAAAAATACCAATTACGGACCTGTGGTTGGCTTTTTATTCAATTAACAGACCCTGGCCAAAATAAGTTTCTTTTTAGTTCCGTAGAATATGCATCCGGAAAGCGCATCTTGCAGGGTGAACCTGTTTTTTTTTTAAGTTAAGTTCAGTTTTCGGGAATCAATGGACCTTTTACACCCAGTATGTTTATGTTATAATTATAAAGTTTTATTAAGTGCCTGTGATGCAGATTGTAAATATAACGTAAACCATAAGTTATTTTGCCTTTAAACATACGACAGGCGCGAGGCGTAGCGAAAAGACTTCACCCAACCTTAAAAAACAACTGCGGGATCTATGCCTATTCGAAAAGCTTCAAAACGCGTTTAACGAAAGTAAGTGATATCGCACCTTTGCGTATTTTTTTAACTTATCGCACCTTTATGTAAATAACAAATCTTGAAATGATCTTAGGCCTCATCCCCCTACTCTACAGGAGGTATTCCCTGTTTCGCCTGAGCCGCGTTCGCCCGTTCGGGCGAAACACTACCTTTTAATAAACCTAAATTTTGAATGGGGGGTTTCGCCCGAAGGAATTTCTCTACATGAAGTAACATCAGAAACAAAATGTTAATTAAAAGCATAGAACAAAAAACATGGTTGAATCATGGCACTCAACTATAAATAAAAACATTTATGATAAAATTCGCAATGTAGCCCTTGACCTTATTAAAATCTGAAATACATAATTGTGAACTTTTAGTAACAAAGGGGTCCAACATAACAACCAAAAAAATTTAAACGGTAGAAATGGATGAGCATGTCTCTTCAACCATAGCAGACTTAAAAAATAATCAGATTTCAGTTGGCCACTGTATTGAGCTATTAGTTTTTAATCTTTATTTTAACTAATTAGTCAATTGTTGTAATTAAAGTGTGGATAAATAATATGATTCTAAATTACTGTGACACTGAGAACCAAGTTTTTGTATTGATTATTGTAATAGTTTTTCAAGCACATAGTTTTGTTGATTATTTTTATAAAATGTTTGTAGTATTTATGTAGATTGTTGATTTTTGTCACCAAAATGTAGATTATTATTATTACTATCAATGACTGTGATATTTTGTATTGTTGATTTTTTTTTATATATATATATATCAGTCTAAATAACTTGATTATTGTATTTCTGGCAATATTGTTGATTATTGTTTACTAAAATATTATTTTTAGGTATAAAAATCAATTATTGTGATAACTTGTGCCCAAATTTATACTAAGTACTCGTAACTATTTTTATTATTTATTTAAGTAGTTTGTGGCGCAGTACCAGTTGATTTTGAAAATTCGTAACTATTTTTATTATTTATTTAAGTAGTTTGTGGCGCAGTACCAGTTGATTTTGAAAATTAGTACAAATGAAAAAATAATACTATAACTTATTACACAAGACTGCTGAAATGTTAGTACTTTATTAATTTTTATTTTGTTTAATTTTTAAAAAAACCTTTTTTTATGTGAATTAATTGTTTTATTTCAAATGATACAATCGATTCTGATGCTAACTGTACTAAAAGAGCAATAAAAATTCCTTCGGGCGAAACCCCCCATTCCAAAAGTAGGCATTTTAAAAGGTAGTGATTCGCCCGAACGGGCGAACGCTGGACGGGCGAAACAACGAATCCAAACAACAAACCTCCGCTACAGCAATGGTTCCCAACCAATGGTCCACAGAACAGGAGTCCTAATTTGGTCCGCAAACAAATTAAAATTTCGCGGGCGACTAATTTGTAACCTTTTTAGCACGGATGCTGGTGAAGTTGCAAAAGAAATCCAGGAAGAACTGATTGAATTTCAAAATGATAGAAACTGTAAGGACGCATTTGAATCTAATTCACTTGAGAAGTTTCAGTGTCAAAAAGCAATTTCTTACACCAAAATTCTAGTAATCGCCTTGAAAGAAAGAAAGAAAGAAAGAAAAACAATTTATTCAATGCACGACAATGAGTGTTATAAACCAAATAGGATGTACACAGAATATCGTGCGATGAAATGGCACTAGACTCAGCATTTGTCACAAGTACCAGAGAAGTATTTGTGACACTGATTTTCAGCCAGCACCAGAGTGGAGGTTACGCTAAACAAAAATAATAAAAACCGTGAAACTTACGCGCTGGACAATACAACTGTTATAAAAAGTAATAAAACAAACTAATATGAAAACTTTAACAAATCCGGGTGTTACACAAGTAAAAAATAAATAAATTATTATTATTAAATAAATAAATAGAAAGGCAATTCAAGTTAAACTAAAAATTGCAATGTACCTATAGTTGCGTTATCTTATGATTTTTTTAAATATACACAGGGGCTTTCCACTTTATTGGTTATCAAAAACAAGGCCAGAAATCGATAAAGAGTCAGCGATGATTCACGCGTAGCTCTGTGCAAAAATATTAGTCCCAGGATTGCTGAACTTCTGCAAAAGATGCAAGCTCAAAAATCACATTGATTCCAAATTCATCTATGTAAAAATTACTGTTATTAGTTTTTTCTACTGAATTAATATTGTACGTACTATTGAGATTTTTTCGGATTTATTCAGTTTTTTTTTCTTGTACATCGTGGTCCCTAGCTGACAAAAAAGGATTCAAAGTGGTCCATGGTCAATAAAAGGTTGGGAACCATTGCTCTACCGCGGATTAGATAATAGTAAACTGCTCTACAACGAAGAGTCGACAACGAACCACCAGTGGTACCGAATAGGAGGCACTTAATTGTTTATTATTTCGACCTATGATCCTTGGCCCGAGTGGTGCCGGCATAGAATAGTACCAACCCATCTCTACCCGTGGATGTCGTAAGAGGCGACTAAGTGTTAATGAGCCAGAAGATGGGCAGCAGCATCCTTATGTGTATCGTATAATCTTATATTCTGCGGTCACCAACAACCGCGGTCCATGGTGTCAGCCGTAACGCTAACAAGCGTGGTTACTATGGTACTTCCCTTCATATTATCCAGCAAAAGATGGAATAATTCGAGGGAGCTTCCCGTAGTGGACGTTGTATGGGAGAGGTATTCACTGTTTCGCCCGAGCCGCAGTCGCCCGTTCGGCCGAAACACTACCTGTTAATAAACCTAAATTTTGAATGGGGGGTTTCGCCCGAAGGAATTTCTCTACATGAAGTAACATCAGCAACAAAATGTTAATTAAAAGCATAGAACCACAAACATGGTTGAATCATGGCACTCAACTTTAAATAAAAACATTAATGACAAAATTCGCAATGTAGCCCTTGACTTAAAATCTGAAATACATTATTATGAAGTTTTAGTAACAAAGGGGTCCAACATAACAACCAAAAAAATTTAAACGGAATGGATGAGCATGTCTCCTCAACCATAGCAGACTTAAAAAATAATCAGATTTCAGTTGGCCACTGTATTGAGCTATTAGTTTTTAATCTTTTTATTTTAACTAATTAGTCAATTGTTGTACTTAAAGTGTGGATAAATAATATGATTCTAAATTACTGTGACACTGAGAACCAAGTTTTTGTATTGATCATTGTAATAGTTTTTCTAGCACATAGTTTTGTTGATTATTTTTATAATGTTTTTTGTAGTATTTATGTAGATAGTTGATTTTTGTCATCCAAATGTAGATTATTAATATTACTATCAATGACTGTGATATTTTGTATTGTTGATTGTTATTATTATTTTTTTTTGCATATATCACTCTAAATAACTTGATTGTTGTATTTCTGGCAATATTGTTGATTATTGGTTACCAAAATATTATTTTTAGGTATAAAAATCAATGATTGTGATAACTTATGCCCAAATTTATACTAAGTAACTATTTTTTATTACTTTATTTAGTATTTATTTAAGTAGTTTGTATCGCAGTACCAGTTGATTTCGATAATTAGTCCGAATAAACTAGGAGGAGTAATTGCTTTAGTAATATCAATTTTAATTTTAATTATTAAAAAATAATATAATATAGACACAAGACTGCTTAAATGTTAGTACTTTATTAATGTTTATTTTGTTTAATTTAAAAAAAAATCTTCTTTTGATTTGAATTAATTGTTTTATTTCAAATGATACAATCGATTCTGATGCTAACTGTACTAAAACAGCAATAAAAGTTCCTTCGGGCGAAACCCCCCATTCTTAAAGTAGGCATTTTAAAAGGTAGTGATTCGCCCGAACAGGCGAACGCTGCACGGGCGAAACAACGGATACCTCATTCGCCCGAACGGGCGAACGCTGCACGGGCGAAACAACGAATACCTCGTATGGGATGTTATGATGATGATGATCCTTGGGATAAGTTGTTCGGTTTCATGGCCTGAGTAATAAGTATGTTAAAGTTATGTGCATTATTTATTTCAAAAGAACCTTGAAAAATATAATAATTATTGATTCCTTTTCTCTGATTTCAGCGCCACCTACAAGATAAGCTTGTCGGTCGCGTACCAACAAGCTTATCAAAAGCAAAATCCTCGCCGGGGCTAACTAAAGCTAACTACGAACTACTCCGTCTAGCAATATTTTAAAGTTACCAGCGTTAAGGGGTTATGGTAGCCAGTTAGCTTACCGAGTGCTATTAACCCGTTACCTGCTTCATTAGCACACGACGGGTTAAAATACTGTGATGAACTTTTAATTGGTTAACTACCTTGTTAATCTTGGGAGCGAAAGAAAAGAAAATTCTGAAGATTTCTTAGTTAGTAACTAGTAAATAATATCCAATAAATATATTAATCACATCGGGTCCAAAAACACTAGTCCAGATAACTAGACCGTGGATTCCGACCATAAAACTCAACAACAACTGAGTCAAAATACTTAATACTTACTCGTAAAATACCCGAATCTATTCAATTCGCGAGTGATTAGGCTTCTTCTGGGCAAGCTCGTTCCATCGTCGACCTCATCTCTGTCTTCAAGACTAGATCGAGGTCAAGAGTAAGCCCATTGACAATAAAAAAAAAACTTACAAACATATCATAAAACTGCATCACGTGATAGCGATTTCGGTACGGCAAGTATTTTTTTATCAAACTTCAAAAGCAAAAGGCAAAGTTGTTCAGTTTCACGACCTGAATCCAAAGTTACAGTTGTCGGAAATAATGTTTTTACACTAATAAAACTGTAGAAATCACGTGATAGCGAATTTGATACTAAGTACCTATTTCTTTTTATTAATCGACCTTTATTCTTTGGACAAAGTTGTTCAGTTTCACGATCTGAATCCAAAGTTACAGTTTTCGGAAATAATGATTTTACACTTAATTATAGCTAATTGTATTTTACAATTCTGAATAGCGAATTTTGAATAAAATCGAAAGGCGAAAAGTTTTTACGTTTATCGACTAATTACCTAGCAGAGTTGTTCCTTTACATCTGAATCCATATTTTCATTTTTAGGGTTCCGTACCTCAAAAGAAAAAAACGGAACCCTTATAGGATCACTTTGTTGTCCGTCTGTCTGTCTGTCTGTCTGTCAAGACCCTTTATCTCACGAACGGGTAAAGGTATCAGGTTGAAACTAATACCACATATTAGGATCCATGAACCACACAAGATCTGAAAATTTCAATTTTTTACAACGACGCAATCAAAAGATATGGCATTTTATGTCCTCATCTCCATACATTTATTCAAAAATGCAAAACCTACAGGGTACTTCCCGTTGACCTAAAATTATGAAATTTGGCAAGAAGCTAGGTCTCACAGTACAAATAATGGGAAAAGTCTGAAATCATTAAATATTACAACTTTTCTCACAACTAATGATAACCAATTGTCGTGAGCTCCCGTTTCAAGAACATTCATATAAGAGAGGGGTCAAGTTGGATGGTCGCTGAGGCGATTTTTGTTTTAGTTCTTTTTAAAAACGGGAACACTTACAAACTTGAAAATTGGTATGTTTATAGTGCATAGGCTATAAATATAACAAATAATAAAATTTGGTCAAGCGCGTGTCGGACTCGAAAAATCTAGCTCATTAACTTACAGAAATTTAAACGAATACAATTATGTTTATGTGGTGGTACGGAACCCTCAGTGCGCGAGTCCGACTCGCACTTGGCCGGTTTTTTTTGGAATAGACAGCCTTTTTACAACACAAGTGAAGTCTTACAACACCAAGTGAAGAATTTCCTGTCTAATATTGCTAACTTTAATCAATCAAGGTCTCCAAGACCTGTCTATTATCTAAGATTACCAACATGACAAAAGAAAAACAAAAAAATACAATGAAAAAACAAAAAGATTCTAGCAGAGCGTGGTTTCGATCCACGGACCTCTGGGTTATGGGCCCAGCACGCTTCCACTGCGCCACTCTGCTCTTGTCGGACACGGCGAAATTAACGTAGGCTAGCTATCGACGCGACTGGTTGACGCATACTTGTGACGTGACGTTTTCCTTGGCAATGTTGCATCATCTCCGTTCTACTATTATATCTAATCTTTCAACGTTTTTTAAGACAAATTATATTATTTGATATTGGTTCTTTAACTAGCTGTTGCCCACATATTCCGCGTCGAATTCATAACGTTTTTATAGGCGCAAAATATTTACATACATCCTACTAAACTTAATCAAAATCGGTTCAGCGTTTCAGCCGTAAACACCGTTAAACACGTAGCTGACAGACAAAGTAATTTTCGCATTATAGGTACAGGATGTAAAGTGAAACTTTTGAGGTACAATTCTGCACGATTATTGTAAAATAATATTAAAATAAAACTTGTGTGTTCTTTTTAGGACGATCATGAATATCAAATTACCCATCAATTCATTAATGGATAGGTACTGACTAGTTAACGGATATTATCACAAAAATATCCGACACCTGTAGCCACTTCTTATATACGTCAAAGAATAACCTTTGTCAAGAATAAGTTGATTTTTTAAATACTTTTGTACAATCTATTAATAACACAAAATCACTCTCTAAAGGATCATAGTACATTTTTACATTCTGTAAAAAGCCTGTAGGCAGGGTTATTTATTATGTATGTGTCGCAGGCAAATCGACTTTTTATAATTTTATATGCAACAAAATTTTATACGTTCGGCAAATTGTAAAACGGCGTCGGCAGATTGTAAAACGGCGTCGGCAAATTTTAAACGAAGTAAGATCACTACTGGTGCATTTTAGGCCAACCCAACCGATCCCGAACGGGTTCGATTAGGTTGGGTTAGGTTATCTTTCAACAACAACCGCACTACGCGTCGTTATGTAAAATGCCGAGGCACTATTTTGACATTTTGTAAAATGCCAAGATATTATGTAAAGCAGTGAATTATACAATTTGCCTGCGACATATGTATTACAAACTCATACATACATAAAATCACGCCTCTTCCCGTCATGGTAGTGGGTAGACAGAGACCACGACCAGATTCAGATTATTTATTCAATGTAGATTATTTACAGCCGAGTCTACGCCGTTTCGGATCGTGCTATGGCAGCGTAAAAGAAACAGCAAGAAACCGCTGCAGCACGGCCTACTTTAAGAGTCGGCTTTTTACAATGTGTTTTCTTGTGTTTCGCTGGAATATCAGAGCACCATACCTCTTTGTCATTCATATAGTCATCTTATCTAAAGTAAGCTTTTATACATAACGTTTGCTTTACACATTCTTTAAACTTTCCACTTGCTACGATCTTGACCTACTTCCCTCGCTGTTTCTACTTTCATCATCCTGATCAACCCTTACATACGCGCTCGTCGGGTAACCTAACCTTTATTTAGAACGTCCTGTATAGTAGTCATATTTTTTTAAAATTCGCATCGCATCGCACAAACTCATAACTCAGTAGCAGTTTACACACTTTATAAAATTTAAAAATATCACACACATTAAATACATCGACCGTTGCAGGCTATTGCGGTTTGGGTAATGTGGCTGAAATGTAAGTGGAGCAATTTCCGGGGCAAAACAGCACCTGTCAGCCCGAGGCGAAGCACCAAAAGATTTATCTTGCACCTCTCGCACAGGTACCTACTACAATATAAGTGACCGCACATAGAGTCTCTTTTTAGGGCCCCGTATCCAAAAAGTTATAGGGCGTACCCTACCCTCGTCTGATTAAAATTGGGTCGTTACCTTTATTTTTTCCATACTGTTGAGCGTAGCTTTGGTACTGACAGAATATCAGTGTTGCTAAGAGTTGGTACTTGTACTACTCTTTGCAACAAATTGCTGAGTCAGTCCCTTTTCCCTGGGCAGTGTACCTTACTTTATTTTGTAATTTAAAATTGTTATTTTTCACTGCTTTTTTGGGAATAAATGTTATTCTATTCTATTCTAAATTGGGGAAATTTTCTTGCACTAGATTATAATTCCTGTAATTCTATATCTATAGTGTTAAAAATCATTTACGCTACCTTTCTTATAAGTAATGATTAGCACACAGGTAAAATATATATATTTTAACTGTCGCAAGTAATTGCATTAAACATTTCAGCTATTTTTTTATTCTTGCGAAAACGTTACTGGGTTTTTGGACTGACTAGTGGGTTAGCAACTTGATACATTTTACACTTCACTATCTCATACAGACTATGTATATGACCATAGAGGAAAGAAATATATGACGGACTCTATACAGGGTGTAAGGAAAGGTAGGAAAATACTGAAGGGGCGTGCTCAGTCAAGGTAACTGAACAACTTTCAGGAAATGAAAAAAATATCAGCATCTCCATACAAACTGTCCAATCAAGTTTGCGATTTAGAATGTAGACAATTTTTTTCTTTAATTCCCTGAAAGTGTTATTTAATGAAAGATGTTCAGTTGCGTTGACTGATCATGCCCTTTCAGTTTTTGACAACCTGTCCCTTACACCCGGTATAATATTTACTCTGTCGCGCCAAGCGTCAAACTAAATAATATTGTAGTGTACAATATAAGGTATGGTAGAAAAACGAATTTTAAAAATTGATCTCGAGCAAGTCGTAATACCAATAATTTTAATATAACATTTTTATATTGTTAGTAAGGACGGAACCCTCTGCGCGACCTACAGTTAAAAAAAAACCGGCCAAGTGCGAGTCGTACTCGCGCGCTAAGGGTTCCGTACCTATCTACCATATGATATACTTACTAAAAGTTTTTGCTCTTTGATTTTAAAAACTCCGCGACCATCCTACTTGACCCCTCTTTTATAGAAAAGTTCTTGAAACGGGAGCTCACCTTAATTGATTATTATTAGTTGTGAGAAAAATTGAAATATTTAATGATTTTAGACTTTTCCCTTTATTTGTACTGTGAGACCTAGCTTCTTGCCAAATTTCATAATTTTAGGTCAACGGGAAGTACCCTGTAGGTTTTGCTTTTTTGCATAAATGTATGGAGATGAGGACATAAAAAGCCATATCTTTTGATTGCGTCTTTGTAAAAAATTGAAATTTTCTGATCTTGTGTGGTTTATGGACCTTAATATTCGATATCAATTTCAACCTGATACCTCTTCTCGTTCGTGAGAAAAAGGGTCTTGACAGACAGACAGATAGACAGACGGACAACAAAGTGATCCTATAAGGGTTCCGTTTTTTATTTTGAGGTACGGAACCCTAAAAAAAGTCAAAATCACCCCGTAAAAGGACCATGACACGTTTTTTACACCCTGTATGGCTGTGCATCGTATGTTATGTAACATACACTGGTATGGACACATGGACAGTCCATTTTACGCACAAGGCATCACTTCCACTTCATTTGGTCCGTCATTTACCGGCGCCTATGACCAGTATTCCCTGATCTCTCCGATAAAAAATATGCAAGAGAATGAGTAAGACTGCACGATAATTTTAAGTCACCATTATTTAAAGTCCAAATAATGTGAGAGCAGTGTGAGAGCAGGACGGAGTGATGCGTAAGATATTGGAGCAACAGAGACACCTACCAGACCGATTTGCATTCATAGCACTTGTCTGCTATGATTCGGCAAAGGCACTAAACATCCTTTTGTTGGCCCAAGCTTAAGCCACGATCACACCTTACTGAATTCAAAGACTAATTCGGCATACATTACTAGGAGGCTTGGTTATGTTAATTGCAATTTCCTTACTTCAACGAGCAATGTTTGCCGAATTAGTTTCTGAATTAAGGAAGGTGTGATCGTGGCTTTAAGAAAATGAGATACCAACTAATTTAGCGAAGCGAGAATTCAAACCTTCTAGTTTGTTAGCAGAACTTTGCTTGAAACTAAACTTTCATACAGCACCGTTGAAAGATCAAAGCTCTTAATAATTTGGGCATTATGCGGCCAATTTAAACGGAGCTATTAATCATTACGAATCTCATACTAATGGTTGGTTTACCGAGGATCTTCGTTAAATGGTGTAGTAATGGTCAGTGGTCCAGAAACTTAGATAAGCAGTTGAATTATGAATCGCTTTCTGTGCGTCTGGGTTGAAATTAATACGGTTGGGTTATCTTTTCGGGCTAATTGTGTAATTGCCATTGTTTAGTAAAATAATAAGAGTCATTAAAGTCAGCCATTACACTAAAGTAAAAGGTGGTAGGGCTTTTGTGCAAAGTCCGTCTGGGGAAGTATCACACCCTAAATTTATTTGCCGCAAAGCAGCAGTATTTGAACTGCTATGTTTCGGTTTGAAGGGCAAGGGAGCTAGTGATATTACTGGCATCTTAGATCTCAGGGTGGGCAAGGCGCTTTGCTGTCTTGTTAGTGTCAATAAGACAGTGAGCGCTATGGGCGGTGGTGACTTGGTGACCACTTACTATCAGGTGGCCCACAAGCTCGCTTCGATCGTTTGTTACATAAAAAAATATTTAAACTTCAACGAAACAACATTTATCCTTCAACATTAAATTAAATTTCTTTACTCAAACATAAAATCTAAGGATAAAATAATAAAAAAGTTCTGTATCAGGAGAATTAATAAAAAAGTTACAGCCCGACACGCACCAAGGTTTAATTTGTATTATTAAGTCCATATTTTACGACGACGAGTCTCCAATATGCAAGCCTGCACAACGGTTAAGATAGAAAGATATTTTGATAGAAATGACATTATATTTTAAATAAACATTGATATTTTATTCTTTAGAAATCTTGAGAGGGGATCGTAGCTGCATTTCTTCCATACAAATTGATACTAATGTATTCCCATTTCCTAATGCCTGTTGAGCGATGCTATTTTGTTTTTAAATCAAGGTCTACAGGCATGCCCCTGTCAATTATTTTTTTACGTAAAATAAATACCAAAAGATACCCAAAAACCTGAAAAAATGCTCCGTTTTTCAGCCATGTTGTTTTTTTATGTTACAATTACAAGTGAGCAAACGAGCAGGTGGGCCACCTGATGGTTATTGGTCACCACCGCCCATAGCACCCACTGACTGATTAATGGCATATTTTGACACTAATTAGACAGCAAAGCGCGTTGCTCACTTTGAGAACTAAGATGGTATGTCTCATGTGCCGGTAGTTTCACTGGCTCCCTTGCCCTTCAAACCGAAACACAGTAGTGCAAACACTGCTGCTTCACGGCAGAAAAAAGCAAGGGGGTGGTACTTCCCCAGACGGACTTTCCACAAAAGCCCTACCACCTTTAACCGACTTATAATATTTAGACGACTAAATATTATAAGTCAGTAAAAGAAAGGAGGAGGATCTACTCTTCCTTTAAATTTTGATACCAAAACTTTTTAACAAAAAAATTAAACCGCCGAAAAAACTGAAAAGCAAGAAATAATAAAACGCGCCGCCGACGTGCATCACGCTTTACGTAATTAAATAATTTGCTTGTTTGGCGCCGACTCAAAATTACTCGGGTATACTTACATTAGTTTTAGAACTTTGTTATTAAGGTTAAATAAAAAAGTTTTATTATTTCTTCCTTTTCAGTTTTTTCGGCGGTTTAATTTTTTTGTTAAAAAGTTTTTATTTTACAATTTTTGGTGACTATAGATTTTATTTTCGCACCCTTAGGGTAAATCGGACTACTCTGTAAAAATTTATGTGTGGTCATACATCACAATCAGTCAATGAACAATCAATCATCCCCTGTTTTCCTACCCTTAGGGTTGGAATTTTTTTTCCAAATTTATATGGGACCGACTTTAGGGTATACCCTTTCCAATAAAAAAATAATTATCAAAATCGGACTACTCTGTAAAAAGTTTTGCGTGGTCATACATAAAAAAAAATATATACGCGTCGACTTGAGAACCTCCTCCGTTGTTTTTTCGTCGGTTAAGAAATAATTGAATCAGCTCAGTTTTGGAGAAGAAAACAGGGGAAAGCGGAACGTTTGTAGGTAAAGTTCTATACCTACTAGCTAGGCACATTTCACATTGTGCTAACATGCACTGCACACCTGGTCACCACACCACACACGTTGCGCCCTAAGGGCCGCTAACTGTATTTGCATATTGATTGTTTACTGCCGCAACTCGTGTTTGCAATGTTGCAACCACAAGGTCTAAGGGATCGCAGTGAAACTGGCTAGATTTTAGATTTAGGGTGAATTTACAACAGTTACTACTAAAGTTAGACTATCGTATTAGGTCCGTTCTGACAGCTGTCAAACGTGTGAAAACATACGAGCTGCAAAACAAAATGAACCCTGTGCGTTGGGAATTTTATGGCCTGGTTACGACCTTTAAGCCACATGTTAGGGAAACGTACATCTTACGTTTGCTCTACTTTAGGTGCTTTATCTTGTTAACAAGTCTAGTATGTATGTGCCAAAGTTAAATTCAGTCATTTACAGTCAGCGCAATGAATTACGAAAACTAAGCGCAGCAAAAAACGCCAATTTGTTATTATCTAATCTGTGGACACTACACACGTTGGCCGAGCGTGTCAACGAAAGGAACAGAAAATAGCGTGCTCAGGATAAGTTTGGCTCTGACGGTAATTTTCTGCGCATGGGTGACAGGCGGAGAGCCAATGAACGATTCGCTCGCCTCTCCCCATCTGCCGCGCTCACCACCGCAATTAATTTTTTGAGTTTGGCGCATTAACGGTCATAGCTAGAGTTATTTTGTAAGACATATATCCCTCTCTACGGTAGTTTTACCTTGAGTCCAGTGTTCCTTTTAGAGTCCTTCCACCCAGAATAAAGTTTCAAAAGACAGTCTTCCAAAATAAGTGTAGTCTTCTTTAGTAAGCTTACCTGAAACAAACAAAAATTAAATAATTATTTCTAGAATAAATAAATCTCGTGTATCATGAAACGTCCACTACAGGACAGGACAGAAAATGTAGAGGGGAGCGTTACGGTGGCACCATGGACCGCGGTGGTAGGTGACCGCAGTAAGAAAGATGTAAGATACAAAGGAGGATGCTGCTGCCCAACTTCCAGTTTATAACCCTTAGTCGCTTGGTCGGTTGGTACTATTCTTTGCCGGCACTACACGGGAATCTCGTGTATACTGTGCTTAATTCATGTTTATTTGGTGTCCGTCAAGACCTTTTTTCTCCCGTACGAGTAAAGGTGTAAAGTTGAAATTAGTATCGCATAATAGGGTCTCTCCACCTTAGAGGCTGTGAAAATTCCAAGCTTCTACGACTACACAATCAAAAGCTACGGCCATTTATGGCTCCATCCCCACACATTTATGAACCAAACCAAAACATAAAGGTTACTTCCTGTTGACCTAGACTAATGAAATTTGGCAAAAAGCTAGGTCTCATAGCAGAAGCAATTTTCTCCCAAGTATTAATAGCTTCTATTACAAGAACATTCATATTCAAGAGAGGTCAGGTTAGAGTAGACACGGATTTTTTAAAATCAAAGGGTAAAAGCTTGAAGAATATGATATGGGGGTGGGTAAGGAACCCTTCGAGTGCGAGTCCGACTCGCACTTGGCCGGTTTTTGTTTTAGATCTATCGTAAAACAGAAAAACATTTACTTACAAGCGAGAAAATTGGTATAGAATAACAACAGATAATAAAAATTGGCCAAGTGCGAGTCGGACTCGTGCGTTATTAACACCCTTTTTTATTTTTATTTCGACGAACGCTTCTTTAAAAAAGTTGTTCAGTTCAACGGATTTTATTGTAACACCTTTTATAAGGAAAAAAATCTGGAAATCAAGTTACAAAAAAAAACTACAAATAAAAATATGAAATGTTTGTGAAATTACACATTTACAAGAGAAAACCTTGAAATCGTGTTTGGCGGCGAATACATCAAGAGGGCATTATGCTAGAGTGTAACATGACACCTCCATTAGTGCCAACTTGGCGATGTCGTCGGGTAAAAGAGCCACGTGATGTGATCGTGTTATCGAAATAGCTTGGCTTTTCAGTAGTCTTACTACAGTGCAGAGCACGTCAAGCTTGACACATTGAACTTTGTACTGTTCTTATTTCAATATCCGTAGGAGCTTATGTTGCAATGCGTTGTCAAGCTTGAACTGCTCGTGACTGTACCTAGTCACGAGATGTAAATAAAAAGAAAGGGACGGGTTGCACTCCGGGAGTGCCGGCAGAAGTGAAAACTTGTATTTTTGAATATTATGCTTTTTGTAAGGGTCAATCGCGCCATTGCTCGCATGTCACTGAATAAAAACCCGTATTGTAATAACAATACGGTTGACAGTTCACGCTTTTTCGATCAGGTTACGGCAAGGAGGTTTTACTACGCTTCGCCGTAACGTGGGTTAAAACCTCCTTGGGCTATAGTCCAGTAAAAATACGGTTTTGCAAAACATTAAATGCTAATAGCTACTTTTTTGTGTATATCGTATTTAAATATGATGTTTAGACGCAATATTTACGAATCCACCTAAAATTTAAAGCGGAATATTTTTTTCGAATAACAGCTAAGGCAAAAATAGTAATAGACAATTATATACTTTATATCATAGATAAACGTATACTTTACATATAGGCATCAAAATCCACCATAAATATATTTAAAAATATCAATTTATTTCAAAATATAAAATCTCCACTTATTTTTACATATAAGGGCCAATAAAGTCGAGGTAAAATAATAGCAATAAACTGAGCTAAACTCAACCTTTTTAAATGTAAGTGATTCTTATATATATTCACAAAAATGCCACACTAAATTAAAAAAAAGTTTTTTGTAATCGCTGGTTTACAATGATTTTGTAAACATTTATGTTGGATTTGCCAAAAATGTGATTATATAGCACTATTTAAATTATTAGAAAGCAAAACGGATCTATTACTATTTTTGGTTGCGAAGATAAGCTGTATTTAAATTTCGTGCTATAAAAGTTAAACAATACAAAAAAGCTAATATTTTTAGGTGGATTCATGTATAATATGAAATTCTGAATATATAGCAAGCCGTAAATAAAAAAAATAATCTATTAACATTTTTTCCCGGAATTCCATATTTTTTTAATGTTTGGACGGCAAAATAAATAAATAAATGAAGTAAATTTAGGTGGATTCCATTGAAAAGCTTTACACAGACATATAATCTATCGATCTGAAAAAGAATCATGGCTATTATCAATTATTTCCGTTTCGCCATACAATCTCTCGTAATTTTACTGGAGTACTACGGATCTGACGCGAGATCTGACGCGACATCTGATGCGAGTTTCACATTTTTTACCCATCTAAAAAAGTGCCAAGCGCCGCTAAAGAAGTTTTCGAGATATCTGAACGTATTTTATCAATTTGAAAGATCATCAAATCGAGTGGATAGTATCCCAGATTAGTAAGTTTGGATAGTATGTTCGAGTTCAGAGTTCGCCAAAGACCTCTGACACGGCTCCCGAATAAGTGACCTGGACTCAAGGGCTTCATATGGATTCTGAAGCACGAAATCATCTTACTTTCTGGAAAATAAGGTTTCCATACGGAGAAGTCTCACAATGGTGGTAGAAAATTAAGTTTCCATACGGAGAAGTCTCACAATGGTGGTAGTTTAGGTAAATCACAAAAAATCCTATAGTTAACCAATAACCAGTAACACCTCTTTACCATAAAAATATCTAAAACCTCATTCAAGATCTAGGAAATACTTTGAAATAGAAAACCGAAGCGAATGCTGACGATGTTTCATATCAACGCCATTTCATAAAGCTAGACACGTTGTGGACAACACACTCATAATTCAGCCCCTGCGCAATTAGCGTTAGGATAGCACCCGTAAATCAGGTTCGTTGAATAAAACCTGAATAGTGGGGTCCGTATTGTGTGCACAGAGTGTACAGACAAACCGAACGATGCATTTATCACTGAGTACAATAGACGTTGTTGTTGATGCTATCCTGGTAGGAATTTCATATGAATATAGCCAAGTGAGGCGCAAGGGATGACTGGCGCATAGGATGGTTGGTTTTAGTGGGATCTAAAGAGCTGTCAATCTAAAAAATAAAATAATTCGTCTTTATATTTGGGCCTTCCCCACTGATATCAAATCAAACCGCACGATACTATACTCCACAGAGTAAAGTAGTAGGACTAGTCGGCCAAAAATCCTAGTTAAGTTTTACAAATATCAAGAAATCTTTAAAAATCTAATGTTTTAGCTAAACTTTATTTACAAAAGTGAAAATATATCTTTTTTATTTGTGAATTGATCATTAATAATAAGAACAGAATCGTATATGATCCGTAATAGCCATTTTATGTGTGGTTTTTAACACTGTTTTTTTCCTGGATGGTATGTATTTTAACCAGAAAAACTGTGGTAATAACATTTTATTAGTCCCAAAAGTCACATATTTCTCAGAGAAAAAGATAAAAAATTTACGTTTTTAGGATTTCATAAAAATCCATACAATTTAGTATAGAGGTCCCCTGCGAGAAATGGTAACTCTTATGGCTCCCTCCTTAGAAGAAAGTGCTGCTACTTTAACCTCCTCGCTATACTCCTTATAGTGTGTAGCAAGGGTGTGTAGTGTATTATCTGTCCAGCGGCTTCTCGCTTCGTCAGTCCAGACCTGTTCGTCGTCGCCACTCTAGAAACTTTCTACCTCATCAGCTATCCGTCTTTCCCGCGATATACGCTCGGCAAGTAAGAGGTATAAACTGAACCAGTGCTACGCTACAAACACCCAAAACCAGAGACCCAACCAAGGTGTTGCCCCGTCGAGCGACCGTATGTATGTACGTTGGCCACTGCCATTACAGTTAGCAATTCTCAGAGTTATGTTGGTTACTTTTTCGTTCATTTGCAGATCATTGTAGAGACTCTTTTCATGCCCCTAAAACAAAATCAATAACGCCTTAGTATAAATTTGCATGACTGCTATTAGGTTGGCACGGAAACACTACGAGATCGCAAAGTCCTGGCTGCATCAGAAATGGGAAAGTATTTTCTATGTTTCTGGCGTTCGTAATTTTAATCATGAAAATAGAAAAAACCGGCCAAGTGCGAGTCGGACTCGCGCCCTAAGGGTTCCGTACTATACTAAAAGCTTTTGCTCTTTGACTTTAAAAACTCCGCGACCATCCAACTTGACCCCTCTTTTATAGAAAAGTTCTTGAAACGGGAGCTCACCTTAATCGGTTACTATTAGTTGTGAGAAAAATTGAAATATTTAATGATTTTAGACTTTTCCCTTTATTTGTACTCTGAGACCTAGCTTCTTGCCAAATTTCATAATTTTAGGTCAACGGGAAGTACCCTGTAGGTTTTGCTTTTTTGCATAAATGTATGGAGATGAGGACATACGAAGCCATATCTTTTGATTGCGTCGTTGTAAAAAATTTAAATTTTCAGATCTAATGTGGTCCACGGACCTTAACATTCATTATCAATTTAAACCTGAACCCTCTACCCGTTCGTGAGAAAAAGGCTCTTGACAGACAGACAGACAGACGGACAGCAAAGTGATCCTATAAGGATTCCGTTTTTTTTTATTTTGAGGTACGGAACCATAAAAACACTAAACGGCAGTTCAGTATGTCCCAACCCTACATAAAATGTGCTCATCTGTCTATAGTTATGTAAAGTTGTAGAACTATTTACAACTACATACAGTTCTGTTTGATCAAGTATATGCATATACCTAGCCTAGGTATCATCAATTTCACATCGCTATCTTCACAAAGCAGTTGCACTGCAGTATCCAGTATTCCACACTAACGTTTGTGCAATCCAAATTGCAATTTTATCGTTAGTAGCGATCAAACTCGTATTCTCTTTACTGATTTATAGTCGGGCTGTATTTTCTTGCTGCTGACAATGTGAATATGGTGAACGTTTTATATGAGTTGTGTTTTTGTTTGAGTCCTATAGGCCTCATAGTCTCCCTATGAGGCCTTATAGGACTTAAACAAAAACACAACTGATTTGCATATAGTAGGTACGCACGGCAGCAAGCACATGCTAAGCTATGTTTACCATGTTTGTTTATGCTACGTTTACCTCAGTCCGTGTGGTACCGGCTTAGATTATTCCATCTTATTTCTTACCATTGGCACTGGGTGTAGAAAAAGGCGACTAAGGGATCTTCGACTAGAGGCTAAGCAGCAGCAGCAGCAGAAACAGCGCCCCTGCCGCAGCAGTAGTGTGCACGCTCATGCATTTTTGCTGTTTTGCTGTCATGGAAGAAGTTTTCTGTCCAAAAGTGGACTTCTATAGGATGGTACAATGTTCGTTTACCCATTAATTCCGCTTCGGTGCGATCCACAATCTTAGAGCAATGCGTCAAACCACGCCAGCCCCGCTATACGCGCGAAAATCGTGTTCGCGGCGGATCTTTCCGTCAAGTCTGACATCTGGAGCGGAATTTTCCCGTCGGAACTTACCGCAAAGTCTTGCCACTTGTGACATTTGCTTTGTGGTTGCGGATGGTTCCGATGCGGAATTTCCGCAGGTGTGCCACTGTAACTTAAAATAAACTTTTACTTACCTACTTTAAGTCACCTTTCCAATATTTATAGGGTCAAAGGCGTCACATTCGCAGACTTTCGTGCAATCTGACTATAAATCTGCACTCAACTTCGCCGTGTTTTAGTCTACGAAAGATATTTTACATTTTGGCGCAAGATTTTAAGCCATAAGGGATATGAGGTAAATGACTTTCGTTACTAGAATAAGTTAGGACTGAAAAAAGGAGAAGGCACCTTCATCAAAGTAGTATAGGTATAAAAGGTAAGCGAAAGGGAATATCAACACTAAACGGTTTGAATCTGTTCATGAAAGAAACTGAACAACTTTTCTCTAGAAACTAGAAAAATAAGTAGA
This sequence comes from Athrips mouffetella, assembly GCA_947532105.1. Classification (NCBI taxonomy): domain Eukaryota; kingdom Metazoa; phylum Arthropoda; class Insecta; order Lepidoptera; family Gelechiidae; genus Athrips; species Athrips mouffetella. The sequence continues at coordinate 18,016,125 of OX383965.1, read as the reverse complement.
AATACAAAAAAAAATATCGTCTCCCCATAGAAAATGCATCAGTTAATAACGCATTTTTTATGGGAAGTCAGAATTTTTTTTGGTATTACGACCTGTGCGTACCTGAGGGAAAGTTGTTCAGTTGTATGGGCAGATTTACATCGTTCAGCCTTGTTATATTCTTTTTGTTATCTTGTAAACTTATAGTAATTCTTCTAATTTAAAAGTACCCTAAACCGACGAGCATGTATGAAAGGATTTATGAAAGTACAGGATGCAAGGGGAGTATGTCAATCGTTGCCGGTAGAGGGCTGTGGTCTCTGCCTACCCCGAAGGAAAAGAGGCGTGATATTATGTATGTGCTAATTCTCAATTTAATTAATTTCTACTAGCAACGAAAGTCATTTACCTCATGTCCGTAAAATCTTGCGTCTTAATGTAAAATATTATAGGATAAATAGCTATAGGGTCCTTATCATTCATCACATCATCATAGAAGCTCATTGGCAGAGAATACTCGAATCATAACCAGCAACTTCCTCTATCGTAACTGGTTGCGTACCAGGAACATTTCTTCTCTACGGCAACTGGTTAAAAAAGTTGCCGTTACGGCCAGAGGGATAGTACTTATCATTAGTTCCTCCCAGAATGTATTTTGGGTGATGTACCATAGTCGCTACCCATGTTAACGTTGCAGCAGGCACAAATGACCACGGTGATTGCCGTGATTAGTGGCTTAACTATGGTATTCTTTGCTATGGTGCTGCTGCCCATACTCCAGTTCATGTCCCTTAGTCCCCTTTTACGACACTCTCTAGATGGGATGGTAGTAGTCGTATAAAGTATTCGGCACTACACGGATAATAAATTTAGCAATCCTACTGTCTGTTCGAACTGTGGTTCAGACCACTCAATTCTAAACATAATGTTTGAAGTCTACGATCGACTTACTTGAACGTAAGATAGTGGTGTCCATTCTGGCAGACCCAAACTAAAACTTAACTAAATTTTACAGGTCTAAACAAAGAGATTTGAACCTCGCTACGCAGCGAGGTTAAAATCTCTTTGGGTCTAAAAGTGTTTCTGTCTTTGTTACTCCCTACAGACTAATAAAAGACGACATAGTTTTTAGACCTGTCAAATTTAGTTTAGTTTGGGTCTGCCAGAATCGAAACCAGTAGATTATTTTCGTTACTATCAATTCACTTGTGGTCGAGTGAGACCCAATATACCGCAACACAAGAGCCAGCTTTAGCACAGACCAGTGCTTTCAAGGGATGTGCATTGTTGCTTGTAAGTACATAAACTATTGTGTGCTTTTGTTACCCAGATATATCTAGCTAGGTGTTAGGTGTACTTTACGTATATAAATGGAGAGGTCCGCCTTGGTAGGCAAATACATATATCATCATAACATCCAGAGAAACGTCCACTACAGGACAGGGAGCTCCCTCTAAAATTCTAGCTTTTGCTGGAAAAATGTAGAGGGGAAGTACCATAGTCACCTCGCTTGTTAGCGTTACGGCTGGCACCCTGGACCGCGGTTGTAGGTGACCGCAGTAAGTAAGATGTTAGATACAAAGGAGGATGCTGCTGCCCATCCTCCAGTTTATAACCCTTAGTCGCCTCTTACGACACCCACGGGTATGTAAGGGTTGGTACTATTTTTTGCCGGCACCACACGGGGCACCAAGTATCAAACAATACTTATTACCATGTTCTTTTCTTTTTATAGTTATTTACTATTAACATTACAGGCACAGGCACACCCAAATTGATCGATCTTACAGCGCCACCACTTGTAAAAGTTGTTCGGTTACATGGGTGATAATTCCACCTGAGAGGTTACATGTTACATGAATGAATGAATAACACTTTATTGCACACAAAGTAAAACTATAAGCTTATAAAATGTGGGCAAAAGGCGGCCTTATCTCTTCCGCACTACCTTAAACAAATCAGCATAAACTGAAATCTGTAGTGTAGTGCACTATACATAGATCATATCATTCATATTATTTTTATCTGTATAAAGATTGATGAACGATGAAGAATGAACGCAAAAATTTTGCTTCTACTTTATTCTCCAATGTTAAGCATTTTACCACGTGTTTTTGTTTTTTGAAATTATCGCTGAAAATTTCTGTTTAGTTCACAAATAATGTTTCAGGAACAGGCTAAATGTAGGTTTGAATAATAGAACCGTTACTTCTACAAAAATGTAATGAAATTTACAATATGAAGCCTACTATGAAGCTGATAACCCGACCTATGCGAGAATTTAAAAGCTCTATAAAAACATTTTGTTCCCAATTAATACAGCGAACTATTGCAGCAAGCATACTGCCTGCAACAGTGCACTAACGAACTGAACAATATTGCTTCTCTAACGCCAATCCAAAACGACGTAACTCCTTTACTACTTCATACAAAAATCGACTTTGACTAATGGCGTCTAAATATATTTTCTATGAGTATTCCACAGGTGATTAACTGATTAATTTAAGAAGGTTTAGAAGTGTATGGAACAGGAATCACGGGCTGGTAGTTTTCAATTGGTAGTGTAGTTTGTGGTGAGTCTTCGGCGTTCAAGTTGCACGGCATTATGCTTGCTCCTTTGTTCAAAATATGGCTTTGTTTGTTTTAAACTTTTTGTGTGGTACGTGAACATACATTTTGTACGATTGCATTGCACAGCTAGTTTTAGTATACATCTATGGAAATTCGTCGCTGAAGTTTTCAGCACTAAACTTGGGAAAGGAATGCTGAGATGGTGTGGTCATGTAGAAAGGATGAATGAAGGAAGATTGACGGAAGAGATCTATCAGCCAAGAGTGAATGAAAACGTTGGATTGGGGAAGGGCTAGGCGAATGTTCCATGATACAGGATCTTCGAAACAAAGGCCAGGTTAAAAGTGCCCGTGTTAGTTAACGGTGACCGTGTATGAAATATTATATAATAATATATATATAATATGACCGGGTTGATGAAAGTAGAAGAAGCGAGGGAAGTATGGTCAAGATCGTAGCAGGTGGAGGGCTGTGGTCTCTGTCTACCCCGACGGGAAAGATGTGTGATATTATGGTTGTATTGTATTCAGGGTGATATAATAAAATGTGACATAAGATCTGAAAGCACTAGGAAAGAACAACAATTTAAAGCGACGAAAGAATGATCTTTTAAATCAACTTAGTTGACTCTGAAGCATGACATCATTTATAAGACGTTTACTTTCAGTATCCGATATATTTTCAAAGAAAGTATCTTCGCGTAATGACGGGTAAAAATTCTATTTGGTTACGTCACAAGTAATCAAAGTAGAGACGGCCCATCTGATAGTACAGTAAGTAGTCCCACTGTCAAAAGCCGTCCGTCTTATTTTCGCCATACTGTTACATGAATGAGAACAAAGAATGGCTCTTGTTCCAGCAGTACCTGATCTTTTACGGCAGAAACAGACAGGAAGGAGGTTCTTCCTCAGCATACACAGATTGGGTTAGGTTAATAACAAATCCTTAATAAGCCGGTCTTTTTCTCTTCTTATTTTTCTTAGTCATGTAGAGAGGATGAATGAAGGAAGATTGACGAAAGAGATCCACAAGGGGAGAGTGAATGGAAACGTTGGAAGGGGAAGGCCTCGGCGAACGTACCAGGACCAAATTCAGGACGTTCTGAATAAAGGCCAGGTTAAAAGTACCCTAAACCGACGAGCATGTATGAAAGGATTGATGAAGGTTCAGGAAGCAAGGGAAGTATGTCAAGATCGTAGCAGGTGGAGAACTGTGGTCTCTGCCTAACCCGACGGGAACAAGGCGTGATGTTATGTATGTATGTATGTATTTTTCTTAGGAAAGCTTTTACTTTCTCAGTATCAAAGAACGTTCATGAAATACATGATCCAGCAAAAGAAACCGCGCCACTAAAACAATCAAACGTCGAACCGTGTCGCCAATCTTCGCCAGTTGTTTTCCTCCCAAGTTAGGGCGCTCAATTATTTTCCGGCTCCAACTTTGTGAATTAGGCCCCGTCTCCATTTCGGCTCATTAGTCTGTATTGCGGCTCACGTTGAGGTAAAGGGCACTATCACACGTCAGATTTTTTTGTAAGTCCGATATTTCAAGACCTAACAATTATATCCTTACTTTTTAGGGTTCCGATACCAAAATGGTAAAAAAAAGGAACACTTATGGTGCCGCTCTGTCTGTCTGTCTGTCCGTCTGTCTGTCACACCTCTATATCTCAGCAACCACTTATGCTATCAACCTGAAATTTGGAATAGTTTTAGAATATAGTTGCCCAACTTAATTGCACAAGAAAAAATTTTGAAAAAAGTATGATTATTAATATAAAGGGGGCCAAAATAGGGGGGGCCAAATTTCAAATTGTCGCTACTAGGTCGAGTGGGGTATCATATGAAAGGGCTTTACTTGTACATTTTAAAATATATTTTTGTATTTTTTTAAATTTCTTAGTTTTAAAGTTATGATGAAAAATGTCAAGAAAAATACCATTCCCCCCCCCCTTATCTCCGAAGTTTGAGTAAGGAAAAATCTGAATTAATTACAGTTGACAGAAGTTTATATAAACTTTACAGCAAAAATAAAACGATTTTTCTAAGTTGCACAGTTTTTCAGAAATCTGCAAAAAACCTTTACAAACAAATTTAGTTTTGCGGTCCTGAAAATGGACTTTATTGCTTCCAAAAATACTATAGGTATATCGGAACCCTCGGCGCGCGAGTCTGACTCGCACTTAACCGGTTTTTTTTATAATATCTTTAACCGAGTCATTCGAACATAATCGGTGTTGCAAGCGTTCGTAGCTAACTGTCTCAGTGTTCGGTTAAAGCGTTTGCGATTCAATAATGATTGCGCTTGAAGCACGAATATTAAGCAGTTTTAGCCAGGGTCAGACAGAACCCGGATGGGTGACCGCTAGAGTGTTTTCATGCTTCGAAAGTCACATTAAGCCGCTAGTCAAGTCTACTATCTTACATAGTGGTCTTAATGCCATGTCATAGAATAGATAAATATGGTAAAAAATCTGTTTAAGCTGGTGCTCTAGTCATGGGACTACGCCAACAAAATAAATAGTTATTCTATATCCTATCACTTTTTGAGCATTTCTTGACAATAGCACGTTTCAGAAACCCTACAGCGCCATCTGCTATTGGGCTTTGGTTAAGATTATACAGAGCAAAGCTTGGTCGCTCAGGTACTTTATACTTACAATACAAGATGACGAAAATGAATATTGTAAAAGGTATCGAATTGGTACCGACAAACAGATTCGGTCAAAAGCCAGTCAAGCGAATAAAAAGTCAGCCACCGAACGTCTGACGTGTGCAAGAGCCCTAAGGTAAAAGCCGGGTGAAACCGCGGTAAAACGCCTCCTGTTCACCAAGTGTGAACACACCTGCGTTGAAATATGGTTATCGCCGTGAAGCGCTTGCGAAGTTGTCGGTTCACAACAGAACATTGTGCATTTTACGTGAACGAGCAGTATATTTTATCGAAGATTTCGGACCTCCTTGCTTCTGAGTATTTTATAAAGTAAGTACCTGGGCGTCCGAGCTTCGCTCTATAATAACCGGTTTAACCTGAAAATATCATCGGGTGAGCAAGCTATGCTATAAATTTACAAATTGCGAGATCGATTTCTTGCCCCCAAAAACCCCCGTATGGTAAATTTCATGGAGCCGTTTTCGAGAAACTAATTACAAATATATGTATGTATATATGTAAAATATTGCTCGTTTAATAGTATATGATTAATGGTACAGCAGCACTGCACTTACTTTCTCGCCATACGCAAGTAAAAAGTATCAACTGCATACTTAAATTTGTAACGCCACGATAATTTAGGTTTTTCCAAAAAATGCTCTAATGAAATATGCCAGATGTTTGTGAAGTCCAAATTCTACGAGAAGGTCATGAGAACACATTTACTTTCAGCAATATTATAAATTTTTCGCAGTGCTAGGTATGTTCTGTTTGTAGAATATAGCTAGCTACACACATATAATTTGCGGGTAGTAGTGTAATGTGTGAACGCACTTGGGGCGAAATATGGTTATAGTCACGGTTGTTTGTTTACCAGCCATACCTCGCCTATCACTCGGGAGCTCCGGACAGAGTAGAGTATAATGTAGAGTCAGCTTTACAATGTGTAACTTTACTAACGCACAACTAGTCGGGTGGAGTACGCATGTAACTCTGAGATGTAACTGAAAAGCTTTTGTCCTACAACTTTTAAATTAAAATGTAAAAAGAATTTACTCTATACAGATTGACCGGATTAGATTTAAATTTTTTGTCCTACTAATATTATAAACGCGAAAGTTTGTAAGTATGTATGATGGATGTTTGTTACTCTTTCACGTAAAAACTACTGAATGGATTTTAATGAAACTTTACAATAATATAGCTTATACATCAGAATAACACATAGGTTACAAGTTATAAACCTGCGCAGACGAAGTCGCGGGCACCAGCTAGTATTATAAACGCGAAAGTTTGTAAGTATGGATGGATGGATGTTTGTTACACTTTCACGTTAAAACTACTGAATGGATTTTAATGAAACTTTACAATAATATAGCTTACACATCAGAATAACACATAAGCTACAATTTATAAACCTGCGCAGACGAGGTCGCGGGCACCAGCTAGTACAGAATATTTTTTTACCTACATTAAAGCTGTAGAACAAAAATTCGGTTACAGGAGATACCATCCGAGAGGTACATACATACATACATAACATCACGCCTCTTTCCAGTCGGGGTAGGCAGAGACCACAGTCCTCCACCTGCTACGATCTTGACATACTTCCCTTGCTTCCTGTACTTTCATCAATCCTTTCATACATGCTCGTCGGTTTACGGTACTTTTAACCTGGCCTTTATTCAGAACGTCCTAAATTTGGTCCTGGTACGTTCGCCTAGGCCTTCCCCTTCCAACGTTTCCATTCACTCACATTCCAGAGGTTTTGTGTTATTAACGTTACATGTTGCATAAATAGCCGACTCTGTGTTGGGGGGTACTTAGTAAGTATCTCCCCTAAACTTACTCAGAGTTTGAAGTCGAATAATACTATCATTTTTTTCTCCCTCTTAAATTATTTAAAAAATGCATAAATCTAATTAGCAAAATCGAAAATTCTAACTTTAATTACACAAACTTTGTACTTTCATTATATACTAGGTTTTGCTAGCGATTTCTTCCGCATTTTAAATAATATTTATACCAGTATTATTTCAAATTATTAGCTATTAAACAAAAATAGTAGTTTATGCAACTGTCATATAATACCATATTATATGCAGTTGCGTATACTACTTTATCTTCACTCATGCAATAGGTAGGTACTTATTTATAAATTAAACAAAGGTAAGTAAACAAAAAAGGCAACTTACATTATGTACCTATACATATTTCAGTTACTGTTTACTGTTATGTGTGTAAAGAAGCCGCCTTATATCTGTCTGCTAGGTTTTTGAAATAAACAAGCAAAACATTTTCTTAAAGTGACGTGGTTTTCTTTTTGATTTTCGATATTTCCCAATTCACTGTAGGTTTTGTCGTTCAATTTTATGGACGTTTAGGGTCTGTCCCACTCTTCTATGAAAAAAGATCGTAAGTTATTTTAGTAGCCACTTCAAGAGAATCTCTAGGTGTCACTGCATGTGCCCTGCCTGTACCGCTGTTTCTACTTTTACAATAAATTTTTACAGGCACGAATTACTTGAAAAAGGTAAATATTTAGAAATGGCGGCAAATCTAATACCTATCTCCAAGGCCTACTATGATTCCAGGCTGCGCGCACATCTTTTCCACCACAGATGAAATAATTGTAACTATAGTAACTGTTACTGTAACTGCTCCAAATTAATAGGTTGTTTAAAAGGTACACTTCGTAAATATGCTACTGATATTTGACAGCTACTAAGAAAAACTGTTAAATTTATAACCGGCTCTCTAAAAGACCTTATATTCAGTCTTCTTTAAAAAGGTTTAGGTTCAAGAAGAATTTTATCCAAGTGTTATGTAATGATTCGGTTCAGTACTTTTTACGTGATGCTAGAACAAATAAACAGACAAAAAGTCCAAAAATTTGTGATTTGGATTCAGGGGCATCAAAATAGCATAACGTGATATTTTTTTTATAAATATTTTGATAATATATGTATCATTATATTGTAGGTATATTTATATATGTAGTCTATAGTAGGTATATGCAGTTATTACTATGTATTATTATAATGTTATATATGTACTTAATACTTATCACTTCTTATTATTTGATGTGTACTTATTCTTGTCTTATATACTTTTTCACACTACACTCTGGTTGGCTGGAAGAGATCTCTTTATAGAGATAAGCTCGCCATTGTGAACCTCTTTTATCACTTCTATTTTGTTTTATTGTGCACAATAAAGGATATATATATAGTTAATAGAATCAGGCGTTACTTTGCGGAAGTCCATCTCAAAGAAATGAAACAAATATATAGCCACCTTCCGCAACAATGATGGATGCTATGTACTCACTGTGCACCGCCCGCCCGCCCGCAAATAAATGCGCATGCGCAGGCAACTGCAACACAGCAACCACCCAAAAAACACTCTACACGTGTTTCGCCTCTACACGAGGCATCCTCAGGAGATGTTAGACCGACCAGTGCCAAACACCGAGTGAGCATCGTTGCCCCATCGCCCTCTATTTATACCAGTCTGAAACACGTGTAGAGTGTTTTTTTTTTTTTTGGGTGGTTGCTGTGTTGCAGTTGCCTTTATTTGCGCACGGGCCGGCGGGGCACAGTGAGTACATAGAATCCATCATTGTTGCGGAAGGTGGCTATATATTTGTTTCATTTCTTTGGATATATATATCTTCAATGTAATCAATAAAATCAATTTTCAATTTTATAATAGTAGAGATGGGAAGAGATTTACTATTATTATAGCAATTTATCGACAAAACAGTAATGTAGCAGCAACTAATACTGTAGTAACTTTTAATACAAGTAAAGCAAACATGCATTTGATTTGTGAAACCCTGAATCATAGCCTACCCCTCTTTAGAGTAATCGATCATATCAAATCTCTCAACAAACTAAAGAGAGACCTTCGACGAAAGTATTAAAAACACATTATGATCGAAACTTTTTCGTTACTAACGTTCTACGAGTATACACAACAGAGCACTAAAAGGAATACATCGCAGTTTTGTAGCAGTTAGTAAATGTTTTCTACTTGATAGAAAAATTAAACTATGTTTCTATGTTAGTAAATAAAAGTAATTTGTTTGTTTGTATTCTACGAACAATAAGTTGAATTTAATTGAGTTTCAGAAAAAATATATATTTACACGGTAGTTACTTCTTTTAAACAAATTACAATATCAGCAACGGCAACTTGATGCCCTTGCAAATGTTTTAATAAAATTAGGTTATTTTAAATAAAATTAGAATTTTTTGTAAAATTTCATAAGTGACTAGTTGTATTTTTAAGGCTCCGTAGTCCAAAAGGATCCCTTATAGTTTCGTCTTTTCCGTCCGTCTGTCTGTTCGCGGCTTAGCTCAAAGACCTTTAGTACTAAAAAGTTGTAATTTGGTATGAGTATACAAATTAGTCACGCCGACAAAGTGGTAGAAAAGTATGAAAAAAAGAATTTTTATTGGTATACCTCCCCTAGAAGTTTTTTAACTACCCCATAGTGTGGGTGTCGTTAGACAAGTCTTTTAAGTTTATTATAAGTATTCTAAGTACATTTTCTGATTTAGGGATCCGTTTGCGAAATATTTAGCTTAAAAGCACAAATTTTCGTTGGAGTCAAGTGCCTCTGCCAGCTAAATGTAATAAATATCGGATACGTGAAAGATTTCGCAATGGTAGTGTATATGATCAATTTAAAAGGAAAGCTATCACAGCTAAGAAGACTTTTAAGGTTAACGAGTAATAGTCAAAATACTGAAAATGATAGAAATAGCAATAGCAAAAATTAAAACTTGCTTTACAATAATGATTCCTGAGGCAACTACGGAACCCTACACTGCGCGTGGCCCGACACGCACTTGGTCGGTTTTTATCTTAACACCTTGTGCTACTTACTTTGATAATATACATACCTATGCGGCAATGAATAATAAGCTGTCGCCGCCGCGCCGCTTTGAATATGAATATTTCGGCAAAGTCTCTGTATTATTCACTCCCCTAAACTTGCACATCTTAAAGATAAGCCGAGTGCGTAAACATAGAAGCCCTTGAGCACGACTAACGATCCGTGCTGAAGAGTATTGAAAATTTATTCTAAGTACGCTAGGGCGTTTGATGGTTACTTATGCTACTGCCTGCGCTTCACTCAACCAACTTATATTGACCTCTAAAAGCAAGCATTTTCCGAACCAACGTCGACCTTTTTAAAACTGGTCTTATGCTAAGGCGGTTCGTGATATTCTTATTGCAAGATGTGTAGTGTGTTACCTCTATTTTTTGGATTGCAAACAAGAGTTTATTTCAGCGGTGTTAACATGAAATGTAGACGGAATTTCAAGTGAACAGTGAAAATGTATTTTCCTTTCTTATCTCCATTTTTGTGAGAAACGAGAAACGTAGTGAGGTGGAAATTCTAGTTAAGAGCTTTTTTGGTTGTGTTATCCTTTCTTATTTGTTTTCAAGTAGGTTACTAGATTTTCCTGAATACTATAAGTGCGTATGTATCACTTTATATAGTGTCAAACTTTTCATCTTATTCAGTTGAGTTAAGTGTACCCGTGCCGAACTTACTACTGTAAGCAGCACACCAGCCGAACCTTTTGACGTGGAGAGTTGCGCTCATGACGCTCGCAGGTTGCCAATATGACACATCTGGCGCAATTTCCGCTGGTGTTATACTTGACAGATTTTCGGAACAATCCGCGTCGGAATCTCCGCGGGTGTGTCGCTACACTTAGAATCCCAATGCTGGCCTGTTTATATGGTGCGCCCTATGCAAAGCCTGCTATTGCTAAACTTTACAACAATTTATGTTTTACACCCTTCTGAAAAAACAAAACTGAAAGTAAAAGCCGTTGGAAAAAAATACCACCCCCCCCCCCCCCTTTTATCTCCGAAGTTTGTGACAAGAAAAATCTGAATTAATGACAGTCGATAAAGTTTATGTAAATAATACAGCAAAAATAAAACGATCTTTCTACATTGCATAGTTTTTTAGAAATATGCAAAAAATGTTTACAAACAAATTTCGTTTTGCTTTTCTGAAAATGGACTTTTTTGCTTCCAAAAATACTATATGTGCATCGGAACCCTCGGCGGGCAAGTCCGACTCGCACTTGACCGGTTTTTTTTTACTTAGGTACTATATAAAAAATACCATTATGCCCGCCAACATACGCATGTCCAATCAGGCACCCAACTCGTGTCAGTAGGGTACACTGTGAACTGAGTAGGTACGGTCGGTCAACAAAGTATTCCATCAGTATTGATAAAATATCCCTTGTAACCAAAATAACGTTAGCAACTGTCAGAATATTAACAGAGGAACATATAAGGAAATTTTACTCCAAGGTATATTAAATCCAGTTTTTTTTATGATGTGCAAATGTACCTTTTTTATGTTAGCAAACGAGCAGGTGAGCCAGCTGATGGTAAGTGGTCACCACCGCCCGCCCATAGCACCCACTGTCTTATTAACGGCATATTTTGACACTAATAAGACAACAGAGCGCGAGCTTTGTTGTAAAGTTTAGCGTTCACTTTGAGAACTAAGATGATATGTCTCATGTGCCGGTAATTTCGCTGGCTCTTTTGCCCTTCAAACCGAAACACAGCAGTAAAAACACCGCTGCTTCACGGCAGAAAAAAGCAAGGGGGTGGACTTCCCCAGACGGACTCTCCACAAAAGTCCTACCACCTTCAAACACCTACTTATCATAGCAGACTTTGGCGCCTGCCCGCAGTTCAGATTTTTTTCGTCGGAATCCTAAGTATGCTCTGACACGCTCTAAGCGACTCGGTAGGCACTTTGAATCTCGCCTACATGCATACATACATAACATCACGCCTCTTTCCCGGCAGGGTAGGCAGAGACCTCAGTCCTCCACCTGCTACGATCTTGACATACTTCCTTTGCTTCCTGTACTTTCATCAATCCTTTCATACATGCTCGTCGGTTTAGGGTACTTTTAACCTGGCCTTTATTCAGAACGTCCTGAATTTGATCCTGGTACGTTCGCCTACCAGAAACGTACCAGAAATTTCGTCTATAAGGAAAAAAACTGTCAAACAGTTTTCTGCTATAATTTTCTGAGCATATTGTCTCTTATGGAGAGAGGACGAGAGATTTCATAGTTCCACGCTTGTGTAATGGGTTTCCAATGATATTGGACCAAATAAAAATTGCTTCTAAGTCTGGCTTGAAAACAAAATTGAAAAAATGTATTCTAGATAAGCAAGGGCAGTCAACGGCGCGTCATGCTTGACACTAATGAGAGGAATTAGAAATGTATAAGTTCCACTGTGTCAAGCTTGACGTGCTCCTGACTGTACCTATAGGTTAAGTTAGTATTATTATGTAAAACGCATGTTAGGTTAGGGAAAGTTATATAGTTTAAAATATCTACAGTCTGAGGTAATAATATAAAAAATGATATATGAGCGCAACGCCTATAAACTATTGCATAGTTTGGCGAAGATTTAACTTAAAATATAGATTGTAGTTAATGAAATAAATATATAAGTAAATAAAAAAAAAATTATCTTCCTTGTTCTCAAATAATAAATACGAGGAGGTCTAGACAAAGTGCCATTTGACGAAAGCGAACGACATGAAATTATAACATCCCATACATTTTATGACGTTCGCTTTCGTCATCTTTAAATTTCAAGGCACAATGTATAGACCCTATTTATCGAGTGCAAGAAAAAAATTACTTATTGATGGTCAGGTGGTAGTGGCCGCGATAGCACTTTACTGTGTCTTGTTCAATCACATTTTTCCCCGACTGTACCTACCATCAGTTTTCCTAGAGTGGGATAATGGGAAAAATGTGTCGACGGTCAGCCTTCCATCATATATCACTGTAGAATGCGCCCCGAATTCACTCTGACCGGAAGTATAGGTATACCCACTAGCATGTCACCAGAAACACATTACGACATGGGAGTCCAGACGCACCGCAGGATATTACCCATACTTGGTTGATATTCCGCACATTCGCACAAAGCGCTTTGAAACATCTTTTATAATGCGCACGGCTAGAGTGGAATCACAGGTTCATACAACCCGAATCTCTTCAAGTCGCGAGTGAATAGGCTTCTTTTGAGCAAGCTCGTTCCATCGTCGACCTCATCTCTGTCTTCAATGACTTGCGGTCAAAAGATATTTAAAAAATAGGTTGGAACAGTGTTAGGTTAATTTTAAAAGACTGGACCCACATTTCTAAAAACAGAGGAATCTAAATGATTCGCAACATTTCAGACTCAAAAAATCGAAACTCATACAACGAGTACAGAAAATACCAAAAAAAACTCGCAGCTGTTAATCTAATAAAATTGAAAAAGCTAAACTTGATACTCGGTTTTTGCACCTTTCCCCTCCCCTTCCTCCCCCCCCCACCACTTTATAGTGCGACAACCAGTCAATAATTCTTTGTGTGATCATGCTGAACACAATGATACTAGTTGTCGCAAATAAATTGTTATTTTTCATTTACTCAAAACTAGCTGTGCATGACTTTGTGTATGAATTTGTTTGCGTAGAGTTCGGCCTTCTCCAGAAGACAAAAACCACTGGAGAGATTCAAAAGGAAATAATGTTTATCCTTATTGTAATAGCGGCTCAAAACTTGTATAAGCAATTAAGAAAATAAGTAAATTAACCAAGGAAAATTATTTTTTTGAAAGTGTCATTGAAAAATATCTTTTTCCTCCTATTACGCACCTGCAAACAATTTAATCTACAAAATTTCCGATTCTTGCCCGAGTTCAATAACCTGTCACCAGGGAAAGCAGAATCAAGCAAATTGTTCAGGAGCCGTGATAATTAAATTTGTGACGTTTTACCTGCCTTTCGGAGTGGAATTAGAAAAGTTTATTGCGACTGAACAATTCCAAGTTTTTGAGGAATATCTTAATTTTGTCCGTGGAGGTGTAAGATATTTTACTAGCAAATAAAAGTAATTGCAAAAATTTGGTCGTATCGAATGACTCTAACTCTTAGTTCACATCCGGCATAGTCTACAAAGTAACAAATTACAGTCAAATAATGTAGTTTGATTAGAATGACAGCAGGACTTAGCTATGCATGAGAGCAGGAGGGAGTAACTCGTGTCTCTGTCGCTCCAATATCTTACGCATCGCTCCGTCCTTCTCTCACATTGCTGTCATCCTAATCAAGCTACATTATTTTGATTGTATTGAATTTTAATACAACAAAATAAATATTGTTTTGTGATAAGCGTATCACTTGAAAACAGCTTGATCGATTACGCAATAAAACTACATAAAATCAATTCCGGATCCAGATTTTTGTACAAAGTAACAGTTACGTCGCGACTATCATGCAGTTTTTAGGGTTCCGTAAGCGAAGGGCCCTACGTCGTCTGTCTGTCTGCCTGATGGCTGTATTTTATGAACCGTAGTAGCGATATGGTTGTTTTTTTTTTTACAGAAAGGCGTGTGTGATTATGGTGGATTACCTAAAAAATAATAGAACAATATAAAGTTAAAAAGAAGGGGGGTCCAGTCGATACAAGATACGTGTTTTTTTGGTGTTACTTTGTTTTAGCTCTATCGTAAAAACGGCAACACTTACGAGCGTGAAAATTGGTATCTTTATAGTATATAAGCTATAAAATAGCAAAAAATAATAAAAACTTGTCAAAAGCGAGTCGGACTTACGCGCATTTAATGCATTTTGCGCGACTATAAACACTTCTCTAAGATAGTTTTGTGATTTTTACTTTATTGGTACGGAACCCGCGGTGAGCGAGTCCGACTCGCAATATTAGATATTTTTTTTAAAAGCAAAGATTTCTCTGGAAAATGAACTGCGGAACAAAAGATATCGAAGCATATTTTTTTAATACAAAGAGCACTCGTAGCAGTGCGCTACATCGCCTACGGCGGCGTAGACAATAATTCGCGCTTTTTTGCTTGAATAGACATGTTCCTCTCTGACTCTACGATTGTTTCTTTTTACTATGCGATTGCATATTAAAAAAGTTGGATTCAAAAAGTCTGCTGTTTGGTAGCCACAGATAAGATACATAATAGACTTGGCATATTTTTCGGCCGTTAAAAATCTAATAAACGTTCATTAGAACGACGTCATCAACATACATCGAACCTACTACGTGCTCATCATTTTCCTCACATTTGTAGCACCTTGTAGCACCGTCTACAGTAACTTTACAGGATTTTTTTTAAAACCTTGGATAATGTAAGAGGTGGTTCTTCCCATGAAATTGAAAACTTAAAATATTTGACCTCCCATACAAAATGAGCTATCAGCTGATAAAGTTTGTATGGGAATTGGAAAATGTTTTTTCGTGTTTCGATCTATGTTCCCTGGGAAAAGTTGTTCAGTATCATGAACAGAACCACCTACAAAAATATCTGGGCTGATAAAAAGCAAGGGTGTATTTCCATCTCTATTCATAAAAAGTCTACAATATGACTTACCTGTGCTGCAAACGTTTATGAAAACTAGTTGCACACAATTTTCAACTCTAAACCTATCAACCGTTACGTTGATTCTACAATAAACTTTTACATTTCATGGCTGTTTACATACAACAATGAGGTAGTTTTAGTTAGGAATGGTCAGTATTGAAAACAATAGCCGTTAGGTTGCGGTGTAAAATGGGAATTCAGTCGTTCAGGACCATTCACTCTCGTTCCCTAAGCTATTAAAATGTTCATTCGTTCAAATATTACTCGTTCATTTTATTTGCGAACTGCTGGGAAATAGATACTAGTGATTGTTGGGGTTAATGTCGAAGATTAGTAGATTTAAATTATTTTGACTCAATATAACCTGAATATGTGGATAAGGGCTTAGAAAAGGTATGGGAATATACTGTGAGTAGGTACCTATTAAGTAGCGTTGAATAGATTCGCCATTTTGAAGATTATCCAAGATGAGAAGGGTTTTATGATATTCTCTTGGATTAGTTTGATACTCGTACGTGAATGATTTTAAAACTAGGGCAGCGTACACATGCGTGCATATTTTTCTTTTACATGGTTCTTATTTTTTGGATCATGCAACCCATTATTAATACGACATTTCTTTAAAAGACTATGGTTGCGGCTGGTACGATGGACCGCGGTTATTGGTGACCGCAGAATGTAAGATGGTACGATAAACATAAGGACACTGCTTCCCATCTTCCTGTTCATAATCTCTTAGTCGCCTCTTACGACACCCACGTACAGAGATGGGTTGGTACCATAATTTGTTTGCAAATTTCTTTATAAAATCACACTACACAAAACCAGTTTTCACACTCAACAAAAAGTTAAACAATGAAAACTAGCAGAAACAAACACATAGAGGAAACAAATAAAAGCAAACAGTCGATATACAGGGGGAGTAAAAGTAAACAAGTGAACTTATAACAAGCAAGTAACGACACGGTTAACTCTAGCGAAGTTGGTAATGAGATATCCCCCGCAGCTAAGGATTTACTGCCGCTCCTTATAAGAACACACTGTATATTTTCTACTATGCTATATACAGGATCGATTTGGTGAGCTAAAAAAAAAAACATAACAAAAATAGATGGCTTTTAAGGTTTTGAACCAAAATGGTGAAGATGGATCCCTTGCGGTGCAACTTCGTCTGTCTGTCTCACCTGTTTATCTCAGCAACCAATCACGCTATCGACTTCAAATTTGGAAAAGGTTTTAGAATATGATTTTTTTATTTATTTATTTATTTAGGAGTCGGTCGTGTCCCACTGCAGGGCAAAGACCTCCCTTCCATCCTTCCACACATCCCGGTTTTGAGCTAGCGTCTGTCATTGACGAGCGTGTTCGTTCAACTCGTCTCGCTTTCTCTTTCGAGGCCGACCACGACGTTTTCTGGCGTTTGGTTCCCAAGTGGAGAATATGATTACCCAACTTTATGGCAAACGAAAAAAAAATATTGTGAAAGGTGTTCAAATCGGGGGGATTTTTTTTACGTCGTTACTGGGTCGAGTGGGTTATCATATGAAAGAGCTTTACTTGTACATTCCAAAATATATTTTTATATTCTTTTACAACTCTTAGTTTTCAAGTTATGATGAAAAATGTCTAAAATAACATTCTCCGGCCTTATCTCCGAAATTTACCAAAGCAAAAATCTGTATTTATTACAGTCGATAAAGGTTTAGGTATGTAAGTGTTAGAGGAAAAGTAAGACGGTCTCTCTAAGTATCACAGATTTTTTAGAAATCAGCAAAAAACCTTTACAAACCATTTTGGTTTTGCGGTCCTAACAATGGATTTTATTGCTTCTAAAAATACTGTAGGTATATCGGAAACCTCGGCGCGCATGTCCGACTCTCACTTGACCGGTTTTTTGCCCTGATATCCGCTTCTTCACGTCAGTGAGGTCATAAGCAACAACTTTTGTTCAACAACTTCGCTAAAACATCAACTTCACATACAAAATGTGTTGATCACTCACGTTAGGTACTTGATGTATTTTCATCATAGACAACAAAGATTCATGTTATGCTAGTAAATACTTAATCTAGTGTTAGTACATGAAATCTATAGGGTGTCGATTTTTTAGTGCTTTCCTTTAATTTAAAGCACCCTGTACCTCATCCACTACGCTGAGAGTGGTAAATCTTAGTTCTGATTAAGGACGTATTCTTGCGAAGTATTCTAGTGAGGGACCGCTAAGGGGTGGAAAAATAGTTCCAAATCCTCGGGATTTAGAGGTAATTATGGACTTGTCATTGAATGACTGAGACAATGCGCATTGGCACGTTTACTCGCGGCAACAGTTTTATTATAGCACTCATGTCAAAGATAAGAGAGACAGAACTATTGCGTAGACAATCCCCGTACGCGCTGTACATGATTTGAGAATCGTGCGGGCGAAGCAATGTGAACAAAACGGACTTACATAATTCCTACTAATATTATAAACGCGAAAGTTTGTAAGGATGGATGGATGGATGTTTGTTACTATTTCACGTAAAAACTACTCAATGGATTTTAATGAAACTTTACAATAACATAGCTCAGAATAACACATAGGGTACAATTTATAAACCTGCGCAGACGAAGTCGCGGGCACCAGCTAGTTTATAATATGGAAACAAAGCTAAAATCCAAGAGGTAGAAGTCCGATTGGCTGAACCCAATATAATTAGAGAGACCAAATCAGCCCGACTTTGCTGGCTTGGCCACGTAGAGAGGATGGAGGAAGATCGTGCAGTCAAAAGAGCGTACCTGGGACGACCGACGGGAAAACGGCCGGTCGGACGTCCCAGGTACCGCTGGAGTGACGAAGTGCAGAAGAACCTGAGCGCCTACCAAAGATATAATTGGCGTGAGGAGGTGCAGAAAAGGGACGACTGGCAGCTTTTGGTGTCGGAGGCCAAGATCCTCTTTAGGTCCCTGAGCCAGCGAAAGTAAGTAAGTATTAAGTAATCAAAGTAAATGTTTACAATAAGGTGCCAAAAACGTAAGATCAAAAGAAAAAGTAACTATTCATATAACCATCCCACGTAACTTCTTAACTAGCTCTGCAAAGCAAAAGTTTTTGGCAAATATAAATTTCTACACCCAAACTGGGAACCTTTCGCGAGGCAAGAAATAAATCCGATAAATAAAACCTCTATTCTCCCACATTTCTTCGGCGGAACAGTGAGATAAATCACTTCAAGAACTACCCAACTTTGGGGGTGTCAAAACAAAACCGCCGCGTATTCATATATTGTCCAAAAGTTGGCGAGGGACGCGACGGGGTAAAATTATTACGAAGATGTAAAAATAAAAATTAAACTTGAATAAATAAAAGCGTTTAGGTATTGCGGTTTGAAACTGCGCTGCTTTAACAACGCAAAAAATTTAATTCCCATACAAAGTAACGTAAGTGACCATCACAATTTAAATGGGATGTTAAAAAAATTGTGCGTTGTTGCAAAAGTCGTAGAACAAAAGTTGTCACTTTTGACCCCACTAAAAAGTGGGGAAACGGATGTCAGATCCCAAAAAAATTACGCTGTATAGTTGATCATAATGTCAATTAGTGAGCTTCCCAAAGAAAATAAAACAAAACTATCGACAAGTCTGAATAAAAGACCCACAAGTTGAGTTCAAATGCAAAATTTTAGAAGAGGAATGATAAGGCCTGGGCATTCTGGGCAAACTTTTCAAGATCTAATTCAGGATGTTGTTCTAAATAAGGGCCAAGACAAGAGATCATGGACAAACGTGTATAAAAAGGTTATGAAGAAGAAGAAGCAAGGAAAGTATGTCAAGATCGTAGCAGGTGGAAGACCTGCAGAAAAGAGACCTAAAGAAAAGAGGCGCGATGTAATCTATTCACGTACGAACCAAAAATCTTTATACAATAGGTTTGCTCCTGAAGCCAAGTGATTCTACTCTCTTGTATTTTTTGCTTGTATTTTTGTTATACAGTTTGAAATAAAACTACTCTAAATAAACAAATTACGTAAAATTATGTAACTTTGATTTACAATACTCCCAGCATCGACTAAAGAACAAAATCTCGACTCTAGGGTTACGCCATTAGTTACTGTCGACCCCGCGACCCACGACCAAGATATTGATATTTGCGCTATGATAAATGATGTTACAAACTTGTGCCGTCGGACATTTCGTAAATACCCTCAATATAACGTAAATGACGTCGATATTTTCACTCGGTCTCAATATTTTGTCACGGACATCCCACATATTTCTATGTGCCTGAAATTGGGTGATTTACCCTACGTTTAAGGATGTGATCATGAAATATAGACTCGTTCAAATGTTTGGGGGGCTTGCTAGGTCGAAGAAAAAATAAGTAGGTACTCGTTTATTACGGTATTTTGAAAGATAGGTAATGCAACAAAAGACAAGTAAAATAACTTTCACTCAGGGACCATTAAAATCACAATATGTTCATTTTAGTTGTATGCATTTCAAGAAAGGTACATAATTCTAGCATAAACGAAGAAGACGCAGATTCGAGTCCTGTGATTGTAATTTTTGGATTTTTTCATAGTTAAAACCATCTTGTGCCCTTTGCATATTCTTTTGCATCTGAACACTTAATTGTCTAGTGAAACAAGCCTATTAGGAAAATAGAAGCCACAGAACAATAATTGTAAGTACCTACGCTTTATTTCAAATGCCAACCTATTCAAACGACACACTTAAAACTGTCGTTAGAGTGTTATAATTATAATCTCGACCCCCACTTACTTAACTCGTTAATGCAAAATATAATCAAGAAGTGTCGTGGGAGTGTTCGCAAAGTGCCTCTTAGCGCCATCTCTGAGATGTAATTGGATATTCGTATTACCCTTTGACATGCTGAAAGTTGAAAGCCTTTATTCCGCCTCTACCTTGGCTTCTACTATGCGTTTTCGATATAGTTAGCTGTCAAACTAACTTCAATCTGTTTCGATTTAGTTCAGCACAACCACTGGGAACCACTGTGAAGTTAGCTATAAACCATAGTAATTTTTATTTGTAACGCATAGTACTCACCAAAGGAGGGAGCCATAAGTGCAGCACTTTTTTGCGAGGGACCTCCATGCTAAAACGTATGGATTTTTTTCAAATCCTAGAAACGTAAAATGTTTAGGGCACAGATAGACATGCTAGTAAATGAGCATGGTTACTAGCATGCTAGAAACGAGCATGCTCTTTAACTGTCTACACTTGCTTCCAAAAAGAATGCTCGTTACTAGCATGCTACTAAATAAGCATGCTCAAATCAAATACTCTTGACACACATGCCATTAAGTAGCATGCTAATATAACCTATAAGACGTTAGTGAAAATGGAAAATCAAGTGGCCCTTCGAAATGAACTTAATAAAATTGTTGTTTCTTCGCCCCAGCGAGACATTTTCATCACAGAACACTATTACTTGTATTTTGATGCGATACACACCTGTGACAGCTTTCAACTGATTGACACTAGCATGCTCATAAGCAAACCTGTTCACACGTGTTCAAAACACACCCCCTTCCACCCGCGCCGCAGATAGCATGCTAGAAAATTGAACGACGGTAAATTTTTGACAATGACATAAGCATGCTAGAAATGAGCATGCTTATGTCAAGCAAAGCGTGTACACACATGCTACTAGGTAGCATTTGCTACGTAGTAGCATGCTTTACTAGCATGTCTATCTGTGCCCTTATCTTTCTGTCTGAGAAATATGTGACATAGGACTAATAAATGCTACTACTCGTACCACCGTTTTTCTGGTGAAAACACTTACCATTCAGGATAATAAAAGGTGTTAAAAATCACGCATAAAATGGCTATTACAGATTATTTACGCTTCCATTCTTAGTATTAATGATCAATGCGGACTCTATAGTTTTTTACTCTGAGGTACTCACCCTACAAACTGCTCTAAATATAAAGGAATAAGACAAATCGATACGACAATAAGAGAGAACTATGCTTCTTCTTCTTCTGATCCTGTCGTCTTCACCGTGACTTCACCAGACCTGCCCAGTTATATGCCAAATCGACACACTTTTGATTTGCCACGTTTAGGTTCTCCACGATAACAGGGCAATCGGGACATGACAGCAAATGCTTCATCGACTGTAAGTCACCGTCCACTTATCCGCACACCGCACTTACCATCATCCGAGATGTCCCATATTTTCGGGTATTCCGTGACTCTAGCTTTGCTTTGGCTGAAGAAATATGCGACAACATATTTTCTGCGGCAGAAACAAAAATGCGGCAGGAGCTGCCGCTTTGGTGTGTTTCACTTTTTACAGCTGAAAGATGCCGGAAAAATATGCTTAACTCTTTTTCTTAAAGTTTCTCAGCCGACCTAAAAAGTGAAATATTCGTTATGAAAATTCAACATCCAATAATTAAGCTATTAAAATTTCACATAAAACCCTTGTGGCTACATCGGTCACCTCATTAAACTTTCCTAGCATGAAATAGCTCATTGAAAATGGATAGCCAATATCGTTAGAAAGTTCAAAATGCATGAACAAGCTTTGTCAGCCGTGGCCGAAGTTGTTAATAGAGTGAACTCTGTCCATGCAGGTTACACCTGGATATTGCATTTGTTTGACTTCTATTAATATTTAAATATTGTTCGGAAGAATATTGTGGTATATTGAGTTAATTGGTTTGTTCGACAAATAACACTCTGACCATTGAAGAAAATCAGACAGACATATTTATGTTGCAAAATAATGACATTAATGACAAAATGGAGAATCGTTTTCATCAAGTTCCTGGTTCTATCATCGTTATCCTGCTACATATAGTTAAGAGCATTGTTGTACATACAATCAAATCGCAGTGCGATTTTCATCTTTTCGCTAACTATGATAAGCACGGTAAAAAGTCAAGTGTATCAAGCTTGACATGGTCTTGACTGTACGCGTGCGCTGGTTGTGTCAGGCCAGGACTTGGGTCTTATTTTATAATACCACTGAAGTTAATGATATATTATTATATGCTCACTGAAGTATAAATTTCCGGATCGCGCCGCAGAAAACATTGCCTTTTACGAACGACCTATTAAGGGTCGTACTGATAAATCGCTCTTAAGTGAGAGTTAGCACTTAAGATGTTTAATTTGCATGTGTAAGGTACATCTTGAGAGCAATCTCACAATTGAGAGGGATTTATCAATACGACCCTAAGATCGATCATGGTGCATGCAACTGCAAACTCGCAACGAATTCAAACGAAATTGTAACTCACCGTTTAAAACTTGTTCTACCTATCTAACTCACTTAGGGCACAGATCATATAATACTGACGGAAACGTCAATAATTGTTTTATTTTCCTAGCATTTTTCGTGTGAGCAAAAAAATGGAGGTACTCTATCGGTCGTAATTTTGCCAGCTCTAAGCTCTGCAAGCTCGCGCAGTACTGGTGAAAAGGCACGCTTACTCATACCACAGGATGAAATAATAGACGATACCTTCATCGTGTTTCATAACAACAACGTTCAATTCCATCTATTGAAAACTTCGTCCGTTTTAATCTGAATTCTACAACCGACGCAGTATCAAATTGCATTGTAAACAGGCAATATACGGAGACGATAGAGCAAAAGTTTTGTTTGCCGGAAGCAATGGTAAAAGGAATTCCGTTAAAGATAGTAATATGAACCTGGTAGGAAAAGTTGCGGTGTCTGCGGACGGGAAATGTACTCGTACTAACTGGTTACAGGAATATATTGTAGGGAATTTTATTTTCAGTTCATTGGATCAGCTACATTTACTTAGGTTCAAGGAACGATCGATCGGACTAAGTAGGTAAATTACTGCACAGGAAATGTTCGCTTGTACCGTGGCGTAAGTAACGATAAGGAAATTGTGATTCTTTGTGAGCTGGGATCCATTTTTTTTCGTTTATTATAACGTTTACCAATTTATTTTGCAGCCATGACACTAAAACCAGACTATATTTGACGGAAAGAATAACATTGTTTTATAAACTTGTTTTTTCTGACAGCTTCAGCCGATTACTTTAGAAATAGCTGCAATATGTTTTGGTAAGCGATGGCACAGAATATATAATAGTGAACAAGTTTAGCGTTGGATTAAACGAAAAGAATGGATCATAGAGGCATAATATTTAATATGTTCACTGACACCTGTATCTCTTGACTTACAAGTACTTTATAATAGTTGTAGAGGCCAAATTATGTATCTATATGGGGGAATATAAACAGGGTGACTTTTAATTAGTTCTTTATAGCAAAACATACGCATGTACTCATGATACTTAACAATTTTTCCCAAGAAACAGGTCGAAATACGAAAAACCAAATTTGACCTCCCATACAAAATGCGCTATCAGCTTCTGCAGTTTCTAGGGGAGGTCAAAACTTGATTTTCGTATTTCGACCTATGTTCCTTGGGGAAAGTTGTTCAGTATCATGAGAACATGCATACTTTTTTCTACTAAGAACGAATTAAAAGTCGCCATATATGGGGAAACCTATAGTATGTGGCTACTGAAAGCAAAAATAACGGCAATCCTGCTAAGAATTCATAAAATGATTGATAAAAACAAGTGTAGCTGTACGTCTAGTCTTTGAACACAAATTAACTAATCATAAAGAAATATACTTACTCAATAAGCGCAGATGATAATAATTTTTTACAAAAACATATCTTATCCAAACTTGTTGAGAGTAATCTTTATATTATGAAAATCCTTCACAATTCTCCACAACGACAATAAAACGTGAAGCCGAATAAACCATGATATTCTTAGTTTTATGACAGTGTAATTAACACAAAGTTATTTCTCTTTTACACCTCAGTTAACAAATTCTTTAACCAAAGTTTCCTCTAGTTTTAACTGTCGACATTAACATAAATCCACAGTTTTAATTTGCTGTTTTGTGGAAATATTCTTGTTAAAGTAAGCTTTGACTAACGATAGCATGCTACACGCCATCTTTTCTAACCAAGACAAAAGAAATTATTCAATTTGACCATTTTCAATTTTATTTCGGTTTCTGTATGTTTTTTATGATTACATTAGTTTCTTGGAATTTAAATTTACTTCATCCTACATCTAAAAAGACTAATTATCGCATTTACCGCACACTTGAATATTTTTTTTTCAACTATAATTCGCCTTTCCAAGTTCAATATTTAGGTTGTTGTATATTATTATGTATATTCGTTAAACATAAAACTTATGAAAGATTATAACGCAGAGCAGCGGAAAATCAAACTGAGTTTATCACAAATGTCACGTAATCAAGTTCGTTCGCCATTTTGTATGAGGTTCAAAAGCCAACCTAAACCGTAAACCCACTAGCTCTTTATCACAGTCCCTCGTTAGACTTGAACGGATAGAAATCTGTGACCTAAAACCAATTCACTCAAGACCTAGACATCTAGATCGCAGATCTCGAGTGTACAAGCCACTCCATTCACAAAGCGTTTAATTTGGAGCCTGATATATAATATTGTATAGGACAAAATTAAAGACAAACATCGGGGAGACAAAAAGTTTCCTGCCAAGTTTGAAAGGAGCAGCTGTCTACGAGCTCCAGTAAGAAGTGGGCACATCCTACCCATCTATCTATGTACAAGGTGTAAGAGGAAGGGTATATGTAACCCTGAAGTATGTGATTCTACTTGTGAAACTGAACAACTTTCCCCAAAGAACATAGGTCGAAATACGAAAAACATTTTTTTACCCCCATAGAAACTAATTGATAGAGCATTTTTATGCGAGGTCAAAACTTTTTTTCGTATTTCGACCTATGTTCTTTAGGGAAATTTGTTCAGTTTCATGGACAGAATCACATCCTTGATATACCCTTTCTGTTACACCTTGTTTAGTCGAAATAATGTAGCTTGATTAGAATGACAGAAGGAAAGATCTATGCGTGAGAGTTGCCCTCTCAGCACGATAAATAATAAAAAAAATAAAATAATTTATTTAAACATTTCATACAATTTTTTTTCCAATATAGTGACTGATGTCTCCCTTTAAGCTTACAAGTTGCCTGTGTCGGGAGACACCACTCTTCCTAAATATGCACATACTTTTATATGAGCCACAAAAACTAGTAAGTGTATTAACAGTAGTAATAACATATTATTTTTATTTTCTTTAGCTGTTAATTTTTTCTTTTACTACTTAGTTTTTACATTTAAAACTATAATAAAAAACCAAATACCAAATAACTCTTACGATTCTACTGATAATAAATCCGCAAAAACTTAATTTATCTCATGGATGATGATTATTGTATTTGTATGTATGTATATGTGTACGTGTGTGTGTGTATGTGTTAGTGTGTGCATACCTGTGTGAATGCAAGGGATAACACTTTTTGTAAGATTAAATTATAGGAATAAGATATAATATATACGATACGATACCCTGGATAAAAAATATATACAAGGCTAATGGCATTTTATGATTTTAAATGTATGGAGCAAACGTCAAAAAAGGACGTTTGACTTTGAACTTAGATATAATTTATATCTAGGGCATCGTGCTGAGGGGGCAGGCAGGTCGGAATGATACGTGTCTCTGGCGCTCCTGTATCTTACGCGTCGTTCCATCCTGCTCTCACACTGCTCTTAATGTAATCAAGCCACACTATTCCGACTCTGTGCTTTAGGTTACAGTACAGTATTAGTTGTATCTCTTTCTTATAATACTGAAGTACCTGGGCGACCGAGCTACGCTCTATATTATCATCATCGGGTGAGCAAGCTATGCTACCCGCCAACAGATAGCGCTGTAGGTTTCTGTCTAAAACGCGGTATTTTAAAATAATGCTTAAAAACATGAAAAAACTAATTTTCCCAGACATGAGACCTAGCTAGATCGATTTTTTTGCCCCCGATAACACCCGTATGGTAAATTTCATCGATATTGTTAAAGCCGTTTTCGAGAAACCGATTACAAATAAATATACAAATACATAAATATACAAATATTGCTCGTTTAATAGTATAGGATATGAAACGTAGTAAGCTGCAAATAGATTATTAAGAAGCTGTTGCTGCTCCAGGATTTACATTAAGATTAATTAGGCTGATATTCTCATACAAAAATCTTCAATGTTTTAACGAAACCATCTTACGAGAAGGGCGTATCCAATCACCAGCCGTACCTGAAACAAACAACATACGAAATTTATCAAAGTCTTATTATACCGGATCTCTGCATTTAGAGCATAAAACTGTACAACCTTCCCCTAGGAACATACTCGTAGGTCGAAATACGAAAAAATAATGTTCATATCTCATTCAAAATGCGCAATCGAAGTAATTTTTTTTTAAAGTATATTAAATATAGACCTATGCTCCTTATGGAAAGTTGTTCAGTTTCATGGTCTGAATGCAAGTTTCAAGAGACACAGTGTTGTTTACCCTAACACTCTGTATTTTCTTTTATCTTTTCCCGTAGTTTTAATCAAGAGAGGCATTGTTGTTGCACCTTGCAAGCAATTCATAACAGGCGTCAGGGGCTACAAGTACAAGTTCAGAAGAATGGACACAGCTAAAGATGGAACTCCCTCGATAATTGGTTTCCTTGGTCGCACTCGGAGGTTTAGTTAGTGAAGTGCACGAATGAGTGAATGAAAAAGTCAGTGACTTGTATCACAGACTCGCAATTACAGCCGCGCTAAGATGCGCACCGCGACTTGGTCGAGTCACGTGCTACTGTCACTTTTTGTGTATGGATTCGAGAAGACATAACCGGTGTAGTCTATGAAGACTCGCCAAGTCACGGTGCGCGTGCTCGACCTACAGGACTCTACGCTTTCCAAGATACGAGTATAGGATTCAATATTCCACTGATTTACCTTCTAGCGTACTCGTATATTGTAAGGAAAGTTATTGTTGTGTATGTATATCTAGCTATAGACAAGTGGTGAATAAACCAGTGTGCAAATGGCTGCCGTGTTGTTAACTCGCCCGTCCCCGTACCTCGTAAAGTAAGCAGTGGCGACGATAATAGACTCGCGCGTGTTACAAAATGACGTTGAATTTCGCAAATTTATCTAGTTTCGACCATACCAGTCAAGATTGGAACACTTTTAAAGGTCGAATGGAACAAATGTTCGTGCTAAATGATTTCGGGGACGAAAGCAGCAAAGTAGAAGTGAAAAAGAAGGCATTCCTACTCAGCGCACTCACCGAATCTACCTACCAGTTGGTCGTCAACCTTCTACTGCCGGAAAAAATTGAAACAAAAAATTATTCGGACATTATTAAGGTGCTCGACGCTCATTTTACGCCTAAGCGATGTGTTTTTGGTGAAAGGTCCAGATTTTACACTGCCGGCCAACGAAGCGATGAGTCACACACGCAGTGGGCCGCTCGGTTAAGAGGTCTCGCCGCACATTGCAATTTCAAAAGTCTTGAAGAAGCTCTGCTCGACAAATTTGTGATGGGCATGATTCCAGGACCGGAGCGCGACAGACTGTTCGCGCAGGATGTTAGCCAGCTCACACTGAGCGATGCGGTTAGTCTAGCTGAAACACAAAGGAGCGCGCGCGCCAGCGCAGCTGCGTCATCATCATCGACGGCATCGGCTCTCGACGGAATTCACAAAATTTACAAGAGCGGAAAAAGCGTCAAATGTTCGGTGTGCGGTCGTTCTAATCATGATTCATCGAAGTGCCGTTTTTCAAATTATAAGTGTAAGCGCTGTAATGTGAAAGGTCATCTGCGCAAAATGTGTCCAAAACAGAAAGTGAATTTCGTAGATCAGGGTAGTAGTGAGGAAGACGAAGGCGATGATGGTAAGTGTTTTTACAACATTCGTTGTTTTGATGGGAAGCCGATGACGGTAACCGTGAGTATCTTGGGTCAAGAGGTATTCTGTGAAATAGATAGTGGTTCCGCAGTTTCGGTAATATCAGAAAAAACTTATGCTAAGAAGTTTGCGAATGTCCCATTGTCTCCAAAAAAGCTGATAAGTTATACTGGGGGTAGTATTGAGACGATCGGCGTGGCTAAATTAAAGGTTGAATATTTAAATCAGGCCGCGGTGTTATCAGTGTATGTAGTTAAAAACGGCGGTCCACCCCTAATGGGCCGCGATTTCATACAATCATTTAAGCTACAGCTGACCCAAATAAATTATTGTGAACCGGTTAGTGATCATGATTTGTTAAACGACTTGAGCCAAAAGTACCCAGATGTTTTTTCACAGAAACTCGGTTGTTTTAATAAATACAAAATAAAATTGCATTTAAAGCCTGACGCAAAGCCATTTTTTTTCAAAGCGCGTACGATTCCATTTGCGTTAAGAGATAAGGTAGACGCAGAGTTAGAGCGACTGGAAGCGTTAGGCATTCTTAAGCCCGTAAACCATTCGGAGTACGCATCCCCAATCGTTCCAGCTTTAAAGAAAAATAGTGAAGTTAGGATCTGCGCCGATTACTCTGTAACAATAAATAGACAGCTCATTGTGGAGAAATACCCCTTGCCGACAGTGCAAGAATTGTTTACTAAATTGCACGGAGGCCAACAGTTTAGTAAACTAGATTTATCTATGGCTTATAACCAATTACAAATAGATGAAGAGTCGCAAAGCTATACTTGTATAAACACACATCGTGGCCTATACAATTACACTCGCTTGATTTTTGGCTTATCTAGCGCTCCTGCCATTTTTCAACGTGCCATAGAATCGGTTATTGGTAACATAGAAGGGGTAGTATTTTTCTTGGACGACATTTTGATCACAGGTAAAAACAAAAATGAGCATTTAGAAAGATTAAATAAGGTTTTGCAATGTTTACAGGAAGCAGGTTTAACGTTGCAAAAAGAAAAATGTGCGTTTTTCCAAAATGAGGTAACATATTTAGGTTACATTGTAGACAAAAACGGAATTAGGAAAAATCCGGATAAAGTGAATGCGATCCTGCAGGCAACGGCTCCCAAAAATATAGGTGAATTACAATCATTTTTGGGAATGATAAATTATTACAGGATTTTTGTACCTAATGCTTCATCTATCCTAAGCCCTTTACATTCATTGCTACAAAAAGGAGTAAAATGGAACTGGACCAGCTCACATGATAAAGCTTTCAATATGATTAAAGTATGTCTAGCATCGAACCAAGTGTTAGCTCATTTCGATCATAAAGCGAAAATTATATTGACGGTGGATGCATCCCCAGATGGATTAGCTGCAATATTGGCACAGGTAGGCAATGACGGTGTTGAGCGGCCCGTATCATATGCCTCACGGTCGCTATCAAAGGCTGAGAAAAAATACTCTCAGATACAAAAAGAGGCGACAGCAATTATATTTGGCGTGCGTAGATTTCATCAATATTTATATGCGCGGTCGCAGCCTTTTGTGTTACGCACAGACCACAAACCGCTGACTGTAATATTCGGTAATCAGCGCGGAATACCAGAAATATCAGCCAATAGGCTACAGCGGTACGCGATTTTCCTTAGCGCTTACAATTACGAGATTGAATATATTTCTAGCTCATCAAATAGCGCGGATTTCTTATCGCGTGCAGTACCGGTTATGCGGGAGGAGGGCGGCACCGGGGCGGAGGACGAGGCGCGGGACGAAGCCGCGTACGTTAACTTCGTAGTAGAAGGGTGTTTGCCAGTCACACTAAGTGACCTGCGCCGGGAAACTGCAGCGGATCCATTGTTGCAGCGTGTTACGCAATACGTAATGGGCGGATGGCCACGGAAAGTTCAGGACCAACATCTAAAACCTTTTCATTTGTGTCGAAATGAGTTAGCCATTGAAAATGGTGTAGTAATGCGAGGCCATAAAGTCGTTGTGCCAGAAAAATTGCGCGATCATATCGTTACTGAATTGCATGCGACTCATTTGGGAATCGTGAAAATGAAGTCGGAAGCACGGGCTCGTTTCTGGTTTCCGGGCATTGATTCAGTTTTAGAGCGGTTGGTAGGCATGTGTAGTGTATGCACACAAATGAAACCCGCTCCGCCGCGCGCGCCGCTGGCACCATGGCCATACCCACCACATGCTTTCTACAGAATTCATATGGATTTTTTCGGCCCGATTCACAACAAAATGTATCTTATCGTAGTGGATGCTTTTTCAAAATGGGCAGAGTGTTACTGCATGAATTCAAATACAACTTCTAAAGCGGTAATCGTTAAGTTATGCGAGTTTATGTCACGGTTTGGCATTCCTAGGTTATTAGTAAGTGACAATGGGACCCCTTTTTCCTCACAGGAATTTAGAAATTTTTGCTTGCTAAATGGCATTACTCATTATTTTTCACCTGCTTATCACGCTATGAGTAACGGACAAGCCGAGATTTATGTAAAAATAATTAAAAAAGGATTAAAGTCAATTTTTATTTCAAACCGAAGTGAGAGCGATGTACAAACTAACTTAGCAAGGTTTCTATTTAACTATCGAAATTCCACCCACAGTACCACCGACTTGTCCCCAGCTGAACTGGTTTTCGGTCGGAAGCTTCGTTCACGTTTAGATCTAGTTACAGACCCTATCTCGCCTTCCTCTCCCGAACTGTCTAAATCGGTTGGTATTAAACAGTCCTCACAGGCTAAGAACTATGGTGGTATTAAGAGAAAAGATTTGGAACCAGGAGACTTTGTATGGGTAAAACAAAATGAGAGTAATACGAAATATCACTGGGTAAAGGGTCAAATAATAAAGAGAATCGGAAAAGTAATGTATGAAGTACGTCTGCTAAACAAAAATTGTATACAAATGAAGCACAAAAATCAGATAAGATTTTTCATAGGAGATACTCGTAACAAAGAGGAAATAAATTACGATTTCCGAAATGTTTACCCCTTAACCCAATCACAGACTTACAACAAATACTATGGGAGCAGAAAGGAGTACGTCTTCAGCGGCTAACCAAGCAGCAACGGGGGGCTTAGTCCAAGACAGCGGAACTGAACCCGAGCCGGGAAGTAGTGCGGCCAGCCAGGCGAGCAAAGCACCCGTCGCCGCCAGTTCCGCCACCACGGCCAGCGTTGCACCTGCCCCGGCTGTGACAGCCTCCACGGCCGGCGACTCGCAGCCAGCTGCTGCAGGACCGTCGACGCCTCAAGCTGCCGTTGACTCGATACCATCAAGACCAGAACCCCCTACCTCAGGGGCAGAACAACCACCGCCACGTCTGTGGCCACGTTCTAGACGAGTTAGACCACCCGTAGATTATAGGCCATTCTTTAAGTAATACGAGTATTATACATAGGTACATATTTTATGTTGGTTAGCAAAATGCTCTATTCCACTTATGTTTTTTCTTTTGTTTCTCGGAGGGGGAAAAGTTGTTGGGTTGTTTATTAAGAGGGGAGAAATGTTGTGTATGTATATCTAGCTATAGACAAGTGGTGAATAAACCAGTGTGCAAATGGCTGCCGTGTTGTTAACTCGCCCGTCCCCGTACCTCGTAAAGTAAGCAGTTATCTTTCATATTATATCCCAACCCAACAGTATCCCCCTACTATCTACTGTAGTAGTCGATAAATGAGCCATACATATCTATCAGACCCTGGGCGGTCAACAATCTAACGACCAACATGACATGATGATAACCCATCACTACCTGTGGGTGTCGTAAGAAGCGACTAAGGGATTATGAACCGGAGGATGGGCAGCAGCGTCCTTCTGTATATCGTACCATATCGAACATAATGCGGTCACCAACAACTGAGGCCCATGGTGCCAGCCGGCAGCCGCAACTCTAACAAGCCTTAAAATGTAACGTGCGTTTTGCTGGAATTCTCTCAGCTCTTCATTCTTCTCGTCCTGCAGTGTACATTTCTGGTATGTTATGATGATGATTCCAGCACAAAAAGTTAATAACCTGACTTCTTAACGAATTATCCAATGGATATTCAAAACTGTTGATTGCAGGTTTTGTGTGAACCAATTTTGACATACAACATTTGATGCTTTAATTTGAACTGTTATTCTTAAATCCGTACACATGATTCCCTTCCTTATAACATGAGGTTTAATTGAAAGCTTCGATAGGGATCGTTTGTTTTGGTGTAGTGATGTATCTCGAAACAAGAGACTCGATGCTTTGGGGTGAAGACAGATGAACTGCTGACACGATAGTTCCTTTATCGTGTAATGGGCAACAGAACAATTGAAACCATTTCGCAGTAAACAGGGGGACTTCTTAAGCTTACACTACACTACAAGTCCCTACAGTCTCTCAATGTTTGGGCCAGACTCTATTGAACCGCGGAGCGCGCGATGATTGGACCAGATTGTATCCGTAGTACGCTCTCTCACGCAAAAAGCTCGCAACTTCTACTGGCTACAGTGGATACCAACGTGGTTTCTAACTCAGCGTTGAATAAAACTCTTTAATGGTTTGTAACGAGTCGCAACTTGCGACCAAAGAGATTGCTAAAGAGGATATGCTCCCAAGGTAATTTGTGACCTTTACCTTTTCTTTATTCTCTGTCCTTCATTATGACATAATCGTGACATGTTTTTATTGATTTATCGTGTTTATTTATCTTGTCGCAGAAGTTTATCGTTTATCGGATTTATCAAAGTTCGCAGGAATTTCTTATGATATCGAGTTTTTCTTGAACAAGTGCTTAAATACAATAAAATATAATTTTACCATTTCTAAAAACGTAGTTCCTGATCTGGATTCCATGATCAATGATCACCCTGTACTATACTTACTAATCTGGGATGATCACTCTCGTATCGAATGCCCTTAGGAGACCTTCATCTAAGCGAATGCCCCACTATTCCACAGAAAGCCGGAACGTTGGCGTTCAAAGCGAAAAATTTGTTTTAATGTAAGTATGCAATAATTTTAAATTTTGGTACTACTGATATCACAAATAGGGACTGTATCATGAAATCAAGGTGCTTGCTCGTAGTATGAACACATAAATGAAAATAACAAATAAAAGAAATACTAAAAGCTAAAATTGTAAGAGGTACAAGACACCTACGTGTATTTTTTTAACTTTTCTCGTTTTAGCTTAATCGTAAAAACAATAATACTGTGAAACCACAAATGATGAAAATGTGAAAAGTGCAAGTCAAATAACACGCACCGTCCCAACAGTTTTGAACCTAGTATTTATTGTGTGTGTGGTAGAAAGGAACCCTCTGTTGTGGGCGAGTCCAACTCGCAGTTGACCGGTTTTAACCATCCCAAAAACAGCGTGAAGGGGTTGTAGACTGATACATTATTTGAAATATATGACAACTACAGTTGTCTAAAAGCTAGTTATGTAAAATCACATTACATGTACACCAGATAAAGGGAGTAGTTTAAGCTACTCGGTCGTTTCTTGTAAGTATGGATGGATGGATGTTTGTTACTCTTTCACGCAAAAACGACTGAATGGATTTTAATGAAACTTGGCACACATATAGGTTAGGTCCTTGAATAGCACATAAGCTACTTCTTACCGCGGGAAAACACTTCCTTCCCACGGGAAAACGCTTTTAATGCGGGTGAAACCGCAGGCGGAAAGCTAGTAATAACATAAGTATGGATATTTCAGACTTTGGTGGTCATTTAAGACGTCCCACTCCTACTAAAATCAGTTGCGAAGATGGCATGCGGGTGTTTCTTTCAAATAACTTTCGTTTTGGCGATGATTTTTTTAGTTTTTCTGCTTGTCATTATTGGATTTGAAATATATGACTATCTTAAATAATTTTAAAATAATTTGTTGTTGTTTCTCTTTACGCATAAGAGCGAAATATTTCAGTGAATGCTGTGGTCTGAAGACATAGGTACCAGCTTTACATGCCACGTCAAGATGAC
Source organism: Athrips mouffetella (assembly GCA_947532105.1). NCBI lineage: Eukaryota > Metazoa > Arthropoda > Insecta > Lepidoptera > Gelechiidae > Athrips > Athrips mouffetella. The sequence goes on along the minus strand of OX383965.1, from coordinate 17,981,671 downwards.
GAGGGAGGGGTCTACTGTGAAAACTGGTGTGGAGGTCATTGCTGGACTATATCTATCGCTGGAGGCGTTATATGCAGTTTTATAATTGTATCAATTGCGATTTATTATATAGTTGTACGTATCATGCGTAAAAATTCCTAGGTACACAGGTCATTTAAATGTGATAGCATAAAAAAACATTGTTAAATATAGTATTTTACTAATCTTATTGCCCCGTATTGTGCCGGCAAAGAATAGTACCAACCCATACATACCCGTGGGTGTCGTAAGAGGCGACTAAGGGTTATAAATTGGAGGATGGGCAGCAGCATCCTCCTTTGTATCTTACATCTTACTTACTGCGGTCACCTACAACCGCGGTCCATAGTGCCATAGCCGTAACGCTAACAAGCGAGGTGACTATGGTACTTCCCCTCTACAATTTTCTAGCAAAAGCTAGAATTCTTGAGGGAGCTCCCTGTCCTGTAGTGGACGTTTCATGGGATGTTATGATGACTAATCTTATCGTTAGTTCTAAATCTGTGCAGTCGAAATAATGTAGCTTGAATGACAGCTATGTGAGAGCAGGACGGAGCGCAATGACTAAGAAATGACTGAGTCACTAAGAAATGACTGCTCTCAATCACTTCTATTTCTAAACATTGTTTCCAATGCCGTAATAAATAATTTAAAAAAAAAACATTTTGAAAATCTGAATTTCGTTATCAACTTTTGCTGACTGTACTATCAACCAAATTGAATCGTGACTCTTTTATTGACAACAATAATACAAAAACTTCTTTAAAAACAAAGTAGAAAATCGCAAAATTTCACAACCACAGGCAGGATTCGAACTTGTGTCTTCTGCGTCAGTACCGCGCTGCTGCGTGTGCTGTGCTGCTTCTGCACAGGAAGTGTTAAAAAAATCATTTACAAAAACTTCTTTGTCGTTTTGAATGCATGTACCTCAGTAGCCCCTCGGGTTCACATGTGAACCTGGAAAATTTGGACATATGACCCTATGTTAATTTCCCATAGAGTTCCCGGAAAATGGAAAATTTATGAAAAATGTATTGCAATTTATGCCTTATCGCGTAAATAACTATTTTTTTTTCGATTTCTGCGAATTTTGACATAGAATTTAAGGGCCTGTCCTGCACAGCGAATTTTATTCGCGCGATTTTTATTCGCGCGAATTATATCCCGCGTGATTTTTTTCTCGAAATTCTGTAACACATTGAATCATAGGAGTATCCGCAATGCGGGAAAAAAAATCGCGATTTTTTGCTATTGAAATAGCGGAATATAATTCGCGCGCGCGGTGAAAATTCGCGCGAAACGAATAAAATTCGCTGTGCGGACAGGCCCTTAGAGGCAAAATAGAAAACCTGTATGAAAATAATTTTTAGGATGAGCTTAGCCAAGACCAATGACCTTGTTCGATCCCCATGTAAAAAGTAAAGTAAAATCTTTTGTCTCCAAAACACACGTAGGTAAGTACGGTCAACCGCTCGTCGGTAGAAATTTTTTTAACTCTATTACCACGCCATAAGGTCCAAAATTGTTTCTACTGATGTGCTGTTGAGTGTACTTTCACCACTTCTATTTTCTCGACATGTATTGCGACTTTATTATAATTAGCACGCCACGCACCCAGCCCACATCTCCTTTACAAAGAAGTTGGCACTTTCCTTTATGAGGGAAGTTCTTTGAACCAGCTTTATTAAGGCGACTTCATCTCCAAGGGGGATACTATGTCAACACATCACAAGGAATCCCACCTTACATGAATTTGAATTAAACCCCCGGCTTTTTCATTACCAAGTAAATGCTTCTCCTGAATATTTATGTTGTTCCTCATTTCCTCGACCATCTATCTCACTCTGGCGTATAATATCGTCTCACTCTAATGTGTTCTATGAAAGTCAATTGTCACAAATAGGTCCCTTTGAAGATTCTTTCGGCTGATTCTCGGCCTTTTAGTATGATTTGCTTGGTAAATTGAATAATTTGTGATGGGTAAGATGTAGAAACAAGAAATTTTAAAGAGATATTTTTCATTAGAATGCAAGATTGATTTGGCAAACTTACATAGGAACATTTTTAGTACGGTCAATCGCACGTCAGTGGAAACATTTGGAACTCTATTACAGTGCCGTAAAATCCTAACTGTTTTTACTGGCGTGTTTTTGGGTGTTCACTATATCTTCATAAAATAAGACCCCACTCACAGAATATAGCGTGAATTTTCATTGGTTTCCCTCCCGAAGCCCCAGTGATTCATTCATACTAGGTAAAGCGAAAAAAAAATACTCGAAAAATTTTTCACCTCTCCATACTAAAATGGTCACGTGACCGACTCCTTTTGTATGGAAAGTTTAAATAATTTTTATTAAAAAAGTTGCTTGTTTTCATGAGTAGGTACTACCAGGTACATTCACTGGGCTTCGGGAGCAAAATCCAATAAAAAATCATTGTAGAACTGATGACCTCATTCATGAAAACTTAATTATTAGTAACAAGCACATAGTACAATACATACATAACATCCATACATAACATCACGCCTCTTTCCCGTCGGGGTAGGCAGAGACCACAGTCCTCCACCTGCTACGATCTTGACATACTTCCCTTGCTTCCTGTACTTTCATCAATCCTTTCATACATGCTCGTCGGTTTAGGGTACTTTTAACCTGGCCTTTATTCAGAACGTCCTGACAGACATAGTACAATCATCGTACAAAATAGGATAGTTACGTACTACGTGAAAGTAGTTTCCCAAATCCGAATCTCAGTCGCTGCAGTCTCATCTGGCGTACTGATACAGATACCATGTGCGTTTGAAATGTAAATACGCTACAACGTAGCTACATGAGCAAAACGCAGTGTAATTACTGTGTTCCAAATGCGATGTGTCTGAGGTGAGTGATGGCTTAGTAGGGCTTTAGAATGGGGTATAATATTGCTCGTTGGCAACGGCGAAATCTAAGTTAGTTGAGATTACTTGTTTCGGCTTAATGCTTTGAAAGTTGCATCCTACGTCACTTTTGAAGAACATACAATTTGCTACGATTTCTGTCGGTCTTATAACTTGAGACGCAGTACTTCAAACATTGTCAATTTTCCCTACAAAGTTCGAAAATGCGGTTTGGTGTGGAGTTCTGTATCTCGAGTTTTATAAGACCTAAAAGAGCTGTATTTGCACTTACATCCTAGCAAATTATATACACTTTAAAAGTAATACGGTCACTTTGAAATTCAGATTATTGTTTACTGTCTTATGGGCTTACTCTTAACCTCGATGTAGTCTTGAGGACAGAGATGAGTTCGACGATGGGCCGAACTTGCCCATAAGAAGCTTATTCACTCGCGACTTGAATAGATTCGGGTTGTATATATTCTTTATTGCACAGCTACAAACAGAATGGAACAAATAATAGGACATTTACAAAGACGGGCTATAAACTCGGGAACACAGACGCAGGCAGATAATCCACTCTTTATTCTAGCCGTGCGCATTATAAAAGATGTTTCTATGTTCACCGGGCACAACTCAGCTTACATAGGGCTTTCAAAGGGAAGGTAGTAATTTGGTTTTACACTATTTTATGTATCCTAATAACCAACTCGTCAAAATCTTCGGCCAAAATTCCTCTGTTGGTCTGGCTACTTATTATTTTTCATCTCACTATTATTTTTATTCAACTCAAAACTTGTTTACTCAACTTTTTGGTCTGGTCAATCATGGTTCTTTCCTTTAGGTCAAATCACTTCAAATTAAAAACCCCAATTTTTGTTTTTTTACACAATTTGTGAATACATCTGTTGGTCTTGTAACTTTTTATTGTTAATATTATTACCTACTTGATATTGTACTTGAATTCAAAATTTTGCTTGTTATTTTATTTTTCAATTGAATTGTTGGTCTTGTCAAAATTATTACCTACCTACTTAGATTTCTGAAAACACTACTTTTTTACTGTATAAGTACGTAGAATGTTAACTAGCAATTAGTAAATTTCTTAGGTCTCCCAAGATACAGGCTGCGTCCTAGTTTGGGGACCCCTGTCATAATTATGTGTGTCTAACTCAAACTAGCAAATAAACATTATTTTCATTTATTCTCATTTTCATCTTGCCTCTATATCTTGGATGGATCACGGGTTCGATCCCTGCCCAGGACAATTATGTTTGATGAACCGGTTTTTTCTAGTTTGAGTTCAAATCAGATAAACGTGTGTAAAATGTCCTTCATATATTTTTGTTATTTATTTGGAATCATGACAATATCAGCAGTTGTTTCATCTTCTAGACTTTCCCTTCTTATAAGGGCCAAACTAACTTTTTTCTTCAGTCATCGTTAAAAAATGTGGAAATGTTTCATTTAATAGACAAATTGATTTTATCACTAAATTTACCTTTTTTTTGGTATGGTAATTTTGTCGTCCTTGATGCATTGATGGTACTACTAGTCCAGTAAAAATACGGTTTTGCAAAACATTAAATGCTAATAGCTACTTTTTTGTGTATATCGTATTTAAATATGATGTTAAGACGCAATATTTACGAATCGACCTAAAATTTAAAGCGGAATATTTTTTTCGAATAACAGCTAAGGCAAAAATAGTAATAGACAATTATATACTTTATATCATAGATAAACGTATACTTTACATATAGGCATCAAAATCCACCATAAATATATTTAAAAATAACAATTTATTTCAAAATATAAAATCTCCACTTATTTTTACATTTATAAGGGCCAATAAAGTCGAGGTAAAATAATAGCAATAAACTGAGCTAAACTCAACCTTTTTAAATGTAAGTGATTCTTATATAAATGCACAAAAATGCCATACTAAATTAAAAAAAAGTTTTTTGTAATCGCTGGTTTACAATGATTTTGTAAACATTTATGTTGGATTTGCCAAAAATGTGATTATATAGGACTATATTAAATTATTAGAAAGCAAAACGGATCTATTACTATTTTTGGTTGCGAAGATAAGCTGTATTTAAATTTCGTGCTATAAAAGTTAAACAATACAAAAAAGCTAATTTTTTTTGGTGGATTCATGTATAATATGAAATTCTGAATATATATTGCTATATATTCAGAATTTCATATTATAGCCGTAAATAAAAAAAATAATTTATTAATTTTTTTTTCCGAAATTCCATATTTTTAGGGTTCCGTACCTCAAAATAAAAAAACGGAACCCTTATAGGATCACTTTGTTGTCCGTCTGTCTGTCTGTCTGTCTGTCAAGACCCTTTATCTCACGAACGGGTAAAGGTATCAGGTTGAAATTAATACCATATATTAGGATCTATGAACCACACAAGATCTGAAAATTTCAATTTTTCACAACGACGCAATCAAAAGATATGGCATTTTATGTCCTCATCTCCATATATTTATGCAAAATAGCAAAACCTACAGGGTACTTCCCGTTGACTTAAAATTATGAAATTTGGCAAGAAGCTAGGTCTCACAGTACAAATAATGGGAAAAGTCTGAAATCATTAAATATTACAACATTTCTCACAACTAATGGTAACCAATTGTGGTGAGCTCCCGTTTCAAGAACATTCATATAAGATAGGGGTCAAGTTGGATGGCCGCGAAGGCGATTTTTGTTTTAGTTCTATTTTAAAAATGGGGTAAGTGTTCCCAAACTTGAAAATTGGTATGTTCATAGTGCATAAGCTATAAAATAACAACAAATAATAAAATTTGGTTAAGCGCGTGTCGGACTCAAAAAATGTAGCACATTAACTTACTGAAATTTCAACTAATACAATTATGATTATGTGGTGGTACGGAACCCTCTGTGCGCGAGTCCGACTCGCACTTGGCCGGTTTTTTTAATGTTTGGACGGCAAAATAAATGAAGTAAATTTAGGTGGATTCCATTAAAAAGCTTTACACAGAAATATAATCTATCGATCTGAAAAAGAATCACGGCTATTATCAACTATTTCCGTTTCGCCATACAATTTCTCGTAATTTTACTGGAGTATACTGACACTAAGCCATCCATGCATCGTTATAATAAAACATCAAAAAATATATGTATATAGCACGTAGGCTGTTGACCTGCCCTGCAGGACCTGCCCATAAAACTGAACAACTTTTCCCAAAGGACATATATCGACATCCAACAGATGAAATGTTATAAGGAGGAAGTATTCTGTAAATAATCTACATTGAATAAAATTATCTGAATCTGAATCATGAAAAATAAACTGGAATTCTTTTGAATATTTCTTTCGTATTTCGACCAACATTACGAACTATGTTTCTATTTTAGAAAAACCAAAGTGACACCGACCTGTGCTGGTAAAAGTTGTTCATTTTAATGAATGAAATAAGTTTATGTTCCTTCTATGTTACTGCAAATTGCTCAAACATCCATAAAGCTTATAAAAGCACCCGAATCTAGTTCGTAAGTTTCAGTTCCCGCCGCAACTCTTTTCATTTCGCCCCAAGTTTCTCCCGTTATTTGCAAGGAAACCGACCGAGTCCTACTTTCCAGTCAGTGCTTCGAAAACCATACTGAGTCTTACGCCCAGATGCACAGTTTCTTTAAAGTTAAAGTTGTCCCTCTCTTTGTCAACAGCTTCAACTTCAACAGCAACAGCGTCAACATCAAAAATGCTTTGTGCAACCCGTTTATACAGCCATAAAAGTCACTTATATTTTTCTTTGAACTCTGGTGCAATCATTATCTTTATCACAGATTAAATAATAGTAAACTAACGTTCTTTATCAATAAAACCGGAAAGGACTGCACTAGGCTAATTGAAAGATTAACTTTAAGTGAGTTCTCTGAGTGCGGCAGATACTACTAACTCAAAATATTTTGCTAAGAAGCGCAAATTTTTGTTAGAGACAATTGCCCCCCCCCCCCCCGCCAGCTAAACGGTTGTTATTGAAACTAGGTGTAATCGTTTATTCCCACTAGTTCTGTTGAGTAGTTCTGTTGACCTAACTAGTTGGACTTTTTTGTTCCCAGTAGTTCTGTTGATAAAAGTAACATCCCCCTTAGTTCTGTTTAACGAACTACTGAGCCTTTACTTTATGAGAAAATCAAAACCTGTTTAACCATAGTAATTCCTAAAGCAACTTTGCTACGGAACCCTACATTGCGCGTGGCCGGACACGCACTTAGCCGCTTTTTAAAAATAAAAATATCAAAGCAGCATCTATATCTCGGATTCTTCCGGTTTTCAAGACCCTATATTTAAACAAAAGATGCAAACCTTTGTGTGCCGTGTTGCCTGCCACTCACAAAAGACCGGAACTATCTAGCATGATCACTGGTATGGACCCGTTTCAATATCTGTCAAAAATTTACCATTTATGCAACGTGTAACGGAAAGGTGTGACAATACTGAAGAGTGTAAGTCTACCCAGGACACTGAACTTTTCCCAAGGAACATAGGTCGAAATACGAAAAACCAAATTTGATAATACAAAATGCACTATCAGCTGATGCACTTTCTATGGGAGGTCAAAAATTGATGTTGTTCTGTGACCTACGTTCCTTGGGAAAAGTTGTTCAGTTTCATGGACAGATTCACACCCTTTATTATTATTACAAAAAAGCACCGCGCGCATAGGCATGCGTGTCAAAGATAGAGTGCTTCCTAATCAGCTGTGTTAAGGTGATCTGTTGCGGCCAGCTTAGCCCCGAACGCAACTAGATGGAGCCACTGCTGCAAATATAAGGTTTTATTTTTTAATGCAATAAGTACCAACTATATATGTGCAAATTTCATCGTGCAACTTCGAAGCCTAACAACAATTTCGATAAGAAAAATATCTCCATATGTCCACTAAAGTCAATTACTCTCGTCAGTCCGTGTTTACATGAGTACGATCACTCACACATGGACACAAAGCACAACCGTACAGTTTTGACCGCACGCCCACAATCGTATTATTGAACCAAAAATTGCTAACAAAAATAGTACTTTTAGTACATTAACTGTATTTTTGTATTAATTGGCGAAAAATTTAACTAAAAATAGCAGTATTCGTTCGTTTTTCAACAGAATTTTATGTCCCGCGTAAGAATGCAAGTCATTTGAATTTTTGTATGGAAAACGGATCGCCTTAATTCCTTTCACAATACCCACAGATAATACCATATGTTACTTGACTCGAACCATAAGACTATACAACTTTATAGATCGAAATACATAAAAAATAAATTTTGTGGGAGATAGCGATGCTCGACTCGAACTAATCTAACATCAAAGCGGACCGATAGATGGCGCTGTAGGGTTTACTGAATCACACTACTGAATAGAGTTTTTAGCTGAAGGAATATCCGAAAACAGAAAGTAAGAATTGTTTATTCATCGTGTGGACCAATCTCTTAATCACGATTTAAAAACGATTTTTCCAGACTTTATACCTAGCTTGATAGTTTTTTCTTCCCGAAAACCCCTGCATCTGAACAAATGTCACAATCGAGTTCCATTCTGATCAACAAAAAATTCAAATTCATCAAAATCTTTCGTATCTACTCATATCTAATTCAATAGATTGGGTGACCAAAATGTATGAAGTCTCCAGATCCAATAATTGAGTTGCTTTTATAAAATTTTTGGCTCCTTATTAATAATCCCTTATAAAGTTTTAAACGAATTCTTTTTTCTATATAATGAAATATATGAGTTTGTCTCATTATCAAAAGGAACAGCAAGTTGAATTACGTTCGCAAGCGCAGATTTTCGTAACATTTATTAATCAAGCCGTGCGACGTGCACGCAAGCGACACAGGAACGAATTTTACTCAGTCTAGCAATGATATACAGTTATAAACTAGATACACAGTTCGGTATCATATTATTTTGCATTGAAATCATAATTTATGATATTATTTCCATTGAGATTAACTCATGTTTTTTGTGGAAGGCGGGAGACCGAATATTTTTACTAGTTTTGCCGGTCTTAAATGATAAAAGTCGCAGTGCCCTAAAAACAAGGTCAAAACTTTCATACTCAAAAATCACTTAATAGTACTTTACCTACATCTTAAACTAAAATAAAAAAATCATGATTCATGTCTAAAATCATCAGCTGTTTAAGCGGAGTGTAATTGCGTTTGGGTGTTAATTAAACAGACTTCTTTTTAATACCATTAGAGTTCTTTTTAATAGCATTATTGCATTCTAAATTACTAACTCAGCCACAAACAACGTACAGCTAAATAAAACTTTCTTAGCCACTAATTTCTTTCTGGCACTCGCTGGCCGCTGCCACGGCACGCTCGCTTCGCTCGCTCAGCTCGTGCGTTGTGATCCCTTATCGGGGTCGGTTAGGTTGGGCTAACAAATCTAAAACTTTTTGATGCATAATAATTATTTTTGATGCACCGTTAGTAATTTTGATGCACAATCATAAATTTTGATGTGCATAATATTATGTCTCATAACGTTTTTAGTTTGTGTAGATATTGTAAAATTGTTCGTAAAATTCCCAGTTTTACAATCAATAGGACTGTTCAATTGGACAAGTGGGAATAGACAAGTTTACGTGACTCGCCTATACATACATATCTGTGTCAGTGTTTTGTATCCGCAATCGAGGGTATGCCTAAATTGAAATTATTGGGAATAGGCATACCTACGATTGCGCATCTTGTTGTTTTAATATAACATCAATGCCCCCGAGCCGTGTTCTTGCCAGTTCTATATCAAACGATTAATGTTCCGTGTCGTAGTTTTCACATTTTACTAGCTTTATTATGCAGGCTGAGATATGAGCCCGATTGTGACGTTAAAACTTGGGTAATATTCGTAAGAGGAGACAGGAAAAGGTTTTCGTAGGAAAGCAAAGATGATTAACTTTAGCAATAACTAAGCCTTACCGAATAAACTTTTTTCTGGGTGAGGTTGTTCCACCGTCAACCTCATTTTTCTTTGTCCTCAGAGGTCAAGAGCAACCAAGACAGTGTAGACAAATAGCTTACAGCGTATTCCCTATTTGCTTTTCTTTCTCTTTTTTTTTTGATGGATGATGGATGGGCATATATTATGCCAAGTTCAAGAGCGGCAAAGCTCATACTATAAGAGGTGACAACGGATCAACTAAACTATCGTTAGGATGGCTGATTTAGTATACAATTTTTTTTCAGTTATTTTTTTTCTCAAAAGTTAAGCCTCAAATCAAAAATTTTGAGAGAATAAAAGTTGTTAGGATAGTTATTACCAATCATATAAAAAAAACAGTACCCTATTCGATCTTTAGTTCCTACCACATTTTTTTTCAAACGGCTCATCTACTAAACGCACCAACGAATCATGTCAGTTTTTATACTGTGCGTAAAGGTACTGTGTAGAGTATCATATTATCCTTGAATCAGCCATCCTAATGATCGTTTAGTTTACTAAACCATGACACGTGTTTCAACGGCTGTACCTACCAAACGCACCAATGTCGGGCACGCAGACCGGCTCTATCCCATTCACATAAGTGATCTACACGCTATTGATACTAAATCAGCCATCGTAACGATAGTTTAGTCAATCCGTTGCTGCCTTTTGGAATATCACATGTTTTGCATGAAACGAGTTCATGAGTCATGACCACTTACCACTAGGTAAAGACAAGAAAATTAAGGTTTCGTGCCTGCCTGCCTAGTGCTTTCTGGCTACTACGGACCGTAATCACCGCTTCCTGGCTAGAAGCCTTATATCGTTCGTTTATAGGGAAATCCTCAGGTGAAATATTTCTTTCCTTTTAGCCTAGGTAGTTTGTAAGGTGGTAGGGCTTTAGTGCAAAGTCCGTCTGGGGAAGTACCACCCCTTGCCTGTTTCTGCTGTGCTGTAAAGCAGAAGTGTTTGCTGTGTTTTACCCACTTGTGACATAATAAAAGGGAATCTCTGGCTTTTATACTAGTAGTGTAGTTGTTAATTTGTTTTTTTTCCAATTATTCATGTCCGTATCAAAAGCATTTTAAGCTTGACACAATTGACTTGATACATATCTATACGTTCTCATACTTTTAGAAAAAAACCTAAGTGCCACTATTTCCATTTGACATTTCCATGGAAATACTGGGACAGATCCCTCAAGCCGTAGGAGCTAAAGTCGCAAGTCGCAATTATTGATAAATTGTCTAGCTATTTAAAGATATCTTATAAGACCTACAGTCGTCTTCACGTCAGTGGTAACACTTGGACCTTGAACGGGACTCTGGTTTGAAGCGTTAGCAGCGAAGCGCTGGTTAGCTTATACTGGTTTGTTACCACTTTCTTGCAGCCGTTCGCAATACTGTGCATGGTATGCAAGAAACAACAACCTTAATACCTTCACAACGACGTTCAAGATTAAGGCAGCATCCTAGTTTAATACCGGAGCAAAATACCCACGGCTAACCTCATGAAAATGTATCAGAAAAATCAAGTAACCACATCCCAGTAAAACGAGCATGCGGTGCAAGTGACAGAAGGTTAGCGGGGAAAAAGATAATAATATAACGCATTCCTAAATTATTTTACTCAGTTTGACTATAAATAATAACTTTTCTCACTAGTCTAGGCATACTAGTATGACTACCGAGGAATACCCTAATAAGTATGGGGGGGTTAAATGTAAATGCAACAACTTTTGTTTCCTTTTGCATCAAAATCATTTCTGATCATTTTGAATGGAATCGTGGAAGAATAGCGCAATAGAGTTGACCAGCAGTGAGACATATTTGGGCTATTAAACAAAATCGTTGCCTAAGCACACTGCTTGAGCTACTTATAGCAATTCAAAGTTTAAACTTCGATTCAAAAGATGTAGCGCAGCGATTACAGCGTCATAAAATTGTAGGGGACATATTTTCGGCGCTATATCCAATTTTCTTCTGATGTTACTTTAAATCAAAAAGCGCCAATTTGCTGTGTTGACATGTGCCCTTGCTCTTCCTTAACGTCCTCACTTTAACGTCGTCGTGCGAGCCTAGGCCCTGAGACAAGTGGCTTTCTGCTATCGAAAACGCTATAGAATAGAATAAAAATGTATAGGATTGACATCAGCTGTCACGCAACATATCGTTAGCTAATGTCAATCCAGTACATTTTCATTAGCGTTTGCGATAATAGAAAGCCACTTGTCTCAGGGCCCTGTAGTGTCCGTAGTAGAAGCTTATTTCAATCGCCTCATCTCACTTTGCTACCCCACCTGCATAAATATTCAGTGCGGGCGAAGATATCTTATTAATGAAAAAGGGTCACGAGGTATTTTAATTCAACTACGTGTTAAGGCCTTCAATGGGATACTCGCACGGCCGTGGAAAGATTTTTCGGAAACATTTAAAGTTTCAGGCAAAATTTAGAAAATAGTAAGTACTGTTGTGGATTTTTTTGCCTGGTTAGGTAAGATTTTATTCGCCTAAAACCTGCGTAGTGCGAACCGAAAAGTTTAGCTGTGTACCAACTTTACTTACGTCTGTTATTTTGTCTAACAGAAATGTTGTGATACGGAACCTGATTTGGCCAGTTTTTAATATTATAGTACCTATTCGTTTTATACTTATAGGGTTGATAAAAGTAGAAGAAGCAAGGGAAGTATGAGATCAATGCAGATGGAGATGAATGTGTTTTCTGCCTAGCCCGATGGGAAAGAAGCGTATTGATTATGTATCTAGCCATGTCTACATACTTAAATTTTCGTTGGTTTGCTTCCAAAGCCCAGTGATTCTACTCATGACAACAAGCTACTTTTCCGAAGAAAATAAATTTTTACTCGATTACGGAAAAAACAAAAATATTTCCACTCCCCGTAGTAAAGTGGCCACGTGATTGACTCATTTTGTACGGGAAGGCAAAACATTTTATCTTCGGAAAAGTTGCTTGTTTTCATGAGTAGAATCACTGGGCCTCGGGAGTAAAACTAATGAAAATTTACGCTGTACTAATATACAACACTATTTTTCACTTGATCTACAAACTGAACACATGTCGTGTCTCTCACAGAACAGAACAGGCATAATGCGGGAATGCCTTTGAAAACAATGGACTCTGTACTAAGCTTCTCCAATCCGCTTACGATAAGCCACTGATATAACGCTGTTGTTCAATATTTGGGTCGAAGAGAGATAATGAACACAGCAGTCTCATCTCAAGCTACCATAAAGGTGCTGCTATAGTAATACGCGACAGCTTGGGAGTGCAAATGAAATATATGGCGTGCCATACGTCAGAAACGTTCGTTAACATTTAGAAAAGCCTATGTAGGAGCAGTTACGTCTAACTAAGCTATCTAAGCTATATCAATAAAACTAAGCCACCCACTACAAAACAAAACAATCACATTTTCCCTCGATCCTACATCACCATATCCTGCAGTATACTGCCCTAGTAATTACGGAGCTAAGCGTTAAGAACCCGAATTCCCTATTAAATGTCCCTCTGGGAGCCTCCAGACGTACATTATCACCTATTATCTTTGACCTGTGCACTATCATTAAAACATCCCTTAACCTCCAAGATAGTGACACGTTTCGAAGGGCAAGGTAGCTCATGTTATACTGGTCAGTCAGTATGGTCCTTACAAAATCTTGGGACAAGCAACTAACGTCTCAAATAATGTTTAAGGATGAAACCAAAACCTTTGTTATTTAGGATCTTGTTTCTTAAGATCTAAAGTGCAATTTACAATGTGTTTAGGACAATAGTTGGAAATAAATCAAATTAAATGTGGGTTGAATTTGTCTTTGTAAAGGAAGCCATCTCAAAGGATTCGGAATTGTTTGTAGTTGGTATTTAGTGGCTCTTACAAGGAAGGGTCAGTAACCGCTTGCCCATCACGAAAGGGCTTACGATATTCTTATTAAATTTAAAGATAACCAATTTGTGTATCAGACAACCTAATTTCACTTGGCATGGTGCGAAGACGACAGTTGAACGAGGAAGTAGTATCATAGTGAAAGTGGCTAAAGAAACGTAGAATAAACGTTAGCGTGTCAGCAGCGGGATGATCAGATGAGGCAATGATGTATCAGACAACCTAATTTCACTTGGCATGGTGTGCTGGCCAGTATGGGCTCAGCACAGATGTCAAGATGTCAGACGGTTGCGGCAGGATAAGGGGTGAAGATGTCAGGGTGATATGTCAATAATTAAAATCCAACCGTAACAGTGGAGCGTGTTTATTACACTGAAGTACTTAAGTGACGCGTTACCCCCAAATCTAGGTCGCACGTCAGCTAAAACAGAAAACTTCGACGATCCTTCTCTTTCTTGTACATTGGCTCGAGTGCAGTGAACTTTGCTTCTACGAAACTAATGAACTCGTCAAATGTAGGAAGGTCACGTGGTGATTTTCGGGCCTCCTTGTAATCACTGCGGTTCAAAGGGTCGAGTTTTTTGACCAAAAGGTGAACAATAAGTAAGTCCCACGTGGTGGTGTCAATCCCTAAATTATGGATGGCATGTATGCATTCCATTGTAGTGTCATGCAGCTTCTTAAGTTCGGACGAAGATTGCTTTTGTAACATGGGTTGGTTTAAGAAAATTTCGATCTGAGTTGTAAATAACATTTGATCGTTATTGTAGCGATGATATAGGATATCCCATGCGGTTTTATAGTTATCCGACGTCACATTAAGGTGTTGAACTAAGCGTAGAGCTTCGCCCTTCAGTTTTCCTTTTAAATGTTGCATTTTTTGCGCGTCTGTCAGAGTTGGGTTGTCATGGATGCTGCTTTTGTATAGATCTAAGAATGTAGGCCACTGTGAGTAGTCGCCGTAGAACGTAGGGACTTCCATTTTTGGGGTCGATGCATATTGATGAACAGTGGATGATATTTTCTTATTTAAAATCTTTTTAATTGCTTTAAATTCAATTTCATACTGTGCATATTCTTCCTCATACTCCTTGTCTTCTCCATTCAATAAATTGTCAATTTTCAGGTGCAGGTTGTCAATGTTGTTCCAACGAGTTTGCAGGCTCTTAATGTCATCCTCTATCTCCCACTTTTCGGTGACCTCGTCGGTTTTAATGCTATTAATTAGCCTTTTAAATGCACGAAAGTTCGCCCTTTGCTCGTTCATTAAAACATCCAGCTCCTCCTTAACGGGATCACTAAACCCAGTCGAGTAACTTGTCAGTATTTTGCGAATTTTGTCATACAAAGCTTTCGTCTCAGCGGGAATGTTTTTCTGAAAGTACTCACCGCTGGTGTCAGTTTCAGTTGCCAGTGCCATAATCTGGCCATTATTTACGTCAAACTCTGTCCACAGGCTGTCAAGAATTGTCACTTTTTTGTTGATATAGGACTCCGTTTTTCGTGAAGCCGAATCTTTGTTAAAGTTCCTGTGCACAACTCGGATGGTTTCGACGATCTCCTTCTGGCGCCTTAAAAAAGCTTCCAGGTTCTCCATTTCAAATTGGATATGTCACTGTCAAAATTTTATTAGTTCAATATTCACTTATGTCACTGTAACACTGCAATTTTAATGTCAATTGTTATTTAAACTGCTGCTTCCACTTGCTGGTCAAACTCAGCGCCCTTGCACCCTTAGCACGACTAATACGCCCGTCTCAACCCGAGTTGGTGATATCCGCTTCTGGATGGCCAACCGAGCCGATGCGCTAATCGCACAAAAAGGCACAAAAAACACTAAGTTGATGGCTCGAAGGACCAAAATGTGCTGGCCAGTATGGGCTCAGCACAGATGTCAAGATGTCAGACGGTTGCGGCAGGATAAGGGGTGAAGATGTCAGGGTGATATGTCAATAATTAAAATCCAACCGTAACAGTGGAGCGTGTTCATTACACTGAAGTACTTAAGTGACGCGTTACCCCCAAATCTAGGTCGCACGTCAGCTAAAACAGAAAACTGCACTTTGTACGATCGATGGCTCGTACACATGGTGAGAAGACGACAGTTGGGCGAGGAAGTAGTATCATAGTGAAAGTGGCTAAAGAAACGTAGAATAAACGTTAGCGTGTCAGCAGCGGGATGATCAGATGAGGCAATGATGTATCAGACAACCTAATTTCACTTGGCATGGTGAGAAGACGACAGTTGGGCGAGGAAGTAGTATCATAGTGAAAGTGGCTAAAGAAACGTAGAATAAACGTTAGCGTGTCAGCAGCGGGATGATCAGATGAGGCAATGATGTATCAGACAACCTAATTTCACTTGGCATGGTGAGAAGACGACAGTTGGGCGAGGAAGTAGTATCATAGTGAAAGTGGCTAAAGTAACGTAGAATAAACGTTAGCGTGTCAGCAGCGGGATGATCAGATGAGGCAATGATGTATCAGACAACCTAATTTCACTTGGCATGGTGAGAAGACGACAGTTGGGCGAGGAAGTAGTATCATAGTGAAAGTGGCTAAAGAAACGTAGAATAAACATTAGCGTGTCAGCAGCGGGATGATCAGATGAGGCAATGATGTATCAGACAACCTAATTTCACTTGGCATGGTGAGAAGACGACAGTTGGGCGAGGAAGTAGTATCATAGTGAAAGTGGCTAAAGAAACGTAGAATAAACGTTAGCGTGTCAGCAGCGGGATGATCAGATGAGGCAATGATGTATCAGACAACCTAATTTCACTTGGCATGGTGAGAAGACGACAGTTGGGCGAGGAAGTAGTATCATAGTGAAAGTGGCTAAAGAAACGTAGAATAAACGTTAGCGTGTCAGCAGCGGGATGATCAGATGAGGCAATGAAGGTATCTTACAAGAACTGGATGCAACTTGTATGTGATAAGAAGATGGTTTTTATCAAGCAGCAAAATTTTTATGATAATGAATTTTGTAATGATAATCTCATTTCCTTCATACCAGACACCTTCAGAAAGAAAGAGGTGGCGCTGATGATGCTGATAAGTTGTGGTATTTTTAAAGAGAAATAAAAGAGGAATAGAATAATGTTCAATTGCATTTAATAGAAGCAATCAAAACGTTAATTGTTTTGTAATATATGCGCTCTACGATACGATTTCATATAAAAATCTGTATTAATATTAAAAAACTTTCTATTTCTCAGTCTTAGTGTAGACGTTTTTTTTCATGGAAATACGATGAGCATGTTTTATGTGTAGGCAAAACAACGATAGGGTTCAATCTGTCGCTAAAATAAGAAACTGCTAAGACCTAGTGGATGGCAAATGGAAGGAGAACTTAAATCTCTCCATATCCCAAGAGAAACTGTGAAGAATGACCGTCTGAAGAGTTTTATATTCTCAAAAGGAGAAAAAATAATCAAGGAGTAAGTTCGTGCTATGATCGAAGGCGTTTGACCGCAAAACTGCGAACGAGGTATAAACCCAACTTCGTCCACAAACTAGGTAGCTAGAGAATAGATGGACGAAGAAATTTCAAGAACCTAAACTTTTCTAAACGTGTCCATTCAGAGTTTGAAAAGAGTTGTTATTTACTTAAAAAAACAGCAAAATGTAACTAGCTACGATACTGTTATTTACTTTTACTTACCATTATTGTTTCCCCTTAGGTTAGGGCTTATTAAGAACCATCATATTATTAAATTACCGTCCCAAAAGGTCCATAATCCCGACAATATTTTTCGGCATTTTTATCCAATAATGTGGAAAAAGCATGGTCAGCTGTAATATCTGGAGGTTTCTTATCTCCGTCATTACCTTTGAGCAGCATATAGCTTACTTTGCGTGGGTCATTCCTACTGAATGTTAATTGCTTAGTGAATTACGGAAGAACTTATCTTTAGGAAATAGCTTTGCTTTAGTTTATTTATAGATGCTTTAAAAAGAATAGAAAATACAGCTCGATAATGTGCTAAATAAAATAAAAATCTGTAGGTACTGAGCCGAAATTGGAAGTAAAACCAATCCGACGGGCTGCCTGCAAATCCAGTACAGGAAAAGTTGGCAGTTGTGAAGGCTTCCCGGGGAATAAAATATGATAATCCAGATATGGTAAGAAGTCCTCCATAGCAACTAAGCCGTGAACAAGTGCTGTTCACTCGTATTTGAACGCATGACCTGATTGACGAAAGCCTTCTTGAAAAGATAATATTTTCCTCGTTTCTTTTGCTATCATATTAGGGTTCCGTAGCCAAATGGCAAAAAATAGAACCCTTATAGATTCGTCACTGTCCGTCCGTCCGTATGTCACAGCCACTTTTTTCCGAAACTATAAAGCCCAAGTCACACAGAGCGGTATGATGCCGGAAGCGGTCCGGGGGCAGACCTGCGGGAAGCGAAAGCGTTCCGGGACCGGTCACACAGAGGTACTGCGCGGAAACCGCGGCGGGACAGCGGCGCGGTAGCGGTCGGTGTGACAGCAAAAGCGACCATCTTGAAAATTTCTGAGTGACATTTTTTTCCTGACGATGGACAGTGACGAAGAAGAATTGATACTGTTATTAGCGTTGTAATTTTAAATAAATTCTTGTAAAAAAATACTTCATAGTCCGCGCCCGGACCGCACCGCACCGCGCCGCGCCGCGCCGCGCCGCTGCCAATCAACTCAAATATAAATTTTAGTTACATCACATAATTAAGTTTTTTAGAAATAAAAACACAAACACCTTTTACTTATTTATACGTACAGGTTTGTACAGAACCCTCAGTGCGCGAGTCCGACTCGCACTTGGCCGGTTTCTTTTTATACAATCTCGCTAGAGAAATAATTTTATTTGGAGAAATAAAATACGTAGAAAAAGATTACAAGTGTTCTTTCATTGGAAAGGGAATAAAAATAAGAATGAGATTTATGGACGCAATAAAAATAAGATACAATATTGTATTTCTTTATGTTATACCAACAATGCTTTGGAGAATATTCCAGAAAATGACAAATTTTGCGGCAAATCGAAAGAACGATAAATCAGAGCACTTCTTACTTGGAGGAAAATAAACTGTAAAAGTCAAATGGCAAAATGAATGAGATTCCTTCCCTCTCGTGAGTAAGAGGACTTAAATCTGCCTTCAGGTACCAGAAGCTCAGGAGCGGCGAGGAGGCTATAACAGTAAACTGTCCTGCGGGAGCGGCCCGGATTTAAACAGGTAGTACTTGCCGACGCTTGCTGCTACGAGTGTCCGACATTTTATGGACATGCTGAAGAGGTAGTGAAATCGTCAAGACGATTTTTGTTGAATTATTGAAGAAGCATTACGTGAAAGCCTACTTTTGATTAGTAGGGTAGTGATTTAATAAAATCTAATTTAATATGAGCTTATGTTACAAACGTTATTATTACGGGCAGATTAAAGAGAAGAAAGGATTTATTAATTAATCCGTAGAGCTTTTAATACATTTAAAGGGCTTTTACGGTAAATTTAAATCCTGTGTCAGGGGCTCAACGACTTTGATAATTATAATAATTTGTTAGTGAGATCGGTCATCGACCCTTACCACACGATATGAAGATGCAGGCATCAAACAGCAATTGTCCTGAATCAAGGCTACATACAGTATTGTCCACTATGTACAACTTCCCCCGTCCACAGTAAGCTTGCGAAGTAAATAATATAACAAACAAGGTCTGACGACTGGCGAGGGTTCTGTGTAAAGCCTTGTCTACATTTTAAGTTGAACGAGATGTAAAAAGACACACATATATAAACTGAAATTGTGGACTTAGACGTCTGTCTACTCCGGAAGCCCAAACAATTTACTTCCTAAAAAAGAAAAATCAGTCAAAAAAATCTTAATCCCGATAAACCAATTCAATTGAATGATTTTGAATCATCTTCAAAATGTATATAGTGGAAAGTTACAGATGAAATTAAATACATAACTATCAACAAAAAATAATGAAAAATAAAAATTTTCTGTGAAGTTCATATTCTCTAGTTTCGTCAAGAAACTTTTGTTTTTCTCAAAATTAAAAGACACAGACTGGCTTTAATTAGAACCTAAAATACCCTTTGGGTTGGCTCAGAGAGAGGCAACGTCACTGCAGAAACAGTGCAGACAAATTCAGGAGTATTAAACTTGAAATGAAGAGACTTCAGTGCAGTGAACACAAGGCTTTAGGAGCAGGCTTCACAGCATTATGGGGACTGAAGGAAATCTTTATTAATAGAGGTGGGATGCAAGGAGCTGAGTGACAGCGACGTACGGGCGGACCAAATCCGATGCTCAGTGGGGCAGAACAACGGATATTAATAACGCCAGATGGGAAAACGGCGGATTCAGAACTGCAGTTGATAAAAATAAAGGTACTGATCGCACTAACTGAAGGGAGATTTATGACGTTTGGGAGAAAATTTAGGGTATTTTATTTAATAGGTCAAATGGATGCTCGAACCTGATTCGTGTGGTCATCGGTATAAAAAAAAGTACTGATGAAAATCGTAACATTTTAAATCTTTAAAAACTCTTACATTGAAACCTAAAGTCTAAAGCTAAAAGCTTTATCTCTACTTGCACCTAATGGTCGCTATACATATATTTACATATGTTAGGCATACAGATTAGCCATTTACCCTTATGTGTTTATCTATCTATCATACTGCATTAGTTATCCCCACTCAAAAATGAAGAAAAATGTCACAACGGATTCTTTAATCCAGGCTTCAGCGCAAAAAGCGTATTGTCGTCACATTTTAGGGGCTGAGCAGAAGAAAAAATGTTTGGAAAGGATTATGCGTGAGCTCCCAGGACCTTCTAAATGGGCTTTCCTTTTTCCCTAGGACATACGGGCTTGTTTCCTTACAGATAATTTTCTTAAGCTTATAGTCGGTTTAAGGAAGAATAATATTCAAGATGAATGTTATAAAAAGTAAATAATTCGCCAAATCGTTCAATTTGTATCCGTATAAGAAAGATTTTCTGCGTGATGTAATCGAACGTTCAAGGAACAAATTCAGGACGTTCTAAATAAAGGCAGGCCAGGGTCAAAAGTACCCTAAACCAACGAGCATGTATGAAAGGATTGATAAAAGTACGGAAGCAAGGGAAGTATGTCAAAATCGAGTACTGTGGTCTCTGCCGATCCGGAATGGGAAGAGGCGATATGTTATGTATGAAATTTTGTCTAATCTTGATCGGACCTAATTTTAATGTTGACAGTTTTCCAGTATGGAAACATTTAACCACCTAGTTTTCAGTCAAGTTATAGGAATCACCTTACAATGTTTATAATATGTAGTCTAGCTGGACGGACACTTCTCACTAAGAAACGTGACTGCTGTTTTGGTCGTGTCGGTAGTATTCCAATATGTTGCTTATGTACAATATAAAACACATTATAATATCTAAATTAGTTCTTTTGAAGCATTACCATACTAGGAAGAAAATATCCTAGACATTTTCACAAAAGACTGAACATTCCAACCCAGTCTTTATTGCAATAGATCGTTGACTGGTTCAAAGACACTTGGCGTCTAAGCTTTGACAAATGTGGCGCCTTGGTTATGTTATGTCTGACTCACTGGCTGTGTCTGAACTTAGGTTAGGTGTTTTGAGCTGTTTGTTTGCTTGTTATTTATTTTCATTGCCTGTCGTTTGTGGAAACTAGTTATAGCGCGTTCAGGAAAAGTGTGTCTATGTCGGATATTTTCTGCGTATGGGTGACAGGCGGAGAGCCAATGAACAACTCGTTCGCCTCCCCCTACAAGCCTCGCTAACCCCCGCGACTCATTTTTAGGGTTCCGTACCTCAAAAGAAAAAAACGGAACCCTTATAGGATCACTTTGTTGTCCGTCTGTCTGTCAGTCTGTCTGTCTGTCAAGACCCTTTATCTCACGAACGGGTAAAGGTATCAGGTTGAAATTAATACCATATATTAGGCTCCATGAACCACACAAAATCTGAAAATTTAATTTTTTTACAACGACGCAATCAAAAGATATGGCATTTTATGTCCTCATCTCCATACATTTATGCAAAAAAGCGAAACCTACAGGGTAGTTCCCGTTGACCTAAAATTATGAAATTTGGCAAGAAGCTAGGTCTCACAGTACAAATAATGGGAAAAGTCTGAAATCATTAAATATTACAACTTTTCTCACAACTAATGGTAACCAATTGTGGTGAGCTCCCGTTTCAAGAACATTCATATAAGAGAGGGGTCAAGTTGGATGGTCGCGGAGGCGATTTTTGTTTTAGTTTTATTTTAAAAACGGGAACACTTACAAACTTAAAAATTGTAATGTTTATAGTGCATAAGCTATAAAATAACAACAAATAATAAAATTTGGTCAAGCGCGTGTCGGACTCAAAAAATCTAGCACATTAACTTACTGAAATTTCAACTAATACAATTATGATTATGTGGTGGTACGAAACCCTCGGTGCGCGAGTCCAACTCGCACTTGGCCGGTTTTTTGACTTCTGCTGAGTTATTTACACGGTGCGCGTAGCTCGTGAATTCTGTTCGTTCTACGTGCTACTGGTTGGTGGGTGACTAGTTCTTTCCGTTGTTGTGGACAACCGACCCACCTAAGAAACTTAACTGAAGTAGGATTCCACCAGTTTGTTAGTATTTGTAACATACTCGTAAGTTAAAAAAAATTAAAGTCTCAACATTTTTTGTGACTGAGCTGTAACACTTGATGGATGCATTTGTGAATTCTTTTTCTTTCTAATATGAGCGTACTGTTTTATGGGTATATCATGTTGAAGCGGTCTGAAACTCGTCGACCCAACAATCCACACGAAAACAAGACCAAGAATAAAACCGAGGGATAGACAACCTATCTTTAAATTACTAACTAGGAAATGGCATACTAAAAATCAAGATCCTGATTTGCAGTACCGAGCTAACTTCTCCACGTAACGAGATTGGATTTCATTTATCTAGTAAAGATTTTCCCACCTTTCCTAGGTCAACATTCAGGCTTCAATCTGAGATATGGTCGGTCGTAAAAGACTTTTACCGTCTGGAGTAAGGAATAAATAATAAAGAGTCGCTTTAGTTGAAATTATATCTGTATCAAAGGACGTCCTGAATTGGCTTCTGCAAATAATAGCTGCAGCGCTGCCGTTTATGGCATCTCATATTTAAGTATAGGGAGGGACCCTTGTCTTTGGAAAAGGTCTTTACAGAAGGTCTGATGGTTATTTCTAGCTTTATGCTTTTAAATGTGGGACTTTCAAGGTTTCAAGAGGGTGGCTCTACGCCGCGACGAGTATCGACTGCTGACCTCCATACTTCATTTTGAAGATGGCACCCTATGATGATGAACATTTACAGTCACATTGAATCGGATCAGATTGAAGGCGAATGATAGTAACCAGAATGCTTCTTTTCATGACTTAATATGTTTCGTATGGTTCCGTGAACAAAACCATCAAAATGATCAATAGATTATCTATAACTTATATAGGCAGCATTAAGTCACGTAATCTAACTGAACCAATAAACCTTGAAAACGTTCCAAAAAATCACCAATAGTGCCGTATGAAATTTTATTCTTTTGCAATAAACAAATAATAAAAACGACCTACTTAACGCAGCATAAAAAGTCCATCAAAGTTGTCGGTGTACCATCATCTACCAATCAAACTTAAACATTGATGTTTATCAGGAAACCAACAGAAATACTGGAAATGGCATTTCAAAAGTTCTTGTTATTCAAACAAATCTTACGACAATCATGAGCGTTGACAATTATTAGGCTAGACTAGTGTCTCTCTCCCCAGTGATCTTCACAAAAGCCTTCAGATAAAGCTGTTCGACGAAGTAACCAATCATTGTTTGGTTAGGTTGATTGTTCTTCGTAACGTCAAAAGTGCGAAAAGAGCGGAGAGGATATTAATGATTTTTTTTGTAGTATTTAAAAAAATTTTTGTGCGGTATTGAAAAGGGTTTTAAGAGCTGATTTTAAAAATTTATTACATGAATACATTGATGATTCTTGTTATCTTTAAATCAAATAAATTATTTCAAAATATATACCAAGTTTATTCTCTTCCAGTTAAGAAGCGAAAAAAGTATTTTTTTGAGTTATTATTAAAAATCCTTGACGCTATCATTCAAAATTTTCAACACTACTGATAAAGCTGCATGTGTAAAATTTATGCATGCAGTCATGTGGAGGAGAGTGTTAAAATACTATAAAATCTAAAGCTTAAAATTACTCTTCAGGTTTTACAGCTACCAATCGCCATAAAAATTTGAATTGATTCTAGTTTTATGATGCTGAACTATCTTACAAAAATCTCATCATGGTTGTACTAGCCGCTCTATATACAATAGTTTAAAGTACCCATTAAACTGAAAAGCAATTTGCGAGATGTTTTACAGAAGAACCCAAGTTTTATAGGAACTTGGATCGAAGGCAAGGTACATCGTTATTTTCTAGAATGCTAATACTTATATTGCGCGACACGAAGCTCACCATTAATGCGCAGAATTTCAAAAATGTATAAGCCTGCGAATTGTTCAGGGTGCGCGTAGTAGTTATTCTGGCTGAGTGAGACGCAGATGGCGCAGCGCAGCACAATTTAGTTTTCCTATCCTTCAGTTTTCCTCGTGAGAAAGCGAGAGGGAAGACATGTGGGGCTGCAACGCCTGCCACCCCGTGACTCGTGCGCAGAAATAAACGTGAGCATTAGAGCAGGTGACTATTTGCAGGATCTTGCCTTTTTGGCAGTTTTAGCTCTTCATTTTAGTCTGGCAGTTTCGGTTGAAATTTTCTAAGTCTGGCAGGATTAGCCAGTATTACAATATAGCCTGGCAGATCTGGCAGTTTAGGTTAAAGTAAGAGTAGCAGTATCAATATCAGTAGAATAGCAGTATCATGGTAAAAAAAATATTCAACTAGGAGTTTTTGTAGGCTTTCTGTAGGAAAGTTATGGCAAATTTGATCTTCTTTTAAAATGCTTGTGAATCGGAGACTACGGCAGGATTTCGCAGTGTTTTTTCCCCTGTGTGAGGCAGGATTTCTAATTTGAAGTTGTTCACACTGCATTAGACTTATACTTTTACCTTCTACCCTTTAACTATAGTAACACATTGGTCTTTAGTACTTGAGAAACAACATATATACTCGTAGGTATTTTTGAAGTGAAAACTTCTTTAGCGGCGCTTGGCACTTTTTAGATGGGTAAAAAATGTTCAACTCGCGTCAGATATCGCGTCAGTTTTTTTTTTACTAAGTATTTAGATCTGTACCTTTCCGAAAAAGCGTCAACTGTCAACCGTATTGTTTTTATTCAGTGACATCTTTACGCGAGCAATAGCGCTTTTAACCCTTACAAAAAGCATAATATTCAAAAATGCAAGTTTTCACTTCTGCCGGCACTCCTGGAGTGCAACCCGTCCTTTTTTTGTATAAAGAAATATCTCCTACCCTCACATGCATCCAGCCGCCCTAAATCTGTGTATCTCTGCTCAAGTTTTATAGCGTTGGACTTCATTATGCTAACAAGGGTTCGATTACAACCTCCCCTGATCTGCTAGCGATTTTGAGCTCTCGCTTTTCGGGTAACTGAAAAAAGTCTCAGTTTTAACCCTCGTTACATATTCATTGGATGAAATTAAGCTGTTTAATCGAGAACTCATTTTGAATGGAAATCTTGAAGTTAGGCATAGATCAACTATGTTTTTCAGTTACCTGGGGAGTGTAATAAACTAATTGTCGATACAGACAGGGTTTTGTTAATCAGAAACTTTTCCAAAAAATGCCATGGAAAACTACTATACTTTCAACGTATCAGGCAGGGGTAAAGATCTTTGAATGGAAACTTTGGAAGGGGAAGGCCTCGATAAACGTTCCAAGACCAAATTCAGTACGTTCTAAATAAAGGGAAGTATGTCAAGTTTGCAGCAGGTGGAGGGCGTGTGGTCTCTGCCTTATGTACTAACATATGTATAAAGGGGATAGAAAATATTTTGTTACATACATTATGGGACCAAAAATAACCCAGTACAGTGTGCGAATCGAATAAATCCGTGTAATATTCAACATGTTTATCCTGTCTCATTGGTTACTGACAGAGAGAGACTGGAAAATATGTGATCTAGACTAAGGACTCCAAAAATAAGACTATGAAAAGGGAGGCTATACATTGATGCTTCCATATTATGCAATGATATATTCTTTAAGAATACAATCAATGTACTTATTGCGTTAATAAAAGGCCAAAGGATTTGAAATTCACCGGTCAATGTACTTATCACGCTTATCAGCTAAACTTCTAAAGGATTTGTAATTCGCCGGTAGTCGACAAAAGCCCTCGAAATTAGGAAAATTAGGCCTAAGGTATAGGCACGATCCTTGAGTGAGCAGTGAAAGTACTGGTTCGCCTTATCTAGTCTTACCACTTTCAACATAGCCAATAACAACCAAGAAGAAAACAGGCGTATGCGTTGGCGTGGCGTCCAATTTGGATATTTTCGTTTGTTTGATTTGTCTGTCTTAAAGCAGAGTTCATAAATGTTTCAAAATATTCCAAAACGTTCACGAACATTTAGGAAAACCCGCATCAAAATAGCTATCTAAAGAACCAGCACCAACAGAACTATTATGTTACGTTTATATCCAGCGAGTTAATTTGGACTTAAATGGGGTAACTTTTCTTTGAGTAAAACCTCCAGGGTTTCATTTCTACATTAGTTATGATATTGCTGGCCTGCCCCCAGTCGGTCTGACATTTTTTTCCCAAATTTATAGAGAAGTCACACGCACAAGTGTGACTGGCTACGGTTTGTCATTCTGTAACAAAGAATTCTGCTTCTATGGAAGAGGACTGGATACTTTAAAAATAACAAAATTGCAAGTTCAATACAGAACTGTATGTATCTCTTACAACTTTATTGTGGTACTACGGTTTAACCTGTTTGGTGTTGAATACTGTTATCCTTTAGATATTTTTTTAGACCAGTGGAGGGAAAGGACGGAAACCTTTGTCTAGTAGTGGAAGAAGAAGACAACCATAGCCTTAACAAATTATCTAAGGAGCTTGATCTAGATCTATTCAACACTATTATAGCGATTGCAAGGCGGCAGCTGAATGACAGGTTCTTAAATGTGTAATTTTTACTTGTATGTTTTTATCTAAGCGTTGCATGTGAGGGTATATAAGTATTTCGTCCTTTGTAATTTTTTTTGTTACTTGTGAGAGCCTTTAATTGGCCTTTTATAGTTAAAAGTATTATTAGTATATGTATTTTAGCTGTTGGTTTTTATTAAATAAATTAATAGCTAACAAGAAAATACGACGTATTCTGCGGAAAAGTTCTAAAAAATCACACAGGTTACAGGCAGAACTCGAGCCCACGTCTTCTTCGTTTATACCGAAGAGACTAATGCCAGTATCTTTCTGCCTGGTGTTGTGAAATGAGCTATTTGTACTCTAAGGCTTAGCACTTACGCGTCGCTTAGTCTAAGCGACGCGTAAGTACTGCCCCCTAGCCAAGAAGATCCGGGATCGACTCTCGCTGGTTTTCCAGAGTTTAAAGTTTATTGAAACATGGTGTTTCAGTGATTTTGCTCCCGAAGCCTAGAGATTCTATACTGATGAAAACAAAATAACTTTCCAGACGATAAGAAATTTCTCAAAAAAGAAATCGATCGAAACATTTTACATGGTTTTGTCACAGAATAGGTAAAATAGTACTAGCGTGTTTTGTATGGGAAGTAGAAATATTTTTTTTCGAGTATTTTTTTTCTTTGGGAAAGTAGCATGGTTTCATATATATATAGAATAATTGGGCTTCGAGCAAAACCAATGAAATTTCACGTTGTAGGCATAAACCTACTACCTATAAACCTATTGTCCTTTACTATTTTTATTTTTAGTTATTTTTTTGGTTATATGTACTTCGTTAAGTTACATAATATTCTCAAGCAACACTAAATATAGTTAAAAATATAAATTAATTTGTTTATCGCAGTCTGAGAACTTCAAGTTTAATTTTAGCAAACCGAAAACTCGTAAAGCTTACTTTACTCATGACTTTAAAAGCTATATTCCAAAAAAACCTGAGCCCTTGTTCCCCTTGTGTTGCGGAACAAGTTGTTAAACTTTGGGGGAAATCGGCCAATTGCCCAACTTCCCGGGCTAATTACCAAGTTTATTTCTGACGTCTATTTTTGTGTTTCGTGGAGTGTAAACTCGTGTGTTTTATTTTGTTTTGGTAATTTGTGACAGTAACGGGTCAAAGTAACGTCAACTTTACATTAAAGTGGGAAAAGGTTACATACAGGATGGTCCAAATCATGATAACATCCCATGACACATCCACTACAGGACAGGAAGCTCCCTACAAATATGCAACAAAAACGCGTGGTACTTAGGATGGGATTTACCATAGTCACCACGCTGGTAGCGATAATGTGGCTGGCGACCGCTGTTGTTAGTGACCGCAGTATGTAAGATGGTACGATACACAGAAAGTTGCTGCTGTCCATCCTCTGGTTCATAAGCCATTAGTCGCCTCTTACGACACTCACGGTTAGAAAAGGGTTGGTACTACTATTCTTTGCTGGCACCACACGGACTACGGGTGGTCCAAATAGAGACGTCCAAAAGGAAATAAAGTAAATAGGATATTATTTTATTACCAAATAACACTGGGTATTTTTTAGACCTCAAGCCAAATTTTAGTATGTTACTCAGAACACAAAACTGAACTAAGAAACTTGGGTCGAAAAAATTAGATTTTTTTGCTTTTCCATACAAACCTAGCGACGGCAATTATTGGAATAAAACGCAACGTTCAGGTATTCTACTGCTGGATAGAAGCACAGAATAAAGTAACAGTACTATCTTACTGTCCTTCTGAGTGTCTTTTGTACTGACTATGCGGGACGATCTTCCAATTTCAAATTCGCTCTCGATGTACACACGACCGCACATCAGTAGAAACACTTTTAGACCTTATGGCGTGGTAATAGAGTTGAAAAAGTTTCTACCGACAAGCAGTTGACCGTACGTAGTGTCCGGCATGTGGCAGAAGCCTGGGCTCTGCCATTTTAAATATACCTATCAAGTTCATAATTAAATTAAATGCAATATGAAATGACAACAATTTCACAAATGTTGCATTCTGAGTGTAGGAGTATAACAGGGCGAAGTGGACACGGCACAATGTAAAGTGGATTAAATTCAAATTGACAGGCAGGTTTTACGACCGCCGGACCGGCCCGCACACCCGGACGACACCCGGACGGAATTCCGGACAAATGTGCCATACAATTTAGTTTATTGCTTTAAAAATGTATTTGGTTTCGATAAAACGCGACTGTGTATGAAACTTTAAATGTTGTAATATCCTATGATAAATAAGATGTTTATGAGCATAGTTTTTGCGTCTAATAAGACAGCTAAGCACGTTGCCCACCCTGAGAACTAAGATGGTGTGTGTGGCTCCCTTACCCTTCAAACCGAAACACAGCAGTGCAAACACTGCTATTTCACGGCAGAAATAGGCAAGGGGGTGGTACTTCCCCAGACGGACTTTGCACAAAAGCCCAAATAACAAAATAACCCAAATAACAAAAGTTTAGCAGGGCATAGTTCTAAATTGTCGTTACCAGGTCGAGTGGGGTATCATATGAAAGGGCTTTACGTGCATATTTCCAAAATATATTTTTGTACCTATAGTACACACAATGCCCTTTCATATGATACCCCACTCGACCTGGTAATGACAATTTTAAATTTTGACCCCCTTAGGGCCCCCTTTACAATGATAGCATTTTTTTTGCAATAAAGTTGGTCAATCATATTCTAAAACCATTCCAAATTTCAAGTCGATAGCATGAGTGGTTGCTGAGATACACAGGTGTGACAGACAGACGATGTCGCACTCCGTGGTTCGGAATCCTAAAAATCGGATATGTACACGAAAATGTTTTATAACTTTTACGAGCTCCAATTACAGTGAGCAGGAAATACCATGAAATATCAGATACATCAGAGGAAGATTTTAATTTAATTAAACATTCCATTTCCCCGGGCAGATGCCGAATGATATCATATCATCTGATTAAAAGGTGAGAGTTTGTCTGTAATATTTTAATGGTTGGTGCTCCAGTCAAAAACACATGGTAGGTATACATATATGTAAAAGCGTGCAACAGCTCAATAGCGTGCTCAGAACACGAAACTGAACAACTTTTCCATAGAAACAAGGGTCGAAATCGGAGAATATTTTTGGCTTCTCCATAAAAGCTGTAACAGTCGACAGTGCGTTTTGTATGGAAAAGCCAATAAAAAATCTCCGATTTCGACCCGTTTACCTTTATAAAATTGCTGTTTCGTTTTCTGAGCTAAGCACACCCTTGAGTTTTTGCATTTAAACCCAGTAAAATTTGGAAATTAATTTTACTATAATAATATTTTCACTAATATAAAAGTAACCTTAGAACGAAAAATTAATTTATTTTAGGTAACGTTAACACAAATATTTTATGAAAGAATGAATGTCAAAGGAAAATTACGAAGTCCAAGGTCCAGCGAATATCACGCGGGTAGGAGACCGAAAACTTCACTTTAGTCTAATTGTCCTTTTTAATGAACCGAAGTACATTTGCTGACACATCTACTCCTACTAGCAACCTACCAAAACCAACGAGTATTACGAACAAGTTGATTTGCGGCTCCCTTGGGGCACGTATGTATGTACTTGGATAGGGAGGGCTTGCTTCTGACATGTTATGTTCATGCTTTTGTAACAACTTGACATACACGACTTGTTCGCTTGTTTGATCACTATCCTTCAGGCGGCAAACAAGTCTGTCATTCAGATGCTTTGAAGTCCATGCGTGTTTCCCTGCCGCGCAGGCGGAGTGGCCCTTTCGTTGTTTGGTGACTTTGGTGTTCAGTTGGCACAGCACGTTGCCTTTTTGCATTTATCTAAGCCCATAGATTATAGAAACAGTATTGTCCATTTAGCATGGTCAAGTTGCCTTGACAGTATAGCTATCGATGAGCTGTCGCATCGCAACGCATTTTGAAAGAACAGGGCCCTGAGTCAAGTGGCTTTCTACAAACGCTAGTAGAATAGAATGAAAATGTATGGGATTGACATTAGCTAACGAAATGTTGCGAGACAGCTGATGTCAATCCTATACATTTTTATTCTATTCTATAGCGTTTGCGATAATAGGAAGCCACTTGTCTCAGGGCCAATTCAATTCAATTCAATTCAATTCAATTCATTTATTTAAAATATAAGCTTACAGACTAGTCCAACACACTTATACTTTAGTTACATAATAATATTATAAAACACTACTTTTCATCCTTAAAAACATGTTAAGGAACAGAGTTGCAAATCTTTTGACAACAATTGGGTTGTCATTAAATATATCAGCTAGTGGCTGTAGTGTAAGCATTTCATTGATAAGCCTGATTGCACGTGCCGAGGGAGCATTCGCGCCGCTGCAGGTGCGCACACTGATCGTCGCGAACAGCGGCCGCGTGCGCCTCTGCAGCTCCGCACCACCACCGTGCAAGTACGTTCCCGGTATACACAAGCACATCCGAGATAATGCTGTGCTGTTATCGATTTTACCAGTTAATACAGAATGGTAGTGCAGGACTAATGCCAATTTTCGTCTCAATTCTAGACTGTCCAGACTCACCATTCCGTACACAAATATAGAGGGATAAAGAAAAGGATAAGTACCATAGGTTTTTTTGTAGATGAATCGGGCAAATTTCTTCTGAACCTTTTCAATCATATCATTGTATTTTGATTCCCTAGGATCCCATACCATTGCTCCAAATTCTAATCTACTCCGAACGTATGCCTTATATAAGGTCAGCGCCACGTTAATGTTAGAGAAGGGGTATACTGTTCTTACAATGAAGCCCAACATTTTGTTGGCTTTTTTACATGTGTCAGCTATGTGTTCTCTAAAAGTAAATTGGGAATTCAAAGTCAGCCCCAAATCTCTGATTTCTGTTACCCGATCTAGAGGCCTTTGACTTAGATGATATTCGGCAGTGTAGTAGTGAAATTTACGCGTGAATGTTATGACTTTACACTTTGTCTCATTGAATGGAAGTCGATTTAAACGGGCCCAATTTTCAACCGACTCAATATCACTTTGTAATGAATCACAGTCTTGAGGGCTCTTAACGCTCGAATATAACTTCAGGTCATCTGCGAATAACAGACATTTCGAGTGTACTACCACACTTGGCAATTCATTTATCATGATTAGGAACAACGTGGGGCCTAAAGTGCTTCCCTGGCTGACACCCGATCTTGTGTAATATGTTTGTGAACGGTAACCCTCAAGCTGGACATATTGACGCCTGTTCTTTAGGTAACTAGCAAAAAATTTCAATGCGTTCGGAGTGAAACCAATCTGAGCAAACTTAGAAAGCAGGACGTCATTGTCCACAAGGTCGAATGCCTTCTGAAAATCGAAATAAATGGTGTCTACTTGATTGTTAGAATCCAATTCTGATAGTATGTAATCTGAAAAGTTAATATGGCTCGTTGTTATTGATTTGGAAGGGCGGAAACCGTGCTGGCAATCATTTAACATATGATTTATTTGGTGTCTAAGCTGATAATCGATTATTGCCTCAAAAACCTTTCCAAATACTGACAACACCGCAATGGGCCTATATGATGTGATATCGTCCTTGGACGGGGGCCAAGGGCTACTACTTGTGTTTATGTAAATATATAGCTTTCTCTGTCTAAAATAACGAAAACGTATTTTGGGGGTTTACCAAACAATTTCTTCCACTGATGTTTCTTTGCGTTTAGATAGCTTCTGGAGGTGATAGATTAGATAATTATTTCCCACTAAAGTGACATTTCTCCGAGATATAATTTTATCTCAGATATTGTGCGTATAGTAGCCAGCAGGACTTTGTGTCATTAGTCGACGTACCGAAACTCTACGTAAGGGTGGTTTTCCACCGTTAGAGGTAGCTATGCCGTGAGTGGAAATGTCCACTCAATAGGGTTGCTCCATTTAACAGCGCATTTAACAAGCTAGAAAAATAGCGCAATCCTATCGGTGGGAGTTTTCCCATCTCACAGCCTAGCTCCCTCGCACAGCACTGGTGGAAAATCAGCCTAAAAACATTCGACGTTCAGAGCATAAACCAGTAATACACAATCTCAGAGAATATATTAAAAACATAAATTAATAATAATAACAGATAACAAGGACGAGGTTTACCAAACTATAAACAAAATTGTGACCGGGTCGTGTCAACAGAAATAGAATACATAGTGGCCGGTCAAGTACTTGATATCAGTAGAGCACCAAAACAGGTATTTAAAATAAGAGAAATGATTACTAGAGGGTTAAACACTCTATTTATTAATTAATGTTTCGGGAATTGGCTTGGCTCTTGGTTACGTCACTGAAAAACTTTACAGCTTGGCCTCGATCTTTCACTACAGTCAAAAGCTTTTATTAAATTGACTGCCCACATATCGCAGTGCGCCTGCGTATTAGATGGGGTTTTACGCTCAGTGTATTGAGAAACCACTCGTCACTTAAACCGTGGAGGTAAGGTCGTGGCCAAGCCATTAGACTTGGTCCACGGGTCCACACGATACTAGCCGGCGACTTTTGTCTGCGTAGCATGTTTTTGAAGTGAAAACTTCTTTAGCGGCGCTTGGCACTTTTTTAGATGGGTAAAAAATGATAAACTCACGTCAAATGTCGCGTCAGATCTCGCGTCAGATCCGTAGCCTGATCGAAAAAGCGTCAACTGTCAACCGTATTGTTATTACAATACGGGTTTTTATTCAGTGACATCAAAGAAGTACGCGTGCAATGGCGCGATTGACCCTTACAAACAGCATAATATTCAAAAATGCAAGTTTTTACTTCTGCCGGCACTCCCGGAGTGCAACCCGTCCTTTTTTTTAAAACCTTCACAAAGTTTTGCGCCAATTTAGGTCTTCATAACATGTTCCGCTATTAAACGTTAATTGAGAAGAAGTCCTAGTTACGTTACAGTTATTTTATAACAGGCCTATGTTAAAAGTAGAGTCAAGTCGCACAATTCTGAATTTTTACTGATATTTATGTTTCTGGCCTTGTGTTTCGCCCTTTGGCTAATTATTTATTTGAGCGCGGAGTTTTGTTTTGTAACCGAGTAAATAATGGTGGCCCATGGGTGCCGTGCTAATTATTTATTATGCTTTTCATAATTATGATATCAACAAGAATTTATGAGTGTTTTATTTTGATGTTTTAGTAAAGTTTTTTTTTAAGGGTTTTTTTACCTAAATTGATTTCGTATTCGTGTGCTTTTTGTGTATAAAAAGTAATATTATGAAAGTTCATTGTTTTTAAGATTTTATTTATTTTTTAATGATGGTGGCCCAATGTGTTGCCACTTAGCAAGCCTTGTTTATCATTGGGCATCTTTTTTTCTTGAATCGTTTTTATTAAAAACATTAACAGAAAATATCATGAGATCCCAGCATAAATCTAGATACCAACCTATCTACGAGTAACCATGTTGATAATAGTAAAGTAAACATAAAACAATTTTTTTATTTTTTATTATTCCTGAATAAATTCAAAAAACGTAAAACATAGAAAAACTGCACGCGGACTACTCCATCATTTTCGAAGGTCAACAACAATTAGAAAGAAACCCAAAGGTACATAGTGTAATGGTGTTTGCTTTCAATAAGGGCCTGTGTTTGCACAAACCCGTGGGAAAGGGCACAGGGGCCGATATTTTCAGAAGGGCGAATAATTACCGAACGATATTAAATGATAATATTCTGATGTACCGTCGGATGGTTCTATAATATGCTAAAACAATACAAAATTAGTTTATCACCCCGGGTATTTTAAGAGGTGTTCCTGCCAATGAAACTGAACAACTTTTCGAAATACGAAAAGAATTTTTCAACCTCCCATACAAAATGTGCTGTCAGCTTATGCATTTTGTATGGGGAGTTGAAATTCATTTTTTTTATTTCGACCTAAGGTTGTTAAGTTTTATGGACAGAACCACCACTTGAAATATCCAAGGTAATAAAAAATAAGGATGTATACTCGGCACAACATTTTTAGAATGTATAATGTTGCAAGTTGTTACCAAAATAAAATGAAAACCTCAAAACTAAATTTGTTTGTGTAGGATTTTTGGACATGGTATTTAATAAAATGGTATTTAAAATAATAAATAAATAATAAATTGAAAACTAAGAGTTGTAAAAAAAAAAAAAACTATTTTGGAATGTACAAATGAAGCCCTTTCACAATATCATATTATGATATCCCACTCGACCTAGTAACGACAATTTAAAATTTTGCCCCCTCCTATTTGGACCCTTTTCATCATCATCATCATATCAGCCGAAAGACGTCCACAGCTGGACCCTTTTACAATAATCATATTTTTATAATTCTTTAGTTCGCAATAAATTTGGGCAATCATACCGTACTTAGGTATTCTTAAATTTAAAATCGATAGCATGAGCGGTTGCTGAGATATACAGGTGTGACAGACAGACTGACGAAGGCGCACCGTAAGGGTTCCGTATTTACTATTTTGGTTCGGAACCCTAAAAATGTATTTATACACGCTTTTATAGTCTTCTTGACGTTTTCAGGTTACTATGAAAA
This sequence comes from Athrips mouffetella, assembly GCA_947532105.1. NCBI lineage: Eukaryota > Metazoa > Arthropoda > Insecta > Lepidoptera > Gelechiidae > Athrips > Athrips mouffetella. The sequence continues at coordinate 17,946,216 of OX383965.1, read as the reverse complement.
TCAAGGAGCCGGTTTCGCAGCTAAGCGTCAACTGAGTATTCAAAGGTGTCGATAGATGGCTCTGAAGACAGTTGCTAAAGAACTTAAAATAAATGTGTCATAGATGAAGCGTGAAGTAAATAAACCTCCTTAGGCAACACTTACAACAGATAGGAAAAATAAGTTGACAATTAAATTTTCCGACAATAACGCTATCTATCAAGAAAATGAAAACTAGTTTTTCTTTTTCTTAAACCGGCTCATTACGTGTTCAGAGTACTTCAGAGGTGTCGCGCCACCGGAGCCTATTGAGTCTACTAATGAAATCAAGCAATTTTCCTTAAGAAATAAATACTTACTCGATAAAAAACAGAGATTTCCCATACAAAACGTGTCAGTCAATCACTTGACCATTTTAGCATGAGAAGGCGAAACATTTTTTGGTTTAACAATTTTTTTCTTTTGTAAAGTGACTTGTTATCAGTAGTAGAAGTACCTGGTTGACCGAGCTTCGCTCTATAATAGCTATCTCAACATAAAAATATCATCGGGTGAGCAAGCTATGCTACCCGACAACAGATGGCGCTGTAGGTTATGTCTAGAAAGGCGGTAATATTTTTAAAATGCTCAAATTAAACGGGGAAAACGAATTTTCTTAGACATGAGACCTAGCTAGATCGATTTTTCGCCCCCGAAAACCCCCGTATGGTAAATTTCATCGAAATCGTTAGAGCCGTTTTCGAGAAACCGATTACAAATATATATATATATACAAATATTGCTCGTTTAATAGTATAGAATTACTAGCCTTGCAGAACCAATAAAATATCACGGTGTAGAATATTCATAAATTAATTGTAATCAAGCCCTTGATTTGAACATCTGGTGCTACTGTTTTAATAAATCTTAATAAAACAGATTAATCAACATTGTAATTGAGTTGCTCGTTCCCCAAAAGCTTCGTAGCGAAAGGCGAAGCAACATGTTGCCAACTTCTCGAATTATTAGCCGTTTGTAAAGTTTAATTCGAAGCCGAAGGGCCTACACTGCTCCCTGAGGGGGTTCATTCTGATATACTATAGTTCCTCTATACTACGTGTCAATAAATATATCTGATGGAAATAAATAACGCCCCACAAGTTTATAAGTACCTTTTCGTCTATTGGTGAAATTTTTGCACATTTTCTGACCAAAAAATATTTGTTAAAGTAAATTCTTTTGTTTTATGAGCGAATTTAGACCATAGTTTAGAAAAACAATATATGAATAATTTTGTCGGCTTGTTTTTGGCTTGTACAGTCAAGAGCAAGTAAAGCTTGACATTTACAAACTCTGGCTTCTGCGATGATTGAAATGAGAACGGTACAAAGTAGTTTTCTTGATGTGCTTTTGACCGTACCTCTAAAAACTTTTCATGCCATTTTTTAATTTTGTATAGAAAGCTACTAAAAGTTCATTTGTTACAAAATGGCTTTTTAATATAGACAGGCATCTAGGTATAATAAGTGTCGCATAGAGGAATTGTATTATACGGAAAGAACTCCCCGAGGAGTGGCAGAATCCTGCCCCCAAGCTCATTTATTTATTCGATTTACTTAGTTTAAAACCGATTGGTTTAAAGTTATTAGGGCACGGAGCTTAACAAGGAAGGTAACTTCAGTAAGCCCCCAGTGAGTTGTTAAGCAGGCGGATAATGTGTCGACAATTGCGAAGAAACTTTTCTGCAACGAAAAAACACAATGATCTTTGTAAATTCGTGTCATGTGTCAACTAGTAACAAAACAGGTATAAAAAACTCTAAAGGATCTAAATCTGCCTATGAAACTGGACTAGCTCAAAATGCGAATAGACGCATTTTGTACATACATACATACATAGTAACATTACGCCTCTTTCCACACAAAAGACCACAGCCCTCCTCCTGCTAAGATCTTGACATACTTCCCTCACTTCCTCTACAGCGCGTTCAGAACAAGTCTGTCTATGACGGTTATTTTCCGCGCATGGGTGACAGGCGGAGAGCCAATGAACGATTCGCTCGCCCGCTGGGGGGAGCCGCGCTCACCCCCGCGACTCATTTTTTGACTTCAGTGCATTAACGGTCACAGACAGAGTTATTTTGTACGTAGTATACTTTCTTTAACTCATTCACGCATGCTTTTGTACTCGTACGCTAAATCGTATTTCGACCTATGTTTCTTAAGTTAGTCAGTTTCCATCTTTCGTGCTTGTCATACCTTAACTTAATGCATTAAGAAAAACTTTTAAAATTTACAAAAAAAAACATTGACTTCCCATGCAAATTGGACCGATAGCCTGTTTTTGCAAATTTGTAAGTCCTAGAACCAATCATCATGTGGGTGGAAGACTTTACAAGGTGTATCAAAAAGGGTATATCAACCCTGAAGGATGTGATTCTGTTCATAAAACTGAACAACTTTCCCCAAGGAACATAATTTGAAATACGATAAAAATATTTTTACCTCTCATACAAATTGCACTATGAGCTGATGCAGTTTCTAGGTCAATTTTCTTTTTCATATTTCGACCTATGCTCCTAAGGGAAAGTTGTTCAGTTTCATGGGCAGATTCACATCCCTCAGGGTTGGTAATACCCTGAATAACAGAAGTCGGCAAATAATTCCGTTCTAATGAAAGAGCCGTGCTTAAAACCAATATATGTATAGCACTAAAGCAATTTCAACGCTAACATTCCAATCAACAAAATAAACATCGTAATAAATTATGTACGTTCAAATAACTAACTTTCCTCTCCATCCCTCCCCCCTAATTATTCCTCACTAAAACCTACATGAACTTCACCGCTCGCTTTATTCAAAATGGCGTCGTTCCATTCCAAATTCAAAGTAAAACTTGCAACAATGTACGAAATTCCAGTATTCACTATTCAATTAAAGATGTGCGAGGAGAATGCAAATACCGGGTCATAACTCTTTTGAGCTTGGTTCTCAAGCACAAAGGGGCGCTGAATCAAAATTTTACATCCAATCTACTATGCGATGCTTCAGACCTTCAGTGTGCATCTTCGCAGCATTTCCATAGCAAAAGCCGGTGACGTGATAGAGTGATGAAATAATAGTTATATGCGGCAATCGTATTTTGAACATTAGTTATGGCCCAAGCAAGCAATACATAACTACGTCTCTTTCTGGTAGGGGTAGGCAGAGACCACAGCCCTCCATCGCGGAAATCATTTTCTATGAAGAAAACATTTTTTTTAGGTCAGTTAGGTAGTTAAATATTTTGAAAAATTAAGCAGTCTAAACGTTAAGAAAAGAAAAACAGAGGGTAGGGTTGCCCACGTCCTACTCTCTATCCAACAGTCTTACATAACTTACTAAGCCATATCCACATTTTGGTAAATTCTTGTTCATCCATCTCACCTCCACGTAGTCTGTCGCCGGCTTTACAAAAAGACACTTTAGAGGCTTTGAACCACGTGTGATTGGACCTTCATTGGCGCAGTGCGGTGAGAGCACGTCTTTACACCTTTACACTGATGGCAAAAGATTTAAAGGAATATTGCCGCGATCAAACCGAGTATATTGGATTTAAAGTCCATATTCTATATTCTATTGTGCAAAGGTACTGCACAATACAGCCATAATATGTTTTCTTCGTTTCGTCAAATACCAGGCCACTCAGAAAGTATTGCGAAAAATAGTTTTTATATATGGGAGACTGGCCGGTCAGAATCTTTTTCGAAAATATGATTACTTGTAAGTAAAAATATGTGTGTTCCATTTTCAAAATTTCCCTCCACATTTTTTGCGAGCCAATTCAAAGTATCGTGTCTTACTGAAAAATGGATCTGCGCCGGGAACATTTTAGAGCTATGATTTTTTACGATTTCAAGTGTCGCCTGAAACCGGATGAATCGTTCGATAGACTTCAAATGGCATTTATGGATGAAGGCCCCTCCAAGGCAACCGTGTATCGTTGGTATAACGAATTTAGGCGCGGTCGACCAACCTTGGGGGATGAAGAAAGAAGCGGTCGCCCTTTGACGGCTATTACGGAAGAAAACGTGCTAGCAGTGAAAAATTTAATCCAAGATAATAGGCGAATTACATATCAGGAGATTCAGCACATATTAAAGATTGGATCGGGAAGCGTTCACGAGATTCTACACGGGCATCTTCGCGTGAGGAGGATAGTATCGCGCTGGGTGCCGCACTACCTCACCGACGCTCAGAAGCAGGCCCGGGTGGAATGGTGCCGTGATATGCTGAACAAATTTGAAGCAGGCTCGTCTCGGCGTGTTTACGACATCGTAACAGGTGATGAGTCCTGGATTTATCAATACGATCCAGAAACCAAGCGCCAGTCGACAGTTTGGGTGTTTCAAAATGAACCAACGCCTACCAAAGTGAAGCGATCTCGAAGCGGGGGGAAGATTTTGATCGCCAGCTTTTTTAATTTGACTGGCCACTTGGCCTCAATTCCCTTACGAGATCAAAGAAGCATCAACGCCGAATGGTATACTACCAAATGTTTACCAGAAGTTTTTTCTGTTGTGAGCAACAAGCGACCAAACACAGGGCTCCGCGGACTACTGCTCCACCACGACAATGCGCCTGCACACACCGCGCTCAAAACGAGGGACTTCCTGGACAGCACACCAGTCAAACTCCTGGGTCACCCTCCTTACAGCCCTGATCTAGCACCGTGTGACTTCTTTTTATTTCCAAAAATAAAAAATCAGCTCAAGGGGATACAATTTTCGTCGCCGGAAGATGCGCTGGCTGCGTTCGAGCAGGCTGTAAACGAGGTGTCTACGGCGGACTGGAAAAAGTGTTTTGAAAACTGGTTCAGACGCATGAATCTTTGTATAGAGGCTGGTGGAGAGTACTTTGAAAAGATTTAATAAAAATATATGTACCTGTAGAACAATTTTTTTTAGTGTCGCAAATATTTCTGAGTGTCCCACGTACATGGTGAATTTTACTATTATAATGCCTTCGCCCTTCGGACATGACTGGCCCGCTGGCGTGGTTGGTATTGAGCCTGCCTTCTAAGCCGTGGGTCGCGGGTTTGATCCCCGCCCAGGCAACATTCGTATGACGGACACAAGTGTTTATTGTGTTTATGAATGTTTTTTTTTATTTTTTATCCCTGCACCATAAACTAATTTTAAAAACAAATAGGTTTGATTGAAGCTTATAAAACCCAAAGCACACGCACTTATAGCACTTGCGCCTGAACAAATGCCACACCACAAAAAGCACATACAGGGAGTTAAGTAAAGGAAATAAAAGGAAAAGTCAAATGTCACAGCTACTTACTTACCATACCAACCAAAAAAGTTGATTGTTGTGGGAAATGGACATGCGTTTACTTAAGGCGGTACACTAGCAACACTGTCTACATGCAAGACGTAAGTACAAACAAATTTTCAAAGAGTAACTTGAGTCTCTAATGAATCCATAAAAGAAAAATACGTGATTTGAACGGAACACATAACATACACGTTTATTAAAAATGATGACTAAAGTTTGTAGCTGAACTGTACAGAATTTGCAGATTTTCTTTCATCCAATTTTTTTTCTAATTCACATAATATCTCTACCACGTATGGGACACGTACGTACGCTGTAAATCCACAAAATATATCTCGCTGCATACAGACTAACAGACTAATGGAGGGAAAAACAAATTGCGGCCATTATACATCACTGAAGATGGGATTTTCGAGGACATGGAAGAGTTATCCTGCATCAGGGAAGGGTTATGTCGAGTTGAATAATGCAGCTTTGGATTAAAAGGCAGAATACGGTAAAAAGCAAGAGATAGGTTTTATTTATAACATAATAGGTATTATGTTATAAATAGGATAATTTGTTGTATTGCTTTTTACTGTGTGAAGGGTAAGCTATACACGTAAATCTAATATTTCAAATATTGCGATAGGGCACTCTTTTAATATAAGATATATTAAAGACGATAATTCACAGATTACTTACTGCCGTTAAAGATGAAATAAGAATAACTGCGTATGTAACTTGAAGCATATTATACAGCGTGAATCATTACTCGCAAAAATTTTCGATTACGTACTAAAGTGGTCACGTAACAAACCCATTTTGTATGAGAAGTCGATTAATTTTTTTTCTTCGTGAAAGTTGATTTTTATCATGAGCAAAATCACTGGGCCGGGAGCAAAATCAATGAAAATTCACGCTGTATTCCCAAACTCTTCATTTACATATTAACTCCTCGATTCGGATACAATGCTAGGTTGGTTACATATTCACTATCATCATCAATCAGCCGTAAGGTGTCCACAGCTGGACAAAGTCCTTCGCTACAAATTTACACCACCACTAGTCCCTGCTGCAATAGGCCTCGTGCTACCTTCACCAGAACATGAAGCAAGCACTTCAGCACAACCTAGATACTCACTCCCTACCATTCCCATCAAGTGTGGTCTCATAATGACTCTATATTTCACGAAATCTACGTAGTAGGTACATATACCTCCCCATTTGTCCCCCAATGCATGGATTGAACCATCAGTCTTGTGGCAGCAAAGTGCATCCCGTCTGCCAAGATCGCGCCATCAATGTGTCACGGTGCAATCGAAAATAAATCTTTATTTGCACCACTTTTTGTTGATATATGATGCCACGGTAAATGATGCTGCCTGCAATTCGTACGTGGTTTTGAAATTGGTGCATCAATTTTATAAATATTGCAGTATCGTGTTTTTAGAAGCAAAACAGTCGTAAATTTTGTTCTGTATAATGTAACTTTTCAATCCAAGTTATTTTTTAAGATCTGCATTTCATTCTTCAGAGTTACTTTTTGGTCAGTGCACAAATTTTAGAATGTTATGATTGCTGCTATGATGCCGAAGAAAAAGGTTGTGGTTCCCTCTAAGCTAAGGAACATAGGACGACACATAAAAAATAAATTTTGTCTTGTCAATCAAAAATCGCTATCAGTTTTAATGGAAAGTATTTTTTTTTGTTTTTCGTGTTTGACCTATCTTCCTTGTTCAGATTCCAAATAAATCTGCATTAATGCCTTTTAGCTTCAAACACAGGCTTCAAACATTGTTTCCCAGCTAAACGTTCAAAATCCAAACCTAGTTTCCCACAGCCTAACTAGCCAAACAGGATTTACTTGGAAAACGTGACACTAACTCGTCCTGACATCCAGTCAGGGCAGATTACCTAACCACCGGAACCACAGGACAATTTCTTAATCGTCTGAGGGGGACAAATCACCGACATTGCAGTTGGCCTCCCTTGGGACTAAGCTAGTGTCCCCTAGAAACTGCATTGCGACTAAGAAGTGAGATTTCAACGGGAATGGTTCTGAGCGGATAGGTTCTTGACATTTGATAGAAAAATATGGCTCAGGTGTGCATGAGCTGTTTGTGCAATATGTACAGTCAACAGCACGTGAAGCTTGACGCTTTAGACTTTTAACCGTTCTTATTTCCAATGCTATACGCGCTAGAGTCGCACTGCAAGTGTATAGCTTCACCTGCTCTTGATCGTACCAAACATAGATTTCCTATCGCTGTTTTCAAATACAATTTTTATTATAGGATCATCTCTGAAATCGCACAAAATCTGATATTCCATACACTTTTAGTTCACTTGTCACAGACAATGGATATAAGTTGTTTTTTGCAATTATGAAGAGGTTCAATCGAAATAGTATATTATGCAATTAGTGAATAAAAGACGGATTTAAAGCGAGGGCCAGAGATGAATCACGAGAAAGTGATGGATTCTAACAACTGAATCACGACCGCAGGGAGTGATTCAAGTCTTAGAATCCTGAGCGACGCGAGTGATTCATGGCCCTCGATTTAAATCCCTTTTATTCAAGAGTTGCATACTATACTTTATACCATGACTACGAGAAAAGAAAGATTTAAGGGAAAATATACATTTAAGAAGGTTGTATACTGGTTGTATAGCATTGAGATGGAGGTCGAATATATTCATAAAACAAATATTTGGTACTAAGGCGCGCATCGCATTATTTCTTTTTAGCGGGCACAGATTATACACGTATTTGAGAGGTACAGGCTAAACTTTCAAACAGGCATCAAAAATTTATATCTTGTTACTTAAATTTCAAATTTATTGTTGATTAGTTACTTAAATATCATAAAATGAACATTCATCATATTTTCTAGAATACAGCTTAATTTGCTGACCACCCCGTTTTCTGACCACCTCTTTTATATTTATGCTCTCCTGGTAGGTACTTATTTATTGTATGCCCCTCTAAGCCTCCAGTTGCTGTCCTCCTCTTGAAGATTCATGTTCGCCTGGTACTTCGTATTGAGCCGCTGATATTGATGTTTCAAACACCAAAATCGTGATTAAGGGCTTTTTATTCACTGTTTTCAGTGAATAAAATAATCTTTTTAGAGGGGGAATGGTATAAAGATAGTTTGTAATGATGATATTTTGTAGACATTTTTATTTTATTTTTAGTATTATTTCCCTGAAACTAAACATATTTTTTAGGGTTCCGTACCTCAAAAGAAAAAAACAGAACCCTTATAGGATCACTTTGTTGTCCGTCTGTCTGTCTGTCTGTCAAGACCCTTTATCTCACGAACGGGTAAAGGTATCAGGTTGAAATTAATACCATATATTAGGATCCATGAACCACACAAGATCTGAAAATTTAAATTTTTTACAACGACGCAATCAAAAGATATGGCATTTTATGTCCTCATCTCCATACATTTATTCAAAAATGAAAAACCTACAGGGTACTTCCCGTTGACCTAAAATTATTAAATTTGGCAAGAAGCTAGGTCTCACAGTACAAATAATGGGAAAAGTCTGAAATCATTAAATATTACAACTTTTCTCACAACTAATGATAACCAATTGTGGTGAGCTCCCGTTTCAAGAACATTCATATAAGAGAGGGGTCAAGTTGGATGGTTGCTGAGGCGATTTTTGTTTTAGTTCTGTTTAAAAACGGGAACACTTACAAACTTGAAAATTGGTATGTTTATAGGGCATAGGCTATAAAATAACAACAAATAATAAAATTTGGTCAAGCGCGTGTCGGACTCAAAAAATCTAGCACATTAACTTACTGAAATTTCAACTAATACAATTATGTTTATGTGGTGGTACGGAACCCTCAGTGCGTGAGTCCGACTCGCACTTGGCCGGTTTTTTTTTCCATAGAAATTGTTTTGTTCATGGCGAATCTCTTTTAACTTAAATCGCAGCTCCTAGGGGACATAGAAAATGGCGGTAAAACGGGTGGTAATTTCCAGCTGCATAGGGTTGACGGACGACTCGTCGCGCGCGCACCTAATAAACTAATGTATTTGGTTTACATTGATTTGCAACTAAAAGGAAGCACCATATTTTTTCGAACTTACAAACTAAGTTTTTTAACAATTTGTAAATCGTGTGTAAAAATCACTGTCAGAGATTCATCTCTGCTAGTGTAGATCGGTTATCAAACTAATATTCAAGATTCATAAACCTTTCGTTAGATTCGAAATAAAGTCTAGCAGGTGATCTTATCTTTGCTGTGCGGTGCCGGCCTAAAAAAGAATAGTACCGACCCATCTCTCCCGTGGGTGTCGTAAGAGGCGACTAAGGGAATGAAATCCAGAGGATGGGCAGCAGCGTCCTTCTGTGTATTATTCCGTCACACTGCGGGCGCCAACCCGTCTGCCAAGCGTGGCGACTATGGTAAACCCCCCTATAAATCACCATGAACTACAAAAACAAGCACCGGCCCCTAGTCCCCGGCGGCCCCGCTATTCCTGGCTCCGGTAGCGGCCATGGTAACGGTGGGGCAGGGGGTACGAAGAATCCCCGGCAGATAAGCGTTGGTAGGCCCCCCCCACAAGGTGGACCGACGATCTGGTCAAGGTCGCGGGAAGCCGCTGGATGCGAGCAGCGCAGGACCGGTCGTCATGGAGATCTTTAGGGGAGGCCTATGTCCAGCAGTGGACGTCTTTCGGCTGATGATGATGAGGTGATCTTAGGTTCACTTTAAGTGTTCACTGTTTAATAGCAATAACCCTACTTTTTAGTTTAGGCGACTGTTCATCTGCTTTTTATGTTACATCAATGATTTGATGAAGGTCTTTGTACACAACTCCATCCGAAACGCAGGGGAAAGCGATTGATGGTGCCGGATATGTGTGAAATTTTGATGCGAAAGATAGATGTATTGGGGTGACGGCAAACTAATTTATCTTTATTTGGAATAGTTTGTATGTTGTGCTATATAACCTTAACTTTTTCATGCTTTTGAACAAAATAATATGTGTAATATAGTATTAGAAAAATTGAGCATTTCCTAAGAATATGTTAATGCACATTTTATTAAATTGATAATATGAACAAACTCATAGTAACAAAATTATTGAATAGCTTGTACAGTCAAGAGCGCATCAAGCTTGACACATTGGACTTTGTACCGTTCTTATTTCAATACATGTAAGGGCTACAGTTGCACTGCGATTGTCAAGCTTGACCTGTCGTTGACTGTACCAGTATATCATTGGCTTGTACAGTAAAAATCTCTAAAAATTTTTAAATGAAAGTAAACATTAGTTATCCAAAATGTAAAAACAAAAAAAAATGGGTCTCTACACATAATATATTATAGCGAGTAAAAAAATACAGAATTCCGAATAATGGTTGACTCACAACATGATGGTGCTGAACCGTGAACTACAAAGTGTAACAGAAAGGGTATATCAACCCTGAAGGATATGAATCTGCCCATGAAACTGAACAACTTTCCCTAAGCAACATAGGTCGAAATACGAAAAAAATGTTTTGATCTTCCATAGAAACTGAATCAGCTGATTGCACATTTTGTATGGGAGGTAATTTTTTTTTTCGTATTTAATTTTTAATTATTGACCTTATCCCTGTCTATGAGCCAAGTTTCGAGGTCCCTCACACATACGTTTCCTATGCGAATAAAAATTTTGGCCTCAATCTCATCGTTTTTAGATATTTTTTGTTTCTTATGGGATAGTTTTTCATGTTCTTGGTCATCTCTGAAAAGGATTTTCAATTCCCTATATTTTTAACTGAATTTATCTAGTAACTGAAGGCACTAAAAATAGCTACAAGTGAGTGCAAACAGTGCTAACATATAAGCACGTCGATCGTAATGCACTGCTCTTTTATTCACTCGTACGAGAGCACTCGTCGAGGCGCTTGAAGGCTCTAACATTTTAGTTTGAGTCCCTACTTCGACGCTTCCAGCTCATATTTCGAGTGCTTGTTGAATCTGTAAAGTTTAAGCTTTATTCATTTAGAGATCTCAAATTATCTTTTACAAAGCAAAAGTAATTTAATTTTATAAGTTATACGGGGTGGAAGTTACGGTGTACCGAAAACTGAAAGGGCAAATTTTGTCCTCTTCATACAAATTGCCCACTCTGGTCGAATACTTTGTATAGAGAGGTAATTTTTTTTTCACTTCCCAACAAATATTTCTTTGGAAAAGTTGTTCAGTTTTGTTGACTGAGCACGCTCTTTCAGTTTTCGTTACACCGTCCCTTATCTTATCTTATTACGTGCGGCTGAGACCCTTGTTGGACTTCAGAGCACTTCGACCCTATGGGATCTTTTGTGCTTCCCCTGCCTTATTGCTCCTGTGATCTTCCGCTGTCTCCGAATATGCTCGTTATGAGCTTCGATGTAGATTTCAGCGGAAGGAGCCTGTAGTCTTCTGGTGTCGGATAAGCCTGACCCAGAACTTCATTCGCTTGTTAGCCAAAGCGTCGCATGTGCATATAAGGTGCTCCATGCGTTCGCTTTCTTCACCACATGCTCTGCAGGTAGTTGTATCCGACAGACCCATTTTGTGTAGATGCTCTCTAGTGCCAAAGTGGCCGGTGAAAGCACCTACAATATTACGGGTCTGGTGCTTGCTTAGGTTTCTTAGATGTTTAAAGTAACCTACTTTTGTGGTCCCTAGAATTTTTTTCGAATGAGTTGGTCCAACAGTGTTTGCCCGCTCAGTGCAGTGCCTTCTTTGGGCATGATCCTTGAGTGCGCTTCTGATGGTACTCCCTGATAATTCAATAAAAGGTTCAGGTCCGCAGAAGTGTTTCTCTGATCCCTCCCTGGCTAGTCTGTCAGCCGTCCCTTACACCCTGTATACAAAACCCACTCAAGAAACACACCACACTTTTTAATTCACTTAATATTAGAAAATAAAATGGAAAAGGTGGAATGCTCCATATAAACTGCCAAATTAATAACCAAATCACTTCCCTATTCACATTTAAATCCAAAAATCCAAAAAAAAAAGAATACGTTTTAGTAAATTTGTAACAAACGCCTGCATTAAGTAGATCCGATTTATACCCATCAAGCAGGGCTCTATATTTTCTTCCTTAATATTTACACCCACTTATAACAGAATTGATAACACTTATTTCCCCTTCAAAACCGCAGATTGCAGCCCTCCGGTGGGCCTACTGCTGCACTCAATCTAAAAACAATATCGCTCAAGTATTCATGACAAATCGTTGTCTAACGAAGAGAAATAACTGCGTAAACACTCGCCGTCTTTAGACCGGGGAGAATTTATATTTGCGACCCCAGTTTCAGCGGAAAATCGACTTACTTACTTATTTTTAACCTGTATCTTCCTACTGCTGGTTAAAATTTTGCCCTTTATTTCTCCAACTATCCCGGCCCTAAGGAAAGCATTAATTGTGACGGTACGCTTAGTCGTCACGTTAACTTTGTAGTGGTCTACCCCAGTGGCATTTCCCAGATAACCATTGGGAGATGACTCTAACAGTCGAGGATGCATGTTACTTAAGTGTCCAATCAAATTACACTCAAGCCTATCTGTTTGCTGTTTGATACTAGAATTTGGCGTTCCGCTGCTCTTTGACAGAGCTTGAGTTGGAAATTATTTTCAGTAATCAACTGAGTTTCACAGCAACAGGTCAGGCTTCCCGCGACCATACACTCAGTTTACCTTTTGTCTCCTCACGCTACGTGTTGGTAGTCCTCCTAAGAATCTCACCGCCATCAGTGGGGCCATACCCCAATGACGACCCTACGGTAGGGTGCGTAACTACATAACACCGTTTAGATTGATGTCTGATGCAATTTGTGACTTGGATTTATTGACTTAGATAAAAGGACAATTTTGGGATGTTTTGTTAAATAAGTGACAAATAAGGATTTCTATTTTGACGAATCGTTTGTATGCCGGTAAGGATTTCTTCTCAGGAAATCACGTGATTTAGCCTGCATTCTATAGATCGAAGCTGCGTTAGCGTAATATTATATATTCTTTGCCGAAGCGGACCAAACTCCCAGCCAACTCCAACAATGTCCTATTTCACAGATAGTTATTCAAAAATTCCACATTCATTCTTTGTGAAAATATTCTCCGTAGTCCAGGGTTGAATGTATGGCCGCTTCCTCCATACCGCAGGAGCTATCCTTTCTTTATTGAATTCCCCGGGTCTCCTGTGCTCCTGGTGCTTCGAGTATCTACAATATGAACATTTTTGCATCGACACGCATGCGATATGCATTATCTGCCCGCTTTCTCTGAAGTGGAATAATCGTGGCGCAGACAATTGCGGCTAAATAGCAAAAAAAAAAACCCGGCCAAGTATAAGTCGGACTCGCGCAATAAGGGTTGTACCTGTCTACCTGATGTAACCTTTTGCCCTTTATTTTTAAAAAGTCGGCTTCTACTCAAATCTGACCCTTGTTTAATACGGGGGACCTGAAATGGGAGCTCACTGGTTCTAAATAGTTGTGGGAAAAGTTGTTATATTTTATAATTTTAGACTTTTTCCTGTGCTTGTTATATAAGAATTAGCTTCATGCCGAATTTCATGATTCTAGGTCAACGGGAAGTACCCTACAGGTTTGGTTTGGGTTCATAAAATGTATGGAGAAGGTGACATACATGGTTCAATCTTTTGATTATGTTGCCGTAGAAGCTCAAAACTTTCACACCTTCAAGGGTCCATGGACCTTAATATTTCATATCAATTTCAACTCAATATCTTCACCCGTTCGTGAGAAAAAGGGTCTTGACAGACAGACAGACAGACAGACGGACGGACAACAAACTGATCCTAATAAGGAATCCTTTTTTTTTCTTTTGAGGTACGAAACTCTTAAAACTGAGGGGTTATTCTGGAGGTCATTTGCATTAACATTCCATACTACTGGACTGGAAGCTGAACTTTGTATTACAGACATCTGAATAGAATTAGCTGGTGCCCTTGAATTCGTGGAATTTGGATTTATTACAAAAACAGATGATTTCTGCATACAAATTTTAACCCCTGTTTCACTCCTTTAGAGGTTGAATTTTTAGAAATTAGTTTTTAGTCGACGTTATAATAACTGTGTGCCAATCAGCCCACTCCTTACAGTTGTTTGAGCTATGCGGATAGACCAGTCAGTCACGGTTTCATTTTGTATATGAACAAAGGTAATTGTAAAAGCATATTGTGTCGCAATTTGTGTTTTAATTCAAGTCTAATTTATATGAAAGGTGATTCAACTTTGAATTTGAAAATCGTATAAAGCGAAAAATTTACTCATATGATGCCTTTCGATTTTTTTACTTTCGAGCGGAGCGAAAAAGGTATTGTATTCGTGAAAAAAAAAAGTTTTTCCAATTTTCTCAAAAATGTGTTCTATATCACTTATACATCATAAAAAACAAGTCTCCCAAAAATGTCCGCCCGTCGGTCGGTCGGTCGGTCGGTCCGTCGGTCGGTCTGTCCGTCACACTTTGGCCTAGCGGCTAAACGAATGGTCCGATTGACACCATATTTGGAATTTAGGAGTTTTATGCAAATCCATCGAAGGGTTCTAAGTGGTTTCTGGCTGGCTCTCATTTTGAGGGTAGCTGTCATACAACGAAAATGATAAATTGTAATTTTCTCAAAAACGGCTCATAGAATCTTGATGAAACTTTGCATGACCAAGCATCTCCATGTAAGATATCTTGCGCCAGTATCAAATGATCTGTGTAATTTCATATAAGGGGTGTTCCTGTACCACCAAATCGTAAGTATGTGATTTACCCAAAATTGGTTCAATTGAGTTTATTAAAATTTTCTATAATATTACTCCTGGATTGGTTGTCTACCTGACTAGATATTCTTTATGATTTTTTGAATAAAATTTAGTACACAGGGTGTACCAAAAACTGAAAGGGCTTGCTCAGTAGACTAAACTGAAGAATAATCCATAAGGAACATGTGTTGGGAAATTAAAAAAATCTCCATGCAAGTATCCTACGGTAGTATCTATTGATCTTTAAAAATTCATATAAAGGGTGTTCCAGTACTACCAAAAGTTAAACATGTGATTTACTCGAAATCGTTTGATGTTTGTTTGTTTTAATGTTTGACAATTTGAATTCTGAATTGATCAGTATATTTCATTCGAACATTTTTTTGGAAAAACGCAAATAAAAGTTTGTATTTCCATACTATGTGTATGGCATTACAAATTTAAGTTTGTGGTTGATAGTTTTTCCTTGAGTATTGCGAGAAAGTAAGTGCAGTGCTGCTGTACCATTTATTTCCACTCAGATCGAAATTCCGCGGTAATTTCAAAATTAAACATCCAAAATAATTTAAAAATGACAAAATAAAAGGCAGCCATGTTGTAGTTAAAATAAAGGCCATTATCTCTTAAACCGAACACCACAAACAAGACCTTAACCACCATCTTCTCAAAACTAAAAAAAACTTCCTAAACCCAATTCCCTCATACTCGTAAATGCACTTGTGCGGGAACACGTGACTATAATTCTCGCTCGTTTCATTACCATGTGCTCATTACCAACCCCATACGGAGCCTTTCAATCATAGAATAAAGACTATGTAACATAGAATACGGACTATCTATAAAAAAAAAAGTTTTTTATTTCTCTCCACAACCAAATTAAATTATTAAATAACGTCACAAAAAGTATTTTTAACAAGTCTTGGCTGTGGATCGCTGGTGCCTATGGTAGGTAAAAAGAACCTGTATTACAGGTCACCAGGTCATCTATTTTCACCTAATATCAACAACGTGTCACAACATTCAAATGTCAACATAACAATTACTTATTTATATCTAGAAACACGTCTATACAAGCTCGACTAGTCCAACACTGCAGATACAATACCTACCCCAATACCCACTTTGTTTTCTTAACAAATAAAGAGCAGGAACTAAGATTTAAAGGATCTTTAACTTTTAAGAACCTTTCTGCAACTAGCTGTAAGTACAGTTTTTTTCCAAAAGTTGATCTGCCAATACTGAAGATACGAAAATAGTTATAATTGTTACATTGCGTAGCAATTTAGTCCGTATTCTATTACTTTAGTTCATATTCCATGCTGTGACCCTTCCCCGAAGGAGCCTGTGCGATAGTTTACGCGGGGAACGTTCACAGGAATTCAATTTTGTATGCTAAACGCCTTCAGGTAAATCTGTACGGTGTAACTTACCGAGTGGGAGTACAGACTATACATACCTCTACCAAGCATGCCTACATAGCTAGCGTCAAACACCTACAGCGTCTTTTTCGAAGAGGAGAATTCTGTTGAACATTTTATTCCATGATACGGAAGAAAAAATCGCAATATGCGTTGTTTCGTTAGTTAAAAGTTTTAATTATCATCGTACATTAAGGTTCTAGGACTAACACGGAGAAAAAAAACCGGTCAAGTGCGAGTCGGACTCGCGCGCCGAGGGTTCCTATATACCTATAGTATTTTTGGAAGCAATAAAGTCCATTTTCAGGACCGCAAAACTAAATTTGTTTGTAAAGGTTTTTTGCAGATTTCTGAAAAACTGTGCAACTTAGAAAGATCGTTTTATTTTTGCTGTAAAGTTTATATAAACTTCTGTCAACTGTAATTAATTCAGATTTTTCCTTACTCAAACTTCGGAGATAAGGGGGGGGGAATGGTATTTTTCTTGACATTTTTCATCATAACTTTAAAACTAAGAAATTTAAAAAAATACAAAAATATATTTTAAAATGTACAAGTAAAGCCCTTTCATATGATACCCCACTCGACCTAGTAGCGACAATTTGAAATTTGGCCCCCCCTATTTTGGCCCCCTTTATATTAATAATCATACTTTTTTCAAAATTTTTTCTTGTGCAATTAAGTTGGGCAACTATATTCTAAAACTATTCCAAATTTCAGGTTGATAGCATAAGTGGTTGCTGAGATATAGAGGTGTGACAGACAGACGGACAGACAGACAGACAGACAGACAGAGCGGCACCATAAGGGTTCTTTTTTTTTACCATTTTGGTATCGGAACCCTAAAAAGGAACATGGAGGGTTAGGAAAAATAAAAAAACCGGTCAAGTGCGAGTCGGACTCGCGCGCCGAGGGTTCCGATATACCTATAGTATTTTTGGAAGCAATAAAGTCCATTTTCAGGACCGCAAAACTAAATTTGTTTGTAAAGGTTTTTTGCAGATTTCTGAAAAACTGTGCAACTTAGAAAGATCGTTTTATTTTTGCTGTAAAGTTTACATAAACCTCTGTCAACTGTAATTAATTCAGATTTTCCCTTACTCAAACTTCGGAGATAAGGGGGGGGGAATGGTATTTTTTTTGACATTTTTCATCATAACTTGAAAACTAAGAAACTTAAAAAAATACAAAAATATATTTTAAAATGTACAAGTAAAGCCCTTTCATATGATACCCCACTCGACCTAGTAGCGACAATTTGAAATTTGGCCCCCCGTATTTTGGCCCCCTTTACATTAATAATCATACTTTTTTCAAAAAAAATTCATGTTCAATTAAGTTGGGCAACTATATTCTAAAACTATTCCAAATTTCAGCTCGATAGCGTAAGTGGTTGCTGAGATATAGAGGTGTGACAGACAGACGGACAGACAGACAGACAGACAGACAGAGCGGCACCATAAGGGTTCCTTTTTTTTACCATTTTGGTATCGGAACCCTAAAAACAGGAATAGAAGAAACGTCGAGCCCAACGTCATTGAGGAGACGAAAATAATCAGCCGAACTTAGATAGCTCGACCATGGAAAGGATGGGAGAGGATCGTGCGGTCATAAGAGCATATTTGAATGTCCAACTGGTAAGTATACGTCCTGTTGGACGTTCTAGGGAAGGCTGGATTGATCAATTCAAAACCAAGACCTGCTGGAGTTTCAAAAAGTAAATTGACAACCACATGCACACAACTTGGGAGAAGTATGGCGGTCCTTATTGTTGGAGGCCTAGATTCTCTTAAGATGGCTGAGATAATAATTCGGCTTTGAAACTAAAAACCCTTTTTAAAACACTTTAACAATTTCAAAATACCTTTTACTGTAAACGTAAATAAAATCAGAAATATTTCCGTAATGGCATCCAACCACAGAAATCCATTTCCAAAATTACTCTGACGTCATTTAATTTGAATATCATTACTGCCAACAATTCGGCGTTCCCTCACGTAGCGTTGAATGCAATACGTTCATTTAATCGCCCGTGTGTGTGACTGCGCATAATAAACGTGCGTGTGTAATACCCCTTACACAGGATTAAAGGGAGGGACTGTTTGATCGTTTTGATTGGGTATTTAATTAAAGCGCTCCTGTGAGAATGATAGTTAGCGTTTCTTTCCGATCACGAAAGGTAATACACACCAACTATAGCGTTTCTGTGCTTCTGAAAGCACGGTAAGCCTTTGGTCCCGATTTCTGTCATGTAAGCCTGGCAATGCCTGGCAATGCCTGATCTTGGATAGGGCCTGGTTTGCGGAGGTCAGTTGGTAGTCGTTCTGCGTAAAACCAGTGCCCTTGGATATTTATTTACATATTTTTAGTTGTTTATATACACTATCGTCCGTGCCTCACTCAGCAGGGTTCACTGAAAACCAGCTTTGCAGCATATGCTGCAGCTTTTGCTGAATGAGAGAGACCCTTTCATTTATTGGGTGTCGCATCACATGAGACAATTTTTTTTTTCAAATTGTTTGTTTCTATTTAATATAGGTATTTGTTATTGGAATGTTCCTTTTACTGTGTTGTATAATGTGTTGTGTTGTGATGTCCAGAAATAATAAATATATCTGATTCTGATAGGTAGCCGACGAATGATTATTTTGTAGTAGTAAGCGTCGAAATAGAACCGTTTTCCCATAAAGATGAATAAAAAATCTGTTTACAATCCTGTAGACATTTCCTTCGCTGCTGCCTCAGAAATCAAGCGTCTTTTGCTATTTGAAACTGCTGAAACTTGATATAAAGGCGTCTGGAAACTTTACCTTTGCAAAGTAATGCTCAATTTTTTGCGTAAGTGATCATTAAAATGTTTTTGTGACAGGGCTTTAACGAGACCCTTTCATTTTTACGAAGTAAATATTTTACTCCTCCGTGTATTTAGTATGCATTAATCAAAGCGAAGCGTGATTAAAACTTTTTTGGATACAATATAAATCCTCATTCATTCATAACTACATTCAACATAAAATAAAAGTACATTAGAATAAACAGCTTATGTACTAACGACGACATTTACTATTATTTCATCTATAACGAAAAGCTTCATTTCCTATAACTACCGTTTAGCTAGAAGGGGGGAGACGCTCTACTCCGACAAAAATTGGGCTTGAAAGCTAAATGTTCCGCAACCGGATCCCTGAATCTTTAAATGATCTATGTAGACTCACAATATATTTAAAAGATCTATCCAACGACAATCCAGTGTTAGATGCACAGAAAAATAAAGGTAATTAGAAGGAGGATTAAAGAAATAATTTGTCACAAGGTAGTGAGGGCATCGTTCTATGAATTTGACGGGTTATTTTGAATATTTCCTAGTGATCATTGATGACGTGACATAAAAATTTGGGACATGTTTGCAGATGTCATCCCATAGTAAAATAAATTAGCAAGGTATCTATTCCGAGCGAAGCAAGGAGGTCCGAAATCTTTGGTTAGATGAGAAAAAAAAACCGGCCAAGTGCGAGTCAGACTCGCGCACTGAGGGTTCCGTACCACCACATAATCATAATTGTATTAGTTGAAATTTCAGTAAGTTAATGTGCTAGATTTTTTGAGTCCGACACGCGCTTGACCACATTTTGTTATTTGTTGTTATTTTATAGCTTATGCACTATAAACATACCAATTTTCAAGTTTGTAAGTGTTCCCGTTTTTAAATAGAACTAAAACAAAAATCGCCTCAGCGACCATCCAACTTGACCCCTCTCTTATATGAATGTCCTTGAAACGGGAGCTCACCTGTGAGAAAAGTTGTAATATTTAATAATTTCAGACTTTTCCCATTATTTGTACTGTGAGACCTAGCTTCTTGCCAAATTTCATAATTTTAGGTCAACGGGAAGTACCCTGTAGGTTTTGCATTTTTGAATAAACATACAATACATACAATACATAACATCACGCCTTGTTCCCGTCGGGGTAGGCAAATTTTATTATGTTATTTTATAGCTTATGAACTATAAACATACCAATTTTCAAGTTTGTAAGTGTTCTCGTTTTTAAAATAGAACTAAAACAAAAATGGCCGCAGCGACCATCCAACTTGACCCCTCTCTTATATGAATGTTCTTGAAACGGGAGCTCACCACAATTGGTTACTATTACTTGTGAGTAAAGTTGTAATATTTAATGATTTCAGACTTTTCCCTTTATTTGTACTGTGAGACCTAGCTTCTTGCCAAATTTCATAATTTTAGGTCAACGGGAAGTACCCTGTAGGTTTTCCTTTTTTGCATAAATGTATGGAGATGAGGACATAAAAAGCCATATCTTTTGATTGCGTCGTTGTAAAAAATTTAAATTTTCAGATCTTGTGTGGTTCATGGATCTTAATATGTGGTATTTTTTTTTTTTTTTACTATGTATGGGCTTACTCTTGACCTCGATCTAGCCTTGAGGACAGAGATGAATAGAATAGAATAGAATAGAATAGTTTTTATTGCTAGAACTGGTAATAAAATACAGATGAGGTCGACGATGGAACGAGCTTGCCCAGAAGAAGCCTATTCACTCGCGACTTAAATAGATAATAGGTATTAATTTCAACCTGATACCTTTACCCGTTCGTGAGATAAAGGGTCTTGACAGACAGACAGACGGACAACAAAGTGATCCTATAAGGGTTCCGTTTTTTTCTTTTGAGGTACGGAACCCTAAAAATCATCCCACTTTACTTGTAGGGGAGGTGACCTAAAAATTTTTTTTTCAAGATTTCATTTTACCAATTTGTCGGCGTGGATGAAATTTATATTCGTACTAAATTACAGCTTTCTAGTACTAAGGGTCTCTGAGCTAAGCCGCAGTCAGACAGACAGACTTACATGACGAAACTATAAGTGTACCTTGTTGAGTACGGAACCCTAAAAATCTACAGTATGACCACAGATTAGATAATAGTAGACTGTCGCTAGTCGTAAAGATTTTATATAACCTCTTAGCCAATTTACTATAAAAAAAATATTTCAAATTTTGAACACCTGAAGAGATATCGCGGTAATAAGTTCCTGCATCGGTAATTATTCGACTTATTTTACTGTTTGCTTCATTAAATATCATTGTTCCCAGTCATGCCAAAAGCACTTTGAAAACAACATCGCGTCACG
Source organism: Athrips mouffetella (assembly GCA_947532105.1). Classification (NCBI taxonomy): domain Eukaryota; kingdom Metazoa; phylum Arthropoda; class Insecta; order Lepidoptera; family Gelechiidae; genus Athrips; species Athrips mouffetella. The sequence continues at coordinate 17,924,601 of OX383965.1, read as the reverse complement.
TACAGTCGTTTATAGAATTTTTTTCAATGGGCAGTTACCATCACCACTCCCCAGTTTTGGAATTCAAAATGCAGTGCATTAGAGCACGTCCCCATAGAAAGGGCACTCGCGTTGGAATTTTTAATTCAATTATGATAGCGATCTTGTTTAATGACCGCCTTCTTATAGCAGAAAACGTTTTTATATCTGCCTTCCCGCCATTTTTATTTTTCTCCTCTCTTTTTCATGAAATAGGGAGGATTTCTAAAGCTTTTTGAATTGCAGGCTTCGTGATTAGTTGTTTTGGGGAGCGTGAGGTTCTTGAGATAAGCAAATTCGTCTAATAAAATAAATAAGAAGATGACGCATGGGCAATACTGAAACTTATTTAGAAAAAACATAACGTTATGGTTCACCTGAATAAGTGCCTAAATAGTTTTTCAGGTCAACAAAAAGTGTTAAAACTATAACTTGCAAAAATAAAAGAAACATTTGAATGTGAAGTTGAATAAAAATGTATGTAAAGATTTTTCATTGGTTTTGCTCCCGAAACCCTGTAATAAACATAAGCGACTTTCACAAAGAAAAAAAATACACTGACATTCTTTTTGACTCCTCATACTAAAGACCCCGACTGTTATTGCATGGGAAACGATAATTTTCACCTCCAAAGCTCGGAAACATTTGTTTTGTCGGTTAAATTCTGCGGCCAAAAGCGATTTTTGGCCCCTAGCGGGCAAAAGGTTTTTCTGCGGCCAAAAGCGATTTTTGGCCGCTAGCGGGCAAAAGGTTTTTGAAATTCGAACGTGATGCACGCTGCGGTACTGGCTGCTTCCTCGCTTTAGTGAGGTGAAAAATTTTGTGTTTCGCTCGGCAGCAAAGTTATTTTGCGTTTCGTGCCTTGAAACCTTCGCTACGCTCAGGATTCTTCTTTTGAACCACGAGCGAAGAATCCTTCGCTTGCTTAGGTTTCAATACAAGGCACTCACGCCAAATAACGCTTTTGGTGCCTTGCATAACAAATAACTATTTTCTTCGAGTTTTTTTTTTGTTCTGGAAAGTACCCTATTTTCATTAGTGAGAATCACTGGGCTTCAGGAGCAAAACTAATGAAATTCATATAGTATAAATGGTATTAAAAAGAAAAAGAGCTTTCACCAAAAATCTGAAGATAACACAATTTTACAGCAAGTTTGACGCACTTTATCAAAAAATTCGCAAGTTTAACTTTCCGGGGTAAACGGAGCAAAAATTGTGTGATCGTAAATTTGTCAGACCCCAAAACTTTCATTATAATTCAATCAAGTCACTCCTGGCTTATGTCTGATGAGGGAACCTGCTATCGAGTTTTTAATATACTATTTTATTATGAATTTTCGTTTAAACTGCTTTTATTAGGTACAACTGACAAGAAGATTGTAATGAATACAGAATTTTCGCAGAATGCCGCATCAAGCCGGTAGGCCAAGACATACGTCTAAAACATCAAACAATGGACAGGCGTTGCCAAAGTTTTAGAACTATTCCAGGGTGGCAAGAGAGTCAGAAAAGTATGCGGAACGGCGCACACAGCCAACCTTCTGTAATGGAGAGGCACCAGAAAGAGAAAAGAAAATCAATTACAAAAAGGCATTGGACTTACGATTATAGTCCTTCCTCCTGCATTGCCTTGGTGCACCCATACACATTACATATACGTCGTACGAAATAACTCTGGCTATGTCATTGATGCACAGAAGGTGACAGAAGTCAAAAATGACTTATTTTCTTATGACTTCTGCGCATCAATTGACATAGCCAGAGTTATTTTGTGCGACGAATACACATGATATTTTAACAGTTTATGAATTATATTATGTATCATCACCAGCAAAATTTCAAAATTATTCCTCTACACCAGGGGTGGCAAATAATGCTTTCTTAAATAGCCGCATGACGGCGTTAATTCCGAGACACTCAACTTCCTTCATTTAAAACGCCATTGTACCCGTTCCGTAAATTAGCAAACTTAACAGAATAAAAGAAAGTTCGCGAAGTCATTTGGTAAACAGCAGTTTCAGATTCTTTCTTATCTGTTAATTAAAAATAGTAAACAAAAGGGAAAATAGAAGAGATTATGCGCCGATCGGGAACAAAAGACAAAAAGACGTTTTTCTGTTCCTTAGAATCTAATAAGAAATTACAAGCAGTGTCGAACAGAGACGTTATTTGAGGACCTATCTTATCCTTCTTTTATCGGTAACCTCTACGAAAGTGGCTCATACAGTGGTCATTTTTGTAGCCCCGAAATTTGCTACAGTGGCGAAATTGAACCTTTGTTTCGGCAAGACTTCTAACTCATATTACTTAAGACCAAAGAATTTATATGAACCTGTATTACTTAATATGTCGATGCTTAAGACTTATGTGTATCCGTCAAACCAGAACAGCCTGACAGTGACAGAATACCTTGAGAGGGTTGACCGGACCCCTCACAAATTGTAGTACGTTAATCAGAACCAAGCAGACCATGCGCCGGTAATAGTCGATAGGACGACCAAAATAAAATCTCGTTTATCCACCCATGTTTCTTTGTAAATGTTCATCATACTAAAATCTGGCTAGGAGTCTGAAAAAAATATTCCCAGTGAGTACCAGCAAGCACAAAGTTCGGCGATGGCGGGGGCGAGATGGAATCTAGAGAAGGGCAGAGAGCATAGAGTAACACGATTTTCGCGCGCAAAGACGGGCTTGCGCGGTTTGACGCGTTGCTCTAAGGCAGAGAGAGTCAATACTGAACGCTAGCACAACTCATAATCATAATGTTTATTTGCTTTCATATGGTACAAAGATGTTACTAATTCAATACATTCAGAATCACATATGAAGCCCTGTAAGGGCACTGCAAGTTATAGAACCTTAATTATTTTAACTAAATGAGATCAAAGTACTCTTAAAAAAACTACAAAAAAGAACAAAAGGTTTATAAAACTATAGGAACATATCCGTATTCACATTTCTTATTTTATTCTTTACTTTGAAAAAATTCAGTTAAATTATAAAAACAATTTCTAACTAAGTAACTTCTAAGCTTATGAATAAACACATAATCTTTTTCTTCCTTGACTATATCATTTGGGATTTTATTATATACTTTGATGGCCATTACATAGGGACTAGCATGAAACATTTGGAGTTTTATTACTGGTAGAGCAAGTCTATTCTGGTGGCGCAGATTAAGTTGTCGCGAATGGTGGTCTTTGGATTGTGTAAAAAGATGTTTGTGATACCTAACAAATTTACTTATTTCTAAAATGTACATAGATGTTAATGTAAGAATATTCAACTTCACAAAAAATGGACTGAATGGATATTGTATTTCCCCTATAACCTAAAACTGTGCATTGTTACTACTGGATAAAAATCATTACCTAACATCTAGCCCATAAAATAAATGTGGCTTCAGAAACCCCTTGGAACCGGTGTAAAAATCGTTCAAGATAACGCTCAAAAGCGCAGGGTCGGGGTTAGTTGCACCGATAGCTAATGTCCGCTATTACTCGCCGTCAGAGGGCACCAACGGTTAATTTTGATTCTCAATGCAACGGTTCCTCTATGTCTCAGAAAATTTGTCTTAACGACAAACCCTCCTCTTTCAATAAGCGTCAAAACGGAACCAACAGACAACAACGCGGCTGCTGATCCAGACGTGGGAAGTGAGATGTAATGTACACCTTTAAACAATTTGGCCGGCATAAACACGTAAAATAGGTAGTCGCAAATAGAGAGGCCATTAGGCGATTGCCAGTAATGGGACAATTAGAAGCTAGCAGACTGTTGCACAGAGATTTTTCCCAGTTAAAAATCGAATTAATCTTTTGTTGTCTCTATTTGTTTTGATGACGAAGGAAGTGAAAGCCATAGATTTTAGGAAATTTTAACTATAAGAAAAGCAAAGTAAATAGTTAGTTTTTTATTATTTGCAGTGTTCATAAAACAAACATGTTTTATTAACAATTTGGCTAATAACCATGTCAGATAAGTCTACATTTTTTGTTTTGTAATAACTTGGAATACTTTTATTAACGTAAATATAAATATTTAAAAACTTTTTAGGTAAGACTAAACAATGTTTCTATACAAGATGTCACAAAATTGCCAGAAAACATTTCACAATAATTTGTTAAAGTTAAAACCCTGTTATTCCGAAAACTTCAGGTTAGGCGTCAATCAAAAGGTATTTTTTTGCTAGCATACATAGAGGCATCCGTTGCAGTACGGAATGATCCTAGCAGGTAATGCGAGCTGGATTGCCTCTCCCTTCCCTCACCTGATACCGCCGCCATTTTTCAAGCTATTACAAATTTTACAGGAAAACGGGATATGTGAGGTCAATCGGAGGTTATATTTTAGTGGAACTTAGGTTGGGTGTCAAACGAAAACAGTTTACAGTTTATTTTAATGAACAAACACGTAGATAGTGCAACTGAGATCCAACGAATTTGTTCGCGATCCTCCTATGTGGTGACAAACGTAGGGGGAGGGGGGTGAAATGTTGTATGGAGGAGACTAATGAAGTCAGTAAGACCAGTAAGACCTCTCATACAAAATGTGCTGTCAAAGCCTATACTGAGCGTGGCCCGAGCCCGACACGCACTTCGTAAATACGGGAACATTTAAAAGCGTGAAAATGTGTAGGTATATTTATAGTGCATATGTGGTGGTACGGAACCCTCGGTGCGGGAGTCCGACTCGCACTTGGCAGGTTTTTTTTATTTTCACATATTGTCCTTGGGAAAAGTTGTTCAGTTTATGGACAGAACTACATCTTAAAACAACCGAGGTGATAAAAAAATAAGAGTTTTATCTTTTACACACTATGGTGCCCCATGTTCAACAATCTTTATGGTCAGGTTTTGGGGCCCAAGGCAGCGTAGAGTCAGTTCCCGGGCTTCTCCGGCTAGAGTACCTTAAGGCTTACAAAAGCCGTTGCTCACCCAGGAAACGAAAAATGAAATGTTATCATTATCTTCAGTCTAGACCTTTGACGGAAACACAAAATGAGGTCAAAATGGAACGAGCTCACCCACAAGAAGTTTATTCACTCGCGAGTACAGACTCAGGCATGATGTTGCAAAGCAATATGTGCGAATGTGTTGCATGCCAAGCGAGGATAGCCTGCAAGTGCGTCTAGACTGCCGATGAAAGAATTGGAATTCTTGGGCGCACTCGCCAAAGACGTAAGGACAAACATCCAAGCGAATTTGAATGATTATGCGTATTTTTTTATCACCCCGGATATTTGAGGAGGCGTCTGTGCTCATGAAACTGAACAACCTTTTCCAAGGACCATAGCTCGAAATCCGAAAAAAAAAATCAAGTTCCCATACAAAATGTGCTGTCAGCTGCATCTCTCTAGTATTTTGTTCCTTGGGAAAAGTTGTTCAGTTCCATGGAAAGAATCACCTCTAAAAACTTTCGGGGTGATAAAAAATATAGAAACTTTTCACCGCTAGACAGGAAGTTCCACGCAGAATTTCAATGCAAAATGTGTCATATCATTTTGGAGCGGATGTACTGTACCAGACACCACGCTGGATAGCGTTGCGCTTGCGGCTGCTCATCTTCTGGTTTAAAATTCCCTAGTCACTTTTTACAACACCCACGAAAATGAGATGGTATAATTACCCTACCACACTTGGTTGCTATACGCAAAACCTCTCGGAGGGGTTAGTTCTACCTACCCACTGACTAAAGAACTTTTTTTCTACAACTTTTGGAAATAAAAATTTTAAAAATTATATTGTCTAGAAAAATTACAAATTGACCCTATCCTAACCCTATCAGATTTTAATTTATGTATGAGGATAAAAAATTATAAAAAATACATATAAATTTTGGATTTGTAATTCCTAAAAAAATGCTTAAGTTTAGTGTTAGTACTAACACTAAACTGAACTTATGTAAAATTCTCCGTACAAAACTCCAATTTCAAAGGTAAGGTAAAGATGTAATATTTTCCCTCAAATTATAAAGTAGAAATGACCACCAATTGCGTGACTTCAGACAAGTTTTATCAAACCCTAATCACAACGTCAAGTAAGAATTACAGTTAATTACAATCTACAAATAAACGTTAAACAAGCAGTTTGGTGATAAACTTCCACTGGTATTTTAATTAGCTACTTTGACTTACTGCCGCGAACCTGCGGTTGTAGATAGGTACAGTCACGGGAACAAATAGCTGAGCAAGTAAAATATACTTTTCTTCTTTAAATATTATTTATTCACTAGTAAAAATTTGATGAAAAAGCCTGATGTGCTATTTTGTCATAGAACTTATCTCGATGTCAATGATTAAAGTGATAAATGACTGTAACTTGAGTCGATGTTTGAAAATTGAGATTTTTTTTTATTGACATATAAACAAAAGTAAAAACTAATGCCTTTAAAGAGTTCTTATAGCTCGAAAGATGCCCTTATGCTGCTTTATTCTCTGAGTGACAGTATGCACTTAGACGTAGGTAAATTTATTTTCCGTGTTTTAATTGTCCCACGTCATATTTGAGGCTTTCTAATACATACTTTTTATTCTACTAAGCCAATGATTTGTCAACTAGCTCAACAATTAAATACCGCGACTGTACCTTACTATTAAGGATCAGTTCGTATCATAATGGAGCAATATTGCGTCAGAGAAAGAAACGCATGGTTTTGATGTTACCATAGTATTATTGTGAACGAGGAAAATAATTTATGGACTGCATGCCTTACTTACAAGTAGATCAATCTGGTCGGTCACACTATTTTATACACTCCTACATAACTGACAGCACATTCCTCTTGAAGTCGAATAAATCAACATAGAGTTCAAAATATACTATCGTCTACATTACTGTGTGTCAATTAGTATGAAAAGACCCTGTATGAGGAAGCATTTCATCGTTGATCAGGTTATCTGCCTCATAACTCCATCACTCAGCTATGTCGTTTATGTGAGAGAATGCTGTTTAATATTCACACCCGAAACATCAGGAGCATACTAATTGTTGGTTACGTCTCAGTTTTATTATAAGTGCTTTTAAGTCATACGTATGAATAAGAAGGGCCAAGATCTTCTTTGAGAAATTAAATTTTGAGAGAAAACGTTGCGTTTGTACATTATTGTATTTTGTTCGGGTCAATAAGTAAGAAAATTTGATAAAGAAGACCTTTATCTTCCACTGATTTGTCACCCACATAAATATTTAAATGAGCCCACAAATACGAAGTCACGAAGCTTCTAGAACAGAAATAAGGCGTAGAATCCTCACTACACCTAATGCTATGTCCAAATCTATAAAGTAGTTCAATGTTGAGGACGAAATCAGCTATTAGTTTTTGTGAGGTGGGCGGTGGGTCACATTTTAAGTTCATATAGGGTGACTTTTTAAATGTATGAATGTTCTCATGATACTGAACAACTTTCCCCAAGGAACATAGGTCGAAATACGAAAATCAAGTTTTGACCTCCCGTAGAAACTGTGCATCAGCTGATAGCGCATTTTGTATGAGAGGTCAAATTTGGTTTTTCGTATTTCGACCTATGTTTCTTGGGAAAAGTTGTTCAGTATCATGAGTACATGCATATCTTTTGCTATCAAGAACTAATTAAAACTCACCCTATATATTGGACATGGCCTTTTTTTTAGTGAAATTTGATGTTTAAAAATATTTAATTGATTTTTACAGGTAATTAATTATTTTCATATTATTTATGTATTTAAACAGATTACTTTTTTCAATAAATCATAAAATCCTTGGGGCAATCCAAGTACATACTCGTGCTGCTGTGATGACGAAGATTTTAAAGCACATAAAACTTAACAAAAATAGCAATACCTATAACTACACAGATCGAAAAATCCACGGTCAGGTATGCGGCAATTTCCTGACTGGGAACTTCCCATGCATAGAAATCTAAAAATCTAGACTTGAAACCCTTAAAACCGAACTTTCGAGCTTCCTAAATGCCATGCCACAATCAATAAACTATACAAGGTTCTAATTAAGGCCCGACGAGGTGCCATCGAAAAAGCATTAGCCAGCGGTAATTAAGAGAGCATGCGAACCACGCCAACACCACACCATATAAATTTGCATCCCTGTGGTCAACGCAATGTGGCAGTGCAAGATACAAGCGACTATAAATAGTTCTCATGAGTATTATACAGAGTGGACAGTAATTTTCTGGAAACTGTATCTGTGGATACAGACACTTTCTAAAAAAACTTAAGCCCACGTCACACAGAGCGGTACAAGCGGTAAAGCGGTACGGGGGCGGACCTGCGGGAAGCGAAAGCGTTCCGGGACCGGTCACACAGAGGTACCGCGCGGAAACCGCGGCGGGACAGCGGGACGGTAGCGGTCGGTGTGACATTATTTATCTGTGATTATTCAAAAGACGTAAGTCCTTTGCTCTAAACAAAAAATAAGCTAAAAAAAGTCTGCGCAAAGCCGCAAAATTCTTGTAAAAAAAATACAACGTCAAAGTCCGCGCCCGGACCGCACCGCACCGCGCCGCGCCGCTGCCGCTCTGTGTGACGGGTTGCATTGAACGCAATGGAATACAGCGCCCGCTCCCGCCAAAAGTTCGGCCCCGCGCCGCGCCCGGTCCGCGGGGTTGTACTAGCGGCCCGGCCGCCCCCGCGCCGCACCGCGCCGCGCCGCAACCGCTTTCAATGTGACAGGGTGCATAAGAACTCATACTTTACAAAAAAATACCGGCTCCGCTCCGCTACCGCGTCAGTGTGACTTGGGCTTTAAGTCGAAATACGAAAAATACGTAAACTTCCTATAGACCACGTAACGGAATAGCACACTTTGTAAGTGAAATCAGTAAGTGTAGCAACACTCTTGCGGAAATACGTCGCGGAGAGCTCCGCAACTGAAAAACCCAAAGAAATTTGACCTCATATAGAAGTAATATATAAGAAATAATTCGTCACAAGTAGGGATGTGGGCATGCTTTCATCTATCGATAGTCGATAAGTTACACAAGGACAAATCGATGTCGAAACTTTGACCAAAAAGTTGAAGTACTAAACTTTAATAAAAGGCAAATCTGTTAAAAGCAGTGATTAAATTCATTAAAAAAAATACTTTTTGCATTTTTTACTAAAGGTGATTTCTTACGTAGGTGTTTTAATATTAAAGATACCAAATTTCTTACTTACTTACTTACTAAAAGTAATGGACGGTAGCGGTGGAGGCAAGAGGGGTAGGAGGTGTAAAGGTTTCTTCTCCGAGCGAAGCAAGGAGGTTTTTCTTCTGAGTATTCGACCTATGTTCTGTGGAAGAAGTTGTTTATTTTCATTGTCTGATCTGAAAGCACATTTTCAGTTTCCAGGAATCGGTTTTTAGGGTAACCTCAAAATAAAAAAAACGGAACCCTTATAGGATCACTTTGTTGTCCGTCTGTCTGTCTGTCTGTCTGTCAAGACCCTTTTTCTCACGAACTAGAAAAGGTATCAGGTTGAAATTGAAAACGAATATTAAGGTCCATAAACCACACAAGATCTGAAAATTTAAATTTTTTACAACGACGCAATCAAAAGATATGGCTTTTTTTATGTCCTCATCTCCATACATTTATGCAAGAAAGCAAAACCTACAGGGTACTTCCCGTTGACCTAAAATTATGAAATTTGGCAAGAAGCTAGGTGTCACAGTACAAATTAAGGGAAAAGTCTAAAATCATTAATTTAATCTTTTTTCCACAACTAATAGTAACCAATTAAGGTGAGCTCCCGTTTCAAGAAATTTTCTATAAAAGAGGGGTCAAGTTGGATGGTCGCGGAGTTTTTAAAATCAAAGAGCAAAAGCTTTTAGTATATCATATGGTAGATAGATACGGAACCCTTAGGGCGCGAGTCCGACTCGCACTTAGCCGGTTTTTAACATCCTGTACTGAAAGCTTCCAAAAAATTTAAAAACTTGAATTCATTGCGAAGATTTAACATTTCAAACTTAATATCGCTGTCGCTTATACTTTAACAATAGTAATTTGCTCCTTCCTACAATAACGAGAACGTGGACACATATTTTACACTAATTTCTGTTGACAAGTACATATTATCAACATATAAGCACAAGACGAATAAAATAAATTGATTTAAGACACCAAACTCTCATACATAATTTTTAGGGTTCTGTACCCAAAGGGCCAACGAGACCATAAGTAATACTAAGTCTATGTCGTCTGTCTGTCCGTCCTTTAAAAGGCTTTACATTTTAAACTGTAGAGCTATATGGTCACAGATTATGTGTTCTTATGGTTACCCAACACATAATAAAAACAATGAAAAACTGAAAAATAAGGTAGGTCGCTACACAAAAAATGTGCTTTTTCGTTTTAGCTCTATCGTAAAAATGATAACACTTACAAGCGAGAAAGTTGGTAAGTTGTATTGAAAGTGCAGAAATAAACAAACTATAGGACAACCACTAACAATAAAAACTGGTCAAGTGGAAACGGAGTCAACACTTCTGGGCGGCTGCACGACTGCACGTCCCTGACTAAGACGGCAATTTTACCTGAGTAGTACGGAATATTATGCTGCGCGAGTCCGATTCGCACTTGGCCGGTTTTGAGTTTCTCTCACAACCGATGTCGAAAATTTATTATTTTCACTATTTTATATTAAATGAGGAATAAAATAAGCTGGATTTAAAAAAAAAATGCCGTTTAGCTCAGATTCTTAAATAAAGTTGAAATGAGTAAGCAATTACAAAAGTAATGGGAGACTGCGCCGATACAATACAATACAATACAATACTCTTTATTGCACACAGAAATACAAAATTTACAAAAGAAAAAAAAAATACAAAATGAAATACGGAGCACAATAGGCGGCCGATCTACCAGCGCTTTTCAGAATCAGCGACTATAAGCCTACAAACTGTACAAAATTAACTTTTAGAATGCACAAAGGCGTATTTCGACCTATGTTCCTTGCGAAGTTATTCAGTTTCTTGGAAAGAACACAATGCGGTTTAAAGGATCGTAACACTAATCCTAACACCCTGTATATTAACTTTCTCAAACAAAGCATCATTAACACCTACGTTTTTACTATAAACCTATACTTATGCAAATAATAAGTGAAAAGACGCCGCAGGCAACACACTTTGGAAAGTTAAGATAACATTATTTACATCACCTTAATTCTTAATGCTTAAAGTAGCCTCTAGCAACACGGAACGTTACCAACCCACCCACTTAAATCTATGCCAAACATCTTTCCGCACAGCAAAATAATAAAATTCCATGCTTGCAAGCTTGCGTATGTATTCCCAAGTTCATAAAACAAGTCGCGAGTGAATTAGCTTCTTCTGGGCCAGCTCGTTTTATCATAGACATTATCTTTGTCCTCTAAGCGAAATTGAGGTTAAAAGCAAGCCTATTGTTAACAAAAAATGTAGACCCAGATAGTTTTTTTGATTTAGCAAATACGATCTTATTTATCTCTCTGTGTTGTCTAAGTTGTGAGATTTATCATTTAGAAAGAAATCGTATGACATCCTCTACCTAGGAAAAGGTGGAGTTTCTCTGATAACAAAAAGTGTGAGGGCGGCGTTTTGCAATATAATAAGAAACGTTGGCCGTGGTCAGAACCCGCAAGGGCACATAAACTAGAGTATTTCCGTGCTTCGGAAGGCACGTTAAGCCGTTGGTCCCGGCTACGTCGTTAAGCCAAGTCAGAGGCCATTTGGCAGTAGCTTGAAAACTCTGACAGCCAGGTGGGCCACTAAGGATTGGATCTGATTTCCCCTCTGGTAAAAACCAGAGCCCTCGTCCACTACGTAAAAACTATTGATTGGTAAAAAACGGGATATGGCTAGGGCAATGATGAATGAAAAGGCTATACTATTGATATGTCTATGTAGTCACTTCTTGGCATCGACTCGAAAAGAAACATCCTCTATGTCTTATCAGTAGAAAATGTCCAAATTAATATATTTCTCAATTAATACAAGAGATAAATTTTAATTTATAAATGTAGACTAAATAGTGAAAGGTGATATTGTACGCAATTTGAATCTCAACGAGGCGACGTAACTTGATAACTCGTCTTGTGCCTTTACCTACTTCAACTCAAAACTTTTAATTAAGTACAAGAATCGCTTGTAAACGCCCTTACTTACGCCAATTTGTGACTTCCAATTCTAAAGACTGTCAACATCCAAGATCGATTTCAGACTTCCCGCCGTCTTTTGCAGAATTTCGCCGACTTTATTCAAATTGCTTTGTCAAAAGTTCCCGCGGTTGAATGTTTATTGCGTTATTTGTTTACCCGACTTTCTTTTTTTCCATCATTGTAAACGAAAATAGAGTTACGTCTCGTCAAAAAGCAAAAACAGCTGTTATTTTCTCACTTAGACAGAGGATTATGTTTATTTTCGAACAACACCGTTTTCTGCTAATCTTTGGATTTAAGATACAACATTGTAAAATAAATAAGTAGGTGCGCTTGTTATTCAATATAAAGCCAACCAAGTGCGAGTCGGACTCGCACACATAGGGAATACGACTACACAATTAGTATTGTAATACATACGAAATATTAGTGGTAGGTTCAAGAGGCCAATTCATTGCGTAGGCTATGCATAATAGTAACATGAGAACTTTCACGCTTCACGTTTCGAGCTAAAATTTCAACTTCAACCGGCTACCTATATTTAATTCGGACAGAAGGACAGAAAATCTAGGCTAGGTACGGAACCCTAAGAATGACATTCATGATCATTGAGCGAACCTCAGAACAAACAAAGAATTAAATAAGCAACTGAACACTACCGTCTTGAAGAAACGTAATTCAAAAAGTGCTGACCACTCCAAACGTACTCGATCCCTACTTCTACCCCATTGGGATCATAACTCATACGTCATCCCTTATAAATCAATCTCGCCCAAAAATTGTCTGATTCAACAAATATTTCACCTAGACTGTTTATGATCAACATGTTCAGATATTGCAAATGTCAAACAATGAAATGTAGCAGAGACTCAGAGAGAATAGCTAACCGGAGAAATGTTTTGATTGTTCGGTTAGATAATATTGATGTAGAGGTATTCGAGATCGACGACTTGTGTAAACATTATGGAGATATTTTACAATCAATATTCACTAGTTTCTCATTTAGTAAAGATTTTCTATCTTTGTCAACAGACACTTTATGAGGAGCGAGCATTTGCCACCGATATCGTTCGCATCAAAGACTATGGAACTTCCTAGCGTAAGTAAGTTTCATAGTCTTTGAATGTTAGGTTATCTTTGCTTGTCACAGCTCCAAACGCATAAGCAACGGCATCTTGTGTAAAAACCACTGAAACTACCCTCTTTTTTACACGAATGTACATACTTGAAATAGGAAGAGCTGACTGTATGGACTCTGCCATATGATATACTAGCGGTTCGCCCCGGCTTCGCACGGGTAGATATAGGTTCTTGTTGCATCGGGGGTTACTAAAGAAACCAGCCAAGCGCAAGTTGGACTCCCACCGAGGGTTCCGTACCACTAAGGTAAAAATACTGTCTTAGTTATGGGCAGTCATACCATCTTAGTCACGCAGAAGTGCATTAAATTCGCTCGAGCCGAAACGCACTTCATCAAAACCATCATAACATCCCATAATACGTCCACTACAGGACAGGGAGCTCCCTCCAGAATTCGAGCCCTTGCTAGAAGAATGTGGAGGGGAAGTATCTTAGTCACCACGCTTGTTAGCATTAAGGCTGGCACCATGGACCGCGGTTGTTGGTGACCGCAGTATGTAAGATGGTGCGATACACGGAAAGATGTCGCTGCCCATCTTCCGGTTTGTAAACCCTTAGTCGCCTCTTACGACACCTACAGGTTGAGATGGGTTGGCACTATTATTTGCCGCTACCACACGGAACGACACGCACTTGACCAGTCAAATTTTTCGTTCTATTCTCTGTTGTAGATAAAACCATTACAGTCACTTAGGGCGCTGTTTCTTTAATTTCAATTTTGATAACGATTACACTCATGATAACTTTTGAATGGTATGTCCGATTTGAATAATTCAAAAAGTTATTTACAGGTACTGATATAGCCTTGAATACGAAATCATTTATTTGGATAAGGATCAATAGGTACGAATAATGTGACCTATATAGTTTGTACCGGCGTTACTATTACATATATTAACATGAAAAAGTAGTTATTGTGACATAACTGTAATAGTTAGACATATGGTATCGCGGACTTTTTTGTAGATATTGATGGCTTCTATAATTCTGTAGTACATTACTTTGCTCTATTGTTAATAGTTTCGGCAGCGTACTCGATATAATGATGCTATTTAGTATTTTTTTCACACCTTGGGTTACATTATCGAAGTTTTCATACGGAACCCTAACTTTTTTTTAAATATTTTATAGCCTATGTTCATCCCGGATAATGCAGGTTTCTAATGGTAAAAGAATGTTTCAAATCGGTCCAGTAGTTTCGGAGCCTATTCATTACAAACATACAAAAATAGGTACAAATCTTTCCTCTTTATAATATTAGTGTAGATAGTGTAGATAGAAGCGCATATAAAACCTTAACGTAAATAGCCGATCGCTGTTTAGTCAAAACGATCTGTTTGAATTTGTTTCCAATTTATTTCTTTTAAAGACTTTGTAAGTATAGTAGTATCATATTTTATTAGTGTTTTAGAATCATCCTGTGTATGCGCGGGCCCAGTGCAGGCAAGTGCTACAGTGCGATGGTCCGCCAGTACAGATCCTAGCGCCGCAGTGTATAACTCTTGTGTACGGGATCTCGCGTAGATGTGATCGATAGATGTTTTTGTTAATTTGTTTTTAACCATTTCTATTCTAGTATACTGCGTTATCCCGGACACAAGGCCATGGTTGTACATGACGGAATTATAACTATGTTTTATAGGACAATTTACCTTCAGATCGATATTAATATCGCCCAGAAGGAAGAGGTCCTTGAGTCGATCTGATTTTTTTAGTACCGTACTTATTTCCTGTATAAACAAGTGTTTACTTAGACTTGGTGGACGGTATGCAGCGCACAGAATTGCAGAATATTTTTGTGGAGTGATTATTGTGCCAATTAAACATTCAAAATGCAGTGTTTTTACTTTATCTGGTATGAACTTATGTTTTTTTAGTGTGTATACAATAATGCCTCCTCCTTTACGACTTTTTCTGAGTTCTGTGTGCATGTTATATCCAATAATATTATACATACTACTTATCGAGTCGGAGATGTTTGCTTCTGTTAAAATTACGACGTCAATTTGTTTTGAGCAAGAAAATATGCACTGTTCTAAGGCGGAGAAGTTTTTTATAGTGGATCTTATATTTAAATGAATACATAATAAATTTAATTTGTTAGGTATGTTATCTACGAAACATTGGATGTCGGAACAGTCTTTAAGTTCCAAAATATCATCCTTTATTACAGCCATTTTGAGAGGTGGGTAATAGACATTTTACTTTGCCGTTTTCTAAAAACCTATTAAAAAAATTTAATGTCTTCAACTGCCCGAATTATGTGGGCTTTTTCATCCTGACCTTCTTTTCGGATGCGAAGTATACCGTTCTTGATCCATATGTATTTGTAGGTGCCACCAAGTTCTTGCTTTGTCTGCCATAGTAGATGTTTATTGAATGGTGTTAAAGCTTCTTTGATGTAAATAGTGTTTTGCCCGTTATTGGATTCGGGTAGTATGTCAGCTACTTTAAGATCAATTTTGTAATTTTTTATTGCCATAAGCCATTTTGATTGTAGGTTTTCCGTTTTCAATTGTACTTGAATTGAACCTGGACGTTCCTTTTTCCCAGGCAGACGTTTGGCCTGTTTGATATCATCCGTACTTTGATTCATTTTATTTGCAATCTTGTTAGCAAGTTCAAGTGGGTTTTCGTTTTCCTGGACCGGTACATTAAATACTTCAATATGCTTTGAAAGTTTACGTTGTTCAATTTCTGTAATACGCTGTTCTAGTGCTCCTACCTTCGTTTTAAGATAATTATTATTGTTGGTTAATTCGATGTTTTTTTTCTTAAGCTCAGAAATAGTAATTTGGCACGCATTTAGACTTTGTAGAACTTCGTCTAGTTTATCTGTGTGGTATTGAAGAGAGTATTGTATGTCTTTCATCTCCCTTTGAATTGATTTCTCTACTTCTTTAGAGATATCTGAAAGTAGTTGTTTGACATCAATTTGTACTTTGGGTGATGAATTAGTAGCATCGTCTTCATCATCTTCGTCTGGTACCACAATAGACCGTCGCTTTATTGAGTTGTCGCGACATTCTTGGCACGTCCACTCCAAGTTGTTAGAAGCTCGAATGGCAGCCAGCTGCTTAGTTGTAAGACCACTACATTCTAAGTTGAAATGCACAATTTTTTCACAACGATTACACTCTAATCCTGGCCTTGTCTTGGTTATATTTTTAGAGCACTTATCGCACTTGTTCATTTTGAAGGTATTTCACACTTTGATCCCGTATTGATGAATACAATATTTATCTACACTCATGTCGTAATCTTTGACTTATGATTCAAAAAGTTGATACATAAGGCTGAATATTACGCAGAGTATGCATAAAAAATTAAAAAGTTACCATTACGTAACGATTTTTGTATGAAAATTTTTGCAAAGGTGTTACGTAATTTAACTTTTTAATTATTACATAACACTTGGATAAAATTCTTCTTGAACCTAAACCTTTTTAAAGAAGACTGAATATAAGGTCTTTTAGAGAGCTGGTTATAAATGTAACAGATTTTCTTAGTAGCTGTCAAATATCAGCAGCATATAACAAAGTGTACCTCATAAACAACCTATATGGAGCAGTTAGAGTAACAGTTACTATAGTTACAATTATATCATCTGTGGCGGATAAGATGCGCGCGCAGCCTGAAATTAGAAGGACTTGGGAATAGATATTAGATTTGCCGCCATTCTCAAATATTTACATTTTTTTACAGATACATACTCAATAACGTATCTATGATCTTCTCCCATATTAGTCTAGGACATTTTACGACATTCATAACCTACAATGGATTGGGAAAAAATGAAATTCGAAAAGAAAAACATGTCTTGTTAAGAAAATGTTCTGCTTGTATATTTCAAAGAAGACCTAGTGGATATATCAAGGCGGCTTCTTCAGACTCGTATCAGAACTGTAATATACATAATATAAGTTGCCTTTACACTTACTTTTGTTTAATTTTTATAAGTAGTAGGTACCTACCTATTGCATGAGTGAAGATAAAGTAGTATACGCAACTGCATATAATATGGTATTATATGACAGTTGCATAAACTACTATTACGTAACGAAAAATACCCAGGAGGAATTAAAACGCCGTTCAAAAACTAACAAGATGTCCCATCATTTACAGGCGGTCTTATTAAAATTCTTGAAGCACTCAACACTGGGAATAACAGTCGTAGATGCTAACCAGAAGTTGGTTGCCGTCATCTGTTCTTTATAGCTCTGGATTTAATTTCGTGTGACATTATTCACGGCGGAACAAGTTTTTGTCCCCGAGAATATCGCGGGGTAAAAGAGTTTATGATAGATAGCTGATCCATTTTTCATTACGGGGCGTTTTGGGAAGGGAGTCAATGGCTGACTGGTACGTTTCCGTGACTTATTAATACCGTTGTTAAACGAACAGTTTGGTTCTCTAGTTTTAAACGGTATGTTTGTAGAATATACTACTTAGCACCAGCTCTTATTAGCCTCTATTTAGATGTCAGTAAGAGTCAATTTCTGGACAGCGTTTGTTGATTGAATCAGATTCCAAATAAAAGCTTATTTCATGAAATTTTTAGTTAATTTTAAATGTATGTGCTTGTTAGAAGTAAATGCGTATATTCTAAAACTGCTTGCGTTTCAGCGAGCTCTATCGTTTAATAAAGGCCCGAGCTAACGGGGCGTGTCTAACGCACTCGTGTGCTGGAACGTGGCATAAAAACCGCTCGTCCAGAAGATGCCGATAGCGTAGAGGGTGCCCTAACTAAAACAATGGTTTTGATAGCTACTGCAGGGGTTTGATTTGTTGGTATTGGAATTTTTTATGGATAGATTGTTGCGGAGTAAAGAAGCCATTTTTTAGAAGGGGCCTGATTTTGTTGCCCAATTTCGTTCAACAAATTCGTGCGTCCTGCTTTTGCAGAGTCGATTAAGGACAAGTTCGTTCGCGATCCTCCTGCAGAATGTCAAACACAATATTTAGGAAGGTTTGGTGATGTGTGATGGATGAGGGGACATAAGTAATACGACATTTCTATTCCTGCAACCTTACTCGCCCCCGCCAATGTCTGTCAACCCTGCGGACAATCCAGCCCGAGCTGATCGGAATGTACGAAACGTCTATCACCTTACCCCACAACAGACGATTGAGAAAAAAACTAGTTATACTCTTACTCTTCCCACGTAACGTGATCATTGGATCACGTTATCGACATAGCTAGAACGCACCAAGTTCAGAATTGCCCAGCTGGTGTTTCTTTCACATGAGTGGGCAAAAGTGCGTGTGGGCCATCTGATGGTATGCAAATAGCACCGCCTATAGCACTCGCTGTCTTATTGCGCACCCTGAGAACTAGGATGGTATATGTAAATGTATTATTTTACTGGCACCTTCCTTAACCTCCCTTCCTAACCGAAATATAGCAGTGTAAACACTGCTGCTTTACGGCAGAAACAGGCAAAGGGGTGGACCATTCATATTAATTACTAGACATACCTTATCTCTGAGCATGTCTCTGACCCTGGTGGCCTGGTGTCTGCTGCGATGCAGCTCTAGCTGTAGCTCCAAGCACCGCTCCTGCCAGTTCACCGACCCAAGTTCTGCAGTCACCAACTCATACTCCAGAGGATCTAGGCGAGACGAATGCGCCATTGGTCTGCGAAAGACGAAGTTTTGGTAAGTTTGAGTTATCTAGATGGGTGGCCCTTAACACCACTGTGTCTCCGTAGATTTTGATATAAGTTTATCATCACTGGCTCAAGTATTTTTCTTCTCTAAGGGCTCCCGCACACGACCGAGAATCGGTGACCGATTTTTTGTCGACATCCCGCTCTGACGTGTTATCACCTGCATCTTCCCTCCTTGTTCTGGCCGATAATCGCCCACCGATTCTCGGTCGTGTGCGGGAGCCCTAAGAAAAATTCCCAAAAGTCTACAATTGCAGTATGGTCGCAAGTTAACACTTTGACATTCAGTGGGTCTTTGTTTTCGGGAGTTTGTAGCGTAGGCAGAGATTAGATAATAGTAAACTGACGTTGTAGCGGTTCAGCTTATACTGGTTTTGTTACTACTCACTTGCTACCGTGTACATAAAAAAACCGGCCAAGTGCGAGTCGGACTCGCGCACCGAGGGTTCCGTACCACCACATAATCATAATTGTATTAGTTAAACTTTCAGTAAGTTAATGTGCTAGATTTTTTGAGTCCGACACGCGCTTGACCAAATTTTATTATTTGTTGTTATTTTATAGCTTATGCACTATAAACATACCAATTTTCAAGTTTGTAAGTGTTCCTGTTTTTAAAATAGAACTAAAACAAAAATCGCCTCACCGACCATCCAACTTGACCCCTCTCTTATATGAATGTTCTTGAAACGGGAGCTCACCACAATTGGTTACCATTAGTTGTGAGAAAAGTTGTAATATTTAATGATTTCAGACTTTTCCCATTATTTGTACTGTGAGACCTAGCTTCTTGCCAAATTTCATAATTTTAGGTCAACGGGAAGTACCCTGTAGATTTTGCATTTTTGAATAAATGTATGGAGATGAGGACATAAAATGCCATATCTTTTGATTGCGTCATTGTAAAAAAATTAAATTTTCAGATCTTGTGTGGTTCATGGATCCTAATATATGGTATTAATTTCAACCTGATACCTTTACCCGTTCGTGAGATAAAGGATCTTGACAGACACACAGACAGACAGACAGACGGACAACAAAGTGATCCTATAAGGGTTCCGTTTTTTTCTTTTGAGGTACGGAACCCTAAAAAAAACCGGCCAAGTGCGAGTCGGACTCGAGCACCGAGGGTTCCGTACCACCACATAATCATAATTGTATTAGTTGAAATTTCAGTAAGTTAATGTGCTAGATTTTTTGAGTCCGACACGCGCTTGACCAAATTTTATTATTTGTTGTTATTTTATAGCTTATGCACTATAAACAAACCAATTTTCAAGATTGTAAGTGTTCCCGTTTTTAAAATAGAACTTAAACAAAAATCGCCTCCGTGACCATCCAACTTGACCCCTCTCTTATATGAATGTTCTTGAAACGGGAGCTCACCACAATTGGTTATCATTAGTTGTGAGAAAAGTTGTAATATTTAATGATTTCAGACTTTTCCCATTATTTGTACTGTGAGACCTAGCTTCTTGCCAAATTTCATAGTTTTAGGTCAACGGGAAGTACCCTGTAGGTTTTGCATTTTTTGCATAAATGTATGGAGATGAGGACATAAAATGCCATATCTTTTGATTGCGTCGTTATAAAAAATTTAAATTTTCAGATCTTGTGTGGTTCATAGATCCTAATATATGGTATTAATTTCAACCTGATACCTTTACCCGTTCGTGAGATAAAGGGTCTTGACAGACAGACAGACGGACAACAAAGTGATCCTATAAGGGTTCCGTTTTTTCTTTTGAGGTACGGAACCCTAAAAACGGTCAAGTGCGAGTCAGACACGCGCGCCGAGGGTTCCGAAATACCTATAGTACTTTTGGAAGCAATAAAGTCCATTTTTAGGACCGCAAAACTAAATTTGTTTGTAAAGGTTTTTTGCAGGTTTCTACAAAACTGTGCAACTTAGAAGGATCGTTTTATTTTTGCTGCAATATTTACATAAACTTCTATCGACTATAATTAATTCAGATTTTTCCTTTCTCAATCTTCGGAGATAAGGGTATTTTTATTTCATCATAACTTGAAAACTAAGAGTCGCAAAAAATACAAAAATATATTTTAGAATGTACAAGCCCTTTTATATGATACCCCACTCGACCTAGTAACAACAATTCGAAATTTTGCCCCCTCTATTTTATCTACTTTTACATTAATAATCATATTTTTTTTTATGGGCAATTAAGTTAGGCAACCATATTCTAAAACTATTCCAAATTTCAAGTCGACAGCACGAGTGGTTGCTGAGATATACAGTGTGTGACAGACGGACAGACAGACGGTCAGACTAAGTCGCATCATAAGGGTTCTTTCTTTTTTTACCATTTTGGTATCGGAACCCAAAAAAGAAGTGAAACAATAAGAAGCTAAGAATGAAGAAAATGACAAAAACCAACATTTAAATTTCGTGAGTCCACCGTAGACAAAATTTCAGAGGGAGTTTTAAAACTAGGTAATTTGCCAATTTAATCGGGTCCGACTCTCATTTAAATTGGAGGAGTACATATCACACAAGGTCCCCAAACTAGGCAAAGCCTGTACTAATCTATTTATGTATGTATATCAGTCTCTGGTATATGAGTACCAGAGACTGATATACATACATAAATAGATTAATAACACCCAGACACAGAATAAACACTTGTGTTTATCAAACAAATGTTTGCCCTGGGCGTGGATCGAACCCGCGGCCCACGGCGTGAAAGACAGGCTCACTACCAACCACACCAACGGGCTTGTCTTACACCGGCTCTTATTATTTGTTTACGCATTATAGTACGGCTCAAAAGAGACACAATCTTTGAAGGTATGACAGACGGACAGCGCATAGGCTTATCAATGGGGTCCCGCTGACATTCTTTGGGTACGGAACCCTGACAATCGTATTATTTTAGAGAGCAGTAACTTTATTCTACGATACGACCTTAACATTTGACAAGAATTTCTTTTAAAAATGTTCAGCTTTAAAGCACTAAAAATGCCTGAAATTTATGGTTTTCCGCGGCACATATCAGTGCATCATGCAAACGAGGCAGCCCATAAATAATCTGAAAACCCTTGCCGCCTGGACGGAATGGAAAACCATAAAACATGGGAATACCTAGTAACTTTGGTACACATAAAGTGAAGTTTCGGCTGGCGACAGTGTACAAAATTTGAGTTTTCATTGGTTTGAAACACTTTCCACGTGGCGGGAGCGTGGAAAGTGTTGCAAACCAATGAAAACTCAAATTTTGCCATAACATTTGGCAAAACAGTGCGAGAGCTTTGAATTTTTATTGGCGACGACGGCGCGGCGTAGGAGCGCTCTTTCTTCATTCTGATATTTGGAAAGTTTCGTGGAGTAAGTGAGGCACCCTTTATGCCAATTACAAACATAATTTCAAGTGATACATTGAGTAGTGAGTCGTTTGTTGGTTATTCATTGTAGCTACTAATGTTAAAAAAAATCGTAAAACAAACTTTTTAGATAATTTTTCCCTGGAGTTATTCATCGTTTCAATCATAATTAAAAAAATATATATATATTTTATTTTAAATATTTTTTTTTTATTTTTCTTTTTATTAGGCCTATGTCCAGCAGTGGACGTCTTTCGGCTGATATGATAATATATTTTCTACTCAGAAATGTGTGAATTAACTCTTCAATGTACATCAACATTCAACCGTCCAACGGAGAATCCATACGCTGCGCTGTTTAAAAATGCATTGGACCGCAACATGCATAGCGACCCATAAATATTGGATGGTTCATTAATTTAAATGTGCGTTTCAGAAAAGTTTTACTTGACTACTGACATATAAATTGACTGATTAACTATTTTATATTGGACATACCACAGGTTAAGTCAATTTTGTTACTATTACCACACAACACACAACCCATAGAACCCAAGTAGGCCGAGCCAAAAGGCTCGAAGTCAGTTTCTCATTGAACTACTTAGATTTATGTCAGTCTCGAAATAAATAGTAGATTGTATAAAAAGGCAATAAAATAATATTTTAAGGCGAGGTCGCTATTTTGAATCCAGAGCGAAGTGAAGGATTCTAAAGTAGAATCCTGAACATAGCGAGGGCTTCAATAGGTCGCCCGAGGTAAAATTTTTGAAGTGAAAACTTCTTAAGCGGCACTTGGCACATTTTTAGATGGGTAAGTCAGATCCGTAGCCTGATCGAAAAAGCGTCAGCTGTCAACCGTATTGTTGTTACATTACGGGTTTTTATTCAGTGCCTGTCTTATTATAGTACTCTTTGATTCAGTGACATAAAAGAAGTACGCGAGCAATGGCGCGATTGACCCTTACAAAAGGCATAATATTCAAAAATGCAAGTTTTCACTTCTGCCGGCACTCCCGGAGTGCAACTCGTCCTTTTTTAGGGTTCCGTACCTCAAAAGAAAAAAACGGAACCCTTATAGGATCACTTTGTTGTCCGTCTGTCTGTCTGTCTGTCAAGATCCTTTATCTCACGAACGGGTAAAGGTATCAGGTTGAAATTAATACCATATATTAGGATCCATGAACCACACAAGATCTGAAAATTTAATTTTTTTACATAGACGCAATCAAAAGATATGGCATTTTATGTCCTCATCTCCATACATTTATTCATAAATGCAAAACCTACAGGGTACTTCCCGTTGACCTAAAATTATGAAATTTGGCAAGAAGCTAGGTCTCACAGTACAAATAAAGGGAAAAGTCTGAAATCATTAAATATTACAACTTTTCTCACAACTAATGGTAACCAATTGTGGTGAGCTCCCGTTTCAAGAACATTCATAGAAGAGAGGGGTCAAGTTGGATGGTCCTGAGGCGATTTTTGTTTTAGTTCTATTTAAAAACGGGAACACTTACAAACTTGAAAATTGGTATGTTTATAGTGCATAAGCTATAAAATAACAACAAATAATAAAATTTGGTCAAGCGCGTGTCGGACTCAAAAAATCTAGCACATTAACTTACTGAAATTTCAACTAATACAATTATGTTTATGTGGTGGTACGGAACCCTCAGTGCGCGAGTCCGACTCGCACTTGGCCGGTTTTTTTTTTCTTCTTCAAATCTCCCTCGATGAGAAAAAAATACGAGGCTCGTTAAGACACACACTCATCATTATTTTTAAATACAAAATACCATTAAAACATAATAAAAATAAAAATGTTTTTATTTCAAGAATCTTAATACAATTCATGCAACGGAGACTTCCCAGAAAGTAATCAAAAGATACTTGTGGGGGGAATGCCTCGCAACTTCCCTTGTGGAACTTAAGATATTACAAATTAATAGATTTATTAACTTATGAAACATAACATAAGATAACATAAGATACATGCAGGTGGTAAATTACACGACAGGATGCAACACAAATAGTACATACTTTATCAATTAGATGTTCAACATTTAATTTAATTTGATTATTTAACTCGAGAAACATTTAGTTGTTTATTTTGCAATAGGATGCGGTACTTATCTCTCAATAATAAGTTAAGCAAAAATAATTAATTTATCACTTAAACCTAAACATATTCTAACAAATACATTTAATACTCCTGTGTGTAGGAGTAAATGTTGATGTGTATGTATGTTTGTGTGTGTGTATGTGTGTGTTTGTGAGTATGTATGTATATAAGACAGTAATACACCTATATGCCTTACGGATGCATAGGCTCCTTAGGATCGGTACGTTTTGTCCGCATATAGGTGTATCTGAATAGAAATATATTTAAATAAATATAGGTATCAGTGTAGTATTTGCACCAACCCATACTAACATAACATCCCATTAAGAGTCCTCTACTGGACAGGGAATGAAAAAAAATTCGTCGTACACACACTTTAGATGAGAAGAACCATCACCAGGCTTGATAACGTTACGGCTGGCACAAATAATACTAATACTCCGTGCTGGTCCGCGGTTGTCATTGGTCATAATCAGGTCATAATGTCATCTTTTCCGATGTAGGCACGGCAGCAATGAAGGGGAAACAAAACCAGAATAATCTGAATTAGCGCTAAGCTACAAACGTGCGAAACCAGAGACCTTCTCAAGGAAACAGTGTTTCCACTGACGTGCGGCCATGTGTACTTGTTTTATTACTTATGTTAGCCTGGTTGAAAACTAATCTACTGACAATGCTTGCACGATTATCTAACTTTACTGTATCCGTAGCTACTAAACTGCTTAGAATCATCATTCCATCCCATGAAACGCCCACTGAAGCATAGGGAGCTCCCATCCCATGAAACTCCCACTGAAGCATAGGGAGCTCCCATCCAGAACTCCAGCAAAAACGCGTCGTACTTTCGAGGAGATTTGACATAGTCACCACGCTTGTAAGCGATGCGGCTGGCGACCGCTGTTGCTATATCAGAAAGATGCTGCTGCCCATCCTCCGGTTCATAAACCCTTAGTCGCCTTTTACGACACCCACGAGCAGAGATGGGTTGGTACTTTATTGGCCGGCACCACACGAACAACTGCTATGAATACTTAATAGATTAAATATTATCGATCATTCATCGGAGGATATCACAGCATTAATATTGTGAACAAATGGCCTGTTATAACTCCCAATGATTAATTTCCTGTTCCGTGTCGCAAAATTAACTCACTTTATGGCGAAAGGTATACTTTATCTCGGTTTTTGTTTAGAGTACATTTCTTTTTACTAACAAGCAGCTCCGTGGGAAATGGTATATTTGTTTTTTTGGTAAAGCAAAGTATTTCCGAAGAATACCTCCTTTAAACATTTCAAATTAGTGTAGGGAGATGTAGATATAGCGCGTTCAGGACAAGTCTTTCTATGACGGTTATTTTCTGCGCATGGGTGACAGGCGAAGAGCCAATGAACGATTCGCTGGCCTCCCCCCGAATGCCGCGCTCACCCCCGCGGCTCATTGTTAGACTTCTGCGCATTAACGGTCACAGACAGAGTTATTTCGTACGCAACACCATAGTTTTAGCTATTTCATCATTTGTTTGCCTGTGGGTTTGTGCAAAAATCAATGGTATTCAATGTTTGTTTTAAATAACAGCCTCCGTGGTCTAGTCGTCAGAGCGCAATGTTAGGCTCTGGATCCAACTTTACTCAAAGTGAAAGATAGCTGTAATGAACAGTAAAGTAGTCGCCACTGATTAGAGTCTGGTTGTAAATGGGACGGATTATCAGGTGCGACAAACAGATAGATTGAGGGATGAATGGACGTCATTATAACTTCAAAGTGGCTATTAACTCCATAATGAAATAATAAACTAAAGGAGTAGAGAATATATTTTTTTTTCTGAAACCGATTGAGTGCGGTATATGAGTCACGGGAACAATATTTTATTTACATATATTTAATAATTATTCATTGTATTGAAATCTTCCAAAAATACTTGCCTATTATATTGCTATTAAGATGAGTTGGTACCAAAAAAATACAGATCTTGATCACTCTACACACTCATCAGTCAGAGGGTACTAAAAATTTACCCCTGGGCTTGAGTCATAGTTACTTGAATTAAATATGTGTCATGTCTGTGACAATTTGTTTTCTCCGTTTTTTAGCATTTCTTCAAAATAGCACGTTTCAGAAACTCTGCAGCGCCATCTGTTGGTAGGCTTGGTAAAGATTTACAAAGCGAAGCTCGGTCGCCAGGATACTATTTAATTTATTTCCTTTTACTGTGCCTGTACTCCACTAATTCAGAACATGTACATTTTCTTTGATTCTTGATGGTTACCACAGAAAAATAAAGGTAATTAGAAGGAGGAATAAGGAAATAATTCGTCACAAGGTAGTGAAGACGTCGATCTATGGATTTGACAGGTTTTTTTGAATATTTCCTAGCAATTTCCTAGTGGTCATCGATGATGGGTTTGGAACATGTTGGCAGATGTCATCCCCTACTAAAATAAATCAGTAAGGTATCTATTCCGAGCGAAGCAAGGAGGTAAGAAATCTTTGATGGTTACACAAGATAAACGTCAGTTTACTATTATCTAATCTGTGACACGATATCCGACGTTGGGCAGACATGGCCAGTCTCATCCCGAGGTCAGGTCACGTCGGCAATCTGCGTTTTTATATTTGCGCAGTTTTGTGCTATCCACAAATATTAATATTCTAGTTTTTTCCGCCGAGACAATGACAATAGCTTAGTAAATTGAAAAAGCCAACTTCATTGCATCTCTATCTCAGTGTGACATTTCAATTATCGATAACACAGGTATCTCAGAAGGGATCTCTTATAAAGGTTAATTGAAACATGAATCTAATAAGCGTACTGACCCTTTGACCTTCCACAGCTGGTTTCTACTGGGTCAACCGGGGACCTAAGATTGTGATAAAGTTTCCTGTTTTAAGTGACAAATTGTATTAAATTCAATACAAAATTATAATAGTAGACACTAAATAATAATGGAAAAATCCAAATTAAAATAATAATGGAAAAATTAAAATTACACACAAGATTTAAACTATTCATATGTTCAACGGCATTTCATTAAAAGACACATAATAATACTTTGCATCTTAGAAATATCACCCCATATCATAGGAAACTAGGCTGCAATTCAAGAAGGCCTAGCTAGGGGTACCTAGTCTAGGATAAAATCATTTTTTTTAATGTCACAAGTGGGCAAACGAGCAGGTGGGCCACCTGGTGGTAAGTGGTCACCACCACCCATGATAACCACTGCCTTATTTGTGAAATTATTTGAAACTTATAAGACAGCAAAGCGCGTTACCCACCCTGAGAACTAAGATGGTACCTATCTCTCGTGTGCCGGTAATTACAATGGCTCCCTAACCCTTCAAACCGAAACACAGCTGTGCAAACACAAAAAAATACATCAGATATCAAATTAATGTGAAAGTTCTAGGCGTTTTATGGGATAAAATGATAACATAGCAACAGTCTCATCTCATCAAATAGAATTGCTAACAATCAATTTATTCATGACATTGATAACACAGACGCTAACCAATTGATCTATTAAGATGCGCATGCGATCATAATCATAACCGAACAAAAGAATAACTGCGTTTTGAAAGTAGGCGATTCCTTGAACTGCTTAGTTATGTACTTGTGTATGAGTTGTTTGTTTGTTAATCAAAACACGTTCAGAATGAAATGAAGTATAAAAACTTTACGTATAGGAAAATTAAAAACTTAAACACAGGTTCCAATGCCCAGCCGGTGATTCCAGAAACATTACCGAAAAGTTCTTTTACTTGATAAATTTTTTTGACTTTCAACACAAAATGAGAAATTTTCATTAGATCAGGTGATATTTGGCCAATTTCTACCCGAGTTTTTGATCACCTAATAAATGGACGCCACCTATCAGTGTTTTCTGTGCATCGGAATTTAGAATCTTAGAGGCATTATGACGGCTTGGAAAATAAGAACAGAATTGGGCCGTGGCTGCCGTTGCTCCACATCCAGATGCCCTTATTCTCCAATGCGTCACGTTCTACGGCCGGCATCATCATATTGTGAGTTGTTAGATCGATGATCGTAGCGATCGATGATCACAAACCCTGGTGTCAAAGTTATTGAGCCGCCATAACCTGTGACATGGCTCATCAACGGCTATATCCGTAGGTAGTAGCCGGGACCAACGGCTTACACTGCCTTCCTAAGCACGGAATCATCTTACGTTTTGTAGAGATAAACTACGATAACATAGCCCACCCCTCCACATGGCTTTAAGTACGAAACTAGGTACTACGAGTATCTACACAAACAAAAGCAAGTGGAGTGGAAGCATGTTAATGTAGTTTATCTCTACAATCAGGTTCATCAACTTAACTGGGGAAGTTCCATAAAGTGATTTTTGTTTGACAGTGTCCTCATCGGGATTTGAACCCAGAACATCAAGATCAAGAGCCGAATGCCTAACTCACAGAAGTCACAGACCAGAGGCTGTTAACAATAAGTAAGAATGACCACATAATATTTCACTCAATTCACAGAAAAGTTTTAAAAAGGATATCCTCAACATTTTTGAGGTAACTATTTTATTGTGTCGTCTTTTTTGAAATTGAAGCTGTTATCGCGTATTATCTACTTACCGTTCGTATTAGTCATGCTTCAAATGATTGTACTGAACACGGTACTCAAGTTACTCATACATTCTCGCGCAATCGCAGCCTTTGTTCCAGGTTGAATAAGATTTGGTTCTCTCGTTCAAAGTTCAATATAAACATAACTCATCGATTTTAAACAACAACGTCGATGAATACGTACTTATTGATTTAATGTCTGACAAGTGTAATAATTTAATGTTAATGCTACAATCATGTAAATCACTCGCGCAATACTGACTACTTTTATTAAGCTGTGTATTTAGACGATGTCTTTTGCGGCTCTTCAAAAAGTAAACAGGCTGTTGAGGAAAACGAAAAAGTGACTAGGCCAAGTTCGGGAAAAGATCAATGTATGACTTGTCGTATCAAGAAGTACAGAATTTGGCGGAAAGAAGAACTGACTGTAGTTTAAGAATACTTTATATTGCTGTATGGAAGAGGATGATTTATGACGGCAAAATAAATAAATAAATCTTACCGAGGTGGTGGAGGCGGTGGTTCCCTCGACCTTCGCGGCAAAAGTCTCGGGCTGTTAGGGGTACTAGCAGACTGACCCGCGGCCACATCAGTAAACCTGGCCAGTGGGTCGAAGATCTGCGACAACCTCCTTTGCCGGTCCTCCGACATCGTCACTACACACAAACACACACTAACACTTCATCACATCACGAACCACGACGCTACGCCACACTGTCACAGTCACTAATGGCTATTTCAAACGTTCTGAATTCAAATTCGAACAGCTACTTCCCGGCACGAGAAGATGGCGGATCGAGTTTACGCGCGAAACTGCGGCCGCCATGTTGATCGTCTGGTTTCTTCAGTTTGATACGCGCTGTATTTAGAGCTGAAAAGAAAAATAAATGGTTAAGTTGACGTGTCGAGACTCGAGGTGAGAGATTAGGTAAGGTGAGGCAATTAGCCGTAAGGGAATTGGACTGGTGTCAAAACGAAATGTCAACGACGCGGGCGCACTGTATACTAAGAAAACAGTTTCTTGTTTTATTCATTCAATAAATTCTGGAAAAAGATCGTAAGTGCTAATCAAAACTTTTCTCAATAAAACTTTTATACAGGCGAAACAGATGATTCTATTTGTAACAGAGGCACAAAGTTAATCAACCGGTTTTATCACTCTACCGGCTATAAAACTATTTCGGAGATATTAACAACTCTTGGCGTATAAAACACGTAAAACTGCGATTAACGTGATATATGAGCTGTTACTCGTAACCTATTACCGGATGTTTGTATTGCGCATATCGTAAATCCTGCAAAGTTTTTGTTTAGAGTGTTTTTTTAATAAATCACAATGCGGCTTCTAAAAATATTACCTGAAAGGCATACTGACAACGACAACTATCTTTTAGAAACGACAACTTAAAAAAAAAAAAAACTA
Source organism: Athrips mouffetella (assembly GCA_947532105.1). Taxonomy (NCBI): domain Eukaryota; kingdom Metazoa; phylum Arthropoda; class Insecta; order Lepidoptera; family Gelechiidae; genus Athrips; species Athrips mouffetella. The sequence goes on along the minus strand of OX383965.1, from coordinate 17,894,174 downwards.
ATTGGTCGAGCCACCACCGTGTGCCTGAAGATCGCAGTTCAAGGTCGGCTCATATCGAACTTTTCTTCTCTTTATTCAGTAGAATAATTGTACTTTTTTAACTAAGCTTGCACAGGCGATGTGTTATGCATTTCTTCATTATTGAGAAATAACGTCTGAACACTTACGCCGACGAAGTAATGGCAGAGACTGAGTTGTAATGAATACGCTTCCTAGAGCTCTGTTTGATATTCAAAATTAGTTCGTCTCACCTCTCTGGCCAGCGGTCCTCAATATAAATTGAACTACATAAAAAACAAATGTGTGATTCTGATTCTATCAACGATTGTTCGTTTATTACTCAGTAAACTTTATAAAACACGATTTAGATTTTGAATTACTGATTAGTGGATTTGCTAATCCGAAAATAAAAGTGGTTTTGTTTTTGAACTTCGTTCGAAAAACGCGTGTGAAGAAGATAGTTCAAAGAGTTGTTTCAGAAATCTAGATTTCAGACTACTTTGGATGGCTTTTTCGTACTTCTCATTCATTACTTGTTTGTAACTAGAAACGCTCCATATCGGTTAAAAAATTAATATTCTTAAAAATTAAAGTTTTTAACTTGTTGAGAACCATTAAACGTAACTCCCTTTGCCAAGTTTAAAGAAAAGGGTCACCGATAAAATAAGTATTATACCTACCCTATATTTTCAATAAAAGAACACACAAGGAGGACGATGGGGAGAAAAGAGACGTTTGAAAAGAAACAATATTCAAGAATAGTAACGGTCTGGTAGAAAAAAAGAACAAGGACGTCTAGTTATGATTCATAGGGCGCATTTTTATGGGACGACTTGAGCAAATTAACTTACTTTAAATTTACAACTTGATGAAAAATAGTCCATCCACAAAATATTTCTGCACCCCATGCTTTAACCATCGAGCGAGTACGTGTACGTACACAAGGCCGCATGTCAATACATACATTGACATTGAGCTATGGTCTCTGTTTTCGGGCGTTTAGGGCTACCCCGCCTACATTCTCATGTTCGATTATCGGGTCGACTTTTCCTCCGACCGATTTGGTGACCGAATTTTTGTATGACGTGTGCGTTTCACTACTGCATAATAAGGTACGCTAAAATAATTGTAGTAAATGTTAAGTTGTATGGCTTGTAGTCTCCCGTAACGGAATTGCTAGTAAAAATGTACCATTACCTATTATACCGACGTCGAAGGCCATACCTGTCCCCAGTAGGGTTCTGGCTAACCCCGGGCCATTAGAAATATTTAAACGGTTCACCGAACTGCATACTAATTTCACATTTAAGAATGCTAAACTCGAAACTTTCAAGAGTCAAGAAGATTTTTTAAAGTTAGTAAAATACATTCCATTTCATTAACTTTTCGTCACAAACCCCTATTATTTAAGGTAGCGTTCCGATCTTCCACGTCTGTAGCAGCTGTTTACGATATCTCAATTGAAGTGAAAAATTACTTCACGAGGGCGGAAATTAAAAGGGCATTGACCGTAAAATTGGCGATGGCCGCCGATGGGCCTCAAGAGTTATGTGCTGTGATTAATGTTATCACGGTGGATATCTGGGAATTGGGGACACCCTCTGGAAACTCCAGAACATTAAAGGTGTTCTCATACCGGTGTGGAGACACCTCTTTGGGAACTGTCCGATTCTTTTGGCAACGCAACACTAGCAAAAGCAAAATTTAAATTCTTAGTACGGATGTCTGTGCGTGTATCATTTGGTTTGTGAATATAGCATATTTTTATCAGGGTGAATCATTTCGGGATCGTATATGGGTATTTAGCCGATTTTTTTAACATTTTTATATTTTGAATTGGCGATTTGAGGAATTTAGATTAAGAAAATACGAGTTCGGTGGAACTTCGAGATAGGGAATCGTTTCGAGAGAATCATCTAACAATAATCATCTCTCCAGAAAACAAAACAACTGTGAAATTTTTCAGTGGTAGTAACAGTGATATAAGCGCGCTATCGTCCGCTTTAAATTGGTATTCGATGTTAGCACACTAAAGAATTAAACCAAGCCGTTGCAGTCGCGGATTGCAGTCCGAGAACTATGAGCCTGTACAAACACTGGTCTGGGAACGTCTTTACACTCGGGTCAACCCTTTTTCTGTGCGCTGCTGTCTAAATTTTTATCTATCGAGGCTATTTTGCCTTCGGAACGGTTGTTCAGGAGTTCAGAATGTTTAAGGTCCTTTGATGACGGGTTGAGATAAGATGTTTTGTTTCAAATAAATTTGTCTTGTTATAAGACATAATATAAGCATAAAATGTATCTACAAATTGGAAAATCACAGTATACTACCATAGGCAGGATTCGAACCCGTGAAAATAATTATTAAATCATTATTTGACAAGCCCGTTTACTAGGAGATCCACAAACAAAGTGGCGCCATGTGGAAAAAAAAAGCGACAGTAAAGAACCCACCCAAATCATTCAGCACACTCAAGTCTTTCGCATTATCTACGACGTTAAAAATAACTGTAAACCTTCCACTAGAGATTTAGCTGACCAAGTGCCACAAGTCTTATCGGATTACTTTGCGGCGCAGAGTAGTGTAGTGGCTTAAACCGGCCACATGCCAATGTGAACTTATGGTAGCTCGGCTTAGTAAGAGGCACGAGGATTATAGAGGCTTTGTTCTGTACCTGTTATTCTGTACTCTCACACAATCTATGTCCTATTCTATACATATAATAAAATTGTAAACTCGCCGATTCTGTACATAAATCTTTAGAACTTTTGTCTGTTTGTATGTGTTCGATAAACTCGCAAACCACAAAAACAATTGAAAAGAAGTTTTTGATAATGAGTTAAGCTTATTTCCGTGCAACATTTAAGCTTTGTTTCATTGCGATCGGTTCACTCAAACAAGATCTATATATATGCAAAGTATTAACCGGCCTGTCCGTCCAATAACTGACACTGTTGAACCGTTTATTTGAACTATTGCCGTGCACCATCTCAAACAGAAGATATGCGAAGTTTACATCGGCTACGACAATAACTCACAAACTACCGAACCGATATTCCAATGGGGTTTTCAATAACGTATTTGGCTTACTTCAGAGCAACGCATAAGGCTTGTTTCATTGCAATTGAGTCTACATGTTACAATAAATACCAATCAGCACAGCGCTTCGGGATTTAAAAAAAAATTTAAGGTGTAGGTACTCCGGTAAGACGTCGCACATGCATGAAAAGAAAGATTATTAAACGTGAATTAAATTCTAAACCAACGGCCCGCCCCAGATTTACACGGAAAGCTTCGAGTTTGAGTTCATTTCGTAAAAAAATCCATGACAAAAAAGCACTTTAGGTTTTTGCCAACCTTTATTTATTTATTTATTTTATTTTATTTACAGTTTATTGTACACATGAAAATACATTAAGAAAATTAAAATTAAGAAAAAGGACACAACAGGCGCTGCTTATTTCTTTGTTCGGGAAGCTTTTAAAATTTTCGTTTCCATACAAATATTGTCCTGAATAACACAATAAACACTGTCAACGGACGCAGTAGCGTACCTTAAATATAATAAATCATTATTTTTTTAAGTAGAGATGCCATACGATAAATAAATAAATAATAAAAAAATCTGCCATATCAAGGATTGCTTCCTCCTACGACTGCAGCAATTCATGCCTTTCGCAATTGTGAATACCTACAGGCTCTCAACCTGCCGTGTGACCAGTCGTTGATTGGTCATTAATTGCCGCTACTATAATCCGGGATGATATTTTATCATTATTGCCAATGGGCTTACTCTGGACCACGTTCTAGCCCCGAGGACAGAGATGAGGTCAACGATGGAACTAATACTTTGAGAAACTCCAAATCCTAGTAAAGTTAAATGCCGACTTTCTCCTCCGAATCGCGGAGGACACAGAACCTGTTGGACTCTTAACCTATTTATTAATAAATCTGGCTTCTCAAAGCGAAGGCTTTTTAAACACAAGATGAGAAGGTTGTCGGCAAGGACCAATTATTTGTTACGCCTTATCTCGCCACTTTGATTTTAAAACGAATTGGTTTTTGGGTTAGGCGCTTTGATCAATTTCTTTGTAATTTTGTGTTGTCATTAATAACATTAAGATGGTATTTACTTTTTTAAAACTTTAAATATTTCTACTCATTAGAAATAATTCCTAATACAAAAACTCCTGCAATCGCTTGCCAGCAAACCTAAACAAACATATTTCACTAACGCATTTAATGCATAAATAATTCGCAAAAATCGAAACAAAGTTGCCTTAATATTTTTTAATATTAGGTCTTTACCTATGAAATTGCCGTTTTGTATGGCGAATTTTAGGTATACTCAATTTTCAGTACTAACATTTTTGCATTTTTCTTAGGAATTATAAATCCAATTTTTTATTTTTTTTTAAGCATTATTGGGAAGACATTAAGCTAACAGAAGCTTAAATTTAATTTTCGAAAAATATTATCTGTAAGAAAATATAACAAATCTAATGATGAAATCGGACGACATTTAAGACGAACAATTTTCAAACCTTTAATTTTATATATAAAACTAAAAACTTTATTTTATGCGTAAATTGATAACCTTGAAGTCAACTTTCAAATATAAATCAAATGAAAAAAATAGCATTAGAATTATAGGAATTATGATCTCATTAATCTGTAAGAAAATTTCGGCAATTTCATAGGCAATTTCATAGGTAGGAAGAATTGTATCAAAAATATGAGAGTTATTTACCGGAAACTAGTAATTCGCAAAGAAAACTTATATGTAAGGTACCTTGAAACTTGGCTCATAAACAGGAATAGGATTGTTAAAGATAAATAAAAAATACCAATTTTTTTCGGCCATAAATGACGAGGTTTTTAAAAAAAATCGTTTTCGTCAAATATAGATAGGTCGTATGGCAGAATGTGATGAGTAGTCATTGCCTATCATAAAAAAAAACTAACAGCTGTGTAAACCGACCACAGACTATAGAACAGTTGTAAGTTTTTTTTAAGACTGGCCATGGCTACACGTTTCATTCTGCCATACGACATATCGATATTTGACAAAAACAAAATTATTTTATAACTTTATTATTTGCAACCGAAAAAAAATCGTATTTTTTATTTATGCTTATTGACCTTATCCCTGTCTATGAGCCAAGTTTCGAGGTACCTTACAAATATGTTTCCTATGCGAATTATCAATCAGGATATGAAATTCATGAAGATGCCATTCAGAACACTTAAGTGAGCGTCATAACATTATAGTTGTAGAATACATCATTACAGCTTACATTACTGTAAATAAAATTATACTTTATTGAACTAGTCTCCAGTGATCAGGCCCTGGTCACCAGGGGTGGACTTAAAATAAACCTGTTGCTGTACCTTTGCCCATTTTCATTTGTTATAATAAGTTTATAACTATGTAATGTAATTTTTGTTAATTTAATGTAAATAATGTAATTTAATATTAAAAGTAATGAATTTGCGTTTGCATTACTTGTACATTTTAAAAATAGCAAATCTATTAGGTCTGTACATTTTCGAATGCGAACTTTATTGGCAGCGTAAAAAAAATTCCAAGAAACCACCTGCACCACGGTAAAACTTAGTAGGTAACCTTTACCAAACTTGGTCAAACAAAATGCAGAATTTAAAACATTAAACTATCATTTGGTTTTTGGTTAATAATATTTCATCCCTATATACAAAACATTCAATTTTGCGGATATATTGGATTTTCATGGGCCAATAGAGAGATTTTCATTAAATTTGGCCAGCGGCGTAACGCAATATTAATATTGTCGCCCCTTTTGACGAGCTAATCAAATTTGAAAGGTTTAACGAATAACAATATTATTCTGAAAGGTATTTTCAACGGTACTAGAAACCTTAAAACTAAACTACTTATGATTTTTCTACGTCGGATCTACTTTGAAGTCGCTAAAAACATCCAAGTTAATAGGTGGAATGTAGCTGTTTCTAATCGTGAGGAGAAAACTTGATGTTATCATTACGCTTTCCCATTACGTTATTAATAATAGGTATTTAACTACGAAATTCTTACATATTAATGAGATCATAATTCCTATATTTCTAAAGCTATTTTTAGGGTTCCGTACCTCAAAAGAAAAAAACGGAACCCTTATATGATCACTTTGTTGTCTGTCTGTCTGTCTGTCAAGACCCTTTATCTCACGAACGGGTAGAGGTATCAGGCTGAAATTGATACCATATATTAGGGTCTATGAACCACACAAGACCTGAAAATTTCAATTTTTTACAACGACGCAATCAAAAGATATGGCATTTTATGTCCTCATCTCCATACATTTATGCACTGAAGCAAAACCTATAGGGTACTTCCCGTTGGCCTAAAATTATGAAATTTGGCAAGAAGCTAGGTCTCACAGTACAAATAATGGGAAAAGTCTGAAATCATTAAATATTACAACTTTTCTCACGAGTAATGGTAACCAATTGTGGTGAGCTCCCGTTTCAAGAACTTTCATATAAGAGAGGGGTCAAGTTGGATGGTCCCGGAGGCGATTTTTGTTTTAGTTCTATTTTAAAAACGGGAACACTTAGAAACTTGAAAATTAGTGTGTTTATAGTACATAAGCTATAAAATAACAACAAATAATAAAATTTGGCCAAGCGAGTGTCGGACTCAAAAAATCTAGCACATTAACTTACTGAAATTTCAACTAATACAATTATGATTATGTGGTGGTACGGAACCCTTGGTGCGGGAGTCCGACTCGCACTTGGCCGGTTTTTTTTTTAATTTGGCTTATATAGGGTGACTTTTAATTAGTTCTTGATAGCAAAAGATACGTATGTACTCATGGTACTGAACAACTTTTCCCAAGGAACATAGGTCGAAACACGAAAACCAAATTTGACCTCCCATACAAAATGCGCTATCAGCTAATGCATTTTCTATGGGAGGTCAAAACTTGATTTTTGTATTTCGACCTATGTTCCTAGGGGAAAGTTGTTCAGTATCATAAGTACATTCATACCTTTTCCTATCAAGAACTAATTAAAAGTTACCCTATATTTGAAAGTTGACTTCTAGTTTACCAATTTACGCATATAATAAAGTTTTTATTTTTAGTTCGATATATAAAATTCTTTAATTTTATATATCAAACTAAAAATAAACCTTTGTTCTAAAATTGTTCGTCTTAAATGTCGTCCGATTTCATTAGATTTGTTATATTTATTTGCAGATAATATTTTTCAAAAATTAAATTTATGCTTCCCAATCATACTTGAAAAATATTAAAAATTTGGATTTTTAATACCTAAAACAAATTCATAAATGTAAGTACCTAAAATTGAGTTTACCTAAAATTCGACATACAAAACAGCAATTTCATAGTTAAAGACCCAATAGTACATTACTGCGACAAAAAAGGTATTGAAGAAGACGTGATAATGTGAGCAAACGGCTAAAACTTTCTACTTACCCATATATATTCCTATGTTTACATCGTAGTTTTTCATTTCCATATTCTAATTAATCTGCGTTTGTTAATTTTTTTTTTACAATTTATAGCTTTCTGTTTGCAAGCCAGTTAGAAATTTAAACAAAACCTTTGATAAGTTACCCCCTTGGTTGTTAAAATGTGATAAGTTACCTCCTTCGTTCTGATGCTTTGATAAGTTATACTTTCTTCTGAAACTATAAGAACTATACTGTAGAAACTTGGTAAGTAAATGTATTCTGTGAACCGCATTAAGATTTTCACACAAAAATTGAAGAAAAAAAACAATTATTCCAGTCGGAAAGTAAAAAGTGTTACCTGGAATAAATTCAGAAATTGATGAAATGTTGTGATATTGTTTTAGGACGGTGTGGGGTATGGAACCTATGTTTTTGACCACGAGGAGCCTGTGGAAACTTGGAAGGGGGGCAAAAACCTCAAAAATGTCGGAATGTTTTCAGATTTTCGCTTATATCTTCTAAAGCATGCGCTTCTCTAGAATAAAGTCGACAACGAAGTTGTAGGGCATTAAATTTTCTTTAATATTGAGTGGTAAAAATAATTTTTGACCTTGTACTTATCGCGATACAGAAGTTCAAATATTTAACATAGATAAAGGCAGACAGAGCTTTTTTAAGTCACGTTCAATGTACATAGAGTTAATTGTTTAATTTCATGTTTTCATAAATACATAACTATTAGCAATTATATTGTTCTATTACTACCAATTGAGGGTTGGACGTCATTCTTCACGATGACTAATAAATCTACCTAATTAAAATACATAAAATTTTGAAGATCGAAAAGTTTGGAATCTTACTTATTAATATTGTATTTTCCGGAAATTTTGACTGTGGCTTTTGGATAAAGAGTAAAAGTCGTACATTACAAGACACATGAATACCTGGAGTCACAGTAAATATATAAGCTAAAGCAGTATGGAAACTCGGCCCTTTTTTTGAAAAAAGAACTATTCTGCGTCAGAGCGTCAGGGTTGTAACCCAGAAATTTGAAATAATAATAGTATGATGAACTCAAATATTGGGGTGCTTCTATCAACTTAGTTCCTGCATGTTTTCGGACCGTAAAACTAAACAAATTTTTCCGAAAACCTTAGTCACCTTTTACGAAGCAAGGGCAGATAAAGACACTTAGTCGCCTTTTATGACACAAGGGCAGATGAGGACACTTAGTCGCCTTTTATCACGCAAGGGCAGATTAAGATACTTAGTCGCCTTTTATCGCACAAGGACAGAGATATACTTATAGGGACTCTATATGTACCTATTTGTTTGTATTATGGTTTTAGCACCCACTATTTACTTCAGCGCGAAAACTGCTTATTTTCCTGTAGCGGTGTGCGCATGTGTGAGTGCGCCTGTTTTGGACGTTTGTTAGGAGTTTCCATACTGCTTTAGCTTATATATTTACTGTGCTGGAGTCCTGGAGTTTTATAATATTTGCGTGAGGCTGCAGGTCAGGGGATCGAGGGGTCATGATGTCGGGGTTCAGTGGGTATACAAAGTATACATAGACATGTTAGATATTAAAAGTTACGAGGCATAAACCCGCATTTGTCGTCTTTTTAATTTTTTAAGAAATTTGTTAATTATTTGAACTTCTGTATCGCAGTAAGTACTTGGTCAAAAAATTACCAACCCATATTAAAGTTAATTTTATACCCTGCAAATTTTTCGTCAACTCTTTCCTAGAGAAGCGCCTTTGAAGGTTTTTGAAAAAAAATATATGATGTACATCACCATGCAAACATCCACCGAAAATTGGTTTTAACGAGATCTAGTAAGTAGTGCTTTTTAATACGTCATAAATCGTTAGCCGCAATTTACCTTTCATTCATTCAACTCAAATATAAATTTTAGTTGTTTTCTAGCAATAAAAATACCATAACTTTTACTTATAACAGGTTTGTACGGAACCCTCAGTGCGCGAGTCCGACTCGCACTTGGCCGGTTTCTTTTTTAGTACATATTTGACATCAGAAATACTAAAAAGTGAAAAATAAATAAACGTTTAATTCTTTTTTAAAACAAGCTTTTATTAGATGTCTCAGTTTAGAAATGCGTATTTGAGCTGTATTTTTCTCTTAATATTAGCATAGCACAAGAATGGTTCGCGCAACATACAAAATAGCAATCGATTAACTAAATGGAAACAAACATAAATATATAAAGAGCGCGTAAGATTTCCTTGTCGCTTCTTTTTTTCCACGTGACGCCACTGTGTTTATGAAGCGACGCAATTTCGACCAGACTAATTATTCTTCGTCTCAAGGGTACCTACACTTTAAATTTAAACTTATGTAGCTATGATTTACATAGGAAGACGAAACCTAAAGGGCGACAGCGTAGTGTGGGCGGTTTTCATTGCAGCATCTCATCTTTAGTTACGTTTAAGGGCTCTACACACCAAAGCCGCCGGCCCGCCGACATATGTTGGGAACTTTTTGTCGGTGGGCTATGTTGGCGACTTCACTCATTACACGGCGGAAAACTTTGTCGGCGACATGTCGGCGGCTCGACATTTTGTATGTACGCAAGTCGCTGACATGTCGGCGGCAAATGTTGCCGACATGATTATTTTTAATAGGCCGCCGGGTGGTGTCGGCGGGCCGGCGGCTTTGGTGTGTATTGCCCTTAAACATCCTGAATTCAATGCGGCAAGGCGAGCTTATCAGTCCTAGCGTTTTGAAATTTAATTATATTGCAGAGACCTAAATGTTTTAATGGAAAAGACTGGCAGGGAAAAAAGCTCCCTTTGCATAGTATTGAAGTATACGCATGTAAATTTTCAAAGCCACGAATAGGTATTGGTTTTACTTCCAATGCCCAGTGATTCTACTCATAAAAACAAGCAACTTACCCGAAGAAAAAAATTTTTGCTTAAAAAAAATTTTTCACCTTCCCTCAAAAGGAGTTAACTTTACTACGGAGAGGTAAAACCTTTTTTTTTTTTTCAGGAAAGATGCTTGTCATCATGAGTAGAATCACTGGGCTTTGGGAGCAAAACCAGTGAAAATTTAGGCTGTAATTTAACGGGCAAACTTGTAATTTAGGTAAATTGACAATCGGCTCCATTTTTTAGGTATTAATTATAATTTCATGAGATTTTTTTGTAATTCACGGACTATTATTACATGGTTAGAGGTATATATTACATGGTTAGAGGTAAAAGACTACATTGAAACTGAAAAATTATTTATCACAATAACCTAAATCTAGTTTCATAAATAAAACAAAATGTTAAACAAACGACTAAATCTAGTAAACAAGCACTTCAATACATATATTACACATACACTCACACATACACACACACACATACATATACACACTTCTCTCTGCTGTTGGCAAACGTATTTCAAAATCTGCGATTTTATTTTATCAGTATCATAGTGTTTAATTTAAAATTTTAGTTTATCTTTAAGACATATCTTAAGTGTTGCACTTTGTTTAGTGGGGAAGATACTGCAGTCTGTAACACAGTTATAATATAACTACCACAGGCTGCAGGATTTCATGTGTTCTGATTATGTTATTAAGTTGAATAAACGTTTTTATTATTTTTTTTTTTTTTATTATTATTATAGATTAGGTTTGGTTCCGTTAGGTGCACGTGACCCAACCACAAATGCGAGAGTAGCACGCGGTGGAGTTTTTAGTGGGTGCAATCCCCTTGGTAAACTATTTTATTTAATCTGTGCCCCTTATAACCGCATCGTTTCCCCGGACGGTGCGGCGCATGCGTAGGCATCAAAATGAATAAAAAAAAAAGGATAGATTGCTTTATAATTTATCGTTTTCAATTTACACGGTAGAATATAATTTAACGGCTCCTGACAGAAAAAAAGAGGCGTCAGTGAACATCAAACTGTAAGTTTTCTGGCGTAGAGGTAACGTTTCAGCTGGACGTGAGTCGTGAGTTTTTGTCGCAAACAGTTCTCATTAGTGGCTGTCTGTGCCGTCGTTATGTCTTTGTGTCTGCGTAATGATCGAAGCGACGCGTTTTTTCATCGCTCTGATGGATGTGTTTTCACGCTTTTTTTGATAGGACGTGAAAATACTGAAAATATTTTCAGTGTTTGACTGAAGCGTCTGTTTTCGCTGACGTCGCCAAGGGGACTTGGTTATACGTAGTTCATCATAACATCCCATGAAACGTCCACTACAGGACAAGGAGCTCCCTCCAGAATTCTAGCTTTTGCTGGAAAAATGTGGAGGGGAAGTACCATAGTCACCTCGCTTGTTAGCGTTACGGCTGGCACCATGGACCGCGGTTGTAGGTGACCGCAGTAAGTAAGATGTAACATATAAAGGAAGATGCTGCTGCCCATCCTCCAGTTAACCCCTAGTCGCCTCTTACGACACCCACGGGTGTGTATGGGTTGGTACTATTATTTGCCGGCACCACGCGGTGTAGTTAGCTAAGTATTGCAAATTGAACACGCCGTGATATTACAGTGTATAAGGGACAGGTTTCCCATAGCTGAAAGTCAACGTAACCGAACAACTTTCAGTGAATAAAACGTTCAGAAAATTACACAGAAATAGACCTTTCCATACAACCTGTCCAATGAAGTTTGCAATTTTGTATGGAGAGGACGATTATTTTCATTTTCTGAAAGTTGTTCAGTTTCTTTAAGTAATCATGTCCTTCAGTTTTCGCCGAAAACCAAAAATCTATTCTGAAATTAAAAGTTGAGCCCTTTTATATGATACCCCATTTGAACTAGTAACGACAATTTGAAATTTGCCTCCCCTTTTTGGACCCCATTTACAATTATAATAAAAATATTTTTTTTAGTTCTTTTGTTTGCAATGAAATTGGGCAAGCATATTATAAATCTCAAGTCGATAGCTGAGAGTAGTTGCTGAGATAAACAGGTGTGACAGACAGACAAACAAAGTCGCACCATAAGGTTTCCGTTTTTACAATTTTGGTTCGGAACCCTAAAAATTACAAGATCCACTTTTTACACAGAATATGGTTATTACAAATGTAACGCACAGTCTAAAACACAGCAATAAAATTAATTTACATTTTAAGCCTTTTAATCAACGCGACATAGCCGTATGAGGATTTTAGCAGATTTGCCACCTGGTCATGAACTGCCATGGCTGACCTGGAAGTCTCTTAACAGACTCCGGACTCAGGTCGGCCGGTGCAAGGAAAACCGACATAGGTGGGGGTTCACTGAAGAGACGAACATTTCATGCGAGTGCGTTTATTCCCCGCAGAGTATGGTCCACCTTACATCCTGCCCCGCGTGCCCTAACACCTGCTCGCGAGATGAACTGATGCAAGCTACAAATGCCATTCTCGTAGCTGAGTACTGGGCAAAAATCAATTAATTACATTGGATTTGCGTCTCCACGAAAAGAAGAAGAAGAAGCAAGTTTTTCTTTTGCGCTATGTTTTTACGTTTTTGCTGGAGTTCTCCCTGTCCTGCATTAAGCCCGCGTCACACAGAGGCGGTAGCGGAAGCGTTCCGGGGCCGGTATTTTTTGTACAGTATGAGTTCTTATGCACCCTGTCACATTGAAAAGCGGTCGCGGCGCGGTATTTTGTTCCCGCCAAACCACCCCGGACCGCTTTCGCAATCATACCGCCTCTGTCTGACTTGAGCTTTAGGCGTTTCATGAGATATTGTGTGTGTGTGGCGACTAGACACGATTGATAAGCAATTTACCTAAATATCTCGCAAGTATAAGGAGTGAAATTCTGTCTGTGTTCGCGAATTCATTATAGGCTTCTGGGCAAGCTCGTCCCATCGTTGACCTTATCTCTGTCGCAGGGCTAGATCGTAGTTAAGGGTAGCCCTATAATCTTGCCCATAAAAATGCTGTTGACGATGCCCAGAATCCTGTAAGACATATCACTCGTGACTGATATATCGCCGGACTAGTTTTGTCATATTTGACAAATTTTGTCGAAGGAAAAGCCTTCTTTATGTAGATAATAATATGTTTACTCGAGAAAAGCTCTACCAAATTGCTTACGTCACTCGCAGGCAGTCTTCAATCTTGATCAGACGTTGGGACCTCCTCCCCTGATTGTCTTCCGAGATTTTCGTTGTCCCTGGTCGGCTTAAATAAAAGTTTTTTTCACAAACAAGGCGACAGGTAGTCTTGTTGTTTTTTTTGTCGATGGGATTGCTTTTCTCCTCGACCTAGTCCTGAAGCTAAAGATGGAGTAGAAATGGAACGAGCTTGCCCAGAAGAAGCTTATTCACCGGCAACTTAAATAGATTTGGGTTATATGAACTCGGGAACACGCAGACAATTCCACTTCTCAAGTGTGCGCATAGTGCAAATTCGTGGAATATCAATCAAGTGTGAGTAAATCCTGCGAAGCGTCTAGGCTCCCGATGGAAAAAGGGGGATGGCGGAATAAGCTCATGCACTGTGCTCTTGAAGTTCTCGGGCATACCTACTCTCCGAACAAAGTTTACATAGACACGACAGGAAGAATCTCTGCTTGATTATTAACCAAAGTCATTTAACCCCATAATACCGTAAATTGTTCCACTGACTAAGTTAAGCAAATAGCGTGAGGGACATGTGCCGGGAATCTTTAAGCCTTAATTCAATATTTCCCAAATTGAGGGTAGAATTAAACATTAAACATAGGTGAGGTTACGGCTCGGTCGGGCCATCGAATCTGTGGAGCGCATTCATATGATTTACAATAGGGATGTTACAATGCAATATCGATAGTAATAATAATTAATTTCAATTAATTTATCTTCATAAGAATTTAATCGATAATAACATGAAAATGTACTAAAAAATATATGATAAATTCTTTGCAACTTTTTTTAAACATATCGTTAGAAACTTTATTTATACAACCATAGATGTAGGCGTAACGTAACGTAAGCGAATTAATAAATCTGTGCATACTACAAATCTTATTTATTTTGTGTTTTTCTTTTATGACAGGTCAAGTCATGTAGCCCTTAAAAGATATGATTCAAAATCAAAACTTAAACTGCGACGTCGATATGTTACGCGAATGCCTATACCGATACTTCTCTGAATTTTCATTCCAAGTTATCTGTAGCCCATATATCGATTTGGCATGCTGCCCAATCTCCTGAGGGTATCTAGCACGACCCACATCTAGACAGCCCCTTATATCCTGACCTAGCTGTAAACGACCAAATTCCATATAAAATGAATATTAAGTTCCCAAACTTTAACCGCGTTATTGGCATTTCTAAGTATTTGCTTACAGCTTTGGTCTTATATGAACAAACATATAGACTAAGTAGGTATACGGAAATTATAGACAGTTTAGAATGTGAAAGTGTTGACTTCAATGACATTAATTGTAATTTCATCAGATGGAAAATATGAAGAGATAATGTTACTATGTATAGTTTTAGAATATTTCAAAACCTTGAGTCTTATTCTTCATTCAGCAAACTTATTGAATGAAATTCCAAAACTTTCTGCAACAGTAACTTATTTTTATAACATTTTTAATACATAAGTATTCTACTTTATGCTGTAGATGTTTTTATCGATATTAATCAATTTGGTTCGTCATTGCATCACTTTTGTGATCTATGTCATAGAGACAGTTAAAGCAAACCCAACCCATCTTCCCAAAAGGCAGATTTTAATTACGAAAACGGCCTGGGGCTCGATGTCTGCCTTTGTGGCTATCTAGAGAACAGACGAGTCGCAAATATAACATGCACTTCATTTTGGAGACGAAAGTTCAAATTTTGAGATGTGGTTTTAAGGTTCCAAATACGTTTTAATATTATTGATTGATTTTTAAAACACGTGAGTTATTATTATTGAAGGACTAATAGTAAAAGGTATTGCACACAATTTACTATCAGTTAATGAGCTCATGACAAGAGGAAAAAGTGTTATGTTCAAGGAGTTTTCCTTCACAATTAAATCCAAGAAAGGTTTTTACACAGGAGAGAAAAAAAGGAAAACTATATGTCTTGAAACTAAAATTAAGCGAAAGAAAATACTCCTGTAATTATACTGAAAATAATGAACAAGACATCTGGCATCTGAGATTGGGACACCTAAACCGGAAAGGACTAAATATATTAAATTTACCCCACTCTGACAAAATATGCAACATTTGTATGCGAAATAAAAGCACTAGATTGCCATTCAGAACTATACAAGAGCCGCAATCAAAAGGAATTGGAGAACTAATTCATTCAGATATAGCAGGACCTATGAGAACACCAACAAACGAAGGCTATCGATATTATCAGACAATCCTTGACGACTACTCGCATTTTACTCAAACTTACCTTTTAAAGAATAAGTCTGAAGCAGCAGATAATCTGATAACATACATCAGAGAAATTGAGAGAGAAAAAGGAATACAAATTAAGAGAATTCGCTGCGATAATGGCGGGGAGTATACATCAAATACAATTAAGAGATACTGCGAAGAAAAAGGAATTAAAATTGAGTACAGTTTGCCATACAGTCCTCAAATAAACGGAAAAAGTGAAAGATTGAATAGAACTATTTATGAAAAAGCTAGGGCAATACTAGATGGTTCTAACTTGCCTAGACACCTATGGGGACACGCCATATTAACCGCTACTTACCTTATAAACCGATGCCCATCTACTGCCATAAAAAATGAGATACCTGCTAAAATATTTGAACGAGAATTCATTCTTAACAAATTAAAACCCTTTGGTTGCAAAGGATGGATGGTCATCTTACCAAGACAAGACAAACTAAATCCAAGAGCAAGAGAGGTAAGAATGCTGGGTTATGCAAAGACAGGATATAAAGTATGGGACCCTGAAACAGACAATGTTACAATTACAAGAGACATCAGATTTGATGAAAAAGACTACAAATATATACCTAAAGAAAAACAACAAAATGAACATTTCCACTATGAAGAAAAACAAAGAAGAGAAGATGAAGAAGAGGAAGACAAAGAAAGAGAAGATGAAGAAAAAGAAGATGATGAAAGAGAAGATGAAGAGAGAAGAAATAATAGAAGTTTAGAAAAAGAAGAAACATCAGAAAAAGAAGAAATAATAAAAGAATTAGAAAATTTGAAGAACCAATGTCAATCAAAATTACAAGATAAAGAAAATGAGAAACAAACAACTACTACAAGAAGTGGAAGAACAACGACAGCGCCAAAATACCTAAGTGAATACGAACTAAATGAAGCCTACTGTTTAATTATTAATAACGAAGAAGACCCTACAGACTATGGAGAAGCTATGAAGAAAGGTTGGAAGGACGCGATAGATACAGAATTGAAAGCACTAAATAAAATGAATACTTGGACAGAGACAGACTTACCAGCTAATAAGAAAGCCATAGACACAAAATGGGTTTTCAAAACTAAAGAAAATGAATTGAAGAAAGCACGTCTAGTGGTCAAAGGATATCAGATGAAAGAGGAAACAGATTTTGGCAAAAACTATGCACCAGTAGCAAGAATATCTACTGTAAGAACTCTACTAGCACTTTCAGTACAGAAAGAATGGAACGTGAAACAGCTTGATGTGCCTACTGCATTCCTCAATGGTTTACTAGACACTGAAGTATATATCAAACCACCAGAAGGAGTCTCAGTAAAAGAAAAGAAAGTACTAAAGTTGAATAGAGGCTTATATGGTCTTAGAGAAAGTCCAAAGTGCTGGAACCAGAGATTTAATGATTATGTAGAGAAAATAGGATTCAAAAGATCACAACATGACTTTTGTCTATATATTGGAAAAGAAATAAATGTATACATGCTTATCTATGTTGATGATATAATATTAACAGGGACAGAAGAGAATATAGAAAAAGTAGTACAGAACCTTAAAGAAGAATTTCAAGTAAAAGACTTTGGTTACCCAAAATCATTTCTTGGCATGGAAATTGAAAAGCAGAAAAATGGACTTAAAATTACACAGAAAAGACAGATTGAAAAGATGAAAAATAAATTTAATATGACAGAATGTAATGCTACTTCTACACCTATCACAAAGGGATACCAAGTTGAAGAAAATGAAACAATTGAAAATGACTTACCTTATCGTCAGCTGATTGGAAGTTTGATGTTTGTAGCAACCGTTTCTCGACCTGATATATCTTATGCTATTTCCTATTTGAGTCAGTACTTAGACAAACCAACAAAGAGTCTATGGAAGCAAGGAAAAAGAGTACTCAGATATCTCAAAGGAACCCAAGATACAGGATTGATTTATAAGAAGTTAGACACTGACTATCTGGATACATTTTCTGATGCTGATTGGGCAGGAAGTAACTCTGACAGGAAAAGTATTTCAGGATCTGTAACTCTCTACAATGGATGTGTTGTAGCTTGGTTTTCAAGAAAACAAGCTTGCGTTGCCTTGTCAACAGTTGAAGCCGAATATGTGGCTGCAGCAACCAGTGCATGTGATCTTCTATATCTGAAAGGACTTTACAGTGACTTAAATGGACTGGACAGTGATGTATTGTGTACACTTTATATGGACAATAAGGGTGCAATTCAAATTGCTAAGTCTTTTGAAAATAGTAAACGTGCTAAGCACATTGATATTAAGCATCATTTCTTAAAAGACATTTTATGTAGAAAATTAATTTGTGCCGAATATGTTTCAACTCATGAGAACTTAGCTGATATGTTAACAAAATCATTGTCAGAAGAAAAGCTTTCTTTAATGAAAGAAAGACTGAACATTCTCTGTTAACTTGTAGATTTATTTTTGCTTACTATGTTATTTGTAGCGATTTCAGTCTAGTATAGACTTTCAATCGAGAGGGGGTGTTAAGATTATTATGTTTGTGAACGCACCTTCATAGACATTGAAGTATGACAGTTTATTTATTATCTGTAGTCGCTTTGCCTCCAAAATGTAAGAGCATGTGGAATGTGAATTTTATAAAATAAAAGGCATTAAAACAACTTAAATGTGTTGTATTTCATCGGCCTCGGCTAACAAAAATAACAAGAGTCAGCGTCCATTAACCACCACCTGACCAGCACTGCCTCTCCTCGCTACTAAGTTATTGAAAAAGGGATTTGAAGTAATGTTGCATACGAGTACAGTACATTTTAGAAGTGAAAGTAGTGACATAGCGTCCGCGTACACCGAGAGCAAAGCAGAGCAGTTTCCAATTCCTTGCAAAATGAACTTTATTTTCATTGAAATAAAATGCAAAATTGCACAAAACGGTTCACGGCTGCTCGAGCATGCAACAGGAGTTCGTTCCTGGTGCAAGGAACTTTATGAGAAAATCAAATTTGCCTGAGAAAGCGCTGCTCATCGAGGCCATCCAAGTGCAGAAGACCTCAAATCGGGTGATGATACAGATGGAACGACTTACTGCACTCCTTTGCTACAACCAACCGATCAACACGTCATCCAAATGGCTAAAACTAGATGCAAGAAGAAACTGCTAGTCGACATTATAAGTCGTGGTGAAGACATACCACAATGTCTTGAAGAAGTCAACTTAAAGAATGTTGTTTTCCCTCTTGCCCATGCATGAAACTCCATTCTAGCGAAGAAGTTGTAGACTTCAATGCTACGTCTATGTTCAATACTATGCCTATCTCTGCTTGGATGGATCTTTTTGAGAAGGAAACATTGAAATTAATGAAGAAGAATTTACGGAATGGTGTCACTAAAGCACCGACGAAACAGAGCAGGTCCCTACCTGACGGATCAGGAAATTTGTAGTCGAGCATTAGAAGAAGAAGAAGAAGAAACGCAGATATCCAATCTTGACTTAAGCATCAAAGCTGATGAAGCTTTAAAATGTTTTACTAAAAGGGTAATTTGTGTAGAAGGAAATGGAGTTTCTACACAAGATGTAATGGTTAAGAGGAAGTTTTTAAACAAGAGCTAGTAGGCAAAAAAGAAAGGGTTATAACGGATTATTTTGAGAAACATTAAGTTCATTGTATTTGGCTGTGATATTTGGTATAAGAAATGAACACACATGTCCTAATATTTTTCATTATTTTCCCATACTCCATTTAATCCGAATGTTACCATCCGGGACTGTGTCTGATGAGCGCCGGATTAGCAAGATGGAACTATTGTCACGGAGCGGGGCTGCATGCCTCGCATGCTGCCTCCTTTCGCGATCCTGGCTCTATTGTCCTGGCCCAAAATTCCAAATTCCTATTTCAAATGTCTTCTATCTCTGTCTTTCGATGTCATTCGTGTCAAAAATAGTCAGTTTACCCTTGATTCTGGTCGTGCTCGGACGTGCCCGCGCGCAGCACGACCACCGCCTTGTATTTTGTACCTTCTTGGTAATAATAAACTCGTAACTTTATGCTGGCGTTTTGGATCCCCTACCTACACCCTGTAGAGTCTCAACCTTCTCCCTGCCGCTGAGAAGCTTTCGGTGACACTATACTTTATTGCATTAAACCACAGAGCTCTGAAGTCCATGCGTCTTGCTCTGCATTGCGCGCGCAGGCGGAGTGGCCCTATCGTTGTTCTGTGCATTAAACAAATTTTGTCGCTACAAGCGATCTTATCAAGGTATTATACTTATCTGTTTACCTAACTCATAAGTTAAACTGTAAGCATGAAGTCAGTAAATTACTCAAAATCAGGCACCATTTAGCGATAAATTTGGAAGCTGTAGCAAGTTCCGAACATTCAAACAACTGAACTCCTGACTTCGACTCAAACTGTTTCATAGTTGTTCTTGATTGTATAGTAAAGTTCTACTAGTACATATCTAACTATGCCATATTGCTTTGTGAATAACTAAGTGCCTTAATTCAGTCAAAGGTATGAATTTTTAAGAACCTAATAGACATTTTATTACCAAGCCAACCTATCCTTCAGCTCAGCCTTGCATATATCACACTTGAGAATGAAGCTATGTTCCTCTTTCATGAAGATATCGTTGGAGTGGAGTATTAGGTAGTTCTAATTTTGTAAAAATAACTTATTCGGGAACATTTCTTAGAAAATCTGAATCCACGCTAGGTTAGCTAAATCAGTAGTTTCCCACGATAACAATAAATCAATATCGTTTTTAGGGTTCTATCCGTACCCGATGGGTCCGATTTGTCTGTATCTTTGGATCAGTATGTCACAGATGAAATAATAGTAAAACTAAGTTCAGCTGGTTAAAATTTTCCGTGAATAAGTGTCATTATGGCGTAATTATAACAAAAAGCCAGATAGATAGACATCGTAGCCTTAGCAATGGGGTTCTGTTGTTAGCAAGTCATTTCAGTAAAAACTGATATCAATTAATTTAAATGTGTTACAATTTAGCTCAACATAATTTCTAAATAGCGGTCCATTTACATTGTCGGTGTCCGAATGCCCCAGATCCGTATCCGGTCTGGTTTGGAAGTAATTTCAGACATTTCCCGTCTCCGAACGGGCTAAAAACACTTTTTAAAATCGGATGCCGGGACACAGTAGCCACTTTGGTTGCGCTTGCCAAATAAACTTTTAGCCCACATATTGAAACTAAATCTGGAAATATTTCATAAAAAGGTTTTGTATGTCTTCGAAGACCAGTAACATCAGTATGGTTAACTTTCATTATTTATAACAAGCTGGAAGGATGTAAATTAGCAATAATTAGCATATAACTTACAACCCTTTCCTAAGGACATATAAGATCCAAAATACATACCAAATAGTTAACCTGCCAACTACTCCCAAACTCTCTAGGTATCTTCTGTTTGTATTTAATTTTTTATAAAAAATAAAATAAATAAATTGGTATTTTAAATTTCCTTGGAAATTGTTGATGAGAAAATTTGATTTTAGATAGAGGTAACTGCATTAAAACCTTACATAATACATTAAATCACGCCTCTTTCCCGTCGGGATGAGTAGAAACCACAGCCGTCCACCTCCTACGATCTTGACATACTTCCCTCGTTTCTTCTACATTCATCAACCCTTTCATACACGCGCGTCGGTTTGACTTTATTTAGAACATCCTGAATTCGGTTATGGAAAATTTACCGAGGTCATCCCTTATTAAATCTCTTTCGTCAATCTTCGCCCATTCATCCTGTTTTCATGACCAAACCATCTCAGCATTCCTTTCTCAATTTACTCAGTACATCTTCTTCTACGCCACAACGTTCTCTTAACATACTATTTCTAATCCTGTCAAAAATTATTGATGATTAAACGAACTTACCTGTAAGTGAAGTTCTATCATAATTATGCGAAGCGCCTCGTCCGAATAAAACATGGACACCCCTTTATAACTCTTAAAGTTAATTTGTAGTCTTTAAGCTGATAATCTACGACACGTTAAGCACTTATTAATGTCCATTTAGCTAACGCGCCACAAAAACAGCGAAAACATATCAATTAGTTTTTTTTTCTACCCTCCTGTCAAGCTATGGAAGTTAAGGTGATCCGTTTTCCATAAAAAAAATCAAATGATTTGCATTCTTACGCGGGACATAAAATTCTGTTGAAAAACGAACGAATACTGCTATTTTTAGTTAAATTTTTCGCTGATTAATACAAAAATACAGCTAATGTACTGAAAGTACTAGTATTTGTTAGCAAGTTTTGGTTGTGGGTGTGCGGTCCAAACTGTACGGTTGTGCTTTGTGTGCATGTGTGAGTGATCGTACTCATGTAAATCACGGACTAACGAGAGTAATTGACTTTAATGGACATATGGACATTTTTTTTTTCGAAATTGTTGTTAGGCGTTGAAGTTGCACCATGAAATTTACGCTGATCAACTGTTTGCACATATATAGTTGGTACTTGTTGCATTAAAAAACAAAACCTTTTATTTGCAGCAGTGGCTCCATCTAGTTGCGTTCGGGTCTAAGCTGGCCGTCACAGATCACCTTAAGGTATTATTGCAGGCGGGACAAACAAATTACTTATTAAGTTGTTACACAAATACACTACAGGGTTATAAAAGATTCGTGCAAAACAACTTTTATTTTACGTCTTTTGGAAATTCGCAAATAATATCAGTGGACGTTTGTCAACGGAATGTTTTTTTAATTGTGGATGGGTGGTACGCTGATCACTGTTGGGACTTTCTTAATTTTTTTTAGGCTTGGTAAAATAAATGAAATAATTTTAGTGGCAAATATATTACAGACCATACAGACATCCAATTTTGACAGCAGCAATCAAACTGAATTAATCGTTTTCATACTAGTACACAGTACAGTATCAGTAGGTATTTCCATTTTCCGAGTGATCAGCAGCGCCATCTAGTGGAAGTTTCAAAAGGTGCTGGAAAACAGCCTATTGACTGATAGTATTTGAAAACGCCTTTTCCGTGGCCCAACTTCCGTTACCTCATCAATCATTGGCCCGTAACGACAACCGGACGGACAGTGTGACGCCGCTTTATTTTCAGCCACCCCAAATTTCCTTTCACGCCAAATTCGTAAAATGTCACCTGATAAAGGTGTCATTTTTTCCCCTTCCTTCCTTCGTACTGTGTTCTTTTGATTGTTTATTATTATTTCGGCATTGTTTAAAGACCAAACGGTTGCCAACGGAACCCTATTACTTAGCCTATGTGGTCAGTCTGTTCGATCTTTAAATGGCTGTATCTTTTCTTATAGCTAGCTGGTTGAAATTTTTAGAGAATTCATGTTATTATGGCTTATTACAACAACAAAACCAAAAATATATTTTTATATGTATCGTAAAAACGGTATAATATACAAATAATCGCCCGTGTGGTGCCGGCGAAGATAGTACAAACCCATCTCTACCCGTGGGTGTCGCAAGAGGCGCTAAGGGCTTATGAACTTGAGGATGGGCAGCAGCATCTTTCTGTGTATCATACCATCTTACATACTGCGGTCACCAAAAGCAGCGGTCGCCAGCCGCAACGCTTACAAGCGTGGTGACTATGGTAAATCCCCTCTAAATTACCACGTACTTTTGATGAAGTTCTAGAGGGAGCTGTCATGTAGTAGGCGTTTCGTGGGATGTTATAATTGATACATATAATAAAACTTATCAAGCGCGTGACTAAAAGAAACACCCTCTCTCTCAAAATTTTCGTCTACCTAAAATGCGATTGTGATGGTACGGAACCCTCTGTCCGCGAGTTTCACTTGCACTTGGCTAATTTTCATAATCCATATAGAATCCTCAATTTCGTTTATTCCATTGTTCTCGTTATTATTGACGTTTAAAAGTGTTCTCAAACATCTTATTATGACTGAAAGTATTTGATCTTAGAGCGTACTAAGTATGACATAGCTGAATATCTTTAAAAAAATCCAGCGAAATGATCAACTTCGCTTTTCAACAAACAGTTGGTTCCGCTTGTGAAAGAGGCACTTTACAGAACTCTCGCGGGAGCAGTAACGATGAGTCTGGAAGTGCCGCCTAGAGACGGACGACGTGCTATTTCAACCAAGAATAACAATTATACTTATACAACGTAAACAAAATACGAGATTTTAAACCGTAAGAACTTTGAGGAAATATCAAATGCCCTGATACTCGTAGGACTACCGGTAGACATGCATTCATGGGATGTCATGGGCAGACTTGAAATGTTTGGTTTGGAATTTAAGGGTTTAAATGTTCTTATTAATTCTTGTGAGTGCCTATGGTACTCGAAATAGGTGTTACTGAAGAGATTTATTAAGCTCTCAAGATCACAACTCATTTTGTGTTTTTGCGATCGGACTTTTAATTTCCGAAATATTTCAGTTTTAGTGGAACAATTAAGAAATTTTCGGCGAAAAGTACAGGATGGGAACTTTTTCGCCGAAGTAAAGTTCAACACCATCCAGCAAACAACTTGAATATTGAGAAAAACTAATGTTGCGACATATACCATTTAAGAACCTGAATTTTAAAAAGTTAACCGCTCCCTATACATACCAGATTTGACTAACAGCCTTCTAGTCATAGATCAGTTCACACAATCGAAATAACATGGAAGGAGGAAAGCTGTTTGCAGGACCAAAGAAAGCTTTGGTTTGCAAAGGGATCGAAGCTTAGTAACTCTGTGGAATTCAGGGTCTGAAGAGAATTAGAAACTACAAAGAAAAGTGCATAGGTAATAAGAGTACGTTTATTTATTTACATAAGAACGATAAGACATGACATGGAAATCATTAGAGGCTAATAACAATATCCAAATTCCTAATTCAAATCACTTTTATTCCCTCACCTTTAGGATTTTTTCCACACCTTCCACCCAACTCATCATTTCTGAAATGACGTCATTTACCAATAAGAAGATGAGCAAGAAGAGTCCTTATTCAACTTCGAATCAGCTTTTCTGATAAATTCCTTATAATAGGTAGAGTTGACGTTCAATAATCCTGTCTGAGCAGGTTTTATGCAGAGGCGGTGGCACAATCTCATTTCAATTAACCTTTCGCTGTGCTTTTTATGTATTTTCAAATGGAAAAATTTCCATGGTGAATTATAGCTGAGAGGAATCATGAAATAATTATATGATCATTATGTCATCCCACGAAACGTCCACTGCAGGACAGGGAGCTCCAGTCAGAGTTCCCGCTTTTGCCAATACAATATAAAGTAAATACCATAAAGTCACCAAGCTTGGTAGCGTGTAGCAAGTTTCGGCTGGCACCATGGACTGCGGTCGATGTTGGCCGCAGTAGGTATAAGATGTTATGATACAAGGAAGAACGCTGCTGCTGCCCACCCTCCGGCTCATAACCCCTTAGTCGTCTCTTACGACACCCACGGGTAGAGATGGGTGTGTACTATTCTATGCTGGTACGACACGGGCCAATAAATTTGTATGTATAGCTATGGATGAGTTATATCTGGGAAAAGACTTTGTTATAGTCACTCTAATGGTCTCTACTCTGAGCCTCTATAGGGTGACTTTTAATTAGATTTTAATAGAAAAAGATATACTCATGACACTGAACAACTTTTCCCAAGGAACATAGGTCGAAATACGAAAAACCAAATTTGACCTCTCATACAAAATGCGCTATTAGCTGATGCAGTTTTTATGGGAGTAGGTCAAAACTTGATTTTATTATTTCGACCTATGCTCATTGGGGGAAGTTGTTCAGTATCATGAGTACATTCATACATTTTTCTATCAAGAACGAATTAAAAGTCATCCTATAAATGCCAGTGTTCACAGAAAGCGTTGAGTCCATCCCGCCATCCACGCTGTCGTGATCGGTCTTGGCGTCTGCCGAATGATAATAGTTCCAGTGGCATGCGATTTATATGGTTGATCCTGACCTATGTCGATCCTGACCCTCTCGGTCACTTTCAGATCTCTACTCCAAACTTGCTTGTACATTCCTAACTTGCTCTGTTTTATTTTTACATGTACATTATGAACATACATAGTGGGTGTGTGCATTACGACTCTATGTCACACGGAAATGTCACAATACATTTGGTGGAGGTTGAGACTTTCACCTTGTTAGCTATGAGATGACACTAATTAATAGGATGGCGTCATGCCAAAGAAAACCAGTAAAGGAATTAGGATTGTACCCAATTGTACCCAACGCACCGGGATTAAGAAAGTTAGGTAGGTACATTAGAAAGAATAGTTTTGGTTGTGAACGTATTATATGTACACTCACTTCGATGTTTTGAATTAATAAAGGGAGGGCGTATTTTTTAAGCAGCAGATGCCATTTCATCGGCTTTGTTTGTAGGTGCTGCAAGTGTTCTACGAGTATGGGTTTCAAAATTTGCAGTCCCATTAAAAAAATTACTACATACATACATAACATCACGCCTCTTTCCCGTCGGGGTAGGCAGAGACCACAGTCCTCCACCTGCTACGATCTTGACATACTTCCCTTGCTTCTTGTACTTTCATCAATCCTTTCATACATGCTTCATCAATCCTTTCATACTAGGATAGGAAGTAATATTCTAAAATTGCACGAGATAACTTAGCCTTTCAGCTAAATGCCTGCACTTGAACAACGTCAACCTTTCGACATCAATACGTACAATAAGAGGCCGGAAAAGTCAAGTCTGGCTCTCAATGATATAGCCCCATTCTTCTTACGCAATATCGTCTGAGAGCCGTTTTACTACCTTCGTTTACTGCCTCTCTCCCCACCCCGACCGCACCCCGCACCCTCCTAATAAATTAGAGGCAACAGCCCTAAATAGAGATGCTAATTCCTCACTTTCATTATGAGTCTTCATCTTTTGTAATAGAAGATCCTGCATGGATATAAGTGCCCCTGTTTTTGATATGTCTGCAATTATAAAATTTTTATGACGGTTTGAATTTATCTCAAAACTTAAGCACAAAACAGAGACGAAGATTTGCATGACCTGAAAGTTGAAATTAATTTGTCCAAGTTCATCGAAATTGCCTCAGGAATTTTCTTTTTCTCGGTGGACACAATAATTATCCACACTCAAGTCATTATTATTATGAAATCAAACATGGACGAATTAACAAAGGCTAACATTAAATGTTGTACAGCAAAAATAAAAAAAAATTGTGCGCAAAAAAATCAAATTTATATGCAAATGATGTCCTGCATACAATGTGACATTGAGCGCCTCTACATTCATTATTTATGCACATAAACAGTAGGAGCAAATCTATAAATATAAAAGAAAGTCGTGTTAGTTACACTATTTCTAACTCAAGAACGGCTAAACCGATTTGGTTGAAAATTGGTTGGGAGGTAGCTTAAAACCAGGAGAAGGACATAAGATAGTAGGGGTAGGGTAGGAGAACGGTATAACTCAAGAACGGCTGAACCGATTGGGTTGAAAATTGGTGGGGAGGTAGCTTAGAGCCAGGAGAAGGACATAGGATGGTAGGGGTAGGGGTAGGAGAACGGCAGAGAAAGTCGTGTTAGTTACACTATTTATAACTCAAGAACAGCTGAACCGATTTAGTTGAAAATTGGTGGGGAGGTAGATTAGAATACGGAGGATATAGGATGGTAGGGGTAGGGGTAGGAGAACGGCAGAGAAAGTCGTGTTAGTTACACTATTTATAACTCAAGAACGACTGAAGCGATTTGGTTGAAAATTGGTGGGGAGGTAGCTTAGACCCAGGAGAAGGACATAGGATGGTAGGGGCAGGGGTGAGGGTAGGGGCAGGGGTAGGGGTAGGGGTAGGGGCAGGGGCAGGGGTAGGGGTAGGGGCAGGGGCAGGGGCAGGGGCAAAGTTTGCCGGGTCAGCTGGTGAACAATAAATCTTGAATAAGAATCAATTTATTTCTGGCACTCACCGGCCGCTGCACCGGGACTCTAGTTATGCTCGCTCGACTCGTGCGTTGTGGAAAAAATAGCACCTAACGCAACATTACCGATCCCGGTAGGGATCGGTTGGTTTAGGTTTGCCTTACCTGATGGACCTATGAGCATTATTGTGAATGGATCCTTATATGTTTTCAATTATTGCTTGTATGTATATTTAGATATAATAAGTAAATATTTTAAATGTAAATGACTGCCGTGACTCAGCCCACTTTAGAACGATTTTTTTCAATAAAAGACGTGCACATTTGATTAAAATGAGATACATTTTCTGCGGCGCAACTGCAATTATCCTGCCGCTCAAATATTTATTTTGCGGGTCAAATAATTATTTTGCTGCGCAAAAATATTTTTTTATTTAACTCTTGCTGCTCCTTTTTTATTTATTGTCGGTATAAAACATATTTTGCTACTCAATGACAATTTTATCAATGTACAAATGATTATTTCTTTTTAATATTTCTGGACTTTCCTTCTCCCTTCCGCACTTTTTCCGTGTTTTCAATATGTCCGAGTGGCCGCTATCACACCTTCCTAGATTAAAAGACTGATTCGGCTTACATTGCTTGGTGAAGTAAGGGTATTGGAATTAGCAGGACCAAGCCTTCCAGCAGTTTATGCCGAATTAGTCTTTGATAGCTACTTTACTTACCATGCACCCGATTTCTATGTAAAACATGTGCTGTGAGCGGGATAGGTATATTTCTTCCCGTAACTTCTTGAAACAGTCCGGACTTCACAGTTATTAGTTCTAAAAGTGAAGTATTTACTCAGATACTTGAGCAGTGGTATCCACAGAAGTCCCTGGTCCCATAATTGATGGAATAACAATGAACATCGGTGCAGTACGCTGAACGGTAAGCCCCACTCAGACGGGATTACTGCAGTATATTCCAGCGAACTGCCGTCAATAAAACACTATTTATCTCATAGGTAATACCAGTACATAATACATAGAATTTTAACAAATAAATTGAGAGCGGTTTTTATTACAAGTCTAGAGTCTGTTTGCCTGCTGCAATTCAATTTCATCTAAAAGCTTTTAAGGCCTTATTATTCTGAAGTCTAATTGAAGATTTTTATTCATTTTGCATTTGCATGTACATTGTAAAAGTATATTCATTAAAGTGCGAAATATTTTTACTTGCTTCATTTCATGTGTAATTCGAAGAATATAATAACTTGTTAGAAATTTTATTCATTTCATCCTACAGAAGATATCACTTGCTCACTTTTGATTCTGCATAAAGTTAATTAATGCTCGAAATTAGATTACAGTCATATCCAAATGATCTCAAAGCTTTTAGCAAAATAAAGGAGCTTTCGCGAATTTCATTCGACAAATGGAAGTGCCAAAAATTTTCCTTTTGATGTAACTGGGATGTTAATTAAAGTAATTAGCCTGGAATGCTATTTATGATATAGTATCTAATACTTACGACCTTTTCCTTTTCGTTTTGTTCTCAAAACCCAAATATTGTGCTCATAAAAGAAGAAAACTACCGAACAAAAAAAATTTACACGATAAAAACTTTTCGTGCTCTTAAACAAGGCGTGATATTATGTATGTATAAAAAAAATCGGCTAAAGACGACAAAATAAATTACCTTAGTCGTCGTTTCCTCATAATAGCTGAGGGTCTTGACCACCACAAACAGTCTTTTGCACGAGAGCTTTCCACGTCGACCAATCTTTGCCAGACAATTATTGGAACGCTGAAGATTGATGATTTATACCTTTTATTGTCTCCGATGCCGACCATCGCGTTGGTGTTCTGCTTCTATGCTCTTCTCACCGGCTACTACCTTAATACCTACCTAACTATTACGGTTCATGAGATACGTTTAGTCCCACTATGACCACTTCCTAAAATTGCTACTTCCCAAAATGACCACTTCTCACAGTCCGCTGACAGACAGAAAGACATCGGAGCATTGACGTAAGGAAAACGCCCTGCGCGTAGTTTCCTAAATCTTTTCATCGAAGTCATATCAATAGGATCACGTTTTTCACCCTTTGGGTAAGGAACCCTAAAAATGCTATTTGCACGCAGATTTCGACCGATAAAGCAAAGTTTAAGCTAGTGAAGCAATAAGGTATTTGATATCGTTTTTTACTTGACCAAAATCTGAAATTTTATTGAAAATTATTTTTTTAAACGCAAGTCTTCATCAGAAAGTCCAGATTAAACTAGTAGAATGCAACCCCATTAAAATTATCTTGCAGTCTAAGGACTCCCGCACACGACCGAGAATCGGTGGGCGATTATCGGCCAGGACAAGGACGGAAGATTCAGGTGATAACACGTCAGAGCGGGATGCCGACAAAAAATCGGTCACCGATTCTCGGTCGTGTGCGGGATCCCTTAAACAATCCACAACCACATTACAATATTCAACAATCAAAGCCTACTTTTAAGGCAACAATCTAAGCAGATTTTCTTAAGGGTGGGTTTTCAATATACAGTGTAAACAAACAATAATGATCCTTTAAAGGGGTTTCACTTAAATATTTTCCGTGATAAAATAAAATAAAAAATGATTTTTGCAAACTGGAACTTTCTTTCAGTAACATTATAGGTAAAGTAATTAATTGATTTCAAGGAAACATACTAAAGAAAAATTATTTTCTTCTACGTTACCAGCTCATCATGAAGGTCATGGAACTCTCTACACTTACAATTCTTTTAAGTCACGAATCCTTTTATACTTTCAAATTTATTGTTTTTTACTTTCGAGCGGAGCGAGAAAGGTAGGTATTGTATTCGTGAAAAAAAAAAGTTTTTCTAATTTTCTCAAAAATGTGTTCTATATCACTTATACATCATAAAAAGCAAGTCTCCCAAAAATGTCCGTCCGTCGGTCGGCAGGTCGGTCGGTCGGTCGGTCCGTCGATCGGTCTGTCCGTCACGCTTTGGCCTTGCGGCTAAACGAATGGTCCGATTGACACCATATTTTGAAATTAGGAGTTTTATGCAAATCCTTGGAAGGGTTCAAAGTGATTTCTTGCTGGCTCTCATTTTGAGGATAGCTGTCATACAACTAAAATGAAAATTTGAAATTT
Organism: Athrips mouffetella; assembly: GCA_947532105.1. Classification (NCBI taxonomy): domain Eukaryota; kingdom Metazoa; phylum Arthropoda; class Insecta; order Lepidoptera; family Gelechiidae; genus Athrips; species Athrips mouffetella. The sequence continues at coordinate 17,863,387 of OX383965.1, read as the reverse complement.
TCTCAAAAACGGCTCATAGAATCTTGATGAAACTTTGCATGACCAAGCATTTCCATGTAAGATATCTTGCGCCGGTATCAATTAATCTGTGTATTTTCATATAAGGGGTGTTCCTGTACCACCAAATCGTAAATATGTGATTTATCCAAAATTGGTTTCATTGAGTTTATTAAAATTTTCTATAATATTAATCTTGGATTGGTTGTCTACCTGACTGGATATTCTTTATGATATCTTTGTGTTCTGAAATTAACCAAATCTCCATGCAAGTATCCTACGGTAGTATCCATCTATCTGTGAAAATTTATATAAAGGGTGTTCCAGTACTACCAAAAGTTAATGTGACATGTGATTTACTCGAAATCATTTGAGGTTTGTTTGATTTAATGTTTGACAATTTGAATTCTGAATTGATCAGTATATTTCATTCGAACATTCATTTGGAAAAACGTAAATAAAAGTTTGTATTTCCATACTATGTATATGGCATTACAAATTTAAGTTTGCGGTTGATAGTTTTGCAGTGCTGCTGTACCATTTATTTTTACTTCTTTTACCAGTGCAAAATCTCAATTTTAAAGGAGCATCTTTATTTTTTCTACGCCCTGTAGGTGGTAGGGTGCGTTTTGTTTAGTAAACATTCGGTTTCCTTTAAATGGAGAACAACTATCAGGCACTCCGTTAAGACGCCATAAATCCTTGTTTCACGGCCCACTTAACGAATGAACTGAAAAACTTATCTAACTCTTAGGGTCGAATACAGATGTGTACAAAAGTACATTGCTGAAAACGTCCTAACTTTCTAAAAGGAAATGAAATATTTATAATTAAAAGATAGCAAGGCAAAAGCAAAGGTTCTACCAACGAACAAATATTTACCTTTTGGGTAAATAAAACAGTGCCACAGGTGAAACACCTGAGCTCGTAGTTTCAAAGACTAATAAAAGTTTGTACTCTAACAACTGAGCAAATAAGATTTGTGACTTAATCTCGTACGTTTAAAGAGAAATAAATATTTTGACTTGCATTTTTAAGAATTTTGATGTAATAGAGCGAAGAAATTACATCCTGTACGACAGTACGAAAATTTGACTTAAATAAATTGTGCAAAATATGTTATACGTTTCTTAGATAACGCTAGATTTCCTCAAAAATGGAGGTTTGAAAATCAATGCTATTTAACTAATTAGGCTTTTTTATATAAAAGCTTTTGTTTACACCTGTACTAACAGTGCATATAAAGAGGCATATCGATGGGGTTAGTTCCCCTAATGTCCGCATAAATAATCGTGTCGAGATGTTTATCACGCGAAATACGACGACGACCCGGGGAAATAGTTTCCTTAACCCCCCACCCTGTGTAGCTACCTCACCCTGCCCCGCTTGCATCTTAATTAGGTAAGAAAAGGTTTTATTTTAATTTTTTTTATTTTTATTTTATTTTATTTAAGAAACAAACAGTCACAAAGTTAGACTATGTAAATAACATATATAAAATAAACAGACCTGTAGTTCCCCTTATCATAATACAATTTGTTAATGTGAGAACTCTAATAACATTGGTCACTTTGAAGCAAGAAAAACGAAACAATCTCAAAAAAAAAAAAAAAAAAAAGTGCAATTGTTACTTATAAATTATATAAAAATATGAAATTAAGAAAAAAGATCAAGTCACTGCATTTGTAATTAATTAATAACAGTAGTATTGAAAGAAAATAATTTTAAAACAAGTTGTTTTTTATAGGAAGCCAAGGTAGAAGAAAAAATATCAATTTCAATTAATAAAGTGTTGTAAACACGCATCGCACGACGAAAGTATGAATTCTTCGCATAATTAGTATTAAAAGGTCTAATGGCAAAAATATGAGTAGAACGTGAAGAGGTACGCTTGACTCTGAAATCAACCTGTTGTAGAAGGTGAGGGGAATTAATTTGATTATTAATAATTTTGAAAAGGAACACGGAGTCGAGGTAGCTTCGGCGGCTTTCAAGGGTTGCAATTTTGTAATGATTTGCTATGTCAGTATAATTGTCAAAGTGGCTGCCAGTACGATAGTTAAGAGACTTTAAAAACTTGTTCTGTACTTTTTCTAATCTGTCTACATGAACTGCATATTGAGGATTCCAGACAACGCAGGCAAACTCAAGATGGCTACGAACGAAGGAATGATACAAGATTTTGAGAGTAGTTGCTTGTTTAAAAGGACGGGATAATCTAAGTATCATGCCTAATTGTCTAAAAGCTTTTTCTATAATATTATCAATGTGTAAATTGAAATGTAATTTACTGTCCAAAACCACACCAAGATCCCTGATTTGATAGACCCTTTTTAGTAAAATACCAGACAGCTTGTAAGGATACTTCACAGGATTGCGTTTTCGCGAGAAGGTAATAATATTGCACTTATCAGGGTTTAGTATTAACTGATGATCAACACAATAAGAATTGAACTTATCCAAATCATTCTGAAGTGCAACACAATCATCTGGCGAAGAGATTATTTTAAAGATCTTAGTATCATCAGCGTACAGTAAGTGCTGGGAGCTAACAAATATGGAACCTATATCATTAACCACAAGTGTGAACAGCAAGGGTCCCAAATGGGATCCCTGTGGCACACCGGAGGGGATAGGAAGAAACCTGGACGTATAACCTTTTAGTGAGACTGCCTGACTCCTGTTGCTAATATAAGATTTGATCCAGCGCAGGAGATCACCGTGTATACCGATCTTCTTTAACTTTTCTAATAATACACTATGATTAATTTTATCAAATGCTTTAGAAAAATCGGTATACACGGCGTCTACCTGATGACCACTATCTAGGGCTTCGATTATAAAATCCGTGTAAGTGACCAGATTAGTGTCTACGCTGCGACCCCGGAAAAAGCCGTGCTGTTGCTGAGAGATATGCTGAGAGAGAAGTGCACCTAATTCAAGTGTGACAATTTTTTCAAAAATTTTACCGAATATGCAAAGCTTAGAAATAGGCCGATAATGCATAACATCATTCCGACAGCCACCCTTAAAAATTGGAGTGATAAGAGCTTTTTTCCATATTTCGGGAAAACAGCCTTCCTTTAAGGAAATTTGAAACAATATAAAAAGAGGTTTGGCTAATTCAGCGGCACAATTCTTTATAAAAAGAGGGTGAATTAAATCATTACCAGCACTCTTGTTGATATCGATCTTTTGCAAAATTTTAAATACTATGTCTTCGTTTAAATTCACGGAAAAAATATTCACAGGGGTGCTATCGTGATCATCATCATCACTAACATCGGACAAAATACCCTGAGGAGGCTCGACAAACACAGAATTAAAATAATCATTAAAGTAATTACTTATAGTATTATAATCAGATGATGAATGACCACCATAACACATCCTGTCTGGAATAGAGTTAGAAGGAGACTTTGACTTAATAAAACTCCAAAAATATTTTGGAGTGACATGAATCCGATTTTCGGCTTTTGAAATATAAGAATCATAGCAAGTTTGTTCTACTTTGCTTTCACGCTCCCGTAGCAAACAAAAGGTTAGTCGGTCCAGGCCATTATCATATTGCTTCCACAATCTATGATACTTGCGCTTCTCGTTTATAATTTTAATAAGGGCCCTAGAGTACCAGGGGGGGTAAAAGCCGTTACAGCCATTTATAACAATTACTGGGACAAATTCGGTAATTATACTATTCAAAGTAGAGTAAAAAAAGGATGTTGCCTGCTCTGTGTTCATATTGAATAAAACCGTCCAATCAGTTGCTTTGAGTATATTGCAGATTTCTGTATAATTTGCATTACGGAAGTTAAGCGTCCTGCGTACTCGGTCTCTTAAGAAATTAAACTGTGGTAGATCTAAGGTTATCTCCAACGACCTATGGTGCTTGTCTTCGGGTGTTAGAGGCTCAGAACATGGAACGACAGAGAATGTTGTGTTACTAAATGCAAGATCCAAGATGTTACCATTTTCATTCTGACACCAATTAAACTGATTAAAATTAGTTAAATTAATAAAATCCTTCAAGAGGAATACTTTACTGTCGCTAGAATTATCCAAACATAACTGATTAATACCATTTACATTAGTCCAAGATGCGTTTGTAATATTAAAATCGCCAACTAATAGAAAAGTATCCTCAGGATTGTTTAAAAATAAATCAGAGCTATAATCAAAGAAAGTATCGAGATACACAAAATGATTGTAATTGTGGGGAAAGTAAGCGCACATGATATTAAAATTATGACTATTATTACTCTCTGGGGGGACAGACACAGAAGTGCCGCTAGCGGGGGGGCCGGCACGCACACGGCGGCGGCGCGCAGGCATAGGTAGCTCCACGGTCACCCACAGCTCCTCGGAGTCCGGGTTCGAGCACCAGTCTGCGCGCCGGCGCGCGCGCAGCCCCCGCCGCACCGCTATCAGCACTCCACCGCCCAGCGAAGCTCGCGATCTGGGTCTGTCACGCCGAAATACTACATAATCGTTATAAAAAAACTCATTATCACTGAAATCCGGTGTGAGCCAAGTTTCACTCAAACAAATTATGTCATAATCGCATTTTAGTACACTTGATAAAAAAGCATGGGATTTCGTGCGTAAACCTCTTACGTTCTGGTAATAAATTTGAAGGGAATTACTGTTAGCCATTTCAAAATAAAGAAAAAAATTTTAATGTCACATAAGAATGAACAATAGTTACGAGTGCGATCGAGTTTACAACAACACAGTATGAACGAAGTATCGCCATGCAAAAACGAAAATACCTACAGGGTGCAACGTCAACAAAAAGAGTGGAAATTACATGTTTACCCTGACGACAGGTTAATAAAATCATAAAAACACACAGAACAGTATTCATAATCAGTCACTTTAGATTTTGCAAGTCGGATTCGCTAGATATTTGAATAAATTTGGAAGTATCATTCTTCCTCATCATAATTTTACAATCGCGGACCCATAAATACGAATAGTTCAACGTAGACTTCATTTCGCGGGCACGTTTCAGTAATATTTTGTTGTTAGGGGTGAGGTGGTCATTTAAGTAAATGTTCGATGGAGCTCCGTTGAATCCTATGTCCTGGGTGGTGAGGGATCGCCGTACACGCGCGGCGGCCAACAGCTGATCTTTGCGCCGACGCTGGGTGAAACGAATAATAATAGCCGGCGCCCGAGTGTCTGCCGTGCTCGAATTTTTGGAAGCGAATCGACGCACCCTGTGGGTTGAATCTAAATCCGTGTCGGACAGATCGAAGCCCACCTTAGTGCAAATATCACGAAGAATTTTATTGAGATTTTCACCTTTAGACACAGGAACGCCCGAGATCTCAATATTGTTCAATCGAGAAAATTGATCATAAGAGTTTATTTTGTCTTTCAACTCAGTGATACAAGCGTTTGCATCAGCTAGATTCTGCTTCGTAGATTGTAAGTCAGTCTGGATGACCGGAATAGGTTCAATTTGTTTTTCAATATGCACTATTTTCTGGTTTAGCTCGGCGACCGATTGGGAGGTATTGTGAACGTCAGTCTTCACTTGATCGAGGCTTCCCTGCATCGTGTAGATGTCTGATCGAACTCCTTTAATTTCCTCCAAAACAGTTAGCAGCGTAATATCATCAGATGCGGTCGAGGCGGTAGGAATGGAATTACCGGCGCGGCAAGTTGCGCACCGCCAGTTCTGCTTCCGTTTCGAACCCATCGTCCGATAAGTAGTTTCCAAAACCCCAGCACAGTGAAATAGCAGAATCCCTTGGCAATTTCCACAGGTTACACCATCCGTAACATCATCGTTACACAACTTGCACTGCATCGCGAAAATATAAATAACACCAAGCGATTTTAGACTTATCGCTAGACGCGTATAAGGTTGAGAACGCAGTGTAAACGTAACGAGTGCAGTGAGTCAACAAGTGAATAGCGCGGGTTCCTTACGAAGTGACCGAACGTAATGAGCGCTCGATGACAACTGTCGAAAATTCGTTAGAAAATTCTTTCAATATGACAAAATTTTCATTTCGACTGTTATCTGGTACTGTGATATCTGATAAGGAAAGTATATCAAGATTGTAAGTAGCAAGTGGAAGGATAGTTACTACGTACTTACTGCCCTTACGCTAAGGAAAAGAGGCTTCATAACATCCCACGAAACGTCCACTGCAGGACAGGGAGCTCCCTCCAGAACTCCAGCAAAAACGTGTGGTAACTAGGAGGGGATTTACCATAGTCACCACGCTTGTAAGCGTTGCGGCTGGCGACCGATGTTGTTGATGACCGCAGTATGTAAGATGGTACGATACACAGAAAGATGCTGCTGCCCATCCTCCGGTACATAAGCCCTTAGTCGCCTCTTAAGACACCCACAGGTAGAGATGGGTTGGTACTATTCTTTGCCGGCACCACACGGACGGAATGGAAAGACGCTCAATGTAAATGTATTTATGCACAGATGATTAGGCCGCCTGAAATATTAGATAAGTTATTCTTACGCCATTATTGTGTGCACTAAAGAGGCCCAAACTAAAACTAAACTAAATTTGACAGGTCTATAACTGTTGCTGTCTTTATTACTGCCTATAGATTAATAAAGGACAACATAATTTTTAGACCTGTCAAATTTAGTTTAGTTTTAGTTTGGGTCTGCCAGAATGACTATTGTTCGCGACGACTTTTAAATTTAAAAATTGCCGCCGTTTTGTGCCCGTTCCCGTAAAATTATTATGGCAACACTAAACACCGACCGAAAATAAACATCGTCTGCGGCGAGCCTACGAGTTACTACTACTCGATATGAGATGGCGCTATCAGCTGACATCATCATCATATAAACTTCGAGTTATTGACTCATCGAATCGCTAGATGGCACTACACGTTAGGGAAATCGCAATGTCTCGCAATTGTGGTAATAGTTATTCTGCCTCCCACCTGGCGGCACCACCAGCGCGCGAGAGCTTAGTCGAAGATTCCAGAAAGCAGAAGCCGTATAGAAGGAACGAAGAAATATACTAGAAAATTCCAAGTTGCCAGAATTTTCCCTGAAAAATAGTATATAAACCGACCGCAACCGCGCCACTTTATATCAGTTCTCTCTGAGCAATCGTACAGTAAATACGAAGCAAGAAGAGTGAAATAAACAGTGATACAGTACAGTCAGTGAATCTTACAGTAAAATAGTGCCGCGTTTTTTTATCCGTCCAAGCCACCCAGTCAGTCAGTTCGTACAGTCATTCCGTTCAGCCCGTGTCCAGTTCGTCAGTGTATTAGTATACCGTGTGTAAAATTATTCCGTTTCTGTGAGAAAGTATCCGATCAGTTCAGTTTACAGACATTGTTGTCAGTGACATCCGATATTTGTATATTCGCGCCTTTCCGAGCGACAGTCCTAGTATTGCCAGCTTGACAGTTCACATTTTCTATTTAGTACAAATTCATAGTGTTGCCAGTAACAGTTTTCGGTTTTATACAGACTTTTATAACCTTACAGTATTGCCAGACCGTGTAACAGTTTTCCGTCAAAATAAATACAGTCTACTAATAGCCAGTGTTTCATCATGTACATTGGGATGGTCAGGAAGCTCTGCGAGCGACCCCCGTCCCGTACAACTATGTTTAAGCGTTCCGCGGGCCAGAAGCTTCTTATTACCTGATCGATCCTAATGAAGTCACGATAATACTCATCATCATCATATCGTGTGGGTTGCAAGGTCGATGACCGACCTCACAAACAGTGAGACTTGCTTTTAGAAGATATGCGACTTGTTGAACTTACAAAGACCGACGTCTGTCCCATAATTTGTGTATCATAAAGAAGAACCACTAACGATTCTTAATATTTATTTAAAGTAGTTAGGTGGTTCATCAAGGAATATAGTATATACGTAATTATTCAGCGTAAACTTTTATTGCTTTCAAAGCCTAGTGATTGTACTCACTCATGAAAACAAGCAACTTTCCAAAATATTTTCCCCATCCCAAACAAAATCAGTCGACCACGTGACCACTTTACTATAGAGGAAAAAAAATAACGAATATAATTTTTTTTGGGAAAGTTGTATGTTACCATGACTATATCACTGGGCTTCGGAAGCAAAACCAATAAAAATCACGCCATATTTCTAAAACTGTTGCTAATATTTCTTTGAATGAAAGTAAAATGAAAAGCAAATCTTAGATTTTCCAAAGCACAAAAGTCAAGTAAATATAAAAAAAACTCCGCGGATTTTCAGGTGTACTCGTAAAGAAGAAAGCAAAATAAACGTGAATAATAAGAAAAATAATAATGCCATACACCGGCATCCATATTTTATATCGTCCTTATTATGATCGCGCACAGAGCAGGTAGTAAGGCTTCTGCCTACACTAAAATATTTAGGATTTGTCCTAAAACTAGAAAACCTTTTTAGGGTTTCGATACCAAAACTCAAAGAAAAGAAAACTCTGAATTAATTACAGTCTATAGAAGTTTATGTAAGTAATACAGCAAAAAAAAAAACGACCTTTTTAATGTGCACAGTTTTTTAGAAATCAGCAAATAACATTTACAAACAAATTTAGTGTTGCGGTCCTAAAAATAGTCTTTGTTTCTTCCAAAAATACTATAGATATTTCGGAACCCTCGGCACGCGAGTCCGACTCGCACTTGACCGGTTTTTTTTTCGATTCGACTCGAACGTAAGTAAGGTACTACCGAGCGTTAGGGTAAATACTGTGGTCCTGGAAACTGTGCATTAAGAACATGAAACTGGACTTTCTTAAGGAACATAGAAAAAAAAAAATTCATCTCTCATTTCGACCTATGTTCCCTAGGTAAAGTCTTTTGGTTTCATGGTCTGAATGCACAGTTTTAAGGATCACGGTGTTTAACCTAACACCGTGTAAGTATAAGACAGTACAGTACCCCAACTTTGCCTTCGGTGTTTACAAGGCAAAAATAGTAGATTAGTAGCCAAGGGCTGTAAGGCATCAATTGCAGCCCGAGATATTTGCATCCCGAGGGGAGGGCGCCTATAGTTCGAGGGTGCAATGGATGCTTACACCCGAGCTAACTACTCTGCTTTACATATCGATTGTTAGGTAAGTAGGTCCTTATTACCACCAAATTGTAGGTGACCAATTAGCGCTATAGGGTAATAATGTTAAATTTCTAGAGCGCTAATTGGTCACCTACAAGCCCCATTTGGGGGTAATAAGGACCTACTTACCGAATATGAGAGATGTAAAGGAATATTAATCAGTCTGTCGCTACTTCGCTGTTTATCTGCATCTGTCTCCTTAAAAACAAACAGTAGTTTTTTCTGTAAATGCCTGCAAAACTTGTTTGTGAGGAATGAGCCTTCTCATTTTACATTCATTGAATGTAAAAACGTCTAACATACGAAGATGGTCGAGTGTTTGGTTAATTTTATTTTTACTCTGGTCAAAAAAGCGCAATTTCGGAAATAAAATATCAATCCAGTGCCAAAATCTGGGTAACCACAGTTCTAACGCTGTTGGCGACTCTGCCTCACTTCACTACTCTGTCCTTAACACTTTGATATACGTGGGTGGTCGGCTAGACCCGTGCAAATGAGCAAGGCTGACGAATGCGCGACATTTGTTTAGGCCTCGTTTGTTAACCCTCCTTGGTGCCTACCTACTACGCCATGGTTATTCGCTCAACAATCGAGTATGAAATTGGTTGTTTAGAAATAAGTGGATGCATTCATTGTGAGCTAAAGCCGCAATGATATCTTCCTTAATTCAAAGAATAATTCGGCATACGTTGCTGGGAGGCTTGGTTCTGTTAATTCCAATATCCTTACTTCAATGAGCAATGTATGCCAATTTAGTTTCTGAATTAAGGAAGGTGTGATAGCGGCTTAAATACGCGAATCGTTTGATTGTTAATTATGATTTAAAAAGTACCTTCGAAACGAATATTTCAATAGTTATCCGATGTTTAGTACATTAATAAACCGCAGTTTATTAAGGTACCCATCATCGGGTATCGCTGTGTCACCTTTGGCCAAAGTATGTTCTCAGGTGTTAAAACGTCTTAGCTTAGCGTTCTGCTTCTTATAAATATTTTTTTCATTAATCCGATGAGCTATCACAACATGCCATTATGAGCATTATTATACTTAAATCCTTTTACCTCTTTTGTCACGGTATTTCACAAGCAAAACTCTAGTTTTTCCCTGCACCGTCCGCCTGTAGCGCAACATAAGGCTTCATTCCCTTGTGATACAATTTTCTCTATGGCACAGCCTGAACAGCAGATCAGCCTGATCTGGCTTCCTTGCAAGATACATGTAATGTACTTCATCCACAGACAAACTGCATCACGTGATAGTGCATACTGTATGGGAAGTCAACAAAATTCAGATTTATTCTTATGTAGATTAGGCAAAGTTGTTTAAGTCCATGGTCTAAATCCACAATAGGGAACATGCATAAATTTTGTTAGTCGCATTTATTAACAAAATATGAAAATACCGTATTAGAGATGACAAAAAGTGAAACTAAAATTTAAATCGGCTTAGAAATACGGCCGATATAAGCATTTAAAACTATTAATTATGTGCCTCTTAGACAGAGAGATCCGACATGAATAGTGACGCCACAGTTCACTACGGCCATATAAACTCATTGTTAAATTTGTTTTGCTAGAAAGAGACAGAAACAAATCTTCGCTGGCTTATATCTTTTTTAATTTCATAGTTATTCGAAGAATTGTTTTACTTAACTGTTTATTACATGAATGGGGATAACTTTTTTTAATATAAAAAATCATGCATTGAAGTTTTGGAAGATTTCTTCAGTTCTTCCATTTTTGTGCTGCATATTTACTATCTCTTGTGTCATCGGGGAACACACTCGACATGAGCCACGCGCGGCAGCTGCACCTCGCAGCCAATTTCCGAGTTCTCACACAACGAAACGCTGCAAAACATAATATCATAGATAAATCCAACATATTACCCCGTCCAGGAGCACACGTATTTTAGCCGCGTAATACCGCCTTTGTTTTTAAAAACTTAGCAATAACATCCGTTTCAGAGGTTTTATATTTTTGAAATTGTTTTCGGAATTTATCAGTGGTAATGCTTTGAGAATTTATTTTTAACAAAAATAACAGCTGGATTTTCTATTATTTGTGGTCAGTACGTAAGCTTCCCCGAAAACAAAATAATGTGTGGAGGTGGTTATTGGAGAATCAAAGTAATAAATAGTAGGGAGGGTATAGTATTTATGTAATTAAACACCATTTTCACACTAGTTCCACTATTTATTTAGTAAAATTTATACAGAGTGCGACCGGTTTCGAATTATCATCGTCGGGCACTATAGGGTATAGGGTTATATAGGGTCGCCAAATACAAAGAGGTATTAATGAATTTCCATCTTTTTTTTTCTAGCTACATATTAAGTTAAGATACCCTGTGATGACGGCAAAGAACACACCTATTTCTTCCCGTGGTTTTAGTAAGAGGTGCCTAAGTAATTATGAACTGGAGGATGGGCATGCAGCAGCGTCACCTACCACCTGGTGCCACCCGCAACGTTATCAAGCGTAGTGACTATGGTACTTCCTCTCCAAATTACACATGCATTTTTGCTGGAATTTTGAAGGGAGCTTCCCTGCCCTGCATTGGATGATTTATCTATATATATAAAAGAAGAAGGTGACTGACTGACTGACTGACTGACTGACTGACTGACTGACTGGCTGACTGACATATCAACGCACAGCCCAAACCACAGGGTCTAGAGATTCCAAATTTGGCATGTAAGTTCCTTATGACGCCTAGGGGTGCACTAAGAAAGGGATTTACAAAATTCCACCCCTAAGGGGGTAAAATAGGGGATGAAAGTTTGTATGAAAGTCCGTCAGTTTTGAAGTTAGGATCTTCAAAATTTGTACTTAGGTTGACGACTAAAAATTAATAATTACGTGTCTCAGGGTTTTTGAAAATTCGACACCCTTAAGGGTGAAAAGGGGGATGAAGTTGAAAATTCTTTATTCTTAAAGTAAAATCCACATAATTTATTATTTAGGCATTAATGATATAATTCTATGCAACGTTCATCACTGTTATTGAAATTCCACCCCAAATTCAACCCCTGAAAAAGGGAAATGGGGTGAAAAAGTCTAAAAACCAATATGGGTATCGTTTGTATGGTTTATCGGGTCGCTGATTACGAAAACTACAACAATTTTGAAATCAAACGTGGTGGACGTGAAATACCATCATCCCCCTGGGGATGGAGTTGGGGTGCGATAGGTTTGAAATGTCTAAAAATCAATATGGGTATCGTTTGTATGGTTCATCGGGTCGCTGATTACGAAAACTACTACAATTTTGAAATGCAACGTGGTGGACGTGAAATACCATCATCCCCCTGGGGATGGAGTTGGAGTGCGATAGGTTTGAAATGTCTAAAAATCAATATGGGTGTCGTTTGTATGGTTTATCGGGTCGCTGATTACGAAAACTACAACAATTTTGAAATCCAACGTGGTGGACGTGAGGAAGAGAGGTAGAGAGGTCGAGAGGAAGAGAGGTAGAGGGGTAGAGAGGTAGAGAGGTAGAGAGGTAGAGAGGTAGAGAGGTAGAGATGTAGAGAGGTAGAGAGGTAGAGAGGTAGAGAGGTAGAGAGGTAGAGAGGTAGAGAGGTAGAGAGGTAGAGAGGTAGAGAGGTAGAGAGGTAGAGAGGTAGAGAGGTAGAGAGGTAGAGAGGTAGAGAGGTAGAGAGGTAGAGAGGTAGAGAGGTAGAGATGTAGAGAGGTAGAGATGTAGAGAGGTAGAGAGGTAGAGAGGTAGAGAGGTAGAGAGGTAGAGAGGTAGAGAGGTAGAGAGGTAGAGAGGTAGAGAGGTAGAGAGGTAGAGAGGTAGAGAGGTAGAGAGGTAGAGAGGTAGAGAGGTAGAGAGGTAGAGAGGTAGAGAGGTAGAGAGGTAGAGAGGTAGAGAGGTAGAGAGGTAGAGAGGTAGAGAGGTAGAGAGGTAGAGAGGTAGAGAGGTAGAGAGGTAGAGAGGTAGAGAGGTAGAGAGGTAGAGAGGTAGAGAGGCAGAGAGGTAGAGAGGTAGAGAGGTAGAGAGGTAGAGATGTAGAGAGGTAGAGACGTAGAGACGTAGAGACGTAGAGAGGTAGAGAGGTAGAGAGGTCGAGAGGAAGAGAGGTAGAGGGGTAGAGAGGTAGAGAGGTAGAGAGGTAGAGAGGTAGAGATGTAGAGAGGTAGAGACGTAGAGACGTAGAGAGGTAGAGAGGTCGAGAGGAAGAGAGGTAGAGGGGTAGAGAGGTAGAGGGGTAGAGAGGTAGAGGGGTAGAGAGGTAGAGAGGTAGAGAGGTAGAGAGGTAGAGGGGTACAGGTACAGGTAGAGGGAGAGGGAGGGTGTGAGGGAGGGGGAGGGGGTGATGAAAAGGGATAGGGAGGGGGAGAGGGGGGGCAGAGGGAGAGGGAGGAGGGGGAGAGACAGAGGGAGGGGGAGAGGGAGAGAGAGGGAGAGGGTTTTAGTTTTTCTCAATTACTTCTGCGAAATACTGCGAATTGGCTCCGTTTTGAAATATTACATAAAGGTGTCTTTCATCTCTCTCTTTACATTTGTTAGGATACTGCTGCTAAGTTCCTCTGTTCTGAGTAATTTATGAGTAACGTCTGTATATTATATAAAATTCAGCTGGATCTTGAATTATACTTATTGATTTGCGCAGGGTTAGTCCTGTTTTTCCTTAGTTTAAAATTACCCCGAAATGACTGTTTTTCCTTAGTTTAAAATTACCCCGAAATGACGGGAAAATATCTCATTGCTTCGGAAAACCGGTAACAACATAAATACGAAATCCACGCGAGCGAAGCCGCGGGCAACAGCTAGTAGGATGATATGATACAAAATGCAAAAGTTTTCGTACGAAATTTGTGCGGACATCAAGTTGTCTGATGATAATTAAGTAAGTTTCTAGTATAAATACCTGACAGTCTAAATTTTAATTTCCCACTTCCATATAAAGCGAAACCCCTTAGTTCGAAACTGTGTAAAGAAGCTCATTCCGACACAGCAGCAGCATTGAATTCGAATTGGATTCACGCACACTCAGTTCACTGGGCGCGAGTGAACAAGTGAAGTGAGTGAATGAATGAATGAACAGGGGGAGGGAACAACAAAACATCAGTGATTCATTACGGAGCTGCGTGTCTAATCACCAGCCAGCCGCAGACGCGGATGTTTAATAGAATTTACAAGGAGTATTGAAGATGCTGAGAGAGAAGGCATCGATCGATTGAAGATAATCTAAACTTTATAGCTTTTTATTTTCGTTAGGGTTTTACCACTTGCCTATCTGTTTTATTTTATCATTCCACAACAAATAAAGATGGATAGGAACATTTAAATTTTGCCGTACTTACTACTGACATATAAATTATATCCAATCGCTTTTTGGACTTGAGAACTCTAACAACAAGAGAAGACTATAAGAACCATTAGAATTTACTTTAAATTTTTTCCCTGCGTTTAAAAACAAAGTTACTCAATTAAATGAAAGCCTTATCCAAAATCGTGTACGCACCCACTCTGTGTGTAAAGGAAATAAAAGGAGCATTCGAATTTCGAACGCAGCTGAAGGCGGAGCGAATTGAAATATCAGCGGAGCTAGCGGAACAATACGCCCGCGATTTTGAGATGTACGCCATGCCAGCTTCAGGCAGTGAAAGGGTTACCGCAATCATTTAATTATTCGATCTCTTTAAAGTAATTAAGCTCCGTAAGCTCCGGAAATCTTCAGGGGAAGCCTATGTCCAGAAATGTACATTTTTCGGTTGATCTGATGATTTAAAGCCGATGCAAAATGTGTAGAGGCACAGAGGAAATAATATTTAGTAATTGGCATTGTCATAGGCATTGTTCCGTGTGGTGCCGGCAAAGAATAGTACCAACCCATACATACCCGTGGGTGTCGTAAGAGGCGACTAAGGGTTATAAACTGGAGGATGGGCAGCAGCGTCCTCCTTTGTATCTTACTTACTGCGGTCACCTACAACCGCTGTCCGTGGTGCCAACCGTAACGCTAACTAGCGAGGTGACTATGGAACTTCCCCTCTACATTTTTCCAGCAAAAGCTAGAATTCTGGAGGGAGTTCCCTGTCCTTTAGTGGCCGTTTCATGGGATGTTATGATGAATTGGCATTAGCTTTTCTTATCTATCTAAGGAATTCCTCATTCTAACCGTTACGTACGTAGACTACCAATCAAACTAAAAAAAATCGAAACGCGAGGAGAAAAATATAACACGCGCTTTCCTACCTCAAAAAATGTCTGAAAACTGTCGCATGCTCGTGAGCCATTAACACAAAAACAATTACTGTAATTTGTGGGACAATTATTTAGATATGGGACAGTTATCGGTTTTGTGTCCGTACAAAATTGAATAATGAAATAATATTCGGATATGGTTTGCGTGCGGCAGCGCTCTATTAGACCACTCTGTTTGATTGACCGGTCCTTTTTGTGTCCTTTTATCGGAATCTCTATCTGGATCCCATTCGGAATAAGATACTCGTGTGACCCCCCAGCCCTTCTGTTTTTAGATGAATTGGCAGAAAGCACGTCAATCACGGACGAAAGAAATCTTGGAGCAAGAAGCCTTTATAAAAGTGATAGTTATAGTTATGGATATCACTGATAATCTCAACACACGGGAGGACAGTTGATGTAGCCAAGTTATACTTGCTTCGCGATCGACGTGGATCTCGTAGGATATTATTTTCTACTCGCATCAGATGCGTATATGCGGCAGTCACCCGTGATTTTAGGTCTTCTCGTAAGTCCGAGAATAAATTTTACGTTTCAGGTTAATTATTTAGCTTCCAATTTTTATGAAGTTCGGTTTAGGGTTTAATATCAGCGATAATATCAGGAGTGAACAAGACCGGGTAAGTACTGCATATATTCCTTGGTATCTTTTTCTTTGGCGTGGAGATATCAAAAATATCGTAAAGGTTTTGATTAAAACAATTTGTTAACACGTTTATGTCAGTCGCACTTGTAACACTATCCCAGTTGGTTGTTCTTAACACCTCGTAAATATGATCAAAATCAGCTTTCTTAAAGTTCCTGTCTTTGGAGATGTCGATGTTACTTGGTTCTAATACCGTGGTTCCGAAGCCCAATGACAAGCGTACCCAAATACTCTAAAGTGGTGTGGTGTGGCTGGGTGTGGCAAAGTCTCTGTATCTTATAAGCCTGAGGCCCAAGTGTAGACTGAATTTCGCTAGAAGTAAAATTCTGATTGTCACCAGTTTTCTTCAATTGGACCTACTAATCATTATTTTTAATTGGCCGTTACAATTCCACAGCTGAGCAACGGCCTCTTCTCACAATATTCACGCGTTTAGGTAGTCTGCAAGGCGTTTCCAATTATTTAAAAAAAATTATAGCTTCCTTTTGCTTCATGAGTGCAAAAACTATGAATATGCCAGGCCTCGGATGGCCTGAATTTCCCACAAACACAAGGCTCTACATCACGTGGACAATGGACATGGTAGGTCCAAGAAGAGCTGGCGAGACATCATGAAGGCTGACATCATGTCAGTTGGGAGAACAATTTCACCACAAAGGGTGCTGAAGACCAAGAGAAGTGGGTAAAGCGGACTCTGGCTGTAGGTCGGGAAAACAAGAAACAGAAGAAGAAATAGATTACAGTATTTAACCCTTAATTGGACTAAAGGAGTATGTATCTCACATAGCATTTTACGTTTTGCGGGCCTCGTTCAAAAATATAACATGTCGTCATTTGTTTTGTACGAATTAGACAATAGGAAAATAAAATAAATTTATTTTAACATTTCCTGTGTTCGGATAAATCTACAAAGTAGAAAATCGCAAATTTTTGTTAGCACAGGCAGGATTCGAACCTGCATCTTCTCCGTCAGTACCGGAGCCGCTGTATCAACTAGGCTACCGTGGTCCTGCCCGATGTTGTGAAATTTTCGACCCCTTTGTGCCGCCACCTAGTAAGCATTTGCTGTAGCTAGCAAGTCGATAATTGGTAACACTACGTATAATTGAAAATGATTTTATTGTAACCCTTCCTGTGTTCGGATAAATCTACAAAGTAGAAAATCGCAAAATTTCACAACCACTGGCAGGATTCGAACCTGCGTCTTCTCCGTCAGTACCAACATCAGGAAGGACCACGCACGGTAGCCTTGTTGGTAAAGCATGGTAAAGCGTCTCTCGCGCGATGGAGAAGACGAAGGTCCGAATCCTGCCTGTGGTTGTGGAATTTTGCAATTTTCCACTTTGTAAATAGGAAATTAACGAGTTCCCACATCGCCTTGGTGTGTGTGGGAAAAGTGTTCCTTCTGTCTATTACGGCAATAACTTTACATATCATCATCATAAGATCCCATTAAACGTCCACTACAGGACAGGGAGCTCCCTCCAAAATTCTAGCTTTTGCTGGAAAAATGTGGAGGGGAAGTACCATAGTCACCTCGCTTGTTAACGTTACGGCTGGCACTATGGACCGCGGTTGTAGGTGACCGCAGTAAGTAAGATGTGTTGTATAATATCTCTTTACATAATACTCTTTGTGTTGATAATAAAATAAATAAAATTGTGATTCGTCCTACAGAACTTGAACATGGTAGTTTTCTATTATAATGTATTTATTATAAATCTCGACATGGCGCAGCGGAAAACATTTTAAAGTAATATTTTATCATTTCCCAGTAAAAATAGTGTATGTATACCGGAAAATATACAAATTGTGACAAAAAATTGCAAATTTGAAAATGCCAGAAACAGAAAAGGTAATGACATCAAAATTTTCTTGTCAAATTGTGCTTCCATCTTCCATATCTTGGGAAGGAAATTTAGCAGACAATTGGAATTTCTTTAAGCAAAAATTCGAAATTTATTTAGTTGCATCAGGTAATAATGCTAGTGAGAATGCTATCAAAACGGCATTGCTGCTGAGTGCCGTTGGTGATCGTGCACTGAAGCTTTATAATACTTTTGATTTTGAAAAGAGTGCTGACAAAAACGATTTTAACAAAGTTCTTCAAAAGTTTCAAGAGTATTTTTGCCCGGAAAAAAATGTTACATATGAGCGATTTTTGTTTTTCACTCGAAACCAAAAGGAAGGTGAAACTTATGAAAATTATGCAATGGAGTTGCGAGACTTGAGTGCATCTTGTGAGTTCGGATCTTTAACTGAAAGCTTAATAAAGGACAGACTTGTGAGTGGCATTTTAGATGTGGCTGTTAAAGATCGTCTTCTTCGTACAAAGAAATTGACATTGCCCATGGCGCTTGAGATATGCTGTACTTCTCAGTGCACAAAGAAACAAGTTAAAGCTATTTCCTCTCCTTCTACATTTACGGCAGTTAGTTGTGAGTTCTCGCAAGTTGACAAAGTAAATCAAAGAAAATCGGATAGTTTTATGCGTAATAATTGCAAAGAGAATGTGTTCCCGTCAACTTCAAACATGACACGTCATTTTGAACCAGTCAAACGTCAGCCTATGTCAATGCCATCAATGCAGTTGCAGGAACATAAGCCATTATTTATTTGTAAAAATTGCGGTTATTCGCATGGACGATACCAATGTCCAGCATACGGGAAAAAATGCATGAAATGTGGAAAGCCTAATCATTTTTCCGCAAGATGTAGAAGCGTTAGAGAGATACAAGAAAATGGAAGTGAAAATAACGAAGTTGGCACACTTTTTCTAGGTGCGGTTTTTGTAAATTCAATTAATAATATTCGATCGGTTACCTTAGATGTTGATAGCAATCCTTTGCAGGTTAAAGTTGATACGGGTGCTCAGGCGAATATTTTGGCAGAAAGCGCTTTGGTCTCTCTTGGTTTGGATAAAAATAATTTAATACCAGTTACGACTAAGCTAACTACATACACTGGTGAGTGTATTCCATGCTTAGGTAAGTGCAAACTCTCTTGCAAGTACAATGGCAGAATTTTTGAGCTTAACTTTTTTGTTGTTGCTGGGCGATATACTAACATTCTCGGGTTAAAATCGGCTATTGACATGCATCTTGTGACACCAATGCGTGAAATAAAAACGCAGGTAGATTTCTTTTATGAATTTAAAGATATTTTTGAAGGTTTAGGTTGTATGAAAGGCGAGTATGATATTAAAATTAGAGAAAACTCTGTCCCTGTCATCCATGCGTGTAGAAAAGTACCGTTAGC
This sequence comes from Athrips mouffetella, assembly GCA_947532105.1. Lineage (NCBI taxonomy): Eukaryota > Metazoa > Arthropoda > Insecta > Lepidoptera > Gelechiidae > Athrips > Athrips mouffetella. The sequence goes on along the minus strand of OX383965.1, from coordinate 17,844,193 downwards.
TGTACAGCCACGTTTAAAGGAGAAACTAGATGAAATGGAAAAGCAAAAGGTTATTGTACGAGTTACTCATCCAACTGAATGGGTGAATTCTTTAGTAGTTGTTTACAAACCTAATGGCGATCTTAGATTGTGTATAGATCCTAAAGATCTTAATCAGGTAATAATGAGGCAACACTTTAGCTTGCCAACTTTTGAGGAAATAACAAGTAAATTATCAGGTGCAGCTGTTTTTAGTACACTGGATGTTAAAAATGGCTTTTGGAACATTAAATTGTCTGAAGCCAGTTCGGATTTATGCTGCTTTAATACCCCGTTTGGCAGGTACAAGTTTTTGAGAATGCCGTTTGGTTTGTGCAGCGCTTCAGAAGTCTTTCAGCAAAAAATGCGTGATATTTTAGAGAATTTAGAAGGAACAGAAGTTTTCATTGATGACATATTGATTTGGGGAAAAGATCAGGTTGAGCATGACAAAAGATTAAGATTAGTTTTGGAGCGATTGAGGCAGGAAAACGTAAAATTGAATAAAGATAAATGTAAATTCAATTTGGAAAAGGTTAAGTATCTCGGTCATATAATTAGTAAGGAAGGGTTAAAGTTGGATGATAGCAAGATTAATTCAATTGTTAAAATGAAGAGTCCGCAAGACAGGAAAGAATTGGAAAGATTTTTAGGCGTTATCAATTATGTTTCAAAATTCATTCCTAACTTTGCTGTTTTAAGTTCTCCTTTGAGAGATCTTTTAAAAAAAGATGTTGAATTTTCATGGCTAGATGTTCATGAAAAAGTTTTCCAAGCCTTAAAGAAAAAGTTAGTTTCAGAGCCAGTTTTACAGTTTTTTAATGCAGATCTTCCTGTTACTCTTTCTGTGGATGCTTCCAAGGATGGTCTTGGAGCTGTCATTTTACAGAACAACCTTCCTGTTGCCTATGCCTCTAAAGCCTTGAATGAGTGTCAAAAAAGATATGCTCAAATCGAAAAAGAGCTTCTTGCTATTTTGTTTGGCTGTGAAAAGTTTTTTCAATTTATCTTTGGTCGAAAAATAATTATTGAAACTGATCATGCTCCTTTGATTTCTATTGTTAAGAAACCATTAAACTCATGTACTGCACGCATACAGAGAATGTTGCTTAAGTTGCAGAAATATAATTTTCAACTGGTTTATAAACGTGGCAAGGAATTGTATTTAGCTGATACTTTGTCTAGATCATTTGATATAAATGATTCTTCAGAAATTGATTTAGATAGTGAAGAAATTGAAGCGCAGATAAATTTTATTATAAACAATATAAATGCATCAGAGTCACAGTTGGGCAAGATCAAAGAGCTTTCTTTGCAAGACGATGAATTAATTCTTGTAAAGAAGTTTATAGCTGATGGCTGGCCGTCTCATAAAAACTCGTTGCCTGTAAATATTAGAAAATATTGGCCCGTTAGAAACGATTTGACTTTTAAATCGGATATCATATTTAAAGGGAATGCTGTTGTGATTCCAATGAAATTGAGACGAGAGATGTTACAACGTTTACATTTTCCGCATTTAGGTGTCACAAAAACGTTGTTAAGAGCACGTGATTGTTTATATTGGCCTGGCATACCCAATGACATTTATAATTTGGTTTCATCTTGTTAGACTTGTTAACTTTATAGTAATAACAACAGACAGGAGACGTTGATACCGCATGAGGTTCCAAATTTCACTTGGCAAAAGATTGCTGCTGATTTGTTTGAATTAAATGGTAAAATGTATTTACTAATTGTTGATTATTTTTCTAAATTTCCGGAGCTTTCACTTCTGACTAGTACAACTAGTGAAGCTGTTATTAATAACTTGAAGCGTATTTTTAGCCGGAATGGTATTCCGGAAATTTTCATGAGCGATGGAGGACCTCAGTTTTCTAGTGAAAAATTTGCTGCTTTTTGTAAAGAATGGAATTTTGAACATAAATTTTCCAGTCCTGAATATCCTCAGTCTAATGGTATGGTAGAAAGAACGATTCAGACTGTTAAGAATTTGTTGAAGAAAGCAAATCATGATGGTAAAGATCCATACTTGGTTATGTTAGAGTTTAGGAATACTCCCATTTCTCATGAAATTCCTTCACCTGCTCAAATTTTTTACAACAGAAAGTTGAGAGTAATTTTGCCAATGTCTTCGGAGAGCTTTGAACCAAAAATTAATAAAAACTTAAGATCTTACTTTGTAAAAAGACAGTTTAAAGGAAAAGTTAATTTTGACCAAAACAAAAGAGATTTAAGACCGCTTGTTATTGGGGAAAAAGTACTATTTAAGGTTGGTAAACAATGGAGAAGAGGTGAAGTTTTGTTTCAATTAGATAGACGAACCTACAGAATTATTTCTAATGGTGTATGTTTTATTCGTAACAGAATATTTATCAAGCTACTAGCTTTTGTTCCATTTTATGTTCCGGATGCCATAGTAACTCCTTATATTGTTAATGATTCTCCACCAGTGGAATCTAGATCTAGGGCTGTGTTACATAGAAATTCTCAAGGGTTTCTAGTTACTTCGTCAGGTCGTGTTAGTCGCCCTCCTGATCGTTTAACTTATCTTATTAATTAATTATCATTAATTGATTGTTTATCTTTTAAGTTTATTAGAAGGAAGATGTTGTATAATATCTCTTTACATAATACTCTTTGTGTTGATAATAAAATAAATAAAATTGTGATTCGTCCTACAGAACTTGAACATGGTAGTTTTCTATTATAATGTATTTATTATAAATCTCGACAAGATGTAATATACAAAGGAGGATGCTGCTGCCCATCCTCCAGTTAACCCTTAGTCGCCTCTTACGACACCCACGGGTATGTATGGGTTGGTACTATTCTTTGCCGGCAGCACACGGGACTTAACATATACGTCTGCCCAATTATGGGTTAACATGAGTTAAATATTAGGTAGGTACTTAGAATTCATTTTTACAGCAAACTTGAACCAAAAATTCAAATGTTACAGACGATAACTCGATAAAACTCAAAGTTTATGAGGCGGAACGCTTTCGGGTCCGTAATTATTTACAGTAGTTTAAATAAGGCATGATAAATACGTCCAAGCGTCTTAGGAGGTAAAATATAGACAACAATTAATTTAATTTAGGGCATGATACTAGCTTGAACGATGGCGTCACGCGATTTTAGGCCTGTTTGCTACGATTCATAAAAAGTGACCTTTAACTTTAAAGACGATTTGTGCAACTGGCCATAAGGATGGTTAACTTGGACTGCAAAATTTTCACATAATCTACATAGAAACATGACTATTGACTTAAAATCTTGAACACTTTTAGAATATTATGCTTGCCTTACTTTATTTTGTTTACTAGGTCAAGTGGGTGTACGTACATTCGTAAAATATACCATTCCCGAAGTTTGTTAAAGGAACGAAAAATCTGAAGTCGCACCATAAGGCCGGTATTTCACTGGGACACCATGGTGGCGCGACTGGTGGCGCGACTGGTTGCGCTACTGGTGTCCGTAACTAGACACCAGAGTCGCTACACCCTGCGGCCACAGTATTAAGGGCTATATTTCACTGGGAGTGGTAGCGCGACCAGCAGCCGAGCTGGTTGCGCCGCCAACCAATTTGGCGTGTCTTTACTGGTGCCTAGTTACGGACACCAGTGGCGGCACCAGTCACGCTACCAGTCGCGCTACCAGTGTCCCAGTGAAATACCGGCCTAAGGGTTCCGTTTTTACCATTTTGTTTTTACGGTCAGAGCCATTAGGCTCTGGAACGCACTTCCCACCACGCTGAGGCAAGCTCCCTCGCTCGACTCATTCAAAAGGAATATTAAAGCTCATTTCCTTTCTCTCTCTGGCTAACCTTTTTCTCTCGTCCTGTGATCTGATGTTGGTTGTTGTTCGTTGTATCCTGTTGCTTGTTTATATGTATTTTATGTATGTATAGTTTATGTAGTATATACGTATGTAATATGTATGTAGTATATTATTGTGTAGGTATATGTATGTTTATTAATAATATTAGTTAAATATACAATATTCACTTAGTTCATCTTTGTGCACCGCCACCGCATTATTGTATCTTTATTTTTCCTTGCACCCAAAGGTGGCCTGGAAGAAATTGCTTTTTAGCAATAAGGCCGCCTTATTGTGCTCCAATTTTATGTCCACATATGTTTTTGTACTGTTTGTTATCTGTGTGCAATAAAAGAGTATTGTATTGTATTGTATTGCATTGCATTGTATTGTATTGTATTGTATTGTATTGTATTGTATTGTATTGTATTTTGGTTCGGAACCCTAGAATATGTGCGTACGAGGCAGCTATAAACAGACATACGCTTATGGCTTATGATAAGCCTAGGCCTACGCCTAGTAGAACCAATTCTGAAGTCGGTCAAAACTTGACTCTAGAACTCACGAGCGGAGACGAACAATTCGCGGTTTAGTGATTTATGCATGCGGACTTATGCAGGTCCCCGCATGAGACGTGTACAACAGGCTTAATATTGCACCAGGAAAATTACGGCTACCTACGCAAAAAAGAAAGTTGATGAAGCGACGGCCGTAGGTACCGTACGTATCTATTTCAAGATCGCAAGAGAAAAATCAATGATCGTAAGACAAAGGTTTCGGATCGTTCCGAAAGCTTTGTCAACATACTCGTAAGTTTTCAAGCTCCTTTACATAAAATACTTATTTCTCACTTATTGAGTACTTTGTACCCATAAGATATCGAGTACAGCAATTGATTCAAAAAAACAAGTTCTTATCACATAAAGCATTTCACACACGGACGGAATTCCTCAAAAGACAGTCACTCGTGAAGACAATCCCTTAGATAAGGATTGGGAGACAATGACGGATGGTCCGCCGCGACTACCGACGACAGAAGATGTCGCCTGGCTTATCGTGACGTCACAAGATGGCGACAGCTTTTTTCTGCTCAAGAAGATTGGACGACGAAAAAGATTATCGAAATGTTAATGGTTTACGGTCTAGGTCTTATGCAGAGACCCAAAAAAATCTCCGTTTTCGCTATGCTAACATACAACGTAAAACTTATAAAGAAATAAAATCTTACAAGTATCTCTTTAGTCCTTGTTTTAGTTTAGATAATTATGTCTTCATTTTCAAATCGTGTGGGTCAGTGAGTATACTTTATCAGAGAGTGTGGGTCTATTGGTGACAGTGATAATTCTCATTACATAATCAAACAAGGCTTTTTACAAGGTGCAACTCACAAAACAATTCCGACAGATGATGTACCATAATCACGACGCGTGTTAGCGTTAGGATGGCTTTCCACCTGAGCTTTGCGAGGTAGCTAACCTGCCAGCCGGAAAAAATTCAACCAATAGAATTGCTCCATTTTCCTAGTTTAAAGCTGCGCTCTAAAATGGGGTAATGGTTGGAGTTTTTCCAGCTAACAGGTTAGGTTCCCAATACAGCTCTAGCGGCAAGGCACCCGGATCGCGGCGCTTGGTGGTTGGTATCGGATCGCAGTATGACGGTACGAGTCGCTGCTGGCCATCCTCCTGTTTCTTATTCTTACTTTTTCTTCCGATGCCTTTTACGTCACCAACGGAAAGAAAAAGGGTGGTACCATTTTTAGCCGACAACTGTTAAAAAAATCGTCATAAATTAAAGTTCTCATTACTACTTTGACATAGAGGTTTTAATTAAATACACCATATTCATACATTTTGGAAGCACAAACACCTCGACATGTGATTATACCTTCAACCTTAACGTTGTCAAAATAACTAGACAAACAGCAAACAGTCTGAATTAGAGGTTCTTTGTGTTGCATTCTCTAAAACAGTGGTAGGCAACCTTTGGCCCACAAGATCTTGGGGTACTAATAAATAGTATTGTAGCCCTTGTCCAACATTTACTGTTTTGACTATATGCATAATATCTATCTGTAAGCACTATTTTAACAAGTTACTTAGACCGCGAAACTGCTGCCGTACTCCGAAGTGAAACTACGATAATATCGCGCCGATAATTAGTCTATGGTTCGGCCTTTGACAAAAAAATTTCCATACAAAGTAAATTTCCGAACGTAATTATTGTTGTCAATCTGATAATATCGGAGCTCCGATACAACTTCGGAGTACCCTGAACAACTGTTCCCAATGAACATACTCGTAGGTCGAATTAAGAAAAAAAAAACATTTCAGCCTTCCATAGAAACTGCAGCTGATTGGCATTTTGAGTGGGAGGTGTTTCTTTTTCGTAAGCCCCCCTAGCACGTTGAACGTCAGATTAAAACCATGTTTCGCCCAGTGGGCCGCGGCGGACACCTGGAGTGCTATTCCCAAAACAACAATTTTGACGTCCGCACACGGATCCGCAGGTGATCCGCAGGTGTGTGTCAAATTGGTATTCTGCAACCAAGTTATCACGACGGTGAGACCACTGCGTGAACCGCTGAGCGGACTTTTTGACATTTTTGTATGGGTTGACGTTTAAATTGGTATTCCGTAACGCATTCCGCGCTCACTCTCGAATTTTGATGTTAACCTTTAATATTACTATTTTTGTGTTTTTTACTATATTTTGAGTTGTGAAATATTTTAAATGCTACTATATGATGACAAACCCTCAGAACATGCGTAAATTTGCAGATAAAATACAAAATTGGGATGACTTAAACCAGCATGAAGATGCTAGCGCCACTACTGGGTAAAGTTGGTGGTGAAGAGAACTACCTTAAATGAACATTTGACATTATTGTATGGTTTGACATTTGAATTGGTATTCCGGTGCATAGCCCGCGTTCACTCCAGCGCTCACTAAGAAGGCAAACCTCGAACAACACAAAAGTTACAACCTACCTGCGGATCTGTAAGTGAGCAGTTAATTTTTGAGATTTTTTGGATATAAAACTACGGTAAAAGGAGCTTTTGTAAGTCAGAGATTATGCAATTTCCTATTAGTGAAAACTTAAAAAGAATTTATCTAACTGCCATAGGTTGGCTGGAAGAAATATCTTTTAGAGATAAGCCCGCCCTTGTATATGTCCTTTTATTCTGCTTTTTTTTTCAATATGTGTGCAATAAAGAATATATATAGTTCAAAAGTCAAACGTTTTTCCCGTGTTAAATGGACGTTTTTCCGCGGTAATAAGTAGCTAAAATTAGCACAATGTAGCATTCCACAAGAAAAGAAACTTCTGAATACGTTTACATTTAGCTGTACATATGACAAAAATAAATAGCACTGGTTCGTTTTTCCCGCGGTTATATGTAACTTACGTCAATTAGGGATACTGTAGCATTCCACAGAAGAAAATCTGTAGGACATTTTTACTGAAGGAATGAGAAGTTTTCCCGTTAACGTATCTTACCGCAACAGAAAAACCTTTAGAATTGGTTCATTAGTTCAAGAATTGAACGGTTTTTTCGTAGGAATAAGTAAGTGGCTTTCCCGCGGGAATAACCCGTTTCCATTAATAAGGAATAGCTCTGGGGTTTAATGTTTTTCCCGTTGTAATAACATAATTATCTTCTCTGTTCAAAGAAGCTTTCTAAAAAGTAAAATTCAGTTCATGTTCAATTGGTTAATTTTAATTTTTAGAGACATAAGAAAATAGTATAAGTATGTGGTTTTCGAGAAACCGATTAGAAATATATCATCATCATCATCATAACATCCCATAAAACGTCCACTACAGGACAGGGAGCTCCCTCCAGAATTCTAGCTTTTGCTGGAAAAATGTGGAGCGGAAGTACCATAGTCACCTCGCTTGTAGAAATATATACACAAACAAATATTGCTTGTTTAATAGTACAGGATTTTATAAACAAAATATAAAAGGTCTCCACCAGAGATATTTTTAGCCTACCTTACTTTGATACTGTTATAATTTATAAGCACGCTACATCTATTTTATCTAATACACAGTATTGAATGTTAATAAAATATTTAGGTACACACGGCCGCACATTAGTAGAAACACTTTTGGACCTTATGGCGTGGTAATAGAGTTGAAAAAGTTTCTACCGACAAGCGGTTGACCGTACGTACTTAAGTAAATAAACGTTTATAAACAATAGACACATTATTTATAGAAATAGTCACTTTAAAATAACATTTAAAACACAATCAAAGCCACTGTAAAATGAAAAATCAGATGTTCGTACACATCTTGATGCAAATGCAATATTATTGTGCGGTAATCTGCTGGAAAGAAGTCATCCATAGCATTCAAAATAGTTATCTGAATGCAGGCTCCACCAGGCAAATTTCTATGAATCCGACGCGTGAGAGACCTTTTCGTTGGTTTGCGGTCCCAAGATATCAGATGTTCGTACACATCTTGATGAAAATGCAATATTATTGTTCGGTAATCTGCTGGAAAGAAGTCATCCATAGCATTCAAAATAGTTATCTGAATGCAGGCTCTACCAGGCAAATTTCCATGAATCCGACGCGTGAGCGACCTTTTCTTTGGTTTGCGATCCCAAGATATAGCTCAAGAAGCGAGACATGGAAGATACCGCCACTTTTATCTGAAATTATAAAAAAATTGTTAGTAAGTTATGTGCTTATTTGTGCAAAGGCTTTGGTGACAGATTTCATAGTCAATTACCTTGTATTTTGTAATTATATAATAACTTGTGGCATCAAATGCTCTTCTACTTTGTGCTATTATGAAGCGAATTTAAATTTAGTTGAAAATCTAGCTAAATAATTAAATTTGTTGTTGTTGTGATTTGTGACCCCAGATTAGTAAGTTAATGTACAGAGTACAGATAGGAATCGGGCCAATCACGACCATGGATGCTAATTTTAGTTTATGTAAGGGAATAAGGCATCGCTAGTGTGTTCATAGAAAGAGACGAATATATGGTGCTATCTTTCTCATTGTTGCTAGTGATGTACTACTACCATCGATAAACATACCATACCTATTCCTGGTAAACGTGAAATGAAACTATGAATTAATTGATGCTTTGTTTATTAAGTATTTACCTTCTCATATATAATTTATTACATGATCATATTCATATGAACGTTAACACATACGTATGTAAAACTAGCTGCATCGACAACCTCGTTCGGGTGGAGCTCTTGTCTCAGTGTATCATCTGTGCGTTCTTTTATCCAAGTATGATATATGGTATTTCACAAACATTGTACAGTTCATCACCTGAAATGATAAAATATTAAAATTAGTATTATTATATTTATTTAATAGCGGTCACATCTTATTACAAGTCCAATTTCACCAATGTCAAAGTAAATAATTTGTTACAAAATTATGGCGATGTCGCCAATTTCTAGTGGGGGATTTACACAGGAATTCACACCACAAAGACAAAGTCTTGTGTACTATAAGGACTCGGATAATTGATAGAGAAAGTTATTGAAGTCAAAATGACAGCCGCTTTTCACCATTCGAAACTCTCAGTAAAATGAATGTGTTTCAATCTTCCCTGTAACGTTCACCATAAAAGTCTGGATAACATCCTAGCAAAATTTGATATTAAACTCTTAAATAAACAGGAAGAATAAAAATTACAACATGTACATGACTGCCATCTTCAAATGCTGACAAACGACCCATCTAAAATTGGTATGTACTTAGTTTTCAAAATGAAGTGGCAAATTATATGTCATAACATTACCAATCAATAATTTCGCCTCATGTGGATGTTGTATGATGTATCAATGAATTATAAACGTATTTTTTAAAACATCGATAGTCGATAAATAATACAAATTTATAGTAGCACATCCTTATTTTCTGCTATGTTTTAAATACTCTGCTCCCGCAATTTATTAGGTGATCGTATAAAAACTTTGGCCAAAACAGTTTATTAAAGACAGGAAACTAGGTACTTACTTGGGCATTTTGGAAATCCACTGCAAATATCTGCCACTGTAAACAAAGTTGGCTGCGCAATAAGCCAATTTAGTGGCATGGTGGCCCATGTTCATAAAATTTTTCGCTCGAAATGTTTCGCACAAACTGCTTTACTAAGTAATTGATATTACTTTTGGTTTCACAGCTAGGAACCCAACACTTAAAGACACCCATTTTACACACACAGTTTAGTTTCGCTCATTATTTACAAATAAATCAAAACCAAAATAGTTATTATCTGATAACTGATAAGTGAGATAGATAACGGACAAAAAAATAAATTTAAAATTTAAAACAACCGCCGAAGGTGAAACATGCGCCAACAAGTAAACAAGTAAACGCCAACAAGTACAACATCATAGTTAACTCTTAGACTAGTACGCACCATCCAGCATGCACAATTAACAAAAAGGGATGCAGCTATAGGAAAGGAACGATTAGCGGTATAGAATAGGTAGGTACCTATGTTATACCACTATTTCTTTGGTGTTGCAAAACTTTGGTGCGTAGTAGGCTGCAAATTCTGTAATAAATAAGAGAAATAACCAGAATATCTTGGCTTTATTACTGACAACCTGACATAATCATGTCATTATCCCCCCCTTAAATCTCACATACAAAGTCCCTAAGGTACCCAGGTGGCTGTCTTGTCCTGGTCGACCGCCGCAAAAGGGGTTGTTCCTGAGAAGGAGCCGTTTTTTCCAAAAGTGGGGACTCGTCAACAACAGGGTCTTGTAAGAAACAACACCATAACTTTCAGATGGTGTCGTATATTGATAGTTGAAGTAACAAATCAATGCCACAACTAATAACTCTTAATTTATTTAGACGTGTGTCCCGTAGCACGGCCCAACTAAACCGAGACTGACTGAATCGTCATCGTCTCCGACGTTGTTGATGCGTTGACAGCCATTGGGGATAGCGGTTAAGATGGCGTTAGGGGTAGGGATAGGAATAGGGGTAGGGATAGGAATAGGGGTAGGGAGAGGGACAGGGAGAGGAAAAGGGAGGGGGGGGGGGAGGGGAGAGGGGCAGGGACAGGGATGGTTTGACGGACGGTTGGACAGATGGTTGGACGGACGGACGGACGACAGATAGACGGAAGGATGGATGGTAGAAAGAATCCCTCGCGGACAAAGTCGCGGGCAACAGCTAGTCTATCATAATTTAGGCAGCGTACGGCATCTAAACATTCGCAAATAATTATTTTTTGAAGATTTAATCGGAAAAGAGCTCATAACTTCAAAACAGCTATACAGATTTTCATTGAATAAAATCCATCCCGTTTAAATGAAAAAGTACCTACGATGTCGCACAAATATAGACATATATACACATGTTAAACTTATAACACTCCTCTGATTGCGTCGGGGGTTAATAAACAAGCGCGAAATGCAAGATGTCATGCCAGACGTGGTAGTGTCATGTCATGCGGCAAATCATTGACGTAAGAAAAACGAAAGGGCGTTTTTTTTGAAAGATGCGCGTTTTTCTTACGTCAACATTTTTATTAAACTCTCTTTGGTGAACACTAGCGCCGTGGTATTGCCAAATGTGGTACTAAAATTTTGAGCAGCCGATTTTAGACTTAATCGCTAAGTCATATAAACTAAAATTGAATGGAGTTAAATAACATCCACTGACTTTACACTGACGTTTCCATAGCGTGTTTGTGACTTGTTTGACAGATGTTGATATGGTTCATATTTTTTTTATGTATAGCTCGCCCGCAAAGGCATTGCGCTCTGAATCTATTATAAAATTTTGTACAGAACTAATATTTTAAACTTCAAATTAAGTAAAAGGATTGACTATTACGTTTTGTTTTTAGAGACACTAAATGAATAATTAATTAACGTCGAAATGAGCTGATAATGTACAGTCGATTTGTCGATTTTCATATAAGCGATTTGTTGCCCATCCCTAGTTCACTCCACTGCGCTTGTGTTGTAAAAATTTACAGAATACCAAAAAAAATTCTGTCAAAGCTGTAAGTGGAGCGAGCCCCTGAACGTACAAATTTACTTTTTCTGCCAAGTTATTCGAAGGTCGATATACTTCGTACGCAAAAAAAGTGGTCAAAACAGCGGTGTTGCCGTTCATACTTTTTCTGATTATTAAATTTTTGGTAGGAATTTGAATTATTTTATAAACAATTTAACAGAAAAAAAGTGTACGATACTTAAAGTAAATTAAGTAGTGAACATTTTGCAATAAAATACATGCGTATGCTAACGCATTTTTTAGTAAAATGCCTAGCTGGCTGCTGGATTTTATTGGTGAGCAGCGGTATGCCAAATTCAGTTAAATGTCAACGGCAATCTATTGCAGGCGTTTTGTGCAATGTATGAAATTCGATATACTTGTATGGTCTCTAGGCGTAGACAACGTATTGAGTAAATAACGAAAAATCTCTCGGGTGGTAGCACTGAAAATAAAACTGAACAAGACCAAGAATTCCGAAAAAAAAAACTTGGCACAAATTGCATGATATGTATGAATTCCCCTTCAGCTTTTAGTTTTTTTTTGTCTTATTTTAATTTCTGTATTTCAGTATTTTAATTTTTAGGTATCTTCAGTATTATTATTTATCTTTATTTTATTTTCAAAGTTTTAGCATACTTATTTATATTTTTTTCTATGTTGTTAAATATTTCTGTACCTACTGATGTTATATTTATATCTTTGTATTCCTTTATTTATTCTTTGTATTTTTCGTAGCAAGTGTAGCTGGTTTTTAGTGGGTTTTTGCACTTGTGCTTTTTTGGTTTAAATAGTTGGCTGTTGTTCGTCTGTTTTTTAGTAGCTCTGACAGTCGACGTCCACTTGTTTGTTCAAATCTACTAAGCAAACCGCAAATTTTCACAATATGTGGTATTTTTCTCACAGTAAAATCAGTTTCATTTTTAAATTGTTCCATGTGGAGATGTTCATGTCCATCATAACTTTTTATTTTTATTTATTTTTTATTTATTTATTTGGCTCTTCAACAATATGTACACTGTATAAATACAAAAAGACAAACATAACTTAAATCTAAGTGTCATATCACTTAAAGAAGAGCATAACATGCTCTGAATAATTTAATTAAGGACCTTAAATTACTTTATATTTAATACTAATTAGAAACATTAATACACCTACATTATACTCATAAGCATTAAATGAGAAAACAAAAACAAGCTAGCTTTGAAAAATGGTGCTAGATGCTGATACAAAAAATCTATAAGAGAAAAAGAAAAAAAGAGAAACTACTTAAAATTTCAGTATTGGCAGTAAGTTTTATGCTCTCAACTAGTGAGTACAATACTTTTTATCCTACTAATTGGTGTTACATTTAAGTCTATAGATTCTTGGAATACGTTATACAGGGAAAAAAATCTATAAAGTGATGAATGCTTTTTTAAGTTGGTACGACTGATAGGTTGTTGAAAAAGTTTAATGTTGGATGAACGTGGTAAGGTTCGAGGCACATTGAATTTGATTTTACGAAGAAGACTAGGACAATTAGTGGAACTAGTAACTAGTCTTTTGAGAAAGACCAAATCCAGCATTTGACGACGTTTCTCCAATGAAGACATTTTAAAGTGTATCAAACGTTCTTCGTACGACTTAAGTTGTTTAGCCAGTTTGCAATGGTAAGTCATATGCCGAAGGAATACTCTTTGTAATTTCTCAAGCCGATTTATATGAACTTTATAAGATGGTGCCCAAGCCACACTACAATACTCTAGTTGACTTCTGACTAAGGAGTAAAACATGATCTTTTTTTGTGACTGGGTTTTTAAAATTCTTACACTCTCTTAGAATAAAACCAAGCATTTTAGTAGACTTGACAATGACTGTATCTATATGCCTGATAAAATTAAGCTTGGAGTCAAGTTGAACGCCTAGATCACGGATGTGACTTACTTCCTCTAGCGTTTCCCCATTTAAACTGTAGTTTGTACATACTATGTTTTTATTACGAGTAAATTTAATGTGATGGCAATTGCCAACATTTAATTGTTTCCTATTTTTCTGACACCAATCTCTAAGCCTGTCTAGGTCATCTTGAAGTAACATAGAGTCGTTCAAATTTTTAATGCTTTTAAATACTTTTGAGGTACTCGGAAAACAAGTAATGATTCGAATTATGAAAACATTGACTTATATCCTTAATAAAAAGCGTGAAAAAACAAGGTCCGAGATGGGAACCCTGGGGATACCTGGGGAATAACTTGTTTTTGATGGGCGAATGCTTTTTTTTTCTTATTTGTAGGTATGTAAATATTGTATATTTTTTCTGTTTTGACGTGACGTTTTTTAATAATTACCTGTAAATAATAAAACACTGTTTATAATGTAGTATGCTTTTAATTGGCTCTATTTCGATACGATACCCTGTTTGGTTTCCCACAATCTTCAGAATATCATTGTCACCCTTTTTAGAAAGGGACACCGCGGTATCTTATGTTACTTGCTGTCAGCACAATTTTTCTACATGGCACTCAGTCCAGTTGTACGTATAGTACTTATCTAGTCCCTGGTGGAGCGTGTCTGCGGGCTTGTAAATCGAGATAGACCAGCAGCCAACATCGGTCGATTTGGTCTTTTTTGGATATTTTTTTGCAAAATCGAGACAAAAAAAAACGTATACGGCTTATTGAGTCACTATGTACAAGTAATCGTAGATTTCAGATTTTCTCTCCGGTGCATTCTTCAATACAATAAATACTAACCCGATACTATTAAACGAGCAATGAGTTTGTATATAGAGTGACTTTTAATTAGTTCTTGATAGCAAAAGATATGCATGTACTCATGATACTGAACAACTTTCCCTAAGGCACATAGGTCGAAATACGAAAAACCAAATTTGACCTCCCATACAAAATGCGCTATCAGTTGATGCGGTTTCTGTGGGAGGTCAAAACTTGATTTTCGTATTTCGACCTACGTTCCTTGGGGAAAGTTGTTCAGGATCATGAGTACATTCATACCTTTTTCTATCAAGAACTAATTAAAAGTCACCCTATATAGGTATATAAATATATAGGGTGACTTTTAATTAGTTCTTGATAGAAAAAGGTATGAATGTACTGACCAACTTTCCCAAAGGAACATAGGTCGAAATACGAAAATCTAGTTTTGACCTCCCATAAAAACTGCATCAGCTGATAGCGCATTATGTATGGGAGGTCAAACTTGGTTTTTCTTATTTCGACCTATGTTCCTTGGGAAAAGTTGTTCAGTATCATGAGTACATGCATATCTTTTGCTATCAAGAACTAATTAAAAGTCACCCTATATATATATACAGGGTGTTAATTTGATTGCGTGCCATAGCTTAAGGGGTGGTTCAGTAACGATAAAGAAACTCAAAAAAATTATTAAAAAAAATCCGATTAGGGTTTATGAAATGCTTTTTCAATTTTATTTTGTAAAAATGATATATTGTAACGATGTCAAATAAAAAAAAAAAAAAAATATAAATATAAATATAAATATTTTTGATCTAATTGTGTTGTTTAAGGTCAAGCAGGTTATGAACTTCTTCATTGGTCATCAACCTTTTTCGTAATATTTTTTAATACATTACTGGTATCCCCGTCTTTGACACATTTTTATGTCATGCTAAATGTTTTTTTAAATCGCGTATATTTTCTGCAAAAACAGTGAAATATTATAGAGTAAATGGCTGCAAAATTGATAGTTATGCTATTTGCGGAATATTCTTCTATGGGTATCCATTATTCCTTTACTTTTTCTATGAAAAAGCCGAACTGTTTTACGTATGAAGTAGGGTGGCTGTAATGTACGATATTTGAACACAAAGGAAACTAAAAAGGTACAACCACATCAGTATTGTGGGATGTGAATCTGCAGAATCAGCCCATAAAACTGAACAACTTGTCCCAAAGAACATTATGATGAAATAACATTACGATGAAGATATCTGAATCTAAACATGAAAGAGAAAAACAGCTTGCATTAGTTTTTAGAGCGTTCATCCGATAAAATCGCGCTGGAGTCAAAATTTACGATTTTCGCCGAAGGATAAAACAATGCAGTTCTCAGTTTTCAAAGAAGACATTAATATCATATTAGATATACTTTTACGATCTGCTTTTTGGTTTAAAAACATCTCAAAATATTGGGATATTTTTCCAAATAGAACAGTTTTTTAACACGTCCGTTTTTAACTTAGCGCTTGACCGTCTACGCAGATGCGAGATTTATGAAGGATCAAATGCTACAAAATAAAAATTACCATTCAAAAATTCAGGATATTGTTTAGTTTTTCGTTTTAAAAAAAAACTCTATTTAGGTAAAAAATCATTCAAAAAAACTACAATCAAAAGTGACATTTTCAGCGGGATATTAACCGTGTCATTTTAAGCGAAAATGTAAGACATTATTTTTTCTTTTTGGACATAGCATGTGAAATCATTCATACTCTAAAATACTGTATCTTTTTTTTTTTTGAATAAATTGTATTTATATTTTACTGTGAATTATTTAGTGCTCCTATAAAATCGATGTTATAAAAAGTTTTTATTATCATGATAATAGTAAAATATATATATATATCATATGGTAGATAGGTACGGAACCCTTAGGGTGCGAGTCCGACTCGAACTTGGCCGGTTTTTTTCGCCTTGGGTTACATTATTGAAGTTTAAATATTATGTTTCTAGTAATAAATATAGCATATGTTACTCAGGAATAATGTAGCATTCTACCAGTGAAAAACCACGTGTTTCTTTACTTGTTATTATTAGCTAAAATCCAAATTTCAAGTACCTCGTGTCAAAACTGTAGGATTTGAACTGGCAAAAAACTCCTGAT
The DNA here is from genome assembly GCA_947532105.1 of Athrips mouffetella. Classification (NCBI taxonomy): domain Eukaryota; kingdom Metazoa; phylum Arthropoda; class Insecta; order Lepidoptera; family Gelechiidae; genus Athrips; species Athrips mouffetella. Next base: position 17,827,500 of record OX383965.1, on the reverse strand, counting down.
GTGATGGCCTGATGGCCATAAAAAATGTTTTGCCACAACAACCAACCACTTTACAATGATGTTATAACAAGTATCGTGATTGTAGACTGCAACTTAAACTTACAAAGGCAAAACGAGTAGAGCAAGATCAGAGCGGTTTATCCCTTTCTAATTCTTGCCATACCTACTATCGAATTTTGCACAATTTCCGTGCAAAAAGTTAAGTTCTGCATCCACGTGTTTTTATTTATACTTTATTTTAAAATAAGTTGTGCATTACTAAGCCCGCAAAATAAAAAGTTATTGATTTTTAAATTAAAAGCAGTCTTTTTCTTAAACAAGTTTAGTAGCTGCGGAAGACTTTTTTATTTAGTTTTATCTATATCTAAAACATTTGCTAAAATAATTTTCTGGTATCCCTTTGCATGCCATGTTGTTGATGTCACTTGTCATCACAACTTCGTTTCTTAATCTTGAGATCTTGTGGATGTTTTATTTTTATTTTGTATTTATGTTTGCTGTTTTAGGAAAAGTGGATTATTTGGTGGTTGCGGCATAAACATTCACAGGTTAACCATTAAACACAAAAAAGTGTTGCATATGAACAAGGGTGACCATGCCATTACATCTGTAGAAACAAATTACTTGCGGCGCAGCCATCACCATGTATTTATTATTTATCGGGACAGAACTAGAACAACTACCACCTAGCGGGTTTGAAAGTAACGGCGCCGTGTCGTGAAAATAATGTTTTAGTGCCTACGGGGACAAAGGTTCCCTTTCCTCTCCGCAGACGCAAACTCGCATACTGAAAAGAATCGTCAGATGAAAGAATGCTAGAATACACGTGTGATCTAGACAATTCTTTGTTGTTGTTGTTTAATCTTTATTGCACGATAATTACAAAAATACTATTCTCGGCAAGACGACATGCAAAGGCGGACTCATCCCTACGTGAGATCTCTACCAGTCAATCTTAGAGTGACTAAAGGATAAAGTATAATGATGCAGGATGCAAGCGTGCAAACAGAGAAAACCATGAAAGAAAATAAGACTAATTTATATGAATGAAAGAAACGTAAATACATACTCATCTTAGTAAAAAATAAACTGTAACAATTACTAGTAGCTATAATAAAATTAAATAAAATACCTACCTACCTTAAAAAGTTCAAATCGCCGACCCTGCTCTAAAAATCGCAACGCGCACTCGGCGCACCTATTGTAAACGAGAAAAATAATAGGTCTTTACCTATGAAATTGCCGAAATTTTCTTACAGATTAATGAGATCATAATTCCTATAATTCTCATGCAATTTTTTTCATTTGTCTTATATTTGAAAGTTGACTTCAAGTTAAAAGGTAGGTAGTTGAATTTACGCATAAAATAAAGCTTTTATTTTTAGTTTGATATATAAAATTAAAGGTTCGAAAATTGTTCGTCTTAAATGTCGTCCGATTTCATCATTAGATTTGTTATATTTTTTTACAGATAATATTTTTCGAGAATTAAGTTTAAGCTTCTGTTACCTTAATCAATAATGCTTAAAAAAATAAAATAAATTGTATTTACAATTCCTAAGAAAAATGCAAAAATGTTAGTACTGAAAATTGAGTTTACCTAAAATTCGCCATAGAAAACGGCAATTTCATAGGTAAAGACCTATTAGTTACCTTCATGCGCGCTGCGACTCTGGCGAGGGTTGACACAATTAAATTTTAATATAAGTTTTTTATTTCTGTTTTTTTATTCTTTTTTAGGGTTCCGTACCTCAAAAGAAAAAAACAGTACCCTTAAAAGATCACTTTGTTGTCCGTCTGTCTGTCTGTCTGTCTGTCAAGACCCTTTATCTCACGAACGGGTAAAGGTATCAGGTTGAAATTAATACCATATGTTAGGATCTATGAACCACACAAGATCTGAAAATTTCAATTTTTACAACGACGCAATCAAAAGATATGGCATTTTATGTCCTCATCTCCATACATTTATGCAAAAAAGTAAAACCTACAGGGTACTTCCCGTTGACCTAAAATTATGAAATTTGGCAAGAAGCTAGGTCTCACAGTACAAATAATGGGAAAAGTCTGAAATCATTAAATATTAGAACTTTTCTCACAACTAATGGTAACCAATTGTGGTGAGCTCCCGTTTCAAGAACATTCATATAAGAGAGGGGTCAAGTTGGATGGTCGCGGAGGCGAATTATTAAAACGGGAACACTTACAAACTTGAAAATTGGTATGTTTATAGTGCATAAGCTATAAAATAACAACAAATAATAGAATTTGGTCAAGCGCGTGTCTGACTAAAAAAATCTAGCACATTAACTTACTGAAATTCCAACTAATACAATTATGATTATGTGGTGGTACGGAACCCTCGGTGCGAGAGTCCGACTTGCACTTGGCCGGTTTTTTGTTGTTTAAACATGCTTATTGTTCTATATTCTACTTATTGAACAAGTGGTTAAAAGGAAATCGGTACTTTTCCTTAAACCCTGTATAAATCTTTTTCACTTTGAAAGATTATTTAACATGAAGGTTGTTCTTCTTCGTTCATTTACCTGCATGTTTGCCGTAAAAATTGATTTTTGACCACATCTAAACTACCCTCTCCTTGGGAGTTGTAGTATTGTATACGGGTACGCGACCCCGGCTCCCCGAGCTATTACTATTTCATCCCGATCCTTCCGAGAAAGTAATATCCTTCTTACCCAATTCCTTTCCTATACCAATTATTCCTGTCCCATGAAACCTATCCCTCCCATTCCTTTTATTCCTGCCCATTCCGCCAATCTAAGGTTGACCGTGCCGATGGATGCGTGGCTAGAGGCGAGTCTAGTCGATAGCGGTCACAACGCCCTGGGCCCGGGCGAACCCAGAAATAGGCTAGCCTTGTCCTGGTATGCGGGGCTCTGCCAGGATGGACCACCTGAATATCCCTTGCTGCTCGTGGGAACGCAATGGATTCTACTAAAATTATAAATTCGAATGGCGGCGATGTGATTCGCAACGCATCACGTCCCGTTCCTCGCGGAGGCGAAAAGCGGACTACGGAGAGCCGCTTTGCTACGATGAATGTCAGAGGTGGAATGAATGGCAAAATAGATGAAGTATGTCAGATGATGGATGAAAGGCGTATAGACGTACTGTGTGTGAATGAGACTAAACGGAAAGGTTGTGACACCACAGAACATGGCCCTAACACAGCGTACTGGTCTGGTGTTCCCAGTACCAGCAGAGGCTGTCAGGGAGTCGGTGTCATACTTTCCGAAAGAATGGTAGAGTGCGTGAAAGAAGTCGAGTGTGTGAGCCCAAGACTCATCTGGGTCAGGCTAAAAGTCGGACTGACTCGAATCTTCGTTCTGGGTGCATATGCACCTACGGATATGGGTTCGCGAAGGTCTCTAAAAGCCCAAAAAGAGATAGATGAGTTTTGGGAAAGTATGAGAGATACATTAGGGAAATGTGAACAGAATGAACGAGTTATCATGCTAGGTGATTTTAATGGATGGGTAGGAAGAAAGCGTGACGGTTATGAAAGAGTTGTTGGTAAGTTTGGTGATGAACGTGTGAATGAAAATGGTGTAAGTCTGCTTGAGATATGTTTGGAATGGAATCTTTTTGTGGCAAACACTATGTTTAACCACAAAAGGATCCATATGTATACAAGAGAGGAGGGTGATGCGAGAAGTATGATCGATTTTGTAGCTGTGGATGAAAGATTGAGGAATAGGGTTCTGGACGCTCGCGCATATCGCGGAGTCGGCATCGACACAGACCACCACCTGGTTGTAACCCGAATTGGTGGTCTATTTAATCGGTGGCGGCATAAAGCACAAGAGCAGACGAGTGTTTTGGAACGAATTAAAGTGGAGAGATTGCAAGAGGAGGATGTCAGAAGTGAATACTTGAAAGGCTTGAGTGAAAGATTTGAGAACCTAGATAAAGTGAATGATATTGAATGCTTGTGGAATGAATTTAAAGATGGAGTAGTAGGAGTAGCTGTCAATGTTTGTGGGGTATCGAAAAGGAGAAATGGTGGAAAGAAGAAGAATGTGTGGATGGATAAAAGTGTACAGGCAGCTGCTTGTGAGAAGAAGAAAGCATGGTTAGATTGGTTAGCTGTAAAAGCTAATCAAAGAATGCAGAAGGCCACAAGTGATGATGTTAGTGTAGCACGAAAAGAATATAAACGAGTGAAAGGTATTGTGAAGGATGTTGTAGAAAGAAAGAAAGAGGAGTGTAAGGATGAGTTTAACAGAAGGCTTTCTGAGGATTTCCAGTCAAACCAAAAGTTTTTCTGGAAATCCATACGGACAGCCCGAGGAAAGTTTGGAACATCGGAGCTGAGTAAAATCAGAAGCCAGGATGGAAGTATTATAAAAGGTGAAGAATGTGTGCTGAAGAGATGGAAGGAATAATTTGAAAGTCTGTTTGAGAGAGAAGAAGCAGAGGCCAGCGTACCGAGGTCTTCTGTGGAAATGCATGAGAATGAATATGAGAGTAATGTAAGTGGGATAAGTATGGATGAGATTATGAAAGCAATGAAAAGTATGAAATCAGGTAAAGCAGGTGGGTATGATAGAGTGTCGGTCGAAATGTTGAAGGCTGGGCGAGGCATTGTGGCTAGTCAGCTGTACCGCCTTTTCAACCTGTGTTGGACGAACGGCCAAGTACCAGGTGACTGGTGCAAGGCTGTGATTGTGCCGCTGTACAAGGGAAAAGGGTCACAACAGGACTGCAAAAACTACCGCGGGATAAGTCTTCTCAGTGTCGTCGGCAAACTGTATGCAAAGGTTTTGATTGAAAGAGTGATGAAAGATACTGACGAAAAAATGTGGGATGTACAAGCGGGATTCAGAAAGGGAATGGGATGTACAGATCAGGTCTTTTCCTTGCGGTGCATAGCTGAAAAGTTTTTGGCCAAAAACCAAAAAGTCTACTGCGCGTTCGTGGATTTGGAAAAGGCCTATGACCGAGTGGTGAGGAATGAATTGTGGTCAGCATTGTCTATGTATGGGGTGAATGGTCATCTGATTCAAGCACTGAAATCTCTCTATAAGGATTCCAGTGCTTGCGTCAGAATAAACGGGGCCTACACTGAATGGTTTAGCATCGAAAAAGGTGTTAGGCAGGGATGTGTAGCGTCACCTTGGCTGTTTAACCTATTCATGGATAATTGTTTGACTGATCTGAAAGAGAGTATGTGTGGACTGAGAATGAATGAGTTACTCATCAAATGTCTTCTCTACGCTGATGACCAAGTTATACTTGCGTCATCTACTGAAGAGTTACAGGAGATGGTAACAATGATGAATGTGGCTTTTGATAGGAAAGGAATGAAAGTTAATGTAAGCAAGACGAAAGTAATGGTACTTGAAAGAGAAGAGTGTATGACAGAGTTTACTATATTAGTAGGTGGTGAACAAGTTGAACAAGTGAAGGAGTTTGTGTATCTGGGTTCTAAGTTTACGAGAGATGGAAAGTGTGAAAGTGATATCGAAAGAAGGGTGAATGCTGGAAACATGGTGAATGGTGCTCTGCATGCTTTTATGAAGAGTCAGAAGGTGTCTCACAAGGCTCGTCTGGCTGTTCATAGAGGCGTTTTGGTACCAACACTGATGTACGGCAGTGAAAGCTGGGTATGGCAGAAAAAGCATGAAAGTAGAATTAATGCAGTAGAAATGAGAGCGTTGAGGAGTATGATTGGTGTGAAACTGAGTGACAGGATTAGAAATAGTGTGATAAGAGAACGTTGTGGCGTAAAAGAAGACGTAGTGACTAAAATTGAGAAAGGGATGCTGAGATGGTTTGGTCATGTAGAGAGGATGAATGAAGGAAGATTGACGAAAGAGATCTACAAGGCGAGAGTGAATGGAAACGTTGGAAGGGGAAGGCCTCGGCGAACATACCAGGACCAAATTCAGGACGTTCTGAATAAAGGCCAGGTTAAAAGTACCCTAAACCGACGAGCATGTATGAAAGGATTGATGAAAGTTCAGGAAGCAAGGGAAGTATGTCAAGATCGTAGCAGGTGGAGAACTGTGGTCTCTGCCTACCCCGACGGGAACAAGGCGTGATGTTATGTATGTATGTATTGTAGCGTTATCGCTCAAATTCCTTTTTCGTGTTCGATACTTTTTGCTTCTTTCTCGATGTATTGACTGGCTGTTTGGTTTGTATTCTTTGACAGTGGATTCAAAATTTTGATTTTCCTTTCTCGGTGCTTATTATTTGTTTGGATACAATAGATATTGTGTCAAATTGATCTGAATATTTAGTAAATTTATATAATACATCAAGATAAATCATATAAAAATCAAATCAAAATATTTTTTAAAAAGTTATCTTCAAGCAACAGTTTTTTTCATGCACAGTTTTCTTTCCGTCTTATTTTTGCCTACAATTTTCTAAAGCTGCCCGATTACGGGCAGAAGGTTCCGGCAAGCACCTGCAACACTGCCAAGCCCTGTCTCCAGAGAGACAATTTGACATCTGCTGCTTGCACCGTGCTCTCAGCCGCTGCACCACTTCAACTGCGGGATTCCTAGCAGCACGGGAGGACGCCACGAACTGCGCATAACTAACTACAACCAAACACCAGATATTTAAACCATTTATATTATTAGTTTTAAGTTTCTTTCCAAAATTCAAAAAAAGGCCTCCAGACGCGCCATGATTTATTTAGATTCGAATCTTTGGCAGTAATTTTTAAACTTTTAGAACATTTATCCGCGATACATTGCGGAAGGTACGACTATGACCATATTTAACTAGTCGCTATAGTAATAAGTTAGGTGGCCACTTAAAGTTATCACTAGACTTTTCCAAGCGATACTATCTAGTAGCTATAGACGGAGCGTTTTACCTGATGCACGCATCGCGGATTCCTTTCAAAATTTATTTGTCTTATTTTTAACACCTAACGTTGATTTTTAATATTTTAAACAATATTATATATTTATATTTAATCTCCGATCGTACAATCAAATTTAAACTTTATTACGTTGGTTATATAATAGTGAAATTATACAACAAAACTGTGGTCAATCTGTTTTTATTAAAATATTGTGTGTTATATTTCTTTGTTTGCTTGATTAGTTTAAGGTAAGTTAACTCTTACTCTATTTTTATCTAACTGCAGTACATCAACAATTTAATTTACTTTATTTCACTGCAGTATGTACTATATTTGACGCTGCATCCGAAGATATATGTTATTCACTGAGTAATACATTCTTCAATGTCCTAGGCATCGCACAATATTTCAAAGCTGTAGGTAAAAAATCTAATCATAAAATAGTACTAAAACCACAGCTGTAGTTTTTGTACCTTCCCACGCCGCCCTGGCAGCGCCAGTTTTTTTCAGAACTCGTTATATTTTTCACAAAAGTAGTCAAAATTTCAAGCGGCTTTGCTGTTGTTTGCGTAAACTAATTGCAATAAAACAAAGTTAATATGTTGCATGGCAATAAGCCAAATGTGTTATTGAAAACTCGTTTAAAGTGAAAATGGTTATAAAATGAAAGATCGTGCATTTGGAATGACGGTTCATTTTGAAAGGTTTCCAGTGCAATCGGATTTCATTTGTTAAGTCTGCAAATTGTAATGTTCTAATAAATGCTTAATTCTAACAAAGTAATATTCATTTAGGTAACAGTTTTCAGAAGAACGAAAAAAATAAACAAAAGCGATTGAATGTTGCTCTGGTGTCTCACAAACTTATAAAAACGCGTTGTATGAAGCTTTCTTTACAGATAGTTTCCCTTATTTCTGTTTTTAAACAAATCGTCACAATACTTGTCCCACTCAACAAACATAATATTGTGGACACCCTATTAGACAAATTTCCTACATCCCATTTCACATCCTACTCGGCTCGCATTACTTTTGGCAGAGTTCAATCACGATAAAAACGCCGAAGCGGTGCTTTTTTAAAACATCAATGCCACTTTATTATTTGTACTCTTTTTTGAAAACGAAGGATTTTTCAAGTAATGATTACGAAAAAGATTCGACTCTTATATTAATTAGTGAAATACTAACAATAACATAGTTAAAAACTTATTATTACGCTGATAATGTTCAATCGATTTCTCGATTCTTATGTACGCAAATGGGTGGTCATCCCTATGTCATCTCGACCCGCTTGTGCTAATGCGACAGAATACCAAAAATTTTGCGTGCGTGATCTGATGCGTTCGGGAAGTGAGGGCTGATTCGTTCGGGAGGTTATGGGCGACATTTGATAAATTGGGAATAGCACTCCTGCAAATAGTACTATCTCATTCTTGTCCTTTACAAGGTTCGGCAAATCGTTAATGTAGACAATGAACAGGAATGGTCCCAGGATTGAGCCTTGTGGAACGCCCATACAAATTTTTGATCCTAGTGACCTTTTCCCATTTACATCAACCTTCTGGATCCTTTCACTTAGATACGACTCCAGAAGGCTTAGAGCCTGGTCTCTAATTCCATAATGGTGTAATTTCCTGATAAGAATATCATGATGTACACAATCGAAAGCCTTGGACAAGTCACAGAAAACGCCAATGGCATCACTTGACTCCTCCCAGGCGTCAAATATACTTTGAATAAGCTCAACACCTGCATCGACTGTTGAGCGACCCCTGGTAAAACCGAACTATTTAGGTTCATCAAGTTGTTGCGATAAAAGTGGCACTGAACCTGATTTAAAATTATCTTTTCAAATATCTAACTAAGAGTTGGTAGAACAGAAATAGGTCTAAAATTAGTGGGGTCTGATTTACTACCAGCTTTAAACAACGGAATAATTTTACTATGTTTCATCAAATCAGGAAAAACACCATCATCTACACATTTATTAAAAATACTAGATAAGTATGGTGCAATGCTTTCTATAACGGCACTAATAATTTTAACTGGCAGGCCATCTATATCATCTATATCTACATCTTTCGTTGGTCTGTGTGTACGATACTACAACAGAATACCTAACAATATAGTGCAATTACCTGATAGCTTACTATAGATTAGATGACTTTATGAATGACAAAGAGGTATGGTGCTCTGATATTCCAGCGAAACACAAGAAACACATTGTAAAAAGCCGACTCTTAAAATAGGCCGTGCTGCAGTGGTTTCTTGCCGTTTCTTTTACGCTGCCATAGCACGATCCGAAACGGCGTAGACTCGCTCTATTTGCATTGTATTCTGCATGCCATTCAATAAGTATTCCGTAAAGAATCTACATTGAATAAATAATCTGAATCTGAATCTATTTTGCAGAAACACAATTTTTGGAAACAACTTTTGAAAGTCCCATAAATTTTAACTCCTTTCGAATTTGTTTGTGCCAAGTAGCCTGGTTAGTACTGCGGTGCCATGCGGGTCACTTGCCTTAGTAAAAACAGTCGAAACGCTGGCCGTCAGCCGCCTATAGGCTTCTGGAGTGCTATTCCCAATTTATCAAATGTCGCCCATAACCTCCCGAACGAATCAGCCCTCACTTCCCGAACGCATCAGATCACGCACGCAAAATTTTTGGTATTCTGTCGCATTAGCACAAGCGGGTCGAGATGACATAGGGATGACCACCCATTTGCGTACATAAGAATCGAGAAATCGATTGAACATTATCAGCGTAATAATAAGTTTTTAACTATGTTATTGTTAGTATTTCACTAATTAATATAAGAGTCGAATCTTTTTCGTAATCATTACTTGAAAAATCCTTCGTTTTCAAAAAAGAGTACAAATAATAAAGTGGCATTGATGTTTTAAAAAAGCACCGCTTCGGCGTTTTTATCGTGATTGAACTCTGCCAAAAGTAATGCGAGCCGAGTAGGATGTGAAATGGGATGTAGGAAATTTGTCTAATAGGGTGTCCACAATATTATGTTTGTTGAGTGGGACAAGTATTGTGACGATTTGTTTAAAAACAGAAATAAGGGAAACTATCTGTAAAGAAAGCTTCATACAACGCGTTTTTATAAGTTTGTGAGACACCAGAGCAACATTCAATCGCTTTTGTTTATTTTTTTCGTTCTTCTGAAAACTGTTACCTAAATGAATATTACTTTGTTAGAATTAAGCATTTATTAGAACATTACAATTTGCAGACTTAACAAATGAAATCCGATTGCACTGGAAACCTTTCAAAATGAACCGTCATTCCAAATGCACGATCTTTCATTTTATAACCATTTTCACTTTAAACGAGTTTTCAATAACACATTTGGCTTATTGCCATGCAACATATTAACTTTGTTTTATTGCAATTAGTTTACGCAAACAACAGCAAAGCCGCTTGAAATTTTGACTACTTTTGTGAAAAATATAACGAGTTCTGAAAAAAACTGGCGCTGCCAGGGCGGCGTGGGAAGGTACAAAAACTACAGCTGTGGTTTTAGTACTATTTTATGATTAGATTTTTTACCTACAGCTTTGAAATATTGTGCGATGCCTAGGACATTGAAGAATGTATTACTCAGTGAATAACATATATCTTCGGATGCAGCGTCAAATATAGTACATACTGCAGTGAAATAAAGTAAATTAAATTGTTGATGTACTGCAGTTAGATAAAAATAGAGTAAGAGTTAACTTACCTTAAACTAATCAAGCAAACAAAGAAATATAACACACAATATTTTAATAAAAACAGATTGACCACAGTTTTGTTGTATAATTTCACTATTATATAACCAACGTAATAAAGTTTAAATTTGATTGTACGATCGGAGATTAAATATAAATATATAATATTGTTTAAAATATTAAAAATCAACGTTAGGTGTTAAAAATAAGACAAATAAATTTTGAAAGGAATCCGCGATGCGTGCATCAGGTAAAACGCTCCGTCTATAGCTACTAGATAGTATCGCTTGGAAAAGTCTAGTGATAACTTTAAGTGGCCACCTAACTTATTACTATAGCGACTAGTTAAATATGGTCATAGTCGTACCTTCCGCAATGTATCGCGGATAAATGTTCTAAAAGTTTAAAAATTACTGCCAAAGATTCGAATCTAAATAAATCATGGCGCGTCTGGAGGCCTTTTTTTGAATTTTGGAAAGAAACTTAAAACTAATAATATAAATGGTTTAAATATCTGGTGTTTGGTTGTAGTTAGTTATGCGCAGTTCGTGGCGTCCTCCCGTGCTGCTAGGAATCCCGCAGTTGAAGTGGTGCAGCGGCTGAGAGCACGGTGCAAGCAGCAGATGTCAAATTGTCTCTCTGGAGACAGGGCTTGGCAGTGTTGCAGGTGCTTGCCGGAACCTTCTGCCCGTAATCGGGCAGCTTTAGAAAATTGTAGGCAAAAATAAGACGGAAAGAAAACTGTGCATGAAAAAAACTGTTGCTTGAAGATAACTTTTTAAAAAATATTTTGATTTGATTTTTATATGATTTATCTTGATGTATTATATAAATTTACTAAATATTCAGATCAATTTGACACAATATCTATTGTATCCAAACAAATAATAAGCACCGAGAAAGGAAAATCAAAATTTTGAATCCACTGTCAAAGAATACAAACCAAACAGCCAGTCAATACATCGAGAAAGAAGCAAAAAGTATCGAACACGAAAAAGGAATTTGAGCGATAACGCTACAATACATACATACATAACATCACGCCTTGTTCCCGTCGGGGTAGGCAGAGACCACAGTTCTCCACCTGCTACGATCTTGACATACTTCCCTTGCTTCCTGAACTTTCATCAATCCTTTCATACATGCTCGTCGGTTTAGGGTACTTTTAACCTGGCCTTTATTCAGAACGTCCTGAATTTGGTCCTGGTATGTTCGCCGAGGCCTTCCCCTTCCAACGTTTCCATTCACTCTCGCCTTGTAGATCTCTTTCGTCAATCTTCCTTCATTCATCCTCTCTACATGACCAAACCATCTCAGCATCCCTTTCTCAATTTTAGTCACTACGTCTTCTTTTACGCCACAACGTTCTCTTATCACACTATTTCTAATCCTGTCACTCAGTTTCACACCAATCATACTCCTCAACGCTCTCATTTCTACTGCATTAATTCTACTTTCATGCTTTTTCTGCCATACCCAGCTTTCACTGCCGTACATCAGTGTTGGTACCAAAACGCCTCTATGAACAGCCAGACGAGCCTTGTGAGACACCTTCTGACTCTTCATAAAAGCATGCAGAGCACCATTCACCATGTTTCCAGCATTCACCCTTCTTTCGATATCACTTTCACACTTTCCATCTCTCGTAAACTTAGAACCCAGATACACAAACTCCTTCACTTGTTCAACTTGTTCACCACCTACTAATATAGTAAACTCTGTCATACACTCTTCTCTTTCAAGTACCATTACTTTCGTCTTGCTTACATTAACTTTCATTCCTTTCCTATCAAAAGCCACATTCATCATTGTTACCATCTCCTGTAACTCTTCAGTAGATGACGCAAGTATAACTTGGTCATCAGCGTAGAGAAGACATTTGATGAGTAACTCATTCATTCTCAGTCCACACATACTCTCTTTCAGATCAGTCAAACAATTATCCATGAATAGGTTAAACAGCCAAGGTGACGCTACACATCCCTGCCTAACACCTTTTTCGATGCTAAACCATTCAGTGTAGGCCCCGTTTATTCTGACGCAAGCACTGGAATCCTTATAGAGAGATTTCAGTGCTTGAATCAGATGACCATTCACCCCATACATAGACAATGCTGACCACAATTCATTCCTCACCACTCGGTCATAGGCCTTTTCCAAATCCACGAACGCGCAGTAGACTTTTTGGTTTTTGGCCAAAAACTTTTCAGCTATGCACCGCAAGGAAAAGACCTGATCTGTACATCCCATTCCCTTTCTGAATCCCGCTTGTACATCCCACATTTTTTCGTCAGTATCTTTCATCACTCTTTCAATCAAAACCTTTGCATACAGTTTGCCGACGACACTGAGAAGACTTATCCCGCGGTAGTTTTTGCAGTCCTGTTGTGACCCTTTTCCCTTGTACAGCGGCACAATCACAGCCTTGCACCAGTCACCTGGTACTTGGCCGTTCGTCCAACACAGGTTGAAAAGGCGGTACAGCTGACTAGCCACAATGCCTCGCCCAGCCTTCAACATTTCGACCGACACTCTATCATACCCACCTGCTTTACCTGATTTCATACTTTTCATTGCTTTCATAATCTCATCCATACTTATCCCACTTACATTACTCTCATATTCATTCTCATGCATTTCCACAGAAGACCTCGGTACGCTGGCCTCTGCTTCTTCTCTCTCAAACAGACTTTCAAATTATTCCTTCCATCTCTTCAGCACACATTCTTCACCTTTTATAATACTTCCATCCTGGCTTCTGATTTTACTCAGCTCCGATGTTCCAAACTTTCCTCGGGCTGTCCGTATGGATTTCCAGAAAAACTTTTGGTTTGACTGGAAATCCTCAGAAAGCCTTCTGTTAAACTCATCCTTACACTCCTCTTTCTTTCTTTCTACAACATCCTTCACAATACCTTTCACTCGTTTATATTCTTTTCGTGCTACACTAACATCATCACTTGTGGCCTTCTGCATTCTTTGATTAGCTTTTACAGCTAACCAATCTAACCATGCTTTCTTCTTCTCACAAGCAGCTGCCTGTACACTTTTATCCATCCACACATTCTTCTTCTTTCCACCATTTCTCCTTTTCGATACCCCACAAACATTGACAGCTACTCCTACTACTCCATCTTTAAATTCATTCCACAAGCATTCAATATCATTCACTTTATCTAGGTTCTCAAATCTTTCACTCAAGCCTTTCAAGTATTCACTTCTGACATCCTCCTCTTGCAATCTCTCCACTTTAATTCGTTCCAAAACACTCGTCTGCTCTTGTGCTTTATGCCGCCACCGATTAAATAGACCACCAATTCGGGTTACAACCAGGTGGTGGTCTGTGTCGATGCCGACTCCGCGATATGCGCGAGCGTCCAGAACCCTATTCCTCAATCTTTCATCCACAGCTACAAAATCGATCATACTTCTCGCATCACCCTCCTCTCTTGTATACATATGGATCCTTTTGTGGTTAAACATAGTGTTTGCCACAAAAAGATTCCATTCCAAACATATCTCAAGCAGACTTACACCATTTTCATTCACACGTTCATCACCAAACTTACCAACAACTCTTTCATAACCGTCACGCTTTCTTCCTACCCATCCATTAAAATCACCTAGCATGATAACTCGTTCATTCTGTTCACATTTCCCTAATGTATCTCTCATACTTTCCCAAAACTCATCTATCTCTTTTTGGGCTTTTAGAGACCTTCGCGAACCCATATCCGTAGGTGCATATGCACCCAGAACGAAGATTCGAGTCAGTCCGACTTTTAGCCTGACCCAGATGAGTCTTGGGCTCACACACTCGACTTCTTTCACGCACTCTACCATTCTTTCGGAAAGTATGACACCGACTCCCTGACAGCCTCTGCTGGTACTGGGAACACCAGACCAGTACGCTGTGTTAGGGCCATGTTCTGTGGTGTCACAACCTTTCCGTTTAGTCTCATTCACACACAGTACGTCTATACGCCTTTCATCCATCATCTGACATACTTCATCTATTTTGCCATTCATTCCACCTCTGACATTCATCGTAGCAAAGCGGCTCTCCGTAGTCCGCTTTTCGCCTCCGCGAGGAACGGGACGTGATGCGTTGCGAATCACATCGCCGCCATTCGAATTTATAATTTTAGTAGAATCCATTGCGTTCCCACGAGCAGCAAGGGATATTCAGGTGGTCCATCCTGGCAGAGCCCCGCATACCAGGACAAGGCTAGCCTATTTCTGGGTTCGCCCGGGCCCAGGGCGTTGTGACCGCTATCGACTAGACTCGCCTCTAGCCACGCATCCATCGGCACGGTCAACCTTAGATTGGCGGAATGGGCAGGAATAAAAGGAATGGGAGGGATAGGTTTCATGGGACAGGAATAATTGGTATAGGAAAGGAATTGGGTAAGAAGGATATTACTTTCTCGGAAGGATCGGGATGAAATAGTAATAGCTCGGGGAGCCGGGGTCGCGTACCCGTATACAATACTACAACTCCCAAGGAGAGGGTAGTTTAGATGTGGTCAAAAATCAATTTTTACGGCAAACATGCAGGTAAATGAACGAAGAAGAACAACCTTCATGTTAAATAATCTTTCAAAGTGAAAAAGATTTATACAGGGTTTAAGGAAAAGTACCGATTTCCTTTTAACCACTTGTTCAATAAGTAGAATATAGAACAATAAGCATGTTTAAACAACAAAAAACCGGCCAAGTGCAAGTCGGACTCTCGCACCGAGGGTTCCGTACCACCACATAATCATAATTGTATTAGTTGGAATTTCAGTAAGTTAATGTGCTAGATTTTTTTAGTCAGACACGCGCTTGACCAAATTCTATTATTTGTTGTTATTTTATAGCTTATGCACTATAAACATACCAATTTTCAAGTTTGTAAGTGTTCCCGTTTTAATAATTCGCCTCCGCGACCATCCAACTTGACCCCTCTCTTATATGAATGTTCTTGAAACGGGAGCTCACCACAATTGGTTACCATTAGTTGTGAGAAAAGTTCTAATATTTAATGATTTCAGACTTTTCCCATTATTTGTACTGTGAGACCTAGCTTCTTGCCAAATTTCATAATTTTAGGTCAACGGGAAGTACCCTGTAGGTTTTACTTTTTTGCATAAATGTATGGAGATGAGGACATAAAATGCCATATCTTTTGATTGCGTCGTTGTAAAAATTGAAATTTTCAGATCTTGTGTGGTTCATAGATCCTAACATATGGTATTAATTTCAACCTGATACCTTTACCCGTTCGTGAGATAAAGGGTCTTGACAGACAGACAGACAGACAGACGGACAACAAAGTGATCTTTTAAGGGTACTGTTTTTTTCTTTTGAGGTACGGAACCCTAAAAAAGAATAAAAAAACAGAAATAAAAAACTTATATTAAAATTTAATTGTGTCAACCCTCGCCAGAGTCGCAGCGCGCATGAAGGTAACTAATAGGTCTTTACCTATGAAATTGCCGTTTTCTATGGCGAATTTTAGGTAAACTCAATTTTCAGTACTAACATTTTTGCATTTTTCTTAGGAATTGTAAATACAATTTATTTTATTTTTTTAAGCATTATTGATTAAGGTAACAGAAGCTTAAACTTAATTCTCGAAAAATATTATCTGTAAAAAAATATAACAAATCTAATGATGAAATCGGACGACATTTAAGACGAACAATTTTCGAACCTTTAATTTTATATATCAAACTAAAAATAAAAGCTTTATTTTATGCGTAAATTCAACTACCTACCTTTTAACTTGAAGTCAACTTTCAAATATAAGACAAATGAAAAAAATTGCATGAGAATTATAGGAATTATGATCTCATTAATCTGTAAGAAAATTTCGGCAATTTCATAGGTAAAGACCTATTATTTTTCTCGTTTACAATAGGTGCGCCGAGTGCGCGTTGCGATTTTTAGAGCAGGGTCGGCGATTTGAACTTTTTAAGGTAGGTAGGTATTTTATTTAATTTTATTATAGCTACTAGTAATTGTTACAGTTTATTTTTTACTAAGATGAGTATGTATTTACGTTTCTTTCATTCATATAAATTAGTCTTATTTTCTTTCATGGTTTTCTCTGTTTGCACGCTTGCATCCTGCATCATTATACTTTATCCTTTAGTCACTCTAAGATTGACTGGTAGAGATCTCACGTAGGGATGAGTCCGCCTTTGCATGTCGTCTTGCCGAGAATAGTATTTTTGTAATTATCGTGCAATAAAGATTAAACAACAACAACAAAGAATTGTCTAGATCACACGTGTATTCTAGCATTCTTTCATCTGACGATTCTTTTCAGTATGCGAGTTTGCGTCTGCGGAGAGGAAAGGGAACCTTTGTCCCCGTAGGCACTAAAACATTATTTTCACGACACGGCGCCGTTACTTTCAAACCCGCTAGGTGGTAGTTGTTCTAGTTCTGTCCCGATAAATAATAAATACATGGTGATGGCTGCGCCGCAAGTAATTTGTTTCTACAGATGTAATGGCATGGTCACCCTTGTTCATATGCAACACTTTTTTGTGTTTAATGGTTAACCTGTGAATGTTTATGCCGCAACCACCAAATAATCCACTTTTCCTAAAACAGCAAACATAAATACAAAATAAAAATAAAACATCCACAAGATCTCAAGATTAAGAAACGAAGTTGTGATGACAAGTGACATCAACAACATGGCATGCAAAGGGATACCAGAAAATTATTTTAGCAAATGTTTTAGATATAGATAAAACTAAATAAAAAAGTCTTCCGCAGCTACTAAACTTGTTTAAGAAAAAGACTGCTTTTAATTTAAAAATCAATAACTTTTTATTTTGCGGGCTTAGTAATGCACAACTTATTTTAAAATAAAGTATAAATAAAAACACGTGGATGCAGAACTTAACTTTTTGCACGGAAATTGTGCAAAATTCGATAGTAGGTATGGCAAGAATTAGAAAGGGATAAACCGCTCTGATCTTGCTCTACTCGTTTTGCCTTTGTAAGTTTAAGTTGCAGTCTACAATCACGATACTTGTTATAACATCATTGTAAAGTGGTTGGTTGTTGTGGCAAAACATTTTTTATGGCCATCAGGCCATCACATCAGGAGTTTTTTGCCAGTTCAAATCCTACAGTTTTGACACGAGGTACTTGAAATTTGGATTTTAGCTAATAATAACAAGTAAAGAAACACGTGGTTTTTCACTGGTAGAATGCTACATTATTCCTGAGTAACATATGCTATATTTATTACTAGAAACATAATATTTAAACTTCAATAATGTAACCCAAGGCGAAAAAAACCGGCCAAGTTCGAGTCGGACTCGCACCCTAAGGGTTCCGTACCTATCTACCATATGATATATATATATATTTTACTATTATCATGATAATAAAAACTTTTTATAACATCGATTTTATAGGAGCACTAAATAATTCACAGTAAAATATAAATACAATTTATTCAAAAAAAAAAAAGATACAGTATTTTAGAGTATGAATGATTTCACATGCTATGTCCAAAAAGAAAAAATAATGTCTTACATTTTCGCTTAAAATGACACGGTTAATATCCCGCTGAAAATGTCACTTTTGATTGTAGTTTTTTTGAATGATTTTTTACCTAAATAGAGTTTTTTTTTAAAACGAAAAACTAAACAATATCCTGAATTTTTGAATGGTAATTTTTATTTTGTAGCATTTGATCCTTCATAAATCTCGCATCTGCGTAGACGGTCAAGCGCTAAGTTAAAAACGGACGTGTTAAAAAACTGTTCTATTTGGAAAAATATCCCAATATTTTGAGATGTTTTTAAACCAAAAAGCAGATCGTAAAAGTATATCTAATATGATATTAATGTCTTCTTTGAAAACTGAGAACTGCATTGTTTTATCCTTCGGCGAAAATCGTAAATTTTGACTCCAGCGCGATTTTATCGGATGAACGCTCTAAAAACTAATGCAAGCTGTTTTTCTCTTTCATGTTTAGATTCAGATATCTTCATCGTAATGTTATTTCATCATAATGTTCTTTGGGACAAGTTGTTCAGTTTTATGGGCTGATTCTGCAGATTCACATCCCACAATACTGATGTGGTTGTACCTTTTTAGTTTCCTTTGTGTTCAAATATCGTACATTACAGCCACCCTACTTCATACGTAAAACAGTTCGGCTTTTTCATAGAAAAAGTAAAGGAATAATGGATACCCATAGAAGAATATTCCGCAAATAGCATAACTATCAATTTTGCAGCCATTTACTCTATAATATTTCACTGTTTTTGCAGAAAATATACGCGATTTAAAAAAACATTTAGCATGACATAAAAATGTGTCAAAGACGGGGATACCAGTAATGTATTAAAAAATATTACGAAAAAGGTTGATGACCAATGAAGAAGTTCATAACCTGCTTGACCTTAAACAACACAATTAGATCAAAAATATTTATATTTATATTTATATTTTTTTTTTTTTTTTATTTGACATCGTTACAATATATCATTTTTACAAAATAAAATTGAAAAAGCATTTCATAAACCCTAATCGGATTTTTTTTAATAATTTTTTTGAGTTTCTTTATCGTTACTGAACCACCCCTTAAGCTATGGCACGCAATCAAATTAACACCCTGTATATATATATAGGGTGACTTTTAATTAGTTCTTGATAGCAAAAGATATGCATGTACTCATGATACTGAACAACTTTTCCCAAGGAACATAGGTCGAAATAAGAAAAACCAAGTTTGACCTCCCATACATAATGCGCTATCAGCTGATGCAGTTTTTATGGGAGGTCAAAACTAGATTTTCGTATTTCGACCTATGTTCCTTTGGGAAAGTTGGTCAGTACATTCATACCTTTTTCTATCAAGAACTAATTAAAAGTCACCCTATATATTTATATACCTATATAGGGTGACTTTTAATTAGTTCTTGATAGAAAAAGGTATGAATGTACTCATGATCCTGAACAACTTTCCCCAAGGAACGTAGGTCGAAATACGAAAATCAAGTTTTGACCTCCCACAGAAACCGCATCAACTGATAGCGCATTTTGTATGGGAGGTCAAATTTGGTTTTTCGTATTTCGACCTATGTGCCTTAGGGAAAGTTGTTCAGTATCATGAGTACATGCATATCTTTTGCTATCAAGAACTAATTAAAAGTCACTCTATATACAAACTCATTGCTCGTTTAATAGTATCGGGTTAGTATTTATTGTATTGAAGAATGCACCGGAGAGAAAATCTGAAATCTACGATTACTTGTACATAGTGACTCAATAAGCCGTATACGTTTTTTTTTGTCTCGATTTTGCAAAAAAATATCCAAAAAAGACCAAATCGACCGATGTTGGCTGCTGGTCTATCTCGATTTACAAGCCCGCAGACACGCTCCACCAGGGACTAGATAAGTACTATACGTACAACTGGACTGAGTGCCATGTAGAAAAATTGTGCTGACAGCAAGTAACATAAGATACCGCGGTGTCCCTTTCTAAAAAGGGTGACAATGATATTCTGAAGATTGTGGGAAACCAAACAGGGTATCGTATCGAAATAGAGCCAATTAAAAGCATACTACATTATAAACAGTGTTTTATTATTTACAGGTAATTATTAAAAAACGTCACGTCAAAACAGAAAAAATATACAATATTTACATACCTACAAATAAGAAAAAAAAAGCATTCGCCCATCAAAAACAAGTTATTCCCCAGGTATCCCCAGGGTTCCCATCTCGGACCTTGTTTTTTCACGCTTTTTATTAAGGATATAAGTCAATGTTTTCATAATTCGAATCATTACTTGTTTTCCGAGTACCTCAAAAGTATTTAAAAGCATTAAAAATTTGAACGACTCTATGTTACTTCAAGATGACCTAGACAGGCTTAGAGATTGGTGTCAGAAAAATAGGAAACAATTAAATGTTGGCAATTGCCATCACATTAAATTTACTCGTAATAAAAACATAGTATGTACAAACTACAGTTTAAATGGGGAAACGCTAGAGGAAGTAAGTCACATCCGTGATCTAGGCGTTCAACTTGACTCCAAGCTTAATTTTATCAGGCATATAGATACAGTCATTGTCAAGTCTACTAAAATGCTTGGTTTTATTCTAAGAGAGTGTAAGAATTTTAAAAACCCAGTCACAAAAAAAGATCATGTTTTACTCCTTAGTCAGAAGTCAACTAGAGTATTGTAGTGTGGCTTGGGCACCATCTTATAAAGTTCATATAAATCGGCTTGAGAAATTACAAAGAGTATTCCTTCGGCATATGACTTACCATTGCAAACTGGCTAAACAACTTAAGTCGTACGAAGAACGTTTGATACACTTTAAAATGTCTTCATTGGAGAAACGTCGTCAAATGCTGGATTTGGTCTTTCTCAAAAGACTAGTTACTAGTTCCACTAATTGTCCTAGTCTTCTTCGTAAAATCAAATTCAATGTGCCTCGAACCTTACCACGTTCATCCAACATTAAACTTTTTCAACAACCTATCAGTCGTACCAACTTAAAAAAGCATTCATCACTTTATAGATTTTTTTCCCTGTATAACGTATTCCAAGAATCTATAGACTTAAATGTAACACCAATTAGTAGGATAAAAAGTATTGTACTCACTAGTTGAGAGCATAAAACTTACTGCCAATACTGAAATTTTAAGTAGTTTCTCTTTTTTTCTTTTTCTCTTATAGATTTTTTGTATCAGCATCTAGCACCATTTTTCAAAGCTAGCTTGTTTTTGTTTTCTCATTTAATGCTTATGAGTATAATGTAGGTGTATTAATGTTTCTAATTAGTATTAAATATAAAGTAATTTAAGGTCCTTAATTAAATTATTCAGAGCATGTTATGCTCTTCTTTAAGTGATATGACACTTAGATTTAAGTTATGTTTGTCTTTTTGTATTTATACAGTGTACATATTGTTGAAGAGCCAAATAAATAAATAAAAAATAAATAAAAATAAAAAGTTATGATGGACATGAACATCTCCACATGGAACAATTTAAAAATGAAACTGATTTTACTGTGAGAAAAATACCACATATTGTGAAAATTTGCGGTTTGCTTAGTAGATTTGAACAAACAAGTGGACGTCGACTGTCAGAGCTACTAAAAAACAGACGAACAACAGCCAACTATTTAAACCAAAAAAGCACAAGTGCAAAAACCCACTAAAAACCAGCTACACTTGCTACGAAAAATACAAAGAATAAATAAAGGAATACAAAGATATAAATATAACATCAGTAGGTACAGAAATATTTAACAACATAGAAAAAAATATAAATAAGTATGCTAAAACTTTGAAAATAAAATAAAGATAAATAATAATACTGAAGATACCTAAAAATTAAAATACTGAAATACAGAAATTAAAATAAGACAAAAAAAAACTAAAAGCTGAAGGGGAATTCATACATATCATGCAATTTGTGCCAAGTTTTTTTTTTCGGAATTCTTGGTCTTGTTCAGTTTTATTTTCAGTGCTACCACCCGAGAGATTTTTCGTTATTTACTCAATACGTTGTCTACGCCTAGAGACCATACAAGTATATCGAATTTCATACATTGCACAAAACGCCTGCAATAGATTGCCGTTGACATTTAACTGAATTTGGCATACCGCTGCTCACCAATAAAATCCAGCAGCCAGCTAGGCATTTTACTAAAAAATGCGTTAGCATACGCATGTATTTTATTGCAAAATGTTCACTACTTAATTTACTTTAAGTATCGTACACTTTTTTTCTGTTAAATTGTTTATAAAATAATTCAAATTCCTACCAAAAATTTAATAATCAGAAAAAGTATGAACGGCAACACCGCTGTTTTGACCACTTTTTTTGCGTACGAAGTATATCGACCTTCGAATAACTTGGCAGAAAAAGTAAATTTGTACGTTCAGGGGCTCGCTCCACTTACAGCTTTGACAGAATTTTTTTTGGTATTCTGTAAATTTTTACAACACAAGCGCAGTGGAGTGAACTAGGGATGGGCAACAAATCGCTTATATGAAAATCGACAAATCGACTGTACATTATCAGCTCATTTCGACGTTAATTAATTATTCATTTAGTGTCTCTAAAAACAAAACGTAATAGTCAATCCTTTTACTTAATTTGAAGTTTAAAATATTAGTTCTGTACAAAATTTTATAATAGATTCAGAGCGCAATGCCTTTGCGGGCGAGCTATACATAAAAAAAATATGAACCATATCAACATCTGTCAAACAAGTCACAAACACGCTATGGAAACGTCAGTGTAAAGTCAGTGGATGTTATTTAACTCCATTCAATTTTAGTTTATATGACTTAGCGATTAAGTCTAAAATCGGCTGCTCAAAATTTTAGTACCACATTTGGCAATACCACGGCGCTAGTGTTCACCAAAGAGAGTTTAATAAAAATGTTGACGTAAGAAAAACGCGCATCTTTCAAAAAAAACGCCCTTTCGTTTTTCTTACGTCAATGATTTGCCGCATGACATGACACTACCACGTCTGGCATGACATCTTGCATTTCGCGCTTGTTTATTAACCCCCGACGCAATCAGAGGAGTGTTATAAGTTTAACATGTGTATATATGTCTATATTTGTGCGACATCGTAGGTACTTTTTCATTTAAACGGGATGGATTTTATTCAATGAAAATCTGTATAGCTGTTTTGAAGTTATGAGCTCTTTTCCGATTAAATCTTCAAAAAATAATTATTTGCGAATGTTTAGATGCCGTACGCTGCCTAAATTATGATAGACTAGCTGTTGCCCGCGACTTTGTCCGCGAGGGATTCTTTCTACCATCCATCCTTCCGTCTATCTGTCGTCCGTCCGTCCGTCCAACCATCTGTCCAACCGTCCGTCAAACCATCCCTGTCCCTGCCCCTCTCCCCTCCCCCCCCCCCTCCCTTTTCCTCTCCCTGTCCCTCTCCCTACCCCTATTCCTATCCCTACCCCTATTCCTATCCCTACCCCTAACGCCATCTTAACCGCTATCCCCAATGGCTGTCAACGCATCAACAACGTCGGAGACGATGACGATTCAGTCAGTCTCGGTTTAGTTGGGCCGTGCTACGGGACACACGTCTAAATAAATTAAGAGTTATTAGTTGTGGCATTGATTTGTTACTTCAACTATCAATATACGACACCATCTGAAAGTTATGGTGTTGTTTCTTACAAGACCCTGTTGTTGACGAGTCCCCACTTTTGGAAAAAACGGCTCCTTCTCAGGAACAACCCCTTTTGCGGCGGTCGACCAGGACAAGACAGCCACCTGGGTACCTTAGGGACTTTGTATGTGAGATTTAAGGGGGGGATAATGACATGATTATGTCAGGTTGTCAGTAATAAAGCCAAGATATTCTGGTTATTTCTCTTATTTATTACAGAATTTGCAGCCTACTACGCACCAAAGTTTTGCAACACCAAAGAAATAGTGGTATAACATAGGTACCTACCTATTCTATACCGCTAATCGTTCCTTTCCTATAGCTGCATCCCTTTTTGTTAATTGTGCATGCTGGATGGTGCGTACTAGTCTAAGAGTTAACTATGATGTTGTACTTGTTGGCGTTTACTTGTTTACTTGTTGGCGCATGTTTCACCTTCGGCGGTTGTTTTAAATTTTAAATTTATTTTTTTGTCCGTTATCTATCTCACTTATCAGTTATCAGATAATAACTATTTTGGTTTTGATTTATTTGTAAATAATGAGCGAAACTAAACTGTGTGTGTAAAATGGGTGTCTTTAAGTGTTGGGTTCCTAGCTGTGAAACCAAAAGTAATATCAATTACTTAGTAAAGCAGTTTGTGCGAAACATTTCGAGCGAAAAATTTTATGAACATGGGCCACCATGCCACTAAATTGGCTTATTGCGCAGCCAACTTTGTTTACAGTGGCAGATATTTGCAGTGGATTTCCAAAATGCCCAAGTAAGTACCTAGTTTCCTGTCTTTAATAAACTGTTTTGGCCAAAGTTTTTATACGATCACCTAATAAATTGCGGGAGCAGAGTATTTAAAACATAGCAGAAAATAAGGATGTGCTACTATAAATTTGTATTATTTATCGACTATCGATGTTTTAAAAAATACGTTTATAATTCATTGATACATCATACAACATCCACATGAGGCGAAATTATTGATTGGTAATGTTATGACATATAATTTGCCACTTCATTTTGAAAACTAAGTACATACCAATTTTAGATGGGTCGTTTGTCAGCATTTGAAGATGGCAGTCATGTACATGTTGTAATTTTTATTCTTCCTGTTTATTTAAGAGTTTAATATCAAATTTTGCTAGGATGTTATCCAGACTTTTATGGTGAACGTTACAGGGAAGATTGAAACACATTCATTTTACTGAGAGTTTCGAATGGTGAAAAGCGGCTGTCATTTTGACTTCAATAACTTTCTCTATCAATTATCCGAGTCCTTATAGTACACAAGACTTTGTCTTTGTGGTGTGAATTCCTGTGTAAATCCCCCACTAGAAATTGGCGACATCGCCATAATTTTGTAACAAATTATTTACTTTGACATTGGTGAAATTGGACTTGTAATAAGATGTGACCGCTATTAAATAAATATAATAATACTAATTTTAATATTTTATCATTTCAGGTGATGAACTGTACAATGTTTGTGAAATACCATATATCATACTTGGATAAAAGAACGCACAGATGATACACTGAGACAAGAGCTCCACCCGAACGAGGTTGTCGATGCAGCTAGTTTTACATACGTATGTGTTAACGTTCATATGAATATGATCATGTAATAAATTATATATGAGAAGGTAAATACTTAATAAACAAAGCATCAATTAATTCATAGTTTCATTTCACGTTTACCAGGAATAGGTATGGTATGTTTATCGATGGTAGTAGTACATCACTAGCAACAATGAGAAAGATAGCACCATATATTCGTCTCTTTCTATGAACACACTAGCGATGCCTTATTCCCTTACATAAACTAAAATTAGCATCCATGGTCGTGATTGGCCCGATTCCTATCTGTACTCTGTACATTAACTTACTAATCTGGGGTCACAAATCACAACAACAACAAATTTAATTATTTAGCTAGATTTTCAACTAAATTTAAATTCGCTTCATAATAGCACAAAGTAGAAGAGCATTTGATGCCACAAGTTATTATATAATTACAAAATACAAGGTAATTGACTATGAAATCTGTCACCAAAGCCTTTGCACAAATAAGCACATAACTTACTAACAATTTTTTTATAATTTCAGATAAAAGTGGCGGTATCTTCCATGTCTCGCTTCTTGAGCTATATCTTGGGATCGCAAACCAAAGAAAAGGTCGCTCACGCGTCGGATTCATGGAAATTTGCCTGGTAGAGCCTGCATTCAGATAACTATTTTGAATGCTATGGATGACTTCTTTCCAGCAGATTACCGAACAATAATATTGCATTTTCATCAAGATGTGTACGAACATCTGATATCTTGGGACCGCAAACCAACGAAAAGGTCTCTCACGCGTCGGATTCATAGAAATTTGCCTGGTGGAGCCTGCATTCAGATAACTATTTTGAATGCTATGGATGACTTCTTTCCAGCAGATTACCGCACAATAATATTGCATTTGCATCAAGATGTGTACGAACATCTGATTTTTCATTTTACAGTGGCTTTGATTGTGTTTTAAATGTTATTTTAAAGTGACTATTTCTATAAATAATGTGTCTATTGTTTATAAACGTTTATTTACTTAAGTACGTACGGTCAACCGCTTGTCGGTAGAAACTTTTTCAACTCTATTACCACGCCATAAGGTCCAAAAGTGTTTCTACTAATGTGCGGCCGTGTGTACCTAAATATTTTATTAACATTCAATACTGTGTATTAGATAAAATAGATGTAGCGTGCTTATAAATTATAACAGTATCAAAGTAAGGTAGGCTAAAAATATCTCTGGTGGAGACCTTTTATATTTTGTTTATAAAATCCTGTACTATTAAACAAGCAATATTTGTTTGTGTATATATTTCTACAAGCGAGGTGACTATGGTACTTCCGCTCCACATTTTTCCAGCAAAAGCTAGAATTCTGGAGGGAGCTCCCTGTCCTGTAGTGGACGTTTTATGGGATGTTATGATGATGATGATGATATATTTCTAATCGGTTTCTCGAAAACCACATACTTATACTATTTTCTTATGTCTCTAAAAATTAAAATTAACCAATTGAACATGAACTGAATTTTACTTTTTAGAAAGCTTCTTTGAACAGAGAAGATAATTATGTTATTACAACGGGAAAAACATTAAACCCCAGAGCTATTCCTTATTAATGGAAACGGGTTATTCCCGCGGGAAAGCCACTTACTTATTCCTACGAAAAAACCGTTCAATTCTTGAACTAATGAACCAATTCTAAAGGTTTTTCTGTTGCGGTAAGATACGTTAACGGGAAAACTTCTCATTCCTTCAGTAAAAATGTCCTACAGATTTTCTTCTGTGGAATGCTACAGTATCCCTAATTGACGTAAGTTACATATAACCGCGGGAAAAACGAACCAGTGCTATTTATTTTTGTCATATGTACAGCTAAATGTAAACGTATTCAGAAGTTTCTTTTCTTGTGGAATGCTACATTGTGCTAATTTTAGCTACTTATTACCGCGGAAAAACGTCCATTTAACACGGGAAAAACGTTTGACTTTTGAACTATATATATTCTTTATTGCACACATATTGAAAAAAAAAGCAGAATAAAAGGACATATACAAGGGCGGGCTTATCTCTAAAAGATATTTCTTCCAGCCAACCTATGGCAGTTAGATAAATTCTTTTTAAGTTTTCACTAATAGGAAATTGCATAATCTCTGACTTACAAAAGCTCCTTTTACCGTAGTTTTATATCCAAAAAATCTCAAAAATTAACTGCTCACTTACAGATCCGCAGGTAGGTTGTAACTTTTGTGTTGTTCGAGGTTTGCCTTCTTAGTGAGCGCTGGAGTGAACGCGGGCTATGCACCGGAATACCAATTCAAATGTCAAACCATACAATAATGTCAAATGTTCATTTAAGGTAGTTCTCTTCACCACCAACTTTACCCAGTAGTGGCGCTAGCATCTTCATGCTGGTTTAAGTCATCCCAATTTTGTATTTTATCTGCAAATTTACGCATGTTCTGAGGGTTTGTCATCATATAGTAGCATTTAAAATATTTCACAACTCAAAATATAGTAAAAAACACAAAAATAGTAATATTAAAGGTTAACATCAAAATTCGAGAGTGAGCGCGGAATGCGTTACGGAATACCAATTTAAACGTCAACCCATACAAAAATGTCAAAAAGTCCGCTCAGCGGTTCACGCAGTGGTCTCACCGTCGTGATAACTTGGTTGCAGAATACCAATTTGACACACACCTGCGGATCACCTGCGGATCCGTGTGCGGACGTCAAAATTGTTGTTTTGGGAATAGCACTCCTGATGATACGTCTTTGATTTTTAAAGTCAAAAGACAACAATCAAATTTTGACGACGTAAATAGTACAATCTCTAATGTAGTTGAGTGGTTCACCGTAAATAATCTTTTACTTAACGAAAAGAAAACTAAGTGTGTTAAATTTGTTTTGCCTAATGTAAAGCCAACTGCTACAAGCCTATTAGTGAAAAACAATAAATTGAGTCTTGTGGAATCAGCTGTGTTCCTAGGTATTACCTTAGACAACAAATTACAATGGGGATCGCATATTAATAAATTATCGAACAGACTTAGTTCTGCAGCATACGCAGTGAAAAGAATAAGAGCTCTGACGGATGTAGACACCGCGAGGTTAGTCTACTTCAGTTATTTCCATAGTCTCATGTCATATGGCCTTTTGTTATGGGGTCATGCTGCGGATGCAAACAGCATTTTTTTACTACAAAAGCGAGCTGTTCGTGCAATTTATAAAATGAAGCCTAGAGAATCTCTTCGAAATAAATTTAAAGAAATCAACATTTTGACTTTTGTGTCGCAATACATTTATGAGAATTTAATATATGCTAAACGGAATATACATATTTTTGATAAAAATTGTGACAGGCACAGTGTCAACATAAGAAACAAGAATCAACTTGCTTCTCATGTCAGCCGTATTCACAAAATTAGTAAAACATATAAAGGTCAATGTATACGGTTCTATAATAAGGTACCCACTGATATTGAAAGTTTACCGTTAGATAAATTCAAAACTGTAATCAAGCAGAAATTATGTAAGAAGGGTTATTATAAAATATCAGATTATCTAGAAGAGAAAAATCCATGGGATTAGACTACGGTTCTAACAGGCTAATTCAAAATTAAAACTGACCTATGTATGTTGTATATCAACCTTGTATATTCAAACATATTTAAAAGAGCGCGTGGGTTTTTATTGTCGCTTCTTTTTTTTCCCACAATGGCGCCACATTGTTTGTGAAGCGATGTAGTTTAGCTGACGTCATTAAGAGATTTTAATATCCAACAATGAATAAACGATTTTGATTTGATTTGATTTGTATTGACTTTAGTTAATCTAGTATATGGTTGATCAATTTTGTGCTTATTTCTAGTATTAAAATTATGCCTGTCACAAATTTTAGGTAACTGATGAATGTTCTTTCTAGCATACATAATATTTTCATAGATATACTGGCATGGCACTGTCATTATGTTGATTTCCTTGAACAGTTCTCTCAGGGAACGAGTCTTCAGGGAACGAGTCTTCAGGCAATAAATTGCTCTTATAACCCTCTTTTGTAAAACGAATATTGAATGTATATCAGCGGCTCGGCCCCAAAGCTGTATGCCATAAGACATAATGCTATGGAAGTAGCTACAGTAAACCAGCCTTGCCTTGAATATTCCTCACTGATGCATCAACGCCAAGCCATAACCGGTATAGCTGCATAAGTGAAATTTTGAACAGAGGTTCATTGCACGAAAAACCAACCACAAAGAAAGGATTTTCAGAAATTTATCCCCCAACGGAGTGAAAGAGCGATGTAAGTTTGAATGAAATTCCTACATTTTTGACACATAAGATACATCGATAAGAATTTGGATTTCAGTAAAAAAAAAGAAAATCACAGTATTTTTCAGAAATCATCCCCATGGAGTTGTAAATATGAGGGATGAAAATTTGTACGAAAATCATTCAGTTTTGTGATGAAATTCGGGATGAAAATATATAATAATCGATATAAATGAATATAATAATCGATATTTAAAATCCGAAGTCCTTAAACAAAATGTTGCTAACCCATGCTCTCGCTCAACACAGGAACGCGTGGGGTTGTTTCAGTGGAGGTGAATTTGAAATACCTTCGTCATTCCTGTCGGCTGACTGTACAAATATCACGTTTCATGTGCACGCTCCCTTTGTGCCTTCATCTATACAGGGCCTTAAACAAATTGAATAAACGCCACGTATCATTATGTTATGATCCATTGCGTTTTGTGAATTGAATTCGTATTATTGTTTGTAAAAAAAAGTGCAAGTCTGACACGGGTGCGAGTGCGAGGGTTCCGTACCACAAACTGAAAGTGAGGTTTAGTACACTTGCACGTACACTACAAAAAAAAGTGCGAGTCCGACTCGCACTTGACCCGTTTTAATTATTTGTTGTTATTCTATAGCTTATTGCGCACCATAATCAAACATACCAATTTTCACGCTTGGAACTGTTTCCGCTTTACGATAGAAGATGAAAAATTTAGAAACCCTTCAATTACGAAACCATAATAGTTACATGTTCGTATGGCGTCAAGTAAGATTAGTGCTACCCCATCACACCATCTCTTCCCGTAGGTGTCGTAAAAGGTGAATAAAGGCAGCAGCGTACTTCTGCGTATTATACTAGAACAGTGTGGTCATTAATGACTTCAGTCTATTTGTGCCAGCCGTAAGGGTGAATTTCCAGCAGAACTGTGCGAAGGTGCTAACAAGATTCCAACCAATTAGGGTAGCACCATTTTTCTAGCTTGTCAAATGCGCTGTCAAATGGAGCATTCCTATTGGCTGAAATTTTCCAGCCTCACAGCACTGGTGGAAATTGGACCTTAGGCTGTTTGTCCACTGTAACGATTCCGAGCCGAAACCGATAAAACAAAAGAACAGCGTCGATAGAAGTGACACTACGAGTAAAGCCAGCTACGCATTAATGTTTTGCACGTTCAGCAGAGAGACATGCAGCAGTGTGAAAGAAAGAAATAGTAGTTTATCATAGGTACTAATTGTTTCTCTCCTATAACTGCATCCCTTTTTGTCATGCATGATGGACGGTGCGTAGCTCGCTTAAGTAATAAATAAGCACTTACTGTTTTTGCTCGTAACTTTGTGTATATCTGTAAATGTGTGTTTCTGTCTGTGTTTCTGTCTATCTGTCTGCGACATCATAGCTCCCAAACGGATGGACCGATTTCAGTACAGTTTTTTTTTTGTTAAAAGGTCACATAATTGGGGTGAATCATAATAAATGAAAATCGGTCCAGCTATTTAAAAGTTATGAGCTCTTTTTCTTAGCGCGCGCTGTTGATTAAAAAAGTTCTACAAAAAATTACAATCTTAACAAAATACAGAAGAACAAAATTAAGAAGCCCTCATCATTTATATACCTCTTTAACGTTCTTGTCAGAAGCGTAGTTGAATACGGATGTGTGATCTGGTCTCCATACTATGAACTACACCGTGACCGAATCGAGGGTATTCAACGCAAGGCCCTACGGGCAGTATTTTTCAGGCTCGGATATAGTAGACGTGTGATGCCATCTTATGATAACAGACTAGCAAAGTTCAGATTGTCATTACTCAGCACACGTCGCATGCAATTTGATCTAATTTGCCTTCACAAAATACTACATTCATACCTGGTTTCTCCATTCCTCCTATCTCAGATTGACTTAAACATTAAACCTAATCCTCGGCACCCCAAAACCTTTTTGCTCAATGTATATAAAAATAATACATCTTTTTACAATCCTTTAACTAGAATGTGTCGCCTTTACAATGACTTAACGAAAGATAACAAAGAATTAGATATTTTTAATCGTAGACCTGATTTATTCAAAAAATCTGTTAAGAATGTCCTCAACAACAATATCCCAAACTAGTTAGCTTTGTTTTTTATCTCTTAGTTCTAAACTTTTTTCTTTTTTCTTTATCTGACCTTATCATACCAACACTGCATGTTAGTTATGTTTTATTTAGTCTAGGGTCCTAGCAAATTAATATATCGTTGTTTTTATTGAATCTCAGTTTTTCGGTTACTGTAGATTACCTACCTACTAAATAAAACATGATTTATATTTGTTTTTTTTTTTTAATTGTTAGTAATAGCTGTGCTCAGCTGAGCTTTTGTTAACTCATGCTGTACGTACACATTTTTGGGCAACAATCTGGATCTAAGTGTTAAATAGTTTGTCTAACCATAATGTGATTGTTATCTGTTGTGTTCGTCTTTTCAATAAATAAATAAAATACTACCTAATAGAAAAATATGAAGTGCTACCCGTGCGAAGCCGGGACAGGCCGCTAGTCTTAAATTATTAACACTCTACTAAGGACCCGTCTCACCGCTTCGCTATAAACTGTTTTATATTCTCTCAGATAGTGATTTTTTTTTTGTTAACAGGTGTCTGATTGCTTGAACTGACAGGTAAATACAGGCACAAATCAGACATATACAGCGTGTAATGGAAAGGTGTGATAATACTGAAGGGTGTGAATCTGCCCGTGAAACTGAACAACTTTTCCCAAATAACATAGGTCGAAATACGAAAAACCAAATTTACCTCCCATACAAAATGCGCTATCGCAGCTTCAGATTTTGATCTATGACATATGTTCCTTGGGAAAAGTTGTTCAGTTCATGGGCAGAATCACACCCTTTAGTATTATCACACCTATCTATTACACGCTGTATAACTGGCAGATATTTTATCTATCAGCTAACTATCAGAAACTTTAGCAGCAAGTGGTAAGACTGGTGGTGTCACGTGTGGTGCCGGCAAAGAATAGTACCAACCCATACATACCTGTGGGTGTCGTAAGAGGCGACTAAGGGTTAACTGGAGGATGGGCAGCAGCATCCTCCTTTGTATCTTACTTCTTACTTACTGTGGTCACCAACAACCGCGGTCCATGGTGCCAGCCGTAACGCTAACAAGCCGAGGTGACTATGGTACTTCCCCTGTACATTTTTCCAGCAAAATCTAGAATTCTGGAGGGAGCTCCCTGTCCTGTAGTGGACGTTTCATGGGATGTTATGATTTGTAAGACAGGCCCTTATATTGTAAATACTTAATACAACTCTAAAAACAAGCGTTCACAAAGAAAACTCCACGGAGCAAAAATAAAAAACAATAACAAAGAAAGCAAACAGAATTATACAGCCTTCAGCAACCGCGTATTTTGCTTCGAACAATAACACGAAAATCTAAGAGAAATAAAGACGGTAAGAAAAAATATGCTATCCTTTAGAAAGCGGACGCAATCGCGGAAGTTAAAATAAACTGGCCAAGGGTGAGTCATTCTCCGACTCACAGGGTTCTGTTTTAAACCTAACCTATTCTTTGATTTGAACGTATAGCCTTTTTGTGAAAAATCTGTTTGGGGAAGTACCAGTACCACCTCTTTGCCTGTTTCTGCCGTACAGTATCAGTGTTTGCAGTAGTGCCACACCTCGGACACAGATACTACATACATCGAGAGCGAATTTGCAATTGGAAGGTAGCGTAGGCCCGCATATTCAGTACAAAAAACCCTCAGAAGGAGTACGAGAATCTCGGGGGCGGGTTGCGCGCGTGGGTGCGGGGTAGATTGCGAGGGGGGCGGAGAGTGTCCGTTCTGTATGGATATTACTTTCTTCTGTGGTAGTGCTGTGTTTCGGTTCGAAGGGTGAGTGAGCAAAGGCACATGAGACATACTACCTAAGGTCTTAGGGTGGCAACACGCTTTGCCGTCTTATTTTGTTATTGTCAAATTATGTCACTAATGCTATTCTGTTCAGTCCCTCCCTGCCAATCTGTTCCCCGAAAAATACAATCTGGATCTTTTCAAGGCAGGCGTTTTCTGGATAAAGGAGTGATCACACCTAGCTGAATTCAAAGAATAATTCGGCATACATTGCTGGGAGGCTTGGCTATGTTAATTGCAATATCCTTACTTCAACGAGCAATGTATGCCGAATTAGTCTTTGAATTCAGCCAGGTGTGATCACTCCCTAAGCATGTTCAACTTCAACCCCATCGTCACTTACCACCAGGTGAGATCGGGATTAAATGATGACCTACTTATCATAAAAAAGTGGGTGCTATGGGCGGTGGCTCACTAGCTCACTTGTAACGTAAAAATCCTTAAACTGTGAATTCAAAATACGAAACTCAAGAAAGGTCAACTGACATACGACATTTTTTATGACACATACAAAATGAGGGCTTAGTGTCAGTAGTACCATTGAGTTTGTACCATTGATGGTACAAGTGACACAGTTTAATGTCACTAGTACCATTAAAGTTTCTGCTCAAGTGTTATTCAGTTTTTATTGCAGTAATGTTTTTTGTGTGAGTCGAACTCCGATTCATAGGGTTCTGTTTTAAATCTAACCTATTCTTTGATTTGAACGTGGTAGCCTTTTTGTGTTTCCAGTTTTCGGGACGTCTTTCTTTTTACACGGGACCCTCAAAGTCGGGAGCTTGCTGAGAGAATGACAAACACTAGTGCCACAGATGAAATAATAATAGGGCTGCATGAAAAACCTGAGATTTCCTGCACTGGAGGAAAACATAAGAATATCATCATCATTTTCCACCTTTTTATCGGGCATCTCGACTCCTTGGCAAGACAGGATAACACATGATTCTAAACCTCCAAAGCTGACTTTCTAATGTTATGTAAGAGACACACATTTTTATGAGATGATTTTAATTATTCGTATTTCGACTTAAGTTCCTTGGACAATATTTTTCAGTTTCATGTGTAGAACATGTGGCTTAAAAGTTCACAACAGTCAGCCAACAACAAACCAACGTTATTGCAACGGTTTTCAGAATAAATCCCTACGCATTCTCTGATTGTTGACATGCAATAAATAAATACTCGCTTACTTCTGAACTTTCAAACAATAACTCTCTCTAAGATACTTTACGGGTCTTATCAACTTTACAGAACTACTCAAGTCTACTTAAAAGAGTAACTTTAGCGTCCTTATTCTTTTGTCCGCAAGCGTACAGATAGTTTGGCAATAAATCAGAAAAACTCCCTGTTTACCGCAGTCGGGTAATGCATGAACTTGGTCGGTTAAGAACAAGAAAAGTAATAATTGTTGCTATTTTCCGCCGACGGGTAAATTACGTAGAAGTTGCGATCTCGAAAAGATTTAATACTGGCTTTTTGTGCAGTCAACTACACGTAAAGCTTTCCACTTGCAATGCGGTTAGATCCTCTACGGTGATAGAAATAACAATGGTACACACGGCCGCACATCGGTAGAAACACTTTTGGACCTTATGGCGTGGTAATAGAGTTGATAAAGTTTCTACCGACAAGCGGTTGACCGTACAAGTTTTTAATGTGGTAAGTATAATTTGCTCTTGACCGTACGACTACTACGTATTGTACGTATTGCGAGTATGTTCATTGGATGGTGGTAAGTAAAGGTGAGTTTAAACTGTTGCTAGAAATAAGTTCCTTCTGAAGTAGTGCATTCATTTTTAGGGCTCCATATCGAAAGGGTGAAAAACGGGACCCTATTAATATGCCTCCGATGCCAGCGGGCTGTATCTCATGAACCGTAATAGGTAGACAGTTGAAATTTTCACAAATTATGTATTTCAGTTGCCGCTATAGTAACAAATAAAGAATAATAATAAATTAAGAGGGGAATTCCCTGCTAAAACCTTTTTTTTTTGTGATTATTGCTCGATTATTAACGGGAACACTTACAAGCATAAAAATTATAATCATAGCATGAGCTATAGAATAACAGCAAATAATTAAAAACTGGTCAAGTGTGTGTCAGACTCGCGCGCATTTAATATACTTTTTCCTGACTGCGCGTCCATAACTAAGACGGTATTTTTACCATAGAGGTACGGAACCCTCGGTGCGCGAGTCTGACTCGCACTTATTTATTACTTACGTTTCAATGTATAAGTCCCTCTCAAGTGTGAGATTCCTCTCAAGAGGTATATCGAATGAAGAAGAAGAGGTTCTTGAGAACACTCTCCTTGAGGACTTTCTGCACCGAACCGGGCACGGGCCAAAATATGACCACTACAAATTTTAATGTCAAGGCAATAGTTTCTGATACGTCAGACGATATGGTACGTATATCTTTATTGCCCTTGATGCAGAAAAGTTGTGAGATGCAAACAGCCCCTGCCCTATTAAAGGATAAATTAGTAACAGCCCTTATTAAATGAAGGCAGCAGAAAGGCGCCATTTCCCCGAAAACAAACAATAAAGTGACGTTTCATACGTAAATCCGAGGACTCAATTACTGCCCGACATTAATTCAGGCAGTTCAAATTTTACAACCTCCAGTCCAGCCCTAGTAATTCCTTTTTATTAAAATACGCTCCTTTATATGACTCTTGCCAAATTGCAAAGAATAAAAATTTAATTCCATCCCTTTGTACTGGCAAGCGAGATTTTTTACGATTTTCCCTTTTTACTTTCGAGCGGAGCGGGAAACGTATCAGTGAAAAAAGAAGTTTGTCTGATTTTCCCAAAAATGTGCTCTATACCACTTTTTTATTGTTAATGGGCTTACTCTTGACCTCGATCTAGTCTAATCTCTACATCATAAACAGCAAGTCTTCCAAAACTGTCCGTCCGTCCGTCGGTCGGTAGGTCAGTCGGTCTATCCGTCACGCTTTGGCCTAGTGGCTAAAGAAATAGTCCGATTGAAACCATATTTTAAGTTTAATAGTTTTATGCGTCGAAGTATTCTGAGTGGTTTTTTGCAGGCTCTTATTTTGAGGGTAGCTGTCATACAACGAACTTGAAAAAAATGTTAATGTACCTAAAGGCTCAAACGATGATTGATGAAGCTTTGCATGATCTAGAATTTCCATGCAAGGTATCTTGCGGCAGTATCCATTGGTCTGTGGAAATTGATATAAGGGGTGTTCCCTTACTACTAAAATGTAAAAATCTGTTTAATGTTCTACAATTTTAATTCTGAATTCATTACTTCTTCAGGATACGATGATGATGACTCTCGCATATCGCTTTTTAATTTTTCATAAGTCCGTCTGGGCACCCCCGGTGATGTTACGATTTGAAACTAGTATACGGATGAAGCGTGCAGGCTAGATAGCTTTCAAACTATACCTAAGCAACCGCTACGATTAGGCGCATGACAGCTAGGAAAATTAAGAAAATTATTTGCTGTTTTCGGCTTGATTCAAACTTAAAGTATTTATTTTTTATTCCACTTCAGCCTTAAGCTGCCATGGATGGCCTGGATGTCTTTAAAATTGACAAGACTGGTCGGCCGCGGCCGCTGTATAGGAAGGCAGACACAGGTGGGAGGTCAATTGATGAGTTGAACCCTTCTTGCGAGTACGGCTCCACGCAGAGCATGACACACCTGATATCATGACCGGCGGCGGCGTGCATTAACACCTGCATGCGTGATGATGAGAGTAAGCTGCTTAAAACGTAGCTGAACATTGGGCCGTTATTCTTTATAGCCTGTCAACACAACACGACAAATACGACACGCCTCAAATTATGTGGTCTCTGTCTCTACAATGGTCTCTACTTAGTAACATCCACACAAAAGTATTTCTACGAAATATTTGAAACGCTTAATTAAAACATGGTTCTAGATAAACGAATGAAATCCTGCAGGAACGTTATGGTTTCGTTTTGTTTTAAAGTATTTTACATTTAAATTCAAATAAAGCTCCGGCTTTATCTGCTTCGGCCGCATATTTTCCCGCGTTTTTCACCGGGTGTTCTGACAACTTTTGAAAACTGTTTAGGGTTTCTGTATGAAGCTATACCACTTTTTCCAAGTATTATAGGTTCAAATAGGTTGGAATAAGACAAATAAAATGACATCTTACTAAAAATTTGCTACCAATATTATTATTTTTCGTTTGTCAGCGCATCACAGCATCTTTTATAATGCTCACAGCTAAGGAGTGGAATTCTCTGGCTGCGTCGGTTTCCGAGTTCATACGAACCGAATCTATTCAAGTCACCAGTGAGTATTCTTCTTCTTGGCAAGCTCGTTACACTATGGACCTCCTCTCTGTCCTCAAGACTAGACCGAGGTCAAGAGCAAATCCATTAACAATAAAAAAACGAATTTGCTTTAGGGCGAATCTGGCCCTAGCTAATTTTCAAAAGGCACATCTCGCCTATGGGCCAGTTTTATAAATAACATGATGTTAGGTAAACCAATTTCGAGAGCCTCTGTATAAAACGTTAGGGATTAACGCCAATTTACCTCGGACGCCATTTTGTTTTTATTTTTATAGGTTTTAAAATAAAACTTTTTTATTATTGTTGCAGTTGGAATCTGCGCACTGCGTTCAGATCGTGTTTGTTTTTAGGGTTCCGTTTCCAAAGGGTAAAAAACAGGACCTATTAATACACCTCCGATGTCTGTCTGCCTGCCTATCAGTAGGCTGAATCTCATTAACCGTAATATTTGAAATTTACACAGATTATGAATTTCGGTGGCCGCTATAACAACAACAATCAAAAATAAAAATAAATTAAGGGGGGCTGCCCTACTGAAAACAGGCGATTATAGCTCAATTTTTGCTTTATTTCGGGAACACTTACAGGCGTGCAAAATGGTATCTTCATACTAGTTCATAGTGCGTAAGCTATATAGAATAACAACAAATAATAGAATTCTCTGCCTGCGTGACTACGCGTCCATAACTAAGACGGTATTTTTACTTTAGTGGAACGGAACCCTCGGTGCGCGAGTCCGACTCGCACTTTTTTCTGTTGAATATTTGAACATCGCTATGCTAAAAATTCACATTTATATGGTTTACAATATACGTAAGTGCAGAAAAGTTGGGTGCAGCCGTTAGGCTCCCATTCCGGTACGCTCCCGGCCGGTACGCACCCACAGTGAAAATTTTGTTATTTCGGCACGCTCCCGGCCGGGACGCCCCCGTTGTTTTTATTACTTGAGTAAGGACTGTTAAGAACAGAATTCTTATAAAAATAAATTAAGACAACGATCATGCATGATTATTGAGTCGTAGTAGGTATAGGTGCAAGTACGTAATGTAATGAGTTATTACCTTACCACGTTTATCTTCAAACATTCCTGTAAATTCTGGCAGACACAAACTAAAATTAAACTATTTTTTATAGTTCTAAACGTGTTGTTGTCTTTGTTACCCCCTATAGGCTGAAAAAAGACAATAACAATTCAAATCTGTCAAATGTTGTTTTAGGTTTGGGCTTCCAAATCAACACCAATGTTGTAAAAATTATTTTAAATAATAACTTTATAACTTCTATAGTAATAGAAGTTATAAAATTATTAAAAATTTATTTAAATTGGTAATTACGTTGCAGCCCTTGAGAGGAAGAAGCACCTTCACTTGCCATTGTGAGATAGCAAACTGACCAGTTGGGCTTTCTTATCATTTGCATTTTTGCAATATTGGATCGCGTGCGAAAGAGATGGACATATGGTCCACCTCAACTTGTCAATTGTATCAAACACTAGTTTGAGTTAGGGAACACCAACACAAGCGAGCTACCCTTTCACTTTTTCCGTGCGTTGTTCATATTTTTGTTATTATTAGACACGCAACATTTTTTTTGTCTATTTTCTTGTCTATTTATATATACCACATACAGCATGCAAAAGGTCGGCTACCTATATGCTTGATGTTTACGCGCGACTAATGTGTAATTACCTGTTTTAAGTTATGTATGTTAATACTTCTAGACTAATGTGATTTGTGTGTTATGTTTATTATATAAAGGTTTCATCTTTTTATCTATATTTTAAAGATAATTTTTAATATTTTTTTATAATTTTGTTAAGGGTGTTTTAAAACCATTACAATAATTAAAAGGCCATGCGTGACACAATTACATACATCGGTAAATATAAATATTTAAATTTCAAAACACTTTCGTTTTCAACAATACTTGCTAAAGTGCCCTGTCAAAAAAAAATTGTTTTCAATGGGGGCGTCCCGGCCGGGAGCGTGCCGGAATAACAAAATTTTCACTGTGGGAGCGTACCGGCCGGGAGCGTACCGGAATGGGAACCAACGGCCACACCCGAAAAGTTAGCTCTATCTGTTTATTTAGATGATATTATCATTTTCTCTACAGAACTTGACCACAAGACCATTAATTAGTTATAGCTAGAAGTGCACAGGAACCCAATTCTTTTAAAAATTTAATAAAGCCCGAAAATCTTTTAAAATATAAAAAAAATAATAATAAATAATATAAAAAAAATTACTAACAAACACCACTCTCTATTTAACGAATATTTATTATTTACTTATAAAAAGACAAACCTGTGATCTAAAAATTATTGAGTGATATTTTATCACCCGGTGATATTCAAGAATTAGCCTCCAGACCTTCTAACCAAAATAACTCGCTATCCCGAAAGCAAACTCCAGGCATTAGTCAGACGAATAGACGATAACCGGAAGCCCCACTGAAATGGCTTAGTTAAAATAATTTAAGTCCTGCAACTTGGCCCATAAAGCAAGTTTAAGTCCGGAACACTCCAAGCAGTTCCGAACCATTTTTCATTTGACCCAAACTTAGTACTGTGCAAAAACCGCGCGTTGATTTCACAGTAAACAATTACAAGTGCGTCTGGTTGCTTAATTGCTTTTGAGCGTTATATTAATAAGTTTATTATATTACTTTTAAAATATAGCCCTGTATGTAAAAGGTTAACTTTAAGAATTTTTTTCTATGAATTGTTCATTAACTTTGAAGAATATGACTAATTAGTAATTAAGTACGTGTTGTTCTTTCCTCCAAGATGGTGAATTATTTTCTTAAGTAGAATTTATTTCACCAAAAAAAGAACTTAGTCTAAATAAATAACATCCGCGATTTTAAAAAACCATAAGTTAATTGCCTCACCATACTATACATAAATAAATTGTTGAAATAGAAATAATAACTCAACTTACTTTTTCTAATAGCACCAATATTATCTGAAACAAAATAAACGATTTTTGAATTAATAAAACAAAATATTTTTTTTACTAAGCAGACAGTTTACTTACAATACAGTTTTCAGACGATCTTTCTAGGGAATATTTTATATTAAAATTAATCTTAAGTTTACTAGAATGTTGGAAATACGGGGAATTATTTTTGCAAAATTTCCATAAGTCGTAAACCGCAATCCACTGTGAACTAATATAGACAGACGCTAGTTCGAAGAGAGCCACAGTAACTCATCACAGGATGAATTGCACAATTATACAAAATTATACAATTTGTACAAAATTATACAATTTATACAAACACTCCCAGTCTGTTACGTTTATTTGTATGTAAATTCGGCATCATTATGCTGTCAATTTTGTCTGAGAAAGTTTTGTCCCAGGTACGATATTCCGTCAACCGTATTTACCTACAAATTATATACAAAAAACTCATCATCATATTTTCGGCGACGACTTATAGAATTTTTGCCTATTAAGTGTACCAAACTTAATATGTTTTGTAGCGTTTCTGACAAAATATTTATTAAAAATTAAAAGAAATCTAAATAAAGGTAGAACTTGTAATTTTATGTCGCAACAGAAAGACCGAAGCACGGATTAGATAATATAGTACATTATGATACGAAAAAGAAAGAAGTTTTTAACAACTAGAAAAGTTGACAAGGAATAACATACCTATCATTTGTATCATTGTTAAGCGATTAAGCAAAAAAGTCACTACAAGTAATTATATCAAAGTATGCTTACAGCTGCTGAGGTTAGGAATTTTTGTGTCAAAAAATCTCATCAGACTCCTCTAGAACATGCAGCTATAGATAGACCCTAGGGTAGTCACTCTCTTGTTCTCGCTGCAAACTGTCATTAGTTAAAATTACCGAACTCAGGCTATCACTCCCAGGGAGGCAGTTGACAAACTTTGCGAAAGGGTCCTGGATTACCCTTTATGAGGTGCAAGTGGCGAGAAATAGCGATTAAGAGATCGCACAGATATGTATCAAAGGTAAATGCAATCATCTGTCACCAACCTTACAACCCCCACTAAAAATATAGGTATATAGAAAAATCTAAAATCTCGACTGCGTAAAGAAAAAAATGGAGGAAAAATGCTTTATGATATAGAATTTAGTTAACTTGAATTTTGTAAGATATTTAAGACGGGGACAAACTAATAATTAAGATTAGTTTGATGGTGGTTTTAAAGTAAATATTTTTTTTACATTTAATCAGAAATTTTTGAGAAGAATAGAAGGAAAGGAAGAAAAGAAGAATCTGAGAAGATTTGGTCATGTAGAGAGAATGATTGAACGAAGATTGACGAAAGAGGCTCACAGACTGAAATGTTTGAAGGAGAAGATCTAGGCGAACGTTCCAAGACCACATTCAGGACGATCTGAGTAAAGGCCAGGTCAAAAGTAACCTAAAATGACGAGCGTGTATGAAAAACAGCAGAGGAAGTGAGGGAAGTAAGTATGTCAAGATCGTAGCAGGTAGGTGGTCTCTGCCTACTCCGACGGAAAAAAGGCGTGATGTTCATGTGTTAATTTCTGTATGTATCGATGTATATACTTTTTATTTGAGCCACCTCCAATAAAAACAAGCATTGTCGATTCCACTTACAGTTTACACCAAACATGTTGGCAAAGGCCCAGTAGCCCTCGTATGCCTACGGACAATATTTTAATTATTCGCGACTTGAATTAGTTAACTTTAGCTCTTTTAGTAATTATTGAGTCCCAGAACATACCCTGAGGTTGAGTCTCGGGAAGTTTATACTAGAAAGTTTCTAGAACTTTGTAGATGTTGGTTGAATGCCTGCCTAGACATCCTGTAAGTTTATATGAAGACTTCAATTCTTGACTGATACATATATTATCCTGGTTACATACGAGTATTACATTACAAATAGGGAAGTTTACAACAGGTACTAAGTTGCTCTACTAGTGAATGAGTTGGTAATACTATTACGAACAACAATGCTGCAACTATAAAAAGCTGATGATACTTTTAGAACCAACAAAAACCCGTAAAGTTTTGTGCCCCAATTGCTACAATCTTTGTAAAAACTCTGAACATTTTCGCGGCTATTGAGTCCCTGTGATTACGTATTCCTTTCTTTCGTCGCTCGATTCCCCAGATTTCCCCAAAATCTAATCGGATCCCTTATAAAGTTTTTATTTTCGGGGTAACCCTTTGGCCCCAAGTTTTGGGGACATAAACGAATACACAAGCTAATATACAATTTAAATTGTGTCCCAGGCCGTAAATGCTGCGCGGTCTTCGGCATATCAAACACATTGCCA
Source organism: Athrips mouffetella (assembly GCA_947532105.1). Classification (NCBI taxonomy): domain Eukaryota; kingdom Metazoa; phylum Arthropoda; class Insecta; order Lepidoptera; family Gelechiidae; genus Athrips; species Athrips mouffetella. Next base: position 17,784,395 of record OX383965.1, on the reverse strand, counting down.
ACCGCAATATGATATTCATTGCTTTGTTAGTTTTATTTTGTGTAAGTATGAGGTTGAACAAAATATTTTTCCATTATGTCGTTTCCTGTTTATATCATGAAACTTGACAATACAGGTAACTTGTGCATTTCACCAATCCATTCGATCTTGAGCACGACGACTTAAAGTAGATACTTTCTTTAAGATGTGAAGTAGGTACAGCGCGATCAGAACAAGTCTGTCTATGACGGTTATTTTCTGCGCATGGGTGACAGGCGGAGAGCCAATGAACGATTCGCTCGCCCCCTGAGGGGAGCCGCGCTCACCCCCGCGACTCATTTTTTGACTTCTGCGCATTAACGGTCACAGACAAAGTTATTTTGCACGCAGTATAGGTAGGTGCATATAAAGTAGGTAGAGGTGTACCTCAGCCTCCTCTGTTACTCTAAAAATAACGGCCGTAATTTCCTCAGGATTTAACTCAGAGTAAGCGAATTCCTAGGTCTGTGCTGACCCAGGCACCCGGCGAATGTTAGGAAGATTTGCGTTCATTCGATACAGATAAACTCAAGAATAAATAGGTGCTTATGTGACTTACGATCCAAGATATTCAAAACATCCTGCTAAAAATAGTCAGTCAATAAATAAATATCTACAGATTGATACATAATCGTCTAGCTAGGAAACTACAATAATTTTTTTTATTATATATACTTCAAATTATTATTATAATCTGGTGTGCAACGCACTGAACGGTCTGTATAGGCTTCATACATTTTACGGACCGTCGTCGCGGACATCTGCGTCGCACTGATCCAGGTGTCGGACGCCGGACGTCGGACGCGGATATCCGCAATGGACGGAAATGAAGCTTATACAGTCCGTTCAGTTGCGGAGCGGATCCGGAGCGGATAGCTCCGCATTGGACTGAACGGACTGTAAGGCTTCATACATTTTACGGACCGTCGCGGCCATCCGCGTCCGCGTCTCACTGATCCAGGCCTTAGACAGCTTGAAAACTTTAGTAGTTAGGTTTGCCACTAACCTGGCAAATCCTAATCTAGCGTTAGGTCTGGTTTGCCCTCTGCGTTAAACAGGTCAGATGGCAGTCTCCCTGTGTAAAAACCAGTGCCTTCATCAAATCCCCTAACTTAGGTAGCTGACTCCGAAAAAAACAGAATAAAAAGCTATCAATATGCAATCAAAACTGATATAAAAAATATTTTCCCCAAAACGAGGCCTCTTACCGGAAGCACTCTAATGGGTCTTGGCTTGGGTCTTTAGCTGAGGTCACTAATGCTCTGCCACATAACTACCGGGATCTCCCTCAACACTACTTAGAGGCTCTAAGGACTAAAAGGGTCCAGCGAGAGCACGGCCTAGGGTCGGTTTGTTAATAACTTTTAAATATTTAATGGGTTAATGTAAACAGACCTTTCACTAAAATAAGTACGAACACTTGCAACATTTAAGAGTATTTCAGTATAGCAGCAATTTTTTAGTTTTTTATTTGGCTTGTTTTTGCTTATGGGTAAGTACGCGACAAATGGCGCGCCGTACATTTTGCCGGCACTCTCGAGCTGTCGCGTACCTTAGATGGGTTAAATTAAAACAAGTTTTTTTTGTCACTACAATTTTTTTTTGCATGTTACTACGACCATAAAACCTTTTACACACTTTATTGATAAAACCAAATTAACATGTGCAAGAAAATACAACGCGAATAAAATGGCAGAAAATATCATTCAGCTAGAATCGTGTTTAAAAATTGCGTTATTAAATTTTATTAATGGAATAAAGGCCTACATTAAAGTCAGTCTACGATCACTTCAGTATGAAAATGATCATTATGTTGGTATCAAAATAAAACCTAGCTTAGGGCGTGGGCAGACAGAAGGAAAAATGCCCGTAGTAACGATAGTCATTTGCAGCAATCTACCACAGTAAAATAAGTTCCAGTATTTTCGTAACAGTAGGGCACACAGTTTTACTGTATTATTTGCGTGCAATTTTTAATAGAAACTAATAACATAATCAGAAAACGATTCCTTTTATAAAGCTCATTTTTAGGGTTCCGTACCCAAAGAGTGAAAACGGTATTAATATGCATCCGATGTCTGTCTGTCGGTCAGCGGGCTGTATCTCATGTATAACAACAAATAATAAAACAATAAAAATAAGGGTCCTTCCCTACTAAAAACATGTGTCTTTTTATGCGATTTTTGCTCGATTTTTGTTTTAGCTATATTTTGTTATTTATAGTACATAAACTATAGAATAGCAACAAATAATAAAAACTAGTCAAGTCTGCGTCACTTCTGCGTGACTTCGCGTCTATACCTAAGACGGTATATTAACCTTACTGGTACGGAACCCTCGGTGCTTGGGTCCTACTCACATTGGTTCGGTTTTTTTTAAACCTGTTTACATCAAAAACTAATAAACACTGTCCAAGATTTTGTTGAATAGGAGTTTGCTTTAGGAATCTATTCTTCTTCAGCTGAGGGTTGTGATGACCACCAAAAGCTGCTCTGTTGGTCTATAAAAGCAATTATGAAAGGATTATTTAAATGTTGCCATAACATTTCACTTTATGACAAAAGTTTAAATGTTAAAGAGACAAAACTATATATTTCTTTCCTTTATGATTAAGCCCAAGTCACACTGAGGCGGTAACGGAAGCGTTCCGGGGCCGGTATTTTTTGTAAAGTATGAGTTCTTATGCACTCTGTCATATTGAAAGCGGTCGCGGCGCGGCGCGGTGCGGCGCGGAGGCGGCCGGGCCGCTAGTACAACCTCGCGGACCGGGCGCGGCGCGGGGCCGAACTTTCGGCGGGAGCGGGCGCTGTATTCCATTGCGATCAATGCAAACCGTCACACAGAGCGGCAGCGGTGCGGCGCGGCGCGGTGCGGTGCGGTCCGGCCGCGGACTTTGACGTTGTATTTTTTTAACAAGAATTTTGCGGCTTTGCGCAGACTTTTTTTAGGTTATCAGTTTGGTTTTTGGTTTAGAGCAAAGGATTTACGTCTTTTGAATAATCACAGATAAATAGTGTCACACCGACCGCTACCGCGCCGCTGTCCCGCCGCGGTTTTCGCGCGGTACCTCTGTGTGACCGGTCCCGGAACGCTTTCGCTTCCCGCAGGTCCGGCCTCGGACCGCTTTACCGCTTATACCGCTCTGTGTGACTTAGGCTTTAGGTATACAAGGTAAGTATTTATTAGGTAAACATAAATAAAAGAAACAAAAATCATTCATTTCCGTACCCAAAATGTACCACAAAAAAAAAAACAAAAAAAAACAAAAAAAAACTAAAAAAAAACAGAAAACTAGTCGCATCTTATCATGTCTGAGTGTTCGACTGTCCGTCTACTTTTCTCCCGTATGTACCAGTCAAGAGCGGGTTTTAATGGACTTCGTACCGTACTTATTATTTAGCTACTCAAAGTCTAATGTTGCGCCACACCTCGGAAGCTCCATACAATCGGGCTCAAAAGTGACAGCTGTCATTTTTACACGCGCAAATGTGTGGGTGGGTTAAAGACGTGTGAGTGTAGGGTTGGTGGTATCTAGAAAACACTTACCTACCCTAGAAAACGTAGATAACAGAACATTAGCATTATACTTTTATTACAGTTTCGAGTTGCACATTTTTCGTTCGAGCATAAAGCGACTTACACAATTCACAAACGAATTATAGCTTTACTATCACTCGTCACCTCACTTTGTTGTATTTAGTAATCGAATTTCAATTAAAACAAACAAACACACGTTGAAATAATCTCACAAACTCTAAAAACAATCATTTTTTAGGGTTCCGATACCAAAATGGTAAAAAAAAGGAACCCTTATGGTGCCGCTCTGTCTGTCTGTCTGTCTGTCTGTCTGTCCGTCTGTCTGTCACACCTCTATATCTCAGCAACCACTTATGCTATCAACCTGAAATTTGGAATAGTTTTAGAATATAGTTGCCCAACTTAATTGCACAAGAAAAAATTTTGAAAAAAGTATGATTATTAATATAAAGGGGGCCAAAATAGGGGGGGCCAAATTTCAAATTGTCGCTACTAGGTCGAGTGGGGTATCATATGAAAGGGCTTTACTTGTACATTTTAAAATATATTTTTGTATTTTTTAAAATTTCTTAGTTTTAAAGTTATGATGAAAAATGTCAAGAAAAATACCATTCCCCCCCCCTTATCTCCGAAGTTTGAGTAAGGAAAAATCTGAATTAATTACAGTTGACAGAAGTTTATATAAACTTTACAGCAAAAATAAAACGATCTTTCTAAGTTGCACAGTTTTTCAGAAATCTGCAAAAAACCTTTACAAACAAATTTAGTTTTGCGGTCCTGAAAATGGACTTTATTGCTTCCAAAAATACTATAGGTATATCGGAACCCTCGGCGCGCGAGTCCGACTCGCACTTGACCGGTTTTTTTTCACTAAACTTCATCTTTGACGGCTGGCTGGCCGCCGCCCCGCCGGTGCACCAGGGTGACTATCGCGAAAATGGCGAATCTGCTCTTCTCATCACTGCAAAAAAATCTGCCAAACTTTATTCCAGAAAATGAAAAAAAATGCTGTTATATTATTGCTTTAATGTGGAAAGGAATAAATAAATACATACTATTCAAAGCTTTATTTTTTTCATTTAACCCAAAAAATGCTCTATTAAATCTATCAATGAAAGAAATGTTTAAAGGAAAGAAAACATCTGTGTCTACCTTATGGTGTTTATTCCATAATAATTGCTTCTTATTATTGTTTAACTTTATTCCAAATTTTACTTTGTCTTGGAGAGTCGAAAGACAACCGTAAACTGCACAACCACGCACCATTTTTAGGGTTCCGTACCTCAAAAGAAAAAAACGGAACCCTTATAGGATCACTTTGTTGTCCGTCTGTCTGTCTGTCTGTCTGTCTGTCTGTCTGTCTGTCTGTCTGTCTGTCTGTCTGTCTGTCTGTCTGTCAAGACCCTTTATCTCACGAACGGGTAAAGGTATCAGGTTGAAATTAATACCATATATTAGGATCCACGAACCACACAAGATCTGAAAATTTCAATTTTTTACAACGACGCAATCAAAAGATATGGCATTTTATGTTCTCATCTCCATACATTTATTCAAAAATGAAAAACCTACAGGGTACTTCCCGTTGACCTAAAATTATGAAATTTGGCAAGAAGCTAGGTCTCACAGTACAAATAATGGGAAAAGTCTGAAATCATTAAATATTACAACTTTTCTGACAACTAATGGTAACCAATTGTGGTGAGCTCCCGTTTCAAGAACATTCATATAAGAGAGGGGTCAAGTTGGATGGTTGCTGAGGCGATTTTTGTTTTAGTTCTATTTAAAAACGGGAACACTTACAAACTTGAAAATTGGTATGTTTATAGGGCATAGGCTATAAAATAACAACAAATAATAAAATTTGGTCAAGCGCATGTCGGACTCAAAAAATCTAGCACATTAACTTACTGAAATTTCAACTAATACAATTATGTTTATGTGGTGGTACGGAACCCTCAGTGCGCGAGTCCGACTCGCACTTGGCCGGTTTTTTTTTCAACTTTTGCAAGCGTTGCATATCGCGTGGCAACAGGACGAGAAATGGGACGAGATATCGCGCAGGGCCCCGCGGGGTGATGCACGCGCACTTGAGGTACTCCGATTGGTGGGAGGCGGAGAGCTTCCGTTCTGTATGTAGTACTATTATTAATTCGTTGCGCTACAAGTTGAAGACTGACGTGCTCTTGATTTTACCAGAAAATTACAGTATCTATATACAGTAAATCTTAGATTATGAATTACGGCCTTATGTCTATGCAGTAAATTATATTTACGAGACAGAGAGAACAATACTGTAATAAAAGTAACGGGCTTATTGTGAATGGACTGTTTCCAGCAGTTGGGCTCGTTGGCTGAATGTACTCATTTTTGTGTGAATGGCTTTAATCAAGGGCCTTTCATCACACATTTGTAGTGAGTTTGTTTGGGCTCGCGTTTTCGTTGGAGGACCTACTCTTTCTTTTGTTTACTTAATGGCATTTTAGGAAAGCTTACGGTGAGGAAAACTTTACGGATTTCATCTGCGAGAACAAGGCAGAGAATTTATTTTTGTACAGAACAATAAGGATCTATGATCCGCCGGGAACGGCGGGAACTTATACAGGATTATTTTTAACCCCTAGCCAAATTTTTGTATGATACTCAGAATACGAACATGAACAACGAACACGGGTCGAAAAACGAGAAGTAATGTTGGTCATCTCATACAAATCTTGTTTTTCGACCCGACCCTGGACCCCAGCGGTCCAAAAATAACCCTGTATGTACGGAACAACTAGTAGTTAGGGTGCTGGCTGCAATTTGGGTAAATGAATTGAATGATTTGCTCATGATTCATATTAATAGGGATGATAGATCAGCTCAATACGAATCGATTTGGTCCTTATAAGTTTTTCTGTGCGTCGCTGCGTTTTTGAGTTAAAGCAAAAAAAAAAAGTAAGATACTAAATAATGTTTTATTTTGTCTGCCTTTGTGGCTCCTGGTTAAAATACTTTGGAAGATGTAGAAAATCGAAGAGGCAGACATGCAGGTCTCTGCATTATCACGGGACGAAGTAGTGAATTTTTGCATTTTGAAGCGCTATAACGACGCAGGGATATTATGGTGGCAGACCTGTGTGGCAGACCATTTTTCTGGGGTTTTATACATTGTATTTAATCAGATAGTCATAGTCTGCCAGGTGTAAGTTTCATTGGCAAATTTCAAAATAGTTAAAACTTAATTCCTCAAAAACGCAGGGGTGTGGATGTCCGCCAACATTTTTTGTATCTTCTACAGGATGCTCCTTATCATCGGTCAAAGAGGCAGACATGAGCAAATCAAATAGAAATTTGTCCTTCATCACCCTTACTATAGGATTTATATGGATGATAGCCAAAATGATAGCACAGAATATAGATGATAGTGACAGGAAGGCGCACTGCTGTAAATATATTCTGCTCGAAAAGTGTCGAATTCCCAGGCCAGCGGCTTTTGACGGCTCATCGATCTTACAACTCACACAATATACTTTTTAATTGTACTTTCTGCACTATTGTGTCCCGCTGCTTTTCACTTTCTCACTGCCTTAGGTTGGCTGGAAGAAATCTCTTTTAGAGAAAAGCCCGCCCTTGTATATGTCCTTTCATTTTGAAATTTATTTTAAGTTTGTGTGCAATAAAGAATATACATATATACAATATGAATTAATGAAGTGAATTTAGATCTAATTCTATCTGCGGGCCAACACACCTTTGTCACTCAGTATCACGATCTGAGGGTTAAAATATTGAAATTTCGCGACAGGCGGAGGCATAACATCTTAATATAATGTTTGTCTTTTTCTTTCAATACCATTATTAGTGTTATCTCTGAAACCGTGAAGCAATTCCAGCGGAAATAGCAATATTAGCAATGTAGACAGCTTAGACGCACGTGAGCAGAGCGCTGCAAGGAATATACTCGTACTACTCTCAGACTGTGACCGCACTGTTTCCGCAGATGCAATTTGAACTACTTGAATAAAACCATTATTGAAACGTCCTCGAGGTGTGTTGCTTTGTTTCTATTGCTATTAATAATAGGAACGAATAACGAATTATTTTTGGACCGATTTTATTAAAATCAGTACCTACCCTAAAAACATAAAACTTTCTCCACAAAAAAAAATTTTGTGACCCATCCTTTAATAATTTTCGCTCGTTATATATTATATGAAAAAGTTGTAAAGTTTTATAATCTAAGCAACCTATTAGAGCCTTTTTTAGGTAATCTACAATTATGTGACTAGGGATAAAATCCTACTTTATAATATTATAAACGCGTAAGTTTGTAAGTATGGATGGATGTTTGTTACTCTTTTACGTAAAAACTACTGAATTGATTTTAATGAAACTTTACAATAATCTATATATATAAAAGAAGAAGGTGACTGACTGACTGACTGACTGACATATCAACGCACAGCCCAAACCACTGGGTCTAGAGATTCCAAATTTGGCATGTAGGTTCCTTATGAGGCCTAGGGGTGCACTAAGAAAGGGTTTTACAAAATTCCACCCCTAAGGGGGTAAAATAGGGGATGAAAGTTTGTATGAAAGTCCGTCAGTTTTGAAGTTAGGATCTTCAAAATTTGTATTTAGGCTGACGACTAAAAATTAATAATTACGTGTCTCAGGGTTTTTGAAAATTCGACACCCTTAAGGGTGAAAAGGGGGATGAAGTTGAAAATTCTTTATTCTTAAAGTAAAATCCACGTAATTTATTATTTAGGCATTATTGATGTAATTCTATGCAACCTTCATCACTGTTATTGAAATTTTACCCCAAATTCAACCCCTAAAAAAGGGAAATAGGGTGAAAAAGTCTAAAAAGCAATATGGGTATCGTTTGTATGGTTTATCGGGTCGCTGATTACGAATACTACAACAATTTTGAAATCAAACGTGGTGGACGTGAAATACCATCATCCCCCTGGGGATGGAGTTGGGGTGCGATAGGTTTGAAATGTCTAAAAATCAATATGGGTGTCGTTTTTATGGTTTACGGGTCGCTGATTACGAAAACTACAACAATTTTGAAATCCAACGTGGTGGACGTGAAATACCATCATCCCCCTGGGGATGGAGTTGGGGTGCGATAGGTTTGAAATGTCTAAAAATAAATATGGGTGTCGTTTGTATGGTTTATCGGGTCCTGATTACGAAAACTACAACAATTTTGAAATCAAACGTGGTGGACGTGAAATACCATCATCCCCCTGGGGATGGAGTTGGGGTGCGATAGGTTTGAAATGTCTAAAAATCAATATGGGTGTCGTTTGTATGGTTTATCGGGTCGCTGATTACGAAAGCTACAACAACTTTGAAATCCGACGTGGTGGACGTAAAATATCATCGTCCCCTGGGGATGGGGTTGGGGTGCGATAGGTTTGAAATGTCTAAAAATAAATATGGGTGTCATTTCTATGTTAGGGATAGCGGTTAAATTGGCGTAAGGGGTAGGGATAGGGACAGGTAGAGGTATTGAGGTAGAGATGTAGAGAGGTAGAGAGGTAGAGTGGTAGAGAGGTAGAGAGGTAGAGAGGTAGAGAGGTAGAGAGGTAGAGAGGTAGAGAGGTAGAGAGGTAGAGAGGTAGAGAGGTAGAGAGGTAGAGAGGTAGATAGGTAGAGAGGTAGAGAGGTAGAGAGGTAGAGAGGTAGAGAGGTAGAGAGGTAGAGAGGTAGAGAGGTAGAGAGGTAGAGAGGTAGAGAGGTAGAGAGGTAGAGAGGTAGAGAGGTAGAGAGGTAGAGAGGTAGAGACGTAGAGAGGTAGAGAGGTAGAAGGTAGAGAGGTAGAGAGGTAGAGAGGTAGAGAGGTAGAGAGGTAGAGAGGTAGAGAGGTAGAGAGGTAGAGACGTAGAGAGGTAGAGAGGTAGAGATGTAGAGAGGTAGAGACGTAGAGACGTAGAGACGTAGAGACGTAGAGAGGTAGAGAGGTCGAGAGGAAGAGAGGTAGAGAGGTAGAAAGGTAGAGAGGTAGAGAGGTAGAGACGTAGAGACGTAGAGAGGTAGAGAGGTCGAGAGGTAGAGAGGTAGATAGGTGGAGAGGTAGAGAGGTAGAGAAGTAGAGGGGTAGAGAGGTAGAGAAGTAGAGGGGTACAGGTAGAGGTAGAGGGAGAAGGAGGGGAGGGGGAGAGGGAGGGAGTGAGGGAGGGGGAGGGGGTGATGAAAAGGGAGGGGGTGATGAAAAGGGAGAGGGAGGGGGAGAGGGAGGGGCAGGGGGAGAGGGAGGAGGGGGAGGGGGAGAGACAGAGGGAGGGGGAGAGGGTTTCTTACTTCTGCGAATTTTCTCTGTTTTGAAATATTACATAAAGGTGTCTCTCATCTCTCTCTTTACATTTGTTAGGATACTGCTGCTAAGTTCCTCTGTTCTGAGTAATTTATGAGTAACGTCTGTATATTATATCAAATTCAGCTGGATCTTGAATTATACTCATTGATTTGCGCAGGGTTAGTCCTGTTTTTCCTCAGTTTAAAATTACCCCGAAATGACGGGAAAATATCTCATTGCTTCGGAAAACTAGTAACAACATAAATACGAAATCCATGCGAGCGAAGCCGCGGGCAACAGCTAGTATAGCTTATAAGTAATTCAGAATAACACATAGGCTACAATTTATAAACCTGCGCAGACGAAGTCGCGGGCACCAGCTAGTAGGTAGCTAAATGAATGTCGGTGATTTAACAAAATAACTTTATGTACGACGGGATAAAAAAACTATGAGCCCTCGTTGTATACTGTTGCGATTGTGATGTCTATCTTCATAGTTGAGCAAATTGTACAGTCACGAGCACATCCAGCTTGACACATTGAAATTTGTACCGATCTTATTTGGCTAGAGTCGCACTGGGAGTGTCAAAATTGACTTGTTGTTGACTGTACCATCGAAATCTAGAAAAAAAAGTATTATCTTGTTACAAAAATCTTAGTCTCTTTTAGTTCCATGACATACATTTAAATCAATATCGTAGCCATACAAAGGAGAGCAGACAAGAGCTTTGAGAACACCATGTACTGAATGCAGTTCGTGCTGCAAGCAGTGCATTTTGTAGGTTATTAGAGGGATATGAGAGTCGACTGTTACAGCTATTACATGGGATTCATACATGTCTAGAAATACTAGTCGATAAGAAACAATTACAGGGAAAACTTACTAAACTATAGCCACTAAACTTGTATTGTCTTACAGACTGAAGTTAGTGTCATAATATTCATAATGTATATTTGTTCTAATTATACAAAAATATCATCATCATCATAACATCCCATGATACGTCCACTACAGGACAGGGAGCTCCCTCCAGAATTCTAGCTTTTGCTGGAAAAAATGTGGAGGGGAAGTACCATAGTCACCTCGCTTGTTAGCGTTACGGCTGGCACCATGGACCGCGGTTGTAGGTGACCGCAGTAAATAAGATGTAAGATGCAAAGGAGGATGCTGCTGCCCATCCACCAGTTAACCCTTAGTCGCCTCTTACGACACCCACGGGTATGTATGGGTTGGTACTATTCTTTGCCGGCACCACACGGGATTCAAAAATATCACTTCTGTTATATTAATAACTGCAACTATTTTACTTACATTAGACCATAAAACAGAAAAACCTTCTTAAAAACATGGTAATCATAGCATCGCCAGGTTTGTTTGTATGAAAAAGACAAAAGATTTTTCTCATTTTTGACCTTTGTTCCTCAGGAAAAGTTGTTTAGTTATAAATGGTCTAAGTACTCAATTACTCGTATTCGCAGTAAACACTGAACAAATAAGCGGACTTAACGCAATTTTTACGATTAGTTCATCATAACATCCCATGAAACGACCAGTGTAGGACAGGGGGCTCCCTCCAGGGCTCGAGCAAAAACGCGTGGCACTTTGGAGGGGATTTACAATAGTCACAACGCTTGTAAGCGTTGCGGCTAGCGACCGCTGTTGTTGGTCACCGCAGTATGTAAGATGGTACGATACACAGAAAGATGCTGCTGCCCATCAACCGGTTTATAAGCCCTTTGTCGCCTCTTACGACACTCACGGGTAGAGATGCGTTGGTGGTACTATTCTTTGCAGGCACCACACAGACGGTTTCTGAAGTCTGCACAGAAAAATAAAGGTACTTAGAAGGAGGATTAAAGAAATAATTCGTCACTAGGTGGTGTAGGCGTTTTTCTATGGATTTGACAGGTTATTTTGAATATTTTCTATGGATCATCGATGATGGGGTTGTGACATGTTGGCAGATGTCATCCCCTACTAAAATAAATTAGCAAGGTATCTAATCCGAGCGAAGCAAGGAGGTCCGAAATCTTTGGAAGTCTGTATTATTCTGTATAATATTCTTTATTGCACAATTAACAAACAGAGCTGGCACCATGAACCGCGGTTGTAGGTGACCGCAGTAAGTAAGAGTTAAGATATTAAGGAGGATGCTGCTGCCCATCCTCCAGTTAACCCTTAGTCGCCTCTTACGACACCCACGGGTATGTATGGGTTGGTACTATTCTTTGCCGGCACCACACGGGACAGCGTTACATAGGACATTTACAAAGGCGGGCTTGTCTCTACAAGAGATTTAAGGTTACAGGGTACAGGTTAAAAATGTATCTCCCGATAAATGACATTCAGTTGAAGACTTGAAGTGAACATGTTTTCCCGAGACACGTAGCGCCGAAAACCATTTCCTTTGTACCCAAAGCACTAGTCTCGCAACCAGTGAGTTTTGTTACGGCAAACATTGCACTTGATGCTGAAATTGCACTAAACCAGCAGCGCTTCATTTGTGCACACTTCGATACACTTTCATCGTAATGTGCACATAACTTGTTATCTAACAATCAGCACTAAACTAACTCGGTGCTTTTGTATCTAAAGGCTACCATTGAAACTCGATCAAAACTCACACAATACTGGTATTGTTGGACCGCTAGCCAAATATTATCACAGAATACAGCTTTCCCAAAGAAACATGAGTCGTAAAATAAGAATTTTTTGGTATATGCGATACAAACCTTGCGTGAGAAATAATTAAATTTGATTGGGACTACCAACATTCTATCGATGTTGATTCACGATTCTATCTGTCCGCAATCCGCACTAATTCGTTTTCTGTTCTGACAAGTTTTCAAAGATTTGCCTTTTTAACCGACTGCGAGTTGCATTCTCACGAATTAACAAATGCATTGTCACGAATAATGGCGACGTTTTACGGTTCTGCTATAAAAGGCGTACATTAAATTTTCGTGACGTGAAGCAGAGGCTAGTTGCAGTTGTTGAACAGGTTGAAACTATGAAAACGGTGACATTGCCAAGGATGAAATTCGAATTTTTAATTCTTATTCGGATAGCTAAATGTTTAAGTTGTGTTTTCACACAAATAAGACTGATCTCTTTTTTTGCTTTACGAGGTAGGTATAAGGCCATCATACAAAATGGACATGGATTTGTTAGCTTATCGCTTAAATCGAAAGTAACACGGCAGAGTTTGAAATTTGACACTTTCCGACTAAAAATATATGACAGCAGTGTCTTTCTATCACTGATATCCAAGTGCCACTTTCGCTTATCACACAGTGAGATCTATTAACACAAAATGAGATGACCATAGTATCGTTAGTTGGTCCACTAGTAGCACCGCAAACATTATTCACCAAAAGCACTCAGATAACTGTCTATTCGGGCTACAGATAACCGTTCGTTCACTGACTGCTTTAAAAGCTCATTTACTGTCGTAAAAAGCTCATTTTGCTGTTAAATGTACTCCAGGTAGAAATACAAGGAACATAAACTTGTAGGTATAAGACTGGCTGGTATTAAAGGAGAAAACGAACTTTGTATCTTTAAATACTGGTTTTTTGTAAAGTAAGCTGAACCTATGCTACTTGTACTCGCATTAAATATGGGGTGACAGCTTCCGAAAACTAATGACACATGATCAGTGGATGAAACTAAACCACTTTCAATGATTGAAACTTTTGAAAAAATATCAACTTCTCCATACAAAATGTCCAATCAAATAGCGACGCGGGTTATTTTTTTCATTCCCTGAAAGTTGTTCAGTTTTATTGACTGATCATGCCCTGTCAGTTTTCGGAAAGCTGTCCCTTGCACCCTCTGTTCGAGTAAATAGATTGTAATGAAACAAAGCTTATAAGTTGCTCTGGTAATTATATCATCTTTACTCTTATGGACTTTTGCAAGTCAGGGTCAGGTTGACCACCAACTAGGCATATAGCCTCAATCAGATTCTAGATTTCCAACTGGGTTAGATAGCAGTCGGTCCGAGTGAGATACACCCCTATATTATACATACATAAACAAACATCACGCCTCTATTCCGCAGGGGTATTAGAGACCACAACGTTCCAACTGCTATGATCTAACTTACTAATCTGGGGCTATGAAGCTATGATCTATCTTCTTATACTATATACCACAGAATACAAAAAATGCGTCCGTCACGTCGTTTCTTCTACTATCATCAACCTTTTTATATACGCTCGTCGCGTAGGGTTATTTATTTATTTAAACACTTCTCATCATCATCATATCAGCCGAAAGACATCCACTGCTGGACATATGCCTCCCCTAAAGATCTCCATGACGACCGGTCCTGCGCTGCTCGCATCTAGCGGCTTCCCACGACCTAACACTACTATGTAACCTAATGTTTTTACAAATGTAGATATACGTAGTATAAAGTTCATCACCGCTACCGACGAACGAACTATGAGCAAAAAAATAAACAAAGAGAAATCCCAAGAGAAATTTTCCAAAGTAGAAAGAAACTGAGGTTTATGAAAATATATTATTTTTGCAATTTAATTTTTGTGGATTTGCAAAGCATTTATGTATTTTATTTTTGTTTTGTATTCGCGAAAACCATGAATATAGTAAAGATAAGGTTCGGAAGGCCTCAACTAATTCTCCACAAGAAAACGACATTAATAGACTAACAAAAATAAAATTCACCGAGAGTTCTAACAACAAATTTGAGTGCGTTGCCTCTCAAAAAACGATGGAATATCCTTACGTCCTGCCCTACGTGTCCCGTCATCTACAGTTCCAAACTCTTATGTGATGCTACTGAAAATGCAGTACGTGTGTCAAAGTATAATGGGCATGTAAAATCTAGTTAAGAAATCGTAAAAAGTACAAGAACAGGCTTTTCTACGACTTATTCGAGGCGTTAAGTTAAATGTTTGACTTTGCAAAGAACTAATCGTCGGTAACAAACTTGCACGTTGCACAAGAAACCTTCAACTTTGTGATAATACTTTGTCTTTAAAGTTGTAAGTTTAGTTGGTTTATTGCTAAGTGGTGATTGCTGTACTTCGTAACTATGGCTGTGGTCAACATCTGATGGGGTGACCCAGATAGAGCATGTCCGTGCAATGTCTCAAATTGATAGGTACTCGATAAGGTAATTAACTCTAACAATTTTGATTACCTTTTACACGAAACGTTTCAGGAATTTATCATGAAGCTCTCTAGTTTCAATGGACCTAGGATCTGTCCTATTTCAAACCATCACAAATTAATACTCAATACTTTATTTGCATTCCACAATTGATACAATCGTGGTATTTAGATGGCATAAAGACTGTTGCAATCTGTTCTCAAACTTTATATCCACCATTCTACGAGCAAAGATTTAAATATCCATCAAACGCATTCCGAAACTCATCATCATCATAACATCCCATTAAAGTCCACTGCTGGACATGGAGCTCCGTCTTTCACAGAAAAAATGCGTGGTATATTTTGGTAGGGAACCATAGTCCACTATGGACCGCGGTTGTTGGTAACCGCAGTATGCAAGATGGTACGATACGCAGATGCTGGCTGCCCATCGATTCAAAAAACATGTCTTTTTTTTTTTCATTCGATCCAGAAACTGCGAACATTCATATTTATTTCCACGCGTTCTCATTTTCCCAACCACGCTCCCGGAAAGCTGTTTCCAAAGAATGACATTCTCCAAATAGAAGCAAGAAACATTGAAAACTATGCCCCGGGCAGTCCGCTTGTCTGTTACGGTAGTATTACCAGAAATAATATTTTCCCATCCGAAATAAAAGGAAAAAGGAATAAGACTCGGGACGAAAAAATGCTTCGCTTTACGGGTAAGCTTTTTAAGTAGTAATTTTGTTTTCGTATTACTGTCTAAGGGAAAGTTGTTCAGTTTCATATTTTGAATCAACAATTTAAGTTTTATGGAAATGTCTTTAAGCACCCTGCATAAGCCTTATAATATTATACTTAACTAAAATTCATTGAATAAATCCTACATCATAGTTGAGATATATTTCCCAGAAAAACAAAACAAAACAAAACAGCTCATAAACTAATTACAGTGGAATATATTTTTCGACGGAGCATCGAACCTTGCATTTTCGTAGAAGCCTCTGCATTACCACTGCACAAACAACAAAGCCTTCAAGCTCAAAAACTTTTAACTTTTAACACATTACAAAACGAACAAAGCAGAATCTTTTAGACAGCTAAACAACAAACGTTGCGCAGACGTCAAAACAAGATGCCTGACGTTATCAGGATCGCCCTCGTCAGTGAGGGGCCTTATCTTCGACCAGTCACGTCTTGCCTGAGCGGCCCCTTTCCAAAATACGGCATAGTCGTATAAGAATATGCCAAAGGAATATACTTGCAGTTTAGTATGGGGCCCTTAGTTATGAAATTGGTGAAATTTTCATAATTCCTATAATTCTATAGCTATTGGTTTTGTAAGTTGATTTTAAGGTTTTTAACTTTAACCTGTAAAGCATGCTTAACTGTGATAGTTTTCCTTTTAAATTCATCATATATCCTACTACTCTGAATTTTTTCACTTTTCCCACAGCAACCGTTTAGCTGGCGGGGGGGAGGGACGACGACACTTCAAAAGTTGTTCAGTTTCGTTACACCCTGTATAGTTTAAATTTTGATCACTTCCATCCAAGTACTGTATCTGTCCACAATTTGATACTTATTGATATACTGCTCAAGTTCTCTGATACTGCAATAAGTCCCATTCTGTTGAAAGTAGGAATAGACATACAAACCAAATCTAAACATAAGTAGACCTTTACGTTACTTTCCATTTGGAAAAAGAAAAGTAAAAAAGTAAAACAGAATAATAAATATGAAGTGTGTTTTAGTAAGGTTATGTTCCAGGGATCGTTACTTTATGCTCAAAGTAAACTCAGGCCCAATTCTGAAATGTAGGCCTTTGTACAACTTAATGGAAAGCCGTTTTCATAAATAATTCAGACTTTTGCTAATTATCTACGGCAGCTGGAAAAGCCTAGGGAGGCCTAAATAAAAGTACCTCGGTAGGTATTTATTTAAAAATTGAGAAAAGTAAAATGTCAAAATAAAATCTAGAAGGAAAACTGAAAGAATATGTCGAGCCTGAAGGTCTACATTACTGGAGAACTGTTACTAATGTGCACTTGCGGAACCCTAAAAAATTTTTAAATGCATAAAATACTATTTAGAGGAAGTGTCAAGAAGTGTAACGATAAACGGGGAGTAGAAAAATATGACAAGGAGTGACAGTCGAGACAGGGTGGGGAGAGGGTCGAAAAAGGAAAATGAAGGAAAAAAGCTATTTTTGCTGATAAAAATGAATAGTTGCTAAAATTTTGATAAACGAAAGCAACAGAAGAAAACTAAGAATCAGGATTTGTTGAATAGTGAGGGCAATGGAGCTCAAATAGAATTTTAACATGTTTTAAAGTTTCAGGTGAGAGAGATTTTGGACCGTCAAGCAAGGAAAATTTGGGAAAAACGGAGAAAAATGGAAGAATGGAATCGGTAAACGATCCAAATATTCTTGAAGTTACTTTGAGACGTCTGTGAAAGAAAAGTCGATAGTATGCTGGTTTTCTGTGAGTTATAATTTTTTTTTTGTTTTGTAGCTCGCGAAAAAAATAGAATTCATACAGCTGATGAGACGAATCTTTTGAAGGAGGCTATGATCCTGGATTGTGGATTCCTTCAATTGAGATAAAGATAGGGATTGCTTCGTGTAGGAAATAGTATAGGAAGGTTTATTTGCGCATAATTTCAAGATGCTAACATTCAGGGTTTGATTCCAAAGTGTAAAGAATAAGTGGAGTGAAACTAATGTTATGTAAGTATTCAATTTTGTGGTTTTCATCTTTTTATTTTCGGTTCAAAGTTGTTGTGTGTATTTGAGTTAAGGTGAAATGTGACTTAATGAAATTTATAGTTTCTTCCAGGTTTTGTGAGCTAAATAACGTTGAGAAAATCAGATTTCAATGTCAAGAGAGGAAGGGTTGATTGGAGAATATTTGCAGCTTTACAGATCTACCTGCGAGGTCATAAGAGGCTTGTACTGTGTGGTACTTTAAGTAAATTGATATTCCCACTTAATGATTTTCGTTTGTAAACATTAATAACTCTGCGGAAATTATATCATACTGTGTTTCTAATCTGAGTCGTTATTTGTAGATAGTAATAAAGATTTTCTTTTCCCATAATTAAGTATAAACTAGTTCTACAAGTGTCTTTGTTCGCGTATAGCTAGGCAGGATAATGTTCTATTTCTAAACAGGTACAGGAATTACAAGGAACATTATAGACATGGAAAAGCAAACCACAAATGATAAAACGTGAAGGCTAAAAAAAGGTATTGCTTGGATTGTAAAGGTAATGTAAATTTCATTGTGTTTAATTCTTTCCTTTACAGAGAAATTGATTAAAATAGTCCTTGGTGAAATCATGGAAACTGGACTCTGATGTATATATATTGTCATCGATTAGGGGTGGCTTTAGGTGTTGTATATTTTGTCAACATTTTAAAATAGTCTTTAGACGATGTATATTATTATCATCAATTCAAGGAGACTTTAAACGATGTATATTTTTATACTTTTTTAGGTAGAATTGTCTATTTGACATTATTGTCAAATAGTCAACAAATAAATCATTTTTGATTTAGTTTTACTCAAAGCTAGACGCTATTTTGAAATCTTTATAAATTTTTTAACTCTTTAACAAAAAATAAATCAAAACCCAAAATCAAAATGGAAGAAAATATTAATACATTAAATAATTACCTTTTTTAGAAAATAATATAAAATCTTTGGCCCTAAATCAAAATTCCAGTTTTTAATATACTAATGTCTTCATATGATAAAATTTAAGAAAAATATTCCGTCAGATCAAAAGAATTAGAACGTCAATTCAAAATCTAAAAATAATATATCTGAAAACTAAAACTTGGATATAGATTGTGATATTTTATTGTGAAATAAAAGGTAAGTTTAAGTAGAGTGAATATTATAAATAATAATATTTCAAGTAATAATAAATTGCTTTGATAGTGATTTTGAATCTTTTGCCTCAATTTCCCAAAATTGGAACATGCTGAGAGCACTACTACATCTCAGTACTCAAGCTCATAGGAGGTGCTTATCTTTCCTTTTACTTTCATACTATAGGAGTCCCAGATTTTGAGATTAAGAAATGCCTGCCCTCAGGTTTATTTAGTTCAACCAAGCATGGATGGATGCCCTCGTGACATGTGTCCCCGATGTCCACTATATTGGTTGTGGCTAATGTATGTCGCGTGTCGCTGGAGTATCTGTCTAAGTCTATCTGATAATATCAACCTTCGGATTTATTTATTTTAATCATTCTTGGGCCGGAGCCTTCAAGCCTAAAAGGGTCTGATACTAAAGTTCTTCTCTTTCTATTTGTGTGAGGTTTCGCTGATTCATCCTGATTTCCCTCTTCTGTATGTGTGGGATGAATTGGTGTTATTCCGGTACAAATGGAGGGATATTAGCAAGGTGTTTTAACGTTGGATTTTGGAAATAATGTTTCTTGTGTTATGTGCTGACAACGCTTGCCCACTATTGGTTGCGTCGTTTGAGTGGCATATACCGCGGGAGGACCTCCTGATCTTAGCGTTAGATTACCAAATGTAAAGTAGTTAGACAATTTAAAACTTTCTTCTTATGTGAAGGGACATTCTAGTTTAGTCTATTGACATTAAATTGTTCATAAAGAATAAATTAGAATTGTCCTGAATCAATAGGAAGAATATTCTTGAAGGAGACATTACGTTCGTTCGTGGGTTGCTTCTTGTAAAGTGTGTTGACGTCGTTCGCCCGCAAGGCTGCGACGGCTGTAAGACACTCTGACCTTGGGGGACCTCTGAACTTTATGTGTGTCATCCTAAAGTAGTTAAATAATTTATTTAATCTTCATTGAATCATACAGGAATCTAAACTTTATAAGATTCTAAGTTTTATTTTCCCTTAATAAAACTTGTCATAAATTATCATACTTAAAATTATACTTTGACTCAGTGTGAAACCACCTTAACTTTACTAAATAGATTCTTGAAAACAATAATGGAACAGAAGTTATAATGTTTAGTTTCTTTTCATTGTAGATAAGTTCCGAATATTTAAGTATATACAATAACCCCATTTTTATACTTCTTTTGAGTCCTCTTTTAAAGAACATCGAGTTTTAGCTAGTGTTGTTTACGCTAAATTCTCCCAGTGTTCTTGATTTTGAATACTCGATGCTTTTGATTTTCCTTTAAGATCTTAAATCATAAATGTTTGGCCCAACCTAGCTTAGATACTACTATCCCGTATCTTCTCGGTTCTGGTCATCATACTTCACTTTTAATTAAGGATTACCTTCAGTAATCTTTTGTTATACTTACTTCTTATATGTTCTTCTTCGAAATATGCTGGGTAATCCCATTTTAGTTTAGATGCAATTCATTTTATTTAAATGAGTGTTTAGACTGGGGTTACTCTACATAATCCTTGTCCTGCGTGGGTTGGTAACGGAAAAGAGATTTAGCTACGCATCACAAGTGAGAGCTATGAAGGATATACGGAGACCTTGTTGGTGCAATAAAGTCACTCAGTGACTGGGGGGAGGGAGATTGCCCTTCAAACTCTTTATGTCTCTCGTTATAAAACCGTTATTGATCTAGGCTGGCCATGCAAGCAATAATACTATACCCGTATCTAGTACAGACTTCACACTTGGACGTGTGGAGCTGGCTAATTATTTTCAGTTTAACTTATTTCAAAACAAACTAAGGGATTCGATGATGTCGATCATTGTCTGCCCGGAGGGATTACAGGAAGAGCTCTTATAGCTCATGATGGAGAGTGCCCTGTTTTCCTAAAGGAAGACTGTATGCTTCGTGTGCCTGGCGGGCTCGGTGACCAGCTCTGGTATGGGTGACTAAAAGAAATAGTCAATACCCTGTGAACCCTGGATGAGTCAGTGATCGTCCCTTAAAGGTGGGCCACGTGGAAGTCGGGTTTGACGCGGGGCATGAACATACCGGGGGGAGACATCATCACCGTCTGGGTTGTACTGTGGTTAGTTAGTTCCGCTCTCCACATACATTAACCCTAGTCTTTACTGTAGTTTAAGTTTTCGGTGGGATTTCCAGCTCCGCGAGGATGATCAGAATCCTGACGATCCAGTTGGATTGTTAGGGTAGATTAGCGTCATGTCATCGTGAGCTGGGTGATGATATGCCTCGGACCTAGGACTTAGGGTAGAGGAGGCCTAGGACGAGCTGCTTGGGGCGATGGCGGTGCCCCAAACCTGGGGATTGTCCCCACATTATTTTTATTACTTCGTTTATATTAACATAGGTTTCTTTTCAGAAACTTATCGGCTCTAATATTGCATTGTAAATGAGATGAAACCTTTCCTAAATTGATGAAACTACATGAATTCAGATGAACTACTCCTGTCAATATGAAACTAAATTTAAATAAATAGTGATATAAAATAAAATAAATAACACAAATTAGACTTGTAAAGATTAGGTTTATATTCTAATATAAGTATTAAAATAACAAGTGTGTTTCTTTTTCATTCTTCTATTGCCACTCTCCACCGAGCAGAATCTGTAAATTACAAGATATTATAAATATATAAAACGGAATGACGTAGGATTCAGGAAAAATATAATATTCTTAAAGGATATTATTCTAGACGATCAACCTTGGCCAAAACTTTCACGTATCTGATTTGAGGATCCTATCTGAAGGGACTTCAGATCTGTACAGCAGGTGCAGTGACCAGGATATGCTGGTTTCAAGCGAGAGAGGTATTGAGGAGTGAAAAAAGAGACAAAATGAAAAATACACTAATTTCGAGTTTTTTTGAACTGAAGAAACTTGAGAGTAAAGTCTATCTAAGTTAAAGTTGTTAAGCGGGACGTTATAATTGGTTTTAGCTTAGGGTTATTTGTTTTGGAAACCATAGAAAATATGATGCATTCCTTGTTTCAGAATAAAGATGGGAAATTTTACAGTCTCAATGGAAGGAAACATAGGGTCAGGGAAGTCTACTTTGTTGACAGCTTTGGGAGGCAACTCTGATTTTGAGATAATACCAGAACCAATTGATAAATGGACTAATTTGTCTGGCGTCAATCTCTTCCAGTTATTTAAGGAAAATCCTAAGAAGTGGGGTTTCTGTTTTCAAAATTATGTTCTTCTAACAATGTTAGAGAATCATACGAAAGAATCTAGCGCTAAGATTAAAGTTATGGAACGTTCCATCTATTCAGCCAAAAACTGTTTTATTAGGGAATTGCAAGAGAGTGAATTGTTGCACCCGGCTGAGTTTGCAGTTTTAGATGAAACCTATTCTTATTTCAAAGAACAATTGGTTACTCGAATTAATTTAGTGGTTTATCTTAGGACTTCCCCTATGGTTTCTTATCAGAGAGCCCTAAGTCGTGGTCGACCTGAAGAGACAGGGATAACGTTAGATTATATAGAGAGGATTCACAACATTCATGAGGAATGGTTATTGAACCCTAATATAAAGGAAGATTTTGACAGGATAGAGATTATCGATGGAGATCAAAATATTAGCTCCATAAAGCAACAGTTTTGGGAAGTTAAGGAAAGAATATTAGATAAGCTTTCTATTCTGTAATTTAAACAAAATTCCAACCTATAATTTGTAATAAACTTTCAGTATCCAAAGAAAAGAAAAAATGCCTCCTCGTTATAATCTTAGATCATCTCGGGGACAAGATGAATTAGAAAGGACAGGTCAGCAAGAAGAACGTCCACGACCTTCTTTACGCAACTCCACTATGTTTCGCCAACTTCGAAGAAACATGGGAATTCTGACACAGAAGGTGTCGAACTTAGAGAATCAGCTGTCGCAAGCTCGGGAAACTAACGCTGCATCAGCTTCGTTTGAAAGGCATGAAGCACCGATTAATATATGCCCGGTGATTGATACAAGAGTCGAAAAACCACGTTTTCCTGGAAGATTTGGGGTACATCCAGTGTCGTTTTTGGAGGATCTTCAGAATTATTTACGGAGAATGCCTAATGAAGATGCTACAATTGAAACTATAATCAGTTGTTTAGAAGGTGATGTTCGTAAATGGGCCAGAATTTATAGACAGAGATGGTTTACACAGTCGGATTTCAAAAGAGATTTTTTGGATGCTTATTGGGGAGAAGCCGAACAAAACACCTTGAGAAGAATGATTGTAAATGGCACTTGGTCTAAGGAAAATGGAACAATGCTAGAACATTTCGTTAGTTTAGCAGGGCAAGCAAAGATGATGTCTAGACCAATTCCTGAATGGCAAATAGTGGAGGATTTGATGAGACACTTTCCGAAGGATGTACAATATGCTTGGCGGATGAAGAAAGGAAATACTTTGATTGAGGCAACAGAGTTTCTTCGTGAATTGGATGACGTGAATAAACAATGTGGATCTTCTTCCTTTGACTCCTCTACTGGAGCTGATAGGGGAACAAAGCGTCAAAGTCCATTCGTTTCGAATAAAGACAAACCATTTTATAAAAAACCAAAAGTGGTGGCTCACATCGAGGGGGAGACTTCAAGGGGAAGGATCACTGATGAAATAATTCAAGAAGAAGATTTAAACTAGTTGGGGCCATTTCCAATAAGCAGGAGGTGGCCGCAATTAACAAAAAACTAAATTATCTTTTTCCTGTAAAATATTTAATAAAACAAGGTTGGAAGCCAGGGGTAGGATTGGGTTGTGACCAAGAAGGGATCTTATATCCTGTTTCCCCGAATAATACTAGAACGAATTGTGATAGAGAAGGTTTAGGATATTCTTCAGAAGATTATAATAATAAACAAACAGTCGTAAATTTAATTAAAGTTTTTGACGTTTCCGTGATTAAACAAAATCAACCAATGTATAATCAGTTCATTAGAGAATATGAAGGTAACTCTTTATATGATGAAGAGGTTTGCTTTGAGAATGAGGGGCCCAAATTTAAATCAGAAATTGAGTTACAAATTTTGGGGCAATCTATAGTTCTCTTGGTAGACACTGGAAGTGAAGTAACTTGTATTTCGGAAGAATTCTTAGAGTGTTTACAAGGAGAATTAAAGTTAAAATTCCCTGCGTTACCAGTTAGACCAATATGTGTGAGGGGAGCCGTTGGACAAAAGAGTCTCCAAATAAAAAAACTAGTCTCTATACCGTTGACGTGTGGTTCAGTTGATATTGATACGGGATTTTTAGTGATTGCTAAATTAACTTGTTCTGCTATCCTTGGGGTAGATTGGTTAGTTGCGCACAACGCTGTTTTGCATTTAAAAGAACCACAAACATTAGAATTGGGTATCGTTGGACAAGGAGAAATTACTATTCCGTTTCGAAATCTTTCTAGTGGGTTTTTAGAAGAGAATCGAATAAATCTAATATCTGGAATAGAGGAACAAAACGAAAAAGAAGGCGGTGAAGAAAAGCAATTATTAGATTTGTTTAAAAGTATTCGGTTGGGAATGGATTTGTCTGATGTAGAGAAGGAACAAATTTTTAATGTTTTGAGATCCCATATGCAAGTTTTTACAAAGAAACTTGGAAGGGCAAACTGTTATACTCATGACATTAAAATGATTGAGGGTACTCCAAGGATACAACGAACCTATCCTATACCATACGCACATAGGGCAAAAGTAGAAGAAAAGTTGAGGGAGATGGAAGAATTAGGGATTATATCGAGGAAAACTACAAATTTTTGTAGTCCTCTAACTTTCACTGGAAAACCCGATGGATCTGTTAGAATATTACTTGATGCTAGGGAAATCAATAAATATATGGTTCCAGAAGTAGAAGCACCGCCTTTACAGATTGACATACTTAATGCTTTTCTTGGTGTAAAATTTATAACATTGATTGATTTAAATAACGCTTATTTTCAAATACCGTTGACTGAGGACAGTAAAAAAATATACTGGATTTACAGTTAATGGAAAGTCTTACGTATACAACGTGCTTCCGCAAGGACTTAAAACGTCAGTAGGGTCCTTTTGTCGCGCAATGGACATTATATTGGGTCCTGGTGTTAGAGAGTTTTGTGTCAATTATTTGGATGATCTTGCAATCCTAACGAGTGGGACTTGGCAAGACCATTTGGATCATATTGATATAGTTTTGGATCGTTTAGAATCAGCTGGAATGACTTGTAATTTTGCAAAGTGCAACTTTTTCTGCAGTGAAGTAAAAATGTTAGGGCATATAGTTACAACTTCGGGAATTAAACCTAACCTGGATAAAATAAAAGCTATAAAGGAATTCCCTATTCCAAAGAAACAAAAACAGTTAAGAGGATTTTTTGGGACTTTGTAATTATTATAGACGTTTCATTAAGAACTATAGTATTTTGACTGCTCCGTTAACTAGGTTATTAAAGAAAAACCAAACATGGTTTTGGGATGAAGAATTAGATCGAGCTTTCAATAATATAAAGGAAGAATTTATTACAACGATTCTATTGAGCCATCCAGATCAGGATAAATTATATTATTTACAGACCGACAGTTCAGGGATCGGAATAGCCGGATCATTGTTTCAGATTGGAAATAATGGTGAGGTTAAAATTTTGGGATTCTGTAGTCGTGCACTACGGGGTTCTGAATTACGATGGACTGTAACTGAACAAGAGATGTGGGCTATTATTTATTCTGTGAAAAAGTTTGAGACTTATTTAAGAGGAGCGAAATTTGTTGTTCGTACAGATCATAAGGCATTAACTTTCATGAAACAAATGAAATTATACAATAGTAGAGTCACACGTTGGATTTTATTTCTTGAACAATTTGACTTCGAAGTCGAACATGTAAAAGGTGTAGAAAATATTGGGGTAGATATTTTATCTAGATATCCGCCAGGGGGAGTTTTGCAAGAAGAGAAGGTGTGGTATCCAACTGTTATGTATGTAGGTGTTTCTACTGACCGTGACTTGAAAAATAAATTACAACGTATGATGGAATATCAACGGCTTGACAACGTCATATGTGGGATTAAGGAGAAAATAAATGTTTCTAGAGTTCCCGAAAGAACAGATAGATTTACGCGTATAACTTTGCGTTGTATTGTCAATAATGATCTACTTTATTTTAAAACTGTACGTGGAGATTACGTTTTGTTTATGCCCAAGGTACTACAAGAAGAGATTTGTAAACAGGTACATATAGAGATGGGTCATCTTGGCGCATATAAAACTTTGAAATATTTACAATTAAGGTGTTATTGGATAAATATGGGTAAGACAGTGAAGTCTTGTATTCAGAAGTGTCATGTTTGTCAGCTTTCTAGACCTGACTATATAAAAGGGGTAGGGAAATGTAAATCGATTTTAACTGAAAACCCGGGTGAATTAGTAATGGCTGATATCTTCGGACCACTACCTAAAACTGAGGCTGGTTATATTTACATTTTTGTAATACAGGATTCTTTTAGTAAATTTATTAAACTTTTCGGACTTCGTGGAGCTTCAGCAGACTCAGTGCTTTATTGTATGAGAGTGTTCACTGAAATAATACAACCTAAGGCTGTTATGACAGATAACGGAAAACAATTTATTAGTCACAAGTGGAAAAATGGACTCAGAGCCTTGAGAATTAAGACTTTGTATACTACTATTCGTAATCCTCGACCTAACACTACAGAACGAGTGAATAAAGATTTAAACAAATTCTTTAGAATTTATTGTCATGATGATCATACTAGATGGGATCATTACTTGTTGGAGATTGAGGAATTGTATAATAATACGTTCCACGAGAGTACGAAATTTTCTCCTAATGAAGTATTATTTGGAAATTCAGAGAAACTTAAAGTAGACTGTTTTCTACCACGGGCACTCACGAATAAAACGTTAGACCAAATTAGAGAGGAAGTTAGAGAAAACCTTAGACTTTCGAGTCAGAAGCGTCAGGATAGATTCAATAGAACTCATAAGTTGATAGATTTTCAAGTTGGTGATTTGGTAAAATTAAGGAGGCTTAATAAATCGGATTCTAGTCGAAATAAAACTAAGAAATTTGATTTATTATATGATGGACCATATCGAATTGGAGGAATAAAATATGCTAATGTGTATATTCTCGTTGATCCTGAAACTCAAAGTGTCAAAGGAGTTTATAATGCAGTCCATTTGGCTAAATATTATACTTAGGATGTTAGCTATTGAGATTTTCACGGGACTATATCATAAATTTTAACTTTAGAGGAATTGAGATATTCCTGGTCACAACCTAATTAATATAATTTTATTAGTTTTAATTAAATAATTAATATTAGAAGACTATTTTGATTATAGTATATAGTGAGTCAATTTGTTAGTGAATTGACTGGCAATATTAAATCGACTTCGTTTTAAAAAAAATATAATGAATTATAATAATTTATAATTTAATACAAATTTAATTTGGTTATATAATCAGGGTTGAACTGAAATAAATCTAAATTTAGATAAACATGTTAAATAATTTTAATAATTTTGAATAAAAAATTAATTTAGTTTAATGATTTATAATATTAGTAGTTTAGTTATTTGTTTTGTTTATTGTATTTGTGAATAAAAAAATTTAAGGGCCAATATAGGAGGTTTTATTTTAATAAAATAATAATAATAATAAAAAAAAAAAAATTAATTTAAAATTGAAAATTTTAGAATTCTCGAAAAAAAAAAAAAGTTTTCTTAGATTTTTCGAAATAATAAAATTTTGGGGGAGGCTGTGCACTTGCGGAACCCTAAAAAATTTTTAAATGCATAAAATACTATTTAGAGGAAGTGTCAAGAAGTGTAACGATAAACGGGGAGTAGAAAAATATGACAAGGAGTGACAGTCGAGACAGGGTGGGGAGAGGGTCGAAAAAGGAAAATGAAGGAAAAAAGCTATTTTTGCTGATAAAAATGAATAGTTGCTAAAATTTTGATAAACGAAAGCAACAGAAGAAAACTAAGAATCAGGATTTGTTGAATAGTGAGGGCAATGGAGCTCAAATAGAATTTTAACATGTTTTAAAGTTTCAGGTGAGAGAGATTTTGGACCGTCAAGCAAGGAAAATTTGGGAAAAACGGAGAAAAATGGAAGAATGGAATCGGTAAACGATCCAAATATTCTTGAAGTTACTTTGAGACGTCTGTGAAAGAAAAGTCGATAGTATGCTGGTTTTCTGTGAGTTATAATTTTTTTTTTGTTTTGTAGCTCGCGAAAAAAATAGAATTCATACAGCTGATGAGACGAATCTTTTGAAGGAGGCTATGATCCTGGATTGTGGATTCCTTCAATTGAGATAAAGATAGGGATTGCTTCGTGTAGGAAATAGTATAGGAAGGTTTATTTGCGCATAATTTCAAGATGCTAACATTCAGGGTTTGATTCCAAAGTGTAAAGAATAAGTGGAGTGAAACTAATGTTATGTAAGTATTCAATTTTGTGGTTTTCATCTTTTTATTTTCGGTTCAAAGTTGTTGTGTGTATTTGAGTTAAGGTGAAATGTGACTTAATGAAATTTATAGTTTCTTCCAGGTTTTGTGAGCTAAATAACGTTGAGAAAATCAGATTTCAATGTCAAGAGAGGAAGGGTTGATTGGAGAATATTTGCAGCTTTACAGATCTACCTGCGAGGTCATAAGAGGCTTGTACTGTGTGGTACTTTAAGTAAATTGATATTCCCACTTAATGATTTTCGTTTGTAAACATTAATAACTCTGCGGAAATTATATCATACTGTGTTTCTAATCTGAGTCGTTATTTGTAGATAGTAATAAAGATTTTCTTTTCCCATAATTAAGTATAAACTAGTTCTACAAGTGTCTTTGTTCGCGTATAGCTAGGCAGGATAATGTTCTATTTCTAAACAGGTACAGGAATTACAAGGAACATTATAGACATGGAAAAGCAAACCACAAATGATAAAACGTGAAGGCTAAAAAAAGGTATTGCTTGGATTGTAAAGGTAATGTAAATTTCATTGTGTTTAATTCTTTCCTTTACAGAGAAATTGATTAAAATAGTCCTTGGTGAAATCATGGAAACTGGACTCTGATGTATATATATTGTCATCGATTAGGGGTGGCTTTAGGTGTTGTATATTTTGTCAACATTTTAAAATAGTCTTTAGACGATGTATATTATTATCATCAATTCAAGGAGACTTTAAACGATGTATATTTTTATACTTTTTTAGGTAGAATTGTCTATTTGACATTATTGTCAAATAGTCAACAAATAAATCATTTTTGATTTAGTTTTACTCAAAGCTAGACGCTATTTTGAAATCTTTATAAATTTTTTAACTCTTTAACAAAAAATAAATCAAAACCCAAAATCAAAATGGAAGAAAATATTAATACATTAAATAATTACCTTTTTTAGAAAATAATATAAAATCTTTGGCCCTAAATCAAAATTCCAGTTTTTAATATACTAATGTCTTCATATGATAAAATTTAAGAAAAATATTCCGTCAGATCAAAAGAATTAGAACGTCAATTCAAAATCTAAAAATAATATATCTGAAAACTAAAACTTGGATATAGATTGTGATATTTTATTGTGAAATAAAAGGTAAGTTTAAGTAGAGTGAATATTATAAATAATAATATTTCAAGTAATAATAAATTGCTTTGATAGTGATTTTGAATCTTTTGCCTCAATTTCCCAAAATTGGAACATGCTGAGAGCACTACTACATCTCAGTACTCAAGCTCATAGGAGGTGCTTATCTTTCCTTTTACTTTCATACTATAGGAGTCCCAGATTTTGAGATTAAGAAATGCCTGCCCTCAGGTTTATTTAGTTCAACCAAGCATGGATGGATGCCCTCGTGACATGTGTCCCCGATGTCCACTATATTGGTTGTGGCTAATGTATGTCGCGTGTCGCTGGAGTATCTGTCTAAGTCTATCTGATAATATCAACCTTCGGATTTATTTATTTTAATCATTCTTGGGCCGGAGCCTTCAAGCCTAAAAGGGTCTGATACTAAAGTTCTTCTCTTTCTATTTGTGTGAGGTTTCGCTGATTCATCCTGATTTCCCTCTTCTGTATGTGTGGGATGAATTGGTGTTATTCCGGTACAAATGGAGGGATATTAGCAAGGTGTTTTAACGTTGGATTTTGGAAATAATGTTTCTTGTGTTATGTGCTGACAACGCTTGCCCACTATTGGTTGCGTCGTTTGAGTGGCATATACCGCGGGAGGACCTCCTGATCTTAGCGTTAGATTACCAAATGTAAAGTAGTTAGACAATTTAAAACTTTCTTCTTATGTGAAGGGACATTCTAGTTTAGTCTATTGACATTAAATTGTTCATAAAGAATAAATTAGAATTGTCCTGAATCAATAGGAAGAATATTCTTGAAGGAGACATTACGTTCGTTCGTGGGTTGCTTCTTGTAAAGTGTGTTGACGTCGTTCGCCCGCAAGGCTGCGACGGCTGTAAGACACTCTGACCTTGGGGGACCTCTGAACTTTATGTGTGTCATCCTAAAGTAGTTAAATAATTTATTTAATCTTCATTGAATCATACAGGAATCTAAACTTTATAAGATTCTAAGTTTTATTTTCCCTTAATAAAACTTGTCATAAATTATCATACTTAAAATTATACTTTGACTCAGTGTGAAACCACCTTAACTTTACTAAATAGATTCTTGAAAACAATAATGGAACAGAAGTTATAATGTTTAGTTTCTTTTCATTGTAGATAAGTTCCGAATATTTAAGTATATACAATAACCCCATTTTTATACTTCTTTTGAGTCCTCTTTTAAAGAACATCGAGTTTTAGCTAGTGTTGTTTACGCTAAATTCTCCCAGTGTTCTTGATTTTGAATACTCGATGCTTTTGATTTTCCTTTAAGATCTTAAATCATAAATGTTTGGCCCAACCTAGCTTAGATACTACTATCCCGTATCTTCTCGGTTCTGGTCATCATACTTCACTTTTAATTAAGGATTACCTTCAGTAATCTTTTGTTATACTTACTTCTTATATGTTCTTCTTCGAAATATGCTGGGTAATCCCATTTTAGTTTAGATGCAATTCATTTTATTTAAATGAGTGTTTAGACTGGGGTTACTCTACATAATCCTTGTCCTGCGTGGGTTGGTAACGGAAAAGAGATTTAGCTACGCATCACAAGTGAGAGCTATGAAGGATATACGGAGACCTTGTTGGTGCAATAAAGTCACTCAGTGACTGGGGGGAGGGAGATTGCCCTTCAAACTCTTTATGTCTCTCGTTATAAAACCGTTATTGATCTAGGCTGGCCATGCAAGCAATAATACTATACCCGTATCTAGTACAGACTTCACACTTGGACGTGTGGAGCTGGCTAATTATTTTCAGTTTAACTTATTTCAAAACAAACTAAGGGATTCGATGATGTCGATCATTGTCTGCCCGGAGGGATTACAGGAAGAGCTCTTATAGCTCATGATGGAGAGTGCCCTGTTTTCCTAAAGGAAGACTGTATGCTTCGTGTGCCTGGCGGGCTCGGTGACCAGCTCTGGTATGGGTGACTAAAAGAAATAGTCAATACCCTGTGAACCCTGGATGAGTCAGTGATCGTCCCTTAAAGGTGGGCCACGTGGAAGTCGGGTTTGACGCGGGGCATGAACATACCGGGGGGAGACATCATCACCGTCTGGGTTGTACTGTGGTTAGTTAGTTCCGCTCTCCACATACATTAACCCTAGTCTTTACTGTAGTTTAAGTTTTCGGTGGGATTTCCAGCTCCGCGAGGATGATCAGAATCCTGACGATCCAGTTGGATTGTTAGGGTAGATTAGCGTCATGTCATCGTGAGCTGGGTGATGATATGCCTCGGACCTAGGACTTAGGGTAGAGGAGGCCTAGGACGAGCTGCTTGGGGCGATGGCGGTGCCCCAAACCTGGGGATTGTCCCCACATTATTTTTATTACTTCGTTTATATTAACATAGGTTTCTTTTCAGAAACTTATCGGCTCTAATATTGCATTGTAAATGAGATGAAACCTTTCCTAAATTGATGAAACTACATGAATTCAGATGAACTACTCCTGTCAATATGAAACTAAATTTAAATAAATAGTGATATAAAATAAAATAAATAACACAAATTAGACTTGTAAAGATTAGGTTTATATTCTAATATAAGTATTAAAATAACAAGTGTGTTTCTTTTTCATTCTTCTATTGCCACTCTCCACCGAGCAGAATCTGTAAATTACAAGATATTATAAATATATAAAACGGAATGACGTAGGATTCAGGAAAAATATAATATTCTTAAAGGATATTATTCTAGACGATCAACCTTGGCCAAAACTTTCACGTATCTGATTTGAGGATCCTATCTGAAGGGACTTCAGATCTGTACACTAAGGACTATGAAATTAGCGTTTTGTATGGCGAATTTTAGTTAAACTCAATTTACAATACTAGCCATTTATGAATATTTTTTTGGGAATTAAAAATCCAATTTTTTTAAATATTTTTAAGCATGATTGGGTAGACATTAGCTTACAGAAGCTTAAATTTAATTTTCGAAAATTATTAGCTGTAAAAAAATATAAAAAATCAAAAAAATAAGAACTTAATTTTATGCGTAAATTGATAACCTTGAAGTCAACTTAAAAAAAAAAAAAACCGGCCAAGTGCGAGTCGGACTCGCGCACTGAGGGTTCCGTACCACCACATAAACATAACTGTATTAGTTGAAATTTCAGTAAGTTAATGTGCTAGATTTTTTGAGTCCGACACGCGCTTGACCAAATTTTATTATTTGTTGTTATTTTATAGCCTATGCCCTATAAACATACCAATTTTCAAGTTTGTAAGTGTTCCCGTTTTTAAATAGAACTAAAACAAAAATCGCCTCAGCAACCATCCAACTTGACCCCTCTCTTATATGAATGTTCTTGAAACGGGAGCTCACCACAATTGGTTACCATTAGTTGTGAGAAAAGTTGTAATATTTAATGATTTCAGACTTTTCCTATTATTTCTACTGTGAGACCTAGCTTCTTGCCAAATTTCATAATTTTAGGTCAACGGGAAGTACCCTGTAGGTTTTTCATTTTTGAATAAATGTATGGAGATGAGGACATAAAATGCCATATCTTTTGATTGCGTCGTTGTAAAAAATTGAAATTTTCAGATCTTGTGTGGTTCATGGATCCTAATATATGGTATTAATTTCAACCTGATACCTTTACCCGTTCGTGAGATAAAGGGTCTTGACAGACAGACAGACAGACAGACAGACAGACGGACAAAAAAGTGATCCTATAAGGGTTCCGTTTTTTTCTTTGGAGGTACGGAACCCTAAAAATACTAAGGTGATCGAATTCGCCTGTTAGTAAAAGGACATGTACTCTAAACAGAAACCGAGATAAAGTATACCTTTCGCCATAAAGTGAGTTAATTTTGCGACACGGAACAGGAAATTAATCATTGCCATTTGTTCACAATATTAATCCTGTAATATCCTCCGATGAATGATCGATAATATTTAATCTATTAAGTATTCATAGCAGTTGTTCGTGTGGTGCCGGCAGAGAAAGTACCAACCCATCTCTACCCGTGAGTGTCGTAAAAGGCGACTAAGGGTTTATGAACCGGAGGATGGGCAGCAGCATCTTTCTGATCTAGCAACAGCTTTCGCCAGCCTGATACCTTTACCCGTTCGTGAGATAAAGGGTCTTGACAGACAGACAGACAGACAGACAGACAGACAGACAGACAGACAGACAGACAGACGGACAACAAAGTGATCCTATAAGGGTTCCGTTTTTTTCTTTTGAGGTACGGAACCCTAAAAATAGCTTTAGGATTATAGGAATTATGATCACGTTAATCTGTAAGAAAATTTCGGCATATTATGTGCTATCAGCTGATGCAGATTAATCGGGTTTGTCAGACAGCAGACTACTAGCCTGATGACTAAATATTCTCGATTACTAGCTTCTTAATTCAAATTTTTATTGAAAAAAATGCCGTTTTAGTTTTTTTATTATTATTAAAATTAAAGTTATATTTGGTCGCGATTTTTAGGGTTCCGTACCTCAAAAGAAAAAAACGGAACCCTTATAGGATCACTTTGTTGTCCGTCTGTCTGTCTGTCTGTCAAGACCCTTTATCTCACGAACGGGTAAAGGTATCAGGTTGAAACTAATACCATATATTAGGATCCATGAACCACACAAGATCTGAAAATTTAAATTTTTTACAACGACGCAATCAAAAGATATGGCGTTTTATGTCCTCATCTCCATACATTTATTCAAAAATGAAAAACCTACAGGGTACTTCCCGTTGACCTAAAATTATGAAATTTGGCAAGAAGCTAGGTCTCACAGTACAAATAATGAGAAAAGTCTGAAATCATTAAATATTTCAACTTTTCTCACAACTAATGGTAACCAATTGTGGTGAGCTCCCGTTTCAAGAACATTCATATAAGAGAGGGGTCAAGTTGGATGGTCGCTGAGGCGATTTTTGTTTTAGTTCTATTTTAAAAACGGGAACACTTACAAACTTGAAAATTGGTATGTTTATAGTGCATTAGCTATAAAATAACAACAAATAATAAAATTTGGTCAAGCGCGTGTCGGACTCAAACAATCTAGCACATTAACTTACTGAAATTTCAACTAATACAATTATGTTTATGTGGTGGTACGGAACCCTCAGTGCGCGAGTCCGACTCGCACTTGGCCGGTTTTTTTTTTTAAGCTAAAAACATTAAATCAGCTTTCAAAATTACTTTCCTCTTAAATTCAGCCCAAACAATTTGAACGGATTTTGGGAAAGGTCCCACTCAATATATTATCCCGTAAAGCTGTAGAGCCCCCTAAAACTGGTTGTTGCATTGCTTTTCACCAGGCTTGAATAAAAAAAGGTGATGGTTCCGTACCTAATCGCTATTATAATAAAATTTTAAATTGATTTTTCTGCTCATTCAAGAACTCATGCTATGCTATGCTATGCCATGCTATGCTATATTGATGCCCCTGAATCCAAATCCATAGATTTTGACTTTTTGTCTGTTTGTTTGTTGATTTTTTCGAGCATCACGCAAAAAATATTGAACCGATTCTAGTGAAACTTTTTTGTTTGACAGCTAATATGTACTTCTTAACTAGGGAAACCGAAGGTGAATTAATCTATTCCCATTTCGCTTATGTTTTTACATTCATTTAACATGAGGACCAAGTCGCGGGCAAAATCTAGTGTTTCCTAAGTCTGTCCATAGCCACAGATTAAATAATAGTAAACTAACGTTTACAGATCCGACACTCCAAGGCGGGGTGCCCCATAGCTTGCTGTACAGGTTGCCAGTAAGCTTGCCTGTATGGCTTTCTTGTACGAGTATAATTCACTAAGTAAATTGATTCTCTGCTGTGTCACTCTAGTGATTATCGCCTAATTGAAATTAATATTTCATCTAATGTTGACACCTTATTTATTATTGAAGGCAGACAAAATTAAAATAATCTTAGAATCTGCACATACAAAAGAAGCTGTCAGTAATGATTATACAGCACAAATATTTATTAGTTTTACCCCCGAAGCTCAGTGATTCTACTCATGAAAACAAGCTTTCCCGAAGGAAAGAAATTTTACTTTAAAAAAAAAATTCGCCTACTCTAAAAAAAAAAGTGAGTAGATAGTAAATAGTATAGTCGAAAAAACTTTCTCGAGTAAAAAGAAAAATTCTTCGGGAAATTTGCTTGTTATCATGAGTAGAATCACTGGACTTAGAGAGCAAAATCGGGAACAAAATGATATTTCACGCTGTATTTTCTGCCTCTCTGCAACTAACTGAAACCTTGCTCTAAACAAAACCTTTATTATGAAAAGCAGACGAAATGAAAACAATCTAAGAAATCTGATATAGAAAAGATGCCAGCCATCACTAATGAGTATATTTTTGCCTTTGTATTAAGGAACCCTAAAAATTAAGTAAACATAAAGCTTAAGGGTTACAGAGGAAGGAAATTTATGGCTGAAGTGTACATTAAAAACGTTCTTATGGAGCAATTTAATTAAAGAGCAGAAAAAAATCTTAAAAAAATTCTCTTACAACGTGGAAAATCAGACGGAATCCCGAGAGTATTACGAAGAAAAGAAACTTATAAAGAACGCCGAAGATTGAATCGACTTATCATTTTTCTTGCGAGAGGTAC
The DNA here is from genome assembly GCA_947532105.1 of Athrips mouffetella. Classification (NCBI taxonomy): domain Eukaryota; kingdom Metazoa; phylum Arthropoda; class Insecta; order Lepidoptera; family Gelechiidae; genus Athrips; species Athrips mouffetella. The sequence continues at coordinate 17,748,319 of OX383965.1, read as the reverse complement.
CTAGTACACACGGCCGCACATCGGTAGAAACACTTTTAGACCTTATGGCGTGGTAATAGAGTCGAAAAAGTTTCTACCGACAAGCGGTTGACCGTACCTATATTTAGTCTAAGATATTTGCAAAAAAAAAGTCCCGTGTGGTGCTGGCAAAGAATAGTACCGTAAGAGGCGACTAAGCGTTATAAACTGCAGCATGGGCAGCAGACTAACTGCGGTCACCTATACAACCGCGGTCCAAGGTGCCAGCCGTAACGCTGACAAGCGAGGTGACTATGGTACTTCCCCTCCACATTTTTCCAGCAAAAGCTAAAATTCTGGAGGGAGCTCCCTGTCCTGTAGTGGACATTTCATGGGATGTTATGATGATTTGCAAAAGGCAGTTTCTCGTCTTTGAAATTAGTAATATGTCCCAAAGCCCCAAGTTCTTACTTAAAATAACTGTTACCATCTTCAGGTTAAACTTTTATTTTACTTTCTTTTTCAATAAATACCTAGTATTTAGCGAAGTTTATGGACAAAGTTTTTCGAAAAACGGGACCCTTTCAATATACAAGATGTTAAAAAAAGTTCGATGATCTTTAGGGGTGATTCTACTTCACAAATATATTGTATAAAAATATAAAAAAATTTGTTTCAGCTCAAGAGGAGTTATGTGCGTGGAGAGTTCAATGACCTCTATGATCAGCTGGTGATGCAGACAAAGATGTTTTTAGTTAAAATATCCAGTCATTAGCAAGTACCTATAAATTTCAATAAATTACTGTAATACAAAGTCGGTAACCCAACATAAAAAAAATAAAAAATAAAAGAAAGTATTTTTTTTTTACAATGTTTTAGTGATGTAGAATCACCCTTTAAAATGATAATCGTACTGATCATCAACAGCCTGTATAGTGAAATAATTCATCGATTTATACAATAGACCCTAGCACGGCAGAGCTTATCTCGATCTATCAATGTGTCTACGATATGATAAATTTAAATCCACCCCATTGTTCATATTATTTTTTAGTGAGATTAGTAAGGTTTGTGATTACGATTAATGCCGAGAAATTCTTAAAATTGAAGCTTATGTTTTTAATGTTGCATGCATATTAGTAACGAATACAATTGAAAATAAGAAATAAATGAAATGTTTACCCTTATTCCGTTTTAGTCAGTCGGCTACTTAGGGGATTTGACGATGTCACTGGTTTTTATTATCCATCTGATCTCCGAGACACAGTATTAGATGAAGTCTTGCCAGCTCAGTGGAAAGTGGCTTCTGACTTTGCTTAAAGACTAAAGGTGGGTTTCACCATCTAACTTCACAATAACCTGACCATAACCAGGCGTCTTGCTGTCTATAGGGTGAGGTGTAACCGCCAGTTGCACAAAACATCTGTAAAGTTAAAGCTCCTTTAACCCTTTATAGGGAAGACACCCAGGTAAAGAGTTTGGAAGTTTAGAAATTTTACCATAAAAGCTCAGTAGTGGTGAGTTCGTTCATTGTGAAATTAACAATAAAGTCCATTTTAATAACTTTTTAGTGGTCTCTTAAGGTGATCTGTGACGGCCAGCTTAGCCCCGAACGCAACTAGATGGAGCCACTGCTGCAAATATTAGGTTTTATTTTTTAATGCAATAAGTACCAACTATATATGTGCAAAAAGTTGATTCGCGTAAATTTCATCGTGCAACTTCAACGCCTAACAACAGTTGCGATAACAAAAATATCTCCATATGTCCACTAAAGTCAATTACTCTCGTCAGTCCGTGTTTACATGAGTACGATCACTCACACATGCACAAAAAAGCACACCGTACAGTTTTGACCGCACGCCCACAATCGTAATATTGAACCGAAAATTGCTAACAAAAATAGTACTTTCAGTACATTAACTGTATTTTTGTATTAATTAGCGAAAAATTTCGTTCGTTATTCAAAGCAGTATTCGTTCGTTTTTCAACAGAATTTTATGTCCCGCGTAAGAATGCAAGTCATTCGAATTTTTGTATGGAAAACGGATCACCTTTAGCGACCATTGACCTATAAAGGGTTAAATCTATTGTTGACCCTCTCTGTTTTGGTGACGAAGACAGTGACAGCAATCGATTTAAATGAGCTTTCACTTTAGAGAAGCTTTGTGCAACTGGCCGTATGAGGCATGTATTCGGTGATGGTTAAGTTAGATGGTGCAAGCTACCCTAATATTAAAAGTGCCTTCCGAAGCATGAAAACGCTCTGTAGTTCGTCCGCGTAAAGAATGCAGTAAGTCATTAATGCAAAAGCAGGGTAAAGGTGTATTCATAATGGAGGAGTAAAGCATTTTTTTTTTTCATTTTTTAGGTAACACACAAAGGAACCGCCCCTTCTTTCGAAGGTTTGCCTTCAGTTAGTTATTCTGCACTTGACAAACTTGTTAAATATTACATATTTTGTGACTTGACTTAATTTTTTTAAGCGACCTGATTGGTTGCGGGGCTTAGCTACCAGCGGTGGAAAGCGATGACTCAACGGACGAACCTTTACTTCATTACCCATTCGGATTCTAACCATGGCCAACTTTTGCTAAACTGTCTTGATTGGAAAGAAAGAGCTACTACCACTCGCCGAGTAAAAAAAACCTAAAACAGAAAATGCAAGCCCTTCTCCGTCATAGGTTTAACCTGTTGTATCATAAGATCGGTATTTCCCGCTTTACCACAGTTGTCGGAAATGATCTCTTCCATTTTTCAATTTCCACCCTATCTTTATCAAACCGGTTTATTTAAAAAAAGTTGCAGTTTCTTTACGTATTTGCTAAACTTGAGAGATTTTTTTGGCATTTGATAACCTTTTCCGTAAACGTCGACATTCCTATCCGTGTGAGAGCATAGATTTATTACTTCGCGGCGCTTACTGAGAGCATCACTAGACCCGCGCACGGACTTGCGTGGGTCACGTGATGCCAGTGATGCTCTTGAAAATCAAATGATCATTAAGAGATATAAAGTTGAAAGTGTTTAGAAAAAGTTGTTAAATTTAATGGTCTTTAGTGTCTAAACCAACAATCAGTTTTTGCATGGAGTTATTTACACCTGTTATTTCACCTAAGCTAGTTTAAATCTGTTAGAGAAATTCTAATAATAGGTCTTTACCTATGAAATTGCCGTTTTGTATGGCGAATTTTAGTAACTCAATTTTCAGTAGTAACATTTTTGCATTTTTCTTAGGAATTATAAATATTTTTTTTTATTTATTTGATGCATTATTGGGAAGACATTAAGCTAACAGAAGCTTAAATTTAATTTTCGAAAAATTTTATCTGTAAAAAAATACAACAAATCTAATGATGAAATCGGACGACATTTAAGACGAACAATTTTCGAACCTTTAATTTTATATATCAAACTAAAAATAAAAACTTTATTTTATACGTAAATTGATAACCTTGAAGTCAACTTTCAAATAACATTAGAATTATAGGAATTATGATCTCATTAATCTATAAGAAAATTTCGGCAATTTCATAGGTAAAGACAAATATAACAAAACACGCAGGTAAGACCCCGGCCTAAAATATCCTCATATTTTAGAAAATAAATGTTGGTATGGTATGAAGCATATCTTGCAAGTCTTGAATGAGATCGTAAAGCTGTGACCTACGGACAAAAGCCGAAGGACGCCGTAGATAACGTACTATTACTATGTAAGGGCATGAAAAGTGGGCAGTCGATGATAACATATCATTTCATGAGGACCAGACGGGTAATAAAGTCCCTATACATGGATGTGACTGTGCAGACGAGCGACCGCATCTTGGTTAGGTTTCTTCAATACGTTTTTGTTAGAAGCGGGTGAAAAGACAAGCAGGGTGGTAAAGTTTCAGTAAAAAAACCTTTGTACAATAGAAGGACACAAACAAGATTTCGACGAGTAAAATAGGGGGAGATATTTGCCTAACAGTGCAAAGATTAATAAATATAGCCTAGACGTGAATACAGTTACCTTATCGTCATCGCAACAAATCAAATCCGTCAGTCATCAACAACTATCACTCTTGGAGGAAATAACAAAAAATTACTAACCCAAACGCACCAATAGCAAAGTCGCACAACTAACTCGTCCGACGCGCGTTGTTTTTTTTTACAACCTTTATCATTACGCATTCTGACTTGGCCCATCAAACCGAACCCTCATAAATAAGGCAGGGACCCCAGATTGCCGGTTATAAATGAAAGGGTGCAGGAAATTAGGGTTTTTTACTACAGAACCCTAGTGTCGTTGTCACCGTAAACAATTTTTTATACCGTGAAAAAGGTCATAGAAGCAGCATTGTGAAAACGGCAAGTTAGATAGAACCGTGCTACGGGAAGCATTCGACTCGTGTTGTTTACGAGTTCTCTTCAACTTTATGAAGGTCCTGAAGTACTTGGATTAAAGAAAGTAGTTTTTCCTAATAAAGTGCCAGTACCTATAAAATCATTTATGTCATTCACAAAGTGTTACAATCAATGTTGTACTTTTTATGCTGTTATCCTGTAATCTACGTATATGGCCTATGGCAAACGTTTCGGCCTGACAAGACAACTGGTTATACCACACGACCTTTATCTAATGATTGGGACCAAAACTTAATTGTTCCCGGAAGCATGGAAATAATTCTACCTACTAGCGGTTCTGGTTCGAAGCGCTTTGCAGAGAATCTATCTGTGAACCTACATACATCTAAGTAATTTTCTTCAGAATGGTTGGTAATGTTTTGAAAGCTAATAAATAATAATACAGCAAAACGAATTGGGTTTTGCCCACCACCCACCACCAATATAGGAATTAACGTGTTTAGGGTTTTCCCACACTGATTTCATTTTATTACATTCAAAGAATTCGGACTGCTTGCTCCGCTCGGAATAGAAGGAATACTAACTTATTTTACTATGGGATGACATCTGCCATTGTGTCTCAAGTTGAAATGTCAAATCATCAATTTACAGAACGCCTATGCCGTATTTACAATAACTGACTGAATGTCAGAATACCTTATGACACATTTTTATTAATCTTCCTTCTATTACCCTTATATTTCTATGATTACATTACAGTGTAGACTGCGTTGGAAGTCTTCGTGATGTTTATACAACTATTTGCAGAATTCCTTTTATATTTGCTCGTTGCCAAAGTACAGTGATTAACTTTTTATGTCGGGCCTTAAATGTACTAAAAACATTCCAATTTTATTTTCCTATAACAAATATTTTTCAATTATCTTAATTTTATCTACGTTTATTTTCATATCATACAGACATATCTCTTAATGTTGTCCATCTAGAATAGACCAAACTATTATAGAACCATGATAGAACTTACCTCCCTAGACATGAGATCTCGTGTCTGGCAACTCTGCACGATGCATTAATTAATTCATTATTAATGCGATGCAGTGGGACCCGGAAGTATTAGTTTTGTGTGCCAGGATAAGCAGGATGCATTCAGAGCTGTTACTTCTCATATTTAGTGCCAATGAGGTATTATTTTTGTGATATTTTGAAGGTGGTAGGGCTTTTGTGGAAAGTCCGTCTGGGGAAGTACCACCCCCCCGGTTTTTTCTGCCGTGAAGCAGCGGTGTTTTTACTGCTGTGTTTCGGTTTGAAGAGCAAGGGAGCCAGCGAAATTACCGGCACATGAGACATTTCATCTTAGTTCTCAAAGTGAGCAACGCGCTTTGCTGTCTTATTAGTGTCAAAATATGCCATTAATAAAACAGTGGGTGCTATGGGCGATGGTGACCACTTACCATCAGGTGGCTCACCTGCTCGTTTGCTCACTTGTAATATAAAATAAAATATATTGCTATAAAGACAAATCTCTTGTGAGTTGTAAAGTGGTGGCCAAATCTCTTGTGAGTTGTAAAGTGGTGGCCAAATCTCTTGTGAGTTGTAAAGTGGTGGCCAAATCAATGTCTGTCGTTTATAAAGGGTGTAAGGGACAGGATTTTGAAAACTGTAAGGGCAAGATCAGTCAATTTAACCATGGACGTAACTGTTCATATTTCAGTAAATAAAACTTTCAGGAAATCAAAAAAAATCTGCTTCCATACAAAATCGTAAACTTGATTGAACAGTTTATATCGAGAGGCCGATTTTTTTTCATTTCCTTAATGTTTTAGTCGCTGTAAGTTGATCAATTACGTTGAATGATCATGCCCTTTCAGACCTTTGAAAATAAATTCGGGAAAAACTAAAACACTAATATAATCAAAACGTGAACCGGACCATAGCCCAATCAGTTTAAGTAATATCGCAATAGAACTAGTTAATAACTTCAGATATTTGGGAAGCCTAATCACCCACTCCAGATGTACCTACTTGCCGCTCTCGAATAGGCTTATTCAGCCAAAAGGTGTAATCGCCAGAATATTGCTTAAATCGTCTGATATAGACAATAATAAATAAAGCTTATTATAAGGCTTTTGGTGGTCTGGACAGCATATCCTTCCTATACTATTAAACGAGCAATATTTGCGTACATAAACATAAACGACCTAACGATTTAGATGATATTTAAAATACGGGGGTTTTCGTGGGGGGTAAAATCGTTTTTTCATGTCTAGGAAAATTCGATTTCTCCGTTTTTTTCGAGATTTTCTTAGCGGGATTCGGAAACCCTATAGCGCCATCTGTTGATGGGCTTTGACAGCGTGTAATATTACTAAAGTGTGTAAGTCTGCCCATGAAACTGAACAACTTTTCCCAAGGAACAAAGGACATAGAAAAAAATCTGTTTATGCCCTCCCATAGAAACTGCATTATTAGGAGTACTTGTGCTGCTCTCGGTACTGTGACCATCTTAGTTGATAGAGCATTTTGTATGGGAGGTCAAATTAGATTTTTCGTATTTCGACCTATCTTCATTGGGAAAAGTTGTTCAATTTCATGGGCAGATTCACACCCTTCAGTATTATCACACCTTTCCGTTACACGTTAATTGTTTAGAGCAAAGCTCGGACACCAGGTATTGATATCCTAAAGTTTAAGCAAGTGAACTTTAGAATTGATACAATAATTTGCCCAAACATTAATAAACAATGGCTTAAAAACAAGTAATTTCCAAACTCATGTTAAAAAGTTAGATCTTCGGTCAAAGACTAGACGGCTTTGTGTAAAGCTGTTTAATTAAGTTTCGCTCAGTTTCGCTTCAGGGAATATTCCTGAGACAAGATACGAGTGAGATCACGCTACACATACAATACGACACAACTCATGATTTATGGTATAAGTTACATAATTGTAAAGACCTATTATGTCGCTATATTCAAGGTCTTCTTTTTAAATGAATGAATGAATAACACTTTATTGCACACTAATAAAGTAACATTCTTCTTCTTCGTGCCAATGTTATAGTCAAACACCAACTAAATGTTTATCTCCCAAAATGTTACCACTGCAACGGCGTTATCTTATGCACATATCCTCGGCAGTACAGGTGGAGGGGCACAATGGACAAGGTAGCAAATGCGCCATGTTTTGAGACATATTGCTTTAGCAACTGGTTGGTGAAGCCCCATTTCACCATATTTTTTCTGCAGCAGCCAACCTGCGTTCGCAGGCGATTAAGCGACTTCCAGGTTGGCCACTGCAGTTTATGTCCAGGTCGCAGAGTTTCTGTTGGCGGAACGTACCTCTGCAGGCGGAACGTACCACTGCAGGCGGAACGTACCTCTACAGGCGGAACGTACCTCTGCAGGCGGAACGTAACTCTACAGGCGAAACGTACCCTGATGGGACTGGATATTTGGTGAAAGGGTGTGTCTACTTGTGCTGTGAAATCTAGTTTTCTTGCCTTTCATGTTTCTAAGTTAACGGGACGTACTTACCCCATATAGGTTTTGGTTTGGTTCATAAATGTATGGAAATTAGGACATAAATGGCTTTCTTTTGACTGTGTGGAATTAGCAGATAATGTTTTTACCTTCAAAAATCCATAGACCTTAATAATTGATATTATAATAGGAAATTATGAAATTGCCGAAATTTTCTTACAGATTAATGAGATCATAATTCCTATAATTCTAATGCTATTTTTTTCATTTGATTTATATTTGAAAGTTGACTTCAAGGTTATCAATTTACGCATAAAATAAAGTTTTTATTTTTAGTTTGATATATAAAATTAAAGGTTTGAAAATTGTTCGTCTTAAATGTCGTCCGATTTCATCATTAGATTTCTTATATTTTTTTACAGATAATATTTTTCGAAAATTAAATTTAAGCTTCTGTTAGCTTATTGTCTGCCCAATAATGCTTAAAAAAAATTAAAAAAATTGGATTTATAATTCCTAAGAAAAATGCAAATATGTTAGTACTGAAAATCGAGTTTACCTAAAATTCGCCATACAAAACGGCAATTTCATAGGTAAAGACCTAATATTAACTTGATACCTTTTTCCATTCGTGAGAAAAAAGGTCGTGACAGACAGGCCGACAGACAGACAGACGGTCAAAAAAGTCGTTCTATAAGGATTCAGTTTTTTTTTTTTTCATATTGAGTCAGTTTTTTTTCATATTGAGGTACGGAACCTTAAAGAACAAAAAAGGCTGTGGAACCTTAGTTCGCTATTGTGTTTCTGTGACCATTATGGGACCATCCATTACCGCAGCCGTCTTGCACTCCATTCACAACCAATCGGAAATTCAATTTCCGATATCAACCGCTAAGAGATTGCTCAAATGCGATGCCGAGAGAAGAAACTATTTTGTTACATTCACATTTATTGAAAAACTGCTCAAACACAAACACTACAACTTGACGCCCACAATAGATATGACATTCAGACAAAAATTCACTTTTCAATTTCAAGCACGATCGACAAATTTTTTTCATAGTTTCTTAATTCCGTGTCTTCCGCGTGACATTACGTAGTTTTCCAGTGTAAAAGCTGTCCCTAAAGCTTGCCCTTCTACACCTTTTAGAAGGTCCGGCAACCGGTGGTCTCCCTCGCTTCCGCTTTTTAGTGAGTGCGCTGCAAGCAGTGCCATCTTCTTTTATTTCTCCAACCAACTGGTTTTGTCTGCCAGTCTCCTCACTCGTATTGCGGCTACTGTTCCTGCCTGCTAATACAGCTTTCATGGTTTGTCTGTAATTATTACATGTGTTTTTGATGAACGTTGTCACTGTTTGAATGCTAGATGCGCTTTGCCACGGACGTGCTTCACTGCACGAATTCTTCTCGGTGCTGCAAACAGCAAATTTTTGTTTTAATAGTCATGGTAAAACTTAATTCAGAACAGAAGGTTTTAAACGTTTTAAGCCTTTTTACAAAGATTTTGAAAAACTTAAAAGGGAAAATTGGTTTGGTCTACACAAAAAAGCTTTCTCAAATAATCCAAATATTATAGGAACTAATCAACATTTTAGGGAAACTCAAATTATTATACGGGATTTCATCACAAGTAGAATTAAACTTTGTGCTACCACACAAGCTATTAAAAATTTTCAAAAGATCTTCGACCTATTCAGCTCCTCTTTTTACGAGTGATTGAGCTTTAATTGTAAAATGTTTAGTCACTGCTTTTTATACTGTTTATACTTGTAAGGCCATTCCATTAAAAATCTAGCAACGCATGGATAGACGGACTAAGCTAGGTTTCACTTATAATAAAAATCATTTTCTCCCTGTTTTTTGCGTATCCTTAGCAGAAGACAGCACATTCCTTCTGGACGACCAAAATATTTTTTGGATAGAAATAGATAAAAAATATAATAAATGGTACCCACCTTACCTGATATCGTCAGCAGAGTTATACTCAATTATTTTAATATTTTCTGAATCATTTTTCTGATCATTTGAGTTGCAAGAAGAAGACTCGTTCCCGTAATGATTATTAGGAGTATTTGTGCTGCTCTCGGTACTGTGACCATCTTGGTCATCTGAGCTCTTCTTCTGCATCTTCTCCTCCATCTTATCCTCCACCTTTGAAACTAATACATTCGACATTGCGTAAGCTATTGCACTGATAACGTACGCGATAATATATTTTTTACAATTTGGACCGATTATTGAATCCAAATAATTTAAAATCTCAAAAATGTACATACATTAATTTGTTTAGGACATTTTATTCAAAAATAAAATACAGAAATTTTAATTAGGATAACGCGTGACGTGTGACGCACGTCAAAACTTTTGTTTAGATTTTTGACTTTAGATCAAAGATTTTGGAAACTAGCGCAGCGTTTTTCTTACGTCAATGCTTTAGATTTACAGGTTTTCATCACTGACCTCTATAATATACAGGTCAGTGGGTTTTCATAGAGGTACTTGACCTCAAGAGTAAAAATCCAAAGATTTTGGAAACTACGCCAGGGCAGCGTTTTTCTTACGTCAATGTAAAAATCAAACCCGCTTCTAACCCCTCACCTTTTCCCAGGTTCCCGCAAAGATTATGGAGATACCCATGAGATACCCATGCCAGAGTCAATTTGTTCCCAGTGATGGTTCCCACATTATTTTCCACAATAGTATGGTGCAGTTAGCAGCTCCAAATTGTTCTGTGCAGTCCACATATTGTGTGGTAAAAAGTTACACGATTTTTAGCGTCGGGTTTGGGGGGAGGGGGGGGGGGAGAAGTTGGGTTTTACCAGTTTTTCTTAAATATTTCGAAAACTGTGCAGTTTAGCGCAAAAGTGCCAAGTACAAAAGTAATCTACATTAAATTGCAAACAAAAGTGATCTATGTCGTAATCTTGCTAAAGTGAATGGTTTCAGAGTTACGGGGGATTAGTCCAGGCCCTTTTTTTGTAGGACCATTTTTTATTGAAAACCTTATCCTATTTATTTATCTAGTTTCGGTTTCAATATTTTGAAAATTGCTAATATACAATTTATGAATGAGGATATAACGAGTCATTGGACGTAAATTTTATAAAAAGTTATTCAGCCCTTTGTTCCCTGGAGGAGCTCAAACTTGGTATGTTTCGAAAATATTTCTTTAATTTTAAGATATCCAGATGCTCAAATGTGACAATGTAGAATATTTCCTAAAGCCCTTTCATTCGATATACTACACGATAGGATTAAGAAAGAAATTTTTTTTAAATCCCATACAAAAAATGTATTAGGTCATAGCCGGAAAATGGACCGGGTGACGGATTATCACCCGAGTGTAAAATACTTACTGCTAAACATTTCTGAAAAAAAAAATTGTATGTACACTCATTTCCCTACAGAACCTTAGCCAGGGCCTGGACTAGGTGTACAGCAGCGATTGTTAGTTTTATTAGATTCATGGATAAATATGACTTTATCATAAGGAAACAATTTTTTTCATACAGGATTGCGTTTCGTTAAAATAAATTGTGATATCATTGGCAGTTGGTATGTTTGTGACAATTTCTACTTTACACCCCCCGTAACTTGTTGTTGGCAATTTAATGTAGATTACTTTTGTCCTAGGCACTTTTGCGCTAAACTGCACAGTTTTCGAAGTATTTAAGAAAAACCGGCCAAGTGCGAGTCGGACTCGCGCCCTAAGGGTTCCGTACCTATCTACCATATGATATACTAAAAGCTTTTGCTCTTTGACTTTAAAAACTCCACGTCATCCAACTTGACCCCTCTTTTATAGAAAAGGTCTTAAAACGGGAGCTCACCTTAATTGGTTACTATTAGTTGTGAGAAAAATTGAAATATTTCATGATTTTAGACATTTCCCTTTATTTGTACTGTGACTGGCTTCTTGCCAAATTTCACATTTTTAGGTCAACGGGAAGTACCATGTAGGTTTTGCTTTTTTGCATAACTGTATAGAGAGGAGGACATACAAAGCCATATCTTTTGATTGCGTCGTTGTAAAAAATTTAAATTTTCTGATCTTGTGTGGTCCACGGACCTTAACATTCATTATCAATTTCAACCTGATACCTCTACCCGTTCGTTGGAAAAGGGGTCTTGACAGACAGACAGACAGACAACAAAGTGATCCTATAAGGGTTCTGTTTTTTTTATTTTGAGGTACGGGACCCTAAAAATAAATATGTATTCTCTTATAATTCAAGGATAAGGCTGTTTGGCAGTTTAGTCAACGTGCCTCCTGCGCGCGCATGTTCTGTTTCCTAAAAAAAACCGGCCAAGTGCGAGTCGGACTCGCGCACCGAGGGTTCCGGACAACCACATAATCATAATTGTATTAGTTGAAATTTCAGTAAGTTAATGTGCTAGATTTTTTGTTTCCGACACGCGCTTGACCAAATTTTATTATTTGTTGTTATTTTATAGCTTATGCACTATAAACATACCAATTTTCAAGTTTGTAAGTGTGCCCGTTTTTAAAATAGAATTAAAACAAAAATCACCTCCGCGACCATTCAACTTGACCCCTCTCTTATATGAATGTTCTTGAAACGGGAGCTCACCTTAATTGGTTACCATTAGTTGTGAGAAAAGTTGTAATACTTAATGATTTCACACTTTTCCCTTTATTTATACTGTGAGACCTAGCTTCTTGCCAAATTTCATAATTTTAGGTCAACGGGAAGTACCCTATAGGTTTTGCTTTAGTGCATAAATGTATGGAGATGAGGACATAAAATGCCATATCTTTTGATTGCGTCGTTGTAAAAAAATTAAACTTTCAGATGTTGTGTGGTTCATGGACCCTAATATATGGTATCAATTTCAACCTGATAACTCAACCCGTTCGTGAGATAAAGGGTCTTGACAGACAGACAGACGGACAAAAAAGTGATCCTATAAGGGTTCCGTTTTTGTCTTTTGAGGTACGGAACCCTAAAAACTGATAAAACCCAACTTCTCCCCCCCCTCCCCCCAAACCCGACGCTAAAAATCGTGTAACTTTTTACCAAACAATATGTGGATTGCATAGAACAATTTGGAGCTGGAATGATACTTTTACTTTGGATGTCGAGGTTAGGCCCTTTTTAGGGTTCCGTACCTCAAAAGAAAAAAACGGAACCCTTTTAGGATCACTTTGTTGTCCATCTGTCTGTCTGTCTGTCTGTCAAGACCCTTTATCTCACGAACGGGTAAAGGTATCAGGTTGAAATTAATACCATATATTAGGATCCATGAACCACACAAGGTCTGAAAATTTAAATTTTTTACAACGACGCAATCAAAAGATATGGCATTTTATGTCCTCATCTCCATACATTTATTCAAAAATGAAAAACCTACAGGGTACTTCCCTTTGACCTAAAATTATGAAATTTGGCAAGAAGCTAGGTCTCATAGTACAAATAATGGGAAAAGTCTGAAATCATTAAATATTACAACTTTTCTCACAACTAATGGTAACCAATTGTGGTGAGCTCCCGTTTCAAGAACATTCATATAAGAGAGGGGTCAAGTTGGATGGTTGCTGAGGCGATTTTTATTTTAGTTCTATTTAAAAACGGGAACACTTACAAACTTGAAAATTGGTATGTTTATAGTGCATAGGCTATGAAATAACAACAAATAATTTAATTTGGTCAAGCGCGTGTCGGACTCAAAAAATCTACGATACAATTATGTTTATGTGGTGGTACGGAACCCTCAGTGCGCGAGTCCGACTCGCACTTGGCCGGTTTTTTTGGTCTAATTGCACCAGGCCACAAGTGCTATCCAGACTTGGGTTCTTGCTTGGTACGTTGCTCAACGCTAACCGGTGTGTACCTTCTCTCTTAACCACTGGACCGACACGACAACTGGGGAAGATCGCGCACGCTTTTGACTTATTTCATGGCTTGCAAACAGGTAGGAACAGTTATTTCCTACTTTATATAAAATTGATAAAGATAATCGATCCTAAAATTGTTCCTAAGATTCATGGTGGAAGGGCTTCTGGGCAAAGTCCGTCTGGGTTAAGTACCGCCCCCCTGCCTTTTTCTGCCGTAAAGCAGCAGTTTTCACATTGCTGTGTTTCGGTTTGAAGGGTAAGGGAGCCAGTGAAATTACCAGCACATGAGTCATACCTTCTTAATTCTCAGGGCGGGTAACGCGCTTTGCTGTCTTATTAGTGTCAAATTAAGTCAGTGGGTGTCATGGGCGGTGGTGACGACTTACCACTAGATGGCCCACCTGCTCGTTTGCCCACTTGTGCCATAAAAAGAGCACCACATTTAAAATTATTCCAGCCTTTACCTCTCTCTCTGTGTCATAGTCCATGTCTCACATCCATATAACGCAATGCTCCAGATGTATGTCCGAGCCTTAATGAATAGTTTTTGACCGTCTGCAAGATGTGACATAAAAAAGGTGTCCTGCACTCGGAGGGACCTTTTTGAAGGCAACCAAAAGGCTGATTGATGTGGCCACGTTTTGGGCTAAGATTTTGCAGTCACTTTTTTTCGCTGACTCGAAAAGAAGAAGTTACTGATGTTGCAAATTCGATAAAAAATATTGGTGCTTCCCATATATCTAGAATCAAGATTTACCAAACACACAACACACACAAAGTACATTACCCACCCACACACACACACACACACACAAAATACCCACACACACCCCCACTTGCACGAGCACGAGCATAGTACCAACTGATATGTAAAATGAGGAAAGATGCGAGACTCTCCCAAGTACTCCCAACACAAGAATTTTAATTTGCTTTCTGGGAGGACCTCAGTCTCATATTGTTACTTGATATTATGAAATAAATAACCGTTTATTTTTATTAAATTTTTTTAAGGCCACAATTTTAAAAAATTTAACTATTATAGTTACTTCTGTTATATTCTGGCCTTGAAAGAATCAACGATTTTCGGCTTGTGCTATTATAGCACAACCTGAAAACCTGAAAATCGTTGTTTCTTTCGTCTGTACGAGCATAGAATACATCTGTTTCATGTATTCTATGTGTACGAGTATGTTGCCAGGTCTGTAAGTGTGTGACATCATAAAAAATACCGGGTTATTTGGACCTGAAACCAAATTCCACTACTTCTGTTACTACTCTGAACAACTTTTCCGAAATAACGTGGGTCGAAAAAGGAGTTTTATTTTTGGCTTTGGCATACAAACCTTGCGCTAACAACAGTGACATATGTAAGGGAAGACCTTGGGAAGACGGAAGACCATTCAAATTCCTTGGGAAGACCGAACATTTTTCTTGTTTCACCCAAAGAGATTTGAACCTAGCTGCACTCGGTGTTTCGACACACGTCTCTTTGTAAATGGGAAGTTTTATACGTTAGTATTATAATAATCTAAGGGGAAATTGTTTAATTTCAAGTTTTTTCAAATTTGGCTAGTGTTCCAAAAATATGCCTGTATACAGGGTGTAAGGTACAGGCTTTCTTAAAACTTAAAGGGTAGGGATCAGTCAACGTAACTGCATAACTTTTAGTGAATAAAACTATCAGGAAATGAAAAAAAAATAGGCCTCTCCATAAAAACTGTCAAATCAAGTTTGCAATTTTGTATGGAGAGACCGATTTTGTTTCCATTTCCTGAAAGTTTTATTCAGTGAAAGTTGTTCATGCCCTTTTCAGTTTTCAGAAACCTAGGGCTGTCTCTTATACCCTTTATGTTTAGTCTATTTTCTTCTTAACCCAGAAATAGAACAGTAGGTTCCTACTCAATAAAAGAAAACTTCTCTACCAGCTACCAGGTACACCCCTTTAAAGTGCAAAAGTGAATAATTGAAGTGAAGCCAAGTCGCAACTTAGATGAGGCACTGTACAGAACATTTCATTGCGGGTGGTTACGGCTCGCTGGGGAATAATGCTTAATAAGCTTTATAATTTAGCGCAAATTTACCTTTGCGCGTAGCTTGCGAGGAGTTATTACCGAGTGAAGTTCTCGAGAGGAATTAGCCCAGGAGTCATTGAGGAATAATATCTTAAACCGCTTGCGATGATACACCTTACCAAATACCAGATCTATATCCTCCTACACTAGGTAGTAGGGTAGCATGCAGTGTTGGTATCATATCGTAGCTCCTCCAAGGTAGTTAAAGTTCGTTTTTTTTTTTTTTGAGAGGAGCATCTACAGGAGATACAAACATCCATAACCTAGTATACATACATACATACATACATAACATCACGCCTCTTTCCCGTCGGAGTAGGCAGAGACCACAGTCCTCCACCCAGTGGCGTGCACAGAAATTTTAGACAGGGTATGCACTAAAATTTTTACCAATTTATGTGGATGTAATATAAAGATATCCTGCTGTCAGGGATATTCTCACTGTTTTAAAACTAAATAAAAATAAATGAAAATAAAATAAAAAATAAAAATGCAACCCTAACAGGTCCATAATATCCAAAGATTGATATGATAACTTGCTTTTTTCTTTCCGCTAATTAATAAAATATTAAAATAATTTTACTGATTTAACTTTTTTTTTAACCAAATCAACGCGCTTATATTTCTTCTCATTTTTTTGTTCTACAAAACGTCGTCGTAAAAACTGCTACGTCGGTTTCATCTGAATATCTATTCACTTTACATTCGGAACACAATGATGGTCAATAATAATTCGACTAAACAAGTCGACCCTCTCTATTCAACAACTAAGCAATACTTTGTCGGCTTCTCAATTCGGTCGGGTCGCACTATAAGCTGTGCTTCTGCATGCGCTACACAAGCATACATTTTCACGCACACAGACAAACTTTTGCTGTGTACTACACGAGACTTCACGAGATGCTTTGTATGAAAAATAAGCAGGGCTTAGTACTGCCTTTGCGCACGGTAGTTGCAGAGCGCTGCGGTGCTACACGCGAGTGTTTACCGCTAAGAATAATAGATGGCGCGTAATACGGGACGCCGACTCAAAGACATTTTGACGGGGATTTTTAATTTTACGGGAGTTATTATAGTAAAAAAGTTATCATATCATTTATTTTTAGGGACACGTTTGTATTGATCGTCTGGGACGACAGGGTATGCAGAGCTATTTTGCATGTATGGAGTGCACGCCACTGCCTCCACCTGCTACGATTCCTGTACTTTCATCAATCCTTTCATACATGCTCGTCGGTTTAGGGTACTTTAAAAAAAACCTAGTATAAGTTGACGAATTACTTATTCGTAACATATTTATAATGGCGATTGATTGGTTGATTCGTCACTGATCATCATACTAAGACAGGAGACTGCATTTTAACAAAGTCTTCAAACTAATGACTAATGATCGTCTGTTTTATAACGAAGAGGAGTAGCTCATACCGCACCTACATTACTAAAGACAGTAAAAACAATTTTTGTAGTTGGTTGGTACAAAATACAAGATCAGCAATCGTTCTACGCAGTTTTAAGTAAAAAACACACAGCTACTGAAACACTTAAGGTTTTCTCAAAGGTTTTCTTAAACAAGGAAATGTTATCAACTGATTATCGGGGTATTTTCATAAGGAATGTTTCGGCGAAAGGCCCTGTCCACATCCCCATCTGTGCCGGGCTATTCTCATAATGGAATTGGCTGTTTATCTAGAATCGTGTCGGGCCGCTCTCTTTCAAAAGGAAATGGCGGCGAGCTACAGAAACTAGATCGGACTTTTTGTAATAAACGTAAAATTTACCCAACTAAGCAGCAATAAGTGCGTTTGCAAATAAAAGCAAATGTAGTGATTACCTTCTCTTTGTAAGCATATAAGTATGTATTGGTATTAAAAAAACTTATTTATTTAGTTATCTTTTATTGATCGGTGCGATATTTTTGAAGGTAATAGGTACGGTTTTTATATCTCAAAGGCGACCAGTGTTACCATGCGTGCTGATTTGAGCGGGACGTCATGATTTTTAGGGGTGTTTGAACACGTCAAATTTCCCGATTTTTCATAACGTAGTAAAAAGATTTTAAAGTTCTCTAAGTTCAAGCCTTTTGCATAGATTGATTAAGGAGCCCAGTGACTTTTTCAGCAAAGTGCTTTATGCAGAAATTATGGTCTGCTGGTGCCGGTTGGAAAAACGCCAGACTGGAGCTTATTAATTAGTACAATTTTATTTTGTCACTATCAGCAGATATAATGAACTTGCAATCCTTCGGTCTAACTTGCTACCCGGTCGCTATACAGCGACCATTCATAGCTTTTCCGAATGTGCAACAGTTATCTATTTGCGTGCTTTTAATAAAGCTGGCCAAGTAAAGACATCTTTGATTTTTGCTCAGAGCGAAGTTGCTCTGCTTCAGACGTCGATGACGAGCCCCAAATTAGAATCGTGGAGCACGTTCTCATGGATCCGTGAAGGAAGCAACGATGGACTGAAGAAACGTCAGTTTACTAATATTTAATCTGTGACGGAAGTCAGATTTTCCTATGTGGGTTACGATACGATTTTCTGTCTACATTTTAGAACTGTTATTATTTGTTTTAAAGACGTTTCCTTAAATACTGGTTTGATTTTTGCTGTCCCTATTTGAATGACTTGGTACCGATTTTATTAAGCTTTTGCCCCACATTTTTGCGTAGTTTACCTGGCAACACTAAAGGCGACATTCGTTTGCTAGAATTTTAATATGTCTTAGGACCACCTATGGACACAACTTTTTTCATTCGACCTCTATAATAAGCCCTATAACTGCTTTATACGGTTTCGCACAAAATTAAATGAATGTTTAAATGAATTTTACCTACATTTACAAATTACAAGGAACTTAAATACATACCTATTTTTACTCACTGCAATTTGTTTTTATATTACTTAGAGCAATAAATCTGATATTTTTTTGCAAAGAAACGTGTTTCAAGAACAAAATAGTTACAAACCTCCCATTGCCGACACAAGATATGCAGTGATAGGTAAACAATTTACCATCTAAATAACAAAGTTCTACATCCTTGTAAAAGTCAGCCGCCCGTTCCTATGCGTCTTCTCGATTTATATGTCGCGTCACTGTATTGCCAGCTCTTTCACTTAATTTACGATTTGCCCACTTCCGATCACCTACTGCACTCAGCTAACAGCCATTCATCCTGTTCTTACGATAACCATACTTTTGGTTTCGTTAAGTTTTAGAAGCTGTTGTATTACTTGTTGCTTTTAGCTTTAGGTACCTACTCGTTAGGGCCTTGATGGATACAGTACCTTAAACATTTATAGACGTAGTATGTTTGTAGATATTAAAACCAACAGTATTTGCGTACTGAAAAGGCATGGTCTGAAGAGTAGCTCGTTTCAAGCTGTAAACGTGTGGGAGAATCCTATACTGTTATTTTGTTATAAAAATATAACGTGATATTTATTAATTTCGCTAACGAAGTCCACTGTGGATAGGAGTATACATATAGTTTGGTCCGTGATATAGGCAAACCGTGGAACCAGAAAATGTTTCAGATCATCATCATAGAGTATAGGACGTGGGTTGTAAGTAAGATCGATGACCGACCCCACAAACCTAAGTAACAGAGTGGTTGCGCTGTCCAAGGACTCTAACGTGGCTCATTTATCTATGGCTACCGTATAGACAGTAGCCGCAACCAACGGCTTAACGTGCCTTCCGAAGTACTGAATCATCTTACTTTTTGGACAATTTGGTGATTCATCCTGCAACGTCCTAACCAAACTGTAGGACTTACTTGTTCCTCACCGGGTATTGCACCCAGGACCTCCGGGTCAAGAGTTAAAGCTCTAACCACTAGACAATGGGGGCTGTTTCAGACAGATCAAAAGGTACGTTTAGCAGGTACTTCTATGATTGATGATACATTATTATTAGTGTAGGCAACGAAGTAGCTGACCCAACATAAATTTCTCAGGCAGATTTTATTTGAAAGGATGATAAAGAATCATGAATTAAATGTAAATTCAAAATATACAAAAAAAAAATATTTTGTATTTTTTTTATAGAAGGTTTGTCTCATGTAGTGTAATACCCCAGCAAAGTTTCATCAACTGAGGATTTAATGCGGGGGTCTTCATACAACGATCCGCTTCGTTGCCTAGACTATATAAGTCAAAACAAATTTTTTCAGACATGGATATGTATGTAGTTAGTACCCGAAAACCATGCAGGGTTCATCTGTGTACCAACCAACAAGTCGTTATCAAACATAATTTTAATTGTTACCTTCCTCTTAAAACATACATGAGTCTTCCTATACAGGGTGTTTTGTATATGTCTGCAAAGCTCTCAGGTGGTTGCTCTACCCATGAAACTGAACAACTTTCCCTTAGGAAATTAGGTCGAAATATGAAAAAAAAATACTGAGATTCTGTTTCTATGTGGGGGTACAAAAAATACAAAATACGATCTCAGCTATTGCAGTTTCGATGAGACGTAAAGATTTTTCTAAATTATTTTTTAACTTTTATTTTGTCCGTTTTTGTTCTGGCAGGTGTACACAGAGATGGCCGGAGATAAAACATCTCCTTACGAAGAACGTATATAAAATATAGGTGCAATGTATACCGCACTATACGTAGTCTCTGCGAAATCGGACACAAAGAAAGATGTCGGCCCATTACGCTGGGCTCAGCTGCGGCAAATTGACTTGAGCTTGTCTCCTTACTCGATTTATAGACTGGCTGTATCAGGATAACATCCTGCAGGCACTTAGAACACTGTACAGTACAGTTACAGACTAATGTTCAAAAAAGTCATAGTAATAGTTAGATTAATAATGTCCTAACTAGCAAAGATTTGACTAAGAGCTGGCGGTTGGCAACCCTACCTCATCGCACACCAAAATGCGACCTACCTGCCTGCTTAGCACGCTCCCCAAGAGAAAATATATCTCGGAGAAATGTCACTTTAATTGGGGAATTATGTCATCTAATCTATTACTTCCAAGCGCGAAGAAATGTCAGTGGAGGAAAATGTTTAACAAATTTACAAATTACGTTTTTGATATTTTAGACAGAGATAGCTTTATACACTAATACATGTAGCCATCCTTGTCTTTGAAAATGTGTCGCACTGCTCGGCTGTCAAAAAAACCTGACCATGCTTAAAGTCTTTAATCTATGGGCCTAGATACACTGACAACTGGAGCGTGCTAAGTCAGCTGGGCTGATGCACTATGAATAGGTGACTCTAAACAGCCTGCCTGGGCGCAACCTGGCACGTTTTGTACAGTCAACAAAAAACTTTTTTTTTATTTACCAAATCGTGTACCACGTAAGTACATAGTACGAGTATGTGCAAAAGTACTCCTGTACCTCCTGTTAAAAAAAGTCGGGTAAAAATTGTACTCCAATGTTTAGGTACTCTCCTCAATCTCGGTGAAGACTCCATTCTTGATTTTTTACTATGGAGATCAAGATAAAAGCATTTTCCGGAAGGATTTATGCCTCAAATGGGTGTCCATAAGCTCTTGAAAGGAATCCATTGGAATCCTGCGTCATGGAATGTCCTTTATTACGGAGTGGGGGTTTAAAAACGACCCGTGAGCGCTCAAGTAAGGCAATTATTGAAGAAAATAAAGGGGAATGGCGGCTTTTTCTCGGATTTCGGCAGCATTTTAGAAGAGCTCCTGGTCCGCTGAACTTTGTTAAATTAGTTATTCTTCGTAAATTAAAATAATGATTAACAATACAATGAGAACATCTCAAAGCTAGACATTTGCATGCCCGCCTAATGTCGCCTATCACCTACGTAGGTACGCACTTTACCAGTTTTCTAGCTACACGCGATAGATTTCAGTTATAAACCATCCAGGAATCAAGTAGAGGAAAAATTAAACAGATACAGGAAGAGGAAAAAATATGAATCGTCCCACAGGTGGAACGAAGAGTAAAAAAAATATCTTTCAGTCGACTGTAGATCAAGGAATCGAAAGAAACTCGAGAACATAATTATCCAAAATGAAATTAAAATTGATTTATTTATTACCTAGTCAGCATGATTTCCCGTTAAAAAAACATATAATACATTCGACCTCACTTCAGTGGTATCACTTTCACTTTGAGGATTTTCACATTAGACTGGGAACCATACAAAGATTAGCAGCGCCACAGCAGCGCAGAATTACGCTATGGCGAGCATTTGTCGCGTAATCGCTTAGCGACTTAACAGCGCTACTAATCTGTGACAGCGCTGAAACTGCTGTATGTCTCTGGTTTAGGGCGTTTGTAACGTAGCGCTGGTTCAGCTTATGCTGCCTTCCCACCAGTGGTGTACGAGAGAGCCAAGCTGTGACCTGGGGGCCAATTCTTGAAAGTCACCAGGTGATTTTCGATATTTTCAAAATTAAAATAAGCCCTGTTAAACTCCGCAAAAGTAAGGATCAATATTTGCTAATTGTAAAATAATCACCCAGTGACTTTCAAGAATTGGCCTCCTGGGAAAATTCCAACCTAGGATTGCTCCATATTCCTAGTTTAGAGCTGCGCATGCGGTAAGCTAGGAAAATGGAGCAATCCTATTGGTCGCACAACTCTAGTGACTGTTGTCAGCACTTACTTGCTACCGTACGTTTGTACTAGTTGTAACAAATACTTCTAATTAGTTAAATATTATTTCAATATTTTTTAAACATCCTAGTATATACAAGAAAATAAAATCATTCCTGTATTTCTGTCGTACCTTTTCACTATTCCACACAAACAAAAGCACCAGTAAATAATAGCTTTCTTTCTTACTATTAAATAGAGTCTTTGAAAGTTCTGGCCATTAAGAAAATATACGATTGGCAACACAAAGCGATGCAAGTAGGTGTAGTGAAAACTAGGAACTCGAATAATCGTCTCTGCAGCATGAGCATTAATTCCACAAAATTATACAAGGGTTTTTCATACAACATAATTGTTTACCAAAATAAAAGGGTGACGCCTATTTTCAGGCCCTTATAAGGTTTACTCATAGTTAAACCCTGCCGCTGAAATGGAAATCGAAGGATTTCAAAACATATTCATTTCGAGGGCCTCAATGATCATCCCTGGATGACATACATATCGCACAAGTATTCACAGCGACACTTGGTGTGATGTATGCCTCTTGTGGTTTATTTATTTGAACATACGAGTTAGGGTGGCCAAATTATAGTAGGTATGTAGGATACAGCCCAAAATTTTAAACTTCAAGGTTTTTTATACTTTCCGCCAGTTGCAGCTTTTCACAAAAACTGTACAATGGTAAGTGCTCATACAACTGTTTTATATTATGTGTCAAAGTACGTATATTTTACCTTTCAGATTAATTTATTTATATCAATTATTAATACGAAAGTAACTCTGTCTCGCTATCACTGCTAAACTGCTGTACAGTACCAATTTTGAAGCTTGGTACAGGACGGGAACGATTAACTTAATGTAATTTTTATTATTTACTTATGGAACTAAGTCTACATAAAAATAAAATAGTGACCATAATTTTAGCATGTTACTCAGACCATGAAACTGAACAACTTTCCCCAAGGAACATAGGAAATAAAATTTGAACTCCCATAGTAATTAGTAACTGCACCAACTGATAGCGCATTTCGTATGAGAGGTCAAAATATTTTTTCGTATTTTGATCATTTAGTAAGAAAGTTAAGGAATATAAGAGTCCCAGTGCGTTCTAAATATGCAGTCACCCTGGCATTTGGCAAGACAAAGCGAAAAATCGCTCTCGCATCCCCATCATTGTGCACAGGTGAACTTCAAGCCTGCGATATGACAATATACAAGTTTTCAATTTAATTTATTTATTTATGAAATCTAAGACTATACAGAATAATGAATAATAAGTTCATTATTCTGTTGGCTAAATGCTACAACTTTTATTCAACTTTTGGATATTCCCAAAATTCATTTGACTCAGGATACAAAATTATCAGCTGATCGGTCCAACTTGCATATTAAGTTGAATTTATTTGTTTACTTATTTTTTCGCTTTTCCATACAAAATGAGTGGGTCACGTGGCCACTTTACTACGGAGAGATAAAAACGTTTTTACGAATAAAAAAATTTATTCTTCGGGAAAGTTGCTTGTTGTCATGATACTGGTAAAAATGGGCTTAGGGAGCAAAACCAATGAAAATTCACGATGTATACGTGGTATAAGTTTAGCTGTACTTACTAATGCCATACAAATATTTTCAATATTTCTCTGCTGAGGAAAGGTTGAGAAAGCGCCCTCGGTTTACAAAAGGGCACTTTGCACTGAAATGCGTGTTCACGATTCCCTGCGAAGTACATTGGAAAACCTCAGGCATATCGGATCATATTGACTAGACATAATACATACGCACAGATAAACTACAGTAACTTGGCCCACCCCTCCACTTTATTTTGTTTGCGTAGATGGTATTTTTGTACTAAAAGCAATGTGGCGGGCAGAGATCACAACCGTCCATTTTCTACTATCATAAAATACTTCCCTTGCTTCCTCTACTTTTATCAGCACACACGCTCGTCGGTTTAGAGAGTACTTTGGACCTGGCCTTTATTCGGAACGTTCTGAATTTGTTCTTGGAACGTTCGTCCAGGCCTTCTTCCATAACTTTCATTCATCCTCATTTTGTAGATATCTTTTCTTAGTATTCTTTCGAAGCATAGCATCCACAGAGCAGTGTTTCTGTTTCTGTTTCATCCATTGTTTCTGCTCTGTGATAGCATCCCTTTCTCCATTCTAGTCACAAAATATTTTACATGACAATATTCTCTTATCATTCTATTTCTCACACACAGATACATGACTCTTATGTTCAATAAATAATAGTCAGGATTAAGGGATTATCGTGCCTACCGAAGCGCGCAAAGCGCTCTCCTTCATCTTCGTGTCAATGTTATAATCAAACACCAACTAAAATATATTCGCCTCCTAAAATTTTGCAACCGCTATGGCCCTCGCACAGATCCTCGTCAGTGCAGGTAGACGGGCACCGTGGACAAGAGAGCAGATGTTTTAGGATTCAGTGCTTAAACAACTCGTCTGTAATGCCCCATCTCACCATGTTTTATGATGTTTAATTTAAAAAATACCAATATGATGGCTACTCATCCGGTCGCGAGTCCGACACGTACTTGAGCAATTTTTATTGTTTTTGTAATTTTATAAGCTTATGCACTATAAACATAGGTACGAGTACCAATATTCACGCTTATAAGTGTTCCCGTTTTTACGATAGAGCTAAAACAACAACGTTTGTAGTAATTCTTTAATTTTTTTATTATTTTACTAGCTGTTGACCGCGGCTTCGCTCGCATGGGTTTCGTATTTCATGTTGTACTAAACGGTTTTCCGTAGGAATGAGATATTTTCCCGTCAAATTCAAGTTAGCAATATTATGATGCCATAAAGTTGCCACTTAACCTAACTAATGTAGAGAGAGATGGGAGACTCCTTTATGTGATACATATTTTCAAAACAAAGCTAATTTGCAGAAGTAATTGAGAAAAACTATTGTCTAGGATGGAAGTACTAAGGCTGGTAAAAAACCGGCCAAGTGCGAGTCGGACTCGCGCACTGAGGGTTCCGTACCACCACATAAACATAATTGTATTAGTTGAAATTTCAGTAAGTTAATGTGCTAGATTTTTTGAGTCCGACACGCCCTTGACCAAATTTTATTATTTGTTGTTATTTTATAGCCTATGCCCTATAAACATACCAATTTTCAAGTTTGTAAGTGTTCCCGTTTTTAAATAGAACTAAAACAAAAATCGCCTCGCAACCATCCAACTTGACCCCTCTCTTATATGAATGTTCTTGAAACGGGAGCTCACCACAATTGGTTACCATTAGTTGTGAGAAAAGTTGTAATATTTAATGATTTCAGACTTTTCCCATTATTTGTACTGTGAGACCTAGCTTCTTGCCAAATTTCATAATTTTAGGTCAACGGGAAGTACCCTGTAGGTTTTTCATTTTTGAATAAATGTATGGAGATGAGGACACAAAATGCCATATCTTTTGATTGCGTCGTTGTAAAAAATTTAAATTTTCAGATCTTGTGTGGTTCATGGATCCTAATATATGGTATTAATTTCAACCTGATACCTTTACCCGTTCGTGAGATAAAGGGTCTTGACAGACAGACAGACAGACAGACAGACAGACAGACAGACAGACAGACAGACAGACAGACAGACGGACAACAAAGTGATCCTATAAGGGTTCCGTTTTTTTCTTTTGAGGTACGGAACCCTAAAAAACGATGTGATATCTTTAGAGAGGTTGGTCAGTATTATTAGTAACAATTATGGTGATTTATTAACAGATAAATCAAATTCAGTTTATTTCATACAAAATTTCGAGCTTTCATACAAAAATTTAACCCTTCTTTGCCACCCGCGTTCAACTAGGTACCCCATTCCTACCCCTAGCCCCATCCAACCCCTATCCCTACCCCTGTCTCTGTCTCTACCATTACCCATCCCCATCCGTATCCACATCCGCATCCCTATCTCCATCCGCATTCCCATCCGCATCCTTATCACCTATCATCTATCCCCATCCGCATCTCCATCCGCATCTCCATCCGCATCCGAATCCGCATCCCCATCCGCATTCTCATCCGCATCCTCCTCCGCATCGCCATCCGCATCCCTATCCGCATCCCCATCCGCATGCCTATCCCCATTCCCTACTATCCCTGTCCCCGTCTCCGTCCCTGTCCCTACCCCTATTCCTATCACGATTTTGGACCACCACTTTGGATTTCAAAATCGTTGTTGTTTTCGTAATAGCTACCCGAAAAACCATACAAACGATACCCATGTTTGTTTTTAGACGTTTTCGCCTCATTTCCCCCTTTTATGGGGTTAAATTCTGAAATAATCTGAAACACTTATTTACTCATACTTTGATAGCAGCCCTCCTGTAAAGTTACGAATAGAATGGTCAAACTTATATCTTGTTTCCCCCTACAAAGTTTCAACCCCCGTTTCAACTTTGGCACACATGCTTTACAAGAATGTTCATGACCACTATAATAAACTTTAAAACCGATACCATTTTCGTAACTAACGTCCCAATAAATAAATATTAATTATTATTTTTTAATTTGCATAATAATATGTAGATATTATATAAAGAAAATAACTCTAATATTTTATCTCTATAGTTTTTTTTTTTTTTTGAACTTGTTGCAACTTTGTATTCTCACTGTCACATGATCCCTCTTCTTGGGATCCAGATGACGTTAAGGTGCGGCTGAAAATCAGCGTTTGTCTCTCGTGAGGCAGACATTATGCTGAGCCGTGTCTTTTTCCTTGTTGTGCCACGTTGCACACTAGAGTGTTTTTCAATTTATTTGTAATGGTAATATGTAAGTTCATATATGTATATACAACATTTTAGTGTGAAATGTGTCACAATGTTTATGGAATAAACGTTTTTCTCTCTCTCTCTCTCTCTCTCTCTCTCTCTCTCTCTCTCTCAATAAAACATAGAAACGGCACCCATATTGATATTTTGTCATTTCAACCCCATCGCACCCCAAAAGACGATGATGGTACTTCACGTCCACCACGTTGGATGTTAAAATTATTGTTGTTTTTGTAATCAGCGACCCGATAAACCATACAAATGATACCCATATTTATTTTTAGACCTTTTCACCCCATTTCCCACGTTGAGGGGTTCAATTTGGGGTGGAATTTCAATAACAGTGATAAACGTTACATAGGATCACAACTCTATCGCTAAATAATAAATTTAGTGGTTTTTACTTTCAAAATGAAGGATTTTCCACTTCATCCCCCTTTTCACCCTTAGGGTGAAAAATTTTCAAAACCCTGAGACATATAAAAAATACTATTTGTCATCAGAATAAATACAAAATTTCGTTTCGTTTCGTAACTTCAAAACTGACGGAGTTACATACAAATTTTCAACCCTTATTTCAGCCCTTTAGGGGATGAATTTCGAATAATCCTTCCTTAGTGGATGCCTACACTGTATAACGTATCTACGTGCGAAGTTACAACTCTCTAGGTCCAGCCTTGGGCTGCAACAGAAATATATATAATCTGAGAAAAGTTCATGAAATACAGCACGCTGACAGACAAGCAGACGGACGGACGACGACGTCCCGTTTTTGACCCTTTGGGTACGGAACCCTACAAAGATAAAGAAAGTTGATTTATTATTATCACATAAGGACACTTTGTACCAGTCACGATATCTTGTTTTTTGAACGTATTACAAACGTTAAAACTTCCCAACGACACGTTAGGGAAACATTAAACAATGGAAGGAAATGTTTTGAAAATAAGAATTATATTGTAATCTCACACATCCCAAATATCTTACACAAAGCGACAATAAATTTAAAGCACTTTAAATTACTGTCGCTTTTTTATACTTAAAATTTAAAGTTACAGCAAGTAAAAGGACCTTTAACTTTATAGACGTTTTGAGCAACTGGCCGTTAGTGATTTAGGAAAAATTACTACTTCGATGAAGAATATACATGGTGTTAGGAAAGTTACTTTGAAACTGAACAACTTTTTCATAGGAACATAAGTAGTTCGATCTGAAATTAGCTCGAAAGAACATATTTACGAAAACGAAAGGTTTTGTTTGTACCTATATGCAAAATGTTTTTTTTTTTCATTTGGCGCTACTTTTGCACTGTTACTACCTTAAATTAGTGAACTGCGGCCTCTAGCGTTTTCTCAAGCTCATTAATCTTACTAAACAGACTGAACAGAAACTAATTCTCTGAACCAGATCCCCGAGGCCTACTTAGTCGGGCCTAAAAATGTTTTTCAGTAGTAACAAATCCGTAAAATTCTGTAGAAGTAATCGTTGGTTTATTTCAGTTTTTTTAGGTCTAGTTGCAGTTGTTTTTCAAATAACATGAGAATAAAAAAAATGTTTTGTTTTATCAGTCTATATAAGGTGTAATTTAATTAGACCCAAATATTGTTAGGGTTATCTCAAGCATCTAAATGAATACCATTGGTGTTATTTTTATTGATTTCTATTCGCTAGTTTTCGAGAAAAATCCCAAAAACAATACCACTAAAATTCGTAAAATGAACACTCTGTAGTGTCACGTGGCACCATCGATACATTCACACTAATAAAAAATATGAATGAAATGCAGTGAGCGGTGCGTAAACCCCGCCCTCTTTTTGTCCAACCGCCAACACACGCATGCGCACGCGCGACCGGCCCGGTGCATCGTGCCGCCGCCGCCGCGTGCGCCCGCCCGCCCGCCTTCAGTTGCTCTACTTACCTTGTGCATTACGCATACGTCTTATGGCCGCGATTGATATTTGGCAAAATGCCTTACGGTTTTACGAACCAAGAATACCAAAACATGGCAATATGTTACCATGAAGTCGGAGAAATAGTGACAAGTGCTGTAAATTTGTACCGATGAATGCACGTTCACTCGTGTAGGGATGTTCAACATCCATAACGCCCATTACTGATGTGACCACAACCCGCGAGTGATTCGTCCGGACCACTTCCAATACCGGATAAGTGTCAATGTGTGGGCTGGTGTGCTGAACGGGGTGTTATTAGGACCCTGGTTCCTCCCAAGACTAAACGGGGCGACGTACCTGGACTTCCTGCAGCGTGTCCTCCCTGAGCTGCTGCTGAAAGTTCCGGTGTGGAACCGCCGCTGGTTGTATTTCCAGCACGACGGCGCGCCGGCGCACTACGACCGGACGGTGCGGAATTACCTGACGCAGGAGTTCCAGGGGCGTTGGATCGGGCGCGGTGGTCCAATCGCCTGGCCAGCACGTTCGCCGGATCTCACGCCGCTAGATTTCCACGTCTGGGGTAGGGCCAAGGACCTTGTGTATGGCAATGACGGCCATACTATTCGCACCGAGGAGGAACTGCGCGCCCGCATTACCAGGGCTTTTAACTTCATGGCCAGTGAAACTGATGTTTTAAGTGAAGTGCGCAGACACAGCATTGACCGTGCAAGACAATGTATCCGACAAATAGGTGGTCACGTTCAACATTTTGATGTGGTGAAAACTAAAGTGACTCGTGTAAATAATCTTGTAAAACTGATTTAGTAGGTTACACTACAGTAAGTAACACGTAGGTAGGTATAGGATTTCAAATTAACTACAATTACCTACTTTCGTTACGAAAATCAAGTTGTATTAATTTGACAGTCCAAAGCCTGAAAGTGTGATGGGAAGTTAAAGTTATGTCGATTTCATAGCTTCACCTTTGACAAATGCCGCCCGCACGTGTGCTACCGCGGTCAAAGCATGCCGACAGAGCCGCCGAGCCGCGGTCCCCTATTTGACTTTACTTGTTTCGAATAAATATTAATCAATCAACCGACGCTAAAAACTGTAATACCTACCTACCAGAGCTTGTCAATAAATAAATAGGTACCTACTACAAAATTGTTTTACTACTTACGGTACAGTCAAGAGCACTTGAAGCTTGACACATTGGACTTTGTACCGTTCTTATTTCAATCGCCGGAGGAGCTAGAGTCGCGCTGCAAGTGTCAAGCTTGACACTGCTCTTGACAATACCTGCCTTCCACAAAAATCTAGATAATTAAATTACCTACTGACACGTTAGGTACAGTCCGCGCGACGAGTAAAAGCTGGACGGAGTCTGGACGGGAGTGGAGGGGGTATGTGCAGTAGTACCTATTTTGCTTGCAAATATTGCAACTGCGCATACCCCCTCCCCTCCTCCCAGAGGCCTTAAGTAACTCGTCGCGCGGCCTGTAAGTAGGTACTTACACCTACTATTGATTGTCTAATTAAAAATGGAAATGCAATGTAAAATGAATGATACAAAACAACTGGGAGTCGTAAAAAGCGACTAAGGGATATCCAACTACGGGGGCTTATCGTACCTACCACACCATACCTACTACGGTCACCAACCTCTGCCGACCATTGTGCCAGTCGCAACGCTAACGGCGCGGCGCGGCGGCGGCGTGGTGTATGTTGTAGGTAGTTATTTCCAAATGTATTTAGATAGATACCAGCTAAGCATTCTTTTATGTGAATATCTGCGTGGATTTTTTCGTCAACTTGTTCGATCCGATCTTGGTCCAGCTAGAACGAGTTGATAAAAGACAATGTTTCTGTTCCCGTGTCGTCCCACAATTTGTTTTTCTACTCTTCAGGTAAAGTTGATAAAAAGCTTAGGTAACCAAAGACAATCCATACCTCCTCATGCTTGTTCCGCTGATTCGATTTAAATAACATTTGCTTTTACCCTGGGAAGGACATCTTTAGGTAGGTACCAGCTAAGCATTCATTTATGTGAAATTCTGCGTGGATTTTTTCGTCAACTTGTTCGATCCGATCTTGGTCCAGCTAGGACGACTTGATACCAGACAATGTTTCTGTTCCCGTGTCGTCCTACAATTTGTTTTTCTACTCTTCAGGTAAAGTTTAAAAGAAAGCTTAGGTAACCAAAGACAATCAATACCTCCTCATGCTTGTTCCGCTGAACCGATTTAGATAAAATTTGCCTTTACCCTGGGAAGGACATATCTAGGTACATAGTACCTATCTATCCCGGAAATCTTCTATGGGAGTAAAAAGGGGTGTGGATGTTTGTATGGGAAATTATTTCTCAAGTAAGTGATATAAAACTCATCATAATTGTACTTTTGATAAGAAGTGAGGCAAGCTGCCCCTGGTCGATTCTGGTGCAAAGGTGCCCATGGCACCAGGAACGACCCAGAACGGGCGTCACCACCTTGCGCCCTAAGTCGACGCCCGATCTCCCTGGCCTCCGTACTCCAGCTAGCTGCCGTCTCGAACGCGAACGGTACGAGAAGGTACCTGTCCAGGAAGTGTGCCAGCTGCAACGCTAATAAGCGTGGTGACTTTTGTTGTCGATGTAAAATTAATTGTAGAGCAACTAAGGGGGGTGTATTTTGAATTTTATCAACTCGTCCCAGATGGTCCTAGTTCGGATCGGACGAGTTGACCAATAACTTTTTATGGGATCTTATGATAATGATATCCTAGTTCCTTCTCATAAGTATGGTAGGTTAAGTAAACTGATGGACGTAGCAAAAACGGTGGTAAGTAGGTAGGTAAAGATTACCTACTCTGATACCGTCGTAAGAGCTTAATTGAGAGAAGTAGGAACCTACGAACTTTTCTAGTTTTAATTGGATTGAATTGAAAAATAGGTTCTTGAATATCTAGGTACAGCCAGGAGCAAGTCAAGCTTGACACGTTGGACTTTGTACGGGCTAATCATGATGAAACTATGAAGCTTGACTTGTTCTTGACTGTACCTAAGGTCCTTAACTATGGTCCTTAATCATGTACAGTCAACGACAGGTCAACC
Source organism: Athrips mouffetella (assembly GCA_947532105.1). Taxonomy (NCBI): domain Eukaryota; kingdom Metazoa; phylum Arthropoda; class Insecta; order Lepidoptera; family Gelechiidae; genus Athrips; species Athrips mouffetella. The sequence continues at coordinate 17,716,230 of OX383965.1, read as the reverse complement.
TTGACACTCGCAGTGTGACTCTAGCCCGAATGTCTATTGAAATAAGAACGGTACGAAGTCCAATGTGTCAAGCTTGATGTGCTCTTGACTGTACGTGCGCACGTAAGAAGAGGTATAGGACGCAACAGCTCGGGATTGCGGGCGAAAAGTAGGTAGGTATGACGTGCCATACATTTCGACTGCAAGTAGGTACAGTCAACGACAGGTCAAGCTTGACACTTGCAGTGCGACTCTAGCTCGTACGTCTATTGAAATAAAAACGGTACAAAGTCCAATGTGTCAGGCGTGATGTGCTCTTGACTGTACTTTACGTACGTATTATAGCAATAGGTACTTGTAAATTTGTTATGTACCTACAGCCTCCGTGGTCTAGTGTTAGAGTGCTTGGCTCTCGATCAGGAGGTTCTGGGTTCGTTTCCCGATGGGGACACTGTCAAACAAAAATATTTTTGTGCGACCAGCCCAGTTTGGTTAGGATATTGCAGGATGAATCACCCGATTGTCCGAAATGTTACATGATTGCTTCGGAGGGCACGTCAACCCGATGGTCCCGACTATTACCTATCTACGGATGTAGTCGTTAATGAGCCATGTCAGAGGCCTTTGGCATCTGGCGGTACCAGGGTTTGTGAGTACGGTCATCAACCTTGCAACCCACAACGATATGAATAAATGAATGAATTTGTTATGTAGGTACCTAACTACCTACTCCTCAGGCAAGTAGCTGCCTAGGTAGGTATGGCGGCTTAGGCTCCTTCCTCCCTCTGCCCACGGCACAACCCATGGTCCGTTTATAGGACAGTTAGGTACCTATGTAGGCGATGGTAGGTAAAGGTCCGGCCTGTCGTCGCTCATCCGATCCTGCAAGCCGTAGCACGAGGCGCGAATGCTAGGTTTCTAGTTTATTTCGTAGGGACTCGGTCGGTGCGTGCGTGGCATGCGCGATCCACACAGAGCGTCCCGCGGCCGCAGACGTCGTGGTGCTTGCCCCCCCCGCGCTGCCGCCCTTTGAATTAATTGAATGAATAGTCGTAAGCCAATCGCGCGCAAGGCGGCCGATCTTGTGTGTGTGAGTGTGCAGGTGCCATACTTGTAGTACGGTGGAAATCAATACTACAGGATGATTGCAAAGATTTATTATTTTTTTGTTTGAAAATTACAAAAAAAAAACCAGCGAGTCGATTTCGCTAAAACTTTGAAAAACCTGTTTCTTTATCAAAGTTACACCACCCCTAGAAATATTTGGGTCTAATTAAATTACACCTTATATAAACAAGAGCGTGCACTGGAATCACTAATGTTTATGGATTCGGAACATCGCTGAATGAAGGAGCGTTGGGGAGCGAGGCCCTGCGAAATTATTACGGGACTTTCAACGCACCAAAGCAGTTTACTATAGGCGAGTCAGCTTTGAGTATCTTCATTCTTAAAGCAACAGCACAACCATCATCATCTTATGAGCCGAAAGATGTCTACTGTGTACCGTAAATATCTCTAAGACGACCGGTCCTGCGCTGTTCGCATCCAACGGCTTCACCTTGGGGGGGCCTGTCCACGTTACATCTAAGTACCACCACCAATACAATTATTCTCATTTCATAACAATAACAGCAGACTACTGAATTAATCTTCCGGCGAGTCCCTCGGGCCAGACTGCTGATTCAATTTGAATAGAAGAAAAAAATCTGCCTCTTAAACACAGGACAGTCAGCATAAGAATGAGAAACGTTTTAAAAACTTGCCTATCGTCATATTGCTGCAGGACCGTGTGATGCAAGTTAAGAATAGAGTACCACTTGATCCATATCAGTGGGTGTCGTAAAAGGCGACTACGGGATTTTTGACCCGGGGAATAGGGAGTAGCTTCCATCAGCGTAACGTACCGAAACATCTTACATACTGCACTGCAGTCACCAAAAACCGCAATCAATGGTGCCAGCCGCTACGGGTGACTGGTAAATTTAGTAGTTCCCCTCAAAGATATACCACGCATAATTTGATAATCGTCATGTCATAAATATAAAAAAATACCAGCGGTACACAAACCTAAACAAAACCTAAACACGCCTTTTCGGTTATTAAATTACCCCAATATAAAGTTTTAGAAAAATGTTGTTAAAAATTAAATAAATACACCTAATTTTCTTGTCAAAATAAGCAGTGAGTACTGTAAAGCCCTTTATGCTGAAGTAGTTAAAATAAATTACTGGATTTGTGTTTTTATGTGTGCACTAAATTCTAAAGTATCGGTGTTACAATATTATTTTTCAAACTCTCACGAGTAGGATGTCAAAAATTTTATTATAACGCATTTGATCAGAATATTTTTAAAAATGTTTAAGCTAAGTACTTAATGGCATTTTTAGGGTTCCGATACCAAAATGGTAAAAAAAAGGAACCCTTATGGTGCCGCTCTGTCTGTCTGTCTGTCTGTCTGTCCGTCTGTCTGTCACACCTCTATATCTCAGCAACCACTTACGCTATCGAGCTGAAATTTGGAATAGTTTTAGAATATAGTTGCCCAACCAAATTGCACATGAAAATTTTTTGAAAAAAGTATGATTATTAATGTAAAGGGGGCCAAAATAGGGGGGGCCAAATTTCAAATTGTCGCTACTAGGTCGAGTGGGGTATCATATGAAAGGGCTTTACTTGTACATTTTAAAATATATTTTTGTATTTTTTTAAGTTTCTTAGTTTTCAAGTTATGATGAAAAATGTCAAAAAAAATACCATTCCCCCCCCCTTATCTCCGAAGTTTGAGTAAGGGAAAATCTGAATTAATTACAGTTGACAGAGGTTTATGTAAACTTTACAGCAAAAATAAAACGATCTTTCTAAGTTGCACAGTTTTTCAGAAATCTGCGAAAAACCTTTACAAACAAATTTAGTTTTGCGGTCCTGAAAATGGACTTTATTGCTTCCAAAAATACTATAGGTATATCGGAACCCTCGGCGCGCGAGTCCGACTCGCACTTGACCGGTTTTTTTTAAATCTTTACACTGGTTTTTTTTGCAGGAGACTGTACGTACAGGTTTCATAAAAGCGGGTAATTCCACTGAAGCTGGAATGGAAAATTAAGACAGGACAGTTTTTTTTACAGTTTGCTCACAGTTTTAATTAAGTTTGTTATAGTTTTGCGACCAACCATCTAACTTCATTATATTCTGTTTAATGCGACGGAAAAATTTAATTAGAATACGTTTTTTTACATGTTGCCGTTCTGAACGACTTTTTTGAGACTTAATTCTAAGCAGCGGAATACAGCGTTATTTTTTCATCACTCCGGAAATTTTGAAAGGTGGTTCTGCCCATGAAACTGAACAACTTTCCCCAAGGAACATAGGTCGAAAAAAAAAACCAACCTAGTTACAAAAAGTGCTGTCAGCTGGTACAGTTTATATGGGAAGTCGAATTTTTGTTTGTATTTAAACCTATGTTCTTTGGGAAAAGTTGTTCAGTTTCATGGGCAGAACCACCTTTTTTTCCGGACTGATAAAAAAATTGTTAAAAATAAATTCCGGACTGATAAAAAAAATTGTTTGTATAAATACATCAATAAATAATAAACGTACATCACTCGGACCATCTCCATATTAACCAATTTCATTATCTCCTACCAGGATTCGATCCTGGGACCTTCTGCTTGGCAGGCAGGATCACTACCAACCACTCCATCCCGACCCTCAAATTTGCATTGTTTCATCATGATTTACTGTTCACCCTGGTATAAGTATGGACGCTAGCGAAAATTACTTTCACGCACTAATTACTCTAAAAGAAATTAAAACGAGCAAAATCCGAAAGATATTGTTTAGAAAGCGGAGCGTGCGTTTTCTTACGTCAATGGAAAATCCATAATGAAAACTGAAAACATGATCCATCGACAAAACAGATCAACTTTCAGTGAATGAAACTATGAGGAAATGAAAATCCAATCAAGTTGTCGCTGAGATGCTTGTCGCTTATCTATTAACCTTTGCACTATGTAATGTATTTGAATAAAGTTGCTGGACCGCGAACTTGCTTGCTGGCAACACTGCTCACGAGAGAATCGAGGCGAGCGGGTGTGCGGGACAGGCTCCCAAAATAAATCTGTTTTTAATTAATATATCACCTTTACCCGACCCTGAATAGGAGACACTGAACACCACACGTGGCGACGAGACCTAAAAGGTAAGTGGAAAACGTATGAAAATACGAATACATTCAGTGTTTCCAAAAAATAAAAAAATAAAAAGGGAAGGTAATGGTGAAAGAAACATTACGAGGCTTCTCCATAATTATCGAAATAACTGTAACGTTAACGCGCGATAGCGTAAACAAACAAATGAGTGCAGAAATCTAGTTTCCTGTAGGTACTTGATAAAAAAAAATACATTCTTTCATCTCGCCAGCCCGGAAAGGCTTGCACTTGCATTCGAAATCGGGGTGTGTAAGTTCTTATTGTAAGCTGGCGTGGAAATAGTAGTTGGAAAACTAGATAATATACCATAGTATTATGATATTTGCGCTTATCATAGCGCGTGATAATCTAGTTGCGCAGAGGTAACAAATTATGTGTTTCACTCGAGAGAAAAGTTATTATGCGTCTCGTGCCTCGAAAACCAACCTACTCTCAGAATATTTGAACCCCCTACTTCCTCAGTTCTAAGTTACAAGCCACTCGAGCCAAATAACAGCTTGCTGCCTTGCAGACGAAATAACTATTAACCGTGACAGATACTGCGTGTCAAAAAGAAAAGATTGTAATACTTTCCTTGTAAAATTATAAAAATAATACAGTCAAGGACACATAAAGCGTTACACATTGGACTTCGTACAATTCCAACAGTCGAAGGAGCTAAATTCATGTTACAAGCAACTACAAATATCAGGCTTGCTCTCACCTGTACGATTAGCACGAATAAGTGTGCTTACCTACCTTGTAGTCATCTACTAACAAATTATATTTTGTGTCTATACGTGCTAGTTGATGCCTGTACTCGTAGTAAATGGATAAGAATGGAGAAGCCGAGTAAAAATAGTACAAAAGTTGACTGTACAACTAAACATGATTACCTATCTTGTAGTTATCTACTATAAATCAAAGTTTTATCCACACGGGTAAGCTGGCACGGTGTTCCTTGGTGCCCTGGGCTGTAACAAACGAATAAGGAATGGGGAAGCCTAGTAAAAATACAACCAAGGGGTACAGCGCACAATTTAGCCAAGGAGCATTACTTATTGTGATGTCAAGCTGTAAAAAAAAAAAAAAATAGTACTAAGGGAACAATGCACAATTTTCCCAGTAGCATAATTTATCTAAGTGCCAGGGAGCACAAGTCTAAAAACAGTACCAAGGTGTACAATCTTGCCAAGGAGCATAATTTATGATGATGCCAGGGAGCACAAGTCTAGAAAAATCTTGCCAAGGAGCATAATCTATTATGGTGCCAGGGAGCACAAGTCTAGACAAATAGTACCAAGGTGTACAATCTTGCCAAGGAGCATAATTTATTATGGTGCCAGGGAGCACAAGTCTAGAAAAATAGTACCAAGAAGTACAATCTTGCCAAGGAGCATAATCTATTATGGTGCCAGGGAGCACAAGTCTAGACAAATAGTACCAAGGTGTACGATCTTGCCAAGGAGCATAATTTATTATGGTGCTAGGGAGCACAAGTCTAGAAAACAGTACCATGGGTACAATTTTGCCAAGGAGCATAATTTATTATGGTGCCAAGGAGCACGCGTCTAGGAATAGTAGTGTCATGATGTACAGTACAGTGCACAATTTTGCCAAGGAGCATAATTTATCATAGTACAAAGGTGCTCATGCCATGGAGCACAATCAATTGCACATAATCAAGGTAAAACAACGCATCATTCTTGCGCAGCAGCAAAATGAATGAGTAAATAATTGTAAGTAATGAAATCACTTCAATAAAATTAAGTAAATTAATAACTTAACTTAATGGGAGTTTACTGTACAAATAATTGTTGATTTTTATTCCAAGTAGCTACATTCAACTAACATGTTCTTAAAGTGTTACATTACAATTCGACAATATGATCCAGGTGTCTATATAGTACTGATTAGTAGTCACGTACTTACCTGAAAAAAAAACAGTAACGGACAACGAAAAAAAACAAAAAGACAGAATCTACAAAATGATTGAATTTAAAAAATATGACTATCGTTTTAAAAAAATAAAATAAAAAGTGCTGCTACGTCGGAAAAAATAATAATTACCTACCCACCTTCGTTATTTATAACTATGGAAGAAAAGTAATGACTTAAAGTTTGCTATAGCTTTTGTTGTAAGGAAAAACATCTATCAATATTTATTCGCCAACATCTCATAGGTTACTAAATAGTCAAAAATAGTCCCACGTTGACGGTAGAAAATTAATTTGGTTGTTTACAGTCGACAATCACGCTACGTAGTTTGTGGAAAAAAATTGTTCAACGTCGACGGTAGGAAAATAACTCATTGTTTACATTTAATTTCAGACATAATCGTTTAATCGTTTTATAATTTTGATACATAATCGAAAATCATGTAGATGTGGCATTTTATTGACCAAAGTAGTATAGATATTGCGGTCAACCATTTACGATAAGTAAAATGTAGTGCTCAAAGCGTTTACGAAGCTTCTGTGACAGTGTTAAGATCTTCGTATTATTTTATAACGTGTTTTTTTTTTGTTGCTTATAAAATTTTACATTGCACTTACGTAAGTAAGTACACACAATTTTCAATTCAATTTATTGATTAATAAAAAAGTAAAAAATTACATAAAAATCCAAGGATTAACTTAAGACAATATTTAGTAAAAATTACAGAAAAATCCAAGGATTAACTTAAGACAATATTTAGTTAAGATATTTTTTATATATGGGGGCATAACGTTTGCAGTGCTACCCTACGTAATTTTTGTAGTGAAACAATGGTAACAATAAACAAAACACGATGTCTGTGAAAACATATGACTTGTAACTAATTTTGGCAGGTAGTCGACAGCCTCCGTAGTCTAGTGGGTGGAGCACTCGGCTCTCGATCTGGGGGTCCTAGGTTCGATTCCCAGTGGGGACACTGCCAGGCAGGGATCCCTTTATGCGATCTCCCCAGTTGGGATATTGCAGGATGAATCACCTGATTGTCCGAAGGGTTGGATGATTCCGTGCTTCGGAAGGGGCGTGGGGCCGTGGCTCCCGACCGCTATGTGTACGGACGTAGTCGTTGATGAGCCATTTCAGGGGCCTTTGGCGGCTCAACAGCTCTGACACCAGGGTTGTGAGGATGGTCATCGACCTTGCAACCCTCACAAGATGATGATGAGTATTGATAAGTTAGTCTATCAAACAACAGACCGAGACGTTCAACTAGACATACACTTTTCAAACTAAAGAAACTTCTCTCAAGAAAACCTAAATGCCTCAAGTAGTGTTACGCAATTTTAATACTTACTTTCCCGAGGAATGGGGCTATTTCGTAGCTTAAGAAAAAGAAATAATAATAATAACCGAAATGAATATTGCATAAATAAAACTTTCTGTCTTAAATATTTTTACCCTATTCAGTACCACTTGGTGGCTTTTCGGCAATAGACAGAAATCTGCTTGCTGCTTTACATTGTACTTGAGTTATATTGTGATAAAAGAATCAAAGCGTCTGAAATGTCGTAACAGGCTGAATGAAAAGTGCTTTAATAAGTGAATGATCTTGCCAATGAGTTAGCTGTCAAACTAGTGATTTTCAATACCTACACTTACATTGGAAATGCTGAATATTTCCATCTTGTTCCTGGTTAACAACATTTCCGACGAGCCTTCCATGGCCATATACTTGACTTTGATACTTTGGAAGTTGGAACAGGAACTTATTTATTTCATTTATTTAGGAACAACGAAACAATAAGATTTTTGTTGGAATCAAATAACTACATACATAAATAAAAACTTGTTGCAGAAGCTCTTTTATTTCATCTTAAAAGAACAATACAATATAAAATTGTGTTTAAAAACAATAAATAAATTTAAGAGTGAACTTAATTTAATTTTCATTATAAAAAAAAAAGTATCTCATCCAACAATAACCCACCTAGATGTTAAAATATGGATTAATGTACTATGAAAACAACAAAAATGGAAAGGAAAAAATGTCAAGGTCAGTTCAACTTATAAATAAAATAAACTCTTGTTGCACAAAAAACTCACAATGAATACCATACAAATAATTTATACCCGCCCGTAAAAGCGGCCTTACTGCTTAAAGAAATCTCTTCCAGACAACCCTACAACTGGGAACCGACATGAGAAGTGCAGAGTCAACGGAAATAATTAGTGACTTTTAGACGGTTCAAAAACAAAAATAAAAAGATAAAAAGACCAAAATAAAATAAATAAAACAAATGTAAAAAAGTATCATTCTACGATTATTCAAGTTACGTCAAATGGCATATATCTTAGTAGTAAAGTTATAACAAATAAATTCGTCCACATTAAATAATGTATCAATTAAATTAACTAATATAATAAGAAACAAAAACCATATTATATAGGCTTCCTATCAAACTGGTGGAGGACGAAACATTTTTGACTTCTTCATTCCAGCTGCGAGTAGAAAAACATTTCTAGACTTCTCTTCCAAGTATCCTTCGGGTTGCTGCACGTACACAGTTTCGTCTAAGTTTCTAGTCCCAATAGATTCGTTGGTCCCTTTAAAAATTCTGCATTTGTGAAAAATGCCCAACGGAATATCCTCGCTCAGATTCTTTTAGATCAACTCTAGGATCTACGCGTCAGATAATAAATTAGGTACTACTCTCTCGGTGAACTACCAAGGAATTGCTCACCAGGAACAGACCTAGATTTGACCGATTTAGGTTCTATTGATACTATCTTACTTTATCTCTTGCTCTCACGAGAAGGGCGTAAATTATGTAATCTGGGAAACATGTCCTTTTGGTTCTTTGCAGTAATCAACAAAATATGCTAGTTATTCCGAAGGTTGTTCATTATGCTGTTAAACGGAATACTTTAAAGTAATCAAAACAATATTTCTTCCGGATCTTTGCCGCTGCTGGCGCTACGCAGCAGTCTATTTTTCATATAAGTCGCAGTGTAGCACTTGCACACAGACCTCGCTATTTCAAAAGTGGTACGCTCATCGCTCTTCCGGCTACTGCATTTTGCCCCAGTTTGCGGAGAACAGTCAATTCAGGTTCGATTCCTGTATTTTAAAGAATTACTTTGATTGTTAAGTATATACACAGAATTACCTTGCAGATATATTTACCCTTAAAATTTAGGGAGAAACAACCTTCCTTAGCTGGAGACAGGAATGGAGTTAATCGTGAAGTTCAGACATCATCCAGAGATCGTTGGAAGACAAAGATACTGTTATGAAAAAGAAAGGAAAAGTGAATAGCAACAGATAGATAAATGAGAAATGAGAAGAGAGAGAGAGGGAAGGGAGAGAAGGGACAAAGAAGACATGACAAAGGAAAACAAACTTAAGCGTCCGTCCACCCAACCCCACACACACAGTACTTATCTCAAAGGGAAATTAATATTAAGTACGACGGAACCAGACATAAAGGAAGAACAAAGGAATGTATGGCACCTGAAAAATTGAAGGCAGGCTAAGTCGATGATACTGAAAATAGAAGTAGTAAATGTTTGTCAATAATTGTATGTAGGTACTCTAGATTAATTAAATACTTAGGTATACTAGTATAATTTGTTAAAAAGGAAGAGGTGTAATGTATTTGAATAAAGTTGCTGGACCGCGAACTTGCTTGCTGGCAACACTGCTCACGAGAGAATCGAGGCGAGCGGGTGTGCGGGACAGGCTCCCAAAATAAATCTGTTTTTAATTAATATATCACCTTTACCCGACCCTGAATAGGAGACACTGAACACCACACACTAGAAACAAGTCTCTTCTAGTGCAAGGTTTAACAGATAACCTAACCTAACTTACCCAACACATTACGGTTTTGCCTAGGCAAAACTAGTTTAACTTAAAATCAGGTTCGGCCGGTAACATACAATACTCGAAGTTACTGTCTTATTCTCCTCACGGTCCAGCTTTTTCAACTGCTTTACAAGCACTGGCTGTGTTGAGGGAAAATAGTAACTCTATTGTCCGTTCCACGAGTCAATGCCAAAGCTTACCAACACATTTTGCAGCTATATCAGGGCTATTGTGCTCCATGGTCAATAGTAATCAGCTAAAGCTGTCAGAAAAAACAAGTTTATAAGACAATGTTATTTTTTCCGTCAAATATACTCAGGGTGTCTACTCTTAAAGTCCGATATATCGAAACGATACTACTCGAGACATGCAAATGCAAAACTTCGGCCTTTGACAATAGAGTAGAATATTGGTTGGATGAATTTTCAAACTGCATCTAACAAATATTCTACTCTATTGTCAAGGGACGAAGTTTTGCATTTGCATGTTTCGAGTAGTATCGTTTCGATATATCGGACTTTGAGAGTAGACACCCTGGTTCGTCTGGTTCGTCGTACTTTGTCTGGTTCTACGGCTGCAAAATGTGTTGGTAAGCTTTTGCATTGACTCGTGGAATAGTTGGCCCACTTTAATCTTCTCATGCTGTGCAATCCCCGCAGACCCTAGGGCTTTGTTTTAATTAAATAACCCCGCGATTGAGGCTTCCTTAGAATCTTACGTTTTTACTCTTCTTATTGCTCTTGCAAGTTTTGTTGAGAAATTGTTCTCAGCGTGGGATGAATGCTAATAAGATAATAAAAAGTATTTTTATCTGTTCCTCTGTTTGTGAGATAGATAATAAACAAAACTGCTGCGGATGAAGGCATTATGCTAGTTATTCCGAAGGTTTCATAATAATGCACTCGAAAGCTAAACTGTTTTTTTCCCACCATGGAACCGCCACTTTGTTTGTGAAGCGATTTAGTTTAGACTGACGTCATTATGAGATTTTAGTATCCAACAATGAATAATAAATTTAGATTTTAAGTTTTGAGTTTGAAACTTAGCTTTTTGCTCTCTTCGCTTGCTAAAAGTCTTCCCCTCTATTATTTTTATTTAGGTATTTGTGATTAAAGTGTATCTTGCAATTGTGATACTCGGTTCTGACAAGCAAACTTCCACCATGGCGCCACTTTAGTTGTGAAGCGATTTAGTTTAGACTGACGTCAATAGGAGACTTTAGTATCCAACAATGAATTATATATTTAGATTTTAAGTTTTGAGTATGAAACTTAGCTTTTCGCTCTCTTCGCTTGCTAAAAGTCTTCCTCTCTATTATTTTTATTTATTTGTGATTAAAGTGTATCTTGCAATTGTGATACTCGGTTCTGACAAGCAAACATGGAGTAGATTTATAAGTTACAACTGGTGCCCGCGACTTCGTCTGCGCAGGATTAATTGATTGTGGATTAATTGTAATTGTGGTGTTGTTGTATGTGTGTGTTGTTGTTATTCTGATGTATTTGCTACATTATTGTAATGTTTCATTAAAATCCATTCAGTAGTTTTTACGTGAAAGAGTAACAAACATCCATCCATTCATCTCTACTTACAAACTTTCGTGTTTATAATATTAAGTAGGATTTAGATCTATAAAGGCCTAATGATGTGATGTAACGTGGCTTTTAGTTTAACTGACGTCATAAGGTGATCAAAGAATCCTAATAACTATGAATAAAGGATACTTTAACTATGTGCAAATTTTGAAAGAATTTTTCAAAAAAAATTTCGGCCTAGCTGAACCTTATATGAGGCAGTCTAGAGACTTAAGGGCCTAGAGCCAAGTGGCTTTCTCTATAGCAAACGCCAGTAGAATAGAATGAAAATGAATGGGATTGACATTAGCTAACGAAATGTCACGTGACAGCTTATGTCAAACCCATAGAGTTTTATTCTATTCTACACTATAGCGTTTGCGATAATAGAAAGCCACTTGTCTCAAGGCTCTGATCAGAAACAAAAGCGCCAAAATAATAATATAATTTATCTTATTATCCATCAAGAGTCCCTTTTTCCTGAAAAAGCAATTAATTTACAATTAAGATGTACCGCGGGCTGCAGTTCTTATTAAATAAAATGTTCAAAGAGCTCTCGCCGAAATTTAGAACAATTTCTTTAAAAGAGGTAAAGTATTTCGGAAATTACAACTTTTGTTATTCCTTCTTTTGTTCTTCCTTTAAATAAAATCTAATTAAGATACTCAATTTATTCAATTTGTTGTGATAAACATTAATTATACTTAGCTGCTGCAGTCAGGAAAGATGAGAGTGTGGAGTTAATAGACAACAAAACACTAAAAAACCGGTCAAGTGCGAGTCGGACTCGCGCACTGAGGGTTTCGTACAAACCTGTACGTATGTAAGTAAAAGTTATGGTATTTTTATTGCTAAAAAAACTATATTATGTGATGTAAGTAACTAAAATTTATATTTGAGTTGATTGACTGAAAGGTAAATTGCGGTTTACGATTTATGACGTATTAAAAAAAAACTACTAACTAGATCTCGTTCAAACCAATTTTCGGTGGAAGTTTGCATGGTAATGTATATCATATATTTTTTTTTAGTTTAATCATTCTCTTATTTTAGAAGTGACAGGGGGGGGACACATTTTACCACTTTGGAAGTGTCTCTCGCGCAAACTATTAAGTTTAGAAAAAAAATATATTATGAGAAACCTCAATGTCATTTTTTAAGACCTATTCATAGATACCCCACACGTATGGGTTTGATGAAAAAAAAAATTTTTTGAGTTTCAGTTCTATGTATGGGGAACCCTAAAATTTATTGTTTTTTTTTTCTATTTTTGTGTAAAAATCTTAATGCAGTTCACAGAATACATCTACTTACCAAATTTCAACAGTATAGCTCTTATAGTTTCGAAAAAAAGTGGCTGTGACATACGGACGGACAGACAGACAGACATGACGAATCTATAAGGGTTCCGTTTTTTGCCATTTGACGACGGAACCCTAAAAAGTACTTTTTTCTCAAACATTTTTAAAATTTCGATATTTTTTTTTACTTTCTTCGAGATAAATCGAAACCGCTTTACATGCGAGCAGCGGCCGAAAAGTTAGTATAAAAACTCATATTAGCCGTGTGATTTAAAAATGAAAGGAACTTTTATTCATCTTTAGTATAGAGCGCAGCGTAATATCATAATAATCTCTTCGAAATCTTCAAAAACCCATAACTCATTTCTTGCGAATCTTCTGATCCTAAAGCGCGTTTGTCTAACCTTGGCTGTTCATAATGTATCCTACACACCACATTGATACCTCCAAGTGAATATAAAATGTTCGATCATGATCCCGGGATCTTTCCCCATGCCTCAGGCGAACTGATCCCCTATTTCTGAATTTTTAATAAAGGACTGCGTTGCCATCGCCTTATCGCGTTATAAATGTACGTATAGGTATGATGGTGCACTTACGCGCTTCTTGGGGAGATTGGCTGTAACGGTATAATGAAGTTGGTTTATTTGTTGTTTAGGAGTTTATGAGGCTTACATTATTATTAACCATTTCATAAACTCGCTGATATAAATTGTTCGTCTTATCTATTACAAGTAAGCTAAGGCTAAAAGAACGTGTTATGCTGAACTTAATAATAATAAAACGGTCCCTCTCTGAGCGCCAACTGAGCAGTTCACGAGTCCAGCACGAGTATAATCATAACTTAATTAAACTGAAGTAACCACGTGGCTACTATATCGCAACGGGACTGATTTAGAGGTGGTAAGCATAGTTAATTAACCATAAGCCATAGGTAGGAAGGAAATAAGTAAGTAAAAGAGTACTGTTAAAATATACCACCAGAAAGTCATCTACATATATACCAAGAAAAGCAACATCGTCAAATACTAAGAAGCTGAAACCCCTCCATAGCTCATCCCAAACATACATTTAAAGTGTACGTGTAACATATGAAAATAGTGGAAGACGGTAATTTTACGCATTATGTATCCCGTCCCGGGGCAAATATAAGGGCATTCGTCATCCGACCGCCGTGCGCGACGGACGCACGCTCAACCTTCCTTATTTTGAAAGGACGGATAAACTCGTATCCGCTTACAGATTTATTTTCCAACATAAATATGTCTGGAATCTTTGTTTATTTATTTTTGGAAAATCATTATTTTGTCACACACATTTTTGCAAATAAACTAAGAACGTAAATTCAACGTATGAAATGGAATGTCTAAAACGTGAGAGCAAACGTAGAGCTTCAAGAGTTAATTAAATTCTTAAACAGTTCAAGTCCCACGTCGGGCGCCATTCTCATATACGGAGGTGTACTGTACGGTGTGTAATGTACGTACAAGTAATACTAAAACGGAAATGTGACTTGCATGAAATACGCGCTCATTCCTCTGCCTAATAAAATTGTTTTAATTAAAAACGTGACTTCACAGAAAGGAGGTCATGTGACAGTTTAAATTGTTACGAAGTGTGCACTGTCAGCATTTTTACGAGAACCAACCTAAGTTAACGTTATAACGTAATTTTGTTCACGAACGTTCGTTCATGTAAATTACTTTGATAGTAATTAGCAATGCACACCAAAAAGCTTTAAACACTCAGGTAACACATAGTCATATAATTTATTTCAATATATAGTCATATAATTTATTTCATTACAATTTTCCTTATTGCGCGTTTCATTGCAAGAAGTTTCATTGTACATTCCTGAAGTCAAAATAAATATCGCATTTATATTTAAAATAAGCCCTGATTTTATACAAATTAATTAAAATTTAAAACCCTGTGTATAATAAAAAAGAATATTTCTCTTGCAAAGAGATACCCACGGCTACAATCAAATTCACGGCAACACAAAGAAGATATTTCTTTAAGAAAACGCCCAACTTCGAGGCCTTTTACCCTAACTTGAAAACTATTTGAATTTCCACCCTCTGAAATACACAGCATCTTTATATCGAAACGACAGACGTGACACCGGGCAATGATACATATTTATCTAACAATATTTATGGCATATGAAAAAGTACCGCGATTTTCCCGTCGTCTTTCATATTTAAACTTTTAGATGTTTTATGGGAGCGAAGATTGTCGAACGGTGAGAGAATGGATAACTAAGAATTCCATGAATAAAAGACCAGTTTCCATCTTGTTGGAGAAAATACGCAATTCGATGTGATAAAATTCGTGGTTTTTATGTGGGATTGAGTGTGGAAGTGAGGGCGTCATGTCGTTACCGAGTCCTATCAGGGGGGTTCGTCGTTGAGGGCCAAGTTAAGCCCACATAACATACAAATTTGTCCGGTGACGAGATATAATCAGCGGTCCTACGGACAGCGGTTCGATCAAGCGCCTCGTTTATCAAAAAATGGGAAAAGGGTGTGTTGGGGGAAATTGTAGGACCTTTTAAGAGCAAGCCCTGCGGGAGATTGCCTACTTCGGCTTCAAAGACACGAGCAGATTGTATGCATAAATTTCTCTGTTTTGCGTCAAGTAACAGTCAACTTAGATTAGCATAAAATTTTCACAACAGGTCACAAAATGAAACATTATAATATTTATAATGTATTTGAAGTAAGTTAATAAAGAGAGGTATAAAGTAAATAATAACTAAGGTAAAATAGTAACTATGGTTAGTTGAAAACACAATTGTTTTCTTAAGGCCCATACCAATGCAGAGTTGCGATTTTTTAACCCATCAACGCCCTCTGTACCCGCTTCAGAACAGCTGATTGAGGCGGAATTTACTGCTTATTGCAGTGTACTTCGATAACTTCCTCGCTAATTATCGCTTTTTGCCTTTAAGTCCACAAAAAGTCCGTCTTTCCCTTAACCCGTTAAGCTGGTGCGAAGCTACCTCCCGGTATCAGGTGCATAGAGATGGAGCGACGAATTGCCGCGACAGATGCGGCGACACATCTCATCTCAACCCTTTTAATAGGACGCCGGACTCCCTATATACGGACAGCATGTTTATGAGAAGGCTGCTTAATAATTAATATATTAAAATTAAAATAAAAAAAAATAGTACATTAAATTACATAAATAATGGTAGCCACAATAGGTCACCAAGTAAGTTGTTCACTGCCTTATACAGGGTGGAAAATAGAAGGGGCCTGGATCTGGAGAGAAAGTACCTGCCAACGCTAAATGTTTTTAAGTTAGTCCACTTTGTTTATTTATTTAAAACTTTATTGCACTAAGGTACAAAAGTCGGCACATTCACATTGACATACAACTAAAAACCCCATAAAAACCCCGTAAAAAATACATAAAAACCCCGGTCTCAGTGTCACACGATAAAGATCGTGTGACACTGAGACCGGGGTTTTTTCTTACATCCCAATCGATATGATGATGATAACTAACTTATAACATAAATTCATGAATTCACCCTTAAGCTCAAGTCACACAGAGACGGTATGATTGCGAAAGCGGTCCGGGGGCGATTTGGCGGGAACAAAATACCGCGCCGCGACCGCTTTTCAATGTGACATGGTGCATAAAGAACTCATACTTTACAAAATATACCGCCCCCGGAACGCTTCCGCTACCGCCTCAGTTTGACTCGGGCTTTATAGCTAGTTTTTACCCGTTGGAATTAAAATATATTTTTAAAAACCTTATTTAGTAAAGTGATAAAAAAGATAAAAACCGGCCGGGTGCGTGTCGGGCCACGTGCAATGTAGGGTTCCGTAGTAAAGTTGCTTTAGGAATAATTATTTTTAGCTGGTTTCGATTTTTCATGAACTTTATCACTTCTAATGACCAGCGAAGCCCAGCGCCTGGTTGCTATTTATATTTCTATTATTTTTTTTCGACTAAGTATTACTCTTTAACCTGTAAAGCCTACTTAGCTGTGATAGTTTTCTTTTTAATTTCGTCAAATATGCCACTACTATGAGTTTCCAGTAACAACCGTTTAGCTGACAGGGGGGGGGGGGGGGGCTTCTAAGCTAAATATTTCGTAAACGGATCCCTAAATAGAAAAGCAGTCTTTACAAACTCACAATATTTTTAAAAGACCTATCTGACGACACCTCATACTATGGGGTCGACGAGAAAACAAAATTCATTCCTACTTTACATGTAGTGGAGGTACCCCAAAAAGATTTTTTATTAGATTTTATTAGACCACTTTGTAAGCGTGACTAATATGTATATCCATTCCAAATTACAGCTTTCTAGTACTAGTAATCACTGAACTAAGCCGCGGACAGACAGGCGGACATGACGAAATAAATGGGTTCCTTGTTGACCAAGTACTTGTTGAAAGTCATGAATTCCGAATTTTAAACCCTGAACTCTCCGTATCAGCAATACACTTTATTTATATTTTAATCTGTTCAAGATACAAACGGATGCAGTAATTATTACAGGAACATTACTAGATTAAACCAATCAGATACACCTTTTTGAATTAAGCTAATTAGTCTTATTACAACAAAATACCTACCTGAGCGTTGCTGATAAAAGTCACATGAAATAATATGCAAAGCAAAAGTTACCTATGTAATAAATAAAGCTAATTGGTGTATAATAGATAACTTCATCACTAGCATAGAGGTATGATGCTCTGATATTCCAGCTAAACACATAGTAGCTACTACAAAGCCGACTTTTAAAGTAGGTCGTGCTGCAGCGGTTTCTTTACGTTTCTTTAACTCTGTCATACGAGTAGCACGCATCCAAAAAGGTAGTAGACTCGTTCTCTTTGCGCATGTTATGTACCTAATGATTTTCGATAAGTGTACTGTTGTAAAGAAACTACATTCGATAAATAAAATCTGAATCTGCAGGACAAAATATTACCCGCTCAGACTGCTATTTCCATCCCCCAAGCACTCAAATATAAGTAGGTACATCCGCGTTGCAGATTTCAGGGCGGAGTGTCACTCAGGGAATATTAAAACGATTTATTTCAGGACGATAGTCGTTATGAAAATAAGCTTGAAAAGAAATTAATCCTAAGAAGTAGCCGGTCGGTATGAAACAAAATGTTTTTTCAAAGATTACGAATGTTCATAAATATTCTTTTAAATTTTTATGTCACCGTCACTAGATGCCCATTGTGATTAATATTTATACCAGCTCAAAGATAACTTCAATAATAACTCAAGATAATTATGATGTTGTTAGCACAGGAGCATGTTACCGGAATGCGGATCTCGTTATTTTTTTAACATTTGGTAACTATTATGTATATGTATATCAGCAATTTCTATTCCACGCGGAATTTTAATGAGGTCGGTGATGTTACTTCAAATTTTTTAATAAATGTTTAATGAGATTTGGATGACTTTATTACCCCAATAAAATAACTAGTGCAGAGCAAATATTTTTTTCTGAAAACGTTTTCAAATATCATTGTTTCTCGACATCTATTTCAAGAGCTTCTTTAAAAAAACTGATTTTGTTTATTGTATTTGTGGGAAAAACCGTCAAAAATATAATGTTGACAATAAAATGAAGAAATGTGGAGCTGGCGCCCAATTCTTGGATATCACCAGGAGATTTCTAGGTTTAAAAAAACAATACAATATTTTTCATTGCACACAAACACTACAAAGAAAAATCAACATAAGCCCTGAATGCCTTGATATATTCATAAAACATATTTATTATTTTTATGAAATATTACAATGGAACGCTAAATAATAATTAAGAAATATTATTATTTACTTTTTAAAAGTTAATCAGAGCTTATTAAAATTTTTAATATCTCGATAATCACTCGGTGTTATCGTAGAATTGGACTCCCGTATCTAAAAATATGAATGCCACCGATTGCACCTTAAATCATTTCGTCCCCGTGTTCCAAACATTTGAATCACCGTTTCGTTTCCACTTCGCGTTATTATTGCTCGCCTCTAAATCTACGGCTAACGGTTTCCACGACAAGGGAGGGCCATCAAAATCCCTTGCTATGTTTAAAATAAAAATTTAACCCTAAAAGCAGTTTCATTTTATGAAGGTTCTTTATGTTCCGCCGCATCGCGAATGCATTTATTTGTTCTTATAAAATTGTTATTACATCGTTCCGCAATTTCGCAACTTTCTTTTCAGTGGTAGCATTTAACTTAGCAGGAGCAGTTTAATATTGCACGAGCTCTACATAAATCCGTAAAAGACTTTTGAATTCGTAAATCATTGTCTTTCGCCGCATTCCTACTTAGATTTTACGCAAAATCTTGGATGAAATTATCTTTTTAGGCACGAGGTATACTGTCTATTATGAACGCGATATCTGTTTAGTTGCTAGTCGTGAAGATTTTATATAACCTTTTGCCAATTCACTTATAAAAAAATTAGTTTAAATTTTGACCACCTTTATACCACTTTTCTCACAAGTAATCATAACCAATTAAAGTGAGCTCCCATTTCAAGTACATTCATATTAAAGAAAGGTCAGGTTAGAGCGGACGCGGAGTTTATAAAATCAAAGGGCAAAAGCTTGAAAAATATGATCCCGACTCGCACTTGGCCGGTTTTTTTTTTCTAAGCACTATTAGGTGGCACTAAAACCGGTAGTGTGTCATTCTTGGGCGATCTTTCTTTCCCACGCACTAATGTTAAACCTGAACACAGCGCGATGATAAAGAGATGACACGAAAACGTCGTGTGGTGCCTGCAAAGAATAGTACCAACCCATCTCTACCCATGGGTGTCGTAAGAGGCGATTAAGGGATTATGAACCGGAGGTAAGGTGAAACATTTATTCACTGTTCATTGCTTTTCTGTTGTACAGTTCTTGAACTAACGAAACGGCCTAGCCACATATTTTGGCTAAGATGTAGATTTTGTGAAGTTAAGGCTTGTAGAGTTAATACGTGTAGAGTTAGAAGCTTGGCTCTACATGAAATCTAATAACTTTTTGAAATATGAGCTATATGGTCTCGTCTTGGCAACATTTTACAATAAAATGATTTTGGTGGGATGTATAAATATACAACTAAATATACATACCTACATAGAAGTAACAGTAACATAATATACTTCTCAATAGAAGAAACGTCAATTTTGTAGTGCGAAAAGAAATAAAACCTTTATCTAGCAATGCAGCAGACATAGGCACGAAAACCTACATTCTGTATTCCAAAAGAAATTCTTGGAGGCCGAAATAAAATTCCGGCGCACAAGAGTGAAATTTTGAGAAGAATGTCTGTAGGACAGCAGATGTAAATTGAATCTGGCCCGCGGTCAGAATCCTACGTAGAGGCTGGCTCGTCGCCGCAGCGGGGAATTCAACTTAACAGACTTTTTATTCATTTTACTCGTTTCACAGCTACCGTGTTCAACTACGAATAAAATGCAAGGCTCGTTCATTTTCTCCTGTTTACACTGCTACTGCGGCACAAAGCAAGGTACGCGCGGCACCAAGCAAGTGGATACAAAACCAGAGAACCGCCCAAGGGCAGTGTTTCCACATCTAGTTTTATACGGGGTGTAATAAAAAAGATATACCAACCCTGGAGGATGTGAATCTGCCCTTGAAACTGAAAAACTTTTCATAAGAAACATAGGTTTAAATAAAAAAAAATTTCTTTGAAACTGAATCTGCTAATCGGACTTTGTATGGGAGGTCAAAATTAAAACTTTCGTATTTCGACCTATGTTCCTTAAGAAAAGTTGTTCAGTTTCATGGGTAGAATCACATCCTTTAAGGTTGATATACCCTTTATGTTGCACCGTGTATACTAAACAAGGTTCATAGAAATAAGCAGTAATGATCGTCGTCCAAGGACTTTTTGTTGAAAATGATTTAGTTATGTTCGTTTTGATGCAATGGAACTTATTTATAGTAAAATAACACTATCCAGCTACCTTCACTCGAATACAACTATAAATTGAATTTGTTCCTCAAGTTAGCGTAGCGCAATGTTCTCAATGCCAACAATTCAGCACTTCACCGCGAGCTGGGACTTGGCATCATTTTTCACTAGCTCTTGTCGTCGGTACAGTGACATCACTTTGCGAGGATATATTGCTCCCGCAGAGCTGGTAGCAAAGAGTTCTTGCATAGCATTATTGGTGCACTGGGTTTTATTCCAACGTTCGTGAAAAGACAAATAGTTACACGAACCTAGACTAACTGATAAATAAGGTAAAGTCTGAATTAACTTACAAGATTAAATAACGCAAACTTTGCCTGGCTTGGTAAAATCGCTTTAGCCACTGCGCAGGGACTCAATTCTTGAATATTACCGGGTGATAAAATATCATTAAACAGGTATTTACTCTGATTTTTCTTTTAAAAATTGAAGATTGATGTTCGTTAAATACAAGGTTTAACAAAAAGGCTATATCAGCCTGAAGGATGTGATTCTGTCCATAAAACTGATCAAATTTCCCTAATTAACACATGTCGAAATACAAAAAAAATCAAATCAAAATACGCTATCAGCTGATTCAGTTTTTATGGGAGGTCAAATTTTTTTTTCGTATTTCGACCACTGAACTAAACGCATCTTCAAATAACAACATAAATAATAAGAAACCAAAGCACAACAAACACTCAGGGAATAATATTTCATCCACAACCTAAAACAACCACAATCCGCTCCACATATCCCTAACAGTCATAAATCCATAAAACTATAAATCACTTAACTATTACGCCAATTACGCAACGGTCAGCGGGCCCTTAATCCTGAGGCCCCGGAAGGCCCAGTGAGGGCCCAAACCTCGGCCCCAAGTTACACTGCCTCAGTCAAATTGATTTATGCCCAAGATAAGCAGATCGAAAACTCTCCAACAGAAAAGCCGTAAAAGTAAGTGTAGTCACTGTGTCTAAATGGTTCCGTTGCTATTTTATGAACAGGACACGTATAACAAATAGATCATCATAACATCCCATGAATTTCCACTAAAGGAGCTCCCTCCAGAGTTCTATTTTTTGCTGGAAAAATGTGGAGGGGACGTACCATAGTCACCTCGCTTGTCAGCGTTGTAGGTGACTGCAGTAAGTAAGTAAGATGGTATGATAAACAGGGGGATGCTGCTGCCCATCCTCTAGTTTATAAACCTAGGTCGCCTCTTACGACACCCACGGGTATGTATGGTATGGTACTATTCTTTGCCGGCACCACACGGACGCTCGAATAGATACATAAGTCCAATCCAGCAGTAAAAGAAACCGGCCAAGTGCGAGTCAGACTTGCGCACTAAGGGTTTCGTACCTATATCCACCATAAAATATAC
Source organism: Athrips mouffetella (assembly GCA_947532105.1). Taxonomy (NCBI): domain Eukaryota; kingdom Metazoa; phylum Arthropoda; class Insecta; order Lepidoptera; family Gelechiidae; genus Athrips; species Athrips mouffetella. Next base: position 17,694,041 of record OX383965.1, on the reverse strand, counting down.
TACAAGCTTTTGCCCTTTGATTTTAAAAACTCAATGTCCAATCAAACCTGACCCTTCTTTAGTATAAATATATTTAAAACGGGAGGTCACCTTAATTGGTTATAATTAGTTAAGGTTGTGAGAAAAGTTGTAATATTTAATGATTTTAGACTATTCCCTGTATTTGTGCTGTGGGACCTAGCTTCATGCCAAATTTCATGATTCTAGGTCAACGGGAGGTACCCTATAGGTTTTGGTTTGGTTCATAAATATGGATATGGGGACAGGAATGGTCGTATCTTTTGATTGTGTAATCGTGCTTGAAATTTTTTGATATTCATTTCAACGAACGGGCAAAGGTATCAAACCTTTGCCCGTTCGTAGAGTCTTGTCAGACGGGCAACAAAGTGATCCCATAAGGGTACCATTTTTTAAAACCTAAAAAAGGGCGAATTGCACTTTTTATGGGTTATTGTAAACCGTACACCTCCTGAGACCATCTGGGTCAAAGAGTATTATAACATGTATTAGAAAAGTTATGAGAATCCACAAAAAGTTTTTCTGCTCTTTAAAGAAAGGAACCCTAAAAGTAGCTATTGTTTTCGCAGAGTAAGTAAAGTACTATTGTAATAAGTTATGGTGGGAAGGATTTGTGGGCAAGTTAGAACGCGCACGGCCGCCCTGATTCCCTAGATATCAGCGGTGTGAAGTTAGCAGAAAAAGTTAGACGAATTTCATAACCCGACCAAATTAAGGAGGTCGAAATTTCAAAATGCAAAAACTGCCTCAATTGGGCGCAAATCAAATAGAAAACGATACAGAATGATTCTAAAAGGCTGTCTTCAATCCCTAGTTACCATACAAACAGATAAAACATACAAAAACCACAAAAAACAGACATTTTGAAAAAATACGTATAAAAATGTTTTTGGGCCTTTTCAATCTAATCGAAATGACCTAAAACGTAAGAAATCCATTAGAAAACATACTAGAAACGAGTTTCCTAAAAAATATGAATGTAAGTTACACAAAAACTGCCGAAAAAGGCCATCCTACGTTAATTCTATCAACGAAGATGTTTGAAAATCAACAGCCCTCGTTCCTTATTAGGTAGGAAAAAAGCCAAGGTGTCCGATGAAAGGAAATTTTATGCCCTTTTTAAGGATATACATCTCATCATGTTTGATATATAGGGGCTATGAATGCTTTCGCTCGAAACAGACCCCCTATCGACGCTGAGCCTACATCTTTGCCGGAACATATCTTTTTTCTCTTATCAGGTAGGAAGTAAACCAAGGTGTTTTATGAAAGGGAATTTTAAGCCCTTTCAAACAATATGCATCATAACACGTTTGATGTATCAGGGCTTTATAAAAAAGTCGATACAATAAGACCCGGTATCGACGCGGACCCTTCAACGTTTGCCGACACATATCTTTTTTTCCTTATTAGGTAGGAAAAAAGCCAAGGTGTCCAATGAAAGGGAATTTTAAGCCCTTCCTTATGATATGCGTTTCATCATGTTTGATATATAGAGCTAAGAATGCTAACGCTCGAAAAATACCCCCTATCGACGCTGAGCCTTCAACATTTGCCGGATCATATCTTTTTTGCTTTTTAAGGTAGGAAGTGAAACAAGGTTTACGATGAAAGGGAATTTTCTGCCCTTTTTAACAATATACCTTACAACACGTTTGATACATCCAAACTATATAAAAAAGTCGATTCAATAAGACCCTCTATCGACGCTGACCCTTCAACGTTTGCCGACACATATCTTTTTTTTCTTATTAGGTAGGAAGTAAATCAAGGTGTCTTATAAAAGGGAATTTTATGCCCTTTCTAACAATATGCCTCACAACACGTTTGATACATCCAAACTTTATAAAAAAGTCGATTCAATACGACCCTTTATCGACGCTGACCCTTCAACGTTTGCCGACGAATATCTTTTTTTTCATATTAGGTAGGAAGTAAACCAAGGTGTCTTATAAAAGGAATTTTTATGCCCTTTCTAACAATATGCCTCACAACACGTTTGATACATCCAGACTATATAAAAAAGTTGATTCAATAAGACCCTGTATCGACGCTGACCCTTCAACGTTTGCTGACACATATCTTTTTTCCCTTATTAGGTAGGAAAAAAGCCAAGGTGTCCGATGAAAGGAAATTTTATGCCCTTTTTAAGGATATACATCTCATCATGTTTGATATATAGGGGCTATGAATGCTTTCGCTCGAAACAGACCCCCTATCGACGCTGAGCCTTCAACATTTGCCGGATCATATCTTTTTTGCTTTTTAAGGTAGGAAGTGAAACAAGGTTTACGATGAAAGGGAATTTTCTGCCCTTTTTAACAATATGCCTCACAACACGTTTGATACATCCAAACTATATAAAAAAGTCGATTCAATAAGACCCTCTATCGACGCTGACCCTTCAACGTTTGCCGACACATATCTTTTTTCTCTTATTAGGTAGGAAGTGAACCAAGGTGTCTTATGAAAGGGAATTTTATGCCCTTTCTAACAATATGCCTCACAACACGTTTAATACATCCAGACTATATAAAAAAGTTGATTCAATAAGACCCTCTATCGACGCTGACCCTTCAACGTTTGCCGACGCATATCTTTTTTTTTTTCTTATTAGGTAGGAAGTAAACCAAGACGTTTTATAAAAGGGAATTTTATGCCCTTTCTAACAATATTCGTGACAACACGTTTAATACATCCAAACTATATAAAAAAGTCGATTCAATAAGACCCTCTATCGACGCTGACCCTTCAACGTTTGCCGACACATATCTTTTTTCTCTTATTAGGTAGGAATTAAACCAAGGTGTCATATAAAAGGAAATTTTATGCCCTTTCTAACAATATGCCTCACAACACGTTTGATACATCCAGACTATATAAAAAAGTTGATTCAATAAGACCCTGTATCGACGCTGACCCTTCAACGTTTGCTGACACATATCTTTTTTCCCTTATTAGGTAGGAAAAAAGCCAAGGTGTCCGATTAAAGGGAATTTTATGCTCTTCCTTATGACATGCGTTTCATCATGTTTGATATATAGAGCTAAGAATACTAACGCTCGAAAAAACCCCCTATCGACGCTGAGCCTTCAACATTTGCCGGATCATATCTTTTTTGATTTTTAAGGTAGGAAGTGAAACAAGGTTAACGATGAAAGGAAATTTTCTGCCCTTTTTAACAATATGCCTCACAACACGTTTGATACATCCAAACTATATAAAAAAGTCGATTCAATAAGACCCTCTATCGACGCTGACCCTTCAACGTTTGCCGACACATATCTTTTTTCTCTTATTAGGTAGGAAGTGAACCAAGGTGTCTTATGAAAGGGAATTTTATGCCCTTTCTAACAATATGCCTCACAACACGTTTGATACATCCAAACTATATAAAAAAGTCGATTCAATAAGACCCTCTATCGACGCTGACCCTTCAACGTTTGCCGACGCATATCTTTTTTTTCTTATTAGGTAGGAAGTGAACCAAGGTGTCTTATTAAAGGGAATTTTATGCCCTTTCTAACAATATGCCTCACAACACGTTTGATACATGCAGACTATATAAAAAAGTTGATTCAATAAGACCCGGTATCGACGCGGACCCTTCAACGTTTGCCGACACATATCTTTTTTCCCTTATTAGGTAGGAAAAAAGCCAAGGTGTCCAATGAAAGGGAATTTTAAGCCCTTCCTTATGATATGCGTTTCATCATGTTTGATATATAGAGCTAAGAATGCTAACGCTCGAAAAATACCCCCTATCGACGCTGAGCCTTCAACATTTGCCGGATCATATCTTTTTTGCTTTTTAAGGTAGGAAGTGAAACAAGGTTTACGATGAAAGGGAATTTTCTGCCCTTTTTAACAATATACCTTACAACACGTTTGATACATCCAAACTATATAAAAAAGTCGATTCAATAAGACCCTCTATCGACGCTGACCCTTCAACGTTTGCCGACACATATCTTTTTTTTCTTATTAGGTAGGAAGTAAATCAAGGTGTCTTATAAAAGGGAATTTTATGCCCTTTCTAACAATATGCCTCACAACACGTTTGATACATCCAAACTTTATAAAAAAGTCGATTCAATACGACCCTTTATCGACGCTGACCCTTCAACGTTTGCCGACGAATATCTTTTTTTTCATATTAGGTAGGAAGTAAACCAAGGTGTCTTATAAAAGGAATTTTTATGCCCTTTCTAACAATATGCCTCACAACACGTTTGATACATCCAGACTATATAAAAAAGTTGATTCAATAAGACCCTGTATCGACGCTGACCCTTCAACGTTTGCTGACACATCTTTTTTCCCTTATTAGGTAGGAAAAAAGCCAAGGTGTCCGATGAAAGGAAATTTTATGCCCTTTTTAAGGATATACATCTCATCATGTTTGATATATAGGGGCTATGAATGCTTTCGCTCGAAACAGACCCCCTATCGACGCTGAGCCTACATCTTTGCCGGAACATATCTTTTTTCTCTTATCAGGTAGGAAGTAAACCAAGGTGTTTTATGAAAGGGAATTTTAAGCCCTTTCAAACAATATGCATCATAACACGTTTGATGTATCAGGGCTTTATAAAAAAGTCGATACAATAAGACCCGGTATCGACGCGGACCCTTCAACGTTTGCCGACACATATCTTTTTTTCCTTATTAGGTAGGAAAAAAGCCAAGGTGTCCAATGAAAGGGAATTTTAAGCCCTTCCTTATGATATGCGTTTCATCATGTTTGATATATAGAGCTAAGAATGCTAACGCTCGAAAAATACCCCCTATCGACGCTGAGCCTTCAACATTTGCCGGATCATATCTTTTTTGCTTTTTAAGGTAGGAAGTGAAACAAGGTTTACGATGAAAGGGAATTTTCTGCCCTTTTTAACAATATACCTTACAACACGTTTGATACATCCAAACTATATAAAAAAGTCGATTCAATAAGACCCTCTATCGACGCTGACCCTTCAACGTTTGCCGACACATATCTTTTTTTTCTTATTAGGTAGGAAGTAAATCAAGGTGTCTTATAAAAGGGAATTTTATGCCCTTTCTAACAATATGCCTCACAACACGTTTGATACATCCAAACTTTATAAAAAAGTCGATTCAATACGACCCTTTATCGACGCTGACCCTTCAACGTTTGCCGACGAATATCTTTTTTTTCATATTAGGTAGGAAGTAAACCAAGGTGTCTTATAAAAGGAATTTTTATGCCTTTTCTAACAATATGCCTCACAACACGTTTGATACATCCAGACTATATAAAAAAGTTGATTCAATAAGACCCTGTATCGACGCTGACCCTTCAACGTTTGCTGACACATATCTTTTTTCCCTTATTAGGTAGGAAAAAAGCCAAGGTGTCCGATGAAAGGAAATTTTATGCCCTTTTTAAGGATATACATCTCATCATGTTTGATATATAGGGGCTATGAATGCTTTCGCTCGAAACAGACCCCCTATCGACGCTGAGCCTTCAACATTTGCCGGATCATATCTTTTTTGCTTTTTAAGGTAGGAAGTGAAACAAGGTTTACGATGAAAGGGAATTTTCTGCCCTTTTTAACAATATGCCTCACAACACGTTTGATACATCCAAACTATATAAAAAAGTCGATTCAATAAGACCCTCTATCGACGCTGACCCTTCAACGTTTGCCGACACATATCTTTTTTCTCTTATTAGGTAGGAAGTGAACCAAGGTGTCTTATGAAAGGGAATTTTATGCCCTTTCTAACAATATGCCTCACAACACGTTTAATACATCCAGACTATATAAAAAAGTTGATTCAATAAGACCCTCTATCGACGCTGACCCTTCAACGTTTGCCGACGCATATCTTTTTTTTTTTCTTATTAGGTAGGAAGTAAACCAAGACGTTTTATAAAAGGGAATTTTATGCCCTTTCTAACAATATTCGTGACAACACGTTTAATACATCCAAACTATATAAAAAAGTCGATTCAATAAGACCCTCTATCGACGCTGACCCTTCAACGTTTGCCGACACATATCTTTTTTCTCTTATTAGGTAGGAATTAAACCAAGGTGTCATATAAAAGGAAATTTTATGCCCTTTCTAACAATATGCCTCACAACACGTTTGATACATCCAGACTATATAAAAAAGTTGATTCAATAAGACCCTGTATCGACGCTGACCCTTCAACGTTTGCTGACACATATCTTTTTTCCCTTATTAGGTAGGAAAAAAGCCAAGGTGTCCGATTAAAGGGAATTTTATGCTCTTCCTTATGACATGCGTTTCATCATGTTTGATATATAGAGCTAAGAATGCTAACGCTCGAAAAAACCCCCTATCGACGCTGAGCCTTCAACATTTGCCGGATCATATCTTTTTTGATTTTTAAGGTAGGAAGTGAAACAAGGTTAACGATGAAAGGAAATTTTCTGCCCTTTTTAACAATATGCCTCACAACACGTTTGATACATCCAAACTATATAAAAAAGTCGATTCAATAAGACCCTCTATCGACGCTGACCCTTCAACGTTTGCCGACACATATCTTTTTTCTCTTATTAGGTAGGAAGTGAACCAAGGTGTCTTATGAAAGGGAATTTTATGCCCTTTCTAACAATATGCCTCACAACACGTTTAATACATCCAAACTATATAAAAAAGTCGATTCAATAAGACCCTCTATCGACGCTGACCCTTCAACGTTTGCCGACGCATATCTTTTTTTTCTTATTAGGTAGGAAGTGAACCAAGGTGTCTTATTAAAGGGAATTTTATGCCCTTTCTAACAATATGCCTCACAACACGTTTGATACATGCAGACTATATAAAAAAGTTGATTCAATAAGACCCGGTATCGACGCGGACCCTTCAACGTTTGCCGACACATATCTTTTTTCCCTTATTAGGTAGGAAAAAGCCAAGGTGTCCAATGAAAGGGAATTTTAAGCCCTTCCTTATGATATGCGTTTCATCATGTTTGATATATAGAGCTAAGAATGCTAACGCTCGAAAAATACCCCCTATCGACGCTGAGCCTTCAAAATTTGCCGGATCATATCTTTTTTGCTTTTTAAGGTAGGAAGTGAAACAAGGTTTACGATGAAAGGGAACTTTCTGCCCTTTTTAACAATATACCTTACAACACGTTTGATACATCCAAACTATATAAAAAAGTCGATTCAATAAGACCCTCTATCGACGCTGACCCTTCAACGTTTGCCGACACATATCTTTTTTTTCTTATTAGGTAGGAAGTAAATCAAGGTGTCTTATAAAAGGGAATTTTATGCCCTTTCTAACAATATGCCTCACAACACGTTTGATACATCCAAACTTTATAAAAAAGTCGATTCAATACGACCCTTTATCGACGCTGACCCTTCAACGTTTGCCGACGAATATCTTTTTTTTCATATTAGGTAGGAAGTAAACCAAGGTGTCTTATAAAAGGAATTTTTATGCCCTTTCTAACAATATGCCTCACAACACGTTTGATACATCCAGACTATATAAAAAAGTTGATTCAATAAGACCCTGTATCGACGCTGACCCTTCAACGTTTGCTGACACATATCTTTTTTCCCTTATTAGGTAGGAAAAAAGCCAAGGTGTCCGATGAAAGGAAATTTTATGCCCTTTTTAAGGATATACATCTCATCATGTTTGATATATAGGGGCTATGAATGCTTTCGCTCGAAACAGACCCCCTATCGACGCTGAGCCTACATCTTTGCCGGAACATATCTTTTTTCTCTTATCAGGTAGGAAGTAAACCAAGGTGTTTTATGAAAGGGAATTTTAAGCCCTTTCAAACAATATGCATCATAACACGTTTGATGTATCAGGGCTTTATAAAAAAGTCGATACAATAAGACCCGGTATCGACGCGGACCCTTCAACGTTTGCCGACACATATCTTTTTTTCCTTATTAGGTAGGAAAAAAGCCAAGGTGTCCAATGAAAGGGAATTTTAAGCCCTTCCTTATGATATGCGTTTCATCATGTTTGATATATAGAGCTAAGAATGCTAACGCTCGAAAAATACCCCCTATCGACGCTGAGCCTTCAACATTTGCCGGATCATATCTTTTTTGCTTTTTAAGGTAGGAAGTGAAACAAGGTTTACGATGAAAGGGAATTTTCTGCCCTTTTTAACAATATACCTTACAACACGTTTGATACATCCAAACTATATAAAAAAGTCGATTCAATAAGACCCTCTATCGACGCTGACCCTTCAACGTTTGCCGACACATATCTTTTTTCTCTTATTAGGTAGGAAGTGAACCAAGGTGTCTTATGAAAGGGAATTTTATGCCCTTTCTAACAATATGCCTCACAACACGTTTAATACATCCAGACTATATAAAAAAGTTGATTCAATAAGACCCTCTATCGACGCTGACCCTTCAACGTTTGCCGACACATATCTTTTTTCTCTTATTAGGTAGGAAGTGAACCAAGGTGTCTTATGAAAGGGAATTTTATGCCCTTTCTAACAATATGCCTCACAACACGTTTAATACATCCAAACTATATAAAAAAGTCGATTCAATAAGACCCTCTATCGACGCTGACCCTTCAACGTTTGCCGACGCATATCTTTTTTTTCTTATTAGGTAGGAAGTGAACCAAGGTGTCTTATTAAAGGGAATTTTATGCCCTTTCTAACAATATGCCTCACAACACGTTTGATACATGCAGACTATATAAAAAAGTTGATTCAATAAGACCCGGTATCGACGCGGACCCTTCAACGTTTGCCGACACATATCTTTTTTCCCTTATTAGGTAGGAAAAAGCCAAGGTGTCCAATGAAAGGGAATTTTAAGCCCTTCCTTATGATATGCGTTTCATCATGTTTGATATATAGAGCTAAGAATGCTAACGCTCGAAAAATACCCCCTATCGACGCTGAGCCTTCAACATTTGCCGGATCATATCTTTTTTGCTTTTTAAGGTAGGAAGTGAAACAAGGTTTACGATGAAAGGGAACTTTCTGCCCTTTTTAACAATATACCTTACAACACGTTTGATACATCCAAACTATATAAAAAAGTCGATTCAATAAGACCCTCTATCGACGCTGACCCTTCAACGTTTGCCGACACATATCTTTTTTTTCTTATTAGGTAGGAAGTAAATCAAGGTGTCTTATAAAAGGGAATTTTATGCCCTTTCTAACAATATGCCTCACAACACGTTTGATACATCCAAACTTTATAAAAAAGTCGATTCAATACGACCCTTTATCGACGCTGACCCTTCAACGTTTGCCGACGAATATCTTTTTTTTCATATTAGGTAGGAAGTAAACCAAGGTGTCTTATAAAAGGAATTTTTATGCCCTTTCTAACAATATGCCTCACAACACGTTTGATACATCCAGACTATATAAAAAAGTTGATTCAATAAGACCCTGTATCGACGCTGACCCTTCAACGTTTGCTGACACATATCTTTTTTCCCTTATTAGGTAGGAAAAAAGCCAAGGTGTCCGATGAAAGGAAATTTTATGCCCTTTTTAAGGATATACATCTCATCATGTTTGATATATAGGGGCTATGAATGCTTTCGCTCGAAACAGACCCCCTATCGACGCTGAGCCTACATCTTTGCCGGAACATATCTTTTTTCTCTTATCAGGTAGGAAGTAAACCAAGGTGTTTTATGAAAGGGAATTTTAAGCCCTTTCAAACAATATGCATCATAACACGTTTGATGTATCAGGGCTTTATAAAAAAGTCGATACAATAAGACCCGGTATCGACGCGGACCCTTCAACGTTTGCCGACACATATCTTTTTTTCCTTATTAGGTAGGAAAAAAGCCAAGGTGTCCAATGAAAGGGAATTTTAAGCCCTTCCTTATGATATGCGTTTCATCATGTTTGATATATAGAGCTAAGAATGCTAACGCTCGAAAAATACCCCCTATCGACGCTGAGCCTTCAACATTTGCCGGATCATATCTTTTTTGCTTTTTAAGGTAGGAAGTGAAACAAGGTTTACGATGAAAGGGAATTTTCTGCCCTTTTTAACAATATACCTTACAACACGTTTGATACATCCAAACTATATAAAAAAGTCGATTCAATAAGACCCTCTATCGACGCTGACCCTTCAACGTTTGCCGACACATATCTTTTTTTTCTTATTAGGTAGGAAGTAAATCAAGGTGTCTTATAAAAGGGAATTTTATGCCCTTTCTAACAATATGCCTCACAACACGTTTGATACATCCAAACTTTATAAAAAAGTCGATTCAATACGACCCTTTATCGACGCTGACCCTTCAACGTTTGCCGACGAATATCTTTTTTTTCATATTAGGTAGGAAGTAAACCAAGGTGTCTTATAAAAGGAATTTTTATGCCCTTTCTAACAATATGCCTCACAACACGTTTGATACATCCAGACTATATAAAAAAGTTGATTCAATAAGACCCTGTATCGACGCTGACCCTTCAACGTTTGCTGACACATATCTTTTTTCCCTTATTAGGTAGGAAAAAAGCCAAGGTGTCCGATGAAAGGAAATTTTATGCCCTTTTTAAGGATATACATCTCATCATGTTTGATATATAGGGGCTATGAATGCTTTCGCTCGAAACAGACCCCCTATCGACGCTGAGCCTTCAACATTTGCCGGATCATATCTTTTTTGCTTTTTAAGGTAGGAAGTGAAACAAGGTTTACGATGAAAGGGAATTTTCTGCCCTTTTTAACAATATGCCTCACAACACGTTTGATACATCCAAACTATATAAAAAAGTCGATTCAATAAGACCCTCTATCGACGCTGACCCTTCAACGTTTGCCGACGCATATCTTTTTTTTCTTATTAGGTAGGAAGTGAACCAAGGTGTCTTATTAAAGGGAATTTTATGCCCTTTCTAACAATATGCCTCACAACACGTTTGATACATGCAGACTATATAAAAAAGTTGATTCAATAAGACCCTGTATCGACGCTGACCCTTCAACGTTTGCTGACACATATCTTTTTTCCCTTATTAGGTAGGAAAAAAGCCAAGGTGTCCGATTAAAGGGAATTTTATGCCCTTCTTTATGATATGCGTTTCATCATGTTTGATATATAGAGCTAAGAATGCTAACGCTGGAAAAATACCCCCTATCGACGCTGAGCCTTCAACATTTGCCGGATCATATCTTTTTTGCTTTTTAAGGTAGGAAGTGAAACAAGGTTTACGATGAAAGGTAATTTTCTGCCCTTTTTAACAATATGCCTCACAACACGTTTGATACATCCAAACTATATAAAAAAGTCGATTCAATAAGACCCTCTATCGACGCTGACCCTTCAACGTTTGCCGACACATATCTTTTTTCTCTTATTAGGTAGGAAGTAAACCAAGGTGTCCTATAAAAGGTAATTTTATGCACTTTCTAACAATATGCGTGACAACACGTTTGATACATCCAAACTATATAAAAAAGTCGATTCAATAAGACCCTCTATCGACGCTGACCCTTCAACGTTTGCCGACACATATCTTTTTTCCCTTATTAGGTAGGAAAAAAGCCAAGGTGTCCGATGAAAGGGAATTTAATGCCCTTCCTTATGATATGCGTCTCATCATCTTTGATATATAGGGCTATGAAATGCTTACGCTCGAAAAATACCCCCTATCGGCGCTGAGCCTTCAACATTTGCCGGATCATATCTTTTATGCCTTTTAAGGTAGGAAGTAAAACAAGGTGTTTAATGAAAGGGAATTTTATGTTATTTCTATCAATATATATCACAACACGTTTGATACATCAGGGCTGTATAAAACAGCCAATAGAATAAGACCCTCTATCGACGCTCAGCCTTCGACGTTTGCCGACGCATATCTTTTTTCCCTTATTAGGTAGGAAAAAAGCCAAGGTCTCCGATGCAAGGGAATTTAATGCCCTTTCTAACGATATGCGTATTATCATGTTTGATGTACAGGGCTATGAAATGCTTTCGCTCGAAAAAGACCCTCTATCGACGCTGACCCTTTAACTTTGACGACACCTATCTTTTTTCGCTTGTGAGGTCTGAAGTAATAAAAGGTATCGTATGAAAGGTTATTTCATGTTTTATTAAATATATAATATTTATTAGTCTTCATGAGGTAATACTTGTGAAAAAATAAAATTTATGCGTGACAATTCGATGACCCACATCTTTTTTTTCGTAATACCACCGTGGATCAGTGTGGTACCAAGTTAAAGGTAATATGATAAGCTTCCTGAAAATATATTGTTCAATGGCCTTAATGCTGTAGAACTTTAATAAAATTTAAAAATATCTCATAAGGATTTGTTGCGAACCTTGCTTTCTCTACTCGTCGCTAGATGGCGGTTTATTGGATGGCAGTTATTTATTCACTCTTGGAGAATCGTGTACTATAAAAGACCTTTTAGTTGTCTCCATCCGCCGCGTGGTGGCGTTGTTTTACTTTTTCTATTTACTAATAGATGTCTCTGTTTACGTTCACTAACCGATGTGTACTTTTTTGTTCAACCCACCTTATCCTGTTTGTTACCAGACTATTTTATATAGCATTCATTATCTTTAGTTGTATATCATTTCAATTTGATCTATAAAATAAAACCAAAAAAATATCTTTGTTTCATTTATTGTAAGTAGGTACATATATAAAATGGGCAAATTGCAAAATCTAATTCAATTGTTTTTGTTTTCCCACATATATCTTTTAATTGATAAAATATGTTATCTTTAATGTGCACATTTACTAGGTAATCATTGACGTTTATTCCCACTTGTCCAATTGATTAGTTCTATTGATTGAACTTGAACTTTAATTTGAACTTATCCTAGTTACCATGCATATTAAAGAGGCTACCTGCTGTCCACTAGCGCGCCCATCAGTAAAAAAATATTTCTCGCTTAATACAAAACTTATTAAAAATCCTGAAAGACAGATTGAAGCTAATATACTCTTGTTTAGAACTTATCAACTCTGTACAATAAAGTTCACTGTAGTTATAGATACAAACTGCTAAAAGTGGCCGTTTTCCGCACTTTTTCTTTTTATCTGTAACTACAGTAAAATATATTTTGCAAAATTGATAGTTCCTAAATAAACTAGAGTACCTTTGCTTCAATCTGTCTTTCGATAAGTTTTGTATTTGGGGGCGCTAGTAGTGGCTAGGGCGGGTAGCCCCTTAATATACATAGTTAAATCGCGGAAGACAGTGAGCGATAATCTAACCTTATCTAACTTAACCTTACCGATTCTAACCTTACATAACTGACGATTTGTTCGTTGATACTACCTAGGAAATCTGCAAATTAGCTAGTTAATGAGAGAACTAAAACAATATTTTCCATTTAACGGTTTCAGCCAGATAATCTGCAGATTACGTAGCTAATTGGCTTCTGATTTACATACATTAGCGGTAGCATATATCACCGGCGGTGGCGGGTACGTGGGCGGCGGCGGCGGGTGCGTGGGTGGTGGCGGCGAGTGCGTGGCCGGCGGCAACGCGACCGTCCGCGGTGGCAGCGCGACCGGCGGCGTCGGGTGCGTGGGCGGCGGCAAGGCGACCGGCGGTGGCGGGTGCGTGGTCGGCGGCAACGCGACCGTCCGTGGTGGCAGCGCGACCGGCGGCGTCGGGTGCGTGGGCGGCGGCAAGGCGACCGGCGGTGGCGGGTGCGTGGTCGGCGGCGGCGAGTGCGTGGCCGGCGGCAACGCGACCGTCCGCGGTGGCAGCGCGACCGGCGGTGTCGGGTGCGTGGCCGGCGGCGGCGAGTGCGTGGCCGGCGGCGGCGAGTGCGTGGCCGGCGGCAACGCGACCGTCCGCGGTGGCAGCGCGACCGGCGGTGTCGGGTGCGTGGCCGGCGGCGGCGAGTGCGTGGCCGGCGGCGGCGAGTGCGTGGCCGGCGGCAACGCGACCGTCCGCGGTGGCAGCGCGACCGGCGGCGTCGGGTGCGTGGCCGGCGGCGGCGAGTGCGTGGCCGGCGGCAACGCGACCGTCCGCGGTGGCAGCGCGACCGGCGGCGTCGGGTGCGTGGCCGGCGGCGGCGAGTGCGTGGCTGGCGGCAGCGGGAGTGGAAGAAGAGGGGCTGGCAGGAGAGGGGCTGGCAGGGGCGGCGCGTACTCCGTTTGGAGAAAACCCGTGGAGGGAGATCGCTGTCGCCTAAATTAATTTTTATTTTTACGCGACAGCGATTGTCTTAAGGGGCTACCTCCGGTCCACTAGCGCCCCCATCAGTTAAAAAATATTACTCGCTAAATACGAAACTTATCTAAAATCTGGAAAGACAGATTGAAGTAAAGGTACATTTGTTTATTTAGAAACTATTTACTCTGTAAAATAAAGTTCACTGTAGTGACAGATACAAAAAGCTTGTAAATGGCCTAGGTTTAACTACGAGTATCTTGTATGACTACAATTATTTTTTGTAAGTTATCCGAATAAAATAAAATAAAAACTGCTAAAAGTGGCCGTTTTTCGCACTTTTTTGTCTGTTACTACAGTGTATTATATTTTTCAGAATTGATAGGTTCTGAATAAACGAGGATACCTTCACTTTAATCTGTCTTTCCGGATTTTCGACAAGTTTTGTATTTAGTGAGTAATATTTTTTTAACTGATGGGGGCGCTAGTGAACGGGAGTTAGCCCCTTAATAATTGTATTAATTTTGTAAAAAACTAGCGACCCGCCCCGGCTTCGCACGGGTGCAATGCTGGTACTAAATATACTACAGAATAGGCACGCGCCGCCGGTCCCCCGGCTGGTACCGCCGAAACCGCTATTAATATCTCCGACAATATTCATTTAAATTACATGCTGTAAAGGGCCATATTGATCTATGTTAAATGCACAATGTAGTTAAGGTACTTAATTGGATAAGGATTAATGCTGTATTGCTTAAAATCACTTCGTAAATAAGCCATTATTTCTCGTAAAAAGTAAAGGATAAAAAATTGTTATTGTGGGTTATCCCTAAGAGATAGACATATACCACTGCAGACTTTTTTTGTAGACCTTTTTAAGGTGTACAATCATCATCATCATCATCATAACATCCCATGAAACGTCCACTACAGGACAGGGAGCTCCCTCTAGATTTCTAGCGTATGCTGGAAAAATGTAGAGGGGGATTACCATAGTCACCTCGCTTGTTAGCGTTACGGCTGGCACCATGGACCGCGGTTGTAGGTGACCGCAGTAAGTAAGATGTTAGATACATAGGAGGATGCTGCTGCCCATCCTCCAATTTATAACCCTTAGTCGCCTTTTACGACACCCACGAACAATACAACCCAGGTGTACAATACTGTGGTACATTATTTTGATCTATCTCGTAGGGTTCAGCCAGCGTTTGCAATGTAAGCGCAAAAAAATGTGGTTATTTACGACATCACATCAGAAACCTCTAGATTTATCAGTGTTTCTTTACTATATTACGCAATTTCATTATTCTAGGTCAACGGGAAGTACCCGTTGTCGTTTGGTTCACCATCACTGCTCATCGTGCCGCCGACGGTAACGCCTGGGAACCAAATTTTTTAATATCACCGGGTGATAAAATATCTCTCAAAAAATTCGATATCACAGATTATTCTTTTTAAAAGTTGACATTAATCTTCTTACAATACAAAGCAGTCCTTGATTGTTAATTTTCATGTATTCTGATTTACCTTTCAACCGTTTATCAGGTCAAATGTGAATTTTTAAAGTCTCAAAAGTGATATTTTATCACCCGGTGATATTCAAGAATTGGGTTCCCAGGCGTTACCGTCGGCGGCACAATGAGCAGTGGTGGTGAACCAAACGACAATTGCGTACCGACACACGTGTAAAAAGTCGATAGCGCGTTTCAGAAATTAAGTGGCGCCATCTAACGGTGGGTAGCGTTGTGGTGTTATAGTTATGTGAAAAGCTGTGTGAATAATTGTAATTGTAACGATCAAGGATTTTTCACTTATTCCGATTTACCTTTCAACAGTTTATCAGGGCAAATTTGAATTTTTAAAGTCGTAAAAGTGATATTTTATCACCCGGTGATTTTCAAGAATTGAGTCCCAGAAATATTCAGAATCTCTGTTTTTTCTTTTCAAAATTGAAGATTGATGTTTGTTAAATATTGAGTAGGGTTTGATTATTGCTTTCATATATTTGTTTTTAGTTTATGACAATTTATCAAGATAAATTTGATGTTTTTAAGTCTCTTAAGTGATATTTTATCACAAGATGATATTCAAGAATTTGCTTCCAGGCCTTCATGTTCCAATTTTTCACACATTTTTTTCTGCCTTAAAGCAGCAGTGTTCGTACTACTGTGTTTCGGTTTGAACGGCAAAGGAGCCAGTGAAATTACTTGTACATGAGACACACCATATTATATCTCAGGGTGGGCAACTTGCTTTGCTGTTTTTTTTGGAGTCAATTATGCTAATAATAAGGCAGTGAGCGCTATGGGCGATGGCGACCACTTACAATAAGGTGGTCCGGTAGCTTGCTTGCTCACTTGTTATATAAAAAAACTTCACATAACTGTAACACCACGACGCTATCCACCGATAGATGGCGCCACTTTTATTCTGAAACGCGCTATCAATTTGTTACATATAAGTGCATTCGTATAAACGAGAGGTCAAGTTAGTATTTTTTATGTCAGAATGTGATGTGATATGAAGGATAGGAACGGAACCCTAGGGCGTGAGTCAGACTCGCCCTTGGCCGGTTTTTTAATTAACCTATCTTTACTTGTACGGAATTTACCAGGACTTTATATGTTTTATAACGAATACCATTCTCTTCATCAAAATTATATGATTTCTATTATTTTGATTAATATTTTATCGCCAGTGATATTTAAGAATTAAAAATGTAGTATTCTATTACAAATAGAAAATACAATATTCTGTAAGCCAAAATTGGAACTCTTACTGGGACTCAATTCTTGAAAATCACCGGGTGATAAAATATCACTTTTGAGACTTTAAAAATTCACATTTGAGCTGATAAACTGTTGAAAGGTAAATCAGAATACATGAAAATTAACAATCAAGGACTGCTTTATATTTTAAGAAGATCAATCTCAACTTTTGAAAAGAAAAATCTATGATTTTGAATTTTTTGAGTGATGTTTTATCACCCGGTGATATTCAAGAATTGGTCCCCTGAAATATGTTTAGAATCGTAAGTTGGGAGTCAATTCTTGAAAATCACCGGGTGATAAAATATCACTCAAAAAATTCAAAATCATTGTTTTTTCTTTTCAAAATTTTTTGAGTGATGTTTTATCACCCGGTGATATTCAAGAATTGGTCCCCTGAAATATGTTTAGAATCGTAAGTTGGGAGTCAATTCTTGAAAATCACCGGGTGATAAAATATCACTCAAAAAATTCAAAATCATTGTTTTTTCTTTTCAAAAGTGAAGATTGATATTCATTAAATATAAAGTGCTGTGTAGTTGGTAATTTTCATATCTTATTACAATTTTTTTGACAGTTTATCAGGCTGAATTTGAATTTTAAAGTCTCAAAAGTGATATTTTATCACCCGGTGATTTTCAAGAATTGAGTCCTTGATCAACTTTGGAAAAATAATAAACTGAATTCTGCTTCTGGTTTTTCTACGCGCTTGATGCCAAGCGTACCTAACGGCGGTTCGGATATGTTGTGTTTGCCTTAGGCACACGCGGCCGCACGTCGGTGGAAACATGAGCTTGAGCGGGTCTGGTTTCGAGCGTTTGTGACGTAGCGCTAGTTCAACTTATACTGGTTTAATTATGCAGATAACCTAGTTATTGTGCACATTACAGATAACATGTTTATATATTGTACCTACTTATATCAATTAAAAGATTTATGTGGGAAAAAAATGATTTTTTTTTTGCTATTTGCCCATTTCAAATGTGTACCTACTTACTACAATAAATGAAACAAAAATATATTTATTTGGTTTTACTTGATTTATCAAATTAAAATGATATACAACTAAAGATAATGCTATATTAAACAATAAAACACAGGCTAAGAATGGGTTGCAAAAATAATACAACTATCGGTTAGTGAACGTAAACAGAGGCATCTATTGGTGAATAGAAAAATAAAACAGCGCTACCACGCGGCGGATGGAGATAACAATAAGGTCTTTTATAGTACACGTTTCTCATAAGTGTAATGACCACTAATTAAACCGCCATCTAGCGACGAGTAGAGAAAGGTTTGCAATAAATCCTAATCAGTATTTTTAACAAAGTTCTACTGTATAAAGGCTTTAAAAAAATATATTTTCAAAAAGCTTATCATATTACCTTTAACCTGGTACCACATTCATCAACGGTAATATTAAGATAAAAAAGATATGGGTCATTGAATTGCCACGTTAAATTTATTTTTTTCACAAGTGTCACCTCATCAAAGCTGATATATATTTTATAATTAGAAAAAGCATTAAATTCCCTTTCATACAATACCTTGTTTTACTTTAGAACTCTTACGGGATAAAAGATTTGTGTCGGCAAACGTGGAAGGCTCAGCGAGGATAGATAGTCTTTTTCGAGCGTAAGCATTTCATAGCCCTATATATCAAACATGATGAGACGCATATCATAAGGAAGGGCATAAAATTCCCTTTCATCGGACACCTTGGCTTTTTTCCTACCTAATAAGGGAAAAAAGATATGTGTCGGCAAAAGTTGAAGGGTCAGCGTCGATACAGGGTCTTATTGAATTGACTTTTTAATATAGTCTGGATGTATCAAACGTGTTGTGAGGCATATTGTTAGAAAGGGCATAAAATTCTCTTTTATAAGGCACCTTGGTTTACTTCCTACCTAATAAGAAAAAAAAGATATGCGTCGGCAAACGTTGAAGGGTCAGCGTCGATAAAGGTTCTTATTGAATCGACTTTTTTATATAGTTTGGATGTATCAAACGTGTTGTGAGGCATATTGTTAGAAAGGGCATAAAATTCCCTTTTATAAAACACCTTGGTTTACTTCCTACCTAATAAGAAAAAAAAGATGTGCGTCGGCAAACGTTGAAGGGTCAGCGTCGATAGAGGGTCTTATTGAATCGACTTTTTTATATAGTCTGGATGTATCAAACGTGTTGTAAGGCATATTGTTAGAAAGGGCATAAAATTCCCTTTTATAAAACACCTTGGTTTACTTCCTACCTTAAAAAGCAAAAAAGATATGATCCGGCAAATGTTGAAGGCTCAGCGTCGATGGGGGTATTTTTCGAGCGTTAGCATTCTTAGCTCTATATATCAAACATGATGAAACGCATATCATAAGGAAGGGCATAGAATTCCCTTTAATCGGACACCTTGGCTTTTTTCCTACCTAATAAGGGAAAAAAGATATGTGTCAGCAAACGTTGAAGGGTCAGCGTCGATACAGGGTCTTATTGAATCAACTTTTTTATATAGTCTGGATGTATCAAACGTGTTGTGAGGCATATTGTTAGAAAGGACATAAAATTTCCTTTTATAAAACACCTTGGCTTACTTCCTACCTAATAAGAGAAAAAAGATATGTGTCGGCAAACGTTGAAGGGTCAGCGTCGATAGAGGGTCTTATTGAATCGACTTTTTTATATAGTTTGGATGTATCAAACGTGTTGTGAGGCATATTGTTAGAAAGGGCATAAAATTCCCTTTTATAAAACACCTTGGTTTACTTCCTACCTTAAAAAGCAAAAAAGATATGATCCGGCAAATGTTGAAGGCTCAGCGTCGATGGGGGTATTTTTCGAGCGTTAGCATTCTTAGCTCTATATATCAAACATGATGAAACGCATATCATAAGGAAGGGCATAGAATTCCCTTTAATCGGACACCTTGGCTTTTTTCCTACCTAATAAGGGAAAAAAGATATGTGTCAGCAAACGTTGAAGGGTCAGCGTCGATACAGGGTCTTATTGAATCAACTTTTTTATATAGTCTGGATGTATCAAACGTGTTGTGAGGCATATTGTTAGAAAGGACATAAAATTTCCTTTTATAAAACACCTTGGCTTACTTCCTACCTAATAAGAGAAAAAAGATATGTGTCGGCAAACGTTGAAGGGTCAGCGTCGATAGAGGGTCTTATTGAATCGACTTTTTTATATAGTTTGGATGTATCAAACGTGTTGTGAGGCATATTGTTAGAAAGGGCATAAAATTCCCTTTTATAAAACACCTTGGTTTACTTCCTACCTTAAAAAGCAAAAAAGATATGATCCGGCAAATGTTGAAGGCTCAGCGTCGATAGGGGGTATTTTTCGAGCGTTAGCATTCTTAGCTCTATATATCAAACATGATGAAACGCATATCATAAGGAAGGGCTTAAAATTCCCTTTCATCGGACACCTTGGCTTTTTTCCTACCTAATAAGGGAAAAAAGATATGTGTCAGCAAACGTTGAAGGGTCAGCGTCGATAGAGGGTCTTATTGAATCGACTTTTTTATATAGTTTGGATGTATCAAACGTGTTGTCACGCATATTGTTAGAAAGGGCATAAAATTCCCTTTTATAAGACACCTTGGTTTACTTCCTACCTAATAAGAAAAAAAAAGATATGCGTCGGCAAACGTTGAAGGGTCAACGTCGATAGAGGGTCTTATTGAATCGACTTTTTTATATAGTCTGGATGTATCAAAAGTGTTGTGAGGCATATTGTTAGAAAGGGCATAAAATTCCCTTTTATAAGACACCTTGGTTTACTTCCTACCTAATAAGAGAAAATAGATATGGCTCAGCGTCGATAGGGGCGATAGGGGGTATTTTTTGAGCGTTAGCATTCTTAGCTCTATATATCAAACATGATGAAACGCATATCATAAAGAAGGGCATAAAATTCCCTTTAATCGGACACCTTGGCTTTTTTCCTACCTAATAAGGGAAAAAAGATATGTGTCAGCAAACGTTAAAGGGTCGGCGTCGATACAGGGTCTTATTGAATCAACTTTTTTATATAGTCTGGATGTATCAAACGTGTTGTTAGGCATATTGTTAGAAAGGGCATAAAATTCCCTTTCATAAGACACCTTGGTTCACTTCCTACCTAATAAGAGAAAAAAGATATGTGTCGGCAAACGTTGAAGGGTCAGCGTTAATAGAGGGTCTTATTGAATCGACTTTTTTATATAGTCTGGATGTATCAAACGTGTTGTGTGGTATATTGTTAGAAAGGGCATAAAATTCCCTTTTATAAGACACCTTGGTTTACTTCCTACCTAATAAGAAAAAAAAGATATGTGTCGGCAAACGTTGAAGGGTCAGCGTCGATAGAGGGTCTTATTGAATCGACTTTTTTATATAGTTTGGATGTATCAAACGTGTTGTGTGGTATATTGTTAGAAAGGGCATAAAATTCCCTTTTATAAGACACCTTGGATTACTTCCTACCTAATAAGAAAAAAAAGATATGCGTCGGCAAACGTTGAAGGGTCAGCGTCGATAGAGGGTCTTATTGAATCGACTTTTTTATATAGTCTGGATGTATCAAACGTGTTGTGAGGCATATTGTTAGAAAAAACATAAAATTCCCTTTTATAAAACACCTTGGTTTACTTCCTACCTAATAAGAGAAAAAAGATATGTGTCGGCAAACGTTGAAGGGTCAGCGTCGATAGAGGGTCTTATTGAATCGACTTTTTTATATAGTTTGGATGTATCAAACGTGTTGTGAGGCATATTGTTAAAAAGGGCATAAAATTCCCTTTTATAAGACACCTTGGTTTTCTTCCTACCTAATAAGAGAAAAAGATGTGTGTCGGCAAACGTTGAAGGGTCAGCGACGATAGAGGGTCTTATTGAATCGACTTTTTTATATAGTTTGGATGTATCAAACGTGTTGTCACGCATATTGTTAGAAAGGGCATAAAATTCCCTTTTATAAAGCACCTTGGTTTACTTCCTACCTAATAAGAAAAAAAAGATATGCGTCGGCAAACGTTGAAGGGTCAGCGTCGATAGAGGGTCTTATTGAATCGACTTTTTTATAAAGTTTGGATGTATCAAACGTGTTGTGAGGCATATTGTTAGAAAGGGCATAAAATTTCCTTTTATAAGGCACCTTGGTTTACTTCCTACCTAATAAGAAAAAAAAGATATGTGTCGGCAAACGTTGAAGGGTCAGCGTCGATAGAGGGTCTTATTGAATCGACTTTTTTATATAGTTTGGATGTATCAAACGTGTTGTAAGGCATATTGTTAAAAAGGGCAGACAATTCCCTTTCATCGTAAACCTTGTTTCACTTCCTACCTTAAAAAGAAAAAAAGATATGATCCGGCAAATGTTGAAGGCTCAGCGTCGATAGGGGGTATTTTTCGAGCGTTAGAATTCTTAGCTCTATATATCAAACATGATGAAATGCATATCATAAGGAAGGGCTTAAAATTCCCTTTCATCGGACACCTTGGCTTTTTTCCTACCTAATAAGGGAAAAAAGATATGTGTCGGCAAACGTTGAAGGGTCCGCGTCGATACTGGGTCTTATTGTATCGACTTTTTTATATAGCCCTGATACATCAAACGTGTTATGATGCATATTGTTTGAAAGGGCTTAAAATTCCCTTTCATAAGACACCTTGGTTTACTTCCTACCTGATAAGAGAAAAAAGATATGTTTAGGCAAAAGATGTAGGCTCAGCGTCGATAGGGGGTCTGTTCCGAGCGAAAGCATTCATAGCCCCTATATATCAAACATGATGAGATGTATATCCTTAACAAGGGCATAAAATTTCCTTTCATCGGACACCTTGGCTTTTTTCCTACCTAATAAGAAACGAGGGCTGTTGATTTTCAAACATCTTCGTTGATAGAATTAACGTAGGATGGCCTTTTTCGGCAGTTTTTGTGTAACTTACATTCATATTTTTTAGGAAACTCGTTTCTAGTATGTTTTCTAATGGATTTCTTACGTTTTAGGTCATTTCGATTAGATTGAAAAGGCCCAAAAACATTTTTATACGTATTTTTTCAAAATGTATGTTTTTTGTGGTTTTTGTATGTTTTATCTGTTTGTATGGTAACTAGGGATTGAAGACAGCCTTTTAGAATCATTCTGTATCGTTTTCTATTTGATTTGCGCCCAATTGAGGCAGTTTTTGCATTTTGAAATTTCGACCTCCTTAATTTGGTCGGGTTATGAAATTCGTCTAACTTTTTCTGCTAACTTCACACCGCTCTAGATATCGATCTTCCTTCCTTCGCAGAGCGTACGGAGTTTAAAGTTTGCTTTTCGAACAAGTGCTTCGATGAAACAGTTGTAGATATCCTTAGTTCAGTCACAGATTTAAAACCGGTCAAGCATCAGTCGGACTCGCGCGCCGAGTGTTCCGATATAACTAGGTATAGTATTTTAGAAGCCATAAGGTCCATTTTTAGGACCGCAAAACAAAAGTTTGTAAAGGTTTTTTGCACATTTTTAAAAAACTGTGCTACTTAGAGTGATCGTTTTATTTTTCTAGTAATATTTACTTCATTTACACTTTTCCTTTCGCAATCTTCGGAGATAAGGTAGGGAAATGGTATTTTTTTTTAATATTTTACATCATAACTTGAAAAATTAGGGTTGCAGAAAATACAAAAATATATTTTGGAATGTACAAATGAAGCCCTTTTATATGATACCCCACTCGACCTCGTGTATTTGTGCTCCGGAGTCCGTTCAATCTGGCTCCTACTTTTCGAGGTACAACTGTACCAGTTACCGACAGCCTCGAGCTACTTGGCATGAAGTTGTGTGCAAACCTGAACTTCGGCGCTAACATTGAGTCAAAAGCCCAAACTGCGGCAAAAAAGCTGGGCATCCTCAATAAGGTTAAGCGTTACTTCACTCCTGAACAGCTTCTAGTTTTATATAAAGCCCAAGTCCGATCGTGCATGGAGAATTGCTGTCACCTTTGGGATGGCTCAGCCAAATACCAGCTAGCCGCACTTGACTCGATAGATCGCAGAGCCAAGAAGCTCGTTGGTGATGAGATGCTGGTGAAAACCAAGTTTCACAGTGTGGCCCACCGTCGCAAAGTTGCATGTCTGTCGGTCTTCTACAGATTGTACTTCGGAGAGTGTGCTCTAGAGCTCCACGGATTTCACCCATACTTGGTTGATATTCCGCACATTCGCACAAAGCGCTTAAAACATCTTTTATAATGCGCACGGCTAAAGAGTGGAATTCTCTGCCTGCGTCTGTGTTCCCGAGTTCATATAACCCGAATCTATTCAAGTCACGAGTGAATAGGCTTCTTCTGGGTAAGCTCGTTCCATCGTCGACCTCATCTCTGTCTTCAAGACTAGATCGAGGTCAAGAGGAAGTTTCTTTCTTACCTCTTGTAAAGCCTAGTTGGCAGCCCAAAGAATGCAGAGGCTGCTCAATCCTCTAGGATTGAAAAATTCGTTAATGTAATGTGGGCAAGACGACTACTCTCCTCAGGGGCAGCAACGGAACCTTCCCCAATTACTGAGGCGTAGAGAGCAGGATATAGAGTGGGTGGGTACCCTCAGTCAGTATTCTTGGATGCCACATAGTCCGAGCACTGCACATGGTTTCCGATGCTGACGAACGACATCAAATTGGCGAAAGGCTCGCGAACTTTTCCGCCCAGTTCTGCCATACAATTTACATAATTTTTAGCACTCTTTTGCCTACGTCATCTGTCTGTCTGGCTTTCTATCAACATTTTAAAGCGCTGAATCCTTTGAACCGTAATAGCAAGTCGTTTGAAATTTTCACAGATTATGATTCATTCATTAATTTCATTATGGAAGATTACCTACCTAACAAAATACAACAAATAATAAATCAATCCTCATAGAAGAAATGTTTCGTTTGTTTTAGCTCTATCGTAAATACCGTAAATACGATAACACATACGAGTACATCAAGCATCAAGTGAGAGTTGATCTCAAATATATTTGGCATGGTTTTGTACATGATACTGTAATTTCTTCTGATAAGTTAGATTGGGTTTGGGTGGTTGTAAGGTGTCCAAACTCGCATTGACAAATAAAAGTAAGTTTGATCATGATAGTCCAAAATTCTTTGTGTTTCGATCGAATTATCGGCAAAAAACCGGCCAAGTGCTGGTCTGACTCGCGCACTGAGGGTTCCGTACCACCACACGTAATTTAATTAATATAAATTAAATTACGTATATAAGAAAAAGTTATGGTATTTTTATGCTTAAAAACTTTGTTATGTAACTAAAATTTATATTTGAGTTGATTGAATGAAACGTAAATAGCGGTTAACGATTTATGACGTATAAAAAAAAACTACTAACTAGATCTCGTTCAAACCAATTTTCGGTGAAAGTTTGCATGGTAATGTACATCATAAATTTTCGTTCTCTTATTTTAGAAGTTACGGGGGGGGACACACATTTTACCACTTTGGAAGTGTCTCTCGCGCAAACTATTCAGTTAGAAAAAAATAATTTTAGAAACCTCAGTACCATTATTGAAGACCTATCCATAGATATCCCACACGTATAAGGGTTTGATGAAAACAAAGTTTTCGAGTTTCAATTCCAAGTATGGGGAACCCTAAAATTTATTGTTTTTTTTTTGTTTTTGTGTGAAAATCTTAAAGCGGTTCACAGAATACATCTACTTACCAAGTTTCAACAGTATAAGTAGTTCTTATAGTTTCGGAAAAAAGTGGCTGTGACATACGGACGGACAGACAGACAGACATGACGAATCCATAAGGGTTCCGTTTTTTGCCATTTGGCTACGGAACCCTAAAAAGGATCACTATTCAAAGCGATATTAATAATCAGCTGTCTACTTTAATTTACTACTAATAAATAAAAGCAAATGTATTGTTCTTTTGGTTTTATTGTAGGTACTGACTGTCAAGCACGTCGTGTTGGTTTTAAACGAATAAATTGCGGTGAAGCAGCATCAGAGAAGTTCACTATAAAATGTGTGACCATCCATCATCGGTAATCGGAAACGATCACTGCAAAAATGAGTATAATTTACCGTGAACCCCGCACTTTACAGTCAGCCAAATTACTGCTATTACATGCTATGAGCTATTGTGGTGCAACTTAACGACTGGTCATTTTGTCCCCGAATGTTTGAGCTGCGGCAAGGCTGCAACTATTGGGATCAGCGAGTTAAGCCTTAGGTCTAGCCTTTCTTAAAATAGTTTCTGCAAGCGATTTGTCGTCTCTTCGCCGCTTTTTCACTGGTTCAGGATTTTTAAAATTATTTCCAATCACTACCCGCTCCATAACCCGATACTGTTTATCGGAGAACGGTCGCAGTACTGCGAAAGTTATGCCGAGCGCTCTGCCTTTGACCAAGTCCTCTTTCAGCATCGGATTGTCGTACATCCGCGTCTTTATGTATTTGAGAAGACCGTCCATGTCTGCGTTGCTTAGTTTGAGTAAAGCTGCTAGCGCAACTTTGTCGTGGTCCTCCGATTCGGTAAGTTCCACTTCCAGTTTAATATTTTGGTCGTTCGAGGGGTAGATGATCTCTTGTATTTGAAAACGGTTCGGGCCAGCTCCCGTCATGAGGGCGCATCGGAAGTGGGATTGCCGTCCAACGATGTTGTTGAGCCAGTTGGAGTTGCGCTCAAGTGCTTCGAGCATAAAATTGATGAAATCGCTCACCTCCTTCTGTTTTCTGTACGAGGCGATGGCAGCGAGAGCCACGTCCGGCAGAGCGTCTGAGCTCTTAGCACTGCCCTCGCGAATCCTCTTCAAGTATGGGCGCTTCGTATTCATAGTCACGTGAGCGTTCTGAAACAAGTGCAGAACATTCCTCGCCACTCTCCCAAACTGAGGTTTATGATGACGGAAAATTTTGATGGTTTGATGGCAAACTGGGAGGAAAATCCCTAAAAAGGATGAAATTATTGGGTGTTCACACGGGTGTTGAAGTCTCGCTGTCACATTTTTTGACAATTTGGTAGATTGACGTATTTATTAGAGAAAAAAAACATCAATTTTGTCAGAGGTTACCTGATTGAGGTTTGGCGAATTTATTTAGGGTGACTGCGCCATATATCTACCTGGTAAGTCCACGATAATTTGTCTTTTGTGGTTATAACCGACTGCATGTGCCTCTCAACACTAATCTGTATTTTTTTTATGAGTTACTAGCTGGTGTCCGCGACTTCGTCTGCGTAGGATAAACTGTAGCCTATGTGTTATTCTGATGTATAAGCTATATTATTGTAAAGTTTCATTAAAATCCATTCAGTAGTTTTTACGTGAAAGAGCAACAAACATCCATCCATCTATACTTACAAACTTTCGCGTTAATAATATTAGTAGGATCTCCTGCAGCAACAGCACGATCCCCTAGATAAAACTTATAACATTTTTATTTCCTTTTAATGTAGGTACCTACCTAGGTCCTACCTAGGTAAGGAGGTTTGCAAGGCAGCAAGCAAAAGCAGCGCTACGCTACATACCCGCCCCTTTGACCCGCTATCACACCTTCCTTTCAGAAACTATTCCATCTTTACTGCACACGAAATATTAAAGAAAAATACAATTTTATATTAAAAACAGGGTGTACAATGAGGCGGCCTTATTGCTAAACAGAAATTTCTTCCAGGCAACCTTTGGGTGCAGGATATTCAGCTAACAGCAATGCGGGAACGTTGCATAAAAATTGCTGGTTGAAGTAAAGATATTGGAATTAACAATACCAATCCTCCTAGCAATGTATGCCGAATTATTCTTTGAATTCAGGAAGGTCTTTCTACCGACGCAGCCGTTTGTACTACTACTTGCATTACCAACCTACACCAGCCTACTCGTACTAGGTATTTTATACCTACTTTCAAGTACACACGGCCGCTCGTCGGTGGAAACGCATTGACCTTGAGGGGGTCTCTGGTTTAGGACGTTTGTAGCGTAGCGCTGGTTCAGCTTATAGTAGGTAAGTAGGTACTGGTTTTGTTTCTACATGCTTGCTGCCGTGCGTACCTACCTACCTAACCGGTAGAATGAGGTAAGTACATACCTATAAGGTGTGTTTATAGGTACCTAGGTAAACAACAACCACTCTGAGTGAGCCTAAGTAGTTTTAAAGGCAGGTCCTAACTACCTGTAGGTAGGTTGGTAGGTACCCCTGGTACAGTAAAGAGCAGGTCAAGCTTGACAATTGCATTGCAGCGTGAATCTAGCTCCAACGATATAATGAACGGTTTCTAGTTAGAGAGTAGTACCTAGGTATATTCCAGTATTCCTTAGGTTTCTAGCTTGACGTGCTCCTGTCTACCTTCCATTTCTCTTATAATTTAGTTCTTATTACAATTCTCGTAGGGGCTAGAATTATTCCTTGGTGTCATGTATCTCAAGTGCACTGTTTATTCGGCACCATTTATTACCGCAAGTTTTCTTGATTTGATCGTAACGCTACTAAGAAACAGTTAATCAAATGATAGACTTGTGCGGAAAAATCTGCCGAAGCAAGGTGTAGAGAAAAAATTTGCAAACGCGAGAAATTGCCTTTCAAAGAGAAATAGCGAACGGGCACCGTCCCGTATCGAGGTCAAATGCCTTCCTATTCGCGTTTATAGGACACTGCAGGCGTGAACCAGTAAGGTTAGGTTACATTAAGTCAAAACAATATCTTTAACTTACCGAAAACAGCATAAACATACGCTATACCGTTACAAGTTTCGCTTCAACGGCGGCACAGCAATGCTGTCACGACTAACACACACACTCACACAATAACACCGTAGTAAACGTCATAGACTACGTTTACATTGCTAATTGCAACGTTTATCATTGTATTTTGATGCCACCAACGATATATCACACGAGGAACAACTATATTTAGCACATATATCAAGCACAGGCTTCAAAATGTCACTGAACCATAGCAAAAACTAAATTTTAAAGCAAAGACAGCCTAATCACCACTCCTTTTCTCTCACGATTTGTGATAGCGAGCGAACAGCTGCGGTGCGTGGTTTCATCAAAACAAATACTAGTAACGTCATCTATGTCAGAACACAGAAGAAAACATAACAAAAAATAGTCGACTTGAGAGAGGCCAACACAGGGTTCACTTACCCTACTTCACAATTGACAGTTCAACCATTACAGACTAGATGGCGCTGTAAAACGCAACATTGTTAAAAATATTTTGGTTGTACAAAAAATAACCAGGAATAAAGTTGTACGAGTTTTTTTAAAACGCAAATAATTTATTTCACAAAAAAAAAGACAAAAAGAAAACTCCGCCGTGACAGTGAACTTATCACTGCCGTGACCAGGATTCGAACCTGGGTTACTACGGCCACAACGTAGGGTCCTAACCACTAGACGATCACGGCTATCGGAGCGATGGCAGCATTGGCGAAATAGTGAGCCGAGTTCTACAGCTAACATTATGTGCACATACAGTGCACGCACGCTGGCTGGCAGTCCGTGTGAAAAAGTACCTACTTTTTTTAAACAAAAGTTCAAAGCAACGAACTTATGGTGCGAAATCGGTTTATTTTTAGTAAATAAATGGTTAAAGAGAAGAGAAATTTGCTGAGAACCATCGAAAATAGAAGAGGGACGATGGTCGGACACCTGATAAGACATGACACTTTCATAAAGAATATTATTGAAGGAAAAGTAGAGGGCAGAAGAGGAAGACCAAGACGCACTTATTTTGACCAGATAAAAGAGAGGGTAAACGTCGAGTCTTATCAGGATGTCAAATCATTGGCAGAGGACAGAGAGAAATGGAGATTGCTCCACCGACAAGAGCGCGGCTCTTAAATATGAGAAGAAGTGCAATAGTGTAGAGCTTAAATAATTGTAATATCAAAGTCCTAAATAAATAATATAAAGTCCTAATGGTATGGTTTTGTACAAAGATTTCGGACCTCCTGTGGTTTTGTATATTATGTTCCTTTTGGAAAGTTGTTCAGTTTCATAGGCAGAAACGCCTCTTAAAATATCCGGGGTGATAAAAAAAACGGGTGGAACCACGATCGGGTCGTGCTTGGGGTCGTGCCTCAATGTTTTTAAACAAATGAACGTCTTACTCCAAAACGTATTTCGTCAAAACAGCTCTTCGTATTTACTTCCTTTCCGCATTTGTATCGAAAATGACTATTGTATTATCAATTATCAAATAAAACAAGGGTTTGGTTTAGCCCGAAATATTACTTATATTTTTATGACTACTTACATAAAAAATCATTCATGTTTATGATGAGTTTATAGAAGAACTTTTTACAGAGCTATACGATGCACAAAATAACTGTGGCCCTGTCATTGATGCGCAGAAGAAAAAAACCGGTCAAGTGCGAGTCGGACTCGCGCGCCGAGGGTTCCGATGTACCTATAGTATTTTTGGAAGCAATAAAGTCCATTTTCAGGACCGCAAAACTAAATTTGTTTGTAAAGGTTTTTTGCAGATTTCTGAAAAACTGTGCAACTTAGAAAGATCGTTTTATTTTTGCTGTAAAGTTTATATAAACTTCTGTCAACTGTAATTAATTCAGATTTTTCCTTACTCAAACTTCGGAGATAAGGGGGGGGGAATGGTATTTTTCTTGACATTTTTCATCATAACTTTAAAACTAAGAAATTTAAAAAAATACAAAGATATATTTTAAAATGTACAAGTAAAGCCCTTTCATATGATACCCCACTCGACCTAGTAGCGACAATTTGAAATTTGGCCCCCTTTATATTAATAATCATACTTTTTTCAAAATTTTTTCTTGTGCAATTAAGTTGGGCAACTATATTCTAAAACTATTCCAAATTTCAGGTTGATAGCATAAGTGGTTGCTGAGATATAGAGGTGTGACAGACAGACGGACAGACAGACAGACAGACAGACAGAGCGGCACCATAAGGGTTCCTTTTTTTACCATTTTGGTATCGGAACCCTAAAAATGGCCGATTTTTGCACATTTTCGACTTCTGCGCATCAATGACAGGGCCATAGTTATTTTGTGCGTCCTATAAGTATTTGTATTAACCTTCATTAAAATTACGATCTAAACATTTCTTTATACTAGGTGCCAGATCTTCAATGACATTCACCATCCTTCCTAATAGATCCATCATTTTTTCATTTTGTTTTACGCTCTTCATTTCTCTTTCATGTGCCAACCTTTCCTTTGCCTTTTTGTATTCTATGAACTTGTTTAAGGTGCCTAACATGTTACTATCAATATTAGAACTATGGTGATTGTGTTCGTTGTCCTTATCGTAAGAATCGGACGAATTGCTGCTGCGGCGGCGGCGATTAAATACTGGCTTCGTCTTATGAACTTTGTTTTTAATCAATGAAGCATTTGCAGTTTTTGTTGAGTTTTCTTCATCATCCTGAAAATAGAAACACGTTTTAATCGCTCAAAAGAGATACATATGTTGCAGAACAAAAATAAATGGCCAAGTGCGTGTCGGGCCACGCGCAGTATAAGGTTCCGAAGTTTTTTACGATTTTTATCGCAAAGCAGGTTTTGTTCGTAACATACACTTTTTACCACCTAATGCTCAGCGAAGACCTAGCACCTGATTGGCGATTGCTATTTCTATTATTTCCAGTTTTTTGGCTATAGTTGTGATAGTTTTCCTTTTAGTGAATTTTTCACATTTCCAATAACAACCGTTTAACAAAAATTGCGCTTTTAAATATTTCGCAAACCACACATCACATATAACCCAAATCTATTTAAGTCGCGAGTAAATAGGCTTCTTCTAGGCAAGCTCGTCCCATCGTTGACCTCAAGACTAGATCGAGGTCAAGAGTAAGTCCATCAACAATAAAAATAAATTTAAAAAAAACTAAATCGAAAAATGATCTTAGCAGTCTCCCAATATCACCGCGTGATAAGATATCACTAAAAAAATTCCAAATCACAGATTTTTCAGTTCAAAAGTAAAGATTGATATTTGTTACACAAAAGTTTTCATATTTTTCTACAATATATATAATAAAAAAATATACTTGTTAAGTATTTTTTCCTATTTTTCGTTTTAACTACTTTTGAACAGTTCATTAGGGTGAATTTGAATTTTTAAAGTCTCAAAAGTGATATTTTATCAAATGGTGATATACAATAATTGGCTCCCAGCTAAATAAATTTTGAGACCCCAAATACACTGCAGACAAAATCACCAAAACTGATCACAAAATTTAGGTTAGTTTAAAGTTAATAGATTTGGTTAGGTTCTACATGGGTCCGTTAGAACAGAACCACGGTTTAAAATTTGGTGAACATTAACTCAATTTGGCGGTCAGTTAAACTCAACATCATCATCATATCAGCCGAAAGACATCCACTGCTAGACATAGGCTTCCCCTAAAGATCTCCATGACGACCGGTCCTGCGCTGTTCGCATCCAGCGGCTTCCCGCGACCTTGACCAGATCGTCGGTCCACCTTGTGGGGAGCCTGCCAACGCTTCGTCTTCCGGTACGTGGTCGCCACTCTAGAACCCTTACGCCCCATTGGCCATCGGTTCTTTTTACGATGTGCCCTGCCCACTGCCACTTAAGTTTAGCGATTCTCAGGGCTATGTCAGTTACTTTAGTGTTCTTCTCCGCAGAAGAACAGTTAAACTACAACCATAAAATTATAAGATTATAATTCCTGATTTTATAATAATCCATAAGAATTCTTTCCTTTCAAATAAAAGGATCGCAAAACTAAATTTGTTAAAGGTTTTTTTGCAGATTTATCAATTTATTTTTCCAGTAATATTTATTACTATAACTCATGCAGATTTTTCCTTTAGCAAATTTGGAGATAAGGGGGGGGGGGGGGGGGAATTGGTATTTTTTAGACATTTTTCACCATAACTCGAAGATTATTAGTTGAAAAAATACAAGAACCTATTTTGGAATGTAAAAGTGAAGCCCTTTCATATGATACCCCACACCCTGCGAGGTAGGATGGAGCCCACACCATAAGGGTTCCCTTTTTACCATGTTGGTTTGGAACCGAGTTACTTGATAACCGAGATTTTAAAGTAAAAGCTAAAACTTACTGTATCAGCTAAGCCATCTAAAACTAAAGCATCCTCATTGTCAGAATCATCATTATTTTTAACGTAACCTTCAGTGGTAGGTGATTTGGCATTACGAATGACTTCCAAAACTGCACTGGCTTGAATAGTGGTAGGTGATTTGGCATTCCGAATGACTTCCAAAATTGCACTGGCTTGAATAGATAACTCTTTCTTAATGCCTGGATTCTCATCTAATCGAATCTTCTCCTCTCTTGCATGTCTCACCAAATCTCTCCAACTCTGAAAACAAAAATAGAATAAATAATGAATAAGGGTTTTTATTGTCGCTTCTTTTTTTCCCATTATGGCGCCACATTGTTTGTGAAGCGATGTAGTTTAGCTGACGTCATTAAGAGATTTTAATATCCAACGATGAATAAACGATTTTTGACTAGACTTGAAATAATAACACAAAATAGCCCTTATTTATAATACACATTTGACATAATTAACTATTTAGTACCTGGGTGACCGAATTTCGCTAATAGCCGCCTCCACATTGAGCAAGATTCTTTTATTTATTTCATTTCTTGCTAACTGTAGATTTTAAAATCTACAGTTAGCAAGAAAATGGCCATTTTTCACAACAAAACATTTTTGGTGCCAATCGACCCTGTTATTGATCACAAATTTCAGGTTGAAGTAATAAAAAAGTCATAAATTGCAAAAATCTTTTCCCATACATTTCATACCATTATTAAATGCAAAAGTTTGAAGTAATGGATGGATGTTTGCTACTCTTTCAAGTAACAACTACTGAATGGATTTTAATGAAACTTTACAATAATATAGCTTATACATCAGAATACAATTTATCCTGCGCAGACGAATTCACGGGCACTAGCTAGTTTCATATAAAAAATTTTGCACAATAATTTTTATGATGCAAAATAGATCCCGTTTCTAATACTGATCGAAAACTTCTATGGGACTAACTCAAGAAATTCAACCGTCATCAGAGTACTAAAAATGTCAGAAATTGCATAAACAGCATTATTTGTGTAAATTTTATATGCTATGTTTAATTTTATGGTTTTGAATAGTACCAACCCATACATACAAAATAGATCCCGTTTCTAATACTGATCGAAAACTTCTATGGGACTAACTCAAGAACTTCAACCGTCATCAGAGTACTAAAAATGTCAGAAATTGCATAAACAGCATTATTTGTGTAAATTTTATATGCTATGTTTAATTTTGTGGTTTTGAATAGTACCAACCCATACATACCCGTGGGTGTCGTAAGAGGCGACTAAGGGTTATAATCTGGAGGATGGGCAGCAGCGTCCTCCTGTGTATCATACCATCTTACTTACCGCGGTCCGTGGTGCCAGCTGTAACGCCTACAAATGTGGTGACTATGGTACTTCCCCTCTACATTGTTTCAACAAAAGCTGAAATTCTGGAGGAAGTTCCCTGTCCTGTAGTGGACGTTTGATGGTATGTCATGATGATGATGAAATACATTGTAAATGACTATGATAAGGTCTCTCTTATGAAGAAGGGGATGCAAAAACTGCTCTTACATGTTTCCACTGCATGATTGACCTGTCAGGTCCATATTCCCTGAGAGCATTTCTCAACTGATGCCACTTTCCTTCCAGCTGCACAACATTGCCACACCTGCTTATCAATTCAGGGTGATTGGACATGAAATCTATAATATACCTTACTTGAGCGGCAGTACATCGGCTGTAAAATGTAGAACTCAGTAAGAATTATACCGATCAAACAAACAGACATGCTAATTCGAAACAAGCAAGTATTTAACTCACGAGTATCTTCTTGGCGGCATGTTTTTATCCAAACAAAGGGCAAAGAATAGAATTAAAATGGGCTGTACAAATCTTGTTTTTCCCAATTTTCCCAGCACTATTTATTTCAAAGAAAAATATTATTCCGAGCGAAGCAATGAGGTCCGAAATCTTTGATTTATTTTGACCACAGATTTTTTTTTTGGTTTCATTCTTCCTTTCGGAAAGGCAAAGAGTACAAAGCCCATACAGCCATGTCTGATGTCTTTAATCTGGACTTTTTGGCGGGAACTCGACATGGGCGTTTGCCTGCTTAATTGAAATTTTGTTTTTTTGTGCATTTAGTGATTTTGTGGATAATAAAGATAGTGTGTTATGCAGTAAATTTACTACGGAGTGCGCAGCTGATGAAGATTTCAAGTGATCTCGTGTTTAAGCCCCGTTTGTGTTGTCCCAAAAAGTCACGAACATTTTCCTTCGTAAAGTTCACTATCGCTTTACGAGGGGAGCAAAAAGAAAGAT
Source organism: Athrips mouffetella (assembly GCA_947532105.1). Classification (NCBI taxonomy): domain Eukaryota; kingdom Metazoa; phylum Arthropoda; class Insecta; order Lepidoptera; family Gelechiidae; genus Athrips; species Athrips mouffetella. The sequence continues at coordinate 17,658,769 of OX383965.1, read as the reverse complement.
TAAACACATCAGACATGGCTGTATGGGCTTTGTACTCTTTGCCTTTCCGAAAGGAAGAATGAAACCAAAAAAAAAAAAAATGTATCTGTCTTTCTTTTTGCTCCCCTCGTAAAGCTATAGTGAACTTTACGAAGAAAAATGTTCGCGACTTTTTGGGACAACACAAACGGGGCTTAAACACGAGATCACTTGAAATCTTAATACTGCATAGCACTCTTTCTTTATTATCCACTAAATCACTAAATGTACAAAAAAACAAAATTTCAATTAAGCAGGCAAACGCCCATGTCGAGTTCCCGCCAAAAAGTCACAGATAATTTATTTATTTCGACAGCAAACATGGCTCGCTCTAAATCCAGAGCCACGTTCCGTTTCACCGATAATATCGATTTTATTTTATCGTTGACAGCCAGCACGCTCAAATACGTTCCGAACCATTGGTAGCGCGTGTACCATAACCAACGCTACGTCTTCGTGACGTCATCAATGCCTTCATCTTGCGCTCACAACGCCATCAGGCGCGGGACATATCAATGTGGCGTCGATTAAGAGCGAGGCGAGGGTATGGCACGGTCGCGCCGCCCGTCACTTCGTGTTTCATACAAAATATATAGAAGTGATATGGCGCCCGTGCATATTGAGGTGGCGTGGCGAGGGTAGGGTGAGGGCGCAGCGCAGGCGTCGCGTCCCGCCCGCACCGCGCCTCAGTTTAAGGTGGCACGCCATATGAATGCACACAGATCCGTCCGCAGTATTATCAAAATTCGTGACGATATGCAATTTAATATCTTGTTTTGCGAGTTAATAGAAAAATGTGTGAAGGAGAATGCGTACTAATGCGTAGTATGCAATCTACTTTGTATGTTTTTGGTTTAGTTCAAATTCTCCTCAACCGTCAATGGACAATTATGTCGAACCATCTGACAATCCTCAAAACAAGAATTCGATATATGAGGATGTTCAATCAGACGAATCTGATGATTAAGAAACTGTTGAAAGAGTTCTTCGAGATAGAAGCCTTATCCGAAAGCCTTTGAGATTTAGCTGAAACTAAAACCTGCACTTTAGTAGATTTACCAAAGGGTCGCAAACCGATCTCATGTAAATGGGTCTACAGGGTAAAGACAAACGCAGATGGGAGTCTTGATAAGTTCAAAGCAAGACTTGTCGCACGTGGATATACACAAAAAGAAGGTGTAGACTATTACGAAACATTTAGCCCAGTAGCTAAAATGGCAACAGTCAGATTGATTTGTAATATTGCTATCAATGAAGAACTTACTTTTACACAATTTGACGTCGCAACTGCTTTCCTAAATGGTACTCTTGATGAGGAAATTTACATGAAACAACCGGATGGCTACAGTGATGGAACAAATCGTGTATGCAGATTGAAACGCAGCCTATTTGGTTTAAAGCAAGCTCCGCGTTGTTGGAATAAATGCATTGTCAATTATTTGAAAAACATTGGTTTCAAGCAGTGTGAAAATGAACCGTGTTTTTTCATTCGAACAAGACAGAAGAAAAAGATAATTCTGGCATTATATGTCGACGACGGAATTGTAGCTTCAACTGATCCAAAAGAATCAGAAAGGTTTCTAAGTGAACTGAAGAAACGGTTTAAGATCACGGTAAAACCAGCATCCTATTACTTATAGGATTAGAATTATACTGAAAGATTATTAAAACGCTTTGGCATGTATGAATGCAAATCCGTAAGCACTCCAATAATCAAGGATGGAGTTCCAACAGAGTCTGAAGAAGACACAACTGACTTCAAGTATGAGAAGCCGTTGGTGCTCTAATGTACCTGATGACAGGAACAAGACCTGATTTATCCTACGCAATCAGTGTAGTATCAAGAAATCTTCAAAGTCCTACGAAGGAGGGTATCATTAAAGTTAAAAGGATATTCAGATACTTAAGAGGTACTATGTCACAAGGAGTCCTATATAAAAAGGGAGATAAAAGCTTGATTGGCTAAAGCGTTTCAGACCATGGTGGTGACGCTAATACAGGACGCTCAACTTCGGGTATATTATGTACCTATTCCCAAGGGCTCATTTCGTGGGCAAGTCGTAGACAAACATGTGTCGCAATTTCAAGCACAGAAGCTGAACTTTTAGCTGCAAGTGAAACAGCACGAGAGCTGATATGGCTAAAGAGGCTCATTGCTGAAATATCTGATATAAAAGAGATACCCACATTATTTGTTGATAACGACGCCGCAATCAAGATATCCCAGAATCCTGAGCTACACAGACAAACAAAGCAAATAGCTCTGAGACACTTCTATCTTCGAGAGCTAGTTTCTGAGAAAGAAGTTGAAGTTAAATATATTCCAACTGAATTCCAGTGTGCAGACATATTGACATAACCAGTTTACAAGCCAAGAATGGTAATAATACTGGATAAACTGGGAATACAGTAAAATCTGCCCAAAAGGGAGGATATGAAGGAGAATGCGTACTAATGCGTAGTATGCAATCTACTTTGTATGTTTTTGGTTTAGTTTTTACTGTTATTTTTGCCACTCTTGTCATATGTCTATTGTGTTGTTTGTTGTCAATCTTTTCAATATATTTACGTATTTTTACCGAATATTATTTTGGTTTATTTCTACGACCTCAGCAAGCTTAACAGCTTTAATAAAATGTCCCGTAATATACGATTACAATCGATTAGGTTATAGTAACAGATGTGTGCAGGATCGGAACTTATAGCAAATTATTATTAAGTTACAAGGTCGGGTTTCGATTAACTTGTATAAAGATAAAAAAAACAATAAATTTAACAATTTTAAATTTTATTCAATAAATTTCGATTAACTTGTATAAATTTATATTTACTAATTAGGTACTAAACAGAAATGGCTAATAAGATAAGATAAGATAATTAGGTACTACAAAAATCGAAATTTAGAATACCCTAAATACGTCCACTGCCGCTGCTAATTTGAGGCACCGCATCCGCGCCATAACTACTTCCTTTTTCTCCTCGTGGTTATGGCGCGGATGCGGATGGGGAAATGGCGGCGGCAGTGGACGTATTTAGGGCATTCTGAATTTCGATTTTTGTAGTAATTAGTAAATGTAAATTTATACAAGTTAATCGAAATCGTTAAAATTATTGAATACAATTTAATTATACATGTTAATCAAAACCCGACTTGTAACTAAATAATTATTTGCTATAAGTTGCCATGCTTGATCCTGCACACATCTGTTACTATAACTTGATCGATTGTAATATTTGTAATCGTATATTACGGGAAATTTTTCTATTAACTCGCAAAACAAGATATTAAATTGCATATCGTCACGAATTTTGATAATACAGCGGACGGATCTGTGTGCATTCGTATGGCGTGCCACCTTAAACTGCGGCGCAGCGCGGGGGGGAGGTGACGCCTGCACTGCGCCCTCACCCCACCCTCGCCACGCCATCTCAATATGCACGGCGCCATATCGCTTCTATACATTTTGTATGAAACACGAAGTGATGGGCGCCGCGACCGTGCCACACCCTCACCTCGCCCTTGACCGACGCCTCATTGATATGTCCCGCGCCTAAGGAATGCAGCGCCAACACTTCCGAAAATGGTCACTGTGAGCGATTTGTCGAAACTGTCAGATTTTGCCGGTGTTTGTTGGGTTGCGTTCTGAATCGGGTATAGTTACACTGACAGCAGGATAGCGTTGTAATACGTCCATCGATGTGGTGGAGACAGACTGCTGTCACAGGGTAATTATTACCGTTTTGGAACTCAGTCTTGATGAATGGAAACAAAAATTTGGCTCCAAACGCTGGTCCTGTTAAGATCAAAGGAGTTTATACTACATTGAGAATCTTTTTTGTTAGTCTTTTCATATACGTCAAGTATCATTGCTTTTGTCTGTCTATCTTTCTTATATCAAGTTGTTTGTCGAATATATTTTTACGATTTTCTTTAATTCACGCAGTTTACTTTTAACTCGAGCCGCCGCTCTGCTATAGATTATGTGCTGATCACGATCACGAGTTTGTTTTCAAGTTTTTCGGGAGAATAGTTTCAAAATGGAAAATCTTACTTCGAAAGTGTCAATCGGACTACTGGATGGGAAATCGAACTGGAGTACATGGAAGTACAAAATGTGCATCCTACTAAAATCTGTCGATCGCGCCCCCGATGTCATCGAAGGTAAATTTATAAGACCGACCCTCGGAGGAAACAATGAAGAATCCCCAGCAGCTGAAGGTGACGCTGTGAACGCCAACGTCAACGTTTACAAAACTGAACTCGCAGCTTATGTTAAGGCTGATACAAGCGCTTCTACTCCTTACAACAAACATGAAAGAAGACACCTTAAAGAAAGTCATGCGCTACACCACTTCTCGTGAAGTATGGCTAGAGCTCCACCGATTATACGATGGTATATGTGAGGATCGTTCCTACAACCTCTGTATGAGTTTCTTCGGATTCAAGCCAGATCCATCCGACGATATCGCTATTCATTTATCAAAACTGAAAAACATTTGGACTGAGTTGAATAAAGAAATGTCACAATCTAAACCAGCGCTCGTCACACTTTTCTGGCCAAGGGCCACACAGGACAATGTGGGTATTAGCACCGGGCCGCAGAGTAAGGGCGTTGCCCCACTTATACGTATTCGGTTTATTTCGTTATTAATGTCGCATTTAAGGAAAGCGGAAAAAGTACTTACACATATTTTTCATTAGAATATTTATTGGAATAAGAAAATTTAAAAAAATATTTTTTATACATATGTTTTTATAATTTAATGTGAAGAGACACTGTATGGATATCGTCTCTTTGGTATCGCGTATCGCAATCTGTGGTTTGTTTCGATAGTTACCCTCTCTGTGTTTTTGTCTATATCTTTTAGTATTTGCTTTGATAATGTACTTTCAAAATCTATAATAAAACAACGTTTTATATGCTTTAACCAAGGTGTTTATTATTCTTATCTCCTAAGAACTTTTCTACACTACAAAAGTTCATATGGTAGCAGAGCGAAATATTTCGAAGTGAAAAGTCGTAACGACATATGGCGAAAATTTTTACGTAAGTTTCTTGCTATATAAACATGCCGAAAACGACGTATCACATTGATCCACTTGATAAGGATAACTACGACACTTGGGCAATACAGGCCGAAGCTGTATTGGTAAAAAGCAAGCTATGGAAGTACGTCTCGACACAACTTGATGAAAAAGCAGATGCTACTGATATCGAAGCAGACAAACAGGCCAAGGCAGAACTAATTTTAATTATCGCTCCTTCCCAACTTAAAGAGGTCAAAAAATGTAATACTGCGAAAGACTTGTGGGATAAATTAAAACAAATACATGCGAGCAAAGGTCCTGCTCGTAAGGCCACATTACTTAAGCAACTTATACTGACCAAGCTAGAAGGCAGTGATGTTCGTACACACTTAAACAAGTTTATGGACACCGTCGATAAGCTGGCTGACATGGATGTCACCATAAATGAGGATTTGTTGACTATTATGATGCTCTACAGCCTTTCCTCAGAGTACGAAAACTTCCGCGTTGCTATAGAGTCTCGCGACATATTGCCAAAGCCTGAAGATCTGAAAATAAAAATAGTTGAAGAGAGCGACGCTCGTCATCACAATGAAAACTATGAACCTGGCCAACAACATGAAGAAGAAAACGCACTCTTCGCTTCTTGCAAAATCTGTAAGAGAACGGGAAGAAGAATCTTTCAGAAGAAGACACACAAAGTTTGCTCTGACTGCTGGAAGAAAAGTAAAGACAAAAAGAAGTCCAACACTAATAAAAATGCTGATTCCCTATATGCTGAAGAATGTTTACTTACTTCAACACGAAACAACCAGGATGATTGGGTACTTGACAGTGGTTGTACCTCACATATGACCCATCACCATGAGCACTTCAAAGACATGAAGACTGTTTCAAGAAAACTAAATTTTGCTTCAGAAAATCACTCTACAGAAATTTTGGGTGAAGGAAGAATTACATTTTCTGATCAACAACAAGGACGACGGGTACATCTAGAAAACGCCCTGTACGTACCTTCTCTTTCTACAAATTTACTTTCTGTATCAAAAATGACTTCACATGGAGCCACCGTCACGTTCGACAACCTCCGTGCCTTAGTTCGCAACAAGTCAGGTGATCTTTTGCTATCTGCAGAGAAGTCGAACAATGGTCTCTACTATGTAAGAAAACCAAACGTTGAACAAAGCTTCGCAGCAACGCCTGCAACGAGTTCGACAAACACGAAACAAGGTTCTATACAAGAATGGCATAGAAAACTTGGGCACATGAATTACAAAGATCTCCAACTGGCTCTCAACAACGAGACAGTGACTGGAATGAATTTCAACAAAAATGAGACTTTGTCATTGCCAGACTGTGAAATTTGCATTCAAGCAAAAATTACTCGAGTGTCAAGTCCTCCACAACGAACAACTCCTCGAACTACTGAACGTCTAGAAATCGTCCACAGCGACGTGTGCGGCCCAATCAGAACACCTACTCATGCTAAAAACAGATACTTCGTTACTTTTATTGACGATTACAGTAGGTACGGACGGGTCTACTTCTTGAAAAATAAATCTGAAGTATTAGACAAGTTCAAAGAGTATAAACAAGAAATGGAGAAATTTACGGGCAACAAAATCAAACATTTGCAAACAGATAACGGAACAGAATACGTCAACGCCAAATTCCAAGCCTTTCTAAAAGAACACGGGATTGCACGACGATTATCTGCACCCTATACCCCACACCAGAATGGTATCGCTGAACGCAAGAATCGGACATTAGTGGAGAAGGCTAGAGCTATGCTTATTGATGCAAAAGCGCCAATGCACTTATGGGCAGAAGCAGTGAACACTGCTAACTACCTAGCAAACAGAAGTGTTAACAGTGCTATAGAAAATAAAACAGCATTTGAAAAATGGGTATTAAGAAAGCCCTGTCTTAATCACCTCCACCTTTTTGGCTCAAAAGCTTTTATTCTGAAGAAAGGACCAAGAGGTCACAAATTTGCTCCAAAAGCAATACCGGGGATGTTTGTTGGATATTCCGATACTAGCAAAGCATACAGGGTTTATGTTCCAAACAAGACACTTATTTCCGCAGATGTCAAAGTAGTCAAGGCTAACTACTATAAAAGCCCAACTGAACATGTAAACAACTTTACATACAACAATAATATATGTGATTCGGTTTCAGAAACAAAGAAAACGCAAGTAGATATCGATGATGCTGACGATACTCTGCAAGACATTCTGATTGAAACTCAACAGAATAATCTTATTGAAAACGTCGAAACAGAACAAGACGATTTTGATGAAAATGTCGCCGCAGATTCTACCCTGCATTATGAAAGTGTTGATGATCAAGATTATTTTTACGAAACTACTGTTCGTGAAAGTCTTAATCATGAACACGCTGACACGGAACCTGAACCTGAACCGAATAGTTACAGTCTACGAGACAGATCAGCAATACAAATGCCACAACGGTATGATGACTTTGTACTGGCTGCTGTTGCTAAAGTTCAAAATTTACCTAAGGATCCTTTGACTTACAAACAAGCATTGGAATCTCCCAATAAAGAACAATGGATTAAAGCCATGCTGAGCGAGATAAACTCACTAAAAGAAAACAACACATGGGACTTAGTTAATTTGCCTGATGGAAGAAAAGCACTACGATGCAAATGGGTATTTAGACTGAAAACTAATCCAGACGGCTCAATTGATAAATTTAAAGCCAGACTTGTTATAAAAGGCTATTCACAACAAAAAGGAATTGACTACGACAAAACTTTTAGTCCTGTGGCTCGACTCAGTACTATACGAGCTATTATCGCAATCGCTGCTAAAGAAAATTTAAACCTACGCCAATTCGATGTAGCTACAGCTTTTCTCAATGGGACAGTTGAAGAAGAAATTTTTATGAGACAACCTGAAGGTTTCCAAGACATGACAAAGCGGGTGTGCAAACTTAATCGCAGCCTCTATGGTCTCAAGCAAGCACCACGATGCTGGAACTCCTGCATTGCAGAATTCTTAAAAACGACAGGCTTTCAACAAAGTGAAGCTGATCCTTGTCTGTACACCAGAATCAGAGAAAAATCAAAAGTTTTGATTGGACTTTACGTTGATGATGGACTTGTAGCATCGTCTACACCAACTGCAGGAGACGAGTTTATCAAGGAGCTAAAAACTAGATTCAAGATAACTACCCGATCTGCTTCCTACTTCTTGGGTATGGAAATAAAAGCTGAAAAAGGCAAAATTACGTTATGCCAGCAAGCTTACATTAAGAAGGTTCTTGAAAAGTACGGTATGACAAATAGTAAATCAACACCGACGCCAATAATCAAAGAAAGTATCAACGATACGGAACCTGATATTGATGTCGTTTTTCCATATAGACAAGCCGTCGGAGCCCTTACATACTTAGCGGTGGGCACAAGGCCCGACATAGCATACGCTGTGAGCGTTGCATCCAGAAACCTGGAGAAACCTAGCACGAAAGACATCATGTTAGTCAAACGGATCTTCCGTTATTTGAAAGGAACGAACGATAAAGGCCTTGTATACAAGCAATCAAAAGAGTCACTCCAAAAGCTTATATGTTATTCGGACTCAGACCTTGCTGGAGATCAAACAACTGGCAGATCAACAACCGGAATGGTATGCCAATTGTCAGGAGCTGCAATCAGCTGGAAAAGTCAACGACAAACAGTTGTATCAATTTCATCCACTGAAGCAGAAATTATTGCAGCTAGTGAAACAGCACAAGAAATATTGCAGCTGAACAGCCTTCTGAAAGGTTTAGTGGATTTGGAAAAGCCTATTCTTTATTTGGACAATGAATCTGCTATAAAGCTTTCGCACAATCCGAAATACGAATACCACAAGCGTACAAAACATATCAAGCTAAAGCATCTTTTTGTGCGTGAATGTGTTACCAATGGTGAACTGGAAGTTAAGCAAGTACCGTCTGTGCGACAGCTGGCTGGTATGCTTACCAAGCCGCTCTTTGGTCCAAGATTGGAAGTTTTAAGCGGACAGACTGGATTAAAGAAAATTTTAAAATTCTAAAAGTTCCGAGGGTGTGAAGAGACACTGTATGGATATCGTCTCTTTGGTATCGCGTATCGCAATCTGTGGTTTGTTTCTATAGTTACCCTCTCTGTGTTTTTGTCTATATCTTTTAGTATTTGCTTTGATAATGTACTTTCAAAATCTATAATAAAACAACGTTTTATATGCTTTAACCAAGCTGTTTATTATTCTTATCTCCTAAGAACTTTTCTACACTACAAAAGTTCATATTTAAGAATTATGGTGTTGAACTTTTTTAATTATTGCTTGTGTATCGGCATCTTTGCGACTACATGCAATCCTCATTGTGTCTTCTAAATGAGTGGAAAGACGATTGCGGTAGGTATTTGTATTTAAAAAAACTCATTTTCGAAAATGAAGCCTCACAGAGATAAGTCGAAGAAAATATAGTTAAAACAAATTATGCGCAGTCTTGTAAATATTTATAGTTGCTAGGTACATTTTTCCAAAATTCAATGTACTCCTGCTTTTCAAGGTGTTCAATGAAATTAGCTTTGAGCTGTGTGTCATGCTTTAGTTCAATTATTTCATTCCTTAACTGTGTTTTAGAAAATCCAAACTGGCAAAATAATTTCATATCTTCGTTTTCAACGTGCCATGGGTTTTCCAGTAAAAAAGTTCTTAATTTAAGTTAAAAAAAAGTTCAGTAAAAAAGTTCTTTACTTGTGAATTGATCATTAATACTAAGAACGGAAGCGTAAATAATCTGTAATAGCCATTTTATGCGTGATTTTTAAAACCGTTTTTTTCCTGAATGGTAAGTGTTTTCACCAGAAAAACTGTGGTAGTAGCATTTATTAGTCCCATGTCACATATTTCTCAGAGAGAAAGATAAAAATTTTACGTTTTTAGGATTTGAAAAAAATTCCACACATTTTAGTATGGAGGTTCCTCGCAAGAAAGTGCTACGCTTATGGCTCCCTCCTTAGCAGCAAGAGCTGCTACTAAAACCTCCTTGCTTTTGACAGCGTTGTAAGCGATAAAATCGATATTATCGTTGATTCGGAACGGTTTTTTTAGCGGGAACTCGACATGGGCGTTTACCTGCTTAATTGAAATTTAGTTTTTTTGTGCATTTAGTGATTTTGTGGATAATAAAGATAGTGTGTTATGCAGTAAATTTACTACGGAGTGCGCAGCTGATGAAGATTTCAAGTGATCTCGTGTTTAAGCCCCGTTTGTGTTGTCCCAAAAAGTCACGAACATTTTCCTTCGTAAAGTTCACTATCGCTTTACGAGGGGAGCAAAAAGAAAGATTAAAGACATCAGACATGGCTGTATGGGCTTTGTACTCTTTGCCTTTCCGAAAGGAAGAATGAAAGTATGAAACCAAAAAAAAAAAATGATTCGGAACGCAGCTATTGTATTGTATTCTTCATTCTTCTGTGCTTGAAATTTTGTGAAATTTGACTTGAATATAGTATTATTTGGTTTAATTTATGATACATATTATATTTTGTGCTAGATTATTTACTCTAATAGGTATTCTAAGAGCTAGACTAGATTCATTACTCAGATCAGATTCATTCATGGTCATCCCGGAACAATCTACCCCACGGAGTAATCCGTGATCTACTTACTATTTTATAACAAAAGAAACTATTAGCCATGCCGCCCCCTGTGAAGAGGCTTGTGGTAATGCCGTCTCCAAAAGTGTAAGTACCAAAATAATTACCTACACTATATAGGCACACTCAACAGCTCGTCAGTAGAAACACTTTTGGACCTTACGGCGTGGTAATAGAGTTGAAAAAGTTTCTACCGACGAGCGGTTGACCGTACCGTACTATCAACACAATTGGCGCCTGACCGCTTTCGAAACCCTGTTGCTTGCATGTAGCGATCTTAGCTCTTACCAGTAAGAGACGACAAAGGTTTTGGTTTTATTAGTTTTTATGTCCATGTAACACATGTTGTTCAGTTAAACCAGCAAGGCGGAGCCAGTCGAGGTTCCTGCGAGGCACTACTGCACACGAAACATTCCAATAAGTCTACCGCTGGACAGCGCCTCCCAGATTTATACCTATATTTCGGGGGGATGTACACACGTCGGTGGTAAAGCTTTGACCTTGAGCGGATCTCTGGTTTCGGCACTGATTAAATAATAGTAAACTGACATTGGTTTCGGGCATTTGTAGTGTAGCGCTGGTACAGCTTATACTGGTTTTGTGTCCACTTGCTTGCTGCCATTTGTTCCACGGTCACCACTATTGTTGCATTTACAGCTTCTGTAATAGTTTGTGTGAATTGGTTAAAGTCGAAGTAATGTAGCTGGACTTGTATGACTACAGTGTAAGAGCAGGATGGTGCAATGTGATAAACATTAGTGTGATGCGCTACACATTGGAGTGACACAGACACAGTATCGCTCCATCCTGCTCTCACGCAGAGTTTTTCCTGCTATCATTCTAATTAAGCCATATAATTTTTACTGTAGATGTTGCTGCCTGTGTCCCCAATAATAATTTTTTTATCGCCTTTTACGACACCTGTGGTATGTATGTATTTAAATAAGATAACTTTTCATAAGTGAGGTATTATTGTCTTTTGTATAATATAAAGTAATACTAATATACCTAATAATATTAATACAATAAAGCCTTCAATTCACTGGAACATGAGAAGATCTGGGAGGCTCTTTCAAAGCAGGGACTTGACAAGAAATACTCAAGAACCTTTATGGAAACAGCAAGGCTAAAATCAAACTCAAGAAAGTAGGAAAAGAAATAAAAATAGGAAGAGGAGTACGTCAGGGGGATCCCTTATTCACGTCAGTTCTAGAAGAGATATTCCGACAATTAGACTAGGACAAATGTGGACTACCACCCAATGGCATTTGGCATCTCTCTAGCTAGTCTGTCTCTGTGCTCCCTTTTTAAGGCCCATGTTTCGCATCCATATGTATAGTATTCATAAATAATACAATGAAATAATAATATGGCTTCTTAGAATCTAAAATCTCATTGTATGGCTTTCATACAAAATTGATACATATATGATAAATATTCGAAATTTTGATATTTATAATAAACTAGCCACCCGCCCCGGCTTCGCACATCGCACGGGAGAAATGCTGATACTAAATACACTATTCGGCCGGCTCCCGCCGCGTCGGGTCGGCCGGTAACGCCGCAACCGCTATATCCATGCATTTTAAATCTGTAATATCTTCGAAAATATTCATTTAAATAACATGCTGTAAAGGGCCATATTGATCTATATTAAATGCACAATGTATTTAAGGTACTTAATTGGATAAGGATTAATGCTGTACTGCTTAAAATCACTTCGTAAAAAAATAAAGGATATTTTTTTTTTATTGTGGGTTATCCCTAAGAGAAAGATAAATACCATTGCAGACTTTTTTGTAGATCTTTTTAAGGTGTACAATACTGTAGTACATTATTTTGATCTCTCTCTTACGGTTCAGCCAGCGTTTGCAATGTAAGCGCAAAAAAATGTGTTTATTTACGACATCACATTAGAAACCTCTAAAATTATCGGTGTTTCTCTACTATATTATGCATGTATTATACAGGGTGTCCCAGGAAACACTGTCAAGCGGTAGTCCAGAGGTGGACCACCCCTTGGGCTACCCGAATCACCCCCATATATGTTCCGCGATTATTTGTAGTTTTCGAGTTATACATACATACATAACATCACGCCTCTTTCCCGTTGGGGTAGGCAGAGACCACAGTCCTCCACCTGCTACGATCTTGACATACTTACCTTGCTTCCTGTACTTTCATCAATCCTTTCATACATGCTCGTCGGTTTAGGGTACTTTTAACCTGGCCTTTATTCAGAACGTCCTGAATTTGGTCCTGGTACGTTCGCCTAGGCCTTCCCCTTCCAACGTTACCATTCACTCTGTTATAAATTATTAATTATTTTATTTAAAATTATGAGTGTTTCTCTACTATATTATGCATGTATTATACACAAACATTCCTCTTGAATCACTCTATGTATCTATTAAAAAAACCGCATCAAAATCCGTTGCGTAGTTTTGAAGATCTAAGCATACTTACAGACAGACAGCAGGAAGCGACTTTGTTTTATACTATGTAGTGAAGTAGGATTAATTTGATACAGTTTAGGGGCTACCTCCGGTCCACTAGCGCCCCCATCAGTTAAAAAAGTGAGTAATATTTTTTAAACTGATGGGGGCGTTAGTGGACGGGAGGTAGCCTCTTAAGAGGAAGTCTAGTTTGACACTTAGGACTGCATACTGTCCTTATTTCCTGTACTGTTTAATTGAAAGTGAATGTTCATAGTGATCTCTTTCTTCCTTCCAGAAGAAGTACTGGTGCTCAATTAAGGTATATGATTGATTTCATGTCAAAAAACCCTGATTTAGCAAGTAGAAAAACTCCATTAACTCCTTACCACATTGGTTTACATGAAGCAAAGTGGTATAAGCTGAGACAGGGTCTCAGGGGATATGGACGTGATAAATCAGTACGCAAATGGAAAATTGTAAGACTTACTTTTAATCTGAACATCTCATTTTACAAAACATTTGGGTAGATTTTTGTAATAAAGATAAATTTACTATTGTGCTGACCTTATAAGGCTGATGTCTACGAAAATATTGTGTAGTAGATACCATCCTCGATCTATGATGAAAAACTTTACTTCTTGGGAAAAGATTAAATGTGTGCTCAAAATTTTTTCTAATATAAATTTTACTTGGACCTATCCAATGTTTTGTATTAACAAGCAATTTGACTGTTTGCAGACTTGGAGGGATTTAGTAAGGTCTGCAAAAGCAGAAAAGTTACGATGCAACCAGCAACAGAAAGAAATATCAAGTCAGGCTCTTTCAGTTCTAGAGATCATTGATAAAGCTGAAGATCCAGTTAACAAAGGCATTGATGAAATTCACAATAGCATGGCTCCAATTGACAATGGCATGGAAATAAGTAAAGAAGGTTCTGATTTTGAGGGTGTTATTGAAGCTTTGGATGACTCACTTGATGAAGTAAGTTTTATTGTTTACTAGAATTCTGTCTTTTGGCTTCGCAGGTACCATACTTAGTTCATACAAAAATCCAGTAGAAAAAGCACGTTCTCTCTTACCAATTTTGAATTTTTCCGAAAATCTTTTTTGTGTATTTTATTCATACTGAAATTGTCCTTAAAATTACAAATACCTACAACAAAAAGAAACAGCCAAATTGGTCGAGCCTTTCTCAAATTCTCTGTCAAACCTACACGTGGCAATTAATCTAAATAATATGCTAAAGTTATGTCCACTATTTCAGTAGTACTCCATAAAATGTTGTAATGTAAACTCAAGTGTTTTTGCATGGCTTTGTTTACTGATACAATTTTAAAAATTATTTCACCAATACAAACTACACCTTCCATTCTCATTATAAGAAAATGCTCAAATCACTAGTTAACATTCCTTAAAACTCTCACTTCCTTCCCATAGAATCTGTATCGCGTGATATTGCATTTTGTTAGGGTAGTCGAAATATTTTTTCGTGTTTCGCCCTATATTCCTTTCTTGTCTAAAATTGTGCTTTTTAATGGTCTGAATCCACCGTTTTATTTTTTTGGGAGATGCCTATTTACACCCTGATATTAGGGTTGTTTAAAGACCATACACTACACCGTCGACGATAGCCCGCGGTTGAGGTCATCCATCAGGTGGCTGCTCTAATCGCGCGTTCAGATAGTCCAATAGATAGCACGAATTATACAACGTGTTAATGGAATAAGCGAAACCCTCATCATACACCCCAACAGATTTTTATTTAAATAAATCCATTTCCGTAAAAAAAAGCTTTAAAAAAGAATTTTTCTTCTAGATATTGTTATTTTAAAGTTTCATTGTTGTTCTTGTAGATTTTTAAGCAATCATGGCGCGTCCGCGCACGCCACGCCCACTCCCGCGCGCAAAGCGGCAAAAATTTAAATAATTTTAAAAAATTACCCCTATCAAAACCCGTGAAATTGATTCTGAACAAACTATTGTCTCAGTTTCGCTTATTCCGTTAATACGTTGTATATTTACAAAATACCCCAAAAAATGGTTGCGAAGAAGTTCTAAACCTTCCTCCAACTTCTAAACCAAAAAGCTGTGCTGAAAAATCGTGGGATGAGTTTGTGACTTGGAAGGTTGAATGTAATGTAATCCCTTTTGTTGTTGCGGTCTTTTTAAAAGTACCACCATGATAAAAAGAACTATCTCTTTTTAAAGTACCACCTGATTCAAAAATGTGTGTCGCCGATCTCTAAGAGGCCGTATAATATTTTTCCAATAAGCACACGCAGATTTTTCACGTGTTGCAAGGGTAAATTGGGTTGGTGATTAATGATTATACATTCAAGAGCTCTTCAAGCATATCGCTTTGAACTTTGTAGAAGTATTTTAAGCACCTTCTAGCTTTAGCTGCTCTTGAGTGTACAACTTAAAAAAATACGTTTAAATAAATCTTAACTTATTTTTTTAGAATAGTGATGCTGCACAGGATACTATAAATTTGACATTGGAGGATAGCAGATTAAAGAGATTTAAATCGGAACCATTGTTAAGTGAAGTGAGTGTTTTGTTATTCTTTTAATCATTACAATAATGCAATGGGGGTTACATTTATAATCCATTTTTAGGGTTCCAATACCAAAATGGTAAAAAAAACCGGCCAAGTGCGAGTCAGACTCGCGCATCGAGGGTTCCGTACCACCACACAATCATAATAATTGTATTAGTTGAAATTTCAGTAAGTTAATGTGCTAGATTTTTGGAGTCCGACACGCGCTTGACCAGATTTTATTATTTATCGTTGTTTTATAGCATATGCACTATAAACATACAAATTTTCAAGTTTGTAAGTGTTCCCGTTTTTAAGATAGAGCTAAAACAAAAATCGCCTAAAAAAACAGGTCTTTAGTATGGGAGCGAGCCCCCGTTAATTTATTACTTTTATTTTTTATTTTTAGAATTTATTGTTATAGCGGCAACAGAAATACATAATCTGTAAAAACTGTCTAGCTATTACTGTTCATGAGAAATATGAAATGAAATGAAATATGAAATATATTTATTATGTAAGATACAGATCAAACAAAATTTTGTGAAAACTGCTGACTTTGGTGGCATCTTATTCCTTTGTTTTTAAATATTTTTTAAAACAAAAAATACAGTACTTATTAACTCAACGAGCTCTAAACAACGATACCCCACTCGATGGGGTAGGTCAAACTTTCTTTTACGCTCCCCCCTTTAGCTGTTTGGGAGGCCCCCTTCATTTATTTATAGTAGTTTTTGTTGTAGCGGCAACAGATATAAACAAATTATGAAAATTTCTACCTATTACGGTTCATGCCTATACCTACAGCCCGCTGACAGACAGACAGACATCGGAGGCATATCAGTAGGGTCTCGTTTTTCACCCTTTGGGTTCGGAACCCTAAAAAGGAACCCTTATGGTGCGACTTTGTCTGTCTGTCTATCACATCTGTATATCTCAGCAACCACTCATGCTACCGACTTGAAATTTAAAGTATTATTATTAATAAAAAAAAACGGCCAAGTGCGAGTCGGACTCGCGCCCTAAGGGTTCCGTACCTATCTACCATATGATATACTAAAAGCTTTTTCTCTTTGATTTTAAAAACTCTGCGACCATCCAACTTGACCCCTCTTTCATAGAGAAGTTCTTGAAACGGGAGCTCACCTTAATTGGTTACTATTAGTTGTGAGAAAAGTTTAAATATTTAATGATTTTAGACTTTTCCCTTTATTTTTACTGTGAGACCTAGCTTCTTGCCAAATTTCATAATTTTAGGTCAACGGGAAGTTCCCTGTAGGTTTTGCTTTTTTGCATAAATTTATGGAGATGAGGACATAAAAAGCCATATCTTTTGATTGCGTCGTTGTAAAAATTAAATTTTCAGATCTTGTGTGGTTTATGGACTTTAATATTCGTTATCAATTTCAACCTTATACCTCTTCTCGTTCGTGAGAAAAAGGGTCTTGACAGACAGACAGACGGACAACAAAGTGATCCTATAAGGGTTCCGTTTTTTTTTATTTTGAGGTACGGATCCCTAAAAATATGAATATGAAAGGGGATCCAAATGGGGGGGGGGGGGGGGGCAAAATTTAAAATAGTCGTTACTAGCTCGATCTTAAGAAAGGGCTTTACTTGTACAGGGTGTCCGGTGGCAGAATCCGGATTCCATTTGTCAATATTTAAAAAAAAGGAAAACTTAGGGCGGGAAATTATTATTTGACATTTTATTATTTGTCTTTTTAGCGGATTTGTTATTCAAAATGTCGCAGTGGACTGGACCGCTCATTGACGTACAAGACCCACTACAGAAATACAAAACAAAAAGTTAGTTCCCGTAACAACCTGCTGCGCCGTCTCTCCTCCACCAACTGGGGAGCAAACCCAACGGTTATGCGCACTACGGGGCTAGCTCTGTGTTTCTCAGCAGGAGAGTACGCGTGTCAAGTGTGGGCTAAGTCAGCTCACACCAGTGAGGTGGACGCGGAGCTAAATGACACCTGCCGCATCGTGAGTGGCTGTCTCAAGCCAACTCCTGTCGGTATGCTGTTCCCTCTTGCGGGAATAGCTCCTCCCAGAGTTCGTAGAGAAGTGACCTGTTCGCTAGAAAAACAAAGACAGGAAAACGACCCGAGACATCCACTCTACGGGCTCTCTCCCGCCGCAGGTCGGTTGCGAAGCCGCAAAAGCTTCCTGCGATCCACACAGCCTACCGACCAAAACCCTTCCGACGTGAGGTGCAGACTTTGGGCAAGCGAGTACCCACGTTCACTGTACCCCCCCAATGAAAACCTGCCTCCTGGGTTGGCCAACCTAGAGAAGTCTAAATAGGCTGAGGACCCAAGTTGGCCGAAGCAAGAATAACCTATGCCGGTGGGGGTTCCTAAGTAGCGTAGACGCCAGCTGTGAATGTGGAGAACTCCTGCAAACCATGGCACACCTCACTATTTGTCCCGCGTGCCCGACCACCTGCTCGCGTGAGGACTTACTTGACGGTAACCAGAGGGCTACCACGGTAGCCGCTTTCTGGGCAAATAAGATTTAGCCTGTGTTCTTGCCGACACGAAAGAAGAAGTAGTGGACTGGAGAACAACGTGCGTTTGCTATTGAGTCGTTTTTCAAAGCCAATAATTCTCGTGTGGTTGCTCGTCGAAGATTTTGTTCTCGTTAAAATATTCGATGTATACGTGAAGCCCCAAGTGAATATTTGATTCGAGCGAGGGTCCGGTGGTTCCGGGCAATTTCGGCGTCAAACAGCCCACGACCGGGGCCAAACCGGACGTCAAGAACAGAAGAAAACATTGAACTCGTCTCCCAACTCTTTGCGAGATAATCCGCGTCAGTCCATCCGCAAGAGATCAGCTGCCCTAGGGCTTCCAAAAACAATTGTGCCCGAAATATTGAAAAAGGATCTTCTTTTCCACTCCTTTAAGATTCAAATGGTGCAAGCGCTTACGTCTAACGATTACAAGTTGCGTAAAAATTTCTGCGAGACCATGTTATCAAGATTTCGCAAGGTAAACACTATCTTTTGGAGTGATGAAGCCCACTTCCATTTAAATGGATGTGTAAATAAGCAGATTTGCCGTTATTGGTCACCTAAAGGACAGAATCCACGTTTCAAACACCAACAGCAACTTCACAGTCCCAGTTACAGTTTGGTGTGCTTTATCTTATCAAGCAGAGGAATAATCGGACCCTATTTTTTTAAAATTTTCAAGGTCAAGCAATTACTGTGGACGGTGTTGCTTACGGACCCATGCTCAACGATTATTTTCTACCAATATTGAGCGCATAACAAGCTGATAAGCCGCAACGGTGATATCACCAAGGTCACCGGATCTCACTCCCATGGATTTTTTTCTGTGGAGATACCTCAAGAGTAAGGTTTATGAAACTAATCCAGCGACCATCTCAGCATTAAAAAAAAAATATCGTTCGCGAAGTTAATGGTATCCCACCGTCAGTTATCCAGCGAGTTGCTCGGAATGCTGAAGTCAGATTTCAAGAGTGTGTCCGACGTGACGGTCAACATTTGGACGAAATAATATTTAAAAAATAAATCCCGCGTTTTTCCTCTTTTTAAACCTTATTAGGGTTCCGTACCTCAAAATAAAAAAAACGGAACCCTTATAGGATCACTTTGTTGTCCGTCTGTCTGTCTGTCAAGACCCTTTTTCTCACGAACGAGAAGAGGTATAAGGTTCTTTCTTAGTTTTCAAGTTATGATGAAGAATATCAGAAGTTTGTGAAAGAAAAAAAAAAGAATTTATTACAGGCGATAGAAGTTTCTGTAAATATTACAGAAAAAATAAAACGATCTTTCTAAGTTACATAGTTTTTTAGAAATCTGCTGAAAACCTTAACAAACAAATTTAGTTTTGGGGTCCTAAAAATGGGACTTTATTGCTTCCAAAAATACTATAGGTATATGAGTATATCGGAACCCTAGAAGCGCGAGTCTGACTCGCACTTGACCGGTATTTTTTCGTTTATTCCAATCCTTACCAACACATTTTGCAGCCATCACACTAAAACCAGAGTGTCTTTGACGGAAAGAATAACATTGTTTTACAAATTTGTTTTTTCTGACAGCTTTAGCTGATTGCTTTTGACATAGCTGCAAAATGTGTTGGTAAGCGTTGGAATTATGATACTAGCATTTTACCTAGGCATAGGTATGCTCACCGGTCAGAAATAACTACACTAAATAGGTTTTTGTTTAACTATACTACTAAATAGGTTTTTGTTGCACCGTTTAGTATATAAATTTGTATTTTTAATGTTATAATAATAAATTAAAAAAATAATAATAATAATAATAAACTCTTCTTAGATACTTTCTGCTGGGGGCTGTGTTGGTTTGTCTAGGTCAGAAATTGCTTTATGAAATAAGTAGGTAAAATAATAAATAAAACTTGAATTCACTTACTGATAAAGTGTTAAAACTTCAACATTTAAGGATTTATAAAAACCGTTAATTTCAGGATACTGAAGAAAATGGAGAACATCATGCTACAGAGACAGTAAATGTTTTATCATTCCCTGAAATTACTGAAAATCCGCTACATATTCCGAAAAAAGTTTATCGTTGCCGCCGCCGCAGCAATTCGTCCGATTCTTACACAATGGAAAACAAAACCAAAAGTAAAAACAAACATATTTCGAATACTTCTAAAAGCGATAGCGCAGTATTAGACACTTTAAATAGGTTCATAGAATACGAAAATGAAAAGGAAAGATTGGCACATGAAAAAGAAATAAACAGAATGAAACAAAATGAAAAAGCATTGGATTTGTTAGGAAGGATGGTGCGTGTTATTGAAGATCTGGCACCAAGTATAAAGAAATGTTTAAATCGAGATGTAACTGAAGAGTTTTTGATGTAATTTAGGTTGTCTGTGAAGTTTTGTGATTCAGCTTCGTTGTAATACTTACTACTTGAATATACAAAGACATTCGTTTATTATTTTATTATTATCAGGCTTATACCTTTTTGTCTTATACACATAGACACAATTTAGTTTAGAACATTATTAGATTGTACACAAGGCCGCACGTTAGTGGTAACACTTTGACCTTGGGCATGTCTCTGGTTTCGGGCGTTTGTAGCGTAGCGCTGTTTTAGCTTATACTGGTTTTGTTACCACTTGCTCGCTGCCGTGCGTACGTTACGTCACACAGAGCGGTATGATTGCGAAAGCGGTCCGGGGGCGGACCTATGCGCGAAGCTAAGGCGTTCCGGGACCGGTCACACAGAGGTACCGCGCGGAAACCGCGGCGGGACAGCGGCGCGGTAGCGGTCGGTGTGACAGCAAAAGCGGCCATCTTGAAAATTTCTGAGTGATTTTTTTTCCTGACGATGGACAGGGACAGTGACGAAGAAAACCAAACTGACAACCTAAGGGTGGTATCAGGCGGAGCGTGTGACCGGCGGCCGTGTCGCTGTGAAACGAGATTCGTATCGCGCGTGTTATCGCAGTGTACAGTCATCAACAGGGCAACATATACCGTTTTGGCTATTTCTTTTTTTATGACAAACTACTACAAAAATAACGACAGGATAAGGTCCATAATCCAGCTTATTATACACGTGTGCTTTTTCCATAAATATATTCAAAAACAACTAGCCAAGAGCGTCAGACGCGTTGGCAGCTGCAAACGCGCTTCGGCATCGCGAAGGTACATCTGATAAAGACTATACTAACTCCTTGGTTCAAATCTCTTTGGCACGTATGCTAATTGTGACCCATTTGCGGCCCGTGAAAACATTACGGGTAAAAGAAACTCGACCTCATATCGTCTATTTGTCGAAAACTTTCAGTATCATATTCTGAGTCATTGGGTTAAATCATTGACGTAAGAAAAACGCTGCGCTTCTAAAGGACCTGAAGCTATTGTCTATGGAAAACTTAACTGATAAAGTTAATGCTATTTCTTTCTAACTAATCTTTGTTTAGAAAGGTTGGAAAAGTACAACAATACTTTATCAGTACCGAAACTTTTTTTTCCGAAAACGCTTTGTCGCCGGTCCGCCATACTGGTGTTCAATATATTTCAGTACGTGGGCTGTCAAATTCTTGAACGAGTTCGACAAACTTGTCGGCATATAGCGCCTCATTAGTCCGAGTGAAGACTCCTTGGTCGTGGCTTACAAAGTGCCGATGTCAAAGAACACGTTGGAAAGATTGGTGCAAGTTCTATGTCATCTGCAAATTGTTATTACAAAAGAGATTTGAACCTCGCTGCGCTCGGCGTAGCGAGGTTCAAATCTCTTTGGTTATTACATTCCAGTAGTGCAATCATCTTTGACCTCATATAGAAGTAATATATAAGAAATAATTCGTCACAAGTAGGGATGTGTGCATCGATAGTCGATAAGTCACACCAGGAAAAATCGATGTCGAAACTTTCACCAAAAAGTTGAAGTACTAAACTTAAATAAAAGGCAAATCTGTTAAAAGCAGTTATTAAATTCATTCAGGAAAATAATACTTTAAGTATTTTTTACTAGCGGTTATTTCTTACGTAGCTGTTTAATACCAAACTTCTTACTTACTTACTAAAAGTACGGTTGCGGTGTAGGCAAGAGGGGTGAGGGGAGGGGAGGTGTAAGTAAAGGTTTTTTTTTTAAATTTTCATGAATATCTCTAGCTTACATATAAATTATGTAGGATTTTAACACAAACTTTTATCCCTCAATGCAGGGGGTGCATTTGCGATGGTTTTGCAAACATGCTGAAATACGGGTTTGTGGTTTTCTCCTAAGTAGCTCAAATCAAAATCAAAGCGTTGCATGTGCACAACAGTTGCTCCATGTTTTCGCTTTCCTCACCACATGCTTTTAAATCTTTTAAAGTATTGTTTTTAGCGAAAAACTTTCGAAACCTTTTTTGTGTAGAATTTTATGTAGATTAATTTAATTATTTTTTTATCATATTTCTTACGATTTGTTGATTCAGGATGATTCAAGCTGTTTAAGATATTTAAATCTGGCGAAGACACACAAAGTGATATTTGTTTGACAGTGTCCCCATCGGGATTCGAACTCAGAATAAAAAACCGGCCAAGTGCAAGTCGGACTCGCGCACCGAGGGTTCCGTACCACCACATAATCATAATTGTATTAGTTGAAATTTCAGTAAGTTAATGTGCTAGATTTTTTGAGTGCGACACGCGCTTGACCAAATTTTATTATTTGTTGTTATTTTATAGCTTATGCTCTATAAACATACCAATTTCCAAGTTTGTAAGTGTTCCCGTTTTTAATTAGAACTAAAACAAAAATCGCCTCAGCGACCATCCAACTTGACCCCTCTCTTATATGAATGTTCTTGAAACGGGAGCTCACCACAATTGGTTTTCATTAGTTGTGAGAAAAGTTGTAATATTTAATGATTTCAGACTTTTCCCATTATTTGTACTGTGAGACCTAGCTTCTTGCCAAATTTCATAATTTTAGGTCAACGGCAAGTACCCTGTAGGTTTTGCTTTTTTGCATAAATGTATGGAGATGAGGACATAATAAGCTATTGCTTTTTGTAGTAGTTTGTCATAAAAAAAGAAATAGCCAAAACGGTATATGTTGCCCTGTTGATGACTGTACACTGCGATAACACGCGCGATACGAATCTCGTTTCACAGCGACACGGGCAATTATTTACAACGACGCAATCAAAAGATATTTCTTTTGATTGCGTCGTTGTAAATAATTGAATTTTTCAGATCTTGTGTGGTTCATGGATCCTAATATATGATATTAATTTTAACCTGATACCTTTACCCGTTCGTGAGATAAAGGGTCTTGACAGACAGACAGACAGACGGACAACAAAGTGATCCTATAAGGGTTCCGTTTTTTTTTGAGGTACGGAACCCTAAAAACAAAACGCGTTGAATATTGTAAAATATAGTAAATGATTCAGCAGCACTGCACTTTCTTTCTCGCGATATGCAAGTAAAACTATCAGCCGCAAACTTATATTTGTTATACCATACACATAGTATGGAAATACAAATTTATATTTCGGTTTTTCTAGAAAATGTTCTAATGAAATAAGCAGATGAATTCAGAATTCGAATTGTTAAATATTAAAACCAACTAACCGTAAACGATTTCGAACTAATCACATGTTCAATTTTTGGTAGTACTAGAATACCCTGTATATGATTAATTACCGATTTTTTTTATTTCAAAACACGTTTCTTAGGGATAGTTGTTCAGTTTTGTCTACTAAAAAAGCCCTTTCAGTTTTTCGTACATACTGTGTACTAAATTTTCGCAAAAACCAATCAAATTGAATATCCATTCAAGTAAATAACCAAAACAGAATTAATATCATAGAAAATAATATAAACTTAATGGAACCAATTATGAGTAAATCACAAGTTTACGTTTTGGTAGTACCTACAGGAACACCCCTTATATGAAATCACACAGACAAACTGATGATGGCGCAAGATACCTTGCATGGAGATCCTTAGTCAAGCAAAGTTTCATTTTAGCCGTTTTTAAAAAAGATTCAATTCTTCATTTTTGTTGTATGACAGCTACCCTCAAAATGAGAGCCAGCAAAAAACCATTAGGAACCCTTCGACCAATTTGCATAAAAGTCTTAAATTTAAAATATGGTGTAATGGGACTATTCGCTTAGCCGCTAGGCCAAAGCGTGACGGACAGACCGACCGACCGACCGACGACGGACGGACATTTTTAGC
The DNA here is from genome assembly GCA_947532105.1 of Athrips mouffetella. Taxonomy (NCBI): domain Eukaryota; kingdom Metazoa; phylum Arthropoda; class Insecta; order Lepidoptera; family Gelechiidae; genus Athrips; species Athrips mouffetella. Next base: position 17,634,389 of record OX383965.1, on the reverse strand, counting down.
GGACTTGCTTTTTTTGGTATATAAGTGATATAAAGCACATTCTTGAGAAAATTTGTGCAACTTTTTTCACGATTACAATACCTTTCTCGCTCCGCTCGAAAGTAAAAGCACCACTATCGATAGAAAATACATCACTCATGACCTTCAACATGATCTCACAAAAAACGATAAATTACAATAAAATACGTTACAATTTCCATATTTCTGACTGTAAGAATGATAAGTTGACATTTTTTAAGTAATATTTGTGATAATAATCCACAAACATGAAAAATACTGAATAAAACTTACAGATGAAAACATAAAATTTCTTTGCAATTTTCGTTTTGTTGTTTTGAAGATGTACAGTCATCAACTACACACGTTATTATTAAAAAGAACAATCACTAATATGGAGAGCAACTTACGAATAAATTCACGATATTTCTATCTTGTTCACTACATGTTTTTTATAATTTACACAATGTTTACAACATATAATTTAGGCCGTTAAAATCCCAACAAGTTACAATAATCCTATAAACTTTGTAAATGCAACGAACGCGTCGTTCATCTAATTTGGTAGGATGTGATCATTGACGATTTGACATGGCATGAGACGTGCTAGCAGTTGTCATCCCATACTGAAAAAAAATAGCATGGTTTCTTCTCCGAGCGAAGCAAGGAGGTTTTTGTTCTGAGCAATCATCGATAATAATGATTCAGTGTAGAATTAGCAGTCAATAAATAGTACCTCAGTTATAACAGTCAAATTACTGATGTTCCTACAAAATTATACCTGGACCCACTATAGATTAGGAGCTCGCAGACATTTTCGCTATATGATTTGCACGTATTTCATATCGTTGGACTATTGGCCTCCTGCGCCGATAAACTTATTGCTTTGTAAACAAAGATTTCAGTTAAGAAATGTTTTTATAAATACATTACTTTATTTAGGCTTCGGCAGGATGCCAAAGTTTTCTATTTTGTTGTGTAGTGCAATGAAAATCAAGAACCATCTACAATTATCTACGCGCAAGTAAGTCGCTGGTTGTTTCCCTTTTTAACGACTATTTCTCATATCTGCCCCATCATTTTTTTTATGAAGCAGTATTCAACCATAACGTAAACTAATTTCTATTTATTTTATGTATTTAGCTGCTATCGTCTTTATTTCACTACAAAATGTTTACATACAGACAATGTAAACACGTAGTGATGTAGTAAAGCACAGATGATATCGATAATACAATATTATTACATTCTCATATAATGCTGTTCAATAAATCTAAACTTTTAGAAAAAAAAAAAAAAACGCGTGGTTCTTTGTCCTAGTCACCACGTAATATGAATAATAAGCCCTTAGTCGCCTTTAATTCTAATTATGTAACTGTACAGTCAAGACCACTTCAAGCTTGACACATTGAACTTTGTACCGTTCTTATTTCAATACGCGTACGGGCTAGAGTTACAGTACTAGGAGATAAAAGTACTGATGGCGTGGCGAGTAAGCTGTCTATCAGTAATCTATCTATCTATCACTTAAAGGCTCCGCGCCATTGACGTAAGAAAAACTAAACGCCCCCTGGCGTAGTTTCCAAAATCTTTGCTCCGCGCACACCAAAAGGCAGAGCAGACGAGAGCAGTTTTTGAAAAACATTGCAAAATTGACTTTATATTCATAGAAATAAAATGCAAAATTGCCTGAGTGGCATGAAAACTGCTGCCGACAAAATCGCCGTTACATCGGCCCTGCAACACCACACGGTACGATTGGCAGTGCGCACTGCAAGCAGGGCTCTGCAGGCAGGGCTTTGTATGGGGCCCTTTACGTGGCACGCTGTTGCCGAGTATTTGACATATCTATAAACGCCCCCTGGCGTAGTTTCCAAAATCTTTGGGTTAAATCCGCGATCCGGTAGAGATGCAGCTATAAGAAAGAAAGACAAAGCTATAGGACCATAGACACACCATACACCTAGTCTATGGTACTGTGGCTTTCTCTTTCTTTCGTATAGCTGCATCTCACCGGATCGCGGATTTAACGTGTGCGGGACCCATTGATTGCGCATTTTCTCCTGTTAAATAAATATCTATCTTTCTACCTTCCTCACACGTTTGCCTGTAGACCATTTGAGTGACAAATATTTTTGTTGATTCATGTCTGATGCATTTTAGAAGGACATTATAAAAGAAAATCGAAAATCATTGCTATCGTTTATTGATTTAAAATACAAAACTTAGTGACATAAAGCTCTATCCTTTTATTGTTACAGTGCCTGCGAACTGACAATTTGATAGGAAATAAACATTTTAGCTCCTCGCAGCCTGTCACATCACATTCCACTTCTGGAGTGGATTTAATTGCTATTCAAATAGGTCGGTTTATTCGACTAGCCTGCATTGCATTATGGGCTATGTATAGGCGGCTAGTCTAGTGAGCTGTTTTGATGCCTTCTAGGAGCAAACTTTTAATTTGTAAGCCGATCAGAATAATAGGGAGTTTTCAATTACCATTTGAAAGTACAACTGGATGGCGCTGCAGATCAGCATAAGGAAAAACCATCATGTCTGTACCATTGCTGCTTTCAAATGCCTGATTTTCTTGTAAAAAGTATTCATGTATTTTACTAAGCCTCTAAAAAAGAAATTACCAACAGTGATCAGCAAACCAGCGTCGAGGAAAATTCCCTATTACTGGACTGGCCCCGCATACATGGCCCTCAGTTCGCCACCCATCGTATAAAATGGCGCCGTCGGTAGGATGGCAGCAATCCAGTTATTGCGTCGCTTTTATTTATCTTACCACTAACAGTGGAGCGTCAATGTTATTCCTTTTCTTAATGGTAGTTATATTTACTCCTCATCTGTTATTTATCAACCTGCGTGCGCGCATACATGGCAGTTTTCTCATTCCCCACTCACGAAACAAAGAAGCGCACTATCTGTGCTTACACTAGTAATATTAATTAAATTTCGTTTTTTCTTCGTTAACTAGATCGCTGCATTGATGGATGGCGGAACCGAAAAATTGAGCAGATTCCCATTATCTTGGTGGGTTGTGTGTGATACTAAATATAAAAATACAGGTTTACTCACATAATCAATAACAAAGCTGTACAGTAAATATGAAACAGATTAGCTAAAGTTTTTAATAACTTTAAAGTAAGACAGAGAAGAAACAGAATAATAAAAAGCAGGATTTACAGAATACTGGGAAATCTGCCCTTTCCTGTAATCAATAAGAGTAAAATAAAACATACATAATATACTTCCACTATTTGTTACAATCCTAACCATCCTACAACTCCATGAAGCAGAAAAGTATTAATTATTACACAAATATTTCAAAATTTACAGTTCAAAATAGAGACATTAGAAATAGATTTAAATCTACAATGAAACGGTAAATCAACTTAAATCAAACTCTTAAGTGTTTAGAAACAAATCTTGGTAAAATACTTTCATGCTTCATGATTAAAAACAATATTGCTTGTACCATACAAACATACACAAGTGTTTTAAAATTAATCCTAAAAGGATGTTATCATAAACAAAAAAAAAAACATCTGCTGTCAGTTACATGTCTTTTAGCGGCTTTATTCTGAACATTGTCACTTCAGTCCATAGTATAGTAAAAACTAAAAATAATTCAACTTAATATATTTTGCTAAAACACGATCAGTTCAGAATAACGTTGCTAAATGTCGAGCCGACGCTCGCGCGTCCGGCGGATGGACTGTCCGCGAAGTTCACAGTGCTGTGAATTTCGCGGAGAGTCCATCCGCCGGCCGCTCGTTGAGTCAATTCATTGAGCCACCGAAACCAATAAATACAACTACATTCTACACTGCCTCAAAATTATACTATGCTGAACACAATTGAGACTCAATTTTAGGAACTTTAAATACTGTGAAATGGATAGGAGTCTTAGTCACTACAGAATAGTAAAACGTAAGTGAGCGGCCGAGCGGGCCGCGAGTGAGCGAGTTTCGGCGACGCGAGCGTCGATTCGAAGTCATAAAAATTTCCGGCACAATAAGGCAGTGATTCAGTGTACTCTATACAAAATATCTCCGATACAAAGTTTTGAACAGTCTGTTGCATGAGGTTAGTCTATTGTAGATTCAAATCCAAAAAGGTTGAACAAGTCAGTAGTTCAATTTCATTATCTTCTATCTGAAATACCCAAAATTTATATATGATTCAACATTCTCGTAACCTACAAGTACATTGTGTTTTTAATTACCTATACACTATTTCTGTTTTACACATCATCTGTATATCCCAGTGGGTAAAAATAACTCGTAGTATGCCTTTACGGAATTAGGTATGTATTGATTGAGATTAAACAAACAACAATTTACATTTATACAATTCTGAAATGCGAGGGCTTCAGCTTGAAACGTCTTTACATTTCACGTTTGAGACAGTCCAAATTTGTTTATGCATTACAAATACTTAATAATCAAAATGTGTCTATTTCGGAATAAAAGATATTTCTGTTGGCCCTTTAAATTTCAGTCATCAGTTGCTGACACCTTTTAAAATTATAAAGCTTGCGATAATAATAAAACTGAATGAAAGCTTAACTAGCATAGATCGTAACTAAACTATAGATTATCCAGTTTAAGTTGCAGTCTGTATCCATTAGTCGGTTTCCTAAATTTTATGTACAATATTTATTTTCTACCATATTGCGTTCTTGATATGCATTGCGTAACAATAAAAAAACTTAGCTTTCATGCACCCGATGTAATCTGATGTGGTGAAAGGATCGCATTGATCACTCGGAACATTCTCTAAGTACGGTGAAGCAATTAAGAACAAATAATACAATACATGTTACAAAGTAACAAATCGTCACGATAATATTTTCTTTACAGTCAGACTTATCGCATTAAATAAAAATATAACTATAAATATGGATTCAGTCCAAGAGTCTATTGTACTAGGTTCTCATCTGAACGCGCGCGACATTTAAATCGGTTCACTCACGAGTTCTGTTCACTGAACACGCTCACTTGTCGCCTCGTCTTTTCTCGCTCGCACAAAGTGTCTGTTCCGTTAAGATCCCACCGCTAAATTCTATACACTCGATTCTTTGATCAAAATGTAATTTAAATGTAAGTTTACTCATGCAGTTACATCGTCGCCGGATTGCTTATCAAAATCTTGCCGCAAGTACGTACCAAGCCTATGGTAACTGCGAAACGTTACTGCCAAGCAAATCGGCAGCGATGTCGATATGACTGTGTAAACTTACATTTAAATAAATCACATTAAAAGCTGGATGTTAATTTCCTACAGATTTTTTCACCTGACAGTCCTACATTTTCAGTGAAATCAGAAAAGTGCTCGAGCAATTCTTCGTTTGGGAGAAACTGACTCAAACGCTGGGATACAACACAGTTTTTTACTTGACGAACGCGTCGGTGCACTAAAAAGGACCTACGGCCCCTGAGGCTGCTTTTCCACTTGTGCTGTGCGAGGGAGCGAAGCTGTGACCTTGGTAAATTCCAACCAATAGGATTGCGCCTTTCCTAGCTTGTCAAATGGAGCAATCCTATTGGTAGTAATTTTCCAGCTCACGGCTTAGCTCCCTCGCACAGGACTGGTGCACGCAGCAGTAGCCTGATAATGTAATGAGACAGGGATCTCTAGCGGTGGGATGTAAGGTTGTCACGTGTGGCGCGGGGGCGGGGGGGGTTGGGGGCGCGGCTAGTGGATGGCGACGGGGCTGTGCGTGAGCTGGCACACGGGGTGCAGCAGCTCGTCCTCGCGCCGCATGGCCTCCACCTCCATGCGCTCGGCGCCGCCCCACAGCGGGCCCGTCGCGCCGTGACCTGCCGGCACACATACCATTAACCCTCCTCTCCCCGACACACCTACAATCGCAATAATATACATGGGGCGTAGACTAAAGGAGTGATCACACCTAGCCGAATTCAAAGACCAATTCGGCATACATTGCTGGGAGGCTTGGTTATGTTAATTGCAATATCCTTAATTCAACGAGCAATGTATACCGAATTAGTCTTTGAATTCAGCTAGGTGTGATCACTCCTAAGTCTAGCCCTGATCGTTAATGCGCAGAACTCAAAAAAATAGTCGCGGGGGTAAGCGCGGCAGGTGGGTTGCGTTCATTGGCTCTCCACCTGTCAGCCATGCGCAAAAAATAACCATCAGGGCTAGAGTTAGTTTGCGCAGCGTATAGCTTGATTGATTAGAATGATAGCAGTGTAAGAGCAGAATGAGGCGGTGCATAAGATACTGGAGCGACAGAGACACGTATCGCTCCAACCTGCTCTCACTCATAACTCTATCCTGCTGTGATTATAATCAAGCTACATTATTCCGACTTAAAAAGGCCTCTTTGGACGTCGCTGATTCCTTTCGCGCTGAATTGGTGTTGCCAGTGACGGATGGTTACAAGTAGTCTGCTCGAATTTCTATTTTTTCTTTTTTTTAAACTGAATTATTAATTTACAGGAAACGTTTTTTTTTTTTTTTCATTGTAATATTTGGATTATAAAAATCTTGAATTGCATTTGCGAGACTGCTAAATAAGTTCCGTCAGAAAATCATTAAATTGATCTGTTTTCTGGCAGGCCTAGCAGCCCTGAGCTAGTTAGCGAGCTGATGCAGCGACGTAAAGGGGCCTTAAAACCCAGAGGTTCGAGATCTTCTTGTAACTATCAAAGAAGAGGTTCCACTGATACGGAAAGCAATTTAAAATTGAAAGAATAAAGTCTTGGCTCAACGTAACGTATGGGTCCTCTCCGCGTAATTTGACTCATACTGATCAATACGGCTGAGGAGATACAACTGTTGTGATAACAATTAATCAATTACTTTGTATCACGAGATTTTGATAAGTTTATCTTCGCATGTTTTTAAAACAACTTTGGTTTTCAATATATTCTCTCCGCAGACGTATTGAAAGCTAGTTTGTTAGCTTATTTAAACTAAAAGATATATTTGTGGCAGCAACAAAGACTAACACTGAGTTGCACCATCTAACGATAACCGAATATACATACGCGTCTCTCTCTCCAATCTCCTCTCCATAATATTCGCGAGAGTGAGAGGAACATATTTTGTTATTGTTAAAGTTAGATGGTGCAGCCTTCTTGTCTAAGCCCTCGATCATGAAAGCAGGTTTATCACAACCATAACTTAGTAAATGTACTGCCTACAACCCGACATAATGATAAGCAACAAAATAACGAACGAACACCTACGTATGTAAGAGCTTATGCACACACGTTTTTCAAAATACGCGTTTTTTCGACATTGACTTTGTGGTTGCGTGTCAAAACGACGCACGTACAGTCAACGACAGGTCAAACTTGACACTCGCAGTGCAACTAGCCCGTACGTCTATTTAAATTAGAGCAGTACAAAGTTCAATGTGTCAAGCTTGATGTGCTCTTGACTGTACGAATCTCGATAACGCCGTCGTCTGCATAGGCTCTGAGATACAAACAAAACAGAAAGAACATACACCCACAGAAAGCGACAATGATTCTTCGAAACCTGCAACAGCGTAAATACGGGTGTTTCTCGTATGCCCCCGTTCTTAAATGCACCCGTTGCATTTGCCCCCGTGTCATTTGCCCCCGATTTTGATTCAAAAGAATACCTATATGCCTGCACTATCACAAATTCTTTAGTATTGCTCAATCGATTTCGCGGCAATATCGCGACCTATAAAAATCGAGATATGGCTATAAATTATAATAATACTTACCCAGTAGGCTGTTTTATTAAAATACTTTAATTGACGATAAAGCACTTTAGTTCACAATACTCGTAGTAAAGGCAATATTTGTAGGTAGGTTATTTCTCTGAATAGAATTTATCGGGGGCGAATGCAACGAGGGCCGATACTAAAGGGGCTTTTGAGAATGGGGGCAACTGCAACTGACCCGAAAAAGCCTACAGTCGAAATAATGTAGCTCGCATAGAATGACAGGGGGACAGAGCTGTGCGTGAGAACAGGAAGAAGCGATAAGTGTCTTGCGCTGTGTTCCAAATTGTACAAACGCTGCTAAAAGCGTATACAGTACTGACGGACGGTCCAAATTGATTTTGCACGCTCACAAAGCTATCACTGCTTTCATGGCTCTAGTCAATTTGGAATGGATTTAAGCGCGCTCACGTGTTCATCTGTCAAAATGTCAGTTTTGTTTTTATTTTCTTTAACAATGCCTAAGCTAATCGCTGAAAAATGTGCGCCAAATCCACTCTCATTTCCATTAGAGACAGACTCATTAAAATCAAAACTTAAGAGACATCAGCTGGCTGCAAATGTGTGGGATTTTATGTGTCAAATCGATTTTGACATTAGCGCTTTCACTGCTCCACCTATTTGACTAAAGCACTGATAGCAGAAACGATGACGTCATCAATGACGTAAGGCGGTGAACGAGCGAGTGCTTTAGAGCACGCTTTAGGTCAATTTGGACCGACTTAAGCGCGCTCACAGTGCTCTAAAGCAGTCTGTTAGCGCAAAATGGAATGCACAGTCTGTCGCTAGAATATCTTGAGAATCGTTCCATCCTGCTCTCACTTCTGTCATTATAACCAAGCTACATCGACTGCAGTCATTTTGTATTGCAGGTTTCTGGTTGAAGCCATGCGATCGGTTACATAACATGCTATGATAAATGTTGTACGTAATGTAACATGGATAATATCAACTAACTATATGAACGAGTGTAAAAATACGTCTACGGAAAAATTAAACTATGGGTTCAACTCAAACCACAAGCTGAAACCTTTTTTTTTTCGTATTTCGACTAAGTCCCAGAAGAGACATTTCGAACAAAGCCCATGCCCAGACACAGAGTTTTGCTCTGAATGACATAAAATACTACAAAGAAGTTTCTCAAAACTCAATGGGCACAGATTTACTTCAAAATGTCATCTGCGTACTGTGGGCACGATTGATATGAAGCTTAGCTCACATTTTATTTTGATTCTGTACTTGGCATAAGAAGTAAGGATTTATTATGATTTAGGTATTCGCAGTAACAACTTTAGTAAAAAAAATACTATAATAGGTAACCACCATTTAGATAGAAGATTGTCGCAATATTGTCGCAATTATCACAAAGCTAAACATCACAAAAAATTCTATTTACAAGTGGAGTTGAATATAATTCGAAAAAATCTTAGGATTACTTTAAGTACTGGATATCCTTGAGAACAATACTGTTTCAAAATCAGTAGCTTATCGAGAAACTAGAGCTATATTTCAAAAAATAGGTACTTAAGTTTTACTAGGTTTTTAAACTGAGCCGACACCGATATAGATTTGTTCAAAGTTTTGGATCTGGTCAGGAAGAAATTAAGTCTCTATTTTCAAAATCCCGCGATATAATCTAGAATAATAGAGCGAAAACTAAAACTCTTTCGAAGAACATCATTTTTACCGTGTATGATAAACGATTTTCTACGCTAATGTGGGCGAGGATATACCCTATTTCAATAATTGTATTTTGTTTACTAAACGCTAAGTCGTCTCCTGGAATGGCCTACAGGATAAAGCATGGTATAATGATATGCTGGTATTCTTTCCGTGACAGCTAGGTGATGCGTTTTTTTATTGGTGACTTCACCGTGAGAAGAAAATACTAGGCTTACGCGTATCTATTATTATACCATGAGGCTCTATGATTGTAAAGGATAAATGTGTAGATAGGTTATATTGTGACACTTTAAAAGTAGACTGTCCAGCTGAGTCCAAAAGTCATGCTTCATAAATGCCATTAACTTAGTGTTTTTACTTGTTTCCAAAGAAGTTACAATGATTGTCATTTAAAAATACCAATCGCCTTTAATAAAACCTGTCTACACCTTTATACAAGGTGTAAATAAAATTGTTAGGCACTATTTTGGCGTGTTACTCAAACCTTGAAACTGAACAAATTTTCCTAAGGAACATAGGTCGAAATATTAAAAACAAAATTCGCATTTTGTGTGGGAGTTTAAAATATTTTTTTGTATTTCTAGCTATGTTCTATCGGGAAAGTTGTTTAGTTTCATGGTTTAAGAGGCTAAAACAGTGCTTACAATTTTTTTTACACCCGGTATATTAGGGTGGGTAAGTACGGGTACATTGTTCGAGTAAGTGGGCATTGAGCAGACCTGGGTGTCTACTAGCGCGTCAGGTCAGGCGACGGGCGCTAGTGGCGTGGCGTCGCGCCGCCGGACCGCTCTAGTCATCGCGAGTCCGACGGGCCTTCTGCCATCAGCAGTCAACAGTCCCCAATGGTGAAAATTACGTATATTTAGCACTCAGTTTTTTTAACCAAATAAATAGATGAAGGAAATAAGCGACCAAAAAATACAGGCTAACATTTGAGGCGGTGAGTAAAATCGGCAAGTTTCTAGATGTTGTATATTTGAGTATTTGAAGGCTGTCTCGAATCAATTCCTTTTTCTATTTATTTAGTCCCCAATATTTTACACAACTATTTAATGATGATCTTTTTTTTATTGGAAGATTATTCGAGGTGAAAAATAACTTCAATTTCATAAAGAAAATATTCAGTTTTAGAACAACTAGAATTTTATACGATAAAGAAGTTCATTATTTTATTTTTGCCTGGCCTTCAATGCGACCTTTTAATTCTAATTTATCTAAATAATCTTCCAAAAAAACCAGCAATGATTATCAATTCTGTTAAAACAGTTACAGATATACACGGATAATGATCATTAGTATTGATTAGTCGAAATGGATTGATGAAAGCGTAATGTGTTAGCGAAGAACACGACACAAGCCGAATGAAGGTTTGATGGTCTACACATGAACATAGATCACACCCCGTTAATAAAAAACACCCAGTTTTAAACTAATGCCAATTTCAAACCGTTACCTTCATCTCCGTCTCAACCTGAGTTTTATGAGAGCTTGTGATAGCTTTGTGTTTTAGTTTTCAGGGTTCAGAACCAAAATGGTAAAAATTATACCCTTAAAAAGTGTTTCTCATGTATGGCATGCGCAATATCAAAATTTCTAAAGTGTACATAATTAAAAATCTATCCACAATAATCAATGTGGACGTACTTTTGCAGATTTCATTCACACTTCACTTCAGTCTGACCAAAGTTTTAGCTGGATTAACCTTCAATTTGAAATTGACTCTTTAAAATGACAGAGTGGATTTCCAGAATTCGAACATATACAGCCGTCCAATCTATCACAAGCTCTCATGTTTCGTGTGTCCACACCAGGCGCTGATGTGCAAGATACAACTACGTACTATCCCACCGCTAGTATTAGGCGCATGACTGATGTACGTACACCTTAGCCTTAGCTTATCTTGCGGTTCCCCTAAGCAGTGACGTGCCGTCGGCATTGTCAACTGTCAAATGTCATGCACCTAATTGTAACGGTTGGATAGTATACAGGTGTAAAAAGAAATCTCCCGAATACTAAAACTGTGGATTCAGACAATGTGACTGAACAATACGTTAAGGCACACAGGTTGAAATAAATCCTAGGGTTTTTATAGAGTCAGGATCTGGTGAAAGCGTACTTGGTCTGTAAAGTCAAAATTTCGCTTCTATATTTGGAACTATGTTCTTTGGGAAAATTATAGTGTCACGATTATAGATGTAAGGCCGGTTTAAAACCAATTAAACCAATCCGTTGAAAACGAAAAAAACCGTTTAACGAAATAAACCATTTTTTTTGGTTTAAAACGGTGTTCATGGATGTCTATGTTTTCCTTTATTATAACTACATTTTCTGGTTATTACCGAGGTAGGAATATAACGGAGTACCTACCTATCAACTGTGTAAAGATTTTTTATAAGTGTGATATACTGATATTGATATACTTAGCGGGTTTGGTTGTAGTTGGTCCGTCCGACCAAGAAGCGCAATACATAAGTTATAAAAACTCTCTGTTGGTAAATAAATATGTTTTTCATTGTTTTCAAACGATGTAAAACCAAAGGTTTAAAACCAAACTCACACACTCGCACTCTCGTCGACGATGTCGTCACTCGAGCGAGACTCAACGCAACGTTGCCAGCTCGCCTACCCTACACACACATACGCAAATATATAAACTGCCACACGCGACCGCCGCCGCGCCGCGCCGGGGGGATGGGGCCATGGGGGGGGGGAGCTGCTGACAACAACTAGTCGGGTCGGGCCACTTTTAAAAGCCCATTTTGACAGTTAACATCTCTTCTAAGCAACAGCATCTTCTAAGTATGTAGTATGAATTTGACAGCTGTCAAAGTGGGCTTTTAAAAACCAACCAAGTGCGAGTCGGACCCTTACAACGAGGGTTCCGCACCACCACATAATATTAATTGTATTAGCTGAAATTTCAGTAACATACTGTTTCGAGTCCGAGTCGCACTTGAACAGTTTTTATTATTTATTGTTATTTTATAGCTTATGCACGACAAATATACAAATTTTCACGCTTGTATATATTCCGAATGTAGGTATACGCATGTAGTTATTGTACCTTTATCATAGGGGTTTGCTATGATCACTGTAAATAAAGAACAACTAGTATAATTAAACTTTGACGTTTACTTATTTAATAATCAACATTACAAAATTAAGCAATTGGCTTTTTTAATATCACAGGTATTTAGGTACCTACTTAAGAAATAATTAGTTACGTTTAGGTACTTATTGAATAATCAACTTTACAAAATTAACAAATTGTGTTTTTTCTTAACATCACAGGTACAACATTAATAGTTTACATGTTCTCTATCTCTTTCACTCTCGCCCAGCGCTGCATCCATAATGGCTTACGCACACATGCGAGAGTGAAGGTAGCGAAATCAGTCCGCTAGAAGGGAGTTTCGTGGGTGTGATTTTATAGTAATTTATAATGTTTTTTTATAAAAAAATACACAAAAACAGTCAAAAGTACCTAAACTTCCGGAAAATATCCAAAACTATACATAAATACCTACACAACCCAAAAATACCCGAAGCTGTCTGAAACTTCCGATAAAAACTGCTGCCTTACAAACTATACAAAGTATTCAATCGAATATTTCGAATACAAGCTTTTGCAAGCCCTAGCGCCAGCGTGCACTGTTGTATACGGCGGCGGTGGCGGCGCGGGCGGCGCGGCAACATAATATCGTTGTCTCTTTCATGAGCAAGTAAAACGGACGGCATTGCGTTAATAATGTCTTCTAATGTAGTTTGTGTATAAATAAGTATTGAATTGTATAGGTATACCGTATACCTACATACTTAAGTTTTCGTTTAGGTAATGTTAGGTACTTTCTATTGATTTTCTATAAACTAATTAAACGAAACATGACGTCAGGTGACCAAAACGTCCCCATAACGAAGAGTAAAACACAGTTCTTTTATTTTTGTAGGCGAGTTTTCAACCGTTTAAAACGGTTTTTTTGGGGTTTAAAACCGCAACATTTTGTTTAAAACGTTTTAAATCCGTTGTTTTACATCTATAGTCACGATACACTTCAGACAGTTCCATACAAATACTGTGATGTTCTTGTTAAACTATAGACACAAAATCGAAATCAACAAAAGCGTGATTCAGATAATGGTAAAAATATTGTCTTTGTCTCTCTTACTCTTTTCTTTAATTATTTGATGTTTATTTAGTTTAAATAAAATGTACGATCAAAGAATTTACAACGATGACTTTTCATTGTCCTGCTAAGATTTTGAGCATTTCCTTCATGCCCTTGGAATCCTCAGTTTAGAGGTAGCTAAGCGGTGAGCTGGTAAAATTCCGACGAATAGGATTCAATTTTCCTAGCTTAGATCTTCGCTGTGCTAATCTAGGAAAGTGGAGTAATTCTATTGGTTGGAATTTTCAAAGATCACAGGTAATCATGGCTAAGTTATCGGGAGATTAATTTTTTTACACCGTGCGTGTGGGTTTAGTTTAGGGGGTGTTATAAGAACATACCGTGCTGATGGTGCGACTGCGCTTGCTGCGTGTTGGTGGCCTCGTCGGCGGTGCGTTTGAAGAAGTTGTGCTGCAGCGCGTAGTAGGGCGTCACGCGCTGCTTCGGGTCGTACTCCAACATGCGCAGGATTAGGTCCTGGAAACGGGTACTCGTGTTCATTAAAACATGCTTACACTATTTGTAAAGCACGTAAAAAGTTTATTATACAAGATGTCATCTGACCCCGAACTAGGCAGAGCTTGCACTATGGGTACCAGAGGCTGGTAATCATACATAAATAGATAAATAACACCCAGAAACAGAACAAACATTAGTTTTTATCATACAAATGTTTGCCATGGGCGGGAATCGAACCCGCGACCCATGGCGTAAAAGGCAGGCTCACTACCAATCACACCAACGAGCCTGTCTATTTATGGAAGTATATTCGTTAATTAGCCATGTGAGTGTTGGGCGGCTCACCAAATGAGACACTAGGGTTCGTGAGGTCTGTCCTCGATATGGATATGGACACGCAGCTCGCTCACCTTGAACTTGAGGTAGTCGGAGACGGAGTGGCCGGGCTCGCCGCGCCGCCGGGCGGCCGGCCCGCCGCCCTCCACGCCCAGGATCTCGTGCAGCCGCCGCGTGCCCGCCGCGCGGTACTTCCGGTACCCGCTGCAACGACCACACACAACGTTAGGCTACAGTTTGTATATATTTATATGTTATCTATTTGTCTATATATTTCCCAAGCTCATCAAATCATATGATACTGTGCGTTCAGAACTGTATGCTATCAAAAAGCAGCTGGATAGTGCGAGTGCCCAAAATACTATCAAAAATCCTCCCATAGCAACAGTGGATATGAACAGTGTACTAGCAGAGATGGCAGATCGCGAGAGGCGTGCTAACAACGTTATTGTTGTTGGCCTTCCAGAGGCCAGTTCAGACGAGGGCACCACACGAAAATCCCACGATGAGGACCTGGTTAAGGAGTTATTGCAAAATATCACCAGTGAGCCAAATCTCGATATGACACAGTAAAGGTTTTGAAAAATAAAACTAAGGCCAGAGGGGATGTCAGAATATTTGATGACCAGACACCAAAACAAAGAGAAGAGCTACGTGAGCTGCGCCAGTGCTTGAAAGCTCGTCATGAAAAGGGCGAAGTTGATTTGACTATAAAGTACATCAATGGAGTGCCAAAAATTGTTAAACAAAAAAACTATTAGATGCTAAAAATCCATATTGCACCTTAAAGTTTATGTATACAAATGTTTGTTCACTCTCATCAAAATTTGATCTATTTCTCTTGTATGTAAACACACACAGTCCCTCTATAATCATTATCACCGAGACTTGGCTAAATAGCAAAGATAGAAATTGTGCGTACTCCATACCTAATTACACATTATATAGACTTGACCGTAAACATCGTTCCAAAGCTGAAGGTGGTCGTTTACGAGGAGGAGGAGTGGCCATGTACATCAGAGACAATGTTAATGGAATCCCTATTGTGGCTAGAGTTAACAAGAGATACATGAACGATATTAATGAAGCTCTTTACATCGACATCCAGTTTCATACTTATCACTTTTTACTAGTTGGAGTGTACCGAACTGACCACATAGACGAATGGAAGACAAGGGATCCTCAGTTATTATCTAATTTAATTGATGCCTCTAATAATAACACTGTTATAATTGCCGGAGATTTTAATTACAGTGAAATACACTGGCCTTTGGACATAGAAGACAGTATAAGAGGACCCGATGAGTTATTTAGAGATTTGTTCATTGACAGCAATTTAATTCAATTAGTTACAGAGCCGACAAGATTTCGCACTAACCAGAATCCCTCCTTGCTAGACTTAATCCTCACAAATGATGAATCACTTATCTCCGAAATCACATACAAGGCTCCAATTGGAAAAAGCGACCACTGTGTTCTGGAATTTTCTGTTCAATGTCTTGTGACTCGAATGGATAACCAAGTTGTTGAACGGAGAAACTACAAAAATATAGACTATGAAGCCTTCAACATGGATCTTGCAAGAGAACTAGACACATTAATGCATTCTCTAGATGTAGAAAAACTATTAGAAGAGCTTCAGATGCGACTTGATAAAACTGTTGATAAATATGCTCCCCTCAAGACACTAAAAGTCAAGCCAACAAACAAACCTTGGATATCAAAAGAAATAAAAAAGATGGCAAATGAAAAGAAAATGCTATGGGATCATTATAGAATGACGAACGACCCTGAGGACTACTCTAAATACAGAGATGTCAGTAATAGGTGCGTTGCAGAGACGTGTAGACGCCGGTTTTCGCATGAGGCAAAAATTCTTGACAATGGAGATAAACCATTTTATTCTCACATACGCAGATGCATGGCAGGTAAAGTCAGCATCCCCCCAGCAGTCAGGAATGTCAACGGAGACCTGGTTACAGACCCATCTGACATAGCAGAAGCTTTTGCTGAGGAATTCCAGAAGGCATTCTCCCTTGAGCCCCCAATAACAGGTCAGTTGTCCGTTGAGAAGATTGCCCGTGTTGAGGCTTCACTTACAGATATGTCGTTTACTGAGGACGAGGTAACCAAAATAATGACAAGTTTAGATATCAACTCATCATCAGGGCCTGACAATGTCCCGGGAATAATCATTAATCATTGCGCGCCTGTTCTGGCTCCAGTTGTGACGGAGATAATGAAAACTTCCTTTAAAAGTGGGAAAGTACCCCAGGTTTGGAAGCATGCTATCGTCACACCGGTATACAAGAAAGGTGATAAGATGAATCCTGCAATGTACAGACCAATTAGCTTGACGAGCATTCTCAGTAAGATAATGGAGAGGATAATATGCAAAAATTTAACACTGTTTCTTAATCGACACAAAATTGTTTCCGTTCGCCAGCATGGGTTTGTTGAGAAAAGATCAACTGTCACTAATTTACTAACATCTGTTCACGAATGGGTAATCCAGTTAGACAACCGCAATCCAGAAGACGTCATTTATCTCGATTTTGAACGTGCATTTGACAAGGTTCCTCACCAAAGATTGTTGATAAAATTGGAGCACTTTGGTATTCGTGGTAACTTATTAGAATGAATTAAAGACTACTTGAAGGATAGAACATACCAAGTGAGAGTAGGGGGTGTTGTGTCTTCAAAGAGAAATGTGCTCAGTGGTGTTCCTCAAGGATCTGTTCTAGCTCCAACACTGTTCAGTATTTTTATCACAGACCTGATCGCCATTATTGAGTCTCAGTCCAGTTTCTTTGCTGAAGATGGGAAATTCTTTGGGAACCCCATTACGAATTCCGTTAAATTGCAGTCAGATATAAACAGGCTACACACTTGGACGAAAGAATGGATTGTTAAACTGAATGTTGCAAAGTTTTCAGTCCTCCATCTTGGCAGCAACAACCCCCAAGTTAAGTACACGATTGAAGATCAACCAATCACAGCTGTCAACTCACAAAAAGACCTGGGCGTTTTAGTAACGAAAGATCTCAAGTGGGGTGAACATGTCAGCATGATAGTGAAAAGAGCTAATTCATTTCTGTATGTTATACGACGGTCCTTCCAACACATCACACAGGAAGTCTTTGTCAAATTATACAAAACGTATGTGAGACCGCTACTTGAATATGCTGTTCAGGTATGGAACCCTTACTTCTGCAAGGACATAGACTTATTAGAGAGTGTTCAGAGAAAAGCCACGAAGATACCATTTTCTTTAAGGAAAAAAACATATGAGCAAAGACTGGAAATTTTCAACCTTCCCACTCTAAAGCATAGAAGGCTAAGAGGAGATCTGATCAAGACATAAAATTCTCACTTCCAAGTATAATTTGCCCATCTCAGACATGTACTCAATGAAATCAAGAACACAGCGGGGGCACAACCTGCAAATCGACCGCACCCATGCAAAGACGAACGTCGCCCACCACTTCCTTACAAATCGTGTAGCTAGTATATGGAACAAACTTTCCGACGATGTTGTTTCGGCTCCATCAGTGAACTCATTTAAAAACAGACTGGACAATTGGTTTAAAAAGAAGTCTAAGTCCTTAATCACTTAGACTGTGTGTGAACTGTGCTTTATGAACAATAATAATAATGAAATAATAATGAACTAAATTATAATAATAAAAAAAACCAACACTGAAGGACTCATCAGCAAAATTGCTGCCTGTCCTATATCTAATAATAATAATATTTTATATATATTTTTATATGTATGTATTTTTTATTTATTTGTGTATATTTTGTTTTTATTGTAGTTGTACTTACATTAAATATTATCTATATATTGGCATTGGCACACTACTACAGTTGCTATTTACATTTTCCTACAAGCAACTAAGGTTGTCTGGAAGAGATCGCTTTAAGCGATAAGACCGCCTTTGTCCACCCTACTTTTAAGAGTTTCCTATGTATTGTTTTGTTTTTGTGTGACAATAAAGAATTTATCTATCTATCTATTTAGATTTACACACAGTCAGTAGGAATACATTCCTTCTTCAATACGTCAACACTTAAGTGCAGTAAGCAATGGACTTCTTACTTTACTTATCCAATGTAAATTCGACATTACAAATCGCGCCAAACAACTACTTCAGTCGAAATAATGTAGCTTGATTAGAATGACAACAGGAAAAACTATGCGTGAGAGCAGGTCAGATCGATACGTGTCTCTGTCGCTCCAGTGTGTGGCGCATCATTCCGTCCTGCTCTCCCACTATTTCGACTGTAGTCCGCTTTGAAGTTGCTTCTACGCGAATAGTGCCGTATTCAGAGACAACATGAAGTTTAGCGCAATAAGCTACAAGTCCGCTATGAAGTTGCTTCTACGCGAATAGTGCCGTATTCAGAGACAACATGAAGTTTAGCGCAATAAGCTACCAGTCCTCTATGAAGTTGCTTCAACGCGAATAGAGTCGTATTCAGAGACAACATGAAGTTTAGCGCAATAAGCTACCAGTCCGCTATGAAGTTGCTTTTACGCGAATAGTGCCGTATTCAGAGAAAACATGAAGTTTAGCGCAATAAGCTACAAGTCCGCTATGAAGTTGCTTCTACGCGAATAGTGCCGTATTCAGAGATAACATGAAGTTTAGCGCAATAAGCTACAAGTCCGCTATGAAGTTGCTTCAACGCGAAAAGAGTCGTATTCAGAGACAACACAAAGTTTAGCGCAATAAGCTACAAGTCAAAAGACAACTGCATTTCTAATGTACTACAGAATCAAATATCTTTAGCTAGAATTAAACTTCAGCTAGGATATCTTTAAATAACACCACTGCGTGTGGTTGACATTTTAACAAAAAGTTTTCCAATTTAATTTTCTTTTAGAACATAACAATGCACAATGATAACTAAAAGTTTACATTTAATAAGACTAAAATGTAACTCCACATGTAATAAAACCATAGTTAAAAAAAATACTATTTACCTTCCATCTTTTCCATTGACTTTCTTCAAAACGTAGCCTCCACCTTCGGACGCCGGTAATTTGTCAAAGAACTTTCTCGTTTTGTGGGCCTGGAAGTGAAAAATAAGTTCATTGTATTGCACTGCACATTCACTGTTAACTTGGCAAGTATTATTTTGAAAGAAAGCTGGGTATGGCAGAAGAAGCATGAAAGTAGAATTAATGCAGTGGAAATGAGAGCTCTAAGGAGTATGATTGGTGTTAAATTGAGTGACAGGATTAGAAATAGTGTGATAAGAGAACGGTGTGGCGTAAAAGAAGACGTAGTGACCAAAATCGAGAAAAGGATGCTGAGATGGTTTGGTCATGTAGAGAGAGGATGAATGAACGAAGACTGACGAAAGAGATCTACCAGGCGAGAGTGAATGGAAACGTTGGAAGGGGAAGGCCTAGGCGAACGTACCAGGACCAAATTGAGGACGTTCTGAATAAAGGCCAGGTTAAAAGTACCCTAAACCGACGAGCATGTATGAAAGGATTGATGAAAGTACAGGAAGCAAGGGAAGTATGTCAAGATCGTAGCAGGTGGAAGACTGTGGTCTCTGCCTACCCCGACGGGAAAGAGGCGTGATGTTATGTATGTATGTATGTATTATTTTCTGGATTTCTTTGATACCAGGGAAATATAAAAATAGAGACATGTTTGACAAAAATATTCACAGCATAATTTAAAAAATTCACTATTGTTAAAATTCCCAAAGTCGTACAGATTCTTTATTCGTAACCATTTTGTAGGGAATCATGTGTGCATGGCGGAAACGCTAATTTTGGACCATCTTAAAACCAGAAATAGATCTCTTTCTTCACAACTTTTGACGAATTTAGTCATCTTAGCGATCTCCTTGGTGTCACTATAGTAGTGCCGCCTAAATGAGTACTCGCCCGCGGGGTGCGTGCGGGCAGGTGCGGGGAGAGGATGCGCGTACAGAATGAGAATGCCCCGCCGCCCCCCGCACCCCGCCGCCCCCCGCACCTCGCCCCCCCCCCCCCCCCCCGCCTGTCGTCTTACCCCCGGGCCCCTGTACCTCGCGGGCGAGGACTCATTTAGGCGGTTTATCTATAAATAACGGGTACTCAGTGTGTATTTCTAAGAGTAACTATACCTGATCTAACAAATGGTCGGGCGGCATGCCCAATACTTCGACGATTTTGTTCATCTGATCGATCTCGTTGGCACCACTGAACAGTGGTTCACCCGTGTGCATCTCTACGAGTATACAGCCGAGCGACCACATGTCTATCGCGAGGTCGTATGGTATCCCGAGCAGCACTTCTGGTGACCGGTAGAATCTTGACTGGATGTATTGGTATATCTGGAATGAAAGTTTTATTATTTAGATGACTAGCCCATCGGTGTGGTTGGTAGTGAGCCTGCCTTCTACGCCGCGACCCGCGGGTTCGATCTCCTCCCAGCGCAAATATTAGTGTAATGAACACAAGGTGTTTGTTCGGTGTTTGGGTGTTACTTGCCTATTTATGTGTGTGTATGAGTCTCTGATACCCATAGTACATGCTTTGCCTAGTTTGGGATCAGATCATCATTGCCCTAGCCTTATTCCGTTTTTGCCAATGGTTTTACGGAGTTGACTACCTAAACTAGGGGATTTGACGAGGACACAGGTTTTTACACAGAGCGACTGCCAAGAAAGCGATTGGAAAGAAAGAGCAACTAGCATTCGGCCACGAGCGCTCCAAGCTTGGGATCAGACGACTTTGTGTGGAATGTGTAAAAAAAAACTGCTTTCTCAACGAATTATTACATTAGTATTTTGCGCTGCTTCATCGACCGCTTTGACTTGATTGAAGAGCCTCAAGTTTTTAAAAATTCTAGATTTCATATGTCTACATAGTTATAGGATGCTTTACTACTGAACGAGTAAATGAAAAAATCAGTCAGCTTCTTACAAGCGAAACTTCAGAGAAGTAGAAATAATAATAAAGATTTTAGTTTTCTTTACAGAGATACTGATTCTTACGAGTATTAATAAAGTATTAGCTTAAACAAATACTTTTGTAATATCACAAGCAATGGACAGACTTTCCTTCCAACACCGCTCACACTAAGTAGGTAAGCATCTTAAGCCTTAAGATGCTTACCTACTAAGGTCCAGAAGCTATTGCACTTATGTTGGCTATTGAAAGTTCTCTTGTTGGTTCAGTATTAGATACACACTGGATTATGAAAAACTGATCTTACGGCCATCTTAATCCTCATCATACTGCGTGTTATCTGATATCAGTCGTACTGGAAAATATTGAACTTAATACGGCTACATTCCCATCATGCTTCATTCTTGTAGTATGTTTTAATTTTAAAGTGCATAGAGATTAAAGTTACAGAATTATCATCGAAGACACGTATAATATTGGACAAAGAGCTCGCGAAACAGTCAGTTCCCACAACCACAAATTTTCCCTTAACGCATCTAACGTATAAGATATAGGAAACACAAAATACAAAATGTCCAATGGCACTTCTATTCATCAATGGATTTATCAGTATCATGCGCGATGGTATGCTTCACGAGACAATAATTTAGCGTTGTAATATTTGTATCAATTACAATATTTAAGACGCAATACGCGATAACCCGGGGCACGGCTCGGCACTGAATCACACGAGACCTCCATGTGATTTATCTGTGCAATTAGTGTGTACTCGGAACGGTGTGTATAAATCGGAACACTCGTTAGGACTGGTATACACTGATAAGTGGAGCACCAGAGGTAACTAAGTGGGGGAAATGAGGAAATTATACGGTTATGATAGTTATAATTTCGCTTTACCTTTAACCTATAAAATATGAAACCAACTTTTCAGAGTAGAATGCAAACTTGTATTTATTTTAACTCAAACATGATGAAAAAAAACCTCATGCATCGTGACATTTATCAACTTCTTAAATTCTTTTATTTCTTAGCGTTAAAAAGTTTCCTCCAGTCAAAAAAATGAAGCTTGATTAAAATTAAAGCAGGACAGGGCCTTGGGTGAGAGCAGGATGGAGCGATAAGTGTCTCTGTCGCTCCAATGTCTTACGCATCGCTCTGTCCTGCTCTCTTACTGCTGTGATAATCAAGTTACAGCAATTCGGCCAAAAATATTTTATTACTTACGGTTTAAGATTCATTTATTTCTCAAAAGAATACAATGTGATTCGCTTACTGAGAAATACATATTTTAAAATAAAGTATAATCTATTTCTACAGCAACCATAGAAAAAATTCAAATTACCGAAAACTAATTTCATGTTGATTTCAAATCATTAAAAATGTGGGCCTTTAGTTTCATTTTAAATGTAGTCAATGTTTTTGCATCTTTGATATCTGTGGGTAGATGGTTATAAAGTTGCACACCCTCGTAAACAACGCACCTTTTACCTTCAATTTAAGGTTTCGGCGTTCAACTAAACGAAGATAATTTTTCTCAACGCTTTCTATCAATCGTGTCATTTGTAAACAAAATACCGTCACAAACTAAAATGAATCACCCTGTTGCATTATGGAAAACGATGAGCCGTTGAAGAAACCACCGATGACAGGTTCGAAATGGAATGTGGTATTTACGGGGCATCAAAAGAAAAAGTAGTAGAATTTTCGTAATTACTTTCACAATCAACACAATTTCAAAACAAATTCTAAAAAAACGTTTTGAAAAGTTGGTGTAAAACATTCTCAAAATTCATATTTTATTTTTAAATCCATTTTGAAATTCTGTTTTTCATGTTAGAAATAACAAAAATTCCAAATTTTTAAAAGTACATCCTATCCTATAAACGCGAAAGTTTACAGGTATGGATTTTTCACGTAAAAACTACTGAATGAATTTTAATGAAACTTTACAATAATATAGCTTATAAATCAGAATAACACATAGGCTACAATTTATAAACCTGCGCAGACGAAGTCGCGGGCACCAGCTAGTAAGAATTATATCTCTCTACTCCACCAAGACGTAATATCAAAAATCTGCTTTTTGGTCGCTCACCTCCCGGTCTATTTCATTCAGAAACGAAATGGATATTTAATCTTGTACGATTTTTCACCGGTTTTATATGAGTTAACTTAGCAGTTATGAAAAAAGGCAAAGCATAAACTCAAAAACTGTAAGCTTATAGCGCGGACCATTTACAGTAACGTAAGTAAGTAACATTATAATATTTTAAGCAAATATATCTGTGAGCACTCTGACTAAAACGCGATAAATGGTGTGAATGAAGCGAGACGCGGCGATAGAGGAATACCAAGATATGGTAATGTTATGGCACATACTAATTATTCTGAGGGCAAGTTTTATTTTCGCGCAAGGGAGTGGGATAAACAGGCCTCCTCGTAGGGCCCTTATCGAAGTTATAAGGGAGATTATGTTTTATGTGTCAGGTCGTTAATTGGATGATACTCTTATAGACATACTTTAGTCAGTCAGTCAGCGTCATTGGCCCAGTCTTATTCCATTTCTACGAGTCGACTAGTTAGCCAAGAGGAGTCGACGATGGCTCTTGTACACGGAGCTTATCGGACCTCAGCAACAGAAAGAGCAAACTAGGCTCTAATTATTTGTGATTATCGTAATTAATGCCTTGCACTCAATGTACAAGGTCCAAGATCACGCGGCAGGCCCGAGTAGCGACGGCGCGGTTGGACATCTTGAAGGCTGACTCGAGGGTGAACAATCTCGTCACAGAGGATGGTGATGCCCGAGGAATGTAGGTAAGATTACCGTTAATCATCTGTCGTAAATCAATTGTGAATAAAAGTGACTTACCCTTTGACCTAGTTGACATGAACTACCGAAGTCGACGATTTTGATCGCTGACCTCTTAGGGTTGCATAGTAGTATATTTTCGGGTTTAAGATCACAGTGAATTATATTTAGTTCTGAAAAAAGAAAAGAAGAACAAGATTAGTACGTGGTTTTTTTTGAAAAGTTGAGCCCTAAAAGTTATTTTTTACATATTTTTTTTATATCACAGTTGAAGAAACAAGCAAACCTGTCAAAAATAGGGCCACCTGATGGTGAGTGGTCAGTTCATGCCTATAAAAGCAACGCTGTGTAGAGTTGCTACGCGAACATCCGCGTGAGATTGAGCGAGACGCCTCAGAAGTTCGTGTTCCGCAGCAAAACATACAGGTTTTATCATACAGACCCGAGTCAATAAATGGTCGGACCGGTTTAAAATAATAAAATAATGAGACTCACCAGGTTGACTAAGGTAGAGCAACGCTGTGTAGAGTTTCTGCGCGAACTTGCACGTGAGATTGAGCGAGACTCCTTGGTAGTTTGTGTTCCGCAGTAAAACATACAGGTTGTATTATACAGACCTGAGTCAATAAATGGTCGGGCCGGTTTAAAATAGTGAAATAATGGACTTACCAGGCTGACTAAGGAAGAGCAACGCCGTGTAGAAATGCTACGCGAACTTGCACGTGAGATTGAGCGAGACTCCTCGGAAGTTTGTGTTCCGCAGCAAAACATAAATGTTGTACAATACAGGCCTGAGTCAATAAATGGTCGCACCGGTTTAAAATAATGAAACTCACCAGGCTGAAAGAGCAACGCCGTACAAAGTTGCTGCGCGAATTTGCGCGTGGGATTGAGCGAGACGCCTCGGAAGTTTGCGATCCGCAGCAAAACATTTAGGTTGTACTATACAGACCTGAGTCAATAAATGGTAGGACCGGTTTAATATGATAAAGTAATAAGACTCACCAGGCTGACTAAGGAAGAGCAACGCCGTACAGAGTTGCTGCGCGAACTTGCGCGTGAGATTGAGCGAGACGCCTCGGAAATTAGTGTTCCGCAGCAAATCGTACAGGTTGTACGAGAGCAGCTCGAACACCAGGCACAGGTGGTTCCGCCACATGAAGTGGCGTTTCAGTTTCACTGCAACATCAAAAACACAGTCAGGGCCATTATCCACCAAAGTGGAGATGAAATATACATACATTTTTAGCATGTTATTCAGACCAAATAAAATTGAAGAGCTTTTTAACGAAAAAGGTTAAAAAGAGATTTTTTTTTAAATGGCTTGCTCTTTACACAGAATAAGCTCATGGACACACTTATCGACGTACAATTTGTAAAAAAAAACGACAGGCAGGAAACTTTAAGGCGATGGGTTTAACTAAGAAGCTTAGCTTAGAAGCTTTTTCGTCGCTTAAAACCCTCTTTGAATTAGCCAGAGCAATGTTTGTATGAGAAAGAAAAACTAATTGTTTATCGATCTACGTCTCCTAAAGAAAGTTATTTGTGCAGTGCACTGTTTCAGTAGGACCTTATATTGGTATACCATACCACCTAGCCAAATTCAATCGTGGTAGAAATATTGTCAATCTTTATACATGCTTCATCTAAACTTGTTCAAATGTAATACAGTGGGAACATAATAGCTTTAACTATGTAACCGGCCAACTTCGTACTATATAGACACGCCTGAACGGGGCGAAGTTGGCAGGACCTACCTTCATTATCATTTTGTATGAAATCATCAATTTTATGTAATTATTAATACCAATACCTAACTTCACTCCCTACACAGGTATTAAGAAGTACCCAGCATGAAGTTGTCGTCCTATAAGCTGCTTAGACAGAAGGCGAAATCCTTGCTTTTAATAATATCGAAAAAACTGCTTGCGATTACATTTTCAGCAAAAATAATTATATTTGTAGTGGGTATACTATTCATTTAAAAGGGAAGGTTGCTTATTAAAAAAAACTACTTCGCTAAGCCAGTCGTATAAAACAAATGACATTCGCATCAAGCAGCATGCTTCAAAAAACACAAACAATAAAAGAAAAAAAAAATAAAGCCAGAATAAGTGCGTCGTGGATGTCTAAATGTTACCGATCTAGTTCCACCGAACACCGATATTACTTTAAGAATTCCAGACCTCTTAACAACTCTGTTTACATAGGTGTCGTAAAAGGCGACTATTTGATTTTGGAACAGAGGACGAGCAGCAGCTTTCTTTTCCGTATCGAACTATGCAGACACCAAACACCGCATGGTCCATTTGTGTCAGCCACAATACTAACAATCTTCTCAAAATGTTCCACACTTTGTTGACAAACTAAGGAGAAACCTATGTAGTAGTCGACCTTAGACTTTGATTAAATAAATAATTAATAACGTGACAAATCCTCGCCAAATGCCGGCCAAGAATAGTATCAAACCATCTCTACCCGTGAGTATCGTAAGAGGCGACTAAGGGTTAATAAGCCAGAGGATGGGCAGCAGCAACCTTCTGTGTATTAATAAACTGACAAACCCTCGACAAATGCCGGCCAAGAATAGTACCAACCCATCTCTACCCGTGAGTGTCGTAAGAGGCGACTAAGGGTTAATAAACCAGAGGATGGGCATCATCATCCTGCTGTGTATCGTATCATCTTACATTCTGCGGTCACCAACCACCGCGGTCCATGGTGCCAGCCGTAACACTAACCAGCGTGGTGAGCCGTGGTGACTATGGTACTTCCCCTCCACATTGTTTCAGCAAAAGCTGGAATTTTGGAGGGAGTTCCCTGTCCTGTAGTGGACGTTTCATGGGATGTTATGATGAAACTGACAAATAGTAAAAGGAAGAGATAGAACTCACCTATATAATACTTATTTTCGGCGTCTGCTCTGTTCATCATTTCTAGTAACTTGACTTCTATTTGTGCCTGGTTTAGGAAGGGTTTCTTATTCTTAATTATTTTAATTGCTACATGACACTGCTCCTCATGATCATACGCTTTCACAACCTGAAAACAAACGGATAAAGTATTAATTAAAATAATTCAGTTATTTTGACAGGTCAATAGCACTGACGAGCACAAATACAAAGGAATCGAAACCATCATAAAACCCAACAATTTTATTGAAGTAAATCGAATTCCTTACGTGTCGTGCCGGCAAAGAATAGTACCAACCCATCTCTACCTGTGGATGTTGTAAGAGGTGTCTCAGGGATTATAAACCGGAGTATGGGCAGCATCTTTCTGTGTATCGTACCATCTTACATAGGTACTGCCGTCACCAACAACAGCGGTTGCCAGCCGCAAAGAACCAAGCGTTTTTGCTGGAGGAGGATGAAATCTAATTCCATTTAAACATTTAAAAAATATTATTTTCACTTCTCATGCTCAAGTTGTAGTTTATGCTGGGTATAGGCAGCCTAAAATTGTATTTTATGCATTTGGTCAAAAAAATATTTGTTCTTCTAAATTGACTTTCCAGCCAGTGATATCATAAACTCGGGCTTTCCTGAAGTCAACTTTCGCCCCCATCAGTTAAAAAAATATTATTATTTAATCGAATGGCTTTACGAATAGGCGAAATTTATTTATAGACTTAAATTTACTCCTTTTAGCCATAAATATTACTCGCTAAATACAAAACTTATCAAAATCTGTCTTTCCAGATTGAAGTAAAGGTACCCACCCTAGTTTATTTAGAACATATCAATCCTGAAAAATATAGTTCACTGTTATTACAGATACACAAAGTGCGAAAAACGGTCACTTTTAGCAGTTTTTGTATCTGTAACAACAGTGAACTATATTTTTCAGGATTGATAGGTTCTAAATAAACTAGGGTACCTTTACTTCAATCTGGTAAGACAGATTTTCGATAATTTTTGTATTCAGCGAGTAATATTTTTTTAACAGATGGGAGCGCAGGAAAGCCCTTAAGAAATAACCTCTCATTTACTACTTTTCTAAACTACTTTTACGTTTTATTTCCTCGCAATCAAAGTGAAAAGCAAAGTTTATAACTCGACCATAAAACACTTTTTATCCGCGGCTTAATTATTCGCACTCCCCTAAGGGTCGTGTGAATACCTAAGCCTTGTATAAAAAGTCATGTTTTATGCACTTGTTGTAAAAACTACTATTTCAGGTTTCATTGTTATTATGGACGCTGCTGTGATGTTACGAAGACAGCAGCCATTAAGTTCCTTACAAGTAGTTACAGTGAACATATCCCGTGCCGGTGGTATATGGTGTAAAGTAAAAGCGATTGCCTTCGTCATATCCTTTGCTATAAAGCTCTTTAAATAAGATACGCGAAGACCAGACAGAAGCGGTGTTTCTGTCTGGCTTGCGTTTAGCTTATGGAAAAAAACGAGTGGAGCGGCGCATCTTTTTCGGCACGCCTTGCAGCCGTGCGGAGCTCCAGCAGGCGCACGCATTTGCATACAAAATGTATAAAGATGAGCAGAGAAACCGACCAGCGCGCCACACGGCGAGCCGCAGCTCTTCTGTCTGGCCTTCGCCTTACATTACATGTATGCTCACCTGTCCAAACGAGCCTTTCCCGATCGGTGAGGAGATCTCGTACCGGTCGAGGAACTTCTCGCCTTGCTTTATGATATAGTCGTGGTTGTCGTCGTCATATCCGTCGTTGTAAAGCTTTCTTTCTTTCTTGTGCGACCCGTCCTCGCCCAGGTACTGTTGCGCTCTCCGTTTCTTCTTCGCGTAATATACCTGTCAACAAAGAAAATGTTGTATCAGAAACGAACTTTTTTAATTGTAAATGGGTTTGCTCTGAAGACAGAGGCCGACGATGGAACGAGCTTGCTCACAAGCACGCAAGCAGATGATTTGGATTACGAAATGAAATCTAGTTGTAGTCCTTGTGCAGATCAACAGCACGCCTACAGACTGAATACAGTTACATCTTACACCAGATTTTTATCACCAGAAAGCAATTAGGTATCACTGCATATGGGCAGACTTACAGACTTCTTTTTAAGCGTCGGGTCTTTATTCGCCGAACTTTCTTTTGCTTGATCCGCCAGCTTGTTGGCGAATTTAGGAGTTTGTTACAACGAATGGAACCGCAATTCATTGAAAAAACTATGGCAGATTTTTTTGGGTTATGAATGTTTTGACAGCCCGTTTGACTGTGCTCATTTCGTCACCTGTCATTCAACAGTCCCACAAACTTTTCTATAATAAAAAAGTTTGATTGCAAAGCTACTTGGAGAGCAAAGTACCTGTGGCCAAAGACTATACAGGATGTTAATTTGATTGCGTGCCATAGCTCAGGGGCGGGATCAGTAGCAGTAACTGAACAACTTTTCCAAGGAACATAGGTCGAATTACGAAAAACAATTTTTGATCTCCCATAGAAACTTGATTTTTCGTATTTCGACCTATGTTCCTTGAGAAAAGTTGTTCAGTTACTGATACTAGTCCCGCTACTGAGCTATGGCACGCAATCAAATTAACACCCTGTATAACAATTAAGGCGCTCAGCAGATGAAGGGGCGGGCAGACGCGGGCAGTCACGGACGTGGCCGGTACTGCGAAAATTATAGTGTTTATCAGAATAAAATTCAAACTTTTATCATGTTTTAAAATTGCTGTACCTTTTTAACTAAACAACAATCAATCTGAACAACCTTTTGACTAAATAACTCTTGGAACTGAACAACTATTCAAGCTATTTCCCTTCCAAACCAAAGAATTTGGAAAATACGCGAATATAAAAATACGAAAATAATTGCAGTACCGGCTATACTGGCGGGCTGTCAGGACAAAAAGTCTGCCGTCTGCTGAGGCTCTTACTCTTGCCTATGGCGAACATGTCGAATGGCTTTCCAAATGTTAGTATGTTTGGAGAAGCCCTATAAATGAACAATACAAGAGGGTAATAATATGGGGCACGCGTCATGGGGTGGTAAAGCACGCGCGTTATAAAGCCGACTTGTGCAGGAATTCGGTTGACGGACGTTGACCCAAATATGCGGGTGACATTGATCGACGACCGCCAGCGATATGCATAATTACTGCTTATAAAATATTTGCGTCGATCGGTCTGATTTAGGACTAAGAGTTCAATGCTACCCGTTTTTGTTACTACGCCAGGCTCGCCCAGATATGACTCATTGTGCGTTTCACTGATGTATATTGATCGAGCGGTCGATTTAGCTAGTCGTCGGCTGCCGGCGTGTAAGCTTGTGTATTTACGGATATATCTAATCTAATGTCCATAATGCGTGACGTCAGAGTAGCGTCAAATGACGTCCGGCGCTCACTGCCAATTACATAACTCTAACATGACAGTAACATTGGTGGCTGCATTCGCAGCGTTGCCGAGCGGAAGTGTCGCATATCGACGCGGCCTAACGATAACCCAAATTTCAGACAGCGACCTACATATTACCGCGTATATATTACAGGCGACCGAGCACCCCAACAACTGTTACCGGCGAGGCTTAGCTACGTACATATCTACCCTCATATCCTACCTATCTATTTGTTGCTAGGCCGCATGTTTTGCTTGCTGACCAAAGAAGAGCAGTTCGCGCGGTTTTTCACGGTTTTGAAATCAAGTAAGTATTAGTTCTCTAAAAGCAAGTATTATATTGACTTTGTGCTTGGTGATAAATTGTGTGTGGTTTTATTAAGCGACGTATCGTGAGAGCGGACAGCGATGGATGCGGCGGCATCATCAATCAGGCTCTTGAGGGCTGACGAGTGAAGACAAGTGACGGTAGTTACGAGTACCTAGCCGGCGTGTGGTGTGCTGTGGTGTGGTGAAGCGGTGGTTCTGAGTGCTGAACAAGGCGCAGGCCAGTGACCGCGGCGCGGCACGTGGTCGCGAGATGAGCGCGTCGGGCTGGGGAGAAACGGCGGCACGGCGCGCGGCGGCTGTCATTGATTTTCCTCGTTTCCCCCTCCCCCTGCTTGACTCTCCCCCACCGCGTCTCACCCACTTCCAGCGGCCGATAACGAGGTTAACGGGCGACGTGAGCGTCTCCTAAACTTTAATTATACCCGTACACCGGTCGTACATGTTTAACCGGGCCTCTATTCAGAGTTTTGTTTGCAGCGCACCTGATGGGGAGACGTGATCTATTATTTCAGACCGCCGTTTAACTATCTAATGAACGGAGCCGGAGATGAAACATGGGGAGCAGGTTGCACAACTTAAATTTACCACCCAAGCCGAACTCAATTCAAACCTACTAACGAAGGCATCAACTGAGGCGTGGGACGACTACCAACTTCATCAATTTGTTCCCAACAGTATTGTTATTGTGCAAATGCTATGCTGCTCTTTAGCTAGAAATTGTTAAGAAGAAATATTAATATTGGAAATGCTGGTAAGATAAGGAACGAACATCTAGTGACAACCCCTTTTTCCAGTGATAAAATTCCATGTGCGACTTGTTCTGCTCGGTAACCAATACAAGTACATTCTTATTAAAGGGAGGTCAGTTTTAAGTTAATTACTTCAAATGCATATGCGTAGCATTTAGATTTACCTACTGCCACAAATTTTTTAAATGTGTAAATTTTCAAAAAATTCTCCTTTAAAAAATAAATTAATATAAAAGGATTGTAACAAAAACGTTGACATTGTTATAGTTTCGATATGAAAAATTTGCACCCACCCAAATAGCACCCGGTTTTTTCCCCATCACCACGGTTGAATGTGGCTGAATGAGAGAAGATGTTAACGGCTCAACCACAGGCTCAGCAGAGGTTAACTGCCAATTTGGCATAGTTCAGTAATTATGTTATAACCATTCTGAAACGTTTTACTGTGAGAGATGAGAACTATGGGGCATACTTGAGGATTATTTTGTAAATCTCTGTCTTGGATGCATCCTGCATAGAAACAAACAAAACTGTGTCCACGTACGCCGCACGACATCACCTAGCTAGCGACATTATACAGGGTGTTAATTTGATTGCGTGCCATAGCTCAGAGGCGGGATCAGAATCAGTAACTGAACAACTTTTCCCAAGGAACATAGGTCGAAATTCGAAAAACCAAATTTGACCTTCCATACAAAATGCGCTATCAGCTGATGCAGTTTCTATGGGAGGTCAAACATTGATATTCGTATTTCAACCTATGTTACTTTGGAAAAGTTGTTCAGTTACTGATACTGATCCCGCCCCTGAGCTATGGCACGCAATCAAATTAACACCCTGTATTAATCACTTCCTAGCAGATGCATCCTACCATTATTTTATATTTATTTAATAAGTTTCAAGTGGTTTACAGATCATTTCCAAAACACCAACAAGTCAAAGAAAAAAAAAACATAACTATCTTAAATAGTTAAACATCATAATAAAATTATACAATATGTCAAAGATTATTAGTTAAAAATGTACCTACTATGGTCAAAACAGTGCCCATATTATCGGCAAATATATCAGCAGCTATCCTGTTGATAAGGGAGAGTGCACGTGTAGTGGGCGCATTGTCAGCACGGCGCGTGCGCGTAGAAGGGCAAACAAATAGCCTCGCTCGCCGGCGCGTACCCATTGTAACAAAACGTATCCTACCTAAATGTGGCTATTGTGGCCTGGAATTTATTTATTTTAATTCTGTACTAATTTTGGCCATAAATGCGTGATCGTCATACTTCAACACCTAAAAGACCCGTACATTGTGGATTGGTAATTAATAAAAAAATATATATATTTGATTTGTGAAAATAACTAAGTAGGAAATGAAGTTAAAAAGGAATTACACATACAAAATAAAATATTTGGAATAAACATACCAATTCAGCCCGCTAGCTTGTGTGTGATGTCAAACCGAGCGGTGCGGACTCATCTCAACCGCGCGTCTCTTTCAACTTCTAGATGACCTAGGTTTCCTAGATTTAGACCTAATAGTGGCAAGTAAAATAAAATTAAGTGTGTAGTCTCTTCGTCTTGCGTTGCTGGAATGAAAGTGACTCAAAACCAGGGATAGGGTTTGGATGAAGACTTGAAAGTCTAGAATTAGGTTTCCTATAGATTTAGATTATCTGGGACTCCCAACCAACCTAGCATCCCAGCTACCCATCAAATCCTTAGAACAATCCTACGCCCAAAGTTAAAATAGGTTACCTTGCAAACCATCACACACATTATTCCGATCATCTCAAAATAACATCCATCTCCACCTGCCTAAAATTAATCTACGATTAGTAAATTGTTTTATATCCATTTGATCCAAACGAAACAAAATTCGACACTCAATTTTAACGTGTAAGAGTGCTAAATATTGTCCCTCTATAATACAGGCTAGGCGACTTAGGAAATCTAACCAGTACTATATTCGTGGAACATTAGATAAAAACAATTCACTAAAATAATATTGTCTTATAATTGCATGTGTTATACCGATTAATTTTATTGTGTATTCATCGATATAACATTAGAATACCTACATCACATTTTAGCGTTATACATTCATCACCACCTAAGTGCCCTAATAACCTAGCATCAAATGAACCCAACCTAATTCTCACGCTGGCTCCATAAAACACAGGATTCAACTGCACCTAGATTTAACTCAGAAAACTTGTCGTTGATCACCCCAGCACCATCTCAGATGACCTATCATTTCAAGAGACCTAACAAGCACTTCTAAAATGAATAGTAGGAAATCTGAAATAAACTCACCAACAACGAAGCCATAAATTCCCGACGGGAAAGACACAAACACGAAGCCCTCTCGTACAATACCTGTAGCACGTTCACTGCACTAAATTGAAATATAATTATAAATTACTTTACACAATTTTACACTTGCTAAAAAAATAAGTTAGAATTCCCTAATGCAAAACGCCTGACACTTCTTTAATCAGTAAACCTCCACGTCTAACATTTAACACTAATGCGCATTAGGTACCTAAATTAATATCTAGCCTACTGAACCGCAGTCGCTAAGTACTATTTTTTAAGCTCTTATTCTATATACTAGGATCCTATCGTACGTAAAGTCAGGCGCCGTCTCTCATTCATACCCTAATTTTAACCACTAAAGTACTATAATCAGGCGGCCGCCGAAAAAATAATAATTTGTGCACGTAATCCCTATTCTAAAGCCTAGCGCTGACTGCCCCCTGCATCTCCCTCTTTCAATATCCTGTGTTTGTTCCTTACAATTTTATACCTGCTGCATCTCTCCTAAAATGAACCTTAAATCAAAACAGTAAAAATTACCACATGTGCAATTTGGCTGCAGTGTGTTACGTCACTGCCTCGCTATGCCTTTTTTTTTTAAATTTCTAAGAAGTATTGTTTTTACAATAATACGTCCACTGCGTCTTTTTACCAAAATGAATCTAATTACAAGGCATTACAGTCCAATATGAACGCAATGCTATTTTGTAAGCGGGAGGTCTGTTTAGATGTACAGTCAAGACGACGTTCAGCTTGACACGTTGGATTACGTACCAGAATTATTTCAATCTCAGCAAGAGCTAAAAACAAACTGCGAGTGTCAAGCTTTACCTGTTGTTGACCGTACCTGTTGTTAATTGAATAGTGGTGAAATATTATGAGGTCTTATTTGTTTTAACTTAGTAAGTCTATATCATTTTATACGTTTATTATTAAATTCCTAAAACTGTGACGAATATAATCGTTACATCGCCCCTTTATTTCCGAGTTGGATTGATATTTTCCATAAATAGCAGAAGACAATGAGGAAATAACAATAGGAAAACTAAATTTGTGGTTGTCAATGTCAAGATCACTTCAGTAGTTTTTTATTATTATTATTGATGTCGTAGCCCTTACACTAAACGTTTTAAATCATCTTACACAAGTACTAGCACTCCTGCTAATGTTGTATTCCCACTTCATATACCACTGCTGTCAATAAACCTTAATTTACCTTACGCCCCTAACTTTGAAAAATCTTTCATACTTGTACTTCTTATAAGAGTAATGTCTTCCTACTTTATACAACCCTTCTTGCAATAAACCTAGACAAGATAGACTTACTTTCAGATATTCAGTTCAGTAGTTTTTGCATGTTAGGTTGTTGTTTTATGCAAAACGCCCATAAGAATTCAAGTAATATGCATACTTTACATAATTATACCTAATAATGCACTTCTAGTATAACTTCAATACACACTAAATACAATCTTATTTCAACTCTATTTCTGATAGGATTATGTTTGTGTCCTATTGGAATGATCGTATTAAGTCAAACAAGACCCAATTCTGATTGTTGATTGGCACAGTGGTTGTGCACTTGCTTACCGTGCAGAAAGTTTCGGGTTCGATACTTGATCGAAATCGATGTCAGAATGTAACTAATGATTTGAAGTCTGAGTATCTGTGTACTGATATTCTACACTTTTCTTGATAGTAACAATAAAATAAATATTTTGAAATTAACCGTAACTATTATTTCCTTGTCCGTGTGGCACCGGCAAACAACAGTACCAATCTGACTCTACCCGAAGGTGTCATAAGAGGCGACTAAGGGATCATGAACCGGAAAATGGGCAGCAACATTTTTTTGTATATCGTCTCATCCCAACTGCGGTCACCAACAACTAGTCTTCAGCCGCAACGCTTACAAGTGCGTTGGTAAATCCCCTTTTAGTACCAAGCGTTTTTAGTGAAGGTCTTAGGGCGTTTTTAGGCGAAATATTATGATGATGATTCTTTCCTAATCACAATAACAAAAGAACATCGACTGTGGTGAAAACCTAAGTAGATAAGGCATAGCAGTAAGAAAAGAGCGGTTTCTCTGCTTCGTAAGGCATGTTAAGTCGTTCAAACGAGCTTGGTTACCTGCCAGTAGTCATTAAACTATATCAAATATCTTTATAATAAAATTGTGCGATGGGCTGATTTTCGCAACTAAACGTTAAGCAATGCCCTTAAAACTATTTACTGACTTGAAAAACTTCTGACTCTGACACATGTTAACTATTTAACTAACAATAGACTCCGTGGACTAGTGGCTAGAGTGCTCGGCACCCGATCCGTGGTTCCGCGTTAGTTTCCAGGTAAGGACACAGTTTTAACAAAATCCCATTGAGCAACCGCTCCAGTTTGGTTCAAACATTAATGAATTAATAATCTGGTTTTCCGAAAAGCAAGATGATTCCGTGCTTCGGAAGGCGCGTTATGTTTTTGGTCCTGACTACTATCTACGGATGCAGTCGTTAATGAGCCATGTCAAAGGCTTTTGGCGGCTCTACAACTCTGACACCAGGGTTTGTGAGGTTGGTCATCGACCTTGAAACCCGCATGATATGATGATGATGATGGACACAGCCCTTAAAAAATCCACTGCTAAACAGGTAGTTAATACTAACACGCCCCTAATTTTAAACATTTTCTTTTACTCATAAAAAAAATTGTAATATACTCAAAGCAACAGGTATAAAACTCAAACCGAAATTAAATAATTTCGCCGCTATAAATCTTATTTATCTGTTTATAATATACGCGACGTAATAAAACTATTACAAATAACAAGAGTTCAAATTTTTATTTTTCAACAGGTAGAAGAAACCCAAATTGATATAAAATAATTGAATCAAATAATTTCGCCCCTACGAATTTAATCCATTTGTTTATGACAAGCCTATTCTTGGTTCCACTTATTTTAAATAAAAAAGAGTTCTTTTGAACGTTCAACTGCACTAAATTGCATTTTTCAAACAACTACAACTTTAAAAAAAACTACAAAGAAAACAACACTAGGTCTGTAGATTGAACAATGCCTAACGTTTTGCACAAAATTTTAGGGTTCCGTTCCTCAAATTTGAAGATTGAAAAACTTGTGTGATAACGTTGTGATCCCTTGGTCCGCGCGTGTCATGTACGAAATATTCATACATTGTACTTTGCATATTAATTTGACAAGTTGTAATTAGTAACGAATACTTATTCATACAAAAAAAAAATCCATAGTTTAAAAACAATAACTAATTCAACTTCCACAATACATACCCCATAAACCCATTTTCTTTACTACTATGACATTTAAATATATTTCTACAGGTCATACCTATTCACTGAACATTTAAATACATCACCTAATAATTCGGCTTATAAGTCTTTAACACAAAAGTAAACAAACTACGAACATTCTTTGACGAATAATTGGCAATCAAACTCATTACTAAAATTTTAAAGTACAGAACCCTGTCGGAGCTTGACTTCCACACTTGACCGACTACCTACGCTTTTATGACGTACTGGGTTTGTCGTACCAAATGACCAAACCCTCTCATCTTACATCATCGCTTGCAAGCTATTAACATCTTAACAAATTGCCACTTTTGTTTGGGTACGACAAAATTTATTACTACTAAAATATTTCTCGAAAATTCTTTGAACTCAAGTGGATTGCGTACCATGAGAACTATTGACGCACTTAAGTTATCAACAACTTAGGTAACTTAAGCCGGAAATAATAATAAGTTGCCTGAAGCGTTTTGTTTTGAAACAGAGGTCTTTGTTTTTGAAACAGAGGTTCCCAACCTAGGTCTTATAAAATCTCGTTTAAGAAACGAAGTTCAGATACTTTAATAAATGAAATTTAACATTTTGAATTGGTTACTGATTAAGTATAAATGTCAAAGCATTTTTTTTCTCGTTTGGTTATTTGACAAATTGCTGTTATAAAAGCATTCATTACCGTAAATCAAAAGTCTAAAATTAAAGTTCACCAAGTTAAAAAAAAACCGTCATTCTTTAAAACTATGCTCATGTGACTACAAAGTAAAACAACAACTGCACTACAACACTGGAAATGTTAAAATAAAATCATTCTCATGTGACTAGATTTGAAACTAACATTTTTAACATTTTTTATTTTTATATTGCAAGCTCAAATCCCAAGTTTGATGTAAAAATATTATTTGACACTTTTATTTTTCAAAAATAATGTAAGTTTGAATAACTTAAGTACCGAATAGTTCTGTGTTCTCAGAATACTGCTTTACACACTAGGACGCCCTTATTAACTTCTAGTCCTAAAGTTGAAAACCACTGACATTTGCGACGCACAAACATGTGTTACAAAAAAAAAACTTTACCTACCCGTGGCCAAAAACTTAGATAATAAAAATATGTTATAGAAAGTTAAACTGTGTCATTAAACTGTAGAACCCAACGGTCCTTTTCTTTTTCATTGTTTGACTGATATGATCTGCTTGAAACATTGATGATGAAGTTATGACATTCACTGCTGAACAAAAGACTGAACACGTTTTTTATATCGTTAGATATTTTTTTTAATGTAACAAGTGAGAAAGCGTTCTTGTGGGTCACTTGATGGCAAGTTGTTACCACCGCCCATAGCGCCCACTGTCCTATTAGTAGCATGAATGACCCCAACAAGACAGCAAAACGCGTTGCTCACCCCGAGAACTAAGTTGGTTTGTCTCATGTGCCAGAAACTTCACTAGCTCCCTTGTCCTTCATACCAAAACACAGTAGTGCAAGCACTGACGCTTTACGGCGGAAAAAAGCAAAGGGGCACTGCACAAAAGCCCTACCACCTTTCATCTCTAGCATCCACAGTACTAATTTTTTTTGTTAACTATTCACAAAAGAACTTAAACTATTTAAACTTAGATGTCAAAGGTTTCCTATTTTTATACCTATTAAACCATAAGAATATGACGTTCGATACAAAAACGCTAAAATAAACCTAAACTTGGCAAAAGAAAACACTCTAACATTGTCGAAACAAAAAAAGTGCATCCCATTTCGAAGGGCATGTGGCGTGGCCGGTAGCGACCCTGTCTTCTGCGCGCGCTATGTGGAGTTGCAGGTTCGATACTTGGCAAAGCAAACATTTACATGATTAAGAAAATCATTTCTTTTTGTGTCTGGCGTCATTTATCAATTTATTGTTTCAAGTAAAGGATCAAATTACACAATATGAAATGTCTAACGTAATTTATCTATGTGTTTGTGTACAATATTGTCACAGATATTTCACCATAACAGTCATGTTTCAAGATGATAAATGACCACCATACCCACCTTTTTTTCATTCTTATTTCTAGCCTATTTTGTGTCCCACTGCTGGCCAAAAGTAGGTATAAGCGTACCTTAGTATATCTATTTATAAAACTCTTTATGCTATCACCATCACATAAAATTCATAAAACAAAAAAATACAAACTAGTCATTCATTATATTTGTTTGTAATGCTGTTCTCTATAAATCGTCTCAAAAAGTGAAAAACACATTAAAAAAAATTCTAGTCATCCTAATATGCTAAGCCAAACCTATGCTAAGCCAAATCTACACGTAATAAAACAGGTTCTTTTATTGTGTGTTCGAATCAAT
This sequence comes from Athrips mouffetella, assembly GCA_947532105.1. Classification (NCBI taxonomy): domain Eukaryota; kingdom Metazoa; phylum Arthropoda; class Insecta; order Lepidoptera; family Gelechiidae; genus Athrips; species Athrips mouffetella. The sequence goes on along the minus strand of OX383965.1, from coordinate 17,594,919 downwards.
CAAGATCCGCCCTTTAAGAACACAATTCTGCGTCACGAGGCACCAATGTAACAAAACGTATCCTACCTAAATGTGGCTATTGTGGCCTGGAATTTATTTATTTTAATTCTGTACTAATTTTGGCCATAAATGCGTGATCGTCATACTTCAACACCTAAAAGACCCGTACATTGTGGATTGGTAATTAATAAAAAAATATATATATTTGATTTGTGAAAATAACTAAGTAGGAAATGAAGTTAAAAAGGAATTACACATACAAAATAAAATATTTGGAATAAACATACCAATTCAGCCCGCTAGCTTGTGTGTGATGTCAAACCGAGCGGTGCGGACTCATCTCAACCGCGCGTCTCTTTCAACTTCTAGATGACCTAGGTTTCCTAGATTTAGACCTAATAGTGGCAAGTAAAATAAAATTAAGTGTGTAGTCTCTTCGTCTTGCGTTGCTGGAATGAAAGTGACTCAAAACCAGGGATAGGGTTTGGATGAAGACTTGAAAGTCTAGAATTAGGTTTCCTATAGATTTAGATTATCTGGGACTCCCAACCAACCTAGCATCCCAGCTACCCATCAAATCCTTAGAACAATCCTACGCCCAAAGTTAAAATAGGTTACCTTGCAAACCATCACACACATTATTCCGATCATCTCAAAATAACATCCATCTCCACCTGCCTAAAATTAATCTACGATTAGTAAATTGTTTTATATCCATTTGATCCAAACGAAACAAAATTCGACACTCAATTTTAACGTGTAAGAGTGCTAAATATTGTCCCTCTATAATACAGGCTAGGCGACTTAGGAAATCTAACCAGTACTATATTCGTGGAACATTAGATAAAAACAATTCACTAAAATAATATTGTCTTATAATTGCATGTGTTATACCGATTAATTTTATTGTGTATTCATCGATATAACATTAGAATACCTACATCACATTTTAGCGTTATACATTCATCACCACCTAAGTGCCCTAATAACCTAGCATCAAATGAACCCAACCTAATTCTCACGCTGGCTCCATAAAACACAGGATTCAACTGCACCTAGATTTAACTCAGAAAACTTGTCGTTGATCACCCCAGCACCATCTCAGATGACCTATCATTTCAAGAGACCTAACAAGCACTTCTAAAATGAATAGTAGGAAATCTGAAATAAACTCACCAACAACGAAGCCATAAATTCCCGACGGGAAAGACACAAACACGAAGCCCTCTCGTACAATACCTGTAGCACGTTCACTGCACTAAATTGAAATATAATTATAAATTACTTTACACAATTTTACACTTGCTAAAAAAATAAGTTAGAATTCCCTAATGCAAAACGCCTGACACTTCTTTAATCAGTAAACCTCCACGTCTAACATTTAACACTAATGCGCATTAGGTACCTAAATTAATATCTAGCCTACTGAACCGCAGTCGCTAAGTACTATTTTTTAAGCTCTTATTCTATATACTAGGATCCTATCGTACGTAAAGTCAGGCGCCGTCTCTCATTCATACCCTAATTTTAACCACTAAAGTACTATAATCAGGCGGCCGCCGAAAAAATAATAATTTGTGCACGTAATCCCTATTCTAAAGCCTAGCGCTGACTGCCCCCTGCATCTCCCTCTTTCAATATCCTGTGTTTGTTCCTTACAATTTTATACCTGCTGCATCTCTCCTAAAATGAACCTTAAATCAAAACAGTAAAAATTACCACATGTGCAATTTGGCTGCAGTGTGTTACGTCACTGCCTCGCTATGCCTTTTTTTTTTAAATTTCTAAGAAGTATTGTTTTTACAATAATACGTCCACTGCGTCTTTTTACCAAAATGAATCTAATTACAAGGCATTACAGTCCAATATGAACGCAATGCTATTTTGTAAGCGGGAGGTCTGTTTAGATGTACAGTCAAGACGACGTTCAGCTTGACACGTTGGATTACGTACCAGAATTATTTCAATCTCAGCAAGAGCTAAAAACAAACTGCGAGTGTCAAGCTTTACCTGTTGTTGACCGTACCTGTTGTTAATTGAATAGTGGTGAAATATTATGAGGTCTTATTTGTTTTAACTTAGTAAGTCTATATCATTTTATACGTTTATTATTAAATTCCTAAAACTGTGACGAATATAATCGTTACACCATCATAGGACCATCCTGGCTACTCGTCCACTTGGACGAGTCCACTCGTCCACTTACAACTAACTCAATACGGTTCAATGCAGACAAGTTGTCGACTTTACTATGAAGAATAGAGTAGTAGTGGATAACCAGTAGTAGCTTCCGTCTTAGTGACAGTGTGTTCAATTAACCTATTATTATATCAGGTCTGTTTACAGGAAGAAAAACTGTTGACTTATGCCACGTTTTCCGCAAATTTCATCCGTGACCCGGAATCTATAGATGGTTAGGTCACTGTTTTATTGCTTGCAAGTCGATTGCGTGGAAAGATTTAAAATGCAAATGATATTTGTAGCTTGCATACGTTCGACAAATATCGCCGCAGTGGACAGTGAACCTAACATTTGATTGAATGTTGTAATTCGGGATATATTGAAATAGTTGAATGTTAGAAAAGTATCCCTTGTGTTCCATGTCTGAATTACGTTTTCAGATACGAAGTAAGTTAAAGTTAGATAGTACCTATAGCCTTTTTGATTTTTTTAAGACCGCAACACGGTTTTAAAGAGGAAGGAGGCGTGATGTTATGTATGTAACACGGTTTTTTTGCAGATTTCAAAAAAACTGTGCAACTTGGAAAGATCGTTTTATTTTCCTGTAATATTCACATAGACCTCTATAGACTATAATCAATTCAGATTTTTTCCTTTTACTAACTTCGGAGATAAGGGGGGAATGGTAGTTTTTTGTAATTTTTTTGTTAGCAATAAAGTTGGGCTAACATATTCTAAGACTGTTCCAAATTTCAAATCGATAGCATGAGTGGCTGCTGAAATGTGACAGACAGACAGACAGACGAAGTCACACCATAAGGGTTCCGTTTATACCATTTTGTTTCGGAACCCTAAAAATGCTAACTACAAGACCAAAGCGACAAGAACGTGGCCAAGTAGTAACCACAATAACAAGTGAAACTTTCTAGAGTTGATAACTAGACGAATGTACCCTCTATAAATAAACAACAATGCAATTTAGTATGAACTTAGTATTTACGCAGAGCTAACGTCATCGTGATGTCATGCTGCATTCGGTGATGCAATTGCACAGGCATGAACGGTCACCCTTCGTTACATAACAAAATGCCCGACAATCTAGCTAGAAAGAAACATCTGGCTAGGGAGAGTGGACCAAATGACTAGTGGACTCAATGTCTTTCCAGGAGTTTTTACCTGGCACACAACTAATTTGGTCATCATCATCATTTATTCTTAAACAGTACATACTGTGTGTGTGGTCAAGACGGCACCTTCCCATGTGGTGTGGGTCACGATCCTCAAAACTGAAGAAGAAGCGACTAAGAAGAAAAACGGTTATCCAGCTTTACAAAGCATCTTACTACAATAATATCGACAAGCCTTTATTATTTTAAGTATGTCATTCTTACTGGTATAAGAGAATTCCCAAAACGATCGTTTAGCGCATGCTAATTAATTTTTCACAGTCGTCGTGCGGACGACGCGACGATATGCAAACGAGTGCTCCGCGCAAATTAAGCAGCTACTTGCACGGGTTTACAACTTATCAAGGCATCCTAGCGTCAATTAAAGCAGCCGAACTGCACAAGTTTACATCATTAACACCATAAAAAGACATTTATTGCGAGAAAATTTGTGCAATCAATTAGGAGTTTTATGAGGGGTTGGGGGTAGGGTTACCAAGCGCTCGGATTTGTTCGGACATTCGGCTTACCACCGTCCTGATTTTGTCCGACGTTTTAATTTGTCCGGATTTTTGAGTTGGGTGCGCTTTTTCGATGAAAGTATAAATTACGCAAATAATTTGGTTCTAAAATACAACAAGTATTACTCTTCAATACTCATCTTTTTAACATCCAAGTAGTTCAAATAAAGGTAATGTTTGGTGTAGGATAGAAGAGAACACAGACTGTTTCACTATTTTGTTTTTTGCCCTCGACAGGGAAAATAGATAGTGCTGTTCGATTTATAATTTCGGAAAAAATATCCTGATATATCGTTAAATGTCTAGATTTTATTGTAATTTTCGGCTTTTTTCTGGACATCTTAAATTTCGAGATGGAAACCCTAGTTGGGGGTGGATGCGTGCAGAGTGCAGCGGCAACGACAGCCGCGAGCGGTGGCAGGGGAGGGCGGCGCGCGCATCTGTGTGCATTCGGCATATTTACCCCGATAGTGGGCGGGCGGGGTCACTGACCCGACCCAATGCAAGGCCCGCGTACGTAGGCCTCCGCGACGCACACGCCGAGCTCGTTTCATTAGTGCCGCCACACCAAACCGCACATACATGCAAAAAGCTATCACTATGTGTCAAGTGGCCACGCGCGCTTTTTTAATCATACCGTTGGAAATGACAACAAAACCGTCTCTGAAACTGATTCTTAAAATGCGAATCTTCAAGCGTAAAATACATGAAGTCCAAACATCTTAGCAAGTTTTCAATCGTCCCAGGGGCTTCTTATTCTAAAGTGCAGTAGGCATCGAATAATAGAAAGGTTTTTAAGAACAACCGACACAAATAGCTGAGACAAGGGGGAGAGACGGCTAGTAGCCGGATGGGCCAGGGTTAAGGAGTGATCACACCTAGCTGAATTCAAAGACTAATTCGGTATACATTGGTCGTTGAAGTAAGGATTTTGCAATTAACATAACCAAGCCTCCCAGCAATGTATGCCGAATTGGTCTTTGAATTCAGCTAGGTGTGATCACTCCTTTAGGTTGGACAGTGAGTTTGTGGAACTCAGCCGAATCGATCTCAGTTTTATTTTCGGCACGATACCAGTATCTCGTCTAAAATTCACAATCTTCTTTCATACATCAGCGTTTCATCTTCAAATCTAGTATAGAAAAAGAATTATAATCATAATTTCCAAGAAGTCTTCAAGTTCATACGGACGTTTAAACCAGATAATATCTAAAAAATCTGGAGGAATACAACGCAGGAAGAAAGCATGACGTCGACCCGGTTCTTTGCAGAACTGCAGACAGAATGGATCTGCAGATTGAAAATTCATCATAAAGTTGAGAATTGAAATTATGACACAATTGAAATTATGACACAATTCCGTCATGTCGTTTCATCTGGTGATATTGACTTGACGACTCTTTTCAATCTGAATCACGATGATGGAGGATGATGAGCTCATATAAATACTGATCAGATAGTCGATGGAAGTACAAACCAGAATCACACCGCTTTTTGGAACAGCATAAAGGTAAATCCATTGACTTCTTCTAAAACGTTCGACACACAATAAATCTGAATGAAAGACCAACTAATAAGCACGCAATGTGTTCAACATAATACACAATTAATATAAGAGAGCCCTTATGCAAACCACCCTGCAGTCTGGTCGGATGCAGTACCATAACCTACCCCAACCGAGGGGATCCGAGGCAGGCCGGCAGACGCCTTTGATGGCCATTACCATAATAACTCGGCGAATACTGCCTATTTACACTTCATATTCTCAAAGCAGCCACAAAAAACTTTAGCTTTCTTATGATTAACACAGTTACTCGTATAATGTACTAGATTTACTTACTGATTTGCTTGACTACTAAATAGATATTAAGGTATATGAGCCACATATGGAAGGGTACCTAAGTGTTTGTTGAATGTAAACCAGATGGAAAATATTTTTTTTAACGCTGAAAATTTGTATACAGTGTAATTGTTTGTAATTAAAAATGTTTAGATACAACTGAAAAGCTCATAGGCTCGTGTGTTTGTTCATGGAGGCGTTTTGGTACCAAAACAACACTGATTGCACAGCAGTGCAAGCTGGGTATGGCAGAAGAAGCAATTAAAGCTGTAGAAATGAGAGCGTTGAGGAGTATGATTGGTATGAAATTGAGTGACAGGATTAGAAATGCGTGATAAGAGAACGATGGGGCGTAAAATAAGTTGTAGTGACTAAAATTGAGAAAGGAATGGTGAGATGGTTTGGTTATGTGGAGAGGATGAATGAACGAAGTTTGACGAAAGAGATCCTCCAGGCGAGAGTGAATGAAAACTTTGGAAGGGAAAGGAACGCATCAGCGAACGTTCCAAGACCAAATTCAGGACGTTCTAAATAAAGGCCAGGTTTCTTCTTTTTAGTCGCTCCCTCAGTTCTGAGGATCGTGAAGTATCCTAAACCGATTAGCGTGTGAAAAGGTTGATGAAAGAAGAGGAAGTGAGGGAAGTATGTCAAGATTGTAGCACGTGGAGGGCTGTGGTCTCTGCCTACGCCGAAGGGAAAGAGGCGTGACTGTATGTAATACAACTGAAAAGCAGCGATAAAATACAGATAATTTGCTACCGTAGGGATAATCAAAATACGATCGAATACGATTGAACTATTTTCCACTTCAAGCAACCGAGGATTCTTCTAATCCTTAAGCAATTATGTTTAAGTAAGAGATGAGCATCTGCAGACTATGGAGATCATAGCAGAATAATTTAATAGATAGCCGGTGCCTAAGTAAGCATTTTAAGTAGTTGCCGACGGCTCTAGGTCATTAAGACATTTTCTTTTGCTGAGTTATTTCTTTATGTTATGACTCAAAGATTATTTTATGTTTTTTAGTTAGTTTGTTAGTTAAGTATAATTTTCATGTAAATCAAAGACGCTGAATTCATTACTGCTATTCAATTTGCAATTTTCGAATTAAAAGACGATAGAAAAGTATAAAAATAAAAAAAGAAATGCTTTTTATTTTAAATTTACAAATATTTTCAGGCTTGTTTGTTTGGATATAATGCTGATAGGCGAACAAAAGTGATTGCACATATAGAGTAGCTTATAGTGATACTAAAAACATTTGCCAGACAAGAAAGTCAGGGGCTTTAGCTAAAACAGACTACCCTGAAAATGTCCTCCAGAACACCAGGCTCTGGTCTAAAAGTTCTTACATGGTCTTTCTTGGTCCTCTCATTGTTCCCCATCTACTGATACATCTCGTTTTCGCCCTGAATATCACGTCAAAAACCAAGGATTGTTTTTTCTCGGTACCCGTACCATATGTAATAATAATAATGTAATATCCTAAAATATTTGTAGTGATAAAACTGTAATTTTTTAAAATATACCTTCTCGAAATCTAGACCTTTTTTTACTGTGTATGGGCTTACTCTTGACCTCGATCTAGACCAAGGACAGAGATGAGGTCGACGATGGAACGAGCTTGCTCAGAAGAAGCCTATTCACTCGCGACTTAAATAGATTCGGATTATAAGAGCTCGGGAATACAGACGGAGACCGCAATCTGAATGGAAATCGCCATTAGTTCCGTGAGATATTCATTGAGTTGATACTATAATTTTAATAACTTTTGAATACTAGATATTCAATTATTAATGGCTTTATTAAAAACATTTTTTATTTATAACATCTGACAGATTTAAAATTAAAGTAATACAGAGACAAAAATATTGCTACAGATTTAACACACACGCACAATACCTACACAGAAAATATATTACATAAAAGATTTTCTCAGGATATATTTTTTTGCGCATAGTGGTATCGATACAATATCAGAGAACGTAATAGAGGATTAAATCAGGACTTCGGAAGAAGTTGCTGCTTGGAAATAGTAATAGAGCTACTATTAAAAATAACGAAAGAACTGCTATACTGATGAGCTGCTGTTGTTAGTTTGATGTCGTAGGACTGGAAGTGATGAAAGTCAAACAAAAATAAACATCAAAATGCAAGATAATTCAGGTTAGAGCATATGATAAGTAAAAAGAAAAAGTGAAATGACGATAATTAAGGCTATCAACCAGCTCGAGCACTACATTACATACACACATACATCATCATAGTCATATTCTCTTTTTCGAACAACGCAGTACATATAAGACAAGTTCGAGTGTTCAACTATGAAGACCCAAAACTATGTGCTAATTAGATTAACTACAACTAACTTATCCATAATTCCGAAGGAATCTATCTAGTCAGAATGTGGATGTAGCGAGGTATGTAGCGACGAAGAGTGTACCTGTACTTTAAAATAATAGATTTTGCACAATGGTTAAACATCCAACCGCCAACTTCACCGCCACTTCAAATTTTGACCTCGCAATTACTAAAATTGATTTGATTTACCATTTTAATTGTTACAAAAAGCTTATTTTTCCGGCGGACGCTGGCATAGTCGTTGCAATCTCAACCGAGTGACTTTCGGTCGGAGAGTCCATTAGGGATCGTTAGGACGACGTTGTGCCTAGGCTGGGGATTGGAATTTTGAGCTGTGGCGTCATACCGTTAAGGCGTAGTTTCTGTCGAAGGTGTCCGGTAGGCGCGAGAGGAGAGCACTCGAGGTCGGATGCTGAGTGCGGGGCTTTGGGGCGGGCGGGAGAAGGGGGAACCAAATCGATATCGTCGGGCGGCGCGCGACGTCTTGCGCCCCCCCTCGTCCCTCTAATGAATGAGAGCATAGAGTGAACATAGTCATCTCAGTGGTTGGCGGCTTCAGCGTCCTCCGCTCAACCGAACGCTTGCTGTAGCATCATGATCACTCGATAGCCAACCCACAATTCCCCTGCACATCGCTCACCTGCCTTTCCTTATGTTTCTAGATCCCATCAGTATTAATTTGAGTATAAATAGTAAACTACGTGATTTTCTTTTTCAGTTTCCCACTGAAATACGGATTAGAGAGGCTATTGCCTTCGGCCATAAGAATCAACAATAACAACCTTATAAAAAGGGTCGAGATGGTTGGTGACCGCAATGTTCAGCATAGCATAGTCATAACATAATAGATATTAGTCAGTCTTCTCGCTTGTAATTTCAACGCTTTCAAGATGAGTCATTTCGGTCTCCCGGTCTCCCCCTTTCTTAAAAAGGAAAATAAACCCGAATTCAAAATTGAAGTAAGTCTCTTCTTAGACAAACTCATTATTCTTTTTTAATGCTCACTCCTTTCTATCCAATACAGGCAACCAACATGATACTTTTGGAATATGTTTAGACTATGATTTGTAGCGGACTGTTCGGAAATAAGACATTTTGTGTTCGGCTAATAATGATGTACAGCGAACTGTTATATTAATAGCGAAGACGACGACGCGGCGTCACAACAGCTGAGCCCCGAATCGCGGCCGCTGACGAATTCCGGTGACGTAGACGTGAGATAAACTGAACTGTATCGGAGATTAGACGCAGCGGTGCCAAGCGGAGGTCATATATTGTTATTTTGAATATTCTCTCATACTTCGCTAATTTTATTATAAGGCTTGTTGATAAGTTTAAAACGATGATATTGACGACGGACGATTATGACCTTCAACATTTTTTGGATTTCTTTTTCCTATAAATGTTACCTATAAACTACTAAATGCCTGTATGCAAATCTGAAGTAGATGGACGTACGTAATTGAAAACTTAGTTTTTCATTGTTCAAATTTTCTAAACAACATCATAATTATCATTGGACAGGAGGAAATCTCATGTCTGAAGTCAATGCAACTTCAAGAAGATTCCCCGCCGACGGAGCAATACCGGGGCGAGAGAGGACTGACTGTGACTGAAATCTCATGTTGCGTAAGTTTGCCTTCGCATATATTAATTTTTTCGAATACGTTTTCATATTGTGATGTGACGTTCGGTTTTGGTAGACAAAACAAAATAGAGCAACTCAAATCAACTACATACAATTATTTTTTTTAATTCGGTAGACAAAAACACTACTTGCTGTGTTTGGCTGAACTCGAACGAAATGCAACGATTGTGCCAAAATGTTGCGAAATTTTAGAGATTTTGATCCAATTAATATTAACATTTATAATTTGTATGAATAGAATAAATAAGAACCGAGCCGTGTTAATAATTAATGAATAGATAATTGAAGATATACTTTGACGTAGTGTAACCGGGTCACCTCAAGGCTCGTGTCACCACACCTGTGTAATCAGAGTCGCCACCAAACGTCGTATAAGTGTGTAAACAAACTGCGACCATTTTGCTTACTCTGTGTCCCACATGCAATGCGATCGACGTTTATTTGACCCAATTTACCGATATATTGGTTTTTAATGTACCAACGCGATGCAAGCATTTCTAGGAAACGAATGCAATTGCAGTTAGTTGAACTTAAAGTTACTTAGATACTATTGGTAGTTATTGAGCTTTCCCATACAATTTTCACATGCTACTATTAGCAACAGTGCAAGATTCGGTTAGTACGAGGATGACCAAAATAGTTATTTGTTATGCAAGGCAGCAAAATTGTTGAAACTCGATCAAGCGAAGGATTCTCGGATAGAGCCACGAACGAAGCGAGTGGTTCAAAAGAAGAATCCTGAGCATAGCGAGGGTTTCAATGCACGAGAAGCGAATCTTATTTGCTGCCAAGCGTAACGCACAAATTTTCACCTCACTACAACAAGGAAAATGCTAACGAATGGCGCCAGGTACCCTATACAATAATCCATTATCACGTTCTAATTGCAAAAACCTTTTCGACACACAGACTTCGACCGATTAAAATTCCCAAAACCCTTTCCACGCTGGCAGCCAAAAATTACTTTTGCACGCAGATTTTGACGGATAAAGCATTTTTTTGAGCTTGTGAGGTGAAAAACTTTTGGTTACAACTAAAGTTTTCTAAGGAAAGTTGTTCAATGTTTGTGTTCAGGATTAAGTAACTGACTTAAAAATATTAAATTAATTCAAAAGAAAAATAAAACAAAGATAAAGGAATCAGATTGGAAACGCATTAGCTTCCTTTCCCACAGTCTGCTTCCGTACCGCGACTCGTGTTTACAAACATAACACGCAAGGGAAGTGACAGTGAATAGAAGGCTGCTATCAGTTACCGTTGGAACGTGATCCCTCCACCCGCCCAACAGATCACAGGTTCCGATAGATACTCGTACGGCGTAGGCGCCACGTGAGACGTCATTGGCCACACGGACGCAACATAAGGGGCTGGCCAGACCGAAAAGTTTTAATATGAGGAAGCGGATACAGTCATGTCTCTTCTTTGGAGTGACGAGAAGCGGACAGGAGGCTGACGCAGAGGGGTGCAATCAGGGCGCAGGGTGGGTGACTGATTGCCATGCACGCGGTCAGCCAGTCAGAAACGTAAAACGTTTTGTATTTGAATAAAAAGTATTACGTCTTTTCTGACTGGCCAGCCCCTAAGCTTTTAAAAGATGCTGTGACACGTCAACAACGAAACGCCGCCGCAATTACCATATGGCGCTTGATTCTGCAACGCGTACTCACGTATTGTTTGATCTAGTGACGCACATTATACAAGAAAAACACAATGACGTCGATAGCACCAATTTAATAATATGTTTGCTGCGAGAATATTATGCGAACAAAACTCACCTTGAATATTTTATAATACAACAATAACTATGTATTTTATTGCATAAGAATTACTTGGATGTTGTGATTTCATATAGGTATGTGCCGTAGTTCGTCGAACGTACCATTAAGGCCTTAGCAAGTCGGCAGCGAAGCGTATCGGCTAGAGTCTTGAGCGGGGCGCCAGTGGACCTCTCCCCTTTGCGCACCATCGCGATCCTCCCGTCTTCACGCACGGCTGATAGGTCAGTGCACCGCTGCTCACTCACTTAGCTAAACAACGCAACCTGCGTTGACAGAACTCATGGGCGCACTTCTACTGTTACTATATAATTGTAAACAAACGTTTGAGTACACAGCAGCAACCGCAATAATCGGCCGCGAGGAGGCGACTGGCTCGTTATCGCAAACTCTCGCAATACCTATTCATTTTCCAGTAGTCGATTCAGCACCGCGATTCGTCGACCCGGTTTGTTTTGGTCAATGTTGACGCACGTCCCGAACAAGCCGTGTCTCAAACACGGTTATATTTCGCACATTAAGTGGAGTATTCAATGATCCCGGAATAGCTGGAATGTGTTGTCATTTCTTGAAAGATAGCACAATTTATCTGTGTCGCGTGCTCTGTTTCTATGTCAAATTAGCTTTGTAATTTTTATGTGGCACACATTATTTTTATACAAAATCTGTGTTCTACAAATGCTTGTGTTACTCGTAATCACAAATCGTATGATTCGCTCATAATATGGGTGCTTCGAATGAGGTGCATAGGATTTTGTTCCTTCCCGTGATTAGCATGGAACTGTATATTGTATGCGCGCGTGTTTATAATTAGCCGGCGCCGGGATGTGGCAGGAGTCCAGGTCGATCACTCGGGTAACGGGCCCGCACTATATCGGGTGTTGGGTCGTTGACAGGGGATTTTTCCGGAATTGCAACGGACGGATCCGCATTCTTCGCCGGAGAAAATAAGCATATTAACCGTATAAAAGTTTTACCAGGCTGGAGCTTAGTGCACTGTTTAATCCAATTATGTCCTGATATAACGAACAAAGGGGTGAATGGCTTTTATTGTGGTGCTAATCACAGTTTTCGAACATAGTAGGGAACTGTCACCGTCTCGCCCTTTAACCTGTTCGGAGCACAGTAGCAGTTTTACAATCCTGAAGCCGGTAAAGCTAATTTGAGTGCGCACGCTGTCATTAAGATGTCACTTGACGATCACGTGGGTTTGTCGCGGAAATAGGTTGAAGTTGTTAAAGGTGGTGGCTTCTGTTCACTATTTACGTCTTCTAAATATAAAACAATACTACGAATATCTAATTAGTTATTTTAATAGCTAATTAATAAAATAAAGGCTTGCATACAGGCAACTCATGTGTTCATGTAAGTCATGTTAAAAATAATCGTGTGGGCTGAGTTTCGTTATTAAACTTAAAGAACAAAATACTTCACGTGTTTATATGAAAAGTAAAGAATAATAAATAAATTCAGCAACATCAAATTAGTGTCAAGTCTATTTGGAAGGATGATCTATGAGCTATAAACGATGCGAGATGGTGAAATAATTCGCCAAACCCGCCTCAGATTTGCCAAGAATTCCCAGAATTGAGAGTCTAATCTCAACAGTTCACTACGAGTACGTGTAACTAAAGGAACCAGCAATATTATGTTTCTATTGGTTTTGAGATTCTGTCTGATTCTAATTAAATTTAACACATGACCTGTAAGTACACGGAATGAAACCTATATTTCCCGTAATAACCGAAGCTCTCCTATATTGGTGCTTATTTAATCGTGTTCTTGTCCCCTTACTGCCAAATAGTTTTTTGTATCAGTATAACATATTTACTTATTAACTTTTATTGGCCAAGTGGCGCTGGAGTTTACTCATTCTGTACGATCACGAAAGTTAAGCATCTTTGGTTATTGGTCCTTCCCGCCTGGAATACCTTATAAAATTGATTACTCAGTGGGGTTTTTGATTTTTAACTTCCATAACAAGAATTCAATTACTTATGTACTTTGATATCTGAGTGCATAAGCGTCGTTGTCGCCATGCGGCCGCCGTCGCATCTTTACAATTCCAAGATAAGGCACGCACTTTGAGAATTTCATTTTATGCTCAGATATAAAGGAGCTTAATAAAATGTTCATTCTGCAGAAACTATTTGATAATCAATTTATTTTCGCAAACATAAGCAAGCGATGTACTTACATCGGCCGAATCTGTTTATAGTTTTACCTAACTCAGCAATGCACCGATTTGAAATAAATAACTTTGTAGGTCATTTCATACAAGTCATCTAATCCTACACAAGGTAACTTCAAATTTAAGTCCTGATATACAAATGTCGCAGTAATGTTACGAGATTTGTATACTGCAACGTTCTAACCAAACTGGAAAAGTCTCACAACTGTAATCAAACCCAGAATCTCTGGATCGAGAGCCGAACTGATAACGTTCCATTTCGCAAAAGATAAGAACAGAGATTCAACGTCACGCATGTTTTTATGTTTTTTTTTAATGACCGGGTAAACCTATTCACCAATCACTTCATAAGGACCACTAGCTCACAAAAAGCATATGTATTTTAAATATCTTGAAGGAATAGTCATTTAAGAACCTAACCACGGTTTTTCTTTTTGTGATGCAGGTATGCAGTACGCTTTTATATTGCGAAAGTAGAAATATGCTAACTAAAGAATTCCGTGAAAAGAAACCGGTTCAACAATAAAAAGATACAGTTCAACATAAAGATGATAATCTGAACCCATAATTGCAAGACAAAAACCTCGTAAAGATATTTCAATTATGATTAGACATTACACGTACTATTCAAAACCGGAAAACTTGAAACTAAGGTATTTAATGACGACAGTTTCAAGGGCGGAAAGTCACAAGCGTGACGTGAAGCGATTAGTGATTCGTGAGAATGAACACTTGAAGAGGTTTACTATGCTAATATTTAAAGCTGATTATAATTAGAGATAGTGGAATAAAAAAAGGCAATACAAAAGCTCTTAAAATTTATCATTTCAACATCATGCCTTTTTTTTAGAATCAAGCCAATCAACTCAGTTTACCCAAAACAACAACAACATTAGGGAACATGCACGTATTTCTTTGATTTAAAAATTATTCTCATTCATGTAATAAACAGTCTAGTAAAACTATTTTTCGAATAACTATAATATTAAAAAATATATAAGCCATCGAAGATTTGTTTCTAGCAAAACGAAATTTAATATGGAGTTTATATGGCCGTAGTGCATTGTGACGTCACTATTCATGTCGGATCTCTCTGTCTGATCGGCGCGTAATTAGTAGTATAGTGAATAACGATGGAATTATTGGTGTGATGTCGACAAAAATAGTACCAACCCATTTATACCCGTGTGTGTCGTAAGAGGCGACTAAAGGATTATGAGCTGGAGGATGGGCAGCAGCATGTGTATCGTACATTTAACAACCGCGGTCCATGGTGCCAGCCGCAACGCTATCAAGCGTGGTGACTATGGTACTTCCCCTCAAAATTGTATCATGCGTATTTGCTGGAATTCTGGAAGGAGCTCCCATTCCTGCAGTGGACGTTTCATGGGATGTTATGATGATAATGAAATAAAGAATACCGAAAAAAATTACTTCCGCCACAGTTTAAATTTTAATTGTTCAACTTCGATTGTCAACCACATGTTATGACGAAAACTTTAATCAAAATCACGATTCGATAGTGATTCAGAGAAGATAGCTCAAATGGCATCGCACGTTTGATATTGTCAGCAAATAGATACCGGCAGCAGTAGATAACGGGCGGGCGGGCGGGCGGACCACGTGACATCCGAGATACCGATCTCGGTTTAATAGAGTTCTTCGTGCACCCAATCACTGCGGCTGTTGGTTCCGAAACGAGACGCCGGTGCCGATAGTTGCCATCTTTTTCTTAACTACATCGGAATAAGAGGCTATTTTTAAAGCACAACTATACCTGAGAGTAAAAGACATTTGCATGAAAAACAAAAAAATATTTTTGGCAACAATAACATGTCGTGTACATATAACGCGCATATCGTGGATAAGTCTGAGATTGAGACCCCCTCTCCTCAACATAATTCGAATGTCTTTCGTCTAGCCAGGTCAGTGGCCTTTCAAACGATGACTGAAAAATTCATTGTTCCCCTCTGAAATTAAGTTAATAGAGACGTGAAAAAATATAAACATAATCTAAACCCCAATTTGTAGCATTAACTAATGTAGTGAAATTCTTTAAACTTGACTCAAACTTGGGTATGTGCAGACAAACAGACCTCGAGGGAGGAGGTGGGTTTTTCTAGATGACAAGTAGTGCGGTACAACTTATCTGTTTTCGCGCCTTACCTCTTCATGATTAACATTCAGCCTTTTTAAGGCCGACGAAAGTACTTAGTATTAGGTTATTTATTTATTTATTTTATTTATTCAGGAATCAAACAGTCATTTACAGATCTTTCTTATGTACAAACATGAATACTACTAGACCTATAGTTCCCTGTAGTTATTTTTAAAGAATACGCACTACTTAGCTTGTACGTCCGCATTAGTCACAAAACATACGTGTTTACAGGGAACACGAGTGAATAAGTGGCACGAAAATATAAGACGAAAAAAAAATATAAATATAATGATCGTTAAATGGGACCCTTTTTGGTTACATTTCGTCAAGGATATCAACATTTTTAACGAATACTTATATTCAGAAAATCCATGCATAACTTCATGTTTTAGGATATGTAGGAAAATCTACAAAAACATCGCGCTGCACCCATTTTCCTGGATGAAGGGCGCGATCTTCAACAAAATTATTGCCCCCTATTGTTCCCTAACTCATCTGACGATATCACGAATTCCATAATTTTATGAAAATGTATGGCGAGAAACTCACTGTATCTAGTTTCTTTGCCGCCCATGCGTAATCCCTTTATTAGTCACCTCATGTAAAGAGACGGCACTTCACAATGTATATTTGGAAGTTTTTAGGGCGGCGGCTTCGTACGACAACTGCTGTAGTAGGTACTTAGAACGAAATATTTACTTTCACCTCAGACTGTACAGGGCTCGGCTCTCGGGTGGCGAGCCCAGGCAGCATAAGGCGCGTCTCGACAATTTGCCCAGATAGAGCGTCTGAATGTCAACGTACCTACCGACCGGTCACCTTGAGCCTGCCAGCTACGCAACGCAGAAATTTGGCGAACACGATACGATCTTATCTTATGTGAGGTCAATACACGCTTCATGTGCAGGTGAACCTACGAATGATACGTTCACTCATATCTGGAATAACAAACAGATTTCCGAGTTTTCACTTTTGCATAATTAAAAGAGGTGGCAATGAAATTATCTACGCGATTGTTTCAGCAGTACATGATGGAGCTCAGTAGAACAATAGTCTTACTTAAAACAAGTGAATTTTAAACGGGGAACGAATTTCAAGGTATAGTTACTTGACACGAATTATAAAATTAATAGCCATAGTAACGATTATTGTCGTGGCAACATCACGACACGGTTCGCATTCATATACGTAACAAAGGATATGACTAGTTAAACGTCACGTCTTCGATCGCGATAATTTACATTCTGTATGTATAATTAAACAATTACCATTCCGTCTTGTTGTTGTTGGGTCGTCGTGTGTTCTACGTCACACAGATGGAGTATTTATTGTATTATATCAAGAAAGCGAAATTTCGATCTGGTGTTATACAATATTTGTGAAAATGTAACGACGGGCTCTTTAAAGCTGATTTCGTTAACTAGCAAAAGCGTTACTTCACCGCTTCCGCATGAAATTCATAAATTAGATATTTCCGTTGAATATCACCTCAAACAGCTGTTGGATTTCGGGAAAATGCCTACGATTAAATTTGGAATTTCGCCTTTGAGACACAATAACATGACGACAAGATTACGGCGTAAACTTACAAGTATGTTCAATCTTCAAAAGGAAATAAATATTTACTAAAATATAGAGACATTAAGGACTTTTGATAAAACATCAAGGAAAATTTAAAGATAAGAAGCTGAGAGTGGATAGAATGCATTATGAGATCGATCTTGCAATCACTCGTCACACTTGATGCGGTGCAGGTGCCAAAGAGGCCTGTTCCAGTTTTGCTGGGATCGATGTCGGCGGTCCGAAATAGCGGCCGCGGGCGGGCGCTCTGAATACACCGCAAGGTCGCCCGCCGACCTGTGCCCTCTTTATGACCCGTCGCATACCTCCAATGGCTTTATCCCGGTCCAACCTTATTATAAGGGTATTTGGTACTGATAAGATCGAGATTTACTCTAACTAACGATACGTCTCTTCGTTGAAAAGGAGAATGCAAGGTTATTTTGAACCTCTGGCCAAATTTTTATATGTTTTTCGGAACACAAATCTTAAACAACTTTCCCATCGAGGACAGTTTCTCAAGAAAATTTGTTCAGATTTTTGTTCTAAGTAACATACAATAATTTGGCTAGGGATTATTAAATAGCCCAGAATAAGCATTGTATTGTATGTAGGTATGCTCGGATCGAAAAATGGTATTTGAGTGTAAGTTTCCTTCAGTGAAGCTCAAGACCAAAAAGCACATAAGGAGCCGGAACTTGGGCGCGACGAACCGTGTCAGCTATTTGCAAACTCAACTAACGAGTGCGAACTGCCAGTGAATTGTTAAACTTTTCATTTTAGCGTCCATTTAATTGAGGGATGCCTTCCGCAAGTTTTGTGGCAGATAGAGAACGGTCGTGCGGAAAAATAAATCATAAAGTATTCTTGGACAATTGCCTCGTTACAGATGTTTTCAACCGATCTTTTATCTCGAATGCCGCTCAATCTATTATAATAAATTTACGATGAAATAAAATATTTTGTGGATATTCTTATGAGCATCGTTTTAATAAGAAATTTAAATTTAAAATGTTAGTACGGACACATCAGGCGCATTTAGTATAGGTCAACAATCACAGCGTAAATTAACAACAACAAACAGAAAATGGGCATGTTGACAGGAAAACATATCAAACAGCGATGTAAATACAGGCAACACACAACCAATTCTTACATTTTTTAAGTAGAGCAACATCTGTGACGAGTGTTTTGCGACTGAAGAAGTTGTGAATATTGTGCAAACGAACACTGGCATTGGTGGGCCCACGACACGGTTTAAAACAGCTGCTACTTGCTAGCCATATTCTATAATTAGTCTTCTGCGAATATCGCCGGTACGGTGGATTCTGTTCTTTTTTCGATAATATCTCTAATTCTCAGCCCACCTTTACATGACTTGTGAATGATAACGGGCAATCTGTATATTTCGATATTGTACCAAATTCAAAGACATTCTACAATAAACCCAATGTACATACAAAGTGAATAAAAGATAGGTGTTTCGGTCTTAATAAGGCAATGCACAATTCTTTCCAAAACCTATCTAACCCATTTCTGCGGCAAAAATTTTAAGACTTAAGACAAAAATAAGTAAATTATTGAAATAGTCAAAACTAAAATGTCTATTAAAAGGCAGGTCTAAGTAGCAATCTAATTGTAAATAATACCGTAAACTACTAATACTCAATCTTTGGCGATGCAAAGAATATTATTTCCATAAATTATCTGATAAAAAATTGCATGTTGCAGGTTGGGTTGGATCCCTCGCAAATAAGTCGGCAGACGGTGGCTACCGGACAACTGGAGCGTTGCGGCGCCGGCGCCGGCGCGCGGCCGCCGCCAAGCGCGTGACGTGAGCAGCTTATTGTTCAACGCTCTTCACTACCGCTAACTTCATTACGAGACGCTTATATTAAAACTCTGCATGGATGAACGAGCCAATAACAGCGGTGATGGTTTGAACGGACCTACAGCATGGATGTAGAAAATACTAATAATAGTAATCATACTATCATCAAAACATCCAATTAAGCTCGACTCGACTGAGCTCCCTAAAATGCGTGGTATATTTTTGAGGCTTAGTAGCATAGTCACCACACTTGTTAGCGTTGTGGCTGTCATTTAAACTAACTTAACCACCACATGCAAAGGTAAAAAGTGGTTTTATTAAGGGCCAATTTATTAACGGTCGGTGCAACATGTCAATCGCTACTATGTCTTAGTCTCATTATTCAATTATTTATTTCTTATTTCATGTTTCAATCAAACTGTCCATGTTTCTTTAAGCATTGTATCAAGTTAAAACACGAAACAAGTAGAAAGAGGGTATGATTAGCGAATACGTGATATTCCGGAGGGCAGTCCATCAAATAGATGGCTGATAAGGCTTTGACCGGGTATCCGGTGGTAGCTCCCACCAGACATTACGTTATTGGGGTTAGTGTTGAGACTAGTATGTGACTGCTATTAACTTAGAAAGAATACAGAGTATAATATAGTCGAAAAAATTGCAATAAAAATTAAAAAAATCGACAAAAAGCAAATCCTATATTTCGTAACTTCGAAAAAGCTAAACCATATGTTTTTGTGTACCAGATTTTCAGGTACGTTCTTTTGTATTCTGTTACAAGTCTAGGGCAGCTCTATTGGGCATTCCATCAATTTTATTCGAAAAGCAACGAGTATGTCGCATCGGAAATTTGCCGATTGTATCTGACGATAGTTTGTCAGGGCAATAAACTTTATTGACTTGTTACTTGTTGTGGGTTTTCCTTTTTAACTAAGGTATACATACATGAAATCAAATACAATTTTTACAGTAATCACTAAATAGTATAAAACAAAGTCGCTTTTCGCTGTCTGTCTGTCTGTCCCTATGTATGCTTAGATCTTTAAAACTACGCAACGGATTTTGATGCGTTTTTTTTAATAGATAGAGTGATTCAAGAGGAAGGTTTATATGTATAAAACATGCATAATATAGTAGAGAAACATTGATAATTTTAGAGGTTTCTATAAATAAACACATTTTTTGCGCTTACATTGCAAACGCTGGCTGAACCGTACGAGATAGATCAAAATAATGTACTACAGTATTGTACAACTTAAAAAGGTCTTCAAAAAAGTCCGCGATGGTATATATCTATCTCTTAGGGATAACCCACAATAACAATTTTCTATCCTTTATTTTTTTTTACGAAGCGATTTTAAGCAATACAGCATTAATCCTTATCCAATTAAGTACCTTAAACACATGGTGCATTTAATTTAGATCAATATGGCCCTTTACAGCATGTAATTTAAATGAATATTTTCGAAGATATTACAGATTTAAAATGCAGGGAGGGACACAGCGGTTGCGGCGGTACCGGCCGACCGGGGACCGGCGGCGCGTGCCTATAAATAGTATATTTAGTATCAGCATTTCACCCGTGCAAAGCCGGGGCGGAACGCTAGTATATTATAAACACCCCTCCTTATTACCCTCATAAAATTCAGGACAAGGACAAAATCAAATTACACGATAATTTTTGATTGTGCAACGGACACTTGTAAATCCCTTACCTAAAACCGCAAAACCAGTAATGCCTTACCTAAAACAAATAAACATTGTTATTATTATTTGGCATAAAAAATATTGAGTATTGTTTGAAAAAATAGATTGTTAGGAGATGGTGAATGGAAAGCGCAAGTCATCGGGGTCGTCAACATCAGCATGTTTTGGCGCACCGCAATATAAAGACGGCTAATGGCGGTGGCCATTCGAACTCTCCGCAAAATTAAGATGAACCCTGACGTTTTCTCTTCCTTGTAATAATAACTGAAAACAATTATGCGCCACCCTAACTTACAAGAGCTCTTTTTTAACCAGTCGAGCGATACGATCATTTCAGAGAGTAGACTCGTAAATTGATCTTTCATAGTGAAATTCTTTGAAAGCTGGTAAAAGCAAGTCACGAGCAATTAATATCAAAGTAGCTTGTTTTGATGATTCAAGGGAAACAAAATTTGTAAAGGGTTCACTGGAATAAGAACTTTCAGTTACGATGCGATCAAAATAAAATAGCTAAAGCGAGATTTTGTTAGCAGAAGAATAAATTATGACACACACAGCTGTTCATTGACGTAAACAAGAACTTTGTTAGAAAGCTAGCAGATTAGTGATTAAGCTAACGTGAAATAATGCTTTGATTTGTATAAATAGATACTAAACATTGAAAACTGTTCAATAAAAAGACTACTATACCAGAGATCACGCAAGACGCTAGGATTTTGTAAACACAATAATAATATCTAATTCCTGTATAATGCGGATATTATAGTCGTTTTTCTGTGTGTTTATTGTGGTACAAACGTATACCTCGTGATTAAAGATAAATCTTTTCTTAAATGCAAAACAATACTCTATTCACGCTAAAGCCCGCGTCACACAGAGGCGGTAGCGGAAGCGTTCCGGGGCCGGTATTTTTTGTAAAGTATGAGTTCATATGCACCCTGTCACATTGAAAAGCGGTCGCGGCGCGGTATTTTGTTCCCGCCAAACCGCCCCGGACCGCTTTGGCAATCATACCGCCTCTGTGTGACTTGAGCTTAAAAGCAATCCATTCACGCAACGTGCCTAACATGTTTTATTCTTTCGTCATATTAGTAACTAGACATTTCCTGTCGATAAGGGCACGTATAGACAACACGTGATAAATCGCTCGTGCGATAAACGATATGCCAAATTGCATGGGCTGGTCGATTATCTCGGGCTCTGCATGCGGCAAGGGCCGTGTGTGCGTGCACCCTATCTTATGAATTGCCTAATTTATCACGGCAGATTTATTTTAGGCGGCGACACACCCGCATCCACTGTGTGAGCCACTTTATATATCTACTTATTATAATGGAAGGGACCAAGGGACTGTGGTGGGAAACTAGTTGTAATACGCTTGTGTCGTACGCATGCGTTTATCCTACACTATTAAACGAATCTATAACTGTCAGTTTACTATTAAGACCCTGTCCAGAAAGGGCAAATTCGCCGCGAATTGTTACGCGCGAGTTTCTACGCGCGTCGGCGAGGGACTGGGTGTCAATACATTGCGTCCACAAGGATCGCGCGAATCAACAAGGAGCGCCTTGTTTGCGTCCAGATCAACGCGCAAAACACGCGCGAGTAAATCGCGGCGAATTCGCCCTTTCTGGACAGGGTCTTAGATTGGGATGAATTTCATAATTTGGCTCTCCTTCTTAGAGTCAGAACTTAAATGGGACCAGATCTGACAGTCAAGTTTCTCTGGGGTTTTGAACACCGCAGAATTCAAAAATCAATGTTGTCAAGCCGAAATCCTAATAGTCCAAAAAGTCAAACAATAACCTAGGAAAAATTATTGTAACAGGTTTCTTGTTTTAAAAGTGTTCCTTAGGTCCCCCTGATCATATCTGGAAAATTCACCGTTGATCCCATGAACGCTCCCCCCTCCCCACCCTCAAACAGGTCCCTGATTTTAGTTTTTGTCATTTATCTCAGAAACTGTTAAAGATAGATGAAAATGTTTTCGTTATGATTATACAGAGTTAAGCTCGGTCGCCCAGGCTCTTCATTCCATTCTACATCTTCATCATCATCATTGCCCTAGCCTTATTCTGTTTCAACACGGAGATGGCTATCTAACTTACGGGATTTTTGTAAAAAGCGACTGCCATCTGAATTCCGCAACCGCAACCCAGTGGGTAGACCTACATTAGGCTTTGCTAGGTTATCAATTGCTGTTGTCAATGCAAATTTTACTAAAGCTCCATTGCAAGCATAAATTATGTTTATAGTTCTCTCTTATTTAATAATATCTGAACTATAAAAATATTCAATGGTTTGTGATTTGTTATAAAAAAAGGTGTAATTGGATGGTTTGGGTTAGTAGCAACTCCTCCCATTCGCAACTGCACCCGATGCTATTCTAGATACTTATATTTTTTTTTCTATTTGTATAACTAACAGCATAAGTTCTAGATCTTATAATTGGGACTACTTTCGGTTCCGGGCGACACGGAACGTTCTATTGTGTAAACTTGTTTTTAATTATTACGAACGAAGATTGTCGCAGGAAAAATATCGCAGGTTACGCCTTAGGGCGGTACAAGACGCAGAGTCATACATAGAGCTAGACATCTTGACGGTACGGTACCTGCTCTGAGAAAGTTAAGTATTTTTAATAACCGATGTCTTCTGACGGACATAGTACCACGTATACATGACATCACATGAGACTAAATTGCGCGCACCTTAACTCATCGAAGTATTTTCGCTCCAGCGTCGGCGGCACTACTGATCTGCGGTCGGGCGACGACAGTGTCGTCTGCTACACGTCGCTAGCTTTGTGTCGCTAGCTACGGAAGGTATTTCATAGAAACAAGTTACCCTAAGAGCTATCCTATATTTTGGATAAAAAAAATTCATATCAGCCCAAATTTTTGTAAACGGCCTTTAAATGCAAATTTAAGATTATATTTTTGAATCCACCCAAATTTCAAACTGGAAGGTACAATTTCAATTTCTGGAGGTTCCAATTTCCATATATTTTTTTGTTGGATTTAGTATACTATATGTTAAGGGACGTAAATGAAACAAAAGCATATAAACTGATCTGATAGCATTTTTATCATAGGTCTAATGCAACTTTGAGATATTTACGTAATTTTTTTTAAAGATTTAATTGTTTTTCTTTTACAAATATAGGAGGATTATAAACTTAAAAAAAGATATAAATAAAGGTAATTAAATATAAAGTAAATAATATTTATAGCATTTATGCTCTTTTTTGTGGAATTTATAATACCTTTATTATTATTTTTTTAAATCATCCGGTCGTAAATTTGGCTGGAGTACTAATGAATTGTTTTATAGACCAGCTAATCTAATTTTTGACGAAAAAAAAAATGCTGATATGATTTTTTGTTGAATCTTCACACAGTCATATACAGTGAAAAAAATAGTTTGGCTCTAAAGTGTCGGAGCGACACGTCGTCTGCTGCTGCTGTCTGCAGTCGGCTACGAACTTATACCTTTTCATCCCATCTATTCGAAAATCGCTGAACGGTTCGTCAATACAGGCGAACAAAATAGCTGTTTTCTCCAAGAGACTTTCGTAGCGGGTAAAAATGGGATTTAAAATTAGAATTTGAATTTAGGTCCACCATAGGGATATTTTAGGTCAACCATAGAGGTCGAACCAAAATATTGTATGAAAAATGATACTGGCCGGTTGCACTATTAAAATTATACTAAATATAAAAAAAGAAATATGCTTGAAATGTAAACAAGACTACCAACCAAAGAGGTTCTGTTCCTAATTGATACAAAAATGTCAATAACATTTTCAGTTGTTACAAATAATACTTAATATGATTTTTAGTATTGTTTCATCAAGTAATAACATTGTAATGGTATTTTATATTTAAAATTAATGACGAGTGTGTGTCTCAATGAGCCTCTTATTCTTTTCTCATAGGGAGATGAAAAGTAGAGTGTATTACGCGGCTGCAAAAATATTTTTACCTTGGGCGACCTATTGAATCCCTCGCTACGTTCAGGATTCTACTTTAGAATCCTTCACTTCGCTCTGGATTCAAAATAGCGCCCTTGCTTTAAAAATATTATTTTACAGCCTTGTGATACAATCTACTATTATGCTGTTGAAAGACCAGTCAGAAAGTGAACTTTTCTTGCTCCTGTTTATTTCTGTCGTGTAAAGGACTTACACAATACTGAAATAACAACTAAACTTGAGAGTTGTCAAAGTTGATATTACAGGAGAATTCACTGACTCGAATTTATTGACCTGCTGTCTTACATAAAACTACCACCAATCTTTCTGGACTCGCAACAGAAAACGAGCCAGAAGCTAAAAAGTAGGAATTCATAATAATAGCATAACGTGTTTTCCACGTGTTGAATTAAGGGCCGATCACACCTGACTGAATTCACACACTAAGTCAGTTAGTCTCCTACGTAGGAAAGGAAGGTAGAAAGATGGAACTTAGTAAGTCACTAACTGAGTGAGCCGCATAGTAAGCAACGCAGAAAGGAACTTTAGTGAAGGGCCAATACGAATAGAACACCTCATCATACGGAAAATATTAATAAGGGCTAATTTATGTTGTATAGAAAAACACTAGAATAACTACAAATAAAAAACCACAGAATTACCGGTATACTAAAAAACAAACAAGGAATTAAAATTAGGTTGCACCAGTCAAGTAAACACAAAGAATTTGAGTGCTTTATTCATTCTTTTAGTTAGAATAAATTTTTCATTCAAAATCGTACGAAAAGCGAATAATGATTCCAATGAAAAATAACAATTGAATGATAAAAGATTATTTGGATAGTACTAAGTAGTACATTCGAATATTTCGATTGTTGCTTCTTGAAATAATTGTACATCACTATTAAGGAACATCAACATAGTAGGGATCATAGTCAGTTCACTAGTTGTGCTATACGTTAGTATACCTCTATATTTTCTGTGCTGGTACACTTTATAGCGCGACTGATATGTTCAGATACTTTGTATAAAGGCTTCTATGAGTATTTTTAATGACCTTAAAATAAATTGAAAAGCAAGCTAAAAACTCGTTTATACTTTTATATTTAGTAGTAGAAGTAGTTTTAGAATACGATTGTCTTACTTTATTGCAATTGAAATAATTATAATATTATTATTATTGTAAAGGGGGCCCAAATGGGTAGTTCAAAGTTTTTAATTGTCAGTACTAAGTCAAGTTAGGTATCATATGAAAGTGCTTCACTTGTACATTCCAAAATAGTTCTTTATATTTTTAACGACTCTTAGTTTTCAAGTTATGATGAAAAAAGTTTAAAAAAATTACCCCTTCCTTATCCCCGAAGTTTTCCGAAGAAAAAATCTGAATTAATTAAAGTCCATAGAGGTTTATGTGAATAATTCAGAAAAAAAAACCGGTCAAGTGCGAGTCGGACTCGCGCGCCGAGGGTTCCGATATACCTATAGTATTTTTGGAAGCAATAAAGTCCATTTTCAGGACCGCAAAACTAAATTTGTTTGTAAAGGTTTTTTGCAGATTTCTGAAAAACTGTGCAACTTAGAAAGATCGTTTTATTTTTGCTGTAAAGTTTATATAAACTTCTGTCAACTGTAATTAATTCAGATTTTTCCTTACTCAAACTTCGGAGATAAGGGGGGGGGAATGGT
The DNA here is from genome assembly GCA_947532105.1 of Athrips mouffetella. Classification (NCBI taxonomy): domain Eukaryota; kingdom Metazoa; phylum Arthropoda; class Insecta; order Lepidoptera; family Gelechiidae; genus Athrips; species Athrips mouffetella. Next base: position 17,568,318 of record OX383965.1, on the reverse strand, counting down.
ATTTTTCTTGACATTTTTCATCATAACTTTAAAACTAAGAAATTTAAAAAAATACAAAAATATATTTTAAAATGTACAAGTAAAGCCCTTTCATATGATACCCCACTCGACCTAGTAGCGACAATTTGAAATTTGGCCCCCCCTATTTTGGCCCCCTTTATATTAATAATCATACTTTTTCAAATTTTTTTCTTGTGCAATTAAGTTGGGCAACTATATTCTAAAACTATTCCAAATTTCAGGTTGATAGCATAAGTGGTTGCTGAGATATAGAGGTGTGACAGACAGACAGACAGACAGACAGAGCGGCACCATAAGGGTTCCTTTTTTTTACCATTTTGGTATCGGAACCCTAAAAAACAATCTCTCTAAGTAGCAAAGTTTTTTGGAAATTTGCAACAAATCTTTACAAACAAATTTAGTTTTGCGGTCCTTACAATGGACCTTATTGCTTCTAAAAATACTATAGGTAGGTATATCGGAACCCTCGATGCGCGAGTCCGACTCGCACTTTAACATTTTTTTTTGTTGTGTATAGATGTATGTATGGTGAAAATCGTTAATTTTTCATGGTATGAGTCCATTGATGAAGTTTTCAGGAGATTGTTTGACACCTTGTACTTGTCCGTAATTTTGTTAGACTTCCTTAAAAGAGATACTTTGTAATACTGACGAAATTTTCAATTCATGTCTAAATCAGTTGTCCCTTTCATAAAAAAAAACCGGCCAAGTGCGAGTCGGACTCGCGCACTGAGGGTTCCGTACCACCACATAAACATAATTGTATTAGTTGAAATTTCAGTAAGTTAATGTGCTAGATTTTTTGAGTCCGACACGCGCTTGACCAAACTTTATTATTTGTTGCTATTTTATAACTTATGCACTATAAACATACCAATTTACAAGTTTTTAAGTGTTCCCGTTTTTAAATAGAACTAAAACAAAAATCGCCTCAGCGACCATCCCACTTGACCCCTCTCTTATATGAATGTTCTTGAAACGGGAGCTGACCACAATTGGTTACCATTAGTTGTGAGAAAAGTTGTGATATTTAATGATTTCAGACTTTTCCCTTTATTTGTACTGTAAGACCTAGCTTCTTGCCAAATTTCATAATTTTCGGTCAACGGGAAGTACCCTGTAGGTTTTGCATTTTTGAATAAATGTATGGAGATGAGGACATAAATGCCATATCTTTTGATTGCGTCGTTGTAAAAAATTTAAATTTTCAGATCTTGTGTGGTTTGTGGATCCTATTATATGGTATTAATTTCAGCCTGATACCTTTACCCGTTCGTGAGATAAAGGGTCTTGACAGACAGACAGACAGACAGACAGACGGACAACAAAGTGATCCTATAAGGGTTCCGTTTTTTTCTTTTGAGGTACGGAACCCTAAAAATGTATAGGATCAAAACTGTTTAGTTTTCGCGTCGAGTCGGAAGCAACAGTAGTGTGCGTATGATCGAACACACACATGCGCGCAGTCCACGCGGAGTCGTAGTGCGTCATTTCACCCGAGACGCGTTCTCGCCCGCTCGGAGGAAACGACACCTTTTAAAAAACTGTGTTTTAAATGGAAGTTTTTGACCACAGGGTATTTTTAATGAACTCTACTAATATAGCTCAGCGCAACGATTGTATAACGGAGGGTTACTCGAGGGGAAGCGAGGGGCGACAGGGAACAGCTCTTCAAGTTTGTATACTCAACAGCACGTCAGTAGAAACACTTTAGACTTACTCGTAATGACATGGTGGTAGAAACTATCATCCGCACATCACTTATCATCCGAAAATCACTCATCATCCGCTCATCATCATTCATCCACTCATCCACGCATCACTCATCATCCACTTATCATCATTCATTCACTGATCAACTATCATCCGCGCATCACTCATCATCATTGATCCACTCATCAACTATCATCCGCGCATCACTTATCATCCGCACATCATCATTCATCCACTGATCAACTATCATCCGCGCATCACTTATCATCCGAAAATCACTCATCATCCGCTCATCATCATAATTCATCCACTCAACCACACATCACCGTTTGCTTCTTTTAAAAAAGTGATCCATTTCAATCCGTGCCATCGTTGTACATTTCGTTATTTTTGTGATCGAAAGATCAAAGGACACATACTAACGATCAAAAGGCAGTCTTATTTCGGAAAGTCATGCCATGGAAATCCGTCTCAAGAGGAAAATCTAACAGACCTGACGAAATAATGTAGCCTGTTTCCTGCCTAAGTTTGGCGCCGTTTGCTTCTTTTAAAAAAGTAATCCATTTAAATCTGTGCCATCGTTGTACATTTCGTTGTTTTTGTGATCAAAAGGTCAAAGGATACATACTAACGATCAAAAGGCAGTCTTATTTCGGAAAGCCATGCCATGGAAATCCGTCTCAAGAGGAAAATCTAGCAGACCTGACGAAATAATGTAGCCTTTTTCCTGCCTAAGTTTGGCGCCGTTTGCTTCTTTTAAAAAAGTAATCCATTTAAATCCGTGCCATCGTTGTACATTTCGTTGTTTTTGTGATCGAAAGATCAAACGACACATACTAACGATCAAAAGGCAGTCTTATTTCGAAAAGCCATGCCATGGAAATCCGTCTCAAGAGGAAAATCTAACAGATCTGACGAAATAATGTAGCAAGCAGCACGTTTAAGTTTCCGATCATCGACCCTAAACAGCTCTACCTATTCCGACCACTGCCGATTACCCATCATCTACCGGTCACCCATCATCTACCATTGACTCGTCTTCCGCCGGTCACCCATCAATATTATCCACCGGTCACCCATCTTCGTCCGGACATCAATCACGTACCGAAAATCTATTACTCTGATAACCCTTCTGACCCATTATCTACCTATCTTCCTCCGCCTACCCTTCATCACCAGTCACCCATCACAAAACAAAACTACCTAGGTATGGTATATAAGTAGGTACTTACTTGGTTAAAGGAATAGATATTTTTTTAATTTTTGACGGGATACATAATATTTATCTTTGCGCTTCCCCATTTCTCTAAAACAAACACTTTATAAATACAAGGAAAGAAATATCTTACTTTAGAAAATAGTAAAAAACAAAGTTATCTTGTTACACTATGAAAGCAGAGAATGTGTATACGTTGAAACGCAATCCATAATTTTGGCGCGTCGCGGTGCAAACTGACGTGGTCTCACTTCGAGCTCTTGTGGGTATCGGCCGCGTGTCAGAGCTATTTATTAGACTTCGCGCGGCCATACTAAAAATGTATGGCGTAATCGTAATGGTTTAAAAAAAATCATATTAAATATGTAAGCAATATTAAACCGTGATTGTCGTTTTGGTAGTTTTTACGTGGTGCAGTCTTAAGTAAAATATTTTCGGCCAACGATATTTTTACAGTAACAAAATGCTGAAGTCAATTCTTTTTATCTAGAAGTTTATTGATCTTATTTGGATTTTTTATTTCTGTATGTAAGTTTATTTATTGTTTGCCATAGTTTCTCATTATCTTTTGGATATGGTTTTAAAAGACCTCGACTAACAATGAATACTTTCGGGCGAAATGCCCAACCGGGCGAACTCGCCTCGGAGGAAATGACCACCAAAAAATGACATCGGAACATAGTAAGCCACTTAGTTAGGAGGTTTAGTGATGGGCAAATGCGAATGATTGACTCGAATCGAACAACTTGTCGAACAAAAAATAATGGCCTAACTGATGGTATACTTTTTTACTTAAAACAAGCGCTCCTACTAGAAAAACAATTAAAGACCGCTATATTCAAAACTAACAGTGTTGCACTAGTCAAGTATTCTACACGGACACATCTGACTCCGTCGCGCTTTAACTGGCGATTGATTCAGTACCTAACCGAACCGTAAATTTTGAAAATTATTGAATCAGTGTTGCTGCGATAACGAGATCGATGGTTGAATTTTAAAAATACAGTAACTCTACCGAATATTCCTATAGAAAATATCGAGAATATCGAATTCTTAAAAGTACCGGTAATAATTGATACTAAATAACCGACCAAGTTCGTACTTCGTGTCAAGCCACGCGCAGTGTAGAGTTAAGGAGTGATCACACCTAGCTGAATTCAAAGACTAATATACATTGCTCGTTGAAGTAAGGATATTTCAATTAACATAACCAAGCCTCCCAGCAATGTATGCCGAATTAGTCTTTGAATTCAGCTAGGTGTGATCACTCCTTTACCTAGTTCTTTTTACGATTTTTTTTGTCGCAAAGCAGGTTTATTAACTCTACTGAACAGTCGTATAGAAAATATCTGAACCTTTCAAGTATCGATGGTAATCTATAGTGAATTTTTAAATTTTTTTTTAGTACTTGTTATTACACCATGAATAATAATTATTTTTTATCGACAAGTTGTTCATCATCATTCGCAAAATTTACCCATCACTAAACTTCCTAAGTTCTTTACTTGAAGGGGAGTAAGGAGGTTTAGTGATGTCCGAGTGCGAATGATTAATTTTAATTTAATTCCGTGTTCGCATCGAAATTAAATTGACCAATACATGGTCTAAGGGACTGGTTTCCGAAAACTGAAAGGGCGTGATCAGTCAACGTAACTGAATAATTTCCAGTAAATAAAACTTTCAGAACATATTAAAATAATCCTCTTTTCCACAAAAAAGCCACGATCACACCTAGCTGAATTCAAAGACTAATTCGGGATACATTGCTCGTTGAAGTAAGGATATTGCAATAACACAACCAAACCTCCCAGCAATGTATGCCGAATTAGCCTTGACTGAACCGAACAGTCGTATACAATTTTTTTATAGTGATTTTTTAAAGTTTATTATTAGTACGTATTATTAAACCAAGATAATGCTTTATTTTTTTTTTGCATGGACAAGTTGTTCGATTCGAATTGATCATTCGCAAAATTTTCACATCACTAAACCTTCTAACTCCTTTACGTGAAGGGACTTAGCATGTTTAGTGATGTCCAAGTGCGAATGATTAATTCAACATATCGAACAAAAATATTCTTATATTAAAAAAAACGGTCAAGTGCGAGGCAGACTCTCGCTTCGAGGAATTCGATATTCTTGTAGTATTTTTAAAAGCAATAAAAGCCCATCTTTAAGACCGCAAATAAGTTTGTCTGTAATTTTTTCTTCTTTCAATTATCGGTTGTATTTGTCTTGAGGTTGTATCAGCCATTTTTTAACAATCGATAGCATTTTATTGTACAATAATTATTTTCGATAAGGCTATTCAACAGAGTTACTGTATTTCAAGATCAACTACCGACAGCGAAACTATCGCTATCGGAACATCACTATTCAGCAACTGTATTAGTAGGCACTTTTTCTACTTAGCTTCCTAGCTTGAACTCTGAATTCACAAACGTCTTTTTCAACGTAGCCTCCTAGGTAGATTTCTTATTCAGTCGTCAAATTCAAGCAGGTGTAATCGCGGCTTTAGGAACGAAGCAGGTTGAAGGCGGTGACATAATTATGTCAGTAGGACGCTGTTCTTAAGAACGTAAACAAACATGGCTGTCCCAATTTCTCAATAGCTTTATTTTGTAATTTAATTTGACAGTGATCCAGATTTTTCCGTTACCCTGAATAGTTTTCTATATTTCATAGGTACTTTTGTCAGTCAATAATAACCTCCTCGTGAGCTAATCGCCGTCGAGCTGGTTTGATTTGGAAGATATTCAGATTTATGTATCTCGACTCGACAATGTTCTAGGTAAAAAATTAAAATTAATACAGAAAGGAATAATTAAGAAGTTATTTAGGCTTAATTTTTGTTTTAATCAAGCGATTCTGATATTTGGTTTTTTTAATCAGTTCTAGCCTAAATTGGTCGGAAACCTTTATTTTTCACTACACTCATGTAGTATTTGATTAAAGAACACAGCTGTGGTGATTATGTATGCTGACGATGATTCCTTAACAAAAGATGAACTGTATACAGTTCAATGATATTTGTTCAATGAGCTAGTCTACATGGCAACTATTCTTGGCAAGTCGGGAGCAATCGGGATGCATTCTGGGCCGCTTGGGAAACATCTGACGAAACCCTTGGACTCACCGCGTTATAGCTCAGATTAGATCACATGTTGCCTTGTCTTGTTGCTATAATATTTTCATTAAAAATCTATTATAAGTAAAATCTTTGAAGGCAAAAGGAAAACATTTTCTGCTCCCGAATTCGTCTGCGTGGCATCTTGTGCAAAAACAACTTAAAACTGACCTCCCTTTTATTTGATTGTGTTTGAAATAGGAGCTTACTCGTACCATTATATCGGTAATCCTTGGTTGTAAAAAGATTGTTACATAGATCTCCAGTTCAATTTTTAAGTTAACATATTCACAAGCTTTCAAAAAAAGTTTCACACCTATTAACTAGCTTTTACTTTGAAGACTGAAACTGTTAAAAATGAGAGAAAAGTATTTTCTTTAGTATGTAACAATTATTAAAAATTTCTTAAATACTATAAATTTTCATATATTCGTTTGCAATAAAGTGGGCAAGGCAAGCATATTTTAAAAGTATTCCAAATTTCATGTCGTATGCGAGTCTTGGACAAAATAAGACTTGGACCCAACGAGACTTGGGCAGAATTTCACGGTTGGACGAAATAAGTCTTGGACAAGTTGGAACCTAGCTCGTTGCCGAGATGAACATGTGTGACAGACAGACTGACGAATTCGCACCATAAGGGTTCCGTTTTAACCATTTTGGTTCGGAACCCTAAAAATGGTTACGAAGTTATTTCTTTCCGGATTTTCTACTTTGTAGAAGTTATTCCGTCTCTGTTGGCGTTAGTATCCTTTAGTTGCAGTAGTTCGGTTGTTAGTCCGGTTGACCGAACTTATGTTCCGTCTCTGTTGGCGTTAGTATCCTTTAGTTGCAGTAGTTCGGTTGTTACTCCGGTTGACCGAACTTATGTTCCGTCTCTGTTGGCGTTAGTATCCTTTAGTTGCAGTAGTTCGGTTGTTAGTCCGGTTGACCGAATTTATGTTCCGTCTCTGTTGGCGTTAGTATCCTTTAGATGCAGTAGTTCGGTTGTTAGTCCGGTTGACCGAACTTATGTTCCGTCTCTGTTGGCGTTAGTATCCTTTAGTTGCAGTAGTTCGGTTGTTAGTCCGGTTGACCGAACTTATGTTCCGTCTCTGTTGGCGTTAGTATCCTTTAGTTGCAGTAGTTCGGTTGTTAGTCCGGTTGACCGAACTTATGTTCCGTCTCTGTTGGCGTTAGTATCCTTTAGTTGCAGTAGTTCGGTTGTTAGTTCGGTTGACCGAACTTATGTTCCGTCTCTGTTGGCGTTAGTATCCTTTAGTTGCAGTAGTTCTGTTGTTAGTCCGGTTGACCGAACTTATGTTCCGTCTCTGTTGGCGTTAGTATCCTTTAGATGCAGTAGTTCGGTTGTTAGTCTGGTTGACCGAACTAATGTTAGTATAACCCCTAGTCCATAACGGCAAGTCCAGGCTGTTAAGATCGCGCCTACGAAGAGCACTTCGTCTCGCGCTAGATGCAAGGGAAATCTGTAGTATGGAAGCGCTCAACGATACAAGTCGGTTCGCCTAACGACGCCGCCGCCGGGCCTTCGATAATTAGCACTCGTTGTAAAAGTCACGTAACCGCAAATGCAACTTGCAGCTCTTGATATAACTTTGCTCTTCAAGTATTTTCAACTGCGCTCTTGATTTTCTAGTGGTTTTCTGTGACGATTATTCAAGTCCCTGTACTGATTTTACGATAAAGCTAAAACAACAAATTGTGGAAAATTATATGTTAAAATTATATGGCAAATTGTATAGGCCGGCAGATTTTAAATGAATTTTAGGCACGTTAGCCAAGGCAATCCCGTTCAGGATCGGTTGGTTTGGGTTAGGTTATCTTTTGGGCACGCACGCAAGCGGCCGTTTTGTAAAATGCCTAAGCATCGTGTAAAGCGGCGAATCATGCAATACGCCTACCACGCCTTTACAATGTTGTTTAATTTTTATTTGATTTGGACGGTCGTCACCTAGAGTAGAGTACATTGCGTACATTAAGTACGTGCTGTATATTGTGTTCAAGCTAAAAAAATATATTAAGGGGCTGATAAGAGCTAAATACGCTTCACTTGAGCAGGATTTTAACGAAAAGTGATGAATATATAGCCGTGAAAAAAATTTATGTGATAATTAAGCATCTTTCCAAGAATATGGCCGACTCCGAAACACGATTTAATATATTTTGTACGCCATAAAAAAACCAAAGTTACCTCTGCTTTTTGCTTTTAAACCGTTTTTCTTAAGTACTTAACCATTAATCTATGATGCCAAAACTTTTATACATTATTCAATACATTATTCATAATAAAATAGCTATTTATTAATTAATATTATGGGTACAGATTTTGAGAAAAATGCAAAAATGAGCGAAATACGTAAAACAGCGCGAATCCGCTCCGATCTAGTACGCGCATTCTGCCCTTTGTAAAAAAGGGAGGTAATTCAGCTCTTATCAGCCCCTTAAAAGTACTACCTGTGATAAAGCATCAGCAGCAATGCATGGGTCAAATTTTAAAGGAAGCAAAAGTTTACACACGGCCGCATATCGGTGGAAATTCTTTGAACTTGAGCTGGTCTCTGGTTCCGTGCATTTGTAGCGTAGTGCTAGTTCAGCTTATGCTGGTTTTGTTAACTTTCTTGCCGTCGTACGTACTCGTACCAACGCTGTATGTTAAATTAATGCACGGGACACCTGATGGTTAATTTACAGCTAGCCAGTCACATAAGTATTGAATATCCAAAGCCAGCTGTGAAACATGTGAAACTTTTTTTTTTAAACAGATAAATGTATAAAAGAGGTAAGTACTGGGCAGTATTTTTACAGTGTTTATATGACAGCCCACCGGGAGGTAAACTCAGCATTCCTTCGATCTAATGAAGCTATACGACGCGAATATCCGCTTTAATTAAAAGAAAAAAACACGATATGTTCAATGGAATAAGTAATACAGAAACTGTAATATACACACACAAACATAAAGTGCTATTCCTGAACAAATTTCCTAAAGTCGAAAAGCGAGAATGTTTTTGGTTTTACCATACAAACCTCGCGCCGCTAAGGGATGGTTTTTATTTATTTATTTATTTATTTATTGTTCGGTAAGCCAACAGCTATTTAAAAAAACAATAGATACAATAATAACATCAGAGTGCCAATTACAGGCTTACACTACTAACAATTGAGTAAAAAAATCACAAAAGCAAACAAAGCTGCACAGAGTTGTTTGTGCGCATACTGACACAGTTGAAAAAGTAAAATATACAATACTATAACTAGCACAAGAAAATAGAATTACAACATTACGGGTTTTGTACGGGACGACCAAAAGCTACGCATTTTTAAAAGTTGTTTAGTTTTATTTTCCGAGTAACATAATTTTTCAAATATTTGCAGTTAATTAAGAATACAGTCGGTACTATGTACTCTTTGGATTCATAAGGATTACAACTAAAACAGAAATTTCAAAACGTTGTTCTGCATACGACCTCATAAGTCTCAATTTCGCTTACACTGAACAGCTAGGAGATTACACGATATTTATAGCACAAAGGCCAATTTCATAGCCTACATAGATATCTTCCTAATATTAGACTTCTATCTCGGTTATCTTTCTAAAATTAACTGTCATATGATTACACTGTTTACCCGTAGTCCCGGTGGATCGACCCATTACCGGGTCCACGGGTAATTTTAATTACCCGTGGTTCCATGGCACTAAGGATTGCTCCATGGACTTCTGATTATATCGTCAGGAAATGTAAACCATCAGTTACATGAAATTAAGTTTACCCAATCACAAGCAAATAAAATAATTCCATACTTGGGAACAAAAATATACTCATAATACTGAAAATGATGAATTCATAACTAATATTTTCAGTATGACTAATGCATTAAAAATTTATAATATTGTCGATACACGAAAGGGTTTTCTTAATCGAAATTATTTTCTAATATATTTAGTAATGACATTAATAACACTGTCAAATAAAAAATAGCCACTCTACGCAATACTACTGGTAGATGAAGCACGTCGCACGGGCGTGAGGCACTTATAATCTGTAACCGGAATACGGTGAGCATCCCTTTGAACTGTAAGTATGCTTTTCTTGCCTTCGATAACGCTCTATGCAACCACAGAGCAGTTTTATAAACAGGAAACAACGTCGGACCGGTAATACGCCCGGGGCGATCAGGAGCTGCTCCGGACTTCATTGAAGATAATGTTTACGGTCGCCCTCCGACACATTTTTCCCTCTCCAAAATATATGTTCACAAATCTTATAAAGTGTAGATATTAACTATACTTTACGCTCCTTTAACATATGTTTTGAAATTGATAAGTGTTTTTTATGTACAACGTTTTCCTTTTTTGAATAAATTTGAATTAGTCGACGCTTCTAACCAGAAGAATTAACATATTACAGGAGGAACTAAGTAAAAAAAGCAACAAGGAGTTAAATCTATAGGAAATTTTCTAGAGTCCATTGGTCGAGCCTGTTATTGCCCGGTTTATTGGAAACACGTTTCCGCGTTCCTTGGCGGTGAGTACCGTTACGCATTTGCATAAAAGTCGACCAAATAGTCCACCTTGATCATGATCCCTGAACGTGATTGCCGCTATAATGCCTTACATCACCAAATTAGCACTTCCTGTTTGCGCAATATTACAGTTTAAAAGCTATGAAAACTTCAATACTTACTATTTTGGTAATTTACACAATGAAAAGACTTAATACAGAAGCGAACATCCTAAATTTGACACGCCACACAGCTCATATTTATCATAATCTTATACTATCGCAGAAAATTCGCGAGGGTCCTTAGTACATGAGCCCCATGAATAAATGAATAATGGCGGTCGAACGAGCAAGCCAGCGGCATACCAATTTGTCCCAGAGATGCTAATAACGCGACTCTCGAATTTTTTATCATCCTCCCCTATGACGAGGATTCCTACTTGGCCTATAGCCTAGAAATCGCTTCAAGTATAAATAATATATTTATGAAACTTAGTTATTTTATTAGGGTGATTAGTGTCTTCGGAATAAAGTTGTGTTGAGAACACGTGGAAGAAGCTCTTTATAATCCAATAAGCGGACCGCGAGACGGCCGGCATGCGGGCCCTGAATTCCTATGCCATTAGGTGTCGCCGAGGCGCGCAATTTGCAAATGAAAACAACTTATTGAAATTCTTTCCTAGCTCGCGTCGGGCGCACCACGCTTTCACGGCAACCGCTTTGATGGATGTTGTTGACGATATCTTGGCGGCTCAGGACGCGGGAGAGGGTACTATACTAACATTATTAGATTTTTCACGTGCCTTCGACACTATCAACACTTCGCTCCTATTATCCAAACTTTCCTTTTATGGATTTGACATTTCCACTGTAAAATGGTTCGCGAGCTACTTAACTGGCCGTCATCAATTTGTGCAACTTTTTGCTGGTGATGGTTCGAGTATAGTCTCAGCTACAGCACCAGTGAAAAGGGGAGTCCCACAGGGCTCTATACTTGGACCATTGCTTTTTATTCTTTATAGTTCAGATATTACATCCAGTGTTCAACATTGCAACTATCACCTTTACGCAGACGACCTTCAGCTTTATATTTCATTTAAACCTAGTGACACCCATCAGGCAGTCAGTAAACTTAATCAGGACTTATGCAGGATAAACCAATGGTGTGATGCTAATGGATTGGTCTTAAATCCCATTAAATCAAAATTTTTAGTTCATGGTACTAAAAAAAATGTTCATATTATTAAGACTTTTGACCCTAAAGTTACAATATCTGGAGAATGCTTAGAACTTGTTTCAGAAGCCCGTAATTTAGGTGTCCTCTTTGACGAACAGCTCCATTTCGAGAACCACATTCTTCAAACTGTAAGAAATTGTTTCTACAGACTTAAAGTACTATATCGTATGAGAGACTACCTCGATGTTGATTTACGCATCCGACTATGTGACTCGCTTATCCTTTCTAAGCTCACCTATGCTGATACAGTCTTTGGTGAATGTTTGCTCGCAAGAACCAAAAAGATTATACAAAGAATACAAAATGCATGTGCTCGCTTTTGTTTCCCCATACCGCGTCGCTCCCACATTACCCCATATTTGAACAAGAAAGGCCTAATGAACATGGCCGCACGTCGATCACTTCATTTTGCGTCTTTACTTTTTGGAGTTATAAAAACTCAAAAACCACCCTATCTATATAATAAACTAGAATTTTCTATTCGTCCCATCAGAAACGTAACACGTCTCACTTGCCCCAGACACAGTACAGCTGCTTTTCGTGGTAGCTTCCGATACGCTGCCACAAAATGTTGGAACAACTTACCTCCACCCATTAGGAACACTAAATCTTGTAGCACTTTTAAAAATAAACTTAAACTATATTTACTGGAAAAACAAAAACTTACTTGAGTAGCTTTACTGTGCAATAGTCTCAATTTACTCAATTATTTACTTACCCATTCTGTCTTCACTACTACGAACACACACCTTTATTATCACATAATTTTTCCTTAAACTTACTGCCACCTGTATGTATAGGTACTTAAATATATATTTAACATTTTAAAAAACCTGCTGTGTTAGTTTTAAGTATTTTTAAGTAGTTTAGGTATATTGGGTTTCGCGGAAGATCAGCGCTACGGTCCAACCGTAGCTTATTGCTGAGCGGGACCTTTTTGTTGCATGTGATACCTCAATTGTACCCTTAGTTTTAAGAACTTTAATGCAACAAATAAATATTTCTTTCTTTTCTTTCTTTCTTTCTAGATGCTTCTCGCCGATATTTGAGATGGCAGCGGAAATTCTAGTCCATTAAATTAATTCGCTCTGTGAAATTAACGGGGATGCCCGGGAAATTTGATTTGAAAGGACTTTCAAACTATTGATGTGAGAAATGTAAGGAAAATTTTGGAATAATCCCGACTTCGAACCTCAATGGACTTCGAAAGATTTCCAAACATTGTCTGTAACTTCATAACTTTTGGCAATTAAATTCGACGGTTTGATTGCTATACATGTGTTCTGTATTATTAACATGTCGTAAACATTAATGATTCACGTATTGATGAAATATTAGGTATAATAATACAAATCGGTCAGCGGCGTGCAGACTAAAGACCAAACTTGCCAAACACGAACTGAAAAATTGCTAAGGAACCAAAATACTCCTCAAGTTGAAACATATGACCATACTATAAAAGGTTTATAAAGCGGCCGCCATCCAATCATGTGCGGTATTTTGCATAAATTACAGTGGTGCAGCTAACGGGTTCTGTTTCTGAAAAATATATGGGCGTAAAGTGGCCATGGTAGGGCCGAATACAAATAACACAATTATATGGTAATGCGATGTGCGTAGCGTAACCCCTGTCCGTGTTTTGGACTTGTCGCGATCTGGAATACACATTCCGAAAATAGCTTATCCTTCTGATAAGAAACCATTATTTACTTTAATCCACCCACGCGAACTTCGAATCGCTCGGCTGTTAAATATAGCTCAAAGCATCCCCACTTCATGTTTGTTTTGATTACTATTTCAATACGATACAAATACAAAATTTTACTAGTTGATTAAATAGAAACCGTGAATTAAACAAGAAATAGCTGTTTGATTTGAATGGTCTAGGGATTATCAAAGTGAAATCAGTAGCCGTCTAGACGTTGCCGACGACCCCGTTGACCGTAGTCCGACCTAATGTTAGAGCAATCACTTTGATATAGGGGCTAGCGGTTAAACGACCACTATCCCTGCAAGGACCGTTATGGCCAGATCTGTTCACGATAAATACTAGTAGCCGTACGCCTACGTCGTTAAAGGGTTGGATTTTACAACCAAAACTGCCGAGAATGTAATTTGGTCCAATTCTTATAAACGGTAAAGCCGGCCGTCACGGTTCGCCTTTATCGCCCTGTAACTAGTTTTCTTTTGCAAAGAATGTATGGCAACGTGTTGAAGTGGTGGCATTAGCCGGGGTATTTCCCGGGGAGGAAGCGGCACGGCGGGTGGCAATTACCCCGAATATAACCCCTATAAACTGAGTGCGATTATACCGTTACACGTTTAACATCGAGACATTGGGTGGGTGCGCTTAAAAACCCTCAGCGGGAAGTATCTTGTACTTGCCGTTTCGAGGATACCTAGTTGCTTGTAGTGTGTCGTAAAACTGTGTATAATAGGCGCAATGCGGAAATATAGCTTTATGTGGTCCCTGAAACACGTAACATGCGCACTGAATCGATTATCGTATGGTTGTTCTGGTATTCCAGTTAGACGGGTCACGGAACAAAAATAAATTAATGAACCATAAAATGTGGAATGTTAGATATTGATTGATCAAACATTTACTTCGAGCTCTACCTTTTATTCAACTGTGTTATAATTTGAATACATCAATCGAAAGGGATAGACTTAAAGTTTCTAAACGTAAAATGTATAATATTATTAAAAAAGTGGGTAGTTAAACGGATTATTTTTATACCTGAGAAAGGTTTCCTAAAAATTACTTTAGTATACGCAACGAAACTACTTATAGCCACTGCCAAATGAAAATTTTATATAGACATAGTATTTATGAGTTTACTTTAAGTTGTTAACACAACGGGTTTAATCTAGTAGCATATTTATGTTTTCCTTTGGGTTTAGTATGGGGTGACGATGAAAAGGTACTGCTACGTGGGTGTTATAATTTAAAGGCGCTTGTTAAAGCGGCCCATAAAGTAAAATAAATGTTTAGACTAAGTGGGAGGCAAACTATGTATTCTGTTAATAGAAGTTCTGAGAATCGGAGCAGGAAAATACATACTAGTCGTGCAAAATTCAACCGACGTTAATTTTTTATTTGTATGCCATCATTCAATACATACTTGACCAAATACAGTAATGACAGTTAAAGCTGTGACCAAAAAGTATAATTACATGAAGTTGTAACTTTCATTTCGCCGTTCGCAGCACTTGACCGGAGACGAGGACCTGGCAATAATTATAAGAGCATGGAGCACAAGAACCTAAAAAGCTAGAGGACAGTGGACATGGCGCATCAACCACGGGGAGACCATTACAGGCTTTTTATTGGCGATTTTGACTTTTTTGGCTTGCTTCACGTATGTCATTGATAAGGCGTTATATCAATAATGTTGTAAAAAAAATGGATGTGATCCTCAAACAGTTTTTCTTAATGACAATTACCGGACTTAATACTCACATCCCACACCCTCACATAGATTATCGTTAGTGCAGTTGGACAGGCAGAGTGGACAAATAAATGCGCCAGGTTTTCAAATGGAGCTCCAAATATGCAAGATTCTTGCAACATGTCTATGAAGCCCTATTTCGCTGTTTTCTCTGCAGCGGGCAACCTGGATTCGCAGACGTTTAAGCGACTTCCAAAGTCGCATGTTAACACGTTAGGTCCACGGCATTCGCTTGGGGCTTCAATACGGGCTGCGGCGAAGCCCGGCGCCACGTCAACGACCGCGCGAGTCAAGGACGCGGCACGCCTGCCGACCGCGCCGATAAAACCGCCGTTTGTTGTCAACCGCCCAAAGCGGAATGTTTTACAAAAATATTGCAAATTAGATTAGATTTTCACACGCTACCACACTTTGATGTGGGCAAACCAAGCTTTATTAAAGGGCTTGTCCACTTTTAACTTTGGCTTTTTTTAACATCGTTTTTTTTATTGCGCTTGTAGATAAGTTTTATTTTCATGAAATGTTAAGACACCCACCGCGTATGAATAATTAAAACAGAAACGTGATGCTAATTATTGTCTTCTATATGGTATAGATACTGTGCCAAGAAGTACCTATAATGGTGTCATCGACCTATGTTTGACAAATTATACCAACATTCCGTTCATTTATTACCTAATAGGTACACATATATAATTTAGACGCGATAAACAGATACCTACCCACGCAAAATCGCCGATGACGAACGCTGACAACAACCTGTTCCTCGCTTAGTCAATTAGATAAATATATTTTTATGACATCGAAAGAATTTCCTATTTGACTCAATAGGCAATCAGTTTGTAGAATCGATTTGAACACGTTTGCAACATACATTTTTGTAAGCTCAACTGGGATTTTCAAACAAATATTTGCAGATATTAGAATGTATTTGTTTATGACTCTCTTTGATGACAGTGATTGATATCAACATTCAAGAAAATAAACCTTTTTATTTCTCTTGTTGCTAGGTTTTTTTTGGGTCAGCTCGAGGAAAAGTAATAAAATATTTCGTGTAAGTCACGCAATGTCTTGGTTTGTGACAAGTGAAGCCAATTTGGGTTTGAGAAGTGTGACTACGAGCGAGGCGGTCATCCGAACCCCGCTCTGGCTTGAAAGATTGATGTTTTTCCCACAGCGTCTTGTCAGCTTGCTTTAATAAATGTTTACCCAGGAATTGAGCTACAGTAGAACTTTTTCCAACTTTCCCTAATCTCTGACCGTGCCCTTGGCAATAAATTAACACTGGCGCAACTTCGTTGGCGTCCTTGTTTATATTAGTTAGTGAGTTGGGTTGTTTTTGTGCGACTTCAGTACTTTACGAGTATTATAAGCGTTATGACAAAAAAATATATTAAATTTAAATAGTTATACACAATCGCTGGGTTTTTTAATTTTTAAGATAACTTTTCTACTTTGGTGATGAAACTTATTTGTTTTTTTGTTATGTATCACCGGGTTTTCAAAGGATTCTTAGTATGAACAACACTTCTGAGTAGTGACAATCGCGCATAAGTGGTTCTTCTAAGAATTGACTAATATTTAAAAAGTGGGCGAAGCCTTAGTGAACAATGTTTCTAGGAATCTATTGTTTTTCCTTTCTTTCAATCCACCCAGAGGGGCTAGAACCGAACTCAATCGTTATCGATTCTCTTTTTTTTTCTATACAAGAAGAAAAGAGAGATCCGATAACGATTGAGTTCGGTGCTAGCGCCTCACGCCGCGAAGAAGCAAGTACTGTTGACTTAGGTCTATGCAGGATGCAAGATACCTACCGTAAAATGACGAAAGCGCGCGTATAACGTGCGGTCTACGCGGACAGCAGGCCTAAGTGGGCTATTTGACTAGACAATTTGATTGCCCTATTGACTGAGACACAGAAAATTATACACCAGTTGTAGAATTTCAACGGTAAAACAACTTGCGGGCTGTAAGCGTTCATTCAAACCGTTTAAAAATGGAAACAACAAGCATCGTTCACATCCAATTGTGTCGGTGCAAACAACTTGTGTTATTAGTAATTGTCGTTCCTTTACACGATTGCGGTCATGATTTTGATTAAATTATTAGACCTCGGGCGGCGGCGGTGAAGTTAAAACGGGTCGTTTAAGAGGTTATGTGTGTAAAGGAATATTATAGAATGGAGCCTCGATTTAACATATTGTACATTTTTTATAGATTTAATCAAAATTCTGAATCAGCGTACCACATAACACACACATCCCTTTTGAGCAATGTCTCTTTCTTCAACGGTTAGTTACCAGATTTGCTGTCTTTATACACGCTGTATAAGTACATATTCCTGTAAAAAGATCAGGGACCCAATTTTTAATATCACCGAATGATTAAATATCACTTTTGAGACTTTATTAAATCAAATTTACCCTGATACACTGTTAAAAAATAAAACATATACATGAAAATTAACAATCAAACTTTACTTTTAGCCTAATAACTTATGAATCTATGTTATTTAATCAATTGAAATGTAGGTATTATTGTTTAAATTATTCTTATTTTTGTGTACAATAAATACATTATTAAAAAGAAATTATTATTATTTATACGTAAACAATATAAATCTACACCACTGAAAACAAAAATCTGTGATTTGAATGCTTTCAGTGATATGATATTTTATCACCTGGGTGATATTCAAGAAACGGACTCGTTTTAAAAAACAACAAAAGAGCCTAACAAAATGCATATGCATACATGCATGCGTAATAAATCTCTATAAATTTATGTCTTTACAAACAAACCTAGGCGAAGGAATTCGGCGTATGCTAGTCGCATCGCAAACATATCATTATATGTGTTATTTATTTACGGTTGCATAATGTGGATTCATTCGAAATTTAATTTTACGAGCAAAACTACAAGTTCCGTGTGTCGGTCGAGCGAGTCACGCCACGCCGCCGCGCCGCGGCGCCGGCCAGGGGTATTCCCGCAAATACTGAATTATAGCGAATTATACCTATTTCACTTTGTACACGTGCAACGTACATTATTACACAGTTTGTTTATTACCTCTGCACAATAGACTGTCAATGTCTGTTATTATAATAAATTGTACGTTTGAATTTCAATGTTGGAAACAGAGTTGCGCAGCGTGTATTTATTTACTTTACTATAGAAGCAAGTTCAAATAGTTTCACTAGTTTTCATTCACGTATTACAAACAACGACAGCATGAAATTGAATTGTTCAAAATATTTGTAATAGCTCCTCTTAGTTGTGTGAAAGGCGAGAATATTTCGCCTGGTGATACTAGTACCAACTTTTAGTATGTTAATAAACATTATATTATCCATTTAAAACTGCCGAGGCAAGACTTGTCGAGTGCCTGGATCTGTGGGTATGACGTCATCAATTTTCTGTATGGATTTTATTAATGCTTTTTAGGGTTCCGTAGCCAACAAGTGACCCTTATAGTTTCGTCAGGTACCTTCTGACTTTCTGACAGTCTGTCCGTAGCTTAGCTCAGAGAACTATAGTACCAAAAAGCTGTAATTTGGTATGGGTATACATAATGACGCCGACAAAGTGGTAAAGTAATATATTGAAAAAATATTTTTTTTGAGGTACGTCCCCTAGTCGTTAAGTGGGAATTAATTTTTTTTCTCGTGGTAGAAAAAAGTTTTATCTTAAAAACGAAAACGTTTTTGATTTAAGGATCAGTTTGTGAAATATTTAGCTCAAACGCGCAATTTCTTGTTTGTTAGAGTGAAGTGTCAACCCCCCACCCCCTATCCTCTGCCAGCTACACGATTGATATCGGGAACGTTAAAAATTCACAGTGGGAGTATATATTATGAATCACAGCTAAGAAGACCTTACGGGTTAACGAGTTATAGTCAAAATACTGAAAATAATAGCCATAGCAATCAGGCGCTGGCCCTCGCTATTCGTTCGTTCGTTCGTTCATTTTCCCTCCTAATGTTTATGAAAACGTCAAAACTTTCTTAACAATAATGATTTCTAATGCAACTACGGCACCTTACACTGCTCGTGGCCTGACACGCACTTGGCCGGTTTTTTACAAAAACTTATTATGTGAGGTATCCAATTAAAAAGACTTTAGCTTAAGATCAATGCTGAAGATATAGTATATTTTTACATTTCAATAATTAAAAATATAAATCGAGTAATAAACATGTTGACTCACTACGAGTATAACCTAAAATATTTTGTCAAATAAAGGGGTAAATATTGACTAGGAAAGAAACTGTTATAGTTTACTCAGAGTTTTAAAATACTAGGTAATGTAATCAGAATCAAAACTCCTCCCTAGTCAGAGTAGTCAGTTAATTCACAATCTCGGAGACACGTCCGACCCGCATTGCACCAGCCAGAATAGTAGGTGTTGGCAGAGCGCTCTAACACAAATAATTTTTATCTTACTGCATGACAATTTTTTTAAATCTCTTAATATTCTGGCCTATGTTATGTAAGCCAGGGAGTTACTTTGTTCTCTAAAATACTGATTTTCAGTGTTAAATTATTTATTCTCTTTGATGAAATTATAACAAGAACAATATTTGAAATGAGTTAAAACAAACTTCCCCCATAACACCATAATACCACAAGTTGTTGTATAATCTTTATTGCACGAAAATTACAAAAGTACTATAGTCAACAAGTAGTGTGGTGACAAAAATAATTAGCTAGTACTAATGTAATACCATTTGTAATAATAAGTACTTTTAATATTACTGCAGACATCATAACGCTACAAAATAACATTCTTGTTTTGTAAATTTTTTACCATACTAATTTTCAGCACTGTCACGACGACGTGTGAGCAGCAAAAAAGTGTCAAAATCCCGCAAGCCATAAGCTTATGAAAACAATTTCTCTAAACGAAGTTAAATTTAAAGCGACAACTTATTTTTAGTCGTGTTAATGTTCCTTATCCGTTAATTTTACAGTCGTACATGCAACTTAGTAGTATTGCATCTAATTATTATAGCCAATTAAGTTTAAAGTGGCTACTTGGAGCTTATCATCTGAACAGTATAATGAGGTGTTTGACATTCATAGAACAAGTGTGCGATACTAAATGCGGCGCCTCTTTATTTGGGGAAGCCTTAATTTAGCGTCTTCTAGAAGTTTTTTTAGGTAAGTAATTAACTAGTGTGAGGATAGACAGAGAAACCACGATTTCACGACGATGATTATGCTGTCCATATTCACAGGATTTTAAACGTAACAAATTAGGGACGGAAATTGAAAATGCTGACCATGGGTTTCGCTCCATGTCACCACACCTCTACACCTACCTTTTTTAGTATTGTTTTACTAAAATAAATATTTTTCTTTCTTTCTTTAACCTCTATGCACGTTATTTCTCCAGGTGAGCTCCCCACTGGTCAGATGAGCCGAAGAGTTTCATTTGATAACCAAGCCGCGTCTCGACCAGTTTCCGTTTCCCCACAACAACACACTCCCCAATGAAAAAGTCTAAAAAAAAAAGGTGTACAAACGGCGGCACTTCCTCCCACTAAAAGTGCACCTCATTAACATCCGGGGGTTGCACTCCAATCTCGATCCGGTCCACTTCCAGCTTGAGACCGAGAAGCCGCACCTATTCTTTTTAACGCAGACGCAGATAGCAACGCAGTCAGACGTGGCGTACCTCAACTACCCGGGTTACTCGTTGGAGCACAAGTTTAAAAAACGAGCCGGGGTCTGTGTGTACGTCCGAGATGACATTTGCTATCGGCGTCTCCGTTGCTTTGAAGATTCAGGGTCATCAACACTGTGGATTCTGGTGGACAGCGGCATAGAGAAATCTCTCTACGTCGGTGTCTACCGGTCGCACAGCGGTGACCAGGAGACGACCCGGCTCTTTGAGCACCTGTTAGAGAAGGCGGATTGTGCCCAACAACGGTACCCAACAGCGCAGCTTCATTTTCTGGGGGACTTTAATGCCCACCACAGCGAGTGGTTGTTCCCATACCAGAAAACTGACCATGCTGGGAGAGAGGCGCGCAGGTTTGCATTGTCGCTAGATCTCACCCAGCTGGTGAATGTAGCAACGCGGGTGCCTAATGTACACGGACACACGCCCAATTGCTTGGACTGACTACAGATCCAGACAGGCACTCGGTGTCGGTATCAGCCCCGCTGGGAACATCCGACCATTGTCTGGTGAAGTCCGTGTCGATCAGCTCTCCTCCGGATGATAGCCCAAGAGGCACGAGGCGAGTTTGGCGATACGAGACAGCAGATTGGGATGAGATGCGGCATTTCTTTGCATCCTACCCATGGCAGCCAGTGTGTTTTTCTTCGAGCGATCCCTCTTGTTCAGCTGAAGCGGTTGCGGATGTGATACGGCAGGGGATGGAATACTATATTCCATTCTCCGACATACCGCTCGGTCACAAAGCCCGACCTTGGTTCGATGCGGACTGCGCTCGCGCTGAAGCTCGAATGCAGTCTGCATTCCAAGCCTGGGTTCAAGCCCGTGATCGCAAAGTTCGAGCTCGACGGGTTCGCGCGAAGAAAAAGGCATTCAATTCTGCTGCAAAGTTCTGCAAGAGGGTGATCCGAAAGGCTCGTTATGACCATGTCAGTCGCATAGGGACCAAACTTGCATCCTACCCCTCTGGTAGTAAACAATTTTGGTCCCTATCCAAATCGGTCGAAGCAAACTTCTGCCGTCCTACATTACCTCCCCTGCTAAAACCTGACGGGTCGCTAGCTCACTCTGCAACAGAGAAAGCAAATTTATTTGCGTCTCTATTTGCAAGCAATTCTCGTTTAGATGCCGGCTCTTATCAACCACCAACGATTCCTCGCTGTGACTCTTCGATATCGGAGGTCACAATACACGCAAGAGGTTCGTAGAGTACTCCGAAGCCTAGACGTGAACAAAGCGAGCGGTCCTGATGAAATACCAGCAAAAGTCTTGAGAAACTGTGCGCCTGAGTTGTCTCCTGTGCTAACACGTTTGTACCGCCTCTCTCTAAAAACAAGAACGGTGCCAAAATCTTGGAAGGTTGCCAACGTACAGCCAGTGCCCAAGAAGTCGTGCCGACCCCAGCAACTATCGGCCAATCGCCATCACCTCCATACTCTGCAAAGTTATGGAAAGGGTACTCAATGGAAAACTGCTGACATACCTAGAAGCTACCAACCTACTCAGTGACAGTCAGTATGGCTTTCGCCGGGGACGATCAACTGGGGATCTTCTAGTGTATGTCACGCATTGCTGGGGGGAAGCCATCGAGAAATACGGCGAAGCCCTTGCCGTGTCACTATACATCTCGAAGGCCTTCGACAGGGTGTGGCACGCAAGTCTGCTGAGCAAACTTCCTGCATACGGCATTCCCGCTGACTTTTGCTCTTGGATTTCTGACTTCCTGAGCGAACGGTCGATCCGAGTAGTCTGATGGCTGCTCCTCTGACCTCGTGGCTATTGATGCCGGGGTTCCTCAGGGGTCGGTTCTCTCTGCGACTCTTTTCCTGCTGCACATCAACGACCTACTTGGTCCTAGTATTGTTGGGTACGCAGATGACAGTACTGTCGTCGAGATATATATCATCATCATCATCATCATATCAGCCGAAAGACGTCCACTGCTGGACATAGGCCTCCCCTAAAGAACTCCATGACGACCGGTCCTGCGCTGCTCGCATCCAGCGGCTTCCCGCGACCTTGACCAGATCGTCGGTCCACCTTGTGGGGGGCCTGCCAACGCTTCGTCTTCCGGTACGTGGTCGCCACTCTAGAACCGTCACGCCCCATCGGCCATCGGTTCTTCTTGCGATGTGCCCTGCCCACTGCCACTTCAGTTTAGCGATTCTCAGGGCTATGTCAGTTACTTTAGTTCTTCTGCGGATCTCCTCATTTCTGATTCGATCGCGCAGAGAGACTCCGAGCATAGCCCTTTCCATAGCCCTTTGGGTGACTTTGAGCTTTCTGATAAGGCCCATCGTGAGCGGCCACGTCTCGGTGCCATATGTCATCACTGGCAACACACACTGGTCAAAGACTTTCGTCTTGAGACACTGCGGTATTTTGGACGTGAAGATATTGCGGAGCTTCCCGAACGCTGCCCATCCGAGTCGGATTCGACGAGTAACCTCTTTCTCTAAGTTGGATTTACCCAGCTGGACTGTATGTCCCAGGTATACGTACTCATCAACAACTTCGAGCGTAGAGTCTCCAACTTTGAGTGGAGTGGGTACAACAAGGACGTTAGACATAATTTTCGTCTTATCCATGTTCATTTTAAGACCCACTTGTTGTGAAACTCTACTGAGGTTATTGAGCATCGTGCCGAGATCTTCCAGGGTCTCAGCCATTACGACAATATCGTCGGCAAATCGAAGGTGGGTCATGTACTCGCCATTGATGTTGATGCCAAGTCCTTTCCAGTCCAGGAGTTTGAAGACATCTTCCAATGCAGCGGTGAACAGTTTAGGAGATATGACGTCTCCCTGTCTCACTCCTCGCTGCAATTGGATAGGTTTCGAGTCCTGGTCCTGAAGACGAACTGACATAGTGGCGTTTTTGTACAGGTCCTTCAACACTTCAATGTACCGATAGTCGACTTGGCACCTCTGGAGAGATCGTAGCACGGCCCACGTCTCGATCGAATCGAAGGCCTTCTCATAGTCCACAAACGCTAGGCAAAGTGGCTGGTTATACTCTTCGGTCTTCTGTATAACTTGCCGTAGCGTATGTATGTGGTCTATGGTACTGAAGCCTTTACGAAAACCGGCTTGTTCGGGAGGCTGGAAGTCGTCGAGCCTGCGCGCGAGACGGTTCGTAATGACTCTCGAGAACAGCTTATAGACATGGCTCAGAAGTGAGATGGGTCTGTAATTCTTCAGCAGGGTCTTATCACCCTTTTTGAAGAAGAGTACCACCACACTTCTGTGCCATGCCTGTGGCGTTTTCCCTTCGAGTATGACAGAATTAAACCGCTTCTGAAGAGCTTTAAGCACTGGCCTTCCGCCTGCTTTCAGAAGCTCAGCCGTAATTCCATCGTGCCCGGGTGCCTTGTTGTTTCTAAGCTGTCTGAGAGCCATTCTAATCTCGTACAAGCTGACGTCCGGGATATCTTCGGTATGGTGTCGGGTAAGTCTAGCTCTTGGATCGTTGGCCAGACTGCTAACGGGTGGGCCGGTTGATGTGTATAACTGCCCATAGAACTTCTCGACTTCCCTCAGTAGCTCAGGCTTGGACGATACGGTTCTGCCATCCTCGGTCTTCAGCCTCGTCAACTGGCTCTGTCCAATAGACAGATCTCTTGCGAACACTTTGGAGCCTTTGTTCCGCTCAATCGCTTCTTTAATATGGTTAGTATTAAATAGCCGAAGGTCGCGAGTCAGAGACTTAGAGATCTGTTTATTGAGCCGCCGATATTGAGAAGCATCTTCCGGAGACTGCAGAACCATTTCGCGTCTTTCTTCCATTAGCTCGAGGGTATGGTCAGAGATCTTTTTGGTTCTTTTAGTACGGTGGGGTCTAAAGTACTTTGACCCAATTGTATGGACAGTTTCCACGAACCCGTTACCGTAGTCGTCCACATCTACGCATTCACCAAGGCATTCAAAGCGGTTTTGCAGTTCGAGCTGAAAGCCGTCGGGGTTTTGGATATTGGTGGGTACTGGTCGGAGCGTAGACTTCATCAGTCGAGTTCTTTCCAGCTTTACGTTGATATTCAATGTGCCTCTTACCAACCGGTGATCGCTTCCGGTTTTAACCGCATTGATCACAGAGACATCATTGAATATTTGCTTCTTCGTCGACATGATAAAGTCAATCTCATTTTTTGTAGCACCATCGGGACTGATCCAGGTCCACTTTCGGTTTTCCGACTTTTTGAAGAAGGAATTCATCATAAAGAGTCCTTCTTTCTCCAAAAAGTCGGCTAACATGTGGCCTCTGGAATTCCGATATCCAACACCAAATTGCCCCACCCTCAGCTCACCATCGCCTCGCTTGCCTAATTTCGCGTTGAAGTCCCCCATGACAACGGTATAGTGGGTCTTAGGCGTATGTATGGCTTTAGATATATCCTCATACATAGCCTCGACTTCATCATCAGAGTGTGTCGATGTGGGGGCGTATACCTGTATGACTTTCAGCGAATACCTTTTGGTGATTCTGAGTATAAGGTACGCTACCCGCGACGACACACTCTCGATCATGACCACGTTGTTCACGAGAGACTTGTGGACCATAAACCCGACACCTCCCTGGGACAGTTGGTCGCCCTCCCGGAAATAGAGCAAGTTACCTGATTTTAGGATTATCGAGTCCTCCCCCTCTCTTCGGACTTCAGATAGACCCAAGATGTCCCAGTGTAACCTGCTCAATTCTTCTTCGAGTTCTGCAACCTTCTCGTCGGTCCGCAATGTGCGCGTGTTATAAGTTGCCAGGGCCAGAGGTCGTCGTTGTTGGTAGCACGACATCTATATAGATATATATGTCAAGCGCAAAAGCCAGCAGTGACGAAATACGTTCTTTGAGAGAGGCCATGGTAGAGCGTATAAACTCAACCTTAAGTCTTGTCTCCGACTGGGGTGACAAAAATCTGGTAAGTTTCAACGCCACCAAAACGCAGGCGTGTCTGTTCACCGCCAAAAGGAGTCCGTTCAATCTGGCTCCTACTTTTCGAGGTACAACTGTACCAGTCACCGACAGCCTCGAGCTACTTGGCATGAAGTTGTGTGCAAACCTGAACTTCGGCGCAAACATTGAGTCAAAAGCCCAAACTGCGGCAAAAAAGCTGGGCATCCTCAATAAGGTTAAGCGTTACTTCACTCCTGGACAGCTTCTAGTTTTATATAAAGCCCAAGTCCGATCCTGCATGGAGAATTGCTGTCACCTTTGGGATGGCTCAGCCAGATACCAGCTAGCCGCACTTGACTCGATAGATCGCAGAGCCAAGAAGCTCGTTGGTGATGAGATGCTGGTGAAAACCAAGTTTCACAGTCTGGCCCACCGTCGCAATTGCATGTCTGTCGGTCTTCTACATATTGTACTTCGGAGAGTGTGCTCTAGAGCTCCACGAGCTTATTCCACCATCTCCCTTCTACCATCGGGAGTCCAGACGCACCGCAGGATTTCACCCATACTTGGTTGATATTCCACACATTTGCACAAAGCGCTTTGAAACATCTTTTATAATGCGCACGGCTAAAGAGTGGAATTCTCTGCCTGCGTCTGTGTTCCCGAGTTCATATAACCCGAATCTATTCAAGTCGCAAGTGAATAGGCTTCTTCTGGGTAAGCTCGTTCCATCGTCGACCTCATCTCTGTCTTCAAGACTAGATCGAGGTCAAGAGTAAGCCCATTTTCAATAAAAAAAAAAAAAAAAATTTAGAGGATATTTCTATAGAATTATGCGATTAAATACGTTTTTAGGGTTCCGTACCTCAAAATAAATAAACGGAACCCTTATAGGATCACTTTGTTGTCTGTCTGTCTGTCAAGAGTCTTGACAGACAGACAGACAACAAAGTGATCCTATCAAGACCCTTTTTCTCACGAACGAGAAGAGGTTTCAGATTGAAATTGAAATATTAAGGTCCATAAACCACACAAGATCTAGATCACACAAGAACAAATTTGGCAAGAAGCTAGTCTCACAGTACAAATAAAGGAAAAAGTCTAAAATCATTAAATATTTAAATTTTTCTCACAACTAATAGTAACCAATTAAGGTGAGCTCCCGTTTCAAGAACTTTTCTATAAAAGAGGGGTCAAGTTGGATGGTCGCGGAGTTTTTAAAATCAAAGAGCAAAAACTTTTAGTATATCATATGGTAGATAGGTACGGAACCCTTAGGGCGCAAGTCCGACTCGCACTTGAGACAGTTTAAAATATAAAATAAGGTTTCCGTTTTGATGTTCAAAATTACCTCATTTCACAGGTTGGAAACAAGCGCATTGAATAAATTCAAATTGATAAATCTTTACAAACATTGCGTATGTTTGTAAAGATTAATTTAAGGCCAAAACACGAACTAAGTCTGTTATAAAATAATGGAGTCTCTTCTGGCAGACACAAACTAAAACTAAACCAAATTTGACAGGCCTGTAAGTGTTGCTGTCTTCCTAAAAAAAGACAGCTCAACACTTTCTGGCAAATTAAGTTATAGTTTGGGTCCACCAGAATCGACACCAGTATATGATTTATCATAACGAGTATATTTTCCTCGTCTTGTCCATTCACACGATTTTGTGGACGCAAACCAGTCTCCATGGACAGGTGTTCGTGCTATGGGAGGTCTTTTATCTTTTTTGTTTTCGAGTAAATTATAGTGACCTTAAGCGTACCAACAGGCGGCGGCTTGGTGACTAGTCCGATCACCTTCGCACGGTGACAAATTTAGCTCTTAATTGACAATTTGACGGTTGTATACTCCATTTATCGCTAATTATAATAGATTTGTTTGGTATCTTCTTCCATAAATGTACGGATGTGTTCAAAGTGTAACTAAAAGGGTATAAACGCCAAGAACATCTTTTCTTATTACAATTAAGTTCTCAATAATGTAACAGTGCGTGAAGGCACAAAATATGTAAAAGTGTGCTGCTGTAAATTATAAATCAGATGAGCAAAGTATTTTAGGAATACGAAACCGAACACAAACCCTGGAGTATATAAATCTACCGTTGAATTTGAACTACGTTTCCCATTAAAAATAACTTCCCAAAGAAACTGCATCAGCTGATAGCGCATTTTGTATGGGATATTTATACGTCTACGAGCTTTGAAAATTTGACGGCATAAAATAGCTCTCACAGAAACATTATAAAGCGGAATTTTATTGTAGCTAAATTAATTAAACTACATGTGTAGCAATGGCTAGGTGGCACGTAATTTCCCCCGGGCTCTTGGGCGGAACCCCCTGTATAAAGGAACAGCGAAAAGCGATTCTTCACTTACGTATGACTCCATGAATGCTTTATAATGCATAAGAGCATCTACTTATAGCTGCTGCACGTAATGGTTATAGTACCTAGTTAATATTTATGGCTGTGAACTCGTTTATATGCATGATTATTAATATATTTGCTTTAATTTTTGCGTCGGATACCTATCAGCACCCATCTACCAGCGTGTCCTAACACCATAGGGGTTTATCAAAACAGAGCTATTCAGTGTAAACGTTCAACTTCTATTTTAACCTATTTCGTAGACTAAACGGATAGTTCGGTACTCTAAAAAGACATCATAAAAGCTTTGATTTGGTACCTACGAGTACTATCGACCAAATTGAATCGAAACACTTTTTTGCAAATAATTCGTTTGAAATGGTCATAGCAGGTAACAAAAGGTTTACTTCTGTGAAGTTTTAATCTTATCAGCTTTACACGAGTGCTTCACACGCTTTGTCTATTTGCGCGCGGTAAAAAAAACCCGGGCAAGTGCGAGTCAGACTCGCGTGCTTAGGGTTTCGTACCCGTCTACCATATGACCGTCTACAAGCTTTAACCCTTTGATAAAAAAAAAATCCGAATCCACTCAAACTTGACCCCTCTTCAATATGAATATTCTTGGAACGGGAGTTCACCTAAATTGGATGTGAGATTTTTTTTTGATAAGATTACGTTATGTTTTTAGGGTTCCGTACCTCAAAAGAAAAAAACGAAACCCTTATAGGATCACTTTGTTGTCCGTCTGTCTGTCTGTCTGTCAAGACCCTTTATCTCACGAACGGGTAGAGGTATCAGGTTTAAATTGATACCATATATTAGGGTCCATGAACCACACAAGATCTGAAAATTTAAATTTTTTACAACAACGCAATCAAAAGATATGGCTTTTTATGTCCTCATCTCCATACATTTTTGCAAAATAGCCAAACCTACAGGGTACTTCCCGTTGACCTAAAATTATGAAATTTGGCAAGAAGCTAGGTCTCACAGTACAAATAAAGGGAAAAGTCTGAAATCAT
Organism: Athrips mouffetella; assembly: GCA_947532105.1. Classification (NCBI taxonomy): domain Eukaryota; kingdom Metazoa; phylum Arthropoda; class Insecta; order Lepidoptera; family Gelechiidae; genus Athrips; species Athrips mouffetella. Next base: position 17,539,086 of record OX383965.1, on the reverse strand, counting down.
TAAATATTACAACTTTCCTCACAACTAATGGTAACCAATTGAGGTGAGCTCCCGTTTCAAGAACATTCATATAAGAGAGGGGTCAAGTTGAATGGTCTCGGAGGCGATTTTTGTTTTAGTTCTATTTTGAAAACGGGATCACTTACAAACTTGAAAATTGGTATGTTTAAAGTGCATAAGCTATAAAATAACAACAAACAATAAAATTTGGTCAAAAAATCTAGCACACTAACTTACCTACTGAAATTTCAACTAATACAATTATGATTGTGTGGTGGTACGGAACCCTCGGTGCGCGAGCCCGATTCGCACTTGGCCGGTTTTTTTTTACTGATTGTAGATTTTCTCCTTTGATTGTGCTATAATACCTAGATTCTTCCCAGATTTCATGATTCTAGGTCAACAAAAAGGACCCTCTAGGTTTTGGTTTAGTTCATAGATGTATGGAGATGAGGACATAAATGGCCGTATCTTTTGATTCGGTTGTTGTAAAACCTTGAAATTTTCACACCTCAAGGTCTATGGACCTTTATATTTGATATTAATTTCAACTTCTTAACCCGTTCGTGAGAAAAATGGTCTTGACAGACAGACAAACAGACGGACTTTAAAGTGATCCTATAAGGGTTCCGTTTTATTTTCGTTTTGAGGTACGCAACCCTGAAAATCACACTTATTGCTTATGGCTTGTCTCACAAGATAAAGCGTATGTCTAAATGAACCTAAACTGCTTTAATACCGCGCGCAAATTATTTTGCCGCGTGCCAATGATTACCACCGCTGGTTAAGGAGATCAGATACGAGAAACCCTCAAAACATTGTTATCATCATAAGTCGCCATATCAACACGCCTAGCGGAGCGATATTTTCGCGTTGCAATCCATCAATCGAACAGATATAATCGTTCATACCACCGTCGATAAGATTAGCTTCGGCGCCAGACAAGACAGCCAGTACAATAGCACTCAATAGGAACTACCTGCATAATCGCAATATTTTTTTTGCATTTCTAATCATGGATTTGTTTCTAGTAATTTCCTTTGGTACGAATGACTGAATTTCAAATAACGATTATTTCCTTATCAGTAACCTGCTAAATGAATATGATTAAACTCCAAATCCCTCGAAAGTAACAAGAAAAATCTAGTAACGTCCTCCGGCCTCAAACGACAAAATCTTTGGAAATCGGTCATTTTCTCTTCTCGATGAATGCTTCACAAAAAGGAACTTCAAAGCCAAGGAATAATAAAAACATGAACCTAAACACAAGTTAAGAAATTGTGTGCATGCATCTGAGCAAAACGGGCCATAGCTTGGCGCTATATTTTACTCGGAAGTAAATCACTGAAAGGAGCAGGAATGCGAAAATAGGTGACTACTTACAAATTTTATAATTACTCGTATATAAAAAATTTGCATAGAGTATGTTTTTTGTTACTGCTAGCTTATCTAGCGTTATTTATATATATAAACATGTGTTTAAAAATACGAGACAATAGGAATTACAAGCAATAAATACATAAATAACTAAGATAAATAGGGTAGAGCTGACAAGGTAAACATTTCATTGACAGGAACGCAGAATACGGTCTGATTACAAAATTAATCTTATTGAACTTTCAAAGTACGATTGTTATGATAGTTGTAATGGTAGTTTTTCACTATTTAGGCAAGCCGATATGAAATTCCTAGTATTTGTGTTTCTAATAAGATTTTCTTTTTAAAAGTAGATGAAGACTGTAATTGTCTTAATAGTAGTGGAATATTATTCTAACACTTTGTTGCATTGTAGCGAAAACTACCATTAAAAGCTGTAGTTCGGTGGGTATGACAAGCGAGAGGTCGTTTTACAATTCTTGGGCTACGGTTATAGAATTAGTCAGAACGAGAAAATTTTTATTTTGAAAAAAGGTGTGATAAGAGAACGTTGTGGCGTAAAAGAAGACGTAGTGACCAAAATCGAGAAAGGGATGCTAAGATGGTTTGGTCATGTAGAGAGGATGAATGAACGAAGATTGACGAAAGAGATCTACCAGGCGAGAGTGAATGGAAACGTTGGAAGGGGAAGGCCTAGGCGAACGTACCAGGACCAAGTTCAGGACCTTCTAAACAAAGGCTAGATTAAAAGTACCCTAAACCGACGAGCATGTATGAAAGGATTGATGAAAGTACAGGAAGCGAGGGAAGTATGTCAAGATCGTAGCCGGTGGAGGACTGTGGTTTCTGCCTACCCCGACGGGACAGAGGCATGATGTTATGTATGTAAAAAGGTATTCAGGATTTTTTATTTTGATTATATCAAACATTAAGGGAGCAAGATGCAACTGTCTACGACTATATTAAGGAACGGTGTAATAATATGGCTTCTTGGGGGGACATGACATTGAAACAAAACCTACAGCAAGCATTTTGTACACTCAGCAATAACCGTTTAGTTTTATATAAAAGCCTGGGTCTATAACTAGGTCTGCATAATTTAGTCTAGACAAGACCAGTGACTCACACACAGTGACTCGTGCTTTTTAACCGACTAAGTAAATAGCGAATTGCGAAGCTCCGAACGAGGTTCTCAATTGGCTGTCTAAAATTACACCTAAATTTTTAGCGTGATCAACACGACTGATAGATTAGTCTAGGATACTGACTACAGGGGATTTGTCAATGATTTTATCAATTTGAGTTTTCAATCTTAGTACCATATACTGAGACTTGGTGGGATTTAGTACTAAGGCATTTCTGTGAGCCCAATCGACTATCCTATCCAGATCTTCATTTAAATGTTGTAGTGCCTGGGTCATTTTATACGGTACTTCAGACAAGTACAGCTGGACGTCATATGCATCAAGTTATATTATTTATATCTGCACTATAAATAACAAACAAGAGTGGTCCGAGTATTGATCCTTGTGGCACACCACGATCAACTTGCTGTGATCTAGACACGACACTAATCTTGTGCTATTAAGCAACATTAAGACACTAGAACCAAGACCTACTGATAACTAGAATGATTAATTAGACATAATGATTCCTAACAACTTGAACGGCAGAACATGTCACTCAAAACGTATATGCAGACCAAACCAGTGGTATTTAGGTGGGGTGACAAGTTACTGAGAGTTATATGGCAATAAACATATATTTTACAAGTCTGGGCTTAACCCGAACTTAAATTTATATTTTAACGAGTCATTAACGCTAATGAATGTATAAGAATCACAAGCTCTGTAGCAATTGTCGCAGAGGTACGTTAACAAACATCAAGGTGTTGATAAAAATATAATCTTAAGATAGGAAACCACCGAAATAACTAAACAATGGAGTAGAAAGAAACGATGACCACAATGGAAATCCAACAAATAGTTAAGACAGACAGACAGAAATTAATCAAAATAAAAAATCTGGCCAAGTGCGAGTCGGACTCGCGAACCGAGGGTTCCGTACCACTAAGGTGTAAATACCGTCTTAGTTATGGACGCGCATTCACGCAGAACACACACACTTGACCAGTTTCTATTATTTGTTATTATGTTCCAATGTTCACGCTTGTAAGTATTCCCGTTTTAACGATAGAGCTAAAACAAAAAATCGAGCAAAAATCGCCTAGAACACGTTTTCAGTAGGCAAGCACCCCTTAAGTTTATCAATTTAAAATTTTTCTTATTTGCTGTTGTAGCAGCAACAGAAATACATAATCTGTGAAAATGTCTACCTATTACGGTGTTCATGAGATACAGCCCGCTGACAGACAAACATGTGTGGCATATTTTCGTTTTTTACCCTTTGGGTACGGAAGGAACCCTAAGAACCAAATACAAGTCTGCTATGCTTAATATTAATTTTTTCTTCTTCTTTTCGAATAATCGGCTTAACGTGACTGTTAAAGCTTAGCTCAAAACGTGGCCACAGACAGCTATGCCTTTTGGTTGCGTTCAAAAAGGTCCCTCCGAGTGCAGGAATCTGAAGACATAGGGCACGTGTCATGTTTTGCAAAACGTCGCACTCACACTTATCGTTATCAAAGAAGCCCCCCACCTCTTCTTATATTCCCCGCAGTTTCTAGCGCCCGATCGTTGCCAATTTAGGAACTTCCATTTCAACCTGGGAAGATCGTGCCCTGATGGCAGCCTTTCCACAATTGGAATATAAGGAAATCAGGATAACTTTTAACCACAGCTCTATCCTAGCCTTAAGGCGGTCCGTTTTCCATACTAAATTCAAATGACTCGCATTCTTATGCGGGACATAAAATGCTGATTAATACAAAGATACAACTCCACTAAAAGTACTAATTTATGTAAGCAATTTTTGTTTCACTATTACCATTGTGGGTGTGCGATCTGTAGAACTTTCGGTGCATTAGTTGTATCTTTGTATTAATCAGCGAAAAATTTAACTAAAAATACACTCGTTTTTCAACAGCATTTTATGTGCCGCATAAGAATGCAATTCATTTAATTTAGTATGGAAAACGGATCGTCTTAATGTTGATAGCACTACACCGTCAACGTTGCTAAGGATTACAACTTTATTAGATGTAGCGTGCAATGTAAGTGTAACATTGTAAGTAATCAGAGATATTAAACTTGGATGTATTTATTTATCGTGGTATCGTACGCGAGACAGGGAGTGCCGCTAGTCGATAACGATGACTCACGACAATTCTATTACAAGCGCTCGCAACAGCTATGGTTTTCTTTTTATTATATAAAACGTGAATTTTTTGTTCTTTTGCTTCCAGAGCCCAGTGATTCTACTAATGAAAAAAGCAATTTTCCCCAAAGATTTTTTTAAAGAATATCTACGGTTTCCCATTAATTGCAACCACTTGCTTGTTTTTAGTGGTAGAAGTAAAAATTTAAAAATCAGATATAAAATTGATCATTTGGGATAGCGCAAGCGCTGTTTCCTGTTGATTTTTGGGAGGCTTTTGCTCAGCGGTGGGATCGGATAAGTTAATTAAAAAATATTCTTATTATTTCGTTTAACTATATAGCTGTGCCGCTTTATAATAGTTAGTGCCAATTACGTAACACTAAGTAGTAAAACAGTTGTAAAGTGGCGACTAAGGGTTAAGAATTAAATTGAGTGAGTATTATATCAAAGAATACTTAAAAATACTATACGTGAAGTGTTTATTCTGTGAATTTATTTGAATAAAATAGGTTTGCTTTGAGGTTATAAACAATATGCAAAATAAAAACTAGTTATTATATCTCATCTGAGGTATGCATATGCATACTAAGCATGTCAGTCATGTCAGAGCTGATTCATACAGTATCATCATGCATTAAATAATAGTTTGGCATGTGACTAACACTATTACCTACTGCAGGCAATCTTTTGTGTATTACGATTGACAAAGCTTCATACTTGTAAGCAATATAAGATAACTTCTTGGTCAAATCTGAGATATTTACTTTTTTACAATGTGATCTGTCAATGTTAGGATATGAACTATTTGAAGTAACTTCTACCCAATTTATAAGAAGATTCAGGCAAGTGTCCCAAATATTTTTTTAGTTATATAAACTGCTTTAGTTTCTATGTCAATTTCCTAATCTTTTCAATTCTATGTAAACTAATACATTTTGGATACTTTTAAATTCAGTTGACCAGTAGTGAGTGAGACGACGCGTGACGCAAGAACACCGTCCGATCTATTTGATACCGGATGTATTGTAAATAATACTATAGTTTAAAGTATCGACATACAGTAGATTAAGTACAGACAGGCGGTTAATCAAGAAACTAGCACATCGAATTTTATTTAGTACAGACAGAGACACCTAAGATATCTTCTGTAAAAGAGCTCACGAAACTCGCTAGAAGCGAAGTGATTTCGCTACCTACGAGTACATTTTAACGTACAAGTTAAAACAAACAGCTGAAGTGATATCATAATATGTAGGAAAGGCTACTTCGAAAAAGGAAACAAAAATCATCGAAATCAGCTTTTAGGACTTAATTCAAACGAAAAAAAAAAGCTTAAGTTTATTATGTAGACTGTACTACTTAGTGTCCGGCGGCAAGTACGTAAGGGATGAAATAAGAAACTATGGCTTCTGTTTCACGCTCTTGTGAGTCGCCGAAAAGTTAATGTAATCGATACAGGCGCTAATTTGTTAAACACTCGACACTCCACGCTAACCTAACCACAGACGAGGACGGAAACTACACACTCAACGAGACAAAACCTTTTTCGTCATAGAATAGAGTTTTTGTACTTAGCTTTTATACAATTACGCCAAAAACCAGTAATGGAAACGTACCTGAAAGAATAAAACATTATATTAGCACAGTTTATTTAAATAATATCGTAAATGAAAACAATAAAAGAAGTCCAACAAATACGTTCTGTTTACCTTGTAATGATTTGAACAATCGATTTTATGGATATTACTGTAATAGGTTTAAAAATGGTAAATTGTAGTACTAACTGTTAAATACTAAGATAGGATAGAATCATCCAAGGAAAAAGGAAACCAGAACGTAGAAGGATATCGTGGCTTAAAATCTATGTCAATGGTTTAACATAGCACATGTTCGTTTTCCCAAGCAGTGGTCTCTAAAGTTCAGATATAGCCTAAATGATTGCCAACCTTCGGTAGAAGACGGCGCATGAAGAAGGAGAGGAAGACTAAGATAGGTCACTTTAGGTATGTACGAAATAACTGTGCATATGTATTGTGAGCACTGTGAACGCAGTCAGGTGCGCATTTTAGAAAACTAAAGTGTGGTTTCATAAAACGGTATTAATAATGCATCCTCTGAAGTTCACCGGCCAAAGGTCATACTTAGGCCAGGCCGGGTTTTATTAAAGCCCACGTCACACAGAGCGGTACAAGCGGTAAAGCGGTCCGGGGGCGGACCTGCGGGAAGCGAAAGCGTTCCGGGACCGGTCACACAGAGGTACCGCGCGGAAACCGCGGCGGGACAGTGGGGCGGTAGCGGTCGGTGTGACATTATTTGTCTGTGATTATTCAAAAGACGTAAATTTTTTGTTCTATACAAAAAACCAAACTGATAACCCAAAAAAAAGTCTGCGCAAAGCGGCAAAATTCTTGTAAAAAGATACAACGTCAAAACCGCGCACGGACCGCACCGCACCGCGCCGCGCCGCTGCCGCTCTAGGTGACGGGTTGCATTGAACGCAATGGAATACAGCGCCCGCTCCCGCCTACAGTTCGGCCCCGCGCCGCGCCCGGTCCGCGGGGTTGTACTAGCGGCCCGGCCGCCCCCGCGCCGCACCGCGCCGCGCCGCGACCGCTTTCAATGTGACAGGGTGCATAAGAACTCATACTTTACAAAAAATACCGGCCCCGGAACGCTTCCGCTACCGCCTCTGTGTGACTTGGGCTTAAAGGCTACCCAACCGCAGAAGGTCACGCTTTTGGCTCTTTTATAGCATATGAAACAAGGGAGATGATCCTTAAAGGAAATAGAATTACTTATTCAGATAAAAGTAGGTCCTAAAAGAGGGCGCATTAGGAGTTACTTTCATGGCGTCGTTGGATTTGGGCTCGTAATTTGGAGGTTTAAATGACTGTCAGTATCAGAGTAAATCGGAATCTGAATAGAAATCGAAGAACAAATTAGGTCAAAGCAAATGTTTGCAAGGCGAAATGTTTCCGACTTGGATCAATGGTTTTGTGGATATATCAGATTAAATAATTAATGAGCCGCGCCTGATACCAACTGGATAGGTATGAAATTATCATTTCAATATGATTTAATTCCAATTGGACGAACCGGCGTGACTAAACAAATATGATATTTATCAGCAATCGTAGCCACTACAAAAATAATCTCCCCTATTCTTGGAAATCCAACCACGATATAGATCCGGCCACGTATTTGTAGAATTCCGCAGTGGTAATTACCGGTAGCTGAATATTCTTAGTAAATACTCTTCATTTCGATCGTAATATTTTTATATTTTTTCCGGCGATTAAGAAATAAATACCGGGGAGAAAATATTCTTCCATAGTGTATTTTAATATTTTATTTCTACTTCCGTGACAGCCCGGAACCCCTCGAATCGCCAAACCGTTAAAGACGGGAATGATCACTAGTAAAATTCATAACACCATTTTTGTGGAGGTCTCGAGTGGGACAGACATAATAAGCCATCGACGACGTCGTTACCGCGGACCCTCAAGTATGGGTGGCACTGTGATCATTTGGGTCACTAGGGAGGGTTAAAGTGTACCATAACCATAACATGTGATAGACGGCAACATAGTTGCAGATTTGCATGAATTTACAGAAGCTGAGAATTGGTAGAAAACGACAAAGCGCAATATTGGGACTTTCTGATGGCATGTACCAAAATGCTATTATTATCGTTTATGATAAATTACCAGACAACAAACCCCGTCGAATTTTTTACCATAAAATAATTTCAACACGTAGGTTAGGTACAGGTTGGCGTTATAGAGCAATACGTCTACCTGTTGTACAACTTTTATAAATTTTGTCCTGTAAAGTTAAATTAATTGGTAGGTTGAATCTCCTAAATGTGAACGAACAAGACAGTTTTGTACGCAGCATGCCTTAATCTAAGAGAAGTACGGTATACCTAGAATGCATTCAAACATCATCAATCAATACCTCTTGTTGTTACTGTTAAAATCACTTGTGTTGTAAATTTTGTAACTTAGGCACATTTTGGTCCGGAATTAGAAAATACATGAACAAAATTGACTCTGTGGTTGTCGCATTAAAAATGCCAATGGCGGAAGTCACTCAGGTTTGGAATATTCGTTTGTTATCGGTCATACAACACCCGGACATATAGTAGGCGTATCATGACGCACGATTTTCCAATCAAGAGTTTGAGAATGTAACCTTCCCCCAACCTTTACCCCCACGCAACTTTATGGGCGGATTTGTTGACGACTTATGTTTGGTGTGTTTTCGCGTGGTAAGTACGGTCACGAACAGGTCACACTTGACACTTGCACTTGAAGTAAGAACGGTTTAAGGTCCAAAGTGTCATCCTTGACTTTCGATATTATAGTCGACCAATTTGAACAAAAAAGTACAGTGGTAAAAAGCTGTGTATCACTTGGCGTGGGGTGGAAATTGCCCATAACGAAAATCCCAAATACCTGGGTGTTATTCTGGACAGGTCTTTAACATTCAAAGCTAACTGTCAGAAATTTGAAAAGTTAAGTTAGCGCCCGAAATAATATCATCCGCCGTCTTACAACCACCCGTTGGGGAGCAGTGCCCCATGTCCTCCGTACTAGTAGCCTAGCGCGCTATGCTACTCAGCAGGTGAGCACGCATGCGCCGTGTGGGGGCGATCAGCGACACCTGACACCTCAACAAAACCTGTCGAATAGTTACGGGCACCCTGAAGCCAACACGGCTGGGCCACTTATACTCCTTTGCTGGCATAGCTCCTCCGGACGTCAGGCGTCGGGTAGCCTGTGCTATTGAGAAGCAAAAACAGGAATTAGACAGCAGACACCTACTATACGGCCATAACCCACCACCCCTCACGCCTTAAGAGCCGTCACAGTTTTATCAAAGACACCATGCCGCTCGATTCAGATCCATCCAAGGCTAGGGTAGAACTGTGGTCAAAAAGGTACCCTCCTAACAACATTCTCCGAACTGCCGAAAAGCTGCCACCAGGTCACGATCTTCTTTGGTCCATATGGAAGTCACAAAACAGACTCCGGTCGGGCGTTGGCAGGTGCGGGGAACTCATGAAGAGGTGGGGCTTCTCTGATAACGACGAGTGTGAATGTGGTATTTTGCAAACCATGACACACTTGCTGTCGTGCCCTACTTCTCCAGTTTCCTGCACTCGGAGGGACCTTTTTGAAGGCAACCAAAAGGCTATTGATGTGGCTACTTTTTGGGCTAAGCTTTTATAGTCAGTTTTGCCATTGACTCTAAAAGAAGAAGAAACATGACCCGACTCAAGCTTTTCCGTGTAGAGAGTCCAGTACAAGTAGATTGGATTTCGCTTAAACATGCATTCAAAATGACAAAGAAGAAAACCTTATTGCTTGGACAGTTTCAAACGAATTCTCGTCAAAAATAGTCACGAATTGGTTCGACAATACATTTTCCATAAATGCTTATAAATACGTATAAAAAAAAAATTGTAGCTTGGAGAACCTTTGTTTAATTATTTAAGAGAAGCTCTCGTATGACAACAAATACCAATATTACAAAGAGAAAAAGTCACAAACATTTATTTTAGTATTTTTCAGAAACTTCACAAGCTTATACAACGTGTAACAAAAACTGTATAACGACCCTGAAGTGTGTGAATCTGAAACTGAAAAACGTCATCTAAGGAGCATAGACTGAAATGCTTAAAAATCAACACCTTATTGAATCTACAACAGCTGTTGGCGCATTTGATATGGGTCAAATTTATTTCTTGTTCTGAAAGTTGAGTTTCATAGGCAGACAGATTAACATCTATCTTTTCGTATAGTTACATTCCGGCGTGAGAATGTTTAGATTCATCTGCAGAAGTGGGACATAAATAGGGCGAGTGAAGTAGGGCATTATCTATCCGTGGCCCATGGCAACGCGTCTCGTCTAGCGTCCCATACCGCCCACGCCCATTGCGGGGCATCCGCACCGGTGCTCCCTTTCAAGCTATTTGTGAAGCAATCTATTTCTGTATGGCCTTGGAAGAAAACAATTTAAATGTACACGTACATAAGTAAACATTCCCGTGGATTAGAAATTATATCGGAATGAAAAAAAAATATGTAAATGTGTTCGGTTATTTAAAGGCAATCCACATATTTATAGTTTGTGAAATAAAATGAACGCTCCAATGGGGAGTGTGGATGAAAAGTTCATTTCGTAAGCAGAAAGTTTGACTTCTGAAGTTTGTTTGGACTGGTTAAGAGACAAACATACTAAAAGTCCCTAGCCCTCTGAGGCAAGTCCGCAGTTTTCAAGATATTCCGAAATAATAAAAAACGGGACCTTCTATGTCCTAGTCAGCACGTCCAAGGGTCTAGAACTTTTAGTATGTTTACCTCTTAACTAGTCCAAATAAAGTTTCAAAGTCAACCTTTTTGATTTCGAACTTTCCATCCACAATCATTCGTTTACAACACTATATTATTACCAGTTGCGCAAAGCGTCTATAAAGTTAAAGCTCCTTTCAATCTATTGCTGACTCTTTCTGTTTATGGCAACAATAAATTGAAAGGAGCTTTGACTTTAAAGCTGCTTTGTGCAATTAGCTATAAAGCCCACGTCACACAGAGCGGTACAAGTGGTAAAGCGGTCCGAGGGCGGACCTGCGGGAAGCGAAAGCGTTCCGGGACCGGTCACACAGAGGTACCGCGCGGAAACCGCGGCGGGACAGCGGGGCGGTAGTGGTCGGTGTAACATTATTTATCTGTGATTATTCAAAAGACGTAAATCCTTTGCTCTAAATAAAAAACCAAACTGATAACCTAAAAAAAAGTCTGCGCAAAGCCGCAAAATTCTTGTAAAAAAATACAATGACAAAGTTCGCGCCCGGACCGCACCGCACCGCGCCGCGCCGCTGCCGCTCTGTGTGACGGGTTGCATTGAACGCAATGGAATACAGCGCCCGCTCCCGCCGAAAGTACGGCCCCGCGTCGCGCCCGGTCCGCGGGGATGTACTAGCGGCCCGGCCGCCCCCGCACCGCACCGCGCCGCGCCGCGACCGCTTTCAGTGTGACAGGGTGCATAAGAACTCATACTTTACAAAAAATACCGGCACCGGAACGCTTCCGCTACCGCCTCAGTGTGACTTGGGCTTAAGTGTTTCATTTCATAATGTTAAGATCAAATGTAATAATTTCCAAACATTCACTAGTCCCTTGACAGTTTGCGATAAAATTCGTAGGCAAAATATAAATACATGCCTATGTAGATAATGCAAAAAAAAATCAAATAATTGAATTTACTTCTGTAGGATATTAATATTTTTCTAAGTAAGCTGGCGTAATCGGTGTTTTTTGTTTAACAAGAGGAGAAAGGTAATTGGAATAAACACCCACACACCTAGAAAATTTACAAGGTTAAAAAATCTCCGAAGAAAAAGTTCGCCCCGTTAAAAGAAACATAAAAGATTTTAGCCCTTCCAAGAACAGTACTAGTACGAGTTTTTCAAGCTTATGTTTTTAATTGTACCTACTACGAAACGATCATTACAAGAGGAATGTTATTATCTGGTACACTCCCTACACATGTCATATCACAATAGATAAAATAAAGAATAATCTTGCCCTTATGAAAAACAACACAACCGTTTTGATTTGAAAGTGTTTGCGTTATATTTAACGAACAAAGGTACAAATATTGCAAGTTTAAAGAGAGTCCGGTTGGCTGGGTCGAACTCGAGGATATTTTCAGCGGCATTCCGGTAGGCATTGAATACAATCTACGTTGCAGACCATCTAGATTGAAGTAAAATACAGTCTATAAATACAGATGTTAACAACGAAACAAATCAGTCGTAAACTTGTTGTCGTATAACACAGACAACAAGTTTTCGACTCTCCTTAAAAAATACATATGATGAACTGAAATTGCAAGTCTTTGTTTGCTACTGCAACTTAGGTAAGGTAATTTACAAACTGTAAAACAGATCATTATTGACCACTTAGGTCAGTGGCAAAGATTCTCAAAAGGCCAACACCCCATCAAATCTGTGGCAGCGGTTTTGTTATGGTACGCGCGACTTTAGTTCAGAAACATATGAGTGTAACTTTTCATTTCGCTTGGCGCCATATGGACTTTGTATACTGTTCACGTCATTGCAGTTCTCAGAATGTATCGGGCTCCTTTGCAAGATTTTTATATTGTTATTAAGACGAAGTCTTTTTCCTGTTAGGTGCAGGTAACGAACGGCCCCGATGGACCCAAGCCAACAGAATAGGTGACCTGATCTGAGCAGTCAAGGCGTCCTTTGTTCGATTTGTTCTTGGAAACACATAATCCTCTACTAAGCCGCGTATTTGCCGGTATTCTACCTGGTTCCGGCACATTAACTAGTCTGCAGTTTTACAATTTGATATTGCCGTCGCCAATATGAACAAAATGCTGAACGTTATTTTAGAAGCATTGGAAATTTCGCTTTTCAACAAAAGTTTTGTTAAACACTTCGAAAGTCACGAGTTTTAAGGCATCCCTTGACATGTGAGAGCCTTAAATATTTTGATGGAGCGTGAACCACCTGTACAGCTGTGAGCAGACTTGTCTAAAGTAGACAGTTTTCAAGACACACAAACTTTTACATCAATAATGTACACATTCACAAATATAGTTAAAAATCGGAGTGCAGTGGGAAAAACATACTACATAATATTTGAATTGTAATTATGATAAGGTGGCACCGTGCGCAAACCGCGAATAACTTTGGGCTTCAGAGATTTTGCTCATTAGCCGCTTTTCATGAGGTGGAACGTAAAGCGTCCAATGCCGTCGCTGATGCAATTGACCCGTTTGCCAAGCAACTCTGAATAGGAGAGTGAAAACACTAAACTCAAGCAAGGTGCAAACAATTAATTCTACTACTTGGTCCGGCGAACGTTTCAAGTTCCACTACTAACTTCACGACGATATGAATAAAGCCCGCGTCACACAGAGGCGGTAGCGGAAGCGTTCCGGGGCCGGTGTTTTTTGTAAAGTATGATACATTGAAAAGCGGTCGTGGCGCGGTATTTTGTTCCCGCCAAACCGCCCCGGACCGCTTTCGCAATCATACCGCCTCTGTCTGACTTGAGCTTAAAGGTCTGATCAGATCAAAAATATTCCTGAGTGTGTGAAAGGGTTGAAAAGAGTTGAAGAAGCAAAGGAAATATGTAGAGATCGTAGTGGGTGGAACGATGCGGTCTGTGTCTACCCCTACGTTAAAGAGGCGTGATATGTCTGTTTTGTAGAAATATAAAGTTTAAAATAGATATGGTCCTGAATCTGTTGTGTTTGTACAGGTCATTTATTTGTCTCGAATTATAAACTATAGTATAATGCAACTTAAAGTGCGGAACACGTGGAAGTTTAAAATAGATATGGTCCTGAATCTGTTGTGTTTGTACAGGTCATTTATTTGTCTCGAATTATAAACTATAGTATAATGCAACTTAAAGTGCGGAACACGTGGTCTAAGCAATTAAGCGCTCTTCTAGGTAAAGAAACCGTTGCGTTGCTCGCATGCCTCGAATATTTCACTTATTTTGCATACTAACAAGCAACGGTCGGCGCAGGCGCGACGTTGCGTCATCACATTGCGCAATCGGCTCGCGCGCAGTCGGCTATGTTGCCAGGTCTTCGTTGATTAAATTTCAAATCTGTGCTGTATTTTCTGATAAGGTATATTTAATCACGTTAATTTTCAACACGAGCATGGCCTAACTAAGGTAAAATAACAATACGACACTTACCTACTTGAAATGAAAGTATAGATCGCACGACCAGCTCTTGATGCACATATACACACAAAGGATAACCGTCTTACTACAAAAAAGTTAGACATCTGTTGAACACTTGATAAAAAAAATCGTACAAAATAACTCTGGCTATGACATTGATGCGCAAAAGTCAAGAATGACTTATTTTCTTATGACTTGACTTCTGCGCATCAACTGACATAGCCACTATTTTGTGCGATTTTTTTGATCAAGTGTTCAACAGATGTCTAACTTTTTTGTAGTAAGACCCTAAGTACCTAGCTTTACTGAGGACGTCATACAAAAAACTATACGCAAGGTAAAACTAAAATACTATGTATGAGAAATTTTTTGAAATGTTTTTTTTTTGCGATTTGTTTTTATCTTATAGTGTCACTCTCAGGAGCGACGCGACGTGGATAAGACATGTATTCAGGATCGGGACGTTTTGCGAAAGATACAGTACCGTAGGATTTCTTTTATTTTCAGTGACATCATAAATTTTTTCTTCTTCAACTTAAGAGCTGACTTGACGGTGGAGCCACTTTCAGTCTGTTGTTTTCTCCGCCAGATGCTTTAGTTCCTGATTCGACACGACTTCTCTTTGATTCTTCGCTTCGCCTAGGTCTTTCTGTTCCTCTTCTCCCTTAAATTTTTCTTCCATGACATTTCTTATGAAACTATCATGTCGTATCAAGTATCTAATCTTTTGTCGTATCAGGTGTCCAATATTTTTTTATTGCTGCATAAAATCTGTCAAAAATCTGCAGAAATCTGTACATCTGGCAACACCGCACACAATACGTCGCAGCCAATCGCCATTCATTCCATTGCCTCGCCTAGCAACAGACTAGTCTGGTCTAAGATTGGATAATTTATTTCCTCCTAGACTCACGGATATTACTTCTATCATTTTAATTTATACGCGGAATGTTAACACGATAAAGCAAATCGGAATTGATTAGGCAATTGCAAATTTAATGTAATTGTTTGTAAAACAAAATTAATATCTTCAAGATATGTAATATTTATTGAAGGCATGATCGTGGTTTTATTAAAACTTTTCCTTCTCCTTTCATGACGAATTTCTTAGAGCATGATTTATAGTAATTACGTTTCGACAACAATGACAAATCATACGCCGATAACCTATCTTTTAGTTGGAAGTTATTAACTCCTTATCAAATAGGTTTTAGGTAATAAATTCAATTATCAAAACCTAAACAAACAATGAGTGCACGAGCACTTGATTTGGACATCAAACCAAAAAATATATACCTATATTCAGTGTAATCCATTTTTATCAGGAGCAAAACTAATTTTGTGCAGATGGAATGGACCACATCCATTGCAAATAACAGCTTTCTTCTCGCTGTATAAAGTCGGTAAGTGTAAAGCGTCTCACTTAACATCTGAAGTATACAATAAAGAAAAAAATAATCGCATTCATTCATAGTTGAGCACGTTTGCGATGTGTGGAGGCGGTTGCGATAACAGGCCGGATGTTTGACTGTAAGTAGGTATGCTTACAACCAGTCAGTTTGGTGCCCGTTAAAAAAAATACCCCATCTATTCCAGTTGGTGTCGCAAAAGGCGACTATGGATTTTTTAACTGAGCGGAGCACGTTTGCGATGCGTGGACGCTGTTGCAATAACAAACCAAGTTTGTAAAGCAGTAGTGCTTGCACTACCATTTTTTTACACGGGGAAATCCGTCATGGATACACTTCCGTCCGGGGGCACGACAGTGTTATGTCAGAGTCTTACTGACTAAAACCCGGTGGTGGCCAACTTTGGAACATTTGAAGAGGTGCCGGGAATCGCCACAGGCATACGGCCGGCCGGTATAAAACCTAGTGGCAGAATTTAGTAAGATCTTGGTACTTTCCTACCCAGACGGAATTTGTACAAAATCTTTACCAGTTTCAACAGATAGTACATATAGAACATACAACTCAACTCTTGTAATAAAGTTGAAAGGAGATAATAGCAAGTTCATTGTTTACGTACCTAAGGGAGCGAACAATACGCCCGATAGGTCTAAATGTCAAATGCTAATTGAGGTAGCGCCGGTAGCAATACCAACCGGATGTATAAATACACGTACTTTGTATGTGCGTACTACGTAAATTGTGGCGCCGATCGAAGAAATCCACCGACATATAATACACTCAACAGCACATCAGAAGAGACACTTTTGGACTTTATGGCAGGGTAAAAGAGTTGAAGATGTTGCTACTGACGTACGGTTGACCGTACCGGATACAATACTGAACACACAATTTAGACATCAATATTGGAATTCTGAATTTTTAAACTCTCCTCATATACAAACGAATATACTTTGGGAAACTATACTTTGTGCGTTTGAATTGTGGGTGTGAACAAACAATGATGGGGTTCCCACAATAATATTTAACACGACAATAATAATATATGTTTCCCCACATTTAAGCTATTTACAGCCCCGCTAGTACGTTGATAATGACGTGTTATTTTGCCCAGGTGTCGACATCTAATTTTGGTTTCCTGTGATTCGAAATTGTTGTGCAATCTTCATTATTTTTTATTTCGAAAAGGCGGATGGATATCTAAATCTACATTAAAAAATCAACTGCACAGACACAAACTCTAATAAATAACGCATAGGATTGTTGTAAGAGACCTTATGTCGATGTTGAAGAAGTGAGTAAGAATCATGTTAATCATTAAAATTACGTCTATATATATGTGCAGTCAAGACAAGACCAAATCAATCCGTCTCGACGCATATAATGACCTAAAACCATTAATTGACTTAAACGCAGAACGACCCAAACGCAAAATGACCTAAACGCAGAAGGACCTATACGAAGAATGACTTAAACGCAGAACGACCTAAACGCAAAAACTAAAAATCGTTATAACTTGAAAACTACTGATCCTAGACTACTCATTTGCTGAGTCAAATGATAGGTCTCGATGAGATCTACATTTCGGATGAAAGCTGTCAAATTAAAAATCGCTATAACTCGAAAACTACTGACCCTAGACTACTCGTTTGCTGAGACAAATGATAGGTCTCGATGAGATCTACATTTCGGATGACAGCTGTCAAACTAAAACTCGCTATAACTTGAAAATTACTGACCCTAGACTACTCGTGTGCTAAGACAAATGATAGGTCTTGATGAGATCTACATTTCGGATGACAGCTGTCAAACTAAAAATCGTTATAACTTGAAAACTACTGACCCTAGACTACTCGTGTGCTGAGACAAATGATAGGTCTCGATGAGGTCTCCATTTCGGATGACAGCTGTCATTTATAATCTCTGTAACTCGAAAACTACTGACCGATCTGGGGCCGAAATTGGCGATCACCATATGAGTCCACTACATCTGACATGACAGGAGAAAGACGGACTTCGTCAGTTTGAAATAACCCTAAAAACGACTTTTGATTTCTGACTTCTTTCGAGTGGAATTCCAATAAAAAATAGCCTACGTTCTTTCCTGAAGCTATCCATATCATTAAAATCGGTTCAGGACATTATGCGTTTAGGGCAATATGCGTTTAGGGCGTTTTGCGTTTAGGACATTATGCGTTTAAGACATTATGCGTTTAGAAATTAGGGCATTATGCGTCGAGACCAATCAATCTTGACACATTGGACTTTGTACCGTTCTTATTTCAATAAACACATGGGTTAGTGAAGCTTGACCTGACTTTGACTGTACCAGAACAGAGGATGGTTCGGTAGGTGAGCGGGCTTGTTATCTTACGTACCCAGCCAGATAAACACAAAAAAGAAAGATTTCTTTATGCATACATTAATGCATGGTTAGAATTTTTGACGGAACATTTTGTTAAACTACGATTTCAAGAACAAGGAAACCAAAGTTTAGATTACGATACCACCACAGTTGGAGGATTTTGTTGCTTTTGAGTGCATTTTGTTGGCCGGCCCTCATATCGAAAAAAGGTATTTTGTGTTCGTTATAAAAATAAGTTTTTGAATGAACCTCTGTTCACTCTGACTTGGCTTAGCATTCGCATTAAGTGCACGGTATTGACCGCTTATCGTCGTGAAGGTGCATTCAATGATTCAACATTCCAACGGATGTTTACAAAAGCGAGATACAAAAGTTTCCGCACTACATTAATTCCACTTACTGATTAGCCACTAGATGCAGCACTTAGACAGTTGCATCACTTTTGTTTATTTTATTTACGAGTACATACTTTACTTTGTTTTTCTCAAACATGCTTGGAAATTCGATCATTATTTTGACAAACTTCTTCGAGATAAATCAAAATAGTTGTGCTGGTTAAATACTGGCGAGCAGCAGCCGGCAAACATAGTATTAAAATCCATTTCCATCGAGTTTTGCGACCGAGTAAATTACGATGAAAACTCATATCTGTCTTGTTATTTAAAAGTGGAATGTACCCACATGCTTTATAAGCAAGAGGTATCTTATCAAAGCATCAGAACGAAGGAGGTAACTTATCACATCATAACAACCATGAGGTAACTTATACAAGCCTAAAAACCAAGGAGGTAACTTATCAAAGCTTTTGTTTAAATTTCGAACTGTCAGAAACACAGAAACACAGGTCAGAAACACAGGTGAAAATCTGACATACGAGTATTATTTAGCTGGCAGATATTTTATCTGTCACTTAACTATCTGAAACTTTAGCAGTAAGCGGTGAGACGGTCCCCAAGCTTTTTTGTGGCTGTCTGTTTTTATTTGTGAATAATAAGAGAACAAAACGCAATTGTTTTGTTTAATCGTTGTTTATTTCAGAGTTATATTGGATGCCATTGCTCTCGACTGCTGTTCTTATTTCAGTGTCAATTTTGTAAAGTTATCTGCCGTCTGTTGTTGTAAACAAACACGAGATGTGGCTATTCCAAATAATTCATATCGGTAATCCTTTTAAGGACTGAATCAGGACATGAAACAAACGACAAGAAATTTTGGTATATCCGTCCGTACAAACTCGCCCGTTACTGCAAAGAGCAAGGGTATTGCATGAAATTATCTACTACATTTTTTATTACGATATTCTGGAAAAACCGGTCAAGTGCAAGTCGAACTCGCGCGCCGAGAATTTCGATATTCCTATAGTATTTTTAGAAGCAATATTGTCCATTTTTAGGACCACAATACTAAATTTGTTTGCAAAGGATTTTTGCAGATTTCTAAAAAACTGTGCTTCTTAGAGAGATCGTTGTATTTTCTCTGTAATAGTTACATAAACCTGTATCGACTAAAATTAATTCAGGTTTTTCATTTAGCAAACTTCGGAGATAAGGAGGGGGAATGGTATAGTTTTAGACATGTTTCATGATAACTAAGACTAAGAGTCGCAAAATATACAAAAATCTATATTGTAATAAACAAGTGATACTTTACAATATAAAATTTTGACCCTCCATTTGGGCCATCATTACAATAATAATATTAATATTTTTATAATTATACATACAAGCAATACACTTATGAAATTTGACAAATTATGACATTTGTTTAGAAGCTCATATAGACTAACGTCGGCGAAAATTCAGTATTTTTAATACATTAGTGATCAAATTGATAACCTCCTTTTTTGAAGTCGGTTAAGAAAGAATCCTCAATAAAACCCACAGGCTCTTTTTAATATGTTTGATTGTTTGGAAAAGTCATTCAGTTTCATGTTCTAAGTCACTTGCTTTCCTGAAGTCAACTAGCGCCCCCATCAGTTAAGAAAATATTATTTACTCGCTAAATACAAAACTTATCGAAAATCTGTCTTACCAGATTGAAGTAAAGGTACCCTAGTTTATTTAGAACCTATCTATCCTGAAAAATATAGTTCTCTGTAGTTACAGATACAAAAAGTGCAAAAAACGGCCACTTTTAGCAGTTTTTGTATCTGTAACTACAGTGAACTTTATTTTTCAGGATTCATAGGTTCTAAATAAACTTTACTTCAATCTGGTGATATAGATTTTCAATAAGTTTTGTATTTAGCGAGTAATATTTTTTTAACTGATGGGAGCGCTAGTTGACTGCAGGAAAGCCCTTAAATACATCGTTGTATTTTTTACACCCTATATGTGAATGGAGAGTTTAAGTTGTAACCCACGATGCTGTCGAGTTATCAGCCTTATCAGTGACGTCAGCCAGTGAGAGTGGGCGGCTGAGTGGCAACGGCGCTGGCGCCGCGTCATCGGACATTTCCATTTACGTCAAACCAACAACGCTATTAGTTATATTGTTTATGTAACCTAACTATGTAATGTAGATTCTTTGTTGATTGTACCCTCACCTACCTAGGTTTTGAACGTTTTATGATTTTTATCATCTCATGAGTCTCATGACGTCTCTTTGTCAATAATTAAATTTGATACGGTGCAAAGCGGTTACGTAAATGACTTCAATTCTATTTTTAAAATCTTTACTCAGTTTTTTTACGAAGTATAAAGAGTTTTGCAACTATGTAAGTTTGTTTGTCGACAATTTAGTGGGAAATAGACATGAAATTACATAAATGCATACAACCGGTCGACTAAATGACAGCTCAAGTACGTCGCTAATGACAAGGACGTGTCGAAATGTTGCATTAGTGAAGCTGCTACGAGTATTGTGAATGTGATGCAATAATAACGGATGCGATAATCCGATATTTGTATCATTCATACTTTGGTCATTTGTTTATAATGCTTAGATAATCTTAGTGTTGATCCTTTGTAAGACAAACAAGTTCGAAACTTTAGCTTGTGATTGTTTACTTGATGACGATTGATGTGTGTTAATTCTTAGTTGATGTGGCTATAAGGTTTTGATTATTAATTGTGTGTTTGAACTTCACAATTAACGATAAAGCATTTTAGCAAAACCTAGACACGGCCGCACTTCGTTGCAAACACTTTAATCTTGAGCTGGTCTCTTAAGCCTATTAAAACTAAGCGCCTAATATAATATGACCAGATAAAAGTCACACGGTCGTATCTACAAAATCAGTATAATACATCTAGCGACGATAGTCATGCATGAGTCACACCAACGTTGCTACATCAGCTGACTCATTGACTGCGCAGAGGCTGGGAATGGGAAAACCATTGTCTGTCTGCAGTGTCCTTAAAACTCGTCAGGTGTTTATAACACGAGAACAAACTCGTTGTTTAAAAGAAAGTTAAAAGTTATGAATTCAATTAAATGAAATATCTTCTTTCGAGTCGATTCTGCCGTGTTTATACTGTATTAGACCAATACTCCGCCAATACAGCACTATCGGTGGCATTGTAAAGGTCCTCGCGTGAGCAGATGGAGGCCCCTCCAGTTCCAAAAACAAGTTTTAACTCTTTGGTATCTACGCTAATAATCCCAATGGTTAATCTGGTTTAGCGATACAAACGCCAATAAATCTACTTACAGCGAAATCATGTCCACTTATGAATGCATGCACGCATTTTGCTTGAATCTATTCAGCTCGTAAAAGAAAATAATTTCTTGGAACATCGAGTAATAAACGCGTGTTATCACAGCGTAATATCTTACAGAAAAGACCGTCGTTCCGCACGGGTACTGCTGACCTTACATTGGACTTCCCTCAGCACATAATAAGCAGGCTTTCAAACAATTCCTTCCTGATAAAGTCTTATTTTTCCTCACAGTGCGCCTCTTTATAGCAGAACAAAACTGTGTGACAAATTCGTAATCCCACGCGATTACACTGCGTCTAGGTCAAACCTATCTATGAATTTATTTGCCATTGGACTTCCCTCATCACATAATAAGCAGGCTTTCGAACAGTTCCTTCCTGATAGTCTTATTTTTCCTCACAGTGCGCCTCTTTATAGCAGAACAAAACTGTGTGACAAATTCGTAATCCCACGCGATTACACTGCGTCTAGGTCAAACCTATCTATGAATTTATATGCCAACTTTATCCATTGTGTCGGAGCATTTAGGCCTGTCAATGGTGGTAGTCTCTGTAACCGCCTACGTGGTCTAATAGAGCGTTTGGCTCTCGAATTGCAGGTTCTGGGTTCGATTCCCGGTGGAGACACTAACTAACAATAATCACTTTGTGAAAATTAAGTCACCTAATTAGATGCCAAATTAGATGACAACATAGTTCAGAACAGACTTGAATGGAGAAAACGGACAACGAGAGCCGACCCCAGATAATGGGAAACGGTTTAGGCTAAGAAGAAGAAGTGAAAATTAAGAGTCGTTCGTCAACTCGCTGGTTTAAATCTCGCGCGAATCCCGCGAGTTGGTGAAACCAAATTTTGAATATTTTTCATGCGTCAACTCGCGTGCTTCTTTTTTTTTGTGATTTTTGTGTTTTTGTCACCTGATTGTTGGGAGTGTAAGACGATTATGTGCTTCATATCGTAAGGCAAGCTAAGCCGTTGTTCCCGGCTATTAAATCCTATACTATTAAACGAGCAATATTTATATATTGTAATCGGTTCCTCTAAAACGGCTGTAACGATTTTAATAAAATTTATTATCCGGGGGTTATTGGGGACGAAAAATCGATCTAGCTATTTCTCATGTCAAAAATTAATTTCTCTGTTTTTTTTAACAATTACTTAAAATGGCACGTTTCAGTAGCCTTACAACGCCATCTGTTAGTGGGCTATGATTAAAAGTATACAGAGCAAAGCTCGGTCACCCAGGTACTTCTTCTTTAAATGAGCAATGTCAGAGGCCTTGGGCGGCTCAATAACTCTGCCACCAGGATTTGTAGTATCGGTCGTCTATCTTACAACCCACACAAGATATGATGATGATGAAGGACCGGATGAAACTTGGACCGTATGAGACTTGGAGAAAATAAGACTTGGACTCAATGAGACTTGGGAAGAATTTCACGGTTGGACGAAATAAGACTTGGACAAGTTGGTACACACGGCCGCACATCGGTAGAAACACTTTTGGACCTTATGGCGTGGTAATAGAGTTGAAAAAGTTTCTAAATACCGACAAGCGGTTGACCGTACCTAGTCCAATATTTAGTAGGTGGGTATACCGATTCCTAATTGAACGATTTATTAAAGCTCAAGTCACACAGAGGCGGTATGATTGCGAAAGCGGTCCGGGGCGGTTTGGCGGGAACAAAATACCGCGCCGCGACCGCTTTTCAATGTGATAGGGTGCATATGAACTCATACTTTACAAAAAATACCGGCCCCGGAACGCTTCCGCTACCGCCTCTGTGTGACGCGGGCTTAAAGCACAGTCTTTGATAAAATTGTTACACGAGTTTCAATTGATAATGGATTCATTCATTCGTTTAAATTCAAACGTCGCTTGGCTGATAACAGGGTGCAAATACGGCATAATTTGTTATTGATTGGCATTAAAATAAACATAAGTAACGAGGTAGGTAAGTAACGCGATGAATGAAACCGAACCACAGTGTATTATTAATGCGATAATTGGCGTCGTCGATCAAGTTTCGGAAGCAAGGTGACATGGGTGACCCGAAGGTGACCCGGCTTTCAACGCAGTTCGACGACCGAGAGCTTGACTTATACCATATTTACCAACGTTTTTGTGCTTCTCTCTACGATTTCTAAATATTAAACTGATTACCTATTTCTGCCAACATAAACAATGACGCACTAACATTATACAAATAAAGAGTCAAATAAAGACTTAAGGTCAACTATTACGCTTTAAGTGTCATTGACTGTACATTGTAAAACACAAAGAAACCCCAGAAACTCTGATCAACTCACAAATACACATTTTTCTTGTTGGTAAGCTACAGCCGAGGTATTCTCAAGATTTTTTTTTTATAAAAAGTTAAGCTAAAAAAATATTAACGCAGTAAAAGAAACCAGTTTTCAATGACAAGCTGCTTATTGCAAATCGAGCAAAACCCTTGATGCAAATTATAGCCGCGAAAACACTTTGCTAAAAGGTGAAATAAAAGTAAAACTATTCAGCTTATTACTGTGGCCGGCGGGTGCGGGTGGGCCAGCTACTAGACAACTAATTGCGAAAAACGAGATTACGCTCTCTGTAGAGGCACTAAACTAAGATGACTCTATTTACCACTATTCTCATTCCTTTTACAACACAAATAATACACTTAATGTGCTTTCTCACTGGCGCAACGCGATGCAGCAGTAGGTTAACTTAATGTATGCGATAACCTGTCGGTTTTACTTCATCATTATCATCATAACATCCCATAAGAAACGTTCACTGCAGGACTGAGAAGTCCCTCCAGAACTTCAGCAAAAATGCGTGGTACTTAGGAGGGGATTTACCATAGTCACCACGCTTGTAACCATTGCGGCTGGCGACCGCTGTTATTGGTGACCACAGTACTTAAGATGGTGCGACACACAGATTGATGCTTCTGCTCATCCTCCGGTTCATAAGCCCTTAGTCGCCGCTTAAGGGAGTGATCACACCTGGCTGAATTCAAAGACTAATTCGGCATACATTGCTCGTTGAAGTAAGGATATTGCAATTAACATAACCAAGCCTCCCAGCAATGTATGCCGAATTAGTATTTGAATTCAGCTACGTTTGATCACTCCTTAAGACATTCACGGGTAAAGATGGGTTGGTACTATTCTTTGCCGGCACCACACGGGCAGTTTACACTGTGTCTCTATTTACAGTACCAGTAGTAGTCGGTCGGGATTTATGGCGTATCTCGCACCGTAAAATCATGGAAAGAGATAGTCTGGTTCTGGTGCTACAAGATTTTTACCGATAAAGTGCGAAAATAAATTCAAAGCGACATCGTTTCAACAGCGACAGGTCAGATTTGGGAGTAACTCCAAAACAGTGACTGAACTCTGTAATAATAAAATATCGATGCCGTAAACAGAATGTTTCTAATTAATAAAGACAAAACGTCTGAGTAGTTGAAGTTTCGAGATATTAAGTTCATAAACGTCAAGCGATGATTCATTTTTCCAATCAAATGCGGTAGCAAATATTGACATTTTGTATTCAAATAATTGTATTTAATTGTTATAACTGTATATATTGTTATAACCATTGTCAATTCCGTCTGAAACTCAGCATTTGAAGGTAGTTTTGGGGAAAAATGTAGCATAGAAACAATCGTTTAGAGCCGGGGACGGTAGCTAATTGCCGGTAAACGTACAAATGAGATTACCAGTACCAGGCGCGCCGGACGGGAAGGACGGACTTACGGAACGGGACGGTCAGGTTTGTGAGCATTACCGCCGCAAAAGCCGCCTAATCATTGTCGACGCAATCCAATTATCCAACGAGGAGCTTTGTTGCCGTTTAAAATAAATGACAGTTTTTACTACACCCTGTTGAGCTAGTTTTGAACTTCTCCGTCTCATGCTGTCTTACACAATAGCGCTTTTATGCGAATGCTAGTAGCTTAACCGAATAGGGTATGCAGTTAAGTATTTGGCGAATGTGTATCTCACAATTTCACTGCTTGGGTACACTTTGTCAGTCTCTTTTCAACTGCCCGTGTTATTAAGAGATGTGCCGTCAAGGTTGAGTAGATGTTTGGTCTGTGGCATGTTACTCAATACAAATGAGTCGCCATGACAACTATTCTAAATTTGTACCACGTGCCCTGTGAACTTGTTAGCTGAGATATTTGGAACCACGGCCAAATTTTTGTACATTCGCATAGAAACATGGGTCTAAAACCGCTTTCCCATACAAACCTTGCAATGTGCGCCGGCAGTAGTGGAATTTGTATGGGACGACCAAAATGTTTTCTCGTTTTCGACCCGTGTTGGGAAAGTTGTTCAGTTTTATATTCTGAGAAACACTGAAATTTAAAAACAATAATAATTTAAATTTAAATTCGCGAGTTGATTGAAACAAATAATACATTGGTTCTGATTAGTTCTGACAATTAAAACAACAATTTTTATTGAGCAGCGTTCACTGAATCGTATAGTAAGTATAGTGCCCATTTGATTACTTTGAGTTACTAAGCACGTTGAGTTGCTAAGGAAAATCAATTAAAAACTACAATGGTTGAACAATTTTGCCTTGTAAAACCACACAGCATTGATAAAAATTGAGACTGCTGTGAAGTCTATCGTTATCACACCAAATTCCAGTTGTTTTCGTATAATATATATGAATTACAAATTTACAAACTAGTTAAAGATATCACATTTCTATCATGTAAGTAGTAGTAGTAGGTAGTAAATAAATGGTACAGCACCACTGCACTTACTTTCTCGCGATATACGAGAGTCATCATTCAACAGTGTCCCCGCCGGGAGTCGAACCCAGAACCTCTGGATCAAGAGCCGAATGCTCTAACTACTATATTATCAAGGCTGCGGATAGTAATGAGTAAATAAGTACCAACTGCAAACTTAAGTTTGTAATTCCATACAATTAATATGAAAATACCAACTTACCTATACGAACTAGATTTATGTAAAAATTATTTAATGAAATATGCAGTCAGGTAGAAAAACAATTTAGAATCCAAATTCTAGAACATCAAAATAAGCTCAACGAAACCGATTTTGAGTAAATCACATTTTTAAATTTTAGTAGTAAGGGAACACCCCTTATATGAATTTCTAGAGACCAATAAAATTTATACTGCCGCAAATACCTTAAATGGAGATGCTTGGTCATGCAAAGTTTCATCAAGATTTTATGAGCCGTTTTTGCGAAAATTACAATTTTTCATTTTCGTTGTATGACAGCTACCCTCAAAATGAGAGCCAGCAGGAAACCACCCAAAACCCTTCGATGGATTTGCATAAAATTCTTAAATTCCAAATATGGTGTCAATCGGACCATTCGTTTAGCCGCTAGGCCAAAGCGTGACGGACAGACCGACCGACCGACCGACGGACGGACATTTTTGGGAGACTTGTTTTTTATGATGTACGAGTATAAGTGATATAGAACACATTTTTGAGAAAATTAGAAAAACTTTTTTTTTCACGAATACAATACCTTTCTCGCTCCGCTCGAAAGTAAAAAGAAAGGTGTTAAGAAACCAGTAAAATTCATATTGAAGTAGGTACCACTTTTAGAGCACATGTGTAACGTATCAACCTACACATTTATACATTACAATCAAAGTAATTACTGTTCACTAGATTTCCGCCCTGTGGATTAAGCTTCTTGTTTTTAGGGTTCCGTACCTCAAAATAAAAAAAACGGAACCCTTATAGGATCATTTTGTTGTCCGTCTGTCTGTCTGTCAAGACCCTTTTTCTCACGAACGAGAAGCGGTATCGGGTTGAAATTGATAACGAATATTAAGGTCCATAAACCACACAAGATCTGAAAATTTAAATTTTTTACAACGACCCAATCAAAATATATGGCTTTTTATGTCCTCATCTCCATACATTTATGCAAAAACGCAAAACCTACAGGGTACTTCCCGTTGACCTAAAATTATGAAATTTGGCAAGAAGCTAGGTCTCACAGTACAAATAAAGGGAAAAGTCTAAAATCATTAAATATTTTAATTTTTCTCACAACTAATAGTAATCAATTAAGGTGAGCTGTCGTTTCAACAACTTTTCTATAAAAGAGGGGTCAAGTTGGATGGTCGCGGAGTTGTTAAATCAAAGAGCAAAGCTTTTAGTATATCATATGGTAGATAGGTACGGAACCCTAAGGGCGCGAGTCCGACTCGCACTTGGCCGGTTTTTTTTCTTATTCGCAATGGATAAACAAAGAAAGAAATATTGATTCAATGATACAAATTATTTAATAATGCAGGTCAAATTAAAGTCGCGCTGATAAGACATCCCTTGGAATTTCCACATCACAATTTTTTTTCCTGTTGTGTCGCCAATACGAGTACCATTGCCTCATTCAATGTCAGGTTTTTATAACAGTTTCAAATAACTAGCAGGGGAGATCTGTGTCAGCAGTGAACGACTTTCCATTCGCTGATATACTGATCAAATAATTGCTAATTATTTAATATTTCGTAATTTTGGTAACTTTTCCTCGTGTGGTTTGCTTGGTTTGCTTTAGCAACACATTACAGTAAGGCAAGATGTTTTCTTTTTTATTTCTACTTATATTCCTTGCGCAAAGTTGGTCAGTTTAATAAGTTGAACGTGGTTATAGAATATAAATAATAGGTCTTTAGCTATGACATTTCAGAAATTTTCTTACAGTTTAATGAGATCATAATTCCTATAACTCTAAAGTATTTTTGTTTTCATTTGTCTTATATTTGAAAGTTGACTACAAGGTAATCAATTTACGCATAAAATAAAGTTTTTATTTTTAGTTTGATATTATATTTAATGTGTATGTGTATGTCCGATTTCTTCATTAGATTTGTTATATTTTTTACAGATAATATTTTTCGAAAATTAAATTTAAGCTTCTGTAAGCTTAATGTCTTCCCAATCAAGCTTAAATTCATTCATTCTCTTAGGCTCAGTGAATCAAAGTGGTTCTTGGCCTCCGGTCTCCGACATCAAAGTTTGCCACGCTTCCCTGTTCTGTGCCAATTCCGTCCAGTCGGGCACTCCTAGCTCTTTAAGATCCTTGGCAACTTCATCTTTCCATCAGTATCTTGGCCTGCCAACAGGCCGGCGTCCCGATGGTTTGCCTTGATACGCCCTCTTTGCGGCTAGATCCCCTGCCATTCTCTCAACGTGGCCCAGCCAGCGGAGCCGTGAGGATTTTATTTCACCAACTATGTTTGGTTCAGAAATCAGCTCTTCTATTTCCCTATTATATATCCTTCTCCAGCTCCCATCTTCATTTCTTGTTGGACCCAAAATCTTTCGCATTATTTTCCTTTCAGCGACTTATAGTTTTTCTTCTTCCTGTTACGTCAGCGTCCATACATTAAAATCGGTCTGATCACTGTCTTACAGACACGGATTTTAGTAGCTATGCTTAGAAGCTTAGACACTAACACTTTATGAAGCATTTTAACACTTTATAAAGTCAGGTCTCCTTAACCCTTCATAGAATCAAGCTTAAAAAAATATAAAATTTTAGATTTTTAATTCCTAAAAAAAATGCAAAAATGTTAGTACTGAAAATTGAGTTTATACCTAAAATTCGCCATACAAAACGGCAATTTCTTAGTTAAAGACCCAATAAAAACAAATGTTTAAAAAACTCATGCAATTTTATAGTGTTAAAAAGCTGTTGACTCATAAAAGTTACTTAATCGTTCCCTTGTAACACTTTATTATCAGTCAGGTTATGGGCGCGACACACTTTTCACATGTAAACACATGCGATTAACGTGATGCTCAGATTTTATGCTATTTTCGAATTAATAGTTACAAAACAAACCACCAACTGCAGTTGGCTTTTTTAAGTCGAACCATCTGTAAATCGTTTGTTTATTTTCTGTTTTGTTGATTTAGGTACAGAACTGTAAGCTTTTTAGGCCCGCATGCGAGATTTTCTTTCACTGTCAGTAACGTCATACACGCACTTTACTACGACCGGTCAAAAATGCATACTCGTTACAAAAACCATGCTTCTATTGCGGAAAAGCTGAGATAATTTAGACCAATTTTTGGCAAAATTTACTCAAAATGTTCATGAATAAAGAAATGAATAAAGAGCAACGTGGACTTGTTAAATACATTAATTAACAATTTCATGTCGCTCGCTGTTTTTTTACCAAACGTGTAATTTTTAGTTGCGAAAAAACCGCCAAATATTGCGCCAATACAAAAAATAGACCAATAATGTTGTATACTTCCAAATTGGCCACCCTGTATATTACTATGGATTATAATAATATGGTACCTCTGTTTTATAAAAAGTAAATTATGGCATACAACAGGAGGACCAAAATGATTTTGTATGACATAAATAAATTTACAAAAAAATTAAATATCTGACAAAGGGATAGTTCCCAAATTCGCCGCCAGAAGCTTACTAAAGCTAGTGGAAAATCTATTGAAACTTATGTGCACTTAGAAAATGTACGTCAGTCGTCATGCGTACGTATTGTGTACGCCTCTTTCAAAGCACAAAAACAAAGGACAGTTGACAGTTCATTAATTTAAAATATCGTTAGGAATGTGCCTGCCTATGTCCTCATTCCCGCAAAACTTTCAATACGTCGCCATACAGTAACGGGGTTAACTGTGACAAGGCTGTAAGCGGAGACGAGCTTCACTACTACCTGAGAACAAAGTATCGTAAACGTTTCCGAGTTAATCGTGATTGATAGCCAATATAAAAAGATCTGTCAAAGTATTACAACGATTTTCAAAGAGGAGTTCAGACTAGACTGGTTGTGATGAAGGTTGAGCGATGTCAAGTAAATTTTAACACGCAATTAGTAACCCAACGGACACCTTGGCACCAATAGCTTAAGCGTTCAGGGACTTGCCACTGGGACAGGTAATTTAATACCTACCAATATAAAATTGTATTTAATTTTATTGTTTAAGAAGAAAAAGATCTCAACGACGTACAACATTTTTCGAATTGTAATTTCTTTTTAGGGTTCCGTACCTCAAAAGAAAAAAACGGAACCCTTATAGGATCACTTTGTTGTCCGTCTGTCTGTCTGTCTGTCTGTCAAGACCCTTTATCTCACGAACGGGTAATGGTATCAGGTTGAAATTAATACCATATATTAGGATCCATGAACCACACAAGATCTGAAAATTTCAATTTTTTACAACGACGCAATCAAAAGATATGGCATTTTATGTCCTCATCTCCATACATTTATTCAAAAATGAAAAACCTACAGGGTACTTCCCGTTGACCTAAAATTATGAAATTTGGCAAGAAGCTAGGTCTCACAGTACAAATGATGGGAAAAGTCTGAAATCATTAAATATTACAACTTTTCTCACAACTAATGGTAACCAATTGTGGTGAGCTCCCGTTTCAAGAACATTCATATAAGAGAGGGGTCAAGTTGGATGGTTGCTGAGGCGATTTTTGTTTTAGTTCTATTTAAAAACGGGAACACTTACAAACTTGAAAATTGGTATGTTTATAGAGCATAGGCTATAAAATAACAAATAATAAAATTTGGTCAAGCGCGTGTCGGACTCAAAAAATCTAGCACATTAACTTCTGAAATTTCAACTAATACAATTATGTTTATGTGGTGGTACGGAACCCTCAGTGCGCGAGTCCGACTCGCACTTGGCCGGTTTTTTCAGTGTAGTAAAGGTTTCGATTAATCAAAGAGGCCGCGGTGATTAGGACGATTTTTTGGGCTCTTTAGAAGGCGATCATAGTTTTTGCGCACGCAATATCAATTATAAACGAAAAATAACGACTATTTTCAAAATTGCTCCAAGTTTTATATTTTTTTTACAAATTAAAATTATAAAACCATACTTTATTTTAGGAATCGTATCAGATTGTGTACTCACTTCCCTGTGAGAAAAGGCAATTAAAACGAACCATTATTTAATAGTAGTTGCGTCATTCGAACAATGCTTATGCAGATATCTAAAACAATGCGATCTGTTACAGTTCATAAAGCGTTTCGCAAGGCAACCTAAAAAGCCTAAAATGCGCAAATGTTACACGTGCCTGACTTGGTACTTTACTTATCAATTAAAAATGTGTATTTCGTGATTTTAATAAAATACTAGCTCGTACCTGCGACTTTGTCAGTGTGGGGAAAAATATAGTGATTCTTTCAACAAAATTGGTTCAGCGGTTTAGCCATCAAAGCTAGATGACAGGACAGACAGTTACCTTAAATTTTTTAGGGTACCGGACCAAAATTGTAAAAACGGAACCCTTATGGTGCGACTTCGTCTGTCTGTCTGTCTGTGAGCAACTACTTTTATGGCTATCGACTTGAAATTTGGAGTAGTTTTAAGCCGCGATCACTTCAGACACTAATTCGGCATAAATTGCTCGTTGAAAACCAAGTCTATCAGCAAAGTATTCCGAATTAGTCTTTGAATTTAGCAAGGTGTGACTGCGGCTTTAGAATAAGACTGCCCAACTTTATTGCAAGCACAAGTATGAAAAAAAAATTATTATTATCATTGTTGAGGGGGCCCAAATAGGGCAAAATTTTAAATTGTTGTTACTAGGTCGAGCCGGGTATCATATTATGAAAGGAGAAATTTATGAGTAAAAGGGTCTTGACAGACCGACAGCTAGACGGACAAAAAAGTTACCCTATAAACCATATGGGCTCCGTTTTTTTTTCTTTTGAGGTACGGAATCCTAAAAACTGAAGCAACAAATAATTGCTACCTAACTACCTTCTCTTTAACAAAGTTGAATAGGACTTGTTTCATGTTAAGACCATACAAACCCTAAGTTAATTTTGTTATGCAGATCAGGTTGCTGAAAACGCTTAGAAATAAAGCTAGAGGCAGCTCTCTACTCATGTAGTCATCACGCAAAGGACGCGAAGTGAACTGTCACGTCTCTTGACAATACATCGTATAGAAATTGAGTTCACGAGAGAGAAATCCTTTTACTTTGTAAGCTTAGTTAGACCAAAGATTACAATTAGACGTCTGATATACATAAAACAAACTTTAGTGTCGTGTAAATCGTGTCTAGTTTGTGACGACTAGTCGGTCGGTAGGAAACAGGGCTTGAAACCGGTATTTAAAAAAATACAGGTAAAATACCGGTAAATATCTGTAAATACCTATAAAATATCGGTAAAGAAAGGTATTTACAGATATTTACCGGTATATTACATGGAATTTGAATCCGGTTTCAAGCCCTTGGTAGGAACATTGCGATAAGGTTTGACAAAAATCTAGAAACCTTTAAAAATGTAGTATTATAGCTAATAATGATTATCTTTTTTGCCTGTTTAATGCTTCGACATATTTTATTGTTTAAAAAAATTGTTCATGTATTTACAAGAAAATAATTTAACTAGTAACATTCACTTCTATTTATTCTTAATAATGTAGTGTTGCTATATACGAAATTAAATCCTTCTACTAAAAGTAAGGAAGTCTTTTGCAAAATACAGTACAGGTTTAAAACCAAACAGAATCCCTCTATAGCAGAAGGTGTTGTTAATGCTTCCTCCTTGGTTATAGGACTTTCCAAGTGCCAGACCACAGCGTCCAGCCGGCGCCGACAACCGCAATGTACAACCGTCGACACAGTTACACCATCCTTCAAAACTGGCATACAATTATAGACAATGTTTCAGTAAGTTAGAGACTACAATGGTATGTAGATTTTGGCGGAATTGTATAACGCTGTGTTGGCGTTGGTACAGTAATCCGGGTAGCAACAGTAGTGACGTCGTGCATTCACCTTGACTTACTTTAGTTGGCCTGGTTGCACCGCTGTTTGCTAGCCGTGTGCGCTTATGATTAGTCTCGAGAACGGCAAATGCGTCATAGACACATGCTGGTCTTAAAACAAGACAAGGTGCATCATAATGATTATAACAGTTTCAAGAAATAGAACGCAACGCAACTAGCTTTATATTTCACAATTATTTCTTGAACCGAAATTATTGGAACATTAATTTGGTGCCTGCCTGGCGCATGGTATAATTTACTTCATCGTAAAATAATATTGTGGTCCCCAACAGGATCAATCAGGTCATAAAACAGATAATTGTACCTTACTTAGAAGTTAACGGATATTTATATTAGCTACATACAGCGGCAGTTAAAACATCGTTAAGAAAAACAAATGATCACCATCAAGTGTAAGCAGGCACGCGTCTGTCTAGTGTTATTCAATTAAATTAAGAGGTTTTCTTGCGCGAGCGCAGACTTAAATGGGCGATATCTCTGTACAACGTGTCCAAAATAATAAGACACTCGTCAACGTTAAAAACATGACGTATTACAAGTCTTTATTCGAGCTGGTAGGCCTTAATCTGTATCATGAAGGTGATCTCTAGATAGAGGAAATTGACGAAGTCGTCTAAACTAGATAAGATGATAAAGAGCTTCGAGGGTCGGTTAGTGAATGTTGGAGAAGTTTCTATTAACTTCGGTCGCGTTATAATTGCTGGATAGCTCGAACAGCTGATGCTCCGCTGTTCGTGACGCCGACACCGCCACGCGATGTTTATGGAGCGAAAGCGAGACATTACATACGAAGAATTTTCTTCTTAATTGTTCATTGTAATGTAAGTACCAACGCAACCTCATTAGACTGTTTTAAAATATTCAAGTGCTTTGTGAAAGTATGGAAGATTCAGATGAGATTTTAGACGTCGTCGCTAAACACACGACGTCAATCTAATACCAATATTACCAAACAAATGTAAGCAAGAAACATTACAGAAGTACCTAAATATTTGTTCATGTGATCGTTTGATTACCACCACCAACTCCTATTGTGGTAACTATAGCGTCGTAACAGCGTAATTGCAGTAAAAGTGGTGTTATAAAAAGGTATCAATCTACTTTGTAAGGTGAACTAAGGGGAAATTTCAATTGCACGATTTAGCAGAATGCAGTGCTTTGTTCGAAGAAATCTACAAACTACAGCTTTGATGCAGCAATTTATAGTCATACAAAAACAAAACCTTTTGTTATAAAAAACTATTCCAGTCTTAGCTAAAAAGACAGAAAAAAAGATATATAAGTAGTAGTTTAATAAAAATATATAAACATATTCCACCAAAAAAAATTGCATTATTTTTATACTATGCATTTACAATGCAATGATGCAGTTAAAATGAGATGCCAAATCTATGTGCCTTTGCCTTTAATACCATACTAGCTACAGGAAAATAATTGTATTAAAGTTACATAATAATTCAACTGGTCTAGACATTTCGATTACAGGCCGAATTGAGGTCGAAACCAGAACGAGACTTTTCGATCGCCTTGACTCAAATGGCGCTGGCATCAGAAAACAGTTGCGAAATTTATAATACAAAGACATGTTATTATATACTTTGTACTGCATAATGCATACATGCAATCGAAAACTGAACCGTACCTATCAATGGATAAATGCAGCAAGTATATCAACAAATATTATAAAATATAAAATTTTAAACATTCATTGCGGTAAATATGAAACCCGTCGCAACAATTTGTAGTGATTTTACCTATTTGATACATAGAACTATAATTTGTCAATGGAATGTTGAAAATACGACGCAATTAAGTCATTCGAAACCAATGCTTCGGTTGGCAAAACCGCAAAGTATTGTATACCTTTAGTTTGGTAGTTACATAAACAAACATACTCGTACAATCGCGCCATGTACTCCAGACAGATTATTAGATACATGATGTAAGGGATAAGTTTCCGTAAACTGAAAGGGACCAGTCAACTTAGCGTGAATAAAACTTTCAGAAAATGAAAAGAAAAATCGGCGTCTCCATCCAAAATTGCGAACTCGTTGGACCGATTTTTTTTCCTTAAACGTCTCCGCGCGCGCAGAGACCTACCAATGATCTAAGTTTTTTTCATTTCCTGAAAGTTGTTCAGTTACGTTGACTGATCATGCCCTTTCAGTTTTCAGAAACCTATCCTTTACAACCATTATAAGTAATGTTACTTAAATGTCAATAATCCTTTGTATGCCGTATGAAAATTCAAGAAAGCGTTTCTTTGAAATGTCATGAGCTTCCGGGAAAATATATCACTGGGTAAATACGGCAAACTGCCGCTATGAAGAACCGGTTCCCGGAAAATCTGTTTTGAACAAAGCAAATAAAGGATGAGTTGCAAGTCTCGAGCGGCGTTCACACCCACGCTCACACGTCACGGACCCGATACCTGGCAAGACGCCATGTAAACACAACACCAAATAGGGCAATGACCACGTTTCACTACGCAAATAGCATCATCTATTAATATCTACTTTAAAAATAGCTGCTGCGATAGAAACTGAGGGGACCACGCGTTAAGATTAATTGTCTTCAGCTACAAAGTCTTCTTAGGTACGGGTAATAAAAACTTTCCATATAAAATCACGTAAGAAAAATGTTTTTGAATCGAAGAAACAATGACTCACAATTGAATGCGCAGTCGAATTTTCCTTGTGAATCATAAAGGGCGACTGAAACAAACACACTTTTGCGTTTTTTCAATTTTCCAACAAAGACGGACTTTGTTCTTTATTGTTAGGATTTGAGAATCTGTTGTCAACAGGAGTTCACGTCATGTGTCCATGCGCTACTCTAATTATATCGGGTAAGTAAGTACTGTTTTGCGTCAAAGTATGCACGTTGGTTGTTAGCGGCATCGTTGCAAGCGGGGGGAAACTGTGACGCCGTAGATATTGCGCCGTGGCACAGTGAAAACATCGCCACGTGACTGAAGGTCAGGGGTTCACCGAACAAGCCAACTAAATGGTATTTGCTGGTGACACTCGGTAATAGAATGGCTCAATTGGTAGGTGAACTTGTGTGGTTTAGATATCAAACGGCATAAGTAAATTCGATATACATAAAGGTCAATGCTGAAGTTCTTAACGCTGCCACGAATACCAATTATCATTATTTTTGTTAAACCTTTTAGAAATGTAAATAAGATAGGTAAGTAAAATACACTTTAAATCGACAACGCGTGGGCTCCGTCAGTATAGTGTATAGTGCGGTCTGAGGGCATTACACCTACTTCCTACCGATTGTGATCCTTCAAGCGAACGCGTGTGCCTGTGTGGGTGCGTGACAAAAATTCAATATACAGGCAACATAAAAGCGGTCACCGTCACAACTCCATTGAAGAGTTAGTCACCAGTTCATTGAGAAGTAGGTATTATATTCTCGATGCAATAAATTTTCTCCCACGCGCACACCTACCAAGCTCGCCTACTGACTCCCGAAAAGGCTGCTAAAATAGGCGGACCTGACGCAATTTATGATTACTTCATTCGTGTTAATTTAATAATGTTATATATCTCACCAAAATGATAAGATCCGTAAGTTGATCACTTTCCTAGTAAGTTGATTAACTTTCGAAAAATCATAAACTCGTAAGAAATTCGTAGATCCATAGGTCCGTTAGGTAAGGCAAACTCTGCCAAACACAACCTATCCAATCCCGTTCGGTAGTGTTAGGTTCTCTTTCGACCAAGAAGACTTGCGAGAAGCGAATTCGGTACAATTCAGTATATTTATAGAAAGTTGATCAACTTACTAGTAAATTGTTAACTTACGATTCCGTATTATTATCCGGTGACATATATACAATACAGGGTGTAAAAAGATATCTCCCGATAACTAAAACTGTAGATTTAAATTTCACTTCATCTCAAGATGATGATGACTTAACTTTCTCCAAGAAACGCTAGGCGAGGCCGAGGAGAGCAAACGAGTAATCTGAGCATTCTTTGTTTCCTCCCATGGTCAGTATACAATATACATTTTTAAGGGTTCCGTAGTCAACAAGAAACCCTTATAGATTCGTCATATCCGTGGCTTAGCTCAGTGACCCTTAGTACTAGAAAGCTGTAATTTAGTATGGATATACATATTAGTCACGCCGATAAAGATAAAACAGAATATTGAAAAAAAAAATATTAGTACTTCCCGTACACGTAAAGTAAGTAGAGATGATTTTTTATTCATCGTCAACCCTATATTGTGAGGTGTCGTTAAATAGGTCTTTTAGGTCCTACACTAGTAAGGAACATGGAGACTCTTCAAGAACACCGAAGTCGAAGACCTCCTGGCTGACTCCAACATCATCGGCGAATTTAAGGCGCACAGACTGCGCTGGCTTGGCCACCTTATTAGGATGGATGACGATCGTGGTGTCAAAAGAGCCTATCTAGGATGTCTAACAGGCAAAAGACCGGTTGGGCGCCCCCGGTATCGCTGGCAAGATGCGGTGGAAGCAGACCTACGCGAGTTCCAAGCTAGCGACTGGCAAGAGACCGCGCGAGACCGGGAGAAGTGGCGACATCTCGTTTTGGAGGCCAAGACTCACTTTGGGTCGCTGAGCCAGCGTAGTAAGTAAGTACTATTAAGTCGAATCACTGATTTTGCTAATTAAGGCTTTTAGTCATATGCGTGTTTTATTTTTGAAGAACGGTAAGTAGTAAATATATTAATAACTGGGGTACAAAACATGCATGCATATTCATAATACAAACAAATGTATGCCCCTACCAAGATTTGAACCCGGGAACTCACTTCACGTCACTTTCTTATGTTTGGACGAATCGAGTCATAAACATAGTTAAATACTTAGCTATAATATATATGTAACATTGTAGGTAAGGCCAAAAAAGAATACCCAAGAAACGATATTTACTAAGAAATAATTATCGCATCATTGATAAGATCATGCGCACTTGTCGACACTGACTTCAATAAATTATCGTACTGCTCCAAACTTCAAGGTGTAGACAAAATTAAATTGACGGTGTTATCAGTGTGTTATCACATAATTGATTTTACATGTCAGAGTAAAACCATTGACAATATAAAAAATAAGAGGCCATTTACCTGCTTGAAAACTCTGACAATGTTGTCAGTTTGAGCAGGCCTGACGAAGCCTCCACGATAGTTGAAACTTAAAATTAATAACCGGCACAATAGATATTCCATGCTAGTTCTCAGGGTGGGCAACACGTTATGCAGCCTTATTTTATTAATATTAAAGTATGCCACAAACAAGACACTAGGCTGGCTCATAAACTCGGCCCACAAAACTGAACCACTTTGGCACCTAAAATAGTATTCCTAGAACTTGGTATTTTTAAAATAGTATTCCTATGCGTGAAATAAATGAAAGGTTATGTTTGTCGCAAATTAAATGTACGAGACTTACCTCATTTATGTGTTTGTAGGTTTTGATGAGATCCACGCTGAGTTTCCGTAAGGGCGCCGTTGAGGGGTCTCGAAAGTGATGGGGTATTCGGGCCTGCATTGCCTGGGCAACCAGAAACATGAGTTAATAAACAGTCGGTTACAGTCGACATAAGGCGCTGGTCTAATCTAAGCGGTGCGATGCGGATGCGCGCAACCGGCACGCCGCCTGTCACTTCTGTTTCATACAAAATGCTATTAATTCTATACCCGCACAGCCTGGATTAGAACGACACCGCGTCGCTTCTATACATTTTGTATGAAACAGAAGTGACAGGCGGCGTGCCGGTTGCGCGCATCCGCATCGCACCACTTAGATTAGACCAGCGCCTAATAAAGCTTTATTAGAATGACAGCAGGAGAAACTATGCGTGAGAGCCGGTCGGACCGATAAATGTCTCTCTCGCTCCAATGTGTAGCGCATCGCTACGTCCTGCTCTCACACTGCTGTCATTCAAATCAAGCTACATTACTTCGACTGTAGTAATCTTAACAAACAAACACACTAACAAACGAGCGGGTTTAGTAAGCAGTGGAAGCAAAGGAGGCAGAGGCAGTTTACTTTCTTGTATTTACAATCCTCTAGAAAAAATATGTTCTTTGAAAAGAGTGATTTTCCGAAATGATTTCCATACTACATGCTATAGCGCATAACTGAGTAGGTTCGTGAGGTAGTTGCGCGGTGCGGGAGAGTTGGTACCGCCCTAAACTGACAAGGACAACCCATACATCTGCACTGCTTACTTCAATGATGTATCCAATCTACCCCTCACCCACCGCGCAGGTACCTCAGGAACATTCCCAGTTATGCGCTATGCCTTTAGATTGGGAATATTGCGTGGAAAAGTTGCCATTTCGAGCCAAAAGCGTTGAAAATAGCAACAGATTTACTTTCATTTTTACGGTAACGGGTTCTTCATAACATCCATCAATAAATAGATCAGAAAATTCCTCATACAATTAACGATTTATAGCTGAAGGATGTAGGCTGATCTTTCTTTATCTTAATTCCCAAAAAAATCCCATTAGACACGAATGAGAGGTGAATGAATGAATAACTAATTAAGTATGGAAAATATCAACATTCAGTGCAAATATACTCAAAACCTGTAATGATCTACAGAAAACACTTGGGCAAGCAAAACTAATTTGACCAACTTATCGTGCAAAAGGTTTCAAAAATCTTATCGCGTACGTCACAAATTTTGGGGAACAAAGGATGTGATATCATGATATGGCATCGGATGCGGTTTGGAGGTCAAAATGCAGTATTGGGTGAAAGGAAGGCATCTAAAAGTAAATATAAAGCTTCTATATTGTGGTGACAAACAAAACGTTACACCCAATCTATAAAATGATTAATGGTTACATATCTATCATTTATTACAAGATCTCTTTGACCAACATTTGTTTCTACGTAATATATTTTTAATTAACATGCTTTAGTCTAGACACAAACATAGAGTACATTTTTTTTAAATCTGTATATGTAGGACTCCAAAAGTAATGGATAATCTACAATACCTCCCAATGCCTCAGTTTTTTTCTACATCTCAGAAATATAACCGTGCTCAGATGCCAGAGTAACATAGTTTTGGCCGAGAAACTCGCTACAACTAAACTAAAGCAATTTAAATCAATATAAAACGAAGTGCGATTTACACGTTACCTCTGTCTATTGACTACCTAAACACAGACTGGTGATTTTTACCCACGACGGAACGGAGGCGGTATATGCGTTTGGGGTTAGAGGTTGTTTGTGTGTATGTTTGTATGTCTGTTACCATTTTCCAGCTAAACTACTGAACCGATTTCGATGCGGTTTTTTGCATTTAATGGCTGCTGTTCTAGAGCAGGTTGTTAGATATATTTTAGGGTTGTAGACTACCAGGAGGCGCTGCAGCGGCCAGAATGGGTGGGGAGAAAAATATATTTTCTCGTTTACTCTATAGTGCGGGGTGTGGTTAGATAGGTCTTTTAAAAATATTGTGAGTTTTCTCACATCATTTTTCGATTAAGGGATCTGTTTGTGAAATATCTAGCTTTAAAGGGCAGGCGTGGGTTTCTCAAAATTTTTAATTTTTGTTTTTTAACTCACAAGGCCTACGTGACCAGTTCTCTCGCCTATTAATTAGCACTAAATAGTAAATTCGAGAGAACCACAACACCTTTACTACTTAAAACATTTGCAATCCGCGTGTAGTGGGGGGACGTCTGATTGAGTCTATATTTGCTGTGGTCTCTCATTTAGTGTAGGTTTCATACATTGTAAGTTCTGTCCTGATACGGACATCTAGGTGTGATGCCGGCCCTTTTCCACCAAAGCTGTGAGTGGTAGCTAAATTGTGAATTGGAAAATACCTACCAATAGTATTGCTCCATTTGACAAGCTAGGAAAATGGACCAATCCTATTGGTTGGATTTTTTCCAGCTTACAAGTTAACTACCTAGAACAGCTCTGGTTGAAAAGCACCCTAAAGGCCTGTGCAAACAACAAACAGTCCTAGGAAGCTTTTCCGTTCACAGAGTTTTCTCACTAAGCGTTAACAACTCATTATTAATCCCAATTTACGAAAGAACATCATAATTATCTAACAAAATGATCTCTTTTCTTTGGTGTCGATGACATTTTTCGCTGTTATATTTTTAGCCCAGAGGGTCATACACCGCACGTGCATACTCGTACTAGGTTAGGATCCTTTGAGAAACCCCACCTAGACACGTTGTCTTTACCGCTGCCAACCTGAGTCGGAAGCCTATCCAGTAGGTCGAGCATGCGCACCGCGACTTGGCGAGTCTTCCCAGACTAAACCAGACTAAACCGGTTATGTCTTCTCGCGTCCATACATAAAAAGTGACAGTAGCGCGCGACTCGACCAAGTCGCGGTGCGCATCTTAGCCCGGCTGGTCATCCATGGCAAATTATGTCCAAGCGAAAGACTCAAAGGGGAAGGAAGTGAAACTCTTTGATGCCACAGTCTGCAGCGAGCCTGTGAAGTGTCGGAGGTCAGGCTATCGACACACTTGACGAAATTGTTCGTGGTAGTGCAGAGGGTGTCGTGTGTCTTTCATCTTGGCCTTTTCACTTGAGCTAGCCACAGCTCTACGAACGTCTGGAGACGCTATTCCAGCCTATAGTAATTGTCCGAAAAGTTTCATTTAAGGAGGTATCCATTAGCTTCGGATGTAATGAACGGCTCCATACAGAGCATTTGAGAATTCGTTAGCAGAAAACAAGAGCAACAAGCCAATAGTCCTAATGTTCAATGTAAAAATCTTTGATATTTCTGACCAAGTAGATGTATTGACAAACGATAGTTAAGGGTTTTTCTATGTGTATTGTGGTTACAACCATGTGCCCCTCGTATAATTGAAAAGTAATCAAAATGTTTGTTTACTAAACCTATTCTTTCGTTAAATGGGTTTTACAGAACTATTCGTCACCTACAATAAGCGACAAAACATCTGAATTTGCGGAAAATTTTCCTAGGACAGTTCGTCGTTTGATCTCAATTTTCTACTCTAACGTCCTGGCCACGAGTTCACCACTAAGTACTATCAGAGCAACGAGCGCTGTTTTAATGCACTCCTTATAATACCACCGCTGCATGGGCGCGTCATAACTCATAGTTTTCAACACTCAGTATAATGTGAAAAAGCCTCCGTGGTCTAAACGTTCGGCTCTCGATCTTGGTTCGACACTGTCAAACAAAAATCAGTAGGCTTCTCCAATTTGGTCAAACACCAGATTGTCTGAAAAGCAAGATAATTCAGTGCTTTAGACGGCACGTCAAGCTGTGGTTCCTGACTACTTTCTGCGAGAGGAGTCGTTAAATGAGGCCATATCAGAGGCCTTGGACGGCTGAACAATTCTGAGAACCAGGGTTTGTAAGG
Source organism: Athrips mouffetella (assembly GCA_947532105.1). Lineage (NCBI taxonomy): Eukaryota > Metazoa > Arthropoda > Insecta > Lepidoptera > Gelechiidae > Athrips > Athrips mouffetella. The sequence continues at coordinate 17,496,092 of OX383965.1, read as the reverse complement.
TGGGTCATCGATTCAACCTACACGATATGATGATAATTATGAAATCGCTCGCCGCTCTGTTGATAGCATGAACTTCGTGGCGAGTCCGTAAAGGCTATTTACAAGTTATGTGCATTATACCATCGTTGTTCGCGTTAGTTGCGGTGCGGGCACGGTCAGTCAGACAGCCAGCAAACTGCCTCGTGCATCATTTACCTGGGTGGGGGTGCAGTAGCGGCAGAAAGCGGCAGCCCGGGCGCGCGCGGCGCTCACCTGAATGTCCGAGGGGGCGCTCATGGAGGCCAGCTGTTCCTCAGCCACCAGCCTGCCGTACAGAGGCACGTGCCGCCGCTCCCCTGCCCCCGTCTCCGGCATGCCTCCGCCGACGACGCCCACTGCAACAATACAAAACACTTCTATCATCATCATCATCATCCACGGTTAGAAAATGTTGTTCAGTTTGGTACTTTATGTCCTTGATGTGATACGAAAAATAAAAACAGTTTTTTGCCGACTGATCAAATCCTGTTTATTTAGACGTATTTCCGTAAGATTCAAGCCCTTGATTGGTCACTAAAGGTTTGCAATTGGGTAGGTTTGCCAACTGCCAGCTATTAACACCTATTACTGGGCGGAGGCACTTTTAATTCCGCTATATTATGTATTCTAAAGCAAGTTAAAAATATTTTTTTGGGCAAAATAAACTTAAGTATACTATAGTTATTCTAATCCAAAACACGTGCCAGGGGCAGGGTGATGAGAATTTGTAGTGCACACTTGAGGCAAAGTTTCCGATATTCGGGGGACCATTTGACGGCAACTAGTTATTAAAGTTGGTCGTTTGAAGATCGATGCTGAAGGCGGTCGTTGCATGTCAAGTATTGTATTTAAACTATCTACGTACATCGAGGACGGTGATCAAAGGATAAACTTTGCCTTTTGTAGGGCGAATTTACAGAAGTACATGTTGCTTTTAACATAATGTTATGTTTTTAAACTCTTGATTCTGTAAGTATATTTATTTTTAATGTCAAAAGACATTCAATTTATTTAGGAACCGATCGTGTAGGTACTCAGAGGAAAAGCCTCACATCGGTTCTTCTACACTCGTAACAGAGGATAATTAAAAAAAATATATTGATCAAGCATGACTTACAAAAGCGATCATGGAGGGAAAAATATTAGGAAGAGTAGAACACGGACCACCTAGAATGAGGCACTAACAGATTTAATGATAGGAAATTCGGTACACTTACTTCAAACTAAAGAACTTAAAACACAGACGACCTCTAAACTTCTGGTTGAAGTAGTAGGCTTATAGTCCCTCACCAAATGGAATCTGACAAGCTTGACAACAAATATCCAGCCTGGACTAACGGCCTATTATCATATTGCTTTTATTTAAGTTTGGTTTTACTGACATCGGTTAACAAAACACGGATCTGTCACGATGACTACAAAATGACATCATAACGGAGTTTCGGTGTGAATGAGCTTAGTTCACCCGCGCCCACGCAACAGCGGATTCGGCAACCTAGCAACACTCTACTCTATCAGTCATATTTCGAATTGTTCACTTCCCATTACAAGGCTCTCGTGATCTATTAGATTTGATCTCTCTATCCGATTAGGAAACTTAGGCAAACCCGGGTATGTCATCGGTGGTGGCATAACAATAGTGCAGCGACAAACAACACACGTGCGGAAATTACGACAAATTTTGGTGCTACGCCGACACCAACGGAAATTCTGCCAGATGTATCATAGGAAAGCAAAATTTGCGAGTGTAATGAGCGGGACTTTCCGGAAGTGTATCGCTACACTTAAAACTTCCCGTGCCTCCAACTACTGTAGGTACAGTTCGAGGTAAAGTCGCCAAGTCTAAAACAGCTGACAATCTAGGGTTGACCAGGCTGGCGTGACGTGACAGTGCAAACATGATGAATAGAATGCCGTTCCGTTTTTAGTAACAGTAAACCTTTGACAGCATACTGACTCGACCATAGGAGTATAAAGGACAATAAAAGCTATCCTGCTGTCAAACAAATTTCTACCCAATTCGAAACGCACCCTAAGCAACACATAATGCAGGTTGTGTGTCTTCTTCGCAAAGATCATCATTACGGAACATTAATTCAGCATCATATTTAATTTTAAAGTTTACACGAATGCATTATTTACTTCCCACGCATATCCATACTTCCATCCATACTTTTAATATTATAAATGCGAAAGTAACTCTGTCTGTCTGTCTGTTTGTTTGTTTGTTTGTTGCTCTTTCACGCCTAAACGGCTGAACGGATTTTGATGAAATTTGGTATGGTGATAGATGGTAACTTGGAGACGGACATAGGCTACTTTTTACCCCGGGAAAATATCTCATTCCCGTGGGAATCTACACATACAATAATACTCTAGCGGGGTTGTATCTGCTACAGCACACCGAAACTACTTAACCGATTTTGATGGGACTTTTTTTATTCAACTAAGTATCGCTGATTACGAAAACTACTACAATTTTGAAATCCAACGTGGTAGACGTAAACTACCATTATCCCCTGGGGATAAGGTTGAGGTGCGATAGGGTTGAAATGTCTAAAAATCAATATGGGTGTCGTTTGTAAGGTTTATCGAGCCGCTGATTACAAAAACTACAACAATTTTGAAATCCAACATGGTGGACGTGAAATGCTATCATCCCTTGGGGATGAGGTTGGGGTGCGATAGAGTTGATATGTCTAAAAATCAATATGGGTGTCGTTCGTATGGTTTATCGGGTCGCTGATTACGAAAACTACAATGATTTTGAAATCCAACGTGGTGGACGTGAAATACCACCACCCCTGGGATGGGGTTGGGATTCGATAGGTTTGAAATGTCTAAAAATCAATATGAGTGTCAGTTGTATGTTTATATAAGGATAGGGATAGCGGTTAAGATGGCGTTAGGGGTAGAAGCAGGGATAGGGGTAGGGTCAGGGATAGGGGGAGGGATAGGGAGAGAGTGTAAGGGAGGGGAAAATGAGGGGAGAGAAAGGGGGAGGGAGGGGTAGAGGGCGTGGGAGGGGGAAGGGGAGGATGAGTGAGGGGAAGGGGAAAGGGAGGGGAATGGGAGGAGGGCGAGGGGGGAAAGGGAGGGTGATGGGGAGAGGGGAAGGGGGGAAATGGAGGGGGAAGGAAGGGTGAGGGGGGGAAGAGGGAGGGGCGAGGGAGAGGAAGAGAGAGTGGGAGAGGGTGAGGCAGGGGGAGTGGGAATGTAGGGGGGGGGATACAAAAGGATAGATAGGGAGGAATAGGGACCTTTTTTACTTTTATGAATACCACCTCGCTACCCATTCACTTCACTCCCTTTATTGCCTTCTTTTTTAAGTTCGCCTGTAACGGTTGACAATGAAAATTCCGCACTACCTACCAGTTAAATAAAATCAAAAGATAATTAAGTTTGTAGTAAGATGCATTTATTCAACTTGGATAAGTACAAATGCATCTTTTACGTAGGGATCAAGAAGGATAAGCGCTCCGTAAAATATGTTTCAATTAAGTTCGAGTTCTGTTTTTTTATAAAATCTACGCGGACGAAGTCGCGGGTAACAGCTAGTTAGTAATAAACTTGAAAATGTTATAAACTTCATTGTTTTCTCAAAGTAATATACTATGGCTATAGGTACTTCTAACGCATACTTCCCGAAACAACCTTTTTGGGACAGCCAAAGAAACTACAATCGCATGATTGCGTACTATAAATTCCTCAAAGTTCTTCAACCTATAAAAATTAATTTCAATCCGTAAAATTAAATCACCTCGTAAAATACGAGACTCTATAACAAAATGTTTACAGTTGGGAGGGGGTATGAATGAATAAAGAAGAGAATTAGATGACGATACAAAAATAAATCTAAATAGATTTTTTCTTATATCCATACTTATATAAGGTAGTTAATAATATTCCTTAAGAATCCACTAAAATGTATGGCCAGAATGATAAGATAACATAAAAATAATCAATGCAATAAACATCCAAATAATATTTAGTATTTTTAGAAGCAAGTAAGTCCATTTTTAGGAAGTTTGTATGTCAAGGTTGTCAGCAGATTTCTAAAAAACTGAGCTACTTAGAGAGATCGTTATATTTTTCTTGTAATATTTAAATAAACCTCTATAATTCCGATTTTCGTTTACAAAGTTTCGGAGATAAGGGGGAGATGGGTAGCGTGGGGACGAAGTCGCACCATAAAGCCCGAGTCACACTGAGGCGGTAGCGGAAGCGTTCCGGGGGCGGTATTTTTTGTAAAGTATGAGTTCTTTTGCACCCTGTCACATTGAAAAGCGGTCGCGGCGCGGTATTTTGCTCCCGCCAAACCGCCCCCGCACAGTGGGCTGAAATTAGCGTTTCATAGACATTCAATATTTTTTTTGAGTGACGCTTTTTATGCTTGGAAACGATTGAGGATACCTACATTATGCCTTATTAAATGAACTTTCAGGTTTATAATTGTAAACAGCGCACTCAGAATTTTTTTCGAAAATATTTGTATGGAGTCGGCGTAATACGAGTAAATGATGATATCTCCATTATAGCACAATTGCGCCTAATATCCTCTTAGATTATTAATATATGAATTATTTTGGATTTTTGACATACTACATGCTAATGCCTTTTTTTAACAAAACTTTTACTTTTACTTTTTTTTTGTTTATTATACAGCTAATGAGTTTTTAAGCAAATTTCACATTCTAATATTTCAGACAATTAATTTGCGTAAATGTCCAGTCTATTTAAATCCATTTTAGGCTTAATATATGTTAAAAACGAAAAAAATACCAAAATTAGATTTAAAAAAAAGGCGCAAGTTTGGCCTTAGCTTGGAGTATGTCAAAAAATCCAAAATCTAAATATATAAAAGAGCATGTCCTGACTGACTGATTCATCAACGCCGAGCCGTAACCGCTATGGATACAGATCAGAAATTTTGTACACAGGTTCATTGCACGTCAAAGCCCCCACTCAGAAAGGATTTTGGAAAATTCATCTCCCAAGGGGGTGAAATAAGGGATGAAAGTTTGTATGAAAGTCCTTTGTTTCTTGAGCTAGATTCACACAAATTTGAATTTAAGCTTCTGGTAAAAAATAAAGAAACACGTGTTTAAGCATTTCTTAAAAATCACCCTTCAAGGGGGTGAAAAAGGGGATGATTTTTTTTCCGCATGTTGTTTTATAAGTCTTTAATTTTTAAAGGTAGAATTATAAAAATTTGGTTTCGAGCTCAGGGTAAAAAATAAAAATGTACGTGTTTAAGAATTTTTCAACATTCATCCCCTAGGGGGGTGAAATAAGGCATGAAAGTTTGTATGAAAGTCCTTAGTTTCTTGAGTTAGATTCACACAAGTTTAACTTTAAGCTTTTGGTAAAAAATAAAAAAACCGGCCAAGTGCGAGTCGGACTCGCGCACTGAGGGTTCCGTACCACCACATAAACATAATTGTATTAGTTGAAATTTCAGTAAGTTAATGTGCTAGATTTTTTGACTCCGACACGCGCTTGACCGTATTTTATTATTTGTTGTTATTTCATAGCCTATGCACTATAAACATACCAATTTTCAAGTTTGTAAGTGTTCCCGTTTTTAAATACAACTAAAACAAAAATCGCCTCAGTAACCATCCAACTTGACCCCTCTCTTATATGAATGTTCTTGAAACGGGAGCTCACCCCAATTGGTTACCATCAGTTGTGAGAAAAGTTGTAATATTTAATGATTTCAGACTTTTCCCATTATTTGTACTATGAGACCTAGCTTCTTGCCAAATTTCATAATTTTAGGTCAACGGGAAGTACCCTGTAGGTTTTTCATTTTTGAATAAATGTATGGAGATGAGGACATAAAATGCCATATCTTTTGATTGCGTCGTTGTAAAAAATTGAAATTTTCAGATCTTGTGTGGTTCATGGATCCTAATATATGGTATTCATTTCAACCTGATACCTTTACCCGTTCGTGAGATAAAGGGTCTTGACAGACAGACAGACAGACAGACAGACAGACAGACGGACAACAAAGTGATCCTATAAGGGTTCCGTTTTTTTCTTTTGAGGTACGGAACCCTAAAAACACGTGTTTAAGCATTTCTTAAAAATCACCATAAAATTGGGTGAAAAAGGGGATGATATTTTTCCGTATGTTGGTCTATAAGTCTTTTATTTTTAAAGGTAGAATTATAGAAATTTGTTTTTGAACTTTTGGTTAAAAATAAAAAAGCACGTTTAAGAATTTTTCAAAATTCATCCCCTAAGGGGGTGAAATAAGGGATGAAAGTTTGTATGAAAGTCCATCAGTTTTGAAGTTAGGATCTTCAAAATTTGTATTTAGACTGACGACTAAAAATTAAGTTTTACGTATCTCAGGGTTTTTGAAAGTACTATACCACAAAAGGGGAATGAAGTTACATAACATCACGCCTCTTTCCCGTCGGGGTAGGCAGAGACCACAGTCCTCCACCTGCTACGATCTTGACATATTTCCCTTGCTTCCTGTACTTTCATCAATCCTTTCATACATGCTCCTTCATTTCAAAGTAATATCCACTAAATTTATTATTTAGGCATTAGGGTTGTAATTCTGTGGAACATATATCACTTTTATTGAAATTCCACACCAAATTCAACCCCTTAAAGAGGGTAATGGGGTGAAAAAGTCTTTAAACCAATATGGGTATAGTTTGTATGGTTTATCGGGTCGCTGATTACGAAAACTACAACAATTTTGAAAGCTAAGGTGGTGGACGTGAAATACCATCATCCTCTGGGGATGGGGTTGGGGTGCGATAGAGTTATAATGTCTAAAAATCAATGTAGGTGTCGTTTCTATGTTTATATAAGGATAGGGATAGCGGTTAGGACGCCGCTAAGGATAGGGATAGGAGTAGGGTTAGGGGCAGTATAGGGATAAGGAGAGGGAGTGGGATGGAGGTAGAGAGAGAGGGAGTGGGAGAGGGTGAGAGAGAAGGAGAGACTGCACATTGTCTGAATATCACGCGGGCGAAGCCGCGGGCACAGCTAGTAATTCATATATTAATAACCTAAGAGGATATTAGGCGCAATTGTGCGATAAAGCCCAAGTCACACTGAGGCGGTAGCGGAAGCGTTCCGGGGCCTGTTTTTTTTGTAAAGTATAAGTTCTTATGCACCCTGTCACATTGACAGCGGTAGCGGCGCGGGTGCGGCCGGGCCGCTTGTACAACCCCGCGGACCGGGCGCGGCGCGGGGCCGAACTTTCGGCGGGATTGGGCGCGGTATTCCATTGCGTTCAATGCAACCCGTCACACAGCGCGGCAGCGGCGCGGCGCGGCGCGGTGCGGTGCGGTGCGGTGCGGTCCGGGCGCGGACTTAGACGTTGTATTTTTTAGAAGAATTTTGCGGCTTTGCGCAGACTTTTTTTAGGTTATCAGTTTGGTTTTATGTTTAGAGCAAAGGATTTACGACTTTTGAATAATTACAGATAAATAGTGTCACACCGACCGCTACCGCGCCAATGTCCCGCCGCGGTTTCCGCGCGGTACCTCTGTGTGACCGGTCCCGGAACGCTTTCGCTTCCCGCAGGTCCGGCCCCGGACCGCTTTACCGCTTATACCGCTCTGAGTGACTTGGGCTTTATGGAGATATCATCATTTATTACGCCGACTCCATACAATTTTTTTCGAAAAAAATTCTGAGTGCGCTGTTTATAATTATAAACCTGAAAGTTCATTATGTAAGGCATAAAGTAGGTATCCTTAATCGTTTCCGAGCAAAAAAAGCGTCACAAAAAAAAAAAAAAATTAATGTCTATGAAACGCTAATTTCAGCCCACTGTGCCCCGGACCGCTTTCGCAATCATACCGCCTCTGTGTGACTTGAGCTTAAGGGTTCCGTTTTTACCATTTTAATGAGACTTAAAGTTCCAATCAAGGAATGCAAAAGTTAACAATGCAGTTTTGTGTTTCATTTCCGTTCAATAACATAAATTTTAAACAGAATCCAACACGAAAAAAAATTGATTCCGGTAAAACTTTTTTTAATGTTCCTGTACTAGGTGTACCGGTACTAGTATACCGAGTTATTTTGGGACTCCTAGCCAAATTTTAGTACGTTATTCAGAACGCACAAAGAAACGTGGGTAGAAAAAGAGATAATTTTTGGCTCCCCCATACAAACCTTGTACAGGCGATAGTGCAATTTGTATGGGAACAAACTAGTTTCTCGTTTTTTGGCCTACGTTTTTTTGGGAATGTTGTACTGTTTAGTATTGTGAGTAACATAATAAAATTTGGCCAGCCAGGGGTCCAGATTATGTAGTATTGGTAGATTCAATCGACTGTTTGTTTATAAACTAACTAAAACTTAAAAAACATGTAATTATACAAAATACATAAAATTAAATTTTTCCTTGCTAAAATATCGTGGAGGAACGAGGGGGAGGCCTTTGCCAAGCAGTGGGACAGTACATGCTAGAAAAAAAAAACATATCGTATGTCTCAAGGTAAATATCAATTCAACTTCTAAGTGAGGTTGCTGTTGAAGGTTTACTATTTGCTAAGCGTAGCGGGGTGAGGGTAAACTTTGCCGCACGCGTCGCGAGGTCGCAGACGAGCTAATTCGGTATTATTTATGTACCGTCTGGTACGACGTGACATTTCATAATAAAACACCAACATTTGAAGCGCACCCGTTACAAAAGCAACCTAGCTAAATAAGTTTGTTGAACGTCTAGCAAGTTCCTGTCATGTTACAGATCCTACAAAATAAAATAAACATTTTATATTCCTCGCCGAACAGTGTAATTTCAAATGAAAAAAGAAACTAGGTACAATTTCGAATGAAATTCACACTATACTATCTTTGAAGTTGTTTCCCCTTCGCCTTCGCTTGCGAGGGTTCCCCACATAAGTGCGCCAACGGGACCCTATTATATTCACTAAAAACCAGCGCTAAAACTGAGTTTGCCGAATTTGGCGCTTTTCTCACAACAAACGAGTAAAAACTTTTGTCAATTTATCCGTTTGTTCATTTTTATTTGATATTTTTCTTTTACTGCTCTATCTCCAAAAGTAATAAATATTACTGATTCTGATATTACTGTTAGAAAAAATGGAACCATTACAACAACAGTATTTTAACAGGGTCTACTTTTGTTAGCCTAAGCACGGAGTCTTTGCTCCGTGGCCTACCTAAACGGCTTTCACAGCTTCACCGGACGACGAGTGGGGAGCGAAAGGCTCAATCCAGAATAGAAACACTTAATTGTCCATTGAATAGGATCTGTTGGCTGGTGGATAAAATCAGAACTAACGCCTCTGCCCTGGAAATTTGACACTTTACGAGCAATACAAACGACAGCAGCGCCCCTATTGTCACTGTCATCTATGTGCCAAGTGGCTGTAGCTGTCCACGTCCGATAAGACTTTTTCTCAGAAACGCACAGTATCAAGTTGAAATCAAAATCGAATGCTGAAATCTATGTGAAATAATGAGAAGGTGCACAAAATTATAACAAAAAAGTTGCTATAAAACCCATTTCTATAGAACTATTGTTGCTGATTGCACCAACAGTGTCTACCCTGTTATCTGCGCTTTTTAATAATGTATTCAGCACGGCGTATACACAAAACCCTTTAAGCCCACGTCACACAGAGCGGTACAAGCGGTAAAGCGGTCCGGGGGCGGACCTGCGGGAAGCGAAAGCGTTCCGGGACCGGTCACACAGAGGTACCGCGCGGAAACCGCGGCGGGACAGCGGGGCGGTAGTGGTCGGTGTGACATTATTTATCTGTGATTATTCAAAAGACGTAAATCCTTTGCTCTAAACAAAAAACCAAACTGATAACCTAAAAAAGTCTGCGCAAAGCCGCAAAATTCTTGTAAAAAAAAATAAACGTCAAAGACCGCGCCCGGACCGCACCGCACCGCACCGCGCCGCGCCGCGCCGCTGCGGCTCTGTGTGACGGGTTGCATTGAACGCAATGGAATACAGCGCCCGCTCCCGCCGAAAGTTCGGCCCCGCGCCGCGCCCGGTCCGCGGGGTTGTACTAGCGGCCCGGCCGCCCCTGCGCCGCACCGCGCCGCGCCGCGACCGCTTTCAATGTGACAGGGTGCATAAGAACTCATACTTTACAATAAATACCGGCACCGGAACGCTTCCGCTACCGCCTCAGTGTGACTTGGGCTTTAAGCAAGTTATAGTATGTCCCTTGTATAAAGGGAAAGGAAAGAAATCAGACCCATCTTGTTACCTGCCAATTTCGGTAATACCCGCCGTGCCAAAATCTTGGAAAACGGAATTACCTCGCGTCTCACTGAGTACTTGACAGATAACAATATCATATCTGGTCGTCAGTATGCTTATCGTGCTGGGAAATCCACTCATCTGACGCGAGAAGTAGTTCAACGAATACTCGCGGCGCGCGAAGAAAAGAAAGAGGTTGCAGTACTATGATGCGACCTTTCTAAAGCTTTCGACGTCGCTGACCACCGCATACTGGCAATGAAGCTACAGCACTATGGGATCGCAGGAAAAGCATTAGACTTCATCATAGATTTCATGGATGGCAGAACACAGTTCGTAGTGGGAAAGGGAGGTACTACAAAGTCTAGTGGGCTCACAACAGTTGTGAGCGTGCCTCAGGGATCATCCCTTTCTAATCTGGCCTTTACCCTCCTACTAAATGATCTGCCAAGCGCGATCACCGGTGCTGAAGTGTTTATGTCTGCTGACGACGTCGGTGCTATAATAACTGCATCTTCTCTTGACATGTTTGAACAACAGCTCAACTCTGTTGCCAAGCAACTCGCCAAACGTGATTTTTTCAAAACGGTCTTGTATTGAATTTGACAAAAACTCAATATGTGTGTTTTGACTTATCGGGTCGTAAACGTAGGCAGTTGGTCGTTGACATCAAAGGAGTTGATAAGTCAATGTGACATCCTTTCTTGGCTTTCAACTGGATTACACGCTATCGTGGGAAATTCATATTGACAAATTGTGTGGTAAATTAGCAAAAGCCTGTTTCGTGCTGTCCCGGCTTGCCTCAACCCTACCTAAACACGTAGTCCGACCTTGCTACTTTGCGTATGTGCAATTCGCGCTGTCGAATGGGAGCGTGTCTTCAGGATACAGAAGCGCGCTGTGCGGGCAATCGTCCGGGTGCCGCAAGATGAATCAGCTAGGCCGTACTTCGTGGAACTTGGGATACGAGCTTACTTATTTGTCAAGTTTCCATATACGCTAAGCAGAATATAGACTGTTACTCGAGGCGAAGCGATAATAACGTTCATAGTTTGCGAAACGATCAGAAATTGTGTTTAGTCACGCATAAGCTTGAAAAGGCAAAGCGCACTATCCACGCGATGGGTCCACCCGTATATAACAAACTACCCGAGAATATTCAGGACGCCCCGAGCTTGACCACCTTTAAGCCCAAGTCACAGAGCGGTATAAGCGGTAAAGCGTTCCGGGGCCAGACCTGCGGGAAGCGAAAGCGTACCGGGACTGGTCACACAGGGGTACCGCGCGGAAACCGCGGCGGGACAGTGGCGCGGTAGCGGTCGGTGTGACACTATTTATCTGTGATTATTCAAAAGACGTAAATCCTTTGTTCTAAACAAAAAACCAAACTGATAACCTAAAAAAAAGTCTGCGCAAAGCCGCAAAATGCTTGTAAAAAAAATACAACATCAAAGTCCGCGCCCGGATCGCACCGCACCGCGCCGCGCCGCTGCCGCTCTGTGTGACGGGTTGCATTGAACGCAATGGAATACAGCGCCCGCTCCCGCCGAAAGTTCGGCCCCGCGCCGCGCCCGGTCCGCGGGGTTGTACTAGTGGCCCGGCCGCCCCCGCGCCGCCCCGCGACCGCTTTCAATGTGACAGGGTGCATAAGAACTCATACTTTATAAAAAATACCGGCCCCGGAACGCTTCTGCTACCGCGTCAGTGTGACTTGGGCTTTTAGTCTAGGTTAAAAAGTTGGCTACTGGAAAAGGCATTTTACAGCTTTAACGAATTTATAAACTTAAAATAGAAATGTACGGACTTAAATTTTTTTATGTTAAATTGTGACCTGTAAATTATTTTATTAATAAAGATAATGATATGATATGGATAGATGTGTATAAACATTTAAGCATTTAAGTCAATGCAGTCTTCTTTTTCGTATCAAGGTCAACATGTCAGGTGACTAAGCTAATTTATACAACACTCAAATAAAAATCAAATAAAATCTTCCCAATGCAATTTAAAGAATATAGATAAGGCTATTTGGGTAATTCTCAATTTGCAAAAAACTGACTGTGACTGCTATTTTTCTAAGCTGCAGTGGCTAAATATCGAAATCGTGCTTTGTTTTATGAAAGAATAGATAAAATACTATAAATTTAATAAATTAATAGATATAATGGATAGTTATTTTATAATAAATATTTTAATCATCAAATATGTCCCTTCCGTGGGTGTGACTAACGGTCTCAGTAAAGATAAAAAAATCTGTGCTTTATCTGGTTGACTAAATATGGAAAAAAAGAATGCCAATATTATTGAGAATATATTTACTTTATAAATACACAAGCATATGCATCTAAAACGTTAAGTAAAAGTTTGGACTGCTTATTTAAAGTGTGTGATTAAATTTTTTTCACTTCCATGGACGTATGTCACACTGGTCGTAACTTTAATATTATCGTGCGAGTATTCAAACGCAACTACGCATAGACAAGGATTGATCTACCATATTTTGACTCCGTTATAAATTTTTTGCTGCGGGGCGTAGTGTACGAGAAAAAAAATGTTGAATGTCTATTCTCACAACTCGTCAAGCATAAGTGTTCACAATTTTGTTGTTTGTCAGAGCTATGTACCTTTCAATTATTTATTTTAGTTTTGTCGTTTGAATGCGTTATCACATCAAAAATACTTTGGCGAATTTGCTTGGTCGTGCCTGCTTTTGGGGCTATGTATCGTACATAACAATGTAAAAATGTCACTTCCATGGCGTCACTTTCATGTTTCCGTGGACAAAAATGTATGAGATTTACGATCACTTCCATGGATGTGTCACTTCCTCAGGTCCACGGAAGTGACAAAATTGTATGATGCTTGCTTCATTTATTTCGTGTTATTTTAGATACTAAAACTCATAAAGCCTTTTAAAATTATCAAAGAGATACATATAGACCAGAATTTGCGTATCTCTTTTGTCATATCTCTTTACAGAGTACATTAATGTAAGGATTGTCACTTCCATGGCATTAATTTATTTTCCATGCTAAACTGCAGGGGCTGTAGGAGCTGCTGCAAGGTCGGCGAATATTTTTTTCTAATATAGTGAGACCTAAACTAATAAGATCCTAAATATTTCTTTATAAAAAAGATGTTTTCATTTTTTATTAAATTTTTTACCCGAAAATGAGAACTACCCATTTACGTCTCAATCTTCACCTTTTATGAACCAAATCAAAACCTATAGGGTACCTAATTCTCGTTTATTTATTTATACCTTAATTAAAAACTAGAAACATGTGCAAGAAGCAAGGTCTCACAACACAAATAAACTCATAAATATAAAATCGCTAATGCTTTCCACTTTTTCACAACCGTAAGGTTAACTAATATAAGGTTTTTAATAAGATTCATATTAAAGGGGGTCAGCTTTAAATGGACTTAGTACTTGATGCCACACGGGCAGAGATGCCTCCGGCATGTTCGCCGAGGCTTGATTTAGTCAAAGGCCGAGCGCACACCGATGATGGCTTTCATGCGATAATTCGCAAAATATTGCCTCCTTTATGAGCAGGGTGTGCGGCAGCCCTAATATCATCTTGAGAGCAGTGGGGGGTAACTGCGGGTGTTATTTAGCCCACCATAGTTATTTTAAATCTTTGACATTGTGTACCTACCTAATGATTAAATTTTAAAATTTCAATTTTAAATTATGTTAAAATATTTATTATTTATGATTTAAGATTAGTATTTATACTGACAGTGACATATGCATGTACATATTTAATTTATTTACGAATTTTAAAAGAGTATGTGACTAGAATTATGAATTATGGAACATCATGTTCTGAAATAAATTATTTCATTCATTCCTTACCCATCATGCATGCGCCTAACAATTCTCCCAAGTTTTATCGTTATCGGACGATCGGTTTACGGTAGTGCACGGGACAAACTAACAAAAAGTAAGATTAAGAACATTAAGTAGTTATTTAATAATATGGAAACGTACTTCTTTAATATTTCATACGTTGACATAGCATACTCGTAACCCGAGCGTTTTGCACGAGAATGTCGTAGTTAAAGTAACTGAAGGCCTCTTTTATCAGACACACATGCGAAACATGCATTCCACTATAATCGGCTCTCATACATGCACACAACCATGCATGTGACCGCAAGAAATGCAACTGCGTAGTTTATTCGCAAAGAGTAAGATAAGCTAAAATAAAAACGTTCGTTTCTATGCAAGTCTCCAGATATATGCGATATGACAAATGATTTTTTCTCGACGTGGGTTTTCTGTTTTCTTTTTGTAAGTAAGTATCTGATGAAATGAGTGCATTAATTGAGGCCGGAAGGTGTAGCCGAAAAGTTCCCGCCAGTCGGCAGGTTGAAAATGATCAACATCCGGATGAGCGGCGCGCTCGGATGAATGGCTTGTGGCGCGGATTGGAATCAGGCCACTTCCGCTTATTAGGCCGCGTTTATCTTCTACCGAGTTCCGTCCAGATGCACTGCTAGCGACACAAGTTATATTATGCAATGCACAAGAAACTAGCTCTCATTTGCGAAAAAGAAAGGTTTTTGATTGGTCTTGTGCCCCCATTATCTTAGGCATTACCGAAAGAAAACAGTAACGGACAGGGCGTACATGCTGTTGAATTCGTTCTCTGAACCACGTCATTATCTGCCGATCATTGCCAAAAATGAGAGAATACTTTCACTCGTAACACATAGCAAGGCTATGTGACAATTCGGCGTAGAAAGGTGGCATGCGGCGAAAGCGCACGCGATATCCATGTTATAAGATATCGACTAGCTTGCATTTACTGCGCAGTAAGTGCAGATTAGAGCTGAGTGATGATAAGTCGGAGTTCGCGCTGAGACGCTGGGCTGGAGGCGGTATGGTGGGAGGTGAGGAATGGCACGGGCAGCGGTCGGATGCCGTTCGCCAGGCCGACGAACGCGCGGAGACGCGTCTATACGTCACCAGTGCAAGCCGTTCGGAACCGGCCACGGTGCCTTGCCGGCCGACAACCTGCGGTAGGTATGCGAGGAATGCGAGTGCTTGCCTCGAGGCAGATAAGCGTGGGAGGTGCAACATAGCCGCATTCGCCCCACTACAATCCAACATTGCGAATTTCACTGTGAATTACATCGTTATCACAAGATCACGCACAGCTGGCATGATTCCCCATCATGACTTTGCTCGTGCACGTTACCATGGGCAACAAAGTACCTATTCGAGGTGGTGATAACTACAGATAAGAAAGTCATGAATCGAATCGTTTGCGGAGCGACATGACGCAGAATGTACCTACTAAATCATGCTATATCTTTAAGCATGTAAATTTTTCAATGATAATTGAATCTCCGACTAGAATGTTAATTAGAAACATCTGGATAGTATTAGATAATGCAGGGAACATAACCTATACTGTAATATGAAACTGTGACGACACATTTGTGCAATTCACTAACTCTATTAAAGAAGCTATGCTATGACATGAAGTTAACTAAAATATATGGGTAACAACTGCGCAATTATCGGTGAGGCTTCAAAGAACACATTAGTGGCGACCTCCTTGACATATTTAACTGGCTACTGAGCGCTATGGATTTATTGACATCTGATATATCACTCACCGATCCGGGGCTCCTCTTGTTGTACAGACATCATATTGTCCTTAAGTAGTTCACAATCGCACTAATAAGGCACACACAACTACAATAAACAATTTATCACCAGCACTTAAGAAACAAAAGGGCACAATCGCAGACCACCCACGTTAACCGTTTTAATGAAACAAAGAAGCACTTGAAGCATCCGACAATCGTTAGCAATCATCGTGAGGGGCTGTGGATCGGTAAGCGCGCACATCATGATTTTTGGGTCCACAAGATTGATGTATTTTTCAAAAAGTCCGTTGCGCAGTTTACGCGATCAAACGCTCAATCTATGAGAGCGTTGCGGCTGCATCATAGACCGCGTCCTTGCGCGCGATGCCGCGTGTTATTGTTGTGCAACAATGTTTATACACGTGGCGTTGTTGATGCGTACTTAGCCTTAGGCCGGCGTCGTCGATAAGGCGGTATGCGCGCGCGGCCAGCTCGCCACAACTAACGCGCGAAGCAAACGCTGGCTGGTAATAACCGAGCGGAAGGCCACGTGATTCAAATGACAAACATATAGGTAAACTCTGCACACTGACCGATCAAGGCGATCGTTTTTATTGATGAGCGATTTATTTGTACAATCGATACGATGACGGCGATAGCTAAGTTTCCTTATCATCTAATTTACTTTCTTTATCGTCTTTTAAGCGAGTGCACCGTTACTTTATCTATCAAGTCGAGCTTTATGAACAGAGAATCAAAAGTGGTTTCCTTCGACTTAATATAATAAAAAGATAGAAAGAACAATGGCTACAGTTACTGCATTCAGTCGTAATGTTTTCGCATTGTCTACATTATGTTATTAAAGTGACATATCATGCTATAATAAGTAAACATCTTGAGCGAGTATTTGTTATGCAGTTTACAAATAAGAACTCAGAGAATATTTACCAAGCGGAATTCTTAGTGAAAGAAAAATTTTAGGAATGGCGCATTGCACTAAAGAAAACCGGGCCTGCACCTCAAATAGTCATATGCATAAAACTACACGAATTTCTTTTCACCGGGTGGCTGCCAGCCATGCAATTTCTCCGATTGTATGCAAATCCTCGGTGCAAACAAAGAATGAAAAAGCTTCGACGTAGACGTTCAGTGTGTCCCACCTGTGTGCTCGAAGGGTACCGTCTCGACACCCGACCCGCAGTTTCAACCCCTTCCCGGGCCGAACGCCGTACCCAAGACTACGCCGCAATCCGCCCAGAGCCGCACCGTAAACAATCCACCGTGATATTATTCCTGAATGAATCTCATCTCCACATATCGACCGACACCGTCTTGTCGAGCACGCTTTTATTAGCTATTTTCAACTGGTGAATTATTCAGCGGGTTTTGTATTGGCACTTAGGAGAATAATGCATCCAGTAGATTTTCATAGTGACGAGGACGCTCGGCGGTCGCATAAACAAGGCATAATCGGATTAATTTGCATCACCTTGGCCCGACCGCCATTGCTTCTCCAGAGGAAATAGACAAATAAATCATGTGAACAAATAAACATCGGCTACTGACTTAATGGCGGAAAAACATAGTTTTTATTGAAATTAGTGGTACAAGGTGTTTAGATAATATTGAAATAAATGTACAGTGAGTTACTCAGAAAATACGACCCCCAATGTATTATTTGGTAGTAGTGTTAGTAGTGACAGTCATAATTGTAGCCTACAAAGGAACCGTTTACTAAAGCAACGCTGCCCGTGGTCACAACCTGGATGACATGAGTGACCGCTAGTGGTAAAACATCTCGAGCGTTTTCCGTGTTTCGGGAGGCACGTAAGCCGTTGGTCCTGGTTATTGTTACTGACGACTAAGTAATGAGCGAACAGGAAAAACTTATCTAGGGTTGGGTCTGGTTTGCCCTCTTGGTTGCTAAGATTAGTTACCAGTACCTGGGCGACCGAGCTTCCTTCTATATTAGCTACCTCAACCTGACAATATCATCGGGTGAGCAAGCTATGCTACTCAACAACAGATGGCGCTGTAAGTTTCTTAAAATCACTAAAACGCGCAAAGAAATTATTCAAAAGACGGTTAAAACGAATTTTCCCAGACATGAGACCTAGCTAGATCGATTTTTCGCCCCCGGAAACCCCAGTATAGTAAACTTCATCGAAATCTTTAGAGCCGTTTTCGAGAAACCGATTACAAATATATATATATATATATATACAAATATTGCTCGTTTAATAGAATAGCATTCGTAAAAGTCGTTCTTTATAAAAAAACAGTAACAATAGCTTAGGAGTAAAAAAATTGAGTCCTCGTAACGCATCTTTTTGAAAAAGAAAAAAAACACCCATATTCCAGACTGTGTTATTGTAAAATCATGTAAATAACTTTAAATAAAAATGCGCTGTATACTTATTGTTCTTTTTAGTTCATTTGGCGCCAGGCGCTTGTGTGGTGAATACAGGCGGGCATGGATTACTACCTATTATTATTAGCAAAGGTAGTTTATGCATTTATGGCTGCATTTGTAACCTTAAGCTCAAGTCACACAGAGGCGGTATGATTGCGAAAGCGGTCCGGGGGCGGTTTGGCGGGAACAAAATACCGCGCCGCGACCGCTTTTCAATGTGACAGGGTGCATAAGAACTCATACTTTACAAAAAATACCGGCCCCGGAACGCTTCCGCTACCGCCTCTGTGTGACGCGGGCTTTATGGTGCAACTTCGTCTATGTGTCTGTCACACCTGTTTATTTCAGCAACCACTCAAGCTATCGACTGGTACTTTCAGTAGTAAACATTTTTTCTTTTTTACAATTTTGTTAACAATTATCATATAATCTCAATTATTCAACAGGTAAGTATACAATAGTAATTAATTATTGATATAATTAAAACCCAAGCAAATTCGTTACAAGATGTTTATGTGAGTAAATCGAGAGGGTTTCTTTATTCGAAGAAGATGAAATTTTCGTCTTATAGGGTTTCATTTCAGGTAGAAGTACCTAATGTACTGCTAATTTTACCATATAAGGCCTGGAATATACTTATTAGGCATACGGCATAGGGCAAGGGACAGGCGAGGAGAAGGCACGGTGTCACTTTAAAACTTGTGCATACAGACTGTATTAAAGAGATGCGATGCGTCGTAAATCATACATAAGCGACGTGGTGCAGGCATGCCGCTTCCCGGCCTGCACGTTGTCTTAAGCTGTATGTAATGTAATGTCGCATCCGTGCCGTATCCGTTTTACGCCCGTCACGTGCCTGCGCCTCGCCGTATGCCCTTTACGTATATTTTACCCTTAAGTCTGACATCTTCCGACGCAAAGTACCAGAAACGCAAATTACCTGATACGCAGATAATCAGACTCGGTCATGATTTCATTTTAAATAACATTTACTAATGTACCTACTATTGATTTATCAATACTTTAGTTAAAATTAGCTATTTTTTGTTATTTATTACAATTAAGCATAGTTTATGCATTTATGACCGCATTTGTAACCTTTATGGTGCGACTTCGTCGGTGTGTCTGTCACACCTGTTTATTTCAGCAACCACTCATGCTATCGACTTGTGGAACAGTTTTAGAATATTATTGCCCAACTTTATTGCAAGCAAAAGAATTATAATAAATACTATCAATATTATTGTAAAGGGGGCCCAAATGGGGGGGGGGGGGTCAACATTTTAAATTCTCGTTACCAGGTCGAGTATCGCGGTATCACTTGAAAAGGCTTCTGTACATTCCAAAATAGTTTTTTTAATCTTTTTACGACTCTGTTTTTAAGTTAGATGAAGAAAAAAAAAACAACCGAAGTTTGCTAAAGCAAAAATCTGAATTAATTATAGTCGGAAAAATAAAACGATCTCTCTAAATAGCAGATTTTAGGAATCTTAAAAAAACCTTTACATACCTATTTAGTTTTGCGGTCCTAAAAATTGACCTTTTTGCTTCTAAAAATACTATAGTTATATCAGAACCCTCGGCGCGCGAGTCCGACTCGCACTTGACCGTTTTTTTGTTTGTAAATCAGTTGCATCGAATTTGGCCTTATTATTTATATTTTTGATGGGATTATTGTCAACGAGCTTGGTCTTGAGGTCGACGACAGAACGAGCTCGCCCAAACGAATCCTATTCACTCGCGACTTGAATACAAACAAAACGTTATTTGCATACTAGTCCCTAGTCAAATACTATTCTGACATCAGGGTTTATGAGGTCGTTCATCGATCTTACAACCCATACGATACGATATGATGATCAATTTAACACAATTTTTCCTGTAGCTTTTTTCATTGATCGTGCGAACGTTCATACTGCTAAGTACTGAATACTAGGCAAGTACCTATTTATAATAGAATAGTGGCACAAAATATCCGTAGGTAGTCCGCGTAACGTAAGCGCTCGGTAAAAATAGTTTTGTATTACTTATTGGGGTCGTTTTAGTTTTCTAGCCTTGAACTTACTATTTTATTATAAAAAATATAATTAAAGATTATCAAAACAATACAAGAGAGCCAAAAACTATACAAAGACAAAACACCTAGCGCAAATAAGCGGCCTTATTGCTAGGGTAGCAATCTCTTCCAGGCAACCATAGGTATGGAAGGGCATGGTTTGCTGTCGAAGACGAGTCACAACTACGAGTCAATTTACCTATAAACACATCAAATGTAGGTCCTATAAGTATTTATCGAAGCAGCAGATAAATAATACGGTCAAGAGCACGTCAAGCTGGACACATTTGACTATGTACCGCGCTAATCTTAGGAGTAAAATATACTTAAAAGGGCATACGGCGAGGGTAAGGTTCGGCCAAGGCGCAGAGACGTCACCTGCCGGGCGTGGAACGGACCGTCACCGATAAGCGAAAGCGTAAGGCAAGGACCTGGCAACGCAGTGAAGCGGCATGCCTGCGTCGAGTGTACAATTTACGACGCATCGTTTTCATACACTTTATATGAACAAGTTTTGAAGGGGCACCGTGCCTTTTCGCCTGTCATAGCCCTTGCCGTATGCCTTATAAGTATATTTCAGACTTAAGTCAGCGTAGAGATGAAACGGAAGCCGCAACGCGAGTGTCAAGTTTGACTGTACCAGAAATTTAAGATACTATCCGCCAGTTGCACAAGGCGTCTTTAAAGTCAAAGCTCTTTTAAGTCTTTTGCTGACTCTTTCTGTTTTGCTAGCAAATAAAGTGACAGCAATAGATTTTAAGGAGCTTTAATTTTAAAGATGCTTTGTTCAAGTGGCTGTATGTCTCTAGATAAGGTTTGTCTTTGATAAGGTTTGGTTTGGTTATCCTTGAATCATTAAACTGCTAGTTATATGTTAATTACAGATTCGCGGGAGGAAGTCGCGGGTTAAAGTACATTGTTTCGTGCAAGCTCGCGCAAGAGGCCAATAAGGAGGCTGTAGTGAACATTGGTCAGTTCACGACGACACGGCGCAGATGGTCGGAGGCCGCAGGACGGGTCGCCAGTCACCAAGTTTAACGGCCGCCCGCCTGTCTGGCCGTTCACCCGGGGCCCGCGCGGGGGCAGCCGAAACGCGCGCGAAAACCACGCGCCCGCGCCAACATCAACTCACAATACGACCCTCCTAAACGGTGTACAATCTAGTACAGATCTCTTGTATATCAAGCTTGACACATTGGATTTCGTACCGTTCTATTTCAACAGCCGTGGGAGTTTGAGTCGCGCTGCGTTGCCAAGCTTAACTTGATCTTGACTTACTCAGGATGTGGACACCTGTTATGGCTGTACTGTTTATATGTCCAAAATTTGTGATTTATCTTTGCAATAGCGCTTTGTTATGTGCCACATGTTTTTTGGGAGTACAATGCATCTTCAACTTAGGAGTACTACAGTCAAGCTTGATACTTGCTTGCGCGCCCTAACGGTGATTGTAATAAGAAGGAAGTAGTGCAGTTGGCAGCGTATAAATAGCTTGTGACCGAGTGGTTGGAGCTCTATTCTTCTTATCACGGAAGTAACGCAACATTGCCCGTGGTCAGAACCTGGGAGACCACTAGTGGCACAGCAGCTAGAGCGTTTCCGTGCTTCGGATGGCACATTGAGCCCTTGGTCCGGTTTACTGTCACAGACTACACAGCGGCTTAAGTGGCTACCTCCCGTCCACTAGCGCCCCATAAGTAAAAAAAAATTTACTTGCTAGATACAAAACTTATCGAAAATCCGAAAAGACAGATTGAAGTAAGGTAGTTTATTTAGAACCTACCAATTCTGAAAAATATAGTTCACTGTAGTTACAAATACAAAAAGTGCGAAAAACGGCCACTTTTAGCAGTTTTTGTATCTGTAACTACAATGAACTTTAATTTTATTTTACGGAATAAATAGTTTCTAAATAAACAAAGGTAGTAAAGTAAAGAGTACCGAAACAGAAAAAGAATATTAGCGATAACGCTACAGTAGGTACCTTTACTTCAATCTGTCTTTCCGGATTTTCGATAAGTTTTGTATTTAGCGAGTAACATTTTTTTAACTGATGGGGGCGCAAGAGGTAGCCCCTTAAGTCTGACATAAAAGTTGGCCACTAACTTGACAAAGCCTAATCTAGGTTTGGATCTGGTTTATCCTCGGGGTGCAGAGGTAATAGATTCCGTAAAATGATGTAACGCTACAGTAATGTTGACTGTTATTTCAAAAGTTATTTTCTGCAATCGTTGTTCTAGCTAGAGTACTCTAGACTCTATCGAACGTGGTACAAATCTGTTCTGTACAGCTGTTGTAGAGAACTGATTTTTACAGCGGTACGTAACTTACCATTGATGAATAAAACATACGCCGGAAGAAAAATATAGATGTTATTCCGATACCGACAGGAAGTCCTGTCAGTACGCTATTGTTGTGTTCGACTTACAAAAAGTCAAAGCCTTGAAACACTCGCTCGAACCCACCAACAAAAGTATCGTTACGTCAGCGAACTAAAATTTGAGTTTCATTCATAAAAAAAATGTTTGTAAACACTGAAGAAGTGAGCGACAACACGACGAATAAAAATATATTTCCAAAAATAGAAACGTTTTTATATTTCCAACAAATGAACGGACAGCGACGACATTTCGAGGTTACGGTTACGTGGTTACGTTTCGTCAAAGAATATATAATATTATGCTGACGCGTAAAGAAGCAAAGCTCTCCTCCTCCCCCTAGCATAAAGTTCTTCTCCGCCCGCTCGCTCACGAGGGATAAATCTGAGGCAAACATTCCGCAGACGGCACAGACTACAGAGTTAACTTATATCTTATCTCTTTCACTCACAACCGGCGCTTTGCCAATGATGATGACTCACACACACTAACAAGGTACTTGGGAGAGTGTACTCGTAGGTAGGTAGTGAAATCAGTTCGCTTCTAGGGAGTTTCGTGGGTGTGGGTCCGTCCACAGAACATGAAACGCTATTATCGGTACTCATTGATTTACGTACCCGGCCACGAGAGTTAAAAGCGTTGTATACTCAGTTCAAAGATAAATTCAACGAGAGAAAGGCCTTTTCACAGTGTACACGACTTCCAACTCTATTATTCGCACTGAAGAGCTTTAGCAGTTCACGCCTAAGCAATTACTTAACGGCATTTCCTCAATTTGCCTGTCAAACAAGATGAAGACGAGCTGAAAACAATAACACTGCTTCTTAATTGGCTTCCGTGCAGACGTTTCCAGCTTTTTGTCTGGTATTTGCGGTTGGCTGATTATGATTATGCAAATGAAATGGCCAATTGAACTCCCCCTCGTTATGATCTATGGTTACAATCTGTTTATTGGGGAACGATCGTTAGTTGCAGAGAATATGATTTCGAAATAGTAACTCGTAAAAATTAAGATTTTCATTAAGCTCTAACAGCGTAGCAGTATTCCAAAAAAATGCTTGATACATAAAGTGCATTCCACGAAAAAATATATCGCGTAAACAACATCACATCAATTATCTTTCAATGTGATAAGTGTTAAAATGTGGATATTTCCATGTGACTAGCTGTATGCTAAACGATAGCCTAAGGGCTTTTAATGTGTTAGTGGTTACAAACGTATGCCTTATGTTATTGATAAAAAATTAAATGTTTATTTAATAAAAATAATAACAATATTCTTTCGTGAAAAGCCCAGTCTTTTTTCGAATTTGATCCATCAAACGAATTCCAATTTACCTACTAAACACTGACAAAAGTCTGCCGTAGTTTACTTGAAGTGCCTAGTCAGTATTCGTTTTTTACAGTGTATGGATAAATCCGGGGCCCCTGAGTAAGCACGGAAGCAGTAAAGTCATCCACCCCAGTGCTTATAATCAAAACAGTCGGTAGATTGTCCAGCATCCAAGCGAAACAGATCCGAATACGGTTGTGGCGGTTGAGACGCTCTAGTTTGCAAAGGTGGGTTGTACATTGTACTATGTGCAAAAAGCGGCAGTCATCGACGCTGTCTGAGCTCTGAGGCCCGATGGGATGCGTCACAACACGACGCCGGCTTGGTGAGTGGTTCCTAGAAACAGCTGAGGTCACATTTCGGTTCTCACGACTCGTCTAGGTAGAAAGATGTGTCTGTGGATTTTCAACAAACATATTATTACTAAATTGCCAGAATTTTCAAGACCATCGCAATATGTTATTATTAGTTTAGGCAGCACGAGTTACGAAGAAACCTTTAATGGTTTCATATGTGGCAATGAACTAACTTCTGGCAAAATGTGAACAATAAACACGTTTCGAGACTTAGTAAGTGCACACTTACATATAAATCAATGTTGATCACATGACTACTTTCTAAGACTGGGCTACGTCACGGACATTCGTCTTGTTACCGTTAATCTTATAGAGCTTTCTATACCTACTCATTCAATTATGATTACAATAACACACCGTTGCGACGCGCAAAAACCTTCGCGGCCGGTCGATGACACCAAGAGGCGTTTTAGGGTTGACGCGTATTCTGCGCCATATTATCGCCATGCCTATCTTATATATAGCTTAGCATCGGTCCAGGTTGTTTACCTCTACCGGCAGAATCTATAATTTCCTCATTATTAAACAAAATGGAAGTGGGTGAATAATTTGTTAATTATATTTTACAGTTTTCTTGCCCACTGCTTTTTTATAGCTGTACTTTAAAAAGTTACATCAATATCGACCCAGCATTAACTGCTTTTCTAGACTCTTCATTAGCCCACAGCAGCTTTTTTATCTTAAATCCACATTCGGCAACTACTTACACCCATATTTTTAAAGCACTATACGTAATGTGTAAGTAGGATTTAATTCAATTAAAATGCAAATCGCCGGTGAGCAAATTAAACTGTGGCAGTAGAAATTGGATTGAGTCGACGAAGGTAGATGGTGAGAGAAATCACAGGATTGAGTAGGTAGGTACAAGCACAGGTTTACCCACACAAAGCCTACGCGATTCCTCTAGTTGAACACCCACTCATAAATAATACAGAGGTAGGTATATTAAATAGCGACTGTTTAAGTATATTTAAGGTATAGTGTTATGGTACATAACAGAATGTTTAATTTCAAATTTAGATACTGTTTTGTTTCACTTACATAGACACAAAAGAAAATAAATTACGTAAATATTCTATGAGACAGCACAGTTACCACGGAAGATTTTGTCACCCACCAAATATATCAAAGTCCGATTAGATACGACTCGTAAGGGCACGAGCTGATTACGATGATAATAACCAAATAACAGATACAAACAAACTTCCTCGAATAGATACCGCAGCGTTTAAGTTTACCAAAGTTACACGGCGTACAAGTCGCGAAGTTTCTAATTATTCGAGACCATTTCACCGGTGCGAATGCGTGGCGGTAATTTTGGTGGGGCCCGATAAATCGTCGTTCCGCATTCCAATGTGAAATTCATTCACGGGTCGCAGCAGCGTCTAGACTATCTGTCGGAGAAAGGTGACCATTCACCGGCCGGCGAGAATCCGCAGTCGGGCCCGGTTGCCGACGACTGGTTATTGGTGAATTAGCGAACTCGCCTCAGGCATACATTTGTCGGCGAAGTTCTGCAAAATAAAAACCGGTCAAGTGCGAGTCGGACTCGCGCGCCGTGAGTTCCGATATAACTATAGTATATTTGGAAGAAATAAAGTCCATTTTTAGGACCGCAAAACTAAATTTGTTTGTAAAGGTTTTTTTCGCAGATTAAAAAAAAAAAACTGCAAATTAGAAAGATCGTTTTATTTTTGCTGTAATATTTACATAAACTTCCATCGACTGTAATTAATTCAGATTTTTCCTTATACAAACTTCGGAGATAAGGGTATTTTTTTTTTGACATTTATCATCATAACTTGAAAACTAAGAGTCGTAAAAATATACAAAAATATATTTCAGAATTTACAAGTAAAGCCCTTTTATATGAAACCCCACTCAACCTAGTAACGACAATTTAAAATTTTGCCTCCCCCTATTTGGGGCCCCCTTTACATTGTCATTTTTTTTTATTCTTTCATGTGAAATTAAGTTGGGCAACCATATGCTAAAACTATTCCAAATTTCAAGTCGATAGCATGAGTGGTTGCTGAGATATATACAGGTGTGACAGACAGACAGACAAAGTCACCATCCTTTTTTTACCATTTTGCAGGTATATTGACTACCTACTTACTTGAAATCTTGTCTGAATTGTATGTTTGGATATACAAACGGGACCGCCCGCCGTGGCAATGAAGAATTAAATTTAGTACTTAGGTACTTACTAGCGGCCCGCCTAGGCTTTGGACGGGAAGCTCTAAGTTTGAGTTTATACTAAAAAGTGCTTGCAGATTTCCCTGATTTTTTAAATTTCCGGGAATTTATTAAATTGTATACAACAAAAGAAAAATTAACCAAATCAGTCGAGCGACTTTTAAGTGATGTTTCTAATAAACATGTGGTAATTTATTCTTATAGGTATTTATAAAAAGTTATAAAAAATTGTGAGCACTAATTTATTTCATAAATTCAGCGCATAAATTACCTAAATTTACTTTGCATCCATCCATAATTGAAGTGAAACAAGCATTCAGTCTAGCCTACTGATAATTGGTTCTATCTATTACATTTATTTCTAAATTTTTTCACACGAGTCTGTTGAGGTGTCAAAACTGTAAAGCTATGCGAACTAAATAAGCGCCAGACGGGCACTTTCCAAAGAGGCCGATATCATCTACATGGCTTGGTGCACGAAGCACGAGCAGCCGCGACGTTTGGTTCGCAGCGCGGCGAGGTATCCGCTTGGCAACAGCGTTCAGACGGTCAATGAAAGTTGATTGCGGCAAATATGCGCGCTTGTTCCGGTATGGCCCGGTACCACCAATAAGCTTCGCCAAAAGATTACGTACTGTATTACTTGGTTGCATACAACGTACCTTTTCTTCTATGGCAACTAGATGCTAGACGCGGTGGCCAATACGGCTTAAATGGTATTAAACTGTAATATAACTTTAAAACGTTCATTTTTTTTCCCCGTTAAACAATGGTTTGTCTGCAAGGAAAATCAGCGCGTCAGAATTTATATTTACATTGAATTATTGGCTTTACTTGGAAATAAATTGCCCTTCATTCAATAAACCAGGAAGACTCTTATCTGAAAGCACTTTCAAACGAACGACGATTACCTAATATTATTTTCCTTTTTTAATGAACAAGTTTAGCTAACTAAACAAACAAATTACGAACTCAATTATAGACCACTTGCACCTGGAAAAGAAATGTGCCACAATTTGCCTAATGAAACCGAGTCGGATCCAATTAAGTGTACAAGTAATTAAGTGTAAATTCGGTTCGCTTCGGCCTCACCATCTCAGCTTCCCGTGAAACTAGGTATCAGGAGCAGTGTCTCTGTGTTATTTAGATCGGTCAAATGCAACGATTTCAGTATTGTGCCAAGAGCGTGGGCGCTGGGAGCCCCGGCTGCTCGGATGCCGGAATAAAAATATAGGTAAGAGTTCAATGTGTCATCGGACTATTCGGTTTACACAGTTTTTAAGCTGAAACACAATAAGGCTACCGATATCACAAAATTAAAAGCACTTTTTAAGCTGGAGTGAGCATCAAACGAAATAGATTCGTTCGTATGGTGTACGGCATGTATGAAAAAATCGAATTTACCCGTATCACCACTGAATTGGGGCCAGTCCGGTGACAGGGCATCAAAATTGGTTTATCTAATAAAAGCGTCATTGCAAGCAGCCAGCCATCTGAGAGGGTCGCGGAAATAGGTTAAAGGTTGGGGAGCAGGTCGAGGCTACACCAACCGAACATGATTCACCCAAATATAAACCATCGAATTGTGTCGTAAAACCCTTTTTTTTAACAATGAGATTGCTCTTGACTTCATATTAGCCTTAAGAACAAAGATGAGGCTTACGCCGGTGGTGGAACGAGCTCACTCAGAAGAAGCCTATTCACTCGCGACTTGGACAGTCTCGGGTTATACACTAAAGAGCAAAGAAAACGGGTCGGTAGTTTTTCCGCCGTACATTTTCAAACAATGATGACCTCAAAGTAATCGTCAATAACGTACCCAAATCGAATAAAAATACGAATGTGATTAGTCAGATCTTGAGATAAGAACCTTGTCAACAAATTTCTGGAACATTAAAAACATCCTAAATGTTCAGGAAAACCCGTGCGTCACTTAAAATTTTTTATTGCGGTAAATATATATTGAAAAATTCATTTCTTCTAAAGCGATGTACCGACTTTCTTGGATACTGCAGACAGGTGTGATCTTTGAGAAATTTATTGACAAGGTTCTTATCTAAAGATTTGTTGACAAGGTTTTTATCTAAATATCCGACTAATTATATTCGTATTTTCATTGGATTTGACGATAACTTTTAGCAAAGATTTCGGACCTCCTTGCTTCGCTCGGAATAGATACCTTGCTAATTTATTTTATTAGGGGATGACATATGCCAACATGTAACAACCCCATCATCGATGATCCATAGAAAATATTCATAATGATCTGTCAAATCCATAGAAAAACGCCTACACCACCTAGTGACGAATTATTTCTTTAATCCTCTTTCTAAGTACCTTTATTTTTCTGTGACTTTGAGCCCATCAATGTATGAAAATGTATGGCGGAAAAACTACCAACCCGTTTTCTTTGCTCTTCAGTGTATTATGACCCAGGGAATACAAACGTAAAAAAATTCTATGTCTGCGCTGCTGGGTTCTCCGGTATTTTTATGGTCAGGATGTAAACAAAGTAAAACAAAAAGTACCATAAACATTTATAAACAACAACTAATGGGAAAAGTTTTTAAGTTCGTGAATTACGAAGTTTAATGCAAAAATAAAAAAACCGGTCAAGTGCGAGTCGGACTCGCGCGCCGAGGGTTCCGATATAAAGCAATAAAGTCCATTTTCAGGACCGCAAAACTAAATTTGTTTGTAAAGGTTTTTTGCAGATTTCTGAAAAACTGTGCAACTTAGAAAGATCGTTTTATTTTTGCTGTAAAGTTTACATAAACCTCTGTCAACTGTAATTAATTCAGATTTTCCCTTACTCAAACTTCGGAGATAAGGGGGGGGGAATGGTATTTTTTTTGTCATTTTTCATCATAACTTGAAAACTAAGAAACTTAAAAAAATACAAAAATATATTTTAAAATGTACAAGTAAAGCCCTTTCATATGATACCCCACTCGACCTAGTAGCGACAATTTGAAATTTGGCCCCCCCTATTTTGGCCCCCTTTACATTAATAATCATACTTTTTTCAAAAAATTTTCATGTGCAATTAAATTGGGCAACTATATTCTAAAACTATTCCAAATATCAGCTCGATAGCGTAAGTGGTTGCTGAGATATAGAGGTGTGACAGACAGACGGACAGACAGACAGAGCGGCACCATAAGGGTTCCTTTTTTTTACCATTTTGGTATCGGAACCCTAAAAATGGTATAAATTATCTGGAAAAGGTGTGTACTGCAAATGCAAAACAAACCCTGACTTTTCCCTTCTCAATCATATATTTACTTAATCTTAGAAGTTAC
Source organism: Athrips mouffetella (assembly GCA_947532105.1). Classification (NCBI taxonomy): domain Eukaryota; kingdom Metazoa; phylum Arthropoda; class Insecta; order Lepidoptera; family Gelechiidae; genus Athrips; species Athrips mouffetella. The sequence continues at coordinate 17,466,211 of OX383965.1, read as the reverse complement.
CCTGACAGCAGGATAGCTCCGCCTCTGCCCACATTCGTAAGTGCTTCGATATCTAGTTGCGGCCAAAGTTTGTAGAGTACAATCTCAATAAATACGCAGAAATTCTAAATAAGTTAATTCCAAACAAACATTAAAAACTTTCAACATCCCTTTTATTACATCGCAGTTTTTAATTTTCATATTCTAGCTTTCATATTTTATACTCCAGTAAAATTACGAGAGATTGTATGGCGACCGTGTTTCTTTTTCAGATCGATAGATTATATTTCTGTGTAAAGCTTTTTAATGGAATCCACCTAAATTTACTCCATTTAATTATTTATTTTGCCGTCCAAACATTAAAACAATATGGAATTTCGGAAAAAAATGTTAATAGATTATTTTTTTTATTTACGGCTTGCTATATATGCAGAATTTCATATTATACATGAATCCACCTAAAAATATTAGCTTTTTTGTATTGTTTAACTTTTATAGCACGAAATTTAAATACAGCTTATCTTCGCAACCAAAAATAGTAATAGATCCGTTTTACTTTCTAATAATTTAAATAGTGCTAAGTAATCACATTTTTGGCAAATCCAACATAAATGTTTACAAAATCATTGTAAACCAGCGATTACAAAAAACTTTTTTTTTATTTAGTATGGCATTTTTGTGAATATATATAAGAATCACTTACATTTAAAAAGGTTGAGTTTAGCTCAGTGTATTTATATTATTTTACCTCGACTTTATTGGATCTTATATGTAAAAATAAGTGTAGATTTTATATTTTGAAACAAATTGATATTTTTAAATATATTTATGGTGGATTTTGATGCCTATAGGTAAAGTATACGTTTATCTATGATATAAAGTATATAATTGTCTATTACTATTTTTGCCTTAGCTGTTATTCGAAAAAAATATTTCGCTTTAAATTTTAGGTGGATTCGTAAATATTGCGTCTTAACATCTTATTTAAATACGATATACAAAAAAGTAGCTATTAACATTTAATGTTTTGCAAAACCGTATTTTTACTGGAGTATTAGCTTTTTTTTCTTTTTGCAAGCCAGTTCGAAATTTAAAGAATATCTTTGATAAGTTACTACATTGGTTGTTATGATGTGATAAGTTACCTCTTTCGTTCTAACGCTTTCATAAGATAGTACGAGTAGATGGTGTAGTATATGGTATAGGTCACCGGAAGATAGCAAGGAATCGTAAGTAGATCAATTTCCTAGTAAGTTGTAACTTTTTTTAAATAATAAAACTCGTAGGAAATTCGTATATCCTTAGGTCCGTTACGTATCTGAATACATACATAAAATCACGCCCCTTTCCCATGGAGGCAAACTAGACCACCTCCACCTGCTATGATCTTGACATACATTCCTCGCTTCCTCTAATTTCGTCAACTTAACCCTTTCATACACTCTCGTTGGTTTAGGGTACTTAACTGGCCTTTATTTAGACTGTCCCGAATTTGCTATTGGAACGTTTGCCGAGGCCTTCACCTTCCAAAGTTTACATTCACTCTCGGCTGGTGGATCTCTTTCGTCAATTTTCGTTCATTCATCTTCTCCACATGTATGATCAAACTATCACAGCATTCTGAATACGAATAAAATTTGATTGAATTAATCTTAGTAGACACGATGAAGTTGGTATCCTATACAATACAATAAATGAATCATCATCATAACATCCCATAAAACGTCCACTACAGGACAGGGAGCTCCCTCTAGAATTCTAGCTTTTGCTGGAAAAATGTAAAGGGGAAGTACCATAGTCACCTCGCTTGTTAGCGTTACGGCTGGCACCATGGACCGCGGTTGTAGGTGACCGCAGTAAGTAAGATGTAACATACAAAGGAGGATGCTGCTGCCCATCCTCCAGTTAACCCTTAGTCGCCTCTTACGACACCCACGGGTATGTATGGGTTGGTACTATTCTTTGCCGGCACTACACGGGACGGCAATAAATGAATACACAGGCTAGACTTTCAAACCCTTAAAATTTCAGAACATTTATTTTTTCTAGCTCCTACCTGACTTGACAGAAACAGCTTGACCCTAATTGATTGCAAATTAGGTCAGAGGGAAACATACAGACACAGTGTGAGAGTGTCAATATGGAGGGTAGTGTGCATTCAACAATGTAGCCAAGCTTCATTCTGCCTTGAGCAATGATAAAGGAAGTGGTAACATGGAAAATTTTATCATGTCAAACCAATGAATCACTACACCATGTAATGCTATAATAGGGTTACATTTAATAAATAAGTGTAAATAACTTGAAAACAATGACTTGCTACATATCTACTAAAAGCTATCTGTCAAGATAGCTTACAGATAGCTTTTGCCCCTGTAAATTTAATAGAGCCCAAAAAACTATGAAAACAAACTAAGGTCAAACAAACTAATATTTAAACAAGCACTATAACTTCAATTTATAAAGTTTTATTATGCTACTATTAAAAAAAAACTAAATACCGTGCAGTATAGGGTTCAGAAGTTTTTTGCATTTTTCTGTTGCATATCATATTTTGTTAAGTACTTCGTTCATAACATAAACTTTTTACCTCCTAATACTCAGCGACGTCCTAGCACCTGATATTTCTTATCTAAGCGCACGGTAGTGCGCAGGCCAAGTTCCCGCAACAGGCCGTATTTACACGAACCGTTTCGACCCACTTTTGAACCCCCTGTAGCTCAGTGCCAATTGCAAGTACAGAGATAAAACTGTACCTACATAATCATCTATATACTAATACTGAAGCAATTTGCCAAATTTCATAGATATAGCTACAATAGATCCTGAAATATGACCCTGTGAAAATAACTAATTTTGGCACTTAATGACTGACTGAATCACTGACCGGTAATGAAAACTTCCAGGCCACTTCCAATTGTCCTAGCGTTATGAAATTTGGCATTTAGGTAGTCGTTAGGATAAAAGTAATGGAAAAATTCAAAAATTAGAAATTGGTCAAGTGCGAGTCGGGTTTTAGTCAAAATTATGTATAAAATGTTGGTAATACTTCTAAGACCTGAAAATCTGAAATTTGGCATGGGGATAGTCGTTAGCATTAAAAAAAACCGGCCAAGTGCGAGTCGGACTCGCGCACTGAGGGTTCCGTACCACCACATAAACATAATTGTATTAGTTGAAATTTCAGTAAGTTAATGTGCTAGATTTTTTGAGTCCGACACGCGCTTGTCCAAATTTTATTATTTGTTGTTATTTTATAGCCTATGCCCTATAAACATACCAATTTTCAAGTTTGTAAGTGTTCCCGTTTTTAAATAGAACTAAAACAAAAATCGCCTCAGCAACCATCCAACTTGACCCCTCTCTTATATGAATGTTCTTGAAACGGGAGCTCACCACAATTGGTTACCATTAGTTGTGAGAAAAGTTGTAATATTTAATGATTTCAGACTTTTCCCATTATTTGTACTGTGAGACCTAGCTTCTTGCCAAATTTCATAATTTTAGGTCAACGGGAAGTACCCTGTAGGTTTTTCATTTTTGAATAAATGTATGGAGATGAGGACATAAAATGCCATATCTTTTGATTGCATCGTTGTAAAAAATTTAAATTTTCAGATCTTGTGTGGTTCATGGACCCTAACATATGGTATTAATGTCAACCTGATACCTTTACCCGTTCGTGAGATAAAGGGTCTTGACAGACAGACAGACAGACAGACGGACAACAAAGTGATCCTATAAGGGTTCCGTTTTTTTCTTTTGAGGTACGGAACCCTAACAAGTCGAAGTTACTTGCGATTCTCGCTGCGATGCAAGCACACCCAATGACGCATGATGCCGGCAGTCAAATACTCATTCATCAGTTTGATTATCTCGTTTTGGGAAGATCGAATTCTGTCCCAAAACGAGGCAACCCTAGCACGAATAACGGCAAAGAAGTCAGGGATCCGAGCTTCCGCGAACATGCTCGACGCGCTACAGTATCTTGGCTTTCTCATCAGGATACGGTATGAATCATTATACTGCACCCTGATGATACTATATGAACGCCTTGTGTACGTGAACCGAGCGAAGCAAAGAGGTCCGAAATCTTTGCGTGAACCACAGGTGACTCGTGTAGAGACCTTGACAATATTACACACAGGTGACTCGTGTAGAGACCTTATTAATGAAAGTTTTTTTTATTATTATTATTTAGTAACATTTTTTATACCCTATTACGTTAGTTAACTATTATTTAATCTGGGACCCTATGACACTCCCACAATGAATAGGTACAAATCTAACGACACCTCACATGTTGAAATCTATCAAGCCGTTTAGGCTGCAGAGCGCGACAAAGAAATCGACATACATACAGTCAATAGCAAAAATTTTAAAAGTGGAAATTGGTCAAGTGCGAGTCAGGATATTTTTTTCTTTTTTTTTTCTTTGGGATGCTTACAGCTATATTTACAATTTGAGTGCTATAAATTGTTTACTATAAGCCAATGACAAGCTTCCATATAGTCATTACTATGCATAAAATTGTTGGTCATACTTCTGTGAGACCTACAAATCTGAAATTTGGCATCGGGGTAGTCGTTAGCATTAAAGTAAAGGAAAAATTTAGAAAATGGAAAATGGTCAAGTGCGAGTCATACTAAAATTAATGTACGAAATATTAAAAAGGTAGTATTTCTAGAAGGTCAGACTTGGTCATGCATGAAAACAAGTACAGATATGTTTTAACGAAACTATGAAAATACAAACAATGTTGCGATAGTTACTATAAATATAATATAGCAAACTGAACAAAAAGTATTGAAATCCCACTAAAAACATAAGTGTTAAAAAGGGGGCCAAGTTCCTATCTGCTAATTGTTTGCCTAAAAAAGGGTTGAAATCCGATCCAATGCCAAGTTTAGATGCACTACCATACACCCAACTTAAAATATGGTATAGCTGTGAAAATACACAGGTACCTTGAAAATAATATCTAAAATGATATACTTTTGAATTTGAACTTGGCAGGTTAATTTAATTATATAAATAATAAATCTAATTACACAATTAATCAAGTGTTACTTACAGCACAAAAACCTGCCAAGTTCAAATTTAGAAGTATTTCATTTTAGATATTATTTTCAACGTAGCTGCGTATTTTCACAGCTATACCATATTTTAAGTTAGGTGTATGGTAGTGCATCTAAACTTGGCATTGGATCAGATTTCAACCCTTTTTTAGGCAAACAATTAGCCGATAGGAACTTGGCCCCCTTTTTAACAGTTATGTTTTTGGTGGGATTTATCATTAACCTTTGAAGCCTTCTTAGCTGTGGTAGTGTTCCCTGTAATTTTGTCTGTCTACTACTGTGAATTTTTTCAAATTTCTAATACCAACTGTTTAGCTGGCAGGGGGTACCCCCAACAGTTAAACAGTTGTTATTGGAAATGTGAAAAAATTCACAGTAGTAGTATATTTGATGAAATTAAAAGGAAAACTATCACAGCTAAGTAGGCTGCAAATGAGCTATAGCCGGAAAACTAGAAATAATGAAAATAATACGCAAACTAACATGACAATGATAACTTCTGGCCCATTTGCGATGTCAGCAAAAATTTAAAATAAGATTTCAAAGGAATTGCAGGAAGAAGAGAACATAAACAAGTTTAAAATGCGCTTGAAAAACTTTCTCTTACAAAAATGTTTTTACACACTGCAAGAGTTTTTTAATGACTAATCTTAACTGACTGTCGAATTGAATTGTTTTTTTTTTCCTTTTCCTTAGATTTTATTTATGTGACTATTTATTATGTTGAACTGTATTACGTTTTATAACTATTGACTGACAAATTTTTATTTCTAATGTTTAAAAATAATAATTTCTAATATTTAAATTATATTCATTGTTATTGCCACGTTCCATTTCTGATAATTAATTTCTGATTTAATTAAAGTTATAATAATATAGTTATAGTAACTTGGTAATAATAATTGTTGTGCCCTTCTGGGTCTACATGTGTAACTATTTATATATGATAACACCTTGAATGACCATGTGGAAAGCAATAAATCATCTTATCTTATCTATCTAATAATATCAATCAGGCAAAAAAATACCGGCCCCGGAACGCTTCCGCTACCGCCTCTGTGTGACGCGGGCTTAATTAAGCTAATGTGAAGAAGTATGTGTATCATCATTTTTGCAAAATCACCCCGCAAAGGGGGTGAAATGAGCTATAACTTTTTGTAAACATAAAGTTTCAGATTTGGAGTCGGTAAAAAATAAGGAAACAAGTGTTTCAGCATTTTTAGATTATCATCTTCAAGGGGTTGAAATGAGGCACAAATTTATGTTGGATAAAACTTCCACTTTTGAAGTTAGATGCAATAAAATTCGGATTTTCATAGCAAATTTTATCCCTCAATTCACCCCCTATGTTTTGAGGGTAAAGGGGCCGGGCTCCTAATTCCCAACGGCCACTGCAACCTGTACAGATCTATTGTAGCCAACCCTTTATATTACATTTCCTCGGCCACACATTCACCCCCTAAGGGGATGATTTTCCAAAAATTCTGAAACATGTTTCTTTATTTTTGTCCATTAGCTTAAACCCAAATTTTTTATGCACCTCATGTCAAAGCCGTAGAATTTTCATAGATTAGATTATTATTATTATATTAATAATTTTGACATGCAGTAACCCTTTGTACAAAATTTAACTTTTTAAGCTATAGCGGTTACGGCTTGGCGTTGATGCATCAGTCTCAGATTTTTCTCAATTGCCCATTTTCCCCTTTCAAGATCTCTTAAAGAACTTGTAAGATATTTTTTTGTAGAGAATTTTATGTAGATTAATTCAGTCAGGACATTTTCTGCTATGTGTCACAGTTTTCGAGATATTCATGAACATTAAAAAAAGGGATATTAATTATTTCATATCATAACCACTGCTAGAGGGCTAGATAAATTTGTGTCCCAGACTTTTTAGAATTGTCTACTCATGTACTATCTGAATCTATATGGGCACATTGGTTGCCGGCTCTGAAATGTTTTGGGGTGACTTTTAGCTAAGTTAGTCCACTATATATTGCGGGTGGTGTGGCCCAAAATGCACTTGGCCGCTTTTTATTATTATTATTTTTAGAAAACACATGGGAAAATATTAATTATACATAATAAATCTCTTTATCTTGTAAATAATGATACCTTAATTAAAACTATGAAACAATCCCTGACCTAAAAAATGTCCCACCAAAATATAATAATTTATTACTTTTTGTGGGATATTTTTTAGGATTCACCATTATTTGCAGGAGATATTTAAAATTAAGATTGACCCTTAAATGCATCGAGGGACACTAGACAAAAATATTTAAAACTAGCTGTTACCCGCGACTTCGTCCGCGTAGATTTTATAAAAAAACAGAACTCGAACTTAATTGAAACATATTTTACGGAGCGCTTATCCTTCTTGATCCCTACGTAAAAGATGCATTTGTACTTATCCAAGTTGAATAAATGCATCTTACTACAAACTTAATTATCTTTTGATTTTATTTAACTGGTAGGTAGTGCGGAATTTTCATTGTCAACCGTTACAGGCGAACTTAAAAAAGAAGGCAATAAAGGGAGTGAAGTGAATGGGTAGCGAGGAGGTATTCATAAAAGTAAAAAAGGTCCCTATTCCTCCCTATCTATCCTTTTGTATCCCCCCCCTACATTCCCACTCCCCCTCCCTCACCCTCTCCCACTCTCTCTTCCTCTCCCTCGCCCCTCCCTCTTCCCCCCCTCACCCTTCCTTCCCCCTCCATTTCCCCCCTTCCCCTCTCCCCATCACCCTCCCTTTCCCCCCTCGCCCTCCTCCCATTCCCCTCCCTTTCCCCCTTCCCCTCACTCATCCTCCCCTTCCCCCTCTCCCTCCCTCTACCCCCCCCTCCCTCTACCCCCTCCCACGCCCTCTACCCCTCCCTCCCCCTTTCTCTCCCCTCATTTTCCCCTCCCTTACACTCTCTCCCTATCCCTCCCCCTCTCCCTCTCCCTATCCCTACCCCTATCCCTGCTTCTACCCCTAACGCCATCTTAACCGCTATCCCTATCCTTATATAAACATACAACTGACACTCATATTGATTTTTAGACATTTCAAACCTATCGAATCCCAACCCCATCCCAGGGGTGGTGGTATTTCACGTCCACCACGTTGGATTTCAAAATCATTGTAGTTTTCGTAATCAGCGACCCGATAAACCATACGAACGACACCCATATTGATTTTTAGACATTTCAACCCTATCGCACCTCAACCTTATCCCCAGGCGGGGATAATGGTAGTTTACGTCTACCACGTTGGATTTCAAAATTGTAGTAGTTTTCGTTATCAGCGATACTTAGTTGAATAAAAAAAGTCCCATCAAAATCGGTTAAGTAGTTTCGGTGTGCTGTAGCAGATACAACCCCGCTAGAGTATTATTGTATGTGTAGATTCCCACGGGAATGAGATATTTTCCCGGGGTAAAAAGTAGCCTATGTCCGTCTCCAAGTTACCATCTATCACCATACCAAATTTCATCAAAATCCGTTCAGCCGTTTAGGCGTGAAAGAGCAACAAACAAACAGACAGACAGACAGACAGACAGAGTTACTTTCGCATTTATAATATTAGTATGGATGCAGTCTAATGAATTAAGGGGTCACCCACAATTTAAAACTATTATTTTTTTGTTTTTGAGGGATAACTTTTGTGTCAGGGTTGTTTGACATTGCTGAATTACTTGAAAAAGTGTAATCTACAAGTCTTTACTCACTAGTTAGTGAAGAGGACAGGACGGGCACTTACATTTATTCTTGGCATTCTCGTCCATGAGCATGCTGAAGTGGTGATGGCGGTTCCACGCAGCCATTTTGCCTTCGTGCGGAGCCCCGAGAAGCACCAGGGCCGCCCCAGCGGGCCCAACTCCGTCTAGGGGCTCCAGTGTCCTTAGCACTACAACTTTGTCACACACTCATAACCCAACCGGCATAGCTCACTCACTCGCGAGACGGCCACGTCGCGGTCTCATCGGCGAGCCGCGCTGCACATGCTGCGCTGCACTTCCGCACTTAGTGGATGCACTCGCGGGTAAACACGGCCGACACGGCACACCGCGGTGATTCACCTCTGACGCCCGACCGCACTGCAGGCGAACTGTTAGCGTGCGCTCGCCGCCCGCGAATCGCAGCCGTGAGCAGACTGACACCCAAACACTTCACTCGTCCTCTCGTGTCACGTGTGCTGAGCGCTGCACTGCAACCGACCGAATCGCACAACAACGTAATCCTCGAGCACCAAATGCACAACCCTCAGTTATCGCCGTTTGATCGTAAAATTTGTACCAACTCGCTTTGAGCGAACGGGACCGACGACGAAACTATTTGCCTTCGACGATCTACCGACTGCTCCGCGGTCTTACCGACAAAATAATAACAAGTATGCATGAGACCTCTCTATATTGTGTGCACGTGGGTTGCGTCACGAAATTGACTAAATATTATGAAATCACTGCAGTGCATAACAATAAGAAGCTACTAAAATCGCCACAATTGATTGAAAAGCTACTGTAGTGAACTGGTGAACGATTTCCAAATTTTATGAAACACGAATTACAGAGTTGCACACAACAGCACCGAAAGAGATTGACTGACGCAAAGTTTCACAATATTATAACACCAATAACTACACTATTTGTAAACACAACACTGCCCGCAATGCATTCAGAAATTAGCAGTTCTGAACAATATACGCGAACGCGTTGACCAAACGCGACAAATAGGACAAAACATGGCAGACTCGACAAAATGCATACGAATTTTGTCTGTGGTCGTTATATTTTTTTAAACGCTGATGACTCTATGGTTCAAAGTTCCGTTTTATGATGCTATCGATACCTTTATTACCAACAAGCAAACACCGTTGTATTTTTGGTTAAATAATATCCGTTTTGAATTTAATCACCGCTACAGAAGGTGGTGGCAATGTTTTATAACGATACCAACCAAAGACACTTTTGACCAAATATATTAATTACCTAAAGATGAAATAAACTGCGTTGAATGAAATAAAAATAACCATAGACAATAAAACTTTAAGTACTGCCAACCACATAAAAAACATAAATTACCGTTTAGTAAATAACTCATGTAAGATTGAAGCTTTATATTAATTTATTTTTATTTATTTATTTGTCGTAAAAGATACCTCATTGACAATATCACCAATTCTTATATACATTAATAAAGTTATAGGGCTAATTCTGGATGACGCAACATTACAGAAGTATACAACTTTCGTGAATTGCTTTGACAACTTAAATAAAAAAGAAATTATTAAGTCAAAAATTATAAAATGGAAAAATATCTACAATAACTAAAAATTTTACACACCTACATTTATGGTACTACTAAAATTTTTTATTTATGATGTATGATACATACATACATACATACATAACATCACGCCTCTTTCCCGTTGGGGTAGGCAGAGACCACAGTCCTCCACCTGCTACGATCTTGACATACTTCCCTTGCTTCCTGTACTTTCATCAATCCTTTCATACATGCTCGTCGGTTTAGGGTACTTTTAACCTGGCCTTTATTCAGAACGTCCTGAATTTGGTCCTGGTACGTTCGCCTAGGCCTTCCCCTTCCAACGTTTCCATTCACTCTCGCCTGGTAGATCTCTTTCGTCAATCTTCGTTCATTCATCCTCTCTACATGACCAAACCATCTCAGCATCCCTTTCTCGATTTTGGTCACTACGTCTTCTTTTACGCCACACCGTTCTCTTATCACACTATTTCTTATCCTGTCACTCAATTTAACACCAATCATACTCCTTAGCGCTCTCATTTCCACTGCATTAATTCTACTTTCATGCTTCTTCTGCCATACCCAGCTTTCACTGCCATACATCAGTGTTGGTACCAAAACTCCCCCATGAACAGCCAAACGAGCCTTGTGAGACACCTTCTGACTCTTCATAAAGGCGTGCAGGGCACCATTCACCATGTTTCCAGCATTCACTCTTCTTTAAATATCACTTTCACACTTTCCATCTCTCGTAAACTTTGAGCCCAGATACACAAACTCCTTCACTTGTTCGACTTGTTCACCATCTATTAATATAGTACACTCTGTCATACATTCTTCTCTTTCAAGTACCATTACTTTAGTCTTGCTTACATTTACTTTCATTCCTTTCTTGTCCAAAGCCACATTCATTATTGTTACCATCTCCTGCAACTCGTCAGCAGATGACGCAAGTACAACTTGGTCATCAGCGTAGAGAAGACATTTGATGAGTAACTCATTCATTCTCAGTCCACACATACTCTCTTTCAGATCAATCAAACAATTATCCATGAACAGGTTAAACAGCCAAGGTGACGCTACACATCCCTGCCTAACACCTTTTTCGATGCTAAACCATTCAGTGTACGCCCCGTTTATTCTGACACAAGCACTGGAATCCTCATAGAGAGATTTCAGTGCTTGAATCAGATGACCGTTTACCCCATACATAGACAATGCTGACCACAATTCATTCCTCACCACTCGGTCATAGGCCTTTTCCAAATCCACGAACGCGCAGTAGACTTTTTGGTTTTTAGCCAAAAACTTTTCAGCTATGCACCGCAAGGAAAAGACCTGATCTGTACATCCCATTCCCTTTCTAAATCCCGCTTGTACATCCCATATTTTATCGTCAGTATCTTTCATCACTCTTTCAATCAAAACCTTTGCATACAGTTTGCCGACGACACTGAGAAGGCTTATCCCGCGATAATTTTTGCAGTCCTGTTGTGACTCTTTTCCCTTGTACAGCGGCACAATCACAGCCTTGCACCAGTCACCTGGTACTTGGCCGTTCGTCCAACACAAGTTGAAAAGGCGGTACAACTGACTAGCCACAATGTATGATGGTAGATTTAAATGTAAACAAACTATGGTGAAATATGTCAATGTCGCAACCGGAAGCTATAAAGTCATTGTAAGAATGCATAAGTTTGTTTATTGGAACATTTTTCCCTAAATTTGTTCTGAATCTAGATATAGAACTATATCGTTAAGGATTTCTCGGAAGAGTTCGAGGGACATTAATGTTTATACTTCCTAAAAGGTCGGGTGAAAATATTTTTTTGTGTATTATCTTATGAAGTGTATTATCTTATGCAAGATCATAGATAAAGCCGAGCTTACGCTAACCCCGACAACAAAGAGGCGTGATTTTTATGTGTGTAAAATTAATTAGTGCATGGGCCAGCAGATGCCCTAGAAACTATGTGTTGAACAAACTTTTTCCTTGCCAATACAAACGAAATTATTTTATTCTTCTTTAATTTTTCAGTCACCCCTGAAGCCTCACCTAAAATCATTGAACATCTTGATTCTAACTATGCCATAATTTAGTTATGGAATTGTAGCGAGATCGTACATACCAGAAAAATTTGTTATGTCTGTACTTTCAAAGACATAGGTACATAGGCAATGGTGAGGCTTGACGGCATGGCATGGCGTGACGTTCGCCCCAGCAGCCTCACCTTCGTTCGCGTAAACAGCTGCAGTGATCAACATGATTACTATACCTATACTGCGAAAAAAAAACGGTGTTAAAAATCACGCATAAAATGGCTATTACGGATTATTTACGCTTCCGTTCTTAGTATTAATGATCAATTAAGAAGTAAAAAACGTTATATTTTCACTTTAATTAACAAACAAAGTTTATACTAAAACATAAGATTTTTAAAGATATCTTGATTTTTGTAAAACTTAACTGAGTTTTTTGACCGACTAGCATGGGCGACAGTGAGACGCTTTAGGCCCGGGACATATCAATGAGGCGTCGGTCGAGGGCGAGGCGAGGGTATGGCACGGTCGCGGCGCCCGTCACTTTGTGTTTCATACAAAATGTATAGAAGCGATATGGCGCCGTGCATATTGACGTGGCGTGGCGAGGGTGAGGTGAGGGCGCAGCGCAGGCGTCGCTTCCCACCCGCGCCACGCCGCCGTTTGAGGTGGCACGCCATACGAAAACACACAGATCCGTCCGCAGTATTATCAAAATACGTGACGATATGCAATTTAATATCGCGTTTTGCGAGTTAATAGAAAAATATCGCGTAATATACGATCACAATCGATCAATGTATGCAGAATCGGAACTTATAGCAAATCATTATTTAGTCACAAGGTCGGGTTTCGATTAACTTGTATAACGATAAAAAAAAATATATCAATTTTTTATTCTATAAATTAATGAAAAAACCATTAACGATTTCGATTAACTTGTATAAATTTAAATTTACTAATTACTACAAAAATCGAAATTTAGAATGCCCTAAATACGTCCACTGCCGCCGCCATTTTAAGGCATCGCACCCGCGCCATGACCACGCGTAAACCTCGCCATAACCACGCCATACCCTCACCTCACCCACGGCCCACGACCGACACCTCATTGATATGTCCCGCGGCTTACACTTCACTAGCTCATAGAGAATATGTAAGGTAAGTTGGGGTAAGACCGGAAAAGGGGTAGCGACCATACTTTTTAATGGTGGCTGCATTATGTACAACGCCATTTTATTTTACATCGACCTTAAATTCCCACCTGACGCTCCGACGAACCAAACCTTTGCCATGTTGGATTCCAAAAACCGTGATGATTTTTGTGGTTTTCCGTCAATCCGATCTTTCCCTTTCTCAATTATATCCATACTAGCTGTTGCCCGCGGCTTCGCTCGCGTGGATTTTGTATTTATTTTATTACCGGTTTTCCGAAGCAATGACATATTTTCCCGTCATTTCGGGGTAATTTTAAACTAAGGAAAAACAGGACTAACCCTGCGCAAATCAATGAGTATAATTCAAGATCCAGCTGAATTTCATATAATATACAGACGTTACTCATAAATTACTCAGAACAGAGGAACTTAGCAGCAGTCTCCTAACAAATGTAAAGAGAGAGATGAGAGACACCTTTATGTAATATTTCAAAACAGAGCCAATTCGCAGAAGTAATTGAGAAAAACTAAAACCCTCTCCCCCTCCTCCCCTGCCCCTCGCTCTCCCCCTCCCTCCCTCTCCCCCTGCCCCTCACTCTCCCCCTCCCTCTCTCCCATCCTCTCCCCCTTCCCCTCCTTCTCCCTCTACCTCTACCTGTATCTGTACCTCTACCTCTCTACGTCTCTACCTCTCTACGTCTCTACCTCTCTACGTTTCTAACTCTCTACGTCTCTACCTCTTGAGAAAAAGTAAAACCCTCTCCCTCTCCCCCCTTCCTCTCCCCCTCCCCCTTCCTCTGTCTCTCCCCCTCCCCCTCCTCCCTCTCTCCCTGCTCCTCCCTCTCCCTCACCCCCTCCCTCTCTCTCTCCCTCTCCCCCTTCCCCTCCTTCTCCCTCTACCTCTACCTGTACCTCTACCTCTCTACGTCTCTACCTCTCTACGTCTCTATGTCTCTACCTCTCTACGTCTCTACCTCTTGAGAAAAAGTAAAACCCTTATAGCTACTAACCAATACGGTTTCAAGTCTGGTGTCTCGACAGAAGATGCGATAATTGAGTTGACACAGTCAGCCGCTAGGCATCTAGACTCAAAGTCAAAGTGTCTTGGTGTATTCCTTGATTTATCCAAGGCATTTGACACTGTCTCTATTCCTATTCTTGTGGCCAAATTAGAGCAAAATGGAATACGAGGACGCCAATTAGATTTATTCTCTAGCTACCTTACAAATCGCAGGCAGCGGGTAAAAATAGGTCCATACGTTAGTAATGAGGAGCTTGTAACGGTAGGAGTCCCCCAAGGGAGTATACTGGGCCCCACTCTCTTCCAAATCTATGTAAATGATCTTTGCAAGCTGTCTTTCCCAAACTGTAAAATCTATGCGTACGCCGATGATACGGCAATTCTCGTACATGGACCAAATTGGGAGTTTATCAGGCAGCAAACCGAACACACCTTACGACAAGTGATGAACTGGCTCAATAATAACTTATTGACCCTGAACCTAAAAAAGACTTGCTGTATAACTTTCAGTATTAAGAAAAACACCAAACCTCCTCCCAGCTGGTCTATAACGGCACATGCTTGTTCCAGTGACACTATCTCTACAATATGCTCCTGTCAAACGGTTGCAAGAGTAGAGAGCGTTAGGTATTTGGGGGTGCAATTAGATGAGGGATTGCGATGGAGAGAACACTTAGCGGGAATCGTTGGTAGGGTATTGCGTTTAATACATATATTCAAGACTCTGCGGGACTCGGCCGACTTTGACACTATACGGTCTGTCTATCTAGCACTATGCCAGTCTGTGATTGCATATTGCATTCCAGCATGGGGCGGAACTACGAAAACGGACCTTCTGAGAGTGGAAAGAGCTCAGAGAGCTGTCTTAAAGGTTATGATGCGAAAGCATTTCCGATATCCCACCAAGCGAGTATTCGAAGACAGCAAAGTATTAACAGTTCGGCAGCTTTATGTGCTTCAGTCCGCTCTAAGATGTCACCGCGACGTACTTCCAGCTGATTGCACTAAACGCAGGAATACGCCCAATTCGATTCCTCATAACACAACCTTCGCTCAGCGTCAATTCTATGTTTCAAGTATCAATATTTACAAAAAAATACACAATAAAATGAATATCCTTAAATTAAACAGGCATGAAGTAAAAACTAAGGTTACAAATTGGTTATTGCTGCAAAACTATTCCCAAACTGAGGACTTGCTACATTTTCTTTCATAGTATGACATACTACCTATATATTATATCTCAGCGAAACGCATAGGTATAACAAACAACACAATCATATACACACAAACATACATACATACTCTCTCCCTAACACACACACACACACACACACACACACACACACACACACGCACACTATCACTCTCAAACACATCTAGTTCCACTCTTGCGCACGTAAAATTCTATATTGTATTTTAATTTAAAACATTATTTTGTTTTTCTTTTCTCTTTTTTAATAATTGTTGTTTTTCTAGTATCTACAGTGATCACACGTTCCTCTTCATTTTGAATATTAAGTATCACGGTTGAACGCTGTCTCTTAAAATACAGGTTTTTTTAACTTAGTTTAAGAGGCAGAGTCAGAGTCAGAAACAAAAGATGTAATAAGTAAGAACGCTAATGTACACTTAAAAACCATGTTTTTTGGAAATAAACAATTATCTTATCTTATCTTATCTTATCTTATCTTATCTTATCTTATCTTATCTTATCTTATCTTATCTTATCTTATCTTATCTTATCTTATCTTATCTTATCTTATCTTATCTTATCTTATCTTATCTTATCTTATCTTATCTTATCTTATCTTATCTTATCTTATCTTATCTTATCTTATCTTATCTTATCTTATCTTATCTTATCTTATCTTATCTTATCTTATCTTATCTTATCTTATCTTATCTTATCTTATCTTATCTTATCTTATCTTATCTTATCTTATCTTATCTTATCTTATCTTATCTTATCTTATCTTATCTTATCTTATCTTATCTTATCTTATCTTATCTTATCTTATCTTATCTTATCTTATCTTATCTTATCTTATCTTATCTTATCTTATCTTATCTTATCTTATCTTATCTTATCTTATCTTATCTTATCTTATCTTATCTTATCTTATCTTATCTTATCTTATCTTATCTTATCTTATCTTATCTTATCTTATCTTATCTTATCTTATCTTATCTTATCTTATCTTATCTTATCTTATCTTATCTTATCTTATCTTATCTTATCTTATCTTATCTTATCTTATCTTATCTTATCTTATCTTATCTTATCTTATCTTATCTTATCTTATCTTATCTTATCCTATCTTATCTTATCTTATCTTATCTTATCTCCCTCTCCCCCCTTCCTCTCCCGCTCCCCCTTCCTCTGTCTCTCCCCCTCCCCTTCCTCCCTCTCTCCCTGCTCCTCCCTCTCCCTCACCCCCTCCCTCTCTCCCTCCCTCTCCCCCTTCCCCTCCTTCTCCCTCTACCTCTACCTGTACCTCTACCTCTCTTCGTCTCTACCTCTCTTCGTCTCTACCTCTCTATCTCTCTACCTCTACCTATCCCTGCCCCTATCCCTTCCCCTATCCCTACCCCTAACGTCAATTTAACCGCTATCCCTAACATGGAAACGACACCCATATTTATTTTTAGACATTTCAAACCTATCGCGCCTCAACCCCATCCCCAGGGGACGATGGTATTTCACGTCCACCACGTTGGATTTCAAAGTTGTTGTAGCTTTCGTAATCAGCGACCCGATAAACCATACAAACGACACCCATATTGATTTTTAGACATTTCAAACCTATCGCACCCCAACTCCATCCCCAGGGGGATGATGGTATTTCACGTCCACCACGTTGGATTTCAAAATTGTTGTAGTTTTCGTAATCAGCGACCCGATAAACCATACAAACGACACCCATATTGATTTTTAGACATTCAAACCCTATTGCACCTCAACCCCATCCCCAGGGGATGATGATATTTCACGTTCACCACGTTGGATTTTAAAATGGTTGTAGCTTTCGTAATCAGCGACCCGATAAACCATACAAACGATACCCATATTGGTTTTTAGACTTTTTCATCCCATTTTCCTTTTTAGGGGTTGAATTTGGGGTGGAATTTCAATTACAGTGATGTACTTTCCACAGAATTACAACCCTGATGCCTAAAAAATAAATTTAGTAGATTTTACTTTGAAAATGAAGGATTTTCAACTTCATCCCCCTTTTCACCCCTTATGGTATAGAATTTTCAAAAACCCTGAGATACATGATATTTAATTTTTAGTCGTCAGCCTAAATACAAATTTTTAAGATCCTAACTTCAAAACTGACGGACTTTCATACAAACTTTCATCCCCTATTTTACCCCCTTAGGGGTGGAATTTTGTAAAACCCTTTCTTATTGCACCCCTACGTCTCATAAGGAACCTACATGCCAAATTTGGAATCTCTAGACCCAGCGGTTTGGGCTGTGCGTTGATATGTCAGTCAGTCAGTCACCTTCTTCTTTTATATATATAGATTTTTGCAAAAAAATTGCTTGTTTTGGTATTGTTTCCTCTGGATTCTTGGTTTTAAGCCATATTGATCTGATCAAAACACGGCTTGGGTCGCCATTATCTGATATCAACAAGTGCATTAATTATTGTTGAATTGTTTTTATAACGCTTTGGTTTTTCAAAAACTGTTATGTTATGAAATTTTAATAAACAAATTTGAATTTGAATATCTGATTTTCCCCCACAAGGGTAAAGATCGGATACGAGCATCCGGTCTTTACCAGTACAAAACGAATATAGCAATATTATATAGAATACCTACTTCCACGTCATTAAAGCCCACGTCACACAGAGCGGTACAAGCGGTAAAGCGGTCCGGGGGCGGACCTGCGGGAAGCGAAAGCGTTCCGGGACCGGTCACACAGAGGTACCGCGCGGAAACCGCGGCGGGACAGCGGGGCGGTAGTGGTCGGTGTGACATTATTTATCTGTGATTATCCTTTGCTCTAAACAAAAAACCAAACTGATAACCTAAAAAAAAGTCTGCGGAAAGCCGCAAAATTCTTGTAAAAAAATACAACGACAAAGTTCGCGCCCGGACCGCACCGCACCGCGCCGTGCCGCGCCGCTCCGCTGCCGCATGCCGCTCTGTGTGACGGGTTGCATTGAACGCAATGGAATACAGCGCCCGCTCCCGCCGAAAGTTCGGCCCCGCGCCGCGCCCGGTCCGCGAGGTTGTACTAGCGGCCCGGCCGTCCCCGCGCCGCACCGCGCCACGCCGCGACTATAGATGTAAGGCCGGTTTAAAACCAATTAAACCAATCCGTTTAAAACGAAAAAAACCGTTTAAAACCGAAATAAACAATTTTTTTCGGTTTAAAACGGTGTTGATGGATGTCTATGTTTTCCTTTATTATAACTACATTTTCTGGATATTACCGAAGTAGGGATATAACGGAGTACCTACCTATCAACTGTGTAAAGATTTTTTTATAAGTGTGATATTCTGATATTGATATACTTAGCGGGTTTGGTCCGTCCGACCAAGAAGCGCAACACACAAGTAATAAAAACTCGTGTGTTGGTAAATAAATATGTTTTTCATTGTTTTCAAACGATGTAAATAATCAATTTCATTCGGTTTAAAGTAAAACGGACGGCATTATGTTAATGATGTCTTCAACACTAGTATGTGTAATATAATAAATAAGTATTGTATGTTATACCGTATACCTACATACTTAAGTTTTCGTTTTGGTAGTAGTTAGGTATTTTCTATTGATTTTCTAAAAACTAATTAAACGAAACATGACGTCAGGTGACCAAAACTTCCCCATAACGACATGTAAAACACAGTTCTTTTATTTTTGTAGGCGAGTTTTCAACCGTTTAAAACGGTTTTTTTTAGGTTTAAAACCGCAACATTTTGTTTAAAACGTTTTAAATCCGTTGTTTTACATCTATAGCCGCGACCGCTTTCAATGTGACAGGGTGCATAAGAATTCATACTTTACAAAAAATACCGGCACCGGAACGCTTCCGCTACCGCCTCAGTGTGACTTGAGCTTAACTCTAGCAAAATTCGAATCCACACAGTCTTATCTCCAATCTAGATAGTTCATCTTTTGCCCAGACAAAGCTTGAGAGTGAGAGTCACAAAATGTAAAAAAAAAACCAGGGAAAGATCGGATGCATATCAGTAAGAAAAAACCGGACAAGTGCGAGTCGGACTTGCGCACTGATGGTTCCGTACCACCACATAATCATAATTGTATTAGTTGAAATTTCAGTAAGTTAATGTGCTCGATTTTTTGAGTCTGACACGCGCTTGACCAAATTTCATTATTTGTTGTTATTTTATAGCTTATGAACTATAAACATACCTATTTTCAGGTTTGTAAGTGTTCTCGTTTTTAAAATAGAACTAAAACAAAAATCGCCTCCTCGACCATCCAACTTGACCCCTCTCTTATATGAATGTTCTTGAAACGGGAGCTCACCACAATTGGTTACCATTAGTTGCGAGTAAATTTGTAATATTTAATGATTTCAGACGTTTCCCTTTATTTGTACAGTGAGACCTAGCTTCTTGCCAAATTTCATAATTTTAGGTCAACGGGAAGTACCCTGTAGGTTTTGCATTCTTGAATAAATGTATGGAGATGAGGACATAAAATGCCATATCTTTTGATTGCGTCGTTGTAAAAAAATTAAATTTTCAGATCTTGTGTGGTTCTTGGACCCTAAAATATGGTATTAATTTCAACCTGATACCTTCACCCGTTCGTGAGATAAAGGGTCTTGACAGACAGACGGACAACAAAGTGATCCTATAAGGGTTCCGTTTTTTTCTTTTGAGGTACGGAACCCTAAAAATAAACTTGATTGGAACATTTATATGCCAAGTTCTACAAAACTCAGTTTTTCATATATTGTAAAGCGAAGATATATATATAAGATAGATATATAATATATTATTAGATATATATTAGATAGATATATATTGTAAAGATCGGATATTTTACTTTTATAGGCCGTATTCTCAAAGCAATAAAATCGGGTTTAAAGGTTCGTCTGAACTTACCACTAAGGGCATTTTTTTCACCACGGCCATAAAAATTTTATGTATTTTTTTACACGCATACAAAATAGAAACTATTGAGTTTACAAGAATAAACGAAATGTAAAGCCAAGAAGCATTTTATATAGGTCGACTTTTAATTAGTTTTTGATAGCAAAAGATATGAATGTACTCTGAACAACTTTTCCCAAGGAACATAAGTCGAAATACGAAAATCCAAATTTGACCTCGAATACAAAATGCAGTTTCTATGGGAGGTCAAAACTTGATTTTCGTATTTCGACCTATGTTCCTTGGGGAAAGTTGTTCGGTATCATGAGTACATTCATACCTTTTTCTATCAAGAACTAATTAAAAGTCACCCTATATATTAACCTTTGCACCATATATCAGTAATTTATCTTAAACGGCTTTCGAGAAAATAATTTTTTTACAACATCTTTTCAATTTGTCTAAAATCCATCCGCTCTTACCCCAACATACCTTATATGGCGCACTCTATAGTTTTTTACTCCGAGGTATAAATGGTACATTATGTTTTAAACATATATTGTAGATATTTTTTATCAGAGTTGGTATCATTTGTAAAATTTGTCTATGGCATGGCATCGCCAATTTCGCCAAATGGCAAATCCCATACCTTAGACTTCCCATACTATACAATCTGTGATCCCGCGTCCCATATCGCCATTTTGTTTGAAGTGAGGGAAGTGCACGATTCGAATCGTACTGTGCGTTCCAATATGCACTAACAGACTGCTTTAGAGCACTGTGAGCGCGCTTAAGTCGGTCCAAATTGACCTAAAGCGTGCTCTAAAGCACTCGCTCTTTCACCGCCTTACGTCATTGATGACGTCATCGTTTCTGCTATCAGTGCTTTAGTCAAATAGGTGGAGCAGTGAAAGCGCTAATGTCAAAATCGATTTGACACATATAAAATCCCACACGTTTGCAGCCAGCTGATGTTTTTCAAGTTTTGATTTTAATGAGTTTGTCTCTAATGGAAATGAGAGTGGATTTGGCGCACATTTTTCATTGATTAGCTTAGGCTTTGTTAAAGAAAATAAAAACAAAACTGACATTTTGACAGATGAACACGTGAGCGCGCTTAAATCCATTCCAAATTGACTAGAGCCATTAAAGCAGTGATAGCTTTGTGAGCGTGCTAAATCAATTTGGACCGTCCGTGAGTACTGTATACGCTTTTAGCAGCGTTTGTACAATTTGGAACACAGCCGTATTCTAATATTACTCAATTATTGAGCTCTTGATTGGATAAACAAATTCCCACTTGATTGACACAGTTGCGTAATTTCCTAGTGAAATTTTTTTACTAATAAAATGCCAAATCGTGGTGTTGGTAGAGGAAAGAACTGGAATTTCAACAAAAGAGCTGACCATTATGGTAAGTTGCATGTAAAACATTAAAAAATACCTACATAAGAAAGCAGCACCTACCTATAAATTTATCTTAATAGCTCAGTATATTGTGATCTTGTCAGCTATGTTTCTTGCTGTTCAATCCATATGGTGTTTAAACACTGTTTATAGCCTAAAATAAAAACCCATTTCTGGTTATACGGAAAAGAGGGAGAAAGTTGCTTGTTGGTTTTAGATGCACATGTTACCCATAAATGTATTTTGTTTTGTTCGTCATTTAGTCTTTTTTTATTTTGAGTACCTATATTTCTTGGTTGAGTAAGAGGCATATGTATCTTAGGAATCCTGGCTATCGGAAACATTGTGAAGTACTTTTCATCTTTCAGAACATGATGACCGTGCCAATCGCAACAGTACAAGACGTGTCAGCTTCAAACCTGGAACAAATAAAGGCAAAAACAAATTTAATAATTGGAAAGATCCAGCCAAACTCCTCTTGGATGATGATATCGACATGGGAGGCATGGGTGGATCAGGAGGTCAAGTGGTCCGTAAAGTTGGATTTAGAGGAAGAGGAGGGAGGATGAACTCCCCTGCCCCAAGAGCAAACTTTGCCAAAAGAAAATTCATTCCTGGTATTCTGCCGTGGTATCAAGTAATTATCCCATATGGAGCTAAACATGAAAAAGATGTGGTCCTGAGAGCACTTCTGGGATACTTGTCACCAGACATATTCATTCCACATTATTACAAACTCACTGGAAATGCTGCTGTATTCTATGTTGATGATGTGAAGATTGCAGAGCAGCTACACAATGCTGATAGAAAAATTACAATGAGTGATGGGTTTAAATTGCTTGTTATTGTCAAAAATGCTGTGCCAAATGTGACAATTGATGCAGAAATGAAGGAAAAGATGAAGCTGGCCATGGCTAAAAGGTACAATGCTACAACAAAAGCATTAGATTTGACAAAATTCCACGCAGACCCAGATCTAATAGAAATATTTTGTGCGCTGTTTCGTCCGATGATCATGCTTGCCGCCATCGACATCATAGCTGAGAATATTCCAGATTTAGAAGCTTTGAACCTCAATGACAACAAACTGCATGGACTTGAGCATCTGAAAATACTCTCAACGAAACTAAAAAGTCTGAAGATTTTGTACATGGGAGACAACAGGGTAGAGTATTAGTAGATCAAAATCTGGTCGTCCCAATTTCCCTCTGCTGGACTAAATATTATTGAATGAAAATTACCTTCCAGATACCTCACATTGGATCATTGGAGCCACTGAAGTCACTCCCCTTGGTTGAGCTTTACCTGAAAGGCAACCCTTTGGTGAATAGGTTTCAGGACCATGAAATCTATGTCAGGTAATATGTATGGGTTTGATGCAGAAAACTTCCTGCTGCATCAAATTGACTTGGATTGAAAATTATCAAAGCTTGTGGGAGGGTTGAAGGAAGCATTGTGTTTGCTGCTTTTATTTCAATATGAGGTCAATTACTAGCACATGAGTTATCTCCAAGATGCTAAAGCTAATTACTACTCATCTATTTTGAGAGGCAAGCTAGTACTGTGCAGCATTGTTATGAGACATTGAATTAGATAAAGTATCAGTCAATATTATTATTATTGACTTTAAAACTATTTACAATTAATTGACTTTCAGTACTAACTTGTAACTACCACAATTTTTTTTTCTATATGATGTCTTGTATTTACAGAACCCGTTGGCACTGCTTCCACCTAGCATACAGCTAGCAGGAGGTAGTTGCGGGTTTGTACACAACACCACACATGCATGTGACTTCATGTGATCTGCAGGGAAAGATGCTTCATGTTTATACATGACACAATATCGTACTCTACATGATAAAATAAGATCAAAAACACAAATAAAAAAACTGCTTTAATGCACCTTTGCCTGCAGAAAAACACATAAATGTGATGCTAAAAAAGTATGCCTCATTCTACTTGAATATGAAATTAAGTAATCAAATATGTTGCAGTCATTGGACATCTTTTGAAAATCATTGTTCATAATTTTTTTCCTTACACATTACTACTACTTGTTGCCCGCGACTTTATCTGCGTGGATTTCCGTGGTTTTAAAAGGGGAATGAATTTAACTAAATTCTTTCTTAGTGTTGGCCTATGTTTAAAATATAACCTCTTAGGCTGTGCTTTGATAGATCAGTCAGTCAGTTTATGTTTGTATAAATACAGATTATGTGGCATCAACTTAAAATTTTTGTTTGTAGTCATTTTGTAGCGCTCATATAGTTATTTATTTTAATTGACTAACCATCATAGTCGCACAAACTATAAATTTTTACGAGTAAAGTTGATGAATTGAAACTTTATTTAATAATCAATTCTGTTTGGGAGACTATTTATTCTTTAAAGTTCTGAAACTCCAGGATACAGATTTCGCTTCAATTGCAAACAGCAGTAATTTCTTTTAACCTTCATTTACAAGTTATATTTTGTCTTTTATGACTTGCACTTATGTGTGGCAAGAAACAGTGACTTTCTAACAGGAGTTTCTGTTTTTTGTTTTGGTGTGATAGTCTGTCCAGTTATAATGTAAATATTCTTTACATGACTTTACTATTTACCGAAATGTATGCTTAAAATATTTTGATAGAACCCATGGGGAACCCATTTCTTTAAATTAATTTTAAAGTTTATTTAAATAACATGTTGTGATTATTAGGCTTATTATTTTGACCTCCTAAGTACCAACAATATATGGTAATAAGCACGGTGTATATTTTTAGTACATTCGGCCGCACGTTATTGGTAACGCTGACCTTGAGCGGGGCTTTGGTTTCAGGTGTTTGTAGCGAATTGCTGATTCAGCTTATACTGGTTTTGTTGCCACTTACTTGCTGCCGTGCGTACTTAACAAGTCGTTCAAGCCTAGACAATGTTTTAAATCTTGTGATTCTTAACACAATCACAAGTAACAGAAGTCACAGAATCAATTATGATCCATATTTTTCGTTTGTTCCTATGCCTGCCAACACATTTTGCAGCTATGTCAAATGCAGTCAGCTGAAGCCGCCAGAAACAACAAGTTTGTTAAACAAAGTTATTCTTTCCATAAAATATACTCTGGTTTTAGTGTCATGGCTGCAAAATAGTTTGGTAAGCTTTGGAATAAACGAAAAAAATTTATAAGTACTATTTTAGCGTGTTACTGGAAAAATTTCTTTAGTTTACATGCTAAAATAGTGCTTAATTTTTTTTTACGATCTTTATACTTGTTTGGGTTTGAACTACTATTAAGTAAGTACATTGGGCGAAAGACTTGTAGGTACTTAGAAGGCCTCAGGAGGATAAATACAACAGAGTTTTCCACACCAAAACAATTACCTGAAAATATGACCAGAACTAATCATTTTGGGCAAGAATTTCAGAAGGTGCCTCATATTGACCCATATTGCCATGTTTGTTGTCTCCAGTGACGTCCGGAAGAAGTTTCCCAAGCTGACCCGATTGGTAAGTGAGGACCATTGATGACCATTTGAACTACAGTCACCGGCAAAAATAACCGGCCGGTCTATTTTCTGTCGTACATTTTTATACAAGTAAGGGATCAATCGAAGCGTCAATATATTTCCTTAACCAAATAAATATCCGTGAATAAACAGGGAGATTATTAAATAACATATCTGACTTAAGATTCTTGAAGAGTAGACCTGTGCACGGTATCCAGGAAATTCCGTGCAACATTCAGAAAACAATATACGTCATTTCGTCAGATTTCTCTTACATTTAGCGAATTAAAATGTTAAGTGTCGCACGGGTTTTCTTGAACATTTTAGATATACCTAATCTTTGACAATATTGTTAATAAGGTTCTTATCTAAAGACCTCATCAATCAGATTTGTATTTTTATTCAATTTAGGTAAGATATTGACGCTTCGTTTGCCCCCATATTTGTATGAAAATATATGAAAGAAAACATACCGGCCGGTTATTTCTGCCGGTGAGTGTATAAATTTTATGCGCCGCTAATAGCTGAATTTTATGCGTCAGTGTAAATTCAGGGGTGGAAAATGGTCAGTAAAGTCAGTAAAAGTCAGTTTTTTTGACTAAGGTCAGTAAAAGTCAGTTTATTCGAAAAATTGTCAGTAATGTCAGTATTTTGAGGATCTGCGATCAGGGGCATCATATTTCTTTCATAAAAGTGGTACATTTATTGCAAATTGACGTGAAATCGTCTGGTTTTTGTCCATCTCAAAGGTGTTTTTTTTTTAATTATTAAGATTTTCGGTGCTTTCCCTCGCCCATCATTTCTATCCCTCTTTGTATATTCGGGCTGTGTACTCCCTAACTGGAAATGCTTATAAGCACAATCCTTAGCATTTGAATGTAATATATGAATGGTTTTGGACAATGACTTGTAGGAGGACAACGAGGTGAAATGGCTCTGCATTCTCTTTTGACTTAACGTAAATTTTTGGTTTAAAGGTTTTACTCCCAAAGCCTAGTGATTTTATTCATGAAAAGAAGAAACTTTTGCGAAGAAAAAACATTGATACTTACTCAAAAATAGTTATTTCTTATCATCATCATCATCATAATAATAGTAATAGTTAAAAATAGTTATTTGTTATAGTTTTTCTTGGCTGCAAAGTAGTTGTTAAGCACGAGTAGCTTGTTTTGAAAACAGAGCATGCAAAGGATTCTAGGCTTGAACCATGAGTAAAGCAAGAGGTTCCAAAAATAGAGTCCTGAGCGTAGCAAGGGTTTTGAGGCACGAGACGCAAAATATTTTTGAAGAACTGGCTAGTCAATGCAGCCAGTACCTACAGAACAGCCAAGTGCGTCTCGGACTTCGCACATTTAGGGTTCCGTGCCAGCGTGGCATGCTGCCGCCCGCATTCCTTCTGTGCTACGCATTTGACTGCATAATCAAGTTGGTTGTAATAGGAAAAATGAGAGAATTTCAAAGAAAAAATATTATTTATCAACATATACGTATTTTTTATTAAAATTTACGTAATAATAAACATTATTACCAAATTTCAAGTTCATAGGTTAATGGGAATTTAGAGTATATAGTTAAAAAATTCTTTGGAACAATATTTTGTAAACAAAGCTGAATTCGGTGGCTTCTTATTCCTTTGGTGTCCAATATTTTTAAAACAAGAAGTATTATCTAGTTAACTCAGGAAGGACAAAATTTTTTTTTCGCGCCCCCCTTTAGCTGTACGGGAGTACGTAAAAACATTTAAAAGATTGACAATTTCTTTGGCTGGGGGTCAGAAAGATGGTTATAGTGTGAAAATTTTAAGACCGTAGCTCCAACCGTTTTTTGCTGTAAAACCTGTGTGACAAGATAGACGATGTCGGACGGAACCCTAGAAAACGCTGCTAATCATCACAATTTAATTTCAAATACCTTTTTCACGCTAGTGGACAAAAAGCACTTTTGTAAGCAGATTTCAAACGATAAAGCAAATTACTTTCTGACCTATTGATGTGAAAATATTTTTTCCCATACTAAATCGGTTCAAAATAAGTAAATGTTCGACACCATTTTGTGTGGGGGAAGATGAAATTGTTTTTGAAGTAAATTTTTTTTTTTTGCAAAAGTTGCTTGTTCTCATGAGTAGAATCACTGGGCTTCAGGAGCAAAAACGTTAAAAATTCACGTTGTTTATGCTTTGCTTTACCTGCATTAAGCAGTTAAGCACTAACCCAACATTATGGGACCACTTAACCAACAATGTGAAATCGTGTTTTTAATTGAAGTACCCCTAGCCCTACCGTAGGCTAACAAACAGGCAAGAATCGTCGGTGATCTGGTAAGCGTAGGTGTTTATTAGGTTCGTCATAATTATTTTTCAAGTATCCCCCCCCCCCCCTAGCACTTAGCCTTAGGCTGTGCCTTCTTTCCCTAACTGCTTCACTGCTGCTTAGCTTGTTCCCGAATTTAACCTGAATATGTCTGTAGAAATAGTTAAGTAGCTCCAGTCACACATAGATATACGCTTCTTTCGACGCAAAATTGACCTACGGAAGGAGAGAGATTAGGTCAGTGGATGGTCAGTAAATAGTCAGTATTTCAGAAAGTTTTAGTCAGTAAAATTAGTATTTTTAGCCATAGAATCAGTTTCCACCCCTGTAAATTACAAATTAAATCGAACAAAACACAAATTATCTATTGGCATCGCATGCTCGCGTAAAGGTAGGTTTTCACCAGAGCTGTGTGAGGGAGCTAAGTTGTGAGCTGGGAAAATTACAACCAATAGGATTTCTCCATTTTCCTAGCTTGTCAAATGAGCTGTCAAATGGAAAAATCTTTTTTGAAATTTTTTGAATCTTCCAGCTAAAATCTTAGCTACCACCCTCAATATTAGCTTTCTGCTCTTTTTATAAAAGTGTTTCTTGTCGGTCTTTTTTGAAGCAACGTAGTATAATTTGTCATTTAGTCATCTTAGGCTGATTTACGCCATCTAACTCTAATATTAACAAAATATAACTTTAGCATTAATATAAATAGTTCATCTCACTTTCACGAATAGTATAAATATTGGAGAGAGAAAGACGCGTTTATTTTGATTTCGTTATAGTTAGACGGTGCAAGACAGCGTTACAGATCGTATTATATTGTAAATAAAAATATTTTGATTGTTGTTAACCATCACAGTACGATCAGCATAAAATTCGATACCGAATTCAGCTTTCAAGTAAACTTTTAAGGGGCTGATAAGAGCTGAATTACCTCCCTTTCTAACAAAGGGCAGAATGCGCGTGCTAGAACGGAGGGAATTCGCGTTGTTTTACGTTTTTCGCTCATTTTTGCATTTTTCTCAAAATCTGTACCCATAATGTTAATTATGAAACAGCTATAATTTTATGCATAATATATTGAATAATGTGTAAAAGTTTTGGCATCATAGATTAATGGGTACTTAAGAAAAACGGTTTAAAAGCAAAAAGCAGAGGTAACTGGATTTTTTTTATGGCGAATAAAATATATGTAATCGTGTTTCAGAGTCGGTCATATTATTGTGAAGATGCTTAATTATCACATATTTTTTTTCATCATAACATCCCATAAAACGTCCACTACAGGACAGGGAGCTCCCTCCAGAATTCTAGCTTTTGCTGGAGAAATGTGGAGGGGAAGTACCATAGTCACCTCGCTTGTTAGCGTTACGACTACGGCACTGGACCGCGGTTGTAGGTGACCGCAGTAAGTAAGATGTAAGATATAAAGGAGGATGCTGCTGCCCATCCTCCAGTTAACCCTTAGTCGCCTCTTACGACACCCACGGGTATGTATGGGTTGGTACTATTCTTTGCCGGCACCACACGGGCTTTTTCACGGCCATATATTTATCACATCGTTAAAAACCTGCTCAAGTGAAGCGTATTTAGCTCTTATCAGCCCCTTAAGTACTTACACCAATTTCATGATTTTGGAAATCTGAATTTGTTCATCAACTAATGCGACTACATTTTGCAGGATGGAGTGGACCTTCCCCCGGCGATTGGCTTCGACGTGTCCGAAGACGTGGTTCTCCCGCCGCGCCAACAATCCTTCCTCGTGAACCCTGCAGGCCAGGACCTGGTCAGAGACTTCCTCACCCAGTACTACGCCATATACGACTCGGACTCGCGGCAGCCGCTGCTCGAAGCGTATCACGAAAACGCCGTCATGTCCATGACGGCCAATTATATGACAAACGACAACAGAAATTCTCCCAATTGCAGGTTAGTTTGCTAATTTATTTGATGAACCTTTCTTGATATTTATTGTTATTTCATGTTGACTTTACCAAAAACAGGCTCAATGCTCACTCTATTGAAAAATTGCTCGCTATCGCGGGATATTTGCCAATTGCGAGGTTTATGGCTAAAAACTATGTCTTATAAAAAAAAATTCTGTTATAGATTGAACGCATACTTATCAAACAGTCGCAACCTAATCAGGATAACAGAGCGCGAGTCGAGACGGAGATACCTGCGCACGGGTCGATTACAAATCGTCACACACCTCTCGGAACTGCCCAAAACGAAACACGACCTGTTAGGCTTCGCTGTCGACCTTATTGTGTTTACCGTAAGTTTATATGGAGGCTCTTCTCCGTTTTTCGAGTTAATCTTCTCGATGTTAAAGCATTTTTACCATTTACTGATGCACATGCACTTATTTACATTTACACATACCCTTTCTCTCTCTCACACACACATACCCTATCTCTTTCACACACACACACACACACATACACATTTACAGATCTACTAAACATGATTTTAAATGTTTGTATATTTTTTATGTTTGCATGAATGTTTTACTAAATTGACTATGTTTTAGTGTGCTCTCAAATTTTAAGTCCAGTTTTTCTGTAATACTCGTATTTTCCGATTAAAATATCATCTACTGTATTTTCTGTTTCCCGAGGGTGGGATCCAGGAGACCTATGACACAGGTCAAACCTAGTTTAGGCTCCTGTCTCCCATATAGAGGTTTTATTAATGTTATAATAATATTGCGCCTACAAAAGTTGTAAATTAAGTTTTTGGGAGAAAATAAACACAATTTTTATTTTATTTTATTTTTATTTTTTATATACAAGTGTTTATCTTTTGTATATTCGGCCATACGTCAGTGGTAACCTTTGGACCTTGAGTAGGTCTCTGGTTGTCGCGCTTTTAGAGACACTCTCTTTTGTACTTGACTCATTCGATATCTCACGCGAGTTTACACATCCCACACACCAAAATTTTTTACCCATCTAAAAAAGTGCGAAGCGCCGCTAAAGAAGTTTTCACCTCAAAAACATCCCCCTTTTCACCCCTTTGCAGGGTGATTTTTAGGAAATGCTTAAACACGTGTTTCTTTATTTTTTATCAAAAGCTTAAATTCAAATGTTTGTGAATCTAACTCTAGAAATAAAGAACTTTATACAAACTTTCATCCCTTATTTCACCCCCTTAGGGGATGAATTTTGGAAAATCTTTAGTGGGTGGTTTTGAAGTGCAAGAAACCTGTGTACAAAATTTCAGATCTCTAGCTATAGCGATTACGGCTCGGCGTTGATGAATTAGTCATTAAGGCCGGTATTTCATTGGGACACCATGGCAGCGCAACCAGTCGCCGCTACCAACAAAATGTATACAGCTCTATAGAGAGTAACTCACCTGGTGTCCGTTTGGTTGCGCAACCAATTTGGCGGCGCAACCAGTTCGGTCGCGCTACCACTCCCAGTGAAATATAGCCCTTAATACTGTGGCCGCAAGGGTGTAGCGACTCTGGTGTCTTTACTGGTGTCTAGTTACGGACACCAGAGGCGCAACCAGTCGCTCCACCGTGGTGTCCCAGTGAAATATCGGCCTTAGTCAGGACAAGCAATTTTATATGTTTAGATTATTGTAAAGTTTCATTAAAATCCATTCAGTAATTTTTACGTGAAAGAGTAACAAACATCCATCCATCCATACTTACAAACTTTTGCGTTTATAATATTGGTAGGACTAAATTTAAATTGTCTAAAATAAAAGTGAATATATTGTTTTAAACAGCCTCAAATGATAACCCTGACGATGAACGGCGTGTTTTCGGAGCCGCAAGTATCGGGCTCGCCCACGCGCTCGTTCCACCGGACGTTCGTGATCGTTCCCAACAGCGCCGGCGGATTCTGCATAGTTAACGACATGCTTTTCATCACCAACACCACTGAGGAACAGGTGAGACACTTCTACCATTTCTATTATCTGTTCTCCAATGGAGTTTTCCAGGGCTAAACAATACGTAGAAGGATATATTAGGTTTGGACTCGTCTGATTCTAGGGTCTTTCGATCTTAGAGTAAAAAACTATAACGTCCGCCATATACATATTCTGTATGAGATAGTGAAGTGTAAAGCGTCTCACTGTCGCCCATGCTAGTCGGTCAAAAAAGTCAGTTAAGTTTTACAAAAATCTAGATATCTTTAAAAATCTAATGTTTTAGTTCTAACTTTGTTTGCGAAAGTGAAATTATATCGTTTTTAGGGTTTATTTATTTATTTATTCAAATATACGGAACACCAACACTATACATAACAACACATTATTATAGTATCAAGACATTATAGAACATTTCAGTTATGTACAGAAATAATAGGTGAGCACATCCGCACGTACCTCAAAAGAAAAAAACGGAACCCTTATAGGATCACTTTGTTGTCCGTCTGTCTGTCTGTCTGTCAAGACCCTTTATCTCACGAACGGGTAAAGGTATCAGGTTGAAATTAATACCATATATTTTAGGATCCATGAACCACACAAGATCTGAAAATTTCAACTTTTTACAACGACGCAATCAAAAGATATGGCATTTTGTGTCCTCATCTCCATACATTTATTCAAAAACTAGCTGTTGCCCGCGGCTTCGCTCGCGTGGATTTCGTATTTATGTTGTTACCGGTTTTCCGAAGTAATGAGATATTTTCCCGTCAATTCGGGGTAATTTTAAACTAAGGAAAAGCGGGACTAACCCTGCGCAAATCAATGAGTACAATTCAAGATCCAGCTAAATTTTATATAATATACAGACGTTACTCATAAATTCCTCAGAACAGAGGAACTTAGCAGCAGTATTATGCCTTAAAATTGCCACTTAACTTAACAAATGTAGTGAGAGATATGAGAGACTCCTTTACGTTATATTTTAAAACAGAGCCAACTCGCAGAAGTAATTGAGAAAAACTAAAACCCTCTCCCCGTTCCTCTCTCTCGTTCTATCTCCCTCTCCCCCTCCCCCTCACTCTGTATCCCCCTCCCCCTCCTACCTCTCCCATTTCTCCCCCTCCCCCTCACTCTGTATCCCCCTCCCCCTCCTACCTCTCCCATTTATCCCCCTCCTTCTCCCCCTCCTTCTCCCCCTCCATCTACCTCTAGTTCTACTCTACCTCTTCCTCTACCTTTACCTCTACCGCTTCTTCTGCCTCTACCCCTACCTCTCTCTCCCCCTCCCTCTCTCTCTTCCTCTACCTCGCCCCTCCCTCTTCCCCCCTCACCCTCTCTCTCCCCCCCCCTCCCTTTCCCACTCCCTCTCTCCCCCATCCCTCACCCCCCCTCTACCACCCTCCCCCTTCGCCCTTCCTCTAACTCTCCCTCTCGCACTCTCTCAGATTGATTTTAGACATTTCAAACCTATCGCACCCCAACCCCATCCCCAAGGGATTATGGTATGCCACGTCCACCACGATGGATTTCAAAATTGATGTATTTTTTGTAATCAGCGACCCGATAAACCATACAAACGACACCCATATTGATTTTTAAACATTTCAACCCTTTCGCACTTCAACCCCACCTCTAGGGGATGATGGTATTTCACGTCCACCACGTTGGATTTCAAAATTGTTGTGGTTTTCGTAATCAGCGACCCGATAAACCATACAAACGATACCCATATTGGTTTTTAGACTTTTCACCCCATTTCCCTCTTTTAGGGGTTGAATTTAGGGTGAAATTTCAATAAAAGTGATGTACATTCCACAGAATTACAACCCTAATGCCTAAACAATAAATTTTGTGGATTTTACTTTGAAAATGAAGGATTTTCAACTTCATCCCCCTTTTCACCCCTTAGGGTGTAGGATTTTCAAAAACCCTGAGACATGTCAAACTTAGTTTTTAGTCGT
Organism: Athrips mouffetella; assembly: GCA_947532105.1. Taxonomy (NCBI): domain Eukaryota; kingdom Metazoa; phylum Arthropoda; class Insecta; order Lepidoptera; family Gelechiidae; genus Athrips; species Athrips mouffetella. The sequence continues at coordinate 17,432,547 of OX383965.1, read as the reverse complement.
CAGCCTAAATACAAATTTTAAAGATCCTAACTTCAAAACTGACGGACTTTCATTCAAACTTTCACCCCCTTAGGGGATGAATTTTGGAAAATTATAAAACACGTTCTTTTTTATTTTTTACCAAAAGCTTAAATACAAATTTCTATAATTCTACCTTTAAAACTGAAAGACTTATAGACCAACACACAGAAATGCTTAAACACGTATTTCTTTATTTTTTAACAGAAGCTTAAATTCAAATTTGTGTGAATCTAGCTCAAGAAACAAAGGACTTTCATACAAACTTTCATCCCTTATTTCACCCCCTTGGGAGATGAATTTTCCAAAATCGTTTCTTAGTGGGTGGTTTTGACGCACATAGAACCTGTGTACAAAATTTCAGATCTGTATCTATAGCGGTTACGGCCCGGCGCGGCGTTGATGAATCAGTCAGTCAGTCAGGACATGCTCTTTTATATATTTAGATGAAAAACCTACAGGGTACTTCCCGTTGACTTAAAATTATGAAATTTGGCAAGAAGCTAGGTCTCACAGTACAAATAATGGGAAAAGTCTGAAATCATTAAATATTACAACTTTTCTCACAACTAATGAACATTCATATAAGAGAGGGGTCAAGTTGGATGGTTGCTGAGGCGATTTTTGTTTTAGTTCTATTTAAAAACGGGAACACTTACAAACTTGAAAATTGGTATGTTTATAGGGCATAGGCTATAAAATAACAACAAATAATAAAATTTGGTCAAGCGCGTGTCGGACTCAAAAAATCTAGCACATTAACTTACTGAAATTTCAACTAATACAATTATGTTTATGTGGTGGTACGGAACCCTCAGTGCGCGAGTCCGACTCGCACTTGGCCGGTTTTTTTTTTACTTGTGAATTGGTCATTAATACTAAGAACGGATGCGTACATTATCCGTAATAGTCATTTTATGCGTGATTTTTAACACCCGTTTTTTTCCTGAATGGTAAGTGTTTTCACCAGAGAATTTATTAGGCCCATGTCACATATTTCTCAGAGCCATAACCATACATTTTACTAAAAAAACTAAAATGATTTTAGTATGGAGATCCCTCGCAAGAAAGTGATACGCTTATGGCTTCCCTCCTTAGCAGAAAGAGCTGCTACTTAAACCTCCTTGCTGTCGATAGTTGTTTTTTAGTACATATTTGACGTCATATAAGTACTAAAAAGAGTAAAAACTGGAGCTTCTCTTGTTTGTAGAAAAACAACTAAAACGTTATCACAGCTTCAGGATTTCAAATCAAAGCGTGTTACGTTATACAACAGTAAGAGAGAAATAAAAAGAGGGTGTTACTTGTCCTCATGTGTAAGTGGGAACTGGTGATTATTTTCAGGAGGAAGCGGCGTTCTCATCTGGCAAGACTGTTCCTACGCCGGCGCCTGCGCCTGCGCCCTCTCTCCCTGCAGTCCCCGTCGGGGCGCTCGGGCCGGCGACCGCAGAGGGGGACCACAAGCAACTGGTTGCCTTGCTCGGCGCGCAGACCGGCATGAACGACCACTGGAGCGTCAAGTAAGTTGACTGCCATAACGTTTTCAGCATCATCACCTTTATCATCAACAAGTATGCTGCCCTTCAGGCTTCATACATGTTTATCCATGTCGCGTTTGAGACAGCTGGTCCTTGGGGCTGTGAGGCAATGGAGTTTGTGACAGAGATAGGACGAAGCCTCGAAATGATCCCCTCGCTGGTTCTTTCGTGGTTCAACGGCTGGCGGTTGGCTCAACGGCTGGCGTGGCAACGGGACGTGAGGACAATAAACTGTTTTTGTTTAGTTTTAACCATAGACATAAGCATAGAAGACCAACAATGAGTGCGAGCGAGAAACAAATCTCTTATGGTGATACTGCAAGATAGCAAAGGATAGCGAATCGAATAGCTCTGTAACCGATTTTGAATGACAGGGGGTCACTTTGGGCCACGCGAAAAACCAGCTTTCCAGTTTTTTGTAAAAAATTGCATAAAAACTACATATTTATATAAAAATAAGGATACTTTTAATTATGACGGTGTGTAGTGTAGTTGGATGTGGTTTTATTTACAAAAATAGTCCAGAGAAATGTACATTTTACGGGTAAATTCCTGGGATGTTATTACTTTTGAACTATATGTTTTTTTGCCTAAAATAACTTATATTTCATGTTTAAAATACAGAATAGCTTCTTCTGAATTGCTAATTTTCGTATTTTGCATTGAAATAAGGTAAGTTGTTGATAATGTTCTGAATTTTTGTGTTATATTTTTCATCAATATAGCTCACATTTACGCTAGGGCTTGACTCAAATTTATCGATACCTACTTCCTTTATGTTTATATTATAATACGAGGGCCAAACAGAAAAGATCGGGAATAGAATACTCAGGAATAAATTTGATTAAAACCTTTTTGGTTTATGACATGTAGTATTATTTCAAACACAATTCCATTTTTGAATTTTAAAAAAAGTATAAAAGAAAAGAGTAGTAGCCATTTGAATTTGACAAGTCAGTGGGGAAAATGGAGCTTACGCGGGAACATTTCCGTGCCATAATTTTTCACAACTTTCGTCGAGGTTTATCTCAAGAACAATGTCTCGCCGAGCTTGTTTCTGTTTATGAACTTGAAGCACCCAGTAAAACGACTATATATCGTTGGTATTCTGAGTTTCGTCGTGGACGTTCCTCTCTCACGACAGTTCCTTCTACTGGTCGACCAAAAACAGCGGTAACACAAGATAACATCGATGCTGTGCGCCAATTAGTAAAAGAAGATAGACATGTGACATACGAGCAGATTCGGGCTTCTCTCAGCATTGGTATGACAGCGATTCAAACTATTTTACATGATGAACTGGGTGTCAAGAAGTTAGTTTCCCGCTGGGTGCCCCATCGTTTGACCGAGGAACAAAAGTCGGCTCGTGTTAATTGGTGTCGGTCTACTCTGCAACGGTTCAATAGAGGGAGCTCAAATGCAGTTTACAATATCGTCTCTGGTGATGAATCGTGGATTTATTCATATGAGCCCGAAAGAAAACATCAATCGGCTGTTTGGGTCTTCGAAGGCGAGGTCAAGCCAACAAAAGTTGTCCGCTCTCGTAGCGTGTCGAAAAAAATGGTCGCTTCGTTTGTATCGAAAACTGGTCATGTGGCTACGATTCCTTTACAAGAACGCAGAACGGTTACTGCTGATTGGTACACAATAGTTTGTTTGCCGGAAGTCATAAGAGAACTTCGTAAAATTAATCCGAATCGTCGCATCATTCTTCACCAGGATAATGCGAGCTCACATACCGCTCGCAAAACGATCGCGTTTTTAAATCAGGAAAACGTGGAGTTAATGGACCATCCACCGTATAGCCCTGACTTGAGCCCCAATGATTATTTTACATTCCCAAGAATTAAAGATATGCTACGTGGTCAACGATTTCAAGGCCCAGAAGAGGCAGTCGAAGCTTACAAATCGACCATTTCGACTATATCCACTTCAGACTGGAATTACTGTTATAATAATTGGTTTGATAGAATGCAAAAGTGCATCGATTGTCACGGAGAATACTCCGAAAAACAATGAAAGTAAATATTGTTGTATTATTTTTGTACTTTTTTCTATTCCCGATCATTTCGGTGTGGCCCTCGTACGAGCTCACAGACGCATTGTTACGCGTCGCGTACTGAAATACTTGATTTACCATTTTCGTCTTGAAATAAACAGAAGTAGGTCAGTCCTAACTTTGTTTTGCCATTTTGTTCAACAGTTTCCAAAGGATTCGAATATAAAAGGAAAATTGATAAGGGTGATTGGACGAGTTGGAATCCTAAAAAATACTCTTAAGTTTGTAGCAAACATTTTCTAGATGTAGGTATATAAAAGAAAATGACGACTAAATACAACTTTATTAAAAGGAAATAACAGATTCGGCAGCTTGGAATCGGGGTTGACTAATTTAGTTCTGTTACCAATTTAAAAAAAAATCTGCGCCGGCAGCCATTTCAGCAACCGGCGCCGGTCGGTAACTCATATGGGACCCGGCGCCGGCAGCAGCGGAGGCACTTCCGTATAGTTATTATCGGCTCAAACAAATTGTTACCAAAATATAATGTCATTCCTTCCTTAAAACTGACTATTTTAAAATTTTTGTTTATAAAGTAGAAAATCGCAAAATTTCACACTCACAGACAGTATTCGAACCTGCGTCTTCTCCGTAAGTACCGGAGACGTTTTACCTACTAGGCTAAAATGAGGTTCTGTCTGATGTTGTGAAATATGCGTCTTCAATACGCATTCCAACGTTGCGTTGCGTTTGTGGTTGTGAAATTTAGCGATTTTCTGCTTTGTAGAATTATCAGCCATTACATCTCCCGTGGTCTAGTGGTTAGAGCGCTCGGCTCTCGATCCGGAGTCCGGATGTTCTGCGTTTGATTCCCGGTGGGGACTCTGTCAGACAAAAATCCCTTTGTGCGACTTCCCCAGTTTGGTTAGGACATTGCAGGATGAATCACCTGATAGTCCGATAAGTTGGATGATTCCGTGCTTCGGAAGGCACGTTAAGCCATTGGTCCCGACTACTACCTATGGATGAAGTCGTTAAAGAGCCATATGTCAGAGGCCTTTGGTGGCCTCAAATGCTATATTTTGACATTTGCTCCATATATTAAAAATAAAAAAAATACATTTGGCCTAACATAGGGGCTCATGCTGGTGGCACTGGTCGTGCAGTGACGAAGATAAAAAAATGAGGTTTGAACAAAGAAACATAAATTACAGTTCCACCGACTTTTTTGGGTTGGTACCTAGAAAAGGGGCTTTCTGTAATCGTAAACGGTAGTTGCATATAATATAGCCATAGCCGTCACGCAACATTTCGTCAGTGAATATCAATCTAATACATTTTTATTCTATAACTGGCATTTACGATAGTAGAAATCCACTTATCTACGGCCCCAGGCGGAGAAATGGAGGATTATCGACACTACTACCTACTACAAGTGAAACACTGCGATTGTTAACAGCGACGCTACCGCCTGAACAGACAAGTCAATGTCGCCAGGGTACACGAATATCGATACCAAAATGTACATCACTATCTAACGCACACATTGACAAATCAAAATTGGTTACGCGTTTTCTGGCTCTTTGTTTATCTATAGGCAGTAAGCTGCCGTTATTCATAATCTAAGGTTTTAACAATGCTAATTTGACGTGAATTTATAATGTGGATTTTAATTTGAAACAAATATTTTCAATAATTAATTCGAAGATCGTGACCAATAAAAAGCCGCGGGGGAGGTCTTTGCCCAGCAGTGGGATCTAGAAAGCTAAAAAAAAAATTATAATGTGTAGAATATAATTATTATGAATAAATAATTATTTGTTTCAGCTGCCTACAAGAAACCGGTTGGGATCTTCAAAGGGCACTGTTCATCTTCAATCAACTTCACTCGGAAGGGAAGATCCCTCCAGAAGCATTTATCAAGTGAGACGGGGCTTGAGGCAGTCGAGCCTTATGTAAATATTCACCTAACACTAAGATAGCGGCGTCATTTTAAGATAAAATGTGAGAGAAAGAAGACCCATCAGTAGTTTATAAAATTGAAATGATTTAATAATTTAACTAACTGAAAAACAGCGCTAAGGTTCGTCAGTCGGGTCTTAGCATAATGCTGAGTTAGGGCCTACTATGGGTGTGGTACACAAATAAAAGATTTTCTTTTTTATTCAATATTTATTGTAATACATATATACGTATAAGAAAGTGTTAGAAGTGTAAGTACTGCATCCATAATAAACGGTTATTCATTCATTCATTCAATTGAATTTGATTTTTCATAAATGGTGCATAAATTCAGGCGTCTCATATTATCATGGACGAATAATAATAGGACTAACAATCCCCATACTAGAAAATGTAACCCGGAAAAGCATAAAACTCATTGAAACTACATGACGCTTTCAAATTATCTGGAAAGTAATTATGGTCTACCGAGTATTCTGCTAAAAGTCATTCAAAATTTCAACATATTTTCATTTCAATATAAAGAAAGGCTAACAAATTTTATATGTTCTTTTAGCAGAAAACTCGATAAATCGTAGTAACTTTATTAGAGCTATCTAGTTTTATGCTTTTCCGGGTTACGATTTTTATAAGGGAATGGTCAGTCATTATTATTCGTCCCATGATATTATGCATCACTTATGAACTATTTATTTTTTACAATATTATTTTATACGATATTATTTTTTTACAAACAGTCATCAAGTGAGTTAAATTTTGAGTTGAGATTGTATTAACTATAGTTTTGACAAAAAAAAGTAAAGAAAACTTTACATAATAGTATGTATATTTTTGTTGTTTCGATGTAAAATGTTTGCTGTACTGTAGTTTCAAAGAATGTACAACATAGAAATAATGTAAGTTTTAATTTGAAATTTAATTGTTTCATAATTTAAAGAATTTCATAATAGACTGTCAGTTGTCCCTAGATAATAATTTGTTACATTACCAAAAAAACTGGATACATCAAAAAGAAAAAGAAAGATAATGCTTAAAAAAGAAATGTGACAAAAATAAAAAAGAACTGAATTTTATAAAAAAGGAAAATAATAAATAAAAGCTATGTATAATTTAATTTTTTTGGGGTATTAAAGCACGCGCCGTTTTTGGGCGATCGGCGTTAGTTCACATGTCAACAGCTCGTGATTGGTGTCCGCCAGATAGTAAGAAGTTGTTTTCACCAAAGTGGTGGTACCATGTGGTGAGATGTGGTGAAAGAAATCACCAAGGTTGCCGCGGCGGAACCCCTAGAGGTTTTTTAAACTTCTCGTGGGCTAGCTGCGTGGAGAACCGATGGATTCAGTACAAGTGATTATAGGCGGCGCCATCTTGCTGTGTTTGGACGAAGCCATGGTCCCTTGCGGTCGTGTGCGGGAGGGATTAGGGAAAAAAGCTAGGAATAATTATAAGACTGTACTATATAGATAAATAAATCCTTATTTCGTTAATAATTGCCTAGTTTTATTTCTTCCGATGGTAGACAATGTACTGTCACTTCACCACATTTATGAGATAGAGATTATGAGAACAAGAAGAGGCGTTTATTCGGTTGCTAGCGGCCCGCCCCGGCTTCGCACGGGTACTAATCTTCGGGTAGAGGTGGTTCTTTTATTGCAATATATGACGTAGCCTTCAACTTGCTACAAAGTTTATAAAACATTCTACTTATAATATTTCGTTGTACCTCAGGACGACAAACACAAAAGAATATACCTAAAATTTTAAAAATCAGGCTTCTGACGATCAGTCGCAACGACGTGTGCCCTCTGTGTGGGCCCCGTGGGGTTCCTGGCTCGCTGATATTAACTTCAGAAACTGGGCTACGTTCGGCTTTCAACGGAAATACGCATCGAGTTTGAAGCTCATTCTAGGACACTAATTAAAGTGATTTTAATATTGTGATATCTTCCAAGATATTCATTTAAATAACATGGTGTAAAGGACAATTTTGATCTTTGTTCATTGATTATTATTACTAATCTTTTAAATTAGATAAATATTACTCTATGCTTGAGGGCAAAAATACGTTCTAAAATACCTTATTTAGAAAATCTACTTTTTGCTATAAAGAGTTGGTTAGTGTGGGGTTTCCTTAAAAGGTAGACAAATACTATCGCGGACTTTTCTGTAGAACTCTTAGAGAGCAACAATTCTTTCATACATAACTTTCATATAAATGAAACCATTTACGCAGCGCACGCCCAGAAAGCTCTCTAGAGGCCATAGATTTACAGTAAATGCTAGAGGCACGTTTTTTTTCGACTCGATTGACAAACATCTTCACAGTTCAGTTAATATGCACTCAATATTTATAAATTATAGCTTTAAACCTTCCTATTGAATTATTCTATCTATTAGTGAAAACCGGATCGAAATCGATATAGAACTTCCTGAGTTTAGCGATCACAGACAGACATGATGGATGACGACAGAAAAACGTTTCGGGGGACTTTCTTTTATAATATGTAGTGAAGTTAGATGGTGCAATCCATTATAATATTATCCTCTTAGTATAGACACGGAGTATAGGTATTAGGCAGTTCAAAATGGAAAGACCTACAGGAAAAATCAGTATGGAAATTAGGAATACATTTTTTAAGGAAAAAGTATTGCATCAAGGGGTGTCTACAAACCGATCAGGGTGTCTACTCTCAAAGTCCGATGTATCGAAACGATACTATTCGAAACATGGAAATTCAAAACTTCATCTCTTGACAATAGAGTAGAATATTGGTTGGATGCTAACTACTGGCAGTACGAAAATTCGTCCAACCAATATTCGACTGTATTGTCAGGGGACGAAGTTTTGCATTTGCATGTTTCGAATAGTATCGTTTCGATATATCGGACTTTGAGAGTAGACACCCAGCAGCGTCGCGAAACTCGCAAACGTATGTACAGTCAAGTGCACGTCAAGCTTGACAAAAGCTGTAACAACTAACTTGCACTGCGAGTTTCAGCTTCACCTGCGCTTGACTGTATGTATGTCGATTTCTTTGTCGCGCTCTGCAGCCTAAACGGCTTGATAGATTTCAACATGTGAGGTGTCGTTAGATTTGTACCTATTCATTGTGGGAGTGTCATAGGGTCCCAGATTAAATAATAGTTAACTAACGTAATAGGGTATAAAAAATGTTACTAAATAATAATAATAAAAAAAACTTTCATTAATAAGGTCTCTACACGAGTCACCTGTGTGTAATATTGTCAAGGTCTCTACACGAGTCACCTGTGGTTCACGCAAAGATTTCGGACCTCTTTGCTTCGCTCGGTTCACGTACACAAGGCGATAGACATTCGGGCTAGAGTCACACTGCGAGTGTCAAGGTTGACCTGTCGTTGACTGTACATGATTAAGGACCATAGTTAAGGACCTTAGGTACAGTCAAGAACAAGTCAAGCTTCATAGTTTCATCATGATTAGCCCGCACAAAGTCCAACGTGTCAAGCTTGACTTGCTCCTGGCTGTACCTAGATATTCAAGAACCTATTTTTCAATTCAATCCAATTAAAACTAGAAAAGTTCGTAGGTTCCTACTTCTCTCAATTAAGCTCTTACGACGGTATCAGAGTAGGTAATCTTTACCTACCTACTTACCACCGTTTTTGCTACGTCCATCAGTTTACTTAACCTACCATACTTATGAGAAGGAACTAGGATATCATTATCATAAGATCCCATAAAAAGTTATTGGTCAACTCGTCCGATCCGAACTAGGACCATCTGGGACGAGTTGATAAAATTCAAAATACACCCCCCTTAGTTGCTCTACAATTAATTTTACATCGACAACAAAAGTCACCACGCTTATTAGCGTTGCAGCTGGCACACTTCCTGGACAGGTACCTTCTCGTACCGTTCGCGTTCGAGACGGCAGCTAGCTGGAGTACGGAGGCCAGGGAGATCGGGCGTCGACTTAGGGCGCAAGGTGGTGACGCCCGTTCTGGGTCGTTCCTGGTGCCATGGGCACCTTTGCACCAGAATCGACCAGGGGCAGCTTGCCTCACTTCTTATCAAAAGTACAATTATGATGAGTTTTATATCACTTACTTGAGAAATAATTTCCCATACAAACATCCACACCCCTTTTTACTCCCATAGAAGATTTCCGGGATAGATAGGTACTATGTACCTAGATATGTCCTTCCCAGGGTAAAGGCAAATTTTATCTAAATCGGTTCAGCGGAACAAGCATGAGGAGGTATTGATTGTCTTTGGTTACCTAAGCTTTCTTTTAAACTTTACCTGAAGAGTAGAAAAACAAATTGTAGGACGACACGGGAACAGAAACATTGTCTGGTATCAAGTCGTCCTAGCTGGACCAAGATCGGATCGAACAAGTTGACGAAAAAATCCACGCAGAATTTCACATAAATGAATGCTTAGCTGGTACCTACCTAAAGATGTCCTTCCCAGGGTAAAAGCAAATGTTATCTAAATCGAATCAGCGGAACAAGCATGAGGAGGTATGGATTGTCTTTGGTTACCTAAGCTTTTTATCAACTTTACCTGAAGAGTAGAAAAACAAATTGTGGGACGACACGGGAACAGAAACATTGTCTTTTATCAACTCGTTCTAGCTGGACCAAGATCGGATCGAACAAGTTGACGAAAAAATCCACGCAGATATTCACATAAAAGAATGCTTAGCTGGTATCTATCTAAATACATTTGGAAATAACTACCTACAACATTCACCACGCCGCCGCCGCGCCGCGCCGTTAGCGTTGCGACTGGCACAATGGTCGGCAGAGGTTGGTGACCGTAGTAGGTATGGTGTGGTAGGTACGATAAGCCCCCGTAGTTGGATATCCCTTAGTCGCTTTTTACGACTCCCAGTTGTTTTGTATCATTCATTTTACATTGCATTTCCATTTTTAATTAGACAATCAATAGTAGGTGTAAGTACCTACTTACAGGCCGCGCGACGAGTTACTTAAGGCCTCTGGGAGGAGGGGAGGGGGTATGCGCAGTTGCAATATTTGCAAGCAAAATAGGTACTACTGCACATACCCCCTCCACTCCCGTCCAGACTCCGTCCAGCTTTTACTCGTCGCGCGGACTGTACCTAACGTGTCAGTAGGTAATTTAATTATCTAGATTTTTGTGGAAGGCAGGTATTGTCAAGAGCAGTGTCAAGCTTGACACTTGCAGCGCGACTCTAGCTCCTCCGGCGATTGAAATAAGAACGGTACAAAGTCCAATGTGTCAAGCTTGAAGTGCTCTTGACTGTACCGTAAGTAGTAAAACAATTTTGTAGTAGGTACCTATTTATTTATTGACAAGCTCTGGTAGGTAGGTATTACAGTTTTTAGCGTCGGTTGATTGATTAATATTTATTCGAAACAAGTAAAGTCAAATAGGGGACCGCGGCTCGGCGGCTCTGTCGGCATGCTTTGACCGCGGTAGCACACGTGCGGGCGGCATTTGTCAAAGGTGAAGCTATGAAATCGACATAACTTTAACTTCCCATCACACTTTCAGGCTTTGGACTGTCAAATTAATACAACTTGATTTTCGTAAGTAACGAAAGTAGGTAATTGTAGTTAATTTGAAATCCTATACCTACCTACGTGTTACTTACTGTAGTGTAACCTACTAAATCAGTTTTACAAGATTATTTACACGAGTCACTTTAGTTTTCACCACATAAAAATGTTGAACGTGACCACCTATTTGTCGGATACATTGTCTTGCACGGTCAATGCTGTGTCTGCGCACTTCACTTAGAACATCAGTTTCACTGGCCATGAAGTTAAAAGCCCTGGTAATGCGGGCGCGCAGTTCCTCCTCGGTGCGAATAGTATGGCCGTCATTGCCATACACAAGGTCCTTGGCCCTACCCCAGACGTGGAAATCTAGCGGCGTGAGATCCGGCGAACGTGCTGGCCAGGCGATTGGACCACCGCGCCCGATCCAACGCCCCTGGAACTCCTGCGTCAGGTAATTCCGCACCGTCCGGTCGTAGTGCGCCGGCGCGCCGTCGTGCTGGAAATACAACCAGCGGCGGTTCCACACCGGAACTTTCAGCAGCAGCTCAGGGAGGACACGCTGCAGGAAGTCCAGGTACGTCGCCCCGTTTAGTCTTGGGAGGAACCAGGGTCCTAATAACACCCCGTTCAGCACACCAGCCCACACATTGACACTTATCCGGTATTGGAAGTGGTCCGGACGAATCACTCGCGGGTTGTGGTCACATCAGTAATGGGCGTTATGGATGTTGAACATCCCTACACGAGTGAACGTGCATTCATCGGTACAAATTTACAGCACTTGTCACTATTTCTCCGACTTCATGGTAACATATTGCCATGTTTTGGTATTCTTGGTTCGTAAAACCGTAAGGCATTTTGCCAAATATCAATCGCGGCCATAAGACGTATGCGTAATGCACAAGGTAAGTAGAGCAACTGAAGGCGGGCGGGCGGGCGCACGCGGCGGTGGCGGCACGATGCACCGGGCCGGTCGCGCGTGCGCATGCGTGTGTTGGCGGTTGGACAAAAAGAGGGCGGGGTTTACGCACCGCTCACTGCATTTCATTCATATTTTTTATTAGTGTGAATGTATCGATGGTGCCACGTGACACTACAGAGTGTTCATTTTACGAATTTTAGTGGTATTGTTTTTGGGATTTTTCTCGAAAACTAGCGAATAGAAATCAATAAAAATAACACCAATGGTATTCATTTAGATGCTTGAGATAACCCTAACAATATTTGGGTCTAATTAAATTACACCTTATATAGTATCATCAGGGTGCAGTATAATGATTCATACCGTATCCTGATGAGAAAGCCAAGATACTGTAGCGCGTCGAGCATGTTCGCGGAAGCTCGGATCCCTGACTTCTTTGCCGTTATTCGTGCTAGGGTTGCCTCGTTTTGGGACAGAATTCGATCTTCCCAAAACGAGATAATCAAACTGATGAATGAGTATTTGACTACCGGCATCATGCGTCATTGGGTGTGCTTGCACCGCAGCGAGAATCGCAAGTAACTTCGACTTGTTTTTAATTAGCATACTTTTTATAATTTAAATGTATGTACAGTCAGCGTCAAATTCATATGAGCGTCTATCGTAGTCAAAATGATCTGAAGTAAACAAGTTCTAGATTACTTCAGATAATTTTGACTACTATAGTCGCTCCTCAGATCAAATAAATAGTCTAGATGGAGCGCTGTGAACAAAAAAGTGAGGCCGGTAAAACTGTGACTCGCCGTGTACGTACACAGTCACGCACACTAATGCAACAAAACTATGACTCGATATTCTATCTAGTAATCTGTGGACTTGTCAGTCAGTCGAGTTTCGCGGCAAGTACAAAAATTGTGGTAAAAAGTTCAGTTTTTTCAATGTAAAATGCCAAATTGTGTTGTTAAAGGGTGCAATAAACAATCCACAAGAGATAAAAAGCGGGATGGAGTCATATTTCACGCGTAAGTAAACTTGGAAGCTAATATTTGTAGTAAAACAAAATAAAATTTGAGGTTATTGCTTGGAACAGTGAGTGTTGTAAAAGGGTGCAATAAACAATCTACAAAAGATAAAAAGTGGGATGGAATCACATTTCACGCGTAAGTAAACTTAGAAACTAATATTTTTAGTAAATAAAATAAAATTTTAGGTCATTGCTTGGAACAGTAAGTGTTGCCATTATAAATAATATCCTAGTATTGGTAACTGTGACAAGTAACGTTATTTTATGAGGAATGAAGATATGATAAATATTTTAAAAACTTAGTAATCATATATTTAACGCTTATCGTTTATTTTTCAGATTTCCGGATCGAGATCAAAAAATTAAACAACAATGGATAGCAGCCATACGTCAAAGTCGACAGGGACCATTATGGCAACCAACTTACTTCAGTAGAGTATGCTCAGAGCATTTTAAAGTCACCGATTTATACTACACCAAGAAAGGGTTACGTCGTGTATCAAAAACCGGATATCCAACGGTAACTTTCTAATAATTGCAATTTTTACACTTTTATAAGACATGTTGATATAATTTATACAACACTGATTTGTTTTGCCTATCAGATTTTACCAAACATCGTAGTAGAGGGATTAGGTGAAGTGGACCTGAGACAACCTCCAAATATTGTGAGTATTTCAAGTGTCTACACAAAAATGTATTTATTATATAGTGCTAGTGGTTTGCCATAAAAGCTGTAATTAGTGTTTAAAGCATCGGAACTATTGATTTTGAGCCATATAATTAATTTGACCGGTAAAAACAAAAACAATATGTAAAAAATCCTACAGTTCAGGTGTTTATTACAGATTAGTATTGATTATGAAGTAGTCCTATGGTAGAGCTATAAAATGAATTAAATTTAAATCATGTTTTAAATTAAGTTCACGAGAAAAAATGTGTATGTTCTTTTCAATTAATTTGCATATTTTAAACATACTTTAAAAAAAATGGGATGCACTCAGTTACGCTATTTGCTAAGCACACAGAACAAAATTTCAAATAATTCTGTTTTTAACCGACTTCAAAAAGAGAGGTTATCAATTCAATCCGTAATTATGTAGTTTTGTCAAAATACACAATTTTCGCGAAGGTTAGTCTATTTAAGCTTCTAAACACAAAATTTCATTAGTGTATGTATGTTTTTCTTAAATTATTTCTTTTTTAATTTAACTAGGTATTTTTCAACTTAAAAGTGCAAGTTCCATCAAAACCGGTTCAGCAGTTCATTAAAATCGGTTCAGTAAAACTTAACGTTGACGCGTATCTCAGGACAGGAACTACGTAATATTCTGCTTAGGGTACAGTGCAAGTTGAGTGCAAGTTTCATCAAAATCGGTTCATTTAAAAAAAAACTGGTCAAGTGCAAGTCGGACTCGCGCGCCAAGGTTTCCGATATATCTCTAGTATTTTTGGAAGCAATAAAGTCCACTTTTAGGACCGCAAAATTAAATTTGTTCGTACAGGTTCTAAAAAAACTGTGTAACTTAGAAAAATAGTTTTATTTTTGCTGATATATTTACATAAACTTATATTGACTGTAATAATTTCAGATTTTTCCATTCACAAACTTCGGAGATAAGGGGGGGGGAATGGTATTTTTTTTGAAACTTTTCATCATAACTTGAAAAGTAAGAGTCGTGAAAAAATACCAAAATTTATTTTAGAATGCTCAAGTAAAGTCCTTTCATATGATACCCTACTCGACCTAGTAACGACAATTTGAAATTTTGCCCCCCCCATTTGGGCCCCCTTTATATTAATAATCATATATTTTTTTTATTATTTCATGTGCAATTAAGTTGGACAACCATATTCTAAAACTGTTCCAAATTTCAAGTCGATAGCATGAGTGGTTGCTGAGGTATACAGGTGTGACATACAGGCGTGTAGTGTACGAGTATAGCCTTTGTCTCGAGCGTGCATACGAGTACTCAGTCTGCAACCGACCGTACAGCGAGTAGGTTGTGCAACGTGGTGTGTGCGTTGGCGAGCCAAATAAAGAGCTTAACAACTAACATCAGTGACGCTACAAGGCGGACAGACAAAGTCGCACCATAAGGGTTCCTTTTTTTACCAATTTGGTATCGGAACCCTAAAAATTGTCCACGCATCTCTAAGAAACTAAAAGACAAATTGCAATAATTCTTTTTTAGTTGAACAAAGTTTTATTACTTTAAGGGTATAGTGCAAGTGTCATTAAAATTGGTTCAGCAGTTCATTAAAAATACAAAAGATATTATTGAGTAATGGTAATCGAACGGAAAAATATTTTTAGAAGTAGTGTTATTTGGCGACATGGCGTCTCGCAGGCAGCTACACCTGGCCTGCCTCACATACACCGTGTTGCTTGCGGTCGCCCCCGCCGGGCTCGCGGCCAAGCTGCGGCTGCAGGACGAGGGCGGGCGCCGGCAGCGCGCCACCCGCGCCCTGCAGTTGGTGCTACCGCCGCACCGCACGCACGCTGCTACTGGTTCGTTTCGGTTGGCTGCAGCCAAAATTTGGAACAATATTCCACCACCTTCCACCACCTTGTAAAACACTACGTACTTTCAAAATCAATTATAAACGTCTGCTTTTAAATATGCAAATTAAATTTAAAAATGTGGGGTGTCCCTTTAGGACTAGGTTTGATTATGTAGGATTAATTTTAAAAAATAATAGATTCAATAGCTGACAATTTTATTTAAAATGACTATACATCATAATATGTTGTTAATCTCAATAATTTTTGTATGCATATCTGTTTCTTCCTTTCCTTACTTTTGTTTTAAATTTGTATGTAAAAAGACTTATTATCTGATGCTTCTTTCTAAATTACTATTATTATATAGGTCCCTCTCTTCTTGACTCTGGGTGGGCTTAAAACCAGCCACTAGCTGTGCCCATGCCATTTTCTCAAATGTTTTGTTTTCTTGACATACTGATGTTATTTGAATTATGAAATAAATGATTTTGTATTTCTATTTGTATTATTTTTTAGAGATATCAAAAAAAAGTAATTTAAAACACTAAACCGACTTTAAGAGTTAAAATATACAAATAAAATATTTTGAGGGTGGAGGCAGCCTGATTATTTGAAATAAAACATATGCATACCAATACCATGACTAACAAGTGACACGTTTACGTGTTTTATTCATAATAATCAGACTGGCACAAACCTCAAAATCTTATACCTATTATAGTCTTAAAGTCGGTTTAATTTTAAATTATGTTTTTTTTTGGGTTGTTTGTTTAAGTCCTGCGTGATAGTTTAATCGAATATTTTAAAGCTCGCTTACATAGTTAACTTTGATAAGTTTATGCTAATGTTAAAAAATAAAACTAATGGCAAAAAAAACAAAGTCATGTTCAATAACATTTTAATAGTCAAAATTGATCCTTTATAAAATAAACACCAAAATTTAAGAATTTTTACACATTTTACTATGTTCTTTTAGATGTGTTACGGGTCACATTGATTAATAGGGCCTTAAGATCAAATGTTCTTTTTCCATCATTTGCAATTTCACTGTATATCAGAGTATACCGCTAGTACACACGGCCGCACATCAGTAGAAACACCTTTGGACCTTATCGCGTGGTAATAGAGTTGAAAAAGTTTCTACCGACAAGCGGTTGACCGTACTAAGATAAATATAAAACATCTCAACACAAATGGGTCGGTCAGGTGACCACTTTAGTATGAGCCGAGTTTTAAAAAAAATCCAAAGTTATTTTTTTTAAGCGACGCTTGTACTTAGATGCTAGGTAACTGATAAATGTAATATCTGCTTATATTTTTTTCTTTTAGCTGAATATGTTAGTCATAGTCGTTTATGTAAATATTACAGGGAAAACAAGTCAGTTATTAAATGCACATACAAATTACCCAGTAATTTTATTTCCTAAAACTCCCTATTTCCTTTCTATTACCGCCATCACTTTAATTAATTGTATTACCAGGCGCTAGAACCGAACTCAATCGTTATCTATTCTCTCTTTTTTTCTCTACCTACAAGAAGAAAAAGAAGATTCGATAGTATGTGATAACTTTATTACGTAACGTTATTTTTGTTACATTGGCACAATTTGATTATGGCAACACCGGTCCATGCAACACATGTTTAAAAAGTTGGCCTCAGTTTTCTGTTCACAGCGCTACATCTAGACTATTTATTTGATCTGAGAGTCGCTCACATCAATTTGACGGTGACGGCCGCGAACACAATATTGGAAACTATAAACACTATAGATACTTTAAACACTTTGGGTGCTTACAACTATATAACAATTCTAATTGTGTATATAAAATTTAACTTTTGATGCTGACTGTACCTACATGTTTTAGTTTTATGTATTTGAGTATGTATTGTATTTGTATGTGTTTGTATTTTATGGGTTTTTTACGCCCGAAATAAATAATTAATAATAATAAGACTAAATAAAACACTATTTCAAAATACAAAATACCCGACTGTAGAAAAATATGTACTGGAAAGAGAAAAAACAAGTTAAAAAATTTCATGAGGTACATATTGCTGGCGGGGGAGTGCGGGGACAAACAAAAAAAAACTACAAAATAATTTTGATGTTGAAAAACCACCTCCAGATATGTAATTCCTTTTTGAAATAATTTAAAGTCAGCCAAGAAAAATTCAAACTTAATCAAGCAACCATTGTTTGTTTCCTTGTGTTTGTGAAACGTGATAAGATAGGTAAGTAGATGCCTCCATTGTCGCCTGTAAATTACAGGCATTAGTCAACATGGCGACGTATCCGTGATACGTAAGACTTTTCTGAATTTGGGACAGGTTCTGCGAAATCAAAATGTTGACTCGGTGGGCTCTGCATGTCGCTACAATTCCTACCTAAAAGCTATCAATCTACAACTACAAGAACCAATTTCTGGACTACGGTCAGTGGTGGGTCATAGAACTTTTTTTAAGAGTTAGTCTTGCCTACCTACCCCTTTTAAAATACCTAGCAAAAGCAAAGAATAGAATAAATATATGGTAAGTTCCGTAAGATTTTACTTTACAACCGTTTTAACAAAGTATTCGTTACAGAGTGACCATCTCCATACGTGTTCAGTCTTTCGAGCGACATAGCAAGTATGCAAGTTGTTAAAAGTACTTCGGAGCATGAAGGATATGAACAAGTTTTCCCAAGGAACGTAGGTTGAAATTCAAGAAAACATTATTGACCTCCCTTTGAAAATGTAACTTAAGCACAGATAATATGTAATTACAAACTTACACGTAACGTACCTACACCCATCAGCACGTGTCGGTAAAAACATTAGACCTTATGACATGGTAATAGAGTTGCTAATGTCCCACTGACGTGCGTACCCAAAACATTGCAAGGGAAGTCGTTTTTAGAGTTCCGTACCTCAAAATAAAAAACGGAACCCTTATAGGATCACTTTGTTGTCCGTCTGTCTGTCAAGACCCTTTTTCTCACGAACGAGAAGATGTATCAGGTTGAAATTGATAACGAAAATTAAGGTCCATAAACCACACAAGATCTGATAATTAAATTTTTTTACAACGACGTAATCAAAAGAGATGGCTTTTTATGTCCTCATCTTCATACATTTATGCAAAAAAGCAAAACCTACAGGGTATTTCCTGCGACCTAAAATTATGAAATTTGGCAAGAAGCTAGGTCTCACAGTAAAATTAAGGGAAAAGTCTAAAATTTCTCACAACTAATAGTAACCAATTAAGGTGAGCTCCCGTTTCAAGAACTTTTCTATAAAAGAAGGGTCAAGTTGGATGGTCGCGGATTTTTAAAATCAAAGAGCAAAAGCTTTTAGTATATCCATAGAGTAATATAATACATATGGTAGATAGGTAAGGAACCCTTAGGGCGCGAGTCCGACTCGCACTTGACCGTTTTTTTAGGGTTCCGTACCTCAAAATAAAAAAAATAGAACCCTTATAGGATCACTTTGTTGTCCGTCTGTCTGTCTGTCTGTTTGTCTGACTGTCAAGACCCTTTTTCTCACGAACACGGGTAGAGGTATCAGGTTGAAATTGATAGTGAATGTTAAGGTTCGTGGACCACACAAGATGTGAAAATTTAATTTTTTTGCAACGACGCAATCAAAAGATATGACTGTTTATGTCCTCATCTCCATACATTTATGCAAAAAAGCAATACCTATAGGGTACTTCCCGTTTACCTAAAATTATGAAATTTGGCGAGAAGCTAGATCTCACAGTACAAATAAAGGAAAAAATCTATAATCATTAAATATTGCAATTTTTCTCACAACTAATAGTAACCAATTAAGGTGAGCTCCCGTTTCAAGAAATTTTCTATAAAATAGGGGCCAAGTTGGATGGACGTGGAGTTTTTAAAATCAAAGAGCAAAAGCTTTTAGTACGAGTATATCATATGGTAGATAGGTACGGAACCCTTAAGGCGCGAGTCCAACTCGCACTTGGCCGGTTTTTTTAAAATGTAACAAGTAGGTAAGCAAGCCAACTTGTGGGCTAACTAATGGTAAGTGGTCACCACCGCCCAAAACGCCCACTAGTAGCATAATTCACACTAACTAGAAGCAAAGCGTTGCCCACCCTGAAAACAAAGATGGTGTCTCATGTGCCAGTAATTTCCCTGGCTCCCTTGCCCTTCTAACCGAAACAGCAGTGCAAACACTGCTGCTTAACGGCAAAAAAATAGCAAGGGGGTGGTACTTCCCCAGACGGACATTGCACAAAAGCCCTACCACCTTCAAAAATTCAAAATTTGATTTACCTATACATATGATGCTTGGGCTAAGTTATATAACACCTTCTTTTAAGTTCTTCTTGATTGCTTGTTTTAATTGACTTAATACTTACAACAGTCATAATCATCTTTCTTACAGCTAACCTTAGTCTCAATAGCTTCACGAGCTTATTCCTCCATCCTCATCCCTTCTTCCATCGAGGATCCACATGAAGAGTATCTTTATCTTAATCGGCTCCTCATTTCGCCATAAAAGTAGAGATGTGTCTAAATTGGTCTTCCATTCCAGCCTTACAGTCTCTTCTAGATACTCCGGTACGTACTCTGACAAAATTTTCCATGTCGCATTTATATTGCTCATACGCAAGAGATAACTTGCTTTGTATTTACTTCGTTGTATCATCTGAGGAAGCAGTTCGTCAGATTGGCAGAAGGACGTACCTAATACCTATTTAAACTAATAACAAATAAACAAATATTATATTCGTAAGGTGACATTGTTTAGCCGGAGATTATACGAGTACATGGTATAAGAGACGGTGTACCGAAAACTTAAAGGGCTTACTCAGTAGACTAAACTGAACAACTTTCCCTAAGAAACAGTTGTTGAGATATGAAAATAAGTAATTTAAAAAATTTAACCGACTACAAGACTAAAATTTGAGGAATAAAAGTTTTTGAGGTCAGTGCCAGCCTGAATATTAGGATTAAAACGTGTACAGTTTGCATAGTATTCGACTACTAAGTGGCACGTTTACGTGTTTTATTCCTAATATTCAGGCTGCCACCGACCTCAAAAACTTTTATTTCTCTGTATTTAGTCTTGTAGTTGGTTTAATTTTTTTATTACTTTTTGTGCTCTCCGACTCGCACTTGGCCGGTTTTTCTAAGTCGGTCGCTTTGTTCATCAGGCAGCTTCTATGGAAAGGGAAACGTCGATATTTTATCATTTATCTACACATGTTTCTCAGGAAAAGTTTTTCAGTTTTTGGCACAACCTAACGCGCTTTAGCTAGGTAGATACTACTTAATAAGAACGAATTTATTAACCTGTTTTTTATGAAATGAATGAGTAAGGTCCATCTATTGCTTTGTTTGCTCCGTGTCATTGGCCGGGAAGTTAAGTTTTTTTGGCATCCGTTACGGCCTGATGAACGAACTAAGGAACTGTTTTATAAACAGTTACGTTTACTAGTTATTTAGTCGTCGCGTCATGATTAACAATTACTCAATGTACGACCAAGATTGTCTTAATAACTTGCTGATGAGGGTTCCCCAAAGGGTGAAAAACGGGACCCTATTAATTAAATGCCTCCGAAGTCTGTCTGTCTGTCTGTCAGCGGGCTGTTTCTCATGAACCGTAATAGGTATAAATTTCAACTTCCACAGATTATGTGTTTCTGTTGCCGCTATAACAACAAATACTGAAAACAAAAAAATTCAGTGGTGCTCCCTTACTAGAATCGTGTTTTTAGGCGATTTTTGCAATTTTTACTTTCGAGCGGAGCGAGAAAGGTGTTGTTGGTTGTATTCGTGAAAAAAAAGTTTTTCTAATTTTCTTAAAAATGTGTTCTATATCACTTATACATCATAAAAAACAAGTCTCCCAAAAATGTCCGTCCGTCGGTCGGTCGGTCCGTCGGTCGGTCTGTCCGTCACGCTTTGGCCTAGCGGCTAAACGAATGGTCCGATTGACACCATATTTTAAATTTAGGAGTTTTATGCAAATCCATCGAAGGATTCTAAGTGGTTTCTTGCTGGCTCTCATTTTGAAGGTAGCTGTCATACAAAGAAAATGAAAAATTGAAATTTTCTCAAAAACGGCTAATAGAATCTTGATGAAACTTTGTATGACCAAGCATCTCCGTGTAAGATATCTTGCGCCAGTATCAATTGATCTGTGTAATTTCATATAAAGGGTGTTCCTGCCTGTACCACCAAATCGTAAATATGTGATTTACCTAAAACTGGTTCTATTGAGGTCATTAAATTTTTCTATAATATTAATCCTGGATTGGTTGTCTACCTGACTGGATATACTTTATATTAGAATAAAATTTATGTAAAGGGGGCCAAAATAGGGGGGGCCAAATTTCAAATTGTCGCTACTAGGTCGAGTGGGGTATCATATGAAAGGGCTTTACTTGTACATTTTAAAATATATTTTTGTATTTTTTTAAGTTTCTTAGTTTTCAAGTTATGATGAAAAATGTCAAAAAAAATACCATTCCCCTTATCTCCGAAGTTTGAGTAAGGGAAAATCAGAATTAATTACAGTTGACAGAGGTTTATGTAAACTTTACAGCAAAAATAAAACGATCTTTCTAAGTTGCACAGTTTTTCAGAAATCTGCAAAAAACCTTTACAAACAAATTTAGTTTTGCGGTCCTGAAAATGGACTTTATTGCTTCCAAAAATACTATAGGTATATCGGAACCCTCGGCGCGCGAGTCCGACTCGCACTTGACCGGTTTTTTTTCTCAGTAACTGTAGAGACGGTAGCCGTAGTGCAAGTGTTAAGCTTAACCTGCTCTTAAATACGAATACGAAGAAGTTGATCAGATGAACGGAGAGTCGCACAAGCTTATTTATTACGGCATAACAATATTTTTATTTCCGAGGGAATCCTACTGAAATGTCGATATTCTTACTGCCACGAGCACAAGAGTAAGCGCATAAGGCAATAAAAAAACCGGTAAGTGCGAGTCCTATACAAATTCCAGTATTGACAGCGCAAGGCAATTTTTTTTTTCATTTTTCTACCTATGTTTCTTGGGGAAAGTTGTTCCGTTTCATATCCTAAGTATTATAGTCAGTTAGACATTTCAAAATTACGCTGTATAGAGTAGGTACTTTCTGGAGCACAGTATCATAATTTTCGGACAATCGGTGTATCATGATGCAGTGTCCTAATCAAAGACTCGTTTCAAATCGGGTAAAAATTTACCCGACAGTAGGATAGCTTTATATGACGTTCATATGAAGCTCGTTCCATCGTCGTCGACCTCATCTCTGTCATCAAGACTAGATCGAAGTCAAGAGTAAGTCCATTGACGATAAAAAGAAAATTCCTTGTTTTTTTTCTGCCGTAAAGCAGCAGGCCAATTTGCTTTGCTGTCTTGTTAGTGTCAAATATGCTACTAATAAGACAGTAAGCGCTATCGGCGGAGGTGACCACTTACCATCAAGTGGCCCACATGCTCGCTTGCTCACTTCAACAAACGAAAGAATCAAAAAAATACTTTTATTATTTTTGAAAAGCTTTTATTGCTTCTAAATCAAGAGTCAAAAATCTTGGGCTTCATAGGTATTAAAAAATCTTTGGAAGAGTGAATAGATTTGACTTGCAAAATCGTTGACCAAATTAAAAGGCTAGGCCAGACTTAAAGCTTGATTGATAATGCGCGTGAGTAGTGCCTATTGAAACGGTCTACTTGTTCTAGATTAATTAGCGTTCTATTTTTACTTCCCTCTTATTTTTACGACATTCGACGCTTTTATACATATATTAAACCAAATTCGATTGTCTAAATAAAACACTTACGTATTTTACCTACCTGCTCCTTGTTCTTTTAAAGATAAGAGGAAGTAAATTCGACGAGAGCGATTTCACTATTCAGTACGCCAAAAAGTGTTTTATTTTTTATTACTTTTTAAATAACAGTGCCATCTGTGATGTTATTAGTTATGTTATAACGATCTGTTGATTTGTTGACAGGGGGTCAAAATGGGACCTAACTCGAAATACTGTATACGACAGCATCTCCCCCCTGACACCGTGGTACGTCGGCTAATAGATCCTTCTAGCTATATTATTACCCATTCCTACTTTCTGAAATGGACAAACAGAAACAAACACTTTCCATACGTAACATTTGTCTTGTAAACAGGGTCGTAGCAGACGAGACTAGCTACATTTTTCACGCCCAGCTGACATCGGCTGACAGTCAACGACCGAGCTCGGAGAAAAGTCCAGTACCAGTACTGTACGTACACTGCAGTTTGTTATAAGGCAGAATACATATTGGATATTTTTCCTCACACTGAGTTTTGCAAGAGAGAAGCAAGGCCTTTGCCCTGTAAAGCTTCTTTATATACAGCTTTTGTTATTTTTTGAGTGATTCAGGTATCAAGTTATTTAAAATTGTTTGCAGATCACAGAATAGCTGGTAGATTAACCAGAACAACTACTATCAAAATTATCTGCGAATTAAAAAACTTTTGAATTCTTGGCACAAAATCCACTTCTGCTGGACACGACTGGTCGTCTTAATTTTTACATTTTTTACTTTCGAGCGGAGCGAGAAAGGTGCAGTATTTGTGAAAAAAAAAGGTTGTTCTGATTTTCTCAAAAATGTGTTCTATCATAAGCAAGCCCTCTAAAAATGTCTATCCGTCGGTCGGTCGGTCTTTTGTCCGTCACGCTTTAGGGCTCCCGCACACGACCGAGAATCGGTGGGCGATTATCGGCCAGGACAAGGACGGAAGATTCAGGTGATAACACGTCAGAGCGGGATGCCGACAAAAACCGGCCACCGATTCTCGGTCGTGTGCGGGAGCCCTTAACCTAGCAGCGGTTTTACGAATAGTCCGATTGACACCATATTTTAAATTTAAGATTTTTATACAAATTGATCGAAGGATACTGAGTGGTTTTCTGCTGGCTCTCTTTTTGAGGGTAGCTGTCATACGACAAAAATGAAAACTTGAAATTCGCTGAAAAAGGCTCAAACGATTTTTATGAAACTTTGTATGAGTAAGATATCTTGCGCCAGTATCAATTGGTATAATAGGTCTTTACCTATGAAATTGCCGAAATTTTCTTACAGATTAATGAGATCATAATTCCTATAATTCTAATGATATTTTTTTCATTTGTCTCATATTTAAAAGTTTTTATTTTTAGTTTGATATATAAAATAAAAGGTTCGAAAATTGTACGTCTTAAATGTCGTCCGATTTCATCATTAGATTTGTAAATTTTTTTACAGATAATATTTTTGAAAATTAAATTTAAGCTTCTGTTAGCTTAATGTCTTTCCAATAATGTTTGAAAAAATTAAAAAAAATTGATATGCAAAAATGTTAATACTGAAAATTGAGTTTACCTAAAATTCGCCATACAAAACGGCAATTTCATAGGTAAAGACCTAATATGTAATTTCGTATAGGGGGTGTTCTTGTACTACCAAAAAGTAAACATGTAATTTTCTCATAATATAATTAGGTACTCATAATTTTAATTCTGGATTAGATATCTACTTGTTTCTTTTGCGAAAGGGCTTGCTCAGTAGACTAAACTGAACAACTATCCCTAAAAAACACGTGTTGGGAAATGAAATAAAATCTCCATGCAAGTATCTTGCGGTAGTCTCCATTGATCTGTGAAAATTCATATAAAGGGTGTTCCAGTACTGCCAACATTTAAACATGTGATTTACTCGAAATCGTTTACGGTTAGTGTGTTTTAATGTTTAACCATTTGAATTCTGAATTGATGTGTATATTTTATTAGAATTTTTTTTGGAAAACGTATATTAAAGTTTGTGTTTCCATACTATGTGTATGGCATTACAAATTTAAGTTTGCGGTTGATAGTTTTTACTTGCGTATCGCGGGAAAGTAATTGCAGTGCTGCTGTACTGCATTTATTTTATTGGCTATTAAGTAAATTTTTTTAACTGGGTAGGTGGTATGGACCTATGCAGCACTTGAAATTTTCGATAGACCGTGCTTATACACACGGTCTACCGTGTTTTATCCAGGCTGCCTTGACATGTTGGTATTTTGGATGGAAGAGTTTAAATGTCAACCTACGATAAAGGCTGTGGTATAAAATATCAATTTTATTTGGGATTTACGATTAACTGCTTGCCCTTTCCCTTTTTAAGTATATTTTGCAAGATTCAATTATAAGATACTGGTTACCAGAACAGTGTGATAGATTGTTTTGATTATTTATTGAGCAGCTGTAACATTTCTTTTATATTACCTAGTAAGTAAAACCATATTTTTCCATGATGGAGTCTGATATATACGTATGCACATTGCACGTGTAATGTAAACGTGTTCATTAACCTGACCTGTCAGCTGACCGATAATTTTCGGTTTCCAGGTGAAAAACCTTTCCAATCCATTATGAAAACTGTGATTCAACTTTAAGTGAGCTTAAAGATAAAAGGACAGTAGCACAAGTAGGTACGTAACTAAAATCTAATTTCTTTCTTCCACTTTGCGTTGCGTGTGCGCTAGGCTCAACTCGGTTGCTTTTACTCTGCACTATCAAGATCCACTTATCTGTGTACCCGCGAATAGTCTAAAGCATAGTCGGTGTGCGTTGCCGGTGCGGTTCGGTCGTGGTGTTTTGTTCTACCTATACAATCCAATCAACCGTAGTTTAGAGTTTAGTGCAATTAATCGTGAATGAAGTGAAGTAACGGGACATAAACCAAGTAGGACAAAGTACTCGAGGTAAGACCCATTACTTGTTTACTACTTAAGTGCGTGCGCGCCGTATTAGTTTGTTTTTCCGTTGCGTTGGTGAGTTTCAAATGTTAGTAAAAGGGCTGTTCTCTGGGTATACTGACCTTTATCGGTTGTTAGCTAAGACTTAGGTAACCTATGCTTATCGGTACATAACGTAGGCATGCCTGTTTTGGTTCGGTATGGCCTTTTCCAATGTCGGAGATGAATACTCTTGTTACTTTTAACATTATTTAGGTAGAAGACTACTGTGGGTAGACTTCCATCAGGGGACTAGACAAACATTAGCTTTAGGTCTCAGATCACACCCTTGCTGATGTAGTTAACTACAATAAAAAAAAAAGATATTTGTTTCGTTATTTTTAACGTTTTTTGCACCTATCTTACAAAGAATAAATTGGTGTAGTACGTATACCTTTACCAATCTACACTTAATTTTTGCAAAATAATTAGGACAAATCGGGATGCCGTTAAAGAGACCAAGTTGCTTGTAAAGAAACCTTCTTACTTTTAATTATCTATGTAACTGAAATAAGAAAGAATTAATTAGTGAATTTTCCATGACTTTCTAGCCGTAGGGTAGGACTCAGCAGAACGTTGTACAAAGTTAACCTATTCCGTTCCGTCTGTCTGTCCAAGTCAGACCATATTACGCACGAAAAAGTAAAGGTAGCAATATCAAATGTTAAAGTTCATAATAAGGACCATAGAAGAAAGTAAGAAAATTTCAAATTAGTGCTGGTCATTATAATCAAAACATACTTTCATTTCATTTATGTTCCCTTCTCCATGTACATTTATACACAGCATAAATGAAAAAGGAAAATGTCGAAATACAATAAATATTTTAACTTTCTCATAACAATGAATAACCAATTTAAAGTTAGCTCCCATTTCAAGTAGTCACTGGATGGCGTTTCTTACAATTAGAAATCAAAGTCCGACTCGCACTTGTCCCGCTTTTTTTTCTGGCTCAGCTCCCAGTACAGACAGACTGTCTTGCTTGGGTAGTTTTGTTAGTAGATACTAAAGTGACTGTTACTTTTAACAAGAAGAACCAACGTTTCCAAATTCTCAGCTATTCATTGAGCAAGATTAAATTATTTTCTAGTTAATTGTTAAATAATTGAAAGATAACGGATTATTTTTTTATGGGAGACTGTTCTGAAGCGACCGTGTGAAAACTGCGTATGCGACTGTCATGGCCAAGCTTGAATGTCAGATTACGGTATTTGAAATGGAAATATGTCACCGCAGCATTTATTTTTTAAAGGACTTACAAACTAAATACTATAATCTTATCCAATGAAATTATTCGCATTAGATACGATTGCTAGTCAGTCTAGCTAGCATAATCTGAAGAAATTGAAATTGAAACAGTGTAACAGAAATAATATCTCCAAAAATAAATATTCAAGTCCAAAACAAAATTTTAGTATAAATGCACTTTCTTCAAGAAAGTTCATGCCCAAGGTATTTTCTATAAGACATCAGTCATATAATTGAACTTGTGAAGAAAACTTTTCCCGGTGATGATGTGATATGCAAAAAGAAGTCGTTTGTTTACATTTTCATGAAAATTCAGTCCAAAATCTCATATCCACCGTCACTTTTCATATCCTACAAAAACTAGCCTTCCATCGTTTCCGCTAGCTTTCCAATTGATCAATATTAATTATGTAGAATAGACTATAGATAACAGACACGTACGGAAGCCGCCGACTGATTATTTTACGTGATTTTACGTTTACGGCATTGTAGGTTAAACGTAGACTTGCGTGATGCACTTTGCGGAAATCTTGTGACCGTCTTTATACGAAAAAATTCTGCAAAAAGTGCCTTCCGAGTGTGCGTCCAATTTGCATTTTAATAAGGGGATGTACCTATGATTGAAGTGAATGTAATGAGTCCATGGTGCTAGCCGTAATGCTGAGAAGCGAGGTGACCACAGAACTCTAGAGGGAGCTCCCTGTCCTGTGGTGGACATTCCATGGGATGTTATGATGGTGTATTATTTCTGTTGCTGCTATAACAACAAATACTAAAACCGGCCAAGTGCGAGTCGGACTCGTGCACCGAGGGTTCCGTACCACCACATAATCATAATTGTATTAGTTGAAATTTCAGTAAGTTACTGTGCTAGATTTTATGAGTCCGACACGCGCTTGACCAGATTTTATAATTTTTTGTATTCTAAAGCTGTAATGCACTATAAATTATACCAATTTTAACGTTTGTAAGTGTTCCCGTTTTTAAGATAGAGCTAAGACAAAAATCGCCTAAAAAACAGGTCTTTAGTATGGGAAAAAAATATATAAACTAAGGGGGCCCCTTAGTTTATATTTTTTTTAGTATTTGTTGTTATAGCGGCAAAAAAATACATAATCTGTGAAAAAATTAACTGTCTAGATATTAGAGTTCATGAGATACAGCTCAAACAAAATTTTGTAAAAACTGCTGACTTTGGTGGCATCTTATTCCTTTGTTTTTAAATATTTTTTACAACAAAAATACAGTATTTATCTACTCTAAACAACGATACCCTACTCGATGGGGTTGGTCAATTTTTTTTTACGCTCCCTATAGCTGTTTGGGAGCCCCCTAAATTTTTAACTTTTTTTATTTTTAGTATTTGTTGTTGTAGCAGCAACAGATATACACTATTTGTGAAAATTTCTACCTATTACGGTTCATGAGATACAGCCCACTGACAGACGGACAGACAGACATCGGAGCCATATCAATAGGGTCCCGTTACCCTAATAATACCCTAATAATAATTAAAAGAATATTAATAATTAAAAAAAGTAAAAAAATTAACGGAGGCTTCCACTACAAACGTGTTTTTTAGGCGATTTTTTGTTTAAGCTCTATTGTAAAAACGGAAACATTTACAAACGTGAAATATTTATAGTGCATGAGCTACACAATAAAAACAAATACATAATAAAAACTGGTCAAGTGCGAGTCGAACTCAAAAAATCTAGCACAGTAAGTTACTGAAATTTCAACTAATACAATTTATATTATGTGGTGGTACGAAACCCTCGGTGCGCGAGTCCGACTCGCACTTGGCCGGTTTTTTTTACAAAGGGAGGTACCTATTATATTGAAGATATTATTGAGTCGTTGTGTAGAAGCACAAAACGCGATTTAACGATTTTGGCTTTATAATAATACAACCACAAATCAAATTTTAAATGAACCTAGAAAACAAATTAAATAAATGAAAGCTTTTCGGCACTGTATATAGGGTGACTTTTTATTAGTTCTTGATAGAAAAAGGTATGAATGTACTCATGATACTGAACAACTTTCCCCAAGGAACATAGGTCGAAATATGATAATCAAGTTTTGACCTCCCATCCTCCCATAGAAACTGCATCAGCTGATAGCGCATTTTCTATGGGAGGTCAAATTTGGTTTTTCGTATTTCGACCTATGTTCCTTGGGAAATTATAGGGTGACTTAATTAGTTCTTGATAGAAAAAGGCATGTATGTACTCATGATACTGAACAACTTTCCCCAAAGAACATAAGTCGAAATACGAAAATCTAGTTTTGACTTCCCATAGAAACTACATAAGATGATAGCGCATTTTGTACGGGAGGCCAAATATGTTTTTTCGTATTTCGACCTATGTTCCTTAGGAAAAGTTGTTCAGTTATATGAGTACATGCATACCTTTTGCTACCAAGAACTAATTAAAAGTCACCCTACATGATTCAAACTTAATTAATTTTTTCTCATAATTTGTAAATCTGTTTATTGTTACCTATTATGTAAAAATCTACTATTTTCATAAAGTGATCATCCTCCTTGGACATCATAGGGTTCACGATAAAGGAGGCCTTTTTTGACCATAAGAAAACTTTCCTCTTACATACCATCTCCCTTCGATATGTACCAGGAAATTTATTTCAAAACAGGCGCCATTCATAATCTTGAGTGAAAACGTATCGCACGGCACGATACAATGTAACAATGTAGTATCTCAGAGCGACGCAGCTTCCGGGGCTCCTTGGTTCAAATCGGCTCGTGAGAACACTGAGAGCCGCTATGTTTTAAATGGGCTATTCCGGTGTCATATGTTAGGCTACCTTTCTTCTGTTGGCTATAGAATAAGCTTTTTCTTACGATGAGCTTTTTAAAAAATGGCGTAAATAAATTTAAGGACTTCTTCTGGAGGCTACAGCTGTTACAACTACGACTTAAATATTATTCGATACAAAAAATACTTATTAACTGAAATTGTTTGGGAAATCCAAATGCACTTTTTTCATAATAAAGTCAATTTCTGCTTTTTCCAAATAACTCCGAAAGTGCCAACTTATATCCAATATGTAAGAGATTAACTTGTTGACAATTTAGGGGCCTCAGTCCGCATACGATAAGAAACG
Organism: Athrips mouffetella; assembly: GCA_947532105.1. NCBI lineage: Eukaryota > Metazoa > Arthropoda > Insecta > Lepidoptera > Gelechiidae > Athrips > Athrips mouffetella. The sequence goes on along the minus strand of OX383965.1, from coordinate 17,401,906 downwards.
TAGGTACTATTTCCTCCTGAACAAGTTATTCATCCTGTAATAAAAAAAATCAAGAGATCTTAGCGGGTCGCACTAAGTAATTATTTGAAAATTAATAGGTTTATGAAAGGGTTGATGAAAGTAGAAGATGCGAAGGAAGTAAGTCAAGATTATAGCAGGTGGAGGGTTGTGGCCTCTGCCAACCCCTATAGGAAAGAGGCGTGATGTTATGTAAGTATGTATAAATCGCATATTATATCAAAACAAACACCTCACTATAGTCTTGGTTAAAATAAAGTGTTACACCTAGATGGTACAACTATAGTGGAATTGTAGGATCATCAAAACGGACAATTGCTCCGAACGGGATGTCCAATTGGCGTAATTGCTTTTAAACCTGGGTTTGCGCCTGCATTGACGCACGCTACTCCAAGATTTGGTTTTTAAAGTCTATTCCACAAGAGAATACGTTGAGTACTTATACAAGGTGTTACTTTAATTGCGTGCCATAGCTTAAGGGGTGCTTCAGTTACGATAAAGGTTACGATAAAACACAAAAAAAATTTAAAAATAAATCCTACTGAATAAAAAAAATAGCTCCATTGAAACTTAACTAACGCGGAGCACCGCGCTATCACCGAGCCATCGCGTGAGAATCAGTGGATAAGGTAGGCACATACATAACTGAAACTCTTTCGCGCGCTTTTGATAGCGCGGTGCTCCGGGTCATTGCCCTCCGCGTTAGTTTAGTTTCAATGGAGTTTATTTTTTGTAAGTAGGATTTTTTTAATAATTTTATTGAGTTTCTTTATCGTTACTGAACCACTCCCTAAGCTATGGCACGCAATCAAATTAACACCCTGTATAATGCTGATCCAAAGCTACATGAATTGACGCGATCTTAACAACCTATTTAATTTTCATTGTGTTTATGTCGCAGGCAAATCGTATAATTCGCCGTTTACAAACGGCGGGCAAACTATAAACGGTCGGAAGATTGTAAACGGGTTTAGATCACTGGGGCATTTTAGGTCTGTTAGCCACAGTAAGCCCAACCTAACCGATCCCGAGTAGGAATCGGTTAGGTTGGGTTAGGTTATCTTTCGACCACAACGAATTACGCGCCGTTTTGTAATGTAAAACGACGAATTATACAATTTGCCTGCGACATTTATATCGGGATTTTTCTAGAAAAGAAAAACAGGTAAGCAGGGATGCATTGAGAATTAAACATGGACACGGCCATAACAAGGTCTGTCGTGATGAATGTTACGATATCCTTTGACAACATACCTTCCACTGATCCACAAATGTGCAATAATCCCAACATCCCAGTTCTACGCGGCGTCTTGCTTTGTCACTCATAGTCTGTCTGTAGTTTCATGCTGGCCATCGCGGTATCCCTTACAATCAAAACCGACTGTCAATGAATGGTTATGTCAACAATCGCGGCTTTCCACTTAACAAACCGTGAACGGTCTGCTAACTTTTCTTAATTTTTTTCTCTCCTTCCTTTTTTCTCGCAGCTTTGTTCCAAATTCAGCTCTGTACATCTAGTGTGTCCGATGATACGATCAAGCTTTCCCAAGACGATATCATCAACATTGTTCCATGAGTTTTTTTCTAATGAGTTGTAGCTGTTTCCGTGTTCAAGACGACGAATCTAGGTGATTAGGGTTACATCTTTGAAAAACTACTTTCTCATTTGAGGTGATATTTGGCTAACAGAAAGATTTACAGCTTCATAGTAATTAGCCGCTAACCCAAGATATCTTCCCAGAAATAAATTATTGTTGGAGAAAAGGGTAGGTCTTGCTCAGCAAGTTAGCCCATTCATAAGACAATTATTTTTAATTGTATTAAAATGGATATCCTTTATATGTTAAAATAGACATGCTATTATGATTATTCTTTAAGAGTATATCAGGGCTTTTTAAATTTTTTAAATCCCTGGGTGATATTAAAAAAACCGGTCAAGTACGAGTCGGACTCGCGCGCCGAGGGTTCCGATATACTTTTTGTATTTTTGGAAGCAATAAAGTCCAGTTTCAGGGCCGCAAAACTAAATTTGTTTGTAAAGGTTATTTGCAGATTTCTAAAAAACTGTGCAACTTAGAAAGATTGTTTTATTTTTGCTGTAATGTTTACATAAATTTTTGTAAACTGTAATTAATTCAGATTTTTCCTTTCACAAACTTCGGAGATAAGGTGGGGGGAATGGTATTTTTTTTTGACATTTTTCATCATAACTTGAAAACTAAGAGAGGTAAAAAAATATAAAAATATATTTTAGAATGTACAAGTAAAGTCCTTTCATATGATACCCCACTAGACCTAGTAGCGACAATTTGAAATTTGGCCCCCCCTATTTTGGCCCCCTTTACATTAATAATCATAATTTTTCCAAAATTCTTTCATGTGCATTTAAGTTGGGCAACTATTTTCTAAAACTGTTCCAAATTTCAGGTCGATAGCATGAGTGGTCGCTGAGGTGTGACCTCCAGACAGACGGACAGACAGATAGACAGACAAAGTCGCACCATAAGGGTTCCTTTTTTTTACCATTTTGGTATCGGAACCCTAAAAATGGGCCACTGAGCAGAATTTCTTTACTTTTATACAGGGTGGCTTATAATTAGTTTAATAGCAAAATAATAGGTCTTTACCTATGAAATTGCCGTTTTGTATGGCGAATTTTAGGTAAACTCAATTTTCGGTACTAACATTTTTGCATTTTTCTTAGGAATTATAAATCCAATTTTTCAAATTTTTTTAAGCATTATTGGGAAGACATTAAGCTAACAGAAGCTTAAATTTAATTTTCGAAAAATATTATCTGTATAAAAATATAACAAATCTAATGATGAAATCGGACGACATTTAAGACGAACAATTTTCGAACCTTTAATTTTATATATCAAACTAAAAATAAAAACTTTAGTAAATAATAAATAAAATGAAATAGGTTTTTATTTCGATTTTACAGTGCATATCTTATAACTACTAGGACACTCCCTTTAAGTATTTAACCTGTATTGGGAGGCCCCGCTCTTCCCTAGTACACTAAATGAGTAGTGTGAGCAGCAGGATTTTGACAATAATAAGTATAAGTAAAACCAAAGAGATAAAAACAATAAATAAACCAAAAAAGAAAAACAGCAGTGAACTAAAAAGAAAAACAATTTTAAAATTATACTATTTATGAAGTTAATAAAAGTTTATGTAGGATTGTATGTGAGGATGTATGTATAGTTGTGTGTGGATGAGTGTGTGTGTGTTTGTGTGTGTGTGTGTGTATATGTGTATGAGAATGTACATGTGTAATTGTGTGCTCGGGTGAGTATAAGTATGCTAGAGGGGACTTTGTTTTATGCGTAAATTGATAACCTTGAAGTCAACTTTCAAATATAAGACAAATGAAAAAAATAGCACTTCTGTAAGAAAATTTCGGCAATTTCATAGGTAAAGACCTATTATATGCATGCACTCGTTACGTTATTACAAAGAATATTAGAGTAACAGTACCTGGGCGACCAAGCTTCGCTCTTTAATAGTCGCCTCAACCAAATAGTATATAATATTACGCCTCAACATTAAAATATGATCGGATGAGCAGGCTATGTTACCCACTAACAGTTGGCGCTGTAGGTTTCTGTCTAAAAACGGTTTTAAAAAAATGCTTAAAGACACGGGGAAAACGAATTATCCCAGCCAGACATAAGACCTAGCTTGATCGATTTTTGCCCCTGAAATTCCCCGTATGGTAAATTTCATCTAAATAGTTAGAGGCGTTTTCGAGAAACCGATTACAAATATACAAATATATGTACAAATATTGCTCGTTAAATATAGGTATAGGATATATCAACTCTTACGTAAAATAAATCGATTATTTGGCTTAAAAAAGATCGTGTGAGAAAACGAAAGTACCAGCAACAACAAAAGCGGTTACGGCCTCAGAATAGATTATTCTAAATGACCGTATCATATCGGTTACAATGAAATCTATTTCATAAATCTATGGCATTGGGTCATTAGATTGCGATTTATTTTGAAAAGCGGAATTCCTTAAATGAATTATTTATTAGTTCAAGGAAAACTATAAGTTTTTCAATAGGTGGATATGTCACGCACGATGGTCACGTAATATTATATTATAATGTTAGGTACTATATTTTGACTAAGGCCTTTAATAATACCTAGACTAGAGAGGTACGGTCAACCGCTCGTCGGTAGAAACTTTTTCAACTCTATTACCACGACATAAGGTCCAAAAGTGTATCTACTGATGTGCTGTTGAGTGTACATACGACAGCACATAACCAGTAAGCTGAACCTGCGCTACGCTATCAACGCCCGAAACCAGAGACCTACTCAAGGTCAAAGTGTTTCCACCGATGTGCGGACGTGTGTGCAAGGACCCAATGCTTTAATATCACCAAGTGATTTTCGGGATTTGAAAAATTCTTAAATTCCCTGATAAGTGATAAACTTAAATAGTGAAATTTAATATATGACAATTAAACAATAGTGCATCTTAATAATTACCATTTATTTAAGTTAACTTTAAGTTAATAATTACTATAATGCTACCATAGTTCAAGTAACTTTTTAATAGTTTTTCAGGGCTTATTTTAATTTTAACTACTCTAAAATCACTTGGTTTCACATTCACATTCAATAATTGGGTCCCAGGGTTTTCTTAAATTCATCTTAAACCTTTTAGCCCGAGTCACACTGAGGCGGTAGCGGAAGCGTTCCGGGGTCGGTATTTTTGTAAAGTATGAGTTCCTATGCACCGTGTCACATTGAAAATCGGTCGCGGCGCGGTATTTTGTTCCCGCAGGTCCGCCCCCGAACCGCTTCCGCACCGCAACCGCCTCTGTGTGACTTGGGCTTTTATGATATGAAAGCTCAATGCAAACAAATTTTTGTTCAAAAAATATAAAATGTTTTTCCTTCCTTCTAATTTGATTGACTAGGGACCTACTTCTTGGATGTCACAGAGTGATTTAAGAGATATTAATAATAAACAAAAAGTGATAAGATAAACTCTGAAAAAAGTAAAATATAATGGTAATTATTAACATATGGTTACTTTATGAATTAATTACTTTTAATGAATTACTTTTTGGGAGTATATCAGGATTTTTTTTGTGTTTTTTTTTAGTTAGAAAATTGGATCGATCTCAGGCGGATTACTAGATTAGTTTTTTTTTCACCATCATTGTCAAGTCGTCGTATTTAATTTACTTGAGTATACTTCATGCGAACGCATTTGACAAAGTCCTAGTACCTACTCCATCATCGGTAAATAAGCAATCAAGCAATACCTCTTTTATTGTTTGAGTGGATTAAAGAGATAGTACCATAACACTTTACAACCTTGCGATTAGTAAATCACTCTAGCTTGCAAAACATCAGACTATCAACAACGTCATATTGCGAATGCACAGTGTATACACGAAGCTATAAAGACCCATAAAGCACGGCTAACGAAGTTGCGCAAGTGGAACAAAGATATGGTCCAGTTTCGCGGGATGGTTGTGTGTGGACTGTGGACTCACTACACTCATGCGCATAATGCGGCTATAGCGCGCTCATGTGTGCCAAATTTATGTGTAAAGGATGTTTCGAAATTTAAATTAAGAATTGCAAATAATTGGATTTAAAACACCATAAGAAATTACTTTTTGATGCTGTTTTTAGGGTTCTGTGCCTCAAAAGGAAAAAAGCGGAACCCTTATATAGGATCACTTTGTTGTCCTTCTGTGTGTGGGTCAAGACTATAGATGTAAAACAACGGATTTAAAACGTTTTAAACAAAATGTTGCGGTTTTAAACCTAAAAAAAACCGTTTTAAACGGTTGAAAACTCGCCTACAAAAATAAAAGAACTGTGTTTTACACGTCGTTATGGGGAAGTTTTGGTCACCTGACGTCATGTTTCGTTTAATTAGTTTTTAGAAAATCAATAGAAAATACCTAACTACTACCAAAACGAAAACTTAAGTATGTAGGTATACGGTATAACATACAATACTTATTTATTATATTACACACACTAGATTTGAAGACATCATTAACATAATGCCGTCCGTTTTACTTTTAACCGAATGAAATTGATTATTTACATCATTTGAAAACAATGAAAAACATATTTATTTACCAACACACGAGTTTTTATTACTTGTGTGTTGCGCTTCTTGGTCGGACGGACCAAACCCGCTAAGTATATTAATATCAGAATATCACACTTATAAAAAATCTTTACACAGTTGATAGGTAGGTACTCCGTTATATCCCTACTTCGGTAAAATCCAGAAAATGTAGTTATAATAAAGGAAAACATAGACATCCATCAACACCGTTTAAAACCGAAAAAAATTGTTTATTCGGTTTTAAACGGTTTTTTTCGTTTTAAACGGATTGGTTTAATTGGTTTTAAACCGGCCTTACATCTATAGTCAAGACCCCCTTTCTCACGAACGGCTAAAGGTATCATGATGAAATATATCAATAATTATCTTATTTCTTGGCCCATGAGATGTGAACATCGGTCGTGGTCAGATCATGGATAGGTGACCGTTAGTGGCATTGTATCTCGAGCGTTTTCTTTTGCGTACAGCTAGTCAAAAATATCTACATTTTTATCGACATACATACAACTTTAGATAGTGTTACACTGATGTCTGATAGTAATACACAGAACAAACATCATTCTCATCACTCAAATATTTGTTCTGTGCGTAGATGAAATTACAGTAAGCTGACGTTTCCTAAGCGGGGATTGAACCCGTGATATGATTTTTTTGCCCTGATTTCCTTTTGCCCACTTATTAGTGAGGTCAAAAGCAACAACTTTTGTTCTACGAGTTTGCTAACAACGCACAAAAAATTTTCGACTCTCCATACTAAAGTGGTCACGTGACCGACCCATTTTGTATGGGAAGTAGAAATCTTTTCGTGCGTTGTTAGCAAACTCGTAGAACAAAAGTTGTTGCTTTTGACCTCACTAATAAGTGGGCAAAAGGAAATCAGGTCCAAAAAAATAACCTAGTATATACGGCGTAGAAGGCTGTGATATATAAAAGGTGTAAGGGACGGAGTACCAAAAACTGAAAGGGCGTGCTCAGTCAACGAAATTGAACAACTATCCCAAAGAAATATTTTTGGGAAATTAAAAACAAAATTGATCTCTCCATACAAACTGTTCGATTAGAGTAAGATTGGAGAGGACAATTTTTTTTTCATTTCCAGAAATTTTTCTTTGGAAAAGTTGTTCAGTTGCACACCGTCCCTTACAACCTGTGTAATATGTAGTATATTTTTTATGTTGCTCTTTTGTCGCATTTTACTATTCAACGTTTCCGATTCCTGTGGTGAAGAATCTGTCAAAGATTGTGTTATTTGCTGATGATACTTCATTAATATTCAATGTAAGTAGGAAATCACAAAATTATAACGAAGTCAATGATGCACTTCGACAGATTCATGCATGGTTTACTGTTAACAATCTAGTCCTAAACGCCAAAAAAACTAAATGTATTAAATTTGCACTACCAAATGTAAGGTCTACTTCACATAACATAGTATTGAATAATGAACCATTAGATTTTGTAAATAGTACAGTTTTCTTAGGGTTAACACTAGACTCTAAACTTCAATGGGGCCCTCATATCACGGCTCTTTCTGGTCGATTGAGCTCGGCTGCATATGCTGTTAGAAAAATCAGACAACTTACTGATGTAGCTACTGCAAGGCTGGTTTACTTTAGCTACTTCCATAGCATTATGTCTTATGGCATACTGCTTTGGGGCCGAGCAGCTGATATACATTCAATATTCGTTTTACAAAAAAGGGCTATAAGAGCAATTTATTGCCTGAAGACTCGTGATTCCCTAAGAGAACTGTTCAAGGAAATCAACATTATGACAGTGCCATGCCAGTATATCTATGAAAATATAATGTATGCTAGAAAGAACATTCATCAATTACCTAAAATTTGTGACAGGCATAATTTTAATACTAGAAATAAGCATAAAATTGATCAACCATATACTAGATTAACTAAAGTCAATACATCTTTCGTTGGTCTGTGTATACGATACTACAACAAAATACCTGACAATATAGTGCAATTACCTGAGAGAAAGTTTAAAGAATGTGTAAAGCAAACGTTATGTAAAAAAGCTTACTACAGATTGGATGACTATATGAATGACAAAGAGGTATGATGCTCTGATATTCCAACGAAACACAAGAAACACATTGTAAAAAGCCGACTCTTAAAGTAGGCCGTGCTGCAGTGGTTTCTTGCCGTTTCTTTTACGCTGCCATAGCACGATCCGAAACGGCGTAGACTCGCTCTATTTGCATTGTATTCTGCATGACATTCAATAAGTATTCTGTAAAGAATCTACATTGAATAAAATTATCTGAATCTGAATCTGAATCTGATTCATAGCGTGTTGTTGCGGAACCACCCGCAGATTGTGATTTGTGATGCGAGTCGGCTGACGGTGTATTCCTCTTAGAGCACCTGCCCGAATAGCACCTGCCGGCTTAGCACGTTGCAGTTGTCAGTTGATCTAGGCCCATAGATTAAATACTTTAAGCATGGTTACGTTTTTTTACATCCGAGCAGTGCGACACACTTTGAAAGACAAGGACGGCTACAGCTAACGATATCTCGGTCTAAAATATCAAAAACATAATTTGTGGATTTGCTAAACATTTTCCTCCACTGACATTTCTTCGCGCTAGGAGGTGATACGAGGGCCACACCGAAATGATCGGGAATAGAAAAAAGTACAAAAATAATACAACAATATTTACTTTCATTGTTTTTCGAAGTATTCTCCGTGACAATCGATGCACTTTTGCATTCTATCAAACCAATTATTATAACAGTAATTCCAGTCTGAAGTGGATATAGTCGAAACGGCCGATTTGTAAGCATCGACTGCCTCTTCTGGGCCTTGAAATCGTTGACCACGTAGCATATCTTTAATTCTTGGGAATGTAAAATAATCATTGGGGCTCAAGTCAGGGCTATACGGTGGATGGTCCATTAACTCCACGTTTTCCTGATTTAAAAACGCGATCGTTTTGCGAGCGGTATGTGAGCTCGCATTATCCTGGTGAAGAATGATGCGACGATTCGGATTAATTTTACGAAGTTCTCTTATGACTTCCGCCAAACAAACTATTGTGTACCAATCAGCAGTAACCGTTCTGCGTTCTTGTAAAGGAATCGTAGCCACATAATTCCTCAAATAAAGTGACATTTCTCCGAGATATATTCTCTCTCGGGCAGCGTGCTAAGCCGGCTGAACTATTCCACTTAGAGCACCTACGGATAAGTAGCTGCTAGTGTTGTAGTGCGAGTCAAAATTTAAAAGAGATATCGATTAAAATGCTAATCAATCACTGCATACCCTAAAAATAATATACATTGATTTATTTTGGGTTTGCTCGTCTTCTTCTTCTCTCGAGTCGATTCTGGCGTGATAATAGGTCTTTACCTATGAAATTGCCGAAATTTTCTTACAGATTAATGAGATCATATATTCCTATAATTCTAATGCAATTTATTTCATTTGTCTTATATTTGAAAGTTGACTTGAAGGTTATCAATTTACGCATAAAATAAAGTTTTTATTTTTAGTTTAATATATAAAATTAAAGGTTCGAAAATTGATCGTCTTAAATGTCGTCCGATTTCATCATTAGATTTGTTATATTTTTTTACAGATAATATTTTTCGAAAATTAAATTTAAGCTTCTGTTAGCTTAATGTCTTCCCAATAATGCTTAAAAAATTTTTTTTATTAATAATTCCTAAGAAAAATGCAAAAATGTTAGTATTGAAAATTGAGTTCGCCTTAAATTCGCCATACAAAACGGCAACTTCATAGGTAAAGACCTATTATGTGTATATTTTATTGGACCAATACTCTGCCACAGAGACAGCACTATAGAGGCATTGTAGAGGTCCTAGCGCAAGCAGGTGGAGGGGCACGCTCGTAATAAACACATGAATCGACGAAAAAAAATATCTTTGGCCTGAAAAAGTAAACGATGATTTGTGCTACTTTTTTATGGTGCAAGTGAGCAAACTTTCGGTTTATTATGTGCCAAAATAAGCGGAATATGTTGTAAACAGCATTTATTACAAAATTTATCTTCTTAACGAAAACAGACAAAAAAAGTCTATCTTTTATTTATTTTTTTAAAGTTAAATTTTGATCGATATCTTTTATTCAAAACATCCTAAAAATCGACTCATACCCCAACACTAGTAGTGAAATATTGATAGGTGCTCTAAGAGGAATAGTTCAGGTGCTATTCGCGCAGGTGCTACTCGGGCGGGTGCTCTAAGAGGAATACACCGGCTGACGTTCAAATGCACCGTTAGGTATACCTTTCTGGTTATTTCGCGGAACAAATAAACAGACATGCATGAGGAAAGATAAACTTATTGCACAATACATGTAACATTTTGAACATTAGATTTGTTGTTTGGTATAACAGGGCATGCACATTATATTATTGCACATGACTCATTTATATCTTGCAGAATCAAATCTTTGTTGTCTAGCTCGAAAAATGTTTTTCAACACATTTGCTCATAAAACAGCTCTATTTGCACTGTATTAAGGTCCATAATCCAGCTCATTAAACACGCGTGTTTTTGTCATAATGTTACTTAACTAGTGTTTTATTTTTGTTTTTTTTTTTAAATCGGCCAAGAGCAAGGAGTTTTTATGCTTATTATGTTACAAAAAAATTTATAAATGAATGTTGATTTTATGAAATTATTTATAGTAATAACTAATTAACAATAAATTTGTCATTTACGTAACAAGATATTCAATTTATGATAATTTATTTCAAGGTTAATGGAATAGGATGTTTGGGTACCGAGTGACAATTACTTTTTTTATGGCTTGGTTACTAGATTGACTAATAATTGATAGAAGATTGATGGTGTAAGATAACATGGTAATGTTTTGGGGGCTTCTCACGCGACGTATAATCTGTGTTCGCTGAAAAATAAAGAATGCGCGCCATTTTACAAATATTTGAAGAGTTTATTATTGTAATTATTTCTAATAGTGTCGACTTCTACAAATAAAAAACTGTTCCTGAAACGTCTAAAATACTCATACACGAAATACAATTTTTAAATTTGGTAAAATTAAAGTGAAACATGAACATATGCAGCCGACAAAATGTTCCTCGGCCGTAATATCCAAAATAGCGCACGTGCATCTTAATGTACTATTATACTTCACCTGCTCGAAAAGAACCCAAGTCTTTTTAAAAAAATGGGGAACAGTGTAATGTAATGTTATTGCATTCGCACAAATATTCGGAATGGAATACTCGTATTGTATGAAAATCCATTTCTAACGTGCTGTTTTTTTTTATATCGGGTCAATATCGCTTCGTTATCGAATTTATGTGAAAGCCAAAAAGTTTTTATTTCTAAGTCCTCGAAATAATACTGACCATTTGCACTGTTCCGAAATTAAAAAGTAAATATCAATGAGAAACGCTTTTATACGAAGAAGAAGAAAATGAAGTTCTGAATCTTCAATTTTGTGTCGTGCACTATGCACCAGTCAAGAGAAATTCAGATTCCCACCTCGGGTCCATTTCTCTTCTCGATGAGTAATGTACTATTCTCTCTGTGTTAGAAAAAATATTAGGTCAAAGTAGAAAATCGCAAAATGCACAACCACAGGTAGGATTCGAACCTGCGTCTTCTACGCAGTAAGTGCGAGTCTGACTCGCGCACCGAGGATTCCGTACCACTAAGGTAAAAATACCGTCTTAGAGACACGCAGTCGCGTAGAATTGTATTAAATGCGTGTTACAGTCCGACTCGCACTTGACCTGTTTTTATTATTCGCTGTTATTCTATAGCTCATGCACTATAAACGTACTAAATTTCCCGTTTTTACGGGAAACAAAAAATTGTGCGAAAATCGTCTAAAAACACCTTAATTTTTATTTTTTGTTTTCAAGTATTATTCTTCTTAATTTAATTCTTCTTATTATTAGTCTACCTATTACGGTTCATGCGACACAACCCGCTGACGGTGGACATCGAAGGCACATTTTGATTTTTGTTTTATTTATTCGCACTTTGGGTACGGAACCCTAAAAAGATACAAAGGCCAGTGTGTGAAGCTTGCAGTACCCTTGACGGTACCTGTGATATTGGATTGTTCTCGAGGCTTTTATTTTGTTTCTAGTTGCTTAAAACATTTTTCCTTATTCACATATTTTATTTCCTTTTGGCTTGTAAAATCCTATCTTCCTTCGCTTGGTGAATAACTGCATTGATTCAGACGAATTGGGCAGTCAGGCACGGTATTTTTGAACAAGATCGATGTATTTTAACTTTTTTCCTTCTTGAAAGCGTCATGGTCACATTTATCCTCATTTATTTATAAAACAGAACTTCCAATCTCCGCTAAAAGTTTAAATCAAACGCAGTATAATTACAGCTTTTAATGTTCATGTAAAAATTAAAATACTTGCGTCACGGATTTTCCAGTTTTCATTATCAGCGTGTAATGTAATAAAAACATATTCAATTATTTACTCAGTAGTTACTGTTATCATCATTGATTGTGGTTCAGGATCGGCAATGGGTCTCACACGAGTAATGTATTTAATGATTAGTCTAGCCAACGAAGCGGATCGTTGTATGAAGACCCCCGCATTAAATCCTCAGTCGATGAAACTTTGCTGAGGGATTACACAATTTGAGACAAACCTTCTACAATTTCTTTTTTAAATTGGCACTTAATTTTTCCATATTTGTATGGAAAAATTACAAAAAAATTTATGATTTTTTTTTTGTAAAATCTTTTTTGGAGATTTTGAATTTACATTTAATTCATGATACTTTATCATCCTGTCAAATAAAATCTGCCTAAGATAATCATGTTGGGGTTAACTACTTCGTTGCATACATTAGAATGCAATGCTGATAAGTGAAAAAACATAGGTACCTATAGTATTGTATATATAGTACACAGTACACAATGATGTGACAGGCTGTAAAACAAGTAGATAAAGCTGTATGCACGGTTTACATAAAACACACGGGCACGAAAGACCTATGACGTTAATGGTACACACGGCCGCACATCGGTAGAAACACTTTTGGACCTTATGGCGTGGTAATAGAGTTGAAAAAGTTTCTACCGACAAGCGGTTGACCGTACGACTGGTTAATTAAAAAATAAATATTATTACCTATGTAATACGGTAATACGCTAACATAGACAGTAAAAATCAATAAATAAAAAAGTTCTACCCGTTATACCGCTACGAATAAATAATATTCGTAGCCGCTGAAACGTAATCTTTTAACCAAATGAGTAACCGCCACTTTCACAAAGAAAGCGTCTTACAGTTAAAGTTATGATTTATTTACAGCACAACATAAAGTAATAGTACTTACCTAATCATCGTAGTCTCATTTTTAAAAGACGCTGTTGTAGTTTATTTCTGATTCCACCGACTACGACTGGAATATCTGTACGCAACGCACAGCAGCAAGCAAGTAGAAACAAAACCAGTATAAGCTGATCTAATTGTTTTATTCTAATAATTTGACTTTTATTATTTTTTGTTACTAACATTTCTGTAAATAAAATTATTTGAATTTGAAGCTGCCCGAAAACAGAGACCGACGTGCGACCGTACCTTCGAAGTGGTTTTATCTTTGTTCATACGGCATAGGAAAGTATTCCTATTGCATCCTCCCTGCCTGTTACTTTTCATGGTTAAACCACTAACATAAAAATTATGTTTGTAGGAGGTTGATATATCGTCTTCGTGCTGAAAAAAAAAACTTTTTTACTTATCACTCTTTCATTCTTCTTCCTCGGTCCGTCACTGATGAGGATCCCGATCGCGACCACAACCACAAAGGTATAGTTTCTTTCAACTGCCAGTTGGCCCATGATTATTATTACTGTGCTGCTTCAGAGAATGCCTTGAAAACGGAATAATGTATCCAAAGAAGCTGAGGGTACGCTTTCCTCATACAGTGGAGAGCCGCGTAGTGATGTCAAGTTCATTTAATATGGAATGGTTAAGACACATGGCTGTCCAAGATGTCGTCTGCAAATTTCAAATTACTGACTCTTCGACCGTCTTCTACAACTCCGCCATCTCATCCATTAACTGCTTTCCGATTATGTATTCGCCGTGCAGATTGAATAACTTAGGTTACAGAATGCAACCGTGGCGCACGCCCAGTTCTGTGTGGAAATACTTCAATTTCTCGTTTTCCGATTTCACGAAGCTCAAGCCATCAATACTTACAGACTCTGTATTAAGCCAGTAAGTTGTAGAGGTACGCCCATAGTTCAGACTTGCAAGTCAAAACATAATAAGATGATAATTAAGTTTTTCCGAATAGCATTGTAATTATCAGCTAGGCCTCGAATAAACATTGTTAATTATGCATATTTGTACATGTTTAATGTGTGATTAATTGTACTGATAGTAAGTTTCCTCTGATGTAACTAGGTGTAAAAAATAATAATGAGAAATGGGTCGAAACACAACAAACAATTTTAGCCTCGTCATTAATTTTTAATTTCAACTCGTCAGTAACTACGACGCGTTTTGTACGAAGAAATGTAAATTTTTTGGTTATCAGCTGTTATTCTACTATACACATACAATTGCCATATCTTATTCGAGCGAAATGTGTGAAACACCTGCAACACAAACAAATAACATTTTATTACCCTTTCTTTATTTTGCAAGCGGTAAAAAATATGTTTTATTAGATGTTCTTGACTTAAGGTGATCCGTTTACCATACAAAAATTCAAATGACTTGCATTCTTACGCGGGACATAAAATTTTGTTGAAAAACGAACGAATACTGCTATTTTTAGTAAAATTTTTCGCATTAATACAAAAATACAGCTAATGTACTGAAAATACTAGTTTTTGTTAGCAATTTTTGGTTCAATATTACGATTGTGAGCGTGCGGTTCAAACTGTACGGTTGTGCTTTGTGTGCATGTGTGAGTGATCGTACGGTCAACCGCACGTCGGTAGAAACTTTTTCGACTCTATTACCATGCCGTAAGGTGCAAAAGTGTTTCTACTGACGTGCTGTTGAGTGTACTAATGTAAATCACGGACTGACGAGAGTAATTGACTTTACTGGACATATGGAGATACTTTTCTTATCGAAATTGTTGTTAGGCGTTGAAGTTGCACCATGAAATTTACGCTGATCAACTTTTTGCACATATATAGTTAAACCCTTATATTTGCAGCAGTGACTCCATCTAGTTGCGTTCGGGTCTAAGCTGGCCGTCACAGATCACCTTAACGCAGTCAGTTAAAAATACTCTACGAGTTTTTAGGGTTCCGTATCCAAAGGGTGAAAAACGGGTCCCTATTGATATGCCTCCGATGTCTTTCTGTCTGTCAGCGGGCGTGTCTCATGAACCGTAATAAGTATAGAAATTTAAAATTTTCACAAATTGTGTATATGTTTTTTCGCTACAACAACAACAACAAAAAAATTAAAAATTTAAATGAAGTGGGGCTGAACACAGCTAAAGCGGGCCATGAATTTTTTTTTTATCTACTCCATCGAGTACCGTTGTTTAGAACTTGTTGAGTAGACAAATACTGTATTTTTTGTTTTAAAAAACATTTAAAAACAAAGGAATAAGATTCCACCAAAGTCAGATTTTTTTTAACAAAATTTTGTTTAGGCTGTATCTCACGAACTGTCTTGGACTGTAGCAGGTGGACGGTTGAAATATTCACAGATTATGTATTTCTGCTGCTGCTATAACAACTAATACAAAAAAAAAATAAGGGAGGCGTCCCTACTACAAACGTGTTTAACTTTTTACCATAAGCTATGCAATAACAACAAATAATAAAAATTGATCAAGTGTGAGTCGGACTCAAAAAATCTAGTACAGTGGAACCCTCGGTGGGCGAGTCCGACTCGCACTTGGCCGGTTTTTTATTCCATCCAACGTTAGAATGTGGCTACAGAAAGACCTCATTATAACTAATTATTTAAGTTATTAAGTTGATTTATCTTTATGCACTAAAAATTTTTGATTAGTTGATTAGGAACCTAATAAACAGAAAAGTTGGTTTCGAAATTGATGTTACAGCTCGTGCTAGTACAAGTCCAAAAATATTAGTTCTTGAACATCATTGTGTGATGGTGTGACTGGTACTGGTGGTGACTTGCCTTTTGGTGTATTTGGTAGTGCCCCTGCCATCTACGCCGTAGGTGGCGGGTTCGATTTCTGCCCAGAGCAAACATTTTTGTGGTATACGCAGGTGTTTATGTGTCTGGGTGTTTTTTATCTACTTTACCATCACGTGTTGCAGATTCTGTGAAAAGTAAAATAGAAAATTCGTGTTTCGATCCTCGGGGAAAGCTGTTCAGTTTCATGGTCAAAATCCACAGTTTAAATTTTTGGAGCGATGACTTTTTACACCCTGTGTAGTCTGGGTCTTTTTATAAAATAGTAGTTTATGCCACTGTCAGGTAAAGATATTCATTGTAACATGAGTGCTTGTTAGTGACATGAGCAAAGAGCTTGAGGCGCAGCATTATTTGGCAATAAAGTCCTCTTGAGTTTTTGTACGCTGCTGCCTTAACTATTTCGGTCGGCGTGAATATTTTACTCATATTTACAAATTTTGAATGGAAATCAAGATGTTTATCGTTAAATTATAAATTAAAAGATATTTTTTTCACAGATTAAATAAGCGCGAATGGCGCGATTTCCTGTCGGCCAGCCATCATATTATACTGTGTATGGGGGGTTTCGTTCATAAGTGCATGAATTATTTTTTTAAGTTGTCCTTTATGGCTTGGAAACTAGCATATTAACCGATGGCATCCAATACAACATAGTATTAACGTAAATTTGTTGCCAAACCTAACAAAAAGGTGATAAAATTATATTACCGTATTGTAGACAGTTGCATTTATAAATATTACGCAACTGTTGTCGGAATGGCAATGTTTGTGATACTGTTTCAGGTTTCGTATTTCGAAGTTTAACAAATGGGAGTAGAAAAAAACTATAGAAGCTACTTTCATTATAAGCCATCTCTAGGTCAAAATGTTTCTTATGCAAGTCAGGGGGTATGAACCCACCTGAAATACCAAGAAAAATAATAGTAGATTAGTAGCCAAGGGCTGTAAGGCATCAATTGAAGCCCGAGATATTTAGGCGCACGAGCGCAGCGAGGGTGCCTATAGTTCGAGGGTGCAATTGATGCTTACACCCGAGCTAACTACTCTGCTTTACATCTCGATTGTGAGGTAAGTAGGTCCTTATTACCACCAAATTGTAGGTGACCAATTAGCGCTAGGGTAATAATGTAGCTAGAAAAGCCCTAGGGCGGTAAGTAATTAAAACGCCCGCCGCCCCGCTGCTGGAGGCGGCCATCAAGGTGGACGTTACAATTACTTACCGCCCTAGGGCTTTTCTAGCTACATTATTACCCTAGAGCGCTAATTGTTCACCTACAAGCCCCATTTGGGGGTAATAAGGACCTACTTACCGAATATGAGAGATGTAAAAGAATTTATTGAAAAGATAAATCAAGCCAAATTATAGCAAATGGAAGTGGCCTATACGCAACAGTAGATCAATATGGGTTGAAGTAGTGATGATGAATGATTTTCATGTACTTCGTTATATGAGCGAGCATCATCCCATTTTGTCTTCAGCATTTTTTTCGAAAACCTGATACCCTCTTGCTCTAAAGACGTAAAGGTTCCATAAAATTAAATCGAGTTGGTGCTTGAAATGGGTGTTTACATACTCGTTCATATAAATCTTTTATCTTCATGTAGATAGATATTTATCTATCTATTTATTTTGTTTTCACAACACGATTTTACTTTCTAACTGCAACATTCGTGTGCAACGAATTATAAAAATTGTACCGTGTTCGATAGTGGGTACAAAATAATTAATAATGCGTCCCGATACCTATAAAGGGTCAAGATAGGTTTTCGACCCATCATTTAAATTTTCAGTAAGTCATAAAAGTGAATTTTAAGCGATGAGAAAAAGCGGAACCCTTATAGGATCACTTTGTTGGCCGTCTGTCTGTCTGTCCGTCAAGACCCTCTATCTCACGAACGGGTAAAGGTATCAGGTTGAAATTCATACCATATATTAGGATCCATGAACCACACAAGGTCTGAAAATTATTTTTTTTTACAACGACGCAATCAAAAGATATGCAATCAAAAGATATCTCCATACATTTATTCAAAAATGCAAAACCTACAGGGCACTTCCCGTAGACCTAAAATTATGAAATTTCGCAAGAAGCTAGGTCTCACAGTACAAATAATGGGAAAAGTCTGAAATCATTAAATATTACAACTTTTCTCACAACTAATGGTAACCAATTGTGGTGAGCTCCCGTTTCAAGAACATTCATATAAGAGAGGGGTCAAGTTGGATGGTCGCGGAGGCGGTTTTTGTTTTAGTTCTATTTTAAAAACGGTAAAACTTACAAACTTGAAAATTGGTATGTTTATAGTGCATAAGCTATAAAATAATAATAAAATTTGGTCAAGCGCGTGGCGGACTCAAAAAATCTAGCACATTAACTTACTGAAATTTCAACTAATACAATTATGATTATGTGGTGGTACGGAACCCTCAGTGCGCGAGTCCGACTCGCACTTGGCCGGTTTTTTTATATATTTTTTTAATCTTTGTTATTTGTTGTTATAGCGGCAACAGAAATACATTAGCTGTGAAATTTCAACTGTCTTCCTATTACGGTTTATGAGATACAGCCCGCTGACAGACAGACAGACGGACTTTGGAGGCATATTAATAGGGTCCCGTTTTTCACCCTTAGGGTAACATTGGGAACCCTAAAAACGGTCTCATTTTCTACCGATTTTTAATGGTACTTTAATACGTACAATAGATCTTCTTAACGTTTAGATTCTTCAGTCACGTAATTAGTAAAAGAAAGTTTAATTAGAAAAGTAAAACAGCTAATCACGAAGTTTGCTTAACTTCTGTTGCTAACTGCACCTCACTCACGTATGCAAGCATGCTACGGTTTCTAACTACTTTAATATCTTTTGTTAGATGATTATTATCCCATTATCATCTTTATACCACCAGGTAACAAACGCTATCATTAATGCACATAGATTATGTTACTAAAATAATACTTTGGACTTTGATTTAACAATTTAGCGGCGACATTGATACAAAGAAATGGCTGGCACATAGATAAAAGAAAGACAGAAGATCGCTTCTGTCATATACAGGGTGTTAAGTAAATTGCGCAATACCTCTCGGGTGGTAGCTCTGAACATGAACCTGAACAACTTTTGTTCTACGAATTTTGTGAATTCGCAAAAAAATGCTTTTCATACAAATTGTACGAAGAAGCAAAACGTTTTTTTGCAAACTTTCAAAACTCGTAACAAGAGTTGTTCAGTTTCACGTTCAAAGCTACCAACCTAGAGGTTTTGCGCAATTTACTGAACACGTCTCTGCTAACTACCAACCAGCTGACCCTTTCGGTTCAGACTAACGGAATCCGAAACGAAATCCTCGCGCAATTTTTTGCCGGCATTGAATAAAGAAATCAAAGAACCTTATGCCAGACTGTGGATTCTGTCTGTCGGTCTGTCTGTCGGCCTGTCTAACTGTCTGTCTATCTTGCTGGCTTGTCTGTCTGGCTCGTCTCAGTGATTCTTTTTACTAGAAAGCTGTAAGTTGGTATGGATACCTATACATATTAGTCTAGCCGACAAAGTGGTATAATAAAATCTTGAAAAAATATGCTTTTTTGGCGTACCTCCCCTACACGTAAAGTTGGGATGAATTTCTTTTTCTCGTCTACCCCATAGTGTGGGTGTTGTTAGACAGGTTGTTACTAGAAATGCGGAATAATTAATAGTTGTGGGATAAATGATAAAATTGAAAGGAAATTTATCGCATCTAAGTAGGCTTTACAGGAGAGTAATATTTGAAAAACTGAAAATAATAGAAATCAGGTGCTGGGCTGCGCTTGTCGTTGGGACGGAAAAAGTTGATGATGATGAATCCCCTGTTTTTTCTCGATCGCAGGCTCGCAGCTTATTTTTTATTAGCTAGTGTTAGATAGATAGTAGATGAACACTTTATTGCTTTTTAGGGTTCCGTACCTCAAAAGAAAAAAAAACGGAACCCTTATAGGATCACTTTGTTGTCCGTCTGTCTGTCTGTCTGTCAATACCCTTTATCTCACGAACGGGTAGAGATATCAGGTTGAAATTGATAATGAATGTTAAGGTCCGTGGACTACACAAGATCTGAAAATTTCAATTTTTTACAACGACGCAATCAAAAGATATGGCTTTTTATGTGCTCATCTTCATACATTTATGCAAAAACGCAAAACCTACTTACTTCCCGTTGACCTAAAATTATGAAATTTGGCAAGAAGCTAGGTCTCACAGTACAATTAAAGGGAAAAGTCTGAAATCATTAAATATTACAACTTTACTCACAACTAAGAGTAACCAATTGTGGTGAGCTCCCGTTTCAAGAACATTCATATGAGAGAGGGGTCAAGTTGGATGGTCGCGGAGGCGATTTTTGTTTTAGTTCTATTTTACAAACGAGAACACTTACAAACATGAAAATTGGTTTGTTTATAGTTCATAAGCTATAAAATAACAACAAATAATAAAATTTGGTCAAGCGCGTGTCAGAATCAAAAAATCTAGCACATTAACTTACTGAAATTTCGACTAATACAATTATGATTATGTGGTGGTACGGAACCCTCAGTGCGCGAGTCCGACTCGCACTTGGCCGGTTTTTTTTTTTAATGTTATATTTGCTTATTTGAAAAAGTTGAACTCTAAAAGCTATGCTAATCCAGACCAGTGTAAGATTAAGAAACATTCAAACTTTCACTTTTATATAGTGTGACGTTATCGTGACCAAAGGGATATAATTTGAAATCGTTACTCAAAAGAATGGTACCTAATGGGTGTCTAGTAATGTTACATTATTGTTTTATGTGTTACGTGACTTATTTTCTAAAATTCATGATATGTAGGTACCAAAGAAAGGTGCTGATACGCAAATTATTTCCAATGGAGATATTTTTATGTCTACTTATACATTTATACACAACGTGAATTTTCGTTGGTTGCGTTCCCAAAACCCAGTGATTTTACCAAAAATTAAAAATACATAGACTTCCAAACTCATAACCCTTCTGTTGTGTCGTAGTCGGGTAACAAGCAACTTACCCGAAGAAAAGAAAAAAATACTCGAATATATTGTGCGACTCAATACTAAAGTGGTCACGTGATCAGCTCATTTTGCACTAAACTGAGGAAGTCGCACAAAGTGAATTTTTGTTCGCAAGTGCTCACCGGGAACGAAACCAGAACCTTCGGATCGAGAGCCGGACGCTCTAACCACTAGACCACGGAGGCTATTGAGGAAAACAATAATGTTATAATGTTATTACCACCAATTGGGGCTTGTAGGTGACCAATTAGCGCTCTAGGGTAATAATGTAGCTAGAAAAGCCCTAGGGCGGTAAGTAATTAAATTTTGAAAGAGTGAAGTGTATTCTTTTTAATTACTTACCGCCTTAGGGCTTTTCTAGCTACATTATTACCCTAGAGCGCTAATTGGTCACCTACAATTTGGTGGTAATAAAAATCTACTTACCTCACAATCGAGATGTAAAGCAGAGTAGTTAGCTCGGGTGTAAGCATCAATTGCACCCTCGAACTATAGGCGCCCTCGCTGCGCTCGTGCGCCTAAATATCTCGGGCTGCAATTGATGCCTTACAGCCCTTGGCTACTAATCTACTATTAAAGTATTTATTTAATTTTTGTGCCCCGTGTGGTGCCGGCAAAGAATAGTACCAACCCGTGGGTGTCGTAAGAGGCGACTAAGGGTAATAAACTGGAGGATGGGCAGCAGCATCCTCCTTTGTATCTAACATCTTACTTACTGCTGTCACCTACAACCGCGGTCCATGGTGCCAGCCATAACGCTAACAAGCGAGGTGACTATGGTACTTCCCCTCTACATTTTCCCAGCAAAAGCTAGAATTCTAGAGGGAGCTCCCTGTCCTGTAGTGGACGTTACATGGGATGTTATGATGATTCAATTTTTGTAAAAACTGTTTAACTATAAACTGAAGAACTAAATAATTTATGATGTCAATAACAAACCTCCTCGCATGTTCGGGATAAAATCCTTTACTTTCAAACACGCGCTTTCATTTTAAGTGCTCCGACGCATTGCAGTATTTATGTGCTGAATAGATTTTCCTTAAGTTGTAGAATTATCGAATGTTCCAGAATCATCTGGTCAGATGGTTCGGTATCCTAAATACCATGAATTGTAAATTAGTTTTAGCTCGGTGCTTATTTAATAAGGGCTACTCATTAACAAGTAGGTAATTAATTCTGTACAAACCTTTTAATTTATATTACCATGCGATAAAGTCCAGTGTTTCTACTAACGTGCTGTTGGGTGTACTTTGCAATTTAGTGAAATGTATTTAGAAATGTAGGCATGCGTAAATTGCCGTACATTTTTAATTTCGCCTCCACACCTGGTTGTTCAGTTGGTACCTATATTTCAATTTCAAATTCATTTATTTTCGATTTTAAAAAACATTATTTACATTAATACAAAGTTACATCAATAGAATTGAATTACAGTTTAGTTAATACAATAAAAAAAATAAAAACATTACCGAAAATGGGCATGGGCACAGCAACAGGCTGATTTTAAGCCCACCCCTAGTCATAGGAGGCTAGTTAAATAATTAAATAATCTAGGAATATCTCCTTTTATGCTCATTTAAATTTTTCAGTATATGTATTTTTTTTATTGATAATGGGCTTGCTCTTGACCTGAGGACAGAGATGAGGTTGACGATAGCCTATTCACTCGCGACTTGAATAGATCCGGTTTTAGGGAAAACTATCTTAGCTATTTAGGCTTCACAGGCTAGGCCGAAAAATTTGTAAAAATAAAAATAGCAAAAGCAATCAGGCGCTAGGACCTCGCTGAGCATTAAGAGGTAAAACATTGGCACTGATTATATTTACTAAATAAAGTATCCTTCCTTTGTGTGTAACGTTACGTATAAGAAATAAAATACGTTGTAGAGGTGTTACGTAAATAAGGAATGAAATTAATATTTTTGCGCAGTTGTATTGCGGTTGCTGCGGTGGACACTTCGTAAAACAATACTCTTACCACCAATGCCACCGACCTCATCAACATTATGACGTATTTGGTTTGTAAAAACCTACTTTAAGGGTAATCCTTCCTGATTTACCTTGAGACTGAATAACTTCGTAACCAATATTACAATAAATATAGCAATTACTAGCTGTTGCCCGCGACTCCGTCCGCGTGGGGCTCAGAAAAAGTAGCTAATGACTTTTCCCATGGTTCAAACTATCTTCGTACCAAGTTTTTATCACAATCGGTTTATCGGATTAGCCATAAAAGCGTAACAGACAGACAGACTGACAGTGCAGTTCTCGCCTTTATATTATTAGGTATACAGAGTACCGATAATACGGATTTTTGTAAATTAAACACCTCTTGTTTACGTGTGGACTGTTAGGTCGCCCACTATCCTCGTAAGTGTAAAATTATAGTATAATTCCACGCGGACGAACTGTGATACGGGTTTCGTTATTTCTTATACAAAACTAAGCCTAACTAAATCTGAGCCGCAGTCACTTTAGCTTCTGTGGCCACTGAAAAAAGAGCGGTACAAAGTCCAACGTTTCAAGCTTCACATGCTTTTAACTGTACATGTACCTACATACAAAACTGTTGGACTTCACTTCTGTACCATCTTTTTAACTTATTTCTCCCATTAAAAGACAATTCCTAAAAAACAATGATTTACATCTCTCTTTATTTTTTGAAGTATTTTGATATAGGATTTTGAGATAGGATTTTTTTATTATTATTTTTATCATAAAACTAAATCTAGATTTTACCAATCTTCAGCTGTACCCACGACTTTTACACAAACAACTGGACCGGATCAAACGGTATTTTCAACAACGTATTTGGCTTTCTTCCGTTCAAAGTTATAAGCTTTGTTTGATTTCAGCTCGGCTACACCGCTTGAAACTTTAAACTCGCCTATTTTCTGTTTGAGTGAACCAATTGCAATAAAAAAAGTTTAAATATTGCACGAAAGCAACCCAAATACGTTATTGAAAACCCCGTTTGAGTCGTTCAAGTAATTTGTGAGGTATTGGTGCGGCCGCTTAAAATTTCGTGAACCATCTGTCTAAGTGAACCGTTTGCAATGAAATAAAGCTTATAAGTTGCACAGACAGAAGCCCGACACGTCATTGAAAACCTCGTTTAAATTAGTTCAGTAGGTGAGTTCTTGGTTCTGTAGCTTAAAACTTTGCGTATCTTTTGTCAAAGTCAACCTATCGCAATGAAACTAAGCTTATATATAGCATAGGAGTAAGCCAAACGCGTTGTTGAAAGCCACGTTTGAATCGGCTCAAAAGTTTGTGAGTTATTCGCGCCTTATCTTTAAACTTTGCGAAACTTCTATCTGAGTGAACCATTTTTAACTAACCTAAGCTTATATGTTGCACGGAAGTACCTAATCCAAGCACGTCATGGAAATGCCAGTTGGAATCGGTACAGTAGTTTGTGATCTATTGGTGCCAACGTTTAAACTTCGCGCACCTTCTGTCTGAGTGAACGGTTTTCAGTGAAATTAAGCTAATATATTGCAAAGAATTAAGCTTAACACGTTATTGAAAACCCCGTTTAAATCCGTTTAGTAGTTTGTGAGTTATTGGAACCGCCGCTTGAAACTTAGTGAATCTTCTGTCTGAGTGAACCATTTGCAACGAAACTAAGCATACATGTTGCATGGAGTAAGCCAAACACGTTACTGAAAACCTCGTTTAAATCGGTTCAGTTGTTTGTGAGTTATTGGCGCCACCGCTTGAAATTTCGCGCACCTTCTGTCTGAGTGAGCCGTTTTCAATGAAAGTAAGCAAATATGTTGCAAAGAAGTAAGCTTGACAGGTTATTGAAAACCCCGTTTGAATCCGTTCAATAGATTGTGAGTTATTTGCGCCGCCGGATGAAACTTCACGTACCTTCTGTCTGAGTGAACCGTTTGCAATGAAATTTAATTTTTATGTTGCAAAAAAGTTAGCCAAACTCGTGATTGAAAAAGTTAGCCAAACTCGTGATTGAAAACCCCGTTTGAATCGGCTTGATAGTTTGTGAGTTATTAGCGCACAGGCAGTTTGATACTTTACATTAGTGTAGCTTCTGATTGAGTGAACCGATTTGAATGAAACATAGCCTATATGTTGCTCAGAGCTAGGCTTAATCTACCTGCGAAAACTGCGTGAAAATCCGTTCAGTAGTTTCGGAGTTTATCGAAAACATACAGACAGACAGACAGACCGACAGACAGACAGACAGACAAAAAATTCAAAAAAAATATATTTGTGTTCTATTAGTCCTTTCTTATGGCCCACACTCATTTTTTGATAAATTCATCAAAAGTACAGACACGCGGTTTCTACTCTTTTATTATATGTATAGATGTATAGATCTTAACAGAAAAAAAAAACGTAGTAACAAACAAGATATGAGAAGTGATGTGGTCGAGATATATAATTTTAATTAAATTTGTATTACTGAAGAAAAAAAATCTAAAATGAATCGAAATGAAATCCTTCATTTTGTAAATTTTTAGGGTTCTGTACCCAAAGGGTCCCGCTATTGAAATGCCTTCGATGTCTGTCTATCTGTCAGCAAGCCGTACTGTATCTCATGAACCGTAATATGTCGTAATTTAATATTTTCCCAAATTGTGTATATCTATTGCCGCTACAACAACAAATATAAAAAAAAGAAGGGGGCTCCCAAACAGCTAAAGGGAGGCGTGAAAAAAATAATATTTTTTTTTCTTCAGTTATACCAATTAAATTAAAATTCTATCTCGACCACATCACTTCTTACATCTTGTTTATTACTACGTATTTTTCTGCTAAAATAAATGCCATGTTAAAATAAATGTAATAAAAAGTCGTTACAAATTATTCAGTCTAGCTAGAGGTCATTCAAGAAGCATTAGGCTTAATTTCGTGAGACACTGTATATCCCATGGCCCGAATTCCAGCAGGAAGCGTAGTACGGTCAACCGCTTGTCGGTAGAAACTTTTTCAACTCTATTACCACGCCATAAGGTCCAAAAGTGTTTCTACCGATGTGCGGCCGTGTGTACTTTGGAGGGAAATTTTTAAGCGTTGCGGTTGGCGACCGTTTTTGTTGTTGACGGCAGTAAGATGCCACGATACACAGAAGGATGTTGCTGCCCATTCTCCGGTTCATAAACCCTTTAGTCGCCTCTTACGACACTCACGGGTAGAGATGAGTTGATACTATTCTTAGCCATTTACCAATTCTTGAAGTAATTCGACTTTTAGCTGAGAAATAATTGTAAAACATTAGTTTCTGTAAGAGCATTCAGGGACTCAATTCTTGAAAATCACCGGGTGATAAAATATCACTTTTGATAGTTTAAAAATTCTCATTTACCGTGATAAACTGTTGAAAGGTAAATCAGATTACATGAAAATTAACTATCAAGGACAGCTTTATATTTTACGAAGGTCAATCTTAACTTTTGAAAAGAAAAATCTGTGATTTTGAATTTTTTGAGTGATATTTTATCACCCGGTGATAGTCAAGAATTGGTCCCCTTTGCTTGAATTAAACTGACATTAACCGAAGTCTTTCCTTGGTTAAGTAAACATTCAATAGTTTGAAATAGTTTTTGAAATGAAAACTTCTTCAGCGGCGCTTGACACCTTTTTTTAGAAGGGTAAAATTTTTTAAACTCGCGTCAAATCCGTAGCCTGATCAAAAAACGATTATTTGATGTTTAAAATTTAGGATAGGTAAGCATTTGACTCCCATCTCACCTGACGATGGAGTCGAAGATGTTGCATGCCTATCTAAAAAATACCTGCTCACTCTTGGCTTGGAAGATCCAGATTGTATTGTTCGGGGAACAAACCTGCAGAAAGGGAGTTCCACTCTTTAGCTGTGCGCATTATGAAAGACGAAGCAATGCGCTTCGTGCGATTGGATGGTATATCAACGACATAAGGGTGAAATTCCAACCGACATGTAGTCCCACGATGACGGAAAGGAGAAGGTGGAATTAGGTTGTGCAATTCAGCAGCAAACTCTCTGAAATGTATCCTCTAAAATACCGTTCAAGGCTCTGCGGCTTCGCTACCAGTTGTAAACATAGGTGTACAATAGTTAACATGCCCTCAATCCGTCACCAGCCGTCTTATCTCGCCAATTTAGCCTTATCTGGCTGATCTAGGTCGTCTAGTGTCTGATAGTGACTTGGTGTTGTATGCAATATTTTTATGTACGTTTAAAGGGTTTATTTTTAAACCAGTAAAGCGTGAACAATCGGAGTGTGTGAATTTAACAGCGTGAATTTTTATTGTTTTTGCTCCCGAATCCCAGTCGCTCATGATAACAAGCAACTTTCCCCAAGAAAAAGAAAATACTGGAAACAATTTGGTGTCACGTGGTCAGTGGTCACGTGATCGACTCATTTTGTGTAAGAAGTAGATTTTTTTTTTCCAAACCAATAAAAATTCACAGTGTAAAAGAAAATCCAGTTAATTCAAGTGTTCTCTCAGGAGTTCAGCTTTTCCAAGAAACATGGGTCGACTAGTTAACGAAAAAAACTGGTCTTCTATTCGAGAATGAAAAGTGAACATTCAATGTGGTTTTGTGACTCATATTTATTTCAGAAAGCTGCCATACGTTTTTACACCATATAATGCTGGGCAATACTGCAAGCCTTGGACCGTTTCCCCTTTTAAAGACGGTTCCGTACTACTAAGTTGATTATATTTCGTCGCTTCATTCGAAGATATAGTTTGTTTACATGTAGTACTCCTCAATTCGCCAGGCAGACGATGCACGCATTTAAGAGTAATTCATTTGATTCTCTTATTTAAAACGATTTCCGTCCGTGTTCACTTCACCACTGTAGCTGACATTCGCTTCATTCCTTTTTCGTGCGGGGCAGTGAACGCACGCGTCCCATGCCGAAGCGCAATGTTCAATTGAAGTTAAATTACAAATATTTAAAATTATTTTCGATAAAATAAGTTTTCGCTCCGTGTGTTAGTGTAATCGTACTGGATTCAAAACTTTTCAGTAAGTGTTGTTTTGATTATTAATTCTTTCTAAGAAAGAAAAATTTTCAAGATTACCCACATGTTCTATTCTTAAATTTGCTAAACAAATTGAAGTGTTTATTACGGCCTATCTTGCGGCCCGATACCTCCAGTTACTTGTTTTGTATACAAAAACGTAACATGATAACATAACAACCATGATTACGACCTGTCGGTCGCACCCAGAACTTTTACGAAAATTATGGAAAATTTAATAAGATAGACGTAAACCATATAATGACATTTTGTTTATGATAATTCCGACAAATGTTAGAACATTGTCTAATCGAGAGATTTTGAAACCTTTTCAATATATATATTTTTTTGTAGTCAATTACTACAAAAGTTCATTACCACCTACACAGGCTTAAAAATTTTAGCCTTCGTTTACGTCATACAATTTTATCTTTTCTTACCTTCCGACGAACAAAGTAAAAATTAAATTAAACGTTACCGACGTATTAAGTATACGTGTGTATGACATGTGCTAGATGTTTTTTCGTCTAATGGCGAAAGTTACGAGGGCAAGTAAAAAATGAAATATATTTTCTTTTTTTTTGTGTTTTAAACATTTATTACCAAGTGAATCATAGAACAACTTACGTCGGAATGGACTGCGAGTCAATTGCGACGGCAGTAACTTTGAGTTACCGCCTAATATTATTTACGATGTGTTACGTGGAATGCGATTGTCTATCTATTATTATGTCGGGATTGACTGCGAGTCAATTGCGACGGCGTTAACTGCGAGTTAAGGCCAAATAATATTGACAATACGCGATATCTACATAGATATTAACTGTGGGTTACCAAGTATCTTGCTTGTCGGGATTGACTGCGAGTCAATTGCGACGGTGTTAACTGCGAGTTAACGCCACATATTATTGAAAATACGTGATGTATAAAGTTGCCTATCTATTATTATGTCGGGATTGACTGCGAGTCAATTGCGACGGCCTTAACTGCGAGTTATGGCCAAATAATATAGACAAAAATCGACATCTGAATATATTTTTACTGCGATTCAACTATCTATTGTCTGTCGGGATTGGCTGCGAGCCAATAACGACGGTGTTAACTGCGAGTTAACGCCAAACTATCTGTTAGTTGTTGGGATTGACTGCGAGTCAATAACGACGGCTTAACTGCGAGTTATGTCAAACTTTATCAACATAAATCATGCATAAAAATACAAGTTATCTATTTTCACGTCGGACTCGACTGTGATTCAATCGTAACGGCGTTAACTGCAAGTAAAGGCCAAATAATTATTACAATATGCGATATTAAAATTGCTATTGACTGAGAGTCAACTTTTATTGTTAAGGTCGGCATTGACTGAGAGTCAATTGCGACGGCGGTAACTGTGACTTAACGTCAAAATTTATCGTCAATGAAAACAATAATATCAAGTTCATCTATGTGTGCCGTCTGCGATACATTGTCTTTAGTTTTCACAACAAGCCTTTTTGTTTGTTAACCATAACCAGAATATTTTTATTGTAAAATACCCACATACTAAAATTTTATTTTTGGGTGCCAGTAATAGTAAAGAGAACAAAACCGTCCACGAGGCAAAAGATCATGCCAGCCCTGGACCAACCGACACCTAAGGTCTGGACACCTGAGGAGTCTTCGAGACACCCTAGGCGTCTACGTCTGATACGCCAAACTTGTTCTCTATCATATTCACGACACACTGTTGAACTTTTGTACGCCTAAGTATATTGAAAAAGGCATGCCTATAGACAAGTACATACTTCTCAAATATCACCTAATACCGGTTAATTGTAAATTATTACAAACACCGATACTGAATTGCTAATTGAATTCCAGGCTTAGATAAAAATATCTCCGCTTGCATGTACAAGTATTTGTAAAAGACAAAACTTGTTTTTTTTTTTTTTTTTTTTTTTTAAATGTTAAAGTAAATAAAACTATTGAGAGATAAAGATACATCTTTTCAAACGTCGGGAGCTCGTTTAACCCAGCAGAAGAAGCCTTGTTCGGGTCCTCGTTACCCGTCAAAGGGGGGGGGGGAGCGAGGTTACAGGCAGGCTCTGGCCTTATCCCCAGGCTCAAGCAGCATCGACTAAAAGTTACAATCCATCCAAAACTCATGCTCCAGCACAGAACCGTAACACAAGTACATGCTGGTATAGTACAATGTTTTTTTTTTCAACACTTCCTGTGTCCGGATAATTCTACGAAGTAGAAAATCGCAATATTTCATAACCACAAAGTTGTTATAATACATGCATAAGCATGAACCCTAAACACCACAGTATCCTAGTGTTACCTGGGAAAAAACGAGGAAATAATATTCCGTGTAGTGCTAATGTAACGTGAAATCCACGTTTAAAATTTACCCTCAAGAAAAGCCAATATACAAAGTTTATATTGATTTTAACTGGAGAATAAGTTCTTATTTCCAGCGTTACAACCGTTACAAGTTACATTCCATCGGAATTTATATTGGGTACCTAATTTTAAAGCACCAAAACGCAATAGCTGTAACCGATTTATTCTAAATCCAAGAAATAAATGTACCTATTGCAACGTGTCATTCAACCGCCTCAAAAATTATGTTTTGAAAAACGGCTTCCTTGCTACGAAAAGCCCTTCTCTTAATTTATGTTTTAAGTGACCGAAAATTTTTCTACATTTAAATTTTCAACATAATATATGAAAGAAGTCACGCTATATAATTATTTACGATTTTACAACCGTGCCTTATGAATATTATGATATTTTAGAAGATCTTATGTCATGGTATGGTAATGTTTCGACAAATTCCTGCCCATCACAAAATACTTGTCTTACAGAAAGAAATTAAATACAGACAACTCCCTAACTTACCTAGTGTGGAGCAGTAAATAAAACCAAAGGCTACTAAGAAGGCCGAAGAAGTAAAATATTTGTTTTAAGGTTACAAAAAAAAAAAAAAACAAAAAGTATGTAGGTACCATACCATATTGTACAAATAACTTATCAAAATTGGCAATGGTACGATTGGCACAATATTTATTTATTTAAATTTTACGAAACACAAATTGCCACAGGTGCCAGCTGAGTCAATGAAAGTCACTCCCGGGCTCTGTGTGCAAACTTTTAAGACACAGCTTTCAAGTTCGCTGTACTCTTAGTTTTGCTCTTAGCGACAATCCTTAGCGATAATCCTTAGCGATTTATGTTTTTTTTATGAAAACGAGATCCAGACGCTGTAGCTATGGATACTTTATCCTTTGACCTGGACATTTTACGCGGTTCCGCCATTTTTTGTTTCCTTTTATATTTGGGAAAAATTACTGATGTCGAAGGCACCAGTATTTTGTGTTTTCACAAGGCCTTCTCTGCCTTTTAGCCCATCTTAATTATTTATATCATATAAAATAAGTGTCCTTCAACACTTGAAACTTTTATAATCCATATAAGAGTATACTGTTCCTTTTTAACTAATCTTACAGGTCCTGCGAGTAGCATTCACGCGCCACTTGATCCTCTCGCTTGCACTGATGTTCTCTTGAGCTTCGCTGTCTGAGGCTCCTATTTAACAATATATGTCAAAATACGCTTTGGGTAACAACTTGTCCCCAGAAAAAACGCAAACGTGTTTGATAGTCCTACAAGCAACAACTATTGCTATTTTTAACAAAACAGCGTGAGGAGATGTTTGGTTCGTATGAAGAGCTGTACAACGGCTCTCTTGACAATCATCGTTTGGCGTAATCTTTGCTACTTACTTATTAGGTGATACAATTGGAACCAATAATTGGTTTAAAACCTTCTTCTACTTACAATCACAAGCCTAATCGGCCTAGATATATAATAGTTACTTGGGACACACAACTAATAATAAGTAAATAAGTGTGTATCTAAATAGTCCCTTAATTTAGAGATAATGATATAAAATAAAATGAACAGATCAGCGATTTTACTATATGCTCATGGGGCACAAACATTTTCAATAATAAAAAGTGAATACTTATATTATTTTGCAAATAATGGAGTTGAGATAGCCATAACGTATTTAATCAAACTTCCACTGCGGGCTAAGATTAGCCGATATTGTTCTAATATTATTTAACTTAATATATTATGCACTCGTGTTCTGTCCATATTTTTGTTCAAAAAATAAAATCAAGAACTGCCAATGTAGGAAAATTGTAAATATCAATTAACATCCACGTTAATCAGCTTAAGCAGCTGTGATTTATAAGCTGGTTGATTTACCAGAAACACTATCTGAGAGCAGACTTGTCGACACATGCATCTTCCCCGCTTTGCAAAATTGCAACTCTCTCAGCCTCGACTCGTGAAAACAGCTGGCTGGACCAGCACGTCTAGCTCTTTTATTAGTTTGATATATTAGACCAGTAGGTAGATGATTTTGTAATATCAGTTGTATTGAATGAGTAACTTATTATATAAGTTGATTTTTGTTGCATACTTGCTTTTGGGATAAATCAAAGGTTATTTATTATCTGCTTGGATCAGCAAATTACAGATTTTTCAACGAATTACTATTTGTAATTCGTTAGCTTAGATAGTTAAACTAGAACATCTTGTATAGTAGTTATACAGTTGTTTCACAGTAACCAAACAAAACTTTGTTCTCTAAACATCTACATGTAAACAAACTATATCTTCGAATGAAGCGACGAAATATAATAGATGATCAAACGAACTCCAGGAGTGAAGTTCGATCGTTATTATATGAGTCGCTTCATTCGAAGATATAATAATATAACAACCCTCCCTCCCAAAAAACCAAATACTGTGACACAAGTTGTGGTTTCCACCCAAATGCAAAGTTTTGTTTAAAGGTTCATAGGTACAGACTCTAAAAAATGAAGCGAATGTCAGCTACAGTGGTGAAGTGAACACGGACGGAAATCGTTTTAAATAAGAGAATCAAATGAATTACTCTTAAATGCGTGCATCGTCTGCCTGGCGAATTGAGGAGTACTACATGTAAACAAACTATATCTTCGAATGAAGCGACTCATATAATAACGATCGAACTTCACTCCTGGAGTTCGTTTGATCATCTAAAATACGTTCTTAGCAGAAGGGTATTAAATGCGCTCGAGTCCGACACCAGTTTTTAGGGTTCCGATACCAAAATGGTAAAAAAAAGGAACCCTTATGGTGCGACTTTGTCTGTCTGTCTGTCCGTCTGTCTGTCACACCTCTATATTTCAGCGACCACTCATGCTATCGACTTGAAATTTGGAATAGTTTTAGAATATAGTTGTCCAACTTAATTGCACATGAAAGAATTTTGAAAAAAATTATGATTATTAATGTAAAGGGGCCAAAATAGGGGGGCAAAATTTCTAATTGTCGCTACTAGGTCAAGTGGGGTAACATATGAAAGCGCTTTATTTGTTCATTCAAAAATATATTTTTGTATATTTTTACATCTCTTAGTTTCCAAATAATGATGAAATATATAAAAAAAATACCATTCCTCCCCCTTATCTCCGAAGTTTGTAAAAGGAAAAAACTGAATTAATTACAGTTGACAGAAGTTTATGTATATATTACAGCAAAAATAAAACGATCTTTCTAAGTTGCACAGTTTTTTAGAAATCTGCAAATAACCTTTACAAACAAATTTAGTTTTGCGGTCCTAAAAATGGACTTTAGTGCTTCCAAAAATACAAAAAGTATATCAGAACCCTCCTCGGCGCTTAAGTCCGACTCGCACATGACCGTTTTTTTTTAATTATTTGTTGTTATTTTCAACTGTCTACCTACTACAGCCCGCTGACGGACGCGGACGGCATAACCCATATGAAACGGCCTGTGTTTAATTAGATAATGACTCGCAGCTCAATATTAAAGATAAAACATTGTAAACTAACGTTGAAATATACTTTGGTTGCCTATAAAAAAAGGCTATCAGGGACAACGGCCCTTATTACTAAAATGTACAATGCTTACCGTAAAATAATTCTAAGCATCAATCATGTTGGATGCTCCTTTTAAAATAACATCGACGGTATCTCGTGTCAATAGAGTTGCTATTGCCAGTTCGAAGTCGTTGGTGTTGATGGTCCTTGCTGGTACTCTCCGCAAGGCTGGTATTGACGTCACACCACACAACAGCTTGAGGGCAAAAGGGCTTAATTTGTTCTCCCGCCAAATTGGTTTACTCTGTCGTGTTGATTGATGCTATGTGTGCATGTCGCAGGATGTGATGAAAACAGAGATTTGGTCTAATTCCTAAACTGTCACAACATCCCATGAAACGTCCACTGCAGGACAGGGAGCTCCCTCCAGAACCCATAGTCACCACGCTTGTAAGCGTTGCAGCTGGCGATCGCTGTTGTTGTTGACTGCAGTATGTAAGTTGGTACGATACACAGAATAATGTTACTCCCCAACTTCCGGTAAATATGGTCTAAATCGCCTTTTACAACTCCCACGGTTAGAAATGGGTTGGTACTATTCTTTGGCGGCACCATACGGATTTCTTACCTATACTTTATTATTTCTAACCTAACTAAACCGAATCAAACCTAACATGTAGAAACATAAGCCGGTCAAAAACATAGATCAAAAGCCGGTTTCTTATAAAATACCTGATTTTAATATATTTCTGCGACATACACAAATAATAAAATAAGTGAAAGGGAATCTTCACATTGTTGTAGGTACTCATCGTATTCAAGGCTGTTAAGGTCACTCTCGTCTTATAAACAAAAAAAGGCTTCTTTCCGTAGTTCTCATATTTTTTAAATGCCTCAATGAAATTATCACTTTCACTATTTCTTTGGTGTAAAATTGAAGGGAACATGGTAAATAGTGCTTTAAAAGGGTTGATTGACAAGGAGTAAAAGTTGGTTACTTCGGAGGGAAGCAACCAAAAAGATGCAACTATAGGAAAGTAATTCAAACTCAAATCATTTAATCATTGTTGGATATTTAAATTTTTCAATGACGTCAGCCAAACTACATCGCTCCATTGTGGGAAAAAAAGAAGCTACAAATGGAAAGCTATTCCACAATTTCTTTCATTACTGTAGCTGCACCCTCCAAGAAGCCATCATTTTGCCGTCTTTAATTTTCTTCCGATCAAATTTTGCGCAATAAGTTTTCGCTAGCCTAGTGTAAGTACATACATACCAAAATAAAAGCCTTGAGCCTAATGATAGATGTAAAGTTTATTGTTCAATTTAAGATAACCTTATTATTTATTGAAGTTTACCGACTGGCACGTTTCGGTGTCGTCCTCGCAAGTAGGTAGTTACTAGAGTATTATCGTGACGTCAGAGCTAGCCTTGCGCGGGCGCAGAGCATTTGCTTGCTTAATTTAAACAATTACACCCATTACCGGCGCTATCGTCACAGATAGGAGAAAATACTTCCGCTGAAATTTACCTGAAAATAATATTTTTTGTACAACTTAAACCTTTTCTGAATTCCTATCTCTTGCTGATCAGCTTGAAAACGCTGCTAGCGTCATGATCACTTTTGCATCGTGAACCTCTAGAATCTATAATTCGTCCATCTCAAGGACGCAGTGAGTAATCATTTCCGCCGCTGGTAGCCTAGCCCCGTAACCAATCAGGTCGCTTAAAATTATAAATTCAAATGCACAATGACTAACTGAAGGTAAACCTTCGAAAGAAGCGCTTGTTTTCTTTATGTGTTATATAAAAAAACTAAAAAAAAAATGCTTTTTTTGCATTTTAACTCCATTGTGAATACACCTTTACCCTGCACTTTATTAATGACTTACTGGCATTCTTAACGCGGACAAAATATAGAGTTCCTTGATCAGTCCCCATCAAGAGTCTAGGGTTCCCAACCTTTGAGCTGAAAATAAAATAAAAATTGAAAAAAAAAAACCTATTTGTTATAAATGAAATTGTGCATGAAACATTGCACAAATTATTCTTGGGAAGTCCCTTTCTAAAAACTGAACATGGCTAAAAGAAGATTCTTTTAAGCAATGGCTGAATGATAGTCTTAAACAAAGCGAGCGAGAAGCGATGGAAACATTGGAAAGGGGAAGGCAAGACGAACCGTTTTTAGTTTCGGACATTCTATGCGCCCTCAACCGACGAGCGGGTATGAAAGGATTGAAGAAAATAGAAGAAGAAGCGTAGGAAGAATGTCAACATCGTTGAGGAAGAATGTCTAATGTTCATATGAAAAACACCCTTATTTTTTATCACGCCAGATATTTTTAGAGTTGGTTCTGCCCAAGAAACTGAACTACTTTTCCCAAGGAACATAGGTCGAAATACAAATATTTTTTTGGTCGATTTACAAACTGCATCATCTGACAGCACATTTTGTATGGGAGATCGATTTTTTTTTTCTTATTTCGACCTATGTTCCTTGGGAACGGTTGTTCAGTTTCGTGATATCAGGGGTTATAAAAAAGTAACGCTGTGTTATGTACAATAAAGAAAACTCATGGGCAAAGTAGTAAAGTCTCTTTTCATATAGTAAGAAACTTGTTTTGGTAGAGTAAGAGACGAATAGATACTTCAAACAAAGGCTATTTTGTTTTTAATACTTATGTGAAACTATACTGGGTCATACTGGGTGTAATTCTTTTTCTTTATAAATAAAAAGCCAGTCACCCTAAAATAACCAGCAATTTAACTCAACTACATAATGTCTCAATCGATCTCAATTAATTGACCGGCGGTTCTTGTTTTTGTCGTAATCGAATGGCTTAAGGTGATCCGTTTTCCATACAAAAATTCAAATGACTTGCATTCTTACGCAGGACATAAAATTATGTTGAAAAACGAAAGAATACTGCTATTTTTAGTAAAAATTTTCGCAAATTAATACAAAAATACAGTTAATGTACTGAAAGTACAATTTTTGGTTCAATATTACGATTGTGGGCATGCGGTCAAAACTTTACGGTTGTGCTTTGTGTGCATGTGTGAGTGATCGTACTCATGAAAACACGGACTGGCGAGAGTAATTGACTTTAGTGGACATATGGACATATTTTTCTTATCGAAATTGTTGTTAGGCGTTGAAGTTGAAGCACGATGAAATTTAGGCGAATCAACTTTTTGCACATATACAGTTGGTACTTATTGCATTAAAAAATAAATGCTTATATTTGCAGCAGTGGCTCCATCTAGTTGCGTTCGGGGCTAAGCTGGCCGTCACAGATCACCTTAACCCAAGGAGTTAGTATAGTTTATTAAAGGGATTTTAAAAAGTTGAATTTGAAATCAGTATCTATCCTTGTTTCACAAATGTTTGTAGTGATTCGAAGAAAGAGAGGATCATAGGAACACAGCTACTTCTCGCGTAAATTTCATCGTGCAACTTCAACGCCTAACAACAATTTAGATAAGAAAAATATCTTAATATGTCCACTAAAGTCAATTACTCTCATCAGTCCATATTTACATGAGTACGATCACTCACACATGCACACAAAGCATAACCGTACAGTTTTGACCGCACGCCCACAATCGTAATATTGAACCAAAAATTGCTAACAAAAATAGTACTTTCAGTACATTAACTGTATTTTTGTATTAATTAGCGAAAATTTTTACTAAAAATAGCAGTATTCGTTCGTTTTTCAACAGAATTTTATGTCCTGCGTAAGAATGCAAGTCATTTGAATTTTTGTATGGAAAACGGATCACCTTAACCCTTTGACCAGGAGACGCTCTCCTTTATAAATCTGTGCCTTTGACAAACCAGCTGTAGAGGGGCTGTAAGGTGTTCACTTCTGACGTAGCGCAATTTTACCACTTTTGACTCCTTCTTTCCTCTTAAGCAAGGAAAAATTAAAAAAATATTAAAAACAAAAAAACCCGACTGCGTAATGAAAAGAGGAAAAAAAGCTAGGATCTTAGGATCTACAGGATTTGGTTGACTTTTTAATAAAATATTTAGTGGAGTGCCGTAAGATTTATACCTCGGAATCCAGGGCCAGTCAATGGATCTTCATATACATTTTTGAAATGTGTTTTTAACAGCATATAGAATAATGTTAAAAAAAATATTTTGCCCGATCTCAATTTTTAATTATTTAAATAAATAATTATTAATTTTTCGGAGTTTATTTTTATTGCTGTAAAGTTATATTTTGAAAAGGAGAACTATTACAAACTTGTCCTTGGGCCTCAAGGGACCGCAGGTACAAAGGTGAGGGGTGGGGGGAATTATAAAAGGAAAAAAAAAAAAGCAATATTTTTTATCTCATGAACAGTTATAGCTAGAAAGTTAAAATTTTTACAAAATATGTATTTCTGTTGCCGCTATAACAACAAATACTACAAACAAAAGAAAAGTTTTAAATAATCCCATACTAAAGACCTGTCTTTTTTAGTTGATTTTGTTTTAGCTCTATCTTAAAAACGGGGACATTTAAAAACTTGAAAATTGGTATGTTATAGTCCATAAGCTATAAAATAACAACAAATAATAAAATCTGGTCAAGCGTGTGTCAGCCTCAAAAAATCTAGCATAGTAACTTTCTGAAATTTCATGTACATGAGCTGTACAGCTGTTTAGTAAGTAGTTACGATGGAACATACAGAAAAAGTGAACATAATTTTAGCATGAAAGAAAACCTCCTTTTGGGCTTCGCCGCAGTCGAGTCGAGATAACTGACAAAAAGGCTTTACACGAATTTGCTATAACCCTGTATAATACTAATCGACGACGTAACGTACTCAATTGCCGTCTTTTTCCTTTTTTGTGGGAAAATACCATAAAATAAAAATAGTCTTAAAAACAAGTGAACAACCAATAAAACCTACATTTTACCGTAACAGCGGCTAGTATAACTATCGGTTAAGCTAAACACATGGTAGTTTTCGTGGAACAAGCAAGGCTGTTTCTGCTAATGGTAGCTCATTGTTGATCTCATTAGTAACGTATCCTCAGGATGTGATTAGCAGCAGAAATGGCAGCAAGTTCTCGGAACGATTACTTCGCAATTTGTAACAGAAGCAGTTCATTGATGCAATGAAGAAAGAATTAAGGATTTGTTTTAAATAGAAAAAGATTACGTACAGGTTTACGTACCGAAAACTGTAGCATGCCCCTTCAGTCAACGAAACTGAACAAAAAAATTATCGGCCCCTCCATACAAACTGCTCGTTTGCCCACTTGTGAAAAAAAAACTAGTTTACGATTTTGTATTAAGACATGGCTTTTCTTTCATTACCTGAAATTTGTTCAGTTTAGTTCAACGAAACTGAACAAAAAAATTATCGGCCCCTCCATACAAACTGCTCGTTTGCCCACTTGTGAAAAAAAAACTAGTTTACGATTTTGTATTACGACATGGCTTTTCTTTCATTACCTGAAATTTGTTCAGTTTAGTTGACTGATCTTATCCATTGTATTGTAAAGGTATTTTTGTTTCTGCTCTGTGGTCATCATCCTCATATCGTGTGGGTAGCAAGGTCGATGACCGACCTCACAAACTAAACTGTTGATTTTATCTTAAACATATTCGTTGACAGCTTTTGTCATTTTCAGTTCATTCGTTGACTCTACAACTAAAAACTCGATTACATTCAAGAGAAGCTTGACACATTGAAGTTGGTACCCTTCTTATTTTAATAGACGTACGGGCTAGAGTCGCGTTGCGAATGTCAAGCTTGACCTGTCGTTGACTGTACCTATTGATTTTCTCATGTTTACTACTTATATTGTTTGTTTCAGATTGTTTGGCGATGTTTAACAACTGACCACGTTCAGAGCAATACAACAATCAGGTTTGTATCAATTATCTACTACAAACAAATTCGTTTCTTACATTGTTTGACCCGAGCGGTATTTTGTGGGAGAGTTGTGTGAGAAAATTTTCTTACGAGTTGTAGAGGATGTATGTAGAATATAATTTAACTTATAACCTTGCTTTGTGAAACTGGGTCTTCTATTACTTAGTTTGATATTAATGGTCGGCCTAGAAGTACACTAATAATATACTATGCATCTGGAATTACTGCTTATAATATACAGATGCTACAGAGCTTGTTGAGTACTGAATAAATAGTCAAAGGTTATAAAAAGAGGTCAACACGGGAGAAGAATCTGCACGGTACAGAAAGCTGGTAAATTATGTTTTGTTATCTGTCTATTTTCCAGTAACAATGCCACGTCTGGAGAAGACACCCCCTGAGGACTTCCGCCGTGTACTACGAGAGAAGGCCTT
This sequence comes from Athrips mouffetella, assembly GCA_947532105.1. Taxonomy (NCBI): domain Eukaryota; kingdom Metazoa; phylum Arthropoda; class Insecta; order Lepidoptera; family Gelechiidae; genus Athrips; species Athrips mouffetella. The sequence continues at coordinate 17,361,414 of OX383965.1, read as the reverse complement.
GAACCACAGTCTGTTTTACTTGAAGCTCGGAGCGGGAGTGCCGCCAGAACATGCGCGGGATGCGAAGCAGTCGCGGCGTATCTCCAGTGCGGCCGCGCTCGCGCCGCCGACCGCGCGCATCACAAGGCATGCGCAGCCTCGCGTCTCCGAACTCCTGCGCCGATTTGAGCCCGGTCCAATGCAGTACCTGCGACCGCCGCGAGCGCAGTCTCCTGCCGAAGACATCACGTCTTCTGATGACGATGACCGCGCGGCAGTGCGCCGCCGCAGCCGCGATCTGAGTGACGACTCCGCCGTGGAGCTGGAACCGGTACACAGGAGGCACTCGCACCCTCGCGCTGTCACGCCGCCCCAAGACGCGATGTCGCCGAGACGGGAGAGGACTCTGATAGAAGCGAATGTGATAGAGATGGGGCGGAGGGGCAGCGAGGGTTGTGAGACGCGCGGGCGATGTGTGAGGACGCCGAGCGTGGTGGTGAGCGACTACTCGGATGGGGTGGCGGTAGGAGCCACGCAGGAGGAGGTGGACTGGCTGCGCGCGCGCTCCCTGTCTGCTGACTCCGCCTGCTCTTCCTGCTCGACCCTCTCCAGCCGAGACGACGACGAGTTCGAGTCCCCAACGTTGACCAAAAAGGTAAGCAATTCATTCTTTGGCGCCATTTTTTTACACACTTTTCTTTAGTTCTATGTTTTACATCTTTAGTAGTGAAAAATAGGAAGGTACGAGTGATCTTAACAAAAGTTCAGATTATTCTGGATTTTATTATTCTGTTGTATTGATGTTGTTTTAAGCAGTATTGACAAAGTTATAAAAATCTTAGTTTTGAATCATAAGTAAAAGCAATAACAAAGTAGCTATCTATACAAATTTTAAAGCCTTCTTTAAATAACACTTTATCGTCAACAAGCATCAGCTACATTAATATAACATTTGCTGCGTTCATTAGCAAGTGCCGTTGCTATTTATACTCCTTGATGACGTCAAAAACTCCAAATAAATTAACTATCGTATTCAGACCATACAAAACCTGTTTTTGTGTGACCTTAGCCGAATTTAGATGCCTCTTTTCTGTATAAAAATAACTACTCTTTGTAAGTGATCTCGTTCTTAATTTTTTTAGCCATAAATTTTTGGTTTGCGTCTCTAACAAGCCCTCTAAGATGCTTAAGTATCTTTTATATACTTTATTAATGTTATTTACAGAGTTGTTATTACGATAATATACAACAGTTACGTGCGCACACGCAATAATTATTTACCTGTTGTGTTGTGCTCACATCGCTATGTTATTTTCCAATTAAAATTTGGTAAACATTGAACAACCTATAATTTGAATTTCAAGATGCGTCTACAATTTGTTAACCTTATTGTGACGTCAACTCTTTTCAAAACCGGCCACTCTTGACAGGTGTTGTGTTGAAGTGTTAATGTTTCAAGTTTAATACAGGTATACATAATGCTTTGATTTAAATTACATAACACCAACGTCATTATCTCGTTGGATTGCGCACAATTGCATGTTTTTACTTGCATTTAATTTGAATGGCGCAAGTAAGTGAGTAAGCTGTCGAAGAAATTTCCATTACAAGTACAAAGGAACTTTATACCTAACGTCATCATCTTTGGTGTAGAGGTACATAAAGACCGCTCAAGGTGAAACTGTTTCCACCGACTTTTGTTTCGGTTCAGCTAATATGTACTGGTTTTCTTCCAACTCGCTTGCTGCCGGGTGGTTGCTCTCCTCATGAAACTGAACTACTTTAATCCTACAAATTTTGTGAATTCACAAACTCACTAGTACCACTTGAGCCGCCAAAGGCTTTAGACATGGCTTAGGTTAACCTCCTAAATCTCGGAATTATCTTTACTTAACCAAAGTGGGTACAGTCTTACAAAGTGATTTTTGTTTGGCTGTTTACTCATCGGGGTCACAGATTAAATAATAGTAAACTTCGGCGTTGAAATCCAGAACTTCCGGTTCAAGGGCTAAAGTCTAACCACTAGACCACGCGGAGGCTGTCGCTGATAGTATATCACACACATATCACACATAACTCTGAGCAGAATACATTAATATTATAAAGAGGTAAAGTTTGTGAGCTTTTTGTAGGAGGTAATATCTGGAACTACTGATCAGATTTTGATAATTCTTTCACCAGCAGAAAGCTACATGATTCCTGAGTAATATAGGCAAAATTTTATTATGATTAATAATATTTTTAATGTGAAATAACAATATTTGTCAATAGATTTCGAGTAAAACGGGCTGATAATAGCGGCGTGAAAATATTTCTATGCATGCGAAGCCGCAGTGCAGAACGCTTTACTAGTTGATGATAAATTTTATCAATGTTGTCAGGGAAGCGAAGTCATGTTCTATCAAACATACCGCGTATCCTTTAATCCTGTGCATTTCTGGTACTGGTTTATGATATTTTGTACTAGACGGATGCTCACTTCCGGTGTTTGTTATTTAACTGTCCAATGACATTGTCCATATTAAATGGAGCGATGTTAGATTAGTTACACTCTGTGAATCGTGTGATGAGTCTGCTGTGGAATCAGCAAATTGCTTCACAAATCATATGGGAGCGGTCGGGTACTTTATAGGTATTTGTACTTTTGTGTATGAGCTGCGAGAGACCAAAAGGTTCTGTAAATAACATGACGTCTATTTTTAAGGTTTCTGACTAAGTAATCGTATGTTATTATGTACAAAAGTGGTAACAAAGAAGGCTCATGTCCCATGATTGTTTTACGAAACGATTTACCCTTTCGCGGAATAGGGTTTATTTATTCACGAATTTAAAATTTGGTCAAATTTTCACAAATTACTACAAATCTAATAAAACCTTTTCTTAAGAACGTGTGTAAGAACTTAAGTCCACAAGAAATCGCCTTTCTTAACTTCTTTTTTTCCGTGACAGTGTCTGTTGATTTCCAAGTATTCTATGAAAATTGCGGTAACTTTTTCACGAAAGTGTTTAATTTCCACGAATAGTAAAAAAATCTGTTTAAAACTTAAAATATTTAAAAACTCTTAAAAGGTTGACACGAATTATTTACTCAAACTGTACCTGGCGCTGTTTTTTCATTTAAAATGAAGGCCTTGTCGCAATTAGCATTTTTTCAGTTTTACGCGCGTGTCGTTTTTATCTTAAAGTTTCCAACAACCTTGTTTCAAGCGCGTTCGTAACAGGATAACTAAAATTCCTTTGTATTGCAAATTAACGTGTAAAGTAGCAACATTAGCATTGTATTTACAACTCTAGACTTTTACATTGTAATTATGTGTACAAGTTTGTAGACAACTTGCGTAGTAACTGTAGGTAGCTGGATTGTATTCCTAGAGGTAGTAATCTTAGATTTGTTTAAAACAGCATTCATCAAGTTTCATGAAGTCAATATTTACTTATAAAGAAGTTTCGTAGTTAATTTACTATGTGACAGACTAAGACGGTATCGTAGAAACTTTTTACCAATTTTTTTTTCAAGTGATTTATATGATATGTAAAAGTAGATGTGCAAATCTTATCCCTCTACTGCTAAAATAGTCCTTTTTTAAAACATAAGTCAGATCCAGATATTATGTTTAAATTACGAATGAAATGACACAATCCCTATAAATTCGGTGGTGACTCTGTAACACTATGACCCTGAATACATGTTACAATTTGGTGCCGTGACCAGGATTTCTCCATGTCGTCAGGAGGCACTGCCGACCGAAATCAAGGCTGCAATACCAACTTGTTACATGCGTTTAGGATCTAGATAGTGTTAGGACTGAGACCTTGTATCTGAACAGTATTTGTCAGGGAACATAATGGAAAAGGATATAATGGAAAAATATGTTTAAGCGCATATTATATAGGAAATATTGTATTCGTGTTTTACCAATGATTAATAATTGCAATTCTTTCTAGCCATATTACGGATCTAAGGGGTAGCGCGTTCTTATAAAGCCGGCCACTAAAAAACGGCCGTATATTTTTATGTGTAAATTGAAATAATCATGCTCAGATTCATGATCTGAGTAACAGTCAGAAGATATTGCTATATTGACACACGGTATAAGTTAGGCAATGCCATGCCAGACATATAAAACTTGGAACTAACTAAATTACAATGCACAAAAATGAAGATGGCTACGTCAATATGTACATTGTCGTCCGTACCGTGTAAAAATATTGTGTTCCAATGTAAATTTGTTCATAATCTGACACAATATGTGTCACAAAACACAAATCTATTTCACGGACGGCATTGACGTCATTCGAAACGAGTATTAAGTCTCGCTTCAAATTGGGGTCATTTGAGAGGCTGGATATAATATTTACAATAAAATATTTAATATAGCATTTGTCACTAATAAATTGATTATTATAGTTAAATATCTTCTTTAACAGATAATTAACTGGCTATTCACGGATACAAGTTATTACACAGCCAAAACTGCTTTTTGCTAGAAGTGTGAAATGAAGATGCCCAGCAAAAATTAATCCAATAATTATTTACTTTTTTTCGAGTAAGCATAAAACTGACCGCTGTATTATAATATAAAAAGTAGTTTTACTTTCTTTCAAAGAGCAAACGACTTAATAGTCTTAAAACCGCATTCATATATTTTCTTGTACATCTATCTATATATATAAAAGAAAAAGGTGACTAACTGACTGACTGACTGACATATCAACGCACAGCCCAAACTGCTGGGTCTAGAGATTCCAAATTTGGCATGTAGGTTCCTTATGAGGCCTAAGGGTGCACTAAGAAAGGGTTTTACAAAATTCCACCCTTAAGGGGGTAAAATAGGGGATGAAAGTTTGTATGAAAGTCCGTCAGTTTTGAAGTTAGGATCTTCAAAATTTGTATTTAGGCTGACGACTAAAAATTAATATTTACGTGTCTCAGGGTTTTTGAAAATTCGACACCCTCAAGGGTGAAAAGGGGGATGAAATTGAAAATTCTTCATTTTCAAAGTAAAATCCACATAATTTATTATTTAGGCATTAATGATGTTATTCTATGCAACGTTCATCACTGTTATTGAAATTCCACCCCAAATTCAACACCTAAAAAAGGAAAATGGGGTGATAAAGTCTAAAAACCAATATGGGTATCGTTTGCATGGTTTATCGGGTTGCTGATTACGAAATCTACAACAATTTTAAAATCCAACGTTGTGGACGTTAAATACCATCATTCCCTTGGGATGGGGTTGGGGTGCGATAGGGTTGAAATGTGAATATGGGTGTCGTTTGTATGATTTATCGGGTCGCTGATTACGAAAACTACAACAATTTTGAAATCCAACGTGGTGGACGTGAAATACCATCATCCCCTGGGGATGGGGTTGGAGTGCGATAGGTTTGAAATGTCTAAAAATAAATATGGGTGTCGTTTCTATGTTAGGGATAGCGGTTAAATTGGCGTTAGGGGTAGGGATAGGGGCAGGGATAGGGACAGGTAGAGGTAAAGGTGGAGGTAGAGGTAGAGTTAGAGGTAGAGAGGTAGAGAGGTAGAGAGGTAGAGAGGTAGAGAGGTAGAGAGGTAGAGAGGTAGAGACGTAGAGAGGTAGAGGGAGAGGGAGAAGGAGGGGAAGGGGGAGAGGGAGGGAGAGAGGGAGGGATAGGGGAGAGGGGGAAGGAGGCGAAGGGGGAGAGGGAGGGAGAGAGAGAGGGGGAGGGGGAAAGGGAAAGGGAGGGGGAGCGGAAGGGGCAGGGGGAGAAGGAAGAGGGTGAGGGGGAGAGACAGAAGGACGGGGAGGGGGAGAGGAAGGGGGGAGTGGGAGAGAGAGGGAGAGGGTTTCAGTTTTTCTCAATTACTTCTGCGAATTGGTTGGCTCTGTTTTGAAATATTACATAAAGGTGTCTCTCATCTCTCTCTTTACATTTGTTAGGATACTGCTGCTAAGTTCCTCTGTTCTGAGTAATTTATGAGTAACGTCTGTATATTATATAAAATTCAGCTGGATCTTGAATTATACTCATTGATTTGCGCAGGGTTAGTCCTGTTTTTCCTTAGTTTAAAATTACCCCGAAATGACGGGAAAGTATCTCATTGCTTCGGAAAACCGGTAACAACGTAAATACGAAATCCACGCGAGCGAAGCCGCGGGCAACAGCTAGTATTTAATAAACTAAAATACCCAGCCATAGAAACAATCGAAATATTTCCTATTTTAATTAAATTTAAACGAATTTTTTGTTTAAAATTTTAAACTGACCTTTAAAACTTTAAACTGACCCTTAAACATTATATTTTTAGAGTTCTCTATCTAAAGAGCGCTAACGAGATCCTATTTACTAAACCCACTTTGTCCGTCTCTCCAACCTTTAATGGAATCTTATTAGTTAAGAGGTTAAAATTTTCGTAGAATATGTGTTATTATGGCGGATTTCCTAATAAATAATATAAAAATTATTTCCAAATAAAACAAAAAGTAAACAATAAAGCGTAAGTTTTAAATTTTTTTGATCTAGCTTTGTCGTAAAAACAGAAATAAGTATATCAACACAAATCTACAATATTGTTGTGATTATAGCTAAACACCGGGGCGACCGAGCTTCGCTCTGTAATAGCCGCCTCAACACTAATATATCATCGCGTGAGCAAGCTATGCTACCCGCCAACAGATGGCGCTGTAGGTTTCTGTCTAAAACGCGGTATTTAAAAAAAATGCTTAAAAACACGGTGAAAACGAATTTTCACAGACATGATACATAGCTACATCGATTTTTTGCCCCCATTTGCAAACCATCGTATGGTAAATTTATCGAAATCGTTGAAGCCGTTTTTGAGAAACCTATTACAAGTATAGGATAGTAAAACCACGAGCCACGAGTAACAAAAATTGGCCCAGTAAAACCATGTTGTTTTTGTACGGTACCATCGGTGCGCGAGCCCAATTCGAATTTGTCCGGATTTTTACATCAACACAACTCAAATTTCAAACGTAATAGGATACCAAGTAAATGTGACTACTCTTGCAGTAGATGCTTAAACTGCCTTTTTATCTAAACAACACATATTTGTAAAGTAATTAGTATCATGTCACGTTACAAGTGAAACTACAAGAGCATAATTGCCGCTAATTGATATTGTAATATAAATATTAGAGTAACAAACAGTCACAGTCACAGGACATTTGAATAAATAACTAACCTGATAAGGTTATAATACGTCAATGGGCATAGTTATAATATTTATTACTTGTTATTATAGTTGCTACTTATTTTAGGCAGTAACATGTCTATGGGTACGTTGAAAGGTACTATAAGTATGTTAACGCTCATCCACATTTAGCCTTTTCCGCAACATTATCTTTTCTAGAAGTAAGTGAGTTCGATCTTATTAACATTTGTAAATAAACCGTTAATTGCAGATAGGTAAAAGGAAACAATGGCTTGTTATGCTTGTGTCGCGTTTCCCATCACTGGTTGATAGTTTAATTTTTTTATCGCCGGCGTGCCCACCCACCATTGACGTCAATCGACCGGTCACTCGTGTGTGTGCTTCGTACGTTTGCGTGTGTTTGTTAGTCTGCAGGGCCGCTACAGGGCCTGATTTGCCTCCTTTTTGTTTCGTAACTGTTACGATTGTTTTATTGAATAACATATCTGGTTGTGCATCATTTGGTGCAGCCGGGCTTGGGACATCAGCCGGTGATAGCTGTTTGTTTCTTCTACCATTGATCTCGTTGCGTATATGCCTTTTGAATGTACCTGCAAATTGTTTATGTAGAGTTTAAACTGGTTTAATAGATTAATAGCAAGATTCATTTGTGGTTTCTTTGTTTTACTGTGAGATACAGTTAGTCCCATTTGGTCCTCTTAAAAGTTCTCAAACACCAAACCATCTCCATAAGAAATAGTTTACTTTTTAAATTCAATAGGGATCAATTCTTAAATTTCACAGATTTTCAAATATTCTTAAAGTAAAGAATAATATTATAGCGTCTTAAATGTTATCAAATTGATGCCTTACAGCCCTTGGCTACTAATCTACTATTAAAGTGTTGTGAATTACTTTTGAAGTGTTGATCAGAGTTTAATTAATTTTTAAGATCTCTCTTCACTTATTGACTTTTATCAAGAAGAGGTTCCTTCCTAGTTTTCGATTTTACCTGCCTATAAAATATGCAGAGGTCGCATTAAGATCGCATGTTAGCAGCCCTCGAGTTCGCAAGTGTCAAATCGTCTCGACACATGGGTGGCTGTGGCTATAAACTGTAAAATCCGTGTCCATGTGTGTGTTTTGCATGGCGGCGCATACAGGACCGATGTTTATCGACGTGGATCATATTCTACTCGGCTGACACTATATCTCTATCCTGCGCAGGATAGTCGATCTTCTTTAATTGACAGTTGAACGTCATAAAAACATTACGCTTTCACCATAGGGTAGGTAGATACTATCTCGGCCGTTCCCGCCCGCCTGAACTACTAAGCTTATTTTGCTGTTACTCAAAAATTTAAAGTTTTGTATAGCCCCGCCTGCCGTTGTTATTTTGGCAATTCCAGAACGTATAATTTGCAAACAATAAAAAATATACGATAATAAATTGATTAGAAATAATAAAATTAATAATATGAATAACTAATTGAATTTTATATTCTCTAATAACTGAAAACTTTTAAAAGTGGCTAAGCGCCTGCGCGGGTAGGATACAATACAGACGGGAAAATTCTTAGCTGGGCAGGCAGTAAATTCCATCCCCAATATAACTGCAAAAAATGTTACAAAAAGTTTTTGGTGGAGTACATCTTACATAATGCTACTAGTATTGTATGTACACTTTTAAATTCATATTTATAATACATAGTTAAGCTCACATAAACTGCGAAAGCTTCACCATCGGTTCCAGAAGGTGTCTCTAAATTAGAAAATAATAATTTAATGTAGCTTTAATTTGTGATTTGATTTGATTTCATGACACTTTCTGCAACTGGCTGTCTAATTAGTAAATGTAAAATGGTAGATCTCAAATATATATTTTCCATGTGCATGATCTTGAATTCCTTCTCTAGTTCCATCGTCCCTGAACGATCCTGAACCGAAGACAAAGAAGAATAAAGAAACTGCAAGAAAGTGTTGCGAAATATAAAACTGACAACTGAAACCGGTCAACGAAAATGGTTAACTTTTCTAAAGAAAGCGTGTCTAGGAAAAAAGTTTTTATCACTTCATAAAGTTTCAACAGAGTGGTTAAAATATTTTTTCTCTGCATGGTGTAGAACCTTTTAATTCGTAGCCTTATTCTGGAGGCTAACTGTATCAATTCTTTTTATTTCGCGTCTTTTCGAAATTCGCAAATAATACTTTTGATTTTCGTACTGAGTAATTTGTGAATTTGGAAAAGTCGTAGAAGAATAGTTTGTGCATACTATAGCTCTTAAAAGGCTTTACATGAATTATTAAAACCCTGTTTGTTTTGTATTTATGAACATGCGATGAAGTTTCTCGATTTCTTTGACTGAGTTTTACTTCTCGTTGGATCTCCGTAACACCCTATTTTATAAAAAAATAACTAAATTCCTCAATTATCTGTTTAGTCTTCGGTTTTTAAAAGAAGGTCGCTCAGGACTCTTACTGTTTTTCCAATAAATTAAAGAGTAAAAATTGATTGTTCCAGATTATAAACGCGGATTGAGGATTCCTGAGCCTGAGCGACCTTCGACCTTCGGCCTGGCGCCACCTCCACATGCATGCTGGCGCATGGACTTCCATCAAACATTAACCGTCTTCTCTTTCTCAAACTGGCATACCACAGATCAGATGGCCAAATTCAATTACAATTTCTTACTGATTAACAAACAGTAAGAAATATTGATTCAAATTGGCCGATTCTTCATATTAAACTTAATTATCGTTAAATTCGGCCGAGTCTCTGCTGTGCTGGATGCTTTAGCCCTTAAATGCATGCATACGGCTGTAATTTTTGCGGGTGGAAAGTGGGTACTTTCTAGTCGCTACGTGGACCAAGTAATAGCTTCCTGGCTTCAAAGTATTTACCACATTGTCATTAGTAAAGAAGCCTCAGATCGTCCGTTTGTTGACAATACACGGCCTTTTCACTAAGGTTTTCTTTATTTTCCGGCCTAGGTACGAAATGTACCATTACTGCTATTGAATTTTTAGAATAATATTTGAAAGTAGTCCTTTTAAAAGGAAATGTTAGTCAAAGTCAAAGTCAAATGTATTTATTGCATTGTTACAGGTAAAAAGTACAAGATGAAAATGTATAAAATATATCCACTGTAACATACCGAAATCGGCGTGCAATATTAACTATGTTATAGTACATAGCCGAAACTTATTTTATTAATAGTAGAGAATTTATTAATTCTAGAGTACATCTTTAAATCATACTTAAAACTACTACATCACACGTGAAAAGTGAAAAGGTCGTGTATTATCATAGTGAAAAGGTCGTGTATTATCAACAAACGTATAAGTACTGCAAGTAACGCACTGGAATAAATAAATGCATGTATGGCATATAAGCCGCTGGTCTAATCTAAGAAGTGCGATGCGGATGCGCGCATGATGCACGCCGCCTGTCACTTGTTTCATACAAAGCGACGCGTCGTCGCAGTGCGGCGAGGGTGAGGCGCGGTCGTGCAGTGCGCCCGATGCGCGCATCAGTTTGAAGCTGCACGCCGAACGATACACACAGGGACGGAGTACGGACACAGGGAAAATGCGTGACGACGTAGAATTTAATATTTCTTTTTGTGAGATAATTGAAAAATATCCGGTGATTTATGATTATAATCGCATAGATAATCGCAAATTATAATCGAAATTTAGAATGCCCTAAATACGTCCACTGCCGACGCCCGCACCACACCTTTCGCGCACTTCTTGCGTACTGCACCGGCGCTGCCGTTTGCGCGCATGATGCGCGCATGGTGCGCGCATCCGCATCGCACTTCTTAGATTAGACCGGCGGCTTAGGGTTAAATATGCCTAAAAAAATTTGATCTGGGAAAGGGAAGCAAGGGTTCGGAATTAATTAAATACTTCAATTATAGGTATAAAAATGATGTTCTCGTTCTAGTTCTAATAATAACTATAATAATAGAGGCTGTATTATTGAAACCAAAACTATTGAACCTTTTTAGGAAACAGGAAACAGTGTTAAATAGTTTTCTTATATTTTTCTTGTAAAAATTCAATCAACACTTTTCAGTTTTATGTTAGTTTAAGATTGTTAACTTATCAATAATTATATAGATATTATTTCCATGGATATTATTTCTACATTTTCCAGTGCTTAAGCCTAGTATGAGCTTATTCGTTAAATATAAAAGACTAAAAGATTCGTAAAGAAATCTAGTTTAGCAGTAAAGCACTTATTATTATATTAGTCAATGAAATTTTTTATTATGATTTTTAAACTACTTGAAATTATGATCACTTATTTGTTAGATATGTCGATTCTCATAATTTTACTTATTATTATTATTTCGGCTAGGTTTGCTTTAAGCGTGTAATTTTTTTGCTTACCACGAAAGTATTATTTCTTAGCGTAGAACACTGTATTTTTTAAATGAAATTTAGATTAAAAAAAAACACAATCAAGAATATAAGGAATAATAACATATCATTAGTAGAAACTAGTAACTTTTTATGTACCTATCTGTAATAATTTCTTGCCCTGAAAATACCAAAATAATTTCCTGCCCTGAAAATTTGTAAAAATTACGTAAATAGGTGTATTTATAACGCTACCTAGTAATTAACAGTTTATTTATTATTATATTGTTTACTAATTAATTTCAATTATTTTCATTTAATTAATTTCAATTGTTTATTATACATTCCATACCAGTTTTATATAATATTTAAAGTATGTTGTTTGATTATTATTTATAAAGAAACTGTTGTTTGAAAGATGACTTGGGTGACATATTTGCAAACGCATTTAATCTGTTCACCAAACTTATTACTCTATCTAAATTGCGGAACAGTATTCATAAACAAAACTATGTTGAATGACATCTTAATATAACAGCTAATCATACACAAAAAAACCCAAGCCTTTTCAAAGTTTTGTTTACTTTCTTGGTAACAAGCATTTGTGAATTTGGCAGGTATAAAAACACTTGTTACCAAATATACAACGTGTTAACGGAATAAGCAAATCTGAGAAAATAGTTTGTTCAGAATTGAGAGTAGAATCAATTTCACGGGTTTTTCATAGGGGTAATTTTAAATATAATAATATTTCTGTGGATACGTACGCGGACGGCACGAGGCGCGCGGTTCATGAGCGTTGGGGAGGGGAGTGGGCGCATGGCGTGCGCGGACTCAGAACAAAAACCTCCTTGCTTCGCTCATTTCTTTGTGCGCGGAGTATGCGCGGACTAGAACAACGAAGAAACTAGAACAATGATGGAACTTAAAAATAACAATAACTCGATAAAAAAAACTTTTTTAAGATTTTTTTTAAGGGAATGGATTTATTTTAATAAAAGTCAAATGGGGTGTTTGAGGGTTTCGCTTATTCCATTACCACGTTGTATACTTCTTGCCCCTAGACTTGTAACAGAAGGATTTTCTCAATTCTTTTCTAGTCTATTATCAATGCCACCAAACGTAAATGAGGGTCTGTTTAAGGGCTCCCGCACACGACCGAGAATCGGTGGGCGATTATCGGCCGGGACAAGGACGGAAGATTCAGGTGCTAACACGTCAGAGCGGGATGCCGATATAAAATCGGTCACCGATTCTCGGTCGTGTGCGGGAGCCCTAACACAGTTCTAGTATTAAAAGGCCTAAAGGTGCATACAAAACTTTATCTACGACCGAGAAAATAAGCTAATATTTCAGTTTCAAAATTAAAATTTCTGTGAATTTTAAGAGAGTGTATTTGTTATTTTGCTTTAAGAAAGAAGTTTTTATTTATAGTAAGTAGGCTGTACCACGGTAGTTTATTATTGCCTTAGCCTATGTATTTTAGAATGAAGATTATGAAGAACAACTGTTGCACAATAAAAATCCGTTCACATTTCCTTACTGCTCATATTATGGTTTTAACAAAAGCGTGTAAAACCTTGGAAAGGAGTTTAAATGCTACTTTTGTCCTACAGCTTTTGGGTAATTGCAAAAAAAATTGTGTCTCAACAAATATATAATAAATATGGGATGGGATGTTTATATTTTTTTCGTGAATTTTGAACTGTCGTTAAACAAAAATAGTTGTACAGAATTTAACCTCCAAAGGTTTTACCCGAATTTATTAAAACCGTGAATGGCGTAAATTATGAATAGACATGTAATTATTATTTTTCATCGCTTAGTGAAGTAATGATGTTGTTTAAATTGGCCAACAGAAAGAACAGAAAGTCCTATTAATGTTAATGTCATAAAGTCTCCCACTGTCCTCTTCTCTCTTGTTGACTCACAGAGTATACACCAGCGGTATATTAAATGTAGGATTATTTTTAATGAGGCTTTCTAAAACTCACCATTGGACGACAGTATGAGCTTAGATTTATTATTAAATGAGATTATTTTTAGTTCTATTTTCATACAAAACATGTATGCTGAATAAATTTTTATTAATTGTTTTTATGTTTATTTTGCTGTTTTACATACTATATGTTCAAAAAAGAAGGTAATATAAAATGTAATAAGTCCAGCTAAATATTACAAATTCATTCCTCATATTTTTGATTGCATTACAAAAAATCTAAGAATTGAAGTTAATGCATTAAGCTTCTAAAAATGCAGTAGGTATACGAAGATAACATTACTAAAGAATCTTGTAAGCCCACTTCAAGAAAAATACCCTAAATATTTTGAAGTAGCTTCATGCATGTGCATTTCTCATCGGTATGACCTTTACGATCGTCTTCCGATGTTTTGAGTCCTGCATATAATTTTATATTTTCGAGACTTAATGCATGTACGGTCAACCGCACGTCAGTGAAAACATTTGCAACTCTGTTACCATGCCATAAAGTCCAAAGTGTTTCTACTGATGTGCTGTTGGGTGTACACAGGGTGTCGTTGAAAATTAACTGAAAACTAGGAAGCGATTATTTCTTTAATAATCTAAGAAATAGACTCTTTAAATGGTTTAACAATCAAACACTACAATGTAAACTTTCATTAGTTTTGCTCCCGAAGCCCGGTGATTCTACTCATGGTAACAAGCAACTTTCCTCACCACTAGTTATAAAAGTAGACTTATAAATAATGGTAAGTTATAATTTCTGGAAATACTTGAAAGAAATTGATTTAGACAAACGTTTTTTTTATTTCCATCGTTGTTTAATTATTAACTCATTTTAACTTTAAAAGTTGTAAATAGAGTCAAAATAAAGACACTACTTGGTTGGCAGCTTTAATAGCTATAAAGAAGTTCTTATAAATACAACGAACTGATTATTGAAAAATGTTGTACACACTTAGTCGTCAGCAGATGCAAGAGGTATGTGTAGCTTTCCGTGCCGGTAAATTTTAAAAAGCACTTGTCCAAAGTTTTTTCAACTATTTTGCGGGCCTAATATCGCGTGCCATTAACCAGCCTTTTTACCCTAGTGCAATAAAGTTCAATTAAATAAATGTGCACTCAGCGTTCTGGATGGCGGAGAGCCTTCATATCAAATATGTAACTTTATTCGTACAAGGTTTTTCGTTATACATATAATATAGGTATCCCTTAGGTGCAGCATGTATTATCCTTTCGTCGTTCTTGACCTTTTACAAGATGATTCAAGGTTTTACGACTTTATGTTAATGCTATGCAAATATTGCTTTTCTTAATAAGTTTTAATGCATTCCTTTCTCGATATGCCAGGCATATTTTCCTGCTGCTTTAAAACTTTGCAAAGGATGAGAATTGCCCAAAAAACTAAACGTTAAAATAATAAAAAAAAACAATTTTTACCTAACTAGCTAAAACTTTGCTTTACCACTCGAAATCTGCGAGCAAGAGTCATAATAGGTTTTTGAAATTAGAACGTGATAATGATGAATATACTGGTACTATTCGTAAGCATTTTTCTTGCTGTAGCGAGGTAAAAATTGTGTGTTTTGCTCGGCAGCAAAGTTATTTTGCATCTCTTGCCATCTTATACCCTTGCTAAGCTCAGGATTCTTCTTTTAATCCTAGAATTTTAGGAGTATCAATACAAAGATTTCTATGGGAGATAGATATATTTTTTTAGTTGTTTCCGTTTGGAAAAGTTGCTTAGCTTCATGGGCAGATCTCAACCTTTTGGGTTGTTATTGTTATAATACCCTTGTAGTTAGATAGCGAGGTATGTTCCTTTTTAGGATAGGTCTATTGCTGCTTCATAATTCGTCATCCGTAATTATGAGTTATCGCTATGCCACGAGCGTCATAAAAAGGATTTTGGAATGAGACGTAATATTAAATTTCTTAAATATTCTTTGATAGCTTTAACTCTTTCTACATAATATTAATACCACTAAATAATTCTTAGACAGTTCCAACTGTACACAAGCAAGTGAGTACTTGGAAACGTAGCTAACTTTACAAGGTGATATATTAAATTAGTTAAACTATTTAAGAGTCGTTTAGCTTTGTTCACACAATTCCCTTTCATATGACCAAAGACCATGTAGAACTTAGTAAATTCCTTGGTCTTTGCTATGATCGTTTACAAATTCTATGACGTGCGAAACGACCTCGTTGAAAACATTACAAGATTTTTTCTCGCTCTTACTCAGACATAACTATAGAAATGAGAGGGATAGAGAATTATTTTGTAGATGGTTACATTAAGAGCTTATTAAAATAGTTTAATTAAATTCGATAATAATGGACAATTAATGGAAATGTGTTACGGTAGTCTAAGCGTTTTTGTGTGTGTATTAGTACTTTAGTAACTTTAGTAACCGTTGTTACTAAAGTTTTTAATCCATTTTAGGGTTCCGTACCTCAAAAGAAAAAAACGGAACCCTTATAGGATCACTTTGTTGTCCGTCTGTCTGTCTGTCAAGACCCTTTATCTCACGAACGGGTACAGGTATCAGGTTGAAATTAATACCATATATTAGGATCCATGAACCACACAAGATCTAAAAATTTTAAGTTTTTACAACGACGCAATCAAAAGATATGGCATTTTATATCCTCATCTCCATACATTTATTCAAAAATGCAAAACCTACAGGGTACTTCCCGTTGACCTAAAATTATGAAATTTGGCAAGAAGCTAGGTCTCACAGTACAAATAAAGGGAAAAGTCTGAAATCATTAAATATTACAACTTTTCTCACAACTAATGATAACCAATTGTGGTGAGCTCCCGTTTCAAGAACATTCATATAAGAGACGGGTCAAGTTGGATGGTCGCTGAGGCAATTTTTGTTTTAGTTCTATTTAAAAACGGGAACACTTACAAACTTGAAAATTGGTATGTTTATAGTGCATAAGCTATAAAATAACAACAAATAATAAAATTTGGTCAAGCGCGTGTCGGACTCAAAAAATCTAGCACATTAACTTACTGAAATTTCAACTAATACAATTATGTTTATGTGGTGGTACGGAACCCTCAGTGCGCGAGTCCGACTCGCACTTGGCCGGTTTTTTATTTATTTATTCCAACGCTTACCAACACGTTTTGGAGTTATGTCAAAAGGGCAATCGGCTAAAGCTGTCAGAAAAAAATTGTTTGTAAAACAATGTTATTCTTTCCGTCAAACATACTCTGGTTTTAGTGTCATGACATGACTGCAAGCAAAATACAGGGTTATTTTTGGATCCCTGGCCAAATTTTAGTACGTTACTCAGAACACAAATCTGAACAACTTTCACAAAAAAACATGCGTCGAAAAACAAATTTTGTTTTTGGGTCTCCCATACAAACTTTGCACCAGCAACAGTGGAATTTGTATTGGACGACCTAAATTTTTTCTCGTTTTTCAACCCATGTTTCTTCGGGAAAGTTGTTCAGTTTCATGGTCTGAACAACATACTAAAATTTGGCTAGGGGTCCAAAAACAACCCTGTATATTGGTAACCGTTGGACTAAACGAAACATATGGATAATAGTAGTTTATGCAACTGTCATATAAAACAGGTTATTAAAACACGAGTTTGGGTTTATCACACGAGGCGTAGCCGAGTGTGATAATAGCATCAAACGAGTGTTTTAATACCATATTATATGCAGTTGCGTATACTACTTTATCTTCACGCATGCAATAGATAGGTACTACTTATAAAAATTAAACAAAAGTAAGTAAACCGTAAAGGCAACTTATATTATGTATATTACAGTTCTGATACGAGTCTGAAGAAGCCGCCTTGATATATCCGCTAGGTCTTCTTTGAAATATACAAGCAGAACATTTTCTTAACAAGACATGTTTTTCTTTTCGATTTTCATTTTTTCCCAATCCATTGTAGGTTACGAGTATGTATGTCGTAACATGTCCTAGACTAATATGGGAGAAGATCATACTCGTATCTGTAACTGCAGTATCCTGACTGCACCACTTTATCCACTTTTCCAATAAACTTTCACACACATTACTTTCATGGGCACAAAATACTTGAAAAAGGTAAATATTTGAGAATGGCGGCAAATCTCATATCTATTTCCAAGTCCTTCTAATTTCAGGCTGCGCGCGCATATTATCCGCCACAGATGAAATAATTGTAACTATAGTAACTGTTACTCTAACTGCTCCAAAATAATAGGTTGTTTATGAGGTACACTTTGTAATATGCTGCTGATATTTGACAGCTACTAAGAAAAACTGCTACATTTATAACCGGCTCTCTAAAAGACCTTATATTCAGTCTTCTTTAAAAAGGTTTAGGTTCAAGAAGAATTTTATCCAAGTGTTATGTAATGATTAAAAAGTTAAATTACGTAACAACTTTGCAAAAATTTTCATACAAAAATCGTTACGTAATGGTAACTTTTTAATTTTTTATGCATACTCTGCGTAATATTCAGCCTTATGTATCAACTTTTTGAATCATAAGTCAAAGATTACGACATGAGTGTAGATAAACATATATAATATCATAGTATGGATATTACAAAACTTCACGCTCTTCGTGAACTCTGGTGTACAGGAGGTTTGACAAGGACATTGCTTTTTACACAGAGCAACTACCATCTGACCTCCGCAACCTAGAGGCAAAGTAAACCTAAGTTTATGACATGAATGTCAGAGTTGTCAGGATTTTAAAACGCCTTTTAAAAATTGAATAGTAAGGCAGTCCGTTGCTTAAAAAAATAAGCAGGCGTTCTAGCTGGTAATCCTTAAACTTACAGTCAGGCGTTGGAACAAGAGAACAGACAATGAAACGTCTACTAGATTACAGGGTGTTTCCTCCAGAACTCCAGCAAACACACATGGTACTTAGGAGAGGATTCGTAGTCACCACGCTTGTAAGCGTCGCGGCTGCCGACCGCTGTTGTTGGTGACCGCAGTAAGTAAGATAGTACGATTAATACACAGAAAAATGCTGCTGCCCATCCTCCGGTTCATAGGCCTTTAGTCGCCTATTACGACACCCACGGGTAAAGATGGGTTGGTACAGTCAATCGCACGTCGTCGGTAGAAACTTTTTCATAGGGTCTCAAAGTGTTTCTACTGATGTGCTGTTGAGTGAACTATTCTTTGTCGGCACCACACGGACGGACCCATACAAGCCAATATTAAAGTTTTGCACTCACACAGCCAGTTGCACGAAGATTATTTAAAGTTAAAACTGCTTTGAATCTGTACTGTCACTTTGTTTGCAAACGAAACAGAAGGTATTAGCAATAGCAATAGATTTAAAAGAGCTTTATCTTTAAAAACGCTAAGTGCCACTAGCAGTTGCACAAAAAAAATCCTAGTCTGTCCTGTCCCACTGCTGGGCAAAGGCCCCTTGATCCTCCAACCATCGCCGTCCTGAGCGAATTCCCACCAACCGCGTCGGTACGAGTCCAAGTCGTCGCGCCATCTTTTTCGTGGTCTACCCCGACGGGCTTCCATTGTGTGACGACTTTCGCCCAAAAAAAAATTTATAAAAAAAATCTGGAAGCTACGACCACAGTACGACGTTAAAATTTAGTTAAACATTTGAAACTGGTGATGGATGTGCGCACGAGATGGATCGGTAGGTACTATAGGTATGTATAGTATTTATAAGTAAGATTTATTGAGTGTTAGTTTCAGATTTATTTACCAGTCAAATAACCAACCCATCCAAGTCAGTCCAAGTCATGATATAATACATACTCTAAGTCTAAGTCATTCATCATTTTGTCTTAAACTCGTTAACATTAAGCTTACAGAAGCTTAAATTTAATTTTCTAAAAAAATTATACATACATACATAACATCACGCCTCGTTCCCGTCGGGGTAGGCAGAGACCACAGTCCTCCACCTGCTACGATCTTGACATACTTCCCTTGCTTCCTGTACTTTCATTAATCCTTTCATACATGCTCGTCGGTTTAGGGTACTTTTAACTTGGCCTTTATTCAGAACGTCCTGAATTTGGTCCTGGTACGTTCGCCTAGGCCTTCCCCTTCCAACGTTTCCATTCACTCTCGCCTTGTAGATCTCTTTCGTCAGTCTTCGTTCATTCATCCTCTCTACATGACCAAACCATCTCAGCATCCCTTTCTCGATTTTGGTCACTACGTCTTCTTTTACGCCACACCGTTCTCTTATCACACTATTTCTAATCCTGTCACTCAATTTAACACCAATCATACTCCTTAGCGCTCTCATTTCCACTGCATTAATTCTACTTTCATGCTTCTTCTGCCATACCCAGCTTTCACTGCCATATATCAGTGCTGGTACTAAAACACCCCTATGAACAGCCAAACGAGCCTTGTGAGACACCTTCTGACTCCTCATAAAGGCGTGCAGGGCACCATTCACCATGTTTCCAGCATTCACTCTTCTCTCAATATCACTTTCACACTTTCCATCTCTCGTAAACTTTGAGCCCAGATACACAAACTCCTTCACTTGTTCGACTTGTTCACCACCTACTAATATAGTACACTCTGTCATACATTCTTCTCTTTCAAGTACCATTACTTTCGTCTTGCTTACATTTACTTTCATTCCTTTCCTGTCCAAAGCCACATTAATCATTGTTACCATCTCCTGCAACTCGTCAGCAGATGACGCAAGTACAACTTGGTCATCAGCGTAGAGAAGACATTTGATGAGTAACTCATTCATTCTCAGTCCACACATACTCTCTTTCAGATCAATCAAACAATTATCCATGAACAGGTTAAACAGCCAAGGTGACGCTACACATCCCTGCCTAACACCTTTCTCGATGCTAAACCATTCAGTGTGCGCCCCGTTTATTCTGACACAAGCACTGGAATCCTCATAGAGAGATTTCAGTGCTTGAATCAGATGCCCGTTTACCCCATACAAAGACAATGCTGACCACAATTCATTCCTCACCACTCGGTCATAAAAATTATCTGTAAAAAAATATAACAATCAATTATACAAATCGGACGACATTAAGGGTGCCTGTCCATTGACACGGAGCGAGCTGGCGGATCGAAATATCAACCAATAGCATTGCATAAAAACTCCACTCCGCAATCGCTTTCCTCGTTTCTCCGCTCCGCCAGCTCGCTCCGCTTCAATAGACATTGCACAGGCACCCTTAGACGAACAATTTTCGAACCTTTAAATAAAAACTTTATTTTATGCGTAAATTGATAACTTTGAAGCCAAAAAGAAAAAAAAGAAGCTTTAGTAATATGGGAATTATGATCTCATTAACCTGTAAGAAAATTTCGGCAATTTTATAATTAAAGACATAGTATATTACTTTTACAAAGTAAATTTATATTTCTTACTTTATTAATATTTATTTTTTTATTTTATATTACTTTTTCTAGGGAATGTATACAATTCCTAGAAATTTTATAACATTTCTGGGTGTAAAATAAATAGCTGGTTGTCTGTATTTATCAATGCTAGGGCAGGTTAGGTTAGGTTCGGATAGTATAGGATAGGTTAGGTTGGATTCGGTTATGTATAGATTGGTAATACATTTCCGATTGCTTTAAGGAAGTGCATACATTTTCTAGGAAATGAAAATACGTCTTACTTTCCTAGGAATTGTATAAAATGATTGATTTCAAACATTTGCGTTAACATATACATCCCTGTTGCATTAGTCCCTTTATTAGTACGGAAGATGTTGCGTGGTCAGGCCCCCCACAAGGTGGGCCGACAATCTAGTCAAGTACGAAAGACGTTGCGTGGGCAGTGTCCCCCACAAGGTGGGCCGAAATTCTAGTCGAGGTCGCGGGAAGTCGCTGAATGCGAGCAGCGTAGGTCGGGTCGTCGCCGCCGTGGAGATCTTTGGTAGAGGATATATCCGAACGTCTTTCGGCTGATGTGATGATGATGATGTTAATATCAGTCCTTTAATTTCGCACAGTTTACTTCCGTCACATTATAAAACAAAGTATTACAGAAACAATTTAAATCACTAACAAATGCCAGGTTTCGCCAAATTAACCTTTTACGAACTTAACAAGCTCGTTAAAACTCTTGCTTGATGTTCGCTGAAGGCTTAAGTTATACCGGGTCTTATGGTTAATATTACCACATATTTCTAAACTTCTCCGAATAACAACTGCTTACAACTGGATCTTTTTTGTTTTTACATAGCAACGACCAAAAATTTTCCGACTCTTGTCACTTTTTGAAAATTATTCAGGTTTCTATCCTGAGCATCATACAAACGTTTATTAAGGGGTGCAAAAATAATCCTAGCTTAACTAAATATTATAAGTAAATATTATAATGAATAAATAATCCTAGCATAAGTAAATATCATCCTACCAAAAAAGCAGCCAAGTGCGTATCGGGCCACGCCAGTAAAGGATTCCGTCATAGTTCCATAGTCGATTTAGGAATTATTTTATGTTTCTCCTTTTCGAGACCCAGGGCCCGATTTGCTGTTTTTAGACTTTTCGCTTTATAATCTCCAAATTACTTGTCTTCATACCAAATTTCTACATTATTGCTTTGAAAATGACGGACTCCCACACAAACCATCAACCCCTATTTCACCCCCTTAGGGGTGGATATTAGCTGTTTTCAGACTTTAGCCTTTATAAACTTCCGATTACCTACTCTGATAATCTCAAGTTTCTTAAGTCATCTGGAAGTCAAGAATCTTTTTGATGATCAGTGAGTCTGTAAGTGAGTGACGATATATCGAAATTTCGACTAACGATATTTTAGAAACAAATGAAGGTAGAAACTTGTGACTTGGATTATATGTTAGGTATATTACTTTGTCAGTGCATTATAAATTTCAAGTTATTTCTTTCTTTAATAACAAAGATATGAAGGTTTGAAGCATGCATTAAGTTGGTTCGAGAAATGGGTGACAGAAAAAAACAGATATCTTGAATCAAATAATATTATTTAAGTTAAGATCTTTTTGGTTTTCGATATAAGGAAACTCGAAAACGTCTTCTAATGAGAAATAAACTGTTTTGTATTATAGTTCTCCGTCTAAGAACTAAATTTATCAAATTTCAACTGTTATCTTATTGTAAAAACTAAAAGTTATCACATCAAGATCCAAATTTGATTGATTGAAGCATCTATCACACCAAGAATTAAATTAATTTAAATAAAGAATTTAATGCTCTTTTTTCAAAAAACTAAACGTGTCACACCAACAGCGAAACTATTTTTGTTGAAAAATTTAAAGCTCTGAAAAAAAACTAAAATAAAAGGCTCTTTTAAAAAAAAAAACACTTTTATCTCTTGTTTTTTCTTTTTATTCCTCTTCTTCTGCTCTCTCCGGCAGATTTTGATATTAGATATTTTTATTTTTTTACTATATTGTCTTTACATATTTTGTTTCCATTTCTATTATTCATTAATGTCATCATTAACTATTATATCATATCAACCATTATAATTTACCAAAAGTCCTGGGGGTGGCTGGCTTCGAACCCGCGTCCGTCGGTATCGTAGTCCCTCGCTCTGACCATTAGACCACAGGCTTAGTTAGCATAGCTAGCTAATCGAAATTTTGATACCGTTCCGTCTTTGACACAGTATCTTGTACCGAGCAACAATTATTTGCCTTAATATCGCCTTAACTCTTCATTGCATATCTAACTAGGTCTTGAACGAAAGAACTTAATTGTTTTGCCGAGCAAAATGTTATTTGCCTTAATATAGTCTTAACTCTTCATTGCTTACCTAACTAGTTCTTGAACGAAACAACAGCTATGTTATACTAATCATCATAATATTTGCCTTTATATTGTCCTAAATCTTCATTTAATATTTTTATAATTCATAGGCGAAACGATTTAGTTTTTCAATCGATTAATATTTTACTTGCTTTAAGATTTTTTTTCATTGTTGATGTAAAAAAAATGGTTTTAATTCAAAACATCAATTTCAAATCTAGTAATAGAATTCTTATTAGAAGAAATTCTCTCTTGAATTTTAAGAATTCGGCATTTTTAATACGTTAGAGTGATTATCTTACTCTAAGATATTTAACTTATTTATAATCAAGCAATATCAGTTGAGACATGTTGCGTTCTTGTTTTAAGAGATAATTTTTTTTTAACCTATGTACGGCCGTGCTGGTTTGCTCAACTTGGCGGGTGGTACTACCTTGCTCCCTGATTCTCACTTTAAGTGTAAGGCACCCTAAACGGATGGTTACTTGACCATATACTGCTATTTATATGTACAAAGCCAAGCTAGTCCTTTGTCATCAATACAGAAAGTAGTTTTAAATGATCTTTAATTTAAATGATTTTTTTTGTGCAACTATTTGATAAATAGAACGAAATAAAAGCCAAGACCGCATATTTAAGTGAAATCCCTTTTATTTTTAACGACGTGCTTAACTTCAATTTGTGGTGCTTAACCGTTTAAGTTTAAATTCTTGGCGCACTTTGTGTTTTCCTTTTGCTAAAAATATGAGAAACGTGACAAAGTTGTGAATTTATGACGTTATAATTGTGTGTAAAATTGCTCAGTTTTTGTTTAGGTGGTTTAGTAAAATAATTGACATTTTAAATTAGGCTGCGTGTGATTTGGTATTTAGGACAATAATAATTGTAATTAACGGAATCGATGAATTAATTAAGTTAAAACAGCGTTGAGTTTGTAACTGATTTTGTGACTCTTCGTCGCTGACTGTATATTTTTAGTTGAGTAAGGGAACGTTCCCTTACTTCATTCTCAGTGCGATATACATTCCCCAATATTAGGTGGCTACACTTGTGAGATGGAAAAATTATAATCAACTAGCTGACCCGGCGAACGTTGTTCCGCCTTACAGGCAATAAATAAGCAGATTTTATTTTTTATTAAGAGCAATTATTCTTTTTTCTACTCCTACCCTTACCCCTACCCCTACCCCGGTTACATTATAGGTAGAAACAATTTAATATGATGGTTAAGTATTCTTAAATTTTCTAATTTTCCGCGCAATTTTCTTAATTTTTTAGGGTTCCGTACCTCAAAAGAAAAAAACGGAACCCTTATAGGATCACTTAGTTGTCCGTCTGTCTGTCTGTCTGTCAAGACCCTTTATCTCACGAACGGGTAAAGGTATCAGATTTAAATTAATACCATATGTTAGGGTCCATGAACCACACAAGATCTGAAAATTCAAATTTTTTACAACGACGCAATCAAAAGATATGGCTTTTTATGTCCTCATCTCCATACATTTATGCAAAAAAGCAAAACCTACAGGGTACTTCCCGTTGACCTAAAATTATGAAATTTGGCAAGAAGCTAGGTCTCACAGTACAAATAAAGGAAAAAGTCTGAAATCATTAAATATTACAACTTTACTCACAACTAATGGTAACCAACTGTGGTGAGCTCCCGTTTCAAGAACATTCATATAAGAGAGGGGTCAAGTTGGATGGTCGCGGAGGCGATTTTTGTTTGAGTTCTATTTTAAAAACGAGAACTTACTAACTTGAAAATTGATATGTTTAAAGTTCATAAGCTATAAAATAACAACAAATAATATAATTTGGTCAAGCGCGTGTCAAACTCAAAAAATCTAGCACATTAACTTACTGACATTTCAACTAATACAATTATGATTATGTGGTGGTACGGAATCCTCAGTGCGCGAGTCCGACTCGCACTTGGCCGGTTTTTTTCTTTCATAAGAACCTTTTCCTGACAATAACAAACAAAACAAAAAAAGAATTAGCTAAATCGGTCCAGCCGTTCACGCGTGATGCCGTGACCAAGGGAAATAGGTCTTTCCTCATTTATATTTTTAGATTCATTTTTCATTTATATTTTTAGATTAATTTTTTTTTATATATGGGATTGATACATTTTCCTAACTTAGAGCTGCGCTCGTAAATGGATCGATCCTATTGGTAGACAGACACCCTTCTTCCTTTTGATTTTAAAAACTCCGCGTCCACTAAAACCTCTTTAACAGGAGCTCACCTTAATAGGCTATAATTGGTTGAGAAAAAAAGTTAAATTAATTAAACTTTTCCCTTTACTAATGCTGTGAGACCTAGTTTCATGCCCAACTTCATGATTCTAGGTCAACGTACCCTATAGGTTTTAGTTTGGTTCATAAATGTATGGAGATGGGGACACAAAGAGCCGTATCTTTTGATATTAATATTAAAGTTCATCTTGATACCTTTACCCGTTTGTGAGAAAAAGGATCTTTACAGACAGACAGACAGACCGATAGACCAACATATAGTAGACAGACAGACGGACACCAAAGTGATCCTATAAGGGGTACGGAACCCTGAAATTTCGACAGCTTTTGAAAAAAGTCGAAGCAAATCTAAAACGGATTCTAGGAAGGAGTCAAATATTTTGCCATCAAGAAGTTACTTTCTTAAAACACACGATTCCGAACTACAAAACAAACAAACAAACATGCATAGAAAATCTTTTGAACTATCCTTTTTGTCACTTTTTACCTTCGAGGGAATTCGTGATTGTGCTGCTCAAAGTCAAAGATGTTTATATTCAAAACGCCATTTATAGGATTCCGTACCTCAAAAGCAAAAAAAAAACGGAGCTTTTATAGGATCACTTTGTTGTCCGTCTGTCTGTCAAGATTCTTTTTCTCACGATCGGGTAAAGGTATCAAGTTCAATTAAATACCATAAATTAAGATCTATTGACGCTTGTGTGAAAACAAGCGTTTACAACCACACAATCAGGATACGGCCAAAGTTACGTATCCATCTCTATACATTTATGAACCGTACCAAGTACTTCCCGTTGACCGAGGATCAGAACTTTGGCAAGAAGCTACGTCTCGTAGCACAACCAGAAGAAAAACTCTAAAATCATTAAAAATTACAACTTTTGTGACAACCAATTGTAACCAATTAAAGTGAGATCCCGTTTCAAGTAAATTCATACTGAAGAGGGGTTAGGTTTGAGTGGACGTGGGGGTTTTTTTATGTTATACTCGTATTAATTATGAGATAGTCTTTTTCACAAATAAACTATTTTTTTTTTATTATTTTAAAATCAAAGGGCAAAAGCTTGTAGTATCTAAGGATGTTTAAGTAGCAACACTTTCTGCTAAGGATGTATCCATTTCTTGCCAGGGATCTCCATATTAAAATGTATGAATTTTCATGAAATCCCAAAAATGTAAAATGTTTATCTTTATGAGAAATATGTGACTTGGGACTAATAAATGTTATTACCACAGTTTTTCTGGAGAAACGTCTACCATTCAGGAAAAAAACGGTGTTTAAAATCACGCATAAAATGGCTAGTACGGATCATTTACGCTTCCGTTCTTAGTATTAATGATCAATTCACAAGTAAAATAAGATATATTTTCACTTTCACAAACAAAGTTTAGCTAAAACATTAGATTTTCAAAGATTTCTTGATTTTTGTAAAACTTAACCGAGTTTTTTGCCCGACTAGTATAGTCGACTAGGACACGTTTTACACTTCACTACCTCATACAGACTGTGTATATGACAGACTCTACTCTGTGGTAGTATTATAATATTGTGGATAGGTACGGAATACCCTTATTTGTTTACGAAACGTCATACTCTTGATCTTTCAGATTAGTGGATAGAGTTTCGATTGCTCCAGAATTGGAAGCATCCACCGACAGATACTCGGGCGAGCTTTTTAGAATCTTTGTTCATTCATTACAAAGCGTATTTTTTTTACCTTCATATAATTATGTAACTAGATTTCACAATTTCCATCATAAAGGGTGTAAAAAAATCGATGGAAATCCTTCTAATGGACGACTCTTAACACGTTACATTCAAAATGATGACCTCCTTGCTTATGAAACCGAACAACTTGAAAAAAAAAATTACGAACTTTAAAAGATTTGCACTTCAAAATGGGGAGCAAAAACTTTTTTATTTTTTACCGATGTTTCTTATTTTTAAAAGGGACTGATAATCCTACTTTTTTACATCCTATTATAACAACCCTGAAGAAATAGAGTCTCACTCAGTGAATTAAAATAAATAGTCTCAGTGTAACGAAATATATCGCTAGATCGAGATATTATGCTCTGTGCTGTAGATCCAAATCGAGTTATCTGAGAATTAATACATCGGTTACAGACAAGCCTATGCGCAGGAAAAAGAGATAAGACAGCGTAGTAACGACAATTTTTAATTAATTTAGTATAGTCCGGTCCCTTATAGTCTTATATCGCCAAATTCACCAAATTGCACCAAAATTTTTCCAGGTACTCGTAGCTCTCAATTTTTGATAGGAGCCAATTCTTGAATTTTCAATGGATGTTTTTTTTGGAAATACAAGAATTGGCTCCTATCAAAAATTGATAGCTATGTACCTAACTGGAAAAAATTTGGTGAAATTGTAATTCGTGTCTACTTGAAACAGCTAATTGACGGCATATAACTGAAATAAATAAATAGGTTTTGATTTCATGCCATAAAAAAGCAAAAATACAATGGGGAGTTTTGACGTTTGTCGACTAGTTTTTTTTAGGTGTCGATGATCATTGTTAATCACTTTACATAAAAAAAAATATATGGTAAGGATTTGACAGCAGCAATCAAACTGACAACCATTTTTATATTGATTACATCGCGGCAGCACCATGTTGCTTTTTTTCTTATGCTGATTTACAGCGCAATCCAGATGAACTTTCCAAAGGTCTTCTAAAACTCCCTATGGTAGAGATTTTGTAACCAAATCTGTGATGCAAATTAAAGCAAGTACTTAACCACTTCTTTTAGAGAAAATCTAGGGAGGAGGAATTACATAAAGCTTATTAATAATTAGAAGCTAGGATCGGTCAAATCTCTGTACCGCGCTCCAGGCAAGCGTTTGCCAAACTTACTTCACTTACCGGTCACCAGTCAGTACTCAGTTCACTTGAAACTCGTGAGCCGCAAGCACGCTCCAAAGTGTTCCATTCCAATCCAGTTTCAAAATTCAAAAAAGGAATCACTAGTGACGTGACAGATTTATTTTTATCGATGAAAAAACAAGGCTAATCGGTTTACGTGGAAGTGGTTGTGACATCAGTGCTCTGATTTGTTTGGTGACAGTGAACGTATCGTATCGTATGGCAGCGTGCGGATAAACATTGCATAGTGTATATTTCGGTTTCAAGTGTTGTAAGTGATGTGAAAGGAAGCTCTGAAATATTTCATACCAAAATTTTATTTTTAAAAACCAAATATTCGAAACTACTTAAACGAAAATAAAGTTAAAAAAGAAGTAAAAAGAAGGAAATCTTGATAAAGCAGGTAAATACTTCCTGAAATACAACTACGAAATCCAATTCACCAAAAATAAATGAATGACTGTTAAACAGCACCTTTAAAAATGTAGAACTTGCATGTCTCTATCTATTCAAAACTGATTAAAAGTAAACAACGAAAAAAAAAATTAATCATCTGAGGTGTCCGATTCCACCATAGATTGACAGGTTTGAAGTTATCATTTTAATCTCGGCTTGGTCTCCCCATGACGCTAATTGCCAGAAACTTATCGATACGTCAAGATTTTATCGTCAATTTTGGGTTCATTTTCTTATACGTCCTAAAGTGTGAATTAGATCATTCGATTTTGTTTGAAAGAAATTATTTAGTTAGCGACTATTCTTACAGACAAATGTTATTAAACATTAAGAGCATTGACGTTAGATATTCAATCATGTTGGTTCTATTGCGGTATTGATTGTTTGTTATAAAGTCTGTTATCAAAGAAGAATAGGGAGAGAAATAATAACAAAACCTATCTTCATCCGCAGACTGCAGACAGGCGCAAAGTTCCGCTCATTACGCTCTCAACACTTTTTGGGTTACCTATGACACATCTGGCGGAATTTCCGCTGGTGTCATACTTCACAGATTATTCGGTCGCGTAACTTTCCGCGTCGGAAATTCCGCAGGTGTGTCCCTACACTCAATAATAAGGAAAGCAGTTTCAATTAAACAAATCTCAAAGATTTCCATTAAATAAAAAGTCTGGCTATATTTTTGAGAAGACGATAAAAAAGTCGCCACAAGTGGGATTTGTTTCATACATGTCCACTGGGCTGGCACTCCGGCTATAGTCTATACACATTTAGAGCTTGGTGACTCCCAAGTGACTCTCCCGTACGCATCCCTCTTGATCTGATTGATTAATAGACATCATTTTAACATCCAAGCATATAAAATTTCACATGTACAGAACCTAATATTTATAGAGAGGTACTATGTTGTTTGAATCTTGTGAAGGCCATAAACCGCACAAACTTCTCTCGCCCCATAGGAAAAAGATGCCATAATTTTCTTCTTTTATTTTCGTTGGCCATTGACATACAATGTGTTTTGAAAATATACATTTTGGTCTTTTTAAGGTCAACAAACAGAGGCTAGTGCTGTCCAACTTTTCGATTGCAAGCAAAAATAAGTTAGTGGTGATCAGGAAGGTTAGACCTTCATTAATTCAGTACTTAATTCGGCTCACATTGCTCGTTGAAATAAGAATATTGGAATAAACAGAACCAAGCCTCCAAGCAATGTATGCTGAATTAGTCTTTGAATTTGGGAAGGTGTGATTGCGGCTTAAGGTTGCTCTACCTTTATCATTATTTTCTGTGAGACTTTGCATAGCTATCAATGAGTACAAAAATTTTTATTAGTGCAATTACTTATTTTAATTTTTTTTTATCGTCAATGGGCTTACTCTTGACTTCGATCTAGTCTGGAAGACAGGGATGAGGTTTACGATGGAAGGAGCTTGCCCAGAAGAAGCCTATTCACTCTTTTTTTAACAATATTAGCAGCAAGACAAATTAAAAACCTGTCAAGTGCGAGTAGGATACACGCACCGCGGGTTCCGATATACCTACCTATAGTATTTTTAGAAGCAATAAAGTCCATTTTAAGGACCGCATAGCTATTTGGAGAGATCGTTATGTTTTTCCTGTAATATTTACACAAACTTCTACATACATACATAACAACACGCCTCTTTCCCGTCGGGGTAGGCAGAGACCACAGCCCTCCACCTGCTACGATCTTGACATACTTCCCTTGCTTCTATTATTATTAATTCAGATTTCTCCTTTAGCAAACTTCAGAGATAAGGGAGGTGGGGCTTGGTATTTTAAAGACATTTTTCATCATTACTTAAAATTAAGAATTGTAAAGAGATACCCCTCTTGACATACTAACGACAATTTGGAAATTCTCCCCCGCCCTCTATCTGGAACTCATTTACAATAAAAATAAAAATATGTTTTAATTCCTTCATTTGCAATAAAATCAAGCAAGCATATTAAAGAAGTATTCCAAATTTCAAGTCAATAGCAGGTGTGACAGATAGTAGTCGCATTATAAGGGTTTCTTTTTTACCATTTTGGTTCGGAACCCTAAAAACTATCATTATTTATATTAGGATATTAAATTCTAATATCACTTTATGAAACTATTTAATACATCATGCTGCGTCATATAATTACCTAAACAATCAGCGTTTTCCATTCAGATTTGGTAAGACATTAACTTGGCCTTGGTGGTTAAATTATGAAAAAAATATGTCTGTTTATTCTTTTGGTGATTCTACAAAATTTACCTACGAAGTGCGTGTTTCTTTGTAAGTAATAATAATTTGTTAGCACACAAGAATATTTTCAAACGAATACAATAGCTAACAAAACGTGCTGAAAACGTTGAATATTTTGTGAATTAAATTATTACTAATTGGGGTTTTTCCTTTGTTAATATCTGGATAATATTATCTAGAGTTAAATAAAGTGGATAAAGTACAACTAACCCGTCACATAATATTTGTGATTTGACACCAACATTCATGTTTGTTCGATAAATCTGTATGTATAGGTTTCAAGGGAGACTGACACAAAATTTTTAACCTCTGGAAACAAGTAACACTAAGTGATTGGCATTTATGACATGACCGATGGTATAGGGGGCTCAGGGTCATGCAGGTCATAGATAGCTCAGGTCAAAGCTCAGGTAGATCAATATACACCACTACTATCGAAGTGCCACTTTTGAAGCCCTTATAACCTATCTACACATTTATAAACCTTTAATATCACAGAATATTATGCATAGGATGTAGTTTATTTTTTATGCTGTTTAATATTTTTTATTTATGATAACAGTCAAGTCAACCAATGGGAATGGACTAGAACCATGAAGTGTTGTACAAGTACGTACGTAGATAAGCGCTAAAAATAGATTTTGATTATTTTTACCCTCAAATAGGGAATGGTAGTTTGTATGGAAGTCCGTCCCGTATAAGGCTAGTTGAGGAGACAATTTTTTTAAACAAATTAATAAATATTCTATAAAAGTCAAGCTTTGCAGTCTTTTTACTTTCTGTCGTCCTAATTCCTATCGACATAGGGGCTAGAGTTGAGCTGCAAAATAGTTAAACTCGACATGCTCATTACTGTAATAAGAAATCTGCTACACAGATGTCAAGAGTCGACGATCTTCACACTTGAACAAATATTTTGAAACTTTTATGAGTAAAATACGAATATTTTACCGATCCACGTCGAGAAGAATATTCCAATGTTTACGAATTTGGTACCTATACAGAATTACAGAGTGTAACTAAAGGTACGATGGTACTTTTAAGAAGTAATTCTGCATCATTAATACTTGTTGCCTGTCCTGCAGTGGACGTTTTATGGAACATTATGATTATGAAAAAGAATAAAAAATATCTATCTGACAAAAATAATTTTGATTGAAGAACTCGTGAAGTGTGTACAGATTCCAATTTCAACGAATTTCAACGACTTCTATGATCATCTGGTTACGTAGGTGAAGATTATTCGTGTGATAATATCCAGTTACTAGCAACTTTTTATGATAAACATGTAAGGAAAATGAAAGCTTTTCTTGATTATTCTTATTTAAAAAAAAAACGGACACATATTTATTTTGCAAAATTCTTAACAATCGGTTGACGATGCCCTAAGCCGCCGAATCACCCCCTCTTTATCAACGTGCTTATTAAAGCCAGTCAAGAGCGAGTTGGACTCGCGCGCCGAGGGTTCCGATATACCAGTAGTATTTCGGAAGCGATAAAGTCCATTTTTAGGACCGCGAAACAAATTTGTTTGTAAAGGTTTTTTGCAGATTACTAAAAAAGTGTGCAACTTAGAAAGATCGTTTTATTTTTTTTAATTTTTGCTGTAATACTCGTATTTACATAAACTTCTATCGATTGTATTTAATTCATATTTTTCCTTTAACAAACTTCGGAGATAAGGGGAATGGAATTTGTTTCGACATTTTTCATCATAATTTCAAAACTAAGAGTCGTAAAAAATACAAAAATATATTTTAGAATGTACAAGTAAAGCCCTTTCATGTGATACCCCACACAACCTAGTAATACCAATTTAAAAATTTGCCCCCACTATTCGGGCCCCCTTAACATTAATAATCCTAATTATTTTTTAATTCTTTCATATCCTCTTAAGTTGGGCAACCATATTCTAAAAGTATTCTAAATTTCAAGTCGATAGCATTAGTGGTTGCTGAGATATACAGGTGTGACAGACAGACAGACAGACAGACATAGCGGCACCATAAGGGTTCCTTTTTTTTACCATTTTGGTATCGGGGAACCCTAAAAACAAGTGGCGAATATAATAAGTACTGTGCCTTTTTTAAATGTACTTAATTTAATACGTTAAATATTAACATGTAAATTAACTAGAAGCTGAACTAAATGATTATGCATTTATAGAAATATTAATGTAACTTGCGTTACTTACCTACCCGTATTAATCATACATAAATAAATTGCTTAGGCATTGACCTGGGCTGAACATGCACCTGATATTATTTATTAGTTTCGTTACAGTTGTAAACTTAGGGCAACCCTAAATAAATTTAATTAATAAAATCCCTGATATCGTTTAGTTTACGTAGTTAGAACAACTTTTAAATTATTTTAATATATTTACTTAAAAGTTGTTCTAACTACGTAAACTAAACGATAAGTTTACGTAGTTAGAACAACTTTTAAATAAATATATTAAAATAATTTTCGATACTTCTATCATAATTTTTTCTTGTCCCGTTTCTTTGTAGCAATTTTGGAAAGCATTAGGAACCTTTGGTAACCCCAAAATGAAGTAACAATTTTTTTACCGTCCAAAACATTGAAACATGATTAAAACTAAATTTTAACCCGTGAAATGACTATTGAAAATGAAAAATGTATTTTTAATGTCGCGCTTCACAAACGACAAGAAAAAAGCCTACGAAAATTCAAGCGCCCCAATAATTGTATGGGGTGTTTCCGAAAACTGAAAGGGCATGATCAGTCAACGTACCTAAACATATTTCAGTGACTAAAACCTTCAGGAAATGAAAAAAAATCGGCCTCTTCATACAAAATTGCGAACTTAATAGGACAGTTTATATTGGGAGGCCATTTTTTTATCTTTTTCTGAACGTTTTATTTGTTGGAAGCTGTTCAGTTACGTTAACTGATCATGCCTCTTCAGTATTCGGAAGACTGTCTCTTACACCCTATATTTCAGAACAGTCCATAGCCAGCTCTGGGTCTTACGTAAAGAATAAGAATACGTCATAGCAATCTACGCATTACACAAATATTGTCATTATAATAGAGTTCTTTGTCTAGATAAAATTATTGATACATATCTATTCATATACACAGACGGTTATCTCAGGAAAACGCTTAATAATATTTTACAAGTGAAACATTCTATCATGCTTACACCAATTCTTAATAATTAATTCCGAAGCCCAGCCTGAATCTCACGATGAAAACAAATAATCATGAGAGGATTTCACATGTCTTGTTATATCTCAAAACTTTTTATGGAGCAGAAAATGTAATGTTATTATGTATGGCCCACGCAACGTGCGAACGTGCTAACTCACCTCACAGTCGTTACTTGTGATTGCTCGACACGAGTGCAAATAACATACAATGCGACACGCCTTACCGCTGTCATTTAGATAAAGGCGGATAGCACCGATTGTGCTTACGTGCGAATGCTTTTCGTCCATCAAGATACTCCACAACGCGTAGCGAGGTTAAAATGTCTTTGGTCACACCTAGGCCTGCCATCTATAAAACCTGCCCCCCAGGACCGGAAGCGTAAGTTCTCCGGATTTTGGAGCTTTCACTCCGGACATTTCAATACTTTTTTCATTCTATTACATCTTGATTAAAATATATTTTACTCCGTACTTGATAGAAGAAAACTTTAATTTTAAGCCTCTGTTTCATTTTAGATCTATCGTAAAAGTATATTATATTATATTCCTTTATTTGTATTTATCATACAAAATTAAACCTAAGAATACAAAGGACCTTTATGGCTTGCCCACGAACATACTCCATAAGCTACTGTATAGCTTTCTAGATGCGCTAAGTGCCTACTTCAACTCATCGGTCGCCCGTGGTCAGTATCCTGAATCGCTGAAAAGGATCAAAGTGACGCCGGTCTATAAAGGTAAGGGCAACAAAAAAGAGATTGAAATTCGACGCAGAGGTTCTTTCTAAAACATAAGCAGGGAATATGAAAGGTTTTTAAGAAATTCCTACGGGGACGAAGTCCCGGCCATCAGCTAGTCTACTTATATTTATCGGATTTACCAATAGCTTTCAGAACTTCTTTTTAGTTAATAAAAAATTATAGAATGAATGAATTATAAAAATTAAAAATTATAGCATTCCTTTCTTTTGTCCACTGTTGCGCCATGAGAGAAAAATATTCTTTCAACATGCGCATTATGCGCAGGCATGCAAAAAAAATATGGAGCTATTTTTAGTAATTCTGAATATAAAATTTTAATGTTCTACAAAAATGTAACCATAGTTGATTAGCATTTAAAAGTTTATCTTCTGTGCTGAGATTTTGGTAAAAAGATTTTAAATTCACCCACTCATCTATCAATTTCGTGTCGTAAATTGCTATATTCTTGTCTTTCAAAAATGCAATAGTATCATGAATAACAGCCCGTTTGATATTCGGGAAAAAACATCCAGTCAAATTTATCAAATTGTTGAAGAGGCTGATTCCAATCTTCAATGTACGTTTTTATTTCATTATAGAAACTCAGAGTACAGTTTTTGAACTCTTGTTTTATGTTCTCGTCGTGTTTGTTTAAAATGCTTCTAATACTTAATTCTATCGTCTAGACTTTTTGCTATAGATCCAAGAATGTTTCGAGTTTCTAAGACGGAATTGTTGCTTTTTTAAATTTTTCCTATTCTGCTATGCAAGATATGCATAATGGAGTGGACTAGAAGCTAATAAGCCTCTAACAGCAGATTTTGGAAAAATTCTCTGATCACTACTAGTGGTTTTTGTATATTTTCGAAGTAGTCTTTCAGTGGAGTGAAGAGAACGGGATCTGATCGAAAACCCGGAATTTATTTTTGTCGGGGTTGCACCCGGACTACAATTTAAACCTCGCCCGGACGCTCCCCGGACGTCTTCCAAACTAAGACAAATCCGGGGAAACCCGAAATAAATCACACAAAATAAATCTTACTTGATTCCAAACAATACATAAAAGCATATATATTTTATTTTAAATTTATAAAAAAATATATTTGTGATACAGATCCAGATTCGCGTTATTTAAAGATTTAATACATACCTATTTCGTTCAGTGCGTCGCGTCCCCCGAGACATGGTTCTCTCCCATTATGCTGGCAGCGTTTCCTATCAGTCTATACACGGAAAGGTGTGATGGTAATACTAAAGAGTGTGAATCTGTCCATGAAACTGAACAACTTTTCCCAAGGAACATAGATCGAAAAACGAAAATATATTTTGACCTCTCATGGAAACTGCATCAGCTGATAGCGCATTTTGTCTGGGAGGTCAAATTTGGTTTTTCGTATTTCTATTCCTTTGGGAAAGTTGTTCAGTTTCATTGACGGATTTACACCCTTTAGTATTATCATACCTTTCTGTTACACGTTGTATAGCCAGACTAATTAGTCCCCACCGGTAATTTCCTTCTAATACAATTAATTTTGTCATTCTAATAACATCTGTTTGTTATCATAAGAAACGTTTCTTACGATCAGTAGGGGAGCACCATAACCCCAAAGCTTAAAGTACTGATAATCTGAGATTCTGTTCTGGGCTGTCAATCATAGAGTAATCATTAGATTGGTTCACAAAATGACTTCATCAACATGATGTAATAAGGTTTTTTTAGGGAATCTTTTCAATCTTTAATATCCATTTTTTGTCAGCTGTTTTCTTGTTTTTAGGGTTCCTTTCCTGGAAAAGAAAAAATTGGAAGCCTTCTAGGATCACTTTTTTGTCCGTCTGTCTTTCAAGACACTTTTTATTGCGAACGGCTTATATGGTTTAAAATTCATTTATTTCTCAAAAGAATTCAATTTAATTCACTTACTGAGAGTGGTATCTGTTTTTTTATCTAATATCTATTTCTACAGCAATCATAGTGGAAATTCAAATTACCTAATACTCATTTCATGTTAAATTCAAATAATTAAAAATGAGGGGTTTGAGTTTCATTTTAAATGTTGTTAATGTTTTTGCATCTTTGGGTAGATGGTTATTGCACACCCTCGTAAACAACGCTGGTCTATCCCACTATTTCCATGGAAACGTGAAATGGAAATAGTGGCACTTAGGTTTTTTTCTTAAAATATCCCATTATTTCCACTGGCGACTAAAAATTGCAAACTGAAAAGGTGGTATAAACTACTGACGCTAGACTACTCGTATGTTCGGATGAATATAAGACCTCGTTAAAATCTTCATTTCAGTTGACAGCTGTCAAACTTAAAACCGCTATAACAATAGAATTATACTAATTATAATACACTACTTTTCTTTCTCTTTGGCTATAACTCAGAAACTACTGACCCTAGACTACTCGTGTGTTCGGGCAAATGATAGATATCTTTGAGATCTTACTTTTAGTTGACAAAAGTAAGATCTCAAAGATATGGCACCTTTTACCGTAATTGGTTCTTGGCGGCCTGACACAGCTCGTCTATTAATGCGCTTCTGTGCGGTACATCGTTTTGTAAACGTGAGTTGCGAATGATAATCCTTATTTGTTATTTTCCTGATTTAAAGTATCAAGTTGAAATTAAAAAAAAAACCTTAAAGGAGATTTTAAAACCAAAGGGCAAAAATAATATGATATGGTGGATATCTCGGACTACGGAACCCTTACGGCGCGAGTCTGAATAACACTTGGTCGGTATTTTTTTGCAATTAGCAATCGGATTAAAACTAAGTAAAGACCGTATCCTATCCTATTAAACGAGCAATATTTGTATATATATATATAGTTGTAATCGGTTTCTCGAAAACGGCTCTAACGATTTCGATGAAATTTACCATACGGGGGTTTTTGGGGGTAAAAAATCGATCTAACTAGGTCTCATGTCTGGGAAAATTCGTTTTCCCCGTGTTTTTAAAGTACCGCGATTTCGGCGAAAACCTACAGCGCCATCTGTTGGCGGGTAGCATAGCTTGCTCACCCGATGATATTTAATGTTGATGTGACTATTATAGAGCGAAGCTCGGTCGCCCAGGCACTATACTATTAAACGAGCAATATTTGCATATATACAGGGTGTAAGGAAAAGTACCGATTTCCTTTAAAGCACATGTTGTGTAAGTAGAATAAAGTACATAAAACATATTAATTATAAAAAATAACATAAAAATAAAATACTTCCTATGAAAAAAAAAAGTTCAAGTTGCCAACCCTATTCTAAGAATCGCAACGCGCACCATTCACCAAAGAACTTCATTGACTAGCGTGCAACAGAGATAGGAGATAGAAACTTGAGGCAACGCTTATCGGTGCGATAGTCTTGAGTCTGGTGAGACAATACAATTTTAATATTAATTTTTAAAATCTGTTATTTTTTTATTGTTTAAACATGCTTATTGTTCTTTATTCTACTAATAGAACATATTATGTGGTTAAAAGGAATTCGGTACTAGGGTGTTAATTTAATTGCGTGCCATAGCTTAGGGGATGTTTCTGTAACGATAAAGGAACACAAAAAAAATATCAATTAAAATCCTACTTAAAAAAATTAAACTCCATTGAAACTAAACTAACGCGGAGGGCCACCGCGCTATCAATCACCGAGCCAGCGCGCGAGTATCAAGTAATTCTTTTTTTTTTTTTGTGTGTGACTCCAATTTCCCCTTTATACGTCAACGGGCATAAAAATTATAAAAAAAAAATATCAATGATGATAAAAAAAATTAAGTAGGTTTTTTTTGTGTTCCTTTATCGTTACTGAAACACCCCCTAAGCTATGGCACGCAATTAAATTAACACCGTGTATATTTGTAATCGGTTTCTCGAAAGCGGCTATAACGATTTCGATAATATTTACCATACGGGTGTTTACGAGGGTGAAAAATCGCTCTAGCTAGTTTAGTAGCCGCGTTTTAGACAAAAGCCTACAACGCCATCTGTTAGCGAGTAGCATAGCTTGCTCACCCGATAATACTTTAATGTTGAGGTGGCTATCATAGAGCAAAGCTCGGTCGCCCAGGTACTTATTATTATTAAAGAAATATAGCAAAATTTCAAAGTTTAGAATAAAATAAACGAATTATTATTTTGTTATAAATTGGACAAATAACTAGTTTTATGGTGAAACCGCAAGTGTGATGATCTATTGTGTAGAAATATGACAAACTTGTGGTATTGCGCTTTCTTAAGATTTATTGGTAATTTTAAAATTAGCTATTGCCCGCTGCGAAATACCTGTAGTATTTTTAGACGCATAAGAGTCCACTTTTCCAACCGCAAAACTAAGTTACTAAAACTGTGCTACTAAAAGAAGCGAAAGGGGGAATGCAATTTTTTTAGATACGAGTAATTTTCATCATAACTTGAAAACTTTGTCGTAAAAATGTACAAAAATATTTTGCCTCATTTACAATAGTAAAAAAAACCATTTTATATTTTTTTTTGTCTGCATTAAAATTTGGCAAGCATATTTTAAAACCGTTTCAAATTTCAAGTCGATAGCGAGTGTAGTTGTAGATATAAACAGCCGGCTTAGCACGCTATATATAAAATATATCTTGGAGAAATGTCACTTTTTGAGGAATTATGTCATCTAATCTATCACCTCCAAGCGCGAAGAAATGTCAGTGGAGGAAAATGTTTAGCAAATCCACAAATTACGTTTTTGATATTTTAGACAGAGATAGCTTTATACACTAATACATGTAGCCGTCCTTGTCTTTCAAAATGTGTCACACTGCTCGGATGTCAAAAAAACGTGACCATGCTTAAAGTCTTTAATCTATGGGCGTAGATAAACTGACAACTGCAGCGTGCTAAGCCGGCAGGTGTGACAGACAGACAGACGAAGTCGCTCTATTTTTTTTTTATTTTTTTTTTTCTAAAACAGTACATGACTGTGTGCGAATACTTAATATTAAACAAATAATTTGTAAACAATAAACAAAAAATAATCAGAATATCACATACTTATCAATCAAATATCACAATGTTAAAATACTATATCACAAAATCAAACAAATTATTATCACAGTCAGCAGGTACTAATTATAAAATTACATGTCATTCTAATAGTTAGATATCATCAATATTATATAAAACTTTATCAAGGAGAAACGCTTTTAATGTTTTCTTAAAATCCATAGCATCCATGATTTTTTTCAGTTTTAACGGTAATTTATTAAATATATTTACGGCTTGATATCTAGGACTATGTTTTACAATGTCAAGATGCGGTTGAATTAAATTATTTAAATCAAGTCTCCTGCTTTTGAGTCGAATATTCATATCCGATTCAGATTCATATAAATCCCTATGCTTAAATATGTCCACTAACAACACTAGTATGTAAAGCGAGGGCACTGTTAGTATCTCATACTTTTTGAAATAATGTTTACACGATTCCCAAGGAGGAATATGGGCTATTGTCCGAATGGCTCTCTTTTGAATTATAAAAGCTTTGGAAATGTTATAGTTATAGCTATTACCCCAATACTTAATACTATAGCGTAACTTTGACTCTACTAGGGCGGCATATACCATCTTGAGTTGATCGATCTGCAAAATATCCCGTAATGTTCTTAATGCATAACATGCAGAGCTAATAGAACTTTCAATGGTGTTAACTTAAATTTTCCAATTTAGAAGATCATCAACATGAATACCTAAGAATTTTACCACATGTGCCAATTCAATTTTTTGGTTGTTAAGTTCTAAATGTATGCTTGCCTTATTCCTAATCGTTGTTCTAAAAAGTAATGCACTTGTTTTTCCTACGTTAATTTGGAGATCATTAGAAGAGAACCAAATATGAAAGGCTGTCAACGTATTATTAGCAACTATTTCTAGCTCTTCTAAAGTTGTTTTAGATAGAATAGCGTTGGTATCATCCGCATATAAAACTAAACGAGCATCAGGTACAACATTAGATATGTAATTTACAAGATCATTCGTAAAAATCAAAAAGAGTAAAGAGTAATGGCAGTCGCACCATAAGGGTTCCGTTTTCCCCATTTTGGTTCGGAACCCTTAAAACGTAACTTATATCCCACTTTAAATAAAAACATATATTTAAAAATATATTTATTCCTTACATTTTATGACATGGTCACAACTTCAAAAGTAAATTTAAATAATTGATTCTAAAGTAACTTTCTAATAATTAATTAAAATAATTATTCTTCCTTCAACCTAGTTTTTAAGGTTCCGTAGTCCACAAGGAACCCAAATAGTTTCGTCACGTCCATCTGTCTGTCTTTTCTGCGGCTTAGCTCAGAGACCCTTAGTACTAGAAAGCTGTAATTTAGTATGGATGTTATAGGCAAACTCCGAAGCTCCGGCGCTCCTAGGTTGGACTGGTCAATCCTCAGGTCAGACTGAATGACTTAGTCAAAGCCCAAACAAATGTAAATTTTCGGCCTTTGACTAAACAATTTTCGTCAAACCTGGGAGAGACTAATTTGGTCAGGCAAACGTCAAAACACAATTTTATTAAATCGGGGTTTGACGAGTCAAACTCCGATATAGGTATGAAGTGTCTTATCTTCGTATATTTGGAAGCATTTTATCATTTAAGCAGCTTTCAAGTCTTAAGAACCGCTTAACTCTGCCAGTTCTGACACCTGATTGGTCAGCTTACGTGATTTTTAACCTAACCTAACCTTTTTTTTTTTTTTGTTGACGCTGGGAAAAAATGCATTATGCATCATCCCTCTCATCGGGGACTGAGAGGGGGTATGTGGGACTCCCACCCACTAAAACAACCCAGCGGCACTCCCGCGTCGCCCGAGTGGCGGGGGCCTGGGAAACCGGCAGAGCCTTTACTTCCAGTCCCCACACCGGCGACCGCCCGCCTACATGGCAGGCCCTTCACGCCCCTCACATAAGGAGGGGCCGGAAATGGCCGTGAGTGCCCGGCCATTCCCTCCCGCGGGGGACCCATCCAGAAGGGCGCCAAACATCCCCGTGTCTGAACGCCCGGGGTCCCTTGCGACGGGTCAGGTCAGTGGCCCCGCCGCCTGCCACATCGGCTGCAGAGGATAGGGAGAGCGGCACAACGTAACACCGGCACTCCTCTTCCCCTGCAGCCCCACCGCGTCCGCCATCAAACGGTGGCGACCCCGCCAAGGCCGCGGAAGGTAGGGAGAGCGGCACAACGAAACACCGACACTCCTCTCCCGCCGCGGCCCCTACACCTCAACTGCGGTGCCTCCCATACGACACCGCAGCCCGCCTCAGTTGCGATAGC
The DNA here is from genome assembly GCA_947532105.1 of Athrips mouffetella. NCBI lineage: Eukaryota > Metazoa > Arthropoda > Insecta > Lepidoptera > Gelechiidae > Athrips > Athrips mouffetella. The sequence continues at coordinate 17,319,133 of OX383965.1, read as the reverse complement.
GCCCATACACTACCGCAACCTACCGCCATAAGCCGCTCCATCGCGGGCTTGGAGACCAAAGCCCGGAGGAGCAGCCCCGCCTGGGACCGCCCGGCCGAACACCGGCACGGCCCTCTTCGCTTCGCCGTGGGAGACCAAGCCACGGGTACTAAGCCCCCCCGCCACGACAAGGGGGGAACCCTTCGGGGGGGAACCTAACCTAACCTAACCTAACCTAAAGAGACATTATGAACCTGTTTAAACATGTTCAGATCAACGTTTGACCGAGTTTTGCAGTCGCTTCTAGGATTGACTAGGCCAAAACCGAAACAGAATAATTTACTTTTTCGACGTTTGACTGAAAAGTTAGGAGCTCCTCGGTTTGACTAAAAATACTTCAGGCAAAGGGCGAAATTGAAATGTATTTCGGGGATTGCCTGATGGCTTTGGCCAAACCTAGGATAAACCAGTCCTTCCGCGAAGAGACTGTGTATCGGACTTTGACTATAACATGGATATACATTCCATCCACGCCGACTAAGTGGTAAATTTTTTTTTTTCGGTACCTCCCCTACAATTAAAGTGGGGTTATTCCTTTTATTTGTCTATCCCATCATGTGAGGTGTCGTTAGATAAGTCTTTTATTGTGAGTCTGCAAATAAACATTTTCTATATTTTTTTATTTCGGGATCCGTTCGCGAAATATTTAGCTTGAAAGCGCATGTTTTTTCGGATTGGAAACTGTTCGATCAGATTGAGCGATTTGTATGGAGAGGTAAAAAAAAATATTTATTTCCCAAAAATGTTTCTTTAGGAAAGTGGTTTTCGTTAAGTGAGCACGCCTTTTCAGTTTTCGGTACACTGTCCCTTACACCCTTCATATATATTTCACAATATTTTTGGTAAATATGACAGTAAAATTTCGTTAACCGACTTAAAATATTTATAAAAATTTCCATAACAGGTTGAAAAGCTCTTTAGCTTTAGCTGATTGTTTTATGGTTACGTAACTGTGCCTACCCTACAATTCGTATTTAAATTCCTATTGAAATACGAAACAATAATAATAGAGAAAATAAAATTTATTGTCATTATTAAAATAAAACTTTGGAAGTATTTTTCTTTACATTTTTAGGGTTCCGTACCTCAAAAGAAAAAAACGGAACCCTTATAGGATCACTTTGTTGTCCGTCTGTCTGTCTGTCTGTCTGTCAAGACCCTTTATCTCACGAACGGGTAAAGGTATCAGGTTGAAATTAATACCATATATTAGGATCCATGAACCACACAAGATCTGAAAATTTCAATTTTTTACAACGACGCAATCAAAAGATATGGCATTTTATGTCCTCATCTCCATACATTTATTCAAAAATGAAAAACCTACAGGGTACTCCCGTTGACCTAAAATTATGAAATTTGGCAAGAAGCTAGGTCTCACAGTACAAATAATGGGAAAAGTCTGAAATCATTAAATATTACAACTTTTCTCACAACTAATGGTAACCAATTGTGGTGAGCTCCCGTTTCAAGAACATTCATATAAGAGAGGGGTCAAGTTGGATGGTTGGTGAGGCGATTTTTGTTTTAGTTCTATTTAAAAACGGGAACACTTACAAACTTGAAAATTGGTATGTTTATAGGGCATAGGCATATGTGGGTTTTTATTGTCGCTTCTTTTTTTTCCCACAATGGCGCCACATTGTTTGTGAAGCGATGTAGTTTAGCTGACGTCATTAAGAGATTTTAATATCCAACAATGAATAAACGATTTTGTTTTTTTTTTTTTTTTTTTAACAACATATATTAAAATTTGGTCAAGCGCGTGTCGGACTCAAAAAATCTAGCACATTAACTTACTGAAATTTCAACTAGTACAATTATGTGTATGTGGTGGTACGGAACCCTCAGTGCGCGAGTCCGACTCGCACTTGGCCGGTTTTTTATTTTTTTCCGGTGACAAGGATTACTATTATAAATCCAATTTCCGCTTTTCCTTCTACGTGTACTATACCAGATTGTTTTATTAAATAAGACATTTGTTTACATTTATTAAAAAAAAACTTTTCTTTCTTGCGCAGTTAAATTTCTTAAGTGTTAAAGATCTCCCACAGAGATTCAATGAAAATAAAAAAAACGCTGGACAGATAAAGGTACGGGCAAACTAGGCTTATGTGATGCCACGTTATGTGTTGTTACGCTAGAAACTCTACGCCTCGTCACTAGTCAGCCTCGTCACCAACTGAATCAAACTTAGCTTACGTACGTGATAAGATAACACACAAAGTTACCAGCTTTGCGCCCCAAAGCATCATACATATTGCGTGTTACCAGCACGACTTAGGTGCGTTAGCGACGTTCTAAATTGTGATTTTCATATGTACACAATGAAAGTCGATATCTTCTGTCGGACGTAACATCACGTACGTGGCATAACATGAGTCTAGTATACCCGTACCTTATCTGTCCCGCGCTTTTTTATTTTCATTAAATTGTGTCTCTGCGATCATATCGATTAACCTGACGTTGACCGAATCTTATGAATATGACGTACATTCTTAAGCATATGAGCACAAACATTTACCTACGAATATCCGTCGAATTGCTACTTAACAAAAATATCAGAATGCTTACGTGCGGTTGACTGTACTTGGACTGTACAAGGTGTTGCGAAATTCGTGTAAAACTTTTAAAGATTTTGTAACTTTCGTTTACGACTTGTTGTAGGTTGTATGTAGTTCAAAACATAATAATATTATGAATAACCCAAACACTGTCGCATATAGTTCTGAGTACAATAAACTTAAAATTATATGGAGGAGGCATTTATAGGCCATTGCTGGTAAAACTTTAGTAGTTATGTACGCTGATTTTTAGGGTTCTGTCTGAACCAAAATGGTAAAAACTTCGTCTGCTTGTCTGTCTGTCTGTCATACCTGTATATCTCAAATAGGGGGGGGGGGGGGGGGGGCAAATATGCAGCAAAGACGCCGTACTTGAGATTGATAGTTGTTTATTAATTAGCATGATTTTGAGATGCTGATCGCACCTTGACAGCTGAAACCTACCCGGAAGGGTATTGAGAACAATTTATAAATACTACTATAAAAGTAGTAAAAAAAAGAAAAAATATATTTTGGTATGTACAAGTGAAACCCTTTCATATAATACCCCCATTCGACTTAGTAACGACAATTTAGAATTTTGCCCTCCCCCCATTTGGGCCCCCCTTAAAATAATACTAATATTTTTATGATTCTTTCATTTGCAATAAAGTTGGGCAATCATATTCTAAAACTATTCCCAATTTTAAGTCAATAGTACAAGTGGTTGCTGAGATATACAGGTGTGACAGACAGACAGACAGACGAAGTCGCACTATAAGGGTTCCGTTTTTACCATTTTGGTTCGGAGCCCTAAAAATCTGCCAAATCGGTGGAACCGTTCCCAAGTGATGCTCCGTCAACCGTCTTACACGTGGCAATTCAAATACGTACGTATTTGACCAATTTTGATAAAATTATACTTAAAAAGACTATTTTTGTCTTCCACAACAGAGCTCCAATTAATATTATTACCTTTAAAAGAAATTGTTGTATTGCCAAATTGCCATAGCTCAATTAAGCAGTATCTACCATAACTAGCACACTCCATATCATACAGTCACAATAAAATCTAAAACTGCACTAACATGGCAATCTAATAAATTGTCCGGCAAATTGTAAGAATCGCTAGAATTTATGAATATTATTTAATGGGAAACATACGAAGCTAAGAGGTGGGTAATGAATAAATATCAAATAGAAAATGTTAATCAAATAGCCACTCATATCCGAGATTGATTGAATAAAATAGCAGTAAGCTATAACTCTTGATTCTCTTATGGAAAAGGTACACCTAAAGCATCTTATACTGCGTTGCCTACTTACAGCTTTATACAGCCAAGAACACGTCGATCTTGACAAATTTAGACTTTTTACCGCTCTTATCTTAGTATCTTAGTGAGTGTAGAGACAGAAGTCGCACTGCAAGTAACAAGCTTGACCTGCTTTTGACTGTACCCAAATGGCACATGTAGGTTACAGTACAGCACATACTGTACATACACGTATTTACTGCACATGTAGGTTAAATAATTTCCATCAGAATATAACAATGCACAAAAAAATTCCATTATTTTGTTATTTGAGATAAGAAAATATTTTCTTTATTTAGAAAACCATGGCGCCATTACCTTAACTAAGCCCGCGGGCTCCGTGGGCTGTGGGCTCAGTTGATTCACATTCAGAATAATTTATTCAACGTAGATTCTTTACAGAATACTTATTATATGTCATTGACCCTAAAGCCTCTAAACTCACCCCTAAATCATATAGAAAAAAATTACGAAAGATTAAGAAAAAGGAGAGCTTGTCTTGTAGTAGGATATTGAGGGTTTAGAAAAGGTATTTAAATTAAATTAAATATTTAAGTATCATAACAAAATACCTGTGTTACTTTTGAAGACGTAGTCAGACTTATAACTGTAAATATTGCCATAAATCGTTTGCCAGGCCAATAGCATGATCAATTACATCAGTTCAATATAAAGCAATAAATCTATTGAGATTGCTCGACTTTGTCAAACGGCGCTCCTATAAATAATATTTGAGTTTCATAATAGCCTCTACCACGGAAGTGATTGTTTAAGTAGTTGAAAAGCACCGTATTTTGGTGATAATATTATTAATCTCATATTATCGTATACCTTTGTCGGTTTTGCTTGCTGTTTTGTTTTGCTACCCTAATAAAACATAAACTAAACAGGGCTCAGAGACAAGTGGCTTTAGTGGCGTTAACGCTAATAGAATAAAATAAAAATGTATCGGATTGACATTAGCTGCTATTTGCACACGCATACATTTCGTTAGCTTATGTTAATCTCATACATTTTTATTATATTCTACAGACGTTTTCGATTATAGGAAGCCACTTGTCTACGGCCCCAGATCTATGAATTTTCGTATACTCGTTTTGTACTTTCGTCTTTGTATTTTTGTGTGTATTTTACCTACAGTTTACACATAATTATACCATAGAGTAATATAATACTGGATTATACAACGTGTAAAAAGAAGGGTTATTAAATAACAACCCTCAAGAATGCGAATTGACCCATGAAACTGTACAACATTTTCCTCTGAAAACGGGTCGAAATAAAAAAATTAACTTCCCTTAAAAACTGATAGCGCATTTTTTGTATAAGAAGTTAACAATATTTTTAGTTTTTCAACTTGTGTTCCTTAGGAAAAGACTTTTAGTTGTCTGGGAACATTACCATTCTTTGATGTTTCAGCCAGCATATGCTGTACCAGGCTACACTCAGAAAACTTGAGACTGCATCTAAACTGTTCAAAGTTTTTATGAAAGAAATGAGACAGCAATATATTTCGAGAACATGCAGTAGCTGTCAAGAGAGATAGCATCAGAATTCGCCATACGCGGTTAGGCTTGGTTTTCGTAAAGAATTTATAGTCTCTATAGTTTCTTGCACAGATAGATTGAGTATCTGGTATTTTTTCCCATGGTCATAGCATATAAGGCCCGACGAGTTGTGCCTGTGATTTGTAAGGTATTTGGCTCTTTGTACGTGCTGCTGTTTATATTTCATTTGCTATTAGAATTGGTAATGTTTAATCTGCACAGAATAGCTGGGAAGTTGTAAAGACTGAGATTTGTGTGATGGCATTTTGAAATAGGATTATTTGCTTATTTATTTATCCTATACCATTAAACAAGCAATATTTGTATATACATTTGTAATCGGTTTCTCGAAAACGGCTCTATTTCGATGAAATTTACTGCACGGGGGCTTTCGGGGGTGACAATCGATCTTGATAGGTTTTCTCCGGTTTTTTAGTATTTTTTGAAAAAAGTATTATCATGAAACGCTACAGCGCCATCTTTTAACGGGCTTTGGTTAAGATTATATAGAGCGAGGCTCAGTCGCCCAGGTATTTTAATGTAAAAAAGGAAAATAAAAAATTGTTAAATTTTGCAACGGTAAATTAAATAAAATGATTGTTTTGGTTCTCAACGAAACGTAAGCAAATAAGCGTCTTACGATTATTTTGTGAAAAGTAGCTAAATTAGTGAAAGAAAAAAAATAACTACCCAAGCGCCCCACGCAATGTTGGGTTCCGTAGTAAAGTTGCTTTAGGAATTACTACTGTTAAGCAGGTTTTGTTTTTTTCATGCACCTTTTCCTCCGAGGTCCAGCGCTTGATTGTTATTGATATTTCCAGTATTTTCAGTTTTTCGACTATTAGTCTAGGCAACGAAGCGGATCGTTGTATGACGACCCCCGCATTAAATCCTCAGTCGATGAAACTTTGCTGGGGTACTACTATATGAGACAAACCTTCTATAAAAAAAATTCAAAAAGAATCGGTACTTTAAATTTTTCCATACAAAAATTACAAAATCTGTATGAAAAAATTAAAAGTACCGATTTTTTTTTGTGTTTTTTTATAGAAAATTTGTCTCATATAGTGTAATACCCCAGCAAAGTTTCATCGACTGAGGAATTAATGCGGGGGTCAACTGCTTCGTTGCCTAGACTATAAAGGGTGTAAGGGACGGTGTACCGAAATCTGAAACGTTCACTACAGGACGGGAGCTCCCTCCAGAATTCTAGCTTATGCTGTAAAAATGTAGAGGGGAAGTACCATAGTCACCTCGCTTGTTAGCGTTACGGCTGGCACCATGGACCGCGGTTGTAGGTGACCGCAGTAAGTAAGATGTAAGATACAACGGAGGATGCTGCTGCCCATCCTCTAGTTTATAACCCTTAGTCGCCTCTTACCACACCCACGAGTATGTATGGGTTGGTACTATTCTTTGCCGGCACCACACGGGGCAAACTGCTGTTGAACAGTGCTTCCATTTAATTAATGGCATTCGACAAAGTTTTGGATTTGCCACAGTTTAGGTCACATACTTTTTACAATTGCTTCAACAACCAAGCTCAAAAACACATACTTACTTACTTAAACAAAAAAAAAATTGACAAATATCAAGTAGCACTTAACCGTTATCGCGATCTTAATAGAGCTAAGAGCAATTAAAAGAAATTATTTGCTTTACACCGCCTATACATTTAGCTGTCAGTTTGAGGATGGATGTCTTGTATTTATTATGGTATACATACATGCAGTTAATTAACTCGTCGTGGTATAAGTTGATGGATGAGGTCTGTTTATTTAGGACAGCTTATAAATAAATATATACAACATTATGACAGTGCCATGCCAGTATATCTATGAAAATATAATGTATGCTAGAAAGAACATTCATCAATTACCTAAAATTTGTGACAGGCATAATTTTAATACTAGAAATAAGCATAAAATTGATCAACCATATACTAGATTAACTAAAGTCAATACATCTTTCGTTGGTCTGTGTATACGATACTACAACAAAATACCTGACAATATAGTGCAATTACCTGAGAGAAAGTTTAAAGAATGTGTAAAGCAAACGTTATGTAAAAAAGCTTACTATAGATTGGATGACTATATGAATGACAAAGAGGTATGGTGCTCTGATATTCCAGCGAAACACAAGAAACACATTGTAAAAAGCCGACTCTTAAAGTAGGCCGTGCTGCAGTGGTTTCTTGCCGTTTCTTTTACGCTGCCATAGCACGATCCGAATACGAAACGGCGTAGACTCGCTCTATTTGCATTGTATTCTGCATGACATTCAATAAGTATTCTGTAAAGAATCTACATTGAATAAAATTATCTGAATCTGAATCTGAATATATTTAAGCGGTAGATTCTAACCATGAAACTGATAGACTTTTCCCAAGGAACATAGGTCGAAATACGAAAAACCAAATTCAACCTCCCATACATTAGCTAATAGATAAGTTTCTATGGTGGGTCAAAATATTAATTTGTTGTATGACCTATTCTTTGCCGGCACCACACGGGGCGCCATGGGGGTGTGGTGCCGGCAAAGAATATAGTACCAACTCATACATACCCGTGGGTGTCGTAAGAGGCGACTAAGGGTTATAAACTGGAGGATGGGCAGCAGCATCCTCCTTTGATAAAAAGATAAAGATAATTTATTGTATGATTGCGGTACAGTGTAAAAGATGTCTAATTTATAAATTCCAGCACAATCTATCTATTACATCAGGTGTACAATATTTTGATTTTTTTTGATAATATAAAATTAATAAATTAATAATTCACAAACAATTTCAAATAAGTACTGAAATATAAAATAAAATAATGTTAATGTCAAGTTTAAATCTTACATCTTCAAGTCAAGTTTGTATCTTACATCTTACATACTGCGGTCACCTACAACCGGGGTACATAGTGCCAGCCGTAACGCTAACAAGCGAGGTGACTATGGTACTTCCCCTCTACATTTTTCCAGCAAAAGCTATAATTCTTGAGGGAGCTCCTTGTCCTGTAGTGGACGTTTCATGGGATGTTATGATGATGATGATGTATGACCTATGTTCCTAGCCGAGGAAATGTTGTTCTGTTTCAAGGGCAGATTAAGACACTTTAATATTATCACACCTTTTTAACCGACTTCAAAAAAGGAGGAGGTTCTCTATTCGATCGTATTTTTTTATTTTTTTTATTTTTTCGTTACACTCTGTATACAAAATTGAGTTCACGAAAAAACGCTACGATTGCTTTGGTTGGTTGATAAATAGTTTGCAGTTGAGAAAATATTTCTTTTCAATTACACGACGTACAAAATGCGCTATCAGCTGATTTAGTTTCTATGGGAGGTACACTTTTTTTTTTCGATAAAATAATTTTGTGGACATTATTGGTAGTATCGGCTAAGAATAGGGCCACACCATCTCTTCTGATCTTGAACCAGAGCGAGGGCACATCGTCCTGCGTATCGTACAGTAAAGAGAAGGCCAAAATTGACACGTGCAGCACCTCTCAAGGTCCTAAGGCTACCTAAATGAAAACAGTACAAAGTGCAATGTGTCAAGCTTGACGTGCTCTTGACTGTACACCATACTTTGATCACCAATCACCGCAGTTCTTTGCCAGCTGTAACGATATATGTGTGTGAAGTGCCTAATAGGAAATCTCCGCAAAATATTGCGCTCGATTTTTCGCTCTCAAATTTTGGGGAAACTGTCCATGTCCATGTGGGGTATTATAATGTTTAGTGTATTGAATTGAATTAAGAACGTTCTAAGGACCTAGTAGCAGATTATCTAAAACGCAGATGGTCCAAAACGCAGATCGTCCAGATTCACTTCGTCCAAGTCGCAGTTATTCTTGTGCAGGATACAGTCAAGTATACAATATCGGGTGTAAAAAGATCGGAAGCACTTTTTTAGCTATTACTTAGACCATGAAACTGAACAACTTCCCTTAGGAATAAGTCGAAATACGAAAAAATGTTTAACTCCCATACAAACTTCTGTAGAGGGTGCAGTTCGTAGAGGCCAAATAGCCTAAACCGACGAGCGTGACAGAGGATTGGTGAAGGTAGAGGAAGCGAGAGTAATATCAAAATCGTAGCAGGTGGTGGACTGAGGTCTCTGCCTACCTCGACGGGAAAGAGGCATGATATTATGCGGGTGTTTGTTTAGTTTTTAAGAAAAACTGTAGCATTGTTTTTAATAATATTCTATCTATGTATGTATGAATTGAATTAAGTTAAAATTTATCAATTTACTGCTTCCTGTTTGCACGTTCCAATGATGAAGATGAATGATTATTCACATACTAACTGCGCCAACCCGGTTTTACTCGGGTTGAGCTCAATATTTTCGTCTTTTTGATGATTAATGATCTAAACACTTAAAATTAATTCGTGTCCTCATTTACAACATGTTTGTTTAGGCATTGTATGTGATTCAGTGAAAGTAATAGATAATTATCTATTTAGGAGAATTGTGAGGTAGAGGCCGGTGCAATAAAGACAAAAACACAAATAGAGTTTTACAAAAAAAACGTGAAAATTATGTTGGAATATATTATAAGACCTTCTTGTAATAGAAGTCTTGCAGAGAAAAACGTAAGGGCCAAAAATGTACATATCCGACAAAAAATTTAAAGATTTTTATAACCCAATAAATTAAACAAAATTATTGCATTGAGTCTACTCGTATCGCGATAAAGTGTGAACAATAATATTTTTAACACTTGCAATAAATTCAGACCTATAATACTATATTGTTGACCGATTTCTTTTAAGTTATAGACCTTTATCCGACACCAAAATGACATTGCTACAATCGTTAAAGTTTACGAGTAACTCGAACTTTGTCTGAAATGTCTGAGAATGTCAGTACACTTTAAACATACTTTCGCTCATAAATATTGGACTGATTTAATCATAAACGGTATTTTTTGCATAAATGCCAAGTGTAAATGTGGTAAAAACATACGTGTTTTTGTTGATACGAGTATCACTTCTTTACGAAAACTTAGTACTGACGATGTCACTGAACCAATTTTCAGATCAAAAAAATAATTTGCCTCCTGATTTCCTGTGAAAAAATAAAAAATATTTTGACCCATGTTTCTTTGAATTACTTTAAATTACCTACAAGCAACGAAAAGTCTGATAAGTCAACTGAATGCAGTCGGCCCTGTAGCGCATCTTCACTTATTTTATTATTGAGTGCCCTTAAGCAAAATCTCCATGAATTAAATTACGTAACCAAAGCAAGATACTTTCGGCGAGTAAGCCTTGATTGATTTATTCGAACCCGTATCGAAAGAGGTTGAGGAAAAGATATTTAAAAACCGGCCAAGTGCGAGTCGGACTCGCGCACCAAGGGTTCCGTATCACTATGGTAAAAATACCGTCTTAGTTATCGACGCGCAGTCACGCAGAAGTGTATCCAATTCGCGCGAGTCTGGCACGCACTTGACCAATTTTTATCATTTGTTGTTATTCTACAAGGTGTAACAGAAAGGGTATATCAACCCGGAAGGATATGCCTGTGATATTGAACAACTTTCCCCAAGGAACATACTAGGTCGAAATACAAAAAAAAATTGAGCTCCCTTTCAAAATGTGTTAACAGCAGATTCAGTATCTATGGGACGAAAAAATATTTTTTTCATATTTCAACCTATGTTCCTTAGGGAATGTTGTTCAGTTTCATGGGCAGATTCACATTCTTCAGGGTTGGTATATGTAGTAAATAATATCTGTACTAGTGGGTAGCTATAAATAAATCAGTCTTTACCGAACTTAAATGTTGAGTAAATGTCATAACCCTCAGATCCGATTAAATTTATCAACAAACTGGCTTGCACATCACTTTCTTCCTTAGCAACACCCGATGCCTTCAAAAACACCTTGAACTGCCGTAGCCACTTCCGCCATGATTCCGCCCGGCTAGTGGGCCCTCCTTCAAGACACAATTCTGCTGGTAGACGCGCATGTTCCATAGTTTTGATTATTTAAATTGGTTATTTAAACGTTTCTTAACAATATTTTCACTAGTTTATGCACAATTACGCGATAAATCAATTTATTTCACGCACCGCTGTCACCATGAAGTAAACAACAAGATGGTTCGGTAAAGACTGATTTATTTATAGCTACCCACTATACACTAACACACACACACACACACACAGACACACACAGTATACACTATTTGTTACTCTCTGTATAGCGAATGTATTATAAATTAAACAATTTTTGCGCTTGTGTATTCCCGTTTTTACGATAGAGCTAAAACGAAAATCTAGTAAAAATAGCCTAAAAACACGTTTTTAGTCGGGAAGCCATATTTTTTATAATTTGTTGTTATAGCAGCAGCAGAAATACATAGTCTGTGAAAATTTCAACTGTCTACCTATTACGGTTTATGAGATAGAGCCCGCTGACAGTCAGACAGAAAGAGACTTTGGAGACTTTGGAGGCATTTTAATAGGGTCCCGTTTTTCCCCCTTTGGGTACATACATACATACATATAACATCACGCCTCTTTCCCGTCGGGGTAGGCAGAGACCACAGTCCTCCACCTGCTACGATCTTGACATACTTCCTTTGCTTCCTGTACTTTCATTAATCCTTTCATACATGCTCGTCGGTTTAGGGTACTTTTAACCTGGCCTTTATTCAGAACATCTTGAATTTGGTCCTGGTACGTTCGCCTAGGCCTTCCCCTTCCAACGTTTCCATTCACTCTCGCCTGGTAGATCTTTTTCGTCAGTCTTCGTTCATTCATCCTCTCTACATGACCAAACCATCTCAGCATCCCTTTCTCGATTTTGGTCACTACGTCTTCGTTTACGCCACACCGTTCTCTTATCACACTATTTCTAATCCTGTCACTCAATTTAACACCAATCATACTCCTTAGCGCTCTCATTTCCACTGCATTAATTCTACTTTGTCCCGTGTGGTGCCGGCAAAGAATAGTACCAACCCATACATACCCGTGGGTGTCGTAAGAGGCGACTAAGGGTTAACTGGAGGATGGGCAGCAGCATTCTCCTTTATATCTTACATCTTACTTACTGCGGTCACCTACAACCGCGGTCCATGGTGCCAGCCGTAACGCTAACAAGCGAGGTGACTATGGTACTTCCCCTCCACATTTTTCCAGCAATAGCTAGAATTCTGGAGGGAGCTCCCTGTCCTGTAGTGGACGTTTCATGGGATGTTATGATGATGATATGATGAATTCTACTTTCATGCTTCTTCTACCATACCCAGCTTTCATTGCCATACATCAGTGTTGTTACTAAAACACCCCTATGAACAGCCAAACGAGCCTTGTGAGACACCTTCTGACTCCTCATAAAGGCGTGCAGCACCATGGGTACCCTTTGGGTACGATACCCTAAAACTAGTTTATTTTCGAAAAATTCAGCGATTTTTGTTTCCATTAGGAAGTTACGTAAAGAAGGAGGCGTATTTCTGAATCGTGGTTTTATAAATTATATTAATATAGAAGCGCTCGTGGCCGAGTGGTCGTTGCTCTTTCTTTCTTTGGCTGTGGTTAAAACCCGCAACCGCTAGTGGCACAAGAACCATAGGGCCTCCGTGCTTCAGAAGGCACATTAAGTCGTTAGTCCCAGTTATTTTCAATGATAGTGGATGTTAAACTAAGTCAGAGTCCATTTGGTTGCTTGAAAACTCTGACAACCAAGTTGGCCACTAATCTGGCAAAGCCAGCCACTAATATTGGATCGGGTCTGGTTTTCCCTCTGGGTTGCGGAGGTTTTTTTCTCCAGTGCCAGCAAAAATTTGCCTGTGTTCAAACTGTAGCCTACAGTATTTATTTACATTTTATATGTATTTATACGCAGGGAACAATATCGGATGGTCTGTGACTGAGAAAGACAATAGATAAATAATAATTTATTCGCTTTATGTCGTCAATTAAATAAACTACGTCACTTCATTAACAAAGTGGGGCGTGCCATGTGGGAGAAAAATAAGAACAGAAACAAGAAAAAACCCACATTAACCCAAAAACTATATTATATAAGAAAGAAGTGGCATGAAGGCTGAAGCTGTATATACCACGGGCATCAGGAAAATGGCGAATTATTATTTTCTTTCGTTTTTGTGACTCCTAAATACCTTTGAGGAACAAAGTAATGAATTGTTTGCATTTTTCTTAAACATATTGTTCGACTCATGGGAGGGCCTTCAGTGAGGCCATAATTTACAAGATTTATGTTTGCATATTTTATGCTCATTATGCATGGTTTCATACAATTCAATGACAAAATGACTGTCGTTAAAGAGCTTTTTAAATATTAATGTCGATGTTTTGCAAACCAAACATAGCTTTGAAAACAAATAATTTTTAATAAGTTTTAATATTGTAAACGTTGGCTTATGGTTTCTGTAGCAGGCAGTTAACTTAGAAAAGAACTAATTCCCCTTTGTATAAAAAAAGATAATAAAACAAAAACCCGACTGCGTAACATAAAAGAGGAAAACAAGCTCTAGGATCTAAAAGATTTGGTTACCTTAAATTTTATACGATAATGGCATGCAGAAACGAACGAAGTTACATAAGTAAACCACGACAAAACGTATTTCCATCCCCGCCTGCAAAAAGTACCTTATAAAATTTTAGTTAACTATATAAATCCTAGAGCTTGTTTTCCTCTTTTATCTTACGCAGTCGGGTTTTATTTTATATTTTTTTATTTCAAACTTATTAGTTTTCAGATTTGTGACGTCAAATTTTTCTTAAACATATAACTTGTATATATTTTTGTGATAGCGTACGGATCCCTTGAAGCGTGAGTCCGATTTGGACTTAGCCGGTTTTTTCTGTACCTTAATTCACTTTGCTTTAATTGGTCTCTTTCCTGGTCATGTAAAGTGACCAAAAACTCTTTAATTTAAATCACAGTTTTATGCAAATCTGCATGTCCTGAATTTAAGTTAATATTTTATTTTGCGATTTCACAGTTCAAATCTTAAGGTGTCGGTTAATTAACGTTTTATTCAACATTCAATTAAACACAACAGTTTTGGTCCAACTTTGTCAAGCGAAACCAGTTTTATTTTTGGTTTGCCACACAAATATTTGTAACTTACTTAAATCTGAACAAAGAAAGAATAGCATCCCTTACATACCCGTGGGTGTCGTAAGAGGCGACTATGGGTTATAAACTGGAGGATAGGCAGCAGCATCCTCCTGTGTATCATACCATCTTACTTACAGCGGTCACCTACAACCGCGGTCCATGGCGCCAGCCGTAACGCTGACAAGCAAGGTGACTAAGGAAGGTACTTCCCCTCCACATTTTTCCAGCAAAAGCTAGAATTCTGGAGGGAGCTCCTTGTCCTGTAGTGGACATTTCATGGGATGTTATGATGATAATGATGCAGTTTCTATTGGAAGAGAAGAATGAAAGCATCGAGTTCCTTAGGTGACCACTAAAATGGGATGGTTGCCTTCATGATGTTTGTTGGTCAAAGGAAACACGAATCTGTTTAGAAATCCGGGTACATGGTTATAAAGCGTGAATTTTCACCTGAAGCCCAGTGATTTTTTTTAAATTTATTTGGGAAGCAAACAGTCATGTACAAGTATTACAATAAATTTCTAATTACATAGACCTAGAGCTCCACTTAAAAAAAAAACTTAAACATGCGAAAAAGAGCTCAAATGATATATATATATAAGGTAACGGTAGTACAGCTAAGGATAAATATGAGAAACAAAAAAATGAAAGAAATGCTATACATAGCACCTAACAGAGAAAAGTCGTATTACAAACCTAGGCACTCGCAGATTTGAGATTTGAATTTACTCAACGATAGCCCAAATATATCTATTTCTGAGAAACGTCTATTAACTTCGTCCAACGCACGCCGAAAGAAGTTATTTCTTGCATAATTTGGTTTGAATTTTACCAATGAACATTAACATTTTACCAAAACAAGCAACATTCCCAAAGAAAAAAAAATACTCGAAAAAGATTTCATCACGTGACCATTTTAGTACGGAGAGTCGAAAATTTCTTTCCGAGAAATATTTTTTCTACTTGAAAGTTTCTTGTTGTTTTTAGTAGAATCACTGGGCTTCGAGAGCGAAGCCAAGAAGAACCCAAAACCATCATTCGCTTCTCTGTTTATTTACTTTGAGTTGAAATTTTCTCAGAATATGGCGGATTACTTAACTCGACATTTGGCAGAGTAATTTGAGTAGTTTGAGAGTGATAAGATAATAAGTCGCTTTCCTTTCTTCTATCCCTTTGACTACCTCTGAGCCGTCTTCTCGTTTTAATTTTACAATCTATCAGTCTATATTCGGTATTCTTTTTCAATCCATCCTTATTCACATCCACATTCTGGAAAACATACACACCTCACATTCAAATCCAAAACTAACGCCCTTAAAGCCATAAAGTATGTTTACATCTAAACATAGAGTTTAATGCAATACGAGTAACAAGAAAATGTAACAAGCTCAAAAATGCTCCATAAATTACCTCTGAAATCTGCAACATTACTGGCATAACTGCAAATTTTCCTTTAGCGGACTTGTGAGAAACCCGGTGTCATATCATGTGGCTAGTAATAACTTGTACATAATTTAACCGTAAGAGTTGTACACTAAACATTGCCGTCTATACAACTGTGTATATTTCACAGAATATAAGTACCTACCTACCTACTTACGCGTCAGGATATATGTAGCAAATAAATCTATGTATCGTTAACATTATGTGCCTAAATTGCCTCTGAAGCCTATTGGTAAATTCATATATTAATTTTAGATCAAAATTAGGGAGTAACAAAGCATAGACGACTGTTTTAAAACTCTAAAGTATTTTAGTTTAGTTGGTTTACGTTGGACGTTTGATTTATATTGGATTTTTTAAACTTTTAGTAGTGACCGCAGTTGTACCTCTATGCTTGATTGTGCGGGAGAGCTTCGCGTCCCCACGACTTTTTTGTTCCAAGCTTTTGCACCAAAGTCATAACTAGTACTTTATTTTTTTTAAACTCTCGGGAAAACGGAAAACTACATCTTCCCTAAGTTCCAATCCTCGTTACAAAATGTGCTGAGGGTTTCCGAGTACTACTGCCATTAGTTATCACGAAACGTTTGCCCGACGCAAACGATTTCCTGCAATCGAGTTTTTGTGCGTGCCGGCAATGTCTTGCGTTCATAGAATTCCCAATTTCGATACTATTTCAAGAACGTAGTCTTTTGCTCATTGCTTGTTGCTCAGGACAAGCACGTACAAAATAAAAATATCTCATGGGGCAACTAATTTCTGCAAATGCGATTACTACAAGTATTAGCACCAATACCGTTGTTCACTATTTAAAAATAAACAAAATTATCTAAACTTTTAAAGTACCGTGGACTGGGTTAATTTTGTGGGGTGACTTTAATGGGTCTAATTGAGCTTCTACCTGCAGGCTTTTTAGGTTAGTCCTGGCAGGGATAAGCACTAATATATTATTGACCAATTTCATTCATTGAAGATGCTTGATTTCATACGTTAGATGATACAGGCGTGATCAATTTCAGCCCTGCGTTTCAAAGGAACCCCAGTCGTGAGTACGTAAAAGTCAATTCAGTTTCTTTAAGTTAACATTTATTTTTTGCCATTTTCAATGAATGCTATGAGCAATTTTTTGAAGGCTTTCCACTGCATAACTTGCAAAGAATCGACATTTTGCCATAATTACGTTCGTTCGACAATAAATTAAAAGTCATCGATACGTCATGGCGAGTGATAGGTATAAATAAAATGATCGACTGATTTGGAAGCTTGTAGGAGGCCGTCGACGCAGTAAGTTCATATAAATATTGCTGTAAAAGGTGTCAAAATAGACTTTGAATTTTGAATTATCCTGATAATTCAAAATTTAAATTCTGTGTTTTTTTTGTTTTTCCAGTTGTACAAACTCGATAAAACAGTCGCAGGCAAAGAATTCCACTTCTTAGCAGTGCGCATGCAAAGATATTGCGAACTGTTACGAAGCACTTTGTGCGGGTGATATCCTGTGGCGCCTCTGGACTCTCTGGTAAAAAGGGGATGGTGGAATTAGCTTATGGAGCTCTTGAGCACACTCTCCAAAGTATAATCTGTATGAGACCGACAGCCATGCAACTTTGGGACGGTGGGCCAGACTGTGACACTTGCTTTTCATAACCAACGAGCTTCTTGGCTCTAGCTGCAATCTATCAAGTTAAGCCTGGCTATTTGGTATTTGGATGAGCCATCCCAAAGTTGACAGCAATTCGCCATGTGGGATCTCCATTCTCCAACTGCAATTATCATTGAATATTTAAAAACCGGAGTAGAAGTTCTCAGTTTAAAATATGCCTTAAGGTAATTGAGCTTGTTATTTACATATACATAGCTTAAAGCTTCGACAATTATTCGATGGAATGTGTAATCGCGCATCGAAGTCAATGCATGTATTACGTCGCAGTCGCAATATGGATAAACATAAGTGGTACTCGAATCTGATAGGTGTAATTACGTGTGGTTTTGTGGATGATTACAAGGTACTGTGATTTAAAACAACTGGTGGACGGCCCCCTGATTAAATGGTACTCAAATAAATGGATTCTCTGAATCTTGATTCATGAAAGGACTATTGTCGTAAAGTACTGTAGTGCTGTAATTTCTTTTTTCTGTAATAAATTTTTGTTCTTCAAATAATAATAGTATTATTACAATTCTTTTATTTGCAATAATGTTGGGCAATAATATTCTAAAACTATTCCAAATTATAAGTCGATACCATTTTGATTCGGAACTCTAAAATTCGAGAAAAAATCGCCTTAAAAACACGTTCGTACTCGTAGTAGGGGCCCGCTCCTTAATTTTTTATAACTTTTGTTACTGGTTGTTATAGTGGAAACAGATATACATAACCTGTGAAATTTTCAACTGTCTACCTATTGATAATGATTTTATTTAACTTTTCTTCTTTGTCCATATATTAAGGTTCATGAGATATTAATAGGGTCCTGTTTTACACCTTTTGGCTAAGGAACCCTAAAGCGTAGGCAGCAGCGGTGCGCCGTACGGCACGCCTTCAGCGCACCTCTTCTGTCTGGCCTGCGCCGCGTCGTTCTCCTACATTTTGTATGCAAGTGATTTGAACAGGCGACGAGACGGCATGCCAAAGGCGCACTGTCGGTGCACCACCGGTGCACCGGCGGTTACGCCGGCGGCGCGCCAATGGTGCATGCCGCCGCACAGCACAGTCTGCTGTGAGTGACGCGCCGGTTCAGACGTAGCACCCGAAGCGCGCCACGGGCTCAAACTATGTGCGCTCGTAGCGTGCCACAGACACACCCGATGCGCGCCGCGCCCGTTCTGTCTGGCTTGCACCTAAAATTGAAGGAACCCTTATAATTTTTCAGTCGGTCGCTTAGCTCAGAGGCTCGTATTAATGAATTTCTCTCAAGTGTGAGATTGCTTTCAAGAACCTCTTTTTCTTCCTTCTTCGTCTCATCTCATCTTCTCTTCATCTCAAAAAGAATCTATTTATTAATAATATCCTTAGTACTGGAAAGCTGTAATTTTGCATTGATATACAGCGTGTAATGAAAAGGTGTGATAATGCTAAAGGATGTGAATCTGCCCATGAAACTGAACAACTTTTCCCAAGGAAGGAAGGTCGAAGTACGAAAAACCAAATCTGACCTCCCATACAAAATGAGCCACTAGCTGATGCAGTTTCTATGGGAGGTCAAAAATTTACTTTTCACCTCCAAAGCTCGGAAACATTTGTTTTGTCGGTTAAATTCTGCGGCCAAAAGCGATTTTTGGCCCCTAGCGGGCAAAAGGTTTTTGAAATTCGAACGCGATGTACTTATTATTTTGTAGTATGCTGCAGTACTGGCCGCTTGTAAAACCAGCCACGCACTATCGTTTTCAAGATGAGAAAGAGGGATGCAGCTATAGGAAAGAAACAAATAGTATTATGAATAGTGAATGCCTGGTGGGTAAGGTACTGGCTGATAATGAAAAGTAAATTTAAAATTCGATCGCCTTTTTTTTTGTTCTCTTGCCCAGATTAATGGTCTCGCCCTTTGACTTCAAATCAACGCAATATAAAATAGATTTGCCTGCCACTGCCTATCCTCTGTCTCCACATTGAAATCCAATGAAAATTAACCTTGTTCTGCAAATTTATTAAGTAGTTTACATAAGCACAACAGTCCCAAAAATAATAATAATTTGATTATAGTGATTTCCTTTTTAATGTTTTCTTAATCAACACATGGCCACTCGTCCGTGAAAACTCTTTGACCTTGAGCTGGTCTCTGGTTTCGGAGGTTTGTAGCGAAGCGCTGGTTCAGGTTATACTGGTTATGTTTCCACTTGCTTGCTGCCGTCAGTACCATTATGTAGGTATTATGCCCTTACGTTAAACGTATGAGTAATTAATTAAACACTTATTTCTTATATTGCATTATGTTAACATTTCCTCGCTTTAATGAGGTGAAAAATTTTGTGTTTCGCTCGGCAGCAAAGTTATTTTGCGTCTCGTGCCTTGAAACCTTCGCCACGCTCAGGATTCTTCTTTTGAACCACTCGCTTCGCTCGTGGTTCAATCCTAGAATCCTTCGCTTGCTCAGGTTTCAATACGAGGCCCTCGCGCCAAATAAACCTTTTGCTGCCTTGCATAACAAATAACTATTGTTCTATGACATTTGTTCCTTGGGAAAAGGTTCAGTTTCATGAGCAGATTTTTACCCTTTAGTATTATCACACCCTTTCTTTACACGCTGTACATATTAGTCACATCGACAAAGTAATTTTATATTCAAAATTAACATAAGACTAGTCTTGCGATCTGTGGCAAATTTTATTATGATTTTGGACTTAGATTTTGATGAGTGATCATTAGTCTTGATCTCTTTTTTCACAAACTTTTTGCAGATTAACAGATCAATGTTTATCGGATGCTCTATAAGGCGCGGCCACCCGGCGTGCGCGCCGTTGGCGGCAGATCATAGATCACCGCCATGGTAATTAGTAGGGTAGCCATCTGAATTAGTTTTTATCTTCCTCGCAAATGAAATGGGTGTTTCATAAACATTTTGATAATTTTCGTAGAAACTTTCATCCCATCGCATATTTGAAGAATTTTTTATTTTCATACAAAAATCCTATGTTCGTGCTCTGTTTCTTAGATATATTTTTTTTACTATGTATGGGCTTACTCTTGACCTCGATCTAGCCTTGAGGACAGAGATGAGGTCGACGATGGAACGAGCTTGCCCAGAAGAAGCCTATTCACTCGCGACTTAAATAGATTCGGGTTATAAGAGCTCGGGAACACAGACGCAGGCAGACAATTCCACTCTTTAGCCGTGCGCATTATATAGGATGTTTCAAAGCTCTTTGTGCGGATGAATATGGGTGATATCCTGCAGTGCGTCTGGATTCCCGAATAAGCTCATTGAGCTCTTGATAGAAAATGATATAGAGCTCCTTTTTAAAATTTCTTTCTTATAGATCTAACTAAGTTTTAGACCCTCAAATTGACGCTGTGTTCTTCTTCTTTCTAGAGTTCTTTTTCATGACGCACTTTTTTGTTGAGACGCATCTTTTTCAGTTTTAAATCTTAAATACTAATTTTGCTATGATAATAAGTAAATACACATCTAATAGGTGAAATAAACGTAATAAAAAATTCATATCCAGAATTATTTATTCAATGTAGATTCTTAACAGAACACCTTATTGAACGTCATAACATGCAGAACACTATACAAACAAATAGAGCTAGTCTACTAGTTTCGGATGATGATAGGGCAGCAGCGTAAAAAAATGGCAAGAAACCAAGCACAGCCTACTTTAAGAGTAGTCTACTCTCATTTATAAATGTCTCACAGCATACGTAAAATATGGTGGTATTAGCGCTCTTGCTTATCGAATAGGTATATAACGTTGAAACGTGATGAGCATTGGATAATTGATTTGACCAAAAATTATTTTTGTCAGACTTATATCGCTCTATGGTAAGACTAATTCATTGGTTGTTATCACAGATTTATAAAGGAGAGCGTCTCCTTGGTTGTTATCCACTTCTGGATGATACCCGATGATCTTAACGACGACCGCCTAAGCTTAGACTAGATAATAGTTTGGTCTAAGGATGTCCCTGCCATCCGTGAACTGCCACAGCTTTTCTTGTCATCATCATCTCTACGGTGACCCCCTAAGAATGTTTATACCCTCTGAATCGCCATTTACTAAAGAGCTTTAATTGTCATCATCAATATCATCTCTATTATGAATGCTTAGAAATGTCTCTACCCTCTGAATTGCCATTTACTAGCTTTTCTTGTCATCATTATCTCTACGATGACCACCGAAGAGTGTATCTACCCCCGAAGAATGTATCTACTCCTCTGAATTTAAATTAACTAAAGCTTTTATTGTCATCATTATCATCTCTACCATGACCACCGTAGAATATCTCCACCCTATGAATGTACATTTACTTAGGCTTTTATTGTAATCATTCCTATGATCATCGCCCAAGATATGTGCCCGAACTGTATCTACCCCCGAAGAATGTATCTACTCCTCTGAATTTAAATTTACTAAAACTTTTATTGTCATCATCATCATCTTTACCTTGACCACGGTAGAATATCTCTACCCTCTGAATCTACATTTACTTAAGCTTTTATGGTAATCATCCCTATGATCATATGCCCGGACTTCAACAGTTAAATAAATAAGGCTGCGCATGTTTTAGGGCGTTGAGAAGATGATTCTTTTTTTAATGTTACTTCATCAAAATGAGCCAAAATTAAACCGATCACGCGATAAAACAGATAAAACTAACTATGGAAGTATTTTATAGCCGGTGCTTCTGTACATGGTGTGTGAAGGTTGTGTTTCGTACGCGAACTGCATAGTAATGGCCATTCCACACCGTCAATGAGTGTAAACATCATGAAACCTGTAGCGATGTGGACGCAGCCTTATGCAAGGGTGGCAAATGGGACCTTAAGTTGCAATAGAAAATACGTAATGAAAATCTCAGATAGAAAGAAAAAATAATACAAATCATAGAACCTTACATTAAAAATTTTAAATATTACAAACAACAGTTACGGGCGCGTGCATTAATAAAAAAATAACCTAACCTAAAATACCAGCCACCCAGCACCTATACAGGGTGTAAGGGACAGCCTTCCGAATACTGTAAGGGCATGATCAGACAATGTAACTGAACAACTTTCAGCCAATAAAACTTTCAGGAAATGAAAAAAAAAATTCGGCCTCTCCATACAAACTGTCCAATCAAGTTTGCAATTTGTATGGAGAGTCCGATTTCTTTTTCATTTCCTGAAAGTATTATTCGCGGAAAGTTGTTCAGCTATGTTGACTGATCATGCCCTTTCAGTATTCGGGAGGCTGTCCCATTTTTGAATTGTGAATTATTTCAGAGCAATCACAATAAAGAAAGAATAACAAACAGTGAATAAAAGAAAACTAAAGAATTTACGGTTAAAGAATGTGAAAAAAGTGTAGTGCGCAACCCATGCGGGAGTGATATCAATAACCGAAGAACCGATAAGGAGTCAATTCTGACACCAATGCGGGCGACGAAGATGACGTCGCAATGCCGCAGCGTGACGCCGCCGCTCTCGCGGGCACCTTCGACAGATCTCGTGCCTCGCCCGATGTCACCAGACTTGTCCCGGCGACATGACCTGAGTCTCGACTTCGCGCGACACCGACCTATATCCCCCGTTGCTGTGTCGCCAGATGTTTTGGAACGCTACAGACCTCTCTCGCCAGATCTAGCCAGGCGGTCTCGTTCCCCTGCTCGGCCCAGATCTTTAATGGAAAGTCTGTTAGTAGCGAAAATGGAAGCGTTAAGCACTGGGAAATTAGTGAGGACGGATTCTATGGACAGCTGCAGTAGTTTTGGGTCAATGTCTTCTTTGCCAAGTGATGTGTGTCGATGTGATGACTGCTTGCTTGGGATTGTGGACTTTTACATGCCGAGTCCTGAAGCGAACCGAGTGACGAGAAAGGTAAGAATTGTTTAAATTTAAAATCTTTATGAAATATTTCTTGTGTTATGTAAATCAAACTTGTTTGGGTACACACGGCCGCTCGTCAGCGGTAACACTTTAACCTTCAATGGGTCTCTATTTTCGGACGTTTGTGGCGTAGCGATGGTTCAGATTATACTTGTTTTATTTCTACGTGCTTGTTGACGTGCGAACTATTATATTAAATTTAAAAAAATTAATACACATAATAATTTATTCTTTTAAATAGATAAAAACACCTGTTTAAACATAATAAACCAAGAAAAAGAAACTAACGTCGAAATCCTAAGATCGTATTTTTCATGGCAGGTTGGTAAAAGTTGTTCAGTTGTATACCCCGAGTTATTTGAGTAGAAGACTATAAAACAATTCAAAACTATATCATGTTTTGCTTAGCTGCGCCATCTGGTTGCAACAGAGTAAACTCAGTGCCTACAATGTAAACAAGATCATGTTTGTGGAGCGCAGGAGTATGCGAGATTGGAATTTCATTCGATAGTTCGCTGATGGTTAAGTAGATGGCGTTTGATACAGCAATGTAGATCATTTAGGTAGAGTCTTTTAACTTAACCTTTGACGCTCTGACGTTTCATCATTAAAGTAAATATATTACGTAAATGAAACAAAACTGCAACTTGACTGTCAGCACCGGACACAACGCTTTGCTTGCTGTAGAAATTTAAGCGATGCGTAATAAAAGTGGTCTCAAAGTAGATGTGCAGTCGTCTGTAACAAGCAGCTCCAGTAATTCCACAGTCAAGAAACGCGTCAATTCTGTACACACGGCCGCTCGTAGGTGGAAACACTTTGACCTTTAGTAGGTCTCTGGTTTCTGGCGTTTGTGTAGCGTAGCGCTGGTTCAGCTTCATAAGGGATCCCGCACACGACCGAGAATCGGTGACCGATTTTTTGTCGGCATCCCGCTCTGACGTGTTATCACCGGAATCTTCCGTCCTTGTCCTGGCCGATAATCGCCCACCGATTCTCGGTCGTGTGCGGGAGCCCTAATGGTTTTGTTTCTACGTGATTGCTTAATTTTTAGTAACCCCCGTCTCCCGACGCAACAATACCCTATATCTACCCGTGCGAAGCCGGGGCGGACAACTGGTAAAAAATAATGTTAAATTTCAGGGGATGTATCTGACATATTCGAATCATTTCCTTTGCAACACACGAACTCCCGCGCAAAGCCCGGAAGGGGAGTACGCAAATAATTCTGATATTTTGGATGTTCCGGGCTTTTCGTGGGAGTTTGTATTGCAAAAGAAATGGTTTTAATATGGCCGACGCGTTCCCGCTAACATAGTAGCGTCCCGATTGATCGAAATGGAAAAAATTATGGATTTTTTGCAGCCCACTATCGTCTCCCGAAAAAATTTTGAATTATGTAATGTTCCGCCGGTAGCTGTAATTCCACATTAACCATAAATAAATCCCTAACTTAAGATTTGAAAAAATTTTGTACTCTTGGTGATCCGTAATCTATGAACTTTATCATACTGGAATTTTTTATATTGCGGTCTTTCTCTCATACAAGGTCCGTCAGATTAATCGGATTACAGACTGTGGCCCCACCGGGATATGAACCCAGAACCCGATTGAAAGCCGAGCGTTCTAACCTCAGAACAAAAACCTCCTTGCTTCGCTCGAATTTCTTTGGTTCTAACCACTAGAGTTTTTACAGGCTGTTACCTACTCTAGTGTCAACCTGAAATTCCTACGTCAAAATACATGGGAGCGCGTTATCACCGTATGTATGGTCAACCGCTTGTCGGTAGTAACTTTTTCAACTCTATTACCACGCCATAAGGTCCAAAAGTGTTTCTACTGATGTATACAGCGTTCACGTCAGTTTCAGCATCTTCTTGGGTACTTCAACCGAAACACTACTTCCTTCCACTGATGATTGTAGGAATTAGAACCTCTAAGTCCAGTCAAAATTCAGTAAATCTTGCGTCAGCGTCAGCATTGAATGGGATATAGTCGGCTGCGTTCACGTCAGTTGCAGTACCTATCTTCTTGGGTACTGGTTGTTAGTACGATTCAGAACCTGTAAGTCCAGTCAACATTCTGTAAATCTTGCGTCAGCGTCATCATTGAATAGGATATAGTTGGCTGCATTCACGTCTGTTGCAGTACCTACTCGTATCTTCTTGGGTACTGGTTGTTAGTACGATTCAGAACCTGTATGTAAGTCCAGTCATCATCCTGGAATCTCTGCGTCAATATTAGCATTGGATATGATATACTTGGCTACGTTCACGTCATCTCTCTCTGCTGCATCAGCGTGAAAATGTCGCTATTCTTTGTTTGTAGGAAAAGCAATTTAAACTTGCAAGTCCGGAGGAAATGCTGAACAAATTTAATTCAGCATTAGGATACGTATAGCTGGCTGCGTTTACCACATCGTCAGAAGATTATCCCCTTGCTTTAAAGTTAGTTTTTCTTTCATTAATTTGAAGCCCAGTGATTTTACTCATGAAAACTAGCAACTTTCCCTAAGAAAAACATTTCCCATACAAAATGAGTAAATCACGTGACCACTTTAGTAGAGACGAAAAAGTTTTTTTGAGCAAAATTTTTTGTTTTCGGAAAAGTTGTTTGTTTTCATTGTAGAAAAGAAACCAATCAAAATTAACGTCGTATTTTGATCACCTTATTTATTTTTAGTAGTTAAGTATTTTGGAGGAAGCTCCCTAGGTAGGTGTCCTGCAGCGGGCGTTTTATGGGATGTTATGATGAGGCATGTTATTCAGACCATAAAACTGAACAACTTTTCCACAGAAAACGAGAATTTTTTACTAATATTTCATCTGTGACACTATATTTGTATGAGAAAGCGATTATTTTTATCGTTTTTCGACCTTTGTTTCTTCGGAAAACTTACATAGAAGGAAAACTTACATAGAAGAAAGAAAATATCCTGTGTTCATTTTCGAATTTAGCGAATTTTTGTCATGATAAATTAGAGCCTCCAAATGGTTTAGTATGACGCTGGTGCGGGTATGCTTTGGCATATCTAGCCATTTCATTAACTAGTGAATTAACTACATAGAAACAACATAGAAGGGTATTATGTACATACAAAGTAGCTAATTGACTAAGTATATGATAAATTGTCCATTAAACAGATATGGTCTGCTGGACTGACGTATTCACACTTACGTACTCCGCAGATCTCTGCGGAACAATGTGGCACGGAACCTTGGTACGGTCAACCGCTTGTCGGTAAAAACTTTTCAACTCTATTACCACGCCATAAGGTCCAAAAGTGTTACTACATACTAACTGGTACAGTCAAGAGAACATCAAGCTTGACACTTATACCGCGACTTTAGCACGTAGAGCATTGAAATAAGAACGGTACATTGTTCAATTTGTCAAGTTTGACTATACCACTCAGACTATCCTACATACTGATTTGGGTGAGACAGGGTTACATAATTATGAAAGTCCACATAATTCACCATCACGAGCATCATCAATCAATCATATTATAACATCGCTTGAAACGTACACTGCAGGAAAGGGAGCTCCCTCCGGAATTCCAGCAGAAACGCGTGGTACAATTTGGAGGAGAAGTACCATAGTCGCCACGCTTATTAACGTTGCGGCTGGCACAATGGACCGCGGTTTTTGGTAACCTCCTCTTCATAATCCCTTAGGCACCTCTTACGATACTCATGGGTCTCATGGGTAGAGATGGATTGGTACTATTATTTGCCAGCACCACACATCATGATTACCACGACCTGTGGATTCGAACCATGAACTGATCATACACTTTTTACAAGGAATTTATTTCGGGTTGTTGTTTCTTAATATTTTTTTATATACACTTGCACAGCGTGTAACGGAAAGTTGTGATAATACTGAAGGGTGGGAATCTGCCCATTAAACTGAACAACTTTTCCTAAGGAACGTAGGTCGAAATACGAAAAACCAAAATGCGCTATCAGTTGATGCAGTTTCTATGGGAGGTCTAAAATTGATTTTGTTCTATGACCTATGTTCCTTGAAAATATCTCCAGTTGTATGGGCAGATGTACACCCTTTACAGGACAGGGAGCTCTCTCCGGAATTCTAGCTTTACCTGGAAATATATGGAGGGGAAGGACCATAGTCACCTCGCTTGTCAGCGTTACGGCTGGCACCATGGACCGCGGTTGTAGGTGACCGCAGTAAGTAAGATGGTATGATACACAGGAGGATGCTGCTGCCCATCCAGTTTATAACCCTTAGTCGCCTCTTACGACACCCACGGGTATGTGAGGGTGATACTGTTCTTTGCCGGCACCACATGGGACACCCTGTATATATAGGGGCAAGTTAAACACTTTACTTACCCACAATTTGTCAGAGCCATCAACGTCATAGGAAACGTTCCGGAAACATACCGGACACGCTTCGGATGCCCTATTTGGAGTTTTGACGTCATTTGAACACCGTCAACGTCATTCCTTTCTCTTTAGGGATTCGCGCTTTGATGCAACGGACCGAACCGAATTCCAAATGTGGTGTTTCGTTGAATATGTGATGCAGTGGTGGATTATCTTTAAAAGTTCGATGTCCTCATGTAAATCTTTTGGAGGTTATTGCCCTTTTTAAAAGAATTATTAAGCTTACATAATATTACCTAAGCTTACTATGTTTTTTCGTATGGTGTAGTGAGTGGATCTAAACCATAGGCAACAGCTAAACTTTTGAGAGAGTAGGATTTTTTTTTGTGAAACTCCGCGCACCGGTTCAAATCTAACAATTTAAAATTGTTGCCATGACGCTCTCCTTCTGTTACGTATTTCATGCTCAAGATATCTTATTTTGATATAAAGTAATTTATAGTCATCCGTGTGGTGCCGGAAAAGAATAGTACTACTAACCCAACTCTACCTGTGGGTGTCGTAAGAGGCGACTAAGGGCTTATGAACCGGAGGATGGGCAGCAGCATCTTTCTGTGTATTTTACGGTCAACCGCTTGTCGGTAGAAACTTTTTCAACTCTATTACCACGACATAAGGTACAAAAGTGTTTCTACTGATGTGCGGCCGTGTGTACCATCTTACATACTGCGGTCACCAACAACAGCGGTCGCCAGCCGCAACGCTTACAAGCGTGGTGACTATGGTAAAACCCTTCTTAAGTACCACGGTTTTTTGCTAGAGTTCTGGAGGGAGTCCCTCTCCTGCAAGGACCTTAAATGCGGACCATGCAATAGATGAGTCGCTGGGGTGCGCGGTGCAGGCGTGTGATTCCCATGCGCAAAAAACAACCGTCAGCATCGGAGTTAATTGCTCTTATTTATAGCATCCGTAAAACGGTGCAATGCTAAAATAAGTAGTTTAGGTATATGTGTATAAGTAGTTATTTTATAAATTGTGCACGTTTATCTGCCCCTTCCAGTGTCTTTTCTCTTGCCAAGGTCTGCTGGAAGAAATTTCCAAGCTGAAATAAGCAGCACCTGTTGTGTCTGTTCTCTAAATGTTTGTATTATTTGTATTTTTATGTGTACAATAAACAGTTAAATAAATAAATAAATAAGTATCCAATGCCAAAATTAATGACGATAACATTTTCAAAACGAGCGCTTTAGGGTTTCCGTCAACTTGATTCGGTCACTTTTTAAAGACTTTCATAAAAAAGTACCTTTATTCGATAAACTGCGAAGTATTTTTGGCATTCAGAAAAATAACTGTTACAGTAAGTTGGATTGAACCACAGATAAATCATGTGGGATACCGAGGTGGGATATCGTTTTATGTTAAACTGAATTTGTGACGCAAGCAGTTACCTATAAATACAGGGTGTAAAGAAAGTACGTCGTTTCTTTTAAAAGGCTCATTCTGCAATATTTATAGATTGTTATAATAGTACATTAAGATATATAATCTCTATTATTTTATCAACCAACACAAAGTGATGCACGTGCGCTATTTTGGATATTACGGCCGAGGCTCTGAAATTGCAGCCCGAGCCGCAGGCGAGGGCGTAATAGAGCCGAGGGTGTAATCACCAAAGCGCACAAGCTTCTTACGACGTTTTTCAAAACATTTGCGAATAAAAACGAATCAAATTCACTTACCTTTTTGCGGTTCGGGCTGCGATTCCTGAGCCTCCATTTTTCGTTCTCACAATACTTTTCAACATGGAATAAATACACCACAAAGAGCTAGGTTTATACTTATTCGCCAGCTCATTGAAATAACCCAAAAGTCATTCTCTGAAAACCAATTGGCATTTGTACTGTTCTTCCATGCAATAAACTTTACGTAGGCAAGAATGTATTTTTTATTTGATTTTGCTGGAAGGAGACTCTCACTTGCATTTTGTGCCCCAGTAATTATTTCCTGCGGGGTTAAATTAAGTTCTTCTTCATTGCTTGAAACCATCGTAGTTACAAAAATCAAAGCAAATGAAAATACTAAAATACGCGCATTTCTTTTTTCAAATGAGGAGCTGTGACGAAGCAGTGGCAATGCTCCCAAACAGCGTAGTCATTGAAATAGCACAAAAACTTAAAATTTATTGCTTACAAAATCAATTAATGTTAATTTGTTGTCAAATTTAACTAATCTCATGCAACAAACTGTTTATATAATATATTTTCATCAACATTAGGTTTAAATTTACGAAAATGTTATAAATATTTTAGACATTAGAACTCCTTGCTCTTTGTTAATATAAAAAAAATAAAAATTATATAACTAGTGCTATAATATGTAATGAGAAAAGCACGCGTTTTTAATAAGCTGGGTTATGGACCTAAATACAGTGCAAATAGTGCTGTTTTATGAGCAAATGTGTTGAAATGATATTTAAAAAATAATGTCTTAAAAAAATACATATCCAGTAATTATTAAATACGTCTAATACCTATTAAAATGAATTGCCGTATGACGGAGCATCACTATAGCCCCCTGGTCAATGTTTGTAGGAAAAGAAAAATTTAAAAGCTTTCCGAAAAAAAAAATAATTGGTAAAAATTACAAGTGTTTTTTTTCTATGTATTTTTTCTAATGGGATTTTTGTACGAACTCAAAATTAGAGTTTTCTGTTGCGAAGTTGGGGTGAGCCGCTAGTATATCCATAAATTAATAACTGTAATGAGATTCCAGAATTTTTTTTTTCATGCTTACCCACCTGTAAAGCTCCGTACCGAAATTTCAATAAGGGAATATTTGAATTTACGTTATCTCATCATCACACACATGGTGATTCGAAGATTCAAAAAATATATTTTGAGGTATATTTTAATTTTTTAGGTTTACTATTATTAAATAAACGAGGTATTTTTCTGTTTTTCACAAAGTCATCAAATCATGATATAGAATCACTCTATAAAAGGCTCTTTTTACTTTTTAGCGTTCCGTACACAGAGGTTAAAACAGGAACCTAATTAATTTAACTATGTCTGTCCATCTCTATCTATCCGACCTCTAAAGAGCTCTGTTTTTTAAACATTAAAAGGGAAATGGTTACACAACATCCCACGTAACGTCCACTGCAGAACAGGGAGCTCCCTCCAGAACTCCAGCAAAATTGCGTTGTACTTTGGGTGGGATTTACTATAGTCACCACGCTTGTAAGCGTTGCGGCTGGCGACCGCTGTTGTTGGTTACCGCAGTATGTGTGATGGTACGATACATAGAAAGATGCAGCTGCCCAACCCTTAGTCGGCTCTTACGACACCCACGTGTGGAGATGGGTTGGTACTAATCTTTGCCGGCACCATACGGACCGCACCGGACGGCACTACAAGGGCGGTGAATGTTTGATTATAAAAAACCGGCCAAGTGCGAGTCGGACTCGCGCACTGAGGGTTCCGTACCACCACATAAACATAATTGTATTCGTTGAAATTTCAGTAAGTTAATGTGCTAGATTTTTTGAGTCCGACACGCGCTTGACCAAATTTTATTATTTGTTGTTATTTTATAGCCTATGCCCTATAAACATACCAATTTTCAAGTTTGTAAGTGTTCCCGTTTTTAAATAGAACTAAAACAAAAATCGCCTCAGCAACCATCCAACTTGACCCTTCTCTTATATGAATGTTCTTGAAACGGGAGCTCACCACAATTGGTTACCATTAGTTGTGAGAAAAGTTGTAATATTTAATGATTTCAGACTTTTCCCATTATTTGTACTGTGAGACCTAGCTTCTTGCCAAATTTCATAATTTTAGGTCAACGGGAAGTACCCTGTAGGTTTTTCATTTTTGAATAAATGTATGGAGATGAGGACATAAAATGCCATATCTTTTGATTGCGTCGTTGTAAAAAATTGAAATTTTCAGATCTTGTGTGGTTCATGGATCCTAATATATGATATTAATTTCAACCTGATACCTTTACCCGTTCGTGAGATAAAGGGTCTTGACAGACAGACAGACAGCCAGACAGACAGACGGACAACAAAGTGATCCTATAAGGGTTCCGTTTTTTTCTTTTGAGGTACGGAACCCTAAAAAGGGCTTTTCGCAACAAATACACAAGCAAAATGTTGAAATCTCAGTCAAAGGGAGATGTTCTGCTCTTTCGTGAAAACTGTAAGTAATACATACAGTCGTGTGATTAACCTAGGTACAATCAAGAGCACGTCAAGCTTGACACATTGAACTTTGTATTGCGCTTATCTCATAAAGCGTAGAGGTGGAAATCGCACTGCTTGACCTGCTCTTGACTGAACCTATTGTACAACAACAAGTAATAAAAGTATTCAAGTGAGGGTCGAATTAAAAATTTAGGCATCTAAGTTTACTTAGTTTTGTCTATTACAGATAGGATTAATGATTTTTCAAGCTCATCAATTTCTCGGGACTGTAGGCCAGGGTATTTAGAAACTTTTATATGAGTGGGTTTGAAGTAAATATAAATGTAAGTTTTTTATTATTATTGACAAAATTAAGATTAAATACATATATGTAAAATAGTATTAAAGAAAAAATATATAGGGAAGATGACGAAAAATACATTTTAAACCGAAAAATTCAAAAATAAAGTTTATCATTACAGTTGATATTTTAATTTTGTATAAAATGTATTTAAAATAATATGTAAGAAGTAAAACATTAAACTTACTTCCATTACATGTTATCCTTTAAGTGCAATTTCGAGTTAACTTATTACCTTACTGAAACTCCGAATTTCAGCAATCCCAATGGTAAACATTTTAATTTTTAGGTAAACTACCTATGATTATAGTTCTATTAACAATGCTAATCGATTGATTGCATTAGCATTTTAGTATAAATAAAAATTATAATATTATGTTCCCGAGGTCATACGATTTTAATAATTATACATTTATAGGAGAGATTAGTTGTTTAACAAGAATCCGATAAAAAACAGCCATACTTAATTACTTCCAGGTCAAATAATAATTTTCCTGGAGTACTGGTGATTTCTCGAGGGTAATTTCTCGGGTCTTGTCGGGTTGCCGAAAAATTTACATAAAGTATTTTTTTATCATCTTTTCGGCTCAGAAATTCGAGAATTCCTGAGAATGAATCCTATATATATATATTGTGTGGTGGTACCTACGGAGCCCTCGGTGCGTGAGTCCAACTTGCACTTGGCTGGAAGCTCACTTTGTCATCGAATGACGCAAATTTATAGATTAATATATGATAATTCAATTATCGAATGTATTCCGCTAATAAATATTAGTGTCGCCAATAAAAAGCAAAAAGTCTAGTATATGTGAGGTGCCTTCACGATGACATTATACTACATTTTTTCTCCAAGGCTACCTACCCGCATTCAGTAGGTAGGCGTGTATGTGCGTCATTTGCTTGTATTTAGCATACAAACGCTAAATATCTGAAGTGGAAATTGTGCGGCGCTCCATATTATTGTTTGCATGAGCTTATGAGATTTTGTTGTTTACATACACTTGCAAAATGGTTGTTTTGGAGCGTTGCTTCATACAAATTTGTATGCCTTGTCTGAAAATTCTGCAAGTGTTACCTACCCAAATTCTGGATTCGATTCTCTCTGTCATCTCTTTTCGATCCTCTCCCTCCCTCTCTCTCTATTAATTTTCTTTTGGGCTATTGTTGTTGATTACATGAAATGAAATTGCCTCGCCGGAGAAATGAAATGAAACAAGCCGGGATTAAAAGAGAAAAATACTCTTGTGCAGGACAAAAGAGAACTATATTGTTTGTTTTAACAATTTGATTTGGTAAATGACTACAGCAGACAACGAGAGGTCATGTCCAATTGTGGTACAGAGAATTCTGTGCTCTTCTGCCCGAGCTGGGCACTCATCCAGCGTATGCTGGGCTGTGTCCGTTGGGCAGCCATCACAGTGGCATCACCGGTGCACATTTGCCAGGACGCTGGCGTCGAGGTCCCAAGGAGGAGACCGCGCCAAAAGACACGCCGCCTCATAGGAAACTGTTAAGTAACCTCTGATCACCCTAATCGCCATCACTCTATGAACAGACCGCAAAAAAACAGACGATTACCCGTTTTTTTAAGGCTTCTGCCCACACGGGTGCTCCGTACAGGGCCATTTACGACTCCAATAAATAAGAGTCGGCAAGTAAAGCGCATTCTACGACAAAAAACAATGATAACAAATTCAGGCTTTTAGTCTAGGCAACGAAGCGGATCGTTGTATAAAGACCCCCGCATTAAATCCTCAGTCGATGAAACTTTGCTGGGGTATTTTCTATAAAAAAATCCAAAAAAAATCGGTACTTTTATTTTTCCATACAAAAATTACAAAAATGTATGAAAAAACTTTTTTGTAAAATTTATTTAGATATTTTGAATTTACATTTAATTCATGATTCTTTATCATCATGTCAAATAAAATCTGCCTGAGAAATTTATGTTGGGGTCAACTGCTTCGTTGCCTACACTATTTCCCTTTTTCAATAACTTTTTGGGATTCGCTAAATGTTTTTACTTCTCACTCTAATTGGACTTATCGGCTGATCATTGTGTAAATATGTAATTTTTGAGAATTTTCTGAAGTCATAGAACAAAGTTTAGATTTGTAGAACAAAAGCCCCTAGAATAAAAAACTAATTTATTAAGGTGCTGTAGGTACATTAATTAAGACAGAATTTTAATAGTACATTAAGATGCACGTGCGCTATTTTGGATATTACGGCCGAGGCTCAGAAATTGCAGCCCGAGCCGCAGGCGATGGCGTAATAGAGCCGAGGGTGTAATCACCAAAGCGCACAAGCTTCTTACGACGTTTTTCAACACATTTGCGAATAAAAACGAATCAAATTCACTTACCTTTTTGCGGTTCGGGCTGCGATTCCTGAGCCTCCATTTTTCGTTCTCACAATACTTTTCAACATGGAATAAATACACCACAAAGAGCTAGGTTTATACTTATTCGCCAGCTCATTGAAATAAGCCAAAAAGTCATTCTCTGAAAATGAATTGGCATTTTTGCTGTTCTTCCATTCAATAAACTTTTCGTAGGCAAGAATGCATTTTTTATTTGATTTTGCTGGAAGGAGACTCTCACTTGCATTTTGTGCCCCAGTAATTATTTCCTGTCGGTTTAAATTAAGTTCTTCTTCATTGCTTGATACCATCGTAGTCACAAAAATCAAAGCAAATGAAAATACTTCTGAAAAATGGCGCGCGGAATTCTTGTTGCGCGCGCATTTCTTTTTTCAAATGAGGAGCTGTGACGAAGCGTGGCAATGCTCCCAAACAGCGTAGTCATTGAAAAAGCACAAAAACTTAAAATTTATTTCTTACAAAATCAATTGATGTTAATTTGTTGTCAAATTTAACTAATCTCATGCAACATACTGTTTATATATTATATTTTCATCATTATTAGGTTTAAATTTACGAAAATGTTATAAATATTTTAGACATTAAAACCCCTTGCTCTTTGTTAATATAAAAAAAATAAAAATTATATAACTAGTGCTATAATATATAATGAGAAAAGCACGCGTTTTTAATAAGCTGGATTATGGACCTAAATACAGTGCAAATAGAGCTGTTTTATGAGCAAATGTGTTGAAAAAGAATTTAAACAACTCTCTTAAATACAGGACAGTAATAATGATATATTGTATAATATAAGTAATTGTAGTGGCTCCTTAATCCTTTCGGAAATTTTTTGTCTACGCCCTGTCTGTATAGATTCAATATATCTTCTTTTAAATAATTATAAAATTATTCATGGCCGTCATAAATAAATCGTTAACAGATAAAGGAATACTTTGTTAGGAGACAAATTGTAATCGTTTAAAATGCAGTTTGTTTAAATTACCTTGGTCTTCTGAACTGAGTCGTCTGGTGCCATTATCTTGGTATGATAAACAATCCGCGGTCTTTCTAATACTTGGGTTCATGTTTATCTTATCATGGATGCTATTGGTCCTCATTTATATTTGTTTGTACTCTTAAACGAAGTGCGTAGTTACTTCTAAAGCTGTCTAGATTTGAGATTTTCTCATCCTTTATCCTATATTATTAAACGAGAAATATTTATAATATATTACTGTCAAAATCCGTACAGTGTAAATCCTAAGATAAACATACCTAGGCTATAACCTAGGATTTACCGATAAATGCTAGGATTTATCGCTCACTGATCGGGCTGTTGCAGTGACTTGACCACTCACGCAATATCGTTTTTTTTTTAATCTCTTTTAGCTCTACTTAATTAACGATAAGGTATAACTATTATGATACATCCTATGAAAGGTATTCCAAATTACTTATATGTACTGTATTCTACAGCACGACCAGGGCATAACATCTATATCTATACATATAATTAATCAGTGTGGGCGATAAGAAAGGACTAATAGAGCCCAAAAAAAATTTTGTTTTTGAATTTTTGTCTGTCTGTCTGTCTCTGTCCGAATGGTCCGTCATTGCGTCGTGGTACACTCAACAGCACATCAGTAGAAACACTTTTGGACTTTATAGCGTGGTAATACAGTTGAAAAAGTTCCTACCGACAAGCGGTTGATAGCTTAATACAAAAACTAATTGAAAGCTTGATTAAGTGTGTAAGAGACGGCATAAAAGCTTGGAAGATAACAAGATGTCCACACAAATTGCTCACTCTGATCGAACAGTTTATATGAAGAGGTTAAATTTTTTCAGTTTCGTTGACTGAGCAGTACTGAGCACGCCCTTTCAGTTTTCAATGCACCGTCCCTTACAGCATGTATAATGTATATCTCAGACACTGAGCGATTCTTGAATGATTTGACACCAAAATGGATCTACAGACTGTAAAGGTTTCTAAATAGAGCTATGGTTAAAAACACAGAGCCCGGTCACAAGAGCTCCCGAAAACCCCTATACCAGGGGTTCTTAAAGTGTGCGCCTCGGTGCCCTAGTGCGCCGCCGCAGAGAGGAAAGAGGGGCGTCTTTAGGCGCGCTTGTTCACCATCCTCCGAAAACTAATCTTAGGTATACTCTGCCAAAGACAATGTATAAAACTTTGGATCCAATATTATTTTCATGCACGCACAACCTCCACCAGAATTAAAGAAGAAGAGAGTCTCATAGAACTTCTTTGCGGCGACAGATTTGGTAGAGTTTTTTTATATCAGTCCAAAATGAGTATCCAACTTTTTATTAAGTTTAAAAGGTCTGATAATTCTCATTCCCTTTACAATATCTTGCGTACGCGCCGCCGCATTTTCAGCTGTAGCTGTAAAAAAAGCATATACCGAGCAATAAATGAGAGAAGCCGAATAGGGAATATGCATGATGTTATTTTATTTAAAAAAAATATCCTCATTCATGTCATAAACAGTTTAGTAAAATTATTTTTCGAATAACTATGAAATTAAAAAAGATATAAGCCATCGAAGATTTGTTTCTGTCTCTTTCTAGCAAAACGAAATTTAATACGAAGTTAATATGGCCGTAGTGGCATGTGACGTCACATGCCATGTCGGATCTCTCTGTCTAATCGGCGCGTAATTAAAAGTTTTATTAGCCGTATTTCTTAGCCGATTTAAATTTTAATTTCACTTTTTGTCATCTCTACTACGGTTTTTCATATTTTGTTAATAAATGCGACTAAAAAAAATTATGCATATTCCCTATTGACTAAGTAGCCACTTTATTTCAAAACTTAGCTTCGTATTATGGATGTTAAAATTTTTGTGCCTACCTATCTATCAAGTATCTTTGTAACCCATTTCGACTAAATAGGGCGCCGAGACAAAATACTAAATCTGTAAGTGCGCCGCAAACTGAAAAAGTTTTGGAACCTATTATAGTTTATCTTAATCGCTAGAGGCGTTTGCGAGAGC
Source organism: Athrips mouffetella (assembly GCA_947532105.1). Taxonomy (NCBI): domain Eukaryota; kingdom Metazoa; phylum Arthropoda; class Insecta; order Lepidoptera; family Gelechiidae; genus Athrips; species Athrips mouffetella. The sequence goes on along the minus strand of OX383965.1, from coordinate 17,281,336 downwards.
GCGTCTATTACTCGTACAAATATTATAATTTATTCAAGTTTGGCAAGAATTTTTGGCATTTTTTGGCGCACGACCCCGATAATTTAGCATAGCTTTTTCTTGTTGAGTTTAACTTTACACAAGTAAATATAAATTTGTAAAGTAAGCCAGGATAAGTTCATGGAGCTCTTGGGCACATTCGCCGAAGTAAACCTGTGTAAGAGCGAATAGAAATAAACTTATTGCTGCTTAGTGAACCGTGTCACCTGCATGTTTATCAAGGGATTTAAGCCTGAGTGTATTCCGAATTAGCTATTGTTTCGTTTGGGGTCACAGGTGTTGATCTTTACCATTCCACGTAACGTTCCGTTCCAAGTTCCAACACGTTGAATTAGTCAAACCATTTGGAATCTATCCTGATTTGTCATTTACTCAAGGGGAAATGAGGAAGGAACAATGTCACCACATTGTATAGTATCAATTGGAATGCGGGGTTTTTCTTCGAAATTTTATGACTATACCCTTAGGATTGACTTACGTACTTTTACAAACCTACACAATGAGATATTTACTTTGTTACGTACATTATGGTTTGGTATAATTTATTATTAACTGTAATGAGTAAACTAGAAGGAAAAGTTAGTAATTATAATATTGACGTCATTACTGGTTTACGGTAATAGATCATTAGTGCAAGTTCGACGCTGGTTGGTATACTTTTAGCTGATTGTACGGTTTATAAACGATTTGTAATGTAGCACTAGTAGTGTAGTATCATTTGAATATCTGGTGGATTGATATAGCCGGTTAATTGCGAGTGTAGGCTAGTGTAGAGACTGTTGTAGTGTTGTGTCGGTAGTGTGGCCGGCGAAATACGCGCAGACGCACAGTCCTGAAAGCGCTCGCGGTTGCGACGCCCGCGCCGCATTGCGCTCACACAAACACGCGCCACGCGACTCAAAGTGACGCCTCCAACCAGTGAATCTGTGTCTATAAACATGCCTTTAATCCTCTTTCCGAGGACATGCTGGAAGCGGTTTCAAGTGAAGTGATCCCCACCATAATGCCTGAGTGTACTGAACAATTCACGTTCACAATCCCCATCATACGGTTCACAATGGAGTCGGACAGCCGGCCCGAAGGTAGCCAGAGGCAGGAGCCCGTAAAGAAGATATCTTTGACCCCCATAAAAATTGAGACTCCTGATGGCGGGCGAAGGATGTCTGATCCGACGAGGTATTATATCCCACCGCAGTGCAACAATAGACTATCCCCGCGTAGTGCGCGAAAGCGCGACTCTAGGAGAAACTCTAAGACTGATTTTAAAGACTCTATCGACTCTCCTACTAAAGAATATTTCGGTCCAAAGCCATGTAACTGTGTGGACTGTAGAGCGTCTAGTCCGTTGCCTCCTGGGTATGGTCCTGAGATCCTGTCTCCTGGCTACGAGCAGTTAAGGGACTCGTTGTCCCACGTGCCCTGGAATGAGGACTATACGGAAGCTTCAAGTGATGATCTCAGTTCAGAGTGGGACTCTGATGTGCCTGAACCACCACCGCCTGTTTCCAAGGTAATTTTGGTTTCACCTTAACTATGCATTAGATAAGTCTTCTTCGTCTTTGTTTTGTAAATATAGAATATCCTCTAAAAAGAGGAGTAATACAAAAAATAATGATAGAGACTTCTAGGACCATTGCCAAACAACATTGGAAAATATTGCACTGCTGTGGCAAAATACTCGGCTCATAGCAGAATAATATTTGGCTAGCAAAAAATTGCACGTGTTCAAAATAATTTATGTCCGACAGAAATCCAAAAACGAAAAAAATGATCGTTTAAATGTTAATGTTTTGTTTATATTTCAAGGAACAAGTTTTGAATACACGAATACGTTGAAGATCCGACTTTGACCCAAATTATAATGAAACTGATAACATCAAGTTTCAACTTTAATCGTACTGGATTAGGGTTCTTACCAATTCTGATCAGATTTCGGCGTAGAATTTCTACAATTATTCCGGAGAAGTAAGCTGCTCCTTCTAACCAGTTTAAAATCAAAATTCGAAACTCGCAAAAAGTATAAATGTAAGAAACCAATACTATTAACATTTCAAGTGGCGTTTTTGTTGATGGTAATCAGATAAGAATGGAAATTAATGATCATGGTTGAATATTAAGTGATATATTTTTTGTATTTTAATAATTAAGTTATAATAATAATCATGACGAGCACATAGATGTCGAGTTTTTAACAGCATGTTATGACACTAAAGGCATCTTTTTGTTAAAAATTTCTAGGTGACTTTAACCGTGTCAATGACAATATTTTGTGTTAGCGTCACTCGTTTGTTCACACTATTGCATTATAACATCTCGTAAGGTATTCAAATTGTATAACTTTATGACGATGTTGACACATAATAAACTGACAAATTCAGCATTGGAATAATTAAATATTTGAATTTTGAGGTAGTTCATGACTTGGTTCATGATATTGGTCTTCTATTCGTCGGATCTTTTTAGAAACACAGCATTATTTTCTATCCTATCACTTTCGTATGTGTAATTTGTTGAACGATGTAGCTAGGAAAAATTACATTGGACTTTAAAAATTTGTATCAGATTAAAAGCCTTATAAAGTAGCTAAAGTTATATACATTGCTTTAAATAACATCCCATGAAACGTCCACTGTAGGACATTTTCTGGAACAATGTGGAGGGGAAGTACTATAGTCATCACGCTTGTTAGCGTTGCGGCTGGCACTATGGACTGCTTTTGTTGATGACCGCAGAATGTAAGATGGTACGATACACAGGAGGATGCTGCTGCCCATCTTCAGGTTCATAAACAACAGTTCTTTAATACACATTTTACTTGAATTATTCACGATTGTGCGTGTGGTGCCGACAAAGAATAGAACCAACACTACCAACCCATCTCTACCCGTGGGTGTCGTAAGACGCAACTGAGGGCTTATAAACTGGAGGATGGGCAGCCGCATCTTTTTGTGTATCGTACCGTCTTCCATACTGCGGTCACTAACAACAGCGGTCGCCAGCCGCAAAGCTTACAAGAGTGGTGACATGGTAAATCCCCTCCAGAGCACCATGCGTTTTTGTTCGACTTCTGGAGGGAGCTCCCTGTCCAGGAGTGGACGTTTTTATAGGGTGTTATGATGATTCACGATAGTTCTGAAGTAAATATTAATGCACATTTTTATAACTTATATTCATTACTATCTTATTTTCATTTGAGTACACAATTTAAAACGCATGTTTTGCTTTTGTACGCCCAGCCCAGCTTACACTGTTGAAGGTATTGATCGATTGAGTGCGATCAATCGATCATGGCTTAAGTATCACATGGCATTACAGTAGGTAGGTAGGTAGCTACTCTCACATTGGGTCGGTGCAGTACGTTTACCGTTACGTGCCAATAACCTCATTCAATACACATCACACGTTTTTGCTTGCATGAATGATTAACTTTACCTTTGCGAAGATTCGAAAGTACCGCCAGATTAATTGATAATTATTATACATGGCCAGTTTTAATTGTAAGGGCCTGTCCGCACAGCGAATTGTTGCCGCGCGTGGCGTTTGTGGAAAGGGGATATCATTTCCATTTATAATAATAGACAGATGAGGCCGATGACCAATGAGTTTCTAAAAACTTTTCCAACCTTGAACTTCTTATAATGGCTAAAGGAAATATCTTAAGTTGTAGGTAAGTTTAAGTTTTTTACGTACCTATTCAACGTGACTACCACTATCTCTACAATGTATATCACCAAGAGTACGAGAACGCTTTTTTCACACTTTTTCACCTTCTCTCGGCGAAAATATATCTATCTATATCTAATGTTATTGTACTTCACTTTAAAAATTTTTGCCGAGTCTGTACGATTTCAAAACGGTCGGGTTAGTGTTTTTTATATTAATGTACTCAACTTCATATTGATTTGGAGCAATAAGAAGTACCTTTTGTATGAAAATGAATGATATATTTTAATAAAATTAATTTAATGAAATTTAGTGTACTTATTGACTTGTAAAATTCTATATTTTATCCATAAACGGATTGTATTTGAGCGCTCCTAATCAGTATCAAGAAAATAAATAAAAACAGTATGTAAATCAGTACATAAAGAAACGACAAAACTAAAATATCTGCGGCATCATAATCTGTTATTACTCCACATGTGTTGGTGAGAGGCCTATATTTATATTTTACTTACTTACCTACTGATAGACATATCACACAAAATGCGTGTTTTACCACCTCCTATATCTTACTACCTTTTTACAACCGGTCATAAAAGAATAATGATCCAAGCGACATAACACCCACATATTCACTGTCAGTTTTTTAATATTTTTGTTATTATCTAGGTATTTAGTTTCATATTTCATCGTTTAAAGTCGCTGCTTGCATACGAATTATAATAATTAGCAGAGGAAGTATAAAGTTGTGAAACAAGTTGAAATTAAGTTGTTGTTTGTGTTGTTGTGCCCTCGTCAGCATTATTTTTTTTCATTACAGTGAAGGCAAAAATAAAAAACCCAAGACTTAGTCAAATCATCAATCAAAGTTTGACATAAAGATTGATTTTAGATTTACATCTTTATAAAGGTAGCAAAAGCTTATTCAGCGAGAACATTACACAAGTGGATGTCGATGTAAACGAGAATAAAATGAAAATTATGGGATTGAAATAAGCAAAGATAAATGTCACGTGATAGCTTATATAAATCCCCTACTAACGTTTTTATTACTAAAAGCCACTTGTCTACGGCCTAGTGATTCCTTTAGAATCAATTTTTCTGTCAAAGGATTATATTAAGGATTAGATGGACTAAAAAGCGGACGGGAACCGAAGCAACCGCTTCCTGGTTAGAGCGGCGGCACGTAAAGTTATGCACACCTTCCCTAATTCAGAAACAAATTCGGCTTACATTGCTCGTTGAAGTAAGGATATTGCAATTAACATATCCAAGCCTCCCAGCAATGTATGCCGAATTAGTCTTTGAATTCAGTTAGGTGTGATGGCTTAAGTAAAGAAGGCTCTGATCGTCCATTTATTACGAGTATCTTTGGCTACGCTAGTACTATTACCTATTTTGTGCTTTGGCTTCGCCTTGGCTCGCCACAAAACACTCCAACACTGAGGCTGAGTCTCCACCGAGCTGTGCAATGTAACTAAGCTGTGAGCTGAAAAATTTTAACCAATAAGATTGCTCCATTTGACAGCGCATTTCACAGGCTAGGAAAATGGAGCAATCCTATTGGTTGGAATTTTCCCAGCTCACAGCTTAGCTCCCTCGCAAAGCACTGGTGGAAAACCACCATGAGGCTTACTTTACTTTTTTCGCGCTAGGTACAAAATGTACCTACTATACTTGCCTAAATTTTTACATGCATTCGGCTAGAAGAAGGGTACTTTTTGGACAATACGTGAAACGAAGCAACGCAAATGAATAAATTTAATATGTCAACCTATTCTTATATTTGTATAGCGGCACGTAATGTAGATATGAATTATAATATCGTCAAACTAGTTTTGTCGACGACGTATCAAACCATATTATAAATGCTTGTTGTCGAAGAACAGGTTTACGAGTAAATTGTTATTATAAGCGAAGATAATTTTTTATCGTTCTAGCTATTTTGCACAACTTTTATCTTTTCGCTATGTGGTGTTTTCATGTTTAATTTATTAATTTAACGACTATATAACGACCATATTTCTTCCATCCATCTATTCCATCCATCTAGATCGAGGTCAAGAGTAAATAAAACCATTGACCACCAAAAAAAAACCGCAAGTGCAAGTTGGACTTACGCACTGAGGGTTCTGCACCACGGAGGTAAAAATATCGTCTTAGTTATGGACGCGCAGTCACGCAGAAGTGTATTAATTTTCCGACCGATGTTACAGTCAAACACGCACTTGATCAGATTTCATTATTTGTTGTAATTCTATAGCTTATGCACTATAAACGTATCAATTTTCACGCTTGTAAGTGTTCCGGTTTTTACGATAGAGCTAAAACAAAAATCGAGCATAAATCGCCTAAAAAACACGTTTTTAGTAGGGAAACCCCCATGATTATTTTATATTTAGTATTTTTTGTTATAGCAGCAACAGAAATACATAATGTGAAAAAAATTCATCAGTATACCTATTAAGGTTCATGAGATACAGCCCGCTGACAGACATACAAACGTCGGAGGCATATTAACAGGGTCCCGTTTTTCACCCTTTGGGTACGGAACCCTAATAATCATTTGTGTATGTTTTTTGAATTTCGATCATTTATAGTCGTATCTTCAAAGCTCCAAACAGTATATGAAACATCAGCCAAAAATTTTCTTAACGACTTCAAAAGTTGGTTTCATATAAAAAGTTCTTCGATACCTTGCGATAAAATTCTTAAGAGAGTGGAATGTTTTTGAATAATAAAGTTCTTTTTTTGGCTTATTATAAAATCGTTAGGTCTCCTCAAATTACTCGTAAAAAACAACAGCCTCCTACTCTGTCATAATGTGTCTAACAACGCAATATTAAATTCCTTACTACTGGCTATGTGCGGATAAAATTACTGCAAGAGTACTTTTGATATGTTTGCACTTATCTAGTTTATTTTTATTGTACTGGCCATGAGAGAATGAACTAGATCACTAGAATGTTACGTGATCGACTTTGATTAGGTTGCAAAAAAATCTGAGTTTCAAAATTCTCTAAACCATTCCTTAATTGATGGACGATGGCTTTCGTTAGACTTCATAGTTAAGGAAAAAGCAGGCTGTACAGACTGAGTTACATAACAGCTCTTTAAAAACAAAGAATTCAATTCATTCAGGTAGCCGAATCCGTATAAAACCATTGGTCAAAAACGGAATAAGGTTAGGCGATGATGATTCATTTATTTTTCATTTCCAAAAGCTGTAGAGCAAAAGTAGTTCAGTTAATTGGGTGGAACTACCACCTGACCTGAGAGGTTTTCAAATTTTTTAAGAGCCACTTAATTAACAAATTAATTGTATGACCTTATCATAGTAATTGTACTATAACAAGGTCATACAATCAATTGCTTGGTTTCAATGGCTTGTGTGGCTCTTAAAAAAGTATGAAATACGTGTAATTCAAAATACGCAAAACCTCTCAGGTGGTAGTTCCACCCAAGTAACTGAACTACTTTTACTCTACAGCTTTTGAATAATAAAAATAATCATCATCGCCTAGCCTTACAGTAATTGTACTATAACAAGGTCATATAAAAATCAAACTGATAGTAAAACCATTTTAAATAGGTCTCTTTGTTTGGTTACCCCATACCCACAGCCAAACTTAAACCCACAAACAATAAGTTGGGTCAGACCAATAAAATGTTGATGGCAGGTAAGAATTTTAGTTTTAGTCTAGGCAACGGAGCGGATCGTTGTATGAAGACCCCCGCATTAAATCCTCAGTCGATAAAACTTTGCTGGGGTATTACACTACATGGGATGGGACAAAATTTCGATAAAAAAAAATCGGTTCTTTTAATTTTTCCATACAAAAATTACAAAATATGTAAGAAAAATTTTTTTGTATTTTTTTTTTGGATATTTTGAATTCACATTTAACACATCCTGTCAAATAAAATATTTCTGAGAAATTTATGTTGGGGTCAACTGCTTCCTACACTATTTTCTTCGTCGGTATATTAGATCACAGAGCCAAATATTATAGTTGCTTATTTTATCACGAGACACAGTTACGTAAGAGGCGTCTGCAGTTTTTGATAACATAAGACCTCCGTCTGGTTATTTATATTGTGCTATTTCCATCATTATAATATAACATTACGCCACTTTTGCCCGCGACTTCGACTGTTTATAGCTGTAAAAACTCCAACCACGTGGCATTTGTCAAAGCTGGTTCTCCTTTATTACTAAGAAATGTGACCCCATCTTATATTAGTTGTTTTTATTTGTGCAAAGATTTTGGTAAATTGTTATACAGCGAATACTGAAGGGCCCATGAAACTGAACAACTTTTCCGAAGGAAAATTGGTCGAAATTAGAAAATCAATTTTTGACCTCCCATAGAAACTGCATCAGCTGATAGCGCATTTTGTATGGGAGGTCAAATTTGGTTTTTCGTATTTCTTGGGAAAAGTTGTTTAGTATCAGGGGCAGATTCACGCCCTTCTGTATTATCACACATTTCTGTAACACGCTGTATACTTGATTGTCGATATTAAAACTATGATTAAAATTATTTAAATTATTGCAGTTATTTCTAGTCCAATTCGGTTTATAAAACTGGGTACTAATCAAATAATATGCACAAAAGGTACTTTACTCTACAGGGTGTTAATTTAATTGCGTCCCATAGCTTAAGGGCTGTTTCAGTTACGATAAAGGAACACAAAAAAAATATTAAAAAAAAATCCTACAAAAAAAAAAACTAAAACTCCATTGAAACTTAACTAACGCGGAGCACCGCGCTATCACCGAGCCAGCGCGCGAATTTCAGTCGAGAAGGTAGGCACATTCTGGCACATACATAATTGAAACTCTTTCGCGCGCTTTTCATAGCGCGGTGCTCCGGGTCATTGCCCTCCGCGTTAGTTTAGTTTCAATGGAGTTTTTTTTTAAGTAGGATTTTTTTAAATATTTTTTTAGTTCCTTTATCGTTACTGAACCACCCCTTAAGCTATGGCACGCAATCAAATTAACACCCTGTATACGAACCAAAATAGCTTTAGTAGATTTCATGTGCCAGCCAAAAAACAAAAAATCGGTAATTTTAAGACCACTAGCACTCAACCACCATAAAACGTTGTAATCTCTTTTCTTACATTTGTAAAAACTTAAGTTGGTTGAAACATGAATAGACACACTTTCTGCTACAGTGTAATGATAGCAGAGACTTGATAAAAGTTACAATTGACGTAAAGAGGAATTTTCCTGCAGACTCAAGCTGATATCAAGTTACTTGAACTTTGCGACTGGTCCACAGAGTGTAGGCAACTAATAAACATTTTGTTAAAATGTCCTACTTAAACGTGGACTTATTTAAATTACTTACACTAAAAGTGGAAAAACATATTCATATTTAAAGAAGTAAATTATTTTTAGGTATCTTATATCTTCGAATACATTTATAACTGTTTATAATGTGGCGTTTAAAAGAGCAGATTTTAACGATCTTCGGCCGTATAAAAGAGCAGATTTTTACGATCTTCGGCCGTATAAAAATAAAACAAACATTAAAATTTGCCGTGTGTGTGGGTGTAAGGGACAGCCTTCCGAATACTGAAAGTGAACAACTGAATACTGAATAGTGATGTTCAGTCAACGTAACTGAACAACTTTCAGCGAATAAAACTTTCAGGAAATGAAAAAAAAATCGGCCTCTCGATACAAACTGTCCAATCAAGTTTGCAATTTTTTATGAGGAGGCCGATTTTTGATCATTTCCTGAAAGTTTTATTCTCTTAAAGTTGTTCAGTTACGTTGACTGATCATGCCCTTTCAGTATTCGGAAGGCTGTCCCTTACACCCCATATAATGTAAACTTTTCTTTATCACAGATAAAGGAATTGAACTAAACTGACGTTTCGAGAGGCACATCAGTTTGCGAATCTTTACGAACAACCTGATTCACATGTTTTTAATAAGGAGCAGTGTTCTTTACTAATACTAAATGGAGTGCAAACATTGATCTCTCATTAATTTGTATATCTTATTCGTTTAATGGGATTCGTTTTTTGGAAATTATAACCATTAGCAGAAAAAGAACTACTCTGAATGGTTATTATGAGTTTTAACTGCAACGCTGCTGACACTCGCAGCGCAACTTACTAACGAAATGTAGTCTATATGGAAGGTTACACATGGGATCAAACAACTCCCTAGGGTTGCCTAGAAATTTCTTGCCTTAAGTATTTTAAAAACTCATATCAACATTTGGTTGTATTGGAACAGCCCTTTTATTAATTTTTTGTAGAGAAATGAATATTACCGTAAGATACTCGTACCTTGAATAGAGATTCTCGGTCATGCAAAGTTTCATCAAAATCGTCACAGCCCTTTTTGCGATAATCGCAATTATCATCAGCTACACTCAGAGAAAGCTATCCTCGAAATGAGATCCAGCAATAAACTACTCAAAATGCTTTATCGAATTTGCCTACAACTCCTTAATTTAAAATTTGTTGTCATCCGAATCTGTCGTTTAAACGTTAGGCTCATTTTCAGGGTGGCTCTCGTTTTGAGGGTAGCTGTATGATTTTGGTTCGGTACCCTAATGACATTCAGAGTTACAGTTTTTGCTAGGAGGAATCATCACAGCTGGTAGGGATTTTAGCTTCGTGGTGCTAGCGAAATATCCCTGACTTTAAAAAGTACAAATTGTAAACTTGCACTTGTGTGTATTATTCCTCTCAACATTCCATAACTCTACGAGTAGTAACCAATGATTCCTGTTTTACAAGTGGAAAAGAAGCCTTTTATTATCTTTATTTGCCTTTAAGTTTACTTAGTAAATGATTTAACAGGTCAATTCTCAAGGTGACTTATAGTGAGATGAACAAGGCCTCCTCATACGTTAATTGTATGTATGACAAGTTGACAATATACAATAGTTAAATTACAAGGCCTTCTGTAAAAACTGTAAATTTTGTTTGCATACAAAATGGATAAGTATAGGTATCACTTTATAATAGCACCAAACGATTGTGAAGTTTGTTTTGAACTTTTTCTGATAGATTTTTGTGTCAATTTGTGAGAATAATGTGATGCAAGAAACTAGACTCTTTAAATATTGTTGTTGTTATCCTATGGCACCCCGCTGGTGCAAGGCCCTTCACGAGCTGTCTCCACTTCCCCCTGTCTTGCGCCGCCCTTCTTGCTTCTTCCCACGTCAGTCCAGCAGCCTTGAGCTCGCTCTCGACGGTACGTCGCCAGGAGTGAACGGGTCGCCCAGGTCTTCGTCTGCCACTCGGCTACCACTCGAATGCTATTGACGCCGCGTTTTTGTCGTTACGCCGGAGGGTATGCCCAATCCACCGCCACTTTTGCTGCGCAATTTCTTGTTTCATAGGCCTTTGCTGGCATCGGGCCTTTTTAAATATTAACCCTGAATTTCTTTTTTGTTGTATGTTCTTACTTACGAGGTCAATGAATGTACGCAAGAAGGTACACTCATTACCAAATTACGTAGTTAAATCAATCTATTTACCAGCCGATGATGTGTTCGAATTTCGATTGATATAAGCGCCCGCGCATTCTTCTGGCGACCTCAATCCTTGCGCTTTCACTGGTCCCAATAACAGCAATATATCATGATTTTACTTTACTTTCTTGATTGGGCGTATAATTTTTTTTTTTAATTCGGTTTTGTGTGATGCGACATCATAGCAGTAAAAATATTTATCAGTATCGGCTAGACATGGGCTCCACACATTAACTTATACAGGGTGTTAGTGTAAACACTGTGATCCTTGAAACAGTGCATTAAGACCACGAAACTGAACAACTTTTTTCTTAGGAACATTGGTCAAAATACAAAAAAAAATTACTTCCCATAGATACTGCACCAGCTGATTGCGCATTTTGTATTGGACATGAAATTCTTTTTATGGTTCCGATACCAAAATGGTAAAAAAAGGAATCCTTATGGTGCCGCTCTGTCTGTCTGTCTGTCCGTCTGTCTGTCACACCTCTATATCTCAGCAACCACTTATGCTATCGACCTGAAATTTGGAATAGGTTTAGAATATAGTTGCCCAACTTAATAGCACATGAAAATTTTTTGAAAAAAGTATGATTATTATTGTAAAGGGGGCCAAAATAGGGGGGGCCAAATTTCAAATTGTCGCTACTAGGTCGAGTGGGGTATCATATGAAAGGGCTTTACTTGTAAATTCTGAAATATATTTTTGTGTGTTTTTTAAGTTTCTTAGTTTTCAAGTTATGATGAAAAATGACAAAAAAAATACCATTCCCCCCCCCTTATCTCCGAAGTTTGTGTAAGGAAAAATCTGAATTAATTACAGTTGACAGAAGTTTATAAAAATTTTACAGTAAAAATAAAACGATAGATAGATAGATAGATAAACACTTTATTGTCACACACAAAACACATTAGCAATTACAAAAGAGAGTCTTAAATCTAGGGTGACAAAGGCGGTCTTATCGCTGGGAGCGATCTCTTCCAGACAACCTTTGCATGTAGGAAAGTGTGATAGAGAACTGCAGTAGTGTGCCAATCTATAATATTTATATACTTTTACAATACAATATGTACATATACAAATATATATAATATATATATATACAAATAAATAATTTAGACATAGGAATAAATGTAACATACACAATAAATAAATATATATATAACAGCAAAAGGTATCATATAAGTAATTGTTGCAAACTAAGGAACTATTTTATGAAGGAAATGTTTATGTAATTTAGTTTTGAAAACAGCTAGTGACTTGGAGTGACGAATATCTGACGGCAAATCATTCCAGAGACTGACAGATTTCAACGTAAACGATTCCTTATAGTAACCTGACCGAGTTAATGGAATTAGCAGTTGATTGTCAGTTTTAGATCGCAGATCACGAGAAAGATCAGAACTGTGGTATCGGAAACGTTCTTTAAGGTATGATGGAGTACGGGGGTCATGCAGTATGTTGTAGAGAAGTGCAAGGACATGCTCATCACGACGCAATCTGATAGGCAGCCATTTTAACTTGCTCCTGTATTCAGACACATGGTCGAACTTACGCAGTCCAAATATGAATCTTATGCAAAGGTTTTGCAGGCGTTGGAGCTTATTAAGCAGGTCCTCATTAAGGTCAATGAGGCAGACATCAGCATAGTCAAGTATTGGTAAAAGTAAGGACTGCGCAAGTTCAACTTTGGTCTTCACGGGGAGCATGTTTTTCCATCTGCGAAGCGCACCAGCAGCAGCAAATACTTTACGACTTGTTTCAGTAATGTGTGGCCGCCAAGAAAGAGTGTTATCAAATAGAACACCAAGGTTTTTGACAACCTTGCTGTAAGGCAACGCAACGTGACTGAAGGTGACAGGTGGAATGACGTCAAAATTGAGCCGTGATATCTGTTTAGAGCCTCCAATGATGATAACCTGCGACTTGTTCGGGTTTACTAGAAGGCCATGAGACTCACTCCAACGATGGACAGTCGCGAGATCGTCGTTGAGTTTGGAAACCAGATACACGATATCATCAGTGGAGGCATGCCAGTAAATTTGCAGATCGTCAGCATACAGGTGGTAATGACAAGATAGGAGGGGAGTTAGGAAATTGATAAAGATTGAAAAAAGGAGAGGGGAGAGGACACCACCCTGAGGCACACCAGTAACCACGTCGCAACAATCTGACAGTTTGTCATCAGCACGGATGCGCTGTCGGCGCCCGTAGAGATAACCACGAAACCACTCAGCTGCCGTGTCCGAGACGGAGAGAGATTTTAACATGGCCAAAAGAATGTCAAAATCAACGTTATTGAAAGCATTACTGAAGTCTAGTAGAGCAATTGCTGTAACCTTTTGATTTGACATTTCGAACCGGATGTCATCGGACACTTTAGTCAGAGCAGTAACGGTGCTATGTCCCGGGCGAAAACCAGATTGAAAAGGGCTGAGAATATTATTTACGTTGACAAACAAACTAAGTTGGTGCTGCACAAGGCGTTCAAGGACTTTGGATAGGAAAGGAAGGATGGAGATAGGTCTGAAATGTGAAGGTAAAGAAGGATTAGAGATCTTAGGAATAGGAATTACTGCAGCCTCACGCCAGCAGCTAGGGAAGGTACTGTTACTGAGCGAGTAGTTAAAGATATGGCACAGAATAGGTAACAGGGTTTTAAGCCCAAGTAAAATCATCCTGCGGCTTATGCCATCAACACCTTCGGCATTAGATTTGATGGTAAGAATGTGTTTTTCAACTTCACGCTCAGTAACAGATCTAAAGCTGAAAGGGCTATGTTGCGGAGCAGGCATAGATAATAAGGATTGTAGAGTGGCTTGTTTGGAAGATGGATGCAAAGGAGAGGATGTTGAGAAATGGCGATTAAGCAAATCTAGGTCTAAATTGGGCTGCAAAGCGGATTTAGTTTTACCTATGCCAATAGTATTTAGAAAAGACCATACCTTCGCTGGATCGCCATTTTCAACAGAGGAATGTATGTGACGACGCTGCGCATCCCTGCACATTCTGCTACAACGATTACGAAGTTCCCTATACTTACTGCGGTTTTCATCAGAAGGATCCTTTCTGAACTTAGCCTTAGCAGCATTTCTCTTAGCCATGATAGCCTTAATGCCATCGGTAAGCCAAGGGGCGGGGAGGTGTTTGAGTCGAACAGGACGTAGCGGAGCGTGAACGTCAAAAATTTGGATCAAGAGAGAGTTAAAAATTTCCATCTTTTCGTCAATAGTCGGAGCTTCAAACACCGCATCCCAGTCAATACTACTAAGATCGCTCATGAAAGATACTGTAACCATGTTATTGAAACTACGCTGCATGACCACTCGAGGTTTTGGTTTGGGACATCGGATTTTATAGGAGAGGAAAACGAGGTCGTGATAGGAAAAGGCTTCAGCAGGAAATTGCCCGTGAGTAGACACAAGGTCAGGGGAGGAGACAATGATAAGATCAAGCAAGGAAGGCTGACAACCGGGGAAATGGTGTGTAGATGAGAGTGGGACTATATTGAGGTTCATGGACTCTACGATTGAGCACAGTCGAGAGGAACGAGAATCTTTCTTAAGAAGACATGTGTTGAAATCGCCCATAATTATGGTGTGATCAACCGTAGGGACCAGAACCTCTAACAAAGATTCGAATTTTGCAAAATAGTCAATACGCATTGATGGACTATAGCATACACCCAAAAGAACCTTACGATGTCCTAGAAGCACCTCAATAAAAAGATGCTCTGAAGATTCAGAGTACTCAGAAGGAGATTTTGATACAATACTAAAAGGAAAGTCGATCGGTCGGAAAGGAAAGGAAGGACGATCTTTCTTAGTTGCACAGTTTTTCAGAAATCAGCAAAAAACCTTTACAAACAAAATAAGTTTTGCGGTCCTGAAAATGGACTTTATTGCTTCCAAAAATACTATAGGTATATCGGAACCCTCGGCGCGCGAGTCCGACTCGCACTTGACCGGTTTTTAGGGTTCCGTACCTCAAAAGAAAAAAACGGAACCCTTATAGGATCACTTTGTTGTCCGTCTGTCTGTCTGTCTGTCTGTCTGTCTGTCTGTCTGTCAAGCCCCTTTATCTCACGAACGGGTAAAGGTATCAGGTTGAAATTAATACCATATATTAGGATACATTAACCACACAAGATCTGAAAATTTCAATTTTTTACAACGACGCAATCAAAAGATATGGCATTTCATGTCCTCATCTCCATACATTTATTCCAAAAACCTACAGGGTACTTCCCGTTGACCTAAAATTATGAAATTTGGCAAGAAGCTAGGTCTCACAGTACAAATAATGGGAAAAGTCTGAAATCATTAAATATTACAACTTTTCTCACAACTAATGGTAACCAATTGTGGTGAGCTCCCGTTTCAAGAACATTCATATAAGAGAGGGGTCAAGTTGGATGGTTGCTGAGGCGATTTTTGTTTTAGTTCTATTTAAAAACGGGAACACTTACAAACTTGAAAATTGGTATGTTTATAGGGCATAGGCTATAAAATAATAACAAATAATAAAATTTGGTCAAGCGCGTGTCGGACTCAAAAAATCTAGCACATTAACTTACTGAAATTTCAACTAATACAATTATGTTTATGTGGTGGTACGGAACCCTCAGCGCGCGAGTCCGACTCGCACTTGGCCGGTTTTTTTTTTCGTATTGCGACCTATGTTCCTTAGGAAATGTTTTTCAGTTCCATGGTCTCAATGCAGTTTCAAGGATCACAGTGTCTTGACCCCAGTGTCATGCATAGTCAGCAGACATTAGAGCCCCTAGTTATGTAGTACTATTATTAATTCTGTGCCCTAGTGTATATCACACGTACACATTGATGTATTAAAAAAACAATTAAAAAAGCCACGTATAGAACCTATTATCGGTTGATTAAAAAACTTGGGGAATACTATCGAACCTCGGCCGGACTGTTTTGTAACATCTATTAATAATTACAGTGAAACTAGCAGTTACCCGCGACTTCGTCCGCGTGGATCTGTCGAAAAACATAAATAAAACACATTTTCCCAAGGAAATTACCAAAATTTTCCCGGTAAAAGTAAATTTTATGTTTTTGTATTGTACAACCCTGCCAAACAGTAAATTCTGTTTTTTTAGCTGTTAGGGCGTGAAAGAATAACAAAATAATAAGAATAAGAATTATTAAATATGTGTGAAGTTTGATAACGTGCTTCAATAAAACCAAAACTTTACACTCAGTGGATTTAAATATGTCGCTAAAAGAAACCACGAAAGTATTTGATTTAACTCTATATTTTTATTTGCTTCTGTGAACAAACCGTCTTCAATAACGACCGCAGCAAATTATCTTATATTAAACAAAACACAGTGTCAATGTCAGTACACAATGGTGTTAAGAGTCATTATTACCTCATTCACGGACTGAACAATAAGTTGGCTCCATTCCTATAGCCTCTGCGGCCTCTGAGGCTGTTGACTTTTGCCATATTTGGTAGCGGGACGCGGTCGTGAAAATTAATTATTTTCTAATCTATAAATACAAGCAGTTATAAAAACCACTACCAGATACACGGTGGTCGAAAAAGGCAACCCAACGTTGGTATGAATGCAGGGATTTTATTCTGATTAGATATCATCATTTGCAAGCGTTATTGTATCTGTAGTGTAATTCAAATTCACCACTAGCACAGATGAAATAATAGTTAATGATGACTTCCAGATCGAGGAGCCCATTCTCACCACTATAAGTCGCTGAATATTGGGATTCACAAGAAAGAAAGAAAGAAAGAAATAATATTTATTTAGCATGCAAAAGAAAAACAAAAACATAAGTGTAAACACATTAAAAAAACAGCTAAATAGGCCTCCAGCTCAGCACATGCCAAAGCCAAAGGCTAAGGCGCTGATTTTCAGCTGGAACCATTTTTAGAGTTCAGATGAACCAAAACATATGGATGGCTACATTATAATTTGTTAACACAAAACAAAATTATACTTAATTATAAAATAAAAAACAAAAGACAATAACATAAAAACTAGAACTAATCAAATGTGTAATTTGCAAAGTACTGTGTTAGTAAAGAATTTGGAATTTGTTGTTGTGTGTCAGTAAATAAAAATTTAAAACGCTAAAAAAAGAGGATGTGTGAAAAGAGGGATTACGGAAACTCAAAATATATACTTAGGTGGAAATTGTATGTATACAAAACTAGTTGGGTGAAGAGTTAATCAGAGGATGGCAGAACCGCTGATTTGTAAATTTAGAACATATTGTTTATAGTAGTTTATGCAACTGTCATATAAAACAGGTTATTAAAACACGAGTTTTGGTTTATCACACGAGGCGTAGCCGAGTGTGATAATAGTATAAAACGAGTGTTTTAATACCATATTATATGCAGTTGCGTTTACTACTTTATCTTCACTCATGCAATAGGTAGGTACTTACTTATAAATTAAACAAAGGTAAGTAAACAAAAAAGGCAACTTACATTATGTACCTATACATATTTCAGTTACTGTTTACTGTTATGTGTGTAAAGAAGCCGCCTTATATCTGTCTGCTAGGTTTTTGAAATAAACAAGCAAAACATTTTCTTGAAGTGACGTGGTTTTCTTTTTGATTTTCGATATTTCCCAATTCACTGTAGGTTTTGTCGTTCAATTTTATGGACTTCTATGGAAAAAGATCGTAAGTTATTTTAGTAGCCACTTCAAGAGAATCTCTAGGTGTCACTGCATGTGCCCTGCCTGTACCGCTGTTTCTACTTTTACAATAAATTTTTACAGCCACGAATTACTTGAAGAAGGTAAATATTTAGAAATGGCGGCAAATCTAATACCTATCTCCAAGGCCTACTATGATTCCAGGCTGCGCGCGCATCTTTTCCACCACAGATGAAATAATTGTAACTATAGTAACTGTTACTGTAACTGCTCCAAATTAATAGGTTGTTTAAAAGGTACACTTCGTAAATATGCTACTGATATTTGACAGCTACTAAGAAAAACTGTTAAATTTATAACCGGCTCTTTAAAAGACCTTATATTCAGTCTTCTTTAAAAAGGTTTAGGTTCAAGAAGAATTTTATCCAAGTGTTATGTAATGATTAAAAAGTTAAATTACGTAACACCTTTGCAAATTTTTCATACAAAAATCGTTACGTAATGGTAACTTTTTAATTTTTTATACATACTCTGCGTAATATTCAGCCTTATGTATCAACTTTTTGAATCATAATTCAAAGATTACGAAATGAGTGTAGATAAAATTTATTACTGAACGAACGAACTGATTTTAAATTTCGTAAAGGAGGTGGAATATCATTCCAGATTTTAGCGGCGGTATGTTTAAAACTACCCTTGAAAGCAGCTGTTTTGTGAGGGGGAATAATTGCAAGTCGCGCAAGTCGGATACGGGAAGACCAAGTTATTTTCTCATATAGGTACAAAGGTTTAAGGTTTTTTATGGTGCCGAACAAAAGTGTAGCAAAATGGACGTGTCTTCTGGAGGACATGTTTAGCAATTTAGCTTGATTTATAAAAGGTGATACATGACTTCTAGGTGGAATATTAAAACAGAATCTGGCACAAGCATTTTGTACACGTTGTATTAAGCCTTTAGAAGTAGCTAAAAGTCTAGGTCCGTATACTGTATCGGCATAATTAAATTTGGACAGAACTAATGAATCGGTAAGTTGACAAAAGATTGTCTTTGCAAAACCTTCGACTTATAAAATAGGCCGTTGGTGTTTTGCTATATGTTATGTTTATTCAGATTTTCTTACCCGTTTTGCGACACGAATTGCAAAACTAGTTATTTTGATTGAGTGATATTTAACCGGCCAGATTTATAAATGTCATATTAATAAACTATAAAATATTACCCACTCGTAAGTGACGAGATATAGTTATCATACAGCTTTTATCTTGAAATTACGGTCACGAACTTGTTAAGTCATTTTTCCTTTAATAAATGAATATAGTTATGATAATTGTCAAATTATATTATAACCTATAATTGATGCCATAATTTCTTTTCTAGAAATATCTTCAACATGTGAAACATCTGAAATAGACCTCATTAAAACCGTGTTAAGCCCCTTAGAATCTCCATAATTGATAATAATTAATGCTTGAATCTTTCCAATTAAACCACAAGTTAAATACCGATCTCTCTACCAATATCTTGGCTGATAGGTTTATTAAGTTTCATTTATGTAACTGAAGCAGATTTTGTTAGTATTTATCTAAACTTGTTTATTCTAATATGGTGTGGTTCAACAGTGTAACCGGTCATCAGTAGGTAAAATCTAAAACTGTCCCTACTACCTTATCGTCCGCTAATTTTGTACAAACATGCTTCACCGCAGTTAGTGCGGTATGTCACGTACTGTACTTAAGACCGATATGGATTGACTCGTGGTGGTCCACCATGATTCGACGTTAACTCTTTCCATTTCTGGGCGCCTGGTACTTTAAAGCTGGATATACGCGGGTCGTTGCGTAATTTTAGCACGTTTGTCGGTGGCCTATCACGTTTGTTTTGGTGACGATGTAAGTAGTTTAATCGAATAGTTTTAAATATTTTAAACTCCGTCTTACTACAAAAAAGTTAGACATCTGTTGAATTAACACTTGATTAAACAAATCGTACCAAATAACTCTGTCTATGTCATTGATGCGCAGATGTCAAAAATGACTATGACTTGACTTCTGCGCATCAACTGACATAGCCAGTTATTTTGTGCGCATTTTTTCAATCAAGTGTTCAACAGATGTCTACCTTTTTTGTAGTAAGATCCAATATTTTTAGCAAAAAAATTGTAGATATTTATAGCAGCAAATAGCCAACAGCCGAAATAATTTAGCTTGATTAAAATGAAAGCACGGCAAGCTATGCAATAGAGCAAGACTGAGCGATGCGTGTCTCTGTCGTTCCAATATCTTACGCATCGCTCCATCCTGCTTTTGCACTGCTGTCATTCTTATCAAGCTACATTATTACAATAAAGAATTTTCCTTTTTTAAGCGCGTATGATAATCACTGTTGATATCCCTTTTTTAGAGAAAGTTAAAATATATAACTCGTTTTACAAGAAAAAATCAGAAGCAATCAAACTGATTAATTAATTTCCATACTCATTACATGGTGGATGGTCATTCCTCGTGCTGATTTGCTGCTCCATCCAGTGGACATTTTAAAAGATGGTTGGAAACATCCTATTGTAGGTATTGTTTTATAAATACTCGTATTTTGTATGTGAGCTATTAAAGTTCACATACCTAATGATGTTACCGGAACAGGAAATGCAAACTCGTTTCAAAGTGATAACAAAATTATTTACCTACTAAGACACAATTAATCATAGAGCAACTCTGCGATAATAGCAATCTGTTGGCGTGGATAAAATCAGAACTAACGCAGCTGCCCTGAGAATTTGACACTTTACGAGCAATACGACAGCAGCGCCGTTTCTATCCAGTTGACAATAGAATAACTTAAGATGATTGATAGATAAACAATTTCACAGCGACCTCTGTCTTCACAAGAAGTTCCTACCGCTCTTGAAAGTGAAAAAGAGCAATAAATACCGATTAGATTGCTTAATTCACTGAAGATAGCACAGTTAATTAAGAACAGTTCTAATGATTGACGTCATTGCTGATGGTGGGAATAATTAGAAATCCATTATGGTCGAAATGGCGTCTGCCTGGCTGTGGTCAGTGTCGCCGCCTGTAACTGTTGAGATAACATTATTATTGGAAATGAAGGACACAATATTTGTGTTATCTTGTAGTGTACCTACTTCAAGCAAAAATAGGTCATCGTAATATTCGCAATCCTCTTTTTAGTATGACTGACTAATAATTAAGGGTGTCATTCAAAGACGGGGCCAGCAAAACCGTGCTAGCGAAATGTCTCTGAATGACATCATAAGATTCCAATACAAAAATTCTTTATTAAATTTGAATATTCTTTCTGTATTTTTTCTCTCTTCTATAATTTTGGGTTCCAAACTGAGCCCTATCATTAAGCCTACATCGTTGTCTCTGTCTGTCTGTTTGTTCGAGGGCTATATCTTTTGAACAGTAGTAGCTTTAAAGTTGAACTTTTCACAGAATAGTTGTTAGTATAGCAGATTACCTAAGAAATAGTAAAAAAGATAAAAATTAAAAATTAAGGGAGGTTCCCAAACAAGTAACACTCTGCGCGACTGTGCGTCACTGATAAAAACTTAGTGGTACGGAACGGAACCTTCGGTGGGCGAGTTCGATTCGCACTTAGCTGTTTTTTTATAACAATCGAATTTTCGATCGCTATACTAAAACATACTATAGAATGTAGAGATAAGGTTTCATAATATTTTGTTCTACCTTTCAAAAGAGTATAACTGTCCGACTTTTTACTTTTCAATTTCTTCTTGCAGATACAAAAAGATCGTGTCGCTCGCAACGGCCCAATTATTTTGGTAGATGAATTCGTGACGTCATAAGTGTGTTGGTATTTTTCACTCGTACTATATCTCCTAAAGATGACATTAATGATGACGTTGACACGCTTCACTCGTACTATATCTCCTAAAGATCTCGTGTAGTTTTATAGTCACATGGAGTGAAACCATAGTAAAACTGCTGCATCAAGATGAAGTTCTTTTTATTTTTGTGTATCTTTGCTATAATTTTTACTATTGTTTGGGTAGATGTAGCCTATAATGATTTCTACGGTTCTGTAAGTTATTTTGCCTACAGTGATTAAAGTTAGTTTTGAAGTGACACGAACGTGTTGGTACAAATTAATACTATTTTCAGCTTGCAGATTGTCAA
The DNA here is from genome assembly GCA_947532105.1 of Athrips mouffetella. Classification (NCBI taxonomy): domain Eukaryota; kingdom Metazoa; phylum Arthropoda; class Insecta; order Lepidoptera; family Gelechiidae; genus Athrips; species Athrips mouffetella. The sequence continues at coordinate 17,259,315 of OX383965.1, read as the reverse complement.
TCTCTTCAAATACAAGTTCGTCTATAGCTAAGGTTATCGTTTTGAATGCGTGTCGTGTTGTTGAGAGAATGTAGTTATTTTTGTTAAATTTATCATGTGTTTAAAGTTTTTGTAATGACAACATAGTCCTTAAACCTTATCAGCCGAAAAACGTCCAATGGTCTTAGGTCTTCCAGATACTTTCAAATTATTTTTACAAAAAAGCTTGATTTACAGTAGGGTAATTTACCATTGTCGCCACAATTGTGCGATGCTTTTTTATAAAAGCTATTTGCAAGTATTTGCAAATTACAATTTTGACACGGTCAAGTTAACGTTGTCAAACATGACCTGCTCTTGACTGTACTAGCCTATTATACTTCGCCATTATTTTTATTATCAAGGAAAATAATAAAAACACAAATCATATTAAAAATATTCAATTCATTGATTGTATTTAATTACCTACTATCTTTACCTCACGTATTGTATCGTTACGTTGCCTCGACAGGTCAATGACCTCTATTGTTGTTAAGAATGGCCAACTAAGTGAACTATCGTCCGTCACCCTATTGCACAGTTCCAACATTTTTTTGTTAATTCTGAAGTAGGTAGGTAGTATGCAATATCAGAAAAACAAAATTCTACACAGATATGTTTGTAATATAGCGGTTACATGGTGATTCTGGCATCAGACAGTCTGATGCCAGACCGATGGCAGATACTGATTCATGACTGATGGTGTACTGATGGTATACTGATGCCCACAAAACAAAAAAATAATCATAAACCAATAATTCCACGGGTTGCACGTAAGTCTCCTATCAATCTGACTGATGTCAGAATCACCGTGTAACCGCTAACTAACGTGTTAAAATAAAAATTATGAGTGAAATATGAATAAGGGTGTTGCATTAAGCAAGAGTTTGTGAGGTAGATAAACATTGCGATTTAGGACCTTACTTATACTTATGACGTATAGGTATTGATATTATGAAGTATCTCCTTGATAACAAAAGATATGCATGTATTCATGATACTGAACAACTTTCCCTAATGAACATACCTAGGTCGAAATACGAAAAAAACATTTTTGACTCTTCATAGTAAAACAACCAGATGAACGACAATTTTGTATGGGGGTGCTTGTTTTTTCTCCTGTGCTCCTTCTGGATAGTTCAGTGCCATGAGTTAATGCGTGCGTATCTTTTACTATCAAGAATTAATTAATATCACCCTATACAACGTGTAACGGAAAGGTGTAGTAATACTGAAGGGTGAATTTGCCCATAAAACTGAACAACTTTTCCCGAGGAACATAGGTCGAAATACCAAAAACCATATTTGACCTCCCGTACAAAATGCACCATCAGCTGATACAGTTTCTATGTTAGCGGTTACACGGTGATTCTGACATCATTCAGATTGATGGGAGACTGATCAAATTTAGATGAGAAATTTTCCATCAGTCGCTATGTTTTTGTTTTTGTGGGCTGACTGATGGTATACTGTCAGTATACTGTCAGTATACCATCAGTATATCTTCAATCATGAATTAGCATCTGCCATCAGTCAGACTGATGCCAGAATCACAATGTAACCGCTATCTTAGGAAGGTCGAAAACTGATTTTGTTTTATGACCTACGTTGCTTGGGAAAAGTTGATCATTATCATGGGTAGATTCACCCCCTTTAGAATTATCTCACCTTTCCGTAACACGCTGTATAGACAGAGACCACAACTCTTTTTAGGGTTCCGATACCAAAATGGTAAAACAAGGAACCCTTATGGTGCGACTTTGTCAGTCTGTCTGTCCGTCTGTCTGTCACACCTCTATATCTCTGCAACCACTCATGATATCAACTTGAAATTTGGAATTGTTGTAGAATTAATTGCCCAACTTAATTGCACATGAAAGAATTTAAAAAAAGGTATGATTATTACTGTAAAGGGGGCCCAAACCGGGTGGGCAAAATTTCAAATTGTTGTTACTTGGTCGAATGTGGTATCATATGAAAGGGCTTTACTTGTACATTCTAAAATATATTTTTGTATTTTTTACAACTCTTAGTTTTCAAGTTGTGATGAAAAATTTCAAAAAAAATTACCATTCCCCCCCCCCCTTATCTCCGAAGTTTGTGAAAGGAAACGTCTGAATTAATTACAGTCGATAGAAATTTATGTAAATATTACAGCAAAAATAAAACGGTCTTTTTAAGTAACACAGTTTTTTAGAAATCTGCAAAAAACCTTTACAAACTAATTTAGTTTTGCGGTCCTAGAAATTGACTTCATTGCTTCCAAAAATACTGTAGATATATCGGAACCCTCGGCGCGCGAGTCCGACTCGCACTTGACCGGTTTTTTTTATAATTTTATGTCACAAGTGGGTAAACGAGCAGGTAGGCCACCTGGTGGTAAGTGGTCACCACCGCCCATGACAGACAAAACAATTTGACACTAATAAGACAGCAAAGCGCGTTACCCGCAGAGAACTAAGATGGTATGTCTCATGTGCCTGTAATTTCATACATACATACATAACATCACGCCTCTTTCCCGTCGGGGTAGGCAGAGACCACAGTCCTCCACCTGCTACGATCTTGACATACTTCCCTTGCTTCCTGTACTTTCATCAATCCTTTCATACATGCTCGTCGGTTTAGGGTACTTTTAACCTGGCCTTTATTCAGAACGTCCTGTAATTACACTGGCTGCCTTACCCTTCAAACCGAAACACAGCAGTGCGAACACTGCTGCTTCATGGCAGAAAAAGGCAAGGGGGTGATGCTTCCCCAGACGGACTTTGCACAAAACCACCTACAACTCTCCACCTGCTACGATCTTGACATACTTTTCTCGCTTTATTACTCTGTCATTAACCCTTTTTTCATACACGCTCGTCGAATAGAGCAATTTTCTCACCAACCATGCTTTAAAAAGTAACGAATCTATTAAAATAAATTGACGTTTTTCGATTAAGTTTTTATTCCACGACGAATCATGTAATTTGAGAAACGACTATAATATGAATAATTCGCAAAAAGTGGTCTCACATTAAGTAAATTACACTTAAACTCGACTTCAAACTGGAAATAACTGCTTAATTCAAATTTATATAAGAAGCTCTTTTGCTGACCAACACAAAATTAAATATTTTCAAAATCGCTTTCATGAAGTTTGATATGAGGATATTCAACCGCTTTTTACCTGGAAAAGCTATTTAAGTTTGTTTGAAAGGTAACAAAGAGAGAATCACATACAAAGCCCTTACAATCAACAAAAATATTAATACCCTACAAAATATTATGGCGTCATAACTGTGATAGAAAGCGACTTCAGTTGTCCGTATGGCGGAGGTAAACTCTCGCGGAAGTAGCCTCCTTTTCATTTGGTCCTCTAAAGTAACATAGCATACAACAATTTTTGAGAATATAAACTTACTTTGCATGTCTTTTTAGGGTTCCGTACCTCAAAATATAAAAACGGAACCCTTATAGGATCACTTTGTTGTCCGTCTGTCTTTCTGTCTGTCCGTCAAGACCCTTTTTCTCACGAACGAGAAGAGGTATCAGGTTGAAATTGATAACGAATATTAAGGTCCATATACCACACAAGATCTGAAAATTTTAATTTTTTACAACGACGCAATTAAAAGATATGGCTTTTTATGTCCTCATCTCCATACATTACTATGCAAAAAAGCAAAACCTAAAGGGTACTTCCCGTTGACCTAAAATTATGAAATTTGGCAAGAAGCTAGGTCTCACAGTACAAATAAAGGGAAAAGTCTAAAATAATTAAATATTTAAATTTTTGTCACAACTAATAGTAACCAATTAAGGTGAGCTCCCGTTTCAAGAACTTTTCTATAAAAAATTTTGAGAAAAACCCACGACGGCTGTCATTCAAAAAATATTAAATAAAACTTTGGAAATTCCCCCGACTAAAAATAAATATTTTCACCTATCTATTCAAATATTTTATAAGCCAAGAAAATCCGTCGGGGCTGCCATTCCTTATCTTACGTAAATTAATTGTGCATACGAGCTAGTTGTAAAATAGCTTTTGTTTGCTGCAGTTAAGTATAAATTATGAAAAGATGGCAATGACAGCCCCCGACGGATTTTCTTGGCTTATAAAATATTTGAATAGATAGGTGAAAATATTTATTTTTAGTCGGGGGAATTTCCAAAGTTTTATTTAATATTTTTTGAATGACAGCCGTCGTGGGTTTTTCTCAAAATTTTTTAATTTTGCTTTTTATTTTTAACTTTTTAGAGAATTCCCACTTTACTAGAGCGATTAAGAAGGACGTTGCGCGAGTAAAGAATAATTATTACTACACAGCACCCCCTGGTGAGTTGACTCCACAACTATAGTCTAAAAACTGTCAGTTATAAATGTGATACTGATAGATAAATCTTATACTGAAAACCGTATCTAAATCGGTCAAACCGTTTTGGAGATAAATGGGAACATTTGCGTAAATAGAAATTTATTATTACAGCGCCCCCTGGTGAGTTGGCGCCACAACTCTTGTCTAAGAACCATCACTGATAAATCATAAATCTTTTACTGAAAACCGTACCTAAATCGGTCAAACCGTTTTGGAAATAAATGGCAACATTTGCTTAGATAAAATTTATTATTACAGCGCCCCCTGGTGAGTTGGCGCTATAACTCTGGTCTAAGAATCATCACTGATAAATCATAAATCTTTTACTGAAAACCGTACCTAAATCGGTCGCACCGTTTTGGAGATAAATGGCAACATTTGCTTAGATAAAAAATATCATTACAGCGCCCCCTGGTGACTTGGCGCCACAACTCTAATCTACAAACCATCTTTGATAAATTATAAATCCATTACTGAAAACCGTATCTAAATCGGTTAAGCCGTTTTTAAGATAAAAGGCAATAAAAGGCAACATAACTTTGCACACACAAACAAACACACAACATCTCACCCTAAACGCATATACCTTCTCCGTTCCGTCGTGGGTAATAAAAGAGGGGTCAAGTTGGATGGTCGCGGAGTTCTTAAAATCCAAGAGCAAAAGCTTTTAGTATATCATATGGTTGATAGGTACGGAACCCTATGGGGGCGAGTCCGACTCGCATTTGGCCGGTTTTTTTTCAAAATACTTAATTAATTTGTTAAAATAGCCAATTTAGTTATACTCCTATTCCGTGTTACGGTTCGATGCGCAAGAGTGGTTTTCAATAGTGTTTCCGTATCTGTTTACGTCAATGCTTTCAGCGTAAACCACATTTTTGTCATTTGGTCCCATATAAATAGTTTATGTCCATTGTATTGGCGTTGTGGTATGTTATCAATACCTATCTATTTACTTATTTAAATTGATATAAAATTAAGGTGAGCATTATTACGAAAATTATTCAAGAAGACGCAAAGAATATAGCAAAGAAACAGATATTAGATAGATATTTTAGCTCTGAAAAAATTATTCTCCTACCGTGGGACCACAGAAAGGTAGCTTTCTGTTATCGTACACGCTAGTAGAAAAGAATAAAAATGGGATTAGCATAGTAAGCTAACAAAGTGTCATGTGATCGCTAATGACAATCTGATAAATCTTAATTTTGTAGGTGGAAGGGCTTTTGTGCAAAGTCCGTCTGGGGAAGTACCACCCCCTTGCCTATTTCTGCCGTAAAATAACAGTGTTTGCACTGGTGTGTTTCGGTTTGAAGGGTGAGGGAGACAGCGAAAGAACTGGCACACGAGACACACCATCTTAGTTTTCAGGGTGGACAACGTGCTTTGCTGCCTTATTAGTGTCAAGCTATGCCACTCATAAGACAGCAGGCTCTATTTCCATCAGGTGTCCCACCTGCTCGTTTGCACACTTGTCACATAAAAAAAAAACTATCTATTCTACTAGAGCGTCAATAATCATAATAAAATCAGAACTAATGCCGCTAGATTTGATACTTTCAGGCAGAGCCGTCCAGAAATCCACTAGCCTACGGCCTCTGTTTCCAAATTAAGTATTTTTAATAGAATAGACGCATTAAGTTTCCGCCGTCATCTTCCTTCGCATTTATACGTGTGTTGTTCATCTCTACTCATCACATGTCCATAGCATATCTAACGCTTTTTCCATGTTTTTATTTGAACTTCCATTTTGTAAGATAGGACCGGAATGAGTGGCGCAGTAGAGAAGAGGCCTATGTTCAGATGTGGGCGGACGTGGGCCTAGCATATGTAAATGAAATCCTATCCAAACCTATGCTATTGAACGTGCAATATTTGTATATAAATATGTATATTTTTAGACAGTGTCTCGAAAACAGTTTTAACGGTTTCGATGAAATTTAGGGGGTTTCTGGGGGTGAAAAATCGATCTAGCTAGGCCTCATGTCTGGGAAAATTAGTTTTTTCCGCTATTTTTGTTAATTTCTTGAAAATATCGCGTTTCAGAAACCCTTCAGCGACATCTGTTGGTGGGCTTTGCTTAAGATTATACAGAGCAAAGCTCGGTTGTCCAGGTACTACTATTATTATACCATTAACAGATTTTTTTTATTATTTTGCAGGTAATTGAACTCCAAAGTGTTTGAACATCATTGGTAAGATTTTTGAACATTTCTTCCTAAAAGCATGCTAAAGCAATATACTGTTTGTGCAGTTCTATTTAGCGGATGAAAACGTAGAGCAGTTTCATTACATAAAATATTTTTGGTACTTATGTTGTACATCAGTAAAGTTGTTTGCTTCATCGTTGCGGCTGGCGACCGCTGTTGTTGGTGACCGCAGTATCCTATACTATTAAACGAGCAATATTTGTATATATATATAGTCTCATGTCTGGGAAAATTCGTTTTCCCCGTTTTTTGAGCATTTAATTTTTTTTACCGCGTTTTAGACATAACCTACAGCGCCATCTGTTGTCGGGTAGCACAGCTTGCTCACCCGATGATATTTTAATGTTGAGATAGCTATTATAGAGCGAAGCTCGGTCAACCAGGTACTGTAATATGGTACGATACACAGAGAGATAAAGCTGCCCATCCTCCGGTTCATAGACCCTTAGTCGCCTCTTACAATACGGAAAGAGATGGGTTGATACTGTTCTTTGCCAGCACCACACGGACAAATTGTTTTTGTTGTGTGCTTACTTAGCATAAATTTACAGACAGAAAGGTGTTAATTTCCGTCCGCTACGAGAAGTCTTTGCCGCTACGTCGTGGCCCGTTTCAACCGCAGTACTTAAAGCAGTATGAAAGGATTGATGAAAGTACAGGAAGCAAGGGAAGTATGTCAAGATCGTAGCAGGTGCAGGACTGTGGTCTCTGCCTACCCCGACGGGAAAAAGGCGTGATGTTATGTATGTATGTATTTAAAGCAACACGCCCGGCGCAAAGCGCGGACTTTGTTGCTTTTAACCATAGTAGCTCTTGAAAAAGAGTTCACATTACATGACACACCTCTGACGAAAAAAGGAAAGAAGAGTCAGATCATCCTAATTTTACGGCTCGACTCGGTTCCACCTCTTTTTAAAACACACAGCCTACATAAAACTTTTTTACTTTTCCGGCCTAGATGCATAATTTACTTAAACACTCTCATAGATTTTGATCCCTAACTAGCATAAAGCCGGTGCTTGTACACGCATAGTATAGGTGTGGGAAAACTACTTGAACAATGACCTTGCCTGCGCCGAGTCGATTTTACATACAAATTGACGTGCGCAAAGCTTTCCCACACACGCGATTCTTGTTCAAGTTGTTTGCCCCGAACTATACAGTTATACAGGAATTTGGCGAGTTTGGGATCGAAATCTAATCATTGTTATTATGTATACGCAAGCAAAACACGGTCGTAATTCGTGGAGTATCCGCGAAATTACAGATAGATAATGAAAAATTGGTCAAAATTCGACCATATATAAAATTTGATTTACTTTTCTATAAAATTTGGTACACACGAAGCATTAATAAAACTAAATAAATTACTCGAAATGACTTAATTTTAATTTATAGCAGCCAAGTAAATGCCTAGCGTTCTAGTTGTCACACTTTAACCTAGATTGAGGCGTTTCTAGGTAATTAGTTATAGCAAAAACTGATACTGCCAATAGCGGTCAGGGCACAGAGTCAGGGTATTTAAATGAGGCTGCTTGTATGACGCAAAAAGTTGCATCTCCATATTTAAATATTGCATGTTCATTTGATTTGAATTTTATGAATACTAGCGACTAAATGTTGTTATCGTTTCTATTGATGGATTAAAAAACCGGCCAAGCGCTTGTCGGGCCTCACGCAGTGTAGGGTTCCGTATTTGCCTCAGAAATCATTTGTTAACAAGTTTAGATTTTTTCATAAATAATTCTCCTCCTAACGAAGGTCTAGCGCCTGTTTGCTATTGCTATTTCTATTATTTTTTGTATTTTGACTATCACATGTTAGCCTGTAAAGTATACTTAGCTGTGATAGTTAATCTCTTAAATTCATATACATATACGAGTATCATCCGTTTAGCTGGCAGACGGGACACTTGACTCTAACATAAAATTGCGCTTTATATAAGCTAAATATTTCGCAAAGAAGTCGCTAAATCAACATTCTTAAAATACTCTCAATATTTTTAAAGACCTATCTAACGACAACACAACACGGTATTATATTATCTGTGACACGGGGTAGACAAAAAAAAATCCTTACTTTATATCAATATTTTATTTAACCAATTTGTCAGCGTGAGAAATGTGTATGTATACTCTTAGAATATAATAAAACCGGCCAAGTTCGAGTCGGACTCGCGCCCTAAGGGTTCCGTACCTATCTACCATATGATATACTAAAAGCTTTTGCTCTTTGATATTAAAAACTCCGCGACCATCCAACTTGACCCCTCTTTAATAGAAAATGCTTAATAGAAAATGCTTAATGCTCTTTAATAGTAAAATCTTAATTGTACTTTTATATGGCAAATAAATATCTTTTTATCTTTATCTTAAAAGTTCTTGAAACGGGAGCTCTCCTTAATTGGTTACTATTAGTTGTGAGAAAAATTTAAATATTTAATGATTTTAGACTTTTCCCTTTATTCAAACTGTGAGACTTAGCTTCTTGCCAAATTTCATAATTTTAGGTCAACGGGAAGTACCCTGTAGGTTTTGCTTTTTTGCATAAATGTATGGAGATGAGGACATAAAAAGCCGTATCTTTTGATTGCGTCGTTGTAAAAAATTGAAATTTTCAGATCTTGTGTGGTTTATAAACCTTAATATTCCCTATCAATTTCAACCTGATACCTCTTCTTGTTCGTGAGAAAAAGGGTCTTGACAGACAGACAGACAGACGGACAACAAAGTGATCCTATAAGGTTTCCGTTTATTTATTTTCAGGTGCGGAACCCTAAAAACCATTAAAAAGCCTGGCCTCTGAAATTTTTGACCTTGCAGCGGGTCTCTGGTTTCTGGCGTTTGTAAGCGTAGCGCTGGTTCAGCTTATACTGGTTTTGTATCTACGTACTTGCTGTCGTGTGTACTACCACTATCAGGAATGGTTGCCTGGGGTACTTTCACGAATATGCCGATGATCGCAGCCAACGCTCCTCGTAAAATTAACATATTAAAACCATTTAGGATAAACTACCTCCCAATCAGAATCTTACTGGAAACCACCATGTGTAAGGCTATCTAAACGACAATCTTCATGATCTAACAAAAAGTCCGTCCGTCTATCTATCAGTCCATCAAGTGTCAAACACCAAATAAGGGGGACCTTATACACCTAGCAGTTACTTAAAAATGGACAGCGATATCAATATAGATAGCTCAAGTAAAATTTATTACCTTTATCATTTAGTTGTATTAATTTTGTAACTGGATAGGCTTAATTTTATAGTACTACACTACTAGTTACTCAGTTCATTAATCAGATTTTTCCCTACCTTATTGCGCAAGAAATTCAATGGCTCTTTCAGTACCCTTCGAATTGAAACACAGCAGCGTGTCTACGCTGCTGCTTTTCAGCAGAAATTAGGCAAGGGGCCACCCCCTGCTTGCTGTGCTGCATTTACCCAGACGGGCTTAGCACGAAAGGCCTATTATGGCACTTCCAAAGCTGGTTATAAATATCACTTGTACTTTTTAGGGTTACGTATCCAAAGGGTGAAAAACAGGACCTAATATGCCTCCGATGTCTGTCTGTTGTCTGTCTGTCTGTCAGCGGGCTGTATCTTATGAACCGATTACGTTTAATAGGTAGACAGTTGAAATTTTCACAGATTATGTATTTCTGTTGCCCCTATAATAACAAATACTAAAAATAAAAAATACATAAAGTAAGGGGGCTCCCCTACTAAAAATGAGTTTCTTAGGGCGATTTTTGCTCGAATTTGTTTTAGCTCTATCGTAAAAACGGTAACACTTTCAGGAGTGTAAATTGGTATGTTTATAGTGCATAAGCCGTAAAATATAAAAAATAATAAAATCTGGTCAAGGGCGTGTCGTGTGTTTAAATACCCTTGTGTGTGTCTGCGCGTCCATAATTAAGACGGTATTTTTAGCTTAGTAGTAGATACGGAACCCTCGGTGCACGAGTCCGACTCGCACTTGGCCGGTTTTTAAGTTCAAAATTAATGGGCCTACACTACAAAATAAATTTTGTGTAATTTGTTGTGCAAAGAGATATCAATATGATATTAATATGTCAAAGTCAACATAGCTAATGTTGACTTTGACATATTGATATCTTATTGTACGTACAAACTGCGGCTTAGGGTACATCTCGCCCCCTTAAAAACTGGTCCGTCTATTTAGAGACACAATTAACTGCTCAAAAGCTCAAAATTTTTCGCAGGATAATAGTGAAATCACGAATTTGATAAAATAAAATGAGCCTTCATTTCATATCATTCCTGATTTTGATAAAATTCCGCAACATACTCGTAAACATTCCTTTTGACGCAAAATAACTAACTCAAAAATTTTACGCAAATTTTGATGTCTCTCTGTTTTTTTTTAATGGTCATTTAAAAGTGTTCCGTAAGTCAAAATTCAGCAAAACCAAATTACGCCGGAATAATAAGAAATTGATTAACTAGACGACTCTACCTTAGTTTTTGAGTGACATGTTATTTTCTATGGTGCCCTTACAACTCCCAATATGGACTTTACTTCTCTTTGCATGCGCACATAACACATTTTAACAATGTTTTTTAACCAAATCAATTAACATGTTACTGGCGAGATTAGATGAAGCAAAGTGTTAATCTTTTTTTGTATTTTCGTCAGTTCAAAGTCTTTTTGTGGTAATAAGAGTAGTAAAGAGCAGAAAAAAACCAACCAACGTGTCAGACTTCGTATATTTAGGGTTCCGTACCAGTGGCTTGCCCCGCCGCCAAATAATAATGGCGTAAAATATACTTTCATAATAATAACCATTATCGCCATATTTCAAGTCAATGGAAAGTAAGAAAAATCGTACAAAATTTTGGAAAATTTGCTGATTTTGGTGGCGTCTTATTCCTTTGTTTTATTTTTTTTAAACAATAAATACAATAATTATCTATTCAACAAGCTCTAAACAACGAGTAGATAGCCCACTCAATGGAGTAGGTCAAATTTCTTTTAACCCCTTAAAACATTTCAAAATATTTTTGACAATTTGTAGGGTTTTGGGTCAGGTCAACAAGATGCTTATACTGTGAACATTTTAAGAATGTAGCCTCAACCGTTTGGCTGTAAAACCTGTGGGACAGGTGGTGGACAGACGGACACGTGAGTGACAGCAATAGGGCTCCGTTTGGACCCTTCGGGTACGGAACCCTACTAACATGATGCATTGGGCGTTTCTCCGCTGTGATGACGTTGCGCCTAGTGATTGCTCTTTGACATCGAATTTGTAATCAAGTCGATATCGATAGATATACCCGCACGGTCGGTGCGCAGTAGGTAACGATTGTAGAGGGTTATGAAATTGACGTGGAACGGTTATACTATCATGCTCTACATTTGTTCTACATGGTATTTGTAATTATACCGGGTTTTGCGTTATTGTTCTTGATTTTTTTTGGTTATTAGACCTATTATATATTTTATCTACTCTCATATCGTTAATCCTCAATAATGCGTTCAAAAATTGTAGGTTAACATCTTCATAATTTCAATCTGTGCATACGAGTAGAAATACTCTTAGCAGCATTTTTTTATCTGTGGGAGTGTATTATGAAGTATTGAATTTACTAACAGTCATCGCGGAAGACCTATTAAACAATTTTTTAATTTTTATAGGCGCGCCATTGACAGCTTGATGCGTTTGTAGTCTGTGGCTGCAAGGAGGTTTTATTGCAATAACGGAAAACTCAGCAAACAAAACTTGTATTTACATATTTTTATTAGTTTTGTAATGAAATAAGTGATAAAATTGTTTACGATTAGCCTTCGAGTGTTTTTAAAGCAGCTAAAGGAACTTCGCTTAGCAGTTATCACCGGAAAAAGAGAAAAAACATTAAGGTTTGTTTTTGAACACATTATTTTAGGATTCACGATATGAGAGTAGATAAAGTTGTGTATGCAACTCCACATAATTAGGTATAAAACACTCGTGCCTTCTATTATGGAACTTGGCTCGCTACGCTCGCCTACGTCCCATAATCCGACACTCGAGTTTTATATCCCTCATTATGTACTGTTGCATAAACTACTATTATTTGATACGTAAGGGAAACGTCAGTTTACTTTTATCTAATGTGTGTTAAGAGTCCTAAATCAGTAATCAGCTATATTTTTTTGCAGTACGTTGTCGTTTAGGCGGTGTTGACCCAGTGGCTAGCCTTACAAACCCCTTACTACTTTATAAGATAGGTTCTAGGTACCTTACACTCCATATAATAAGTAACAAAGGATGAGAGTATTGATTTTGTTTTCATCATCACTCATTATTTTTTTCAAACGTATTTTTCGTAAACGGAGAGCATACGAAAAATAATTTTCAAAAGAAGGATCTTTCATCATAACATCCCATGAAACGTCCACTACAGGACAGGGAGCTCCCTCTAGAATTCTAGCTTTTGCTGGAAAAATGTGGAGGGGAAGTACCATAGTCACCTCGCTTGTTAGCGTCACGGCTGGCACCACGGACCGCGGTTGTAGGTGACCGCAGTAAGTAAGATACAAAGGAGGATGCTGCTGCCCATCCTCCAGTTAACCCTTAGTCGCCTCTTACGACACCCACGGGTATGTATGGGTTGGTACTATTCTTTACCGGCACCACACGGGACGTTCCTTCTTTAGAATGATCTAATCTAATGTAAAATCTTTATTATTTTATACTTTTTTATTTTAGATGTTTTGTTATTTTAGTTTGCAATGAAATTCTAACTCAGCAAAGCTACCTGAAGACCACAGATTGGTATATGTGGCCTTTGTGGATACCGTTGAATTTTTACTTGAACATTATTATATTTTTCTATTTTATGAAAATGTTGTTTACGGGTTTAAAATTTTAATACACGCGTGGTAAACATTTTAAAAGCTTATAAATTCTAGGACGGAATGCAGCGACTTTTGTTTTATTTTTTGGAAATTTGCAAAAAAAAATGTTAACTCTTCATACAAAATGATCAATCGGATCGGTAAAATTATGTCTTTTTCCCGTCGAGGTAGGCAGCGACCACAGGCCAGAATTAACCCTTCAAAGGTTTCATTTTATGTATTTAGGAGGCGGTCGTGTCCCACTGCAGGGGAAAGGCCTCCCTTCAATCCTTCCACACATCCCGGTTTTGAGGTAGCGTCTGCCATTGACGAGTGTTCGTTCAACTCGTCTCGCCATCTCTTTAATAAGGTTTTACACAAATTAATTTAGCCCTGCAGGTACCTATATTTCCGTGATACATTCATTACTGAAGAGTAAATATTAGGTATGTATACGAAACCTGTCATATATTTCATACTAATAAATAAAATGTGAACGTGACCGGTTTTGATGCCACAAAAAAGCATTCACGAACACCAAATCTTTATATGGATACATTCTATTTTTGTATACGTTATCAAATTTGTGACGCAAATGCAATAAAATGTAGTCTATTTTGGTAGCGCAGGTTTGTGAACTGACTTTTAATTACAAGTTGATGCGTACCATACATTAATTTATTTGACTTTTCGTACTTATTATTTGTGTATGGTTTTTTACAGCAATTTTTTTCCGAAGATGTATTGTTTAAAAATATCAAGTAATTTTTAGGGTTCCTTAGTCTACAAGGAACCCTTATAGTTTCGTCATGCCGTCTGTCTGTCAGTCCACGGCTTAGTTCAGAGACCCTTTGTACAAGAAAGCTGTGTTTTAGTATGTATTTACATTTTATCTACGCCGACAAAGTGGAAAATAAAATTTAAAAAGGTCTTTTTGGCGGGAGCTCGGCGTGGGCTCTTGCCTGCTCGGCTGAAATTCTAGTTTTTTTTGTGTATGTAGTGATTTAGTGGATAATAAAGATAGTGTTTTATGCAGTGAATTGCCTACGGAGAGCGCACCTGATGAAGATTTCAAACGATCTCGCGTTTGAACCACGTTTGTGTTGTCTCATTCGTAAAGTCCACTATCGCTTTACGGGGGGAGTAATAAACAATTTCCCCACTCGACACTGGCGGTTTGCCATATTTTTAACTTCTAAAAAGTGAAGAAATTCCAAAAACTGAAGTATGTTCTAGAACACGACATTGGCAGAAATGTACCCAAATATGGGTTGACGATTGCCAAAAAAAAAAGTAAGTATGTCCCTTATAAGTAAGGTGAGGGAGAATTTGTTTTCTTGTCTACCCCATCGTATGGGGTGTCATTGGATAGGTCTTTTAAAATTACTGTGAGTTTGACCACTAAACTCAGACCAGTAAATAACAACTTTTCCTTTTTTATTATTATTATTCCTAGTCTAGTGTGTCCCACTGCTGGGCAGGGGCTTCCCCTTTATTCTTTCAATTATCACTGTTGTATGCAAGCTCCCATCATCCCGGCGGAAGGCGACTAGACGGTCACTCAAGATTTTTTTGTCTTACACTTTGGTTTCAAATCATCCGCGCCGTGAATAGGCTTTTTAGGGTTCCGTAGTGAACAAGGAATATTTTTAGTTTCGTTATATCCGTCCTTCTATCTGTCTGTCTGTTTGTCCGCAGCTTACCTTAGAAACTTTGACATATGTTTCTTGCGAAAGGTTGTTCAGTTTAATGGGTAGTTTCACGTCCTTCAGGGTTGCTGTACCATTTTTGTTACACGCAAAAGGATCTGAATTATGTTTTTATTGATAGGACTTTTTATCATTATGTCACTAATTCGAAAGTAAACTTTTTGCAGACATCGCAGTATCGCATAATATTCGGTTACACAATATTTTAATAGAATTCCGTGTGTGAGCCTATTGTCCTTCGCAATTGTGTCAAGTGCGCCAGTGACGCAAATAATTCGCAACCTCAACGTAGAAATCTAATTGTTACAACTGTGTGTATTTGCTATGATTCAGTAAAGTTTGGTTTCAAAGTCAGCTGAATTTATAAAATGCCGCGTAAAGTTCGCTAGTGACGCAAACAATTCGCAAACTCAACGTAGCAATGTAATTGTCACAACTTTAAGCCTATAGTATCGCAAACGTGTCAAGATCGCTAGTGACGCAAATAATTTGTAACCCCAACGCATTGATGTATTAAAAAACCGGCTAAATGCTTGTCAGGCCACGCGCAGTAGGTATATAGGGTTCCGTTGTTTTTTTAGATTTTTCTGAATCGTAAAGCATTTCATTTAAATTTAGTATTTCATAACGTTCATACTTTTTACCTTCAAATGCTTGCAGGGTCCTAGTGCCTGATTGCTATTGCTTTTTCAATTATTTTCAGTTTTTCGGCTATAGCTCATTAACCTGTAAAGTCTACTTAGCTGTGATAGAATTCCTTTTAAATTCATCATTGCTACTTCTGTGAATTTTATCACATTTCTATTGACAACCGTATAGCTGGCGGGGGGGGGGGACACTTGACTCCAACAAAAAATTGTGCATTCAAGCTAAACATTTCGCAAACGAATGCCTAAATAGAAAAATGATATACCAAGACTCACAGTGTTTTTTAAAAATGACACCCCACACGGTGGGCAAGATTTAATTTTGCCACTTTGTCGGCCTAGATGAAATGTATGCCTGTACTAAATTAAAATTTTCTAGTAATAAGGGTCTTTGAGCTAAGTCGCGGACAGACGATACTATAACAGTTCCTTGTCAACTACGGAACCCTAAAAAGCACCTCGATAGCCCCAATATATTAATACAAGTGATACAACTGTCTGTTTTTACTATGATTTAGTAGAGTTCTTTTCCAAAGTCGGCTAAATTGATAGAATTTCGTGTGCGAGCCTTCAGTATTGTCCTTAGCAAATGTGTCAAGTTCGCTAGTGACGCAAATAATTCGCAACCTCAACGTGGCAATATAATTGATACAACTGTTTGTTCTTTCTATGATTCAGTAGAGTTTGGTTCTGAAGTCGACTGAATTCTTTAAGAATTCGAAGAAGGCGAGCCTACGCAACTTCAATGTAGCAATATACTCGTAATATTTAAAACTGTTTGTATTTGATTGATTCAGTTTAGTTTGGTTTCAAATTCGGTCAAATTGGCACACCGTAACTCTACATACTCTCATACAAATTTCACACACATAATATGTAGATCGCGCTTGTTTCCCTTACGGGGTAAGCAGAGCCTGTTTTACAATGAAGAGGAACTCAAACTTGTTACTCAGGACAGATTAAAAATAGCTTAAAAATTAATTGCCTATAATTTTTTATATAAAAAAAATTTTTAGGAACATGATAAGTGTCCCATTGACTTTTGTTAGACTTCTAAAGGAAGTTTTTGTAATCATAAGAGTTATCTCAATGTGTACTTTTTATAACACATTTGAGATAGTTAGTGGTCACCACTTTTATCATTCTGTCTTAATTGTGACACATTTCCTACCCTGAAACCCATACCAAGGCTGTGATAAAGTGTAACATCTCAACCTATCCTATGGCTCCCTTACCTATCTTCAAATCAGCACTGCAGCTTTACGACAGAAATAATTAAGGTGGTGGGAGTTTTCTACACCGACTTTGTATCATCAAAACTTTTTGAGAATTGGACGAGCGTATATTATTTACGTTTATTTTCACTCGAAGCATGCCTTCGTTCGACGTTCCTCAAGTCAGGTGCTAGGTGCTACAACGTCAAGTACGCGAATGACGCACGCGCAGGCATTGCGCCGCGGTAACAGTAACCATGACGAGGTCTCTGTCATTGTCTACAGCTATTATACATCTAATCGCTACCTTACAAGCATTTATCGGTAATTTGAGTTCCCAAAATGGGGACGTAAAGGACATGTTAAATAGCATTTCAAATATATATTTTGAGTTCAAGATAAGCTGAATTTCAGATGTATTCAAGTCGGTAGTGAATGGGTCCCATCGTCAACCTCATCTCTGTCCTCACGGCTATCTCGAGCTCAAGAATAAAGAAAGAAAATAATTATTAATTATTATTATTAATTATTTCAATTCTTACAGTTTTAAAACTTAAGACAACTGAGACCTATATCTGTGACTGAGACACTCCCTTTAAGTAAAAAGATACCTGTATTAGGAGGCCCATAAGCCCATTGACAATTAAAAAATGTAGATAGTCAAAGTTTTTGTTATTCCAGATAGTTGGTTTTCATTCATTGTTAGCAGTACATTTGTACTGAAGGATTAAAAATAACAACAATAACCAATCAACAACAACTACACCACATCAACAATAACAAGTCTTAACTGCAAGACATAAGCATAAGAATAAAAATAAACCTTACTAAGATCGTCATGTTGTGATGAAAAAAACCGGTCAAGTGCGAGTCGGACTCGCGCGCCGAGGGTTCCGATATACCTATAGTATTTTTGGAAGCAATAAAGTCCATTTTCAGGACCGCAAAACTAAATTTGTTTGTAAAGGTTTTTTGCAGATTTCTGAAAAACTGTGCAACTTAGAAAGATCGTTTTATTTTTGCTGTAAAGTTTACATAAACCTCTGTCAACTGTAATTAATTCAGATTTTCCCTTACTCAAACTTCGGAGATAAGGGGGGGGGGAATGGTATTTTTTTTGACATTTTTCATCATAACTTGAAAACTAAGAAACTTAAAAAAATACAAAAATATATTTTAAAATGTACAAGTAAAGCCCTTTCATATGATACCCCACTCGACCTAGTAGCGACAATTTGAAATTTGGCCCCCCCTATTTTGGCCCCCTTTACATTAATAATCATACTTTTTTCAAAAAATTTTCATGTGCAATTAAGTTGGGCAACTATATTCTAAAACTATTCCAAATTTCAGGTTGATAGCGTAAGTGGTTGCTGAGATATAGAGGTGTGACAGACAGACGGACAGACAGAGCGGCACCATAAGGGTTCCTTTTTTTTACCATTTTGGTATCGGAACCCTAAAAAGAAAAACTGGTCAGAAAAACTCGGTTTGTGCAGGTAAGTAATTATTGTACTTAGCTAGCTAATAACGTGAGAAAGAAGTAACAAACGAGTGGTTAATGATATAACAGCTTAATTTGTTTAAATCATGATATTCATTGAAAAAAAAACATCACATCTATTTTAATAAAATTTTTAAATGTTCCTTTGTATAAAATCTCTATTTGAAATGGTAAAACTTTTTCTACACTGTAGTCAGACTTGGCTGGATATTAATTCGTGTACCTAAAATCGTAAAACAAAAGTTGTTGCATTTAAGTTATTTAAAAAAAAACCGGCCAAGTGCGAGTTGGACTCGCGCATCGAGGGTTGTGTACCACTAAGGTAAAAATACCGTCTTAGTTATGCATAACACGCGTCCATGAACGCGTAGTCACGCAAAAGTATATTAAAAATGCGCGAGTGCGACGCGCACTTGACCCGTTTTATTATTTATTGATATTCTATAGCGTATGCACTATAAACGTACCATTTTTCATGCTTGTAAGTGTTCCCGTTTTTAAGATAGAGCTAAAACAAAAATCGACCAAAAATCGCCTAAAAAAAGGTTTTTAGTAGAGGAGCCCCCATTATTTATAACTTTTTATTTTTAGTATTTGTTATTATAGCGGCAACAGAAATACATAATCTGTGACAATTTCAACTGTCTATCTATTACGGTTCATGAGATTCAGCCCGCTGACAGACAGACAGACATCGGAAGCATATAAATGGGGTCCACACTTTGGGTTGGTTCTACAAAGTTAAGGTTTTGTCAAAAAAACAGAAAGAGCCAGCAATAGATTAAAAGAGTTTTAATTTTAAAGACGCTTACTGCCAGTTGCACAAAATCTATCGCTGTCACATTCCTTGTTACCCAAACAGAAAGTGACTGCAATATATTTGAAAGAGCTTTAAGTTTAAAAACGCTTAGTGCAACTGGTTGTCAGTCTTTTTAAGAATTAACAATTCCGTTGACATTCAGCTGCAGCTGCACATAAGCGCAAACTGTCACCGTCATCGATATCAAGAAAATAGCGACCTTGCGTGCAGCCATTGCGATTGCGTAGATTGTGTTTATTTGATTTGTTACAATAAAAGAAGTACGTCTGTTTACATTGAATATAAAATGAAATCATACATATTGGGTCTTTAACTGTGAAATTGTCGTTTTGTATGGCGAATTTTAGGTAAACTCAATTTTCAGTACTAACATTAATTTTGCATTTTTTTAGGAATTCAAAATCCAAATTGTAAATATTTTCTTAAGCATGATTGGGAAGACATTAAGCTTACAGAAGCTTCAATTTAATTATTAAATAATTAAATAACATTTAATATTTGAAAAATATTATTTGTAAAAAAATATAATAAATCTAATGATGAAATCGGACGGCATTTAAAACGAACAATTTTCGAACCTTTAATTTTATATATCAAACTAAAAATAAAAACTAATTATATTTTGTTCTTAAATTGATAACTTTGAAATTAACTTTCAAATATAAGACAAATGAAAAAATAGCTTTAGAATTATAAGAAAATTTCGGTGAAAGACCTATATTAAGGTTTTGACTGTGTTTTGTTTTGCAGGGTGAGAGAGCAGCTGAATTTTTTTAAGATATTTTAGTTCTCAGGGCGAGCAACGCTCTTAGCTGTACAGTCACGAATAAATCAGGTGGCCTATCTAATTACCTGTTTGGTACTTGCTCTGTCAGAGTCTGTCTTTTTTTCTTCCTTCAGGCAAATCGCTCAATTCCCGGTTTACAAATGGTGGGAAAATTTTAAACGGTCGGCAAATCGGCAAACGGCGTCGGCAGATTTTAAATGAGTTTAGATCACTGGTGCAGTTTAGGTGCCCCATGCACAACCACCACCAAGTAAAGCACAGGTTGAAAAACCGTAACAGCTTTCCCATTCACAGAGAGGTGTCGGTTGAGGAAAGAGGAGTACTCTCTCGCTGAGTTTATTCAGCCAGCAGAAAGCCTCCCCCTGGACAAGACCTGCCCAGATCGATCTGGAAGTCTTTAAACAGACTAAGGACACAGGTCGGTCGATTCAAAGAAATCATGTGCAGGTGGGGTTTCACCGATACCTCCTATAACAAATGTTAGTGTAGTACCTCCCCACAAACAATGGAACACCTAACCTCCTGTCCCGCATGTCCCAACACATGTACGCGTGATGACCTGTTTCAAGCCAAAAAGTACGTAGTAAATGTGGCAACGTTTTGGGCTACAAAAATTTAAATATTTCTAATTGATCGACACGCTAAGAAGACGAAGAAGCCACAGTAAACCCAACCTAACCGGTCCCTACTCGGGATAGGTTGGGTAAGGTTATCCTGCGACTACAACGTAGGAACCAATAACGCGCCGTTTAGTAAAATGCCGAGGCGTAATGTAAAATTACGAATTAAAAATTTCTTGGCATTTTATAAAATTCCAAGGCGTTCTGTAAAACGGCGAACAATTTGCCTGCGATTAACAATTACAAATCATTACTCTTCTCGATCTCGATCTATCTCAATAAACAGAACGCTTTAGGTATATACAAAAACCTCTTAATATTCCAGTAATCCTCTCTTTTATAACCCCATCATTATTGTCTACTACATCCAATCAGAAAGTTTTAATTTTGATAATAAACTTTCTACATAATAACCTTTTTCCAGAAACTGCTGCGATGAGGTAGCTTTCACGCGTTTTTATCATAATTGTTATAGGCTCACCCGTCTCTATTAGCTCTTAGTTCTACAGGTTGTGCAAAAATGTACAGTGATCATTTTAATAAAAAAAAAGAAAAAAAAAGGTGACTTATTGGGTGAAAACATTAACAGCCAAATCTTCAGTCAGGACAAATTCCTTAAGATTAAATAATATAAAGAAACAAATTGATCAGTAAGTGCGCATTAGCGAAAGGGAAAACGTCATCAGTCCCAGTTCTTACAATATGGGAAATTTCAGGCAATTTTACATAGGAAATAACACCCTAACATACTGAATCTGCCCTTACTTATTTTCCCTTGTTATTTATGTATGCACACATGAACACATTTTGTGAAAATTAACGACTTTTCCAAAGAGGCACGGGTCAAAAAAGTACATAAATAATAGCGTTCCAATTCAAAATCGGTCAGTGACTGCGTTTTTGATCAAAAGTCTTAAATTATTAGCAGTATTATCCCGACCCACATTTCTTTTAGAAAGAAGTTTTTTCGTTCTACGTTCTCAGTCACTTCTTGAAATTATGATTTCACTTTTTTACAGCCTGTATACATAGCGGATATTTTTATGACGTCTAGTCTTAACCGGCCTAACTCTATTATATACTTCCTTTCGCAGTCGAGCACAAGCATGATTGGTGGAAATCATGGACAGGTTTTGCGAAGACAAATTGACAGCTGTACTTGTACTTGCCATATTTTGTATCTTTTATTTCGATTAGTTTCTGGGATGGGATATGGAATTGTATTGGTAGTAATTTCGGTTGAATCAACTGACAAAAACTCTAAAATAAACATAGTCTCTATTACTCATGTTAACTACTTGGACCATAGCCCCTATAACGATAGTCGGAAGGTGTCTGCCTTAAACGAACCATTGCCTTTGCAAGACGAATTCCCGCACAAAGCCCGTAAGGGAATACGCAAATAGTTCTGGCATAACTGACTTTGGCAGAGGAGAATTCTGCGTGGGATTTCTTTCTTGCAGGGTTTTGCGCTGGAATCCGTGTCGCAAAGGCAATGGTTCGTTTATGGCAGACACGTTCCGGCCAAAGTAAAAGCGCCTCAAAGCACAGATTTATAAACATTAGAAACCAATTCGTTCACAAAATTAAATTACAGACTTGTTTCCGTTTCTTGACTTTTGGCTCTTGCTTGTCATAGAATGATGAAACATTATATTTTTTTACGTTATTGATATAATTTTACTTTTACTGTTCATGTATTTCGCGTCATAATCACACGACGGCTAACTTTGCGTATGCGCATACATGACGAATGCTTTTTATTCTACTTGTCACGGATTTCAAATATCTCACCTCAACCGCAAAAAGACGACGACTGACGTCATTACTACTATGAAACAAAGCACATACTAATTGTGGTCATTGCGGCCCATTACTGGACGTCTACCTCGTAAGGTTCAGGCTCTATACTATACTATATACTCTATACTACTATACTATACTCTATACTATACTCTATACTATACTCCAGTCTATGAATTTTGGCAGAGATAACTAATGTTGGGCTAATGTAAGAAGTCCATTTTGACGCTTTCTTATCACCAACACACAGGTTTAATTTTGCTTTGTAGGTCGTAATTTTTTATTCGTTTGACAGCTGTCAGAATGGACCTATTACGATGGCTTCACTCTAGTTCAGAAGTGGCCATAAATTTTCACTTCTGAGCTGTCCCGTACTCTATGTACTTTACAATTATGCCAATAGGTAGACTTTTTATTAATTTAACTAATATTCTGATCAAATTTTGGAAAGCTTGGCCGTGTAAGGGTCTTTCGATGATGACATTTCATAATTTTCTTATGAACCGACTCATCATTGATATGTAATATTTTAAAGAAACAAAAAGAACAATCAAACAAACTTACTTTCGCGTTTAACGTATTTGGTTTGTCCAACATGGAATGACGTGTCAATCCATTGAATCATTTATCACAGTATACTGCTTCTACGTATTTATTTTCAATATGACGGAGACCGAAAGTTTAGTCTGTCCGGATGCGTAAAATGAATTATTTGATTGGATGACACTCAGTAAGACGAATCTGCAGGCGTGACCCAGGTCGGTTCTCACAATTTATAGCTGTACCACATCATCCGTTGGCTACTGGTATAAGGTATTAGAGCTGGAAGTTTGTGTTGAAACTCGAGAGTGGTCAGTAATATAGAAGTAAAACAATGAATAGAAAAATGCTGCTGCCCATCTTCAGGCGCATATTATGCGGTAACCAATTTTATTGCAACTAAAGAATACAGAAAATATCAATATTCTTAGTTTTCACAGGCTTTTTCAAAAAAACTTTATTCATCCCACCGAAACTCACTCCAAAAATTTAACAACAAGCTTGTTACAGCGGCTGGCAACATCATAGAACTATGGGCGTTTTGATCCGTAGTGGTTGGTGTCCGCAGTATATAAAATGGTACGGCGCTTATTGTGCTCTTTCCTCTGGTGCATAATTAGTCGCCACTTACGACAACCATGGGTAGAGATGGGTTGGTACTACTCTTTGCCGGCACCAACCGGCACCAACGGCACGGGCAAGTGTAAGTTCCTTTTTTATCAAAGAAACTTAAATTTGGGCTTTTTATTGCGTGCTAAAGTGGCATATCGACAGAATTAGGACCTATGCGATGCCTGTGTATTTTCCTAACCTTTTTGGTACCTCATAAATTCTCAAATTATTGTTTGTTATATCTTGTATACAATTTTCTTCTTATTTCCCAAGCTCTAATAGTAATTATTAGGACCGATGATATAACCGATATTTTCAATACTAATCGACTCCCACGCAAGCTGTTGATTATGTTGATTATCGCTAATAGCTTTAACAACTCCTGAGGATGTCTGAAAAACTCGTTCTGACGTGGCTCTTTAACTATCGTCTCAGATTAAAGATCTTTAAAAAGCGTAATTTTTCTAATCCTCCATCTATGTTATTTTATAAGAACTGTTTTTTTTTCGTTGTAAAAAGGAATGCAGTAGAGTGAAAGGAAAATAAAACGGTACCGATTAAGTGGAGATGCGATGAAGTCTGTGTTATTCTTTCTTTTGGCTGCATTAATTCCTCTCTGCTGGACTACCGCGATGGATGGTGGACCCTACGTGCCCAAAACTGTTTTTCTTAAATTTATTTTCTTATTAGTTTGTCACCGTTGAATTCAAGGCAACGCTTATGTAAGAACACCATGCCTTTTTCCCGTAGGTCTCTAGACAGATCACAAATCCTTCCAATTGCTACAATCTTGACATGCTTCCCTCCTTTCTTCTACTACTACTACTGTGTTAGACAATAGTTGAAAAGGTAGAGCGATGAAACTTACGGTACCTATTAATACAAACAACAAACCTAACCATACTCACTAGAATTCTGAAAGAGGAGACAGCATTTTATAAAATTTTGTATAGTAGGAGAAAGTGAACACTGTCAAGGTGTAACAGGGAAGATGGGGCATGAAGAAGAAGAATACCTACTGAAAAACTTACTTTCAGGAACATAATTTCCAAAATTCTTACAAAGTGCGCTACCTACTACGAGTATAATAATTATGAGAAATTGAATTAGGTACTTGTATATCGCTTTGAATTTATTGTTAAAAGTTGTTTACTTTCATGGGCAGATTAAGTTCCTTCAAACACTTTTTGTGACACGTTGCAAAGCTCATTTAGGTGTATTGAAAATTATTATATGATACGTCATGTAAGGATAACTTTTTAAACATGTGAAGTGACTTGACCCTGGAGGAGATAGGAAGGACGTGACTTAAGACACGGAAGCAACTTGCGTAGTCATATATTAGCTGGTATCTTATGTTACGACTAAACTACGTTTTTGAACACCGTTATATAATTACTTAGATATATGATTGTAATGTAATAAAGGGTGTAAGGGACAGCCTTCCGAATACTGAAAGGGCATGATCAGTCAGTGTAACTGAACAACTTTCAGCGAATAAAACTTTCAGGAAATGAAAAAAAAATTCGGCCTCTTCATACAAACTGTCCAATCCAGTTTGCAATTTTGTATGGAGAGGCCGAAATTTTTTTTCATTTCCTGAAAGTTTGATTCCCGAAAAGTTGTTCAGTTAC
Organism: Athrips mouffetella; assembly: GCA_947532105.1. NCBI lineage: Eukaryota > Metazoa > Arthropoda > Insecta > Lepidoptera > Gelechiidae > Athrips > Athrips mouffetella. The sequence goes on along the minus strand of OX383965.1, from coordinate 17,233,997 downwards.
GTTGACTTATCATGCCCTTTCAGTAGGCTGGCTCAAGGCTGTCCCTTACACCCTGTATAATTGTCCCGTGTGGTGCCGGCAAAGAATAGTACCAACCCACACATACCCGTGGGTGTCGTAAGAGGCGACTAAGGGTTAACTGGAGGATGGGCAGCAGCATCCTCCTTTGTATCTTATATCTTACTTACTGCGGTCACCTACAACCGCGGTCCATTGTGCCAGCCGTAACGCTAACAAGCGAGGTGACTGTGGTACTTCCCCTCCACATATTTTCCAGCAAAAGCTAGAATTCTGAAGGGAGCTCCCTGTCCTGTAGTGGACGTTTTAATGGGATGTTATGATGATGAATATAATTAAAAAAGAGGAGAAGGCCTTTGCCCAACAGTGGGACAACTTACGATCCATTTTTAGGGTTCCGTACCTCAAAAGAAAAAAACGGTACCCTCATAGGATCACTTTGTTGTCCGTCTGTCTGTCTGTCTGTCAAGACCCTTTATCTCACGAACGGGTAAAGGTATCAGGTTGAAATTAATAACATATGTTAGGGTCTATGAACCACACAAGATCTGAAAATTTCAATTTTTTACAATGACGCAATCAAAAGATATGGCTTTTTATGTCCTCATCTCCATACGTTTATGCAAAAAAGGAAAACCTACAGGGTACTCCTCGTTGACCTAAAATTATGAAATTTGGCAAGAAGCTAGGTCTCACAGTACAAATAAAGGGAAAAGTCTGAAATCATTAAATATTACAACTTTACTCACAATTAATGGTAACCAATTGTGGTGAGCTCCCGTTTCAAGAACATTCATATAAAAGAGGGGTCAAGTTGGATGGTCGCTGAGGCGATTTTTGTTTTAGTTCTATTTTAAAAACGGGAACACTTACAGAAATGAAAATTGGTTTGTTTATAGTTCATAAGCTATAAAATAACAACAAATAATAAAATTTGGTCAAGCGCGTGTCGGACTCAAAAAATCTAGCACATTATCCTACTGAAATTTTAACTAATACAATTATGATTATGTGGTGGTACGGAACCCTAAGTGCGCGAGTCCGACTCGCACTTGGCCGGTTTTTTTCATTGATTCCAACGCTTACCAATCTATTTTGCAGCCATGACACTAAAACAAGAGAAAATTTGACGGTAAGAATAACATTGTTTTACTAACTTAATTACAAAATCATTTAAGCAACTTGGATTTATTCTACGCGTGTCTCAACCCTTTCGAAATGCTGCCACCTTTAAAATACTTTACTTCTCTTATGTTCGTAGCTTGTTGGAATTTGGATCTGTAGTATGGAATCCTATTTACAAAGTTCATGTAGATAGAATAGAAAAAATTCAAAACAAATTTTTAAAAAATTTAGACTATCGTACCAATAATTGGTTTATTGACTACAAAACAGCTTCTGAGCGTCACAAGATCCCCTCTCTTGAAAGTAGAAGATCGTACATTGATGCTATCTATCTTTTCAAACTAATAAACGGCCACATCGATAGCGCTGAATTATTGTCTAAAATTGATTTCAGGGTACCCTCTCGCGTAGCACTTCGTTCTAAACAGACGTTCACTTGCAAAAGATGTTCAACAAATTATAATAAACACAGTTTCTTTCGGCGTGCATTAGACGATTATAATAGGCGTCTCATTGACATCGATATTTTCTGGCTTTCACTGGGCCGATATAAGAGTCTCATTGGTGACTGCTTATTTTTTCACTGATTTTGTGTCTATATCGTACTAATTAAGATACATCATTCTTGTGTATTATCAGTTGGGTTTACCTTAACTTTTTCTCTTAGCAATTAACGTAAGGATATATTAGCTAAGTCTCGTCCTCAATTGTTATTAATTACCTTTATATTTTAGTTTGTGGAACTCTAGGTCTTTTTGTTTATCTTAATATTATTTCAAGATTTGTTAATGACTGTATGTTTCCCTTAATAATAAAAAAAAAAAAAAAAAAAAAAAAAACAGCTGCAAAATGTGTTTTTATGCATTTCAATAAATGAGAAAAAAAATGGGCCTATTCAGACTACTTAAAAAAACCAGCCAAGTGCGAGTCGGACTCGCGCGCCGAGGGTTCCGATATACTTTTTGTATTTTTGGAAGCAATATCCATTTTTAGGACCGCAAAACTAAATTTGTCTGTAAAGGTTATTTGCAGATTTCTAAAAAACTGTGCTACTTAGAGAGATCGTTTTATTTTTGCTGTAATATTTACATAAACTTCTGTCAACTGTAATTAATTCAGATTTTTTCCTTTCACAAACTTCGGAGATAAGGGGGGGGGGATATGGTATTTTTTTGACATTTCACATCATAAATTGAAAACTATGAGACGTGAAAAAATTCAAATTTTTTTTTAGAATGTACAAGTAGAGCCCTTTCATATGATACCCCACTCGACCTAGTAACGACAATTTGAAATTTGGCCCCCCCTATTTTGGCCCCCTTTACATTAATAATCATAATTTTTTCAAAATTCTTTCATGTGCAATTAAGTTGGGCAACTATATCCTAAAACTATTCCAAATTTCAAGTCGATAGCATGAGTGGTTGCCGAGATATAGAGGTGGGACAGACAGACAGACAGACAGACGGACGGACGGACGGACAGACAAAGTCACACCATAAGGGTTTCTTTTTTTTACCATTTTGGTATCGGAACCCTAAAAAATGGGTTTGAGCGCCAACCAGAATATTGTTTTATCAAGGTATTTGAACTCAACTGACGTATACGCAAGTGAAACTTGCTCTCTTGGTTGACAATGCTTATCGATTACAAAATTAATAAATGTATTTACGTCAATGTTTTAATTGTTATAAACAATCGTCTAATTGCTTTTTTAACGACCGTTTGTTTGTCAAATGTTGTTGATTTGGACGATTTGGTTTCAGACATCTATTTGAAGCGGACAGTGCATTTATAAATAGAAAAAGATCATCATTTGCTTTGCATTAGTTTATCATTAATATCGATTGTTAGTGCATGTAAGACATTTTGTATTATATTTGGTAATAGGTCTCATTTATGATTGACACGTTCCGAACTTCCGATAAATAGTAGTCTTCAAAGCATTCACTGAAATGAAAGCCTTTTCATTGCAATAACCGGAATTTGTATAAAATGAAATAATTTCGCAATGGCCGTTTTCCTTGCACCAGCAAAACCAGAGTTGGTTCGTTTCTACACATGTAACACAGATTGACGTCATCAAGTTGTGGTGTGGTGACGCCTGACTCAGCCCGATATTAAATCGCCGTTTATATTGGCAATGTAGGCTTGTGACGATTCAGTACTTTACTACAGGTTGCTTGAACAATATTGAAATTAAATAATCATATAATATCAAACAAGTTTAATTTACACAAATTCGGTGGTTTTATTTCAAAGTTGTTGACTCGTTGTGAACTGTGACAGTGTTGATTTGAAGATGTACGTTGGGAGCATTTGTTTTAAAATCGAAGGATTCATGGATGTTGTGTTCTGCGCTTATATTTCTCAGACCACAAAGGTACGTTTGCATGATATCTAGAGTCATGAGAGATGAGAGTCTAGAGAATGCTTATAATAATATTTAATTTGCCATTAGAAGACTCGTGCCTGGAGTGTCAAGCCTTTTGACTGTACCTATCACAATCCTCTTGGGTATTTGTCGTATTCATTCATCTATTTTAAGTAAGACTAGAAAATAGGTAAATGAAGTGCACCTGATGTCTATAACTAGATTTGATTTTTCTGTACAACAATTTTTGCGTGCCATTTTCAAACACCGCGCGCGCGCCCCCAGTTCCGTGAACTGATTTAAATGTACTATCATAGATGACGTATAACGATATACTGTGGTTTTTGTTTCATGGACACTATTTCAACATAATGGTAGCGTAAATCCCCAAAATGGCGTCAGTCAATTAATAGCATGCGAATACATCTTGACAGTTGCCCATGCAGTAGGTATACAATGTTAATTTTTATTGGTCTCGCTTCCCAAGCCCAGTAATTTACTCATGAAAATAAGCAACTTTCCCGAAGAAGATAAAATTCTGTTACCAATTTCGCATTTAATTCTATCTGCGATGGGTTAGTCGGCATGTGTAGCAAAATGCTTGCTAGAATGCATTAGCGGTTCGCATATACTATTTCACAACATTAGCCAGGATGACATTAGCGTCACCGGTAGGTACTAAAAGAGAAAAAACCGGTCAAGTGCGAGTCGGACTCGCGCGCCGAGGGTTCCGATATACCTATAGTATTTTTGGAAGCAATAAAGTCCATTTTCAGGACCGCAAAACTAAATTTGTTTGTAAAGGTTTTTTGCAGATTTCTGAAAAACTGTGCAACTTAGAAAGATCGTTTTATTTTTGCTGTAAAGTTTACATAAACCTCTGTCAACTGTAATTAATTCAGATTTTCCCTTACTCAAACTTCGGAGATAAGGGGGGGGGGGGAATGGTATTTTTTTTGACATTTTTCATCATAACTTGAAAACTAAGAAACTTAAAAAAATACAAAAATATATTTTAAAATGTACAAGTAAAGCCCTTTCATATGATACCCCACTCGACCTAGTAGCGACAATTTGAAATTTGGCCCCCCCTATTTTGGCCCCCTTTACATTAATAATCATACTTTTTTCAAAAAAATTTCATGTGCAATTAAGTTGGGCAACTATATTCTAAAACTATTCCAAATTTCAGCTCGATAGCGTAAGTGGTTGCTGAGATATAGAGGTGTGACAGACAGACGGACAGACAGACAGACAGAGCGGCACCATAAGGGTTCCTTTTTTTTACCATTTTGGTATCGGAACCCTAAAAACAGGTATCCCACATGAGCTTGTAAATGTAATTTTCCAATTTGTAGCAAGAGGTAACCTGCATGTCATTCTGGGAAGATTGTTGTCCATACTTGTGGCCTGCGTATCATTTCCCAGGACAGGACCCTATACAGGGTGAAAGGGGCATTTTGGTAAAAACTGAAAGGGCATAGATCAGTCAAAGTAACTAAACAACTTCCAGTGAATTAAACTTTCAGGAAATGAAAAAGAAAGTCGGTCTCTCCCATAGAAAAACAATACAGTATACCTTTGCCTCTCCATACAAAATTGCAAACTTGATTGGATGGTTTGTAAGTAGGCTGATATTTTTATTCATTTCCTGAAAGTTTTGTTTACTGATAGTGGTTCAGCTACCTACCTACGTTGACTGATCATGCCCTTTTAGTTTTTGCAAACCCACTAATCTAATTGTGATGAAAAATATAACTCAATATTTGTAAACAGGAAAACAAAGATACATACTTATGTTTGAATTTGATACTATTTTAATTAATTGCGTAAAATTTTAAAGGCTTATTGGGATTAATACATATACTATAAAAGCTACATATTTAGGTACAATTCCAGTGCGTAAATACTGGAAGTGCAAATAGGAATTTGCAATTAATTCTAATTAAGTATGCGTCATAACATACGTGAGTACTGAGTATGACTCCACCACAGTTGCCACTGACAATCACATAATTAATATTTATATGGAAGTTCTCTTTACCCGTATATTTATGGTTTATTTTTTAATTAGAGAGATACAGTGTATTTAATTTGACGCGTGACATATTTTTGACTTATTCTCTCCGTGCGTGGGTATCAAAGGATGAGCAGCAGCATTCTTTTGTGTATCGTACCACATCTTACATATTACGGTCACCAACAGCTGTGGTCCATGGTGCCAGCCATTGTGTGGCATATCGCCTTTAATAGTACATTAAGATGCTAGTGCGCTGTTTTGCTCATTACTCACGAGGCTCAGAAATTGCAGCCGAAGTCGTAGGCGAGGGCGTAATGGAGCCGAGAGTGTAATAATGGTAATGCGCACACGTTTCTTACGACGTTTTTCAACACATTTGCGAATAAAAACAAGTAAAATTTGCTTACCTCTTTTCCCGAAGGAAAATTCGTAGACTACAAGTATAATATACTGTAAGTATTTTTCCTTAGATTTCTACGTACACCCGATTTTCCAGGCTTGTTTTTCGTGCCTTAGTATTTTCTACGTTGAGGAACTACATTAATTACAGTTTTTTTATTTGTATGAGTAGATTTTTTTGAAATCAATTATAATAAACACAATGTTGGTTACATTGTGTTTATTATAATTATTAAAAAATGTCAAAAATATTTGTAAAAATGGCTCGCGCTGTTTTAGCGGACACATATTATACCAAGGGGGTTTTATTCCGAAGCGTGGGTGAAAACCTCCATGTATTATACATAAACAGTAGAGATGGGCCGACTATACACCGACTAGTCGGTAAAACCGACTATTCGGCATATTTTATAGTCGGTTACTAGTCGGCGACTAATCGGTAAAAACTGCGCCGATTATTCGGCAGTAAAAGTATGAAATAAAAATACAGGATCTGAATATTTATTATGTTCTGTCCTTAGCCATGACATAAGCTGTGCATCACTATCATCGTTGCTCAAGGAATCTTTAAAACTTCTAGTAAAAATTTATTTTACGGCTAAAAAAAACTGCAGTTTATATCTGGGATCAAGTACGAAATAAGGATGATCGGCACTGCCGACTAGTCGGCCGACTATCCGGCAATATCAAAACCGACTAGTCGGCTAGTCGGCTGATCGGAAAACCCCATAGTCGGCCCATCACTAATAAACAGCTGTCTTTAAATAATTTTAAATGGGATATTTTGTTACTTAAAAGACGAATTTGTTGTTACTAACTTGATTAAGTAATATAAATATTTCGATCATATTATCGAACAAAGTTTATTTATTCATAGGAATATTATGAATTTTATCGATATAAAAACTCCTTACTCCTTGCCCAAATAAAAAATAAAAGAAAAAAGTAAAACACCAGTGCGGTAATATAATGGAAAAAGCACGCGTGTTTAATAAGCTGGATCATGGACCTAAATACAGTGCAAAAAGAGCTGTTTTATGAGCAAATGTATTGAAAGTGCCTAAATGGGGAGGCCTATGTCCCGCAGTGGACGTCTTTCGGCTGATATGATGATGATGATGATGTATTGAAAATTATATTACGCGTCTTGGCTGTAATTTTGGAGGGAAATCCCTGTCATGCAATGGAAGTTTCAAGAATTGTTCCAATTTCTTGTAGTTTGTGTAACCAATGTGTCCGGTCCACTGTCATTTGATGCAATGCTAATTGAAATTACTGTCTCCCACTTCCTCCTCTTGGGAAAAATGGATAGGAAACAAATGTTTTTTTCCATATAAATCCCCATTACTTAGTTCATATGGAAAATCCCCCTTAAGTCTAAGCAACCGCTCATCGATAGAACCACTTTGGCTTTGAGGCACTTTATCACTAGTTTTGTAATTTGCAGTGTGTTTCCACTGATGAGCGGTAGACTGTAAACTCTAGAGCACGTCAAGCTTGACACATTGGACTTTGTAGGTACCGTTTTTAATTCTAACACTTTTGGGTCTCAACTCCAAGCACACTCTTTGTAAGCATAGATGAAACTCGTAGTGAAGTGATGTTTTCTCAAGGACGACGACTCATAATAAGACTTACACTTTTTTAACCTATGTGTATCATTTATTATCTTTAGGGTTCCGTACCTCAAAATACAAAAACGGAACCCTTATAGGATCACTTTGTTGTCCGTCTGTCTGTCTGTCAAGACCCTTTTTCTCACGAACGAGAAGAGGTATCAGGTTGAAATTGATAACAAATATTAAGGTCTATAAACCACACAAGAACTGAAAATTTAAATTTTTAACAACGACGCAATCAAAAGATATGGCTTTTTATGTCCTCATCTCCATACATTTATGCAAAAAAAGCAAAACCTACAGGGTACTTCCCGTTGACCTAGAAGTATGAAATTTGGCAAGAAGCTAGGTCTCACAGTACAAATAAAGGGAAAGTCTAAAATAATTAAATACTTCAATTTCTTTTACAACTAATAGTAACCAATTAAGGTGAGCTCCCGTTTCAAGAACTTTTCTATTACTAAAGAGGGGTCAAGTTAGATGGTCGCGGAGTTTTTAATATCAAAGATAAAGTAAAGATTTACTTATTTAACAATTTGCACACACAAGATCACATTAACAACGATCCCCGCACTAGGATAAACCTGTATCGCGGGAAATCTTACTTTGGTTAAATACAAAAATTGACAATTATGTGCTATTTCAAGAAATATTAAACAATGCAATTTGGAAACTACCATAAAAGAAGAAATTAAATCTATCTATCGTAACTGCCGATAAGACGTGCATAGATAAATAAAATATAAGAAGAACTTTTCTATAAAAGAGGGGTCAAGTTAGATGGTCGCGGAGTTTTTAAAATCAAAGAGCAAAAGCTTTTAGTATATCATATGGTAGATAGGTACGGAACCCTTAAGGCGCGAGTCCGACTCGCACATGGCCTGTTTTTTTTTATTATAAAGATTGAGAAAAACGATTTGAAACTATAAGTCTGCCCATTGTAGTAGCAGGCAAAAAAATAAAAATCCGTCCTCAGTAATATCTCTTCAAACGTGTATATTTTTTGCAGCGACTTGAACACAGTATAATAGTTTCCTTTGCCCTTGTATTGTGGGAAATATTCTTGAAATTATCACATAAGTGGATTGTTTTATTTCATTTGCAAGTAGTAATATGTTAACCTAATAACGGGTTAGTTTCATCTGGACACAGTTTCAATTTGATACGTTCGTGAAATACCCAAGTCACATTTTGACACGAGTTTGTTTTGCAGACTGTTGGAAAGATAAGTATTACGTTTTAATAATATTTTTTTCCAATGATTGTGTCAAAATGAAATCGCGTCCAGATGAAACAAACCCTAAATAACACGTTGACAGGATCAACGGACTTAGATTTGACCTGAGACGAGTTTTGTGTCCAAAAATAAAACGGGAAACTTGCTTCGTTTAAGTTCTTAAGCTTTAAAAACACAAAAAAAAATCGTAACTGCCAGATAAATAAGTCAAAATATTTTTAAGATGAACATAAAAAAAACTTAATCAGATTTTTTTTAGGTAGCGATGTTGCGATAATGTCTTCGCAAATAGAAACCTAGTTAAAATTAGCATGAAATTAGCGTACCATTTTTCCTTTAGGCGTTTTGTAGAATAGAGTTTTTCGGAGTCAGTGTTCCTTATACAACTTTGAATTAATTATTTACGATGAATTTCTGAAACACTGTTACAAGCCTCCCTTATTTTTTTTAATTTTGGTATATTTGTTATAGCTGCAACAGAAATATATAATCCGTGAAAATTTCAACTGTTTACATACTCGTATTACGGTTCATGAGATACAGCACGCTGACAGATAGACAGACAGACAAAGGAACAGACAGACAAACAGACAACGGAGGCATATTAATAGGATCCCGTTTTCACCCTTTGGGTACGGAACCTTAGTAAACGATGTCAACATTCTGTGCCAAATAGTAACGCTATATTTTTTTTACTTTCCAGCAATCAGAAAGATGGAGAAAACTCCGCAACATTGTGCAGTGGACGCCGTTCTTCCAGACGTACAAAAAACAGCGGTACCCTTGGGTTCAGCTCGCTGGCCACCAAGGAAACTTCAAAGCTGGACCTGACCAGGGCACGATTCTGAAGAAGCTCTGTCCTCAAGAGGAAAGATGCTTTCAGGTGAGGATCATAATTACGAGGATATAAATTTTGTATTAAATAGTCTACCGCAAGTATCCCAGGTGGGTGTTGGTTGCAAAATGGGTGAACAGACAGTCTTCGACCGAGAGGAAGGCTTTTAAGGCGATAGTGAGAATGATCTCTTGTTAAAATAAATACAGGATACAATTTGGATTTTTTTCATATCTGAATTTCCCATATACAAGGTATACCAAGCCTGAATGGGTGTGAATTTGCTGACGAGCTGAACAACTTTTCCTTAGGAATATACGTTATAATAGTATAATTTTTCACCTCCTTTACATAACAAACGCTCTATTAACCCATGCGGTTTCTATGGGAAGTTCGATATCTTTTTCGTATTTTGACCTATTTTGATCTTTTTTGATTTTGTTCGATAAGAAAAGTTGTTCAGTGTCATAGACAGATTCACATTCCTTAGATTCCAATTCATACCCTTTTTGTTACATGTAGCTGAAGTAGGTACGAGGGCCACACCGAAATGATCGGGAATAGAAAAAAGTACAAAAATAATACAACAATATTAACTTTTATTGTTTTTCGAAGTATTCTCCGTGACAATCGATGCACTTTTGCATTCTATCAAACCAATTATTATAACAGTAATTCCAGTCTGAAGTGGATATAGTCGAAACGGCCGGTTTGTAAGCTTCGACTGCCTCTTCTGGGCCTTGAAATCGTTGACCACGTAGCATATCTTTAATTCTTGGGAATGTAAAATAATCATTGGGGCTCAAGTCAGGGCTGTACGGTGGATGGTCCATTAACTCCACGTTTTCCTGATTTAAAAACGCGATCGTTTTGCGAGCGGTATGTGAGCTCGCATTATCCTGGTGAAGAATGATGCGACGATTCGGATTAATTTTACGAAGTTCTCTTATGACTTCCGGCAAACAAACTATTGTGTACCAATCAGCAGTAACCGTTCTGCGTTCTTGTAAAGGAATCGTAGCCACATGACCAGTTTTCGATACAAACGAAGCGACCATTTTTTTCGACACGCTACGAGAGCGGACAACTTTTGTTGGCTTGACCTCGCCTTCGAAGACCCATACAGCCGATTGATGTTTTCTTTCGGGCTCATATGAATAAAATTCATCACCAGAGACGATACTGCATTTGAGCTCCCTCTATTGAACCGTTGCAGAGTAGACCGACACCAATTAACACGAGCCGACTTTTGTTCCTCGGTCAAACGATGGGGCACCCAGCGGGAAACTAACTTCTTGACACCCGGTTCATCATGTAAAATAGTTTGAATCGCTGTCATACCAATGCTGAGAGAAGCCCGAATCTGCTCGTATGTCACATGTCTATCTTCTTTTATTAATTGGCGCACAGCATCGATGTTATCTTGTGTTACCACTGTTTTTGGTCGACCAGTAGAAGGAACTGTCGTGAGAGAGGAACGTCCACGACGAAACTCAGAATACCAACGATATATAGTCGTTTTACTGGGTGCTTCAAGTTCATAAACAGAAACAAGCTCGGCGAGACATTGTTCTTGAGATAAACCTCGACGAAAGTTGTGAAAAATTATGGCACGGAAATGTTCCCGCGTAAGCTCCATTTTCCCCACTGACTTGTCAAATTCAAATGGCTACTTCTCTTTTCTTTTTTACTTTTTTTTAATTTCAAAAATGGAATTGTGTTTGAAATAATACTACATGTCATAATCCAAAAAGGTTTTAATCTAATTTATTCCTGAGTATTCTATTCCCGATCTTTTCGGTTTGGCCCTCGTATGTGTTAGGAATCTTCGATTAGTTTTTCCTCTGAAGCGGAAATGACAAAGTTGTTGTGGCCGCATGAAGGACAAAGTGGAACGACCTTTAAGAAATTCAAAGCAAAAAATGAATGAAACTGCCTTATCATACAAAAACTCTGGCATCATGGTGTCAGAGTACTAGACTCTAGTACTTATCGACGTTTCAACAGTAAATTGTGAATGGATTATGATCAAGATTAGGGATAAATAATGCGCGTGACTGTGACAAGATAGGCTGTTCTTATGAAACATCAGTATCTTCTCCAAAGCCCATACACGTCAAATTCTGGACAAAAACCTCTACTATAGTTTCACTATAAAAGCGTGGCTTCCTTCAGGGTGAACTGTAGTCGCCTCGCTTGTTTGTGTTGCGGCTTTTACCGCTGTGATGGTAATCGTAAAGTGCTACTACTTAGATGATATGAGGTGGTACCTATTCTTAAAGACACCACAAGGGCATCAACCATCTGTAAATGTAAGTTCTATATGAGAAGTTAAATCTTTAATTTTGACCACAGAAAAGTCTATTTTACGTCCATTTCAATTTCAACAATTTACATTTGTTTTGATGTGTCGTTAAAAAATATTAATAATATTTGTGACGATAAAAGGGTTAATAAATTTTGAATATTCTTTCACTTTTGAAATTGTGACAAATTTCAAATAATACTTACTTTCTTTACACTATGTTTAAAAAATAATTTGTAATTAAATTGCAGTACAATTGCTGTCAGTTTATATGCCTTCCAACTGTGAAGTGCGTCATCATATCTTGTATTTCGAGATATTTGTAGTATTCATCGTTGTTCTAAGATGGACATTATATTGTTATGATTATAAATGGTTTTTATCATCACTAAACAACAAGATTTCATCATGAGACTTATTAGCGATAAAAAGGCCTTAATTACGTTATTGAAGCTTACCCTAATTTATTTATTTAATAATTTGGAAACTATTCTAAGAACCTGCTTCTAGGGACGCAAGGAAATTGGAAGTTTACTTCAAGTAAGTACAGAAGAGATAACTTGTGTTTTTCGCGAGTTAAGTCGATAGTTCCTTTAAATGCTACAAGCGAGTTAAGTGATAAGTTGTCAAGTAACTCACTTGCACTTTCAAACTAAATAATTTTAAAAGACACTAGTTAAATCGCTTCTGTACTTATGAGTCCTGAAGTTTAAATCGGTTTTTAGAACAACAAAGGGCATATTTATTTATAATGGAGAAAGATTATTTTTTCGATAAATCGGTGTCATTGTATTTTCGCAGCAACTACAACTTTGCTGTATCTTGCATACATATTGGTAGGTATTCAATTTGCAGGCAGATATCACTGATTGACGTCAGTCATATCGTTAAAAATATGTTAATGTTCACGTGGAGTTTCTTTAACTGCTCTGTTTCTTTAATTACAAGTAATTTGGATGGATCTCGGTGTATTTTGGTGTTTGGTTGTTTTTATACAATTAGGTTTATTATAGTTTCCTTGAATATGCAATTTTTGTTCTAGAAAAATATTTTCAGCTTTGATGGTATTCTTATCTACAAAGTAACTAGTATTTGTAAATTCGGTCAGGTTTTTTTTTATGTTACAAGTAAGCAAACGGGCTGGTGGGCCACCTGATGGTAAGTGGTCTCCACCGCCCATACCACCCACTGTCTTAGGGCCTGGCCACATGTAGCCGGCACGGAACCGTCGCCGGTGCCGTTAGACGGCGCGACGCCGTTGCCGGTAGACGGTGTGCAAAGGTGCGTGCAGTTTAGTTGGTCACCGCTTGCTGTTCGGACTAGTAATAGTGACAAAAATTTCTAATTATGGATTACAAGACACGTATTCTACTCTTGCTATTGTTTGTAAGGCGCAAAAAGACTCAAAAAAATAATATGTGTAATAATGTCACTAGTACTAGTCCAAACAGCAAGCGGTGACCAACTAAACTTCACGCACCTTTGCACACCGTCCACCGGCAACGGAATCGCGTCGTTTACCGGCACCGGCGGCGGCCACGTCGTCGCGCCGTCCACCGGCACCGGCACCAAAGAATATTCAAAATTCATTAGTTCCTATGGCCAGCTTTCGTCTCCATCAGCAGACCAGCTCGATGATACCATAAGTTTGTATTATCACCGAACTTACATAAGTATGCCAAATTTCAGCTGGTTTAAAATTCAGTTTCAAGATTTGTTTACTAACTAAGTAACAAGGCAAGTTAAATAAAAGCTTTTAAAAACGGAACCCGATGAGACTTCTTCTGTTTGTCTGTCTGTCATACCATATCTCAGCAACCACTCATGCTATCGACTTGAAATTTAGAAAAGTTTTAGAATATTATTGTCCAACTTAGTTGTGGTTGTGTATCATATGAAGGGGCTTCACTTGTACATTTCAAAATAGGTTTTTTACAACTCTTAGTTTTCAAGTTATGGTGCAAAATGTAAAAAAAATATCATTCCCCCCCTTATCTCAGCAGTTTGAAAAATCTAAATTAATTATAGTCGATAGGAGTTTGTGTAAATATTAGAAAATAAAACGATTTTTCTAAGTTACACATGTTGATATATCAATATCTACCAACTGCTTAGGTATAGCTGTAAAAGTTAACAGATTTTTAGCGCCACTCCGTGTCATAGGTATTCGTATTTGCCTATTTACCTTTTGTCTATTGGCTTCTTGTTGTCTTACTAACGTTACCCTGTTTTCAATTCCAGTTGCTGATGAAAGACGTGCTCCGGCCGTTTGTTCCCGAATACAAAGGCCAAGTGAAGTCCAGCGAAGATGGAGAGCGTATCCTTTTTCAAAAACTATTTACACTTATAATTTACATATCATCTGGCCGGGTATACCATTTAAGTATCATCTGGTCATTATACCCCAAGATGCTAAATTCTGCACTTGTACTCTTCATTGGTCGAATTGTGATTCAAAATATGTTAGTTTTTACAATGGCTTACTTCGCCAAGCAAAATCCTGTTGCAAGCTCAGAGTAAGCAAGTACAAAAATTTCTTCGGTGAGGTGATGTCAACGTATAACATAGTAGTTGAACGTCGACTAACAATGATAACTCAATAAACTACCATTTAAATCAACACCTTTTTACATTTAAATTGACATTTGAATCACATTTCAATCGATAAAGAAAAAGTACTGCTTAGTAGCTTACTAACATTTGAAATGTGTCTTGAATTTGGTTTTAAAAATATCTGAATGTATCTATTAAAATAGTGGATATAATTTTAATATGATATTTAGATCATGAAACATGAACATGATCAACCTGTCTCAAGAAACATTGGTCGAAATACTCCGGTACCCAGATAAACCTAATATAACATAATAATATCAGAATAATTAATAATAATTTCAGATTATTATGGAATTTCATGTATTGTTCAATAAATTAAAAACGAACGAACGAAAAAAAAATTTTGACCTCACATACTAAATGCGCTTTCAGTAGACGCAGCCCCCACAGCGTGAACTCATAAAAACAAGCAATTTTCCCGAAGAATTTTTTTTACTTGAGTCGCACAAAATGAGTCGATCAAGTTGCTTGGTATCATAATAGAATCACTGAGTTTCGGCAGCAAAACCAATGAAAATTCATGCTGTATGGGAAGTTGTTTTTTTTTTGTATTTTGACCTAGGTGCCTTGGGAAAAGTTGTTCAGTTTATGGTCTGAGTAAAATGCTAAAATTATGTTCACTAATTTTATTAGGACCTTATATTTGTACAAGTCGAACACGCGCACCGAGGGTTTTGTCCGGTGTACCTATAGTATTTTTAAAACTCAATAAAATTTTGTTTTTGGACGTAGCTAAGTTTTTTTATAAAAGATTTGTGATGGATGGTTAAATCATGATATTTTTTTCCTGAAGTAATTACGCAAGTTAAAATTTCAGCTGAGTAAACTTCCGAAATATAGGTTTAAAAAAAATTTCAACACTAGTCAAAATCTAAAAGTAGAAATAAAATAAATATATTTTTTATTTTGCTCAATATTTGTTCAAATTGAACTAAACACTGTGCCCGAGCTACGTAAACAGTTGTGTACCTATTACGAGACATAAACCAGCACCTATTTATTGTTGATCCCCAAAAAATACGAAAACCGTTTCTTTCTTATGATTCCTCCATTTACACAAGTTTTGCCCACCACATTTTAGTCCCATTTACATTGAACATATTTTTGCAATATAGTCGAGCAATCATTATTTAAAACTATTTCAAATGTCAAATCGATAGCATTAGTAATAGCAAAGAATATATAATATTACGCTAACATGGACGAATTATTCGTCCATAGTAATACTTGCTGAGGTGTGACAAACAGACAAAGTCGTTTTTATTAAAACATTTTTTGGTCCTTACCGTTGACTTAGGAACTCATGACTCAGAACCCTAAAAAGAACAACTTCGCCAGTGTTGTGACAAGGCTCATATTTATATTCTGTATTTTGATTTTGTAAGTAGAATGTCATAATAGTTTCTTTAACGGCACAATACAGTATACCTTCAACTACAAGACTTACTGAGTGACTTCGATTGTCCGTGTGTAATGGACTGCAAGATCGGCGTCCGGACCTACTTGGAAGAGGAATTGGCGAAGGCGAAGGAAAAGACTAAACTAAGAAAAGTAAGCCCGCGTTTTTTTGTTCATAAAACACTTATCAAACAAAATACAGTAGAATCCGTTTAGTACGACGTCGCTTTTAACGACCGATCGCTTTTAGCGACGCATATGTTTCGTTGATTTGTTAAGAAATAACATTAAAAAAATGACTTCTTTAGTACAACGTCCGGATAGTACGACGTAATATTATCGATCCCTTGAGTGTCGTTATAACCGGATTCTACTGTAACAATATTCGTTATCGAGGTAATATTACGGCGGCGTCCAATAAGTAGTAAGAATGCCCCAGAAAATAAACTACTATTGATAAATTAAAAATTCACTACGTAGCTACAATACCTCATTGCACCCTGAATTACAGTTTCCCAAAGCTTCGAAGCTTTCCGTATGGAATCTATGACTTCAACTTTGCTACGGTATCTGTGTCTCCTTCGTTGTTATTTCAATTTGAGCTGATAGAAGTTACTTGTTCAAACTCAGTTTGTTAAATAACATCAAGCGGAACATCCCTTTTTCTAATTTTAGGGTTCCGTACCTCAAAAGAAAAAAACGGAACCCTTATAGGATCACTTTGTTGTCCGTCTGTCTGTCTGTCTGTCTGTCGGTCTGTCTGTCTGTCTGTCTGTCAAGACCCTTTATCTCACGAACGGGTAAAGGTATCAGGTTGAAATTAATACCATATATTAGGATCCATGAACAGCACAAGATATGAAAATTTCAATTTTTTACAACGACGCAATCAAAAGATATGTCATTTTATGTCCTCATCTCCATACATTTATTCAAAAATGAAAAACCTACAGGGTACATCCCGTTGACCTAAAATTATGAAATTTGGCAAGAAGCTAGGTCTCACAGTACAAATAATGGGAAAAGTCTGAAATCATTAAATATTACAACTTTTCTCACAACTAATGGTAACCAATTGTGGTGAGCTCCCGTTTCAAGAACATTCATATAAGAGAGGGGTCAAGTTGGATGGTTGTTGAGGCGATTTTTGTTTTAGTTCTATTTAAAAACGGGAACACTTACAAACTTGAAAATTGGTATGTTTATAGGGCATAGGCTATAAAATAACAACAAATAATAAAATTTGGTCAAGCGCGTGTCGGACTCAAAAAATCTAGCACATTAACTTACTGAAATTTCAACTAATACAATTATGTTTATGTGGTGGTACGGAACCCTCAGTGCGCGAGTACGACTCGCACTTGGCCGGTTTTTTTTTTGAGTCATTTGCTGGATTGTGTTGAACTTTACTTGATTATTTATACGTTCCTAAATATTTTGGCAAACATTTTTGTACCATCTTTTTATTGAAATAAGCTATCAATACTAAATCATATAAAATACTTTACAAACAAATGGTTCATTCTCACTACTTATTGAACTTATTGAAGATATTATGAGACGTAAATACAACAGGTTTTCTGCTTGCAAATCTAGATAAAGCAATCAATTTAAAAATAGATTGTTTTTACCTACCTTAATCAAGTTTAAAATAAACCTGATAAAATGAATTTGAATAACCTATTAGTACTACGCAAAAGATCACAGAACGAGCAAAATACTTATTAATTGAGCTCTCGACATTTAGATAAATCAACATTTTAATTTGTGGCGTATCTGTTATTACAGGATATGTACGAGAAAATGATCCAGATAGACCCCAAAGCGCCAACAGATGAAGAACATAGAAGTAAAGGAGTCACAAAACCCAGATATATGATCTGGAGAGAGACTATTAGCTCTACAGCAACTCTTGGCTTCAGGATAGATGGAGTCAAGAAAGCAGATGGAACTAGTTCTAAAGACTTTAAGACGACGAAGACCCGAGAACAAATAGCAGAAGCATTTAAAGAGTTTACAGCAAATTTCCCTAATACTGTTGTAAGTATTCAACTCATGCACAATATTTCACTTCACTTTAAAGAGGCATAACATCTCTATGAATGAATTATTACCATATTAAGGGATGCTTCTTTGAGATAACCCATTTTTGTATTTTAAATGAAAATAAATGAAATTTTGAAATGTTTCTCGAAAAAAAAAAACGCAAAACTATGCATAAAACTCTTTATGTCAAGTAAAAATACGCCTAAAATGTGTGTAAATGCGGAAATAACATGTATGTATTTAGTAAATTTCCTAGATACCACAAATATAGGCATGATCAGAGAGGAAATAATCATTACGTTTGCGTGATCTTCAACTAAGTTTTAATGATCTCTTTCTCAATATTCACTACAGGATGAAATTAATTAACGCATTATTTGACGCCAGCATAATACTGTACTCGACTCGATTATTTTGTGGCTTAGGATATTTATTCTGTGGTGTACACAATGGGTTAACACTTTTTACATGAATATCGTAGATAGTCGTCGTAATCGTAACGCTAATTAACATGAATTGTATTTTCTTTTTCAGCCTAGCTACTTGGAAAGATTGAAAAACATTAGAGCAACATTAAAAGAATCGCACTTTTTTCGGTCACATGAACTAATTGGGAGTTCTCTCCTTTTTGTCCACGACAAGAGAAGAGCCTCAGTCTGGATGATCGATTTCGCCAAGACAGTCCCTGTTCCAGAAGATGTCAACATCGACCACGATTCCGCTTGGAAAGTTGGCAATCACGAAGATGGCTACCTTATTGGACTAAACAATCTCATATCCATCTTCGAATCACTACTTAAAGATGATAATGCAAACATAGATCAGTGTTATTCCAAAAACGTAGAAAATAAGACAAGTAAAACTGTAAGGCAAGACAGTCTAGAAACTTGAATTCACTTTGAGTGTTTGACTCTGAATCTCTTTTGAGATATGATATGTGCTTTGGCATTCCAGTAATCAGTAGCAAGTGCTGCTAGACTTCGACGAGATCTATTCAGATGACGTACATAATTAGTTGTTTTGTAAATAATGATAGTATTACGTAAATTGTCTAGAAACTTGAATTCACTTTTGATTCTGAATCTCTTTTGAGATATGACATGTGCTTTGGCATTCCAGTAAGCAGTAGCAAGTACTGCTAGACTTCGACGAGATCTATTCAGATGACGTACATAATTAGTTGTTTTGTAAATAATGATAGTATTACGTAAATTGCTAATGCTAAGTTGTTTTAAATACTCAATATAGTTTAGAGTACCACCAACTTTAAGTTAAGCGTATCCTTTCTTCTACTGATATTTGTGAGGATCTGTCATTGTTATTGTATACATACGTAGATACTTTAATTAAAAGTTTGTTTGCTTTCCAACCTCTGTAGACCTAAATTGACAACCTCTGTAGACTAAATACAGTTAATTGTAATTAAAGTACTCTCAGAACTTATTATATTGCCTCTTTGGAAGACTTTTAAAACATTTAAGAAGATTGATGTGAACAATAAGCAATATAGATATTTATTTAGTGGTAAGAACCTACACTATATTAGTGTCCTTACTATCTAGATTTTCTAGTTTACACCTATAATTTAAGAGTGAATAAGGCTAAACTATATCTGAAGATACTAATTAAAACATATGACTGTAATTCATCGTTTTCTTTAGTGATCCCTTGGTATTAAATAAAGTAAAAAGTCAAATTGTATTCTGGACGGCTTATAATTAGGATGAATTATAAATAAAATGTACACATAAATACTTAAAATTAAAAATTGTACTATTAAGGCACTTTGTTACGTTTGGTCTTTGCCATTATCTATCACAATATCTGTCAGACTACCTCTCCTAGAATTTCCTTCTTCAGGTGTGTCAGTGTTGCTTTCTTTTCGTGCACGTGAAAAGAGTCTTGGCACTGGACCTGTACTAGGCCTGCTATGGTCCATTGGAGCTGGTGAGTATCTTCTAACTTTTGGAACCTGAGGTTCTTGGGTTTTTGCAGTCTCTGAATAAGGAGGTGGCGGCTGTTGAAGCATTGTCATACGATTTTCTCTAGCCGCTGTAGCAGTAGGTATTTGCAATTCTGCCCCGGCTACAACTGTCGCCAATGTTGGAGTAAATTGTGCAGCTGAAGATCTACCCGAAATTCTTCTTCGTCTTGGACCTGCAGAATCATCTCCACTTTGAGTACTATCTGTCTTAGCAGTTGAACTATCAACATTACTTGAATTTTCTGTTTTAATGGGTGCTTTTTCTATTCTACTTGGTATCGGGGGTAAAACGAAGTCAGCTGGCCGGATAGAGCCGCGTCTTCTGCCTTGTGGCGGTGGTACTGGTGCTAGTGCTGGTGCTGAATGACCTAACAGGTCTAGAAGTCCAGCTGGCGTTGCCCCAGCTTGACCCTGTCCTGTTGTCTCTAATAACGCTAACGCTCGAAGTAAATCTGCTACACTTGTTTGTTCTAATACTTCTACTTGTTCTGTTTGAGGTAGTTCGGCAATATTTACATCTGGATCAAACATACTACCACGACCACGTTTAGTTTTGTTTCTGTAACGCTCCAAATCAGAATCAAATTTAGAATCTTCATCCCCAGGGAATAAGTTTCCACGATCTTGCATATTTTTTTGCTGAAATTGTCTAATACTAGCCTCGAGATCGCTCACACCATCATTCGCTGAGCTATTTTTACGTTCTTTTCCAAATGTAGGGAACAAACTTAATCTTCCCTTTTTAGTTTTATTTTTATAACTTTCTAGCTCATCTGAAGTTTCTGGTATAACAGATTCTTCATCATGTTTCTTTTGTTTACCAAACGTTGGGAAGAGGCTCAATCTTCCCTTTTGTGTCTGTTTCTGATACTTCTTAACTTCTTCTTCATCTATTATGTCATCGTCTTCCTCTTTAGGGTCACTAAAATCAAAAGTAGGGAAAATACTTTTTCTACCACGTTTTGTAGTTTCCTTATAACGTTTTGCTGTATCGTCTTCATCATCACTGAAGCTTAAATCAAATGTAGGAAATATACTTCGTCGACCTGATTTAGTTTTTTCTCTGTAAGCTTTAGAAGCAGCTTCATCTTCATCATCATCTTCTCCAAAATCAAATGTTGGAAAAATACTATGCCTTTTAGTTTTCTGTTGATATGCCTTTATTGCTGCTGCATCTTCGTCCTCACCAAAATCAAATGACGGGAAAATACTCTTGCGTCCTCGTTGTGTTTTTTCTCTGTAAGCTTTTGACATGTCTTCATCCTCATCTTCTTTGAAATCGAATGTTGGGAAGATGCTGTGTCTGCCACGTTTAGTTTTTTCTTTATAATTATCTGCTTCATTCTTGTCTGTCTTATCTCCTTGTCCGCCAAAACCAAGCGCAGTAAAGATACTACCACGTCTCTTTGTTTTTTCAGTTACTGGCTCAGTAGCTTCTTGAGCTTGACTTACTCTACCTTTCATACTACTTCTGATATATTCAGCTGGATTTTCTGTGGCATTTGGATTTTTGAAAAGTTTTGATAGTATATTTCCTTTGTTTTGTGCATCTATTTCTTCTGATGGAATGTAGGTATTTGGCAAAGACAGTTTTCCACTTCTTATATTAGCTTCTTTTCTAAATTTATCTGCTGAATCACCATTTGTCCAGGTGTGATCATGATCGAACTTTGTGACGGATTCTTTTCTATAGTTTGGCACTGCCACGCTTAGTGCTCTATTTCGCTGAGCAGATGGCGAGCTTGGAATGACATCGTGTCCTATACTAAATATAGGCGGTTTTTCACTAGCTAAGATTTGATCATCGCCAAACATATGCACGCCTCTTTCTTGCTGCTGCTGCTGGGGTTCTAGACCTCCTAGCACATTAACTACCCTGGCTAGTAATTCAGCCGGTTTAACTATAGCTTGGGCACTGAATGTCTTTTCTTTATCGATACCAAGTAAATCTGTGTCAGATTGTATACGTAGCATATCTTTTGTCGATAAGTGTATATTTTCTGAATTTGCGCGCTTTCGTCCTACTATTGGTCCTCTGGGTTCAATATCAAATGTGAAGTTGGGACAACTGGCACTTTTAGTTAGTGCTGGAGCAGGTTCTACGTATATAGGTTTAATTTTTATTAAATTAGCTTCATTGATTAATTTTCTAATGACATTGACATCTCTTGTGAATCCTTGTAGGATCCTATTTTGTGTCGATTTAAATTGATTGGCTAGTTTCTGTTCAAGTCTATGAACACTCTCGGATCTCATACCACTGGTGATAAATCCCAGCAACATCACTATGTATCCAAGCCCGAAGGTAATCCATATGATGAGAAATATTTGATAGGTGAAAAAGTAGCCGCTTTTAAACCCGTTGTTTACAGTGCCTGAAATAGAGAAAAAGCAATGTATCAGTATAGATAAATACCATTACTAGTTTTGCAGTGGTTATGGGATCTTTACTGCAATAATTACATAAATTTTATTTAGCGCTTTTGTGAAAGTAACAACAGTTTCTGATAGAATACTATTTATTACTTAATTGAAATAATCAATATTTTTAAACAAACCTGCAACCAAATCACCGAATCCAATAGTAGTGAGCGTTACATAAGCGTAGTAGACCGAAGCGACATAGTCCCATCCCTCAAAGATGACGAAGATGCAGGCCGGGAGAAAGATGAAGAACAGAAAACCTGGCACTAAGTAGAGGAATATCTGGCCCAGCATTCCCAGGTTTGTGAAACAATAGTTCATGTTGTTGGCACGCCTTCTGTTGCGTTTCTTGTATTTACGGTATACCGAGATCAACTGAAATTAAAACAGGAATAGCGTTTTAAACTATCGTAAAATCATATTTAGGTTATTTGTGTATAAAAGGGTTGATAAAAGTCACGGAGCAGAAAGCCAAATAAAAGTAGAGGAAGCAAGGGAAGTATGTCAAGATCGTAGCAGGTGGAGGGCTGTGGTCTCTGCCTAACCCTACCCTTATAAGTTATGATAGACTGAAAATTTTGCAATTTGATTTTAGTATTTATTAGGTGATGATTTTTCCTTACCTGAAGCCCAAAGTATTCGCCGAGGTTGGCAAGCAAGATACCGTTGATTGGGATACCGAAGAGTGCGTAAAAAATCATGAGAATCCTCGACAAGTGGGTAGTAGGCGCCAAGTTCCCGTACCCTAGAACACACAGAAAAAACAGTTATATTCGTCCGTGTTTGATTGACGCCATTACAGCGCTGAACGCCAAAGGTGTAATGAAATAGTGTCTAGTATTTAGACAAAATTAGTCAAATTAAGTTCACTGGACACTAACTTGAAGTATTCAAAATTGACAAGCAAGGTTAGCTGCTTACATGATGATGATGAAGACATTACATATAATGTAATGTCTTCATCATCATCATCATCATATCATCCGAAAGACGTCCACTGCTGGACATAGGCCTCCTCTAAAGATCTCTACTGTCTAAACCGTAAACTTGTTTAACTATTACACTGTGGTACTGTGTGCTGTTCTGCGCCATCTGCGTCTTAGCTTACGTCTACCCTTAGGGAAGATGATGAAACTCACCAATGGTACTGACGACTGTATAAGAGAAGAAGAAAGAGTGGTAGAAGTCCCACTTGTAAGGAGGTTCTTCATCGTCAGTGCTGGCATTGAACATGGGCTTTCCACAGTACTCTGACAGCTTCTTGAGGATGACGTCTTGCTTATCCGGATCATTTGGAATGTAGTTTTCGTAGAGGAGATCTGGAAATGTTAATAATATATTTTTACATCTCTCATATTCGGTAAGTAGGTCCTAATTACCCGCTCTAGGGTATTAATGTAGCTAGAAAAGCCCTAGGGCGGTAAGTAATTGGGCAGCACCTCCAACTCCACGCGCGGCTCCGCCTTGATAACCGCCTCCAGCAGGGGGCAGCGGGCGTTTTAATTACTTACCGCCCTAGGGCTTTTCTAGCTACATTATTACCCTATAGCGCTAATTGGTCACCTACAATTTGGTGCTAATAAGGACCTACTTACCTCACAATCGAGATGTAAAGCGGAGTAGTAAGCTCAGGTGTAAGCATCAATTGCACCCTCGAACTATAGGCGCCCCCGCTGCGCTCGTGCGCCTAAATATCTCGGGCTGCAATTGATGCCTTACAGCCCTTGGCTACTAATCTACTATTAACTTAGAAAAAAAATTTAATTGTTTTAAATACTATTGTCGTGTTTTACATTAAAGGCAAGTTTGCAGAGCGATAGCTTAAAAAGTGATATAAGATCAGATAATTATATAATTTAAGTACTACGTAATTATGCAGTATAGTTATTATTTGTATAGTAGTTTTTCCAGTTGCAGTCGCATGCAGCCGGTGACCTGATTAAATTTATTTATTCTGCGTTAACTTCTTAGAGTAAAAACTAGAGCATTTAAAAAATCTTTTTAGGCAATTATACGCGTCACTCAACACAAATTACGTCTTTGCTAGTAGAAGTCTTTTTTCTGTTGAATTAAGTAAAAAGCGATGTCAATGCATTTCTTTTACAAATTGAAGGACTTGCAAGTTTTTGTTATGCTTACTTATCCATCCACACACTATTACGCCCTTAGATGGATCAATCTTTTGAAGATGACTATAAGATTTTTAAATGCTGGTGTGGTGGCAGAGTTTTTGAACTATTTCCTCTACGTATGTAATGTTCTAGCTATGAAAAAATGAGACCATCTGCAATCTATCTCTTCTATAAGTATTGATTAATCAATCACAGCATCAGCTAGTTTACCATCGTTTACGGAAGTCATTAGTATTTTTTCTATACAAAACGATTCATTGAACGATTTTTATAGCAAAGCAAGTAGCTTGAAAAGAAGGAGTGGTTACATTGTAGTGATTACCATTAAACCGACATAAAATCGATTACGATATTGGATGAATTGAATCATTGTGTGCAAGGTCAGACTCACTGTCAAGAGCAAAGCGAAGGACAGACATTCCTGCAGGATTTTAGTAAGTGACTTATCAATGCTGTATGTTCTTCTCAGCAGCTAAGCAAGTTATGAATTTCCCACGATTTCCTTACAATAAACCTAGAGGTTACAAAATCGACAAAATAATCTCCTTATCACTTGTCAGTGCTAAAAGTAATGTATTTGGTTCATTGTTGGAGACATTTTGTCAAGTCTATTTAGCTACTTCACTTAACAAGTTACATATAATTTCGTAAGTTCCTGAATGTACTCTGCTATTAGTTACCGCAGCATTGCTAATCACTTGCCTGACATTAACCCTGAGGATGAGCTAGGCGTTAAATAGATTACCAGCGTCAATAAATCGTAGCTATTTATATGTACCTACTTCTTATTTGCAGGTGGAAAATTGATTCTTCAGAAAGGGTAATTTGACAAGATTCGTTGTGATGACATATTAGTTGGATAAGTCGCCGTATCACGATTCTCGAGTCATCTAAATGAAAACAGAAACAAAACTAGCTAAAGTATGTTATCATAAGGATGATCAACGGTAACGAAAACCAGTTGACGTCAAATAGACGGTGCACTAATTAGAACAAAGCTAAGATTAATTTCGATTATGGGTGCAAATTGTGAATAAATACGTTGACCATATTTTGACGTCGTGATCAACATGAAGATGACGTTCGTAGACAAAATCTCATAGTAATTAGTAGTATCTAAAGAGAAAAATATAAGGGCAGATATTAAGACCTAGGTAGGCGTAGTTACGATAGATTTTTATGTAATATAGGTTAGCATAAGACCCCGATGACCTGTGTAGCGTTATCCGCTTATATTTGTTTTTGTGTGTTCGATACTTTTTGCTTTTCTTTCTCAGTGTATTGACTGGCGGTTTGTATTCTTTGACAGTCGATTCAAATTGGTGGTTTTCCATTCTGCATTGGACTTTTTTTGTTCTGTTTTTGTTGTCAATACATTTTTACCATAATTTAGATTTTCTTGTATTGTGTTTCTTCTATGTATCAGAAATCTATCGAATGTATAATAATATAATGTTTGTTCCGTGAAAGTTGATCGATTTTAGGATGTGCGTGTAATAACTCTTGTAGGCTTCTTCACAGAAGCCATAATACAGATTTGGATTTTAGCTCGATATGAACTCCTCTATTTTGTAAGTATTTTTGTATTATTTCTTTTAATGCCTATCATTGATTTTTAATACTTTTAACTATATTATATTCTGAATTTAATCAGGAATCGTTCAATCAAATTTTAACTTTATTTCGTTGGTTTTATATTAGTGAAATTATAAATCAAAAATCATACTAAACTGTGTTCTATTTGATTTTATTAAAATATTGTGTGTTATATCTCTTTGTTTGTTTGGTTAGTTTAAGGCAAGTTAGCTCTTACAATATTTTATCTAACTGCAGTACATTTTCAATTTAATTAATTTTATTTTACTGCACCGGTGCTAACATGCGCAGCAAGACTTAAGTCTTCGAAGACTAGACATAATTTTGTCTCAGCTGTCAAAGTTGTCGAGATGGTTAACATGCGTACCCCCCGAGATTCGTTTGTCTTCGAAGACTTCTTGAAGTCTAGGAAGAATGAGCAGTGTTGCTTTTAAGAAAAAATACAGCATTTATTTTACTGGTAATACTGGTTTCAATCGTTTCAATCCGGTCAATCCGTGTGCGTAAACCCTAAATTCTGAATAAAAAAAATGAAATAAAGAAAAAAACAAGTGTCAGTCTGTGTCATAAATTAACAACATGGAAAACTAATTTGGTTATTTTGGATAATAACTCGTGTAAATTAATAACTTGTTGATAATTATGTATTGCTTTAAATAAAATATAATTATGCCTACTACGTGCCTGCAAAATGCGCTGCAATTGCACATAGGAATAGGACTGCAGCAAAATGCCATAGTCACCACGGTCACAGGCGTTGCAGCTGGCGACCGCTGTTTTTGGTGCTCCCAGAACGATACACAGAAAGATGCTGCCTACTAATGAATATAGGCATATGTCACCATCATCATAACATCTCATGAAACGTCCACTACAGGACAGGGAGCTCACTCCAGAAATCTAGCTTTTGCTGAAAAAAATGTGGAGAAGAAGTACTATAGTCATCTCGCTTGTCAGCGTTACGGCTGGCACCATGGACCGCGATTGTAGGTGACCGCAGTAAGTAAGACAGTATGATACACAGGAGGATGCTGCTGCCCATCCTCCAGTTTATAACACAGGCTCGACATTTATTCATAAGCCTCTGTTCCAAAGGATAGCCTGAATCACCTGTTGTAAAAATAATAAAAAAGATTATGTGTATATTTTCTTTTACAGGAGATACTTCATGAATATTGATTCAAGATATAGGGCAGATTTTATAATTATAATAAGAGTTGCATGCACTCACACAAGCTCTCACATTAAAATGGCGCTGGGCAGGACATATAGCTCGAAACACTGACAATAGATGGACAAAGACAGCCACAAAATGGTAAGGCCCCAAGGCAAAAGAAAAGTTGGCAGGCCATACAAGCATTGGGCAGACAATATTATAAAAATTACTGGAAAGGACTGGATGGTCAAAGAAGAGGACAGACAGAAGTGCCAAGAGCTTGAAAAAGCCAACACCCGAGGAGGGGCCCAAACCTAAAGAAAAGAAGAAACTAACATCTACTAAGTAAACTAACAATAATCTAGTGCAAACTTTACATTTATTTTGATTAAAATGTGTTAATTAATTTGTGTTTGGAATAATAAATGGCTCTTTATTTTTTTATTGTATGATAGTATAATTTACAGCAGTGTAAACGGGTTACGTACGTGCCTTTTTCTCTTCCTCTGTCTTTCTCTCTTCCCGTTCCTCATACAGACTCAAAATACCTACACCTATAGCTTGGCCTGCCTCTTCTTTTTGCAAAGATTTTTATTCCTTTCGAGCGGAGCGAGAAAGGTATTGTATTCGTAAAAAAAATTTTTTTCTCAAAATACATCTCAAAAATGTGTTCTTTATCACTTATACATCATAAAAAACAAGTCTCCCAAAAATGTCCGTCCGTCGGTCGGTCTGTCCGTCACGCTTTGGCCTAGCGGCTTAGAAACGAATGGTCCGATTGACACCATATTTTGAATTTAAGAGTTTCATGCAAATCCATCTAAGGGTTTTGAATGGTTTCCTGCTGGCTTTGAGGGTAGCTGTCATACAACGAAAATTAAAAATTGTAATTTTCGCAAAAACGTCTCATAAAATCTTGATGAAAATTTGCATGATCAAGCATCTCCATTTAAGATATTTTGCGGCAGTATCAATTGATCTGTAGAAATTCATATAAGGAGTGTTCCCTTACTACTAAAATTTGAAAATGTGATATTTTTTATTTATTTTTTTATCGTCAATGGGCTTAATCTTGACCTCGATCTAGTCTTGAAGACAGAGATGAGGTCGACGATGGAACGAGCTTGCCCAGAAGAAGCCTAAGTTCTAAGTTAAGTTTGTGGTTTCCGCACTTAGTCCAGTAAGGACCATTGTGCGTGCCTATTCACTCGCGACTTGAGTAGATTCGGGTTATAATGAACTCGGGAACACAGACGCAGGCAGAGATTTTTTTAACTCTAAATCGGTTTCGTTGAGCTTATTTTGATGTTCT
The DNA here is from genome assembly GCA_947532105.1 of Athrips mouffetella. NCBI lineage: Eukaryota > Metazoa > Arthropoda > Insecta > Lepidoptera > Gelechiidae > Athrips > Athrips mouffetella. The sequence continues at coordinate 17,205,401 of OX383965.1, read as the reverse complement.
ACAATTTGGATTCTAAATTGGTGTTCTACCTGACTGCATATTTCATTAAATCATTTTTACATAAATTTAGTAGCTATAGGTAAGTTTGTATTTTCATATTATTTGTATGGAATTACAAAGTTAAGTTTGCAGTTGACTCGTTACTGTCCGCAGCCTTTATCATATAGTAGTTAGAGCATAATACAGTAGTTAGAGCCTTTATTAAATTGTAGTTAGGCTCTTGATCCAGAGGTTCTGGGTTCGACTCCCGGCGGGGACACTGTTGAAAAATGACTCTCGTATATCGCGAGAAAGTAAGTGCAGTGCTGCTGTACCATTTATTTAACTTTTTGCACTTATTTCCACCTACTTGTGACCAAGTCTTCGCTGCTGTAGGTGGAAGACTTTTATTTCTATTTTAAACGTCAAATATAGAAATAAGTCTTCTCTTGGTTGGCACGCATGTTAGTGACCGAAGACATATTATCTATGAAGTCTACAAATGACAGTTGCATATAGAAATAAGTCTCAGTCGTGGGGCGCCATGTTAGCGCATGTAGAAATAACATTTTCTCGGGCTCGAGAGAAGAGAGACTTCCAAGTCTTCGTGCGCATGTTAGCACGGAGTCGAAATCATGTCCCAGAAGGAAGTAAAGCATCTGTCGGAAAGAAGAACTGACTGCTGGATAAGATACTCCACCGCCAAGAGCTGGATTCTTAAGTGAAAGAAGAAGAAGAAATCGAGCAGCTGATTACGATTCAATTTACCCAGAACTAATTAAATTGATTAGTTTTATCAGAAGATAAATAAAAAGAAATAATAAAGTTCTGATACACTGAGTTCGATAATGGATCTAGCAAACTACACAATAATGATGATGATGATGAAAAAGATATTTATATTCAAGTATTTTCTTGCAAAAATTGAGATTGAGATTTGAAAATAGCTTTATTAGAGAAGGCTCCAGAAATACAGACTTAAGCAGGATATCATCACATCAGTGATCCGTGACCAAAATAACGTGAATGTTCAGCTAGGACATATTTCATTATAACCGAATATTTACCTTGGTGACCGAACACTTCTGTAAATTCATGTGACATCTTCTAATTGGGGACTAATTTTCAGATCACGCTCTACCGTAGAGGCCGAAGTTATTTGCATATATACGTCGAGACATGATTTCGTTATGAAATATTAATTTTTCAACAATTTTCCACGTCATTATATCAGACAGAATACGTGAGTTTTGTAATTCACAACTTTTAACTTTTGTAACAACTTTGAAGGTAGTGAATCAGTGTAGACGCAGATACATGATACTCAAAAATAGATATCCATAGAAAATGCATCAGCTAATAACGTATTTTTCATTGGGAGGAGGGTCAAACCTTTTTTGTATTTCAGCCTATTAATATGTTCCTATTAATGTGTCCCGTTTGGTGCCGGCAAAGAATAGTACCAACCTATACATACCCGTGGGTGTCGTAACAGGCGACTAAGGGTTAACTGGAAGATGAGCAGCAGCATCCTCCTTAATATCTTACATCTTACTTACTGCGGTCACCTACAACCGCGGTCCATGGTGCCAGCCGTAACGCTAACAAGCGAGGTGACTATGGTACTTCCCCTCCACATTTTTCCAGCAAAAGCTAGAATTCTGGAGGGAGATCCCTGTCCTGTAGTGGACGTTTCATGGGATGTTATGATGAATATGTTCCTTAGAAAAATTTGTTCAGGTTCATAGGCAGACGCTCATTTTTCAGGTTTTTAATACACCTCTAAAACTGCATTTTTTATTACTATAAAATATCATACCAACCGCAAATATTTCTTTGCAGGTTTAGAATTTTAGGTGAAAAGTTTCATAATAAGGTCCGGCCAATGGCAGCCAATGGCCATGCGTGATATTAGATTCAAACATAACTTATTATAATAATAACGTGCTAGGTGATTCTTGCCACGAAGCCACATTTCAACGCGAATAATTAATTTGAGTTATGTGATGGCGGTATTTTTATGATTATGTGGCGAGTATTGTCCTGTCGCTTCTTTCTTAAAATATGTGATTCATTGCCATCAATTAATGCATCACACGTATTGTACACTCAACTGCACTTCAGTGGAAACATTTGCAACTCTATTACCATGCCATTAAGTCCGAAATGTTTCTACTGAAGTGCTGCTGGGTGTACGTGCTGTATACTGACACTACTAGATGATGGTTAGAGTCTACGCTTCCCAGGTCATTCTTGACATAAAACTGAGTTTACAAGTATGCCCTAAACTCTATTTTGCAGCCATGACACGAAAACCAGATTATTATTATTATTTGACAGAAAGTTATGGTGAACTTGTTTTTTCTTTTAGCTGCCGATTGCTTTTGATAGAACTGCAAAACGTGTTGGTAAGCGTTGGAATGAACGGAAAAAATGGATCATGGCTAACCTGTGAGCTGAGGAAAATCGAACCAAAAGGATTGTTCCATTTTCCTAGCTTAGAGCTGCGCCAGAAAATGGACTACGTCTACGCTTTTTATCCCATTGGTTGGAAATTTTCTATTAGCTACACAGCACAGCTTATATGGAGCATAATGGAACTACAATTTTAGGAAAGATTTCTGCAACTGGTTGCTAGTAAAAAATACTCATACTCATTTATTAGTAAACGGTACAGGAGACGCATTTTTGAAGCGTTCGAACTTCAATTCGCATTCGAATTGGCAAGATTCGTATACGAATCCATAAAATTCCAATTTTGAATATTCTATGACACAGGTCAAACCTAGTTTAGGCTCCTGTCTCCCAAATAGAGGTTTTATTAATGTTATAATAATATTGCGCCTACAAAAGTTGTAAATTAAGTTTTTGGGAGAAAATAAACACAATTTTTTTTTTTTTTTTTTTTTTTTATACCTGTGAATTCTACAACGAGTGGTCCGACCCACTCGTTTTGAAATTCTATCACTGTATAATCTGTGATGAGAACGACATTGACGTTTCCTTCACAAATGACATCAAACTGACATATCAACTTTTTAATTTGCGTTCCATTCCCTCGCAATTTCAATTCATTACCGGTTTTTAAAATCAATGAGTAATTGCTTTCCGGTTTTTATTTTATCTGCGTGAAAAGAAAATTGTTGAAAGATTTGAATTTAATGGCAACACTGTTTTCGAATGATTCAAAAATACGTAAAATCGATTGCATTAGAAATTAAATTCGTACACGATTTGTTTTCGTATGCGAACTAAAGATTCACTTCGAACGCTTCAAAAATGCGTCTCCTGGTATTTACAGTTTACACGTCAATATGCATTATATACAAAAATATACGCACATATTCATATTAAATATTACCTAGTTTATGAAACATAAAATTTTGAAACAAACATGTAAAATTAAATATGTAAGTAAATAAAATAAAAAAAACCGGTCAAGTGCGAGTCGGACTCGCGCACTTAGGGTTCCGTACCACCACATAAACATAATTGTATTAGTTGAAATTTCAGTAAGTTAATGTGCTAGATATTTTGAGTCCGACACGCGCTTGAGCAAATTTTATTATTTGTTTTTTTTTTTAGCTTATGCACTATAAACCATACCAATTTTCAAGTTTGTAAGTGTTCCCGTTTTTAAAATAGAACTAAAACAAAAATCGCCTCAGCGACCATCCAACATGACCCCTCTCTTATATGAAAGTTCTTGAAACGGGAGCTCACCACAATTGGTTACCATTAGTTGGGAGAAAAGTTGAAATATTTAATGATTTCAGACTTTTCCCATTATTTGTACTATGAGACCTAGCTTCTTGCCAAATTTCATAATTTTAGGTCAACGGGAAGTACCCTGTAGGTTTTGCATTTTGTGAATAAATGTATGGAGATGAGGACATAAAATGCTATATCTTTTGATTGCGTCATTGTAAAAAATTGAAATTTTCAGATCTTGTGTGGTTCATGGATCCTAATATATGGTATTAGTTTCAACCTGATACATTTACCCGTTCGTGAGATAAAGGGTCTTGACAGACAGACAGACAGACAGACAGACGGACAACAAAGTGATCCTATAAGGGTTCCGTTTTTTTCTTTTGAGGTACGGAACCCTAAAAAACTGGCCAAGTGCGTGTCGGTCCACGTGTAGTATAGGGTTCCGTAGTTTAAAAAAATATATATTGCAAGGCAGGTTTTGAGTAAGTATTTCATAACGTTTATAACATAAACTTTTTACCTCCTAATGCTCAGCGACGTCCTAGCGCCTGATTGCTATTGCTGTTTTTATTATTTTTAGTTTTTCAGCTATAGCTCATTAACCTGCATTAAAGAAAAACTATCACAGTTAAGTAGGCTTCTACTTAACTGTGATAGTTTTTCTTTTAATTTCATCATGTAAGGTACTACTGTGAATTTTTTCACATTTCTAATAACAACCGTTTAGCCAGCAGGGGGGCGGGTCACTCGACTCCAACAAAAAATTCCGCTTTTAAGCTTAATATTTTGCCAACGGCTTTAACTTTAAGCTTAATATTTTGCCCTAAATCGAAAAATCATCTTAGCATACTCGTATTATTTATAAAAAGACCTATCTAACGACACCCCACATTATGGGGTAGACTAGAAAAAAAATTCATCCCCACTTTACTTGTATGGGAGGTATCCTAAAAAAAAATATTTTTCAAAATTTTATTCTAGCACTTTGTCGGCGTAGATGAATTGTATATCCGTACAAAATTTCAGCTTTCTAGTAGTAAGGGTCTCTGAGCTAAACCGCGGAAAGACAGACAGACGGACATGACGAAACTATAAGGGTTCCTTTTTTACTACGGAACCATAAAAAGACAATAAAAATATAAACTATTAATTAAAAATTATAAATTCATTAATTGAATAAAATGTATGCTCTACAAGAAAACGTTTCAGTCTCTTCTTAAAACAGCTGTGATGCTTCAGTGATCTTCTTAGGAAGCTTGTTGTAAGTAAGCTTTTCCGACTTCCTCCACTGCTTACCACTATCTGCGATCTATCTCGTAGCAAATCTGTAAGTATCGCGTGAGTTCTACCATCAATCCTTGACGTAGCTTATCTACAGCACAGTATGGTCACTATGGTCAGCCATAAGTAAAACAATGATCATCTGTCATCAGCTGTTCTGAGTAAATTGCTAAAATTATGTGCACTACTTCAGATTATGCTCCATTTACTTTTGTAAAAAAAAATATTGTTAATATCACCAAATTATACTTGGAGCGTGATGAACTAGATGGAACAAAATTTATACCTAGCTAAAACACACGGATGAAAGTAATTATAAGTACTTATGATAGAAGATTCATTAACTAATTAATTGTATTAGTTAATGAATCTGGACTAACTCTTTCAAGAATACGAGTTACAAACAAATTCGTCTATGATCAAAGATTCTGTCAGTGACCTGGCCAAGGCTACTGTATATCCTCAAGAGCAAGAGCGCTGTTTCCTTTCGCCTTCCTTGTACGGCGCTGGAATCCTAATGCTTTCTAGAACGTTACATATCCGCGAATATTGACTTGTCTTGGCTGTTCAGATAATAGAGGAAGGAAATCAACATATTGCTGAATTATTTATGCGGGTAATATGGTTTTTTACAGTTAAGGACACCTCATACAGGACTTCTTACTGTTCTTCTTTAATTAAACCACTATAGAAGCAAAAGTTACTCTACAAAAATGTCAAGCACTAAAGAGGAAGTAGAATTGATTAAAGGAGTACCTACTGCTAATGCATGAGAATATGAAAGCATCGTCTGACAAGAAACTGCTGGGCAATCTGGCAGAGTAAATATATAGAAATTTGTCTTTTTTATGTGATATAGATAGGCGATTATTTGACCCCGATCTCACCTGGCTGTAAGTGACATGTGTGTGACAATGGGGTCGAAGATCCTGATCAGATCCAGATTATATTGTTTGGGGAAAAGATCGGCACAGAGGCTGTTCCAATCCTTAGCTGTGTACAAGAATGTAGAATCAAAGCGCTTTGTGCGAATATGTGGTATGTCGACGACATTGTCTGCTTTTTTTCAAGAGCTGTAACGGGTATCATTACGAAATTGGAATAGTTACTAGGTATCTGAGATTTATGACGACGCGCGGTTAGGTCCGCCATAGTGAGAAGAAAATTACGATAAAACTATAAAGAATTAAACTCACAGCTCACGTCAGGAATTGTCGTCTTAATTCAGCCAAGATCCGTCAAAAAAAATTCAAAAATTGTAATTGTTCTTTCAATGTTTTAGCACGATGGGTTACTAGAGCGTTTCCTTCTTTGCACCGGAAGGAACGTTAAGTCATTGGATCCTGGATACTGTATTCCTCTCAATAATGATAAAACGAAACTGACAATACATTACTGTCGTCGTAAGCCATGTCAGAGCCGATGGTGGCTTGACACCACTGACACCAGGTTTAGGCTAGCCACTGACTGACCTGATCATGCATAGACCATAACTCACTATGCCATGGTCACATAAACAGAAACTTTGACAAAAAACCTTCCTGGCGCCTCTTACATAATAAATATTACTGTGTACTTTAAACTGTTCTTTGAGATAAGACTAAATAATAATAAAAAACAACGAGTATGTAAATTGTAACATTGTCCTTTCTTAAGATCGTAATCAGATTTAAAAACATCCCAGTCACGAGTTAAGAATATTTTGTGTAAAAGTTAACCTGTTTTGATGCTAGAGACGAGTGGACCGTCGGCAACCCCACCTCATCGTAAACCAAGATATGTAATGCGCTATCAGGCGATGGAGCCTTTATGGGAAGTATTTTTTTTTTGTATTTCGACTTACATAGGTCCCTGGGAAAAAAAATTCAGGTTGATGGACATAATTATTCCAATTTTTTTTTTCTGGCGAATGAAAAATCACTACTAACCAAAAAATACTTAAAACTAGTCAGTGCAAGTTAGATAAAAAAATTGGGTACGTTTTAAACCTATGAGTGTTTATTCTAGTACAAATGTTGTGTTTGAGCTTATATATAGTTCTGTGTCTTTACCTATGAAATTGCCGAAATTTTCTTACAGATTAATGAGATCATAATTCCTATGATTCTAATGCAATTTTTTTCATTTGTCTTATATTTGAAAGTTGACTTCAAGGTTATCAATTTACGCCTAAAATAAAGTTTTTATATTTAGTTTGATATATAAAATTAAAGGTTCGAAAATTGATCGTCTTAAATGTCGTCCGCTTTCATCATTAGATTTGTTATATTTTTTTACAGATAATATTTTTCGAAAATTAAATTTAAGCTTCTGTTAGCTTAATGTCTTTCCAATAACCCTTACAAAAATAAAACAAATTGGATTTATAATTCCTAAGAAAAATGCAAAAATGTTAGTACTGAAAATTTAGTTTACCTAAAATTCGCCATACAAAACGGCAATTTCATAGGTAAAGACCTATTATTGAGTGCTGCTATTCCTTAACCCTGCACGTTGCGTTGCAAGAGACAGACTCGCACTTGACCGATTTATTTATCATACCTACACCGTTACTGCTTATTGAATTAAAAAAATCATGTTTGCTTTTAGTTCTATATAGCTGTGCAAGTGCACATGACCGAGTTGCAGTTTAAAGGTAAGCTAGTCTTCACTACGTCAACAGCTTCAACCTATCACACATTAGCTAATCTTGGAGCCGATTAATGTTACCAGGCATCACTTGAGTATCTAATAAATTCAAGCATGGGCAACATAGAACAAATAGACTAACCGAACCGAAACGAACCGAAGGATGTGAATTTTCTCATGAAATTGAACAACTTTTCCCATGAAACAGGTCGAAAAAAATTCACTTCCCATAGAAACTGCATATAAGCTGATCTGATAGTGCGTTTCGTATACAAGGTGTAACAGAAAGGGTACCCACCCTGCAGGATGTGATTCTGTCAATGAAACTGAACATATTCCCTAAGGAACATAGATCGAAATACGAAAAAAATCTTTGACCTCCCATAGAAAATGCGCTGTCAGCTGATTCAGTTTCTATAAGAGGTCAAAAAATCGTATTTCGACCTATGTTTCTTAGGGAAAGTTGTTCAGTTTCATGGGCAGATACACATAATTCAGTTTTGGTATACCCTTTTTGTTACACCCTGTAGATGGTAAAAAAAAATAATTCCTTTTGTTCAGTTAATGGGCAGATTGATATTTTTAATTCATCAGGCATAAAAAGGTTTATGCACTATTCCTTTAAGACCGAACATGCTAATGTATAACTTTACCAAAGAAAAAAAAAATAACTCAAAAAAAAATATTCTCCTTCCCATACAAAACGAGTCGATCACGTGACCACTTTACTATGGGGAGACGAAAACATTTTTTCGAGTAAAAAATTTTTTTCTTCGGGAAAGTTGCTTGTTTTCATGAGTAGAATCACTGGGCTTCGGATTTAAAACGAATGAAAATTCACGCTGTATATAGAAACTTTCATCTGTCTGTGCTTTTCTTTTAACTGGTGTTTTATTCTCGTACTTAATAAAAAGAAATCTTTACATGGGTCCTAGCAAAGACAAAATATATTCTTCACTTAACTACCTCAGTAAGCCTGTTGTAATTTATATATGTTTACCTTTTTGTATTGTTGCTTCTTCTAGTCTGAATACGCTTTATAACTCAGAGAGCTTCGTTTGGTATCAATCATGCTGCCTATTTACGAAACTTTTTCATGCAAATCTAAAGTGATTAAAACAATTACTTTCATTAAACTGCCCATAAACATAACAATTTTTCATCTACATATAAAGATCTAGATTCAAAAGTAACAATTAACTTTAAAACTGTCCATAGCAGTGTTATCGCTTGTTTTAATAACCAATAAATTAGCATAAATAGCCTATTGAGAATCTTTTGTTTTCGCGAATTGCTCACTCTTCTAGCCCATCGATGATGTCAAAACATTAAAATAATTCCACAGTTTATGGCTTGCATTGTCTTAAAAACAAAACTTCGGCGTGTAAGGTAAAACGGTGTTTAGTGTAGATAAGACGGTATATAGCTTGGTATGTCCACTGTGAAAACTATGAAACTTAGAAAATCGTTTTTTCAGGATCCAAAGGAGATTATGATTTCACCTTTTGTTAGAGAGTCATGAGTTTATTTTTAGGGTTCCGTACCTCAAAAGAAAAAAAAACAGAACCCTTATAGGATCATTTTGTTGTCCGTCTGTCTGTCTGTCAAGACCCTTTATCTCACGAACGGGTAGAGGTATCGGATTGAAATTGATACCATATATTAGGGTCTATGAACCACACAAGATCAGAAAGTTTCAATTTTTTACACCGACGCAATCAAAAGATATGGCTTTTTATGTCCTCATCTCCATACATTTCTGCAAAAAAGCAAAACCTACAGGGTACTTCCCGTTGACTTAAAATTATGAAATTTGGCAAGAAGCTAGGTCTCAAAGTACAAATAAAGGGAAAAGTCTTAAATCATTAAGTATTACAACTTTTCTCACAACTAATGGCAACCAATTGAGGTGAGTTCCCGTTTCGAGAACATTCATATAAGAGAGGGGTCAAGTTGAATGGTCGCGGAGACGATATTTGTTTTAGTTCTATTTTATAAACGGGAACACTTACAAACTTCAAAATTGGTATGTTTATAGTACATAAGCTATAAAATAACAACAAATAATAAAATTTGGTCAAGCGCGTGTCGGACTCAAAAAATCTAGCACATTAACTTACTGAAATTTTAACTAATACAATTATGATTATGTGGTGGTACGGAACCCTCAGTGCGCGAGTCCGACTCGCACTTGGCCGGTGTTTTTTACTTAGCCGCTTCTTAATGTTTTGATTTGTGATGTGACTACGCACGCACTAATTACTACGGATATACTTATATGGTGGTAGCGCCGGCGTCATAATAAACAATGCACAGTCAAGAGCACATCAAGCTTGACATATTGAAGTTAGAACCGTTCTTATTTCAATTATAATACGGGCTAGAGTCGCACTTCGAGTGTCAAGCACGACCTGTCGTCGACGACATAATCAAGTCAAATACTTGATATTTATTTTAGGATATTTTGATATCAGATCAGGGACCAGATGATGGAGTCGGACGGTGGCCATAGGAACTCCTAAACTAAACAAGATAGACCCGTCGTGTTTGTGCCGCTGGGCAAGCTTATTTTGCACTTAGTCGAATAAAAGCTTTAAAAGGACTCCTCATCGAAGAATTAGATAGTTCGAATTGAAATTAACAGGAAAAACCGGCCAAGTGCGAGTCGGACTCGCGCCCTATGATATACTTAAAGCTTTTGCTCTTTGATTTTAAAAACTCCGGGACCATCCAACCTGACCCCTCTCTTATAGAAAAGTTCTTGAAACGGGAGCTCACCTTAATTGGTTACTATTAGTTGTGAGAAAAATTGAAATATTTAATGATTTTAGACTTTACCCTTTATTTGTACGGTGAGACCTAGCTTCTTGCCAAATTTCATACTTCTAGGTCAACGGGAAGTACCCTGTAGGTTTTGCTTTTTTGCATAAATGTATGGAGATGAGGACATAAAAAGCCATATCTTTTGATTGCGTCGTTGTAAAAAATTGAAGTTTTCAGATCTTGTGTGGTTTATGGACCTTAATATTCGTTATCAATTTCAACCTGATACCTTTTCTCGTTCGTGAGAAAAAGGGCCTTGACAGACAGACAGACGGACAACAAAGTGATCCTATAAGGGTTCCGTTTTTTATTTTGCGGTACGGAACCCTAAAAACAGCGACAGGAATAAACCCACTTTCACAACAACAATAAAACGTGAAAATACGAATTTCTAAAAAGATATTTATTTTTTCTTAAGATGAGTTACACCATCAACTTACTATATTCGGATATGGTTGAGTTAGATGGTGCAACCCATCCTAAGATAAAACAAATATCTTTTATTTTATTAGGAAATATTATAGCCAATAATGTTTTAGATATTAATTAAGATAAAGAGAATGGAAATGACCTAAGTGAGTCCTCACTGAGGCAGAGCGTAGCGGAGATGTGCAAAATTTAACAACCTGTCGATCACTTTAAACTAAGATAAGCTATTTCCTATCTTTCTTTTTTTCATATCTTTGCTCCACTTTGCATGTATGGAAACGCATCCTCCTTCACTCTGCTACGTCATACTACTATTCTAGTCATGTGTGGTCATCTGAAGAACATAGTGTGAGTAAAAACCATACTGGAGCAAAAATGTTCTCTACGGTCCTGCCTGACGGGATACAAAATCTAAAAATATACCTGCAAAAGTTGCTCGGTCTTAAAACTGAAGAAATTTAAGCGAGTATTACGTTTGAGAAGGATGATGAATGATGATTCGTTAAAATTAAAAGAACGACCTGCTAATAAACTAAATCGACACGTCGATGGCCACATTAACTTTTATTTTTTACTGTAAAGTATGAATTACTCAGAGCGCCATTTAACAGCAGACATGCCATTCAAATTCGTAAATTTTGTATTCGAATTTATCTCGGTAATTTATAGAGGATTATTTTTTAAGTTTCCTACAACTTCTGTTTTTAGCGACGAGTTCATCATACAAATGTTTGCTATGGGTGGGAACCGAACTCGAAGCCTATGGCGTAGAATGCAGACTCAGTACCTACGACACCATAGGGCCAGTCAAATTATGAGAATATTATTGGACTCTTAAAAAATATCAGAATTTCGGGCATTACCATTATTTTCAGTCGTGCGTCCCGTCGCAGGACCAACAGTTTTCACATTGTCATTAATTGACTCATAATCACAATGAATTAAATTTACCACAGAGAGCCGAGAAAACATGATGACGATCAATTAAGAAATTTTAATTCTGGGTATACTACAATATGCTCCAAATTTCAGATATACAACGTGAACTTTCATTGGTTTTGCTACCGAAGCTCAGTGATTCTACTCATTAAAAAAAGCAACTTTTGTGACGAAAAATGTTTTAGCTCGTAATTTTTTTTTTGTTCCCATACAAAGTGAGTCGATCACATGACCACTGTAGTATGGAGAGGATCGTTAGTCGTTTGTTTTCATTAATAGTAATCACAAGGCCCCCCACAAGGTGGACCGACGATCTGGTCAAGGTCGCGGGAAGCCGCTGGATGCGAGCAGCGCAGGACCGGTCGTCATGGAAATCTTTAGGGGAGGCCTATGTCCAGCAGTGGACGTCTTTCGGCTGATATGATGAATCACAAGGCTTCGTGACCGAACCCAATGAAAATTCAATACCTACTCTTACCCTTATTTTTTTATCACCTCGGATATTTTAAGAGGTAGTTCTGCCCATGAAACTGAGCAGCTTTTTCCAAGGAACATAGGTCGAAATACGAAAAAAATAATTCGACTTTCTATACAAACTACTCAGCTGACAGCATATCTTGTGTGGGAGGTCGATAATTTTTTTCGTATTTCGACCTTTGTTCCTTGGGAAAGTTGATACAAAAAGGGGTGATACAAAAAGGGTGTGGGGTGTAAAATTTTTATGATTCTTGAGTTACCTATTCCATGAAGTTGAAAATTGTTTGAAATTTTATGTGAATGTTGGTTTTGAGTCAAACTATGTTCAAATTGACATGGCTAATATTGTGTTTCAAAATGTTCTAAAAACATAATATATAAATATGAATGTATTAAACTATTTGTGAGAAAATTAACATTTATACTATTATTTTCTGATTTCTACAAGTTGTGTAGTAAAGTATTAATTATTCATACAAAAAAGAATTAAGAGAGGCGATATATAAAAGGAGCAAGAAAATTCACGATGACGCAAACCAATACAGGTGTAAGGAAAATGTTTTCTAATAGTATCATGAAGCTTTGAGTTCCACGAATATTTCACGAAAGTTTGAGTGCCACGCGGACTAAGTTTTTTGTCAAACGAGATAGCGGATATTTTTATTTAACTACCTTCTCATAATAATAATCTGTACTATCATTTCTATGAATAAATGCTTTTAATTTTTTTTTTAATAACCACTTTACGAAAATCATATAAACCTGAAAGATGGAAAAAAATCTACATAATCATGGGGAAATTCAAACCATTACTGATCACCACATGTTCTACGGTCCAATTTTCGTTAAGGTTTTAGTTTCTGTTACACCCGATAAGTATGCACGCCTAGTCTTGATTCCATGTCAAAAGGAAGAATCGTAATAAAATGATGCAGACAGAGGAGAAGCATAAGTCATCATCATCATCATATCAGCCGAAAGACGTCCACTGCTGGACATAGGCCTCCCCTAAAGATCTCCATGACGACCGGTCCTGCACTGCTCGCATCCAGCGGCTTCCCGCGACCTTTGGCAGATCGTCGGTCCACATTGTGGGGGGCCTGCCAACGCTTCGTCTTCCGGTACGTGGCAGTGGGCAGGGCCCATCGCACGAAGAACCGATGGCCGATGGGGCGTAACGGTTCTAGAGTGGCGAGGCATAAGTGAACTTTTAATAATGTATTTGGCATGTTCGTCGAATTTATCAGGAAGGAGTAGAAGGAAATACACACACACATACACGTTGTACCGTACAAGAGGAATTAACCGCATTGAGACAATGAATTTAATTATTTTTTCCTGTTTGAGTGCGGGACGCTAATGTCGTCAATAAGATGAATCTATAACTCAGTTAAGTCTACGACACGGTTTAGTAGTTTTAACAAAATAGCGGGTTAAAAAAGTTTGATCTTAAAATCATATCGCGAATATTTTTCTTTTAGAAATGACGTTATAATAATGTCGGCGATGATTTGATTTTGTAATTTTATTGAATGTATTTCTTTGCGTTAACGTACTTACACTGAGAGCTGGTGGTCTACTCTCAACTTTAGATTATCGATACGTTAGGTACTGTTCGAAACATTCAAATTAAAACTTGGTAAGTACATTATAATCACTGCTAATTTGACAATTCATTACTCTATTGTCAGTGTACGAAGTTTTGAATTTGACTTTATCGTAGTAGTATCGTATCGATATATCGAAAATTGAACGTAGAACGTCTGTAGGGTAAACGTTACCACGGACAACCACAGTCAAGCCCTGGCCAGTGGACAATTCCATCAATCTCATGTCTACCATCTGCGTAACATCATCATCACACGTATTTGTCGTATCTACTGTCAAGAGCAGGTCAAGTCTAGCAACGCAGTGCGACTTAAGCTCCTACGGCTATTGAAATAAGAACGTGTCAAGCTTTATTTGCTTTTGAGTGTACAAATAGGAACAAATTATCCTGCTCATGGATGTTTCACGTTCATATGCGGCTTAAAGACATGATGAATAAGTAATGGTCTTAAAGGAAATACTAAGGAAATAGTCATCGGTGACAATGACTAAATCAAAGCGACGTCATCAGGAAATGAAACCCCAGTAAACTTTCTAATGTAAACTATTTTCGTTTTCCGATTCAACCTTTTCGGCAGCATCGAAAAGCTGTCTCCGTAGATTTTTATTCAGAGTCGGTCGCGCCCTCCGCTTTTTCGTTTTCTTCGCTGATCACTAATCTCGAGACATTAATTTTTCTTAGTTTTTCTTTGTTTCTTAATTTATTTGTCATTTTATAATAAGTACAAAAAAAGTAGAAGTAACTTCCAGGAACTTTGTGTGCTATTAATTTTCCTTACACATCAAAAACTGATTGACATGAGAATGCCTGTACGAGTACACTGAAAAAACATTAAAAGTACTCGTATGAAAATAAGATTCCAGAGCAGCGCCCGTTTGGATTTTACTACCGAGAAATGTTTGTTTTGTTCGTCTGTCATTAGAAGTTTTAACTATTCTTTACATAATGTATGATAGTGTGTTGTTTCCTAAAAATATTTTGTACTCTTCGTAGGGGGAACTTCCTTATCTACTTCATGATAATTAAACCACAAAAGAAGCATGTGACAAAGAGAGTGATGAATATGAATGTGGTTGGAACGAGAGCACCAGGTAGGCATAAGAAAAAAACCGGTCAAGTGCGAGTAGGACTCATGCGCTGAGGGTTCCAATATACCTTTAATATTTTCGGAAGCAATAAAGTCCATTTAAGGACCGCAAAACAAAATTTGTTTGTAAAGGTTTTTTGCAGATTTCTAAAAATCTGTGCATCTTCAAGATTCTTTTATTTTTGTTGTAATATGTACATTAACTTCAATCGACTATAATTAATTTATATTTTTAAGGTTCCGTACCTCAAAAGAAAAAAACGGAACACTTATAGGATCACTTTGTTGTCCGTCTGTCTGTCTGTCAAGACCCTTTATCTCACGAACGGGTAAAGGTATCAGGTTGAAATTAATAACATATATTAGGGTTCATGAACTACACAAGATCTGAAAATTTCAATTTTTTACAACGACGCAATCAAAAGATATGGCATTTTATGTCCTCATTTCCATACATTTATGCACTCAACCAAAACCTATAGGGTACTTCCCGTTGACCTAAAATTATGAAATTTGGCAAGAAGCTTGGTCTCACAGTACAAATAAAGTCTAAAATCATTAAATATTACAACTTTTCTCACAACTAATGATAACCAATTGAGGTGAGCTCCCGTTTCAAGAACATTCATATAAGACTGGGGACACTTTCTGTTTATTGACAAAAAAACCTTTCTGCATTGGCAATTAGTCCTGTGTGGTGCCGGCAAAGAATAGTACCAACCCATACATACCCGTGGGTGTCGTAAGAGGCGACTAAGGGTTACCAGGAGGACTTGCAGCAGCATCCTCCTTTGTATCTTACATCTTACTTACTGCGGTCACCTACAACCGCGGTCCATGGTGCCAGCCGTAACGCTGACAAGCGAGGTGACTATGGTACTTCCCCTCCACATTTTTCCAGCATTAGCTAGAATTCTGGAGGGAGCTCCCTGTCCTGTAGTGGATGTTTTTTTTTTCATGGGATGTTATGATGATGATGATGAATTAGTCCTAAATAAAAAATACATTGCCTTTATTCGTTTATTGTACTTGATCAAACCACTTCCTTAAGGATGCTTGGAAAGTTTAAGATTTGTAGGATATTCCTTACTTCTTACTCATCGTATGATCTTATGAGGAAAGCCTGCTTTTTGTTAAGATTCCCGTCTTCTTTACTTTATTGGGTCTCCCATTACGACACGACGGCATACATCTGCGTGGGTTTTTTTACCGCTGGTAATTCATCTGTTTAGTTAGTTGCCCATTAATAAAAGTATTACCGTTTTGACTTAGAAATATAAGTTTGTTTAACGAATTTACTTTTATGGTGCTGTAAGAAGTACTAATTTTTCCTTCGATTATTGATCTAAACTTTTCTAGTTCTTTTTCTTCGCCAATTCAAGAAATGTCATAGACTAATTAAGAAGAGGATAAGCGTTAACTTGTACTTTTACTAATTCTGTTTTATCATGCGTTTTCCATTATGCTGTTTACATCGCATCAACTACATAACTAGTTATCAGAGCACTGTATCGGAATGCAACTCGAATATCTACCACTTGACTATATCAGGAGTGAGGCTACTGGCACACATCCTTTGAAGGGTGTATTGATTAATGAAGTGTTTGTAGTGATATTTAGAGGATTGAGAGAATCTCGGATCAGAATAAAAACTGTAGACGAGACTCAAATGATTTTTTATTTATTTTTATACCTCTCATCGTTTGACTGACGAAATTGGCGAAATGTTCTTGCAGATTAATGAGATCATAATTCTTATAATTCTATAGCTATTCTCATTAATTTTTTTATATTTGAAAATCGATTACAAGGTTATCAATGAACACTTAATTTTTTTTTATTTATATAATGATATCTTAAACAAATGGTTCGAAAATTGCTCGTCTTAAATGTTGTCCGTTTTAATCATCAAATTTGTAAAAATATTTTACAGATGATAATTATCGAAAATAAAATAGAAGCTGATGTAACCTTGTCGTCCGATTCATAGGTTTTTACTAAAAATATATAATATTTGAAAATGTAATTCCTAAAAAAATGCAAAAGTTTTAGTACTGAAAATTGAGTTTACGTAAAATTTTCCATACAAAACGCCAATTTCATAGATAAGGCTTATAAGGCACCCAGTGAGGCTTGCATTAAGAAATCTAGCTGGAGTTGCCTTAGAACGTGTGGAAATGAACGAATTTTTCGAAAAATGCCATTTTTGGACATACAACATATAGATAATATTGAAAAAATAACCAGGCAGGTTCGAGTCGGACTCGCGCCTTAAGGGTGCCGTAGGCCGTACCCATCCACATTATCATATTCTTCAACCTTGTGCCCTTTGATTTTAAAAATTCCGTGTCCAGTCTAACCTGACCTCTCTTTAATAATATGAAACGAGAAACGAGCAATATTTGTATATTTCACAACCGTTCACAACGCCATTTCGATAAATTTTTCCATACGGGGGTTTTCGGGGGCGAAAAATTTATCTAGCTCTAGGTCTCTGAAAATTAATTTTCCACGTGTTTGTAGGCATTTAAAAAAAATACAGCGCCATCTATTGACGGGTAGAATAGCTTGCTCGCCCGATGATATTTTAAAGCTGAGGCGGCTTTTATAGAGCGAAGCTCGGTCGCCCAGGTACTTTACTTGAAACGGAAGCGCATATTAATTTATTGTGATTACTTGTGAGAAAAGTTGTAATATAAATTTAAACTTTTTCCTTTGTTTGTGCTATGAGGGAGATTTTTGCCAAATTTCATTATTCTAGGTCTACGGGAAGTATCCTACATAGGTTTTGGTTTGGTTCATAAATGTATAGAGTTAATTTTCACAGCTTCAAGGGACCTATATTAATTTAAATTTGATAACTTTGCCCGTTTGGGAGATTAAGCGTCTTGACAGGCAGACAGATAGACTGACGGACAACAAAGTGATCCTATAATGGTACAGTTTTTTTTTTCATTTGAGGTACGGAACCCTAAAAACAACATTACCTTTGCATACAGTCTTAAGGTTTGTATGCGGCGGCGGTTTGGTTGTTTTTCGAGACTTAATTTTTTGGGAAAATTGTATCTATTTCTAAAAAAGGTAAGAATTACTGAATGGTAAGTCTTTTAGTTCCCATTGCTGATATTCTTATTACTTACTTTAAGCAATGCAAATAAAAACTCGCATCCATTTCCACCTTGCTGAAGGTATCAATGTAATCGGTAGCCGTGAGTGGTTACCAGTAGTCAATAGTTGCACTCAATTGTTTCAAGTTTTTTTTATCTACAGTCGTGGAAAAATAAACATACAATGGGATGGATGACACACAGCTTATTAAAACGAGAGCGCGAGTGAAGTGCCAGTGATAGAAAGGAACATAACAGACAGTACACCCCGTGATTGTTTAGTACCCAGAAGAATATGGGGTGATCCTGCCCATGAAACTAAGAATATGGGGTGATCCTGCCCATGAAACTCACTGTCTATCTTTATAACATCCCATGAAACGTCCACAGCTGGACAGAGAGCTCCCTCCAGGATACCAGCAAAAACACATGGTACAATTTGGAGGGGAAGTACCATAGTCACCACGCTTTTTAACGTTGCGGCTGGCACCTTGGACCGCAGTATGAAAGATGGTACGGTACAGAAGAATGCTGCTACCCATCCTCCGGTTGATAACACCTACGGGTAGAGATGGGTTGGTACTATTCTTTGCCAGCACCAAAAGGGATCTCATATTTATACGAAAATGTAAATAGAACCTCCCACAGAAACTGCATCAACTGTTAGCCCATTTTGCGAGGTAAATTATTTGGTACATATTTCCACCTATGTTGCTTAGATCAGTTTCATGGACAGAACGGCAATAAAAAATCACGGTATAAGATTGAGTATGACCCATTCGATCACTTGTCACTTCACTCGCGCTTTGTGCCACTTTTTTTGCCGTGTTGACTATTACTTCCTCTTTACAGTGTTTCAGGCGAGTAAAAAATCTGGAGGAAGCTCTCTATCCTGCAGTAGATGTTTCATGGGATATTATGATGGCGATATACTAAAATATAAATTTTTTTCAAGCCTGGGAATCGAGTTTTGCTATCACCGAAGGATTTTCGTGATAAATAAAGTACGCCCTGAAAAAATCTTAAAAAGCAACTCATATTATAAAATCAGGGCATTTTTTTAATTTTGAAAATTACAAAAATCACTCGGCATCTCATTTTTATTGGGTGTGTTGTATCAGTGTTCAAAAATTAGACAAACTTATAATATTTTTACTATATGTATTTTATATCAACACTTTAATATTTAAGTGTTATATTTATTTCTTTCAGTTAAAGTGATGCCATTAGAATAAATCTGTTGGCATTAACAAGGTCTGTCAATTTTCTTCTTACAGAAAGTTTTTGGCTGAGAGCTCCGTACGGAGAGTTGTTTATAGCGCATTTTTTGTGTTTAGATTTTGTGATTAAAAAGAGGAAAGCTAGTTGATAAAGATACGCGTGGAAAGTGGCGTGAATCTATTTATAAGTCTGTCTCAGTAATTACATCTTTGTTTTCTTAGTACGGCCGATGGCTACAATCAGTTGCAACACTGCATACCTGTGCTAACAATCCTTATAAGTGGATCGATTCATAACAAATATTTATCAAGTGTATTTCAATACATCTATTTGCTTACCTACATTCACATGTAAGAATTGCGAACTTTACTAAATTTAAAAGATGATTCAGACGAGTATAAAGATATAATTTCATATCTAAGCTTTTTGTCACATCAACGAAGAAAAAGCTATAAAAACCATACGAAAATAAAGCGAGTTTCAAAATATCACGATATAAATAATCGAATGCGTTGAAACTCCGAATGATATACAAAAGTTTCTAACCTAGCGTAAGGCCATATTTTCTTAGAGAACTGGGCTAGCCACCGCTTTTACTATCTACTTACTTTGGATTTCAAGTCTTTCTAGTTTGTCTTCATCTCTTTGCTGCAGCTCCAAAGGACTCTCTATGTGGTAGAAGATACTAGCTCCAACCAAAAGATACACGATGTGCAGTGTAAACATGCACGCCAGTTGCTTTTTGGACATCATCTTGACTAGGTTTTCTTCACAACTATCTTATTATAGGTACGTATAGGTAAACAACTTTTAAATATCACAACAACGACATATCACCAGTCACGTTTGACCAATCCGTTTTGTCCAGGGTGAACTGAAGTAGGAACGTTAAAATTTCAAAAGTTCTTGAGATACGATTCAAACTTAAATAAGATAAATTTTCAGCGCTTTCATGTTGGAAGCACATCCCGCACTCTTTATTGAACCGGCACTATAATGTTATTCGTCTTTGAACCGTCGCGTACGCGAATTTATATTCGGTTTGACTATAAGGACTCATTGTGGAAAAGTAAAAGTTTTCAGGAGTCCCTATGGCGTGCGAGTAGCGGCTAGCGGTCGATGCGATCGAATGATTTTCCCGGCGGCGCGCGCGTCGGAATCGCGCGCACTCAGCGTCCACGTCCTTTTTTTATACGACTAGCTCTAAATGTTTGACTGGCGACAACTCGCATTAGCTCGCCGTAAAGGATAATAAATAAGGTTATTGTGTAGTATAAACGTGAGCAGGTGACGTAGACTAACGTTCTATTGGGAAAGGTTTTCATTTACGACCTGGGATTAGCGTGGATTCTGCGTTTGATAATGGCCGTCTATGTGAGGATAGCGTTACATCACTTGATAGCGAATTCTTCCAAACTAGTTCGCTACGTTTGACGTTTGCTTGCAAGAATTTAGACTTTTATTAGAAGAAAGGAGATTTTGCATCTCTTGATTCTATCAATCTAAATACTTGGATCGTCTGTAATACAATTAATTAATAACTTTCTCGAATTACGACGTGTTTGCATTGTCTATACACATATTTATTCCATTTTATTCCACTAAAGATACACAGACCACGATTTATTCCATTAAAGGATTTCTTACTTAATGATTTAAAAGCTTGCATAGCGCATTAAGTTTATTTAGTTATATTTTTTTATTTGCGCTACAAGCTTTCAAATAATTTAATGTAATAGAATATTATAAAGTTTTATGCATGATGGATTTCAATAGATTTATTCTATTATATTCATTTATATAACCATAGATGTAACTAACATTTATCAGTACGACACTTGCATACAATTATTTTTTTCGTTTTAGTTGTTTTGCTTGCTGAATTTTGCTTGTTTTTTAAAAAGTTTTTTTATTTATATTTTATTTTCAACTTTTTAGTTTTGTCTTAATCTGTGCATTTATAGTAATGCATCAACATTGCAAGGTATTTTTTCCTGTTAATTTCAATTCGAACTATCTAATTCTTCGATGAGGAGTCCTTTTAAAGCTTTTATTCGACTAAGGGCAAAATAAGCTTGCCCAGCAGCACAAACACGACGGGTCTATCTTGTTTAGTTTAGGAGTTCCTATGGCCACCGTCCAACTCCATCATCTGGTCCCTGATCATCATCTGGGACCAAAGTATTTGGAAATACAAGTCTAAAAAACCCAAACTGGACGCAGGTCTGTCTTGTATGGTTTATTAGTTCCTTTGTCCACGTTTTGACTCCATCATGTGGTCCCTCCATCGTGTGGACCAAAGTGCTAGTTTGCAATTAAGTTGCGCAAAGAGATATTCAGGCGTGACAGAAAGACAGACAGACGAAGGTTCCGTTTTTACCATTCTGGTTCGGAACCCTAAAAAGGGTTGTTGCCCTGAAAACTTATGATTTGGCGAAACAGGGTAGGTAAACAAATGACTAAATCACAATTTTCCACTTATACAAATCAGACCACACAAACTGAAAGCACATTAGTTATTAGTTAACGTTTCCTGGTTTAAGTCATAATGAATTTTGCAGCTGAATAAGTTAATCATGACGTCCTAAATTAGTACGCACGGCAGCAAGTACGTAGAAACAAAACCAGTATAAGCTGAACCAGCGCTACGCTACAAACGCTCGAAACCAGAGACCCGCTCAAGGTCGGTTTGGTCACCGACGTGCGCCCGAGTGTACTTTAAATCCATGTTCTGAGGGCTAAATGTTTTTAGGGTGCCGTAGTCAACAAGGAACCTTTATAGTTTCGTCATGTCCGTCTGTCTGTCTGTCCGGGGCTTGGCTCAGGGACCTTCAGTACTAGAAAGCTGTTATTTAGTACGGACATACATTTCATCCACGTCGAAAAAGTGGTAAAATAAAATATTTTTATTATTATTAGAGAAATTGGAGGCTATGGGTATACGAGGGCCTGCACTGGACTGGTTGTCTTCTTAAATCAAAGATCGAGAGCAACGTGTTGTTATAACAATGTTAAATGAAAATAATGAATTATTACCTTATCCTTCCAAAGTTAAAATTAATAAATGCGGTGTACCCCAAGGCAGCGTGCTAGGCTTTGCTCTTCTTATTATATGTAAATGACATACCAAAAGTTATAAATCATAAATGTTTTCTTTTTGATGACATTAAAAATAATACACTTCTGGATCATCAAATTGACATTAATAATAAAAACTTATAATTAACTGGCTTGACATGAATGAATTGAAAGTTAACTTAACTAAAACTAATTATATACAATTTAACAAATTTAGAACTAATGGAATGAACTTAAATATAAATTTTGATAATACAAAAATAGAAAGGGACAACTAAGTTTTTGGGTATAACTGTTGATGAGCTCAAGTTAAAATGGTATGCGGTAGAGTAAATAAGTTTGTTTATGCCCTTAAGCGGGTTAAAAATGTAACGTCTCAAAAAACTACTATAACTGCGTATCATGCGTATGTTGGTTCAATTCTCTGTTATGGATTGATAATTTGGGGTAACAGCACGGACGTCAATAGAGCCTTTATCGCACAAAAAAAATGTATACGAGCAATATGTAATCTTCCGCCGTATGAGCATCGTATGAGTCATGTAAACCATACTTTAGGAAATACTTTAGGGGTATCCTATCACTGCCATCACTGTACATTTTCGATGTCAGTGTATTTGTAAAACAAAATATTAATTTGTTCACTACGGCGGGGAGTGTAAATCCACGTAATCGTAAAAATGTAGATAGACTAATCTTAGACCAAATTCCAAGGACAATAGTGTACTATAAAAGTTGTCTAGTCATGTCACGTACAATTTATAATAAACTTCCTAAATGTACAAAGGACCTACCTCTTACATATTTAAAAAAAAGCTTGTATAAGTGGCTTATTCATCATGACATCCCATCAAAACGTCCACTACAGGACAGGGAACTCCCTCCAGAATTCCAGCTTTTGTTGAAACAATGTGGAGGCAATGTACTATAGTCACCACGCTTGTTAGCGTTACGCACTATGGACCGCGGTTGTTGGTGACCGCAGTAAGTAAGATGGTATGATACACAGGAGGACGCTGCTGCCCATCCTCCAGCTTATAACCCTTAGTCGCCTCTTACGACACCCACGAGTATGTATGGGTTGGTACTATTCTTTGCCGGCACCACACAGGACTTATTAGGCATAGTTTTTATAATGTAAAGGAATTTTTAGAACTTAAGACATCAAAGGACATTGTAATTTTTGCTTTATTATTTTTATATTGACAATTTCAATGTACTTACATTTGCATGCCAAATATTGTGGTGAAGTATGAGAGACCTATTCTAGTTTTACATCTGTATATTACCATATTTTACGCAAATAAAGATTATGATTATTAAAAACAATTTTTATAAGGGTACCACAGTCCTACCAGTAAAATGGGGCTGATTTTTTTTTCTCGTCTACCCCTTCGTGTGGGGTGTCGTTGGATAGGTATTTTAAAAATAATTTGAGTCCTGCAAAAGGTCATTTTTCGATTTAAAGATCCGTTTGTGAAATATTTAGCTTGAATGCTCAATTTTTTGTTGGAGTCGAGTCTCCCCCACCCCTGCCAGCTAAACGGTAGTTATTTATTGGAAATATGAAATAATTTACAGTAGTAGTATATATGATGAAATTAAAAGGAAAACTATCACAGCTAAGTAGGCTTCACAGGTTAATGAGCTATGTCCGAAAAACTGGAAATGATGCAAACGCAATAACAATCAGGCGCTAGGACCTCGCTGAGCATTAGGAAGCAAAAATAGTGCATTAAGATGCTAGTGCGCTGATTTGCTTATTACAGAAACTGCAGCCCGAGCCGCAGGCGAGGGCGTAATGGAGCCGAGAGTGTAATAGCAATGCGCACGCGCTTCTTACGACATTTTCTTACGGAATTTGCTTACCTCTTTTCCCGAAGGAAAATTCGTAGACATAAAGCTACGTATTTTTAGGGTTCCGTACCTCAAAAGAAAAAACCGGCCAAGTGCGAGTCGGACTCGCGCACCGAGGGTTCCGTACCACCACATAATCATAATTGTATTAGTTGAAATTTCAGTAAGTTAATGTGCTAGATTTTTTGAGTCCGACACGCGCTTGACCATTTTTATTTTTTGTTGTTATTTTATAGCTTATGCACTATAAACATACCAATTTTCAAGTTTGTAAGTGTTCCCGTTTTTAAAATAGAACTAAAACAAAAATCGCCTCCACGACCATCCAACTTGACCCCTCTCTTATATGAATGTTCTTGAAACGGGAGCTCACCACAATTGGTTATCATTAGTTGTGAGAAAAGTTGTAATATTTAATGATTTCAGACTTTTCCCATTATTTGTACTGTGAGACCTAGCTTCTTGCCAAATTTCATAATTTTAGGTCAACGGGAAGTACCCTGTAGGTTTTGCATTTTTGAATAAATGTATGGAGATGAGGACACAAAATGCCATATCTTTTGATTGCGTCGTTGTAAAAAATTTAAATTTTCAGATCTTGGGTGGTTCATGGATCCTAATATATGGTATTAATTTCAACCTGATCCCTTCACCCGTTCGTGAAATAAAGGGTCTTGACAGACAGACAGACAGACGGACAACAAAGTGATCCTATAAGGGTTCCGTTTTTTTCTTTTGAGTTACGGAACCCTAAAAACGGAACCCTTATAGGATCACTTTGTTGTCCGACTGTCTGTCTGTCTGTCTGTTTGTCAAGACCCTTTATCTCACGAACGGGTAGAGGTATTAGGTTGAAATTAATACCACATATTAGGATCCATGAACCACCCAAGACCTGAAAATTTAAATTTTTTACAACGACGCAATCAAAAGATATGGCATTTTATGTCCTCATCGCCATATATTTATTCAAAAATGCAAAACCTACAGGGTACTTCTCGTTGACCTAAAATTATGAAATTTGGCAAGAAGCTAGGTCTCACAGTACAAATAATGGGAAAAGTCTGAAATCATTAAATATTACAACTTTTCTCACAACTAATGGTAACCAATTGTGGTGAGCTCCCGTTTCAAGAACATTCATATAAGAGAGGGGTCAAGTTGGATGGTCGCTGAGGCGATTTTTGTTTTAGTTCTATTTAAAAACGGGAACACTTACAAACTTGGAAATTGGTATGTTTATAGTGCAGAAGCTATAAAATAACAACAAATAATAAAATTTGGTCAAGCGCGTGTCGGACTCAAAAAATCTAGCACATTAACTTACTGAAATTTCAACTAATACAATTATGTTTATGTGGTGGTACGGAACCCTCAGTGCGCGAGTCCGACTCGCACTTGGCCGGTTTTTTTCTTAGATTTCTACGTTCACCCGATTCTCCAGACTTGTTTTTCGTGCCTTAGTATTTTGTACGTTGCGGAAGTACATTAATTATAATTTTTAAATTCGTATGAGGCGATTCTTTTGAAAATAATTAAAATAATCACAATGTAACCACCACAAATATTTGTGAAAATGGCGCACGCTGTTTAAGCGAACACATAATACACCATGAGGGTTAAGTAAGCCGAAGCGTGGGTTAAAATTTCCTTGTATTATACATACCATAGAATACATGAACTGTTTCACGTATTCTATGATACATACATGCACGCATTGACTTAACAGCTTTGGGATATTTTGTTACTTAAAAGACGAATTTGTTGTTACTAACTTTATTAATATAAATATTTTCATGAAATGAATGTTTATTGATCATATTATCGAACAAAGTTTATTTATTCATGAAAATATTATGAATTTTATAGACATAAAAACTCCTTTCTCCCACGATCAATGGTCCTTACAAGTGCAGAAACCACACACTGAACTTAGAACTCCTTTCTCCTTGCCGAAATTAAAAAAACCGGCCAAGTGCGAGTCGGACTCGCGCACCGAGGGTTCCGTACCACCACATAATTATAATTGTATTAGTTGAAATTTCAGTAAGTTAATGTGCTTGATTTTTTGAGTTCGACACGCGCTTGACCAAATTTCATTTTTTGTTGTTATTTTATAGCTTATGCACTATAAACGTACCAATTTTCAAGTTTGTAAGTGTTCCCGTTTTTATAATAGAACTAAAACAAAAATCGACTCCGCGACCATCCAACTTGACCCCTCTCTTATATGAATGATCTTTAAACGGGAGCTCACCACAATTGGTTACCATTAGTTGTGAGAAGAGTTGTAATATTTTGACTTTTCCCTTTATTTGTGCTATGAGACCTAGCTTCTTGCCAAATTTCATAATTTTAGGTCAACGGGAAGTACCCTATAGGTTTTGCTTGAGTGCATAAATGTATGGAGATACATACATACATACATACATAACATCACGCCTTGTTCCCGTCGGGGTAGGCAGAGACCACAGTTCTCCACCTGCTACGATCTTGACATACTTCCCTTGCTTCCTGGACCTTCATCAATCCTTTCATACATGCTCGTCGGAGATGGAGATGGAGATGAGGACATAAAATGCCATATCTTTTGATTGCGTCATTGTAAAAAATTGAAATTTTCAGATCTTGTGTGGTTCATGAACCCTAATATATGGTTATTAATTTCAACCTGATACCTCTACCCGTTCGGGAGATAAAGGGTCTTGACAGACAGACAGACGGACAGACAGACAGACGGACAACAAAGTGATCCTATAAGGGTTCCGTTTTTTTCTTTTGAGGTACGGAACCCTAAAAAAGACAAAAATAATGCACTAGTGCGGGAATATAATGAACCTAAATGCAGTGCAAATAGAGCCGTTTTATGAGCAAATATGTTGAAAAATAAGTTATGAAATACTTAATCAAAACCTGCTTAGCGAGAAAAAATCGCAAAAATAAGGAACCCTATACTGCGCATGGTCCGACACATTGGCCAGTTTTTATCTTATTCGAAATTCGCGTAAAAAGTTTGACTTTCATACAAATTAGACCGATCAGCTGATAATTTTGTTTAGAGTCGATTTTAGAGATCTGAACTAAAATGGCAAAAACGGAACCCTTATGGTGCGACTTCGTCTGTCTGTCTGTCACACCTGTATACTCGTATGTCAGCAACTCAGCATCCACTCATACTATCGACATGAAATTTGAAATAGTTTTAGAATATGATTGCCTTATTTATTTGCAAATGAAAGAATTAAAAAATATATATTTTTCACTTCTCATTCTCTGAAAGTGCTTATTTGTGCAGGATATAGGCTGCACAAAGTCGAATTTTGTGCACTAGGGCAAAAAAGTAATCTCGGTGGTATACGCCCTGCTGCACCCCCCGCGCGCCGCGCGCGCGTCAACATATTCTTCACTAAAGCAGAACAACTCATTCTTCAGTTACATTTAGAGAGTACTTTTACGTTTTATTTCTTCGCAATCAAAGTGAAAAGCAGAGTTTATAACTCGTCCACAAAACCATTTTATCCTCGACATTACTATCAAGTAGCTAAAAGTCTCGAAAAAATAGTTCGTTTTGTGCACTTGTTGTAAAATCTACTATTTATTATGGTAAAGATGCCAAGGAAGGGGAATTTTAAATTGTCGTTACTAGGTCAAGTGGGATATCATACGAAAGGGCTTTACTTGTGCATTCCAAAATAGATTTTTGTATTTTTTTACGTCTCTTAGTTTTTTGATAAAAATTGTAAAAAAAATGCCATTCCCCCATTATCTCCGAAGTTTGCGAAAGGAAAAATCTAAATTTATTATTGTCGATAGAAGTTTATGTACTTACTAGCTGTTGCCCGCGACTCCGTCCGCGTGGGGTTCAGAAAAAGTAGTTAATGACTTTTCCCATGGTTCAAACTATCTTCGTACCAAGTTTTTATCACAATCGGTTTATCAGATTAGTCATAAAAGCGTAACAAACAGACAGTGCAATTCTCGCCTTTATAGTATTAGGTATACAGAGTACCGATAATACGGATTTTTGTAAGTAAATTAAACACCTCTTGTTTACGTGTGGACTGTTAGGTTGCCCACTATCCTCGTAAGTGTAAAATCATAGTCGAATTCCACGCGGAGTAACTATGATACGGGTTTTGTTATTTCTTATACAAAACAAAGCCTAACTAAATCTGAGGCTCAGTCACTTTAGCTTCTGTGGCTACTGAAAAAAGAGCGGTACAAAGTCCAACGTGTCTAGCTTCATATGCTTTTAACTCTACATGTACCTACATACAAAACTGTTGAACTTCACTTCCGCACAATCTTTGTAACTTATCTCTCCCCTTAAAAGACAATTCCTAAAAATTCCAAAATTAATAGCTTTGTTTGATTTCAGCTCGGTTTCACAGCTAGAATCTTTGAACTCACCTATTGTCTGTTTGAATAAACCGATTGCAATAAAAAAAAGTTCAAATATTGCACGAAAGCAACCCAAATACGTTGTTGAAAACCCCGTTTAAGTCGTTCAAGTAGTTTGTGAAGTATTGCCGCTTATATTTCGCGAACCTTCTGTCTGAGTGAACCGATTACAATGAAATAAAGCTTATATGTTGCACAGAAAGAAGCCCAACGTGACATTGAAAACCTCGTTTGACTTTGAACCAGTTCAGTAGGTGAGTTCTTGGTTCTGCAGCTTGAAGCTTTGCGTATCTTCTGTCAGAGTGAACCTTTCGCAATGAAACTAAGCTTATTTACTGCACAGGAGTAAGCCAAACGCGTTATTGAAAACCACGTTTGAATCTGCTCAAAAGTTTTTGAATTATTCGCGCCTTCGCTTGAAACTTTGCGTAATTTCTATCGAAGTGAACCGTTTTCAACTAACCTAAGCTTATATGTTGCACGGAAGTACCTAATCCAAGCACGTCATAGAAATGCCAGTTGGAGTCGGTACAGTAGTTTGTTCGCTATTGGCGCCGCCTATTGAAACTTCGGGCATTTCCTGTGTCAGTGAACCGTTTTCAATGAAAGTAAGGTAATATATTGCAAAAAATTAAGCTACACACGGTATTGAAAACCCCGTTTAAATCCGTTTAGTAGTTTGTGAGTTATTGGTGCCGCTGCTTGAAACTTAGTGTATTTTATGTCTGAGTGAACTGTTTGCAATGAAAATAAGCATACATGTTGCTTCGAGTAAGCCAAATACGTAACTGAAAACCTCGTTTAAATCGGTTTAGTTGTTTGTGAGATATTGGCGCCTCCGCTGGAAATTTCGCGCACCTGTCTGAGTGAGCCGTTTTCAATGAAAGTAAGCTATTATGTTGCAAAGAAGTAAGCTTGACAGTTTATTGAAAACCCCGTTTGAATCCGTTCAATAGTTTGTGAGTTATTTGCGCCGCCGCATGAACCTTTGCGTACATTCTGTCTGAGTGAACCGTTTGCAATTAAACTAAACTTTTATGTTGCACAAAAGTAAGCCTAACTTATAATTGAAAACTCAGTTTAAATCGGTTTGTGAGTTATTACCGTACAGGCAATTTTATACTTTACATTAGTGTAGCTTCTGATTGAGTGAACCGATTTGAATGAAACATAGCCTATATGTTGCTCAGAGTTAAGTTGAATTTATCTGCGAAATCGCGAGAAAATCCGTTCAGTACTTTCGGAGTTTATCGAAAACATACAGACAGACAGACAGACAGACAGACAAAAAGTTCAGAAAACATATTTTTGAGTTCTATTAGTCGTTTCTTATCGCCCACACTATTTTTTTTATAAATTTATCAAAAGTACAGACACGCGGTTTCTACTCTTTTATTATATGTATAGATTACAGGAAAAATAAAACGATCTTAGTTCAAAATATTGTTACGTGCTAGCGGTTCGGGATTGGAGAGAAACGCCACAGTAAGTTTTTTTCCGTTTATTACGATGACGCGATGAACTTGACGTCTTTTGTACAAACTGGCAAGAGCAGGCTCTTAATAGGGACGAATGGAGAAAAAAGAGGGAGGCCTTTGCCCAGCAGTGGGACAGCAACGGCTAAATAAGATAAGATAAGATAGGAGTTATTTACAATCCGAGCTTCTTATACACGTCACCGAGTTCACCCTCTGAGCACTCCTCGCTCTAGGACCTTTTCAACGGAGTCTTCTCTTCGAGCACTCCTCCTCCGGGACCTCTTCTGCGTACTCTTCCCTCCGAGTTCCTCTTGCCTCCGGGGCCTCTTACATGCGCGACTTCCCTTCTAGCACTTTCCTCCGGCACCTCTTCCACAGAGTCTTCCCTCTGTAACCTCTTGAGTTACCTCTGAGGTTTCCTCTTCCTTAGGACTTTTTCTTCTCTTCCTTGTTCTTCACTTTAAATCGCTTTCCACTGAACTACGTGTAGCGTGTGGCTTATATACCCGTACTTCTCGTTCCTGAACATTCTAGACTCATTTTTGAATTTAGGTGTTTATTAGATTTTTTTTTCTAGTAATTGTCTCTCTTTCTTCAGCTATCTCTTTCTTATCTTTCTAGAATGTTCTAAGCAAATTACAAATGATACATTCATGGGTTGGTGGGATTCGAACCGGCGACCGTCGGCTTGTTAATCCGACGCCCTATCCCCTGGACCACGCGGCTCTTAGCAGACTTGTCGAAATTTTGATACAGTTCTTTTTGACAGCCGGTGTCCTGACGTCATGCTCGTGACAATATTACAGGTATATCGCAACACTTGTCGTGCGAATCCGACTTGCACTTGACCGGTTTTTAGGGTTCCGATACCAAAATGGTAAAAAAAGGAACCCTTATGGTGCCGTTCTGCCTGTCTGTCTGTCCGTCTCTCTGTCACACCTCTATATCTCAGCAACCACTTATGCTATCGACCTGAAATTTGGAATAGTTTTAGAATATAGTTGCCCAACTTAATTGCACATGAAAAAATTTTGAAAAAAGTATGATTATTAATGTAAAGGGGGCCAAAATAGGGGGGGCCAAATTTCAAATTGTCGCTACTAGTCGAGTGGGGTATCATATGAAAGGGCTTCAATTGTACATTTTAAAATATATTTTTGTTTTCAAGTTATGATGAAAAATTCTTAGTTTTCAAGTTATGATGAAAAATGTCAAAAAAAATACCATTTCCCCCCCCCCCCCCCCCTTTATCTCCGAAGTTTGAGTAAGGAAAAATCTGAATTAATTACAGTTGACAGAGGTTTATGTAAACCTACAGCAAAAATAAAACGATTTTTCTAAGTTGCACAGTTTTTCAGAAATCTGCAAAAAACCTTTGAAATGAAATGAAATGAAATTTTATTTTGTGGATCATAGGTCATTGAGGTGTTACAATAAAATTTTAAATAGTTCCAGCTATGTCCCACCATTAAGGCATACAAAAATTACTAAAAGATTAAAGTTATGTCATGTAAAATATATGTCTCCAAATAATTTATATGTCAAGTACTTAAAAAATATTATTACTACAATTATTTAAAACAAAGTATTATCATTAAAATATTCATTAAGGCTATAATAGCATTTGTCCACCAAAATGTCATGTAGCTTTACCTTAAACACACTAAGCTTATCACAGTCTCGCAGTGACTTCGGCAATCTATTAAAAATGTTTGGAGTTCTACAGTACACACTTTTGTGCACAAGTGCTGTGTTACATTTTTAAAGCCTCATTCTGTCCCTAATCCGTTCTCGATCATGAAATTCAAATAATCCTAGATTTGATTTAGCAAAGACACAGCATTCATAAATGTACATACAACTTAGAGTTAGAATTTTCATTTCTTGAAAAAATGGTTTACAGGATTCGATTTTTCTCAAGTTACAAATTGACCTTATACAGCGCTTCTGTGCTCTAAATACAGACAAAACGTCAGTGGCGTTTCCCCAAAAGATCAGACCGTATCTAAGGATAGAGGCTACATATCCATGATATGCTGATAGAACGCTTTTCCTATCAACAACTTTACTTAATTTGCGCAAAGCATAAGAAGACTGACTAACTTTTTTGATAACCTCTTCAATGTGAGCTTTCCAGTTTACTTTATTGTCAATATAGAGACCTAAAAATTTAGTGACTTCAATTTCACTAATTTGAGTACCTGCATAACATATGTTCAATTTGTTAGTGAGTCGTCTTTGCTTAAAATTCATTATTTTTGTCTTGTCAAGGTTTATTTTAAGATTGTTTATACTAAGCCAGTCTATGATACAAGTCAGTGTTTGGTTTATACTAGTCTCTACAACATTTACATTTTCACCAATGAAAAGTAAAGTACTATCGTCAGCAAATAGCGTTATATGGTGATTCGTTATGGAAGGCAGGTCATTAATATAAATCAAAAAAAGTAAAGGTCCCAGCACACTGCCTTGCGGAACTCCAAATTTGACTAGTTTAGTTTTAGACGAATATGTTACTTCACATTTTGTAAACGGACATATTTTATTAATTTCAGTGGCATGTTTGCGATCGGTAAGGTATGACTTTAGTAGGTTATAGACATTGCCTCTTACACCATATGAGTACAATTTTTGCAGTAAAATATTATGATCGACGCAGTCAAAAGCTTTGGACATATCCATATATAAAGCTATCGTAGTCAGTCGATTATCCATACCATAAAATACAGTCTTTAAAAAATCAAAAATAGCCAAGTTTATGTTTTTGTCTTTCCTGAAACCATACTGTCTTGGAGTTAATATTTTATTTGCCTCAAAAAAACCATACAAAGACCCATAAATATATTTTTCGAAGATTTTGGCAAATATAGAAATAATGGCAATAGGTCTATAGCAATTCATATCAGACTTTTTACCTTTTTTAAAAATAGGTTTAATTATAGAAAGCTTTAATGCTGTCGGGAATTTACCTTGCTCAATACACAGATTAAATATATGACTAAGTACAGGAGAAATAACTTCCGACACTTCTTTAACTATCCCAGTTGCTATACCGTCATTACCTGTGCTAAATGTGTTCTTTAGTAATCTTATTATTTTATTTATATCTTGAGATGAAGTAGGCGGCATGAATATTGAGTTGCATTGATAGTTTTGTGTAGTTATATTATTATGTTCGGTATGGTTCGTACTCGAATCAACTACTTGAGAAAAGAAAGAATTAAAGCTTTCAGCTATGAGTTGAGGATCATTTATTAGAGTTTCATTCACTTCAATCTGACTAAAGTCATCTTTTGGAAAGTTTTTTTTTGAATTGTTAATAACTTGCCAAGTGGCCCTGGATTTATTTTCTGAATTTCTAATGAAATTATTATTTTGAGATTTTCGTGTTAAGTTTATGATTGACTTATACCGTTTTGTATAATCTGTAAGGGCCTTTTTATTACTTCTCGTTGGTGCTCTACGAAATTTCCATAGAAAGTCTCTTCTTTTACGGCTGCACAGTTTAATTCCCCGAGTAATCCACTTCGGCCTTTTTGTCGACGAGACTTTAACCCTAACTTTAGGAAAACACAGACCATAAAATGACCCAAAAATTTCTAAGAAGGAGTCATAAGCATGATTCGCATCCGTTTCACTGTAAACATTTTCAAAACTTAACTGCCTCAAACATTGAACAAACTTATCTCTATTGTCTCTACAATAATCTTTTTAAACCTAAACCAGTGTTTCATAGAACATGTTTTCTTAGTAGGACATGTGAGGAGCTGAGCTGAATGATCAGATAGTGCATAATCTATTAGTTCTCCGTTGCAACCTCGAACATTATGGGCTATGTTGTCTAAACACGTTCCACTTGCTAAGCGTGTAGGTTTTTTAAAATTAAGTCTGAGGTTATAAGAGGAGAGCAAATCTATGAAGTCTATAGAGTACTGTGTCTTTTGCAGTATATCGATATTAAAGTCTCCACATAGGACGATTTTATGTTTTTTGTATCCATAAGTGTTCAATATTTGACCTAAAACATTTTTAAAAATTTCAAAATTTCCAAACAAATTTAGTTTTGCGGTCCTGAAAATGGACTTTATTGCTTCCAAAAATACTATAGGTATATTGGAATCCTCGGCGCGTGAGTCCGACTCGCACTTGACCGGTTTTTTTTAGAAATGTGCAAATAACCTTTACAAACAAATTTAGTTTTGCGGTCCTAAAAATTGACTTTTTTGCTCCCAAAAATACAAAAAGTATATCGGAACCCTCGGCGCGCGAGTCCGACTCGCACTTGACCGTTTATTTTACTTGCTAATTCCCAAAATGTCGTAGAACAAAATTTGTTGCATTTAACCCACAGAATAAGCTCTTAAAAGGTATTATACGAAATTATAAGACGCCTGTACAAAACACAATCTACGTATTTTTGACCTGTTTAAGCTATTACCTACTTATTTTTTTTACTGTTTGTTTATTGTACGTATAAAAATACCAACAAAACGTACATTATGAAAAGAGACGCAACAGGTACTGCTGAACAAAAACACAAATATTGAAACAAGTGTTTAACTTATTGAGGCTTTTACTAACAGTAAATCACAATAAACTTATCAGCTCTCATACATTTATCCCTGGAGGAGTTACGACATTTACCTATGTTACGCTACCTAAATATATCGAGCGACTGATATTATTTTCTGATGTCAGAGTTGGTCCCAAAGTTAAAACTAATAAAACCAAATGTCTCGCGGACGAAGTCGCGGGCACTAGCTAGTCATGAGTAGCTAGAACGGTTGTTTTCAATAAATTTGAAATATATTATGAAAATGTAGCACCCTTAAAAAAATCTCTTGTGTCGAGCTTTGAACGGACAAAGGAAAATCATTCCAATGTTCGACAGAAGAAAATTGCCGTATTTTCATGAAAAATTTGGGAGAACTGAACTTTACTTTAAAGATGCTTATTATTTGCAAACGGACAAAATAAACACAAAACCGTTCTTATCTTTAAAACAACACTAAGTTATGACTAACTAGGTATAGTCGAATGCAGGTCAAGTATGACACTCGTAGCGCGACTTCAGCTCATTTGGCGGCGCAACCAGTCCGGCTGTTGGTCGCGCTACCACTCCCAGTGAAATATAGCTTTTTAATATCCTACAATGAATAAAGAAAATTTTTTTTATAAGTGACAAACAATTTACCCATTAAAGCCAGTAACACAAAATATCCGTTTAACTTTATACTAGAGGAGAAAGAGTAGAAAAAGTGGTATAAAAATCGTATGAGTACACTTTTTACAAGTTTATTCATTTGGTATGGGGACAAATGTTCAAACTTTTTGAAATTCTAAAGTACAGTAAAAGATTCCATTTAGACAGACAGTATATTTTCACCCTTCGAAACCTATAGCAAATACTATACAAAGATAAATGAATCAGCTACATACATACATAATAACTCATTGAATGGTAGGTAACACATGTAGTAAAAATTAAAGGTGTCGAAAATGGCCTGAATTGCTTCAAGACAAGGATGGTACGGCCGCATCCCGTTTTTTTTTTGCTCGACTTGCGGGGGGCCATTGCCGTGCCTCCCGATAGTTGTGTATTGTAATTTTTCTTACGAATTGAGTAAAACCATCAAAAGAGCACAGGTTTTCGCAGCAGTATAGCATGTGCAGGATAAGTTTGGCTCTGAAGTTTATTTTCTGCGCATGGGTGACAGGCAGACAGCCAATGAACGATTCGCACGCCTCCCCCACTTGCAGCGCTCACTCCGCGACAAGTTTTTTGACTTCTGCGCATTAACGGTCACACCTAGAGTTATTTTGTACATCGTATACATTGCTACAGCCCCTGTGGTGCTGGCAAAGAATAGTACCTTATTTGCCCTGCGGTCAACAACGCGCGGTCCATAGTGCCAGTCGAAATGCTATCAAGCGGGGTGACTATGGTAGTTCCCCTCCAAATTTCACCAGGCGTTTTCGCTAGAATTTTGGAGGAAGCTCCCTGCCCTGCAGTGAAGGTTTTCAAGGGTTGACATTGCTAGAGCAAGTTACTATCATCAACAATCAGCCAGTCATACCTGCCACTCCCGCCAGAACAGTCTTAAAAACAGTCTTAACTCTAACTGTAAAGTAAACAATGTGTATTTGGGTCTATGAGAACAGACACACATACATCTTGCGCTTTTATCATACCAATGGTGTAAAGTTTACTACGCAAACCTACAGATATATTTTTTTCTGTATTGGAGTTGGAATGAAACCATAGCGGCGTTTCTGATGTCCATTGAAGCTAATAAAACTCTTATAGCATTATAAAACCGTAGATACTAGCCTCTATAGGCCAGTATGGTTTTAATAGCCTTTGTTTATACCTTAGATATTCTTTCCTTATTGTATGTGTATGCAATTTCTACGCATTTGAAGGGCTTCAAATTTTTTATGAAACATTTTTTTATCGGCTGGTTTTGTAAGGTATATTCTGTTTATCTACTAATTAACAAGTTGAAATTAATTAATAGGTGGTTGGATTCAAAACTTTTCCAGCTTTTGCTGAAACAATGTGGAAGTAGTCTCCACGCTTCAACACAATTTTAAGGAAATAAAAATGTGTAGAAAAAATTACAAAACTAGACGAGACGTAACTTTTTTAGGGTTCCGTACCCATTGGGTGAAAAACTAGACCCTAATAATACCTATGCCTCCGATGTCTTCTGACTGTCTGTAGATTATGTATTTCTGTTACCGCTATAACATCAAATAATAAATATAATTTAAGGGCTTCCCTTCTAAAAACATGTTTTATTAGGCGATTTTTGCTCGACTTTTGTTTTAGCTCTATCGTAAAAACGGGAACACTTACAAGCTTGAAAATTGGTATGTTAATAGTACACAAGCCAAAAAAAAAACAAAAACCGGCCAAGTGCGAGTCGGGCTCGCGCACTGAGGGTTCCGTACCACCACATAAACATAATTGTATTAGTTGAAATTTCAGTAAGTTAATATGCTAGATTTTTTGAGTCCGACACGCGCTTGACCAAATTTTATTATTTGTTGTTATTTTATAGCCTATAAACATACCAATTTTCAAGTTTGTAAGTGTTCCCGTTTTTAAATAGAACTAAAACAAAAATCGCCTCAGCAACCATCCAACTTGACCTCTCTCTGATATGAATGTTCTTGAAACGGGAGCTCACCACAATTGGTTACCATTAGTTGTGAGAAAAGTTGTAATATTTAATGATTTCAGACTTTTCCCATTATTTGTACTGTGAGACCTAGCTTCTTGCCAAATTTCATAATTTTAGGTCAACGGGAAGTACCCTGTAGGTTTTTCATTTTTGAATAAATGTATGGAGATGAGGACATAAAATGCCATATCTTTTGATTGCGTCATTGTAAAAAATTTTAATTTTCAGATCTTGTGTGGTTCATGGATCCTAATATATGGTATTAATTTCAATCTGATACCTTTACCCATTCGTGAGATAAAGGGTCTTGACAGACAGACAGACAGACAGACAGACAGACAGACAGACAGACAGACAGACAGACAGACAGACAGACAGACAGACAGACGGACAACAAAGTGATCCTATAAGGGTTCCGTTTTTTTCTTTTGAGGTACGGAACCCTAAAAATAATAAAAACTGGTTAAGTTCGTGTCAGACTTGCGCGCATATAATATTCTTCTGTATGATTGCGGAACCATAACTAAGACGTTAGTTTTACCTTAGTGCTACGGAATCCTCAATGCGCGAGTCCGACTCGCACATGCCCGGGTTTTTACATCGGTCTGAATCGAATGCTTATTGCATCATTCATTTCCTAAACCTGTTTTATAATTTAGTTAGGCCTGAATTTTTCCAGCAGCATGGCTTTGTATAGAAATCCCAGTGAAGTCATTGACCTTGAGGTGCCGTTCGCTGAAGTATGACAGTCGTACGTCACTATATTTACTTCCTAATCCACTGGTAATCCATCGCCAGTGTTAAGGTATTACCAAGAAAGCTTCAGGTATTTTCACGTCATTCTGAGTGAATTGGATGATTAGACGAAGGTTAAGTAAAGGAAAAAAGATTCCTTTATTCGATGCATAAACGTATTAGGGTCAATTGGAATGTTTTCGTTCAAGGCAAAATCTTGCAATTTACAGAGTTAATCCGAATTTATGAGCTGCATGTCGTGCCGAATTTAGTAGCCATCCGCAGGCAGGCCTAACCTATAATTATGCAAAAAAAACGGTCAAGTGCGAGTCGGACTCGCGCGCCGAGGGTTCCAATATACCTATGATACCTAGATATTGTCACGAACCTGACGTTGTGCTGTCAGCTGTCATATGAAGGAACTGTATCAACGACAAGTCAGCTAAGAGCCGCGTGGCGTGGTCCAGGGGATAGGGCGTTGGACTACCAAGCCGATCGTCGCCGGTTCGAATCCCACCCACACATAAATGTTTTATCATTTGTAATTTGTTTAGAACATTTTGGATAGAAAAGAAAGTGATAGCTGAAGAAAGAGAGCCAAACGACTAGATAAATCTAACAAAAACCTAAATTCAAAAATGAGTCTAGATTGTACGGGAACTAGTAGTGTATAAGCAAGCCGGGCCACCGAGCGGCTACGCCGTAGTACAGTTGAAAGCAATCTAAAGAGAGGAATAAGGAAAAGAAGAAAAAGTCTCTAAGGAAGAGTAAGCCTCAGAGGTAACTCAAGAGGGTACAGAGGTAAGACTCTGTGGAAGAGGTGCTGGAGGTAAGAGAGTTCGGAGGGAGGACTCCGAGGAAGAAGTCCCAGAGGGAAGAGTGCTCGGAGGGAAGACTCCGTAGAAGAAGTCCCAGTGGGAGGAATGCTAGGAGGGAAAACTCCGTTGAAGAGGTCCTAGAGCGAGGAGTGCACGGAGGGAAAACTCTGTGGAAGAGATCCCTGAGGGAAGAGTGCAAGGAGAGAAGACCGCACGAAAGCGAGGGTCAGAGGGCGAACTCGGTGACGTGTAAAGAAGAAGCTCGGGTTGTAAATAACTCCTAAATAAACGAAAAAGACCTACATTTTTGACCGACGAAAAAAAAACGGAGGAGGTTCTCAAGTCGACGCGTATATATTTTTTTTAATGTATGACCACGCATAACTTTTTACAGAGTTGTCTGATTTTGATAAATCTTTTTTTATTGGAAAGGGTATATTCCGAAGTTGGTCCCATATAAATTTGGTAAAAAAAATCCAACCCTAAGGGTAGGAAAACAGGGGATGATTTATTGTTCACTGACTGATTTTAATGTATGACCACGCATAACTTTTTACAGAGTAGTCTGATTTACCCTAAGGATGGTAAAATAAAATTTATAGTCAAAGAAAATTATAAAATAAAATCTTTTTAACAAAAAAATTAAACCGCCGAAAAAACTGAGAAGCAAGAAATTAATTAACCTTTTTTATTTAACCTTAATAACCAAGTTCTTAAACTAATGTAAGTATACCCGAGTATTGAGTCGGCGCCTAACAAGAAAATTAATTAATTACGTAAAGCGTGATGCACGACGGCGGCGGCGCCGAATCAAAATTACTCGGGTATACTTACATTAGTTTAAGAACTTTGTTATTAAGGTTAAATAAAAAAGTTTGTTTATTTCTTGCTTTTCAGTTTTTTCGGCGGTTTATTTTTTTTGTTAAAAAGATTTTTTACACTCCAATCCCGAACCGCTAACTCGTAAAAATATGTATTTTTGGAAACAATATAGTACATTTTTAGGACCGCAAAATTAAAATAGTAGTGTTTTGCAGATTTCTAAAAACCTTAGAAAGATCGTTTCATTTTTTCTGTAATATTTACATA
Source organism: Athrips mouffetella (assembly GCA_947532105.1). Lineage (NCBI taxonomy): Eukaryota > Metazoa > Arthropoda > Insecta > Lepidoptera > Gelechiidae > Athrips > Athrips mouffetella. The sequence goes on along the minus strand of OX383965.1, from coordinate 17,165,464 downwards.
AAATTCAGATTTTTCCTTTTGCAAACTTCGGAGATAATTTCAAGTAGATAGCATGAGTGGTTGCAGAGATCAAAATCAAAAATTATAATTTGCGCAAAATCGGCTCAACGGCAGTATCCACTAGTGGTCTATAATATAAAAGTTCTGAATATAATGGTTGTTCCCTTACTACTGAAATGTAAAAATGGGATTTACTCAAAATCGGTTTCTTTGGGCTTATTTTAATTCTGAATTGGTTATCTACCTAACTGAATTGCAACAATTGTCAAAACATTTTTACATAAATCTAGTAAACGTAAGTTTGTATTTTCATATTATTTGTATGAAATTACAAACTTAAATATATGTCGTTGGTACTTATTTACTCTTTACTATCCGCAGCCGCTATAATCTAGTAGATTAGTAGTAGAGCATTCGGATCCAGGGTGTCTACTCTCAAAGTCCGATATATCGAAACGATACTATTCGAAACATGCAAATGCAAAACTTCGTCCCTTGACAATACAGTAGAATATTGGTTGGATGAATTTTCAAACTGCCAGTAGTTAGCATCCAACCAATATTCTACTCTATTGTCAAGGAACGAAGTTTTGAATTTGCATGTTTCGAATTGTATCGTTTCGATATATCGGACTTTGAGAGTAGACACCCTGATCCAAATGTTCTGGGTTCGATTCCCGGTGGAGACACTGTCGAATCATGACTCTCGTATATCGCGAGAAAGTAAGTGCACTGCTGCTGTAGGTATTTATATTCAATGCTTACGAACAAGCGAACGTACCAGAACCAAATTCAGGACGTTCTGAATAAAGGCCAGGTTAAAAGTACCCTAAACCGACGAGCATGTATGAAAGGATTGATGAAAGTACAGGAAGCAAGGGAAGTATGTCAAGATCGTAGCAGGTGGAGGACTGTGGTCTCTGCCTACCCCGACGGGAAAGAGGCGTGATGTTATGTATGTATGTATGCTTACTAAAACATTTTTCAGTTATGTTAAAAGCAATCGGCTACAGTTGTCAGAAAAAACAAGTTTGTAAAACAATGTTATTCATTCCATGAAACTGCCCGTGAAACTGAACAACTTTCCCTAACGAACATATACCTAGGTTGAAATATGAAAAAAGTTTTTTAACCTCCCATAGAAACTAAATCAGATCATAACACATTTTGTATGGGAGGTCAACTTTTTTTTTCGGAAGTATTTCGATCTAAGTATGTTTTTTTGGGGAAAGTTGTTCAGTTTCATTGGAAGAATCACATCCTTCAAGGTTGATATACCGTTTTTGTTACACCTTGTATAATCCGGTTTTAGTGTCATGGCTGCAAAATAAATTGGTAAGCGTTGGAATAAACGAAAAAAATGAATTATAGGCCGTTTTCTGGTAAATCTGGTCGCAAGTTCAAAGTGTTCCTACCGACGTACTATACAAGGTTATTTTTTTGGACCTGATTTGCGTATGCCTACCTTATTACAGAAGTCAAAAGCAACAACTTTTGTTCTACGACTTTTTTAACAAAGCACGAAAAATTTTCAACTTCCGATACAAAATGGGTCGGTCACGTGACCACTTTAGTATGAGGTACGAAGTTAGCAAAGTCGTAGAACAAAAGTTGTTGTTTTTGACCTCTGTAATAATGTGGGCATACGCAAATCAGGTCCAAAAAAATAACCTAGTATATTCTGTGCCAACGTGCGGTTGAATGTATGTATGATCCAAGAGCGGCCAGGTCGTGGTCAGGCCCTATAGCCAGGTCATTATTAGCCTACGCACACCAGAAGCACGTACATAATATATTCAACCGCACGTCGGTGTGAACACTTTGAACTTGTGACCAGATTTACCAGAAAACACCAGGCTTTGATTTAGAACTTCTCACATAGTTTTTCGTGATCCTCTCAAAAACCCCTGATTATCTTGTGTGAAAATCTTGTCAGTTAACGCTCTATGATGTGGCAGTACGAAGGGGATTCCGTTATCTCGTCGTGTTGCTTACTCACCTGGTTTTATTTTACTGTTGTTATACCCATTTATCCTTAAAGTTTCCGACGAATTTCCTATACGTAATATTAATATTCCATTGAGCGTCTTTATGACCACTTGATAGTGCATTTGCAATTATATTCACGATTTAACGTCTAGCTAATGTTTTTGTGAGTTGAATATGAAATATGATGCCTATTTACTTAGAAACTTACAGGAGTGAGTAGGTATAGATCACAGTATAGACCTGTGGTATAGACCACAATAAAATTGTAACCTACTAATGGTGGGTGCTTAATTTTACCTATCTGTTGCAGGCAAATTAAATAGTTCGCCGTTTGTACAAACGACTGGCAAATTGTACGGTCCGGCTAATTGTAAAACGGCGTTGAGCGACACGTTGTAAATGGGTTCAGATCACTCGTGCATATTAGGTTTGTTAGCTAAGGAAAACCCAACCAACCGATCCCAAAAGGTTGAGTTAGATTATCTTGCTACCACAACGCACGAGCCGAGCGAGCGAAGTGAGTGTGCCGTGGTAGTGACCGACAGGGGCGAGTTCCAGTAACGAATTGCGTGCCGTGCCGCCGTTTTGCAAAATGCCTACGCGTTATATTAAGCGGCGAATACCTGCGACATATCTATCTAGCTTCCTTGCTTGTGGGAGGAGGAGATATATTTATTTTTATGCCACCAATGAGCTAGCGAGCAGATAGGTGACATTAAGCGGTTACTGGGATAATATCACTTGACTTGACAGCCGCACAGATTAGTATATATGTAGAGGGCGACAGCCGGCCGGCGAGCGGGGATGTTCTGTCTGTGTCCTACGTACCATTATGAGCTAGTTTTACTAGATGCATTCCGATAAATAACAGTACGTCCTACCGGACATAACAGTATTATAATAATCACGTATAGTACTTATCTAGTCCCTGTAATAATCTAAGAGCATAATCCATATTTTCCCACAATTTGGCAGAATGCAAAGAAAAGATATACTTACGTTGAACGAAACGTTTGTACATGACATTGACGTTTGCCAACGCAATTTTGACAGCGTTGCCTATGCGAATCTTTTACTCCAATTTGGGAACTTTCAGGTCCTTGGTGGAACTTTAGTGGAACTTCGGTAAAATCAGTGTATTTCGGAATTACTGATTTATTTTTAAATCCATTATCAGTAGGTACGGTTCAAAACGCAAATATGCTGCTAACACTGGGATCACCGCATAGAAGTCGGTTAGTTTCTACCATCGTGCATTTGTCGAATACCTACGGTCGAAAACAGATTTGAACCAGACAAAACCGTCAGTGAAAAAAAAAATTGTTTTGTTTTCCTTTTCTGGGAAATAATGGGAGATAATGACTATTCTATAACAGAACGGAATCTAGAAACCCAAAGAGAACTTGAAAAATTCAACCAAAAACAGGATATATTGTGACAAATGTCAATTGAATTTGACATTTCGCACACGCTGCAGTACCTGTTTTCTGTGAATAATGCTAGCGCTCTATGATGACGTCATTTAAGATGTCTCGTCACTCGTGTAAGTGAATACAAGCACGTTTTGAACCGACTTTTTAGCACGCTAACGATGCCGACATTGACAGCGCGATTACGCGAGATATGAATCGTAACGAACTAATGCAATTACCAGCAAAAAATATTTTGACTTTCGGATTTGAGGGATGGAGCTTCAACAATATTTGTGTTTTGTATAAAATATTTTTTCTTTTTATTCAAAATAAATTACAAAATTCTTGCCTAACAAACAAAAACTGAGGTGACGAAATCGATTTCTACACCCTTATTTTTTATCATCCCAGATATTTTAAGAGGTGGTTCTGACCATGAAACTGAAAAATAAAATTTCACTTCCCATACAAACTGCATCAGCTACAACACATTTCGTCAAAGTAGATTTTTTTTTCGTATTTTGACCTATGTTCCTTGGGTAGAGTTCTTCAGTTTCATGGGCAAAACCATCTCTTATGCCCGGTTTACATTATTCCAGTCCAGCATTCCAGTCCAGTGCTGGATTGCAACTGGAATAATGTAAACCCTCACTGGAATGCACTGGATCCAGTAAGCATTCCAGTCCAGTCACTGGATTCGCAGTCTACTTTTGAATCCAGTGCGATCAATCCAGTGCAACTGGAATAATGTAGACGGCCAATCCAGTGCCATTCCAGTGCTGATAAAGTACACATGTGTTGGTTGTTTTTGCGGATTTTTTTTTGCGAAGAAAGGATTTAAGAATGGTGAGGAAGTTATCTGAAGACGAAACTGTAAAGTTTGTCAATATATACCGAGAAAATCCGTGTCTATGGGATATAACATCAGAACATTATAAAAACAAAGCTATGCGCCAAACTGCTTTGCAAAATCTGTGCATTGGTATGGAAATTGAAGGATTCACATTGCAAGATGTGAAAAACAAAATAAAAAGTATTCGTTCAACATACTACCTTGAACTAGACAAGATTAAGAAGTCATCCACATCTGGTGCTAGTGGTAATGTTTACCAACCCAAAGTGAAATGGTTCGCCGAATTCAATTCATTTATTAAAAATGTGATGGTGAAGCGTAAAACACACGTATGTATTTTAAGATTTTTATTTATTTTTATTTAAGTAGCACATTATTTGTTAAAATACACAAATTTATCAATGTATCATATGATTTTGCCATGGTACTTTTCCTTCGTTCATAAAATAATTAGTAAATTGAGTTCTTTTTTCCCTGGCATGTGTTGCTGAGTTGTTACTACCCTGCTGTATAATACTATCTAAAGAGGTTATTTCCGATCTCCACGTTCCATTAATCAACTGATGGTCATTGTGATCTTCATGGTCTACACAAGTAGTAGTCATATAATTGCTTGACTTTTTTCTCAACCAATTGTGTAGAGAACAAGCTGCATACACAATGTGATCCACAGTATTTAACTTAGTTGAAATAGCTTTTTCAAAAATTCTGAATCGACTTACTAATATACCGAAAGCGTTTTCTACAATGCGTCTAGCACGGGACAGCCTGTAATTATATATTTTTTGTTCAAAAGTTAAATTAGCGCCAGGATATGGTTTCATTAAGTATGTTTTTAGTGGAAATGCTGCATCAGCCACAATCACTCCATCTTCTGGAATAAAACTGCCATTTTCTAATCCAGTAAAAATGGAACATTTCTTGAAAATACCACCATCCAAAGCACTTCCATTTGCTCCCACATTGATATACGTAAAACAGTAATCATGGTCAACAAGAGCCATCAATACTATGCTGTTTTCTTTTTTATAATTAAAGTTCGTACTTCCATATTCATAGGAGCCAGTAATTTTTATATGTTTTCCGTCTAACGCTCCGTAGCACAAAGGAAAGTTCCACTTATTCCGAAAGCCTTCCTCGACATGTTTCCATTGTTCCGCAGTGGGTATCTGCAAAAATAAAGTAAAAATATTTTATTTTCAGGAAAATACTGATAATGCTCAAAATGAAGAAAATACTGACAATACTCAACCTAGTGACCAATGTGAGAACCCTACCCATACAAACCCAGAACCAAGTCTATCAGAACCGCGAAAGAAAAGAAGTAAAATTTCTCAGCTGTCTACAATAGTCAGTAGCATGAAAGAGATGCAATACGATTTTTCCAAATCAGAAACAGGGGAAGATGAATTCGACATCTTCGGAAAACACATTGCGAAGCAATTAAGGACCCTTTCTACAGAACAGGCTATCCTAGGCCAAGAAGCAATTCAGAGTGTGATAACAAAATGTCGACTACACGATTTGAAATACGGAAATATGACAGTGAATAATCCTACATTTTCTGCTTACACACATGCCAGTGACAATTCGTCAAGACCAAATTATGCGTCAAGACCAAGTACAAGTAGTAGTACTTATATGCCATTGAATAGTCCAGCGTCTGTAACTTTGAATAGTCCAGCATCTGTAACTTTGAATAGTCCAGGATCTGTAGATACACAAACCACTGAGGACTCATTAAATGTAGTAAGCGATGACCCAGAATACTTTCATATAATTATGAATGCTTTCGATAATACTTAATTGTCATAGATTATGATACTTAATAAAAAAATATTACCTGGATGTGATCTTTTAATGCCCTTTTAATTTCTTGACAGACATCTGGTATTATTTTTGAAATAGTTGGTTTTGGCAATCGAAACATACGACTGAGGCTTCTGTAACTATCTCCAGTAGTTAAAAAAGAAAGAGTGACTTCTAATTTTATTTTTGCGGGTATAGCATCTCTGAACAACGTATTCTTACGCTGGATATTAATCGAAACTAATGATAATAGTTCTTCAAAGTTTTCTGCTGTCATTCTCAGTGCCAGTCTATATTCTTTGGGATCCTCTACCTTCAGTTGTTGCAAAAGCATTACTGACCCTCCTTTTTGATCTCTTTCGCTGATCCACTTTCTCACCCACATCCGTTCCTTTTTTCTTAGTTCATTATCAACCTCATTAATAACTTCTTGTAGCAAGAGTGATTGAGCACGTTTGAAACATTTTCGAAACTGATCTCTTTTTGTTTTTGAAATCATTGTCACTGAAGTGTTCATAATTCAACGGCTTCTAAATGACTGGAATAATGTAAACAACGAATCCAGTCCAGTGATCCAGTCCAGCACTGGACTGGAATGCTGGACTGGAATAATGTAAACCGGCCTTTAAAATATCCGGGGTAATAAAAAAATAAAGCTGTAGGTAGAAACAAAAATCATTCGAATACCGTGAATTTTCATTGGTTTCGCTCCCGAAGCCCAGTGATTCAACTCATGAAATTAGGCGAATTCCATAAAAAATGATTTTTACTCAAAATAATGTTTCTACCTTCCCATAAAAAGGATTCGGTTGCCTGACCACTTTATTAAGGAACCGAAAAATAATTTTCTAGCAAAATTTTATTTCTTCGGGATACTTTCCATTTTCACGAGTAGTATAGTATCACTACTCACTAGGCTTCGGGAGCAAAACCAATAAAAATTCACATTGTAATTATCAGAAAAGTAACACTTTACACTCTTCAAATAATATTTTGTCATCTTAGCAAATAAAAATGTTGTTCCTTAACTGTTATTGTCACTTCTCTGAAGCTGTAAGAGCTGTACTTCTAGCTCCGGAGCAAATGCTCGTTTGACTTTTTGGTTTGACAAATGCCCCCGCAGCTTTGACTTTTTGGTCTTCAACCGTTTCGGCTCGCATCCCGTGAGACTGTGAAGGGAGGGCTGTTTGCTCCGCTAGATTTTTAAAACATATTCCATCTAACATAGTCCGCAGCTTGGAATCGGGGTAGGTTTGTTTCGTTCTGACATTGACCCCACCAGGTATTAAACTTGGAACAATAAAAATAAAAAATAAACCTTTTAAGTATTTTTATAGCATTTTCTGAATTTTTTAACTTTTGGTGACCACTATGCAAAGTCAAATCTTTTTAGTTACGATATCGGAACAAATCGAAATGACCTTCTAGCAACACTATTTTGACGTTCTCTGCGTTCTCACTGTTCCCCACAGTTCAGAGTCGTCGTCTGAATTTCTTAGCGTTTCTGACTGAATTTTGATTTTGTTTCTCATAATATTATAAATTTTGGTTATCCCCTGCAATATGGATTATTCAAGTCGTCAGTTAGCTGAAGACTTCTTTCTTCGAGAGCCTGTCGACGCCCGCATAAGGTAAGTACTAACCTCAAAACGTTTTGATATCACACCATATTTTCCTGACAAATATAAGCTTAATTTGCTACCTATTTATATGTTTTTGTTTGTACAGAAAGCCTAAAAATGAACCCGAAGAGGAACCTCACCCAAAACTCAAGGTGGAAATGCAAACCATTCGGCTGAATGCAGATTCGCAGAAGTTGGTGTTAGAAACCCTAAGGTTCATTCATGGACCGGATTTCAAACTTGGTAGTGCTAGTCTTTACAAGGTAAACTTTACTTTATAAAATTTTATATTTCATAAGACAACTATTACCTATTATTTATGGATTTGTCTAAAGCACTTGCAACTGAGTGGTAGTTTTTCTCTCTTTGCAATTGCAAAGGTCGCCTTTTCTATACTAAATTCAATTGACTCGCATTATTATGCGGGACTTAAAAAGCTGTTGAAAAACGAGTGTATACTGCTATTTTATCCAATCCTGAGTACTACATCTCCTCAACCACAATGACAGCCTCAAAGAAGCTGACGATCTGCCTAGAATTGAGAGTTTGGGTATCCTCAGGGTGTAGTATCAGTTATCTTGTGGAAAATCCAAAATTCTCATTAAATTAATGAGTTTTAACTTTTATACTTTTAATTTTATAGATAAAACACTCATATAAACAGGATAAAAAAATTACAATAAATAATATGACTGCTATCTTCAGATGCTAACAAAAGAAACTTGTAGAAAGTAAAAAAAAATGGTTTGAAAACTAACCTGACAAATATACTTCACCCCGAGGATGTCCGAACTCTCAATCTTTGGCAGATCGTGAGCTTCTTTGAGGCTGTCTGTACGGCCGAGGAGATGTTGTATAAAGGGTTGGCTACTAGGGGCCCGGCCCCTTTGCCCTCAACACATAATCCTGACAAAGCCTAATCTAGGATTAGGTCTTAGGTACTAGGTTTCTGGCCAGTGCTCTTGGCGAATCGCCTACCTAAGTAGCCGAGTAAAAAAAGCAGTAACATTTGGGGTAACAATCAGCAACTGTAACAATAATTTATTCATTAGACATATTTATTAACATGATTTTTCTTTACATTTGAAGAATGTTTTTTTATTATAGGATAAAGGATCAAACCTCAGTAATCGGTATTGGATGGAGAGAGGCAATCTAGTAGTTCAGGGTGGGTGTGACTACTCGTTGACTCCTAAACCTGACATTGAGACCTCTGAGGCTCGGATGCGAGCTTTTGCACTAGCTAAATTAGAAAAGTAAGTCTAAAGTTCTCATATTTGCTAGATGGTTCTAGACAGATGTAAACTACTCATGAGTATTTTTTTACTAAGCATTGGTCACCAGTGCACTGCAGCTGCTTTTGTTTTGTATTTTGTAATTTAAAAAGTAGTACCTGGGCGATTACAATATTATCAGGTGAGCAAGCTATGCTACTCAACAACAGATGGCGCTGTAAGTTTCTTGAACGCACCCTTCAAAAGCCGGTGAAAACGAATTTTCCCAGTCGTGAGACCTAGCTAAATCGATTTTTTGCCCCCAAAAACCCTCATCCGTATGGTAAATTTCATCGAAATCGTTAGAGCCGTTTTCGAGAAACCAATTACAAATATATAATTGTTTATATACAAATATTGCTCGTTTAATAGTATAGGATTTATAAACAAATATATTCCCCAGTATTTTCGTGCTATTTTGAATTATTTTAGTGTGTAATCTGGTATTTTTTTATGCACTGTCAGTATTTTAATGTGCAATCAGTATGCTTACTGTGCAGTTAAATATTTCCCGTAAAATATTATGCAGAAAGTTTCTGTTTCAAAGTACAAGTCGTCTTTTACGACAACCATCATGGGAAGAGATGGGATGGTAAACACAGCCGCTTGTCGGTGGAAACACTTTGCCCTTGAGCAGTCGTCTGGTTTCAGGCATTTGTAGCGTAGTGCTAGTTCAGCTTATACTGGTTTTGTTTCTACATGCTTGCTGCCTGTGCGTACAATTCTTGCCTTGCACCGACATAGGCATATCACTGTTCTTGGCTATAACGATTTGATAATAATAATAATAATTTAGCCTTTATTCACAGATATTATAAGTTATGAAACATAAATAAATAAAAAACCTTTATTTTTCCCTCAACTTCTAGTTGAAGCGCAGAATTTTATGAAAGCCACATAAGCATGAAAATGAAGGAAGAGGAGGGTCGACGGACTCTTCATTCCAAAACGCCATAGAAACTAGATCAGATCTGTTTATAGTTGTAAAACTGATCACAGATAGCAAACATACAATGGAAAAAAAAAAAAAAAACTTCTAGTTACATTTATATTTTGTTAGTTCAGTTAGTAGTTTTGCTTATATCTACAGGGTGGCCAAAAAGTCGTGGATCAAACGAAACAGGGAGATAAAGGAGGTAATTTCCAACAAAAAATCTTTCCCCAGCATGGCCATAACTTCATTGCACGAAAAGATATGAATTATTTTAGTTTTTTCAATGAAACTACCGAGTTTTTTTACAATTTAATCAGTAAAAAATTAAATTGATTAAAAACAATAAAACAAAAGGTGTTGTATTATGAGTTGATAATGTATCAATACTACAAAAATTGTATTGCAGCTCTTGGTATCAAACTTAACGAGCAATGATTTTTTTTCCGTAAATTTTAAAGCGTTACAAAAAATTACTTCTCACTTTAAGAGCACTTATTTGAAAAAAAAATGTATTACGGAAAAGTGACCTTGTATGAAAAAAACTTGCTGGTTTAATGCTGATTCAAATGAGGTACAACACTTTGATCTTTAGTTTTGGATTTATGGTCGTTTTTTCGTATCAAGGTGCAAATTTCATTAAGTTAGCCTTATTTTTAAATTTATTAGTTTATCATAAACTTAAATTTATTAGTATTTTGTACGTTGGAACGCTAGAACTGCTCTTGTCACAATTAGGATTTATGAAATGGACAGACACTGTTTCACACTAACCATGTAATCGTTTGTCAAAAAGTATCTTCCTTCAGGTAACGATTTTTTTTCTAGGAAACAAAAGGTTCATGACAACAGCCGATACAAAGAAATTGTGCCTCTCTTTCACACTAACCATTTAATCCTTTGTCTAAAAAGGTCAGAACGCCCATCATCATCATCGGGACGTCTGCGGCCTCATGAGGCGGCCGCAGGTGCGGGTGTGAGGTAGCCCTCGTGACCCGAGCCGAATCTCACCGGGCATTAGGCCCGGCGGTCATGGTGGGCTAAGCCCTATAGGTTGGTACTTTCTGGCTGAACCTTATGTGGGGACTGGAATTGGTTTTTTTTTTTTTTTTTTTTTTTTTTCGTCAGCCATCTTTTGATTGCACAATTACACAAGGCCCAGCCAGGGTACCGGACATGACTTAAACCCGACTCACATCACGAGGGGCACCCGGGCGCGTCGCGCGAACAATGCGCACTCTCAGGCGCGGTATCGGGGTGGAGTCGTTGGTCTGTCTGTCGGTATGTTGTGTACTATTACTAGGCGTCTGTCTGTCAGTCTGTATTGTGTCATTCTGTGCTCCAGGGACTGGAGGGTTGTTTGGGATGCGGGTGGGATGTGAGGGTGAAGGAGGACTCAGGAGGTCTCTGGGAAGTGCCCTGCGTTCATGTGGTGGACGAGCGTGCAGAGGAGCAATCCCTCTGAGGTGGGTGTGGGCCGCGTTGTCGGCCCTGTAAAATAGGCGTTTCGAAGTCGTTTATTGTTTCGACTTTGAGGTCGTTCCTTATGACGTCATTGCGGACGTATCGGCCCGCTCCCGATATCGTCCGCAACGCGACATTTTGGACGACCTCAAGTCTTTTTCTTTGTGCCCGCGAGCACAGACTGTACCACGCGGGGGCAGCATATGTCAGGCGTGAACGAACGTACATTTTGTACAGACGCAGTTTTGTTCGTAGCGGTAGCCTCGACGCTAATACGGGTCGTAGTTGTGCGCGTGCGGATTTGGCCTGGTTGGTGACGTGCGTCACCATAGGCTTCATCCGCAGCGATCGGTCGATCATGCAGCCGAGGTACCGCACCGTGGGTACCCACTCTATTGGCTGCCCTCTCAATTGGAGTGGAGGGGGAGGGTATATTAGCGAGGTTAGCAGCGCCTGCGTTTTGTTGACGTTGACTGCCATGCGCCATTGGTCCAGCCAATGGGGCAGTAAGTCAAGCAGGCGCTGCATCCTAGCGATGGCGATCTTTGCACTCCTGGAGGAGGCAAAGTAGGCGCTGTCGTCCGCAAAGAGTGCGAGCTCTACGCCCCTTTCCCCCTCTCGAAGGTGGTCGCCTTCGAGAGTTGGGATATCATTGGTGTAGAGGGCGTAGAGCGTCGGCGATAGACAGCTGCCCTGGGGCACCCCCGCTAGGATGGGTTTCGCAGAGGAGAGGGTTCGCTCGATTGAGACGACAAAGTCCCTCCCCTCGAGAAAAGAGGCTATGATCTTTATAAGGCCCGGTGGCATATCAGTGGATATGAGTTTGGAGAGAAGCCCGGTGTGCCACACACGGTCAAAGGCCTTCTCTATGTCAAGGAAGACTCCAACCGTGTAATGGCCCCTGCTTCTCTCCTCCGATAGGTGGTGCAATACTCTCACCAATTGCAACGTGGTTGAGTGCCCCCCGCGGAATCCGAATTGTTCGTCCCTCAATTTAATGAATGGACGAATTCTTCGGAGCAGGAGGCGCTCAAACAGTTTGGCAATATGTGAGAGTAGAGTGATCGGTCTATAGCTTGCCGGTAGCCTTCGATCTTTCCCTGGTTTGGGTAGAACAATAACCTTCCCTCTCTTCCACTCCTCGGGGAAATGTCCTGTTCGGAGAACGCCGTTGAAAAGTCTGGTCAGTGCGACCAGACCTCTCCTTGGTAGGTGTTTGAGGGCAGCCACAGGGAGTTCATCTACTCCGGGCGCCTTCCTATTAGGTAGGTGAACTATAGCCTTGGCTACCTCGTTGGGGGAGATAAACATTTCCCCTGAAAGCGGGGCAGCCGAAGCTGTTTGGAAGGCCTCCACAGTTGATTCGACCTGTGCGTGGTGGTCATGAATATTTTGGTCCAGGGATAGCACTGGGTGTGGTGTGAATTGGCCTTGTAAGTGGTCGGCCATCAGCTCGGCACGTTCCAGTGCCGTGAAGCACCTGGTGCCGTCCCTATTAGCCAACGGGTAGATTGGCTCAGGGGCTCTGGTAAGCCGTCGATTTAGGTTGTAAAGGCTCCGATCACAGTCACCTACCTGGTCTATCAGCTTCTCCCAGGAGGTGCCACGGAAGGCCTTTACATCCTCCGACAGCTTTTCAGAGACCCTGTTGAGTTCGGTCTTGATTCTGGGGCATCTTCCTCTTGTCCAGAGGATATTTAGGGCACGTTTTTTGCGCAGGTCCGCTTTTAGGTGAGGTGGGAGTTCGTCGTAGCGAATTGTTGGTACTGGAACTATCGTGGTAGCACTTTCCTTGGCTGCTGACAACTGAGTTGTCAGAAAGTTGGCTGTGCGGTCGACCTCTTCCGGTGAGGAAATGGGTCCCGATGGTAGTGCGCTCAGGGCATCTTGGTAGGCCTTCCAATCCACCTTATATCTTAGGCTCTGGGGCGGTGTCATATTTCTATGACCCAATACAATTAGTAGTGGTAGGTGTTGTGAGTTGGTATCGTGTAACACCTCTAGGTGGACTGGAAGGTCCAGTGCCTGGTGTACCACGATGTCCAGTACGTTAGGGCGGTGTGTGGGATTTGACGGATAGTGCGTTGGAGTGTCAGGCCCGATGACTGAGTAGCCCTTTTCTTCCGCATCCTGCATGAGAGTTCTACCCGCCCTATTGGTCGAAGTAGAGTGCCATGCAGAATGCTTAGCGTTGAGGTCCCCCGCTATCAGAGTGGGCTCACCGTTTAATATGTTCGCCAGGTCCGAGGGATAGAGTGGTCGGTTGTTTTGTGGTGGTCTGTAGGCTGCAAAGATTCTTATTGGGGTTTCATTGGCTCTTATTAGGATCCCGTTGCTCCTTAATGATCGGAATTCAGGGTGCTCTAGCTCCTCGTGGACGAGGTTCCTTTTAACTAGGATTGCAGTGCCTCTCTGGGATATTCCCGACACCACCTCGTCTCGTCTATAGCAGAAGTAGTTAGGCACCCTAAATTCCACATCAGGTGAGAGCTTGGTTTCACCAAGGAGGATAACGTCAATGCGTTGTTCCTGTGCTAAGAGACGTAGTTCAGTGACACGCGACCTGATTCCTCCTGGGTTCCAATATAACACTCTTAGTGCAGACATTGGAGGTGATTGGCAAACCAGGAGAGTGCGTCAGCAATGACTATTCGTACGTCGCCGCCGCTCGTCATTACCGCGCACAACTCAAGAAGGATGTTCGCGAACTTAGCCATCACTTGGACAACTGCCTGAGGTTGCGTGGGTATATGGGGGATCCTATTCGGATCAGCATAGAGGGGTTGCCTGTAATAGGAAGCTGGTTGGTCGTAGTGCCCGTTTTGGGTGTACGGTTGGGACGGCTGGTGTGCCGGTCTACTTGCACTCGGTTGGGATGCATGTGCTTGATGTAGCTCTTCGGCGCTCATGCCGTAACCGGGAGCTAGGTGCGCGTATGGTGCGTAAGGGTCATATGCAGCCGGGTGTTCCTCAAACACATCCTCAGCGAAATCCAAATCATCTGTGATTTGGATTTGCTGAGGTGGTTGTGTTTGTTGAGGTGGCTGGGAATCTTGAGGGATCACATTCCCCATTGTGGCCTTCTTTCTTTTGCCCCTTCGCTTCTTTTTGCCCCCCTGTCGTGGAAGTAGCTGTCCTCGCACTGTTGCAGGGTTGGCCTCCTCAGCTGACAGTGGGGGGAGTCAGAACGCCCGTCTTAGTTCAGGTAGTAGAATGCCGGGCGGAGCAGAGCGGGAGCGGTGGAAGCGCGTGAGTTTCTTTCTTCGTTTCGTTTAGTATCTCATTCACTTTCTGACTGTGACTACGCACACGTATTTTATTGCAAGGTGTTTTTTGGTGATCCGCGCTTCATTTTTGGACTTGTGATTGATTGCCTACCTGTGACCTACGCTTCGATTTTGGACTTGTGATTGATTGCCTACCTGTGACCTGCGCTGTGTGAATCGGATTTTGTAATCGCTGCGGATTGGCTACATAAGCAAAAGATGGCTGCTGCGAGGAGAGCATACATCCAACGGGAGTATGCAGAAATGCATTACCTCTATGGCTTTTGCGACGGCAATGCTCGGGCTGCTGCCAGAGAATATCGACAACGATACCCTAACCGAGACCGTTTCCCGGACTACAGGGTCTTTATGCGCGTGCATAATGCGTACATGGAGGGAACCTTACCCGGGGAGCATGCTGCGAGAGCAGGTAGACCAGTAGTACGATTTGACAATGAAGAGCAAATACTGAGACAGCTAAGATTGGACCCTGGTTAGCCAGCGCCAAATATCAAGAAATCTCGGTATCCCACGATCGACGGTGCAGCTTATTATTAGAAGAAATCAATATCACGCTTACCATGTGCAAAGGGTGCAAGCTTTGCTGCCAGCTGACTATGAACCTAGAGTCAGATTTTGCAGAGAGATGCTTAGAAGACACAGAGAGGATCCGCAGTTCTTCAACAAAGTGTTATGGACTGATGAGTCAAATTTTAGAAGAATGGGAATTTTTAACATCCACAATTTACACTACTACGCCAGAGTGAACCCACATATCATCAGAAATGATCGATTCCAGCATCTGTTTGGCATAAACATGTGGGCTGGAATAATTGACCAGCAGCGCTTGTGGTTCATGAAATGCCACCAAGGCTGAATGGTGCTGAGTATTTGAATTTTTTACAAAATAATTTGAACCAAATACTGAACGAAGCTGAGATTTCTGAAGATAGAGTGGCAGAAATGTGGCTGCAACAAGATGGCGCCCCGCCTCATTACGCTAGAGCAGTTCGAGGACATTTGAACGAGCGCTTCCCTAACCGGTGGATTGGTCGAGGCGCACCTATTGCATGGCCACCCCGGTCGCCCGACCTAAATCCCATAGACTTTTTTGTTTGGGGCTGTTTTAAAGAAATAGTGTATCAAAGTGAGAATAACACCGAACAAGAACTACGACAAAAGCTCGAGTTTGCTAAGTTACAAATTCTAAATAACAGACGTGCATTCCGCCGATTACGTGCGAATTTTATTAGGCGGTGCAGATTGTGCATTATGGTCAGAGGTAGGAACTTTGAACATTTAATGTAAAATTTTGTATTTTAATAAAAAATTACTAAGTCATAATCGTTCTTTTATTTCATGATGGCTTCTGAAATTACTACCTAGTATGTATGAGAAAAAATCTTTTTTTCTTTAAATTTACCATTTTGTTAAATTTGCACCTTGATACGAAAAAACGACCATAAATCCAAAACTAAAGATCAAAGAGTAAAGTGTTGTACTTCATTTGAATCAGCATTAAACCAGCAAGTTTTTTTAATACAAGGTCACTTTTCCGTAATACATTTTTTTTTCAAATAAGTGCTCTTAAAGTGAGAAGTAATTTTTTGTAACGCTTTAAAATTTACGGAAAAAAAATCATTGCTCGTTAAGTTTGATACCAAGAGCTGCAATACAATTTTTGTAGTATTGATACATTATCGACTCATAATACAACACCTTTTGTTTTATTGTTTTTAATCAATTTAATTTTTTACTGATTAAATTGTAAAAAAACTCGGTAGTTTCATTGAAAAAACTAAAATAATTCATATCTTTTCGTGCAATGAAGTTATGGCCATGCTGGGGAAAGATTTTTTGTTGGAAATTACCTCCTTTATCTCCCTGTTTCGTTTGATCCACGACTTTTTGGCCACCCTGTATATTAGTGTTGTTAGTAGTATGTTTTTCGGTGTTGAGGGCCTCGATTTGAGTATAGGCCTCCTTCAATCCCTCCCATTTTTCTCTATCTGAGGCAACTTTTATCCAGTTGCTTCCTGCCACTTGTTTAATATCATCTTCCCAGCGTTTTTTAGGTCTTCCTAACTTCCTTTTGCCTTGTGGTCCCTCATGCATTGCTTAAATATGTATATTATTTTTATTCTTTAAATTCTACAATTTGCATTCTCTTTATTTTTTGCCAATCTGGTTGCCACTCGGCAAAGGCCTCCTCCAGCCTAATGATTTAATAACAATATTATTAGTAAAGTGTCATTTATAAAAAAATGCTCTTAAAATACTAACTTAATATTACTTTATTTATACTAGGTACCATTTCCACAAAGCGCACTGTGCCGAAGCATTAGAAATGTCTGCAGAAAGTTTGGATAAAGCTTTAGAAATTTTATTTTACAAGTATTTCAAAGTTAATCCTCAAGAGAAACCAGAGATGGACAGTATACCTACGAAACCAGAGCTTCTAGAAATGAGAGTGGATGAACAAGCTGTGCTAGAATCAATTTATGAATCGAGCTTCAAAGTAAAAGACACAGATGTATGGAGCATCAAGCTCAATTTAGATTACTTGACCAAATTGTATGAAAGCAAAGATATACAAGCTCCTAAAAAGAAAGAAAATATAAACTACAATAATGTCAAAAAGAAAAAAGAGGTCTGCAAACTTTTCCTTAAAGGACCTTGTAGATTTGGTGCAAAATGTAAATTCTCTCATGAAGTGAATGTTGAAAGCACTTCTGTAGAACCAGAGCTTGATGAAGGACTAAAAATTGGCTTTGAGTTAGAAGTAAGATTCCCTGAAGAAACTTTATATCCTTATCAACCACCTTTGTTATTTTTCAAAACTCAAAATTCAACGAAAATCATACCAGACCTAACTTGCTTACGTTTGACAGGACGGTTATTAGAAGAAGCAAAAGTATTAGCACAAGATGGTATACCTAGTATATATTCCTTAGTCGAATTATTAAATAATGAAGAAGAAATTAAGAATTTTATACAATTTGATACTAGGACGTTTCCCCAAGCCACAGATGCCTTAATACCTGAACTAATAGAAGACCCTAATATGAATAAAGAAAAATTCCCAACACATTATAAAAAAGGACAAATGAGAGATAGAAAGGCTAATATAAACTTAGAAGAAGTTTTAAGAGAAGATCGAATGATAGCAAAAGATTTCTCGCGAAAGCAAAATGATAGCAGATATACTAAAATGATGTCTAGTAGAAGGAAATTGCCAGCTTGGCAGAAAAGGAAAGATATATTGAATGCAATAAAGAAATCTCAGGTATGTCTTTATTTTACCACTTAACAGAGAAGGTTAAGATGTTATTGACTATTGTATTTTTTTATAGGTGATTGTAATAAGTGGTGAAACAGGGTGTGGCAAAAGTACACAAGTGCCGCAATACATCTTGGATGATTGGTTGGAAAACTTCAACAAAGAAGGCGAGAATCATGTGGAGATTATATGTACGCAACCTAGAAGAATATCAGCCATTGGAGTGGCGGATAGAGTGGCTGACGAGAGGGTTGAAAAGACTGGCGTCGTTGTTGGATATCAGGTATGTTCTGCAAAGTTCTGAAAAAATACTTGCCTTGACTAAGAATAGTCAAGGCAAGGGAGGGTAGTAGTCTAAACTGGCATTCAGGAAATTTTGACAAATGATCCCTATGTCAAATTCCCATAATTCCCGGAAAATTAAAAATTCATGAAACATGTATGAAAATTATGCCTTATCGCGTAAATAAATAAGTTTTCTTTCCAATTCCTTCGGTTTTTGACATGTTCTCAAGCCCCATGTCAAAAACCTATTAAAAATAATCCTTTTTTCTTATATTTCAGTATGATTTCGGTGAATAATATAAATATCTTTCAATTGCAGATCCGTTTAGAAAGTAAAGTATGCTCCAAAACACGCCTAACCTTCTGCACGACCGGTATACTACTCCGAAGACTCGAATACGATCCACAGTTGACATCTGTTACTCACGTTTTGGTAGACGAAGTTCATGAAAGATCAGAAGAGAGTGACTTCTTACTTTTGATCTTAAGGGACCTTATCAGAGTAAGAAAAGATCTAACAGTCATATTAATGAGTGCTACTTTGAATGCAGATTTATTCTCTACTTACTTTGACAAAATTCCAGTTTTGGAAATACCAGGTGGGTTCTTATCAAGAGAAGGAAAGGAATAGATATATCTATAGAATTCCTTAGTGTTTTGTAATATTAATTTATGTTACTTACAGGTAGAACATTCCCCGTGGAACAGTTCTTCCTTGAAGACATTATGGAGCTTACAAACTATGTTTTAGAAGAAAATGGACCTTTTACGAGAAAGTTAAAAAAAGGTATTTTTTTAGTTATTACGCTTCTAACTCTTTAAAATACCAAGAAAGCTGCACTGTAAATTATTTAAATATCCCAAATAAATAACTGTATCACTTTTTCCATAGGTGAAAAGGACAAAAAATATGATCTAGAAACGGACCTAGAGACATGTGACGTCCGCGGCGAAGCGACGGAGCCACCGAAAACGTCTATCCGAGACGAAAACCTCACGATCGCACAAATGGTCGCCCGGTACCCGCAATGCAGCAAAACCACCTGCAAAAACATGTATCTTATGGATACTGAAAAGGTAATGCATTAGAATTCGTAAATATTGCTTTAATGAGAACAAAGATTTCAATCATCGTTGTTTGCCATGTTTTTGAATAATTCGTCAATACAGTCAATTTCTGCTTGGCCGTTAAAAAGCCTACAGTTTGTTTGACAGATTTTAAGCTTTTTAGAAATGGACTCAAAACAAAAATAAATAATTCAACCTATTTCAGATCAACCAAGACTTGATAGAGCACGTGTTGAATTACATAGTAGCAGGTGACCACAAGTGGGCAAGAGAGGGCGCCATTTTGATATTTTTGCCCGGTATAGGAGAGATCATGTCCATGCATGACCAGTTAAACGAAAGTCATACATTCAGCCCCAAGTGAGTTTAATGTTTGTGTAAGTCTAGAAGTGCAGATTTATTTAATAACCTTTGTAGACTGCTAAGCCAGTCAATAATGACCGCAGCTGAAAACTGCTGGCTGAGTATATAAATATAAACGCATCTTTTTCGCAACTAGTTTCAAACGCGTCTTTAATTGGTTTCCTTATAAACCAATAAAATCCGATATCAGCTTAAGTTGCACATTCGTCACATTAAAGTTTGAAATTGTGTTCCTTGTCATAGCAGGTAATGTGTAAAAATGTCTTAACCTGCGACTACTTTTAATTTATTTGTAGGTAAATTTTTTTTACAATTATGTTTCAGAACTGGAAAGTACCTTCTAGTACCTCTCCACTCAACTCTCTCAGGGGAAGAGCAAGCCATGGTGTTTAAGAAGACCAAGCCGGGCGTCCGTAAAATAGTGTTGTCCACCAACATAGCAGAGACGTCTGTCACTATCGATGACTGCGTGTTTGTTATCGACTGCGGCAGGATGAAGGAAAAGAGGTTAGTAACTGATACAGGTGTCCGTCAGATAGTGCTGCCCACCAACATAGCAGAGACGTCTGTCACTGTGGCAGGATGGAAAAGGTTAGTCTAACTGTTATGTATGGAAGAACAAGCCGGGCGTCCGTAACATAGTAATGTCCACCAACGTAGCAAAGATGTCTGTCTCTATCGATGACTGCGTGTTTGTTATCGACTGCGGCAGGATGAAGGAAAAGAGGTTAGTCTAAGTTATAGTGTGGTCCACCAACATTGCTGAGACGACTGTCACTAAACGATGACTGCGTGTTTGTTGTCGACTGCGGCAGGATGAAGGAAAAGAGGTTAGTCTGTTACATGTGTTCATCAGATAGTACATACATACATAACATCACGCCTCTTTCCCGTTGGGGTAGGCAGAGACCACAGTCCTCCACCTGCTACGATCTTGACATACTTCCCTTGCTTCCTGTACTTTCATCAATCATTTCATCAATTATTTCATCAGATAGTGTTGTCCACTAAAATAGCAGAGACGTCTTTCAGTATCGCTAAGTGCGTTCGACTGCTGCAGGATGAAGGAAAAGAGGTTAGTCTAACTGTTACAGATGTCCGTCAGATAGTGTTGTCCACCAACATAGCAGAGGTGTCTGTCACTAACGATGACTGCGTGTTTCTAATCGACTGTGGCAGGATGAAGGAAACGGTTCATCATCATCATCATCATAACATCCCATGAAACGTCCACTACAGGACAGGGAGCTCCCTCCAGAATTCTAGCTTTTGCTGGAAAAATGTGGAGGGGAAGTACCATAGTCACCTCGCTTGTTAGCGTTACGGCTGGCACTATGGACCGCGGTTGTAGGTGACCGCAGTAAGCAAGATGTAACAAATAAAGGAGGATGCTGCTGCCCATCCTCCAGTTAACCCTTAGTCGCCTCTTACGACACCCACGGGTATGTATGGGTTGGTACTATTCTTTGCCGGCACCACACGGGAAGGAAACGGTTAGTCTAACTTTTATGTATAGAATACATAGTATTGTCCATCAACTTAGCAGAGATGTCTGTCACTATCGATGACTGCGTGTTTGTTATCGAGTTTGGTAGGATGAAGGAAAATAGGTTAGTCTAACTGTTACAGGTATCCGCCAGATAGTGTTGTCCACCAACATAGCAGAGACTTCAGTCACTATCGATCACTGCGTGTTTGTAATCGACTGTGACAGTATGAAGGAAAATATTAGTCTAACTGTTATGTATAGAAGACCAAGCCGGTCATCCGTAAGATAGTATTGTACACAAACGTAGCAGAGACGTCTGTCACTATTGGTGACAGCGTGTTTGTTATGGACTGCGGCAGGATGAAGGAAAAGAGGCACCTAAGTCTAACTGTTATGTGTTGAAAACAAAGCCGGGAGTCCGCAACGTAAAGTTTCAACCAAAATAGCAGAGACGGCTGTTACTATCGTTATAAAATGTATGTATGTGTATAAGTGTATGTTGTGTATATATATATTTATATTATTAATGATATATGTATTATTTATTTGTTCCTGTATTAGTGTGTATTTTTTTTTTCTCTTATAAAATAATTTTGTGATGACACAATTAAAAGTGTAAGTTAATTGTATACCTACTATATAATATTGTAAATACTAAGTTTAGATTGTACACTTCTGCCCATTTATGTAAAGCTCTCTCTCTCGGAGAACGGTTAGCTGGTAGACAACTCAATTTTTGAGTTAAGCTCGCCATTGTATAACTTTTCGCAACTACTGCATTGTATAATTGTGTGTACAATAAAGAATAAAGAAAACATATAAATGTACCTTCGCTTGGGAATTCTAATTGTGAAGTGGTACATTCAAGCTTTTTTACCGGTGGCACATATTATGATAATTAACTTGTTCGAGTTTAAGTTTCAAAAAAGTACAATCTGTCACATGTATACACGGGCGCACGTCATTAGAAACACTTTTGGACCTTACGGCGTGGTAATAAGGTTGAAAAAGTCTCTACCGACGTGCGGTTGACGGTCTTATATAAGGTGGAAGGATCCGTAATAAACGTGTTACCAAACCATCAATTCCAAAGCATTCTTTATTTGTATTCTAGATTCGATTCAAACCGCAACATGGAATCTCTGGACCTTGTATGGGTATCCCGCGCTAACGCTAAGCAACGCAAAGGACGCGCGGGCAGAGTAATGCCAGGAGTTTGCGTGCATCTCTTCACATCACATAGATACCACCATCATATACTGGAACAGCCTGTTCCTGAAATACACAGGATACCGTTAGAACAGCTCATATTGAAGATCAAGATACTACCGCTCTTCCAGGACATGAGTGTCCATGAGGTTTTAGGTGAGTTTTCTGGGTAGGTAAATGGTTCTTGTAAGTGCTGAACTCCTTTGTTAATGTAGCCAACCAAACGTCTTTTTTTGAGGATGACATTCTATACAGATCGAGTCATTTAATTAAGCTCTGAGTGAGAATGTACTTGTAGAAGGTTTATCAAGGCGTCTCTGTGCTGTTACGATCTTGATTTGTACTTTATCTGACTTCTTCGTCAGTACTTTGAGATGTATTATCACCCGAGAGGTAATGTGTTACTAGCTTTACACATTGTATAATTTGTATATATTTTTCACCTCACTAGCTCGGAAAATTTTACTTTATCTATCGATTTTTTTTTATGTTTTTTTATTTTTTTTATTTGGGATAACAACAGCCTTAGGTACAGCTATCCACATATATCATTTAAAAACTTATGTGAGGTCCTAATGACACTCGCAAGAGCGTACAATGTCGAGAAGTTCGAAAAACAATTAGCAATTAAGTTAAAAACAATGATAATGTGTGCGTATGTGTGTGTGTGTGTGTTGTGTGGGTGAGTGAGTATGAGTGTGTGTAGGTTGCAATAAAAATATATACTAAATAGATTTTATATGTACATATGTATACATATATTATATAGAAATATTAAATTAAATAAACCGAGCTTTTTAAGGGAGGATGTATAAAACAAACTTACATAAGTGAATAATTGATCTTTTGGGTTTTTGGAATAGGCTGTTGCAGAAGAAATTAATAATAACTATCTTCAGTCATTATTGACCTGACTTCTTTTTTAAACGAGTCCTTGTTAAGAATAAAAGGATCAATTTCGTGAAATTTTGAGTTGAAAGTTTTTACGATTCTGGTAAATACAGCGTTCTGACCGTAATTGGTGGAGTGAGCTGGAACACAAAAGAGTGTAGTATGCCTAGTGCGGCGTCTGGGAACATTGAACATTATAAGTTCCAGCATATCAGGGCACAAGTGAGTAAAGAAGCAGTTAGGCCACCTGATGGTAAGTGGTGTTCACCGCCCATAGCAAACCACTGTCCCTGAGAAATAAGATGTTTTGTCTCATGTACCAGTAATATCACTGGCTCCCTTACTCCTCAAACCGAAACACAGCAGTGCAAACACTGCTGCTTTACGGCAGAAATAGGCAAGGAGATGGTACTTCCCCAGACGGATTTTGCACAAAAGCCCTACCACCTACAAAATCTGCGTGCAAAATAATTTATGGCCGCTAGCGTGTAAAAGATATTTGAAATTTTAATCTGTCGTCAAATGCGTGTTAAAGTCATTTTTGGGCACTAGCGTGGAAAAGGTTTTCGAAATTGATGATAAATCATGGTATAAAGTACTGTCGCTATTCGTTAATTTTCCTCGCTGTAGTGTGGTGAAAAATTATGTGTACCGATCGAAAGCGAAGTTGTTTCGCGTCTCGTTCCAAAATCCCTTAGGATTCTTCTATTGAAGCAGTCGCTTCGCTCTTGGCTCAATCCTAGAATCCTTCGCTTGCTCAAGTTTCAATACAAGGCATTCGCGCCAAATAACAATTTTGCTGCCTTGCATAATATAATTAATAACCTTTTTTAATTTTTTCTTACAGGAAAAACAGTAGAACCGCCAGAAAAGCCCAATATCGATGGTGCGTTGCTTCGCCTGCGGGACGTCGGAGCCCTAGACTCTTTCTTCTCCCTGACGCCGCTCGGCCGTCACTTAGCATCTCTACCAGTCGACGTGCGGATAGGAAAACTCATGCTCTTCGGGGCTATATTCTGTTGTGTCGATTCTGCACTCACTATGGCTGCTTGCTTGAGCCACAAGAGCCCTTTTGTCGCTCCTTTTGGGAAGAAGGTATGGCTCACTTTCGTAGTTAGGTTAGTCTTATAGCGACATCTAGTGGCTATAACGGTTGAATGGATATTAAAATTCCATGGTTTTTTATTGTCGCTTCTTTTCTTTCCCAAGTGACGCCAACGTCACTTTGTTCGTGAAGCGACGCCAACGTCACTTTGTTCGTGAAGCGACGTAATTGTACAGTGAATAAAGAACTTTTTTTTTTAATTTTCTTGCTGCCTTATCCTGTTGTGTCAATTTTGCACTTACAATCAAAATGTTATTTATTCATTGTAGGATATTAAAAATCTCTTAATGACGTCAGTTACAAAGAAGCGGCAATAATAAACCACCGCGCTCTTTTAAATATGTTTGATGTTCAGGGTTGATGCAATAAACATAAGTCAATTTGAATTTGCCCGTTTGAACCGTAGTCTAATCCCATGGGTTTTTCTATACATACATACATAACATCACGCCTCTTTCCCGTCGGGTAGGCAGTTCTCTTCTTAGTAATCTGATATTTTATAATTACCTTTCTTGGACAAATAAGTGGGTACCTTATTATAGATGCCAACTTATTTAAGCCATAAGAGCTATTTTTTCGCTCCTTTTGGGAAAGAGATTAAATTCACTTTCATAATAGTCTTATAGCTAGCTTATGGCAATAACAGTTGATGTATGGATTTTTTTCTTTTTGTAGTCGGAAGCAGATGCCAAACGAAGAGTGTTTGCATGTTCAAATAGCGACCAGCTGACAACATTACGCGCTTATAGGGTGAGTTTCATATCATATCCTTATTTGCTAGAAAACTCAGTTGTTTACCTTTTCATACATTTTCTAGCGTTTGCTTGCTTTCTTAAAGAAAAGGTTTTTTTATTGACAGTTAAGAAAATTAGGAAAATAATGGGCTGGTTTTCGGCATGATTAGAGCTAAAAGTGTATTAATTTAGAACATTGGAATGTAAACTATTAACTAATAAATGTAATCAAAAATATTATTTTTCCTAGAAGGAATTCTAATAAATTTTGTTCAAATTTCTTAGCTGTCATGAGCCTATAATTGTTGCGGCGGTAGGCTAGTATGTGAGGTGTAAGGGGCATATTTCTGCAAACTGAAGGGGCATGATCAGTCCAACGAAACTGAACAACTTTCTTTAATTATGCACTTTTCCGTATGCTAGGTCGTTAATCTGCAGATTATCTAGTTAATCTGCAATATATATATACAGGGTGTTAATTTAATTGCGTGCCATAGCTTAGGGGGTGTTTCAGTAACGATAAAGAAACACAAAAAAAATATAAAAAAAATCCTACTAATTTTTTTTTTTATAATCAATGATATATTTTTTTATAATTTATTAGGTATTACATTTTGACGGTCCTAAGCCCGTTAAAGTATGAAGGGAAAATTGGAGTCACACAAAAAAAGAAAGAATTATTTGATACTCGCGCGCTGGCTCGGTGATAGCGCGGTGGCCCTCCGCGTTAGTTTAGTTTCAATGGAGTATTTTTTTTTAAGTAGGATTTTTCTTAATATTTTTTTTGTGTTCCTTTATCGTTACTGAAACACCCCCTAAGCTATGGCACGCAATCAAATTAACACCCTGTATATATATACACTTTTGAAAGCGTTTTGCTGGCAAGTGATGTCGAGAAAGCGATCGTAACTACCCGCAGACCTTACCTTTTTGTATATTTGTTTTAACGAGGTTCTGTGTGAGTCTTTAGATAACGCCACAGTAGTTTCAAAATTTTGGAAGGCGAATATTTAGTGTGTTTGATCATCATATTGACACAAAGAATAAGACTTTTGAGAAAATTGTACTGGACTATTTAGGGGTACCAAAAACTGAACGAACGTGCTCAGGCAATGGAACTGAACAACTTTCTCAAAGAAACAAGAAAGTTTTTGACCTCTCCGTACAAATTGCTCACTCTGATTGAACAGTTTGTATGGAGAGGTCAATTATTTTTTCATTTCCTAAAAATGTTTTTTTGGGAATGTTGTTCAGTTTCGTTGACTGAGCACGCCCTTTCCGTTTTCGGTACCCCGTCCCTTACACCTTGTATACAAGTGGTTTGTGGAATCAGTTGGTTAGACTTGCAATGAAAAAGGAATCTTTTGATTCCTTAAGTGTTATTCTTTGTGTGTTCTTATGTTTATGTGTGCAATAAAGAATGTATTCATTCATTCATTAATTCCCATTGACAAATTAATGCTGGATAGCTTTGCCTCCATTGCCTTTAACTGACTAAACATGTATTTGCATATTTTTTTTCAGAAATGGCAACATGCGATGAAGCTAAGCTCTCACGCAGCGTTAGTATTCTGCAACGAGAATTTCCTCTCTCACAAGACGTTGCTGATGTTGGCAGATATCAAACATCAGTTGTTAGGGCTACTGGCCGATATAGGATTCGTGCCAGGAATGCCCTCGCTGAGGAATAGGAGACGGCAGGACTCTGTCATGCAGCTGACTGGAGAAGAGGTAAGATGAGAGCATCAATCGTCGTCAAAATAGTACTGGACGAAAGGTCGATGGACTGTGTGAAAGAGTTTATGAGAAAGTATAAAAGTGAATGTCGATAAATAAATGGAAGCGAACATCATGTTGCGCCACCAGCTGTGAGCTGGAAAAATCTAAATACATTTTTCCAGCTCACAGCTGGTGGAAAAGCGGGATAAATCTCCAGCTTCCTGGAGAAAAAGTTAGTCGATGAGAGAATCAATCGTCATTAAGACTATATGCAAATGCAACTACCTTCTACAAGATTCCGGGTTCAAGGTCGAGACAAATATCTGATTATTAAGTTCGAGTATTTGTTTCCGGTGTATTTGTCTGACCGGCACCACAGAAGTAAATTGCCATAGTCGCTATGCCTGTTAGATTGGAAAAAAATCTGGATAATCACTACTATCAACGCTACGCCATTGTTGTTGAAATCATTCTGAAAATGATAATTTCATTATTATTCATTCTACCCTAAAATTGTTGTTTTGTTTCAGTTGAACTCTAACGGAAACAATGACAAGCTTTTAGCGGCTATTCTATGTGCAGCTCTGTACCCTAACGTTGTGAAGGTAATTAATTAATTATATAGGTAAAAACTTGATGACGCTTTTGAAGTTTTTCCATTTTATTATTTAATTTTAAAAGCATAACTCATGTCAGTCGATTGTCTGCCATGTCTTCCTATCCTCTGCGATTTTCTTGACTTTCTGGTACCGTCAACTACAAGTCAGTGGAAACGTTTGTTACTCTATTACTTTACCATAAAGTCCAAAGTGTTTCATTGACGTGCTGTTGGGTGTACAACACGATATAATCCTCCCTCGGGTAAAATCACGCTCCAGAGGTTTTCTTATGACTGTTTTTAGTTCTACAATAATACCGGGTTTTAATAAATTCATGACCTTCTCCTTCAGGATAAATGGCATAACTTTAGTTTTAAGTGCTTTGAAAAAAAAAACTTACTCTCCATACAAATAAGCTGATCAGAGAGTCATAATAATCTAGTGATTTTCGAAATCAACAACTAAAGCACCATCATTTAGACTTTCAGAATAAGGCTTTCTCTTAAAAGTTTTAATACGAATTGATTACAACCCTGTACAATATTTACAATGTTTTTCAGGTGCTTACCCCAGAGAAGTCGTTTCACATGCAAGCGGGCGGCGCGATCCCTCGCCAGCCGAACCCTGAAGAGTTGAAGTTCAAGACCAAAACTGACGGCTACGTGGCTCTCCACCCGTCTTCCATCAACTCTACCGTCGGCTACTTCGCCAGCCCCTACCTCGTGTACCAGGAGAAAGTGAAGACTTCGAGGGTGTTCATACGAGAGTGCTCCATGGTGCCTCAGCTGCCTTTGGTGCTGTTTTCGGGTAAGAGTTTTTTAAAAGGCAGTATTATTGTTCCGGTGGGATGCGAGGTTTAACGTGTGCATGACAAACTATCATCGTCTACTGCTGGACAGAGTGAAGCTCTCCACGACGACAGATCCTGCTTCCCGCGACCTTGACTAAATCATCGGTCCACCTTTCGAGGGGTCTGCCCACGGCCACCACGTACCGGAAGATGTAGCATAAACTATAAAAAAATATAATGCGAATAATTCCAATAAAATATTTGTAAATTAATCTTTACTTTATCAAAGCTGTACGATCATTTCTTCTTTCTAGGTTGTGGTCTGACAGTAGAGCTTCACAATGGCACGTTCATAGTGTCTTTAGAAGATGGATGGATCATGTTCCAAGCGGAGAACCACGAGGTAAGCATTGTTATTATTCCCATACTTATTTCACCGTCCCAATGTGGCCTGTTTGTCGGTATTCCACAGGATATACAGCGTGTCCCTACCAGCTGTTGTGGACATTCCCTTAATACGAATTGTTTCATTTAAATACTATCATAGGCCCAGCGCAGACAGAACGGAATAATCCTCGCGCGGGCTCGGGCATCTCCTGAGGGATCGCGCATGCTCGAGCATGCGCGCGACCGCGCGAGCCTGCGCTAGTAAACCGTCATCTTCTACCGAAACATGCCAGTTTGTCGCGGTTCGTCAACAATGGTGGACTGGGATATGGTTATAACTGCGCTTTAGGTAGGTAAATCTTAAAAAAAAACACGCCCTCCCTCTTTGAACTCTGTGACAACACTGCGCTGCTCGCCACCACGCGCTGTCTCGACGCCGCGCGCCTACTCGACGCCGCGCGCGGATGCCCGCGTATCCTCGAGGACGCGCGAGCCTTTTTTGTCGGGTTCAAGCATATATGCACTTTATTTCAATGAAGTTAAAGTTGATTTTCGAGTACCTTAATAAAATCCTCTTCGATGCGCTCCTCTCTGTCTGCGCTGAGCCATACATTTAGTTTTTGGTTGGAATCAAATTTGTTTTAAGTTTTTTAAAACTTTTTCTTTTTGAAGCAAATTTCAATTGTACAAACCATTTGAGGTAGCATTACTACCCGGGTTTTTGTCTTATGTCCATCTAGTAGGGACACCCTATATTTTGGTACATGGGCGTCTGAATTGCTTGAACTGATCCATATTGAGGATATTGATCCTCCTTACACCTTTAAGTTATTGTGCATGGTTAGGCCAATAGATGATTAAAGCTTTTTCCGTGCTGCAGAAGGCACGTTAAGTAGTTTGCTCCAGCCGCTGTATTAGAAAAGAAATTTTCTATTCCCCATACAAACTGCATCAGCTGACAGCACATTTTTGTATGGGAGGTCGAAATTATTTTCGACCCATGTTTTTTGGGAAAAGTTGTTCAGTTTCATGGTTAGAATATACCGTTTAAGTTTGTACTGTCGGTCACCAGACACATTGTATATACAGGGTGTAAAGGACGGTGTACCGAAAACTGAAAGAGCGAGCTTGGTCAACGAAACTGAACAACTTTCCCAAAGAAACATAAAAAAATCTATCTCTCCACACAATTTGCTAATTCTGATTGACAATTTTTTTTTAATTTCTCAGAAATTTTTCTTTGGGAAAGTTGTTCAGTTTCGTTGACTGAACTCGCCCTTTCAGTTTTCGGTACAGCACCGACCCTTACACCCTTAATTACTGGTTCTGGTACTTCAGGTTGATTGAATAACCTGCTTATTTGCTTTCAGGTGGCTGAAATGCTAAAAACGATTCGAGTAGAGCTCGTCAACCTTCTAGAAGAGAAGATTAACGATCCCAGTCTGAATCTATTACACTACGAGAAAGGTAACAAGATTATCAAAACTATAGCACAAATTGTCACCAATTATTAGATCTTTTGTACTTTTCTACAACGGAATGAAATTGGAACAGAAATGTTGAATAATAAATGAAATTTAATTATGATAAAGACGTAGCGCAGACTATTAGCACAGTAAAGAGATGAGCTTATCAGCAGTATGGAAACTCGGCCTATTTTTTAAAAATTGAATCTTGCATCATTGGAGCGTCAGGGTTGTTAACAAACACAGAAAAATGAAGAAAAGGTCCGAAATCTTTGCTAACAAATCAAACATCAAATAAAAAAAATATTTTTCGAGTAACAAAGACCCATATATTGCAGAACCAAACAATAAATAAATACATTAAATAATAAATGAAAAACGAAAACAAATTTTAAAGAAATTCAAATTCAAAACAAATTCAATTTCAAACAAAGATTAGGACACTAAGTCGCCTTTTATGACACAAGGGTAGATTAAGACAAATAGTCGCCTTTTATCACACAAGGGCAGGGCAGAAATAAAATAATAATAATATATCCATATGCCGCACAATATGACATGATAAAAACGACCGATAGCAAACTGACCCACCGCTTTCCTTCACGTGACAACCGCGATTTAATTCAGGGCGAACTTTGCTTAGCGGCCTGTAGAGAAGTGCGTCTTTGTGAGTGCGCCATTTTGGACGTTTGTATGAAGCTTCCATACTGCTGTTAAGCCCATCTCTTTACTGTGCTATTAGCTTGTAATCGGTCACCGGTTTGTAAGTTTTGACAGACTATGGCACACTGGTAGACGGTCGCCGACTGATTTTCACCACTGTCTACTCGAAATATTGTAGCTTGATTATTAAAATGACAAGTGGCTTTCTGTGCAGTTTTTGCTTTGAGGAAGCTCAGGGCACTTATATCTAGTGATGCACTGAGACAAGTGTACTTCGCGTATTTCCACTCGCTCATGACTTACGGTACGATTTTGTGGGGGAACTCTACGGATGCCGGACGGGTAATGAGAATGCAGAAGCGAGCGCTGCGAACAATGGTTGGAGTGAAACCAAGGCACTCGTGCAAGGCGCTGTTCGCCGAACACAAAATTATGACACATTATTCTCATTACCTGTTCGAGGTCATGATGTTCACCCGTAAAAATCTGTCGAGTTTTGGGCGAGTGGAAGTACCAGGAAGAGAACTTCGTAGAACTGGGTGCCTTAGAGCTATTCCCCGACGCACTGCACTGCTCGAAAAAAATCCGCGCGTGCTAGGGCCATCCTATTACGAGAACCTACCTGCTGACATAAAAAATGAACCCTCTGACGAAACATTTAGGCGTCGACTGAAGGATTTTTTATTGGATAAAGTACTGTACTCTGTAAAAGAGTATATTAGTTTTATTAAATAAATTTTGACATTTATGACATAAATATTTAATGTTAAAATAAAAGTAATTTAATAGTTTATTTGACATTTCCTTTGACATTATTATTATTGATTAAAATACACTTAAGTATTTTATGTTTATTTGTTTATTTTGACATTTTTCACTTATTTTGACATTAAATATTATAATTACAATGAATTTGCTTTGTTTTACCTGTCTTTTGACATACTTTTATTTTGTTTGAATTATTTTTATTTTATTTCCAATATTATTGACGATCATATTATTCATTGACATCTGAACAATCTATGTAATTTTGAATTTGATAATATGAAATAAAGAAATCTAATCTATAATCGTAAACGCTTGCAGAATAGAATAAAAAAGTAGGGGGTTGACATTAGGTGTCACGCAACATTTGTTTAGCTTATGTCAATCTCATACATTTTTATTCTAGCGTTTACGATTATAGAAAGCTACTTGTCTATGGCCCCAGAACGGAGCTTTGCGTAAGATATTGGAGCGACAGAGACACGTATTGCACGAGTTAAGGCTTCTGGGCGGGAGTAGAGGGGGTATGTGCAGTAGTATTTTTCTTGTAAATATTGCAACTGCGCCCAGAGCCCTTAACTCGTCGCGCGGCCTATAGCTGTCATTCTAATAAAGCTACATTATTTCGACTACGCTGTTTCATGTGTGACGTACTGTGATACTGATAAGACAGCATAAGCGCGTTTCCCTCCCCGAGAATTGAGTGGAATGTATTGCATACCATATAGATAATTTCCCTGTTGTAACACTGCTGTTTGGCAGATATAGGCAATGTCAGTCATACTAACTACGATTTTTGTTGAATCGATTTTAGTGGGACGACTGCATTAAAGTATGAAACGTCTTATGTTTTGTGTACGCCGACTGTATTCGGACCAATTAAAAGCAGTGGTCTGCGTTGCCTCTTCTGATGCAATTAAATTGCAACAGATAATAGCAAATTTTTACGTCCATGTAAATATACAAATTTTTATTTTGTTAAATCCTCTCTATTGATGTGATAGTTATGTTTATAACGTTATTTATTTATTTATTTTAATGTTGATCTCATTTTATAAATATATAGTTATGATATGAGTGTAATTGCCAAAACAGTGATAAATGTATTTGTCAAATTCAACATTAAAATTAAATGTAAAACTGTCTGCAAATTACTCAAGTTTCATTTTGTTGCCTATATTTTCCATTACATTGCAGATTTTAAAATTTTATTCAGGGCTTTCTGTAGTCTGTAGCTTTCAAATTTTCCCCCGTTCCATTTGGTACAAAAACCACCAAATGTACGTATGTATGAGAAGTTTTGACTTCCCTTTGCAAGCAAAGAACTAGAATTCGATAAATGACAATTGGCTCTGTAGAAAGACTTACAGTTTTCATGATGATGTGAGATCAGCTGATTGAGCTCGAGCTTTGTGATATATTGGGTTATCTTTGAACCACAGTCTTGGAGTATGTTCCTCAGAACAAAAACCTGAACAACTTTCCCAAAGTGACATGGGTCGAAAAAATAGTTTTTAGGGTTCCGTACCTCAAAAGAAAAAAACGGAACCCTTATAGGATCACTTTGTTGTCCGTCTGTCTGTCTGTCAAGACCCTTTATCTCACGAACGGGTAAAGTTATCAGGTTGAAATTAATACCATATATTAGGATCCATGAACCACACAAGATCTGAAAATAAAATTTTTTTACAATGACGCAATCAAAAGATATGGCATTTTATGTCCTCATCTCCATACATTTATTCAAAAATGCAAAACCTACAGGGTACTTCCCGTTGACCTAAAATTATGAAATTTCGCAAGAAGCTAGGTCTCACAGTACAAATAATGGGAAAAGTCTGAAATCATTAAATATTACAACTTTTCTCACAACTAATGGTAACCAATTGTGGTGAGCTCCCGTTTTAAGAACATTCATATAAGAGAGGGGTCAAGTTGGATGGTCGCTGAGGCGATTTTTGTTTTAGTTTTATTTAAAAACGGGAACACTTACAAACTTGAAAATTGGTATGTTTATAGTGCATAAGCTATAAAATAAAATAACAACAAATAATAAAATTTGCTCAAGCGCGTGTCGGACTCAAAAAATCTAGCACATTAACTTACTGAAATTTCAACTAATACAATTATGATTATGTGGTGGTACGGAACCCTCAGTGCGCGAGTCTGACTCGCACTTGGCCGGTTTTTTTTCCTTACTCGCACAATACTTTGTATGGATTTTTTTTTTCATTAGTGTCCGCTAGCGAGGAAAAGATTTTTGAAATTAGAACGTTGGCACTATTCGTTATAATTTTCCTCGCTGTAGTGGGGAGAAAAAATTGTGCGTTTTGCTCGGCAGCAAAGTTATTTCGCGTCTCGTGCCTTGAAACCCTCGCTACGCTCAGGATTCTTCTTTAGAACCAGTTGCTTCGCTCGTGGCTCAATCCTAAAATCCTTCGCTTGCTCAAGTTTCAATACAAGGCACTCGCGCCAAATAACAATTTGGCTGCCTTGCATAACAAATCTTTATTTTTAGGGTTCCGTAGTCAAAAAGGAACCCTTATAGCTTCGCCATGTCCGTCTGTCTCTCCGCCGCTTAGCTCAGAGACGCTTAGTACTAGAAAGCTGAAATTTTCTACGGATATACATTTCGTCCACACCGACAGTGGTAAAATAAAATCTTGAAAAAAATAAAATTTAAGGGTACCTCCCACAGAGCAGGAGGTAATTTTTTGTTTGTTTGTGGGGTGTCGTTGGATAGGTCCTTTAAAAACAATGTGCGTCTTTAAATATCATTTTTCGATTCAGGGATCCGTTTGTGTAATATTAAGCTTGAAAGCGCAATTTTTTGTTGGAGTTGAGTGTCCCGTCCCCCCTTGCCAGCCAGCTAAACGGTTGTTATTTATTGGAAATGTGAAAAAATTCACAGTAGTAGTATATAATATAACAAACTGTTTTGCGATAAAAAATCGTAAAGAAACTACGGAACCTTATACGCACTTGGCCGGTTTTTAGGGTTCCGTACCTCAAAATAAAAAAACGGAACCCTTATAGGATCACTTTGTTGTCCGTCTGTCTGTCTGTCAAGACCCTTTTTCTCACGAACGAGAAGAGGTATCAGGTTGAAATTGATATCGAATATAAGGTCCATGAACCACACAAGATCTGAAAATTTCAATTTTTTACAACGACGCAATCAAAAGATATGGCTTTTTATGTCCTCATCTCCATCCATTTATGCAAAAAAGCAAAACCTACAGGGTATTGACCTAAAATTATGAAATTTGGCAAGAAGCTAGGTCTTACAGTACAAATAAAGGGAAAAGTCTAAAATCATTAAATATTTCAATTTTTCTCACAACTAATAGTAACCAATTAAGGTGAGCTCCCGTTTCAAGAACTTTTCTGTAAAAGAGGGGTCAAGTTAGATGGTCGCGGAGTTTTTAAAATCAAAGAGCAAAAGCTTCTAGTATATCATATGGTAGATAGGTACGGAACCCTTAGGGCGCGAGTCCGACTCGCACTTGGCCGGTTTTTTTTTTAGTTTTACAACCCATGACTCTGGGAAAGTTGTTCAGATTCGTTTTCCGAGTACCATACTTGGCTAAGGGGTCGACAAAATAACCCAGTTTGTATGAAGCCTTACAGTTTTTCCGATAGTGCGAGACGATCCGATTGAGCGCGAAACTTGTGATATATGAACGCCATTCGTCACGGCACGAACATTGTCCGACAAAACTGCTGTCCCGAACAAACAAACACCGACTTTTATAGTATGAGAGATACCCGCACAATAGGGCAGAAGGAAAATATTAAAAAGAAAATTTAAAGTAAAATTATTTACTTATTCAGTACTGCGGCTGGCGAGTGCCAGAAACGAACTACGCGTCGTTACGTCAAATGCCGAGACATTTTGTAAAATGCCTGCGACATATACATTTCATCAGAATCGGTTCAGCGAATTAGCCGTGTTATTTTCGCATTTTAATATTAGTTTGGATTTTCCTACTATCTCGAAATAGGCTGTGATGTAGGTTTGGATTTTTACACGCGTAAAGCAACTGAGTAGAGAGCCGAAAGCTGCGCCTGTGTTAGGTGCAAGCCAGACAGAACGGGCGCGGCGCGCTTCGGGTGCGCCCGAGTACACTTTTCGGCTGGAAGACGCAATCGATGGCAGCGGACTGTGCTGTGCGGCGGCGTGCCGGCGGTCACGCCGGCGGTGCGCCGGTGGTGCACCGACAGCGCGCCTTAGGCATGCCGTCTCGTCGCCTGTTCAAATCACATGCATACAAAATGTAGGAGAACGACGCGGTGCAAGCCAGACAGAAGAGGTGCGCTGAAGGCGTGCCGTGCGGCGCACCTCTTCTGTCTGGCCTGCGCCTTAGTGGCATGCGTACCTAGACAAGTGG
Organism: Athrips mouffetella; assembly: GCA_947532105.1. Classification (NCBI taxonomy): domain Eukaryota; kingdom Metazoa; phylum Arthropoda; class Insecta; order Lepidoptera; family Gelechiidae; genus Athrips; species Athrips mouffetella. The sequence goes on along the minus strand of OX383965.1, from coordinate 17,129,640 downwards.
CTTTCTACCGGGTGTTAGGGTAAACACTGTGATCCTTGAAACTGAGCATTGAGACCATGAAACTGAACAACTATGCCTAAGGAAGATAGGTCGAAATAAAAAAAAAATTTCATCTCCCATACAAAATGCGCAATCAGCTGGTGCAGTTGCTACGGGAAGTTAATAATTTTTTTTAATTAACTTTTTTCGTATTTCGGCCAATGTTCTTTTTATGTTCATTAAGAGATTTTAATATCCAACAATGAATAAACGATTTTGATTTGATTTGTTCTTTTTTATGTTTTGTCTTTTATTCTTTAGGCAAAGTTGTTCAGTTTCATGGTCTCAATGCATAGTTTCAAGGATCACAGTGTTTACTCTAACACCCGGTATAATCGTAAACGATAGTAGAATAGAATGACAATTATTGAGATTAAAATTAGCTGTCACGCAAGATTTCGTTAGCTTATGTAATCTCATATATTTTTATTCTATTCTACTTTCGTTAACGATAATAGAAAGCCACTTGTCTCTAGGCCATGGCTATCTCTGCCTTAGGTTACGCCTTTTTCCGTCCGTTGCATTCCGTCCGTTGCATTCCGTCCGTTGCAAGAACTCTCTTTCATTAAAACTTATGCTGATACCTTCTGTGTCAAATAAATAAAGGAATGCAGGTGTCTTATTCCATGATATTAACATTATTTGGCTTTTTTGCATTTCACCATACGTACAAAAACATAATCCTCCTGTTTTGGGGCAGTCAGGGTAAAAAATCTAAAGATGGTTTTCTTTTCGATATCACATCGTATTTCAGAGAGACATCTGGTATCTAATAGCGGAACTTTAATGTGAAGTAGTATTAATTTTCTTAACTAGATGGCGCTAGTTTGTTGATATTTTTCCAATAAGATCCCTATACTGAGTTCCAAAAAGAGTTTCACTATAGTTAATTATCCTCAACTGCTGTCACTTTCTGTTTTATCGACAAAGATAGAAGTAAGCAATAATTTGAAAGGAGCTTTAACTTGTTATTTTATTGTGATTGAATTTTATATGGGACGGTGAATCCTGAAGTAAAATTATTTTAAATTGACTTTTAATTTAAAAGTTGCTTTCTACAATTGACTGTAGGTCTTAGAGCAACGCGTCAAACCGCGCTTTGCGCGCGAAAATCGTGTTACTCTATGCTGTAGGTACGTCAACTAATAAGAGAAGGGCATCACGAGACTGGTTGACTTTATTCCGCCATTAATCGATCATCGGTCAATAAAATAAAGCTTCCCTCTCTCCGACTATAACCCTAACGACCGGTCGGCCCCAGACACGCGGGCAATATTTCACGGCGGTAAAAAAAAAAGTATAAAATTGGAAGGTTCCATTCGCGGGCGATTCCAATAGTGCGGTGCGGACGCCGGCCGTAAACCGCACGTGCGCCGCTACATGTGTACTTTAAACGGACAACTTTTGGGTTAGGACCGTCCGAGTTAGTTTATAGACGGATTTGAGGGGATATGCGACGTAAAAACTTGTGTAGAACAGACATTGGCAGGTAGAAATAGCTCTATTATTCTTATAGGGTCAGCGAATGACTTGAAATTTTCCACGGTTTTATAGGGATAAGATAGGAAGTGAGTCGTTTGTCTGTCAGGCACCACACTAGTAGCAATTTCAGTCCGGGCCAATGTAGGCCCAACTAAATAGGCAGTCCTATCCACGACCTGGGTTCAAAGCCCGGTGATATAATTTCAGGTCGGCCCAAAAAGGCCAGGAGGGACAGCAATTAGGATTTTGAAATATCTTAGGTTATTTTTTGTACCTAAGCTCAATCATATTTTTGCAACTATTACCATGGCTATTATTATTGTAAATTACTCAAAAAAATTTTTGAATTAGAATTAGGTATAGGTAGAATTATCGTGTGGTACCGGCAAAGAATAGTACCGACCCATCATCATCTGTGGGTGTTGTAAGAGGCGACTAAGGGTTTATAAACCGGAAGATGGGCAGCAGCATCCTTCCGTGTATCGTACTATCTTAAATACTGCGGTCACCTACAACCGCGGTCCATGGTGCCAGCCGTAACGCTAACAAGCGTGGTGACTAAGGTACTTCCCCTCCACATTCTTCTAGCAAGAGCTGGTATTCTGGAGGGAGCTCCCTGTCCTGTAGTGGATATATTATGGGATGTTATGATGATAGGTAGAATTATAGGTTGTTGGGGCGCTAAAATGTTGCGTTTTTACTTTCATGATTTTCTTATAAGACTATTTATCCTTTAATTTTGTGCTCAACATGTATAGATTTAAAGACACAAACGCTTTTTGATGTTTCTACAAACCGTATCCATATTAAGACCCTAACCGCCCGCGTACCCATACGGACCCACGTTGGCACCATTTGTAGGCGCGTCACGTACCGGCCGGCGCGTAATTGGTACATTTACCGCCCTTGGTCCTTTATTCGGTGGTAGCCTTTGCCAATATCTTACACCAGTTGTCAGATAGTGGAAAAGATTTTATAGTGGATGATGTAACAAAAATAGTAGGCATGGTAATACCAAAGGTAATAAATACTGAAGGACTACTTTACTTAGGTACAGGTTTAGCGCATAACTGAGTAGGTTCCTGGGGTAGCTGTGCGGTGCGGGAGGGGTGGTATGCCAGCCCTAGAGTGACAGGGACAACCTATATATCTGCACTGCTTACTCCAGTGACGTAATCCCCCCTCCCGCACCGCTCCACTAACTACCGCAGGTACCTACCTATTCAGTTATGCGCTATGACGAAAACTACATCTTCCCATAGCCACCAAAGATTTAGTCATCATACTCGTAGCATCCCATAAAAAACGTCCACTACAGGACAGGGGGCTTCCTCTAGAAGTCCAGCAAAAACGCATGGTACACACGGCCGCACATCAGTAGAAACACTTTTGGACCTTATGGCGTGGTAATAGAGTTGAAATAGTTTCTACCGACAAGCGGTTGACCTTACTTAAGAGGGAATTTACCATAGTCACCAGGCTTGTAAGCGTTGCGGCTGGCGACCGTTGTTGGTGATCGCAGTATGTAAAATGGTACGGTACTCAAGATACTGCTACCCATCCTCCGGTTCATGAGCCCTTAGTCGCCTCTTACTACACCCACGGGTAGATATATGGGTATGGGTTGGTACTATTCTTTGCCGGTACCACACGGGACACACCAAGACCTTTTTCTGAGGTTGTATAGTTAAATATACACAAAAAATTACGTAGGTACCTCTCGCTACGATCTTCTTTGAATTTCCAATTAATTTTAACTTTGTCTTCAACCTATTTGCCATTCATTCTATATTTACAAATACACCGAAACTCGTCTATCCGCCTACACACCTATAAAGTTACCCCCACACCATTTAACATAAACACGTATCACAAAAACTGTTCTGCCGTTATTATCAGACTCTGATTCCATTCACTAAGGACGAATAAATCAACGCTAAAGCCGAAATCCGACAATAAATTTGGGCCCGGACCCAATCCGAGCCGTATCCTGGTCATCTCGACCCAAAAGGCGTTTTAGCGCTAACCCGGGGTCGGACCTTTCCGCTAAATAAATCCCTTATCTGCATACGGCAAACCTTTCTAGGGTCCAGCTTAATAAATTCAGGTTGGGTCTTGGGAAGTTTCTTGTAGATTCACTACGAGTTGTTGGTAGCAACTCTGAATATATTTTGATCTGTTTTAAACTTCCAAATCCTATCGGTCCAAACTAATTTTTATAAATGCGGAATTAAGTCTGTGCTGGTCTCGAGCAGCGCAGGACCGGTCGTCATGGAGATCTTTAGGAGAGAGAGTGGACGTCTTTCGGCTGATATGATGATGATGATGAATTAAGTCTGTCTGTCTGTTGCGCTTTCAGGGCTAATCCGTTGAACCTGTTTTTGAACCATGTGGTAAAAAGGACATAGGTTACTTTTTTCTGAATTCTACGCGTATGAAGTCACGTACAGTCAAGAGCACATCAAGTTTTACACATTGGAATTTGCACCGCTCTTATTTCAATAGACGTACGGGCTAGAGTCGCGCTGCCAGTGTCAAGCTTGACCTGTCGTTGACTGTACATTAGTATGGCAAATAAATGAAAGCTTAGTTGAAATCTTCAAAACCAATTTAGCTACGAAAAGCAGCGGGTAAAATTTATATCCAAAAATATTAAAGATTATAGATTTTCTAAGTAAACCAATATTTTGAAATGTTATATCAGCTCTGTGATTATAACTTCGGCCATGTTCATTTGGAAGGCGGTCGAGCGGACCCTCACCCAAATCAATAGTAATTCTGAGGGTAATACCTCGGCTCACTGAAAAATACATAACCGCCTTCAATGCGTAGGTATTGAAGGCGGTTATGTATTCTATAAATTTCTGTATTATAAAATTTTTGCACATGGCCGCGGGCCCATTACCATGTTCTTCGGGTGCACATATCAATACAATACAAATATGTTTACATTCATACAAATAATATCCTCCTTACTTACATATCCCCAGAGGATGCCAGTGAGCACCGTCCAAAATTCGACTCTCGCCTTTTGTTTAAGTCCAGCTCAAGCAAAGCGAGCAAGAGTGTCCGCCTAAGTTATTCTTCTTCCTCTGCCTCTTCTCCATCTACTTTCTCCTCTATGATGTTTCTAGTTTTGATATTGTTTTCGTGTTAGATGAGGGCATGGGGTCTCATTCCGTACTACGGTTTTTTTGACGGAGTAAATAGCCCGAATTTATTTGACCCTTTTGTTTCTAATAATTAAACTAAACGTTACTACTAGGTTGGTAGGTAAAGGTGTAAACTATGACATTAATTCAATTTTAATATCCAGATATCAATTTATTTTAGGAAAATACCTTATGGAAAAAATAGCCCGAACAATTTTCGGCACAAATTCGTTCTATGACGTGAGGCATCTGTGCTAGTATAGTATTACGAGTATATTATGAGGGGTAGACATTGGGCTCAATTAATTAGTTGGGCTACTATCGCTGATTTTTTCTGTGAATTATTAGGATCTGTCAAATAAATTTTCATTCAAATTAAACAAATAATTTTTCACCTCACTAGCTCGGAAAACTTTGCTTTACTCGCTTCGCTCGTGGCTCAATCGAAATCCTTCGCTAGCTCGAGTCTTAAGAGGCTACCTCCCGTCCACTAGCGCCCCCATCAGTTAAAAAAATACTACTCGCTAAATACAAAATTTATCGAAAATCCCGAAGATCAGATTGAAGAAAAGGTACTCTAGTTTAGTTAGAACTTATCAATTCTGAAAAATATAGTTCACTGTAGATACAGATACAAAAAGTGCGAAAAACGGCCACTTTTAGCAGTTTTTGTATCTGTAACTACAGTGAACTATATTTTTCAGAATTGATAAGTGCTAAATAAACTAGAGTACCTTTACTTCAATCTGATTTTCGGGATTTTCGATATGTTTTGTATTTAGTGAGTAGTATTTTTTTAACTGGTGGGGGCGCTAGTGGACGGGAGGTAGCCCCGGCACTCGCGCCAAATAACAATTTTGCTTCCTTGCATAACAAATAACTATTGTTGTTATTACGAGTTGTACCACAGTTCAAACCTCATTTTCAGCACTCACTGTGTGTTTCGCATATTCGGGTTGATAGTCACTGGAAAACCTTTTTTGTTTTACGTTGTAAAGTTGGGGCGGCACGTTAGTACCTAACCTATACTTTGACTTCGAGCGGGTCTCGGGGTTTGTACCCTGATTTAGCTTGGACGAGTTTTATTGCCATCAGTATCCGCGGTAATATGTCCAAGTTCGGTTTAAATTTATTGATTTAAAAAATTCTAGTCACTTATTATCTGCTGTCTCTTAAAATACAGGTTTTTTAAATTTAGTTTAAGAGGCAGAGTCAGAAACCAAAGATGTAATAAGTAAGAACGCTAATGTACGCTTAAAAACCATGTTTTTTGGAAATAAACAATTTATTTGGTATTCCGTTTTTCAAATCAGCTCTGTTTTAGTTTTAGATATGAAAGTATCAAATCAAATCGGTAAAAAGCTGTTAAAAGATAATCACTACAAAAAACCAGCAAGGGTCGTCTCCCCCTCTATAAAAAAACTCTCCTGTCCCTATCGCACTAGTTCCTTTTGTATACTATATTTCTTTCACTGTTGACCGCTTGACCATTGGCTGGTTATCGGTCTACTCACACAAGCGAACGTTTTGTTATTTATTACTAGATCTAATGTGTTTGTTTGTGTGTGTACGTGGGAGGAGTGAAAAAGGGTTAAAGGATATTTTTCGCTTCATTTTGGGTAATGGTTTAGAGGTAGGTGGGCAGTGCGTGGGTTGATATTATTATAGGTACTATTATTGTATAAGGGTAGGTAGAAAAAGTCAGGGAAGCTCAAGACGGACAGGGAAAATAAAATCTTTTGAACCGTACGGAAAAATCCGCAAAAATAAATTTGAAACTTTCTGTGATTGTGAGGAATGTATTGTAGTTAGGATTGGGCTATAATTTTAATGATTTCCAAAATAATTTTTTATACCCCAATACACTTCAGACAAAATGGATGAATGTACACCAAATTTGGGTAATTGGTTACCAAATATATGTTGGTCAAAATTGGCCGGTTCGGTTAGGTTGTGTTAGGTTATCTTGCGACCACAACGCACGAGCCGAGCGAGCGGAGCGAGCGTGCTGTGGCAGCGGCCGGCGAAGTGCCAGAAGCAAATTTGGTGATCATTTAATCATTTTGGTAGACAAAATTTGGTGAACATTTATTTGGTAAAAAATTACTCAAATTTGGTGGCACGTTAATACACAGCCTTAGGATTGTAACTCCATGCTCTATAGTGCGAGTCTCTGCGGACCCGACGTTGGGGGAGGTGAGCAGGGTCATCTTTGATCATGCTGAGGCCCTGGGGAAACTAAGTTAAGAGGCCCTTTTTGAAAACCTGAAATGTTTAATAAATGTGGTGGGCAACGGATTTGTGCAGACTCGTGTCCGGCCTTTAATATGAAATAAAAAATGCAAACGAAACTTAAATGTGAATTGGTTTTAATTATCAGTCCTTAAGAAATGTTTCGGCCCAATGTAAACCGGATGTCGTATTCATAAGGGTAGTTACGTTCGAGTCAGATTCTAAACAAAGTGAAATGAAAAGTTCACTGATTGTTCACAATAATCATCAAAAATGTAGTTAATTGTACGCAAATCATAATTGATAATTGAGAAAATTTTCGCAAAAAGCAGTTCTCTATCTACGTAGGTAGGTATATAATATGTATCTACGCATTTATCTACGGAACCTTTTAAACTAAAGAGCCTAGGTACGTTCAACCAAAGCACGTCAGTAGAAACACTGCACTGCATGGCATGTTTGCAAATGCTTCCGTACTATAATTTTAAACTCTACCTTGTACAAGATATTCACGCAATCGTAAGTTTTCCATATCAGCAAACTGTGCTATCTGTACTTAAGTACTTAGATAGATTATAGATAGATATTCTGCGTGGGAATTGGGATGGCCGACCTAAAACTTTGGGGTGTCGGGGGCCCATGTTTAAAGTGATATAACAGATTTTGTGTCTCGCAAACTAAATATAACAATGTATCATTCATATTATTCTCTTGAAAGGTTTTTGAATGATTTTTTGTTAAATTGATTAATTCAGTAATTTAAGAGAAAGCAGCGACGTTCGTCAAATCCGAAGTCAAGAGTACTAAAGATTAGATAGTCGGTTACTCAGATGTCGGTTATTTTAAATGTTGTTAAGTTTTCCTTTTACAACTAATTGTGAGGTCGTTAGTTCGTATACAATAAAGAAAAATATTATTTTGTCTGTTCCGTGCTTCTAAAAGGGACCCGGCTCCTATGGAAAAAAACCGGCCAAGTGGAAGTCGGACTCGCGCCCTAAGGGTTCCGTACCTATCTACCATATGATATACTAAAAACTTTTGCTCTTTGGAATTTAAAACTCCGCGACCATCCAACTTGGCCCTCTTTTATAGAAAAGTTCTTGAAACGGGAGCTCACCTTAATTGGTTACTATTAGTTGTGAGAAAAATTTAAATATTTAATGATTTTAGACGTTTCCCTTTATTTGTACTGTGAGACCTAGCTTCTTGCCAAATTTCATAATTTTAGGTCAACGGGAAGTACCTTGTAGGTTTTGATTTTTTGCATAAATGTATGGAGATGAGGACATAAAAAGCCATATCTTTTGATTGCGTCGTTGTAAAAAATTTAAATTTTCAGATCTTGTGTGGTTTATGGACCTTAATATTCGTTATCAATTTCAACCTGATACCTCTTCTCGTTCGGGAGAAAAAGGGTCTTGACAGACAGACGGACAACAAAGTGATCCTATAAGGATTCCGTTTTTTTATTTTGAGGTACGGAATCCTATAAAACCCGCTAAATGAGCTAAATCAGGTACATTTGGCGGCTCAATAGCTCTGACACCACGGTTTGTGAGGTCGGTCAGTCACAGAACTTACAACTTACACGATATGATGATGAGTCATTGCAAAAATAAGTTCGCACAATGTTGTGCTTTTTAGGGTTCCGAACCAAAATAGTAAAAATGGAACCCTTATGGTGCGACTTCGTCTGTCTGTCTGTCTGTCACACCTGTGGTATATCTCAGCCAAAGAGATTTGAACCTCGCTACGCTCGCAGCGAGGTTCAAATCTCTTTGATCTCAGCAACCACTCATGCTATCGACTTGAACTTAACTGCAAATGAAAGAATAAAAAAAATATATTATTATTGTAAAGGGGGCCCAAATAGCCGGGCAAAATTTTAAATTGTCGTTACTAGTTTCTTAAAGCTTTGTTCGTACAACTGTCTCTAACTATACCAAACAGAGTCTCTGTTTTGCTGAAAGACGTAGCAAATTACCAAATGGCATGATTAAAAATAAATGGAGCGCAAGTTAAGGCCAGTTATTTATCCGGACCGCTTCAGAACCTTAGGATCAGCTTGTTAAATGTGCGGAGGACACTGTCTATTGAAACAGAGGCGGGCGTAGATACGACGTGTCGTATGGAGGGATGAAAAATCTTACAGTGTAAGTAAGTACTGGTATGTTTGAGTATTAATGGCAACAATGCTTAAGACTGTTGTTGAGCAAATGTGATGCCACTATAAGAAATAAGTTTATATAATCACAAATACAAAACTTTGTATTGTTCGTTTTGCAGCAATATGGGGTAGTTCTATATTTTATAACTCATCACGTCATAGCTTAGCTTATCACGTATAGCTTTTGTATTGGTAAAGTGCTTAGTGGCCGTTTTTAATATCTTGAATGTATTTCTTTGGTTTGTTTTTGTAAGTTGGGGTATCTTTACCCTTCTTTTTTTGGTTTTCTAAAATTCTGCCGACGGGAACCTTCTACTTAGCAACTACGTAATAAGTAGCAACCGGTTTACATTTTCACTGAATATGTGTCATTATGGTGAATTTTATAACGAATAATAAAATCCGGCCAAGTGTGAGTCGGACTCGCACACCGAAGGTTCCGTACCACTAAGGTAAAAATACCGTCTCAGTTATACGCAGTCACGCAGAAGTGTATTAAATGCGCGTGAGTCCGACACGCACTTGACCAGTTTTTATTACCTATTTGTTATTCTTTTAGAGCTTATGCACTTTAAACGTACCAATTTTCACGCTTTTAGGTAAGTGTTGTCGTTTTTTGTTGGAAGTTAAACCTCCCTTAATTTATATAGTTTTTTTTAGTTTTATTATTTGGTGTTATAGCAGCAACCGAAATACATAATCAGTGAAAATTTCAACGGTTTCAAATTTAAAAAAATAATTACTAAGCCAAACCTCAGGCGAGCCTGACTCGCACTTTGCCGGCTTTTTCTTAAGAAACTTTTTTTGGAATGTCACAATTATGTGCGTCTCCACAGCTGGCTATGTTCATCCCATTTCCGTCAGTGCGGGCCGGCGCTCGGGTGGGTGTTTGGTCACTGCCTGAAATATACATATGGCGCATTTAACTGTAACATGCTCAGCTCTAGGGCTGTGAGTTTCAGAATTTTGGTAATTAGCTATCTGAGAATCTGAACTGATGACAGAAAATATTCCAGGATAGATCAGAAAAAACAAAAAAACAAAACCTATATCATAAAATAGGCTGCATTGGCCGTTGGGAACGTAAACACAATCGACCGAAACACAACCGAACCCCGTATTATACCTAAATCTTCGACAGTTAGTAAGTCATCCCTAAAAATACGCCGCAAGAGATTTTACCATATCAAACACCAAATCAATATTCCAATTGACCCAATTAGCGAAACCCCATTTTATGTAAATTATATTTAAATCTCTTTATTCATGCTGTTAACCTGCAGCATCCCTTGTTATACTTTTGATCTTCCCATTATAACCTATTCATTGGCACGCGGGATTGAATACAAAATTTTAAAAAGAACTGGTTTTATCCCAAAACGTGGCAGGTAGGGTCAGCATCCCTTGATACAGTTTTGATCTTATATGTCCGGTTTTGAATAGATATCTCAATGGTTTGGAACATCCCCTAATGTTCTTTGATCTTAAGCTCACTTTTTGAAAGGTCATTGTGTTTTGTGATTCAGATGAATTGACCAACGTTAACACAGTTTTGTGGAGGTGTTAGAGGTCAGCATCCCCCTAATAATGATTTTCATATTATTTCCAATATTATTAAACTTTTTTGGTATTAAGTTAGTTTTTATCGATAAACAAACAGATCAGTTTAGCAATGTTTTGTGATGAAAGGGCAAATTAATATTTTTAGGATGACGTATTTTGTACCTATTTAAATTTTAATCCATGTTGAGGCGAACCTATGTATCCTTGGATCTAAGAGTATTTGAATATTGAAACGAAAATACTCTACAGCGCCCGTGTGGTGACGATAAAGTATAGTACTTACCAACCCATCTCTACCCGTAGGTGTCGCAAGAGGCAACTAAGGGGTTACGAACTGGAGAATGGGCAGCAGCGTCCTTCTGTGTATCGTATCATCACATACTGCAAACACCAATAACCGTGGTTCGCTAACAAGCGTGGTGACTGGTGCTTCCCCTCCACATTGTTCCAGTAAAAGCTGGAATTCTGGGAGGAGTTCCCTGTTCTGTAGTGGACGTTTCATGGTGTGTTATGATGACTCTTAAGATGGACCATTATTTAGGATGGTCGTTAGATGTACCATCAACAAAGTTGGCGCCTGACTACCTTTAAGTTTAGTTTGCTGTGCAGCAGTGGTTCGCGGGAACCTCCGCCGGCTCTGGCTTGCTAGTTTTAATCCTCTGAGTGCAAGTTGTAACTGATCAACAATGGACAAATAGAACCCGAAGGACATGAAAAGGTCATAAAAACTCATAAAACCAAAAGCGTTGTCGTCTCTCAATGGTAAATAAAATAAAGGGCGGGGCAGGACATGCAAGCGACAAGGTTGCGAAACTGGTCAGGCGCCAACTTTGCTGATAGCACTAACATGAAATCGAAGTCAGTCAAGTTATCGTTAATAATTTATCTACTGTAAGTTTTGGATCAGCGGACAGAAGATCTGTAAAAACATAACCCTCTTGTTGTGGAAATCGGGTAATATGAACTTCATATGTTTCCTGGCTTACCTATATCTTTAAAAGTTGTGTAGGTTTCAGGGTAGGGTTATTTTTGTAGCCATTGGCACCCCTAAACCCTTCAACAGGGTAGAGCGCGATAAGTAACGGCGCCACCTCGCCACTGTCTTGATGTAACACATTTGTAACCAGATGTACACGATAGCATCCCATCCAGCCCATGTATAGCAATTTCCGGTTTAAGATGGCCGCCCCGCCCGTCCGATTCGCACCCAGAAATTGTGCTTACACCAAGATAAATTGTTTTAAATATTTTGTTGTCATTTTGTTGAAAATCTTATTATGAAGTAAATCTGCCTGTTTTATCTGAATGATACCCGTGGAATAATCTGTGTTAATTTAAATACTAAGTAAGACAGCAACACTGCAAAATGGCCTAAAAGACTAAATGAAACTAAGGCTTCGTTTATCATATTCCTGGTTTTATCATAATCTTTCGACCCTGCATCCATTAACCATAATTGCTGATTATATATATTTCTCTGTTTTCATAAATAGCCAGTCAATAGTGTTGCTGTTTGTACAACAAAAGATGGACAAAGTCATAAATCGAAAGAAATATAGGTAGATTCAAAGAAAAATTTAAACCCATTGCTTCATTGCATGTTCAAAGATTTTTTTAGGATTATTTTATGTAGAGGCGATTTTATATTGGGGTATAGGTACGTAAGACATTTGAGCGTAAGCTAAAACTAAACGCGTAATACCATCGAACAGGTTTCGCAACCAATATTAAAATCCTCGACCTACTGCCGATGGTGTAAATAATCTCTACCTAAATTAATGGCAAGATCGGGGAAACCCAAGTTGGCGATATTTTAGGGCCCCACTAACCTAGGGTTGCCAGATATAAAAAAATTAAAGTTCTGGAAAAGGCGAGATAAAAGATTTAATCGAAAAGATTATACCTACCCAAACTGAATATTCAGATTTGACATGGTATTCATATTATGTATGTAGGTAATGTCTTATTCCATATTTTGTGAAAATCGCCGGCAATGGTTAAATGTATGTACATTCGGCACTCTACTATCTAAAGAACCGCTCAGCAAACAAGTTTAGTGTCAGGTAATTGCAAAACGTCAACAGGCAATTTAATATTTTGCCCCCTCTATTTGAGCCCCCTTTAAAATAGTTAGTATCATTTTTTTTGTTTGCAATAAAATTGGGCAATGATATGCTAAAACTACAAATTTGAAGTCAATAGCATGAGTGGTTGCTGAAATAAACAGGTGTGACATACAGACGAAGTCGCATCACAAGGGTTCCGTTTTTACCATTTTGGTAAGGAACCCTAAAAAGGAGAAGAAAAAGAAAACCACCTTCTCCTGACGTGTCAAGTTATATAAAATATATGGAGACCTAAGTTTACTGAACAAATCCCTCGTTCCTTTCCAGCTGCTTCCAGCACAATTGTGCTCTAGAATCATGTCTAATGGTAGTGCCAGAGTAACAGAGCATTTTTTATGTAAAAGTCTGACATTTTTTTTGTAAAACGCGGAAATCTGAAAACTGCCCTGAAATCCTGTAATGTCAGGTTAAATCTTGACGACTGGCAACCCTGATCCAACCAACTCGACCCACAATCTTTGGGTGTCGGATCTCTTCTGTCTGGGCCTCATACTCTGGTATTCCTGCGTGCTATTGTTAATAATTTATATGTATGTATGCAAGGTGCTTCTAATGAGTGGCGAAGTTTAATGTTCGTCCAAAATGAACCACTTTTTTAATGTGTAAACTCTGGACCTACGTCCAACAGTAATAACTGGTGGAAACCAAGAGCTACAAGAACATATTTATTCCATTAGTCTCCTCCATTTTTCCATCGGGAGTCATGAGACATTTTGGTTGATATTTCGCATATTCGCACTAAGCCTTTTACAACATCTTTTATATCGCGAATAGTTAGCGAAGGAGTGGAAATTTTTGACTGCGTCTTTGTTCGCGAGTTCAAAAGGACCTATTTAATTTAACGAATTTTCCCTGACATTAGACCTAGCTACCTAGATCGATTTTTCTTCCCCAAACCCTCGTATTGTAAATTTAATAGAAATCGTTGGAGCCTTTTTAAAAGTATGTTGCTTGCTCTTATGATTGTAATAGGCTTGCCCGAGATGGTACAAAAATATCCTATTCTCTTACCATGTGATTTTTTGACTTCATAATTTTAAACTCGGTCATCAAGTAGGTATTAACGCTTACAGATATTAAACATTGCAAGTATCCGCAGTGCGACCAGCCCTCGAATATTTATCGAAGTTTTCATAATTCAGTGCGAGGGCTCAGGGCGAGCCAACACTTTTTATTTGCCTCACTCTAGTTTAAGATTCATGATGTCATGAGCTATTGGACGTAGATCAAAGAAGATACCAGAATCGGCGATGTAAAATAACATAAACTAAATAAAGGCAGTAATGCTTAATGTTGTACTTTTTATTTACTCGACATTACTTCTTAACATTGCGTTATATAAGATATCGTCTTTAACTTCAAAGCTTTGTAACTTATGCTGACGCATTCTGTTTTACATAGATTTATGGAGCTTCTTTCTTGATTTGTCTGTACAAATCGCATTTTGTTATCAGATGAAAGTAGTCTAAATTAATAGTTATTGGTTGAGTTTAGTTAAGGATGTACCGGCGGATCATCTATTTTTTAGGGTTTCGTACCCTTCATAAAATCACTTTGTTGTCCGACTGTCTGTCAAGACCCTTATACTCACAAACGGGTAAAGGTATCAAGTTGGAATTAATTTCAAACATAAAGGTCATGTACCCTTAAAGATGTGAAAATTTGAAGCTTCTACAATAACACGATCAAAAAATACGGCCATGTATCGCCTCATCATACATTTTCACCAAACCAAAACCCAAAGGGTATTTCCCGTTGACCTAGAATCATGAAATTTGGCAAGAAGCAAGGTCTTATAGCACAACCAAAAGAAAAAGTCTAAAATTATTAGTTATTACAACTTTGCTCACAACTAAGGTGAACTTCCATTTCAAGTACATTCATATTAAGGAGGGGTCAAGTTTGAGTGGATGGATGGACTTATCATATTATGGTAGACAGGCGCTCTGTATGGGAGTCCGACTCGCTCGGTCTTTTTTTTTCAAAGAGTACTGTTGGCATTTTTCTAGTAATTGCCTTCGTATCATCTATTTTAAATCGATACTTGTTACTAGAGTTTTCTACATACAGTCATACAAAGAAACGGCTTTTGCCATTTCTTTGATTTATTAAGTCTATGAGTTAGGGCATTTTTCACACCCCATACATATAAAATTTATCTTCATTGGACAAGCCATGTGATACCATTTTCATTTTAAAATTCGTTTCTGTAAGTAGCTGCCTTCTTAGAAGTCATATTTATTTATTTCGTGCCTTGGCACTGTTTAGAAATGTTTGATTAAGTTATAAATGTTTATAATAAATCTGGTAAGTCGGAGAATATACAATGTGATGATTTTTATCGGTTTCCCGAAGAAAAAAAAAATGTACTCGAAAAAAATTTGTTGGTCTGTGCGCCAATAACTCACAAGCTTGCATACAGCATAGCCCCGATTATCTTTCATTACTCGCATGAAAAAGCTAAGTAGATAAAAATCGTTTCATTTTCTGAAAAGTATACAGGTACCCCCCTTTGAACCGGTCCAGTGTTATTGTGTTCACCAGTCCAAACTCCACGAAAACGGAGACCTAAGCACAGCAATAGTTTATAATAAAGATTGTCTGTATGAACATTATTATATTAGTTAGTTTCCTTCGCAGAAAATTATCAGACGAGTATCAGTCCACAAAAGAGTTATGAAATAAAATGTTTCTGAGATCCGCTTATTACGTCTAAATCCGCTTGTATGGACTCAAAGGAGTATCACGGTTCTGGGAAGGCACTTTTTACAAAGTAATATAGAAGGGTATAGAGTCACTAATGATGGTAGGTATACAGACATAAATAAAAATAAAAAAAACGGCCAAGTGTATGTCGGGCTACGCGCAGTGCAGGGTTCCGTAGTTGTCTTACGAATAATAATTGTTAAGCATATTTTGATTTTTTGAAAAATATTTTTCCTTCTAACGAACAGCTGAGTCTAGCGCCAGATTGCTATTGCTATTTATATTATTTTCAGTATTTTGACTATTATTACTCTTTAACCTATATAAAACCTACTTAGTGTGATAGTAGTATAGTTTTCCTTTTAGATTCATCATATACAACGTGTAATTCTAAATACGCAAAACCTCTCGGGGGGGGTAGTTCCACTCCACCCTTGTAACTGAATAAGTTTTGCGTATTTAAAACTAGCTGGGGTACCCGGGGGAGTTGATGTGAGATTATGTGGTAGTAGGAATTAAAGACTAAACTTTTCACAATGTTACAGAATATTCCACAATATTCGATAGTGTTCTAGAATGATCCACAGCAATCTGGGATATCTCCAAACATTTTACAACATTCCAGAATGTTGTAATTTTGTAGATGGTGCTCGAATACTTTCGAATGTTCTGGACTGTTCTATAAATTTCTAGAGGGCGAAACTTCTAGCCCTTATATCTTCAAAAGCACGCACTTCAGGTAAAAACGGGAAACTTCTTCATGGACGGGAGATAGAGGGCTACCACACCATATAACTCACTTGATCGTAGCGGAATTCATTTCTGAGTTTTAGCGGCACGCACATTGTACACTTTCTTTTATAATATGTATTGATGAGGTAGACGAGAATTTTTTTTTTATCCCGACTAAGTCTAGGGGAGGTAAGTATTTTTTTTTTCAATTATTCATTTTAGCACTGTCTCAGCGTGGCGTGACTTAAGACGTATATCCATACTAAATGACAGCTTTCTAGTACTTAAAGTCTCTGAGCTAAGCCGCGGACAGACAGACGGACATGACGAAACTATAAGGGTTTCTTGTTTACTACGAAACCATAAAAAAGCAGATGAACCGCCAAAGATCGTAAGTTAGTTGTAGGCCATTACCACGCAGACCAAATACGTAACTACGCAAATATGTAACTTTTCAATATCATAACCACTGATCTCAAAATAATACTGGATTGGCAACTGTCAAGTACGAGGTCAAGTAGTAATTAATTATCAGGTGGCCCACGCAGGTGGACCACGGGCAATACCTGGTTATTCGTGTCTTTTTGATTGACATCATTTTGGCGCTGTACTCAATCGGTGTACCTATTGAATGGTGTGGATGGAACCAATCTACCAAATTCAACAGGGTTGTAATATGCCTCCAAAAAATTAAAGGGCTCGACGAGTTAACGCAACTGGACAACTTTCAGTGAATATAACAGGAAAAAAAATTGTCAACTCCATACAATTTTTCCAATCAAGTTTACAATTTTGTATGGAAAGGCCGATTTTTTTTTCATTCCCCGAAAGTTGTTCAGCCAGTTTTTTGAAACCTGTCCCTTACACCTTTATAATAAGTCGTCATTGGTGATAGTGTTCGAGTATGTACGTCAAAATCGGT
The DNA here is from genome assembly GCA_947532105.1 of Athrips mouffetella. Lineage (NCBI taxonomy): Eukaryota > Metazoa > Arthropoda > Insecta > Lepidoptera > Gelechiidae > Athrips > Athrips mouffetella. Next base: position 17,112,519 of record OX383965.1, on the reverse strand, counting down.
TCACGGGATACTACGAATGTGACTACGAATAACTATGTAGAACTGTTCCAAATCGGCACACTTGTGGCACACAATCATCATCATCATAACATCCCACAAAACGTGGACACTACAGGACAGGGAGCTCCCTCCAGAATTCTAGTTTTTGCTGGAAAAATGTAGAGGGGAAGTACCATAGTCACCTCTCTTGTTGGCGTTACGGCTGGCACCATGGACCGCGGTTGTAGGTGAACGCAGGAAGTAAGATGTAAGATACAAAGGAGGATGCTGCTGCCCATCCTTACACACAATATTATTTGTCATTTGTATAAAAAATCAAATTTAGAGTATATATTTAGAAAAATGTGTTTGCGATAAAAAAATGTACAAGGAAAATAACACGAGCTATTTGCCACCAAACACTACACTTGTCGGATCTCTTACGCTTAGGTTCTCCTTTTATATTTTCTAATATGACATCTATTAATATAACTTACAATACCTGCCCCTATACGGGTGCGGTGGAGAGGGGGTATGACAGGGGGGGGTGGAATCAAGAAATATCATAATAGGGCGGCAGTAGGTGGCTTTGCCCGGCTCTCTTGCCTCTATTTTTATTTGTGAGAGCTGAGGTGGGCTGGGGTGTAGTGGAAAAAGGGTGAAAGTTTAAAAACGGAAAAATGAAGGGATTTATGAGACAGTGTACCGAAAACTGAAATGGCGTGTTCAGTCAACGAAACCAAACAACTTTCCCAAAGAAACATTTCTGGGAAATAAAAAAAAAATACTCTCGATACAAATGCTCACTCTGGTCGAACAGTTTGTATGGAGAGGTCAATTTTTTTTATCATTTCCCAAAAATGTTTCTTTGGGAAAGTTGTTCAGTTTCGTTGACTGAGCACGTCCTTTCAGTTTTCGGTACACCGTCCCTTACACCTTGTATACGGTTACTTTTAATTAGTTCTCGATAACAAAACATATGTGCAATTACCTGAGAGAAAGTTTAAAGAATGTGTAAAGCAAACGTTATGTAAAAAAGCTTACTATAGATTGGATGACTATATGAATGACAAAGAGGTATGGTGCTCTGATATTCCAGCGAAACACAAGAAACACATTGTAAAAAGCCGACTCTTAAAGTAGGCCGTGCTGCAGTGGTTTCTTGCCGTTTCTTTTACGCTGCCATAGCACGATCCGAAACGGCGTAGACTCGCTCTATTTGCATTGTATTCTGCATGACATTCGATAAGTATTCTGTAAAGAATCTACATTGAATAAAATTATCTGAATCTGAATCTATGCATGTACTCGTGATTGACGATCAACTTTTCCACGTAAATATAGGTCGAATAACGAGAGAAAATTTCGGTCGTGCCATACAAATTTTCTATTGCTGGTACAAAGTTTGTAAGGGAAGAACAAAAAAGATCTTGCTTTTCGATTAATGTTTCTTAGGAAAAGTTGTTTTTAATCACGAGTTCATAATCATGAGCTTTCAAGAGCTAATTGAGCCTCCCTATAATATTTTTAACTATACAGCGTTAATTTTTTAGGGTTCCGATACCAAAATGGTAAAAAAAGGAACCCTTATGGTGCGACTTTGTTTGTCTGCCTGTCACATTTGTATATTTAACTTTAAAAGGTGGTTCTGCTCATGAAACTGAACAACTTTTCCCAAGGAACATAGGTCGAAGTACGAAAAAAATATTTCGACCTCCCATACAAAAACGACGTTGGACGTGGTCGTTTGATGGAATGTTATGATACAAAATGTGCTGTGTTATGATAAAAAATTTACTGAAACATTGAAGTATTAACAATTTTTAATCCAAATGAAGAAATGACATGACCCAACCTATTATCTAACATTCTTTGTGCAAGTTTTACAAAAAATCTACTCAAAAGAAGTGTTTTACTAGCCAGACACATTTTGTATGGAAAGGCGAAAACCTGTGGCGAAAACTTTTTTAGCGTATGATTTTTTGAGGAGGTTTGCTTATTTTCACGGGTAGAATCGCTGGGATTCAGAAGAAAAACGATTGAAAATACACGATGTATAGTGTATGGTTAAGGCTGAATAAAAAAATTGTAACACATGTACGTAATCCATACAAAAAGCATTAAAATTAAATAGTATTCATGATTCACAGAGTTAGCACCTTTTGCCTTTAGGCCTCACTAGAGAGTCGGCATTATTACCGATAAGTATACGGAGCGGTGCGCTCGAGTGTGGATTTTGAATAATATATTATTTTCTTATGTAAAATGCCCGATTACTCCCATCCAAAGATCTCCGCGGCTCCACCGAGAAAAGCTCCTTTATGGCACTTTATATGTTTTTGTTCTTAGATTTCTTTTCTTATTTATTCCACCTACCTACATACGCTCCTGATGGCCCTTTGAAAATGAAAAAAGTTTTTCTGCCTCCTAATAAACGGTATAACCCCATTTCGTGTGTTGTATGCTCCTTAGCGAAATTTACCTTCCCAGTTATATCGTTTCATTTTCTCCGATCATAAACTATACAGCATGTGTTGAGGTTATGTTTACGTTCCAATAAAAATTCCTAATATGAAAACAATAAATTATAACGCCCTCGCCGCTCGGGTGACCGCGGCCCGCAAAGCTAAAGGAGGTGGCGTAAAAAGAGGTATATTATTTTATTATCTGAAGCCAACCAGGGACGGGAGACGGCAATATCACCGTATATAGATTCGATTTTCTACGTGAATTCGTTTGACGGCCTTCATAATGCGACATATAAAACTGGGGACTTACGGACCCCGAAACCAATTTCGGGTTATGACCCGACGACTCTCTGATAATATTCTCGGGTTATTAGGTACGGATAGGAGTTTTTACTATGGCTATTTTTTCCGCTGACGTAGAATGATTGGGAGCGAGTTTACGACGCGCTCTGTACGGTGGCGCTAGGCGAGCTTTCTTTTGTTTTATGACGTCATCGGTTTCGGCTTCCCGCCAGATGAGGACGCTAGCCCACACTCGTCAGATAATTGGGTTTTTCACAATAGCTCAACGGAAACATTTGAAAGTTTAGTGCCTTCTTTGAACTTTATTCTTCGGTTTTAATAATAACAATTTCAGTTTAAACCTAAACTTGTAAATGGTTTTTTTTACAGTCGCATCACACCCTACTTTTCAATCGGATAATTCTAGTATACTTTTGTGTCTGCAATTCAAACAGAAGTCAAAGTCGATGTACAAGAATGTTTTTTCTTCTAAAACATTACCGATGATTTCCCTCACAATTCCACATTTGTTGGACATTTCAACATGGTCACGTAACATCTGAAGCACACAGTGGATCGGTTACGATTACGACCCGCATTGAGTGCAAACGACGCGACTTCGCGCGACTCGACATCTCGCAGTACACGTCGTAAACCACATCACCCTGTATTCGCCGCACGTGATCAGATACGCAACGACTTTATGATCGTTTTCTTGTAAATGTGTACGTTTTTTCGGTAATTTGGGAGTTTGTACAGTCGGCAACAATTCAAGGCCTATACGTTTCTGAGGCAATGGAGACTGGGCGGCTCATAATACGGGAAAATGGAACTGACGCAGTCACCTGACGCGTGCAGGTAAAGGTAAGTAAGTGGCACCTAACAAAAAAGTTTTGTAGAAGGTAAGCACTTTTTTATTCACGAGTACTTATACATGAAAGGCCATGTTACCATGTTGAAAGTTAAATATTAAGTACACAGATTAAGTACTTATTTTGAAAAATCTTGCGTCAGGTTTTTGTAACGATACATACTTAAAATAATTCGATACTTCTTTAATGGAAATTAACCGATAACTTGATCCGGGTTGGAATGCCAGCCACGATTTTTTTTAACCTATAGTAACTACTACCAGAATAAAGCCTTAATATTTACATTATTGTACATACATCCGTCCAATATATCCAAGCAATTTGTCAATATTTCATGTAAGGGATGTTCGTAAAGTGACACATACGGAACCGCTACTTTATTAAGCAACACTCTATATTCATAACGCATCACGACACTATCAGGCAAATAATATCGCCCCAAGATGCATTGGAAAAGAAATGTATCAGAAAATGTATAAAAAAATCTTATTGTATACCTTCTTATTTAGATTTAGAGTTTGAACTGGAAGTGACAAGGGAATTAGGGAAGACTTGTAGGGCGTAGAACGCATAGCACCCTATTTGAATTTATTAGATCTATTCTATGACCTGTAACTTATTGTTATTAAAAAATTTGTCTTGTCTTAATGTTGGTTTTGTGGAAATAAATAAACTTTTCAATAAACGGTTTATACGGAAAACCACAAGTTAATAATTCTATTTAAACATAATATTTATAGTTTAAACTTTAAATAATTCTACTTTACTTTATTGAAAATCAAATTAATTTGTCAAACGGCTATAACAAGCTTTAGTCGAAAAGACCGCCCCGAATCGTACTCGATGCATAGCGCTCGCGGCATTACGAGTACCTCTCTGAATAGCCAACCAAGTACGATTCAGTGCGGCGATCTGCACCATTACGAGTATTCCTCAGGCGCTGCCCAAACTCCCGTATAAAGCGCTTGGCCTCCGCGCCCCATACCCCACTTACCTCTACTGAGAAGGGTACAAAAATGTACGTGTTCTTAAGTTTTAAATTTTAATATACATGATAATTTTATTACTTTCAACAAATTTTTTCTTTTATTTTCCTGCATAGTGAATTTTGAAAAAACCCGAGAAGACAAATAACTTATTTTTAAACAAGAATGGTTTATAGTACGTAATCTTGATCAGTTTACCAAAGAGTTGAAGCCCAGGGGAGACGGCGCTAGTCGTCCTGTTAGCGACCAAGTGTATTAGTGTAATGAATAGTGAGGAGAGAAATGAAGATTCGATAGCTCAGTCGGAAGACCGTCGGCGTTCAAATCCGGCTCGCGTCAAGTTTTCTTCCTCTTTATCTATATACAGCAAAGATTTGATACCGAGATTTAAAATTACAATGAAAAACAGTCCGTAAAAAAATCTTAATTATAAGATGCACACAACTTAATCTCAAATATCGCGAATGAAAATTAGGATCTTGCCTGTTTTAAAAAAACTACGTAAATTCTTGGCCATTTCCAGTATCATATTTGTGCTTTACATCTAGGTCGGTATTTGTAGGTAGGCGCGAGTTGGCGACCGTGTGATTCCTGGAGGGAGATATGATTTCTCGCAGATATGAATCCTGACTTCGCTGGTCCGAAAGGGTGACTTTGGGACGGTTTTCCGGAAAAATATAGACAGTTTATTTTAAGAATATTTATGTTAAGAAGAAATCAAAATGAATAAAAAGGAAAATAAAAGCAGAAGAGTATACTAAGTATTACTGACTTTGCGTAGGAGCTCAATTTATAAATCGATTTCGTACTAAAACAGTTATGTTGGAAACATTATTGTTATGCGCAAAAGATGTTCGTTTTCATTAATAAAAGTCCATAATATAGATCATGACAAAATTTAATACGATCTCCTAAATGGAGGAATCAGGGTTTATGGATAGAGAACTTGATCCTATATTATGGGCTTAATAAAATAATAAAACCTTTTTCTTCTTTATTGTACGGTCAACCGCTCGTCGGTAGAAACTTTTTCAACTCTATTACCACCCCATAAGGTCCAAAAGTGTTTCTACTGACGTGCTGTTGAGTGTACATAAACCATTTTAGTATTAGTGAATAGTCATCACAATGGCGAGCTTAACTCACTATCTGAGTTCTCTTTCAGCTAACCTCAAATTTCATGTTTAAATTAAATCTGAGGCCAAGTTCACCCTTTAAATAACATGAAAATCTGCAAGATTTCAATTCCAGCATTAATATTTCAGCAAGTTTACTACATATTGGTTACTTGTGACATAAGCCCGTGCTAGGCTGGAGCTTTAGCATCGCGAGCCGTCCAGTTCCCCTCGGGACCTCATTGATACTGCAGATAACTGCGCCACTATTTTATAAAGAAGAAAATATAGTTTTGTATTTGAAAGACTTTGAGGGTTAAAATCCTTATGAGATCTTTTTCTCGAGGCTAAATGCATCAACTTTTGTGTCTGCAATGATTTTTAGAAAATATTTAGTTGCGATTAGTTTTCCTAAACGCGTCTTGTTTAACAAACAGTTAAGAAAAAAATGCTGCTTAAGAAAATTCGTAGAATATAGGTATTTTAAAGTTGTTGCATTTTGACTCTTAAATAAGACTTTAAAAATTTGAAAAGAGCATATGAAAACCCTATACATTTTATTCTTAATGTTATTCGAGCACCGCAGACTAAGGAAAATAATAATAAAATAAGTATATAACTTTTGTATTTGTTTTGTTTGCATTACATTTCATATGTTTGAAAGCTAGTAACACACTTTAGCAAATAATATAATAGCTACATTATATGTGTAGAAACAGATGGATAAATCAGCAGTTTATTGCAATTAGATAAAAATGAAATAGTTCATACTTCATTAAATTATACTCGTAGTAATACAGAAATAGAGGGAGTCATGAAACAATCGACTACACATTAAACTTTAACAAGCTAGCGACACATGCACCAATCAAATTACAGAGACCGTATGCTGCCTCATCTAATATTAAAATTATATGACCGTGACCCCTGTTCAATAGGTACAGCCATAGACAACCCTACTTCTGGGGGCCAAACGGCGATTTTTACATCCAATTACTTACTGTCCCTCGTTTATGTTCTATACGAGGTCTTATGTCACGAAATAATAAAAATAAGTAATAAAATAATTACCTATACACAAGTACCTAATTTAACGTGTAACAAAAACGGGCCAAATCGGACTCGCGCACCAAGGGTTCCGTACCATTAAGGTAAAAATACCGTCTTAGTTATGGACGCGCAGAAGTGTATTAAAACGCGGGAGTCCAACACTTACTTGGCCAGTTTTTATTATATTTTGTTATTATATAGTTTATGCACTATAAACGTACCAATTTTCACGCATATGTTCCCGATTTTACGAAAGAGTAAAAACAAAAATATAGCAGAAATCGCCTAAAAAGACACTTTTTTAGTAGAGCATCCTCTAGAAAAATGAAGGGGACTCGAGCCACCTAATTTTTAAATTTTTATTATTTGTTGTTATAGCGGCAACAGAAATACATAATCTCTGAAAATTTCAAATGTCTACCTGTTCATGAGATACAGCCTGCTGACATACAGATAGACATACAGACAGACATTGGAGGCAAGGTCCCGTTTTTTACCCATTGGGTACCAGAGCATTAACAATGGTTGGTGCAGTCAAGTGCACATCAAAGTTGACACATTGGACTTGGTAACACAGATAAAATAGGTAGTAAACTAGCCTTTTGTATTGCCATAGAGTAATATAATACTGGGCGTAGTATTGCTCTTATATTTGTCAGTGTAGAGACGGAAATACCACTTGCAAGTGACAAACTTGAACTGCTCTTGACTGTACAATAACCCTGAAGAACGTCAATCTGCTTATTATACTTAAAAATAATATTTTTAGGGTTCCGTACCTCAAAATAAAAAAACGGTACCCTTATAGGATCACTTTGTTGTCCGTCTGTCTGTCTGTTTAGGCCCTTTTTCTCACGAATGAGACGAGGTATCAGGTTGAAATTGATAACGAATATTAAGGTCCATGAACCACACAAGATCTGAAAATTTAAATTTTTTACAACGACGTAATCAAAAGATATGGCTTTTTATGTCTTCATCTCCATACATTTATGCAAAAATGCAAAACCTACAGGGTACTTCCCGTTGACCTAAAATTATGAAATTTGGCAAGAAGGTATGTCTCACAGTACAAATAAAGGGAAAGGTCTAAAACCATTAAATATTTCAATTTTTCTCACAACTAATAGTAACCAATTAAGGTGAGCTCCCGTTTCAAGAACTTTTTTATAAAAGAGGGGTCAACTCGGATGGTCGTGAGTTTTTTAAAATCAAAGAGCAAAAGCTTTTAATATATCATATGGTAGATAGGTAAGGAACCCTTAGGGCGCGAGTCCGACTCGCACTTGGCCGGTTTTTTTATGAAGAAACCATTGTAGGTCCGTCGACATACGAAAAGAAAAGTGGGAAATTGCAATAAGAACAGTACCTAAGTACTGTTACTGCATGTTACGGAAAACTGAGGTTATCAAATAAATGTTTTCAAGAATCAAAACTACTGTAAATAAAATTAAAAACCTCATATCTGCTGGTGACATTGTCTGTTTTCTTCATAATATGTTAGTTTAGTTTAGAATATGGAGCCGCAAAATATTTTCTAATAATCTATGGACAAAAAAAGGGAAAGACCCAACATTTATACTGTGCAATATTTATATAAATAAATAGGTCTGTCTGTGCGTCTCGCCCTAATAAATGATGTCCCCAGCACAACACGGTGTGGGAGGACCTCTTGATGGATGATCCACTGTTTCGATGTGATTGGTGGAAGATCAATACCGATGCTGTCGAGATATTTACATTTTACTGCAGTTTTATTGTCATTTGCACAATTGGGAAAAATTCACTGTACGCTTTATACGGTACACCTGATCGTAAGATTCAGAAAAAACCGGCCAAGTGCGTATCGGGCCACGCGCAGTATAGGGTTCCGTAGTTTTTCATGATTTTTAATCGCAAAGCACGTTTATAACTTATTCTTTTCTGCCTCCAAATGCTAAGCGAGGTCCTAGCATCTGATTGCTAATGATTTGATTATCATTTCCAGTTTTTTCGGCTAAAACTCACTAAACTGTAAAGTCTACTCAGCTGTTATAGTTTTCCTTTTAATTTCACCATATATCCTACTACTGTGGTTTTTTTTCACATTTCCAATAACTAATGTTTAGGTGGCAGGGGGTGACACTTGACTCCAACAAAAATTGCGCTTTCAAGCTAAACATTTCGCAAACGGATCCCTAAATCGAAAAATGATCTGTAAAGACCCTAATTATTTTTTTTTAAACCTTTCCAATGACACCCCACACGATGGGTTAGACGAGAAAAAAAATCACCCACACTTTACTTGTAGGAGAGGTACCATGTATCTCCGTACCAAATCACAGCTTTCTAGTACTAAGGGTCTCTCAGCTAAGCCGCGGACAGACAGACAGACAGACGGACATGACGAAACTATATGGGTTCCTTGTTGACTACGGAACCCTAAAAATGTGTTTCGCTTCTAAGGATTGCTACACACTTGTTCGATTCGGCATGTTCGGTACAACATGCAACTCAAGTTCTAAGAAAAAGCCGAACCGAACATGCCGAATCGAACATGTGTGTGAACATAACATAACACGGAATTTGGCCATGGAAGTAAACAGTTTTTCCATATACTCGTAATAATCGACCTTTGCTCCTAAAAGTTGTTTAGTTTCGTGACTACAGGGTGACTTTGAAGACATTCGACAAATTTTAAGGGTAAGTAATTTCTGTTATCGATAATGGATATAGATCAGTTGGATGATTGTCAAATTGACAGTGATTGTCAACCAACCAATATCTTACTCTATCGTCAATGGACGAAGTTTTGAATTTGCATGTTTCGTATAGTATCGTATCGATATATCGAAAACAAAGAGTACCCTTACTAATTTTGTTTTCTTTTTATTGTCAGTGAACGAAGTTTTGTACTTGACTGGGTGTCTATTCTCAATTTTCTATATATCGATACGATACTATTCGAAACATGCAAATTCAAAAAAACCCTCGAAGACACAATCAATGTGTGCCTGAGTGAGACGCAGTGGTGCCAGGCTAGCTTGCCGGTGCGCCACGGTGGATTGGGGGTGCGCCGTTTGCATGAGACAGGTCCTATTGCCTTTTTGGCCTCCGCGTACGGGGTCACTGAGCTCGTCACTCACATTCTACCCTCTAATGGTGGCGGGATCTGTGTCCCTTTTGCTTCGGAGGCCCTGAGCCTTTGGGCTATCCTCTGCCCCAACGATAGCCAGCCATCAAATCCAGAGAGGCAGAGAAACTGGGACAACATTGCCTGCCGACATCTATTTTCGTCCCTTCTGACCGAAAGTTCTAGCAGCGAATGGGCACGTCTGCTCGCGTCGACCAAGCCCGAATCAGGCGCCTGGCTGCATGTTTTACCATCCCCCCACATAGGTACGTTGCTGGACAACGATTCTCTCAGAGTGGCTGTAGCACTCCTTCTTGGCTGTGTGGTGTGCGAACCGCATACCTGCATCTGCGGTACTACGGTTGACGCTAAAGGCCACCATGGCCTAAGCTGCGCGCGAAGCGCCGGGCGGCGACCTCGCCATCATGCAGTCAATGAAATCATTAGGCGTGCGCTGGTCTCATCCGGAGTGCCATCGATCCAAGAGCCTCCAGGGTTGTCGCGTTCGGACGGCAAGCGGCCGGACGGTCTTATTTTGATTCCTTGGCTGAGAGGGCGGTGTCTCATTTGGGATGCCACGTGTGTCAGCACTTTTGCGGCCTGCCATATTGCTCGCACTCTGCATATTGCTAGTGCAGCGGCAGAGGCAGCTGCTCGTGGCAAACACACCAAATACTCTGACTTGGAATCAACGTACGTCTTTGTGCCGTTTGCCGTTGAAACTGCTGGACCGTGGTGCTCGGAGGCGAAGAAGCTGGTCGGTGACATTGGTCGTCGGTTGCGAGAGAAGGGTGGCGACGCCCGCACGGGTGCGTTCCTTGTCCAGCACATCTCCCTCGCCATACAGCGGGGCAACGCGGCCTGTATTATGGGTACATTTGGCCAGGGATCTCTGCGCGGGAGACTATTTGACTAGTTTTAAGTGTCCATGTGTGTGTGCGTTTCTTTTATTTTGTTTTGATAATTTAATGAATCTACGATAATTTTATGTAATGTAATGAAATCTAATGTTTTTGACATGTAAAATTCTATATTTTATAAATAAAAATCTTAGACATACAAAAAAATTCAAAACTTAGTAGGATATTGGTTGGATGCTAATCACTGCCAATTTGACAATTCATCCAACTAATATTCTACTCTATTGTCAGTAAACGAAATTATGAATCCGACTAGTAGTATCGTATCGATGTATCGAATATTAAGAGTTGACTATATTTCGCAATATAGCATTGATATGGCTTACGATATCGAAAGTTTTAAGTATGCCTTCAAAATTTGTTCGATTTAGTCCATTTATATAAAGATAGTACTTTAAGGTACAAGTGCCGTAAGTAGGGGTAATTACAAACGAGTTGACGTTTTACCATCGGCACGAGTTTGTCATAACCCTTACGGCCGTGTATTACGACGTTTTTCAACACATTTGTGAGAAAACAGGTATAAGTAATACACATCAAATATATTTTTATTGCTAAGCAACTGATAACATCAAGACCCAATTAAATTTAGCAGACAGGCTTGTACAAAATGTTATGTCAGAAGGTTATATCACTTTTTTCACATATGCTTAGATTAAGACGCTTAGTCACCTTTTAGCACGTAATGGAAGGTTAAGTCACTTAGTCACCTGTTATGACACAAGGGCAGATTAAAACACTTAGTCGCGTTTTAGGACACAAAAGAAGGTTAAGCCACTTAGTCGCTTTTTATGACGCAATGGCAGATTAAGAAACTTAGTCGCCTTTTTGACACTAGGGCAGATGAAGACACTTAGTGGAAGATTAGAACACTTAGTCGCCTTTTATGACGCAAGAGAAGGTTAAGTCATGTAGTCGCCTTTTATGACACAATGGCAGATTAAGTCACTTAGTCGCCTTTTGAGACACTAGGGCAGATGAAGGCACTTAGTGGAAGATTAGGACACTACGTCGCCTTTTATGACACAAGGGTAGATTAAGACACTTAGTCGCCTTTTATGACACAATGGCAGATTAAGACACTTAGTCGCCTTTTATCACACCCGGAAAGGGTAAGTCTCTAAGTCGCCTTTTATCGCAAAACGGCACTTAGCCGCTATTTATCACGCAAGGGCAGGGCATAAATAATAGTAGATTAAAATGCAAGTGCGCTGTTTTGGATATTACACCCGAGGCTCAGAAATTGCAGACCGAGCCGCAGGTGAGGGCGTAATGTAGCCGAGGGTGTAATCTCCAACGCGCACGAGCGTTTTACGAAATTTTTCAACACATTTGCGAATAAAAACAAATCAAATTGGTTACCTTTAAAATACTAAACTTTGCTAACCTTACGTCCACCGCACGTCCACCGGAACATTTTGTCGGCTGCATATGTTCATGTTTCCCTTTAATTTTACCAAATTTCAAAATTGTATTTCGTGTATGAGTATTTTAGACGGTTCAGAAACAGTTTTTTTTTTGTAGAAGTTGACACATTTGAAATAATTACAATAATAAACACTACAAATATTTGTAAAATGGCGCGCATTCTTTCCTTTTCAGCGGGCACAGATTATACGTCGCGTGAGGAGCCCCCAAAACATTACCATGTTTTCTTACACCATCAATCTTTTATCAATTATTAGTCAATCTAGTAATCAAGCTATAAAAAAAAGTAAATGTCACTCAGTACTCAAACATTCTATTCCATTAACCTTGAATCAAAAATTGAATATCTTGTTACGTAAATGACAAATTTATTGTTAATTAATTAATTACTATAAATAATTTCATAAAATCAACATTCATTTATGATATTTTCTCGAAGTCAGCTTGAAAATTTTAGTAACATAATAAGCATAAAACTCCTTGCTCTTGGCCGATTTAAAAAAAAACAAAGATAAAACACTAGTTAAGTAATATTATGACAAAAACACGCGTGTTTAATGAGCTGGATTATGGACCTTAATACAGTGCAAATAGAGCTGTTTTATGAGCAAATGTGTTGAAAAATAATTTTAAGATAAGAGTGTAAAAATCCTTGGTAGTATATTTTTTTTAGAGCAACGTTAGCGTCATTGTTAGTACGTTTTTCAAGCAAATGTATTAAAAAAAATATTCTGTATATTCCAAACGTATGTATCTAACAAAATCCTGTGCGGTCTGGGTTTGATTGTCAGGAAATGTTTCTGTAGGTTTTTCATGTCGCTTATTACTTTTTTCCCACATGGCACCACTTTGGTTGTTAAGTTTATGTCATGATATAACTGACGATAAATCATAAAATGAATAAATAAAAAAAAATTGAATTTTCAATTTTGTCAATTCATTCTATTTTTCGAATCATTAACGATGTTGAGAAATATATTCAGGTTTCGATTGCGTATCTTGAAATCCTCTCGAGTTGAGGGGTGGACTGATTTCTGAAGCGTGGGATTATTGGAAGAAAGAGCGACTTTGCTTCGCCTTCCTTGACTTCAGTGGCTTGGTTTGTAATGGAGAGAGCTACAGTTGGCCTTCAGATCGAACTTCTCTGATTTTATTTTATTTTAATAATATGTCTACTACTGGTAATGTGGTATTTATGTTTTTTTTGTTACGTATTCATCGTTGTATGCATCACTGTAACAAAACTTTTACTTCTGTCCAGCATAGTTAAAATAACATGTCTTAAAAAAGGGTGAATTTCCTTATCTTTGCAAAATTTCAATATCTGACCAGAAAAACTTTGCCTGAGAAACAAATTTCGAAAATCAAGAAGTCTTATTCGCTTTCCAATAGCAATAGATGGTTTTATCACCAATCAGTAGGGTTTTTTTTTCTATTTACTTTTGAAAAATTTATTCAGTTTTATAGTTACAGTAATACCGTCACGTGGGCGTAAGGTGAAAAATTTATTCACTGTTCATTGGTTTTTGTCATACAAAAGTTCTTGTACTAATGAAACGGCCTAGCCAGATATTTTGACTTAGGTGTAGATTTTGTGACGCTAGGGCTTGTAGAGTTAAGGCGTGTAGGGTTAGAAGCTTGGCTCTACATGAGATCTGATAACTTTTTAAAAACGCGAACTATATGGTTATTCTTGGCAATATTTTACATGAAAAAACATGAATACATATAAGTATATGAATTTTTACATGATTATTTTTGGTGGGATTACATTTCCCAAAAATGTTTCCTTGAAAAAGTTGTTCAGTTTCGTTGACTGAGTCACATATTAGACTAACGAGTAAACTAACGACTTAGCACGCCCGTTCAGTTTTTGGTACACACGGCCGCACATCAGTAGAAACACTTTTGAACCTTATGGCGTAGTAATAGAGTTGAAAAAGTTTCTACCGACAAGCGGTTGACCGTACACCATCTCTTACACCCTGCATAATTCCACTCACAAAGGCTAGGCTAGCTGCAGTTTTCCACAGAGTGGGCTCTAGATGGGATCGCCATTGTCGGCCGAGATCAGATCACATATGGCGCGAAAATATTAAATATTCAGCAGAGATTGAATGTGTTCGCGGAATGGCGAGTGCTAACACTGTACGTTGAGCCCATCACACATGTAGCTATACTCTTACAAGGGGGTGCAAAAGAACCTGTTATAAAATGAAAACAATTCGTCTGGTTGGAAAATTATACAAGAAAATCGCAATTTTCGGAACGTTAAGTGCGTTGGTATGGTCGCAAATTTCACAATAGACTCTAAGGCGCCGCAAGTTATCTACGTCATCGAGTTAAAGAAATTTCCAACTTTTTTATAAATAAATAAATAAAATAAAATCAGTTTATTTCAGACAATTGTCCATATTTTGTTAGTAAGTAACTTATAATCTATGTTAGAAAAGTTTTTGAGAGAGTAGAGTGGCCTATTAGCTTATTGGCAGCTAGTTACGGATGTGATAGGCTTTATTCGATGTCCTTATATTTTCGATGTTTACATTGTTATGACTGCGTCTGATGTGTTTGCGAGGAAATGGAGCTCGCGGCCCATGAGTCGCATTTTATAGCCGTTACTTGCGAAAGTATTCTAATATTCAGCGTAGTGGCGTACAGACACAAATTTTGGTTATCCTATAGGTACTATTAAACAATAATATTTGTATAACTATAAGAGGGTTTTTATAAATTCGTAAAAGTCCTAATTTTGGGGGCTAAATACAACTACTTTTGCATTATGATTTCTTGAAATTCGCAAAAAAAATTTTGTCTTTCCATACAAATTTAACAGATCAGCCATTTTGGAGTCCATTTTTTTTGTATAAATTCCCAAGCAAGGCTTCTTAAAGTGAAGGTTATTTTGGTGGTCACTTACACTCGAAGATTTCTGACCTTATTGCTTTTTTCAGAGCTCACACTACATCACACCAAACTTTTTTATTTTTTGTATAGTTTTGCTATTAAATCCGTTGTCTTTGTGGCTTTTTAAAACTTACTTCATGACTACGTTTTCATTTTTAACCCATATCCCGCTGGTGTTCATTACGGGCCACACATACATCCCGCATCGTATCCGACGGGTGAATGTGGATGAATGGCATTTTTTTTACTCAAAATAGGTCCTTAAAAAAGCTCGCCACCCCAGAAGCCAAATGGCCCAGAATTTGTTTAAATTGTCACGTACAGACACCGCGTGGTTACACAATCCCTAGACAGCGGTTCTCAATGCCAATGCTAATAATACGAAAGTGATAATAATATTTATTTCTTAGATTTTGTTTTCTGTTTGAAATTTAAGGCCCCGTCAATAAAATTTTGCAGCGACAATATGTAATTTTCTAGATTGCGATTTGTTTTTGAGTTTTTTATTTGCTTTTTTTTACTAGATTTTGTTTTATCTGTGCTTCTGTCTGTCTTTAACTCTTGTTTTACTAATATTGTATTCATCAATCCCTGTTATAAATATTGTCAGCAATTTCCTATTGTTTTTCATTAGTCCACTTTAAACAGTACCTATAGAGTTTATTCATAAAGGATTACTTCGCTGTGAAATAAAACCAATCGAACACTGGAAAAAACGAATAAAATAAAAAAATAATTTTAAATGGGGGATTAATTACAATAAACTAAATATTGACAACCTCTGGCTGCAAAGACTTACGGTGAAGGGTTAAAAATGCATCGTAGTGCTATAAAAAACGACCATACAGATATCGGATTTTAAATTTTAAAATGTGCATTGTATTGAACCCCGGGTTCGGAAATCGATGGCGAAGCGTAAAGGGTTAACCATTAAAATGTAAAAAAAAAAGCTTTAGATAAAAGAAGCCATTGATCGAAGTGCGACAGCTTGCAAGCGCGGTTGTTAATCTCTGAAGCGAATGGAACAGATAAACTTTTTAGGTCATAGGCAAATTTTTATGAATAGCTAACGGTTTTGGCGGAGTATTTTTGTGTCTGCCTGCAAGTTTTATTTACAAGGACTCTATTACTTTGCTCCTAGACTGTACAAGATAGAGATCTTAGATAAATGAAACGCAGCGAATCATTTATCTAAGATAAAGATGTATTTATAAACGTAACAACAACAAATTATTTTGGCCGTTCAGTCTGTCAAAATTGAAACTAAACAAATAATTTCAAATAATCACGTTATGCCAATTAATTATTATTTTATGTACCTTGTGTTGTGTGACCGCAAGGCAAAAGGTAAGGTAAAAGTACTAAAATGATTTGTAGGGTCCCAACTTTTGGATTTCACCGAGTGATATTTTGTGATTTTTAAATTGAAAGGCACAGGAAAACTTAACATGTAAATCATAAATAAGTGCAATGAAAATTTACAATTAACTATCAGTTTGTATTTAACGAACATAATTATTCATGTTTTAAAAGGATAACCTGTATATTACCCAGGCGTACATCTAATTCGCTCGTGGCCTAGTGGCAGTTGCTTTTTCTTTCCGTCCACGAAAGATCCACGAAAAGCTTTTGACAATCGTAGATAATATGCCCGAGAAAAAAGTAAATTAACGTAACTTGCTTCACCTCAATTCAAAACCTTTTTAATCTCCTTCGTTGGCCCCACACTTTAACCCGCAAAACGTATAATTTTTAAATTACACACGTCTCCGTCCATTAGCGCTAGAATCCCGCCGCGCAGTAATTTTGTCCCACCGGGATATCGCTCCTGGGGCCACACTTGCAGCAAAGGTGTTAACATTGCTGTGGGTTATTGGTGGAAATTGGAAAATTACGTAAATTATTTACAAAATAACATAAAATCGTTTTTTTTTTTAAATAGTACATACATACGGGTCGAATCAATAACTTCTTTTTTTGAAGTCTCTTAAAATAATGATTCCTTCTGAAACAGTACTGTGCTTAGTTCAAAAATTGCAGCATGTTACTCAGACTATACCAAAGAAAAAATACCGGCGTAATACATTATTTAATTAAAGATAGAGACTTACAGCGATACTCAAAGACGTCAATCTTTTCGTTGAGTCTCTTACTATCCTTTTTGATTTAATAAAGTAACAGCTCGAGATTTAATGAAAGATTAACTTTAAGTGACTTCTCTCAGGGCGGCAGTTAGTGAACTAAAGCCTAGTTTATTCAATTGAGCTACTTACTAGAATGTAGACAGCTCCTCGCATTGTGTACTTGCATGCCACTAGCTCGACTCGCCTAGACTGTTTTTACGATGAGAGTAGCTGCCTTGTATTTTGCGAGTTGTGTTGGTGTAGTACTAGTACGTCAACCAACATAATCTTAGGAACGTAGGTAAAGGCGAGCGGGCGAGTGAAAACAAAAAAAAATTATGTTACCCGGATGGAGCTTCTGTCCAATTTGCTGTTGCGTACGTAACTGGCATGATAAGTCCACATAGTGCGAGTTGGCCAAACCACACCGTGTAAAGTTGAAAATAGGCTTAACTCCGTTACGAACTAACGTGCTCATTACAACCTTCAAAATATTTACAAAATATTCATAACCAATCTGGTATTAAGCAGATTACACCGTAGCCTATTTTCAAATTCACATGTTCTCAAACGACCGTAGATGATCTTCACTGAAATTTTCAATAGAGAAGAAGTTAAGTCCGTCCCTCAGTAATTTTTTTCTTCCACATAATATACAACGCAAAAGTACAAGTCACTACTGTGGCGACAACCCTACATGCTATGGTAAGATTTTCTTCATACGCACTAGGCAATCATTCATGCAAGTTTGGATTCCACTGCGTCGTTTGCTTAGCGGGTTGCTGTATTTTAATTTTTGGCACAGCAATGGATGCGGTATATTGCGATTCAACAGTAGATTTTTAACTCTATTCCGCTCAGGGACGCTCTTTTATTGTGCCCAGCGCGGTATCATTAATCAGTCTGTGCGAAAACCATCAATATAGAATGTTGTACATTTTGATTAAACAAAATGTAGAGGATGTGTTATGCTAGTTGGCCTCAATTTTTAACGTTATTTATTTTATTTATTATTATTTTTATGTCGACTAACAAGTTATCTATCAGATTTCTTTTTATAATTTAGGTAATGCTTACCTTCTTTTTCTTTTTTTTATTGAAAATGGGCTTACTCTTGACCTCAATCTAGTCTTGACGACAGAGATGAGGTCGACGATTCACCTACATTCTAAAATTCATACATACATAATATCAAGCCTTGTTCCCGTCGGGGTAGGCAGAGACCACAGTTCTCCACCTGCTACGATCTTGACATACTTCCCTTGCTTCCTGTACTTTCATCAATCCTTTTATACATGCTCGTCGGTTTAGGGTACTTTTAACCTGGGCTTTATTCAGAACGTCCTGAATTTGGTCCTGGTACGTTCGCCGAGGCCGTCCCCTTCCAACGTTTCCATTCACTCTCGCCTTTTAGATCTCTTACGTCAATCTTCTTTCATTCATCCTCTCTACATGACCAAACCATCTAAAATTCTATATTAATTAATTTCATAAGAATGGTTTCGTCTCGTGCAAGCAAAGAAAACTGTAATAAATAAATAGAAGAAAATATTATTGGTGTTTTAAAAAGCTTCGCTTTTGTAAGAAATTGCTTTCCAGATTTAATTTAAGAAGTCTAAGAACATATTCTTTTACCAGTCAGTTGGTGGCATAACATATCTATAGTTTCTATTACTTTAAGCTGATCCAGGATACGTCCAAATATTCGGTGTATTCGAATCGAATACTCTTATATCGGTTATTCGATTACGCCAATACGCATTGTACGGTGGTAGTCCATCATCCGATGAAAAATGATTGTCATTATGCTCATGTGATATAGAGATGCCTTGGTAGGAAATTATTCGCTAGGCTGTGCTAGACGCCATCATTCAAGACTGAGACGTTTTCATTTTAGTAAGTATCAACTTATTTTAATAAAAGCTGGCAACTGCTGCTAGTAAAGCAATATTCTGGGACAATCAAGTTTACAAAGAAAGTAAAAGATACCTCAGCATATTTTTTTTGTCACAAGTGACCAAACGAGTAAGTGGTCACCACCACTCTTGACACCCACTGTCTTATTAGTAAAATAATTTGACACTAATAAGACAGCAAAGCGCGTTACCAACCCTGAGAACTAAGATGGTATGCCTCATGTGCCGGTAATTTCACTGGCTCCCCCCTTCAAACCGAAACACAGCAGTGCAAACAGTGCTGCTTTACGGAAAAAAACGTAAGGGGGTGGTACTTCCCCGGACGGACTTTGCACAAAAGCTCTACCATGCTGGCAGATGAGAGTTACGACTCCAAAAAGAAAAAGAGCCCGGCCGAAAAGCTATATTTGCAACTACGTAACTAGTCTTTTCCATGGACCGCGGTTGTAGGTCACCGCAGTAAGTAAAATGTAAGATTCAAAGGAGGATGCTGCTGCCCATCCTCCAGTTAACCCTTGGTCGCCTTTTACGACACCCACGGGTATGTATGGGTTGGTACTATTCTTTGCCGGCACCACACGGGACCGCCGTAACGCTAACAAGCGAGGTGACTATGGTACTTCCCCTCCACATTTTCCAGCAAAAGCTAGAATTCTGGAGGGAGCTCCCTGTCCTGTAGTGGACGTTTCATGGGATGTTATGATGAACTAGTCTTTTCATAGTTTACGTAAAAGTAATTACAATATAATCCCATTAAATTTAATAAGTTAGTAATCCGTGACTATAATATTCAGGGTATAATACCTGGGGATGTAACGGTAACTCGTGTACGTGTATCCATAACGTAGGTGGATTAAAACCATATCAATAACGTTCAGCTGCCTTTGAGCGCTTCGTCGTAAAATATTACGTTTCATATTTTGTCGTGATATTACGTAGCGGTGTGTTTGATGGTCCTTTTTGGTTACGTAGCAATTAGTAGGTAAAGTCGTAGAAGGATTACGTATAGTATAGATCATTAAATTGTCTTTGTGTAAAATAATCTAATTTATCATTCCGGAGGTTCTGGGTTCGATTTTCAGTGGGAAAACTGTCAAACAAAAATTTTTGATCTTGATTATGACATTGCAGGATGAATCACAGGTTTGTCTGAAAAGTAATATTATTCTGTGATTCGGAAGGCATGTAAAGCCTTTGGTCGGGACAGCTACTATATAAGGAAGTATTGGTTAATGAGCTATGTCAGAGACATTTGAAGGCTGAAAGCAGGGTTTGTGAGGTCGTGACAGGGGTAGACAATGGACCATTTGGACTAGTGGACCGATCGCTCCGGAGGCGAAATACCTCACAAAATTTTATATAGAATGCCGGGCATAATAATTATGTCTAGTCCTGTAATTCTTTTAGGTAAGCATTTGACTCGTATTTGACCTGATGGTAATAGACGAAGGATTCGGAGATGTAGCATGCCTACCTGAAAGATGCCTATTCACTCCACGATCCAGATTGTGTTGTTTGGGGAACAAATCTGCAAGTTTAATGTCAATGTACAGCCAAGACCAGCTTGCGGTGCCACTCTATCCCAACAGTGGTTGAAATAAGAATAGTACAAAGTCTATGGTGTTAAGCTTGATTTGGAGTTGCTTTTACCTGGCCATAATAAAATAGTGTGAGGCAGAAACTACATCAGCGGCGCGAGCGCTCGGCTTCAGGTTGTAATTTCCCTCAGGACGGCTTTCACCGCTATGACTAATGTCACCGGACGCTCTATCTAAACTAAAACTTATAAATCTAGTACACGAGGTAAAGAGAAAATAGAAATAGAGGGAGGGAGGGGGAGGAAATATCCTACCCCTACATTTTTTAATATTAACCATAGAATGGAACAACTTTCCCTGGTGAACATAAGTTGAAAAAAGATATGTTTATCTTGGCTAATATATGTTGATATGGCTATCTTTGGCCACAACCCTTGCGCCGCCAAGAGGTTCTTTTGTGAAACAACAAAATCTTTTTTTTTTTTTTTTTTAAAAGAAGTGTCAGTTTTATCTCAGAACAAAAACCTCCTTGCTTCGCTCGGAGAGTTTTATGGTCCACGTCGTCCGAGTACCATATATTCTTTTTTGCAGGGATAACAAAATTAACCTTGTACTTATCACCATATTTTATTTTCATACAGCAAAACGTGGGGCATAAAAGTAGCAAGTCTGATTCCTGAATATCACAGAATACACGTCACGCGACACCCTGTTGGGTGACACCCGGTTGGGCGCGTCATTAGAAAAACGCTTTCGATTTTATGGCATGGAAATAGAGTTTCAAAAGTTTCCACTGACGTGCGGTTGACGGTACGCGACAGCTTGGGAGTGCGGACGAAGCGTATGGCGCGCCATACATTTCGGCGGCATTCTCGAGTTGTCGCTATTGGTGCTAACCTCGCGGCAATAAAAACTGGCATGCCTTTTTATGTAACTGTAACAGTCTCTGCATTATTTATTTTACTTTAAATAACTGTCATCAGATCAAACCATTCCAAATAACAGTCTCAAGTCTGATATCCAATTTAATTTCACAAAGCACGGTATGATTATATTATCTACTGAGGGAGTTTTTTTGCCCAGCTGTGGGAAAATTAGGGGCTATAGGTATAGGATAAGAAAATGTATAATTTTATTGTTTTCAATACCACTATGGAGTCTGGTACGTGTGCACACAAAAAAAATATATTGTTCAACTATAAAACAGTAAATACCTTGGTCCCCTTACAACAAAATGACCAAATACCTATTAGCCTTGCTCACCAAACCGTTAGGCTCGCGAACAGTTGTGCAAAGACCGAAGCAGGTGTCGACACACCACGTCTCGTCCCGTTAGACCCACGTCCCGCATCAGATACTTAATACGATCCCAAATTTTTCCCACACGGCCACAAAGGGTTAAAAGGCCCGTCTCCATTGTAAGAGGATATCTAATTTCCTTGAAAGCAAAATTGGCGTAACATTGCCAAGGAGGTAGTTTTTTCTTACCTTTTTCTCTAACTAGTGATGTATTATACTATATGTCTAGTTATGTAAGCTTGTAATTAGTATTGGTAACCTTTTCATATATGAGTGAAAACTCAAATAGAATTTAATAAATTTTCAACAGATTAAAAAATTAAATCTGCTGCCATGCTACACTACCTACGAACTAGAAAAAAGCACAAAAATTTAATTTCAACAACAATTTTCCAACTATACTAACTGTTATACTTACCTATATTTATGTCAGAATTATTACTAGACGCTGAAACTATTGATATTATTGATTTAAATATATCGTTACTGCCGATAGTATTTTTTTTATATTGATGATATACACTGTATCATATAAGAAGATAGAAATAACTATGATCATATACAGGGTTTGTATTTTTTTTTTACAAATTATTAGTGATGTAGAATCATCCCTTAGAAGGAGATACCGTCAACCTCTTTTCAAGGCCATATATCGATACCACTATCGATACTTCTTCAACACTACATCTAACCCTTTTTGCGCCGGTACCTTTTGTAGTTTTTTCTTGAACGCGCAAAGAAAAGGCGGTTAGTTTATATCCGGCCTCTTTTGACATCTGAAGGGTCACTGAATGAGTATTAATTATTTGAAGTGGGATTTGGTTTTGAGTGGCTTGACGTGGATTGTAGGAAGGATTATTATCAAAGTAATAATGATTTTGAAAGTCCTACTTACCTACGTGGTTGTTGATACTGATTTGAAATTTCTTTGGAAGGTATATTTTATTAGGGCTTACGCAGGCTTCTTTTAGAAAAAGAAAGAAAAGAATCATCCAAAAGTCCTTTAAATGTCTTTGGCATACCTACTTCTTATCTGCGTGTAACAAAAATAATATTTCAAATCTGAGGGACTTGTGTATGTATATGAAACTGGACAACTTTTTCCAAGGAATATAGAATAAAAAAATCCTTTATTCCAACGATTACCAACAAACACATTTTGCAGCCATGACACTGGCTAAGAATAACAATAAGAACAACATTGTTTTACAAACTTATTTTTTTCTGACAGTTTTAGCCGATTGCTTTTGACATATAGCTGCAAAATAATAAAAATGTGTTGGTAAGCGTTGGAATAAACTAAAAAATGGATCAAAAAATAAACCACACAAACTGCATGCGCTGCATTGAGTACGATTTTGAATATATTTTTGATCTACGTTCTTTTGGGAAAAGTTTTGTTGTCACACGTTGTAATTTTACAACACTATAAATATGAAAGGATTGATGAAAGTACAGGAAGCAAGGGAAGTATGTCAAGATCGTAGCAGGTGGAGGACTGTGGTCTCTGCCTACCCCAACGGGAAAGAGGCGTGATGTTATGTATGTATGTATGTATGTACTATAAATAACATCTCATATGAAATTAAAAAGATAGCCATTAATTTTCACACTTCATCAGTCGAGGTGAGATCCAATCATAAACCTGGCCGAAATCAATAAAAAAAGTTATTTCACGCGGATCAGGAAGCATCTGCCGTCACCTGCGTCTAACCCTTAAGGGTTAATCAATTAGGGTCTTTGGGACCCAAAGGGTATCTTTTGTTTGCCCTCGACAGTTATATTACGGTCTTGGACCAGGTGGATCTCATCTTCCGTGTTCTCACGGAACGTTGCCGGATTTGGCAATTTTTTTTACTACAGGGTTGAGTTGACGCAACTGTGTTTGCTTTGTGGCGCTTGAAGAGTTAAATAGATGTGGAGTTATTGGTAACTCATATCGAAACTAAAGGATTTATTAAGAAGTTTAAAAGCACTAAGTCGCCATTTTCATTTGGCATGTCTTCTCTTTGATGTTGTCAAACTAAAGAAACCTGATTACTTATATCAAAAGTTACGCTTTTCCCAGTTTAAGGATCTATACAGCGTTTGTTGCACACGAGCTCCTCTCGCCGTTACATCTCATCAATCCGCAGCGTTCAGAGGCAGCTTCCGCTTCCTAGCTAGCTAATGTTGGAATGTGTTACTTCCTCCACTTCGGAACCTAATCTCCAAAAACTCTTTCAAACACAAAGTAAAACTCTATCTTTTAGAACAGCAACGTTTGGGTATTCCTAAAATTTATAAAGGATAGCGTTAGCTGCCCGCCAAATTAGTTACAGACGCCTTATTATAAAGGTCTTTTTAAAACTTATGCGTGTATATATTTTGGGCTGATTAGTTTATGTACTTAGGTATTTATTTGTTAACACTCTACACGTATGCACTTCTTTCATCACTTTTACCGTCATTGCATGACTTTGTACTTGATATTTCTATCGTCCTTTTTCTACAGAAACGCAGCGTAACCTGCACACGTCACATTTCGTTTATTCAGATGCTAGTTTTATATCTTCATAGCACCGCGTTACCCTCACTGGCGAGGGCAGAAAATCAGTGTTGCCCTCTCTAAGGGCAAATCTATCGCTGAGCCTAGGCCTTTTTGTCACACTACAGCACATATGTGTTTTGATTTGTTCTTCAGTTAGTCCTAATCATTGTTTAAATGTTTACTTCTAATCAATGTACATATGTGTTGGTGTCACAAATAAACGCTTTATCTATCTATCTAACTAAAACGGTTGCCCATGTGGTGCCTGCATAATAATACCAACCCATCTCTACCCGTAGGTGTCGTAAGAGGCGACTACGGGATTATGAATAGGAGGATGGGCAGCAGCGTCCTTCTGTGCATGTCGTACCAACTTCTTCAATAGTGCGGTCACCAAAAACCGCGGTCCATGGTGCCAGCAGTAACGTTTACAAGCGTGGGGACTCTGGTAGCAAAAGCTGGAAATCTGGAGGGAGCTCGAAAGCAGTGAAAGAAAGTTAATCAAAAACGCTCTTGTGATAGACTTTATGTGCGTACTACTGCCATCTTATGAATCTTATGATTCTAGCTTTCATAATATTACTGTAGGTGGCTTTTATGGCTTAGGTTTTTAAGGTTGCCGGAAAAATAGAAAACGCTATGCAAACGATTCCGCAAATTCAAAAGACAGTCTTGATCCCAGTGATGTTATTCCAGTAGGTGGAGCTAGGTAATGTGTCGTAGGTGATTGACTGTCTGGACTGAGCGTCGGCGTCGGTGATCTTTGATGAATGGTCGTGTTCATGCCCACACGTAGCTGGATCTCGGAGGCATTGCTCGCTTATTTTTTCGTGTTACTATTTGTCAAGATTCTTCATTTAGTAGGAAAATATGGTGAAGAGTACGTCAAAGGGACATTGGACTTTGTACCGAACTTTAATAATATTCTGGAGGTTCAAGGGATTCAAGCCCTACTGCAAGTGTGAAATTTCACATGTTCTAGACCAACTATAGGGTTAACAAAGCTGCAAATGGTGGAATGGTTTGAAATGGTGAAAATAGGTTTTGTGGTGACCTGGTCTAATTCAAAAGTTTTTCAATCTATATTTTAAAAAGGACAAAATATAAAGGTAAAAATAACCATACTGTTTTATTTTCAAAAGATACGTAATCTATGCCAAGATCGAGCACATTCGACGGTGAACAAACATCGGCATATTTTTTCTTTTGGGACGTTATAACAAGTTATGATAACTTATTTGTGAAGCTTCAGTAAACTGGATTGTGTAAATAAAATTGAGATACCAATTTGTTATTGTAGAAAAATATGGATGATTTTTCTTAGGCGTAGGTGTTTCACAAAAATTTTACTTTTCATACAGAAATGCCTAAAAATAAATCTACAAAGGGAATGATATAATATAATATACCTCTGGGTATTGAATACGCAATGGATTTATCTCAGGAAAAAAGCTCTTAAATCTTTCCTAAGCCCTTACACTAAGTTCAGACATACATAATATTAGCGACTGTCTCTACCAGAACCATTTCCCTCTTTTTACCTATTTAGCCATTTTTCGGTAATGTGATAGCCCCGACGATGGTATGTTTGCGAACAGCAAATGCTATTTGCGTGCCGAAACCGTCGGCCACTGGCGGTGTCACGTTGCTACGCCAAACACAGTCAAATGTATTTGAGTTGATTTACGCAACAACCTATATATCTGACTGTGACAAGCTTAGGCAGCATTGGAAGGTGAGTGAACAAGGTGTGACGGGGTGTCGTCACTGTTTTGTAATCTTTGATTTTTGTTTATAATAAATTCTTTTGTAAAGCATTTTAAAAAATCCTTCGTTTTCCTGAGTTCGTAAGATAGCCTGATCATCCAAAAATAGAGTACTTTTTCTTTCATACCGAAAGACTTTTTCTTTCCACAGGAAGTACGCGAAGATGGAAACCTATAAAGGCAGAATGAACCACAACCGTAAAAAAGCCAAGAGGAGCGTAAATCGAAAAACTACAAAACTCCGAATATGTACAAATAGGAAGCCATATTTTCCGTCGAATCTCCACCCTGTTCCGTGGGTCCGAAAAAATAGTAGATAATCTAACTTTTTCCTAACGCCCTTTGGCCGTATAACACTATACTACTATACTGAGAACCTTGGTAGTGAACAACTAGTACGTAACTTTAGTTCATTTTAATCTGGTTGTGTGTGTGGGGGCGTTATGAAAGGGAGAACGGCAGCAAATCATTACTGACAGTTGACCAAACGGGGTGTGCGCCCTTAAAATATGTATGAGGCTAGGAAAGGCCTGTTATGGTGTCCGAATGTTGATAAGCCAAGTATTGGGGGAATCGAATGCCAATAGAAGGGGAAAGAATGATTAGGATTTGTCGCACAAGTTTTTTTCACTGCAAATTGTCTGATAGAATTTTTGATGAGATAGAGCGCTGCATTTTTGATATCGAGTTTTCTTTGAGACTTTCTTTTTTAAATTAATAATATCTGCTAAAGCAAACAGTACGTGGGAAAGGCAACAGTTCTGAACTACACTAAATCAAAACAAATATCGATCTTTACAAATGCCATTGTTGCAGCAACAAAGTGTCTAAATCCCTTTAAATCCGAGAAATAGGATTCAGAAAAAAGTTGTTAAAAAAACGCCACTCGTTGACTCTTGCAAAAGATACAATAGTTCCGGCGCGACAAAAAAATCGGACCGACACTTCGGTAGCGATGTAACCTACCAAAATACTAAATACAATTGATTGTAAAGTTTTTATGTCAACCATTTATATCAAAGGATTATTGAAGAGTTGTAATGCTTTACAATTTTAGTATTGGCAATAGTAATTTTTGGTTGTGTTGCGTCACGTACAGAGGAACGTTAAAATGAAAATTTAAGTAGATGTTTAAGGAAAAGTCAATATTTCGTTCTAGGAAGTAAATGGTTCTAAGCCTACAAACAAGCGACTTTAGCGGCAAACGCTAGTAAAATACAATGAAAATGTAGGGATTTACATACAAAATGTTGCGTGACAGCTAATGTCAATCTCATACATTTATATTCTATTCTATAGCGTTAACGAGAGTAAAATCCGCTTGTCAGGGCCCAGAACTAGATTTAAATCCGACTCCTTTCGTGTGCAATACAAAGCCAATCTTTTACTTAACTTTTAAAATTCTACTTACTCTAGCTTTAAATTTGTCAGTCTTATATTTTGTAACGGTAAAATCATGTAACCTATGACACGACAATAAATCTCACCATAATTAACAACGAACAAGACGAAATAAATTCTCCAAAATGCCAAAATATCCAACCCTATCAGTTACTGAAACTAAAAAAAAACATATAACTTTGTATTTCCGGAAAGTTATACAAACATAATTAGTTTTGTTTGTGACCCTTGTGATTTAATATGTTTTACCCCAAAACACGGGATTTTAACCCCAATTCCCGGACTGAGATTTTTTTGTTGGTATTTTTGGTGGCAATTGAATGAAAGTTTTTTGGTGTGAAGAGCAGAATGCTGTGAAATTTTGTGTAATAAATTCGAGAGTTCTCATGACCCTAAACGACCTACTAAAGGGTTATTTACTTTTTTCTAATTATCTAAGTATTTGTTTGTTTGATCTAATCATACAAAATATTTAGTGAGTTCAAATAATTTTGATATACTTAAAAAAAGAAATGTGTTTTTTTTTTAAGTTTTTTGTATGATAATATGAGCACAAACAAAACTGAACAACTTTTTCTAAGAAATCGAAAACCGTAATACTTTCTCATTTTTATCCCGAAAAAAATTGTCTAGTTTAATTATTTTACCGCCCGTTGCAGAAGGCGTCTTTTAAGTTAAAGTTCCTTTAAAACTACCTAATAGTTCTTTTTAAGCTGACCCTATTTGTCAATTAAATTGAAAGAGACAGAAGAGTATTTATAAAAGACATTTTATGCAACTGGTAGTGAGTATCTTAGTAACTTTTTTTCCGATAAAAATTTTACTTTTTTTAAAACCTGTTATTAAATAATAACTTACAATAAATTTAAGAAATATTATTGTTTCGTTATAATGGCTAAGTGACGCACCGTAGCTCTAAAAAGTTGATTACGGTACGTATTATACGGTCAACCGCACGTCGGTAGAAACTTTTTCAACTATGTTACCATTCCATAAGGTCCAAAATTGTTTCTACTGATGTGCTGTAAAGTGTACCTACATAGATAAATCTTTTAATACCGGTAACAATACGGACTTAACCCTTCGTCTGCGAACTAGTTTTATTATTTTATTAATTTGAATGTTGCCATTTTTGCGTACCTGATCCACGACAATAGTACCCCATGCATTTTGCAAATCCTCTAGTCTATTCAGTTTTGCATAGAGGGGTATATTTTAATGTTATGTTAGAATATTATTAAAACTATTCTGTGCGGCAGATGTGGGACGTGAAGTTTCTATGGTTTTCCGTTACGAATTTAAAATCATGGAAATATTTTTGACTTACGTTATCATAGTTTAAACATTCTAAATATTTTAAATCTAAATTATATTTTTTTTGAAAAAGTGAAAGATTTTTTTATTTGTGCAAGTATAACGCGCAAAAAAATATTTGAAGTGCCCTCTTCAGATATTTACATTCTTATTGTATTCATTTATAACGCATAATAATATAAGGTCCTAATGAAATAGTGAACATAATTTTAGTATAATACTCAGACCATGAAACTGAAAAACTTTCCCCAAGGAACATAGGTCGAAATTCGAAAATCTATTTTTGACTTCCCATAGAAACTGCTAGCGTATTTTGTATGGGAGGACAAATTAAATTATGTTAGAGAAATTCCTCTTAAGTGTACTTTAGCTATCAAATAGTCAGAACGGCACAACACAAGAACATGCAATAATTTGTCAAAAGCACTTGAACATGCAGATGTAAGATAAGATTGAATAGCTAATGATTTTGACTTGACGTGTGCATAGTGCACTCAAATTATTCGCCTAATTTAGTCGCATTGTGACCGATCTTGTGTATGGATTGCTGATATTTAGATAAGTAAAGTGGTGCTCAAGTTTTTACCCAATAACAAAGAGTATATTGCCGAAAGATTCGGAGAAGGGATTGCGTTAGCTCGTTTTCACTAGTGTCAAAATTGTAAAGTAGTTTGACACACATAAATTTCGCATTTAGAGCATAGAACGTACCTAGGTTAGAAAGAAAATTATATTATTTACTCTCAAAAAGCGTAACTTGTTACTAAAACAGTTGAACTTCAAATTCGCATTTTAAAATCTATGACACAAAAATCAATCAATTACGCATCAGTTCAAATATCGAACGTATTGCAACGGTTTGTTATTTAATAAAATAACTGATTTATGGCCAGAGACAAAGTTTGAAAAGCGAACGTTTTTTTCTTAAATATTTGTGTTCGGAACGGGTGTTTTGTTTGTGACGCGAAATTTCGCAAGGGTCGTATCGTACCGTGCACTAAAGGGTTATTATTACTGGAAAGTGTAACTATTGTTCGATAATGAATTATTGGGTCGGTATTTCAGGTACATTAGGTAGCATGTGAAGGGTTAGATGTTGTGCAAGATGACAGTCAGAGTTCACACGCGAAAGAGAAATCAGGTAGAGACCGAACCTTTAGATTATAAAAACGGATTTGATATATAATAACGGATTTAAAAGAAGCGACAAGAATAAACCCACGCGTTCTTTGAGGTAAATATGTTTGTTTGATTCTAAAAATAAACACACCTAACCAATCTTAGGATTTACCAATATTCGGGCTCATACAGCAATTCATTTTAATGTTTTAGATTCGGTAAATTGTTAGCTGTTATTAAGAAAAATAAGCAATCATGTAATCCGGTAAAATTTAAAACAAATCCATTCATTAAAACAAAAACATTAAGAAATCAAAACAAATAAAATTGAGATTCCAATGAATTCAATCAAATTGAAAAATCTGTTCACACTTGCCGTAACTAACCACGCGTGCAACCTCAACTACACCCTGTCCAAAAAGAATGCGTCTCAAGGTTTAACCCTTTAATAATAATTACACCTTTGTCGATAACCCCTTCACGTCTTGCCCTACCTGACCCCACCGCACTTCCTGATCCATTCCTTTTTCAAACCGTCTCACAGGCGTGCGTCTGCGCAGACTCGTTCGTTATTTGAAAGTTTAAATTTGATTTTTGAAAATGTGGCCGTTTAAGAATGGAAGAAAAGGGAACATCCAAAGTGTTTATATTTTAGTGCAGTGCAATTTGATTAGTGATGTGTTGATTAAAATTAAGAATATGGTAAGTTTAAAAAATATATATTTATATTGTTTTAGTTAGAATACCATTTATGCAAGATACGTTTTATCTTAATCTTAGTTTTGTTTATTTATATCAGTCTTTGTGTATATCGGTCTCTGGTACCGATAGCAACAGGCTTTGCCCCCAGTATTTATTATTTATTATGTATTTTTTTTAAATAAAAATACAGTTTTAGTTTGTATTACGGTGGCATTTATGCAAAATAAGAGTTATCTTTATGTGACTTTATTTCACACGTAAATACGAAGTATCTTGCTTGAGGAAATGAAAGTAGCTAATATACGAAAAAGCTAGTGCGAATAATCATCGTGGAAAAAATGGCGGCGTTTTCCTTATAACCCCCATGGCTGTAATAAAGCTCCATAATTTTATTCATACGGAAAGAGCAGGCCGCTACACGTCAGCTATTTTCCCGGAGACAATAAAAGCTGGACTCGTCAAAACACGAATGTCCCGTCCCCGGTATCCACGCAAAGGATGATACGCTGTTATTTCCAACATATTCCAATATATTATTTTTTATTGCCTTATGGAGGCAAGGGGGTAGAGAGGGGGAAAAGTCGCGTCATGCGTGATATTTGATATAAAGTCGGAACTCAACTTCGTTATGCGATATTCTTTTTTCAAAGGACAATGGTTTGGCTCGACGACATATTTTGAGGAGATGTTTTCTAGATATTTTTCTGGAGTTACCCGGCCGGAGCCAATTATTCTTCGACAGAATTTCCGATGTTAGTTTGTTACAGTTGTATGTCGTAGTCGCATGTTTGTTATGACTTTGTTAGTGAAATAAGTACATTTCTTGTTATTCTTTTATCGCTGAATTATTAGGCTAATAGTGAGGCTAAGGGGGCTTTTATGAAACAATGTTTGTACAGTTATTTCTGATGGAAATGGCATAATACTTAACTGGAACATGAATGGAATGGAATCCATATTTGGATATTCTTAGGGTTCCGTACCTCAAAATAAAAAAACGGAACCCTTATAGGATCACTTTGTTGTCCGTCTGTCTGTCTGTCAAGACCCTTTTTCTCACGAACGGGTAGAGGTATCAGGTTGAAATTGATAATGAATGTTAAAGTCCGTGGACCACACAAGATCTGAAAATTTCAATTTTTTGCAACGACGCAATCAAAAGATATGGCTTTTTATGTCCTCGTCTCCATACATTTATGCAAAAAAGCAAAACCTACAGGGTACTTCCCGTTGACCTAAAATTATGAAATTTGGCAAGAAGCTAGGTCTCACAGTACAAATAAAAGAAAAAGTGTAAAATCATTAAATATTTATTTTTTTTTTACAACTAATAGTAACTAATTAAGGTAAGCTCCCGTTTCAAGAACTTTTCTATAAAAGAGAGGTCAAGTTGGATGGTCGCGGAGTTTTTAAAATCAAAGAGCAAAAGCTTTTAGTATATCATATGGTAGATAAGTACGGAACCCTTAGGGCGCGAGTCCGACTCGCACTTGGCCGGTTTTTTTTATTATTTCTTTATAAATTTTGCTTTTTCGGTACTTATTCTGGAAAATTATTGCAACATATCTGTTCTTCGATGTTCCATACCGAAATTGGGCAAATTACTGAAACAAGTAAGCTTTGCGAATTTCAGAAAGTCGTAGAATAATAGTTGTTTTGTTTCATTTAGTTTCCAAAACTCTATCTTTACACTGTTTAACACGCATTATGACAACGGCGGTAACTGCGTTATGACAACAATTTATCGGGTTCTTACCACGATAAAGGTTTTTGTTATAACCTTTTAGCGTAACTCGTTATAAAACATGATTACCCGACCAATTTGGTTGCTATTTACTGATTAGCTTATATTAAATCGCTAACTACATTTCTAATTTGGTGTACCTACCGTGCCGACACGGTCTAACACAACTCACGCCCACTCACTCGGTAACGTACTCAACTAAATTTTGTTACTCCTTTCCAAATCTCTACACTTTTTGGTCCAGGTACTGAAAAAAAATAACCAGTTTAATAAATTTGGTTACAAATAAATAAACTTAGAGCACAAATCAATATTGGGCAGTGGGCCATTTACTTACTGTTCATAAAAATGTTTCGCTACTCAAAATCACAAGAAATAAATTTTAAACAGTTGATCAAAGATTGACCTGGGTGACTAGATTTACTTATTTTAATTCTAGTATCGTTGTTTTTCTTATTCTTTTATCTACTACTTCTAGAATCTACTATTAGATTAGTTACTTACCTTTACAATCGTAAGATTCTCATTGCACTTTTGAAACAAACTTGATCATTCTGGAATATTCCTCCCTAGCCGGTGATCGCCATGTCATGTGCAAATATCGTGCGGTAAATAGCCGGTCGAGAGCTGGGTGGCAGCGGGGGGCAGCCAGGGGGTGGCGGGGGGGTGGTCAGTTCCCCCTGTCCGGCCGCTCCGCCCCCCTGGGACGCGGTGGGTAGGGTTAACTAGGAGGGGTGGCTATTGGAGTGATTGGGTTTGCTGATCGGTCGCTTTTTTATTTCTTTATCTTTTTGTGTTTTTATACAGACATTCGTTATTCCGTACTTGAATGAATATCTGTGTACGCAAAAGTTACCTGCGTAGATTTATTGATGTACTCGTAATGTGCAATATTGAATAAAAAATAATAATAACAAAAACTTAAAATAGCTCGTAACTATTAGATACGAGTTCTTGAATGTCATCGAGTGATTTCTGAGACGTCTGTAATTAAAAAACAAAACTCTCTTAAATGGTTAATCATAATAAACATTACATTACCTTACATTTAATTTTTAACTAATATTAATCTTCACTTTTGAAACGAAAACCTTGTGATTTTAAACCTAGGATGATATTTCATCATCCTTATAAAGAATATTTAAATATTGATTTCGTCTAATTACGCTAATAAAACTGACATTATAAATATATAATATAGTTGACAATAACATATTTCCTCAGTAACCTAAGTTTGTATGAAAATTTACTGTTTACAAAACGTTAACAATTTATTAGCACACCCCTAAATTAGTCCCACGCACACATGCACACGTAAGCTCGGCGGCGTAGTAAAGACAGAGGGTAGACTGGCAACAAATGTCGCGGTCAGTACCCCCCGCCCCCATCTAGACGCCCGCTACGAGACCGCTACGTCGTAAACCGTAGCCAACTACGAAACTGCTACGGATGGACGTGAGATGCACTATATTTACTATGTCATCCTTTCGTTTATTGTTTTTATAATTATACTTTCAAACTTTTGAACTTGTTTTTTAAATATCATATACGTTCAAAATATATACCGAAAGATCAAATTTTCTCCACAAATCTATTAAATCAGCCAATATACATTCGTTACCCTACGGCTAATAAATCCACCCCGCAATTCGGATATGGGGCTGGAATCAATTAGAACAGACGCAGATTTCAAATTTGGAACTGGCCGAATAGCCAATAAACGCAAATGGCGCGATCTTACATTCGAAGACGCGTCCAGTATAACGTGACCCCTGTCCGACGTACCCTTTTTACCCCGACGGCCTCTTCAAGTGAGGAGTAGAACAAGGGGGGTAGATTAGGGTATGGTGGTGGATTGAGGCTTGCTTTATGAGGCTATTAGCGTGTT
Source organism: Athrips mouffetella (assembly GCA_947532105.1). Classification (NCBI taxonomy): domain Eukaryota; kingdom Metazoa; phylum Arthropoda; class Insecta; order Lepidoptera; family Gelechiidae; genus Athrips; species Athrips mouffetella. The sequence continues at coordinate 17,078,060 of OX383965.1, read as the reverse complement.
TGCTATCTGGTCGGCCATTTTTGCTTGCACTGCAGATTTTTATGTAAAGTATGTTCGTGTGTTACGTTCGACCTTGTTTTAAAATAAATGCAAGGGATCAATAGAAAAGACAATAGATAGATAGATAGATTGATTCTTTATTGCACACATAATAATAAATAAAATTGTACAGGAAAGAGAACTTAAAACTAACAACAGACAACAGACTGACAATATACAGAATATAAAAAAGATTTCCCAAAAAAACTGATAATAAGTATTTTCCTAAATAATATAGATTACGTTGTTTTGTACACTTACCCCCAGATTAGTAAGTTTAGAACAGGAATAATTTCTACAGTTGAAAAGATAACATCCAAAAGTATTAACTAGCGGCGTCAAAAAAATTTAAAAACCGGCCAAGTGCGAGTCGCACTCGCGCCGTAAGGGTTCCGTACCTATCTACCATATGATATACTAAAAGCTTTTGTTCTTTGATTTTTTAAACTCCGCGACCATCCAACTTGACCCCTCTTTTATAGAAAAGTTCTTGAAACGGGAGCTCACCTTAATTGGTTACTATAAGTTGTGAGAAAAATTGAAATATTTAATGATTTTAGACTTCCCCCTTTATTTGTACTGTGAGACCTAGCTTCTTGCCAAATTTCATAGTTTTAGGTCAACGGGAAGTACCCCGTAGGTTTTGCTTTTTTGCATAAATGTATGGAGATGAGGACATAAAAAGCCATATCTTTTGATTGCGTCGTTGTAAAAAATTTAAATTTTCAGATCTTGTGTGGTTCATGGACTTTAATATTCGTTATCAATTTCAACCAGATACCTCTTCTCGTTCGTGAGAAAAAGGGTCTTGACAGACAGACAGACAGACGGACAACAAAGTGATCCTATAAGGGTTATGTTTTTTTTTATTTTGAGGTACGGGACCCTAAAAATATGATTAAACTTTCACATGAATAATGTGTAGTACGCGGCCGCACGTCGGTGGAAACACTAACTTGAGCGGGTCTCTGGTTTCAGGCGTTTGTAGCGTAGCGTTAGTTCAGCTTATACTGGTTTTGTTTCTACGTGCTTACCTGGAGGTCTAGACAACGTGCCGAAATATTCAACTTGGTCATAAACCTTTGAGTATGCTTTATTAATTTATTTAGAGTTAATTGTTAGCTGTAGTTGAGCAAATAATTTTGTCAAAGAAGGCATGAACTAAAATCCATTTTGTTTTCGTTTATTCCAACGCTTCCCAACACATTTTACAGCCATGAAACTAAAACCAGAGTATATTTGACGGAAAGAATAACATTGTTTTACTAACTTGTTTTTTCTGACAACTTTAGCAGATTGCTTTGACATAGCTGCAAAATGTCTTGGTAAGCCTTGGACGAAGAAAATGGATTATAATGAAAAGTAATTTTCCAATATAAATCCAAAAAGAACTAAAAAAATATACACAAATAAAAACTAGCCGAACAGTGCACTGATTCACTGTGCATATATTTCCGAATGAACATATTGGCGAGGTACGACTATTCGTTTGATCCGCGCCATTGGTTCGTGCAACTCGTAACGTAACAGAGAAACGTACTGCTCGTACAAGATACGTACTGAACCGAACTGGCTGCTTTAGACCTATACTTTAATAAGGTTGGACGTAAGCTGAGACGCATACGGCGCAGCGCAGCATAGAACAGTACTTATATCCGTTTTCTTCGTAACAAACCGAGAGCACACCCCAGACACTACATACTCGTACTACGAGCGCAAATTTGAAATTGGAAGGCCGTGTACAAAAGACCCTCAGGAGCACCACGAGGATCGCGCGGGCGGGTGCGCGCGAGGATGCGGGGGATTGCAAGGGGAGCGGAGAATGTCTGTTCTGTATGGTAGTACTATTACTTTACTCTGTTCCTATTGTTACGATATTAAGGCTGGGCGTAATCTGAGACGCAGATGGCGCAGTGCAGCACAGAACATTATTTCTGTTCAAATCATCCGTTTATTGCCTTAGACTCCGCCTCGTTCAAAAATACACGGCACTTCAAAGATTTCTTTTTTTTCATGGCCTAGGTACACGGCCGCACATCATTAGAAACACTTTTGGACCTTATGGCGTGGTAATAGAGTTGAAAAGGTTTCTACCGACAAGCGGTTGACCGTACGTAATGAAAATAGATGTTTGGCTGAGCACGCCCTTTGAGTTATAGGAATAAAAAATTTACATCTTGTTCAGAATTACAGTCAAAGCTGAGGCAAAAATTACTAATCTATTCAAGTCGCGAGTGAATAGGCTTCTGAGCTTGCTCGTTCCATCGTCGACCTCATCTCTGTCCTCAGGGATAGATGAGGTCAAGAGCAAGTCCATTCCATTGGCAATAAAACAAAACTAGAATGTGTGCTTAGCCAAAGGACTACAGGTACATTAAAATCTCGTAGATGTTGACCTTCTTGAGAGTTCATTAGTCAGCTGATTTTAATCTGCAGACCTTTGAAGCTCTTCAATATAGATTGGATAACCAAAGACGGTCAGATACCCGCAAATTCACTTGAATACAGTAATTGAAGCTTTCATTTTATCACAAACTCAATAATAGCTAAATAAATAATATATCAAATCACAAAAATAACTCATATTGAAAAAATAAATTACTGTCACATTTTCGATATTAAAAGAAAACATAAAAATTCATGTTACTAGGCAGTTCTCTTGGTCCGTAGTTAAAAAAAATATACAGGGTGTATGGGACTGCCTTCCAAAAACTGAAAGGGCATGATCAATCAACGTAACTGAACATATTTCAGTAAGTAAAACTTTCAGGAAATGAAAATAATCAGCTTCTCGATACAAAACTGCAAACTTGATTAGACAGTTTGTATGGATTGGCTGATTTTTTTTAATTTCCAAAAAGTTTTTCGCTGAAAGTTGTTCAGTGACGTTGGCTGATCATGCTCTTTTAATTTTCGGAAGGCTGTCCCAAACATCCGGTATATTTTATGTGATCTGTGACTATAGTATTGAATGAGCAATATTAGTATACCGGGTGTAAGGGACAGCCCTCCGAATACTGAAAGGGCATGATCAGTTAACGTAACTGAACAACTTTCAGCGAACAAAACTTCCAGGAAATGAAAAAAAAATCGGCCGCCATACAAAATTGCAAACTTGATTGGACAGTTTGTATGGATTAGCCGATTTTTTTTTTTCCTGAAAGTTTTATTCGCTGAAAGTTGCTGATCATGCTCTTTTAGTTTTCGAAAGGCTGTCCCTAACATCCGGTATATTTTATGTGATCTGTGACTATAGTACTTATTGAATGAGAAATATGTAATCGATTGCTCGAAAACCGCTCTAACTATTTGATGAAATTTACGAGTAGTTACCTATTGGGGTTTTTGGGGGTAAAAGTAGATTAAGATAGCTTTCATGAAAACTGTTGTTTTAAGTTAAAGTAGTATTTCATGAAAATACCGCGTTTCAGAAACCCTACAGCACCATCTATTGGGCGGTTTTGGTTAAAATTATACAGAGAAAAGCTTGGTCGAACAGGTACTGTGATCTGTGAAATGTCCTGCTTTGCCCAATTAAAATAAGTACCTACACATATAAACTGTAATAAACTTAAATTTAATATATTTTATATTACTAAACTAAACTATTTCTATCCCAATTTTTCTTTCCATTAAAATTTCGGGACCAAAAAGTTTTTTGGTTTTCGTCTTTCGACCAGGTTTTACTTTTAAGTGTCATGTTAGTATTACCTCACAAAGATAAAAAATCCATACCTATACATTTTTCCATAAGGAAATAAGACTACTTAAACGAGTGGTCACCATCGCAACGATAACCAAGCAACGGCGTATTAAGCTATATCCCTATATATATAAGACATGATTTCCCCTGACAACAGTACAAGCAATACAAATAGCCGACTGCCACGGAACTGAGGCAGCTGGATTGGCTTACGAGCAGCTTACCGCTTGAAATATTACAGGCCAAATGGGTAGCAGCGTCTATGCACAATAAAAATCAACAACTAAATATAAACAGCTATTTGAACTGACATTTTTAAAACCACAAAATTTTAATTTAATTTTAATTTACTTGGGGGTTTTGGGTGGTTTTCGACCAAAGCTGTGCGAGGTAGTTAAAAAGTTAAAGAATTCTAACCAATAAAATTACTCCATTTGACAGGCTAGGAATATGGAGCAATCCTATTGGTTTGAATTTTCCTAGCTAATAGCTTAACTCCCTCGCACAGCTCTAGTGAAAAGCTACCCTTACGCGAGCATGCGATGCCTATAGATAATTTGTGTTTTGTTCATTTAATTTGTAATTTACACCGACGCACTCGCGTTATAGCTGTTAGCGGCGCATAAAATTTATAGTTCAAATGGCCATCAATGGTCGTCACTTACCAATCTGGTCAGCTTGGGAAACTTCTTCCGGACGTCACTGGAGACAACAAACATGGCAATATGGGTCAATATAGGCACCTTCTGAAACTCTTGCCCAAAATGTTTAGTTCTTGTTATATTTTCAGGTAATTGTTTAAGAATTCAAACCAATAAAATTAATCCATTTGACACGCTAGGAAAATTTCCCAGCTCACAGCTTATCTCCCTCACACAGCACAGGTAGAAAGGAAAACCACCCTTCACACTGTAAAGTTTACAGCAATATGCCAGCAGAGCTTGAAAATTATAATTTTACATACCTATAAGGCTGAGAATGGAACGTAGTTATGTGCAATAATAATACAGCGTGAAACGGAAAGGTGTGATAATACTGAAGAATGTGAATGTGCCCATAAAACTGAACATATTTTCCCAAGGAACGTAGGTCGAAATACGAAAAATCAAATTGAACTCCCGTACAAAATGCGCTATCGGCTGATGCATTTTTTACGGGAGGTCAAAAATTGTTTAGTTTTATGACCTTTGTTCCTTGGGAAATGTTGTTCAGTTTCATGGGCAGATTCACATCCGTTTTATTATCAAAAGTCAGAAAAAAATATTATTTCTAAGTCATCACAATACAATAACATTAGTGGGTAGATTAAAGCGAAAAAAAAATACATGGAAGCAAAGAAATAGAAAGTTATATCATACGCCTAGTGCTGTGACATCCACACTAAATAAAAAGGTCCTCACTCAGCAAAAGTAGCTGGTTTTCAGTGGACCCTGCTGAGTGACACACAATCACATCTTTACTAAACAAACACTTACTTAGGTATTTTTTAGGGTTCCGTACCTCAAAAGAAAAAAACGGAACCCTTATAGGATCACTTTGTTGTCCGTCTGTCTGTCTGTCAAGACCCTTTATCTCACGAACGGGTAGAGGTATCAGGTTGAAATTAATACCATATATTAGGGTTCATGAACCACACAAGATCTGAAAATTTAAATTTTTTACAACGACGCAATCAAAAGATATGGCATTTTATGTCCTCATCTCCATACATTTATGCACTACCAGAAAGCAAAACCTATAGGGTACTTCCCGTTGACCTAAAATTATGAAATTTGGCAAGAAGCTAGGTCTCACAGTACAAATAAAGGGAAAAGTCTGAAATCATTAAATATTACAACTTTTCTCACAACTAATAGTAACCAATTGAGGTGAGCTCCCGTTTCAAGAACATTCATATAAGAGAGGGGTCAAGTTGAATGGTCGCGGAGGCGATTTTTGTTTTAGTTCTATTTTAAAAACGGAAACACTTACAAACTTGAAAATTGGTATGTTTATAGTGCATAAGCTATAAAATAACAAAAAATAATAAAATTTGGTCAAGCGCGTGTCGGACTCAAAAAATCTAGCACATTAACTTACTGAAATTTCAACTAATATAATTATGATTATGTTGTGGTACGGAACCCTCGTTGCGCGAGTCCGACTCGCACTTGGCCGGTTTTTTATTTTTGTCTTTTGTTGGTACGCTACTCACTAGCTGAGCCGGCGATTGAAACGAGGGTAATATCTTTGCTTTTATTTATTTTTCAGACCTGAAGACCAATCTAGAATATTTTATGATCTACGTCACCAAAGGTAGTGGGACAGTTAATATATTTGAAGTAGAAAAAGGGTTTCTTCTACCTTTGTGCGGGGATGCCCTTTAGTGGGATCTAATAAAACCTTGTTACGGCCAAAGGGATACCAGGCCCAATATTGAAAGTGTTCTTTTACATGATACGGAATTTAGGGACTTCTTTCCTGATATTAAATCTCGGAAATCTCGTTAGCATAACGCGGTGGAGTAACATTGTAATGGCGATGTTTGTATTCTGTATAAAAATAGGGGCGTGTATTTTTATGATTTATAATGGCTACTTTTCTTTGTTTTGTCTAGGTTTTGATTTAATCGTACGCTTTTGCAAACAAAGTAAAGACGTACACAAATTGGGTGAGAAAAGAAATCTCCAAACTTATTTATTTATTTATTTCATTTTTATTTTGTTCGGAAAACTTACAGCCATTGTTTACAAAAAACATAGAAACAAACAATGATTATTTAGGTACTGGGCAATTCACAAGTTTTTACCTATGGAAATTAAATATAAATAAAGCATTGCAAAATACTTACTAACTACACACATCAAAAACAAAGTTGGTAAGTAGTTTAAATAAACTTTTAAAGCCAAATTAAGTTTTAAAATTAAACCAGTTTCTTACTATTAACATGCAAACTCTCATAAACATTGAGGGTAATATCTACAACCCGAAGGCAAGGCCCGGAGGTATCAATAGTACCTGTCTTCTTATTAGACTTGCGTCCCACTCAAGTGACCACCCGTTTCCCCACGTGTGAGCAGGACGCATGCGCCAAGCGTGGCCGAGTCTACCTGACCGCGGCCGGACACTGATCAATATTAAAGTCCGAGGGAGGATGCCGGGGGATGTCTGTTTGTCTGTTGTATTTATATAGAGCTGTTAATCTCTTACAGAATAACGTATCTTTGTACTTTTCCATAATTCTGTCTTTTTGGCCATTATAGAAACAGTTACCGCCTTACTTTTTCGCAACCAGATGCGTACAAAGAAATTAAGAAATTGTACTTCTTCTTTAGCAAACATTTGTTAGGCACTTTTGACTTTTTTGTGTAATGTTTTTATTTTTCAATTACAGGATGCAAAAACGCATCTTTAGAAACTGTTATCATCAACCAATAAAAGGTATTATTAAAGGTACTGCTGTTGGTGAAATCAAAATTTCTTCTAAAATTTAACTGGGATCAACTCTGAAATCGCAAAAGAAATCTCTTTCAAACGGTTTTGTTGATTTACTATTTATGTCTTTGGTCAGCAGTGGATATGTTAAAGGGTTTTTTTTTGTGATTTTGAAACTGATTCTACGGTAAAGTTGTTTGAAATAATACACAAATCGGTGGGTTTTGAATCAATGATCTCGTCAGTACTGCATGGATCATTAATTACAATATTCGTAACCATTAAAAACCTTTTTATCAGAGTGAAGCTAAGTTATGCTATACATTAAATGAGAATTAAGTTTGAACAACTAATAACTAAACTGAAAGATAAAAATTGTTATTTGTGAAATGTACAGCTCTATACAATTCCATCTTAACTCACCTTTCTGCGGACACTACGGGGGAGGGTCCAAGAGAAATGACGACCCTTAACTAAAACACACACATACACGCACGACGATCTTACGTCCACATTGAAACGGCTCTCAACTTACAAGACATCCCTAAGTATGTGTGCGTCTGTTGAGTAAGATAAAGGATTTTTGCATCTGTGTGCGTGTCCAGTTTCCGGGCGCCTGAGTTTTGCTAATTTAATTAGAGGCACAAAAAGATTAAGGCTCTGAGGACGTGAGCATTAGGCGACCGCTTTTGTTGACGCTACCCGTAATGGGTGGGTGTCGGGTACTTGTAGGTTTGTAAAAGGACGTTTGAAGAAGCCGCCTTTTGTCAATCGATTAGTTTAAGGGTGTTTTAAAACGAGAAGTATTGAATAGGAGACAATGTTGCGTTGTTCAATTAAATGACCGTGTGTTCCAGAAAGCCTTATTAAGGCTCATTAAGTTATACATCTTTCAATCGACAGGATTATTTTTAGGGTTCCGATACCAAAATGGTAAAAAAAAGGAACCCTTATGGTGCGACTTTGTCTGTCTGTCTGTCCGTCTGTATGTCACACCTCTATATCTCAGCAACCACTAATGCTATCGACTTGAAATTTGGAATTGTTTTAGAATATTGTTGGCCAACTTAATTGCACATGAACATTTTTTGAAAAAATTATGATTATTATTGTAAAGGGGGCCAAAATAGGGGGGCCAAATATTAAATGGTCGCTACTAGGTTGAGTGGGGCATCATATAAAAGGGCTTTACTTGTACATTTTAAAATATATTTTTGTATTTCTTTAAGTTTCTTAGTTTTCAAGTTATGATGAAAAATGTCAAAAAAATACCCCCTTATCTCCGAAGTTTGTAAAAGGAAAAATCGGAATTAATTACAGTTGACAGGAGTTTATGTAAACATTACAGCAAAAATAAAACGATCTTTCTAAATTGCACAGTTTTTAGAAATCTTCAAATAACCTTTACAAACAAATTTAGTTTTGCGGTCTTAAAAATGGACTTTATTATTTCCAAAAATACAAAAAGTATATCGGAACCCTAGACGAGCGAGTCCGACTCGCACTTGACCGGTTTTTTTTTATCACTGCAAAACATTTAGTATCTGAGTAACATATAATCAACGAATAAAACCCTATACTATATTCTTTTTTAAAACTTTAATTTTAAGGTAACAAGCCAAAGAAAGACGTAAACAATGTGATTTTTCATTGGTTTCGCTACAGAAGCCTAGTGATTCTACTCATGAAGACAAGAAACTTTCGCGAAGAACAAATATTTTTACTCGAAAAATATTTTTTCGACTTACCAAACAAAATGACTCGATCACGTGACCACTTCAGTATGGAGACTCAAAAAAAAAACCGGCCAAGTGCGAGTCGGATTCGCGCACTGAGGGTTCCGTACCACTACATAAACATAATTGTATTAGTTGAAATTTCAGTAAGTTAATGTGCTAGATTTTTTGAGTCCGACACGCGCTTGACCAAATTTTTTATATAGCTTATGCACTATAAACATACCAATTTTCAAGTTTGTAAGTGTTCCCGTTTTTAAATAGAACTAAAACAAAAATCGCCTCAACGACCATCCAACTTGACCCCTCTCTTATATGAATGTTCTTGAAACGGGAGCTCACCACAATTGGTTACCATTAGTTGTGAGAAAAGTTGTAATATTTAATGATTTCAGACTTTTCCCATTATTTGTACTGTGAGACCTAGCTTCTTGCCAAATTACATAATTTTAGGTCAACGGGAAGTACCCTGTAGGTTTTGCATTTTTGAATAAATGTATGGAGATGAGGACATAAAATGCCATATCTTTTGATTGCATCGTTGTAAAAAATTTAAATTTTCAGATCTTGTGTGGTTCATGGATTCTAATATATGGTATTAATTTCAAGCTGATACCTTTACCCGTTCGTGAGATAAAGGGTCTTGACAGACAGACAGACAGACAGACGGACAACAAAGTGATCCTATAAGGGTTCCGTTTTTTTCTTTTGAAGTACGGAACCCTAAAAGTACTTTCCCCTGTAATACGAGTATCTTTTCCTGAAACTTTGATTTTATGGTAATGAGCCCATCTGAAAGAAAGACGCGTTACGATCTATGGGGTCCCAATGAAATAGTGAACATAAGTTTAGCACGTTACTTAGACTATTAAAGTGAACAATTTTCTCAAAGGAACATAGGTAGAAATACGAAAAACCAAATTTAACCTCCCACACAAAATGCGCCATCAGCTGATACAGTTTCTATGGGAAGTCAAAAATTGATTTTTCGTATTTCGACCTATGTTCCTTGGGGAAAGTTGTTCAGTTTTATAATCTGAGTAACATACTAAAACTATGTTCACAATTTCAGTAGGACCTTACATTCAAACAAATTTTCAAAAAATCTATCCTATTCGCAGTAAATCTAATTAAATTAGTACGGTCAACCGCTTGTCGGTAGAAACTTTTTCAACTCTATTACCAAGAATTAAGGTCCAAAAGTGTTTCTACTGATGTGCGGCCGTGTGCACATGTTTTTGTAGGCCTCATGCAATTTTTTTTTGTTCAAATTGTTGAATAGTTACAGTTCTGATGACGTTCCTACAATAAACAAAAGGTTTTGATAATAAAACTGCTAGGTAGAGATATTCCTAAAAATATTTCTTTTACGTTGACTAGCGGCGTGTCGTGTGTTTGCCTTCAAAACAGTGGCCCATTCCGACACCGCGATTCCGTTGAATATAAAAAGTAAGTCGATAGCTTACCGTCACAATTTATACTTTTGGATATTCGAAATATGTTGTTAAGACCAGCGTAACTTGAACTGCCCTGCCGCGTCAAAAGCTTTTCTGAGCGGGTGTTAGAGGAGGTATTAGTAAGTCATGTGAGGTATCAAATAGTACTGGCGTAGTGAATACAGAGTATATCGTATAAATTCAGCCCACGAGTGAGTATAGTCGTGGTGGTATCTGGGTTGTTTTCACATAATAGAGCCATTTTCTTTTGTTTTTGTTGCGCAGCTCGCCTCGTTATAGGTAGGCAGACAATGAAAACAAAAGCCGGTGTCTTATTTCAACCGTTTACTTTCGTTTTTTGATAGGGTATTTTATGATTTTTATGTTATACGAAGCACTAATATTAAACAAACATATTACCCACCTTTATTATAAAAGGTTATTTAGGGAGACTGTTGTATGTGGCTTAGGTCAGAATACTGAACATCTTTTCCAAAGAGTCAAGAGAATAAAATTTCAACTTTTAGTATATGGTAAAACAAAAATTCAACCTTTGTTTTCTATTTTTGACATTTCTGTTTTATAGACACACAACTTCACAAACTTTGACAGAGTTTGACAGTTTAATATTTAAGGTTAAGGGTTTTCCATTACCTGGTCGTTTCACTTACCCTACCTAATTGTAAAGGACATAAAACTGATTGAAAAAGAAATATTCAACCTTTGTGTAGAAGAAATAGGTTTGTTGTAAAAGCTTTCATGAGACAAAAAAACCATGGACAGCCTTAACGTAAACAAAAGACAATTCAACCATCAATTCGAGAAAAATATCTTTACAAACTATCTTCAAATTCCTCTCTAACAAGAACAAGTCGTAGGTAGTGGGTACAGTCAGCATGAGAATTAGTAAGGGAATTCCAGCGAGTCCAGTCGGCGGCGGCTGTACCTCTGAAACGTTCGGAATTTAGTTCCATTCAGTTACCGTTTCCTCTCTGGCCTTTGGCAGCTGCTTTTACTAGGGTGACCATGTTTTCAATATCGATGAAGATATAAAAGAAAATTTGTCGAGAAATTGTAAAATTTGTGTTTCTTCATACGATTGTGAGTTTTCACACGAATGTATTACTGTCCTAAGCTGAAGGTGGTTGCAGAGCAGATGTGCTGAAACTTTAAGAGGTTACCCCCAGCCAACTAGCGCCCCCATCAGTTCAAAAAATATTACTCGCTAAATACAAAACTTATCGAAAATCTGTCTTACAAAATTAAAGTAAAGGGTTTATTACCCTACCCTAAAGGGTTTACCCTAGTTTATTTTGAACCCATCAATCCTGAAAAATATAGTTCACTGTAGTTACAGATACAAAAACCGCCAAGAGTGGCCGTTTTTCGCACTTTTTGTATCTGTATCTACAGTGAACTATATTTTTCAGGATTGATAGGTTCTAAATAAACTAGGGTCCCTTTACTTTAATTATGTAAGATAGATTTTCTATAAGTTTTGTATTTAGCGAGTAATATTTTTTTAACTGATGGGGGCGCTAGTTGGCTGCAGGAAAGTCCTTAAGAAATAAATCGTTTCGTGGCAATATGGGGTACTTCTATATTCTATAACCCATTGGATCATAGCTTAGTATACGATCAATACTAATAAAAAATTATGCATTTGTGACGCAATGAAAGCATCAGAGAAATGTCAAAAAAACAATAGTATAATGTTATATGTTACGATGAAATAGACAATCAGGCAAGCAAATCACAAAATAAACCAAGAACCTTAGCCAAAGAAGGCTTTGTGATTGAAGTACTCAAACTTATAACGCACACAACTGAACGAAAAAGGATTTTCATATTTTACTCTTAGAACAGGTTTATTTATTTAGTCTGATTTATTTATTCATTTTATTTAGTTGCTCTCGTTCCGACACGGTTGGTGGGAGTTTGCTTAGGACCGCGATGGTTGGAGGAACGATGGGGAGGCATTTGCCCAGCAGTGAGACAGGGAAAACAGAAATTGACCCGAAAATACTGATATTTTTATCCCCCAGACAGAACAGATTTATGGTAACCCTGACGATTGGAAACTTGCTAAAACATAGCGCAACTTTACTTGTTACCGGTCGGTTGCGGTTCAGACTGCGTTACGGCAGTGGTGCCTATAGCTCTTGAAGAGAACTCCTGACGGACCTCTTCTGGGGTACTTACAGGCGCATTACTTCAGAACTGGCACAAGTTACATAGGATTTCTGATAGACAACTTAAAGACCACTTCAACTAAACGGCTTTTCTCAAAGTCTAGTCTATAAGTCTGCTTAAATCAGGAATTGAGCGCTAACGACTTAATGACGTTTCGTAGGTACATTGCGTTGGCTAGTTGTGATCATGTATGTTCGTTCTAAATAGCGTTGCGTATCCATAAAAGAACGAAAAAACCGGCCAAGTGCGAGTCGGACTCGCGCCCTAAGGGTTCCGTACCTATCTACCTTATGATATACTAAGCTTTTGCTCTCTGACTTTAAAAACTCCGCGACCATCCAACTTGACCCCTCTTTTATAGAAAAGTTCTTGAAACGGAAGCTCACTTTAATTGGTTACTATTAGTTGTGAGAAAAATTGTAATTATTAATGATTTCAGACTTTTCCCTTTATTTGTACTGTGAGACCTAGCTTCTTGCCAAATTTCATTATTTAGGTCAACGGGAAATAGTACCCTGTATAGAGATGAGGACCTAAAAACCCATATCTTTTGATTGCGTCATTGTAAAAAATTTAAATATTCAGATTTTGTGTGGTTTATGAACTTTAATATTCGTTATCTATAGGGTTGTACGGTTAGAGAACCGTTCGTGAGAAAAATGGTCTTGACAGACAGACAGACGGACAACAATGTAATCCTATAAGGGTTCTGTTTTTTTTATTTTGAGGTACGAAACCCTAAAAATGATGCGTCGAATAATCAAGAAGTAAAAAGCTACGACACACTGCATTTTCATGCGGAGATACGTAGTAGAGTAGGATCACAGAGTAGGATGTACGAGTATCAAGCTAATGTACAGTACACACGGACGAAAATGAATACAAAACATGGCACAAAAATACCACAGTAAAAAATTATTACATAGAATGTATGGCTTAAAAACATAGGTACGTGATGTTTAGTGCCAAAAGAACCAGTCTTTATTAAAGATAGGATTTTCGTAATTTTATCTGCCAGTTCCAGAAATTGACTTTAAGCTTCACCACCATTAGATCTTTTACTGACACTTTCTTTGTTTATAAACTGTGACAGATATAGGTAAAAAGGAAATTTATCTTTTAAGTAGCGTTTCTGCAACTGAAAAGTTAGGTATTCTTTTCTGCCAGCATGGAATTTGATACATTTTTTTAAATTTATTTTCTTAAAAATCACAACATATCTCAAGATTGAATTCAACAGTGACAAAGGTCCGACAAGAGCCCGATAATATGAAAAGTGACAATTTGGAAATGATACGTGAACCCGCGACCTGCGTGTCTTGGTACTATCAGAACCACGTCAAGTGATGAGGGTCAGCAGGAAAGAAACCTGTGACGTATGAGGGACATATGCCTTAAAGACATTTTGTAGATTAAGTTGATTTATTTTGTTTAGATATCCTATTCATTTATTTACATTTAATGGTTGTAAATGCAGACAAGCCGTAGGGATATAGTTAAAAAAATTGCTATTCAATTTAAAAACATGTTAAAACTGTTTGAAGATAGACAAATAATATTGCCATAATTTCACCTTAACCACCCAAAAATCCTGCACACGTTCGCACAAAAAATGCAACGCCGATAAAAATCCGAAAAGGGGTGTGGGGTGGTATCACCCCCACCTCCCCATGTCTCTGCATTCGCCGACGCTAATCTCCACACTTTATGAACGTGATTTGTACGCACATCGCTCAAATAAAACCGAGCTTTATTTCTGAACAATAAAACTTAAATTTGTCATAAAACTTTTGAGAGACGTGTGGGCAAAGGTCTTCTCAAAAACAGACAGAGGGAGTGAGGTCTAAAAACACTGATGAATGTCCTCCATTAGATGTTATTTATTTAGAATGCGGCCGAGAAAGGGACTCGCGTTTAAGTTTACCTAAAGTTTACTTAGGACCGAGTGTATTGGGTTAAGTAGACGACGTTTTCAGCGGCGCGAGACAAATGGGATGCAGTTATAAGGGTCCAGTTTTTTGGGATCCTCCATGATGGTGTTTTGTCAAGGCTGACTTGCCGACATTACTCACAAGAGGTGGAGATAGCTAGTGTGTTTTATGGGGAGATGGTTTCTTTTTGAATTGTATTTACTTTTTAGGTACTATTGTACTGTGGCTTTTTTGGCTGACAAATAAATTTTTAATTTTTAATTTATTATTTTAACCTTTTACTTTACTAGCCTAAATACTAACTCCATAGAAGCCTTAAGGGCTATAACGTACAATCCTGAGGAAAAGGGTCTATTAACCTGTTGTTATTCAGACTCTTTCAAGCATACTTTTTAAATTTAAGTGGAATGTCCTTTATCAAGTTCCTTAAACAATCGGAATGGAAAATGTGAAAAAACAGTCTAGAATTTATTCTATCTTAGTCCGAGTTCTACTAAAACTAACCACATTAATCTTAGCGACATGACGTCTCTACCATTGGTTCTCCCATAAACTTTGACGATTTTGTTGATTTAGACTTTCCCTCGAGATGACTATATTTAGATAATGTATTTATTTTAAATAAATATAAACTTTTAAATGCATTTATGTCTATAATTTTCCTTGTAGGTTTAATAAAAAGCACTATACCTACATCCCTTGGGATAAAGTACAGTTCGATACCTCGAATGATACATACAGGGTGTCCCAGGAAACACTGTCAAGCGGTGGTCCAGAGGTGGACCACCCCTTGGGCTACCCGAATCACCCCCATGTATGTTCCGCGAATATTTGTAGTTATCGAGTTATAAATTATTTGTATTATTTTTAAAATTTTCTGCCGAAGGAAATTTAAAAATTCAAATATTTTTTTTACTTAAAATTTTTCCAATTTTCTTTTTGTGTCATGATTGCCTTGAACGTTACTTTCATATATAAAATAATAAAAAACCTCATAACACTCCTACCTGTTACTCAAAAAGTATGGTAAATAAAATTTTCGAACAATTTAATGGGTCGATTAAAATTTTGATCATCAATTTAAAAATACAAAAAGGATGTTCCATAGATTGTGGCTGGTTTCAAAAACTTTTCAGGTCTCTAGGCTACCCAAAACATAAAAAAAAAATGGGGCTTAATGGGGTATTTTTCTCTGAAATTGGCGTTTAAAAGTTGAGAGGGAAAAAACCCTGAATGTTAATTTAGGCTCCAAATAAATAATTTGCCTATTTTGGTGATTCCTATTGCAAATTAAGATATTGATAAGGCTTCTGTACAAAGTCCGCATGGAAAAGAAGCGCCTTTTGCCTGTTTCTGTCGTAAAGCAGCAGTGTTTGCACTCTTGTGTTTCGGTAGAAGTTTTAAGAGAGCTGGTAAAATTTCTGGCACATATGAGTCATTATATTTTATTTCTTAGGTTGGGAATTTGGTTGTATTTTTCGTAAGAATGACTACTTAATAGGGTATTTTGAAAGTATTTTGATACTTAAAATGGTATTTTTCGCTGAAATTGGCGTTCAAAAGATGCTAGGGAAAACCTGAATCTTAATTTAGGTTAAAATAATTATTATTTGATTGTGATATATCTACTAATATTTAAACATGTTATTTGTCCCCTAATTGATATAATTTTTACACAGTTATGACGAGAGCTAATCCGTGAAAACCAAAAACGAACTTTATTTTTATTTTCGAAAATTAAATCGAGCCCTCGCAGGCAGACGAGTGATACACAAAATGACGATTGATTTCAAAGTTAATCTATGTGCTTGATTCACTGGTAGGGGTTGTTAAGGACAACCGGCACGCGGTCTGTCTGTCTGTGTCAATAGCTAACTAATGGACGCGCCTGACAGAGTTGAGCTGATTCACGAAAAATTGCTGAGATATCGTAGCTCAGGTTGATCAATAAGATCCTTTGAAGAAGAAAGTTTAGAAAAAATTCAAGTTACTCACAGCAGTCACAACGCACATTCATGATTTATAAAACACTTAATGTTTATAAACCGGCGACGGACGGACATTTAAGGGGACTTGCTTTTTATGATGTATAAGTGATATAGAACACATTTTTGAGAAAATTAGAAATACTTTTTTTTACGAGTACAATACCTTCCTCGCTCCGCTCGTAAGTCAAAACCATAAAAATCCTTTAAATAACAACAGTTTATCTACTTAAAACATATATATGTTTTTACTTGTACACTCAACAGCAAGTCAGTAGAAACACTTTTGGACCTTATGGCGTGGTAATAGAGTTGAAAAAGTTTCTACCGACGTGCGGTTGACCGTGCCTACATCTTTGTTGTGTGATTTGGCTTTACTAATTGAGTAGTTCATAGACTGTTGGTAAGGTGTGGGTTATTACTTTTAATAATTTTGAATTGAAATAAATCCTTTCTCATATCGCGTGTTACAAATAAAATAAAATCTAACGTGTACAGTGAGCAAAACGCAAGTAATCCCTCTCCGATACACTTTGCCCCAGACGTGGCACGACGTCTGTGCGATATTATTCGTAGCTATCGCGTCTAATGTATACTATTTTTTAATACATCTACCTATCAACTCGCATTATGGACGAGTGAACAGGTACGGTTGGCAAAGAAACAGAGAAAGCAACTTTATACAGGTGGTATGTACGAAGGTGGGTTTTCGATTTGGGTTTTTTATTGTCACTTCTTTTTTTTCCACATGGCGCCACTTTGTTAGTAAAGCGATTGAAATGTAACTGACGTCATTAAGAGATTTTTAATATCCTACAATGAATAGAGAACATTTAGATTTTTTGATTTTGCTAAGTGTACATAATAACGAATATTTTTCTATTAGTTTATTTGTTTTTCCCCATAACTCCACTTCGTTTGTGATGTGAAGCGACGAAATAATGTCATAAAACAATTAAATTAATATTGTGGTAAAATATGAATAGCCAGAAAGTTTAGTTTATTATTAAACTAATATAAGCGATGACGGGGAACCGATGGCTCACAGGGCAGAAAAACTTGAAGACGTAGAAAATTAGCAAACCTACCACAAGATTTATCATTTCTTCATTTATCGCAAACATGAAGTAACATACTTTAATATCAATATAAATTCATTGCCGATTTACGTAAGCAGTTTGTTGGCCAAGTTCTAACACCCCAAGCAACTCGATAAGCGACGCACTGCACAGCACTGAGAAGCTGTTTGACGCGCGGTAAGACGTTGAATGCTGGCAGCGCAGAATCAGTCGTGAAAATCTTAAGGAAAGAACTTTATCCTACAGTGAACGTACTCCAGCTGAAGTGATAATGATGGTTAAAATACCCAATAATTGATCTACATTTTCAAGTAGGTACACTCAAGAGCACATCAAGCTTGACACATTGGACTTTGTACCGTTCGTATTTCGATGGGCGTACGGCACACGGGCTAGAGTCGCACTGCGAGTGTCAAGCTTGACCTGTCGTTGACTGTACATACTCGTATTATTTGTTATTTCAAGTTTAGATAGTAAACTCACTTACCTATGGCAGTTAAGGTACAACTTTCAGTCTGATTAAATCATGTTTCATGACGGTGTCTTTACAATCTCAATTATTAAAGAATCGTTATTTTATTTTACACTTTTTTGTTTATAAATTAAAATACCTAAATATAAAAATTACTTCTTAATATTAGCTACCTAATTTGCTGACTGTACTCCGCTCACCCGTCCCTAGCAAATGTTGTGGTGAATTTCATATTTTTGTAAGTATCTACTTCGTCTGTTTATTCTCCATGTGTTTTGGTTCACATGGAATTTTTTTGATTTTTTATGCTTTCATAGGCTTATGTGCGCAGTTTGAAGAGCTCTCCTTACGTATGGAATATTATATCAGGCCACTTTCTGCTTACTCATTTACTTATTCGGTTTACTTTATTTATTGCTGTGTTTCTTTTAGTTTAAGGTCTTTATTATTTCATGTTTTTCTAAATATCTTCTAACGACAACGTAAGATGTTTTTGCCTGAATAATCTAAAACATTGTTGGGTACAATGAACAACTAGATCGTACTGGAGTTGTTTCTGTGTTAAAGCAAATATTTGAAACTAGATCTTGCCCGTGACTTAGTTCACGTGGAATCAAAAAAATGTACGTTGGGAGATGAATGGTAACTGGTAACAAAAGAAGTAAACGCTAGGAAACCATATATAGTGTTACCCACCAGTGACTTACGTGCTGCCGTTATCGCGGTTCAAACTACTTCCATGCTAAATTTCATCAAAATCGGTTCAAATGATTTAGCTGTTAAAGCGTTAACAAACGTCTCTCTGTTAGAGAAAGCAACTTTTTTCTCTGTTAGAGAAAACAAAATTTGTTTTATATTCAAAATAACATAAATTTTTCGGATTTCAGTGATTCATATGACCGTCATAAGATTTTTAAAAATTTTTGGAAGTAGGTATAGATTTGACGTGATTTTTCAAAACCCCCTTAGGTGAGTCCCTATGTCCAATTACTTATTTTGAAAAATGACCTCTCTTAGCAGGGATTTGCCAGTAACCCAAATGTAATTTCACCCCTTCTTTGAAACCTGGCTTTGAAACGCACACATTGTCTTGACAATTCTTAAATGATCATGAAATCCACTACAAAGACCTAAAAGTAAATCAAGGTACCCAAAAACATACTTTAACTATCTTTCCATTGAGACTAGATTTGTAAAATTATCTAAATTCTCTGGTTTTAAAATGACCATATTTTGGAACACGAAATGATTTAAAAGTACACCAATTTCACAAACAGAAAGCGACACTGCGAGGCTTGCAGAAAGTTTGCAATAGTTTGCTCGCATTCACTTTAAAATATCCGATGAAGCAATTTTTGCGAGATAGAAGGGACAAGTCGTAAGTGCCCTTATCTTGTTCAATTATTCTGCACTTTATTGCCAAGAGTTAAAGTAGAAATAATGTTAATGCTATCTCGCGAATCTAGGCCATTTGTTTGGTGCCCGGCCGGTTGTCGGTCCATAACAAAACACATAAATTAAGTGCTCAATAATAAATGGAAATGTCCCTTGCAGAGGACAGGGCATTAGGGCGGGATTACGAACACTGGGCCCTCTGCATTCTGGACCCGACGATCGAAACTAGCACTTCGACATCCTTTGTTAACCGGGATAGTTTAATATTCAGAAAGGCTAAGGCGTTTTACTACGAAACCCAACTGCCTAGAAAAACTCCAATGGAAACCGTAATGTAAACTCGTACTAAAATCATCAGATATTAAAGGTATTATGTCTGTCTGTTTCTAGCATTTTTAGAGAGGAGAGGAGATAGCTTTAGCTTTAAACCTAATGGCATGACATAGGTAACATTAAAAAAAAATCCATTTAGACAAAATCGCAGGCTATTACAGTTCAATATTGAGCAAAGTCAAGACGTTTCATAACTATACCCAATTGCCTAGAAACTGTCCGTAGTTGAAACCGAAAAAACTCATTATAAAGTCAACAGGTTTCTAACTGATTATTTTGGTTTCACCCCAGCAGCATCACTAAATAAATCTCTACATTTATCGTTTTCATCCTATTATTTACAAAGCAATCATATTGTTTGCTTTTATCCCAAAACAGGTCTTACACGCGTCAAAAGTAACACAAAATACGCGTTTAGGGAGAGCAATCTTTACAAAGTATCACTGTCCCCTGTCAAGTTCCAACCGCTAAGTGGTCAAATAGATGTGCCGTGTCAAACTTCCCTTTTGTGGTGACTACCTGTCTTGAATCTACAAAAGGTAAATGTTTATCCGGAGAGCGTAAAGTTAAACCAACATCCGAGGTCCATCGTCAATTTATACGCTATAAAACGTTACAAAACCCGACTTCATCGATCGAACGCGTGGCTTCGAGGGGGAAGACCGGACTAACTGGACATAGACGATAGATGGGGCACGTGCCGCGAGGGTGCAGCGACTGACTGGCCATTGGTCAGCGAAGGGACGCCGTCGTAACAAGCTATTTTCTCCACCTTATTGGTCCAAAAATTCACCAGGTGTAAACCAAGTGCACTCGCAGTTCGAAATTTAGAATTCTTTTTAAACACCTTCAAAAATCGATGCAAATGTAATTGGCGAGGGTGAATAGATTTGATATGCGTCAAATGCGAGTAAATCCGTTTGAAATTTAATATGTTGCAGACTGCATACGCTCAACTATGCAAGCATGCGCGAGTGCGCTCGACCGGGTGCGAGCGAAGATACTGATCGATTTCATACGTGCAAATATTGCTGGCATTTTATATTACTTTGCTTTAGAATTATAGTACAAAATGTCTTCCTGGAAATATTTTATCATATTCTTTTAATTTTGGTTGTTGTTTGAAGTCTTTAATGATAAAGTAAAACAAATCCATTGGAAAAAAATATTTATTTTTCAAACACGCAAGGGCCTTCCGAAGCCCATTACTTTAATAAAAACACATAACAGCAAACATCTCATCGTAGGTGCTACTAAATTACAATTCGAAGGGCCGTTTTGGGAGAACAAAAAACATTTATATCAATGGCGGGTCGGTTCTAAATTTACTAGTCATTGACAGGCCGTAAAGAGGCGGGTTGGCCTCCCGAGGCTCGTTTCGCTATAGGAGAGTAAGTAGATAAGAAAACTGTAGATACTGCCCCGCGCTGCTGCGCTCCTGGTAGCTATGCCGAACCTACTTAGAGTAGTTAACTGCTGAAAAATAAAATCTGGAATATCAGCGTATACACTCCTGAATTTATTGTATGTTTAAAGTGCCAGGTGAATACCTAAACCTGAGTTCTTCTTCGTAAACCTGTTCCAGCAGCGATCTCATCTCTCTCCTCAGTACTAGACTGAGACAAAAATGTATAAATACAATTAAAGCTAAAAACATTTTAATGACATTTAAACAGGTGTCACTGTTAATATTTCAAAAAGATACAGAGAGAAGAAAAATGTACGACAGGCGGGCTGGATCCTGCGATCTCCCCCGGCATATCGTGCCGACGCTCTTCCAACTGGTCTATCGCGTCTTCAAATGAATTGTTTAAAATCTCCTCCTCTTTGTATATTTTTAAACTTGGTCGCTAACTGGATGGCTACGCCAAGGGTAGATGGCACTAGTCGTTCTTTTAGCAACCAAGTGTGAAAATATACAAGGAGGAGAGTTTAAACAGGCCGCTTGAAGACAGACGCAATAGCTCAGTTGGAAGAGCGTCAGCACGGTACGCTGGAGGTCGCCGGTAGTCCTAGCGGTACACGAATAAAAGGTGCAAATGGTGTTAAAAGCATGAAAAAAAAAATACTGAATGTAAATATTTTCAAAATTGATTTTTTGGGGTTTATATGAGGATATTATCTACCATTTGAGGCTTGATTTGAGGCATATTTAAAAAAAAAGATTTCGGACCTCCTTGCTCTACATTTTTCTGTGGTATCATATCTAGAGGAGCCCAAACTTGGTATGTTTTGAAAATGATTTTTATTTTAGTTCAAAACAAGTGACTGAAATGTAATGATGTGATATATTTTTAGAATCGGCTCGTTAAGCCCTTTCATTAGATACGACACACGATAAGTTTCAGAACAAAACAATTTTATTTCCATACAAAAAAAAAGATGACGTCACAACTCATCTCCTTTTTTGTTTATTTTTTGTTGCTACGGGTCAAATTAATTCTTATGGCTATATAATTCTTCACGTTCCGATTTTCATGTTTTTAACACGATTTGCAGCATTTTACTGAATTTCGGGGTGTACCGCTAGGACTACGGGTGATTTTCGAGATTTTTAAAATTAAAAGAAGCCCTGTTAAACTCTTCAAAAGTATGGATCAATATTTGTTAATTATAAAATAATGTTCAGTTTTAAAATTACCATCATAACAATTTGAGTTTTATGAGTTTATCGTGGCTTTTTTTAATTTAAAAAATCTCGAAAATCACACGGTGACTTTCAAGAATGGCCCCCTGTTCAGGTAATTTTGTATACTTCTTTAACATTTAAAAATATAATAAGAATGTAATGTCAACGTTTTTGTAATTTGTACGTATGTGATAATTTTACATCTTAGCTAAAAAGTTTAAACCTCGTTTCGCCCGTTGCGTTTTTAAGCTACATGCAGTGTTTTGAAATATCATGGAGAATTTGGAGAATATCTCAATAGCAATTGACTAATGATTTTCAAGTTCTTATGCTCTTGACGTACGAATAAAAAAAGAATATTTTGCAGCTCTATATACATCCTTTCTTGAGGGTCAAAGGCAAAGTTTTCGGACGGCGGTCGCCCAGGGGACGGCGCGGGTTCGACCCGGGATAAAACTCCGGGTAATTCTCACGTACTACCCCGCATTTGTCAGCACCGTGCATAACCAAAGATATGTTTGTTTTTGTTCAACATATATAAAGTTATGTGGACACAAGGGGCCTTTAAGTTTCGATCGAGCTTTTGTTGCTTAAGGCCTAATATCACCACACTCTGTTTGTTAAGAATGTCAATCTCGTCAATCCGTATTTTTCTTGATCAAAACAAAAAAAAGTTTTAAACATTTATTTTTTTTGGTTTATTGCAACGCTTACCGACACATTTTACATGACAATTAAACAGCAGCATATATAATAAATAAGATTGTTTTACAAACTTGTTTTACTGACAGCTTTAGTCGATTGCTTTTGACATAGCGCCAAAATGTGGACCATACATTGCCATAAGTGCATGGTGTGACAATCAATCAAAGACTCGGACTCGGAATTCGGACTCCTTGCTCCGCTCGGAATAAAAGGAATACTAATTTACTTTACTATGGGATGACATCTGCCATTGTGTCCCAAGTTGAAATGTCATATCATAAAACGTGATTTGAAATCCTCATAAAAATTTACAGAACGACGCCTATGCCGTATTTACAATGACTGAATGAATGTCAGAATACCTTGTGATACATATTTTCATTAATCTTCCTACTATTACCTTTATATTTCTATGCTATCAAGAATCTAAGAAGTCCGTATCCGTTAGTTACCAGGAAAATAAGTTAACAAACAGAGAATGGTAAAATTAGGGCGTTATGTAACTTTTTAAACTAATATAACAATTCTCTGCGTAATAAAGGATTTAAATGTAAAATTGGGTCTAATTTCCACTTTTATCTTCATGTTTCTACAATCTAACTTACCTGAATAGGTACTAACTTGATCCTGCCCTAATCCAGATTTTTAGGGTTCCGTAGTCAACAAGGAACCTTTATAGTTTCGTCATGTCCGTCTATCTGTTTATCGCTCTGTCTGTCTGTCCGCGGCTTAGCTCAGCGACCCTCAGTATTATAAATTTGTAATTTGGTATGGATATACATAAAGTCACGCCGACAAAGTGGGTACCTCCCGTACACGTAAAGTGGAGATAATTTTATTTTCTTGCTGACCCCATATGGTGGCTTGTTGTTAGATGGTCTTTTAAAAATATTGTAAGTTTGCAAATACTACTTTTCGATTCAGAGATCCGTTTGCGAAATATTTAGCTTAGAAGCACAAATGTTTGGTAAAGTCAAGTGTTCCCGCCCTACCAGCTAAATGATTGTTAGTTACTACAAAATGTGAAAAAAATCGTCGTTAAAAAAAAGAAAAACATCACAGCCAAATAGGTTTTACAGATTTAAGAGTAAAACAAACAACTTACATAGTCTGAAAAATTAAAAGAGCAATCAGACGCTGGGCTTCTCTGGTCGTTGGGACGGGAAAAAAAAGTGAAAAAATCGAAACCTGATTCACAATAATAATTCCATAAGCAACTTTACTGCGGAACCCTATATTGTGCGTGGCTCGACACGCACTTGGCCAGTTTCCTTTACATTTCATTTAAATATAAATGATAGTCATTAATACAACGTATAACGGAAAGGTTTGATAAAACTGAAGGAAGCGTATCTGTCCATGAAACTGAACAACTTTTCCCAAGAATTTATAATACAGCCGTCATCAAGTCCCACAAACCGAAAAAGTGTGGCTATACAAATAACAATCTATTTATTTCAAAGACAAAATAAAGACTTACTTTTTCAAAGCTTTGAAATTAATTATGCATGTTTTCAAGCATAACTTTCTATTCTTTCTTTTTAAAATAGGACCATGAGTAGGTACTTTTTTAACGTAGAAAAATTAACACTCTATCCGGCAGTAGTGGAAGGAACGTGCAGGTCGTCAAATATTTACGCTGGCATAGGTTAACCCGTACGCTGCCGCCGTCCATCAGACCCTTGGCCTCACGGGACCGGCCAGGTAGACCGTGACTCTGGAACCGGACAGAGGCGGACAACTGCAAAAAAATATCTTCGAAAATTTGCTGAGGAAAATAGAGTCTTAGTAATTACTATTCGTCATAACAGCCCTGAAAACCTGAAGCCCTCTGGTTAGCGCTTAAAGCAAAGAGCTACAAAGATAAACGTTGATGGACATATTCAAGTTTAGGTACCGTTATATTTACGCACCTTTTAGCAAACCCAAGGAAAAGCCGAGTCACTATGCTTTTCCGGTACAACAATAAGGCAAAATTAAGAATTAAATGTATTTTTAAAAATTTACATCAGCGATCAGCTGCCAAGAAACAGAGTCAAAGGTTCTAAATTGAATGAAATAATAGTATTCCGGTATTCTTATTTTGGAATGACGTACGGGTGTTCCTGAAATTTTAAGAATTTTTATTTTCAATCACATGGGTCTAGACAACGTGCCGTTAAATTTAGATATGACGAAAGTGAAAGTCATAAAATGTATGAGATGACATGTCAAATGCCATACATTTCATGCCGTTCGCTTTCGTCAAATGGGATTAATGCTTTCTTTATTCGGCAAAAAATAATGAAGACCTCACTAATCACAAATAGTCTCAATATAAATAGGTAAAAAGAAGACCTCAATAATCACAAATAATCTCACTATAAATAAGTAAAAAGAAGACCTCAATAATCACAAATAATCTCACTATAAATAGGTAAAAAGAAGACCTCAATCATCACAAATAATCTCACTATAAACAGGTAAAAAGAAGATCTCAATAATCACAAATAATCTCACTATAAATAGGTAAAAAGAAAAGATATTGACACTTTTTTTATACTTACCTCATCCATCATTCTATGAAAATGTATGGCGATATACCTAATGTACCCGTTTTTATTACAGCTTTGTGTAAAGTGTCTCTTTCCTTTATCACAGGTACACCAGAAACTATAACGACTGGAGTTTGAAAGACAAATCACCGCTCAAGGGAGGAAACCAGTATTTTTTTAAATGGTAGGTTGTAAACATTTTTATATTGTTTCTTTTCTGAAGTTTTCAAGTCTACGTCGTCCAAGGGTCATCCCAGGAACCCGCAATAAAATATGCGTAGCGGACGGTCTGGATGTAAAAATGTTGTTTTTAGGGATCCCTCAATAATGTATCCTTTAGGAACGTTAAGTGCTCTTCCTCTTGCCTTACCTATGTTTGGGAAAACTTCGGGTTGGGTTGTATATTTCTAAGTTAGATATTTACATATTGTAGATATTTTTATTTCTTTAGCGTGGAAAACTTTACAAAATTATTTCCTATATTATGATATGAAACGTGATTAAAATTATGAAATGTGTTTAAAATTTGCTTCATTTAGTATACATAAAAAGAAAAAATTGAAAGGGCGTGTTCAGTCAACGAAACTGAACAACTTTCCCAAAGAAACATATATGGAAAATGAAAAAAGAATTGGCCTCTTTATTCAAATTGCTCCTTCTGATCGAACAGTTTATTATGGAAAGGTCAAAAGTTATTTAATTTCCCAAAAATGTTACTTTGAGAAAGTTCAGTTTTCTGTACACCCTTTATAATTGAACTAGCGGCCCGCCCCGGTTTCGCACGGGTACTAATCTACGGGTAGAGGTGGTGCCTTTTATTGCGATATATGACGTAACCTTCAACTCTAAAATATTTCGTTGTACCTCAGGACGACAACCTCAAAATAATATACCAAAAATTTTAAAAATCAGGCTTTGGACGACCAGTCGCAACGACGTGCGCCCTCAGCGCCCTCTGTGTGTGCCCCGTCAGGTTCCTGGCTCAGGCTCGCTGATATTAACTTCGGAAACTCGGCTACGCTCGGCTATCAACGGAAATGCGCATCGAGTGTGAAGCTCAATCTAGGACTTTAATTAGAGTGATTTAAATATTGTGATATCTTCCAAGATATTTATTTAAAATAACATGGTGTAAAGGACAATTTTGATCTACGTTCATTGTTTTATATTACTAACCTTTTAAATTAGATAAGGATCCATACCTTGAGGGTAAAATACGTTCAAAAATAGCTTATTTTGAAAATCAACTTTTTTGCTATAAATAGTTGGTTACTGTGGGTTATCCTTAAAAGATATACAAATACTATTGCGCACTTTTCTTTAGAGATCTTAGAGAGCAACAATTCTTTCATACATAACTTTGATATAAATTAAACCATTTACGCAGCGCACGCCCAGACTCGATCGACAAACATCATCACAGTTCAGTTAGTTTGCACTCAATTATTATAAATTATAGCTTTAAACCTTCCTTTTGAATTATTCTATCTATTAGTGAAAACCGGATCGAAATCGATACAGTAGTTCCAGAGTTTAGCGATCACAGACAGACATGATGGATGACGACAGAAAAATTTTCTTTTATAATATGTAGTGATTTACTCACTTTGCTCAAACAAAGATATAAAATTCGATGTAAACAATATTATGTTTCAAGTCTTTTGAAATAAAAGCGTGTCTAACGAGCGCAAGCACCAAAACTGTGAAAAAAAAAGACTGTATCTATACGTAGATAAATAGATCGATAAATACAAATAAAAAAAATCATGCTCGATAAATACAAATAAAGAAAATGCAGCCTGGATTCCCTAACGTTAATATTTGTTTATAAATTAACCATGAAGGTGTTCTTACTTGCCGTGTATAGTCAAAACAACCACCAGCTGCAAGTATTGCTTAAAAATATCATATTATATCGTTATTAGATAAAATAGTTATTTGGTGGCAGCAAAATTGTTATTTGGCGCGAGTACCTTTTATTAAAACTCGAGCAAGCGAACGGTTCTAGGATTGAGCCACGAGCGAAGCGAGTGGTTTAAAAAAAGAATCCTGAGCGTAGCGAGGGTTTCAAGGCACAAGGCGCAAAATAACTTAGCTGCCGAGCGAATTTCGGTAGTACGGTCAACCGCTTGTCGGTAGAAACTTTTTCAACTCTATTACCACGCTATTAGGTCCAAAAGTGTTTCTACTGATGTGCGGCCGTGTGTACCTTATACCATACTTCATTATCACGTTCAAATTTCATTTTTCATTCCACGCTACCGGCCAAATATGACTTTTGCACGCAGATTTTGACCGTATGGTGCCGGCAAAAATAGTACCATCCAATACATACCCATGGGTGTCGTAAGAGGCGACTAAGGGTTATAAACAGGAGGATCGGCAGTAGCATCCTCCTGTGTATCATACCATCTTACTTCCTGCGGTCACCTACAACCGCGGTCCATGGTGCCAGCCGTAACGCTGACAAGGGAGATGACTATGGTACTTCACCTCCATATTTTTCCAGCTTAAGCTAGAATTCTGGAGGGAGCTCCCTGTCCTGTAGTGGACATTTCATGGGATGTTATGAGGAGGTGAAGAAATAATTTAACAGGTTAGTTGTAATTTTATCAAGTATCAAAACAAAAGAAGCCCACCGATTTTTTCCAAAAAAGTTATGTAAATGATGATACCCAAGTTGGCAAGAATAACGTCCCAGTTAGCAACTCTGGTAGGTAACTATCGGGCAACATTCACTATCGATAAAGTACGACCCGGTGGGCAAAGGGCGGCGGTGATCGATGGAACTTCTAATTTATACCCAAAGCCCTAAGGCCGTATCGATTACGGCTAACTTTGCGGTGCGGCCGTAAGCGCGGCTTTTTGCAAAATTTTAGGGCCCAAGGGGTTAGTGAATTGAATTTTTTCAAATTGATGGTGAGAATTGTCATTTTCGGTTGATTTATGATTCTTTAATTCATTAACCTCTAAAGCAACTTAGGAAAAGCTGAAAACATATAAATTTTCCATAGAGTTCCCGGAAAATGGAACATTGGTGAAGTTTGTTAAAATTAATTAACTAATTTTCTCTGTGCTTTAGAGGTTAAAATACGTATAAATAACTTAAATATAACTATAACTTTTCAAAGATTTGCTTAGAATACTTGAAAAGTTTGATCTTACAGTCAACATAACCCGTAGATTCATTTTCAATAGAAATCTGTGTAACAATGGACTTCTCAATCCCTAGTTAACAATATTCTAGTTTCTAAATATTACTATCAATGGATGTAGTCAACAAATAGAGCTTAATATAAGAGTTCATTTAGACGTAAATTTATATCTACCTACACGCACAAAATACTTATTTGTTAAGGTCAAAAGATTGAATTATTATTAATTTCTTACTCTGTAGATATAAGGGTGTGACTCCACCTCAAGTGTACGAGATAGTAAAGCTGCGAGTTAGGAAAAAAGTTCGATGTAACGTTTTTATTCAATAGCTTATAATTGACTTAAACATTTCGCTGCAATTGACGGCAAAGTGAGATATATAACCATAAAATTAAATTTTTTCACAACCAATATACGGTGATCTCCCATTTCAAGTCCTTACACGTTAAAGAGAGGTCAATTTCGATTGGTTCTTTCCGAGCAGAAATGAGGCAATCAAATAATATCTACTTAACTGCGATCAAAGGAACGGGAAAAAGCCTCGTTTTTATTCCTACACACAATGACTGTCTTAATCAACAAACACGGGCAAGATGAATTCTTCTAGTTAATCCCATTTCTGCATCCCTAGCGCAAATCCTCTGGTTGCATCTCTCTCTTCAGCTTCGTTCAACTCCTCTTCACCAGAGCTATGCAGAGTGAAACTAACTTTTAGTAAATGAATACCTACTTCGCAGTTCTGCGGTGGAGTAACACCTTAGGTTTGTACTTTTGGTTTGTGTTCAGATTTTCCAAGAAAATTATAATTGTCGGCAAGTGAGCAATGTTATTGAGCTGTTCTAAGTTAAAAAAAAACTCTTTGGTTTGATTCTCTATAGAACTTAGTTATTAGAATACCGATTTTATGTGTATTTAATTAATTTTGATAGTTTGATATTTCACTTGAGGTCATCTGATAACAATCAAGGATAAACCTGTACACACCTGCCGCAGTGCCCGTTCTTACGATGTAAATCAACCGGTAATTAAATATCACCTTTGATGCTTTAAAAATTCAAAACCCCATTACACCCTTAAAGCCGTAAAATGTCCGTGTGGTGCCGGCAAAAATTAGTATCAACCCATCTCTAGCCGTAAGTGTCGTAAGAGGCGACTAAGGGCTTATGAACCGGAGGATAGGCAGCAGCATCCTTCTGTATGTCGTACCATCTGTTTAATACAACAAATGTAGCAGAATGCCTGTGATGCCTTAGCCCTCTATATTTTGTATTTTTTTGCTATTAGCACACTATCATGCTCTCTCTCATCTAAAATAGTTTTGTGGTCTGTGTAATAAACAAAATATTTGTGGTGATAAGGAAATAACCCTCTCTCTGATATTATATGTCCGAGTAGCTCTGCTAACATTTAGCTGCTTTTTGGCAATTTAAGTTGGTAACTAGTTTCGTAGACGACGGACAAACTCAACGCACGCAAGTAAAGATAGACAAAGTAAACAGGGTTCCTCAGATAAGTGAGTTAAGGCGGGTCATCCTACGGGGCCCGGCAAAACTACGATCCAGGATTAATTAGGGGCGCGGGGAGACGTGTAGTGGTCGGTTGAGACGAGTACAGGTATCGAGAGAAATGTTATAATATCTGTCGCAGGTGAATTTGTAAAATCGCCGCTTCACATAATGCCTTGGCATTTTACAAGATCCCGTTCGGGAACGGTTACGTTGGATTTGCCTTAACTAACTAACCTAAGTAGTACACCAGTAGTGATCTAACCCCGTTTACAATCTGCCGACGCCGTTTTACATTTTGCCGAATGTATAAAATTTGCCGGTCTTTTCGGACCAGTCGGTCGTCCGTACCTGAATACTCTCCAAAGAGATGCTTGGCAGAAATCGGCACTGAACAGGAACGAATGGAGAACTCTTGTGTCGGAGGCTAAAATCCTCTTTGGGTTGACTATCTATAACTATCGACAAAATGTGTAATGGTTAAGTAAAAAAAAGGAATTATATCGTCTTTTACAAGTAAGTACCTGGGCGACAGAGCTTTGCTCTACATGATTTTAACCAAAACCGCCTAACCGATGGCACCGGAGGATTTCTGAAAAAAATATATGTATGAAATTGATAACTCAACTTGGCTTAAACACAGACAATTGGTATCAAAACCATTACCATTAGCGCTGTCTAAAGAAAATAGTGTTAGCATTAAGTGTGGTAAACTGTAGGTTCTACATAACCAATTCCCAGGGTTGCAATTCTCCTAAATCTTAAGCAAGTTAAGAGTTCCTGTCGACTATCCGGCGAATTTATTAAAAATAACGACTAAATATCCTGTTACATCGACTGTTTTCTTAGTAAACACTTTGTTGTATATTACACAAAGAATCAATGTATAGAGTTCTTAAAATGGTTCAATTAAAAAAAAACAAATTATTAAAACTTGAATCCTTATCTTCACCATATGATGACGACATCAATACCATAGTCAATAGTGCGTCTTACTCTGTCTCTATAGAGAATATGAAACAAAAGACATCACACGTCATTCATTCATTCAGTCGAACCGTTCGTTGATTGATTCGTTCATTCTTCCTAGGATATTAATCGATATCATAGAGTAGAATCGAGATCAGCTACGTTCCTTTTCATATAGTTTTTATCTTCTCCTTATTTTTAGACAAAAATTTACTTTAAATACCTTATAAAAATTGCAAAATTAAACAAATAAACATAGGAAATACTAAAATTTAATAATTTTTTCCACGAAAAGCCAAATCATTTATTTTTCACATATAAAAACCCCTTTAGACGTCGTTAATAGTTTAGCTCGCGCTGATTTGGAGTTGCCAGTAACAGGCGGTCAAAAGTAATTCTTCTTCTTAGTCGCTCCCTCAGTTCTGAGGATCGTGACCCACAATGCCAGGTGCCGTTTAATAAATTTGTAACTATATGCGTTTGTATTATTTAAATCACAAATTTTTGAATGACACTTGCGGGACAGCCATAAAAGTTCCATTAAAAGCTAGTTACCGTTTTACTAATTTTTCGGTTTTCTGGCAGGTCTGGCATTACCGCTCTAATTAGCGAGTAGATTCAGCGACGACGTCTAAGTCGCACTTCACTAAATCTCGATTTAGTTTAAAACAGGGTTGCCAACTTAGTGGAAAATCCACTGAAACTGGTGGTTTAGACCTTCTTGTCAGTGGGCAAATTTTGGTTTAAGTGGCTAGTGGTTTTTTCTAGTAGATTACTTTATTTTTGTTAGTGGAAAGACATTCTTATGACCACTGAATCCACAAATAAGCCATATTAAAATAAAATGGAATGTTTCACATGTTTAACCTACTGGTAACCACTGCTCCAAAAGAGTGATGTAAAGAGTCAATCAAACATGTCTGGTGTTAACAGATTCCAAGATTTTAGCTACTTTCGTAATCTCTATGCTACTTTTTCCGCAATTTAACGCTAATGTGGCAAGACTAGACCTTTCAGTATGAATGTTAACCCCATTAATGTCCCTAAACTGACTTAGTCATCTAGGTAGGTAAACGATTCCTAATAGACACCCACTAATAGTGTTGTAGAAAAAATTTAAACCAAGGAAAGTTATGCATCAGCATGTCCTGCTGAAGAAAACAGAAAAGACTATTCCTCTGGTGATGACTTTTAATTCCATTTTCTTTCACATTTTTAATAAATATGTAGAAATTAAAAATAAATATATAAAAATTGAGAAAATTCTTATTAAGTGGATTTTTGGTGGATTCCACAACCGCTTTTAGTCGATTGGCGAAAAAAAAGTTGGCAACCCGTGTTTAAAATAAACTAGACTTAGGTAAACGTAAGGACCAGCGTTGCCGGTACGGGTATTTTTACCCGATTTTGGGTAATTTAGGTCTTCAGCGGGTTTCTTTCGGGTAACGTTTACAGCTGGGTAATTTCGGGTATTTTCGCAAAAACCTATCGTTAACATATATAAAATCATTG
The DNA here is from genome assembly GCA_947532105.1 of Athrips mouffetella. NCBI lineage: Eukaryota > Metazoa > Arthropoda > Insecta > Lepidoptera > Gelechiidae > Athrips > Athrips mouffetella. The sequence continues at coordinate 17,045,334 of OX383965.1, read as the reverse complement.
TCTATCGTAGACAAATCAAACCTACCCAAAGATTTTGAAACTACGCCAGGGGGCGTTTAGTTTTTCTTACGTCAATGAACCTACCTAACAGAACATCCCACCCGTCAGAAAAAAAGTGGTTCTCCGTTACACAAAAATCGCGCCAACCTTTTTTTTTGGTTTGGCTTTGCAGTTGCGTGTGTCAAACAAAAAAAAATTAACCAAAAAATGGAATCACAGAGAAAGAAATGCCTATAGGAAGTTCCCGAAAGAACAAGCGAAACAGAACATGGTAAAGGAGGGTTCCGATGCCAAAATGGTAAAAAAAGGAACCCTTATGATGCAAGTTTGTCTGTCCGTCTCTCTGTCACACCTGCCGGCTTAGCACGCTGCCCGAGAGAAAATATATCTCGGAGAAATGTCACTTTATTTGAGGAATTATGTCATCTACACTACGGTTTGTTTCTTGAATTCAACGCACACATCACATTCACTGAAAATAGTCGGTTTATTTCTATATGCGTGCATTCGTCGAATACGATCGAATACAGTTTTAAACCAGACTAGAGCGCGCTTATGTCAATGTCACTGAGAAAAAATCAAATTTTGATTTTGTTTTGCGATTTAAGAAATTAATGAGAGATAATGATTATTCGATAAGATAATTAAATCTAAAAACCCCAAAAAAAGTTAAAAAAAACCCTCTCGAAAACGAGATTGATGACAAATGTCTTATGAATTTGACGTTTCGCACACGCTGCACTACCTCATTTTCGTATGCAATGATAGCGCGCTAAAGTGACGTCACTGATGACGTCACGTCGCCTAAACGAGTGAATACGAGCAAGTTTTGAACCGACTATTAGCGCACTAAAACCGAACACAAAGCTCATGAGCAGGTTTTAAACCGTAGTGCTAATCTATCACCTCCAAACGCAAAGAAATGTCAGTGAACGAAAATGTTTAGGAAATCCACAAATTACGTTTTTGATATTTAAGGCAAAGATAGCTTTATGCACTAATACATGTAGCCGTCCTTGTCTTTCAAAATGTGTCGCAGTGCTCGGATGTCATTTTTATAGGCAACTAAAATCTATTCTGGAATACATAACAAAAAAACATAATAAAAAGAAAATTATTATCGGCGGTGACTTTAATATAAACGTTTTAGAAAACTCAATCCAATCTAGAACATTATTGGATTTTATGAAAGAATATAATTTCACTCAACTTGTTGATAAGCCAACTAGGACCATCAAAGATGCTTCAACATGCATTGACCTTGTTTTTGTAAATTTTACGGAAAGTGCAATTGAAGTCAGCGTGCAGGATTTAGGTTTTTATGATCACAAGGGCGTAGTTGCAAATACAAAACTAAATACTAATAAACCTATATTGTGGAAAGTAGAGAAGAGAATATACAATAATAAAAATATAGACAATTTTAAATCTAAACTAAAGATAGTGAATTGGTATAATATACTAAACCCTTGTAACGACGTAAATAAAAACTATAGCTTATTCGATAAAAAACTTAATAAATTATTAAACGAATGTTTTCCAAAGGTTACAGTAAAATTAAACCTAAAAAAGCGAAAGAATTGGCTAACAAAAGTCTAAAAATATCATGTCAAAATAAAAGGTTTTTAAAAACTATAAAAGAATACTTTGAAAGTTCACCATTAAAACAATATTATAAACAATATGGTAAAACTCTTAAAAAACTAGTCAATGCAGCAAAAAAAATCCTACATTTCCCGAATAAAAAAATCTAATAATATAATTAAGTGCATGTGGGGAATAATAAAAGAAAAATTAAATAAAAACACTAAAAAAGATAAACAAAACATTCAATTAACATTTAATAATAGAGACATTAATGAACCTAAAGAAGTCGCAGATACTTTGAATATTTTTTTCGCATCAGTTGGTAATAATACCGACAGAAACAACTCAAAAGCTGATAGAAAATCGAATATTTCTACATCGCGTATGCAAAACAGTATGTTTTTAAGTCCTGTTACACCAAAGGAAGTAAAAGATGCAATCCGCAATCTAAAAAACAAACATAGTTTCGGCATAGACGAACTTCCCCCCACTCTTATAAAGGCATGTATTGATGAGTTACTCTTACCATACTACCTACTAATAAACCAATCATTTAATGAAGGCACCTTCCCAGATTTATTAAAAATATCCCTCGTAAAACCGATTCATAAAAAAAACTCAAAATTAGATCCAAATAACTACAGACCCATAGCGCTCCTACCTACGTCAGCAAAAATTTTTGAAAAAATAATGTGTAATCGTCTTTATTCTTACTGCGAGAAATTTAATATTTTTCACAAGTCTCAAAATGGGTTTCGGAAAAAGCATTCAACTACTTTGGCGGTATTTAACTTCATCCAACAAGCCTTAGAAGCAATAAATAAAAAACAATACGCCGTAGGGCTATTGTTAGATATGACAAAGGCGTACGACAAAGTCCAATACAATATTCTCCTAGAGAAGCTCTATGATATCGGTATACGCGGTCCAACCCATAAGTGGTTTGAGTCTTATCTAAGTAACCGAATGCAGTATGTCGAAGTTGAAAATTTCAATTATAAAACCGGCCTCATCTGCAATGTAAGATCCGATGTACAATACATGCGAAATTCAATTCCTCAAGGTACAGTTCTTGGATGCTGCTTGTTCATCATCTACATAAATAATTTGCCAGACGCTTTTAATGAACCCTGTGCCTTATTCGCAGATGACGTTTCAATTTTAATAACCTGCAAAGGCTCCTCTGAGTTAACATCAAAAGCTCAAAACATTTTGACTAACGTAAATCAATGGATGACGGACCACTGTTTAGAAATAAACTCTAATAAAACCAAAGTCATGCAATTTCGACCATATCAGAAAGCGGCTTTAGACGTTAATATTTCATATAATAATACGACACTCGAATGTGTTAGTAATTTTAGCTTATTAGGTCTGAATATTGATACCCATATCAACTGGAAAAATCATATTCAAAAAATAAAGTCTTAAGTTATCAAGCTTCACGTTCGCTCTCCGTGAATTGAAAAAAACCACCGATTTAGGAACTGCCCTCTCGGTTTATTATGCATATATGCACTCAAGATTAACCTACGGCATTATTCTTTGGGGCAATAGCACAAACGTATCAGATCTTTTCATATTACAAAAAAAAATTATACGCATATTAGGAAATTTAAAAAATGATGAAAGCTGTAGGTCGACCTTTACTAAATTGAAAATTTTAACTTTAACCTCTCTATACATTCTAGAAGCTTGCAAATTTATTAAGAACAACCCACAGTTCTACGAAATGGAAGATAATCAGCCCCGACTGTACCCTCGCAGGTATAAAACAAATAAAATCAATATTATACCTTCTAAATTAAAAATACATAGTTCTGGCCCTTTAAGTGTATCAATAAAAATATATAATCATCTACCGCTAAATATAAGAATAGAAAATTCTTATAATAAGATGATAAAACTATTAAAAGAATACCTAATAAATAAAACTTACTATAATTTAAACGAATATATCAATGATAAAAATAAATAAACTAAAAAAATATACCTACATTATATAAATACATAATTAAATATTGTTGATAACTATTTAAAATCTCGGTCTATCTCAATTATTGCAATGCCTCTGAAAATGGGCTCATATGAGATACCTTATTTATAATACCATCTTGTTATGTACCATATGAAGGCAATAAATGTATTGAGTATTGAGTCAACGAAATGGGCCTAGATAAACTGACAACTGCAGCGTGGCACGCTCACGCGCTTTCTTAAAATATATTTTTGTATTTTTTACACGACTCTTAGTGTTCAAGTTATGATGAAAAATTACAAAAAAAATACCGTTCCCGCCCCCTTATCTCCAAAGTTTGAGAATGGAAAAATCTGAATTTAATACAGTCTATAGAAGTTTAAGTAAATATTACAGCAAAAAATAAAACGACGGTTGCACAGTTTTTTAGGAATCTGCAAATAACCTTTACTAACAAACTTAGTTTTGCGGTCGATAATTGCTTCCAAAAATCATCATAACATCCCATGAAACGTTCACTTCAGGATAGGGAGCTCCCTCCAGAGTTCTAGTTTTTGCTAGAAAAAATGTAGGGGAAGTACCATAGTCACCTTGCTTGTTAGCGTTACGGCTGGCACCATAGACCGAGGTTGTAGGTGACCGCAGTTAGTAAGATACAAAGGAGGATGCTGCTGCCCATCCTCCAGTTTATAACCCTTAGTCGCCTCTTACGACACCCACGAGCATGTATAAGTTGGTACAATTCTTTGCCGGCACCACACTTCCAAAAATACTATGGGTATATCGCAACCCTCGGCGTGCGAGTCCGACTAGCACTTGACCGGTTTTTTTTTTGCCACAGAAAACGGGTAATTTTGGGTAATCTTTTATTTGGTTTCGGACTTTTTCTCGTTTGACTGCCGGCAACACTGGTAAGGACGTAAAGTAAAGTAACAGTACGGATTAAAACCTGCTCATGAGCTTTGTGTGCGGTTTTAGCGCGCTAATAGTCGGTTCAAAACTTGCTCGTATTTACTCGTTTAAGTGACGTGACGTCATCAGTGACGTCACTTTAGCGCGCTATCATTGCATACGAAAATGAGGTAGTGCAGCGTGTGCGAAACGTCAAACTCATAAGATATTTGTCATCAATCTCGTTTTCGAGAGATTTTTTTCAACTTTTTTTGGGGTTTTAGATTAAATTATCTTATCGAATAATCATTATCTCTCAATAATTTCTTAAAACGCAAAACAAAATCAAACTTTTAATTTTTCTCAGTGATATTGACATAAGCGCGCTAGAGTCTGGTTTAAAACTGTATTCGATGATATTCGACGAATGCACGCATATAGAAATAAACCGACTATATTCAGTGAATGTGATGTGTGCGTTGATTTCAAGAAACAATCCGTAGTGTAAATCTCGATTTAAACACACGTCAAAGTTAAACCGGCGTCGAATGGTCTGTCATTCTCTATTGTTTACGTATTTTGTTTTATCAACCAATAAATTATAATTCACTTTTTACGTTTTGATGAAAACTTTTCTATAGTTTCTTTACAACCAATTCACAAAATTTTCGGATATAACGGCGGATGAAACGGCTTCTTTAGTTAAAAACAGTTACACCTGTGCTGTGTAAAATCAATGTGCGTTTGTGGTGCGTTTTTCGATTCGACAGGTTACACTTATATGCCTTTCCATTAACCTCAAAAGTACTTGGTGGTGGTTCCTAGAAGGTGCACACCGGAGGTTGTCTCATGGTACACCGATCACGACTTTACTCCCTCGAAGGGGTACCCATATAAACGCCTAATAATAAGCCATCAAGACCGCTCCAAACAACCATGACCGCATAAATATTCACTGTTTGGACAATTAAAACACGAACTACAAGATACTTCCGAAGGTATGTCCAATAAGACACTCAAAATAAGTCATTTACCTACTTACAGCTGTGTTATGCTCTACCTTATTTTGTTGAGTTTGACTCGCACTAACCGAACGAATAAATAATAAGTCAAGAAATATTAACTGCGCTCAAAAAACGACCCACTGAAAGTCGTTCTATAAGAAGAAGTCATTCCACAGGTCAATTCCTCAACTACTACTAGCTGACATTGCAGCACGTGCGCAAACCAATCCCTGCTCTCGTTCTGAATTTGAACCAATTGATTCATATTTTGAATATATGTCCTTTTGGTTTCACAAAGGGCCTCTTTTTATTTGGAATTTGTTCTGAGTTAGTGTTCCTGACTTATTATTTATTTGTAGCACTAACCACTTTTAATAATTTGTTATTCTTCTATCATGTTATATTTTATAGTTTTCTACTTGTATCTGTTGCCATTTTACTTAATATAATTTTTCTTTGTAAGGAAGGAAACCCTTTTATTAAAATCTTTTCAATTTATCATTATAATATAACACATACTCTGAAAATTTCAACCACCTAACTATATCCATTCAAAACATACATTAGACAACAAAGGGTCCCCCTGGCATCTTTTGGGTATTGATGGAACAATAAAAAACACAGTGAAGGGAAAATGTTTTACTTACCTATTTAAGTGTTTGTCTTGTCCTAGGAATATTCAATGGATATTTACTCTACAAATCTGAATGATTATGATGATTCTTAACAATGTATCTATATGGTATTGGCAGAATTTTATTGTGCCAACACAAAAGCCACTGATCATGAAAATGACAAATGAAATATTATTATCTAATGCGCAGGTCAATAGTCCCTTGAATGCGTTGAATTTTCATACTTCTAAGTCAACTCAATGAAAATATATTATTAAAGAAGAACTGTAGATACAAGGATGTTTACATATATATATATGAAAAGCCAGGCTTTTGTGCCTTCAAAAACCAATAAAAGTTAGATGGAGATACTTTCATTGCCTTATAACACCAAGAAAGGCCAAATATGAGAGACACATTTCGGGAACTTTGTGAAGAAAGAACAGAAAAAAAGCTGGTAGGGATGCTCTTGGTGCCTTCAGTTATTTGAACTTGAATATGACCCAGTTATGAATTCCTCTTCAGACTATTGGTGCCTTGGGGTATAAATAAAGATTAGATATGAAGGAAGACGAACAAAGACCAGATGAAGGAAAGCGGCCTCTGGCTACCCTAACAATCCTGAGTTTTTTTATGTAAGCCTTTACTATTACTGTAAATATAAATCAATAAAGAATAATATTAATTACTTGTTTTGATTTTTGTGTACTTTTCGCGTTGTATATAAAAAAGTTGAAAGCAATGTTTTGTTTTGGTTAATTTGCAATTTATAGCCCCTTCAATTTGTGCCGATTGTATGTTTTAGCTTTTGTACTTGTTACATCCCGTGTCTCTTAGCAAGTCTAGGAGTTATGCCAAGTACTACTCTCCTCCAAACGGGGTCTTTGATTCTTACTCAGTCTGATTCCTTTACCCCTAAAATACTTCTTCCCACAGCTCTCTGGAACTCCAGTATACAGAAGATATATCACAAAACAAATATACTAAACTTACTTATCCAAATCACAGTATCTTGAGTTTTGGTCTGTCTGCTTGTTTATAGGTTCGTTTGAGCATCACACATAAACTACTGAACCAAATTTTAATTTTTTTTAGGGTTCCCAAAATGATGCGACTTCTTATGTCTGTCATACTTGCCCAACTTTATTGTTATTGTATTAGCGCAAGTAAAAAAAATAAGAGAAATTAATTTTATGCACGATATAAGCTTTCAGAAAGTTTGTAGAATATTTTACAGTTTTATGCATGATTTTCATTGATCTATTTTATTATAATTATCTATGAGTATAAATAACATCTATCAGCAGAACCCTTGCATAAAATAATTCTTTTTTCATTTTAGTACTTACAATGAGAGACTTTCCTGTGAATGTTCCTCACAAATTTTATAGATGGCAATGTGAGTATGCTCGAGGTTCAAAACTCTTTGTAATTAGCTAAAAGATTTTTTTACTATACTATTGGACAAAAGAGAATGTAATTATAAATTTTATAGACAGAAAAAATAACTTAGACTAAATTTCCTCACACATGCTTACGGTGAGTCCGAATTTACGAATTAACTAAAGTTTACGTAGGTATTTGAATCATCGTATTTTATCACTTATTTCCTCTGGCTAAATAAACGAATTAATTTTTGTTCTTCCTTCGATATTCATCGACATAACGATGACTTGCGGACACAATTTTACTGATCTAATCATGGAAAGAACCACCAATGCTTGTAAGCGTTGCAGGCGTTGCATTTGCTGTGGTTCGTGACCGCAGTATGTAAGATACAATACACAGAAAGATGCTGCTGCCCTTTCTCCGGTTCATAGACCCTTAGTCGCCTCTTACGACAACCGCGGGTTGGGATGGGGTGGTACTATTCTTTGCCGGCATCACACGGGCGCATGGGTATGATTACCATTAAGACCTAGAATTCATTCATACCGTCGGTGAGTTGGGGACACTTACCAATCGCGCACGCTGGAACCTATTTGAAGAAAACTGGTGTATACTTTTCACTCACTATCATTATCGCCCAGGAATCGCCAAATGAAACAATGAATATTGTTTCATTTGGCGATTCCTGGGCGATTCTTTGGGTCTATCCCACCTTTATAAGAGCATTTGCACTCATTTTAATTTAGCCGCCATACAGTGATCTAGGCTCCTGGGACCAATTCTTGAATATCACCGGGTGATAAAATATCACTCAAAAAATTCAAAATCATATATTTTTCTTTTCAAAAGTTAAGATTGATCTTCGTAAAATATAAAGCAGTCCTTGATTGTTCGTTTTCATGTATTCTAATTTACCTTTTAACAGTTAATCAGGGTGAATGTGAATTTTTAAAGTCTCAAAAGTGATATTTTATCACCCGGTGATTTTCAAGAATCGAGTACCTGAACTTGCGATTCTATATAAAATATGTAATTATAAAAAAAAAAACACTTAAAAAAAGGAAAAAATAAAAGGAACCGATTTTGATGAAACTAACACTGATATGACAATCCCTAATTTGACTGCTTTATTTCTTTTTATTGCGATGTAACTTTTAGTCGTTGAGATATGCATGGGGAAACAAATATGCACTTATGAAAGTGAAGTTAGTAAGGTAAGTACCTACATTTGTTTAGAAGGTTGTACAGACCCGTATTATATTACTCTGTGTACAGACTAAGATACGCGAAAATGTGTATATTTTCAACAATTTTATACATCATACAAAATAACTCTGGCCTTGACCGTTGATTCGCAGAACTCAAAAAAGTTATTGCAGGGGGGTGCGAATCATTCATTGGCTATCCGCTTGTCACAAATGCGCAGAAAATAGCTGTCAGAGCTAAACAAATTCTGTGCATGTTATACATAGTAGTTGAATCGATGACCTCCTTTTTAGAGTTCTGATCCAAAATGGTAAAAACGGAACCCTTCTGGTGCAACTTCATTTGTCTGTCAGGGGCTATTCACTTGAAATTTGGAATAGTTTTAGAATATGATTGCCCATCTAAATTTTAAACAAGAGTTAAAATACTATTATTTTAAAAATATCATTATGGTTTCGGCGGGTACCCTCGAAAGTGATTAGAAGCATTTTATAGCTCTGCTGTTATTTTATTTGAAATAAATAGTTTTTACATATATGTATTAAAATTAAACTATGTAGGTTGAATATAATTTAACTCACACACTCACTTTCACCACTAAAATATGGACAACACAGCAGAACAGCTTATCAAGAGCATAGAGGAGCTGTCAGCCGTGTTTTCAACAAGGATGGGTGAATTTCACTAATCCTACTATGAAGAATTTGGCAGCAGAGTTTTCATCCTTCAAGACCTTTGTGTGGAAGTCTCTCAGCATCCTCAAATCGCAGGTGGAGCTTCTGGTCCTCGGTCTGGACCGTATGGAGACGCAGTCACGTAGGAAAGTTCTCTTTCATGGTATTAAAGAGGAACCTCAGGAGGTTGTGCTGAAGAAGATTATCACCGTGATAACCAACCAAATAAAGTTGGCAGGTATTAGTCCCAATGAGATTGAGGCTTGTCACAGGTTGGGTGTTAAGAAGGACTCAGCCCGCCCCGTGCTTGTTCGGTTTACCTCAGTGCGGCCTCGTTCCGAGATATGGAGGAGCAAGACGACGTTAAAGGGTTTCAAGGTCACTATCACCGAATTTTTGACTAAGACCCGGCAGGATGTATTTCGACCGCCCGTAGATCATGGAATTGCACCCCAAAAACTCAACTGCGCAACAGTGATTAAACAATGTTTCCGTTTGGAGTTTTCTGCTCGTGTCTTCCCAATTTTGCCGGAGTATACTTGCTTTTTATATGTAGGGTATGCACAATTTTTTTTATATTCCTTTTGTGATTTTCCACATATCGTGCATAGATCTCACTTAATTTAAACTTTTTATGTTTATAATAAATCGATCGCGATGTAAACACGTCAAATGTCAGCTGGCTGAAAACGTCACTGCGTCTTGTTTTGACGTTGCGTTTTGTTCTATGTTAAGGCCCCAGTTCACGTTGGGCCAACCGTTGGCCGCGCCGGCTCGGCAAGCTTGATGACAGTGCTTTTAATTTTTATTTCCAGCTGCACCATATTTGAAAAAAAAAAAAAAATTACTTATTTAAAACACGGAGCAGAGAAGGGGAGAGGAGATGTTGATATCAGTCGAGCCGTGACTCAATCAATTGAGCTATGACGTCACGAAAGGGGGCGGGGCATACGCCATTTCCTCTTTGAACTTACCAGTGATCACATCGAAACACGCTCTGCAAAAAATTGTTTAAATAGTTGGAAAAACAACCTTCACTATGAAGTGTTGTGTGCCTTTGTGTTTAAATTCGTCATAAAGGCAAAAAGAAACTGCATTTAGTGTCTTTTCACTTGTAAGTAAGATTTTTGTAAGAAAAATTCACAAAATAACATCAAGAAAATAAAATGGCGGCTTACGTTTCGCGGAGCGGCTGCAGCACGATCTCTAGCAGTGAGAACGTGACGGTGACCGGTGGGAAGGAGGGGTATTGGATAGATCATGCGATCGTTCGAAGTGAGTGTGTGTTTGTAATGAATAGCGCGCGAGATATTAATGAATAACCACTGTGCCCCCTAATTTACTCTGCCCCTTCTTCCAGGCAACCTTACCATCCCTAATTGGTCTATTTTGGCAAGCCAATTCTTTATATTAGTTTCGTGGTTATCAGGGTCAAAAACAGGAATTATCTTCTCACCAGATATTGATTTCAACGGCCTTGTGGCGGTGCCATGGGATGTACAAAACTTGTCTACCATCTTTTCAAGTTTTTGACTAACTAACCTCTCGAATAGCACATTTGGCGGCTCATCATCCGAATCATGTTGATTTTCGAGAGCCTGTGTGTCGTTAATTCGTAAGGGCTCCACATGAAAGGTCCCGCTTGTAGCTGCAGCACATTTTGATAGCCGCGACCACAGAAAAATAAAGGTACTTAGAAGGAGGATTATAGAAATAATTCGTCACTAGGTGGTGTAGGCGTTTTCCTATGGATTTGACAGGTTATTTTGAATGTTTTCTATGGATCATCGATGATGGGGTTGTGACATGTTGGCAGATGTCATCCCCTACTAAAATAAATTAGCAAGGTATCTATTCCGAGCGAAGCAAGGAGGTCCGAAATCTTTGACCGCGACTTCTTCGTTGCACGAGTAAATGCACTTTCATTGTTATTATTACTACGAAATCGTTTCATTTACCACAGGTTCCGAAATATCCACTTCTGATTTTTACAAAAGGTAAACAACTCACTTCGTTTTTAACAGTTTTACTCGAATATCAATGAAAAATACAGAATTACAGTAATCTCTACTTGTCAAAACCGAACTCCCTGGCGCGCACCGTACCGACAGACTGGCGCCTGCAACCCGAACGTGTCTCAGCGCCCTCTTGTGGCGATGCTAGCGCCGCGCTCCGTAACACTATAGTTTTCTACTCTGAGAATACTACTGTATTTTTTGTTTTAAAAATATTAAAAAAAAGGGAATAAGATAGTCAGTTTTTCTTTTCAATTTTGTTTTTGGGCTGTACGGTCAACCGCTTGTCAGTAGAAACTTTTTCAACTCTGTTACCACGCCATAAGGTCCAAAAGTGTTTCTACCGATGTGCGGCCGTGTGTACCTATCTCATAAACTGTATGTAATAGGTAGACAGTTAAAATTTCCACAGGTTATGTATTTCCACATTTCTGATACCGCTATAACAACAAATACTAATGTATCCAACCCACGGAGCAGAGAAGGGGAGAGGAGCTGCCTCTACGAAATGTATGTACGACACGAAGCGTGACAGTGCGCGGGGGTGAAGATCGAGTCACGGGTTGGCGGGACATAACTAGACTCCACCTATTTATGTAAAATCCATCTAGTGGCAAATAGTGAAACTACAAGCACTTTTTGTCCTTACACACTTTTTGGTGGTACTGCTATACTCTACTAGATGGCGTAAAAGACACTATACTACAAAAATGAATTATTTATACAGGGTGTTAATTTAATTGCGTGCCATAGCTCGCGGGTTCAGTATCTGTATCTGAACGACTTTCCCAAAGGAACATAGTTCGATAAAGGACATAAATTTTGGACTTCCCATACAATTGTGTTGGTCACTCAGTAGGTATGGAAAGTTCAAAATTATTTTTTGTTTTTCGACCTATGTTCCTTGGAAATAGTTGTTCAGTTACGGATACTGATCTCGGTCCAGAGCTATGGCACGCAATTAAATTATAACCTGTATAGACTAAGAGCGGGCAGTCGGTAACCCTTCCTCGTTGCTTATGAAACTTAGTTCATTTGTTTTGAAGCTAAGCTACATAAACTGTGTATTTTTGACAGGACGGGTCGAATTGATAACCTCTTCTTTTTGAAGTTGATTAAAAAGATAAAGGTGGTGGCAGCTTAACACGATGTCCCTCAACACAGAATCCTCAGAGAAAAAAACTGCATAAAAATTTATTTTGACGATGCCAAAAAATAGTCATGAAATAGTCATAAATAGTCACCATAAGGAAAAAAATAGTCGCGTTACAATTCTAGAGTTATAGCTATGGTTTGCTGAGGATTATGGGCATAGGCTATAGACAGAATCCTCCGTTCTGATGCAAGCAAACCGTGGGGACTATCGACTTGGTTTTTATTTAAAAAAATAGTCATGAAATAGTCGTCATGACTTCCACATTCTCGAAAATAGTCGTTCAAGGATTTCAGAGTTACAGGGGTAGCTTGCTGAGGATTCTGTGCATAGCATTTCAAGGACGCAGATTCCTGCAGAACGTTTAGGTTTTTCTGTTTGATACTGATGTCAAAAAATAGTCAACAAATAGTCGTCCTAAACCATAATCACTTTGGTCTGGTTAACCTTGTAGAAGTATGTTAAAAATGCATGTTAACTTCGCCATACATTTTTCAACTCAAGTACAGTCGTGTTCAAAATGCATAATATCATCTTTGATGGTAACTATTTTGTTACTTGAATTTTTTTTTATGTATTTGGAACCCATGCAATATAATTAATTCTGTAATAAAAAGCAAAGTTTATTTGTTTTCATTTTTAATAAGGCTGTGTATTAACGTGCCACCAAATTTGAGTAAATTTTTACTATATAATATTTACCAAATTTTATCTACCAAAATGGATGAATGTACACCAAATTTGCTTCTGGCGCTTCGCAGGCCGCTGCCGCGGCACGCTCGCTCCACTCGCTCGGCTCGTGCGTTGTGGTCGCTAGATAACCTAACACAACCTGTCCGAACCGGTTACTCAAATTTGGTTTACGTTCAGCCAATTTGGTATACATTCATCCATGGGTATAAAAAAATATTTTGGGAATCATTTAATTTGTTGCCGTTTAATAAAGTTTAATAAAGTACAATAATTGGTTTTAAACTAAAATAATAAAAAAAGAAACTTCTTAATGAATATATTCAGTATAGATTATTTTTAAGTTAGTTTTTTGTATAAATCACGGTCTTCGTACTTATGTACGTTAAATGGTTAAATGAGTAATACAGGGTGATAATTTTATTGCGTGCCATAGCTTAGGGGGTGTTTCAGTAACGATAAAGGAACACAAAAAAAAACCTTAAAAAAATTCAACAAAAAATCATGAAAATTTTAAAATTAGCCCTACGCAGAGACCCGACCAGATGACCCGACCGAGGCTGCACTTTAAACGAGCCAGCCGCTGTTAGTTTTGGAATTTACATCCAATTTTTAAGTATGATTATTGAAAAAATGGAAAGCCTAATTTGGAATAACGCGTTGTATATTTACTGCTTCCATAGGCTGTAGTGTATGTTAACATTACATTTCACATAATTAACGTAGAACACGGCAATTGTCGTTGTAATAGCAACACCGTAGGTCACTTACCTAAATACTCGCCGGCGGCGGCGAGCACTAGCTCGGTCATACAATTTGGTCGAGCCGAACGAAACATCTCGTCGCAGAATATTGGTGCTTTTTCTATTATACGATCCACGTTAAACATTTCCAACTCTGTTTCTATGCCATTAAGTCACTGATTTGTATTATTCTACTGATGTAGTATTGGGTAAAAGAAACACATATGCAGCGACATTTAAATTTTTAATGAATAGTTAAATGCGTTGGCAAACAATATTGATCAATGAAGAAATTAGTAAAATAGTGTAGTTAATTAAGTAATATTCGCGAACCTACCAATTATTATTAAAGTTTTTTTTTTCTGTATGCATCTGGGTGTAAGCCCGATATTCTAGTTTTACCTTTCATTAAACGTGGAACCTACATTATAAGTTTCTAGACCAAAAGGTTGGGGCTGTGCACTGATATTTAAGTCGGTTTATCCTCTTATTTACCTTATAAAAATAGATAACACAAAAATAGAATCTGCAACAACATATAAAAATAAAAGCCTCTAACAATATGAAAATTCATTTTTATTGACAACTTGAAATCAACGTCAAATAACTTTGTGTACGCGACTGTACAAAGAAAAAATGTATGACGAAATTAACATGCATTTTTAACATACTTCTACTAGTTAAACCAGACCGAAGTTATTATGGTTTGAGAAGACTATTTGTTGACTATTTTTTGACATCAGAATCAAACAGAAAAACCTAAACGTTCTGCAGGAATCTGCGTCCTTGAAATGCTATGCACAGAATCCTCAGCAAGCTACCCCTGTAACTCTGAAATCCTTGAACGACTATTTTCGAGAATTTGGAAGTCAAGACGACTATTTCATGACTATTTTTTTAAATAAAAACCAAGTCGATAGTCCCCACGGTTTGCTTGCATCAGAGCTGAGGATTCTGTCTATAGCCTATGCCCATAATCCTCAGCAAACCATAGCTACAACTCTAGAATTATAACGCGACAATTTTTTCCTTATGGTGACTATTTATGACTATTTCATGACTATTTTTTTGGCATCGTCAAAATAAATTTTAATGCAGTTTTTTCTCTGAGGATTCTGTGTTGAGGGACATTTAACACGTTATGCTCCCTCTATCTATATAAATATAGAGCCAACTATATTTATTTGAAAATTAAAAAAATAACAATAGGTATTCATTTGCATACCTACTTATAATCAAATTAAAAATAAGAGGCATTCCGCCATTCCTACTATGAGAAGTAGGTATGTTGTTCACGATTTTGTTTGCGATGAGGTAGGGTTGCTGACTTCCCGCTCTCTATGTACTGGGTGTTTATTGCCAAAGCTTAGGAGATGGTTCGGTAACGATAAAGGAACACATTTTTTTTAAAAAGATCCTATTGAAAAAAACTAAATCTCCTTGACACTAAAACTTGAAATTGAAACTAAACTAACGCAAAAAGAAACAGATTCAATTATGTATGTGCCTACCTTATCCACTGATACTTGCGCGCTGGTTTGATGATATGGGTAATTGCGCTCCGCGTTAGTTTAGTTTCAATAGAGTTTAAAAAAAAATAATAGTAGGTATTTTTTCATATCTTATTGTGTTCCTTTATCGATACTGAACATCCACTAAGCTATGGCACGTTATTAAATTAAGACCCTATATACTACTTACTTGCTGAAATCTGGAAGACGGTTCTTGAACATAACTCTGGCGAGATTGTCCACTGCATACTAGGTGGCGCTACTACAAACAACATAACTAAAAACTACAAATATTTCTCCAAATAAATAAAATATTCACGATATTCACTTAATTTATATCAAACTATTGTAAAAGCTAAAGCCAGAAATGTAAATTGAGTCCGTGAAAGTAAAAAAGAGAGGTGAATTTCGATCGTCTACAAATATTCCCAAAACCATCTAGCGACATAAAGCAGAACTAATGTTACGGCCACATGCCTACAGTACATCGATAGCAAATTTTATTGAAAAATCTTACATACAAGTGAAAAGACACTTTAAATACAGCTTCTTTTTGCCTTTATGACGAATTTAAACACAAAGGCACACAACACTTCATAGTGGAAGTTGTTTTTCCAACTATTTAAACAATTTTTTGCAGATCGTTTTTCGATGTGATCACTGGTAAGTTCAAAGAGGAAATGGCGTATGCCCCGCCCCCTTTCGTGACGTCATAGCTCAATTGATTGAATCACGGCTCGACTGATATCAACATCTGCTCTCCCCTTCTCTGCTCCGTGATCCAACCGTATTTGTACTGGGCATGGTTCGATACAATAAATTGGATGTGCGAAGGGACCTTGCATTGATATCTTATTTATTTAAAGTACTTCGAGGAAAAATAACAAATCCAAGTTTATTACACTACTACTTAATACAATTAATATTATGTGGTGGTACGGAACCCTCGGTGCGCGAGTCCGACTCGCACTTGGCTGGTTTTTTTTTTAGTTTAAATAAAGTAATATTTTTTGTTCGAGTATTTCTTTTTCCTTTGTAGCTTTAGGGCTCCCGCACACGACCGAGAATCGGTGACCGATTTTATATCGGCATCCCGCTCTGACGTGTTAGCACCTGAATCTTCCGTCCTTGTCCCGGCCGATAATCGCCCACCGATTCTCGGTCGTGTGCGGGAGCCCTTAGGTGACATCAACTAAGTAGGTAGGTACTACTGAACCGATTTTAATGAAACTTGCACTCTACCCTAAGTTGACTAATTCAAATAAATATTATTACCTAGTTCAAATAAAAAAATATTATTGCAATCTGACCTTAGTTCCTGACATATGTGTGGACAAACATACATCCAAACATAGGCTTGCATGTTATTTTATTAAAGTTATTAAACGCACTTGTTGGTTCATATGTTTAGTAGTTATGATATGCGAAAATTGTGTACCTATTTCTGAACAACGTTTTGACAATATTAAATGGCAACAAACACTACGGTTCGTCACCCGCATATGAGCACTGTGTGCGGTGTGTGCGCGCTCAAAGTCGGATCATACCTTGCTCGTATTCACTCGTTCAAGCAACGTGACGTCATCGGTGACGTCACATTAGCGCGCTATCATTGCATACGAAAATGAGGTAGTGCAGTGTGTGCGATACGTCAAATTAAACGTCAAAATTAATTTTGGTTGAGTTTCGTGGGATTTTTTTCGGTTTGTTT
The DNA here is from genome assembly GCA_947532105.1 of Athrips mouffetella. Lineage (NCBI taxonomy): Eukaryota > Metazoa > Arthropoda > Insecta > Lepidoptera > Gelechiidae > Athrips > Athrips mouffetella. The sequence continues at coordinate 17,028,168 of OX383965.1, read as the reverse complement.
GGAGTTCGAAAGCAAACTAAAGAAATGGATACAATTCACAGGGTCCAAATACTTTGTGGCTAAAAAGTACTTTGATTCGAACAGTGACATTGACATAAGAGCAGTCATATCGGATCGTTTAGACATTCGATTGTGTTCGACGTTTGCACGCTAATGAAAACGATCCGACTCGAATGCGCCGATTGCAGCGTTGGTAAAATATTTCCTTAATGAACCGCACTGAAATTAAATGATTCCCAAACGATTTTTTATACCCCAATACACTTCAGACTAAATGGATGAATGTACACCAAATTGGTTATTGGCTGAACGTACACAATGTTTGGGTAACCGGTTCGGTTAGGTTGTGTTAGGTTATCTTGCGACCACAACGCACGAGCCGAGCGAGCGTGCTGCGGCAGCGGCCGGCGAAGTGCCAGAAGCAAATTTGGTGTACATTCATCCATTTTGGTAGTCAAAATTTGGTGGATATTATTTGGTAATAATTTACTCAAATTTGGTGGCAAGTTAATACACAGCCATATTAAATCCAGTAAGTACCTGGGCGACCGAGCTGCGCTCTATAATATCAGAATCAGATATGTTTATTATTCCTGGACATCACAACACAACATATTACAAACATAGTAAAGGAACATAATCATCATAACATCCCATGAAACGTCCACTACAGGACAGGAAGCTCCCTCCAGAATTCTAGCTTTTGCTGGAAAAATGTAGAGGGGAAGTACCATAGTCACCTCGCTTGTTAGCGTTACGGCTGGCATGGACCGCGGTTGAAAAACCTCGTCATTTATGGCCGAAAAAAAATTGGTATTTTTTATTTATCTTTAATGATCCTATTCCTGTATATGAGCCAAGTTTCAAGGTACCTTACATATAAGTTTCCCTTGCGAATTATAGAAACGAACTATTAAAATATCATCGGGTGAGCAAGCTATGCTACCCGCCAACAGATGGCGCTGTAGGTTTTTATCTAAAACGCGTTACATTACAAAAATGCTTGAAAACACGGGGAAAACGAATTTTCACAGACATGAGACCTAGCTAGATCGATTTTTCGCTCCCGAAAACCCCCGTATGGTAATTTTCATCATAATCGTTAGAGCATTTTTCGAGAAACCGATTACAAATAGAATTATTATTATTATTTATATTGGCTATGTATGAAATTCTCATAATGCCTCAATATTTTTTTTTGGATATAGGAATAAGGTCCCTTGTTTAAAAGAATAATTCTAAGATTTTTCAGGCCAGCCAAAGCACCAACAGTGAGGCTTTTCAGAGTCATACGTGAATGTTCTTTGCCATGCATAAAAAAAGCAAGTCTTTAGATACACTACGGTTTGTTTCTTGAATTCAACGCACACATCACATTCACTGAATATAGTCGGTTTATTTCTATATGCGTGCATTCGTCGAATACAGTTTTAAACCAGACTAGAGCGCGCTTATGTCAATGTCACTGAGAAAAAATAAAATTTTGATTTTGTTTTGCGATTTAAGAAATTATTGAGAGATAATGATTATTCGATAAGATAATTAAATCTAAAAACCCCAAAAAAAGTTGAAAAAAACCCTCTCGAAAACGAGATTGATGACAAATGTCTTATGAATTTGACGTTTCGCACACGCTGCACTACCTCATTTTAGTATGCAATGATAGCGCGCTAAAGTGACGTCACGTCGCCTAAACGAGTGAATACGAGCAAGTTTTGAACCGACTATTAGCGCGCTAAAACCGCACACAAAGCTCATGAGCAGGTTCGTATTCGACGAATGCACGCATATAGAAATAAACCGACTATATTCAGTGAATGTGATGTGTGCGTTGAATTCAAGAAACAAACCGTAGTGCAAACGAATGACATTTGACACATACATAACCTCACTTTTCGTTCTGCGTTCTCGTATACATAGCGATTTTTTTGGATTTCCTCTTTAAGCAATTTCCCACGGAGTTCGAACGATGCTGAATACCAACGAACACCTTCGCTTCTGACCCTGGATTTGATCACGGAAGCCTACAACACTAACCCTGCTACGAAATCTGGATATGTATAAAACCTGACGATATGGCTGTATTTTTTCGAGCGAATTCATCAAATTTGCCTACAGTTGATATTCTCATGTTAATGGAGTTTATAAAGACAAGCACAATGTTGCTGAAATCACAGGCACAAAAGCTTTGATGTAAGTTGCGTTGGGTTAAGATGCATACCATGGCACATGTCTTTCTTGCAACTTGACTTTAAATTAATTACTTATTTCACAACAGGTCGTCGTGGGGGTCAAGTAAAAGAGAAGGATATGTCATACAAGCTAAAATTGTTCCGGAGCAAAAAATATCTAACAGGTATTACTTATATTGCAACAGTACACATTAATGAGACATTAGACACAACTGGAGACAAATCATTAGATGGCTGTGCGGCTGCAGCTGGTAAACATTGTATATTGCTTTGATGTTATACCATAATAACATGATACTCGTATTATTGTCCTGTGTGGTGCCGGCAAAGAATAAAACCATCCCATACTTATCCGTGGGTGTCGTAAGAGGCCAATAAGGGAGGATGGACAGCAGCATCCTCCTGTGTATCATACCATTTTACTTACTGTGGTCACCTACAACCGCGGTCTATGGTGCCAGCCATAACGTTGACAAGCGAGGTGACTATGGCACTTCCCCTCTGCATTTTTCCAGCAAAAGCTAGAATTATGGAGGGAGCTCCCTGTCCTGTAGTGGACGCTTCATGGGATTAATTATTATTATTGTCTTTCTAGTTACATTTATAATAAAAAATAATGAATGCCTATTTGCTTTTCAGGAGGCTGTAAACACAGAGTTGTGTTTTTATACTGGTTGTAAAAACGAAGTGCCGAGCCTTCCCCAACCAGTGTGCAGAGCTATTAGCTCAAGTCTAGTTTAACTGCTGCACGACAAGACACAGTCCAATGCAAAGAAATTTTCAAAACAAAGCCTTTTCAACTTGGACCAAAAGATCCAGGCTCTTATTGTTTTGCATGATAATGATGAAAATCCTGTTAAATTTAAAAATATTGTTTACTTTGGTTGATTTTGTCTCTGAAGAAAATAATAATTTATATGAAAAGTTTAAAACCTTTAGGGACAAAAAAGTGGAACGAAAAACAGCAGAAATTTATCAAGAAATGATAGCCCAACTCAGAAGAAAAACATCAATCCTAAAAATTTTAAGAACCGCGATCAGCCCATAAAATTATTATGACCTAATAAATATATTTTAGCTTAATTTTGTTTTTCTTGTCTTTAAAATATAAATAAGTGAAAATATTAATATTTTTATGCTATAACACTGCATTTTTTTAAGGTGCCGTACCCAAAGGGTGATATGGGACCCTGTTAATATGCCTCCAATGTCTGTCTGTCAGCGAGCTGTATCCCATGAACCATTTTAGGTTGACAGTATTCATTTTTACAGATTTGGTATATATTTTTGTTGCTGCTATAACAACAAATAAGAAAAAAGTAATTCCCTACTAAAACGAGTTTTTAGGCGATTTTTGCCATATTTTTAGGGTTCCGATACCACACAGTAAAAAAAAGGAACCCTTATGGCGCCGCTTTGTCTGTCTGTCACACCTGTATATCTCAGTAACCACTCATGCTATCGACTTGAAAGAAATAGATTTAGAATATAGTTGCCAAACTTAAATGCATATGAAAGAATAAAAAAAGAATTAGGATTATTAATGTAGAGGGGGCCCGAATAGGGGTGGCAAATTTTAAAATTGTGGTAACTAGGTTGTGTGGGGTATCATATGAAAGGGCTTTACTTGTACATTCTAAAATATATTTTTGTATTTTTTAAGTCTCTTAGTTTTGAAGTTATGATGAAAAAAGTAAAAAAAATACCGTTCGGGGGTGAACGATATTTTTTATCTCGAGTTTGTGAAAGGAAAAATCTGAATTAATTACAGTCAATGGAAGTTTATGTAAATATTACAGCAAAAAAGGTTAAAATATTACACCTTGTAGGGTAGGAATAATGTGTTACTTATCATAAAAAATTGCTTGATTAAATCATAATTTATTGCCTTGAATCAAAACCATTGCCTATCTCCTAGCCTTAAAGTATTTCTTTTTCATGGAGTTAGCTACCATAACATTAGGAATTTGACGAGGGCATTTCTTTTTAGAAACTACTGCCATCTCACTGAGTGACTGGATTTTGGTGATCAGAAGAAAAGAGAAACTCATTACAAGCGCTTCAGTAGTAATAATTTAAATATTAATATATTATTGATTGTAGTACATAAAGTTAGGAAAAGGACTGGTACTTAGGCTTTATGGAGGGCAGTGATTTTCATTCTCAAGTTTGTCTTCAACTTTATAGTTTAGGTACCTACCTATCTAAGTACTTACTTGAACAGGAGGACACATATTACACCTTGAAGATGCCGAACTCTTAATTCTAGGCAGATAATAATATATATGCCTTTATTCTGAATACCTATACACAATTAATACATCAATTATATCATTACATTTTCATCATTATTAAATTACCTACATAAAATTAACATTAAATTTATATAAAATTACATTAGGTACCTACATTAATAATTATAATCACAAAAAGTTTCTCAGTTCAGAGTGCCTGTTGGCAAAGGCCTCCTCCAGGTTTCTCCATTGCGCTCTGTCTTCTGAGACCCTTCTCCAGTAAGGCCCAGCAGTAAGCTTAATTTCATCTTCCCATCTCCTAGTGGGCCTCCCTCTGTTCCTCTTTACACCACTTTTCCCTACCTTCCCTGATCATGTGCTTTGTCCACTTCCATTTCAGCGAGTCTATCCTTTTAAAAACATCTGTAACCTTAGTTTTTAGGGTTCCGATACCAAAATGGTAAAAAAAGGAACCCTTATGGTGCCGCTCTGTCTGTCCGTCTGTCTGTCACACCTCTATATCTCAGCAACCACTTACGCTATCGAGCTGAAATTTGGAATAGTTTTAGAATATAGTTGCCCAACTTAATTGCACATGAAAATTTTTTGAAAAAAGTATGATTATTAATGTAAAGGGGGCCAAAATAGGGGGGGCCAAATTTCAAATTGTCGCTACTAGGTCGAGTGGGGTATCATATGAAAGGGCTTTACTTGTACATTTTAAAATATATTTTTGTATTTTTTTGAGTTTCTTAGTTTTCAAGTTATGATGAAAAATGTCAAAAAAAATACCATTCCCCCCCCTTATCTCCGAAGTTTGAGTAAGGGAAAATCTGAATTAATTACAGTTGACAGAGGTTTATGTAAACTTTACAGCAAAAATAAAACGATCTTTCTAAGTTGCACAGTTTTTCAGAAATCTGCAAAAAACCTTTACAAACAAATTTAGTTTTGCGGTCCTGAAAATGGACTTTATTGCTTCCAAAAATACTATAGGTATATCGGAACCCTCGGCGCGCGAGTCCGACTCGCACTTGACCGGTTTTTATCTGAGCATCTAACTTTATCCATTTTCTTTATACCCACCATACTTCTTTTATGGCGCGTTGACATCTTATCAGCTGACCTCTATGGGATGAGTTTAATGTCCAAGTCTCACAACCATATGTTAGGCAAGGGAGGATGCAAGTGTTAAAAACTTTGCGCTTCAGGTGTACACCTGAAAATAGACAATGTCCATTGAATATATAAAAGAATAACATGACAGTACCATGACATGATCATGCCAATACAGAAAATAAAAAAATTGTGACAGCCATAATCAATAAATAGTATTGGAAATAAGTGCAAACTGGATCAACCACATACTTGATTTGCACAAGTCTGCATGTACAATATTACTAGGGACATAAAACTTGACAATAAAGTGCAATTCATCATAATGTAGGTACCTAATACACTGCCATGTGGTGTAAGGCAGGGCGGTCTGACCTCCCCGGACCTGTTTAACACCTACGTTAATGACCTGATTGTGAGACTGAGCAGCACTAATGTCTGTCTAAAAATTGGTGACAGATACTTGAATAACCTTAGCTATGCTGACGATATGGTGCTGCTTAGTCCCTCAATCAAAGGTCTATGCAAACTTATTAGCATTTGCGAGGAGTATGCTTGTAGTCATGGTCTTACGTACAATGTTAAAAAAACGGAAATGGTGATATTCAGGTCCGGGAGGGGTCCGGATATGGTGCCTGAAGTTCTGCTGAATGGCGAACCTATTAAGACTGTGGAGTCCTTCAAGTACCTTGGCCACATTGTGACGTCAACTCTGAGTGACGACGACGACATAGAGAGGCAACGAAGGGGGCTCTCCGTGGTTGGCAACATGCTGGCCAGTAGGTTCCAAAAATGTGAAGATGATGTGAAGGTCTTGTTGTTCAAGACCTTCTGTCAGTCTCTGTACACCTGCCAGCTGTGGACCAACTACACTAAGAGGTCTCGCGACAGCATCAGAGTACAGTACAATAACTGTTTTCGGCACCTGATGGGCTTAAAAAGGTATTGCAGTGCCTCCGGTATGATGCTGTTGTGAGACACAGGATAGCCTCCTTCTTGACCACTCTGCGTCATTCTGGCAACACAATCCTGGGGGGATTGTACGAAAGACTTTATAGTACCCAATGGTACAAACGATGGCTCGAGCTCATAGCCTAATTATTATAATACTATAACTTATAACTTTTATTTATTTATTTTTAAGAACAATGTAGCTCTTGGCTATAACCATTCTTATGTTTCTATGTATGGTATGATAAGTAGTATATAAGATGGATCTTTGTGTCTGAAATAAAGAAATTTATTATTATTATTATTATTATTATAACATCCCATGAAACGTCCACTGCAGGACAGGGAGCTCTCTCCGGAACTTCAGCAAAAATGTGTGGTAGTTTGGAGGGAATTTTCCTTAGTCACCATGCTTGAAAGCGTTGCAGCTGATAACCGCAGTATGTGTAGTGCATTAACCTGACAGAAAATTTAAGGAATGTGTACAGCAAACATAATGTAAGAATGCTTATTATACATTAAATGAATGCATCATTGACAAGGTATGGTGCTGATATTCCAGCAAAACAAGAAAAACATTGTATAAAGCCGGCTCTTAAAGTACCTAGGCGATGATGCAGTGGTTTCAAAAATATTTAATAAGTAATTCTTACACAAATTAGTTTCTTACACTCAGCGATAGCACAATCTGAAAGAGTAGTATACTTGCTCTATTTATATTATATTCTGCATGTTCTGACATTCAATAAGTATTTTGTGAAGAATCTACATTGAAAAAATTATTTGGAATCTGAGTCTTATTAGAGGCTGTCGCTGTGTTAGTAGATTTAGCATAAAGGGTTGGCTACAATAGATCTTTACTTATAGTACCTATGCTTAAACCACCCTAATTAGTAAGCCTTAATACTATTATTCATAGATACAGGCGCCTGTTGGTTAAGGTGGGAGTGGTTGGCCAGCAAAGGTGTTTATAAATCTGTTTAAGTTGATCCATTTTCTGTGTTTGGTGTCGTATTATAGCCGTAAGAGAGATAAATAAGTGTAGTGGGTCTTTTTATTAGGTATTAGCTTTGTTTGGATTTTCTATTATTGTTTGATTACCTATTGTATGGTTAGGAATGGTTTGTACAGCAGTTTACCATAAAACAGTTGCAGTGCTTTCATGTCAATCTTACTTGTTAGGTTCCAATAGTATGAGGTAGGGTCCTTCTGTTAAGAGGAGACATTGGACTTGTACTTACATTAGGTACTTATAGCAATATGTATGTGTCCATCCATAGGCACTAGGTAGGTTTACAGTTCTGACAGATATTTGCAAGACAACAGTTTTCACCCTGTAATACCTAAATCAAACTTGCAATGAGACACTGCACTGATATACATGTGTAAACAAACTAAAAACGCTGGATGTATTTGAGGTTAAAGTAAATATTCATAGTCTTTAGGTAACATTCATATTCGTCATAGGTTAGTTACTTACACTCATTCTACAAAGGTTTTGTTTTTTACCCTTTATATATCCTTCCGACAAGCCGCTTTTTTACTAATTTGGCTTATTTAATAAATATTTCATATTTCATAATGGACGACATTGGACACGTATGTGTGTGTGTGTGTGACGTATAAGATAAATGTTCCATCTCTTTCAGTTTCATAGCGTCGTTTATCTTCCATCTCTTTTCCCTTACGTTAAGTATAAGTTTTTATACTTAAGGTTTTGACAGATCAAAAACCTGCTTATTCTGATTAATTTGTAAATGAATGAATGATTGAATGAATGTAAATTTTCTCGCTGCTGGTTATGTATGGAATTGTTTTGTTGTTCTTGTACAAAGTACGCAATGTACAGATGTTTTCGATTTTTTGTCGCCAATAGCAAATTCCGTACTCTTAATATTAACTCAAGTTTAAGAAATTTAGGAGAATAGCGACCCAGTTGCTTCCACTATTTATAAAATAGGTAATTAGATATCAAAAAGTAAAAAAATATTTACTTACTCGTAAAACGCTCTAACACTACAATCATTTAGATCGCTTTCATAAAATAATGGTTAATTCACAGTTAGTTTTCGAAAAGTTTATACAGTTACTTACGTGTTCAACAGTACCGCTAGGCAGGTATTCGTCCAGCGGTTCTCTAACTGAATTAGCTATCATTTTGATTGAGCGTTTGAGAGCCTCAGGAGGTCGCATTAGATCGAACCTCTATTTACCCACCAGGGGCTGGGGTACTTTTACTAACTTCGTCCAACTTTAGTGTATTCGGGCTAAGTAACACTGTGGGCTGTTTTGCGTTAGAAGTTGGGTGTCTTGACTACTTATTTGAATAATTAAGCAACGAAATAACTGTAACACATAGAATTTTTTTTTATTTCTTTTAAAGTAGTCAGCGCTTGATGGGTTGTTTGCCAATCATTACTTATTAAACGTACTCGGTTGAAGTGAAGCAAACTAACAGCAGAGAAAGAAGCCACCTACCAAACGTACAGAATGGAAAATTGCCGCTCTGAACTATTTTTGATAAAGCACATCCCCCGATTTTAGCGTAGTCATTGCTGGGATGGCGATGGTGCAACTGCCAGTCAATATAATTAATTGACAGGTAATGTTTTTGCAATAATTCTATGGAGTGTCAGCACACACTCCTCATGAGGCATATTCACGAGCTCTACTAGATACCTAGCTCCAAGTGGTATTTCTCAGAAATCAAGTCCTGAACAACCTTTGTTTATGGCATCATGTATCCGGGATTCCGTGCAAAAGTGTGCAATTTACTGCAAAAAAAGTTTGGGTACCTAGAAATTTAAATGTCGAAACTTGTAAATTAGTTAACCAAGCCTATCAAAGCATGGAATTGCTGCAATTGAAAGGTTTGGTACTTTGGTGAAAGGTTTAGTTACTATCTTATCACAGTCCATTGGACACTTGAAAGTCCTTTTATAACAAATTTACTAGTTTCGAAATTAAAATTTCTAGGTATATCAATACCTCCACAAGACAAGATAAGGGTCGGTCGACACAGCTGTGGGTACCTACTACCTACAGCAGAATACTCGTACCCGTGTTGGCTACAATACACGTCTTAAACAAATATAAGAAGGCGGTGGCCGGTGACCTTTGTCCCTTTTGCGTCTGTGTGGGTAAGGGACGGCAGTAACTACACGCTAACACTATGAAAACGGTTTGTATTTGCAAATGTGACCCTTTCGAGCTAAGAAAAGAGTAGACATGGCTACTATAGCTTTGATACTTAATTATTTGCATTGCAGATATGTCTTTAAGTTTCCTATTAGAATTTAAAATGGAAACAATGCAATAAAGGGAGCAGTCCTACCCAAAAGATTAATTCATCAATGTTCCATCAACAAAATTGGCGCCCCTTTAAGTTTAGTTTCGCGTGCCCCAGCTGGCTCCGCCTTGCTTATTTTGGTTCGCTAAGTGTAAGTTTTATTTAAATAACCAACATTTGACAGATGGACCCTGAAGGCCCCGAAAAAGTCATAAAAAATCATAAAACCAAAACCGTGGTCATCTCTCTTTGGTAAGGGCGAGGCGGACTGAGATATATCGCCACATGTAAGAACAAGGTTTCGAAAGAGGTCAGGCCCCAAATATGCTGATAGTAGGTACATACATCCGAGACTGCTGAAGTTAGAAACATGTGGACGGTGCATAAATAAATTGTTTCAAAAATTCATCTTTTAGCAAAGGGAAATACAGCAAACATATATAATATAGGGTGACTTTTAATTAGTTCTTGATAGCAAAAGATATGCATGTACTCATGACACTGAACAACTTTCCCCAAGGAATATAGGTCGAAATACGAAAAACCAAATTTGACCTCCCATACAAAATGCGCTATCAGCTGATGCAGATTCTATGGGAGGTCAAAACTTGATTTTCGTATTTCGACCTTTGTTCCTAGTGGAAAGTTGTTCAGTATTGTAAGGTTTTATAATTTTTCATTCGTTTGATAATTTTTAAATTTAAATAACTACCGAGTTGGTTACAGAGTGTTGATAATATCGATATGAAGTTATGAATATTCTGGAATCAATACTGGCAACACTCATTTTTATTTGGTGGGGGAAACTTGGCGAACGGGGGGCCGAGCGTTCGGGACGGCAGTCGAGTTGTGATAGTCGCACCGAACGGATGTCTCAGAGTGAAATAAGTGTTCTTATTTTTGGCTGGTTAATTGGTTCGATAAAGTAAAGTTACAAGTTGATTCTGGAGTTCAAAATATAGTGGTTTTTCGGATACGCCTGGAGTTTTCTTCTGTACAAGCCCTGTCTTCTGAGGTAGTCCTATATCTCAGAAGCGGGATAGCCAAACCACGTGCCCACAAGTGGACTAAGGAAGATCCTGTAAGTACTCGCCTAATATTTTACCTACCTTTTCTGATTTTTGCCTTTTACTGTTATGAATTAAGAGTTATTTAGACAATGGACATTTTCTTTTAAATACACTTAAGTATAAGCAGGTATGGGTGTCCTTTTGAATATATCTCTTATTTTAATTAAAATCTTGCTGTTTAGTAAGGTTAGCTGGTTGTGCCGAGTGGTCGAAAATGGGGCCTAACATGTCGTCAAAAATGTGGTTCGACACGTGGTTGGTTATTTTACTGAGCACGTGATCCAACGCACGTGTTCGCTTAGGGTTATGCTAAGCAGTTTTAGCAGTACTTTGTTAGGGTAAATGATTTTTGCATAAATTCTATAAAAATGAGTTGAGTGAATGAATTTACTATTTTATTCCATCAGCTCACTTTGGTTATTTTATTTTTTTATTAGCTTACGATCCATATTCAGGCACGCTTGTAGGTAGATTGATCTTATTTTATTCAGTCATCTGTGTCCACCCTTGGGTTAAGGACCCTTTTCGGTCTGCAAGACTTCTGTGCAAATCGAAACAAAATAAAAATATTTTCTAAATTTTCGAAGGTATTTAAAAAAAAATGTTATATATGATAGAGAAATAATTTGGCGGGGTTTATAAAAGGGGGTTGAAATTTCGTTATTTTTGCTCTCAGATGCACCGTTTTCGAGATAATGACAATTTCTTTTATTTATTTGTTTTTACTGTTATTCTAAAGATAATTGGCTACACTCTAAAGTTTGTGTAATTCTTTGCTACGAGTTTCAGGGAATAGACGGAGATGATGGAAATCGTAAGAGCCTGGAGACTCCTCGGAGGAGCCGCTCACGTGCAAGACGCAGTCGAAGTCGCCGCCGTGGAAGCTCACACAGGAGAAGCCGCAGCCGCAGCCGCTACCTGCTAGATCACGAGCTGACTCTGAGGCGGGAGCAGGAAAGACATCGACAACTGGAACTGGCACTACAACAAGAACGGGATGCTGAGCAACGTCGGCAGCACAGTGAACGGCGCTCTGCAGCAAAGGAGCAAGGGTTGTCCCCTCCGCCTTGTGGCGGAGGAGGAGTCGAAGTCGCAGCCGAACCAGCGTCGGTCGTCGGTCCAAAAGGTCATGTAGCCCTTCTTTTTCTGCTAAGGATATTGTTCAAATAATTCAGTCTATTAAGGATATCGTCCCATCTCAGCCGTCAAACCAGAGTGCAACGTCAAATAATAAAAGCTTAGATTACAAAAACATACTTCCAGAATTTAACCCTTCTCAAAAAAACCAGCGTATGGATATGTGGATAAAAAAGGTCAACGAATGCGCAAAGGTTTACGGCTGGGATGAGAGGACAATAGTGCACTTCGCAATGCAGAAACTTACCGGACTTGCGAAAACCTGGTACGAGAGCCTTAATTCAATATTGTTCTCTTGGGAGGAGTGGCAGGCAAAATTAATGAGTGCCTTTCCCTGTGAGCAAAATTACGGTCAAATGCTAGAAGATATTCTTAAGCGGGAAAGTCGTCCTAACGAATTAATTGAGAACTACTATTACGAGAAATTAGCCCTCCTTAATCAGTGCGATATTAGTGGCCAACGCGCTGTTGATTGCATCATCCACGGTATCAGTGACAAAACCATGAGGTCAAGTGCCTTGGCATTGAGATGTGATGAGCCAGATCAGTTGTTGAAATTTCTATTAAGTAATAACAAAGAACTATCTACGCAACAGCCATTCAACAGGGATAGGAATGTTAGTTTCTCTGAAGATCGACAAAATTCCAGATCGAGCAGCAAGGGTAACTCCAATGTGTATTGTTACAACTGCAAAGAGAAGGGGCACCCTTTTACTAAATGCCCGAAACCTTTAGTCAAGTGTGGCCTTTGCAGTAAAATTGGACACAAGTCGGAAATTTGTCGATCCAAATCAGAAACGGGGACAACTAAGGCTGACACAGTACCTAAAACAATGCGTATTTCCACTTCAAATATGAATAAAAAATTCATTAAACAAGTCAATATTGAAAATGAAACTGTGGAGGCTTTCGTTGATCTAGGTAGCGAAGTGACACTTATTAGACAATCTACTTTTTCGAAGCTTGGACTCAAACATGATCATATTTTGACTACTATGAAGGGTTTCGGCAATAATCTCGTTCATTCCTTGGGTTCAGCTAAGCTTAAATTGAGCATAGATGGTGTAGACGCTGATGTTGTTTGCAGAGTTATCGAAGATCGATTCCTGGAAAAGCCAATGCTTATAGGGCAAACTTATTCTGAGCAGCCGCACATAGTAGTTTACAAAGATGCACATAAATTACAATTATTTCGTATGAGTGGCGACATCCAAAATTTCGATATCATCGAAGAAGACGATAGTCACTTGAGGATTAGGGCAGTAGCTTGTTGTGACTTATTTGGGCCAGCTAGCATTAGAGCCTCAGCACACACAGAGTTCACAGGCAACGTTATATTAAACACTAAAATTGTAGGGAAGCCAAATGAACAATACATGGTATGTGGTGGTGTCTACGAGGTGAAGGATGGTTCTCTCTTTGTGACGGTGACACTTTGCTCGACTCCATGTTGTGTTGAAAAGAATTTCATATTTTCACGAGCAGAGAAGGTGGAAGCCGTCTATAGGCTTGCGGAAGTAGAAACATCTTCGTCGATTTCAGTCCAACAGTCTGAGAGTTCTTTAGGCAAATGTTTTGATGAGAATGAAGTGCACTTAGGAGACTCGGTATCAGATAGTGACAAAATAAAACTAATAGAGTTATTGCGACGACACAAAGAATGTTTTGCATCCAGTTTGGCCGATTTAGGATGTACAACTACCACGGAGATGAAGATTGACCTTAACAATCAACGCCCAGTCGTCTATAGGCCTTATCGTCTTTCACATCACGAGCGTGAGAAGGTACGTGAAATGAGAGAGGAGATGTTGCAAGCAGGAATCATTAGGGAGTCTGTGTCTAACTACGCAAGTCCGATTATCCTAGTTTGCAAGAAGGACGGCAACTTTCAATTGTGCGTGGATTACAGGCTCCTTAATTCAATCACTGTGAAAGAAAGGTACCCGATTCCTGTTATAGACGATGAAATTGCTCAACTTTCTGGACAGGCGTGGTTCATCACCCTAGATAGAAGTTCCAATTGCGGAGGAAAGCAAGCACCTGACGGCGTTTGTCACGCCAGACGGACAATATGAATACAACCGTATGCCGTTCGGCTTGGCAAACGCGCCAGCCGTGATTCAACGGATGATGAACCATGTCCTAGGGCCAGCTCGGTTTGACAAGGCCACAGTGTATATAGACGACTTATTGATTTTCGGGAAGGATCCAACTGAATGTATGAACCGTCTGGAGGACATATTAGGATTACTACAAAAAGCAAATCTGAAATTGAACCTCTCTAAATGTAGCTTCTTACAAAATAAAATAACCTATTTGGGATACGAGATTAGTTCAGAGGGTATGCGATCGGGAAAGGCCAAGATTCAGAGTGTTACTGAGTTCCCCCGTCCTGAGAACGTTCATGGTGTTCGAAAATTTTTAGGTCTCGTGAGTTACTTCAGAAGGTTCATTCAGGGTTTTGCGCAACTAGCCCATCCCCTCACTAAACTGCTTAAAAAGGATGCCTTGTGGCAGTGGACAGCTGAACAAGAAGAATCTTTTAAAACTTTGAAAGCAAGGCTGATTGATAGGCCTGTGCTAGGAATTTATGATCCTTCGGCTGAATTTGAGCTACACAAGTAGATTCGGTGTTGGGGGCATCCTTTTGCAGCGCCCTCATGGGAGTGAAGGTCCCTTTAACCCTGTGGCTTATGCCAAACGACGCCGGAAGAGAGGAACTTTCACTCCTATGAATTGGAGACCCTAGCTGTCATATGCTCTTTGAAAAAGTTCAGGGTGTACCTTTTAGGAAAGAAATTCAAAGTGGTCACTGATTGTAGTGCTCTTCGCTCCACTTTCGAAAAACGCAATCTTATACCTCGGATCGCTCAATGGTGGCTCGCTTTGCAGGAATTTAACTGCACTGTGGAGTATAGAGCGGGTGCAAAAATGGCTCACGTTGACGCACTTTCCAGAAACCCTGTGCAAGATTTAGAAACACAATCTCCCGAACAATATCCCACAGTCATGACTATCAGCGAAGACGACTGGCTGCTTACTCTCCAACTGGGGGACTTGGAGTTGTGTCGGATTTGCGATATCGTTAGCAGTGACATAGATCCTAAGGGATTAGAGTATATCAAGAATAATTACGTTCTAATGGATAATAAGCTGTTCAGATGTGCGGAGGGAAATAAGGACCGTGTTAGATTTGTAGTACCAAAGGGCGCAAGATGGCAGGTGTGTAAAATGAATCACGACGATTTAGGTCATATCGGCTACGAGAAAGCATGTAACTGAACCTAATAACCTTACTTAATAGAATAAGTATTTTCTATTCAGACAAATACCGAGATATTCGTTAGAAGGTTTTAATTTAGCCAAAACACAAGTGTTTCAGCAGCGCAGTCCCTTGAACTGACACAATAAGATCATAGCAAGTTTCTTTCACAAGATCTTTTCTCAAATTTCTATATCATTATCTATTCCGCACGGAATTAGAGAGATATCCACCGACTATGACAGTTTTATGTCCGAAGACAAAGCAAATTCGTTAAGCTTGGGCACACCAATACAATTGATGTGCTTACACTTAATTTTTAAATGATCTATTTGCTTGGTCCTTTGATCCCGACAAATCCGCTTTTAAACGTAATCAATCTGGGTGTCCAAGTAGATCAACATCGTTACAACTCCGGAGAAAGCTGAAAATTAAGATACATTGAATGTTTTATTTAGGCCTCTAAACATTCAATTTTTGATCGACTTGTGGTAGGACTTACTACATGTGAATAGTAGCCCAAACTCTTTTTGAGGATCATGTTGTTGCCATCAAAAGGATTCATAACAAGTAGGTAACTTTTATGTTATCTATCGCTTCACTTTTTAAGTGCTTATCACTGCCCCTTCAGTGCAATTGTAGCCATCAAAAGGATTCAACCTAGTAACTCTTTAATTATCTATCGCTTCACTTTTTAAGTGTTTATCACTGCCCCTTCAGTGTAATTGTAGCCATCAAAAGGATTCAACCTAGTAACTCTTTATTATCTATCGATTCACTTTTTAAGTGCTTATCACTGCCCCTTCAGTGCAATTGTAGCCATCAAAAGGATTCAACCTAGTAACTCTTTATTATCTATCGCTTCACTTTTTAAGTGCTTATCACTGCCCCTTCAGTGCAATTGTAGCCATCAAAAGGATTCAACCTAGTAACTCTTTAATTATCTATCGCTTCACTTTTTAAGTGATTATCACTGCCCCTTCAGTGTAACCTATTCATGTTTTAGGTAAGGCTATAAACGGCACACCCCATTCCCTTTTCATCTTAAGCCCTGCCTATGCGAGGCCTAAGATGATAGCTCTCCCGTTTTCTATTCTTTATCTTAAAATAAAATAAAAAAATAAAAAAGGTGGGAGAGATGGTCCGCTCCACCACTCGCGGCCCACGATGAGCACCTACCAACACACCAACGTGCGCAATGTGCTCCCCCCAACGGGGAAAGGGTATGCCGGCTTAGCCAGTCTTTTGATTTGGGCCGAAGCCCGTGCCGAAGCACCGTTGGAGCCGAGGCCCATTGTTGGAGCCGAAGCCCATTGTTGGAGCCGAAGCCCATTGTTGGAGCCGAAGCCCATTGTTGGAGCCGAAGCCCATTGTTGGAGCCGAAGCCCATTGTTAGTGAAAGGCCGAAGCCAGGGTTAGGCAAAAGCCTAATGTGATTCCAGCGGTGGACGAGGATTTCTCCAAGTCGGAACCAACAGCCGACCGAAATCGAGGCTGCGGCCCCAAAGTGACAATTTAATGAATTAAAAAGGTGGCCGAAGCCAAATATTGACCTCCATGGCGAAAACAGAAACATAAGAAGATCTATCGAAACAACTTACGTCTGGGTCGTCTTTTATTTTGAGTCCCGTAGGACAGACGAGGATTTCTCCAAGTCAGGACCAACAGCCGACCGAAATCGAGGCTGCGGCCCAAAAGTGTCAGTTTAATAAATAAAAAGGTGGCCAAAGCCAAATATTGTCCCGAGTTCTGTAGAACAATCATGTCCCTCAGAGAGTCTCCATAATCTGCATGAACTTTTATAGCATAACTGCTATTACTCCTCATTTATTTCTGCTCTACACGTCTAGCGCGTATTTGTATGATAGAATGATTTATTCAGTATAGTCTTGGCAACCCACTTTTGCCATAAGACATAGGAGGCGTTATTTCCATCGTTTATTTGGGGTTTTCATTCGTGGTTTTATAACTGTCATACTTGTGCTCTGCAGAAATATGAAAACTCTCTGTCCAACATAAGAAGTTCCAGACTCTTAGTACATGCTAGTACGTTTACTAACATGGCTTTGGGTACAACTCCGAAAAGCCATCACCAAAGGCTTTAATAGCGTCCGCAAACTTGTCTTCAACTATCATCAAAGATAACTTGTATGAATTCATTTCACCTCTCGCAAGAAGCGCAATTTAGCATTTTGTTGCTGTTCATATTTCTATGAGCGACGTATACAACCAAGATCTACATCCATCGACGTGACTTTAGCCAATATTGAAAACGCCAACCAAAGTCCTTATATATAAATGTAGGCCCTAGTCAATATCCATCTGCGCTGCACTACTTAGCACATTTGCTCAATGCACGAATCGCAAGATTGTTATTTTAAATCACAAGGTAGCGCCTAGACAAATATTGAATGCAAATTCAAGCTACTTGCTTTTATGTGTCATTTAAAAATAGTGATTGATACATCGGAGACATACTTTTAGACATTTCCAATGACGAAACCAACATATCATCACCGTAGCCGTACTGTTCATAGCACTCAGGACACGGACTTTTATCATTCTACGCACTATTAGCTGAACAGTGTTAGGCAAGATAGTTGTGTAATTCAGACAAGCAGCTCATGATAGCGAACTCCAGGCGTGCCGCTTCAAGAAACTCTCGTCGTACAAAACACAAAGAGACTGTAAGCTCGTCATCGACGAAAGTGCCGCAACTGCCAAGCAAGCATCGATTCGACAACCGGATTTTCACGTCTCGATAACACAATCTCTGCTTTACTCAGAACAGTACCACATTCCTTCAATAACATCGCAAACAGCTCCCAACTTGCCCCGATCATATATATTTTTCGTCAGAATTATAAGAAAACCCAAACTTTTTGAGTTTTCCATCATGCCATGCATTACCAATCACCAAACAGACGGGTTCGATAAGATTTGTTTCATGTTATACTTTTCAGTTTTTCGAACAGGGGCCTAAGCGTCTGCCTACATATTATACGAAATGCCTTTCGTATTAATTAAGTCTCATATTATCACATTTCATGTGATTAATCCATTTGCCAATATTTCTTGGATTCGGTCCGCCGCCTGCTCGGCGACCGTCTTCCCCATAAGTATACTTCGTAATATAAAACGACAGATCGCGCAGTTGTACACGGATTCTACCGCGTAGTTTCGCGCCAAAACGGCTTCGATAGCCCGTTTTCGTATGAATATTTCAATACAGGCAGATTTTTGTTCTAAATTGATGCTTGATGGAAAGATATTCCTATAAACCATTGCAAATACTACTTTTGACTGCTTTAAGCAATGTTTTTATATAATAACATATCCCTAAACCTATCTTAATGTCCATTTTCTTTAACTTTGTAGTATTTCTCAATTTTTATGCGTTTCCAAGATATTTTTCAGCTCCCAGCCAGCTGTTTAATGGTTTTTAAGTATCATAATTTGCACCTAGGGTCATAGAGTTACAAGCATACGAGCGAATAAAAAAAAAACTACTGGTTCGTCAAAATGAAACGTGTCGTTAAAAAGTACGTAGCGGCGTGCATTGACTGCGCGTACGTTAAAAAGACTACTGTTGCCTCGTACAGAATGCAAGCGTGGATTCATGTGGCCTCGTTAGAAATTGATGATGACAATGCCGATGATTCTGTGCTTGATGAAAGCGACGAAGTTATGTCTGATTAGTTAAGTTGTTTACCTTGATGGCTGCTACAATGATTCTTAAATTTTAACTAGTTGAACTGTTTCATTAAAGTTTTTAAATTGCAAAGATTTTCTTTTGTTGTTTCAGGTCAAGCGCGAGACATCAAACGGATAAGCCCGTGACTTGACCTGTTACGAAGATGGTTGGTTACCGGTTGGTCTTTCAACTAACTTATCCTTAGGGAGGGGATAGTAAGTTGACAGATTTGGTTTGTTAATACGGATGGATAAAAATGGATGGATAAAAACGGATGGATAAAAACGGATGGATAAAAACGGATGGATATAATATAAGGAATAATTGGTTGGATTAAACTGAACTTTCGGTTGGATACATTTTGGATGGCTAATTACTGGTGTATAAAGTTTGGATTAATTTATATACATGTCGATATACATGGTTAATGCCAGAAACATGATAGTGTATGAATAAAATTTGTTTAATATAGGTACACGTAAATTATTACAAATTTAAATAGATGCATTTTATATAAATTTCTTTTATGATAAAATTGTATAATATTTGATTTGTCAAATGGACATTTACTTCGAATTGAGCTTAATAATTTAGTAGTTATAGGTAGAGTTATGGTAATGTTTTTGTATTTATATGCTGGATAATGCATTCAATACTTTCAGATTAGTCTAAGATTCTTGAAAAAATCCTTAACAAGAACCTAAAAAACTTCTTAGATAAATTTAACATTATAGCTACTAACCAATACGGTTTCAAGTCTGGTGTCTCGACAGAGGATGCGATAATTGAGTTGACACAGTCAGCCGCTAGGCATCTAGACTCAAAGTCAAAGTGTCTTGGTGTATTCCTTGATTTATCCAAGGCATTTGACACTGTCTCTATTCCTATTCTTGTGGCAAAATTGGAGCAAAATGGAATACGAGGACGCCAATTAGATTTATTCTCTAGCTACCTTACAAATCGCAGGCAGCGGGTAAAAATAGGTCCATACGTTAGTAATGAGGAGCTTGTAACGGTAGGAGTCCCCCAAGGGAGTATACTGGGCCCCACTCTCTTCCAAATCTATATAAATGATCTTTGCAAGCTGTCTTTCCCAAACTGTAAAATCTATGCGTACGCCGATGATACGGCAATTCTCGTACATGGACCAAATTGGGAGTTTATCAGGGAGCAAACCGAACACACCTTACGACATGTGATGAACTGGCTCAATAATAACTTATTGACCCTGAACCTAAAAAAGACTTGCTGTATAACTTTCAGTATTAAGAAAAACACCAAACCTCCTCCCAGCTGGTCTATAACGGCACATGCTTGTTCCAGTGACACTATCTCTACAATATGCTCCTGTCAAACGGTTGCAAGAGTAGAGAGCGTTAGGTATTTGGGGGTTTAATTAGATGAGGGATTGCGATGGAGAGAACACTTAGCGGGAATCGTTGGTAGGGTATTGCGTTTAATACATATATTCAAGACTCTCCGGGACTCAGCCGACTTTGACACTATACGGTCTGTCTATCTAGCATTATGCCAGTCTGTGATTGCATATTGCATTCCAGCATGGGGTGGAACTACAAAAACGGACCTTCTGAGAGTGGAAAGAGCTCAGAGAGCTGTCTTAAAGGTTATGATGCGAAAGCATTTCCGATATCCCACCAAGCGAGTATTCGAAGACAGCAAAGTATTAACAGTTCGGCAGCTTTATGTGCTTCAGTCCACTCTAAGATGTCACCGCGACGTACTTCCAGCTGATTGCACTAAACGCAGGAATACGCCCAATTCGATTCCTCATAACACAACTTTCGCTCAGCGTCAATTCTATGTTTCAAGTAACAATATTTACAAAAAAATACACAATAAAATTAATATCCTTAACTTAAACAGGCATGAAGTAAAAACTAAGGTTACAAATTGGTTATTGCTGCAAAACTATTCCCAAACTGAGGACTTGCTACATTTTCTTTCATAGTATGACATACTACCTATATATTATATTACAACGAAACGCATAGGTATAACAAACAACACACTCATATACACACAAACATACATACTCTCTCCCTAACACACACACACACACGCACACTATCACTCTCAACCACATCTAGTTCCACTCTTGCGCACGTAAAATTCTATATTGTATTTTAATTTAAAACATTATTTTGTTATTATGTTCTCTTTTTTACTAATTGTTGTTTTTCTAGTATCTACAGTGATTACACGTTCCTCTTCATTTTGAATATTAAGTATCACGGTTGAACGCTGTCTCTTAAAATACAGGTTTTTTTAACTTAGTTTAAGAGGCAGAGTCAGAAACAAAAGATGTAATAAGTAAGAACGCTAATGTACACTTAAAAACCATGTTTTTTGGAAATAAACAATTATCTTATCTTATCTTATCTAGTTACTTATCTGAAATATGTATGTACATTCATGTTTTAACTATCTTAATAGTCGATAAGTCGCACCGAACGGATGTCTCAGAGTGAAATAAGTGTTCTTATTTTTGGCTGGTTAATTGGTTCGATAAAGTAAAGTTACAAGTTGATTCTGGAGTTCAAAATATAGTGGTTTTTCGGATACGCCTGGAGTTTTCTTCTGTACAAGCCCTGTCTTCTGAGGTAGTCTTATAGTATCATGAACACATTCATACCTTTTTCTATCAAGAACTAATTAAAAGTCACCCTATATAGTAAATAAGTCGGTTAATAAATTCATTTTTGTTGTTCTTTTCTTCTACATAGAGTATAATAATTTCTGCAAAACGGCTGACTGAACCTTTTAGAAGACAAGAGAAAGTAGGTAAATCTTTGCAATTTGCATCTTAAATTTTAACAAATACGTTTCGTTAGGCCAAGAGTCTTCTTCGATTACTTTTAAGCAGGTCTTACTGATGCATTGCGGAAGTAATAATATAAAAAATATCTGGTCATCTCCGCAACTATGACAGACTCGGTGTTTGGCACTGGTTGGTCTAATATTTCCTGAAGATGCTTTGTGTAGAGGTGAAACACGTGTACTTAGATTGGTTTGGATGATTGTTATGTTGCTGTTGCCTGCGCTTGCACATTTATTTGCGGGCGGGCGGGTGGTGCACACTGAGTGCATGGCATCCATTATAGTTGCGTAGGCTACATATTTTCCATGAGGATTTGTTTTTCTCTTGATTCTGTCTGGACCTTCCTAGCTCTATGTGTTGTAAGCCCGTTAAGGCTGGGGCACCTTCCGATACAATAACAGCAGCTATTCCGGCAACCCTTTCTTCTGCGACCCGCTCCGCTGGGTACCACCACGGCACCCGTTTATAAATTGCGCTGTCCACTGGTTACCGCCACGGTGTCTGCACGGGAGCTTGTTTGTTTTCAATTTAGGAATTGATTACTTTCAAGATTTTGTAAAATAGTGTTTTGCATAGAAAATGTTTTTGGCAATAATGGTAGTAGGCTCATTTGAAGCACGAAAACACTTTCACACTCCACAATCATTGTTTTGTAGTGTTGCTAGTTCGATCGAACTTCAAACGGAGTTGGCTAACTGAAATAGGAGAGTTGAGGAGGACATTGGTTTTTACACAGAGCGACTGCCAACTGACTTCCATAACCCGAAGGGCAAACCATGCTCAATCCTTGATAGGCTTTTCGAAGTTAGTAGTCAACTTGGCTATAAGATAATCAAATATGTTCTACCTACAAATTTTCCTTTAGTATACGTATGTATTTAGGTTATTGTGATATTATGGTCAATCTAGGGATTACGTTAGATGAACTTAAACCTAACTACCACATTAAATATGGAACCCAAACTACCCAATAGGCTTAAAAACTAGGACTGTGTTTTGAGTTTCATGGCAACATACAAACAGATACAGCTAGACTCAAATATACAAATTCATCGTTACTGTGTTTACTTATTGCTTATTTCACTATTCCCCTTCTAATACCATCGGGAGTCCAGACCAGACGCACCGCAGGATATCATCCACACTTGGTTGATATTCAACACATTCGGACAAAGAGCTTTGAAAAATCTTTTATTATGCGCACGGCTAAAGGGTGGAATTCTCTGCCTGCGTCTGTGTTCCCGAGTCCATGTAACCCGAATCTATTCAAGTCGCGAGTGAATAGGCTTCTTCTGGGCAAACTCGTCCCATCGTCGACCTCATCTCTGTCCTCAAGACTAGATCGAGGTCCAGAGTAAACCCATTGAAAGTAAAAAAAAACTTTCCTTACTGGGAATCAAATTCGAGACTTTTTGAACTGTTGACAGCTGCACTACCACTGAGCTTCAAATTCAGTAACAACCGTACACCCGGATTGGCGTGGTTCTGGACAGGGAGCAAATATTTGCATATTACGGGACCCTGCCCCTCAATTTGTAATAAAAAGCCAAGACGTCTTGTTCCGACCACCTTCACTTGTGTTATTTACTTTGAAATAGAGCTGGGTATGCAGTTACCAGCTACTTATCCACATAAATAAACCTTGTGTTATTTTTTTTACGTATTATATAATAATAAGCTAGGTACTTTCTACACGGCTTTTATTTCATTTGTGCGTTCGTTTAAAATGTAACTATAGTTGACACAATTATGATTGGTGCTGATACCATCGGTCTAGTCCTGGTAATAAATAACTGAATGGCGGTTGGAGGCACTATTTTTCGTGGCTGTACCGGAGTGACAGAATCTCCCACATGCTCTAATTTTAAAATTAGGACAGGACTATTAAGTAGAGTCGTATCGTTTTGAGACTGTCGGCGTTAGTGACTCGTCGGACCCTCCGCTACTTTGGTCACATCAGCAGGAAAATGCCGGATAACCTAGAACGAAATATCTTGCTAGGGAGAGTAGAGGGTACAAGACTTCGTGGACGAAGACTAACGCGTTGGATGGACCAAATTATGAGCGCCCTTAATATGTCCTAGGATGCTCTCAGACTGGCGCAAGACAGAAGTACCTGGCGATCAACAATTTTAGCCAAGACGGCACCTGTCACTGTGTGTCACGATCCTCAGAACTGAGGGAGCGACTAAGAAGAATCGCTTGGATGCGTTTTAATTATAAAGATCAGCCCCAACCAGGCCCTGACCACAGAATAAAGTAATAGAACATACAGAACGGACACGGTCTTTTTGTACTGAATATGCGGGCAAACGCGACCTTCCAATTTTAAATTCAGTTGTATGTAGTATCCGGGGCGTGCCCTAACGTAGATCTTCCGACACTGTATGACTCTCTTTTGCCTTTCGTTCCGTTTGTGATAAGCAGATAATGATATGTTTATTTTGTATTTGAAATGATGACCAAACCATAAATAGATCTCCTGAAAGTATCCTCATCTGGATCGCGGAAGATTGCTGGATTAAGTCAGCCCAGAACCGATGGGTCCGACTTGTCCCACGCTATGTCTATTGGTTTACTTAATAACTACTCTTAACAGTCGACTTTTTGAGCTGAAAAATAATATCTGGTGTTAATACTGAGTCCCAGCCCTAAGTTTACCGGTTTCAGTTGGCGACCAAAGATTCAGAAGGGCCTTTTTCATTTCCTCGAGGAACATGTTGTTTATATTAAAACATTTGAAATGGACACCCCCTTTCCCTCGTTTGGTAAACGAATTTGTTGTTTTTAGTTAGTGTTTTAATAGTAGATTGTACAACAAGGCTGCAAAATAGTATATTTACGGCGAGGGCGAATTTTGAATGAACGTATCAAGGGAACGTTACCGTGTTTTCTGCCCTGTCAACAAGTAATTTTACTTTACTATTATAATTAATATTGTAAAATAACTGTACCCGCTCATTAATAACATCTTTTATAATGCGCACAGCTAAAGAGTGGAATTCTCTACCTGTTCTGTGTTCCGGAGTTCATATAACCCGAATCTATTCAAGTCGCGAGTGAATAGGCTTCTTCTGGGCAAGCTCGTTCCATCGTCGACCTCATCTCTGTCTTTAAGACTAGATCGAGGTCAAAAATAAGCCCATTGACGATAAAAAAAAAAATACATTTAATTAGACAACATTTAAGGTTGTTAGTATATAATTACTTAAGTAATTGGCTGGTGAACCTTACACCACACTGGAAACAAAAGGAAGTGTAATAGATGAGTGTCAGTCACAGCTGCCGTTATTCATAATCTAAGGTCAAACCTATTCTGTTGCACTGTCACTTTGCTGCCTAAGGAAAAATGTGTAAATTAAAAGAATACGTTACTTTATCTTTTAAACTTCTTCTCTAAGTTCCATTACAGATGAAACACAAGGCATGTTTAATTCTAACTGCTTTCATTATAAAACCTTGAAAATCCCAAGCGGCAGAAAGTATAGGATCTACACAGAGTTGAAAATTAACCTTGATCCGCTGGAAATACTAAATTGCGTTCCATTTTCCCAAAACGGCGGGTTGGAAACAACTACGCAAATAAGTTTGCTAATTTAATCCTACCAAAAAGCTTTGCGATATCTGTGCCTAATGTATGCACAGCGGATATACCCTTGGTGCCGTGTTTAAAGGGGTGAGTCTACTGGAATACAATTTGTGTTTTAGTTACCAAATTGTTAACGCAAACCGTAACACTCTAGTTTTGTACAGACTGACTTTTGACGGAAAACAGAAATATTATTATTACTTAAAAGGAATAGGTACCTACCTATTTCTAGCAGTATTATGATAAAATCAGGAATAGAATAAAGTAGTGGCAGTTTTTTCGGTTAACGTATTATAGTCTGACCGGAACCGCTGAACCGCGCCTTAGGTGTACACGGGGAGGTGGGAGAGTGGGAATTTCAGGTTTTATCATAATCTGGTGATACTTACATCCCTTATGAACAATCATAATGCTTCTCTATTTTTCTTCTATAGTCAATTAAAAGTGTTGCTGTCCGTACTATTACAACTTCTTTCATGTAAACTTCGTCAATGTGCTAACTCAGATAAAATATAGAAAACATGTAAGTATATCATTGTTATTGTAATTATTTTCTCAAGAATTTTTTTTAAATGACATGTTTTATACTGACTTCTGAACGATGATAGTAAAATTGGGTATAATTATTACCATACAAAAAAAAAACTTTCGGATCAACGAATTAAATAACTGTAAATCTAAACGAGGCTTGCCGGCCGACCCTTTGCGGACAGTCCTCCCTAACTGTGGGCAGTACACCCTCTAAACAACCGGCCCAACAAAAAGCATTATAACCACCCTTTAGCTTATACCCTATCCTCAACGTTAAACGAATAGGCTTATGGTTCAAATTACAATGGTAATGAATCTTGGGGCAGCATACAGGGGGATGGCCAAGGATCGACCCGTGGCTACTGTACGACGATTGTATAGTTTTGATTTGTTGTGTTCGTTATTTATTTTAGCTCTGATTTTCTTCTGAAGTTGAGGCTATTTTCTGAAGAATTTTCTTCCTGTATCGGCTTTTTTTTTGTACAAAATAAAATATAATTTCAAGACAAAAAATAACCAATTATTCAATAAAATTATGTAGTTAATGGAATTAATTCAGGCATGGCAAACGATTCGCAATAATTCGCAATTCATGACAAACCCTCTCCTGCCTTATATTGAAAAAAAAAAAAAAACTAAAATTACGTAACGACAAGTTACGTAGTTGAATAATTAGTTGTTTTTTTTTAATTTTAACTGTGTACACAAAGGAAGTATCATTTCATTTCAGTCTTAGAGATGACTTTTTTTTAAATTACAGTGACACGCCAACTTTGGAATGATTTTTCGCTTTACCCTTTTTCAAACATGACACGACTGTTTGCACACGTACTAGTTCGGCCGGCGACTGGAGAAACACCCATCATGTGTACATGTTAGCTACACGGTACATTTGCTAGTAGTATAAGTTATAAGCTGAAGGCGATGTATGGTAATAGAACTTTATGTGCTTACATACATACATACATAATATCACGCCTCCTTCCCTTCGGGGTAGGCAGAAACCACTGTTCTCCACCTGCGACGATCTTAACTCACTTCTCTTGCTTCCTGTACTTTCATCAATCCTTTCATACATGCTCGTCGGTTTAGGATACTTTTAACCTAGCCTTTTTTAGGCCTTTGCTTAGGCCGGAAAAAGCCCATTGTTGAAGCCAAGAGCGGTAAAGAGACAATCTGGAGCTTGTTTACTTTTGGCCGTGATGTATTTATTAATTTATTTAAGCATAGGGAACAGCTACATAAAAATATTTTAACACAAACCAATTTTAATTAGCTTACAATTATTACACAGACTGTCGATAAAAGAGAAACAAGAAAATAATTTTGATAGCTTAGATTTTCTACGATTTTACACGTGATTTTACTTTTGCTTTGTTTTGCATGTGTAGAGCACTTTGCGGCCAAACACACGTGTTTTTAATCTTATATGACTTGTAAGTAAAGATAATAAAATATTGTAAATAAATTGTTGATTTTTTTTTTCAAAACTGCTTGTTGCTAGATTAATATATTTTCAAACTGAGCGTGATAAGTTATGCTTGACATCTGTGTCAATATGGGGCCAAATGATTGACACATTACAGCCCTTGATTTAATTTACTATTTATCTTAAGATATTAAAACTTTTTTCATAGTTCACAGCCTACTCATTTAATTCATACTTATGCACAATATTAAACGCGTAACCGACCCTGTAAGAAAAAAAATACTTACAGAGTACGTTCTGTAACAGTTCTCTTAAAAGAAACTGCAACAAAACTATTTGATCGGTTATAAATGAAGCCATTGTATATTTGAATCTTTAATATAACAATTTTAACACCATTTTTTCTTCTGGGTTACCTCATCTTAAAAAAACATCCAACTGGAGAAAGTAAAATCTTATTAGATTATAAAAACATACAAGAAATTACGATTGTTAGAAAGCCATTTTCAATGAAGCATAAGTTAATTTAAACTGAAAGTATTGGTAAGAATTTAATATTAATTTATGGAAACTGTCCCGTGTGCACGGCAAAGAATATTACCAACCCATACATACCCGTGGGTGTGGTAAGAGGCGACTAAGGGTTAACTGGAGGATGGGCAGCAGCATCCTCCTTTATATCTTACATCTTACTTACTGCGGTCACCTACAACCGCGGTCCATGGTGCCAGCCGTAACGCTTACAAGCGAGGTGACTATGGTAGTTCCCCTCCACATTTTCCCAGCAAAAGCTAGAATTCTGGAGGGAGCTCCCTGTCCTGTAGTGGACGTTTCACGGGATGTTATGATGTTGATGATTATGAAAAGTACGCCAATAACAAATGTCCACCGATATAAAATGTCTTGATTCGAAAATACTTGTTAACAAGAAAGGTCCGACGTTGTCTACAACCGTGTTAGGTTCCTACTCCTACCCTTATTTTAGAGTAAGACAATCGCTGTCGCTTATAATTAAATCCGCAGCTATTTCGGGCCTTCAGGGCGACCGTGACAGCATGACACGGGTCCGGCCGGTCCGAAATAGATATATTTCGCCGACTGTCGCGATATTTGTGGCATTTCTAAACGAGTTTCGAGATGCCAGTTTCGTAAGGTTTGTTGACAAAAAGCTGAGGGCAATTTTTCTTTCTTTGGAATAGAAAATGTTTTCTTTTTAGGGTTCCGTAGTCAACAAGAAACCCTTATAAATTCGTCCTTTCCGTCCGTCTGTCTGTCTGTCCACGCCTTTGCTAAGAGACAATCAGTACTAGTAAGCTGTAATTTAGTATGGATAAATGTTTCATCCATGCCAAGTAAAGTGGGGGTGAATTTTTTTTTCTTGTCTACCCCATCAAGTGGGGTGTCATTGAATAGGTCTTATAAAAATAATATAAGTCGGCAAATACAATTTTCGATTTAGGGATCCCTTTGCGAAATATTTAGATTGAAAGAGCAATTTTTTGTTGGAGTTGAGTGTCCCGCTCCCCTGCCAGCTAAACGGTAGTTATTGGAAATGTGAAAAAAGTCACAGTAGTTGTTTATATGATGAAATTAAAAGGAACTCTATCACAGCTCAGTAGGCTTCACAGGTTAATGAGATACAGCTGAAAAACGGGAAATAATAAAAATAGCAATCTAAATCAATCAGGAGCAACGTTGAAACGTTTATTATGAACGTTATGAAATACTTAATCAAAACCTGCTTTGCGATAAAATTCCTAAAAAAATACAGAACCTTATACTGCGCGTCGACCGATACGCACTTGGCCGGTTTTTACCTTAGACTCTTTAATTTTTTTTTCTAAAACTGACATTAAAACTTCTCATTTTAATAGAGCGAGGACTAATAAAACAAATACTCGAATCATACTCTCCTAATAGATACCCATGTAGATAGATACTAGATAATTGAATAGAATAATAAGTAGCCTTGTTACTGCTTCCATTACTGATTTGAATCTGAATACTTCATCATAGACTTCCATAGTCTTTACTAACAATAATTTTTTAGCGACAAAGAGTAAATTCCTATATTAATATCGAGGCAGAAAGACCAAATTAAAATTATTAACAAAAATCTGATTAGACAAAACAGATTTTACAGTAAGTTCGTTCCAATAAGACTTTTAACCAACAACGCCATCTAGTGTCGAGTAGCGCGCCCTAAGAGAGTTTGTAACTTGCCTAATATTGCTACAGAGGGCAGTAGCAGCTGTCTACGAAACCGTAGCAAAATGCTACGAACTTATACTATGGGAGAAGATTGTTTCGCAAATGTTCGTTTCTACTTTTTTATTGTCAAATTACGTAAAAGATTAGCTGTTACCTGCGACTTTGATTGACTTAATCTTTCAGTAGGTGTAAGATGATTCAGTTACCTAGTAAAAATGGATGGTGTGGCTTTCTACTCATTTATTTTTTTAGACGGTTCAATAAATCTACAGTTAAGTAAATATTTTTGTATGAAAATGAGGTATTTTTCTATAATATGTAGTCGCCTGCAGTTTTATAGGATTTTATGGCGTAGCTTTTAAAAATTTCTGAAGTTAATCTCGATTTAATAAAATATCAGACATAATTTTGGGTGCTTTGGTACAAAATTATTTAAAATGGTAAAATAAAGTTATATTTATGAATGCTTAGTCCATAATATGAGAACCCGTTCTCCCGTCAGACTTTAAAAGATATACTTTTACGTCTACAAGAATTAGTTTCAAAGTTCTCAAGATAGACCTTGGAAGAAAAAAGTTGGGTGAGTTTTATCTGGAAGTTGTGAAGTGAAAGCCTGAAGCTTGCGAAGTGAAAAATGCAGTGGAAAGTGTAAGTGAATGAGTGCTGCTGAGCTTTTTCGTAAGCTTGCTTGCTGGTTCAGGGGAATTACAAGAACCACGTGAAATTTAAAAATGTATCAATGAACCACCTGATTTACAACTGTATGAGGCAGATATAAATTTATATAATTAAATTAGTTAAAAATACAATGAAATTATACAAGGTGTAAGGGACGGTGTACCGAAAACTGAAAGGGCGTGCTCAGTCAACGAAACTAAACAACTTTCCCAAAGAAACATTTCTGGGAAATGAAAAAAAAATTGACTTTTCCATATAAACTGTTCGAGCAGAGTGAACAATTTGTATGAAGAGGTAAAAAAATTTTTACATTTCCCAAAAATGTTTCTTTGGGAAAGTTGTTCAGTTTCGTTGGCTGAGCACGCCCTTTCAGTTTTCGGTACACCGTCCCTTACACCCTTTATTATACCTAGTCGACTATCTAAGCTCCTATGCCTAAACAGTACAAGTTCGGTGAGTTCTTTTCCTATAATAAAACCATGACAACAATATTTACATAATTACATTTTTTTTTTCAAATATATTAGAATGTTTTTTGTCGATTCTTTAGAATTAACTCTTATAATATTTCTTTTTAATTTTGTATACTTTTCAAATGCGTTTTTTTTATTTTATTTATTAAGAGAGATGAAAATTTAAGTGCTACTTGGTCGTACAAAAAATTTTACTACCCATACTAAACAACTCATTAATTTTGTATGCGAACTGAAAATAAGGTAACTACCTTCTTGATGGAACTATCGGTTAACTCTAACATCCTGTATCACTTACACTAAAATTTAAAACTACTTTAAATTTATGGCAGCTTATACGATTAATTAAATCGATTTCCTACAATATAAAACAACGTATTATGTTGAAGACCCTCAGTCGACTGAAATTTACAAGTTCAAGTTTATTACGTCGTCGGCGTTCGCGAAGCTTTTTTTAAAGATTCTACTTTAAGATCCAAAGTTGCGATTCCTTACAAAGTTTGTTAAATGCTTTTAAAGTTAAAGAATGCATATTTTATAACAACGATTAAGTAAAATGATTTTTTATTTAAACGTTGCCTGTGTTTGTATTATTCTACAAAGTAGAAAAAGTAAAGATTAAGTAGTTGCTGCTCTTTTTATCAGCTAAGTAACGTTGGCCTTGGTCAGAACTAAGATAAACTACCACTACCACATGAGGTCAAACATATCGAGCATCTTCCGTGGATCGGAAAGCACGTTGAACGTTTTTAGCCGTTTGTCGTAGCTACTGTCAACAAGCTATTTGGCGGCTTGAAAAGTCTGATATGACAATCAAGTTGGCCACGTTTCTAGGATAGGGTCAGGGTTCCTACTCTCAATTTACGATATATCGGTACGAAACTACTTCGATAGAGTCCAATTCATAACTTGTTACACTGACAATAAAGTAGAATATTGGTTGAATGAATTGTCAACTTGGCAGTGATTAGTAACCAACCAATATCCTACTCTATCGTCAAGGAACAACGTTATAAATTTGCATGTTTCGAATAGTATCTAATATTGAGAGCAGACACCCTGGTTTGGTAAGTCGCTCTGTGTAAAAACAGTGCGATCTTCAAATATCCTAGATTGGGTAGCTGACTCTGGTAACGGAATCAGGCTGGGATGAGCAGATAAAACACTCAGTTAACCTGGTTCAAAAATGTATTTTGAACATTTTGACTAATACAAAACCACATTCCACTCATCATCATATTGTGTGGATTGCAAGATCGATGACCGATATGACAATCCCAGGTGTCAGGGTTGTTTAGACGCCCAAGGTCCCTGATACGGCTCATTTTATGACTATTTCCGAAAGTAGCTAGGACCAACAGCTTAACGTGCCTTCCGAAGCACGGAATCATCTTATTTTTCGGACAATCAGGTGATTTATCCTGCAATGCCTTAACCAAACTGGGGAAGTCATATTCCGCATATTTCTGTATTTAATGTTTTCTTAATAATTGCGTATTTATGTTAACAAAATATTGTTGGATTAAAAAACTCTAGACTTAAAGAAAGAAATAACAGAATTAATTAGGTATGTAATTTATGGATTCTAGTTGTTTGTTGATTGTGCAAACCTCCAGACTTCATTTTGAAGGTGGCACCCATGACGATAAATTGTGTAACAAAGAATTAAATCAGTTCATTTCTATCTTGAAATAAAGATATACCAAGCTATAGTCTAACAGGTAGTAGTCTAACTGGAAATAAGATCATATCCGGCGCGGCGCGACCATTTCCGCCAAGCCTATTGGGTTGCCGCGAGATTGATTAACCCCTGATTGGTGATTGATCAATCCCCAAACAAGCTCTCTATTTAAATGATTGACTCTCTATCATAGACTCTCTAACCGTTAGTTGCACAAAGGTTGCACAAAGGTCTATTATAGTAAAAGACTAAATCAGATTTTGGCTGTTCTTTTTTGGTCTGTGGAGAAAAAGCGTAAGAGAGAAAGAGAAGTTTTACCTTTTTAACCAAACAATACTGCCTCCGTGTTCTAGTGGGAACAGGGCTCGGCTCTCGATCCGCACGTTCTGGGTTCGATTCGCGGTGGAGACACTATCAAACAAAAACCTCTTTGTGCGTCCTCCCCAGTTTGGTTAGGATATTGCAGGTTGAACCACCTGATTGTCCAAAAAGTTGGATGATTCCGTGTTTCGGAAGGCACGTTAAGCCGTTTATCCCGACTACTATCTACTTATGTAGTCGTTAATGAGCCATGTCCAGGGTTAGTAAGGTCGGTCATCGATCTTGCAACCCACCTTGCAAATTCTAGAGAAATTCTTCGGAAATTTTTATGTCTGTGTGCCAGTAATTTAATGGGTTTAACGGGGTTTATCGCAAGTTTTTTGCTTGCATTTTTTGACAAAGTTAGTTACAAAGAATAAGATAATTACAGCGTGATAGTGAAATGTCTAATTATACTCGAGTAAAAGTAATTTAGACATAAAACTGAAAAACTTTCCCTAAGACATATTAGTTATAAATCAAAATTATTTTTTGGCTTCCAAAACTTGTGCAGTCAATATTGGAATTTGTATGGGACAACCAAAAAATATTCTCATGTTACGACCTATACTCATTCAAGTATCTTATCTTACTTAGCCTATAGCGTCCCACTGCTGGGAAAAGGCCTCTCTTTCTTCCCTCTATTGGGCCCTATCGAAAGCCATAGTCAGACATTATATTATCACGCTGACAGAGGAGCTAGATATTTCTATAAAAATATATTCTCGAATAAATAAAAAACATTGTTCCATTAGGTATTGTAGCTTATTAGATTTGCACTTCAACAAGGTTACCAACAAAAAATATTATAAGATATTTTCTTATTGGGTTTGTAGAGCTAAGAAACTAGACCACCATCAAAGTTTACGAGAGATGAAAAGTATAAAAGTGATACCTAAAAGAAGAGTGAATGCTACCAGCATGTTACCAACATGGTGAATGGTGCTCTGCACGCTTGTATGACAAGTCAGAAAGTGTCTCATAAGGCTCGCCTAGCTGTTCATCTCTATGATGATTTGGTACCAACATTGATGTACACTCAACAGCACGTTAGTAGAAATACTTTGGACCTTATCACATGGTTATAGAGTTGAAAAAGTTTCTACCGACGTGCGTTTGACCGTACATGACCGTACGAAGCTGGGTATGGCAGAAGAAGCATGAAAGTAGAATTAAATTTAAACAACCTATTTTTAAAAATAATTATATATTGCATTTTATAAAGTAGAAAATTATTAATGTAGGGTAAGAGTGTTTACGCACTATGTCCGAACCGAATCCGATCCGAACCCGTGAAAATAAGAATCAATAGTGAAAACGGATGACGGAACCCGTGAAAATAAGAATCAATAGTGAAAACGGATGACGGAAGCCGATTTCATTATTGATTCTTATTTTCACGGGTTCGGATCGGATTCGGATCGGGCGTATTGCGTAACCGCCTTAAGTCATAATGAACGGGTAAGTTATACATAATTTTATAGGTTCTGAAAACTATTACTTAGTTTCGATTCTTGATGAGCTGACTACCCTGGGATAAGAACAAAAACCTTTTGTTTCATTTAATTAAAAAATTAAGTCTTCATTCAACTCAATTCATACTAGAAAACTAACTCTATTTATATTAGATAACTTTGCTATTAGTTGAATTATGGCGCAACACAAACAAAGCGACAACAGCCATATTGAAAAAATTATGAAGTGAAAAGACCGCTCAAGAGCGAGTCAGAATCGCGCATCGAGGGTTCCGTCCGATACACCTATAGTATTTTTAGAAGCAATAAAGTTCACTTTGAAAAAAGAAACTAATCTTGTTTGTCAAGGCTTTTTGCAGATGTCTAAAAAAATGTGCTACTAAGAGAGATTGTAATATTGTTCTTCTATCATCATATATCAGCCGAAAGACGTCCACTGCTGGACATAGGCCTCCCCTAAAGAACTCTATCGACTATAATTAATTCAGATTTTTAGTTTAGCAAACTTCTGAGTTAAGGGGGGCGCAATGTGATTTTTAAGACAATATTCACCATAAATTGAAACAGATAAATCTCTTTCAAATAAAACCGCACTTGACCTAGTAACGGAAATTAAAAGAAAAGCATATTTTAAAATATTCCAAGTTCCAAGTGCATAGCGTGAGAAGTTGCTGAAAACAGCAGACGAAGTCGCACCACAAGGGTTCCGTTTTTACCCGACTGCCACAAAAAACAGGAGGGTTATGTTTTTGGTTGAGGTGTCGTTAGATTTGTATTAAATGAGGGAGTGTCATAGGGTATAAAAAAAATCTGTCATTAATAAAACTGAAAAGTAATAAATAAAATAAAATAATCAAAAAAATAAAATACCCTACTGTATAGAAAAATATGAACTGAAAGAGAAAAAACAAGTTCTAAAAATTTCATGAGGCATTGCAGGCGCGGACTAATAGTTATGTGGTGGTTTTTCAACACCAAATATATTTTGTAGTTTTTGTTTTTCCCCTCCTGCAAAACCTCATGAAATTTTTAGAGCTTATTTTTCTCTTTTTAGTTCATATTTTTCTGTACAGTCGGGTATTTTGTATTTTGAAATAATTACCATTTTTGTTTGAAACCCTAAAACCAACATAATGATGTGTATGGAGCCGTCCAATCGACGGAAACAGTGGGTGTAGTCAATTTTTGATTCCAAATATTTGGAGTGATCAAAATTACCGTTCCGTAATAAAATTATCGTTTCCTAACAAGATTCCATGGAAGCCGAAACTGGATTATGACCTGCGTCGATTGCATACGCCCATTTTAACGTATTGCTTCACGGGGGTTGAAAACTAGCCCGGGCAAATGAAGCTATAAGTTTAAAAATAAATAATAACAGTGAATTTAAATACATTAACCAAGGGTTGTATTTAACTGCAAATCAATATTCCTTGAATTTTAATACAAATAAAATCCATATGTTAATCAGAAATACTAATATGCACAGCAAAATAGTTACCTCGAAATATTCAAATTTTGGCAGCAATTTAAGTTCCTGGACAGCTAATTTCCTGGATTGAACACTATTAATTAAAAAACGGCGACCAGCCTCAGCCGCTGCGGCTCGCTTGGTGCCTGGCTCTTGCTACGGCGGGCGGGGGCTGCTCTCCCTCCGCTCCTCCGGCTTTATAAAAACAAACTCCATCCATTAGAGTCGGCAGCTTGGAATCGGGGTTGACCATCAGTTCTGTTACCAATTTATGGGTTTGGTGGCTTCCGATTTCTAAACCCAACCCACTTTAGCTGACGAACCTATAGTTTTTGATGCGCAATCATTATTTTTGATGTGAATTTAAGTATTGCACTTGAGAAGTAGCAATTTGGTATTTTTGATGTACAGTCAGTATTTTGATGTGCAATCAGTATTTTTGATGTGCAGTTAATAATAAGTCATTAACCAATCGTTCGTGTGGTGCCAGCAAAGAATAGTACCGACCCTTGGGTGTCGTAAGAGGCGACTAAGGGATTATGACCTGGAGGATAGGCAGCGTCAAGGAATACTCCTTATTGTTAATGTGTTCTGTGTGTGAAAATAAAGTATCTATCTATCTATCTACATGTATGAAAAGATTGATGTAAGGACAGGAAGCAAGGGAAGTAAGTCAAGATCGTAGCAGGTGGAGAACTGTGGTCTCTGCCTGCCCCGACGGGAACAAGGCGTGATATTATATATGTAGTACCTGGGTGACCGAGCTTCGCTCTATAATAGACGTCTCAACATTAAAATATCATCGGGTGAGCAAGCTATGCTACCCGCCAACAGATGACGCTGTAGGTTTTTGTCTAAAACGCAAATGCTTAAAAACACGGGGAATACGAACTTTCCCAGACATGAGACCTAGCTAGATCGATTTTTCGGCCCCGAAAAGCCCCGTATGGTAAATTTCATCGAAATCGTTATAGCCGTCTTCGAGAAACCAATTACAAATATATATATATATATATATATATACAAATATTGCTCGTTGAATAGTATAGAAATGTATCTATCTACATAAGAGTCACTTGCGTATCAGGACATGGCCTCATACTTTTTGCGTCGTCTTCTTTACCAATAAATTTTCTTTGTAGCAAATAAGTAGTTGCTACCTCATTATTTCTGTTCTCTCATGTGTAAGAATCCTGTTTTACTTTCAAGTTACCCATTCTGCTGGGAAATACTGTCTTTGTATCACTGTTTTGAGTTCTTTGGGATTAAAAATGCCATACATTTCAAAGCAACCTTCGGATCATGCTAATGGCTAATGACGACATGAGATGAAAAAGCGCTCGCTTCGTACCTGCAGATTTTTTTTTAATAATAACTCTATACTATTAAACGAGCACTATTTATATATAGTGTGAATTTTTATTAGTTTTAAACTCGAAGCAGAGTTATTCTACTATGAAAACAAGCAACTTTACTGAAGAAAATAATATTTAAATCGAAAAAAAAATTTCACTTTCCCATACAAAATGAGTCGATCACGTGACCACTTTACTATGGGGAGACGAAAATTTTTTTCGAGTAAAACATTTTTTTCTTCGGAAAGTTGCTTGTTTTCATGAGTAGAATCACTGGGCTTCGGCTTCAAAACGAATAAAAATTCACGCTGTATATACTTATATATATATATATATATATATATTTGTAATCGCTTTCTCGAAAACGATTCTAGCGATTTTTGGGGGGCGAAAAATCGATTTAGCTAGGTAGGTCTCATGTCTGGGAAAAACTTATGATGTAATTTTCGATTAAAATAGCGATACGACGACGAAAAAAAATAAACGTTCTTCCAGGATATGCGATAGCAACCTACTAATATCCAGTGTTCCTAAGTAGTATCTATCACTAAATTACAGTTCTGCTCTGCCACCTTGTGAGGTAGGGTTTCGTGCAACGGTAGCTTGGTCTATTAGTCCACTGGTGCGTTTTTGATTTGTTAGCCACGGTAAACCCAACCTAACCGAGCGAGCGAAGCGAGCGAACCGCCGCAGTGGCCGGTGAGTGCCAGAAACTAATTACGCGCCGTTTTGATAATTTCCGCGGCATTATGTGAAATGACGAATCAAAACAAACAACGAATTATACGATTTGCCGGCGACATCAACGACTTTTGTCCAAGACTTGTAACAATTCGCAAGATAGGGATGACACCTTACCTGAAGAGCTAGTTAACTTGGGGAGGTCTTCCTTCTATAGTTTTCTGTCGATAGTATTGAACTACTTTTTCCTTTGGCGGCTCAACAACTCTGACACCAGGGTTTGTGAGGTCGGTCATCGACCTTGCAACCCACACGATATGAATGAATGAATGAAGTATATATTTAAAGAAATATCGATCATTAATTTTATTTAACAATAGACTAAACATTTCCAAAATGTCCGAAGACATATGAGACACCAAGCTTCCCTCCTAATCTATTCTTATATCAGGGGTTGTGGGAGGCGAACGGGACAAACAATGAGGAAGGGAGAGGGCAAATGAATGGACATTAGAATTAGAAATGGCGTCATTAGGTTGCCTCGACGAAGTTGTTTCGAAGACTGAGTGGGTTGTGAATTGTTTTTCTTCTGATGTAGGTGTAGTGCTGAGCCTTTGTAGGGTGTAAAAAAAAGTAAGATAATCCCTCTATGGGGTAATTCTACATCATTTAATTTTGTATTAAAAAAAATAAAAAAAAACTTTTTCTTAAAAAAAACTAGTTTCAGCGCCTGGAGGGTTGAATGACCTCTGTGCTTAGCTGGTGATGCAGACAAAAATGTTCTTTGTTATAATATCCAGTCACTAGCAAGTAACTATCCATTTAAAAAAAAAACTAAATTACAGAAAAAAAAATATTTTACAAAAAAAAGTATTTTATAAATATTTTTATACAATCTATTAGTGATGTAGAAGGATACTTTTATATATATATATATATATATATATATCCATATATCGGCGATAGTCCTATATGGCTGTTAAGGATGGCTGTAAAGGCTTACTCTTCGATCACAATCACTCATCATCTTAGCCAATACATCGCGTCTCATCTCACTGTAGTCAGACTTGCGTATTTCTCCTGATGGCTCATATCAGACACACAGTTTGATCTAATGTCTAGCACGAGTCAGGACCCAAGTAACTTGCTCGGCTGCCGCATGTAGACTGATCCAAAAATGGAAGTAGGGGAGGGGCGCGCTGTGGGGGCGCGCACTCCCAGTCACACTACTCAGAAGTCGCTATTCAAATAATTGTTCGTCATTACAAGAACCGTACTCATGACCCGGTAGTATACACGACATATATATATATATATTATTATTAGATAAGGATATATTAGTGATGTGGAAGGATACTTCGTAGAAGGGTCATCGTACTTTTTTTTCACTATGTATAATTAATTGGCTTTCGTCGTATCGTAAAAACGAATGGCATTATCGAAAAAAATTAGGGAAGTCAGTTCCAGAACAAAAGTTGTGCTAAAGAGTGGAATTCTCTGCCTTCATCTGTGTTCCCGAGTTCATATAACCCGAATCTATTCAAGTCGCGAGTGAATAGTCGCTTCTTCTGGGCAAGCTCGTTCCATTGTCGACCTCATCTCTGTCTTCAAGACTAGATCGAGGTCAAGAGTAAGACAATAAAAATAAATTGTACAGCAGCACTGCACTTACTTTCTCGCGATGTACGAGAGTCATCATTCGACAGTGTCCCCACCGGGAATCTAACCCAGAACTTCCGGATCAAAAGCCGAATGCTCTAACGACTGGATTATAAAGGGCTGCGGATAGTAAAGAGTAAATAAGGACCAAGCGCAAACTTAAGTTTGTAATTGCAAACAAATAATATGGAAATACAAACTTACCTATATTAGATTTATGTAAAAATGTTCAAATGAAATATGCAGTAGGTACATAGAATTTAGAATTTTGAATTTAGAATTTCAATTTGAAGCATTAAAATAAGCTCATTGAAACAGATTTTGAGTAAATCACATTTTTAAATTTTAGTAGTAAGGGAACACCCCTAATATGAACTTCCACAGAACAATGGATACTGCCGAAAGATACCTTGCATGGAGATTCTTGGTCATGCAAAATTTCATCAAGATCGTTTTAGCCGTTTTTGAGCTAATCGCAATTTTTTATTTCCATTGTATGACAGCTACCCTCAAAAAGAGAGCCAGCAAGAAACAACTCAGTATCCTTCAATGAATTTACAAGAAAATCTTAAATTTGAAATATGGTGTCAATCGGACTATTCGTTTAGCCGCTAGGCCAAAGCGTGACGGACAGACCGACCGACGGACCGACCGACCGACCGACCGACCGACGGACGGACATTTTTGGGAGACTTGCTTTTTATGATGTATAAGTGATTTAGAACACATTTTTGAGAAAATTAGAAAAACTTTTTTTTTCACGAATACAATACCTTTCTCGCTCCGCTCGAAAGTAAAAAAGTTGTTCAGTTATACAGGGTGTAAATGTCAAAGCAAGTTTCCTTGCAAGGGTGTGCTCAGACCACGAAACTGTACAACTTTTCCATGGGGTCGAAATCGCAGAATTTTTTTTGGCTTCTCCATACATATCTTCATTAGTCGACAGTGCAATTTGTGTGAAACACCCACAAAAAAACATCCGATTTCGACCCATGTTTCTTTGAAAAAGTTGTTCGGTTCTGTGGTCTGAGCATTCCCTTAAAAGGAAACTCGCTTTTGCATTTATACCCTGTATGGGTAGAACTACCTCTCGAGAATTTTTGCGTATTTAGAATTACACGTTATATATAGGTTGTTATATAGTCCAGGCGCGAAACACACACGCCGAACACGCGTATTAATCATGCGATACTCCGGATCCCGTGATCGTTAATCATTGCACGCCGCCGCCCGGCGCCCGCGCGCCCGCCCGCCCGCAATCTCTGCGTAGGGCCGCTTTTTGTTAATTAATCTACACCTACGCGAGTGTGCGTTATGTATCCGCGATAATGACGTCATTTGCAACAGTGACCGATGATGGCTTGTTTTGGTGTTAAAATGTGTGTGTAAATGTCTGTATTGTTGGAAATAAAGATAAATGTGGTAGAGCAATTTTGTTTGGCAGAGCCGACTTGAAAAGACACGAAATGATTAATTACATATAAGGATAAAAATTTACAGAAAATCACAAAATTGTATGAGTGCTATATACCAGCGTTGACAACTTTTTGACAACTGCAACTGTGGATTTAGACCACGAAGAATCATGTCAGTCAGTCATGACAGAGAAAGTTTTTAACCAGTTAAAGTTTTTTAACAATGTTTAGTTTCAGTAATATTAAGAATTTATTAAGATTTTTTTCTTGTTTCCAAATGCCAAGCGTCCGAACATCAGTGTGGCAACACTCGCACTTTATTATCTTATCTATATTAAAATATTTTTCATCAATAATCTTGAATTGTTGGTTAAAAAACTCTTCGTCACATTTACGATGGCACGTCGATTTTCCAACCCCCATGTCGCCGAGGTGACCGCAGAGGGTGCATCTCCCTACATCTTCGCTTCCCACCCCTCCCGTCTGCCAAATTCCTGGACCACATTCCGCCTGGTCATCCTCCGACTCATAATTCCCTGGTACCTACAAACGAGACGGGCACAAAATTGTGTTGTCTTCCCAATTTGTACCCAATAAAAAATATACATCCTTTCCGCCTTTGCATGTAATCTTATCGAGAATTTTATTTTTGTAATTTTCGGGCAATAAAGATATTACCCAGATCAAAGGCGGAGTAAAGAAACCCTATTAATTTGGTAGGGTTATTTTGAATATTTCATAATGCTCGATGATGATGTGACATTGCAATTTGGGACATGCTGGCAGAATGTCATTCCATAGTAAAATGATTTGGCACGGTTTCTATTCCGAGCGAAGCAAGGAGGTCCAATTTCCTTGAAAGATATTATACAACAACGCCTTTCAGCAAATATTACGGATTAATTACACCCTATACCTTTAACTTTAGAACCCCATCCGTTACTTTTTGTGACTGTGAAACAAAAATTGTGAAAAGAACAGAAATCGAAACATACACCTATTTCTAAATATTTGTTATTTCATTTATAATAAGTACATAAAACGACATGTAAACAGAAGAGCGGACAAAGGAATCAATTCTTAATTATCACCGAATTATTTTAGAGATTTCAAAAATTAATATAAAATAAGGCCTGAAAAGCTCTTAAAAAGTAGGTAACTCATAATACTTATATGTTAATTATTTATAGTCATACGTTCCAT
The DNA here is from genome assembly GCA_947532105.1 of Athrips mouffetella. Lineage (NCBI taxonomy): Eukaryota > Metazoa > Arthropoda > Insecta > Lepidoptera > Gelechiidae > Athrips > Athrips mouffetella. The sequence continues at coordinate 16,986,173 of OX383965.1, read as the reverse complement.
TTTATAATTATCAAATATTATAAGTATTTCACTTTTATGTAATTATCAGGGTTTTTTGAAATTTTCGAAAGTTTATTTAAAAATTAATACCCCGAAAACAAAATATTAACAATACTTACTATAAAATATAAAGATCTTGTGAAAAAAGTGCATTATATTTTCGTCATCAATACATTTAATTATGATTGAACGTGGATTTTTAAATAAGAAGGAAATGGAACATTGACCATACACAAAATAATAAGACTACTGTAACAAAATGGCGTCAGAGCACCTAGCTAGCGGAAAACATTAAGACTACCCTCACTGTATGGTAATAGTATTACGCTGGAGGAATTTTGATGCTTACTATTCTGCATGGTCATTGCCATTTTCACAATTTCAGTTCGCGCCCGGGCTAATTGGAGTGGAGAGATTCTTTTTTTGTGGACTGCACATAAAGTGAATAAATATTACGAGTATGTATGAGCAAGTTTAAGAATATAAACAGGCTATCATATAAACTTCGATATAAAGAGGCTATCGACATAAACAAGCAAGCAACAGAAAAAAGGCAAGCAATATAAATTTTGATATTAACAGGCTATCATTATTAAAAATAACTGATTGGATAACTAATTTCAATAAGACTAATTAAATAAGACTAATAGCAGAAATTCGGAACATAGCACCACTAAGAATCACTTATTAGAACAGAGAACAATAAAATCGATAACTTCGCTATAAGTAGTTTTTGTTATTTCTAGTTATTATTATTAACTTTTACAGCTACGAGTATAATAACGAGGGGTCAGTTTCAACTCCCCACTGTTCAACTGCACCCGCTAAAACAATTAGCGAGCCAGTCAGAGCAGACCAAATGAATAAATATTCAATAAATTTACGATTTGTCAGTTTTATTAAATTCTTTATCTTTCCTATCGTACAGTTCAGAACTCGTTATAAGCATGGAACCTATGCGCATTACATCAAAAGACCAGAGCCAGCACAGCTTAAAATAAGAAAGCTATAGAATTTCCTTGTAGTGTGTTTCGTAATTTGTTACGAAACTCCGGCTCCGTAGCGTAATGAGTATTCGTTGTCAGTCAGTAAATGCGTAGTAGCGACTCGACTTTTGCTTTTACATAGTAATACAATAAATAGACTACTAAATATAAACCTTAGCTACCCCGAAATAATTGTTCTTCATTTGCTCCAAATCTGATAAGAATACGTGAATTTTTATTGGTTTCGCACTCGAAGTCCAATGATTCTGCTCATGAAAACAAGCAACCTTCCCAAAGAAAATTTTTTTTTACTAGAAAACAATTTTTTGCCTCCCCATACAAAATGAGTCGAACAGATAGCCACTTTACTGTGGAGAAGCGAAAAAAAAAATTACGAGTAAAAAATTTTTTTCATCGATAAAGTTGCTTGTAATCATGAGTAGAATCACTGGGCTGCGGGTGCGAAACTAATACAAATTCACCCTGTATATCTATCACCAAAAATGTTTGAAATCCGTCTCCACACTTCTGTCTGCAGATATTCGGGGAATGTGGGTCTACTGTTGATATTTTACAGCCAGTAGCACATTAAACGAATAATTGTCTGCCGCAATCACATAAGTTTGCACGACTATAACGCATACAATCCCGGGTTTATTTCATTTGCGCAGAATTTGAAACACGTTGCTGAAATAGTTTCACAATTATTTACGTTCTCCCATAGGTACTTTGATACTTGGATGGTGGTATTGTGGTTCATATTTTTATCTAAACTAAAATACCTTAAGATTAAGGTATTTTGTCTATAAGCAAGTGCGAGAGCTAATAGACTATGGAGAATTGCAATTTTCGGAGGTTACTAAACTTGTCGATATTAAGGCTTAGTTTAGAATGGGATTGAAAAAAAAATACAGACCTTCTTGCTACTTTATTTACGGTAGCATTTACGTGATTGTAAATAGAAGCTTGTGATTGTAAATAGAAGCTTCTTGCGACAGTTTAAAAAGATAATTATTTATTATTACATCTTAATTTTCCAAACAAACAAACCCTCGCTCGACCATAATTTTTGACAAACACCCCTTACAGGCAAAATGGCGGACAGAGGCAGACTAATTTCGCAGAAATCTCTCTTACCGTACTAAATCACCGTTCCTATTATGTACCGTAGTGAGGCCTCATCCGCATCGGCCGTGCAAAGCCACTCCAGACTAATGTATAAATATTCTAAATATACGGAAATTTCGTACCCTTTATTTTGGCACCGACGTCTGTCTTAACCACATTTTTATCGCACTTAAAATTCAATCTTACGTCCAAAACCAAAAGATTAAATTTCGTTGTACAGGCATTGCATTTCGGATGTTTTGTGTTATCATGGACAGTCCTTACAATCCTTTCTGTTAAACTATTCTCTTTGAATAATTGCCGCGTGGACCTGAAGGGTTAGAGCGCATATTCATGCGCTGCTGTCCTCTCCATTGTGGTTAGGATGGGGAATGGGGAACGCACCGTTTTACTATATAACTTCTTGTTTATATAGGTGCATGTTAGTTTACTGTGCCGGACATTTGAGAAATGCAGTTTGTAATTTTTAACGTAAAAAACAACAGTTCTAGCTAAAGATGACGAAATCACATTAGGCTCTAAGAGATGTTGCATTTCATAACTATTGTGATGATGTTTATTATGATTGCATATTATGTATCATACGTTTGGACAAAATTTTGGCGAATGCGGCTGTCTCTTCTCTTAAAAGACAACCAATACTCGTAATACAGCTTTTGTTCTAGAACTTTTACATGAAGTTTTATTATATGATGATGATATACTGAGACCTTTGAAGTACTGAACTGCTGTAAGTACGTCTATTGCACTTTTAAAGTCATACACGAGTTAGTAGTATAAATCTCTGATTTGGGCTGTTGGATCGGTCACACAAAGAAAGATAACTTCTAAAGTAATAAATAACTATACTTAAGTAAAACCAAGCCACTGAAATGCGACAAAACAGAAAATCACGTCCAGAACTAAGTCCAACTCAGTCCTAACCCAGGGCAATAATGGTAACGAATGGTCACAAGTTTGTTTTGTTCCGAGTACGAGTCTATCTAAACACATCCGGCACGGGTCCGGGACGGATCGTGAGAGGCCTAAATCGAGACCAGACTAGGGTGGTATCCATGTCGCAGGCAAGTTGAGAAATTCGCCACCTTACGTAATGCGCCTAGGCATTTTACAAAAAGGCGCGTAATTTTATTCTGGCACTCGCTAGTTTGCTGGAGTTTGTCCAGTCCGGCGGTGGATTTTTCATGTCACGACGATTCGCTAGTCGCTGTTCTGTCACGCTCGCTTCGGTCGTTCGGCTCGTGCGTTGTGGTTGCAAATTAAGATAACCGAACCCAACCTTGTTTGCATTAGCTGACGAACCTAAAATGCACCAGTGGTAAACCCTTTTCAAACCTACCGTTTATGCCATTATATGCCATATGTTTTACGTAATTTGTCTGCGATACCGAGATGAGACTGGGCAGTCACGGTAAATAGACAAACCCCGATCTGATCTGATCTGGTCAGACCACCACTACTACTACTGACCAGATCAGATCAGGAGGGACTACCCTCGCCAGCTTTATCCTGCAACAGCCAGCTCCGGCTCAGTCCAGATTTTTTTATAGCGGAGGGAGGCAGTCGAACAGACGGGTCACCTAATGGTAAGTGATCACTCACGCCCATAGACACCCGCAACACCTGGGGTGTGACAGGTGCGCTGCCAGCCTTTAAGATATTTGCTTTACTCTGGATCCATGCACTAAATGCCTGCCTAAACATGCTGGATTTGTGTAAAAGGAACCTAAGCCTTCAGGCCCTCCAGTTCCCAACTGTCTCAGATACACACAGATTAATATATGGCCAGAGTATTAGTTGTTGTCGATTGTGTAAATAAGAAGTTTATGCGTGTGGGTCGTGTCGTGTCTTCGGAATTGGTATGTGGTTTTAATACACCCATACCAAATTGGTGTTTTGGATTTAGCTTTGTGCAAACATATAATAATTTTCATAAAATTTCATGCGCTGCCCACCTTGCTAACTTCACCACTTTGCTTTTGTCGGTAGAGCAATCTAACAACATGACTTCTATATTTGCTAAAAAACACTTAAATACGTTTAGGTGTTACACTTGCACATTTTAATTTTTTGCTTGACACATTATGCTACTTCTCTTCTATTTCCTTTCTTATTAGCTGGGTTTATTTGCGCACAAAATCCAACTTTTATTTATTTATTTTGTGTGCAGAGAGGTCGATTGTTCTTATTAATTCGTTGAATGCATGAATGCAAAAGTTATTAGATGATTATGAAATCCGAACTTTTTCTTCTCTTTTTTGAAAGTAGATATGTTAAGTTTTATGATATAAATGAAAATTTAAAATCTCATAAACTTACTTATATTTTACATCCAGTTTTAATTATGAAATTGAAAAAGAAAACTCACAGTGTAATTCTGACGAGGTCACACAAAAAGAAATGTCAGGTCAGGTGTCAGATCACTAAAAGGGGGATGCTGCATTCATCTCTTTCATATTATGATGAGATGAGACCGGTTCCATTTTGTCTGGTCAATTGGTCAATTTGGTCAGAGCACAGGTGAAGGGTTAAGTAAGGGATGCTGTGGCATAAAGATGCTTTTATAATGGTGACAAAGAGGGTTAGAGTTCTAAAATGGATAAAAAAAAATTATTGTTACCATTTTACATCTTCAGGTGTGAGGTATTAAACTTCGTCAAATCTTCTAGGTTAGGTAGCTTACTTCGTAAAAAGTTCCGTTAAACTTCTTAACTACCTATTGGACTCTGATATAGTTAGTGTAAGTTACATGTAGTGTAGTGTAGGAGCCGGTACCATACGATCGGGCTAAGAGCTCGAAGTAAGCATGTAATAGGCCATGTCACACTCATCATATGTCCTTGCTAAGGTTTAGCAGCTGAACCCATGCAGCGCTCGTTTCTCTGCCAATGAATGTCTAGAAACTTGCTAATTGTACATGCGTTGCCTATTTCCTTAATTCGATTCTGGCAGCCGAGACTCAAACTCTTCGATAGTATGAAACAGGACATATTAAGGCAGACTAATACATTGGACAAGTAGTGAAGTTACTATTGCCTTGTTACTAAAAACTAACACAAAAGGTCCTACAACTTATGTAATTCTATAGTTTTCATTTTGATCACATGCTGGCTGGATAGATATTTTTATACTAAGTCTGTCACAGAACAAAATCAATCTCTTTTCCAATGGTAGGTCAAGAGTGGATTATTAACCGACTGAGAATTTTTCTCGTTGGCGAATCAGACAAAAGAGTCAGGGCCGGATTTATAGCGTCTTTTGCAATATATTTTATTGAAAGAAGAAACAGGCGTATTTAGACTTTGCTTCTTCAATAATGTTATTGGCTTGCTTGCTTCTTTTCTTTTTTTTATTTCGAGGGGCGAAATATGCTGTCTCTATTCACGAGTTTATACTATACAGTGTGATATTTTATTGGTTTTGCTCCCGAAGCCCAGTGATTCTACTCGTGATAACAAGCAACTTTCGCGAAAAAAAAAAATTACTCGATTAAACGTTTTCGACTCTTCACAGTGAAGTGGTCACATGATTGACGCATTTTGTATGGGAAAGTAAAAAAAAAGCAAACCAATGAAAATTCAAGCGGTATACTTATAACTCGAATTTATTAATGACGCGAGTGAATAGGCTTCTTTTAGGTCAGCGCGTACCATCGTTGACCTCACCTTCTGCCCTCAGGGCAAAATTATTAATAATGGGTTTCATGTTGTAAACAAAAGCTTATAACATGAATTCCATTTATAAAAAAAAACCCCACCCATTGGGCTTACACCCACACATTACAAAACTCAAATGTTGTATATCTTCAAAAAAGCTTCATTGAAACTTAATAATGCGTATATACTTAATAGGGGGTGTGTTTTGTGCGGTTCAACTATTAATCCTTGATTACGTCATCACCATTAGGTTACACTACGCTTCGCAAAGCTATTGTAAGTTTTTTCTTAAAACTATAAATTGCTTCAATGAAACCGTAATTACAAACTTGTATAACCCAAACACAAAACGAGTCGAACTCTGCCCAAACCGTTTGTAGATTCATTCCAAGTTCGGCCCTGCGCATTGGCCGTCCCTTACCCCCTTCCCGCAACCCCCTTTTACCCCTCTCAACCCCTACTTTCGAATTAATTGCAATCAGAAGGACACGAGTGTAGTCCACCCTAACTTCGCGAGCCATGTTGAAAATTTGCTCTAACTGTGAAAGTGTGAGTGTGAGCTTGTTTGTTGATGAATGTGTGAGTTGCGTTCGTCCATTTTGAATTTTGCAAGAGTTTAACTAGTGTTGGAGATGAATTTTGGGGTGCAATTAAAAGAGGGTGGTCAGTAGTGGTCATTGGTCGCTTCGTCAGCTAGTTTTCATAAGCATATGAGTAAGCAAACGAGTATTCAACTCTTCATAGTAAAGTGGTCACGTGATCGACACATTTTGTATGGGAAAAAAATACTTTCTTCCGGAAAGTTGCTTGGTTTCAAGAGCAAAACCAATACAGATTCAAGTTTTAGCACCTAGTAATTTATTATATATTTTTTTCAAATCGACTACAAATTTGTAACTTTTTGTTACTATTTAAATTGTTATTATTTTTAATGACTATCACTTTACCGTGTAATCTTATACAGATCGTATACAGATTAAGCGGCAATGTGAAATAGTAACAATTAAAATAATAACAAAAAGTTACATGTAGGTGAAGTAATTTTTTTAAAAGATATAAAATATTGCTCGGTGCTAAAATGTTAAATGTAAAAATGTATTTACCCAATATAGTTCTCTATCCAACACAACATTTTTACATCGTAGACAAAACGTTACCCGTAAAGTTCCATCAAAGACATTATAACTGCAGACATTCCACTTGCACCTAAATCAGGAACCATTTGCAAATACCAAGAAAGCATATACGACTCTCATATACGATTCTCGGAAACTACATTAATATTTCAGAGTCGGGTACAAGTTGGGGTCCTTTCTAAACAGCCCTTGGTCTTCCAAAGTTATTCCAACTTTGTTCCCAGTTCGGGGCGGGCAAAGATTACTTGGTACACTAGCGCCTTATCTTTGTCTTACTACGGTCCTTTAATAATATACGGTCTAGTGGTTTTATTTGCTTTCCGTACTAGTTAAGAAAATGTAGTTTGTCTTTAGGAAATCTATTATCTGTTTTTTAATTTAGGCATCAGTTCAAGACTCCAATCGATTTTGTTTGATATAAAATTTGCTGACAGTCGAAAAAGTATATCGAAGACAAAAAAATCCGAGATCAAGCGTCCATAAAACTGAAACAGGACCGAATTGATCAAATTGACCATTAGTCACGGCGTCGGCAGATATATACGTAGATTAGATTATTAAACTTACATACCAATGAAATAAAACAATTACATGTTTACTTAAGACACGTTTGATAAAATGGTTAATGGAACAAGGCATTTGATTATGTTAGCCATGACATACTTTTAAAAAAACTGGAGAACTATGGTATTCGCGGTAATGTTCTATCTTTGCTAAAGTCCTATCTAATTTGTAGATTACAACGCACGGAGATTACAAAAATTGACACATTGACAAAATGTGAAACTCGGTATCAATCTTTGAGTAGAGAGGTTAAGTGTGGTGTTCCTCAAGGCAGCGTGTTGGGACCTTTGCTTTTCCTACTCTATATTAATGATTTGCCCCGCCACATCAAACATCCAATGGTCCTTTTTGCAGACGACAGTACTGTTGTTATAGAACATATAAATGGCACTAACTTTGAAACCGAAATCAACGAAACGCTTGAACAAATTATAGCTTGGCTCGCTGGCAATAATTTAAATGTAAATATTCAAAAGACCAATGTAATGTTTTTTAGACAAAGGGAAAGTATCATTTCTAATGATCCCGAAGTACAATATAATGGCGAGAAAATTGTATCTGTGAATTCTACAAAATTTCTGGGTATAACAATTGAAAGCAAGGGTACCTGGGAATTGCATGCCCAAAACGTATGTGGTAAGCTTTCACAATTTTCATACGCTTTGTACAAGCTGTCCAAGGTCGCTAATAAAAAAACCTTATTAATAGCTTACCATGGGTTTGCTGCATCCACCATGCGCTATGGCATAATATTCTGGGGGAACTGCTCACAAATGTATCATGTTTTTGTGGCGCAAAAGAGATGTATCAGAGCTATCTGCAAACTTCATCCGCGTGACAGTTGCCGGCCACATTTTAAAGAGTTAGGCATTCTTACTGTTTTCTGTCTGTATATTTATGAGTCACTAGTTTTTATAAAGAATCATCCACAGTTGTTCACGCTTGTCTCGGAAACAACTACTCTCAATTTGCGCCACAGGAATAGGTATTGTTTGCAACCTTCGAAATCCACTTATAGCACAGGCAATGATGACATTGCCACAACAATTATAAAAGACGTCTCAGATCTAATATCACCAGTACTTAGTCATATTTTCAATATTTGTATAGAGCAGGGTGAATTCCCTACCGCATTGAAACATTCTATCATAAAACCTATTTTTAAAAAAGGAGATAGAGCTGAAATGGACAGTTATAGACCTGTGGCGCTGCTTCCTATTTTTGCAAAAGTATTCGAAAAAGTAATTTACGCAACGATGAACAACTTTTTTGAAAAAAATAAAATCTTAACACCCATGCAGTGCGGCTTTAGGCAAAATAAAAATATCAATCTTGCCCTTTATGAATTTTTGAGGACGGTACTGACTGGGATGGATAATAAATTACTCACAATTGCTCTTTATATGGATATGTCCAAAGCTTTTGACTGCGTTAGTCATCCTATATTGTTACAAAAACTATATGCATACGGTGTGAGAGGAAATGTGTATAAATTGTTAGAATCGTATTTAAAAAATCGTACACATGTAACAGAAATAACAAAAATTTGTCCAACAACTAAAAATGAAGTTGTTTACACATCTGGACCTAAACAACTTAAATACGGAGTCCCACAAGGCAGTGTCCTTGGCCCATTGCTTTTTATAGTTTATATTAATGACTTGCCTCTTGCTATTAAACATCACGTAACTCTCTTTGCCGATGATAGTACTATGTTATTTATAGGAGCTAACCAAAATGAACTGGTGGGCGAGATAAACCAATCACTTATAAATATAATTGACTGGTTAAATAGAAACAATCTTAAAATTAATCTTAATAAAACAAAAATTATGAATTTTAGACAAAGATGTAATATAAATATGACATTAAATGTAAATTATCTAAACTCTAAAGTGGACGAAACTGAAAGCACAAAGTTTCTTGGTCTTTATGTTGACAATAAACTGGACTGGAAAATACATATTGAAAACGTCTGTAAGAGGATTAATCAGTCGTCCTATGCACTACGTAGACTTAGTAAGATTGTGAATAGAAACAGTGTTCTTACTGCTTACCATGGTTATGTTGCCTCAATTCTTCGGTATGGTTTAATGTTCTGGGGCAACTCTACAGATATACAACTTGTACTAAGAGCACAGAAAAGATGCATAAGATCAATTTGTAATATAAAAGTGACGGATTCATGTAAACCATATTTTAAGGAATTAAATATTTTAACGGTGACATGTATGTATATTTATGAATGCTGTATCTTTGTAAAATATTATCCTGACTTAGTTAAGTTTAATATAAGGAGAAGGTTAGAAACTAAATTAATGTTTTTAAATGCAAGGACTGCATTAATGCACAAAAGCGTGTTCTGTAGGATTCCCCATATTTTTAATAAGTTACCTAAATCAATTAGAGAATGTAACAATATAAATACTTCTAAAAATAAATTGCGTGACATACTAGTAAAGAAATGTTATTATAAGCTTGAAGAATATTTAAATGATGATAAGATTGAATGATAAAGACATGAATTAATTAATTTCATATTTTATAATCACTGTATTGACATTTTTAATTATGACTTGTAGACATTAATTTTAGTAATTAAGGGTAACATTGTATTGTATGCCTGTATGGCGGGACATAGCTGAACATATTGTATTCTATTGCGACATCTTACCTACCTGTGCTCCACAATAAATTTCATTTCATTTCATTTCATTTCATTTCATTTCATTTCATTTCATTTCATTTCATTTCATTTCATTTCATTTCATTTCATTTCATTTCATTTCATTTCATTTCATTTCATTTCATTTCATTTCATTTCATTTCATTTCATTTCATTTCATTTCATTTCATTTCATTTCATTTCATTTCATTTCATTTCATTTCATTTCATTTCATTTCATTTCATTTCATTTCATTTCATTTCATTTCATTTCATTTCATTTCATTTCATTTCATTTCATTTCATTTCATTTCATTTCATTTCATTTCATTTCATTTCATTTCATTTCATTTCATTTCATTTCATTTCATTTCATTTCATTTCATTTCATTTCATTTCATTTCATTTCATTTCATTTCATTTCATTTCATTTCATTTCATTTCATTTCATTTCATTTCATTTCATTTCATTTCATTTCATTTCATTTCATTTCATTTCATTTCATTTCATTTCATTTCATTTCATTTCATTTCATTTCATTTCATTTCATTTCATTTCATTTCATTTCATTTCATTTCATTTCATTTCATTTCATTTCATTTCATTTCATTTCATTTCATTTCATTTCATTTCATTTCATTTCATTTCATTTCATTTCATTTCATTTCATTTCATTTCATTTCATTTCATTTCATTTCATTTCATTTCATTTCATTTCATTTCATTTCATTTCATTTCATTTCATTTCATTTCATTTCATTTCATTTCATTTCATTTCATTTCATTTCATTTCATTTCATTTCATTTCATTTCATTTCATTTCATTTCATTTCATTTCATTTCATTTCATTTCATTTCATTTCATTTCATTTCATTTCATTTCATTTCATTTCATTTCATTTCATTTCATTTCATTTCATTTCATTTCATTTCATTTCATTTCATTTCATTTCATTTCATTTCATTTCATTTCATTTCATTTCATTTCATTTCATTTCATTTCATTTCATTTCATTTCATTTCATTTCATTTCATTTCATTTCATTTCATTTCATTTCATATTTCATTTCATTTCATTTCATTTCATTTCATTTCATTTCATTTCATTTCATTTCATTTCATTTCATTTCATTTCATTTCATTTCATTTCATTTCATTTCATTTCATTTCATTTCATTTCATTTCATTTCATTTCATTTCATTTCATTTCATTTCATTTCATTTCATTTCATTTCATTTCATTTCATTTCATTTCATTTCATTTCATTTCATTTCATTTCATTTCATTTCATTTCATTTCATTTCATTTCATTTCATTTCATTTCATTTCATTTCATTTCATTTCATTTCATTTCATTTCATTTCATTTCATTTCATTTCATTTCATTTCATTTCATTTCATTTCATTTCATTTCATTTCATTTCATTTCATTTCATTTCATTTCATTTCATTTCATTTCACTTTGTTGCACAAAAGCTTCATTTGTATGGCGCCAAAGCTTTATAACAGTTTGCCTAAGTCGCTACAGGATGCGCCACTTAATATTTTCAAAGGCAAGCTAAAAAATATTTTAATTGACAAGAGCTACTTCAGCCTTTCTGAATTCTTTAATGATAACAATTTTTTGTAATTATACTTCGACTAATTTAAATTTATTGACATTACTTACCTTCTCAATTGACATTTTAATTACTTGAATCTGTGTAATTAATTATTGCTTTTTTATTATTCTTATAATTTTATTGTTTTTAATGATGCATATGAATTGTATGCTTAAATTTTTAATTTTGTTAAATTTCCTATTTGCCAAATAATATATTTAATTAATACCTACCTATATTTACACGCCTAAACTGGCAGAATAAAGTTAAGTGCATGCTAAATTTTAAGACCCTATTGTAAAAACCTTTATTCGTGAATAAATTATCTGAATCTGAATCTGAATTGTTTTTATAGCTAAAGGGGAATGTAGAGTATAAAGCCACGAGTAATTAGTGACTAGGCCACAGAATTAATAATAGTAGGCACTACTATTGCTTATTTATAAAAACAAATACAAATAATTTGTTTGCAAGAACACACGTACATGCAAGGATCTTAAACTAATAAATCAATTAGGTCACAGTATATTCTACCACTTGTATATCAAAGTAAAACTTAATATTTATTCACCAAACTAAAAAAAGTATATATGTCATTTCATTAATATTTTATATGTCAAAAATCTTTATATGAATATTTGCATGCCTGTTTCGCATACTAGATACTAAGACTTTATCTTTCTATAAGGTCTAGAATTTGTATTATGTAAGTATCTCTGCAAATAAACGTTTCTATTCTTTTACATTCTGATACTCGAAACAGTAAAATAATGGACACGGGGCTTGATTATATACTATCTATCTAACTCGTTGCGAAAATCACCGGCTGATAAAATATCACTTTTGAGACTTTAAAAATTCAAATTTGCCCTGATAAACTGTAGAAACGTTAATCAGAAAACATAAACATTACCAATCAAGGACTGCTTTATATTTTACGAATATCAATCTTCACTTTTGAGCAGATAAATCTGTGATTTTGAATTTTTTGTGTGATATTTTATCACCCGGTGATATTCAAGAATTGAGTCCCACAGGTTTGATTTTGACGCAAGTTATTGTAATCTGGTAAGGTATTCCATTTAGGGGAATGTAATAAATAAGAGAGGGTGATTATTATCATCTTAATATCACAATATCAATTTGACCCCAACACTTAACGTCAATTCTAATCATTCCAAGTACTGTAAGCTACATAAACAACACTCCAATCTAACTTGTATGAGCATATTGTTAGTTACAGAACCGATATTATCTTTCTACCCGTTGAGTAGAACCGTTGATACCACTCTTAGAGCTACTTGCTTTGAAATTAGGGTGACCATTATATAAAATGATATTTACACGACATGAACGATAGTTTAAAATCTATAACTATATATTATGCATTTTCAAGGTGGTAGGGCTTTTGTGCAAAGTCCGTCTGGAGAAGTACCACCCCCTTGCTTTTTAAAGGGCAAGGGAGCCAGTGAAATTACCGGCATATGAGACATACCATCTTAGTTCTCAAAGTGAGCACCGCGCTTTGCTGTCTAATAAGTGTCAAAATATGCCATTAATAAGACAGTGGGTACTATGGGCGGTGATGAACACTTACCATCAGGTGGCCCACCGGCTCGTTTGCTCACTCGTAACATACAAAAAAACTGCGGGTGTTAAAAATAGTACAAGAAGTTTTAAGAGCATTTGCTTTTTTTTCAGGGAGCGGAAACGTCACGATGAAAACCACCAATATTAATATCCACACCAGACGAAAAATGGAAAATTTTCATGAAACATGTCATGAATATCGTGTAAAGGTAACACTTAACAACTTTTATTCTTGAAAACTCACGTTTGAACTTATGTCCAAAATCAAATAATTATCTAGGAAGAACTAAGATTTATAATGTTGCCATTTTTTAAGCAGCTATTGTACATTTATCCATGTATAATCGAAGGAGAAGAACAAGAACTTATTTATTGCTACAAGAAAACTGGTTCAAAAGAAATTTCTTTAAAACAGTCTATGAAACTATAATACATCATGGACACCATAGCACCTATACGTAGCAAAGTCGAGGAGGCACTGAGATTTTGACCAATTTACAGCGTGCAAAGTGTAAAGATAAGCTAATACGGCTTAGCAAGGGGCTGCAATATTCTCCACCACTCCAGTTCCACGAACTACCATCGGAGAACTAATTTTGCATACTACCCCTGCATTCGGGGTGTTTGTGCGTGATAATGCGTCAGGTATGGTATTATTATTACGCATTCATGAATTGCTTTGTTTATTAGATGAACTGTAGATTTACTTGTTAAGGATATTGTTTAAAGAGCATTATGTCTTAAAAGACTTATTTTTCTCACTCCATCTATTAATACTAAAAAAAAGGTTTAAAATTTTCTTTGCCTAGTTTTCCATAGGACAGTTTGAGTCAGACTGATTGACAGAGAATACTCTTATAAAAATAATATTTAAAAACTGTCAAAATACGGCCAGGATGTTCTCATTGTTACGAAGGAGTTTCAACACCCCCCCGCAATAAGAACACGCTGTATATCAAAGTTCACTGTACACACATCCAAAAAAGAAACAACCTATATATATGTATTTACACACCAAAAAATAATCAACCTGTATATACACCTACCTATCACTAACTATACACACCTTTTTAACACCAAATAAACAAACTATAAAATACAATAAAAAAAACGAACTAACCTAAACCTAAACTATTTGTACACTTGTAGTGTTTCAGTTTCGGCAAAGGTTTGGTGAGTATATCTGCAACCATGTCGTTAGTATGAATGTATTTGATTTGTAGGTAATGGTGTGATAATGAGTCTCGAATGAAATGGTGTTTGATGTCGATATGTTTAGTGCGTGCATGATAAGTGTTATTGTGTGCCAGTTTAATTGAACTTTGATTGTCTGTGTGAATGATGAGAGTATGAGTGATACCGAAGACTTCTGTGATAAGTGATTTGAGATAGATAGCCTCCTTGCAAGCCTCGCCCAGTGCCATATACTCGGCCTCAGTGGTTGAGAGGGCCACTGTGCGTTGCTTGCGGGCTTCCCAAGACACAGGTGCTCCGCTCATCATAAAGACAAATCCGGTATACGACCGACGGTCAACTAAGTTGTTGCCGTAATCAGCGTCGGCGTATCCGATAGGGTAGAATTGGCCAGAAGATTTGAAGTTGAGTCTTATGTCTTTTGTGCCCTTCAGGTACCGTAAGACTCGCTTAGCGGCCTTCCAGTGTACCCCCCCGTAATGTACATTGAACTGGGAAAGGTACGACACCGTGTGGGCGATATCGGGCCTTGTACAAACGGCAATGTACATTAATGAACCGATAAGCTCTTGGTATGGGACATCAAAATCTTCTTCCTCTTTATCTGGAAGAGTTAGCTTGAGGCCAGGTTCTAAAGGAGTTGTGACACAAATTGCGTCAGACATGGCAAATTTCTCTAAAAGTTTTTCTATGTACTTGGTCTGGTCGGTCGAGAGTTATGCACCCTTGGGTTTGGGTGACTCTCATGCCCAGACAGTCCTTGAGAGGACCAAGTTCCTTGACGGTGAACTTTTTAGCAAGTTCCCGCTTGAAATTTGCTTTCATAGCATCACTAGATGCCAGAATTAAAAAATCATCGACGAAAACGGCGAGGACTAAAATGTCTTTGCCAGACCTCTTATAATAGAGACAGTGTTCCGACGATGCTTGGGTATAAGCGACAGTTCTACCATAGCTTCATACACTTTTTTATTCCAATGGCGTGGGGCCTGTTTAAGCCCGTAAAGAGCCTTTTTTAATAAGCATACTTTCCCTTTCGGATCAGTAGCAAAACCTGCTGGCTGCTCCATGTATATTTCCTCCTCCAGATCTCCATTTAAAAAAAACAGTTTCCACGTCGAGGTGGTCAACTTGCAGGCCATGTTGAACTGCAAACGCAAGTAAAAGCCTAACTGAAGACAACCTAGCGACCGGTGAGAATGTTTCGCCATAGTCGACTCCGGCAACTTGGGTAAAACCTTTCGCCACTAGCCTGGCTTTGTACTTGGTCACATGTCCAGAAGTGTCCTTTTTAATTTTGAAAACCCATTTACATTTGGTAGTTTTCCGGTCGGAGGGTCGATCGACAAGAACCCAGGTGCCATGTTTCATCAGCGAGTTATATTCAGACTGCATAGCTTCAAGCCATTTGCCCTTGAGCGGGTGTTCTGTGACTTCCTTAAAGCTTTCTGGTTCCAGATCTGAAGTCAAATATAGGCTATCCTGGAATCTGACAGGAGGATGTCTCTCACGAAGAGGATACCTTCTTTCAGGTTCAGGTTCTATCATAGGTACAGAATCTGGACGCTTTGGTGAAGTTACAGGAGTTCTGAATTCATCAAACTCAGTAACGACTGGCTCTAAGACTGGCACTTCAGGCTGAAGCTGAAGCTCCGGCTGAGGCTGCGGTTGAGGTTGCTGCTGAGACTGGTGATGAGGTTGCGGCTGAGGCTGCGGATGAGGTGGCAGCTGAGGCTGCGGCTGAATCACAAGATCTTCGTCGTCGATGGGTATAAACACTTCGGACGGTGATGGTGCAGATGGAATGGATTCTGGATTGGACTCGGCTACACCTTGCGTTTTGTCTTCAATGAAGACGACATCTCTTGCAATTATGATTGCTCGAGGATTTTGGGGATCTACGAGGCGATAGGCTTTGCTTTCGGTTGCGTAGCCTACGAAAATACACTTTTGCGTCTTCGAGTCAAGTTTCGAGCGCTTCTCTTTCGGTACGAGAACGTGTGCTTCGCAACCGAAAACTCTCAAATGAGAAAGATCGACTTTCTTACCAGTCCACAGCTCTTCTGGTATCCGGTTGTTAAGAGACTGTGTAGGCACTCGATTCTTGATGTAGATCGCTGTATTGACCGCTTCACCCTAATACGCTAGAGGTAGCTGTGAGTCCTGGAGCATGGATCTAGCTTTTTCAATAATGGTACGGTTGGCGCGCTCAGAAACACCGTTCTGTTGAGGAGTATACGGTACCGTGGTTTGATGCACGATGCCGTTTTCCTTCAGAAAGGTAGACAACTCGTTGTTAACGTACTCGCGACCGTTGTCCGTACGCAGCACCTTGATACGCTGGCAGGTCTGATTCTCTACCAAATACTTGAACTCGACAAACTTAGAAAAAACTTCAGATTTAGATTTTAAAAGATATCCGAAAGTTTTGCGACTGAAGTCGTCTGTAAAAGTTAACAAATATAAAGCTCCGCCCCACGAGTGCGTGCTCATTGGTCCGCACAAATCTGAATGAACGAGCTGCAGGACTTTGCTTGATTTGCTTGTAGAGTTTTTAAAAGGCTTTTTAGCAAGCTTACCTTGTAAGCAGGGAACGCATTTTTTATTTAAATTCCCGCTAAAATTTACGCCAATGCATTTATTTCTTAAAATATGCATACTCTTCGCATTGAGGTGTGCTAAACGTCTGTGCCACAGTAATGGCGACTCTTTGGTTGAGGTAGTAGCTAAAGCATGCGAACTATTTACATCTAGCCTAAACATACCTTTGTACTTTGAGCCGGTGGCTATGACAGGGCCTGTCACTTGACAACTGCCCCTAGGCAAAATTTTCGCGCCGTCGGATGTAAACAAAACATCCAAACCCTTATCAGTAAGCTCACGAACTGATAATAAATTTGTACTAAGCTCAGGAACATACAAAACATTACTGATTTTATTTACCTTGTACCTTTGCCATGACTGAGCACTTGCTCCTTGTTGGCAACATTGACAGGACTTACATGACTATCCACGGACACAAACCAACTTTTCCGGTTGCTCATATGAGAGCTAGCACCTGAGTCTATAATCCAAGTAGAACCTGTAGGGGTAGATGAATGGTTAGTAAAACAGGATGAAAGTGTAAATTCTGAAGTATAATTAGAAGTGTTTTTTGCCGAAACTGAATCACTACCATTCTTCTTTTTATTTATAATTTTCCTACACGTAGACACAGTGTGGCCGGTTTACTTGCAAAAAGTACAAAACAGTTTCTTTTTGCCATGCTTGGCTTGCAGCGCCGTGCTCAGTTGTTCTTGTATGGTACTTCGTGTAGATGTGCTAGCACGCACCTCTTCTTTAAGTAACGCAGCTACCACATTTTCCGATGTTATTTTCACATTGGAGTGTTCCAGTGCCATCACAAGAGGTTGATATTTTTCAGGAAGACCTGTCAACATAATGATGGCGAGGAATTCATCCTCAACTGCCGCTCCAATGCCTTGCAACTCTTGTTGCGTGGCAAGCATTTTGTTCACATATTCTTGTATGTTACCTTGAAACGAGTTTGTTAAAAGCTTCTTCATAAGGCCTAGTCTTCGGGAAAGGCCGCTGCCAGCAAATGCTTTCTTGAGGCAATTGTATGTCTGGAACGCCGTTGTAGCTGACCTTATGACAGGATATATTGTTTCTTCGCAAGCGAGACAGATTTTGGCACGCGCCTTTGCGTCCTTGCGTTTGGCGATGGGGTCCTCGAGTTTGGCTTCTACCGTAACCACGTCCCAAAGGTCAAGGTCCGTTAGCCAGCACTCCAACGCGAACACCCACGTGCTGAAATTTCGGCCGTTCAGCTTATTGATGCTGACACCGCTGCTGCTTCCCGAAGTAACCGAAGAACTTGAAGCTTGTGCCGGCGCCGGTGACACCGATGGGGGAGATAAATTTTTTACTGCTTCGCCCTCCATAGCACTTTTTATTATTTGCGCGATTTTCAAGCGTTTTAGGTGTCCATAACCTATTAATACTAAAAAAAAGGTTTAAAATTTTCTTTGCCTAGTTTTCCATAGGACAGTTTGAGTCAGACTGATTGACAGAGAATACTCTTATAAAAATAATATTTAAAAACTGTCAAAATACGGCCAGGATGTTCTCATTGTTACGAAGGAGTTTCAACACCATCAAAATCAATATTTTTTTTCATCCCATCTATTCGAAAATCGCTGAACGGTTCGTCAATAAAGGCGAACAAAATAGCTGTTTTCTCCAAGAGACTTTCGTAGCGGGTAAAAATGGGATTTAAAATTAGAATTTGAATTTAGGTCCACCATAGAAATATTTTAGGTCAACCATAGAGGTCGAACCAAAATATTGTATGAAAAATGATACTGGCCGGTTGTACTATTAAAATTATTATGAATATAAAAAAAGAAATATGCTTGAAATGTAAACAAGACTACCAACCAAAGACGTTCTGTTCCTGATTGATACAAAAATGTCAATAACATTTTCAGTTGTTACAAATAATACTTAATATGATTTTTATTATTGTTTCATCAAGTAACAATATTGTAATGGTATTTTATATTTAAAATTAATGACGAGTGTGTGTCTCAATGAGCCTCTTATTCTTTTATCATAGAGGGAGATGAAAAGTAGAGAGTATTACGCGGCTGCAAATTTTTTTTTACCTTGGGCGGCCTATTGAATCCCTCGCTACGTTCAGGATTCTACTCAAGAATCCTTCACTTCGCTCTGGATTCAAAATAGCGCCCTCGCCTCAAAAATATTATTTTTCACCTCCAAAGCTCGGAAACATTTGTTTTGTCGGTTAAATTCTGCGGCCAAAAGCGATTTTTGGCCCCTAGTGGGCAAAAGGTTTTTCTGCGGCCAAAAGCGATTTTTGGCCGCTGGCGGGCAAAAGGTTTTTGAAATTCGAACGTGATGCAGTATGGCAGACCCCCACGCTGCGGTACTGGCTGCTTCCTCGCTTTAGTGAGGTGAAAAATTTTGTGTTTCGCTCGGCAGCAAAATTATTTTGCGTTTCGTGCCTTGAAACCTTCGCTACGCTCAGGTTTCTTCTTTTGAACCACTCGCTTCGCTCGTGGTTCAATTCTAGAATCCTTCGCTTGCTCAGGTTTCAATACAAGGCACTCACGCCAAATAACGCTTTTGCTGCCTTGCATAACAAATAACTATTACAGCCTTGGGATACAATCTACTATTGTTGAGTTGAGAGCAACTGATCCGATGAAAACAAGGGTCTGTAAATAGCAAATTAAGTTTTTTTTGTTATATTAAGGAAATGTCTCTCGCATGCAGTATAGGTTATTGATACTGATCAGCAGATCAGTATCTAATTAAAATTTGATTTTTTTCTGTGAATTACCAATGTCGTAAAAAAAATTTGCTAGGATTAGACCCCAGTAAGCCCTTAATTGGTTTTACACGAATTTGTTAAAATCCTCTGATAATATATGGTCTCTATTGATAAGTTGAGAGCAACTGATCCGATGAAAACAAGGGTCTGTAAATAGCAAATTAAGTTTTTTTTGTTATATTAAGGAAATGTCTCTCGCATGCATTATAGGTTATTGATACTGATCAGCAGATCAGTATCTAATTAAAATTTGATTTTTTTCTGTGAATTACCAATGTCGTAAAAAAAATTTGCTAGGATTAGACCCCAGTAAGCCCTTAATTGGTTTTACACGAATTTGTTAAAATCCTCTGATAATATATGGTCTCTATTGATAAGTTGAGAGCAACTGATCCGATGAAAACAAGGGTCTGTAAATAGCAAATTAAGTTATTTTTGTTATATTAAGGAAATGTCTCTCGCATGCATTATAGGTTATTGATACTGATCAGCAGATCAGTATCTAATTAAAATTTGATTTTTTTCTGTGAATTACCAATGTCGTAAAAAAAATTTGCTAGGATTAGACCCCAGTAAGCCCTTAATTGGTTTTACACGAATTTGTTAAAATCCTCTGATAATATATGGTCTCTATTGATAACTAACTTTGAATTTCAAATCTTTCTTTTTTTATACCGCGAAGTGCGCGGTGCTTTTTAATACAACAATTGTATTTATTTTTTAAGTCAATGGTTTTTATTTACTCGAATATTTTTTTCAAAATCTTTTTGAAGTGAAAACTTTTTTAGCGGCTCTTAGCACTTTTTTAGATGGGTAAAAATGTTAAACTCGCGTCAGATGTCGCGTCAGATCCGTAGCCTGATCGAAAAAGCGTCAACTGTCAACCGTATTCTTATTACAATACGGGTTTTTATTCAGTGACATCAAAGAAGTAGGCGAGCAATGGCGCGATTAGCCCTTAAAAAAAGCATAATATTCAAAAATGCAAGTTTTAATTTCTCCCGGAGTGCAACCCGTCCTGTTTTATTAATGGGCTTACTTTTGACCTCACTCGCGACTTGAATAGATTTAAGTTCTACGAACTCGGGAAAACAGACACAGGCAGAGAAAGTTAGCTTTGCGCCTTATAAAATAAGGCGTAAGGGCTTTGTGCGAATGTAACGAATGTCAATCAAGGATGGAAGCGAACGAGAATGTGAGAGTGCGAGTGTGTGGTTTTCACTACGACGTTAATTATATTTATCACTTCACAAACAAAGTGGCGCCATGTGGCAAAATAAAGAAGCGATAAAAAATCAATGATCAGTTAAGTTTGTTCCTGTCGGTATGTCAGTACTTCAAAGATCACAGTCACTGCCGAAATTAAAGCGAACCTTTTAACATACCTTAGTTTATATAGCGCATACTAATGACTTGAAGGCACGTTTGGACCTCGAGGGGTGACCAAGGGACGAAAATTTCCTAAAGGGTTACCCTAAAAGTGGGGCCGAACGCTATAATTAATGCTGCCAAACGACTATGACTGTAAGAGCTTTAACACTGCAATTTAATCTTTATAGTAATGAAGATAAAGATGATTTTTGTTAGTAAGAATAGGTTACATTTGGTCGAATTTTATAGTCAGGGGTGGCAAATAATAAGAGGTTTTGGGTACATACAAAGTTGGAGAGTTCTTGATGAATGACACTCCACGGGCCCATTGCCCTTCGGTTGTTTTAAGTGGGTTGGGATAAGAAACGTCGGATATCTAGTGAAATATACCTCTTGCTGTTTGTTTTGCCCCTAATTAATATGTAAAGTTGGCGATATTGCCGCGTGTATGGGCGACTAGAGAGACGATTGCTTTTGAATTATGTGCGTAAAGATTACTGTTGATCTCATACATATTTTACTTTGATCACTCTCTTGAGGCATAGTTTAGTATAGTTTACGATTATGTGGAAAATATATCATTTTATAACACCACTTTATTATAATGTACTTGAAATAATAGCGCTTGAATGTCTTAGTGATCGTGTGAAGTTTGTCATCCCTTTAATTTTTTTGCCGCAAATCAGCAGCGTTCATATCATTGACATGTAAGATATTTCGTCTTTAGTTTTCTGGGTGGGTAATAAAGTGTCTTTGCTGTCTTTTTAGTGTCAAGTAAGACAGTACGTGCTATTCGCAGAAATGAACACTAACCACCATCTTCCCCCTTAGCATGAGCCCCTAGATAAAAATTATATCTAAGGCCTAATGTAGTTGACTTTAATGTATGGAGCAAACGTCAATAACATTTGACCTTAAATATAATTTTTATCTAGGGCATCATGCTGAGAGGGCTGGTATCCTGTCTGTCTGTTCCGTTCCGGCACTCGTTGACTAATAACAAGATTCTTGGTCTTAAAGCATACTGAAATAAAATAAATAAGAAATTCAGCGCACGATATTTTTAGCAAATGAGGAATTCAAGTTTGTTATCCCTCACAATTTGATTGCATTGTATTAGTTACAATTAAACTCCCACATTCTAGCTATAGAGTGTGACAATTTCATTACCGCATCGTGTGATAATGATAATCCCCTATCCTGAAGATCAGAGGCTCTCAACTTTTGAATCAAATACTCAGAGGCAGGCAGTTGAACTAAGACTGTTTAATAACTGTATTGCCATCACTTTCTTTATCAACAAAACAGAAAACGATAGCGATACATTTCATTGAGTTTTAAATAGAAAAGCTATTTGCAACTACCCGTTTCACTTACCCTTATATCTATGACAAAACTCTTGCAACGTAACACTAAAGTTCTCATAGAAGGGATAGTAGCGAGACTGGTCTGTGTGGCGCAGCGGTAGAGCAGCTGCGGCAAATATCTGAATTATGAGATTGCCAATCTTATCTCATCGTATCCTCCTCTCCTAAAGATCTCCATGACGACCGGTCCTGCGCTGCTCGCATCCAGCGGCTTTCCACGACCTTTACCAGATCGTCAGTCCACCTTGTGGGAGACCTGCCAAAGCTTCGTCTTCCGGTACGTGGTCGGCACTTAGAACCCTTATGCCCCATCGGCCATCGGTTCTTCTTGCGATGTGCCCTGCCCACTGCCACTTTAATTTAGCGATTCTCAGGGTTATGTCAGATTGGTTTTTTTACGACAGAATTTTTCTAGTGTTAGGTTTTGATTGTTATCGTTGTTATTGATTACAATGTTTTTTAAAGCTTACTGTTTTTATGTTATCGTAAAATTTATACAGAGTGACTTTTAATTAGACCTGCAAAGGATATGCCTGCGTACTTATGATAAATCTATCCCAGAGAGACATGGGGCAAAAAACGAGAGCAAATTTTGGTTGTATCGTAAAACTTTACTCTGGGGCCAGGTTTGTATGAGAAGGTGAATTTTTTTTTATTTTCGACCCTAATTATTTTTCGGAAAGTTGTTTGAAATTACAAGTACATTAATATATTTTTCAATACATTTGCTCGAAAAACGTACTTACAAGAACGTATACATTGCTCGTAAGTAGTTACTTACCGAACTAGTGCGGTAAATAAAAAAAGTATAATACCAAGGAGTTTTTACACCCTGATCATAAAATTATTTTGTAAAAATACTACAGTGGTGACTTTTTACTTGGGTGACGACTGCCTACCTATATTTAAAATAAAATGGAGAGTACCAGGAGAACATAAATCGACAAAAAGCTGATAGTACCCATGGTTGGTTCCTTTAACAAGTGTATTACTTACACCTCTTTTCTCACAAATGTATTGAAAAACGTCGTAAGATACACGTCCGTAAGGGTTATGACAAACTCGTGCCGATGGTAAACCCTTGACTTCAACCCGTCAACTCGTTTGTAATAACCCTACTTACGGAACTTGTATCTTAAACTACTATTTGCCATCAAGGCCTAAAAGTCATTCTAAATTTTTTGTTTTATTTTGAGTCGAATAGTTTGAGAATCGCTGTATCTACGGATGACTTGCAACCTTGAACACCACGCCATATGTTAGAGGGTGGAATGATTAGACACGGCAATCTTCATAGTTTCTCATATGACGTAAGGTCTACTAATGGCTAATTAGATTTCATAGGGAATGTGAAACTTTGTCATGGAAATGTGACAGTATTGTTGTGCATACTCGTAGACGGCAACATTCTCAACTAACCATTAAACAGAAGCACAGAGACGCTATAATTGCTAAAAAGGAATAAGTGCAAGTGTGTAAGAGATAGCTTTATTAAAATTATTATTAAACTATTCATATTCACAGTATCATCACGTAAATTTTTCATATTCACAATATATCCTGCGACTCTTTTGACTGCGAAGGTTTTCTGTTTTTTTTAATGGTCAGTTATGATTGTTGCTGTTTTTACAAGAAGAAAGTGAACATTAACGTATAGGGATAAACCAGAGCTCCATTTATGAAACGAAATTAATAGCGATATTAAAACTTTTTTCAATTTGTGCGTATAGATTCTATAACTCTTGCGCAGTACCTTTAATCACTTATTTAGTTCCCAAGGATTCTCTTTCATAGGTTGAATCACATCTTCTAATGCTCAATACTTTATTGACGTTATACCATCAATATCAAAGTCTAACACTTCGACGACTCATTAATAATTTAATTACCGACTAACGAAATTATCAAGTTATAAATGTTATAATTAAACATTTCACTGTACTAGCTATATAGATAGATATTTTTATTAATAAAAAACCAGTACCCTCCATCAGAAAGGAAAAAGGTTAGGGGCAACGATGACGGAAACACATACCTACTAATATTTTAATATGAAGATACAGCTACAGAGAAACGGACTAACTTTTGTGTTTAGCAAATATGCATGGCAAAATTCCTTTTAATTGTAGTTAGGAAATTTCGTATTACCTATTTAAAAATCTACTACAAAACATATTACATATTCAAAACCATATTTCTCAACAACAACACAATTCATCACATTCTCTCCGATCATTAAACGCACAAAGGCTTGAAGCGCGCTTTATGAAACTATGAAAACGTAATGACCATACGTCACTTCGCGAAATACCTACAGAAACAATGGGAGCCTGCGACAGGAATTAATATATCATTATGTCAGACCCATGTACCAACCCTTAGACCACCGTCCTTGTTTAACTTATGACTTACACCATCTTAGTTCTCGCTCATGGGCGGCAAGTTTGGTATGAATACGCGAATCTCTACCGTGATTGGGATTTGTTAATCTGAAATTGCTGAAAGTAAAATTCTAATGTTTGAATTTAGAATTCCTTTAAGTGCGTGCGTCGATTATTTGTTAATTGATGGTGTAAATTGTTGAATTGTAGTTTTGATACGAAAATGGCAAATAATATCGTGAAAACTCGCACTACCTTTTAGAACAAGAGCTTTTGAGAGAGATTCACACTTGCTAGAGGGTGTAAGAACAGGACAGGTTGGCCAAAACCGAAAGGGACAACTCAGCCACTGAAAACGATCAACTATAATTATCGCCAGAAAAAAGATAAAATAAATTAACTAAATAAAGCCAGTTTCTTCTTTATTACATTATTGAAAAGGAAAAACTTTACTTGGAAAAAGTTGTTCAGTTTCGTTGGTGAATCGGGCCCTTTTATTTTTTTCTTACCTGCCTTCTACACTCTTTTTTTAAAATGAACGCAATTTATTTTAAAAGCCATTTCAAAGTCAACTTTCCCTACACAGCACACAAATACACCTAATTTGCTAATGCCTCTACAAAAACCCACGTACGTAAAGGGTGTTCTGATTCTGCGTTCTCGTCGGCCTTTGAGGCGCACTCCACATCACAGGCTAATTTACAGCGGCGCTCCACAAAGAAAAAATACGCTAATTAAAAAGTGAGTCGTCACAAAGTGACATAGCGAACGGAAAGTCGCGGCGTTGACGAGCGCGGAACAGCCTGTATGTATAGTTTGCGGAATATGTGACGTCGCTAGGTATGGAAGTGGAGTAGGTTGTTCTTTTTGTTTTGCCATAGATAAGAGGTTATTGAAACAATGAGTTAATTTTGAGTTCTTAGGCTAAGTGCCATTCTAGTAAATATTTTTATAATTTTTTCATCGAAATTACAGTAGGTAGTATAGTTCAAGATTTAGTTCAAAATTACATGGTATTGAAACTATAAATGTCTTTTTAACGAACTTATTATAACTAGATTCATCAAATATTATAATATATATTATATATATATATAATTATAATTTATAAGGTACAATCCTTTAATCTCACCGAGGGACTTACGATATTTGAAAAATCTAAAAGCCCAGGAGTTAAGAAAATCAACTTTCAAGCACAATTTAAATTGATGCCATTATTTGGCAACTTTTAGTATTATTAACCACGTTCCACCGTTCCACTGCAGAGAAAAACACAAAATTATGTTTTCAAAATCTTTTTTTATTAATCGTTAGTAGGTACCTTTATGAATTATTATAAATACACGTTGATGAAAGTAATCCCTACACATGGATAAAATTTAAAACACGCGATGAAAATAAACAAGCAAACTGAAATTTTCAGCTTCATTTTCCCTATAACTCATAATATTATTATCATCTACATAGAGCACAATGCTACTGTAGCATACGTTCCTGTTCTTAAAGGAAACGTACTGAGGAAGCATCCTAATGAGCTGATTTGTGAGCTCTCTATGCAAACATCAACAAAACGCGGTGCAGGCTGTCTTGCAACTATTCAAGAATTTGTAGTTTTTTAGAAAGGCCCGGGAGACGAAGCGTTGGCAGGTCCCCCACAAGGTGGACCGACGACCTGGTCAAGGTCGCAGGTAGCCGCTGGATGCGAGCAGCGAGATCTTTAGGAGAGGCCTATGTGCCAGCAGTGATCGTCTTTCGGCTGATATGATGATGATGAGAAAGGCCCCTTTTGACCATTTCTAAGTCAATTTTGTTTGACAGCTATAAACATAAGAAGAATTACGACATGCAAAGAAAATATATAATAAGCCCTGTGTGGTGGTGATAAGAAGCCCTACTTTAGCAACAAGAAAAACTTGATTTTGTTTGATTTTAAGCCGGTATTAAAACAATCGATACCGGATAGTCAAGCTAAAAGTGTATAGTTTGACCTGCTGTTGACTGTACCTTTGATAGTATAAGTTTGAAATGTTTTTAGGAAAAATATAAAATGCATAAGTTAAGTAGGCCATTATAATATAAGTTTAAACGGAAGTTTACGTAATATAACCCACGCGCGTGTCTCTGTTTTAGTATTTTAAATTTTCTACCAACACTTTATTTATCCGCTTTGAAATTTTTGAGTTATATTAGCTGTTGATGAAGATGATGAAAATCAATGTCTAGTTTAGCATCACACCATACTTCTAACTCGTAGAAGAGAGAGAATACAGTTGAAGAAAAAAACTTGTAGAAAAATCGTACTTTGTCAAGAAAATCCTGACCCCTCTTCCCCATACGTTTACAACCTACAACTTAACCAAAGCCTAGCCAAAGTAAAATAATAGAAAAATATAAACAGTTTCCGTATGTTTGTTTCAGATCCATACATCGAAGACGGAAGCATCAAGAATTAAAAGCTTTTTAATGACAGCCGCCGCCCGCTGCCTGCGGTTACGGACGACGTTATTCGAGACGGAGTCAAGAATAATCTTTCATTGGAAAACTAGCTGATTATTTACTAATGCGGTTTTCCAAAAAAATATTTCTTGGGCACCTAAGGAACATTCTGACTGATATCACAGTAAAATTACAAACAAAAAAGTTTTGTATAATTGTTGAAAATTGTACCGGGATAATATATATTTCTGCAAGACTGGGAGAACCGCAAAGGAGTCTATTCGAATGTAACCAATATACCCTGTTAGCTACATACAGGCTGTAAAGGATGGTGTACCGAAAACTGAACGAGCGTGCTCAGTTGACGAAACCGAACAACTTTTACAAAGATACTTTTTGGGAAATGAAAAAAATTTTGACTTCTCCATACAAATTGCTCACTCTGTATAGAGAGGTAATTATTTTTTCTTTTTCCAAAAATATTTCTGTGGGAAAGTTGTTCAGTTTCATTGACTGATCACACCCTTTCATTTTTGGGTACACCGTCCCTTACACCCTGTATTTTACAAAAGCTGTATATTTTCTTGTTTAATTATCCAATTTGAAGAAATTGCAAGCACTGCGACTGCTACGAAGGTGTGATTAAGGCTTTGATCAATCTTTCATTTTCCATTTATTGTTTTGCCTCTATAATGTAAATAATTAAAATACAAAGTGTCAACGAAATAACGGACGATAACTAAGAGTATGAAAAAGTATATATTTTTGAAAGCTTTTATTTAACTTGCCCTTTTGTTATTGCTGGAGAAAACATGCAACTGAATTTTAGACCAGTTATCCTCAACCGATTGCGCTAAAATTCGGCATTCTTCTGTAAATTTGGTGACAATATAATGTTATGATATCATCCAGCTGATCTGATGATGGAGACAGAAGGTTGGGGACAGAAGGTGGCCATAGGAACTCTTAAACGAATCGAAGTAACACCGTCAAGTTAGGGTTCGTTAGATTTGTCCTCCCAAGCACTTTAATCCTAGATGATGACTAGGTCCTGATTATGGGTTCAAAAAGTGACCAAAGGAACTCCCAAAATAAACAAGATATTCCCATCGTGTTAGAACTCGTTTGATAAGGACAAAATTTAAAAGTTGAAAATAGAAAATTAATAAATTAAAAAAACAATTGTACTAAAACCAAAATAATATTTTTTGCAGGAGTTGTATGATGAATGTTACTTATTCTGTTACATGCAAAATTGATAAAAGACACATTAAAACTAAATAGATTTCATGAGCGTATTTAATACTTGTACAAGCATCTACAACATTTTCACAACAAACTCTAACTGGGTCAATACGAGTATGAAATGAAGAATTTCATCCATCTAGAAAATTAATCTGACTACAGAATAAATATAAATCTAAACACAAATCTAGCTGAATTTAGCTAATAAATCTACAATACAATTACTTTTTATTAATGGGTGGTTCTATTTAGTATAACACTGTCGCCTAAGTGCTGTTCGCTTCTTAAAACCACGTATGGTTTTATCGGGCTGCACAAAACGTACTCTCGATCAATGTTCCCGATGATTGCTCCGTTCAAATATTCAGGGGCTCCGGCTTCCTACCGAACATGAGGACGTTGGTTCCAAAATGTATTTCATTTCACGTGCTTTGATGGAAATTAGTAGTAAATTTTGTAAAATGATAATTATGAAGTTGCCTATCATCTGGGTTAGTGGATTAGACAGTATAGTGAAATAGCGTGAACTGAAATTATCTGCAGATCTAAGTAAAAGTAGGTATAGTTTACTCATAAGTATTAGGATTATTTGATTACTCCATGATGCCAGTTAAACTAACAAAGTGGTGCCATGTGGAAAAAAAAGAGCGACAAGAATCCACGAGCTCTTTAAAATGTTGAAGAATGTTCAGATTGTTGAAAGGTGTTTTAACGCACCAAATCTGTTATTTTGGAAATGTAAGGAAGTGGACTTTTAGGGAAGCTGGTTATCATCATAATCATTAATAGCCCTTCTGTAATAGGGCAGGGAAGTCGGGTAAAAAGTGAACAACGGGTGCTTGATCACTTTTATAAAAAAAGTTTTCAAAAAGTTGCATTTAGCTCCTAGAATACGCCCCAGTTTTAATAGTATATATTAGATTTCAGAGTTGGTCCCATAAAAAACTAACTTTAAGTAACTGTTGTATACAATCATGGTTGGTTCTATACCTTAAAGTTGTAAGCTGTCATATAGTAATTAACATCTGGCTTCGATATTGTTACAGAGTACTTTTTTCAGGTAATTATTTAAAAACACTAAACTAGGGAAGGCAGCATGAGATAAGCATGATACAAATTTCTGAAAATAAACTTTATGTTTATCGCAATTAAATAAGATTTATTGCAAAAACTTTGTTAAAAAAATCTAGAAAACGAGTTTTTAATTACTGGCCAGTGCAGTTCGTACAACGGGTGGTTAGCTCGTCTCATTTTACAAAGCTATAGATAAAAGTAGCTAATTTTAATCTCACTTGCATTTCTGAAAACGGAAAAATAATATGGTCTCTTCTTCTTCTTTTCGAGTCAATGGCAAAACTGACTATAAACGCTTAGCCCAAAAAGTAGCCACATCAATAGCCTTTTGGTTGCCTTCAAAAAGGTCCCTCCGAGTGCAGGAAACTGGAGAAGTAGGGCACGACAGCAAGTGTGTCATGGTTTGCAAAATACCGCATTCACACTTGTCGTTATCAGAGAAGCCCCACCTCTTCATGAGTTCCCCGCACCTGCCAACGCCCGACCGCAGTCTGTTTAGTGACTTCCATATGGACCAAGGAAGATCGTGACCTGGTGGCAGCTTTTCGGCAATTGGGATATGAATGTTGTCAGGAGGGTACCTTTTTGACCACAGTTCTACCCTAGCCTTGGATGGATCTAAATCGAGCGGCATGGTGTCTTTGATAAAACTGTGACGGCTCTTAAGGCGTGAGGGTGGTGGGTTATGGCCGTAAAGTAGGTTGTACGTAGGTAGGTACTTTACGGCAATAATATGGTGAATTTAGATTTCATTTGCAAAGTCATGACGTAACATAGGATATTCGAGTAAATAAAAACCTATGTTCTATGACTTGTTAAACTCGGAAATAAAGTTTTTGGAGTCAAAGTAGGACGATGGGGCATGCCCCAAAAACTCCTACCAAATGTCGTAAGACTGATCAGGTGATCATTATTAATTTTTTTTTTTGCGAATTTCGAAAAGTCGTAGATCTAAAGTCATTGCACTTCAACTTCAACAGCGTAGCCAAAGAATATATAATATTACGTAGCTAAGGTTTTTAATGTATTTCAATACCTAAACTACCTATTGAAATACGAATCGAACAAAACACCATTACGTAGATATGTACGTACAATACCTATATTTTTGTGCCTCTGAAAAAGCTCCAACATTTCAATGATTATAGGCATCACGCAATCGTATTTTAATTAGCACCATCAATAGACGTCAGTTGCCACTATAGCCACGTGACAAATTCATTAAAAAATGCGCTGAAAGTGGCAACACTAACAATCGTTGATAAGTGGCAATTCCGAGCACGGTGTTGCCAGCAATGCACTAATTAAAGAAGCACAATAACGCGTCAGTTGTACTTCTAGAGTTCCGTAGCGGATGTAAATTATTCTGTTTTTCCTTGTTGCAGTGTATAAGACCCCAATATGTAGTGCCGCACTGGGTTATGGTGTTCTGTCTGTCTGTCCTAATGGAATAGTGAACATAATTTTGTATGTTACTCAGACCATGAAACTAAACAACTTTTCCCAATGGACATAAGTCGAATTTCGAAAATAAATTTTTGACCTTCCATAGAAACTGAATCAGCTGATAGCGCATTTTGTATGGGAGGTCAAATTTGTTTTTCGTTATTCGACCTATGTTCCTTAAGGAAAGATAGTTGCATGGTCTCAGACCATACTAAAATCATGTTTACAATTTCGGTAGGACACGTTATGACACAATATTAATTCACCATCATCATCACATCAGCCGAAAGACGTCCACAGCTGGACATAGGCTCCCTCTAAATATCTCCATTACAACCGGTCCTGCGCTGCTCGCATTCAGCGGCTTTCCACGACCTTGACTAGATCGTCGGTCCACCTTGTGGGGGGCCTGCCCACGCTACGTTAGTTCCAGTAGGTACATGGTGGCCCCATCGGCCATAGGTTCATCTTGTGATGTGCCCATTTTGATTTGTAAACAATACTTTTTGTTTTACATATACACAAAAAACAATTATGCTACATTAAATATGAAATATAATCAGTTGGCTAAATAGCAATTTCTTCTAGTCAATCTTTGGGTGCTCTATGGCACTTTAACTATAAATTTCTGGAAAATATACAGAGTAATTTTTAATCCCTACCGTATGATATTAAACATGTGTCATCTGCAAATTGGTATACAGAGCCTTCCGTGAAGAGGTTACACATTTCATTAACGTAGACCAGATATTCAGTAGGGGCAAGTATAGATCCTTGGGCTGTACCCTGTTTAGTCGGTATGAGGTCACTGTAACATCCGTTTAAGCCTACCATAGTGTTTCGGTTTGTGTGATAATTGCGGAACCACTCTAGCAGAGGACTTGGTAAATAATGTAGAATGATCCAATGTGTCAAAAGCTTTGCTAAAGTCAATGAAGACAACCAGAACCTGCCATCGGTTGTTCAGGTGGTGGTTGACCTCATTGACAAAGCTTGACAGTAATTGAGACGTACTTCGACCCCGCTAAAAACCGTATTGTTTAGTGTTTATTAAATTATTTTTAGTTGGGAAATCATCATGCATCGTGCCACGTTTTATCCCAGCATGAACAAATAATAAGATCCCAGCAAGTTTTGCGCAGAGCACCCCATACAATCTCGGTCTTGGATCTTCTGTCATTTAATATACCTTTATTTATATACGAATACGTACGGTCAACCGCACGTCGGTAAAAACTTTTTCAACTCTTTAACCACGCCATAAGGTCCAAAAGTGTTTCTACTGACGTGCTGTTGAGTGTACTATAATAATACCTACGGAATAACAGACCGAAGGCTACCCGTTTTGGTAAAAATATTACTCAAACCCGTTTCTTCTTTTTAGGAAGTGGATCCATGAGATGATGAGACCCGTGACCGGGCCCCAAGGCAAGTGATCGATCAGTTTTCCGAGGCTAAATACCAAAATCTACATTTTGAGGTGTCGAGGTACACACAGAAGACCACGAGTAAGGAGTGAAATAAATACACCCTTATTTTCTTGCCATCCCGGATATGTTTAGAGGTAGGGTTTATGAAACTGAACAACTTTTCCCAAGAAACAGGTCGAAACACGAAAAAAAAACCGGCCAAGTGCGAGTCGGACTCGCGCACTGAGGGTTCCGTACCACCACATAATCATAATTGTATTGGTTAAAATTTCAGTAAGTTAATGTGCTAGATTTTTTGAGTCCGACACGCGCTTGACCAAATTTTATTATTTATTATTTTATAGCTTATGCACTATAAACATACCAATTTTCAAGTTTGTAAGTGTTCCCGTTTTTTTTTAAAATAGAACTAAAACAAAAATCGTCTCCGCGACCATTCAACTTGACCCCTCACTTATAAGAATGTTCTTGAAACGGGAGCTCACCTCAATTGGTTACTATTAGTTGTGAGAAAAGTTGTAATATTTAATGATTTAAGACTGCACTCTGCGCACACTAGCGCCCTCATCAGAATTTAATTAATTTCTTTGAATTGGAGACCAAAATGAAAAATTGAAGAACGGCTAAGTGTTCTTTGTCAGAATAGCGTTATTTTAAACTATTACAATAAGCTTTATGTTATCCTGTTTATTCAAAATCCTTTGAACGGAACGCGGTGGCCACCAATTTCCGTTTTAAGGATTTTGAATAAACAAGATATAATAAAGCTAATTGTAATAGTTTAAAATAACGCTATCCTGACAAAGAACACTTAGCCGTTCTTCAATTTTTCATTTTGGTCTCCAATTCAAAGAAATTAATTAAATTCTGATGAGGGCGCTAGTGTGCGCGGAGTGCACTCTTAAGACTTTTCCCTTTATTTGTACTTTGAGACCTAGCTTCTTGCCAAATTTCATAATTTTAGGTCAACGGGAAGTACCCTGTAGGTTTTGCATTTTTGCCGAAATGTATGGAGATGAGGACACAAAAAGCCATATCTTTTGATTGCGTCATTGTAAAAAATTTAAACTTTCAGATCTTGTGTGGTTCATGGACCCTAATATATATTATCAATTTCAACCTGATACCTCTACCCGTTCGTAAGATAAAGGGTCTTGACAGACAGACGGACAACAAAGTGATC
Source organism: Athrips mouffetella (assembly GCA_947532105.1). Classification (NCBI taxonomy): domain Eukaryota; kingdom Metazoa; phylum Arthropoda; class Insecta; order Lepidoptera; family Gelechiidae; genus Athrips; species Athrips mouffetella. The sequence goes on along the minus strand of OX383965.1, from coordinate 16,952,362 downwards.
CTATAAGTGTTCCGCTTTTTTCTTTTGAGGTACGGAACCCTAAAAATGTTCGTCTTCCCATACAAACTGCATCAGCTCACAGCACATTTTATTATATTCTTTATTGCACATTTAACATACAGATAATTATATACAAGAGGACATTTACAAAGGCGGGCTTGTTTTGTATTAGTGGAAATGTTTTTTTATCGTTTTCGACCCGTGTTCCTTTGGAAAAGTGGTTCAGTTTCATGGACAGAATCACCTCTTAAAAATATCCGAGGTGATAAAAAAAAATACTGAATCTGAAAACAACCAACTGGCTAGTTCTATAAAGGGTGTAAGGGACGGTATACCGAAAACTGAAAGGGCGTGCTTAGTTAACGAAACTGAACAACTTTCCCAAAGAAACATATATTAGGAAATGTTAAAAAAAATTTACATTTTCATACAAATTGCCTACTCTAATCGAACAGTTTGTATGGAGAGGCCAAACATTTTTTTCATTTCCTAACATATGTTTCTTTGTGAAAGTTGTTCAGTTTCGTTGACTGAGCACGCCCTTTCAGTTTTCGGTACACCGTCCCTTACACCATGTATTTACCCAGCAATAAGAGACAATCACTGGCCTTTTAACGAGACTGGATCCTCTGCAGACTATCTCCGGAACCCTTTGTGCCATTAGCGGGGTCGAATGCACCCCAGTGGGTCCACCTGCGACCGTTCGTCTCTGCTAAGTAAGTAATAAGGCTTTTAATCTGGATCTGAAACTAGGAGTGGAAAACTAAGTTAATGAAACGAAGTGTGTTGCATTCTTATGACTTACAAACAGGAATGTTGGCGAAATGTTGCAGATTAATGAGATCGTAATTGCTATAATTCTTTAGTTATTTCCATTGTTCATTTTACATTTGAAATTTGATTTTAAGGTTATCTATCAATCTACGCATTAAATATTGTTTTTTTTTTTGATATCTAAATTAAAGTTTTAAAATTGTTCGTCTTAAATGTCTTCCGCATTCATCATTAGACTTGTTATATTTTTTACAGATGATAATTTATGAAAATAAAATTAAAGCTGCTATAAGATTAATGTCTTCCCATTCATATTCAAGAAAATTATAAAATTTGGATTTGTGATTCCTAAAAAGAAGTTAGTACGAGTAGTGTTAGTACGAGTATACGTACTGAAATTGGAGTTAACCTAAAATTCTCCATACAAAATTTGTTATGTTGTTGTGTTAAAAAAAAATTGTCGACCTTACTGGTAAAGACAACTATTCTGTCTTGCGTTTGGCTGTTTTTTTAAAACGTTGATTTTTTACTTCCATCTAGGAAGGCTAGTTTGACTAGATACACGATGAAGATCTTAGTGTGCAAAATTTGGTCTCGTAGGCAGGAATTAGCATTTGCATACAAACGACCAACTGCTAGACTATTGGATAACAGCTAGATACTAGATAGCTTCTAAGTAGTCGGGCAACTAAAACTAATGTATTCTTAGAGTAAGTGTACTCGTAATGTTGTATAGTTTAATATAAAATAATACTGTGCGCTTGTAAGCCTCATAATTAATGTGTGCTCGTCGATGATAATTTAGGTCCTCAAGTTGAAACTCGATGACACAATTTGTACAAAAATATATTATTTTACACAAAACTTTGCAGGATTCGCTAAGACAGCAAAAATAAATATATTTATTTTTTTATTTTTTAGGGCAGCTTGTGGCGAGCTGTTGGTGAGTGGCGACACCACGGACCTGAGTACTCCTGGGTCCTACAAGGCACCCGCCTCTAGCTTGCCTTCACCGGCCGGCTAGAGTGGAGTCGCAAGAGCAATATGCTCGGGAGTGGAAGTGTCTAATGGCGTAATAACGAGGAAGCCCGCTCCGGGCGCCGACCCGCACCAGGTGAACCGCCCGTGATGGTGAAATCGGGGCCGCACCTCTCGACACTCCACAGCTGGTCACACCAATGTTGCGCCCAAGGCATGCGCCACTATTTTGGGGGCCCATTAAGTTACCGGCAAGTCACCGTCTGCTTAGCTTTCAATTTGTGAGATATTGATACAGCAGGCGTCCGTTATCTCATCCCATAGCCCAGTACTCCAATCCATAGCCCCTCCTCCATAAACCTAGTAACGTTAGTTTCCTTTTTATTGCAATAGTTTACTGCACCCATCGGGTATTACCTCTGATGCATTTTATGGGTGGGTGTACTTAGAGGTAAGACCCGAAAGGTCAGTTCCATCTCACAATTTAGATTAGTGTCTCATACGGCCTCTACGTGTTGGACCCATGTCCCCACGCAAGCCTAAGGCCCGGGTTTCGGCCCGTGAACTCCAGCCAGAGACTACAATAATAATAATAATCATTTATTAATCAGACTACAATGAGGTCCATCTTGTTAGTAACAGTTTTCTTAACCTATGTTAGTACTTAATTTTTAAACAGGATTTGGTACGTTTAATCAGTGTCCACACAAGCGGGTTATCAAACCGGGCAGCTATCATGGCCACGATGGTGTTGGGACTGTCGCGCAGCCTGTGCAGAAGCGATGCAGACTTCTTACGCCAGACGGCATCAAATCCGTCAGTGCGAGCCTCGGCGAACATCGCTGATGCGCTACAGAATCGCGGCAGTCGCAACAACACCCTGAACGCATTATTATATTGGACCCGTAGAGCATTATAAGACTTTTGGGTATATCCGAACCACAGGGCCCCCGAGTAGAGTGATGTACAATAAGCTTTAAAAAGCGTAATTTTAACTTGTTTTGTGCATCGGGAGAACCTGTGAAACCTATAGATTGGTTATATTAATAGAGAGGTATGCTATTTTCCTATGATTCAAATCTTCAAAGTAAGCGATAAATTGAAAATCTATTTACAAAACCTACTTGGATAGCATGGTTAGATAGGAACTTACTTATATATACTTAGATTAATTACAAATACGAGTTGCAATATACACAGATAAGAAAAATAAAGGTACTTAGAAGGATGATTACAGAAAAAATTCGTCACTAGGTGGTGTAGGCGTTTTTCTATGGATTTGACAGGTTATTTTGAATATTTTCTATGGATCATCGATGATGGGGTTGTGACATATTGGCAGATGTCATCTCCTACTAAAATAAATTAGCAAGGTATCTATTCCGAGCGAAGCAAGGAGGTCCGAAATCTTTGGCAATATATGTGTAAATAACCACGTGACAATACTTTAGAATTCATAAGGAAAACAATATAATGTGTTATTCAACTATGTGTATTCTTATTGTTATAAGATAGATCACGAAGGTTATTTTTATATTCTCACCTAAAAAAGTAAATCCAAAATGATCGATGATATGCAAAGCCATAACATCAACACTTTTATTATTTTCGGCTAGTAATAATTTGTCAGCTAACCCCTAAATGCCCGCGCCTTCTGTTGACAAAACTTTATTACCGAAAATTGGACAATATTGGCCCGAATCGCGTAATATTCTATTCTAAAACCCACCGCCAGTTGGTCGATTGTATACAAAAGAGTAGTCTAGTTACCTGACCTCTGATGATTTCAATAGAAACTGGAAATTCTGGTTGGAGGGATTTCGTGACGAATACGCCAGTCGGAACACTTATATAGATTCTAATGTTGTATTAAAATACGCTATATCATGTTATTTTTGAGATAGAGAATAATGCTCATTCGTTTAATTTTAGACTAAAAGCACTTTCTTGTAGCTTGTCACAATACCTATAAATTTTTCAAGCAAAGTCTAGGACTTTGAAACAAAACTGCACAAAATTAGAAAATGTAAAGCTAAAACAATGCGGGATCGGACTTGCATAGAGAACAATGTGACCATTGTTAGCGTCCATTTTAAGTGAACAAAATGGCGGCGTTCCAAATTCAAACAGCCCGCGCTCACTTTGAAACAATGCCTCTAATCCTTGAAGGGTTAAATGCATGCTATTGGTCAACTCAACCCCCGGACAACTTTTGTTCCAAGTTTGTGTGGTTGTGTGCGTTAATGTGCCCGTTGGTGTGCGCGCACAAATTAAAGTTTGAAACGAAGATAGGTGTGGAGTAATGGAGTGAAAAATGGAATTAGCACATTTAGAAAGTAATTTACAACTTTAAAAAACTGTGCATAAGTACATACAAACATTATGTACATTCAATTATTTCGAAAACTTTAAACTTCTTTGTCTTAAATTCCTTCCTTGTTTTTAGGGTTCCGTACCTCAAAATAAAAAAACGGAACCCTTATAGGATCACTTTGTTGTCCGTCTGTCTGTCTGTCTGTCTGTCAAGACCCTTTAACTCACGAATGGGTAGAGATATCAGGTTGAAATTAATACCATATGTTAAGGTCCATGAACCACACAAGACCTGAAAATTTCAATTTTTTACAAGGACGCAATCAAAACATATGTCATTTTATGTCCTCATCTCCATACATTTATGCAAAAAAGGAAACCTACAGGGTACTTCCCGTTGACCTAAAATTATGAAATTTGGCAAGAAGCTAGGTCTCACAGTACAAATAAAGGGAAAAGTCTGAAATTATTAAATTTTACAACTTTACTCACAACTAATGGTAACCAATTGTGGTGAGCTCCCGTTTCAAGAACATTCATATAAGAGAGGGGTCAAGTTGAATGGTCCAGAAGGCGATTTTTGTTTTAGTTCTATTTTAAAAACGGGAACACTTACAAAATTTAAAATTGGTATATTTATAGTTCATAAGCTATAAAATAATAACAAATAATAAAATTTGGTCAAGCGCGTGTCGGACTCAAAAATTCTAGCACATTAACTTACTGAAATTTCAACTACTACAATTATGATTATGTGGTGGTACGGAACCCTCAGTGCGCGAGTCCGACTCGCACATGGCCGGTTTTTTAATATCGGGTAAAACACCCAGAAATCTTCTTATTGTATTAGTAATTTAGTATAAGGTAGACGACATTTTTATTCTGTGATAATTTTGTACAACCGACAATTGAAGCTATTTACGGCGCGATAATTTTTCAATCAAAATATTCTTTATCCATTGTAGGATATTAAAAATCTCTTAATAACGTCAGTTACATTAACGTCGCTTCACAAACAGAGTGGCGCCATGTGGAAAAAAAAAGAAGCGACAATAAAAAACCCACGCGCTCTTTTAAATATGTTTGATGTACGTACATGGTTGACACAAAAAACATAACTCAATTTGAATTAACCTGTTAGAACCGCAGTCTAATGCCATGTATATTTTAGATAAGCTGATATTTTATAATAACCTTTCTTGTACAATTTATGCTTGAATTTTTAAATTTGTGTAACGATAAAGTTTCAATATCAGTGGGTACTTTATTATAGAAGCGTATAAATTGACCTTTAAAACATTTACTAATCTTGTGAATACACTGTGTGCTCACCACTGAGAGCATTGTTAAGATTCAGCGCTCAGTGTATTAAAAACTATTCGTTGTTTAGACCGTAGCGGTAAGGTCGTGGCCAGGCCCGATAAAGTTTGAGGTGTCGACAATAAAGTATTTCTTCAAGGATCCTCCCACTATCATACTCGCATCAGTCGTTCAGCCCACCTTCTGTTCTTGTTCGGTACCTACAACCTTTGTGAGGCCCAACTTTCACACACGTCCTCAAGAGGACAATTCATCGGGCCCGTCACCCGTGACAGTCGAATCGCAATCAAAACTTCCTTACCCTGGCAACATTGCCTACACGTCTCTAATTAGAAAATTAGAAAGATAGAAATGGCTTGATTTTATTTAATGATTTGATTCTTTTTTTAGGGTTCCGTAGTAGTTAACAAGGAACCCTTATAGTTTCGTCACATCCGTCTGAGTGTCTGTCTGTCCGTGGCTTAGCTCAGACACCCTTAGTACTAAAAAGCTAAAATAAAATGTATATCCGTATAATTTAATACGGACATTTCATCCACGCAAACAAAGTGGTGAAATAAAATCTTGAAAAAAAATTTTTTTTATTGTACTTACCTCCCCTACAAGTAAAGTGGGGTGATTTTTTTTTCTCGTCTACCTCATCTTGTGGGTTGTCGTTGGATAGATCATTCAATAATGTGAGTCTGCAAAGAAATTTTTTCAATTAAGGGCTCCGTTTCCAAAATATTTAACTTGAAAACGCATTTTTTGTTGGAGTCTTTTTTTTTTACTTGCAATGGGTTTACTCTTGACCTCGATCTAGTTCTGAGACCAGAGATGAGGTCAACAATGGAACAAGCTTGCCCAGAAGAAGCCTATTAAATAGTATTATCCATGATCGTATCGATCGGATATTTGATTTTTAACGTTTTGAATATACTTAATTTTCAAGTTATCATTGATCTAACTTTTATGGGTATTTGGTCTTTTCATGGGTATTATTTTGATGACGTGTCTCTTTATATTTAATATATCTCGTTTTTCTTAGTAGCCGATACACGTCCACTAAAATCACCACTTAAAATATATTCGCTACGATCAACTGAATAAAGTCGTAGTGCCGTAGCACTGCTACGCGACTTAGCAAGAATAATCTAAAAAGCATTTAAGTGGTTTTTTCCATTCTCTTGAATTTTGTAGATCTGACACAAATGTTCGTTGGGCATATCAGCAAGCTTACACGATCTAAACAAAAAGAAAAAAAAGGAATAACATCTTCATTTCAAATGTGAGAACCACACACTTGTCTGTGGAAGTGATTTCTGGGCGTTTCTCCGCTCCGCCAGCTGTTTCTTCATGGCCTGATGGCCATCCTGGTTCTATTTCGCCATTCTAAGCTTAGTTGAAGCATTTCCAGTTTTAAGTCCGTCTTTATATTTAAAGAAATGGTCCCCATCTAAGTTGTCCGCGGGCGACCTAGGCTTCTTTTAGTTTGCTTAATTTCCATAACTGATCTTGTCTTGTGATCCTTGTGGCATCTCATGACATGCCCGTACCGGCGTAAGCTCCGCCAACTTTTTGTACCCTTGATATGAAACGCAAATAATTTTGCCTTGTCGTGGTACATAAGACCAAAAATGGTCTTCCTTTACCCTATTTTAGTTCCTTTTAATTTCGCTTCCATGATGTTTCGCAAAACATGGTCGTGTCTTTTCAGATGCCGTCCTATTTTCTATGCATTCCCTTAGGTTTCTTCTTTTTTTACTATTATAAAATATTTCTTTCACTCTCTGTCCTTTTAACAAAATCACTGCGTATTGCGATATCCTTTAATTATTTACAGATATGGGGCAAATAGCTTCCAAAGTTAAATACAGGCTAGGATCGGAAAAGTAATATTTGCAATAAATATTATTTTATAGAAAAACACTCGTCAGAACAAGTCTAAAGTTATTTCAATCGTTATGAAATGACCTACGATTGACGCTCTCATCTGATGACTCTATTCGAACATTCCACTTCTACTTGCAGCGTTCTTGCAATAACTGTGCGTCCCACTTTTCTCCGAAGACTATTATTTGAATGTCTTTCGGGCTGTGAGAAGGGTCGGTAGGCGGGAGTGTGCGTCCCTGATAATGTAATTAAAACAACACCTTTATTCTGAGCAGTCACATTTTGCGGCCGAATTCTAGTCGGGTATGTGCTCGTACGAAACGTCTGTTTTTGTACGAATGTGTAGAGTTAGGTTCTTAATTGTGTTCAATTTAGATTGGAATGAGATAGTTGGTAATAATTAAGATTGCTTTCGGAGCACAGTAGGTACTTTCAGTTGATAGTTTCAATGCTATTATTTTAAAACTGGTATATAGGGTCCTTCCTAATTGAATTGTAGTATGTTACTCGGACAGAAAAACTAAAAAGAGGACAGAAAGTTGTTCCTGTACATAGGTCGAAAACCGAGAATTTGTTTTTTGTCTTTCTCATACATACCTCGTGCCGCATTAGATGGTTTTGTATGGAACCACCAAGAATTTTTCTTATTTTAACCAAGGTTTCTTAAATGAAATTGTTCAGTTTTATCGTCCAAGTTACATATAATACAATACCTACTTAAATATAATATTTAAAGGAAATATTAATGTTAAGTCTACAAACATATTTTATTCTTATTATTTCTTTCTCACCAAAGCTAATTATAATCTCGCCTACCATTAAAATGTAGTCACCGCCGTGTCCATTAAAATTCTCAATACAAGTTCGCTATAAACTTCAACAAAGCCCAAACACTTCGGCAACAAACACGTAACACAACACATTATAACTACCCCGTAATCTCTATAAAATAAAGGACGCGCATTAAAGTCCACCAAATTTGAAAGTGAAACAGGGACCCCATTCTTGAATATCACCGAGTAGTTTTTAAGTAATTTTTGAGACTTTAAAATAAAATATAGCCCAGAAAATCTTTAAAAAGGTCAATCATAAAAAAGAAATTACTCAAATTTTAAACACTACTTTGTATTAACCGAATATCAATGTACATTTTTGGAAAAGGAAAGAAATCTGTAATTTTTAAATTTTTCTGGCGATATTTTATCCCCGGCGATTTTCAAGAATTGAGCTCCTGGCAGGGATTTTCGTCTAAATTTTCGGGTAACATTATACCCGTACATTAGGGCTAAGTGATAGCGTCACATTTGTTGGATTAATTCATCATCTGAATTGCCGTGGCCAGACTGATGGGCCGGAACGCCCGGACCCCCCGACCCCCCCGGAGGTGGGAGGAGGGGGTGGTAGAGGTCCCTACTGTTACTTTTCTCGCTGTCTGCGTAACGTAACGTGTGGAGTGATCCGCTTTTGTTATTTAATTATATTGCGTCGGGTGGGTTTTTTCATAATATTTAAAACAAAAGTATGAAAATGTTAATTTATTTTTAATTAGGTATAACTTACTAGTTCTTTCTTAGTATTTTTTTAAAGCAAAATTTTAAAACTGCTGGTGGGATTTGTAGACGCCACACCAACTACTGAAAAAAAGAAGAAAGAGAAGACCTGGGCCCTGAGTCAAGTGGCATTCTACTATCGCAAACGCTATAGCATAGAATAAAACTCTATGGGTTTGACATAACCTTTCACGTGACATTTCGTTAGCTAATGTCAATCCCATACATTTTCATTCTATTCTACTGGCGTTTGCGATTGTAGAAAGCCACTTGACTCAGGGCCCTGAGGTTGAATCCCAGCTTGATTGTTTTTCGATCGTTTCAAAATTTAATAAATTTTTCCACACTAGGAAAATCCCAAATTGTAGATATATCATGCATACTCAAATATTTAACCTGACTGAGAAATTAAATTAATGTCAATATTGCTATATCAATGAGAACAGACAAAAAAAGGTTTATTGGAAAGCACATTCTGGACAGCATGTTTGGTACAGTCAAGGGTACAGTGCAAGTACAAGTACGTTGTACCACACCCACTCTGCTACTTAGTAGTTTCTGGTTGAAGACACCATGACAACGCGATTGCATCGTGCCGTCGGATTCACAGCGCAAGGTGCGATATTAGATCGAGTAAGGTTGAAAACATAAAACACCTGGAAACAAGTACCAACTTACGGGCACATTCACACATATCGGTACTGGTAAATGAGATGTTGTCTTATGTACTCGCACATAAAGGGAATAGTTTTCTGTACGCGCAAATATCACCGGTAAGGACAGATTTAGTACCGATTTGCCAGGATCAACCATTACAAGGTATCAGGTAAATCGGTCAGTAGTAAAGAGTGGTCAACTTGACAAACCGGTACAGGCAATCTCTCTATGTGCAATTGAGGATATTGCGAGTGTAAGGATAAGGTGGAGGCGGGCTCTTCAATTGCGTAAGATAACAAAGCACCCGATGGCAGAAGTTGCTGGGGACGGTAACCTAAACCTAAGCGCTACTGACTGATTTACCTGTTCTTTTATGATGGTTACCACTGACTGCTCGGTACTGAATTCGTTATTACCGGCAATGGGGTTCTGTATGTTTTAAATCTAAGGTAGTCTCCAATTAAGTTTAGTTGCCTTCTTGCAACAGTATCACAGTATTGATTTCGTCAGTTGTTGTAAAAGGCGACTAAAGGATCTGGGCTGCAGCAGCGTGAGCAGCGTCCTGCTTTCCGGCGTCAGGGGTGGCAGCGACATTATGACATTATTTTCGACTAGGTAGTCCGGCAGAAGCTGACGACGTAGTCCGGCGGAAAATCTGTTAAGACAAGTAAATAAGATTTCGTCGAAAAACCACTTTGCGTAAGTAGATTAATAATATTGCACCTACAAAATACTCGACTGCTTGACGGCGATTTACAGATTTGTTTTTTCGCGTTATTAATTAAGGTCTACCACCGATAGTTTACTAAATAACGAACCCAAAAACCGCAATGACAAATTAAACTCCAAACGCAAGAAACCGCTTGAAGCGCTTACCACTGAACGAGGCGTTGCGCCCGTTGCCCTTTGCCCCCCCGAATTAGCGCCCCCCAGGGGGTGCGGTGGCGCCCCCAACAGGACACTGCGAGTGTAAGGATAAATGGGAGGGCTGGCTCTTCTGGTTAAGTGTAGATTTTCCGAATGCGGTGTTGATGATGGCTGCCTAATGCTTGCTAGGTGTATCGATAGTTTTTAGAATGAGGATTTTTGTTGAAAAAATGTTGAGTGAATAAGCGTTTTTTGAATAAATTGGATGCATGCGATCTATTCAAAAAACGCTGACTGGTTGGCCTTTAAGTGTGAACAAGTAGATTTTTATGCAACCAAATCACGTGCCAAGCTAAGCCAATCCAAGCCAAGCAGTGCACACAACTTCCAACTTTCCAAGGATCTCGAATATCTCGATATAATGTATTACAGTCAAAACACTTAATCAGTCAATAAGTTTATTGACCGGTTAATAACGTTATTGACTGAGGGTGTCGGTCAAAACCCTTATTGACTGATATTATTATGTTTATGTTCGTAAGCTAACCTAACCTAACCTTTTTTTAAAAATGCATTATGCATCATCCCTCTCATCGGGTACTGAGAGGGGTATATGTGGGACTCCCACCCACTAAAACAACCCAGCGGCACTCCCGCGTCGCCCGAGTGGCGGGGGCCTGGGAAACCGGCAGAGCCTTTACTTCCAGTCCCCACACCGGCGACCGCCCGCCTTCACGGCAGGCCCCTCACGCCCCTTCCAAGGAGGGGGCCGGGAATGACCGTGAGTGCCCGGCCATTCCCACCCGCTGGGGACCCAGACAGATAGACGCCAGACATCCCCGTGTCTGAACGCCCGGGGTCCCTTGCGACGGGTCAGGTCTGTGGCCCCGCCGCCTGCCACTTCGGCCGCAGAGGATAGGGAGAGCGGCACAGCGTAACACCGACACTCCTCTTCTCCTGCGGCCCCACCGCGTCCGCCATCAAGCAGTGGCGACCCCGCCGAGGCCGCGGAAGGTAGAGAGAGCGGCACAACGTAACACCGACACTCCTCTCCCGAAGCGGCCCCTACACCTCAACTGCGGTGCCTCCCATACGACACCGCAGCCCGCCTCAGTTGCGATAGCGCCCATACACTACCGCAACCTACCGCCCTAAGCCGGTCCATCGCGGGCTTGGAGACTAAAGCCCGGAGGAGCAGCCCCACCCGGGGTCGCCCAGCCGAACACCGGCACGGCCCCGTGGTGTTCCTCTTCGCTTCGCCGTGGGAGACCAAGCCACGGGTACTAAGCCCCCCCGCCACGACAAGGCGGGAACCCTTCGGGGGGGGGGGGGGGACCTAACCTAACCTAAGCCAACCTAACCGATCCCGACGGTGAGTGCCGATGAGTGCCAGAAACGAATTTGACCGACACCTTCAGTCAATATTGTCATTGACCGGTCAATGGGTTTATGGGTTTTTACTGTAACATACATACATAGAAACCAGCCAACTAAGCTCGAAATGGTAAACATGCATTGCGTTTTTAACCGACTTCAAAAAAGGAGGTTCTCAACTCAATACGTCATGTAGGTATGTAATTTTGTCAAAAATACACAATTCGCTTATATTATCTATGTCTATGTGAGCTTCTTAAAAAATTTACCAAATTTCATAAGTGTATTTAATTATGAATGTTTTTATGTATGTTTGTCCCCGCATAACTCTGGAACTAAAAGTCAGATAGCAATAATTATATTTCAGTTAAAATATGTACTATTTAACTTAGCGTACAGTGCTAATTTCATTAAAATCGGTTCAACCGTTTATTGAAATTGTTTCAGTAAAACTTATGGTTACCGCATATTTCATAAACTAAAAATTTTATTGCAATACCGGTGATTCTTTTAAGTATAACTAGGTATTATTAAGTTTCATTAAAATCAGTTCAGTAGTTTACCAACGGTACAGTAAAACTACAAAACACAGAAAGATACACGGACGAAAAATTATCTTAGAAGTAGTTTTAACTACAACTGAAATAAAAAAAATGCAAAACAAAAACAACAATTAAAAAAATTTAAACCGACTTCAAGATTAAAAATGCATTTACGTGTTTTATTACTAATAATAGGGCTGGCACCGACCTCACAACTTTTATTTCTCCATTTTGAGCCATGAAGTAATTTTTTTTATTACTTATTTATTGTTCTCATATACCTACCCTACACGACTGTAAGTGACATTCACAAAAGCAATATATTTTTTATAACGAAGGCTCCGTCTTTATTTGTTAACATTTATATTTCAACTCAAAACAAAACTCAATTAAATTCAACAAAAGATAACAGTAGCTTTGAGGATGAATTTTTTTGAAGATTAATCATATTGCGAAATGTGATTGATCTGATAAAGCACTATAGAAATGTTTGGTATGGTAATACCATTATCCTCAGGTACCCTAAGGCTGGCGCTGTATAGATGTAAAAAAGAAATGCCAATATCAGAAAGTTGTATTTTTTTTTGTATATTTAGCTTTCAGGATAACCCGTAAAAATGTTACGTTTTGTAATATTTTAAATATGCAGGCTTTATAAACGAACTTTAAGTGAATTAGTGCAAACATTTTAAAAACCTGTTCCATAAATCAATAAATCTTTATATTTTTATATATTTTATACATCTCTATATATTTATAAAAAAATGTATTCTAGCTAACCGTCGGTAGAGGGAGCTAGTTTTCAGGGTTCCGTACCCAAAGGGTGAAAAACGGGACCCTTTTTTGTTTGTCTGTCTGTCAGCAGGATGTATCGCAAGAACCGTAATAGGTAGACAGTTTAAATTTTCACAGGTTATGTATTTCTGTTGTGTTGCCGCTTTATCAACAAATACTTTTTGTTTAATTTCAATTTTTGTTTTAGCTGTGACGTAAAAACGGCAACACTATAAGCCTGAAAATTGGTTTGTTTATAGTGAATAAACTATATAATAACAACAAATAATAAAAACTGGTCAAGTGCGTGTCGAACTTGCGTACTTAATACGCAACACAGCATTCATCATCATCATAACATTCCATGAAACATCCACTGCAGGAAAGGGACCTCCCTCCAGAACTCTAGCAAAAGTGCGTGATACTTTAGAGGGGATTTACTTACGCGGCTCCGTGATTGCGCGTCCATAACTAAGACGGTATTTTTACCTTAGTGGTAGGTGCGGAACCCTCGATGCGCGAGCCTCGACTCGAACTGGGCAAGTTGTTCAGCAGTACGTGCAAAATTAAAAGCTTAAACCCACAAATCTGATATAATATAGAGTAACATAAATTTAGCATGTTACTTGGACCATGATACTGAACAACTTATCCCAAGAACCAAAGGTCAAATAGGAAAAAAAATTTTTTACCTCTCATACAAAATACGCTATCAACTGACGTAGTCTCTATGGGAAGTTTAAAAATTTTCGTTTCGTATTTAGACCTACGTCTCTTAGGGGAAGTTATTCAGTTTCATGGTCTGTCTGAGTGACATGGTAAAATGATGTTTACCATTAGGACCTTATTTACAAAATAACATAATAACACAACACAATCAACCTTCTATAACCAAATAATTTGACTATCGATAACCGCTACGGTCAGCCCTATGCCGGCAATTTCCTGAGACCGTTGGACAGCGAGTTGTAAATACTCGTGTAAAATTGTCCACATTCCCTCCCGGAGCTTTTGTGTTATGTACTTCTTTGTTATTTACCCCACCTTGCGTTGTGTGGGTGGGTTGCCGACGTGCGGCGTGCCACTCGTTTGCGTACGGTGGCGTGTGTAGGGATGATGAATGGTGAGTGAGAACTACGTTGAAAAAGCGAGTTTTTTTTTAAATAGTAAAGAAATGCACGTACGGTGTTTTGATTATTAGCTGATATCAATGAGGTATTGTCTGGTAGTAACTATGTGATAAAGATAAATTCAAGTTATTAAGATAGATAAAAATGACGGGATGAATGTGAATATGAAAAAGTACATATAATTAACTGTAATTTTGTTGGACATGAATATAATAATATTGTAATCCAGAAATCTGTAGTGGCCAATTTGATTAATTTTAATAAATTATTAGTTAGCTTTGGACCTATGCGGTTAAATAAGTAAGTAAGTATTATGCGCAAAACACGAACAGTTTGCCAAAGAAACATGAGTCGAAAGACGAGAAGAAATTTTGGACGTCACATAAAAAAACGCGAAATTTATAACAAAGCCAAAAATAATCTCGTTTCTCGACCTATGTTTCTTTACAAAAGTTGGTCAGATTTTTTTGTTCTGAGTAGATGCGAAAATAGGCTAGTGTTCCAAAAATAGCCCGGTTAAAATGTGTTTACATCTTGCACCAAATGTCCGAGCGTACATTAAAACCCATGGTCAAGATTCTTTCCTGCCCCACATGCCCAGACACAAGCACGATAACTAACACATCTGTGGGGGGCTACTGGCAATGCTTGCCAAACTATCGGGCCACAGAACTATTATATAGGTAAATAACTATATAACTTTACCATCATCGCCGACATAATAAAAAAATATGTAAAACCCTGTTTACATTGACCAAATAAAAAAACCAGTTTCTAATTCGTAAAAGTAGGGTGGTAGTAGAGCTCCGCAATTTGGTGGCATTTTGTGTGCAGTTCACGAAGACGCAGTCGGTAGGCACCGAGCAGGTAATTGCTAAGCACAAACGAGTTACAGCTACCCCGCCGGAGACCGCACCTGAAATTAGGGTAAGCGGCTATTGAGTGAATTACAGATTTTTTAAGTTAGATATTACAGTATAAGACTTATTCAAATTTTTATAGTAAGAAGTAGACTGTAGTACTGCTGATAGGCAGCGGTGATTAAAATTACGCTTAAAACACAGTTTAGTACAATTTTCTTTAAAAAATTACAGATAAGCTTACAAAAAATATCTTAGATAGCTCAGGTTTACAATACTACTGTAACAGAGATAGCACTTACAACGTTTCTACTCAAAACTTCTTAGATAGGTACATTAGAAAGGACTAATAATGTGTTCAAATTTCGTAAATATTAATCTTGACGTTTTATTATTAAGAAGAAATTTCTCTTCAATAACATGAGGTTAACGTTTCTAACCTCAATACAAACACTGAAAAACGTTGAGGCTCTGATTTTACATACAGCTAGTCAAAAATAGCCACATTTTTCTACTTTTTATTTGATTTCTTTTTCGTGAACTCTGTTAAATCTCCGCCTTTTTCGGTTCTATCATTCAAACGAATCTCGAAACGTAACTGAGATCCTCGGGACAACGACGGTTTGCAGGTGGAGGGATACGGATGAGTTACTTATTTACAATTATATATTCTGTGATTAGGTACAGTCTAATTTGGGTATTGTCTCTGATAGTCTTAAGCTAAGAGAGATCAGAGACAATATCCAAATGAGACTTTAGTCCTTCCCCTGCAAAGCGTCTTCGACCCGAGGGTCTCAGTTAAGTTGTATGCCAAAGCAACAACGTATTTTTTCAACGTATTCGATGCGGTTCTTTAACTTGTATCAAAGACAATCTAGAAAGACAATATAGTAAATTTTATAGTCTTTGCTTGTACAAAAATATTTAAATGAAAGAAATATTATTAGGGTCCCGTTGGCATCTTTTGGGAACGGAACCCTCGTAACTATCATACCATAAGATAGAAGGATAGGTAGGTGATCACAGATATTTAAATAAATAAGCTTAAAGTAACATGAAAAAATTAAATAGTTTTAGTCTTTTTGCGACCTGTGTACGTTGCACCTTACTACAAAATGTCTCCCTTTCACCTTCTACTTTCGCTTGGATAATCTTATTTTAGTTAACACCAAGGCGCTTCGATCCCAATTCCTTGGCAATAAGGTTCAAAACCCTACTTAGAATAAACAGGAGTTAAAATGTATTACCTTTTATTGTGATCCTCAACACGGATTAAGAGAGCGCGCGGTTTTGAATTTTGATTTGGATTGTAGCTCCTGCGTGGCCATTCAAATTAGATCTCTTGCAGGTTGTTTGCTCCGGTCTTTCTTGCAGGCGCTATAAGATTTCCATTTCATTGCTTAGTTCATTTTCTAACTGTTAAAAAACACTACAAGTAAAAAAGAAATGTTTAGGTTCAGGTACAGCTCGTTGAAATAAAAAAAACACAAAAGAAAAATTATAGAAATTAATGTGATTGTTGGATTGAGAAGCAGATCATTTTAAAATGGTCTGTTTGTGAAGACTATGTCCACCTATTTTCTTAAGTGCTTTGATTACATTCTAGGGAGAGGTCTCTAATGATGATTTTGAATGTTAGAGGTATAGTGGCTTATTTATAGATTCTGCAGTTAAATAAGATTGTAAGGATTGCATATTTATGTAGGTAAAGCATTGAGGCTGAATCATAAACTTAGCTTAGGTGGTCATTGGATGGTCGGTCAAGGACACTTTCAACACAAGGACTAGTGATGTTAATGCAATGCCGGCTTTACCATTTTGTTGATCAGCTTTTTGACTGTCTCCGTGAACCGCAAACCCAGCCAGTATTTACGGAAAGATTTTTTAAATCATTTAAAAAAAGATAATTTGAAAATCAATTATTATTTTTATAGAATTATTATTTCATGGATAGCTTATGAATCTTATACTCATTTTATTCAAGGAGTATACAAGGTGTTACAAAAAACATTGTAAAGCTAACCTGAACAACTATTACAAAAAACGTAGGTCGAAATATAAAGAACAGAATTCTTTCTACCATAAAAACCTGACCTGTTTGTATGCCAATTTCTTTTTATCACATCTATTCGAAAAGAGCTAGTTCGTTCTACGTTAACAGGAACTAAAATCGCGTTTTAGCCCCTATGGTAATAAAAGTGAATTATGAATGTGGATATTGTTGTAAGCCTCTTATTATTTTTATGTCATGTCTTATTGTTCTTATGTAAATAAATAAACGTAGGTACTTTTCTTACATACTCATAATTGCATTTACTTATTTTCTCTTTGATAAAAAGTCGTGTCCACCGTCGCTAGTCATAAAGATTTTATGCAAACTCACTATAAAAATTTTAGTTCCAATTTTGACCACCTGAACAGATATCGCGGTCATAGTAGATGGTGGGTTTCACCATTCTGACCGGTTTTCAACCCACGTCCTACGAAATAAAGAAAATGCGCGTGGCCAGTTATTAGGGCGTTATAACCCTTCTATCGCCCCTCCAGTGACCCCAGCAACCCGTTTCCCCGTTTTTGTTAAACATTTAGGGTAAAAATGTTATTTTCTAAGTAGCAATAAAATCGGTTATTTATAGAGAAACATGTGTCATCGGCTATTAGTTTTATTGTCACTGTTGATGTGTCGATAAGTTATTACTTTTGAATGATATTTGGTGTTTTGATGGGTTCGGAAGGGTTGGTTATTGAAAGTAGTTTTTTTAATGAAGTTGTAACATAAATTTGTATTTATATATACCTAACCTTGAATTACTTTACGTTGTATTTTTACAAAAATTAAAGGAAATTACGGAAAGACTACATTTGAATGGAAAAATAATACAAAACAAAGGTTTTTTACTGAGCTCAAAAAGTCAAAATGATTCGAAAACAACGGGATTTCGAAAGTGTTGTAAGTACTTTTTCTCTTAATTATCTGTATGATGGGATGGTCTAAACTTGGGGTCTAAACGTAATTTTAAAGGTAAAAAAGTACTAAGTATAATAATTTTTAACCAAGTTGTCTATTTTTCTACCATGAATGATACTTTTCAATTTATGAATGCAAACTTCAAACCAGTTTTTCTAGAATCACCCTTTTCGTTGCAGAAAGTGTGCAAAAAATGCATTGTTAAAAATGGCAGATGGTCAAAATTGCATTATGTTATGATATTTTATAACGGTCATTTATTTATTTAAGTTGAAAAGCTTTTAAAAATGATATAACGGTTAGCGCTAAAATCACTTTTCTATTGATTAAAATTCAATATATTCCATTTAATTTAGTTTTTATTTATTTAGTTAAGAAAATACTAAGCACATTCCACACAAAATACTTACAAAATGCATCTTGAAAGTAAAGCGCCCACAAATCTAGCTCTAAAACTATTTTGTTTTAATGAATTCAAAAGTGTAGGCAATAGATTTAAAGGATCTTTTACTTTAAAGAGGCTTCCTTCAACCTCCTTTTCCAGCTAAAACAAAAATACAATTAAGTACGCCCTGGGATATAGAATATAATTCTTGAATACAATAAGATAATAATAAAGTAATTGAATAATCCTACTATTCTATCCTACTAATATTATAAACGCGAAAGTTTGTAAGTATGGATGGATGTTTGTTACTCTTTCACGCAAAAACTACTGAATTGATTTTAATGAAACTTTTCATAAATATAGCTTATACGTCAGAATAACACATAAGCTACAATTTATCCTGCGCTGACTAAGTCGCGGGCAACAGCTAGTATTGAATAAAACATCAGTGTTTAGAATTAAAAAATTCAAATTGATCCCGATAAACCTCTGAATGGTAAATATTTATCGAACATTAATCTTCACTTATACCTTAATACAAAAATTTTTGCATTTTGATTTTTTGAGTTACATTTCAAGAATTAGATCCCCGTTCATGGTGTTGTTAATATTTATGAAATTTAATTCGTTCGTTAAACCTACTTCTTTGCGTGTGGATGGCAATCGTCATAGTATTCATTTTAGTATCTACGAGTAGCCTTAATGAAGACATCTACTTATCAAATTGAATATTTACTTACTTCTTTAAATAAAGTATACACAAATGTTTTCTTTACCACTTGAGACGATAGAGTTCAAACAAACCTTTACACCTATATACAGTTAGACTTAGTTACTATGTCTGATTAGCTTCCGGCTCCATCATCAGTTCAGGGACCCAATTCTTAAATATCACCCAGTAACTTTTCAGATTTCAAAAATTAAAATAATCCCTGATGGACTTATAATAAACCGTAAATTATTATTCAAGTAAATTAACAACCAAACACTTTTTTCAAAACTTAACAAATATTCCCTACCTATATCTTTACTTTTTGGAGTTCAAAATTATTCAAAATCACTCGATGATATTCAATAATTGGACTCCAGGTCAATATGATAAATTTTGCATGCAATACATGATATAAAAAAGGCTTACTCTGTTTGGTTTCAAGTCCAGATGCAAGATAGGAACCACATGTATTTTTGACCCTAACTTATTATGTGTATTATAAAAACAACTTACTTAAAATTAGATTCCAAATTCAAACCTTCACCATCCACTCATTCACTGCGCTCTCCTTTTGCTACACACACACTCATAAATTTGTGGCTAGTGCAGTGTCCAGCCAATGGGCGGGGCTTCATTGACTGCCCATTGGTCAGTTGCGTAACTACGTCATGTGTGCGTGATGACGTCACCTTACGGTGCGTAAGTTCCATTTTTGTGAGTCTACCTATAGGTATAGAGAGAGTTAAGATCTTATTGGGTTCTATTATATTTAGTTCTTGTTGGAAACATAGAAAGTTTTATTTAAAAATCGTGTGTATGTTGATAGAGGGTTCTAACACTTGAACTGAAAAGAGGGAATTGTAAGAGTTGGTGCCTTTGTCTTTTTCGTCTGTCGTCACCAATTTTTTTACCCTTAGTATCTACGGTAGTGACATAATTAAAGAAACAAGAAAAAACTCCTACAAGTAGTTAGATCTACATGAAGCCTTTTTTATTGTTCAAAGAGTCAGAAAAAACTTATTTTATTGCTCTCGATTCGTCCTAGTATCTATATACATACCATTTTGGGATGAAACGTGACATTTCAATTTGTAGATCGTTTTTTTAAGTATCACAGACTGTAAGTACTTATATTACGTTTTTTTATTTAAGGGCTTTCTTGCAGTCATCTAGCAACCCGATCAGTTAAAAAAGTACCTACTCGCCAAATACAAAACTTATCGAAAATCTGTCTTATCAGATTGATGTAAAATTACCCTAGTTTATTTAGAACCTATCAATCAGTAGTTACAGATAAAAGAAACTGCTAAAAGTGACCGTTTTTCGCACTTTTTGTATGTTTTTCAGGATTGATAGGTTCTAAATAAACTAGGGTAATTTTACTTCAATCTGGTAAGACTGATTTTCGATAAGTTTTGTATTTAGCGAGTAATATTTTTTTAACTGATTGGATTGGAAAGCCCTTAAGTAACAAACGTCTTTTTTTGCTAATAATGATAACACGTATCTTAGCTAAAAAGCTAAAATGTAAGAGTCTGTTCCTAAACATCATTACTTATATAAACTATGAGTAGCAATTTCGTAGCAATTTTGAAAATCTTATTTGATTGGAGAAACAAATTCTTACTACTTACAATAACAAATAAAATAAGGAAGTCTTAAGTCCGAAATATTACGAAATATACCGTAACAAATATCTGACAAAGTTTTGAGGCAAGTAACTGCGCGGTGCACAGAAGTAATGTAACTTTTATTACTGCACTGGGACTCAACAAAGCAGTATTAAAACAAAGTGTTCTTATAAGATTTTAAAATAATTTTGAAATTTAATTGCTTCCTTTTTTATTCGAGGATTCATTATCATTCTATGAACAGTTTAATTTAGGTTGGTTTTTAACATCAATAACATGTGCCATTCGAAAATAAAAAACCAATAAACATTGTATGTACTTGTACCGCCATCTCTGTAGTGCTAATGTAACTGCCTTCAATTACCTTTAGCTGCCAGTATTATTACACTTTTCTAGTTCAGATTGTATGTTCTTCTTATAAGCATAATTTATTTTATTCCAATTAATCATCTATGGACGGAGGCCTTTGCCCAGTAGTGGGACAAATTAGGAGCTATTTTAGATAAGATGAATCTTCTTTTAGGTACCTCCAGCTTGACGTGATGTTTTTTTCTATACTCTACCTTTAGTAACATCTCCACGTCGTCTTCTTGAAAAATGAAAAAAAAATAAACATATTGGTCGTAAACAAAAATTCATCAATCTTTTCTCTGCATTTCTTTTGTGGATGCTTCGACGACATACTGCTTTTGGATTTTTGTTCATCCATAAAAAAGGTGAAGTATAATAACTGATATAGCTTGATCAGTCAAAATTACAAAAACACAATTCCTTGAATAAAACTTTCAGGAATAAAAAAATCGTATCCCAATCAATCAATCAAAAATCCTCTCCATAAAAATTCTAAAGTTGATTGGACAGTTCATATGGAGAGGCTGATTTTGTTTTCATTTCCTGAAAGTTTCATTGACAGAAAGTTATTCAGTTACATTGACTGATCATGCCCTTTCAGTTTTAAGAAATCTGTCCCGTAAGGGTGTAAAGGTAAACCCTATATAGGTGTAGGTACTATTTAACATTTAACAAGCATAATTTATTGTATTCTATCGGGTGCTATAAATTAATCTATTTCGGTCTCAACTCTGGTAAAATTCTATTCACCGTGTTTTAAAAACTATACTTAGTTAAATTCAAAAATCTTACAGCGCCATCTGTTTAGCTACGCTCATCTTTTTTCCTTTTATCGGAATCCTTCGAGATTCAATACAATAAACTCGCGTCGCGCCAAATAACAATTTTGCTGCCTTGTATAACAAATAACTGTTGCTGGTTTTCTGTCATAGAAAAAAGTTGTTTTATAATAAGAAGAAGGTACCTAAGGGCACAAAATATCTCATTCAAGAAAGTTACAAACAAGAGCTAGTAAAAGCAATAAAGGACTGCGTATTGTCGTATCTTCATTATTAAAGCCGACTGGTCAACCCCTGGGAGAATGGTACGATAAAATGAAAGTTTCAGAGTTGTTCTCTTTTCTTAAACTTTCTTTGCAAGATTCTGGCAGCTATACAAAGATTTTATAATTATAATAATGTTATTTGGTAATTTTTGGTGCAATGCAATTTTGTTGTTTTTTTTAGTATTTAAACTAAATATGAGCTTAATAATAAATCTATTCAAGTATCTAAAGGCATCTATCTATATCTATCTATCTATGTTTGAGGCAAAGTCTGTCCGAGGAAGTACTACCTCATAGCCTGTTTTTGCCGTAAAGCATCACTTCACTTCGAAAGGGAGTAAGTAAATGGTGTGAATCTGCCCATGTAACTGAACAACTTTTCAACCTTCCGGGTCCATATGTTTTTCTAATACTGTAAATAATATGTTACCATCTTTCTAATGTATGGGTTGCAATAAACACTTTGACTTTGACTTATTTTATCACCCGGTGATATAAAACAATTAAGTCCACTGCTGGACATAGGCATGAAAATATCACTCAAAAATTACAAAATCCTAGATTTTTCTTTTCACAAGTGAAAATTGGCAGTAATGTGTTATTGTTAATTTTTATGTATAACAATTTACCTATGAACACATCAGGGTAAATTTTAATTTTTGAGGCCTCAAAAGTGATATGTTAAGTTAAGGTTCCAGTTATTGGGTCTTATAATAAAATTATACCAAGTTTGAAGCTTATAGGGCTAATATATAAATAAAAAAAAACCGGCCCAGTGTGAGTCGGACTCATGTCCTAAGGGTTCCGTACCTATCTACCATATGATATACTAAAAGCTTTTGCTCTTTGATTTTAAAAACTCCGCGACCATCCAACTTGACCCCTCTTTTATAGAAAAGTTCTTGAAACGGGAGCTCACCTTAATTGGTTACTATTAGTTGTGAGAAAAATTGAAATATTTAAGGATTTTAGACTTTTCCCTTTATTTGTACTGTGAGACCTAGCTTCTTGCCAAATTTCATAATTTTAGATCAACGGGAAGTACCCTGTAGGTTTTGCTTTTTGGCATAAATGTATGGAGATGAGGACATAAAAAGCCATATCTTTTGATTGCATCGTTGTAAAAAATTGAAATTTTCAGATCTTGTGTGGTTTATAGACCTCAATATTCGTTGTAAATTTCAACCTGATACCTCTTCTAGTTCGGGAGAAAAAGGGTCTTGATAGACAGACAGACGGACAACAAAGTGATCCTATAAGAGTTCCGTTTTTTTATTTTGAGGTACGGAACCCTAAAAAGCAATAATGTTCATTATAATAAACAAATTATTTTTATTATTTGTTGCTTTTCTTATCTGCCATGATAGCTGTATAAAAATTTTGACAAGTTGGATACTTATCAAGGTTCTAAAGAAATAGCTCTAGGTCGGACAGACAGACGACCCTATGAAAACAGTAGTTTTTTGTGTTACAAGTGAGCAAAAATGCAGGGGGGCCAAATGGTAGTAAGTGATCTGATCACCATCGCCACAGTGATCTGCTCACAGAGACAGAACTTGATACTAATGAGACAGCAAAGCGCGTTGCCCACTCTGTGAACTATTAGTAGGAGATCCAAGGCCGAGCTTGTATGGGGTACCTTGCACATTAACCTCCTGGGATGAAACTTGGCACAATTCAAGTAAACACTTATAGGTAACATATAAAAAGTGGTGCTCCCCGGCAGGACGCGACAGAGTCGCACAGTGGGGCATAATGTCGAAAATGGTCGTGTTTTACTAGGTAGATTGTTTTATCTTTTGAACCGAAATAGGTAGCTGGTTAAAAGTTTTACAGGATATGTGTTTTTAAGACAAATATGTTACCTAACAATAAAAAATAAAAAAAAAATAAAAAAAATATGTGGGGTCGCCATACATAAACGTATTTAGTTTGTTTTTGCTCTGTCGTCAGAACGGTTACTGATTCGAGCATCAAACTTGGTATGAAATATAGTTCACTAAAATGTCAATAAAATTACATGTCCTGACTGAGTGACTAACTGACTGATTGACTGACTGACTGACGCCGACCCGTAACCGCTTTAGCTACACGTTTGAAATTGTGTGTGCTAATTTAATGAATACCATAAACATCATATCAGAAAGGATTTTCCAAAAATTGTCCTCCGAGGATGTGAAATAAGGGATGAAAGTTAAAGCTAAGTAAAAAATTTTGAAAAACCAAGTGTCAAGTTTCATCCCAGCAGTAATGTGCAAGGTACCTGTGCCTTGTCGGATCTCCTCATGTCTTGTAACGGTAATTTTAAAGGTAAATTATAATATACGGGATATAACAATCGGAAATAGAACTATTTATCGAATAATAATCTTTACAAAAAAAATAGAATCTGTGTACCTATTTGATTTTTTGGTGATATTTTATCCGGTGATGTTCAATAATTGAGTCCCTGGGAGATAGTTCTTGAACACCATTGGGTGATAAATATCATTCAGTAAAATCAAAATCACACATAAGTAATTCTTTTCAAAAGTTTGATTGTTAATTTTCGTGTATTATGATTTAAGAACCTTTTAATGGTTTACCAGAGTAACACTGAATTTTTAAAATCTCAAAAGTGATATTTCATCAACCCCGGTGATTTTCAAGAATTGGCCTTCAGAAGTCCAATTGGACTCTCGGACTTAACAAAATTTGGAACAGTAGTTTTGAACCGCCACTGTTTCATGTAACGTGGTGGTACGGAACCGACACTAAGCTTATCCTTATATTTTTTTTACACCTTTTCATCGGACTGAGAACTTCTTGATTAAATAAAAGAAAACAACTACTAACGCCATCTAGCATCTGTTAGATAGAACTAATCGGTATAACACGATTTTATAATCGATTTTCTAACAAGAATACTTTTTTCTCTTACTAGTTTGTATTAGATTAGAATCATTTAGCTTTAAGAGGATACCCGCCGTCCACTAGCGCCCCCATCCGTTAAAAAAATATTACTCGCTGAATACAAAACTTATCGAAAATACGGATAGACAGATTGAATTAAAGGTACCTCAGTTTATTTAGAACCTATCAATTCAGTAACATAGCTCACTGTAGTTACAGATAAATAAATTGCGAAACACGGCCACTTTGAGCAGTTTTCGTATCTGTTACTACAATGTCTTTATTTTACAGGGTTGATAGGTTTTAAATAAACAATAGTACCTTTTCTGTCTTTCCGAATTTTTGGTAAGTTTTGGGTTCAGCGAGTTATATATTTATATTGACTGATTGGGTTGCTAGTGGATGGCGGGTAGCCTCTTATTAGAATGGTACACACTGCCGCTCGTCGGTAGGAACATTTTGATCTTGAGCGGGTGTGTAGAGTAGCGTAGCGCTAGTTTATACTTGTTTGGTTTCGAGGTAGCTGTCGCGCCTACTTAATATAAAATAATTATACAATTGCAAATAATTTTATGTAATTTAGCTAATATTAGGAATGGCTAATAAGATAAGCTTATATCATCAGAAGTTTATAACTTTGAGGAGTAAGATATGAAAAAAAGATGTAGACATTCTGTGCTACACTGAAAAATATTTTACTGAAATGTGTAACCAAACATCAGGAAATAAAACTAAATTCAATTAAACGTCTTATAAGAAAATTAACAATGCTGCCAACCAAAAAGTGCAAGAATTTTCTCATTTTAATAGTAAATAGTTTCGCTACTCGACGAGAGATGGCGCTAGAATCGCATCTTCGAAACAGTCAACCCTTCGTCCCAGACAAGCCGGCGCGGCGCGGCGGCTCAGACAGGAGATAAGGGGAGAGGGGTACGAACTTGCGTTGTCGACTATACATTGATATAAAATTGCGTTTGTATGCGTAGCTACTTTTTGTGTGTTGCTAACCGGCTGACAAGTACAGTCAAGGGCAAGTCAGGGCATCAATTCAGGGGATAAAATATCACCCGAAAAACTCTAAATTACTGATATTACTTTTCAAAGGTTAAGAAATGCTACACTTCAAATATCAAGCTTGAAATGTTCATGTCGGTCCATATTTTCTATGCATTGCAAGGATTGAACAGTGTTAAATATTACATTATATCTAAACATTTCTTTAGGCATTTTTCTGTTTGCTTTTCGTACGTGTTATATTACTTCATCAGTGTGCGATGTATTGTAGTAAATCCCACACATACAAATTTTAGATCTTGAGTGGAATCTCAGATTTGAGAGGGATTTATCAATCCTACGGCCTGTAATATATCTATTTTCAAGAATTGGTACTGCATCAGCATTTGGTTCCTATGGTACGCCTATATACATATTTATTCAACATCACGCGTCTTTTCCGTATGGGTAGGCAAATACCAACCTTACACCTATCCTAATATACTTCTGTCGCTTCTTCTACTCTCATTAACCCTTTAGTGCAGCTCTTTGATTGAGAGTTCTTGGCTTAGCCAAGCGCCAAGCTTTGCGTTATCCAAATCGTCCTGAATTACAACCTTACCTGCCTTACTTGCCTAACCCTTCCAAAATTTAACCCTTACCTTGTAGATCTCTTTCCTTGGTCTCCTTTCTTGGACCTAACCAATTTTATTCCCCATTCTCTTATCGTTATATTCCTAATCCTGTTCTGCATTTTATCTGTAATTTTTGTATCACCTCTATGCTAAATATTACTTTTGGATTATACTCGCATTCATTTTTTTGCTACAATTTTTTTTTTAATTCCTTTTACCTGGGGGCCTAGACAACGTGCCATTAAATTTAGAGATGACGAAAGCGAACGTCGACGAAATAATAATATGTAAACCCGTACAATTTCTTCGGGTAATGCCCGTGGTCCACCTGGGTGCTCCTTCGTCAAATGGTACGTTGCCTAGATCCCATGAGATGTCTTTATTAAATTTCAGCTCCTTTAAAAGTTCAAGTGTTTTTTTATTAGTACCCAATAACTTGCTCGTGTCCCGAGTGGTGCCGGCAAAGAATAGTACTATACTATACATAACCGTAGGTGTCGCAAGAGGTGACTAACGGGTATAATCTGGAGGATGGGCAGCAGCATCCTCCTGTGTATCATACCATCTTACTTACTGCGGTCACCTACAACCGCGGTCCATCGTGCCAGCCGGCACGGTTTAATTTTAATTACCAAACAAAAAGGATGTTCTCTCATTTGAAAGGGTCAAAGTAATCGCTTTCTGGTCGGAATCCATCCACGGCAATGCACGGGCTCTCTGGGGCTTATTTTACTTTCCTGCTCTAGATACGTAATGTTCTATTATTCAATTTACTGGATGGGTAAATCAAACAACGTCAACTGATTAACAAATCGTGGATATTTTATTGAAATAAAAATAATAAAAATGAAAAATAATAAAAACAGTTTATCTTTCACGTAGTCACACCATAAAATTTGTTTAGTTTTTTGTTTGTTATTTTGTCTCCTGTTTTTACAGAAATGAAAAACTATTTAAATATCTAAATAAACAGTTTTAGAGTCAAACGGATTTTGGATAATTATAGCTATCTGAAACCTTACACTCAGGCATGCACCAAAATCAGTTTGACTCTTAAATTTGTAAATATAATATGTATGTAGATACTGGCCAGAATACAGTGAATCCAAAAAGTAACTTGAATCATTTACTAATGTTAAAAGTTACTTTTCGTGCTTTATTAATTTATATAAATAAATCTGAAATTAACGTTTTAAGGTCCCGTCCACACGGGGTACGGTCGACTCGAGTGTCGTTACGTCGTCTGAAGAGGACCTTATTTTCGTAACCTAACTATAAATAGTCGGTGAACATCAAGGGAGACAAAACGTTTCTCTATCATAATTTACTTATTATTATCTAATATAAATTCTATAATAATTTACATTAAGTACGTATACTGAAAGATTTCACGTTTGGACTAATTAGGTACGAGTGAAGGGTCTTCCACGAATAAGGATCACAAGAACACATCAATTTAAAAACAAAACTGGAATCAATTTTCAGTCTTAAAAAAAGTAACTAGCTTTTCTTAACAAAAGCTGAAAAGATCAAATAATTCACAATATAAGTTTTTAAACACTAATTAAATATAGAAATACTTCGATAAGATAACACCTACCCTTAAATCGAATCCAAATTTTCTTTCTACAATGGTTACTTTATCGATTACAGGAAACTCACCGTTTTCAATTGTTGTTTTTTAATTTATTATACTTTTTGAAACATTGTGTCATATAAATATGAACATCAATAGGTAGGTACTCGATTTACACATTACATTTACTTACATCGAATTATTTACACAAGTAATTAGCTAGGATAGGAAACAATTGCTTATTATTGTACAGAATATCCTATATTTACGAAACGTCTTACCTCTAAACACATTCTACAATGAAACTATGACGATCCTAAGAAAATACTGGGAAATTTATATTTTAATTGACACTATACAGCTTAACAACTAATACGTAAAATCAACGTAGCTAACTTTGGCATTGGTTTCCACATTTTCTATAAATAAAAACATGTCAAAACAAGATCGAAAGAATGTAACGTAAAGACAGTACAGCCTCCAAAAAGTAAACAAGAGTCTCCCAAAGAAACATTAACAATACATCGGGAAAACCGATCAACACTGGTTCCTACACGACAGATATGCCACTTAAGCTTAAATACTTTACTTAATGCCCTTGGGTGCAACGTTTGGGGCCTATATTGCAAATCCATTTAAAAGTAACGTCACCAAGTAATCCAATCCTTAAGACTAGAAATTTAACGTAGCTGTAAGTAGCTCGGCAAAATCATTTCGTGCACGCGGTAATGGTACGGATGCAACGAAGAACGTAATTGCTATGAGTTAGGCCTTAGAAGATCTGGCTAGGCGGCGCGGGCGGCGGCAGGCGCAGGCCACCCCACGGGTAGAGTCACGACGCCTCGTCACGGCACGCGTTGGAGTCGTCCGATAACGCAAGAGGAGCACCGTTACTCTGATTCACAACACACTTACGCATGTGCTTCTCTAGCGTCGACGGCACCGAAAACGGCATTTCACAGAACCGGCACCGGTACACGTCCTTCCCGAGCCGGCCGTGGGTCTTCATGTGCCGAGTCAGTTTAGAGCTTTGTGCGCATGCGTACGAGCACAACTCGCACTTGTACGGCTTTTCACCTGTATGCGACCGTCGGTGCACCGTCAGATTTGAGCAGTTCTTAAATACTTTACCACAGTATTCACACGTGTCATTCCTACGACCTTCTTTTTTCAAAAGTGGGTTTTGCAGTAAACCATTGGTGGTGTTCTTTAGTCCGTCAAAAATATTATCTGGCGGTCTTTGAGCATGTAAGGTAGGAAGCCACCAGCCTTCGCCCCGGTCCATATCCAATTTCATGCGTTTAGAAGCTTCAAAAGGGTTCTCAAAAGGGTTGAAAAGAGGATGTGGTTGTGGTGGCATTTTGGCGAACTCTTCTTTCAAACGTAGGGCAGCTGTTGGCGGCATGCCATTAGATTTATCGCTAGGAGGACCGTTGTTATTGTCACGATCCTTTGCTAGTTGCCAGTTCAATGATTTTCCAGATTCTTGAAGAGCTTGTTTGAAAGCTTCACTATACTGAGCAATGTTAGACAAACCAAATTTATCCATGAGCTCACCCACAACAGATGCTGAGGGAGGGTGTGCTGGCATAGTAGGTGCTTGTTTTCGAAGGGGCGCTGAAGGTGCACTGCTGTTAGAGACGGTCAAGTCTTCTGCTTCTTCAACATCCTCTCCATCATCATTCTCTTCTTCCTCTTCACCATCTAGTTCTTCGTCTTCCATTTCTTCGTCAGAATCATCGTCAGCTGTATCGCCTCCTGATTCACCATCCTCAACATTTCCGTCAGCGGGTCGATGAACTTTCATGTGGCGTTTTAGCTTTGATGCTTTTTCGAAAGCTTCATCACATTCCGTGCATTTATAAGGTTTTTCGCCTGTATGAGAGCGACGATGCACAATTAAGTTACTTTCAAATCGAAACTTTTTCCCACAAAATTCACAGGAATGTACTGCTTCATCACTACGCTTGGAAGGTGGAGTTGAAGATGGACGTTCAGTGTTAGGTGGTGCATCTGCCGTCATTGGTTCAGTGCGACGCTCTGTCGGGGTCGAACTGTGGGGCCTCGTGGCTTCTCGAGGCGTTTCCACCGTTCCGGTTCCGGCGCCCACCGGGGGAGTCTGACCGACTCGGGAGGGCGACGGGGAAGCGAACGGAGGAGAGTGCTTCCTGGGGCTAGGAGAGCTCGAATTGCCTGTGGCCGCCCCTGGACTGGTCGTACCGGCCAGTTGCCGCAAGCGCTGCGAGTAAAAATCCAGCTGGGGTTCAAGTGAAAGGGGTTGTGAAACTGGAGGTGGTCTTTCTCTCCCAGATATTGTCGTAGGGACCGTGGGAGCTCTGTCCGCCGGCGATGGGAATGTTTGGTGAGGGGGAAGGGAGTTGGCCGCCACAGCGGCTGCTGCGGCTGCGAGGTTGAGTCCATGGTGTCGGAATTGTTCTGAAACGAGTTGCTCCATTCTGAATCGATGATCGTGGTGGTTTGGCCGAGCAAAGAGCGGTGCTGGCGGAACGGAAGGATGCGCAAGCGGTGGTAAGCTGCCTGGTAAAGGCATCCTCAGCAAACCACCTACCCCAAAAGGGGAATGCATATCTGGAGGTGGAAGAAGTGGATGGTGACGCAAAGAAGGCGGTGGTAGTGGGGCGCCTGTCGATGAGCTTCCAGAGCTTGTTGAAGAAGTGCTTGAAGTAGAGTGGTTTTGCCGGTTGGGTTGCTGCTGTGGCAGAGTCTCTACATAGATTTTCACTCCGTGAACGTGCTGGACGTGTTGCAGCAATCTCCAAGCCGAATGCACACGAGCCTTACACGTTGAACACACGTAGTTGCTCGGTTCTGAGGACAAAAAAAGAATATTTAAAGAAAGTTTAAAAAACCTTTTAGAGAAAATACTTTTTAAGGGGGTTCGGGAAGATGGAAACGCTTTCCGATAGACGATTTACAGCAATATTAACACGGGCAAAGTGTCTAGTAATAGCTCTCACATATCGTAGTGTTTGGCCTAGGGTAGACGCGTGGCACGCATTATAAGCAGGCGAAGGTCCAAGGGTTCGCGCGGCGGCGGTGACTGATCGCCCAGGCGTGTCCCGCGTGATTCATGCACCTCTAAAATCTTATGAAATATACGCGGGTTGGGATCACGTACGCACGCGCGGGTTAAGACTGTTGATATTGAAATCTATGTAGGTATGTAACACTATACCGTCTGAGAAAAATGAATTGTATCTTCTTGCTAATGTTGTGTTTTTATGAAAATGTGTTCGAGCGTGAAATTGTCTATTCATTGTTGGCATTGCGATGGATGGGGCCATGTGGTCAAGGCGCGTTCGAGTCTTGCCCTGCTTGAACTCATACATAGTTTTGACAGTAATTTGATTGCTCATTGTAAGCTTGAAGTAAATTTTGTTGTGGAGACAATCGCATCTCGACGATCGAGTAGTGATGTGATTTGCTTTGATTTGTAGTGAATGTTTAGTTTTTGTGTAGATAAATCAAGTAGTTCTTCTTATTTATTATAAATTTTGCATAAACTAAAGTTTTAAAGAGGTACTTTATATTTCATTCATGGTTATTTATTATCAATTCTAAACCTATTCATAAACTTAATTAACAAACTGGGCTTTGCGATTTCATCTTATTCAAAACTAAAGTCGAGATGAATTCAATTGGAATTTATTATCTTGAAATTACCATTGAACAAACGTTTCGACATCGATAGATTATTTATCGATAAGTACAACACTATTAGTAGGTGCGGCGCGATACGATCTCGACTGTTAAGACGATTATTGAAATGTAACGGTCAGATTATGACCGAACGGAAAGATGATACATACGGGGTGTGTTATTTAAACAATGAACATTATTTATATTTATTTGTTTATATTTTTGTATTAATTTTTATTTTATATTTATATTTTACTTATATTTATATGTGTGTTGTTTGTATGCAATTTTTTATTGGTACACTACCTGCTGTGATTATTTATGTATGTCTTTTCCTCTATACAAAGGTTGTCTGGTAGAGATCGCTCTCAGCGATAAGACCGCCTTTGCCCACTATAACCTTAAGTGTTATTCTTTGCGTGTTCTTATGTTTATGTGTGCAATAAAGAATTTATTCATTCATTATGAATACGAAGTGCTTACGTTGTTATTTAGCAAATTCTTTTGCGAAAATGTCATCGAACTAATGATACTGAATTCAGGATGATATCGTCTTTTAGCACCGCTGCGACGTTTTGTATCAAACAATAATTCTTCTTCTCATATTTAACAGCCGCACTCTTGTCGGTGGAGCTATCTCCGTAATATCTCTCTGCCCTCTGCCAATGTTTTGACATCCTCATAACACTCGAAGCTTACCAATTACGGCTCTAAAATTACTATGAACACCTAGTAATTGGTAATATATGGGTATCTATGTAATAAAAATTCAAAAAAAATTCAAAAAAAACGTAAATCATGTTTTTTTTTATTTAATAGTCTGTATGTACCTTTTTAAAATTAATAGTTTAAAAAAAATCCTATACAATCTTTAAAGGGCTTATTCTGGAGGCTAAATGCAACAATTCCCGAAAAATAATCAACTGATCCAAAACTCCTCACACAAAATGATCAGCTGATCCTATTTGGATGAAAATTTTTAGTTTGTCGTTGTCGAATTTAGCCTCCAGAAAAGCCACAAAATAACGGGAGACTGATTAATAACATATGGTAATCTGATCCCTAACTAGGCAAACTGCTTACTACTTAGCTAATACTAATGCATTTTCTTTTAACTTTTTAGATGAGTTGTGTTGTGTAGAAGTGAGAACATACCGTAGTTAAGATTTATACGATATCAATATTGTGACCTTTTTGTCCAGCGCATTGTTCATTGTATCGCGCTTTGGTCATCATACGGTACTGACTGAGCAAAAATCACACTTTAATATTAATTTCGATAAATTGGGATAGTAAACCTATAAGACTTCTCTCAATTATTGTTGGATGTGCATGGTAATTGAACTTTTTTTTTCTCTATTGCACAAATTTACATACAGAAAGTTACATACAAAAGGACATTTACAAAGGCGGATTTCTCTTTCGAAAATATATTCAGTTTGGTAGTGTGTGGTTACACGTTAAAACTAAAAAGTAACCTGAAAGCAAAAAGTACGTACCTACTTCAGTCTTTGTTGAGTTTTTCAACATTAACTCAGTTTTTATGAATCGCCTTAAATAACACGAATACTTTAAATTAAAGGAGGTTAAAAATATTCGTGGCTATTCATATGACATTATTTTATTTTATCTGTGTCTAAAAGTAGGTAAAAAATCAGTTTATCACAAATTTCTTGCGTAGTCAAATCAATGTACTACAAGTACGCGCGGCAGAAAGCACGTATAAACAAAGCCAGTATAAGCTGAACCAGTGCTACGCTACAAACGCCCGAGACCAGAGACCAGCTCAAGGTCAAATTGTTTTCACTGACGTGCATCCGAGTGTTCACTTAGAAACAAATTCCTAAATCCACCTGGAATAGTTCCGAAAGGGGTACCTGGGTAGAATTGTGTTGTTTGTGAAGCGACGTAAATGTACCTAACGCAACCTAACGTCATTAAAAGATTTTTAATATCCTACAATGACTTAAAGAACATTTTGATTTTGGGTTTTGATTTTGATTGGGTAGGTAGATTAATTTAGAATATTACGAAAACAAAAATTGTTTTGCAAACCATACCAACACAATCACGCGCTATCTAGTCTTGTAAGTAGGGTCACCAACGAAATCAGTAGCGGTATTCGATTGATACCGGATTACCGGTAGACCAGTAACCGATTACACGGTAAATGTAATCGTTGATAGCATCTCGGTCAACTATAGTGATAATTAAATGTACTGTGATTATGAACTCGCGTGGGTTTGTATGGGTGGTCGAGCTTATACCGTTCTACGAATTAGTCTACTTTTTTATGTAAAAGTTTAAGGTGATAGGGCTTTTATGCAAAGTCCGACTAGGAAATACGACCTCCTCCTCCCTGCTGTAAAAAGGCAGTGCTTGCTTACACTGCTATGTTTTGGTTTGGATGGAAGTTTTTGTTCGTCAAAGTTATTACTCCTCCACGGAAGAAGAAAGCCAAAATGATCTCTCTTCCTCTTAATGTTCTTTATAACAAAACTTTTTTTTCGGATAACCTGTAAAGACAATACATAACACGTTTTATAAAATTTTAGTTCTGATTGAAGATATTCCATAAAAAGATTAAGTTCTAAATCTGATTAAGATTTTGTATTTATACTTTCACCAAGATTAAAGTTATCAAACGTACCCGTAAATAAGTTAGAAATATTAAATTGTATTAATTCGAATTGAAATTGTAAATGAATTTTTCTCTGAAATAATTTAAAAAATTTGTTACCGCCACACAATCCGTACTATCCTTTTCTACCTTGGCCTACCCAAAAAAAAAAAACAATGAGTTCAACAACCGTTTCGATTTCAAAAGGCAATCGCTGATTACCGGGCATTGTGAGGGCCGAGCCAGTGGGGGTGAAATTTTTAAACACCACCCGTCTGACCCCCTACCCCCAGGCCCCAGGCTTGGAGTGTGGGGGCATCAGTTTTATTCTCTTCTGGACAGCGACTATTAATAGAAAGGTGCTGTTTTTACCTGTTGTTTGTACTGGTTGATTTTAATAATAAAATATCAATAATATTATTATAAAATATATTATTTATTTCTAATAATTCTTAAATTAAATAAAAGTAGTTAAGGTACAGTGGTGTCGATTCGCAAACTAAAACTAAACTAAGTTTGACAGGTCTAAAAGTATTGCTGTCTTTGTTATACCCTACCGAGTGACAAAGACAGCAGACACATGGTTCGTTTTTCAACTATTGAAGATGGCGGTCGTGTTTATATTTCAATTTTAGTTTTATTTGTTTATTGAAGAGTTTAATGAATAATTTGATTGGGTGTTATGCAGTAAACGTCTTTGAAAATGAACATCTATTAGAAGATTGGAATACATGCATTTATCAAGATTTTTGGATGGAGAGAAGCGGCCCATCGACACTTCAATAATTTTCCCCATCAACTTATCGGAGTCATCATAGTACACAGGCCCTCGTCTTCGTGATGTGGATTCCTGTGTAAATCTTTCACTTGACATTGGCGAACTCGCCATAATTTTATAATAATTTGTTAACTTGACATTGTGCAAAATACATCTGAGATGTGACGCCATTAAATAAATATCTATCTATCTCAACACATTTAGGCCTGTCAAATTTAGTTTAGTTTTAGTTTGTGTCGCTTTGGGACTTTTCTATCAAGTGAAATTCGGATCTTGTAACTAAAAGCGACTGTGTATTTGTCAGATTCTTAATTAGGACGTATACGAGTATATCGCGAAATTCTTAAAGTCGCGAGTGAATAGGCTTCTTGTGGGCAAGCTCGTTTCATCGTCGACCTATGTTCTCAGGGCTAGATCGAGGTCAAGAGTCAGCCCATAGAAAGTAAAAAAAGAAAAAAATGTATTTTCCTCAGAAGTCAAAAATCCAGTTTGTGCGGCCAATGCCGAGTTGCTTAATTTTTTTTATGCTTCAAGCTCAACATCAACCTCACTACTTCTTTCGAGAGTCTTAAAATGTTCTCTTCGAAAGTCATGCGATAATCGTCTTATTTCTAAAGATTCATAATTGGGTACCTATTTCTGAATGCTAAGTTCAAAGAAAGGTGTCGAAGTTCAGACAAATCTTTTGTGAAGTTGAAGACGAAGACTGCGTGCCCTTGACATTTTAGTTCAAAGGGTTAGTACTTAAATGGAATAACTGACAAAAGCAATGACCACTAGTTTTTAGTAATTTGTCAAATTTTTAAGAATAGCTAACTTTTACCGTGACCGATTTACACACTGTAAGTAAGATACTATCGGCCAAGTTGAACCGCGGCCATTTTTGATGAGAGTTTGTTTGAAAAATGTTTAAAAAAATAAGGTTTCTTTCTAAAGTTTGGCATGCTTGAGAATGCGAAACTAAACCTATTATACAGGGTGTAAGGGTACGAAAAACTGAAAGGGCATGCTCAGTCAACGAAACTGAACAACTTTCCCAAAGAAACAATTCAGGGAAATGAAAAATACTCTTCATACAAATTGCTCACTCTGGGCGAACAGTTTGTATGGGGAGGTCAAAGTTTCCCAGAAATGTTTCTTTGGGAATGTTGTTCAGTTTCGTTGACTGAGTATGCCCTTTCAGTTTTCGGTATTGTACCCTGTATTTGTGTCTTTGTTCAAAAATAAGCATACGACTGATCATAATTATATACGAATGATCAATAGTACAGTTAAGAGCTCGTCAAGCCTGACACTTTGGACTTTTAACTATTTCGTTGTCGTATGAGCTAGTGTCGCGCTGTAACTGTCAATATTTAACTGTATCGCACATAAAGGATAAAATATGAATATAGATTTATATAGTCAAGATACGGTTTTTGGAACGAGCGGTTCCGCCATACAAGAAAATAAGCAGGGCGGTATAAACATGACAATTTTTTATTATTTATTTGTGGTCTGGTTATTTGATTGTAATAAAAAACAATGAAAACATTTTGAGAAAGTAAGTTTTGATGAAATATTTTGAATAACATCAATTTCGGTCATACTCGTAGTAGGACCGAAAAAGCGGCGATATTGTGACATGATGATACACCTGTACTATATATATAGGACGACTTTTAATTAGTTCTTGATAGAAAAAGGTATGAATGTACTCATGATACTGAACAACTTTCCTCAAAGAACATAGGTCAAAATACGAAAATCAAGTTTTGACCTCCCATAGAAATTGCATCAGCTGATAGCGCATTTTGTATGGGAGGTCAAATTTGGTTTTTCGTATTTCGACCTATGTTCCCTGGGAAAAGTTGTTCAGTATCATGAGTACATGCTTATCTTTTGCTATCAAGAACTAATTAAAAGTCACCCTATATATGTTAGTACATAAATTAAATGAAGCTATCTATTCAATTATCGTAGTAAATCAAGATTTAGTCCGTGTGATACTGGTTAAGATTAATACCACCCCATATCTTTCTATGAGTTTCGTAAAAGGCGACTAAGGGAACTTGAACCACTGGAAGCCCATATATTATCTAAAAAAATTTGAATAAGTGCAATTAGTATGGGAAGACGAATACATTTTCATCACTTAGAAAAAGTCTACTTTGGCTGTGTAAATAAATTAAAATTATACAATTAATTATTATAATTTATTTTTACTATACTTACGAGTCAACAAGTAACATAAGTAATTGCAATTTAAACAATCATAACTAATATAATTTTTTCTATCATTTGACCTGAAAATGGCTTATAAACAATAAAGATGCGAGTACTGAAACTGACTACTATTTCACGGTAGATGGCAAGCCGGAAGTCGCCGCCTCTACTTCCGGCGACAACCGTTGAGACCGTTCGCACCCTGACGCCAACAACACGCCGCCGCCGCGTGGACAACTACCCAAATGCAAGAAAATGTCACAGCCTATGCACAAGTTTTTCAAAACTCGGGCGACTGAAAATGACATACGTAAACCCAATAGCACGTAATGAGAAACACTTTGAACTTTATGGCACGGTAATAAAGTTGCAAAAGTTTCCACTGACTTGCTGTAGACCTTACTAACCACCATTGACGAAAGAAAAATGCGGTGAGTTTCTCCAATTTTTTTTTATTGTCAATGGGCTTACTCTTGACCTCGATCTTGTCTTGAAGACAGAGATGAGGTCGAGGATGGGACGAGCTTGCCCAGAAGAAGCCTATTCACTCGCGGCCTGAATTTATTCCCGTTGTATAAACTTGGGAACACAAAGACGTAGGCAGAGAATTTCACTCTTAATTTAGCCGTGGAATTAGCGTTTCATAACCATATGAAAATGCTGTATGCATGCAAAACACACATGTAATATTTGAATCGATTAAGGTGTTTCTTAGGTCGTAAATACCTAAATCTAATAAAATTTATGAAAATATAAAAACATTTTTTACATTCAGTGTTGTGTGTTAGTGACGAAATGACAAACAAATAAAAATAAACGTTAACACACACGATAATTTATTAAATATGTACTTTAAATTACCACGTATTTTCCGAATCGTCTGTCGTCTAAGAAAGGTTATAGAGCAAAATTTTAATAAGTATTTCTTTGTAGCCATAATGACTGCAGGTCGGGGTCAGTTTTTGCCTCATCTTTTATCCTTCGTTTAAGACACTTGAATAAACAGGTATTTATTTGTATGTGCGGTCAAATCGGTCACTATACTTAATAATGTTTTCGTATCCACACGTAGGTAATTAAACTCGCATACAACAGTTGCGTCCTTATGACCTAGACCGTTTGACTTTCAAGAGCAGGTACAAAAAGTACATTTCTTTATTCGGTGAATGTTTTGAACAAATTTAGTATTTTAGTATCTACAAAGTCAGCGCAGCTAATCTTTGTGCCTTTCAAGTTTAAAGTAAAGATTTGTCAAAACCAGACTACTATTTATATCATACAACGTGTAACGGAAAGGTGTGCTAATACTGAAGGGCGTGAATCTGCTCATGAAACTGAACAACTTTTCCCAAGAAGCACATAACAAAACAGGAACAGGGAAAGAGGAACAAATAGAAATACGAAAAGCTAAATATAACCTCTCATACAAAATGCGCTATCAGCTGATGCAGGTTCTATGGGAGGTAAAAAATTGATTATGTTCTATGACCTATGTTCCTTGGGAAAAGTTGTTCAGTTTCATGGGCAGATTCACACCCTTTAGTATTGTCACACCTTTCTATTACACGCTGTAAAGCCATAATTTGCAATTAACTCTATTTATAACTGTTCTTATAGTTTCAAATCAAAAGAGCATAGCACATCCACTTCCGAATTTTCTCCAACCAGCATATCGCTTATGGGTCACAATTTGCACCATTCGGGTTATAACTTCTGGCGGGGGAGGCGGGGTAAGGGAGGAACGGAAGGGGAAGGCGGTCATTCAGCGCAGCGGCGCGACGGACATCCGCCGCATAACAAGTCGATGGCGACTCGGAGCGGCACCCCGCCACGTTCTTATTTCAAATCTCGCATAAATTCAAAAATGGAACCTTCTTTTGTTTTATGAATTATTTAATTTGTAAGAAGTCTTTTTATTTAATGTAGCTATTCACACTCGTCCGACAACGATTTTGTGTCGGATCCGACAAGAAATGTCGTGTGTTTTGTCAGCCGACCGTCCGGGAAAAAGTCGTGTCGGATCAACGATCGCTGTTAACATTTGTCGGATGTCGGGCGGGCCGATGCAGATGCGCAAACACCCGATTAAAATCGGAATCCGATATCCGATAAGTGGGAACAGAGGCGCCGACACCCGATTAAAATCGGAATCCGACATCCGACATAGTGGGAACCAGCTCTTAGTCTGGAAAATTAATAATACAGTTGCTTTTCGTTAAAACCTAAAATAAATGCTTAAAAATTTGCAAGCATTTTTGTGTCCATCATAATGACAAAAATAAAAATGGCCGCACCTTGTTGCACCACTCGCTTTCCACTAAAGCTTGATTTCTGTAAACTATCATATTACGCAAATTCACCCCACCCTCCCAAGAAATCAGTTACGCCTATAACGTAAGTAAGGCGTGCTGTTATTGGGGGCTTGATAGGTTTTTATAATTTAGAATTGACGTAGTTTTCACTCTTGTCCGACTTTTCACCTACAGAATACTTTGTAGTTTCCAATAATACATCATCATATCAGCCGAAAGACGTCCACTGCTGGACATAGGCCTCCACTGAAGATCATCATTTTAACGCAAAACCTCTCGGGTGGTGGCTCTGGACATGAAACTGAACAACTTTTGTTCTACGACTTTTGAAAATTCGCAAAAAAAAATTGCTCCTTCATACAAATCGATAAGCTGACCAAGCCAATTTGTATGGAAAAACAAAATATGTTTTTGCGAATTTTCAAAAGTCGTAGAACAAAAGTTGTTCAGTTTCATGTCCAGAGCCACCACCCGAGAGGTTTTGCGTTATTTAATTAACAAATTGTAAAAAAACATGCCACAACGAAATACCTTTATGTTAAGCATTTTTTTATTTTTGTAATAATTTTGGTTAACTAAGCAATCATAAAGACTATTTCATTCGTCAGTCTTTATAAGAATTCAAGTACTTAGGCAAACGAAGACAAAAGCCCTCCAAAATACAAGAAGCATATCACCCAAAATTGGTCCGCGACCGTCGCCCAGATGCGCGCGGCTATTTTAAACTCGTAATAACCGTTGTCAACACGTGTGACGACCATTACCACATATTACAAAAAATGAAGGAAAAACAATAAAACCGTGAGGGGAGGGCCAAGTGTGGACGCGGTTTAAAATTGATTTTAGGGCCGTGTCTCTTGGGCGAGTGTAGAGCAGTTAAGGAGCTCAATCAAGCACACGTGTCAATTGTCATGCATGTTTCTTGCTACTTGATTGAAAAGATGCAAAATCAACTGCAATTTTACTGATAAAAACACACAAATATGACAATTCCTGCCTAACCTATGAAAAGAAAATAAGGCTCAGCGAAACATTCACCCTGAGAACATGAAAAGTTTTATGCAGCCGGATATATTCATCAAACAGTACGGAGGACACGTAAACCGAGCTGACCACTTGAACAAATAAACGTTCACAACATCTGACGAACTGTTCGTGGAATTTCAGATCCATAATACATGTATAAAAATGGCCAGTCAGAAAACAAAATTTTAATCAACAAATTCCAAACGGTCAATCCGAACCCCGTGCCCTACCACAAAGCAACTATGACAGTTATTCACAGCACCCGCACCACCGTACGTCACAATCGATACTACACCCACCGCAGCACTACAATCCTTTAAAATCATCAAAGAGGGTTCACATGCCAAACTTTATCAATACTATCTCAAAACCTTTCCTAAAAATTATAAATATCAACTCCCAACGGTTCTCCCAAGCAATCTATCATAGCATAAATCTGTGATATATTTACACACAGTGAATGCATTATCACCATTCCTAAATCAGCTATCAACGGACTCTTTTCACTAAAAGGGTGAGCTTCACTATAGAAAAGGTTGACCCCTCATAAAGACTTATCACCTCATATACAAAATAAGGTTCTACTAATCCTGGAGGCGGTACACGATAAGGGAACCTAGCTTCTAAGTGTCAAGGCTGAAATTCGAGAGTAAATTTTCCTGCAGATGGGATCTCGTCAAAGTTAGCGGTAGTTTTTTCACAACAATCTCCTCTCGGACTTAACTTACGTTATCTCACCCACGAACGTCACAAGGAATGGAAACCCGCACGTACATAATAAGGACGATATTTCTAAAGAAATTTAAATTTGCCCGCAAAGGTCCCGAGATAGGATTAAAGATTGGGTGCCGAGATGGCCCTTTTGTGGCGACCCTTAAGAAAACATGTCTTGATATGGAAATATCTTGGACAGGACTTAATCGAGGAATCATTTGCGGGGGTGATTATTTATCAAGACGACGTTCTATGAATGCGTAATTAGTCTTTGGATAGAGATTCAAGCTTTTATGTTGACATTTATTTTGCATGACTGGTCAAGTAAAAAGCGTATCATTGTTTAGCCACATCGGGCTAGCCGTATTGCGGTGCGGCAGACCGTGTGGGCTCAAGTTTAAAGGATAATTCTATCTGCGGCTAGCGAGGGTTCAACCGAAGCGATATGACTACAACTGTCCAGACCACATAATTGTCATTGAACGATCAAAAAATGAACAAAAACCACATATCGATTACACCAGCCAGACATGCATACAACTACAAAACTATAAAACTACAAATTGAGTTTAGACGGCCTATGTGGCACAATGGTGGAGAAGATTCAGGATTCGATTCCCAGTCGGGGAAGACTTCCGAATGGTAAGTTTTTTTAATGAGTGTGTGCGTGTTTATGTGGGTCCGCCGTTCATTGTTTTAGCTAAAATATGTGTAATATAAAATGAGGAGCAGTGTCTGAGTGATTTTTAAGCCATATCTCTTCCCGACAAATATTTAAAATGAAAAAGATCCTCAATTTAAATATGAAATACTTATACACCTCGACAATCCTACATTAATTTGTAAGTCAAACAA
The DNA here is from genome assembly GCA_947532105.1 of Athrips mouffetella. Taxonomy (NCBI): domain Eukaryota; kingdom Metazoa; phylum Arthropoda; class Insecta; order Lepidoptera; family Gelechiidae; genus Athrips; species Athrips mouffetella. Next base: position 16,909,990 of record OX383965.1, on the reverse strand, counting down.
AAGAGACCAAACACTGGACCCATCGTACACTTGGACCAATATTTAATTTGATACAAATAGGCGACGGCCATCGGTTCTCCATCCATTGTCATGATAATGACTATAGCACAGACGCCTTGTGGATACAATATCCATATGTCAAGCATATGAGAGTTTCTTTGTCACACAGAATACAAACACGAAAATACCTACCACACCAAATTTTTTCACTAAATGCCACAGAACTTGAAACACATCACTGGCGTCATTCTAAAATTAGCCCTTTACCGCATAGTTAAAGGCAAGTTAAAGGACACGCGATAGGCACGAGACATCTTCCCCTCACCTTTCAGTGAAAACGACGTCACATCCAAAATTAAAACCCACTTATTTAAAACCCGCCACTTAGCCACCTTCCCGTCCATACAAAAACTAAAAATATCCTCTACCATTGTGCCACGCTCAAAGAAGTTCCATAGGTCACGGCGAACGCATGAGCTTGTACCACGTGTCAGGAACACGCCAAACATTTTTTATCTTTGAAAAAATTATAAAAGACCGTTTCTAACAATGGGGCCTCGGTAGCATCTTTGACAATTATAATACTGCTGTCATTCAGCTGTTAAAAGTTATTAACACCAAAAACGTGTCCTACAATGTTGAACTCTAAGTAAATAGTACAAAAGAGGATAATTCAATGACCATAGTAGAAAACCTGAGCTCTTTTTAGAGCGTCGTAGTTCACGGTTAACATAAGGGTCATCACAAAAGGCAGAAGATAACAATGCACGCACGTCAATCGTGTGCTCATGCAAATATTTTTTTCTTCAAAAACATCCCCTTTATCTGTTCATAGAGCGATGGGGTTAATTAATATGTACAAAATAATACAATTAAAATTAAGGATCCCTTTTAAAGTTGGCACGAGGTCGTGACTTACTGTCACCATTAGAATTATGTCCTTGTTTTGACAATAAGCTTCCGTATGAATGCGGTTTTAAGGTTTTAAAAGATTTATGAATTTTATAGCTTTTGTTTCTGCTATAAGGTTAATGTTATATTATATTTATTGCAGCGGTACCCTCATCGGTTATTGAATTTAGTCAGTTTGACAGCTCACTCGAAGGGGTTAATATGAACGTTTAGGATAAACGCAATAAGCCGAAACAACTGGTGTAGAAGCCAAACCTGCAATTGACATTTGGATGATAGCGCAACCATATTAAGATGGCAGCTCTTTTCTTTCTCTATGTCATATTTTTCTTATTTATTTATTTCATATATCAATTTTTTTTTATTGAAAGTATCATTGTATAATTTTCTACTTAGATATTCTGTGTTCATAAATAAATTACAAAGCTGTTGACAAAATGCGGGTAGAAATTTTGAACGGTGCACAATTTTCGGGTTTAAGAAATCTTTTGTTGTGCAAAGGTTTAATACAAAAGTGTCAAATGACGGCACATCTGCTCCCACAAAGGGTTACGCAGCGGATAGATTATTTTTCGAACCACCCCCGCAAGATTGTTCGCTTATACAGATGTTCCGAGATTTTACTCCTTTTTGAACTTAATTTTACAAAGGTTTAGTAAAGCGGGATTTGTTATTGCCTTTTTGATTAAAGATTTGTTTTTGAATAGAATTCAGTTTTGACCTGCTTATACCTTTTTATTGAAAATCATTTAAACCTATTTTATTTCAGCCTCATATTGGCTTGAATTTCATTCATGAATCACAAACATATAGAGTCGATTATATCAAACACCCTGTTTATAAGGAATGAGCTAATTCGTAAAGTGTCAAGATTAGGCCCCAATCCGAAATGTATGGTCCGTCAATGACGTCAGCATTTTTACAAGTCCAGAATTGTGATTGTGCAACGTCTTGCATCAAACGCGACAAAGGATGAACTGTGACGATAAAATTGTCTCCAAAGAATCCTTTGATGCCTCAAAGTATTGTAGGAGTCATTTATAAAATACTAAATACCATACTGTAAAAAGGCGATGACGTGGACGATACAAATAAAGAGAATGTGTCTGGCGCACGTGTCTTTTCCGCTAGAGACGCCTGTGACTGATCTCATTATGATTCAATTCCTAAAACGGATGTTTTTTTTATCAAAAGCAATATTTTTACCAAATAATAATAGAAAATGTTTCTCCTTGAGAAAGAACCGAGAGTCCAGTGGCGCCCTGGTCACAAATTAATTAATTTCATCGAATCTAAGACAACATAAATCAAAAAATTTCTCTCGGTATTATTACGATAAGTTTTATAAAGTCAATGCGTAAAAAGGAAATAAGCGGTCTGTCACTGTCATTCATGAATTTTGTAACCGTCTTGAGTTTTCCATTTTTGTCTTAGATTTGTAATGAAGGAGTCACTAAACCAATGGCACTCTTTAAAAAAGTTTAGGAAATAGGCGACCACTTACCACTGTGCATTGTATTTGATTCCGCATCGGCTACCCTCGACTTCTTCTGATCATCAGGGGACCCCGAAGTGTCCATATGTTCCTGTTTGATTTTGGGCTTGATGTCTTCATCTGGGGAACTGGACGGCATTGGTGATGTGGAAGCTCGTCGTTTTGGTGTTGATTCATCAACGTCAGCATCTGATGATAAAATAACATGTATAATAGTACCTATAGTTGGAAACCAATACTTTTGAGTGAAAGTGAAAAGTTTCTGGTTTACAACAAAAGTTAAACGCCGGAGGTATCTTTATTAACTCACCTGTTGCGGACCTAAGAGCAAACTCTCTGAGCTATTTGCATTTTTATTCAAAGCTCTTAGAATCTTTAAATTTACATAGACGCTACACCTTTAACAGTTAAAAAGTTATTTTTATGGACATTGGTTAGCTTAAATCTTGATTTCATAATTTCTGTCTGAAAAAAAGGATTTCAACGCAGTACTTATATTTATAATTAATAAAGATAAACCAAATATCTATGGTACTACTGAAATAGTGAACATAATTTAGTATGTTACTCAGATCATGAAACTGAACAAATTTCCCCAAGGAACATAGGTGGAAATACGAAAATCATTTTTTGACCTCCCATAGAAACTACATAAACTGAAAGCGCATTTTGTATGGGAGGTCAAACTTGGTTTTTAGTATTTCGACCTATGTTCCTTTGGGAAAGTTGTTCAGTTTCATGGTTTCAATAATGTGCTTAAATTACGTTTACAAATTCATAAGGACCTATTTTAAAACAAACCGCACCATCTAATAGCCTTTTAGGTGTGCTCGAAGCTCCTCCATCTTCTAGTAAGTCGGGCGGTGCCATTGATGGACTAGCGAGTGGTGGAGTGTGCACCCTGCTATTTGGCGGTCTTCGGGCCGTAAGGAGGGAAGGTCTTCGGCTTGAATTTGCACTAGAAACCTGGCCTGGTCGTGAGCCATCTTCTGGGTCCGAGTGAGGCCCTGGAGCGAAATAAATATACTGAGAATGATAAGCTAAATTCAGTAAATGTTTAAGAACTATCTTTGACAAATGCCTTGTGATGTGATTTTACAAAACTGTTGAAAGTAGTCTCTATGAGACACAAGGTATACTTACCAGTGCTATAGCAGTGGTAGGATGTCAAGTCTTTATCACAGGACGAGACCTTGTGCTGGATGAACCGCACGATGTCAGCCAGGGCGAAGGCCCGCCGGCAAGCCCCGCAGGTGAGGGTATCTGAAGGGACCCCAGGGGTTGGGGAGCCCCCACCCTCTGCCGCGCTGTCCGCATCCGCTGTGAAGAAAGAAAAAAATTAAAATGACATAGGTAAGTATTTAAATCGAACGCGGTAAAGAATTTGAGACAACTTAACAAAAATTAAGGCGTCAAGATGACTTTAATAAAGAATTAAGTATCTCTTCACCTTAAGAGCTATGCTCTTGTCGGTAGGGCAACTTCCAGTCTGTTCTTTTCTCTGCCAGATGCTTTAGTTCCTGATATGACGCGACTTCGACCTTCTCCTTGGTCAAAATAACTTGGCTTAGGTCTTCCTCTTCTCCCTTAAAAATGACATTTCTAATGAAACTGTCGTGTCATATCAGGTTTCTAATCATCTTGCCTCTTCTATTCTGTATCGTTTTAAGAAAACTCCTATATTCCCCTACTATTTCTAAAACCTCTTGTTATACTTTCGGCCCAAGTATCCTTTCCATACTCCTCCAACACCACATCTCAAATGTTTCGAGCCTTTCCCTGTCTCTCTGTGTCAAGAATTATATTTTTGGAAATGTTCAGAATTCCTAAGTAAAGTCCAAACCAATCAAATAACAAACCAACGTTTCAATTTTTCCAATTGAACGTTTAACTTGGTCAGCAATTTACGAAATTTTAAAGGACTTAAGGTCAGTAATTTGAACGAAATTGTTTGGCAACATTCGGTCGACATATGGACAATGAATGACACTTTCTTTCACCCTTAAGTGCTAAATTGCTTTTAATTGAGGGTTATTTGCCGTCACGGTTTTGTATGCTAAGGCGCCTTGAGGTATTCCAAGGTGTCAGTTGCGGGATTGACCACTTATCTTCAAGGGACAAAGGCTCATAATGACCGTCCCGGCGAGTTTTTGAAAGGGTTATTTTATTTTTTACAAAATGTTTGGTACAACAGACAATAAGGTGTTTTTCTTTAAGTTTTAAAACAGATGTCTTTAAGTCACTTACGTCAAAAAGTTTAATGGAGGCGTGAATTCTTTAATAAAATAAATCCTCTTGCCGCCTTGTCTTTCTACGATAATATTTACTTGTCTTTTCAGTTTATACGTAACCTGTAAATATTATAGTCTTGCAACGTACATATTTCTTTGCATAAAGCTTAAGTACATACAATAAGGGTTTATTTGAATGGTCGGCATCGACGCCCAAGAAATTATAAAGGCGCTTTCACATTCAAGTCTCGCACAATTGGTCGGCACATCAAAGTCGCGAGAGCTAATTTCGAATAAGTACTATGCAGACGCCCTTATGTTCCGGCTGCTTATTATTCAACCAATTTCTTTGTAAAAAGTAGGACGTACTTTAAATATTTCCTATAGGAGGGGAACGTGTAACCTGAGTATTAAATATGTCGAATATGATTCTCCTGGTATGTTTACATTCCTAGGTTTGCACAGAGGGTTTATTATGTAAATGTCTCGTGCTATTGACGTATTTTTTACAGATTTGTTCCGTGTGTATGACTCGTGCCTAATGGCTCTATTTGAACTGGTGTTACGAAAAAAAAAATCTGTTTCCTCTTCCGTAATAGCTCGTGTTAATTATTGTCTTCAGCTTTCGAATGATAAATACGTGCGTATTTGTTATAGGCGTACTGTAATCAAAATTAAAATAGGAATAGGGTATTACTTCATAGCATTTCCATTAAGATACATAAGTACATACCATCACGAAGCAAACATAATGTGTGCAAATTCAATGAATAGGTTCGCAAGCTGAATCCAAACAAAAGTTACCTATTCATCCCCAATCGAACCCTATCGGATCCCATTTACTTCAAAACACGGATTTTGACGCATAGTGGTTAGAAACCGGGTAATATCGGACAAATAGAATCGAGCCCCTCCCACCGGCACGCGACTGGACAGTGGTCAGCCCACACATGCGCGATGGACAAAAACACCCACAAAATTTGTTTTACAAAGTGTAAAGTGATTTATTGGGTCATTTTAGAAGTGGTTTGTGCAATTGATGTTTCGATTAGTGGGCTCTTACACCCGTTTCATAGCTCCGTTTGAATTCCTTTTATTCAGGATAGTGAGGTTCATAATATTTTTTAGGGATACGCGTAAATATAAGTAGTAAGAAGTACAAAAGTGTGTAATTGAAAATCTGAAATAAGAGACTGTATTACTATTCCAACTTTATTAGAAGGTGTCGTCTAGTCGCAAGGATAGTCTGACGCCTCAGGTGACAATGTGGGGAGAGCCACCCTCCTAGAGGACGGAGGACCGAAAAGTTTAAATTAGCTCGTTACACACGGGGACATGCCAGTTATATTCCGAGTTTTTGTTTTTTCAAGCAAAGGTCACCGCCGGGTTAGGCAAAGTTGCGCTCTGACGGAAGTTTTGAATTTGGAATGTAGCTAATTATTTAGTTGCAATGCATTTTGTTTTGTTACCAGCGTAACAGAACCACTGTGCGTGTATAAGTACAAGCTTTGTCCTTATTTCTGTAGCTGTGATACATAGCACACAAAATTGAAAGAGACAAGCAATGAATTCATATTTGATATTAGATTTTATTTTCACAAGATTGATTAGAGACTTATCCATAACGTGACATGTTGAACAAAACCGTCTAACTTTGACATTCTGACCACCGTGGCCAATGTTAATTGGCAGGGGATCACCATTGCCCTATTGTGGTACAATCTATAGAAATCTAACGTTTTTGGGTTCAAATAAAAATAATATGATTCTTATGCGAGGGTGGGTATCTGTTTCATGTATTCTATGGTATTTATACAGTTGGGTAAATTAGTTGGAGCGATTGTTTCGCAATGTCGATTTTGTTTTCACTGTGAAGCAGCTATACAACAGCCTTAAAATAAGTTTGTTTTCAGGGTTCCGTACCCAACGGGTGAAATACGGGATCCTATTAATATGCCTCCGATGTCTGTCTGTCTGTCTCTCAGCGGGCTGTATCTCATGAACCGTAATAGGTAGAGAATTGAAATTTTCACAGATTACGTATTTCTGTGGTCTCTAAGAAATTAGGTTTATAGTGCATAAGCTATAGAATAACAACGAATAATAAAAACTGGTCAAGTGCGTGTCGGACTCGCACGTATTTAATACACTTCTGCGTGACTGCGCGCCCATAACTATAAGACGGTATTTTTATCTTAGTGGTACGGAACCCTCGGTGCGTGAGTCCGACTTGCACTTAGTTGATTTTTTTAAAGTCTAAGGTCAAGGGTTTTGTAAGACATAAATTCCAATTTTTGAAGTGAAAACTTCTTTAGCGACGCTTGGCACTTTTTTAGATGGGTAAAAAATTTTAAACTCGCGTCAGTTCTCGCGTCAGATCAGTAGCCTGATCGAAAAAGCGTCAACTGTCAACCGTATACGGGTTTTTTTTTCAGTAACATCAAGGAAGTAGGTACGCGAGCAATGGCGCGATTGACCCTTACAAAACAAAAAGCATAATATTCAAAAATGCAAGTTTTCACTTCTGCCGGCACTCCCGGAGTGCAACCCGTCTTTTTTTTTTTTTTTATTCCATCCAAAAGACTGAAAGGAATACTGCCATCGGCCTCTTTGACAACTATGGCTGTATTTATAGTCTCGTAATCTCGTTCAAGATGTCGGAAATGGACATTCGGTTCAAAAGACCTTTAGAACTCTGTGTCGGCAAAATATACTGGTTAGAGGTCCAAAATATCGTTTTTGATTATTCAGATTTGCCATACGGATTGGATGAATTAATTTTATTCAATAAACCTTTTGATATCTGAATTAAACTAATATTTCTTTTAAATAAAATAGCAAAATCATATATAAAAAAAAATTTTGCTGTTCCTTCCGTAAAATCATAAAGCTGAGCTGATATCTTAAACAAAATATTTCGCCTACTTCAACAATCCTTAGCATGTTATCTAGTGTTGAAATAACAGTGCGACCACAATATCTGTTCAGGTGGTCAGAAACGGAACTAAAATTGTTCATCGTGAATTGGCAAAGAGGTTGTATAATATCTTAACGACTAGCGATGCTGTCAACTGCACAAATATCTTGGTTACATTGTATCTCTATGATTATGTATACGTAAAAAATGTATCTTGATTTGAATGACAGCATTATGACAGCAGGATAGTGCGATGCGTAAGATATTGGAGAGGAAAAGACTCCTGTGATTTTTTTTTATTCCAACGCTTGCCTACACATTTTGCAGCTATGTGAAAAGCAATAGGCTAAAGCTGTCAGAAAAAACAAGTTTGTAAAACAATGTTAAATATTCTTTCCATCAAGTATAATAGGTCTTTACCTATGAAATTGCCGAAATTTTCTTACAGATTCATGAGATCATATTTCCAATAATACTAATGCAATTTTTTTCATTTGTCTTACATTTGAAATTTGACTTCAAGGTTGTTAATTTACGCATAAAATAAAGTTTTTATTTTTAGTTTGATATATAAAATTTAAGGTTCGAAAATTGTTCGTCTTAATTGTCGTCCGATTTCATCATTAGATTTGTTTTATTTTTTTACAGATAATATCTTTTAAGCTTCTGTTAGCTTAATGTCTTCCCAATAATGCTTAAAAAAATAAAAAAGATTGGATTTATAATTCCTAAGAAAAATGCAAAAATGTTAGTACTGAAAATTGAGTTTACCTAAAATTCGCCATACAAAACGGCAATTTCATAGGTAAAGACCTAATATTCTGGTTGCAGTGTAATAGCTGCAAAATGAGTTGGTAAGCGATGGAATAAAAGAAAAGAAATTGATTATATTGTTCCGTCCTGCTCTCAGCTCTCCTGATGTCACTCTACTCAAGCTACAGCAATTTTGATTGTAATCAATAAATTGTTTGACACAAACTTTACGGTATATTTTTGTGTTGTGTGTACTGGCCGATATAAAGATGTAGGATCAAGTTTCAAGCTACTCATGGCTGACGCGAAAACTTTACAATTTCAAGAAACTAAGATTTTGTTCAAAAACCGGAAGAAGACAAAATTGACCATCCTATGCTATCAATAGCCTAACTAAACCTAACATAACGTAAAAAATATAACCTAACCAAACCAAACATAACCTAACCAAACCTAGCTTAACTTAGACGAGTTCAGGTTTTTGATCCAAAGACATCAAAAATATATGAAAAATATGAAATATGATATGGTTTATATGATAATCTGGGTGTTTATCAAAAACCTACTTTTTTCTCTCAAAACCCAATTTTTTGAAAAACCTGCGATTGGATATACCTACTTAAAGACCTATAACAGTTTTGCATCAGCCATAAGTAGCTGGCACGCCCAGTGCTCTATACAATTCAAAAGGAGGGCTGCGTCAACACTACGCTAATGACGTCATACTTCTCTCAATATAGCCACTCCGCAACCCTTGCACGATGCAGGTATTTTTTTTTGAATTTTTTTTAAATTTAATGTTAACAGTCTGCAAAAAATTATTTATTTCATTTAAATGCACAAACGGTACACACGGTCGCACGTCAGTAGAAACACTTTGACCTTAAGCATATCTGGTTTCGGGTGTTCATAGCGTAGTGTTGGTTCAGCTTATACTGGTTTTGTTTCTACTTGCTTGCTGCCGTGCGTACACACGGCCGCACATCGGTAGAAACACTTTTGGACCTTATGGCGTGGTAATAGAGTTGAAAAAGTTTCTACCGACAAGCGGTTGACCGTACCAAGGGCTGACCTACACCCCTACACCACGCGGCATTGTACTGATTCGTTGCCACTTATCTTTTTTTTTTCATTTATTTTCCAAAAAATAGTTTTTTTATACACATTATCTAAAACTACGACACCCACGGGTATGTGTGGGTTGGTACTATTCTTTGCCGGCACCACACGAGAGGCGACTAAGGGTTATAAACTGGAGGATGGGCAGCAGCATCCTCCTTTGTATCTTACATCTTACTTACCTACAACCGCGGTCCATGGTGCCAGCCGTAACGCTAACAAGCGAGGTGACTATGGTACTTCCCCTCTACAATTTTCCAGCAAAACCTAGAATTCTGGAGAGAGCTCCCTGTCCTGTAGTTATGATAATCTAAAACCAGCCTAACTACTAAACAAAACCCTGTATCGGGTTTATGTGTAGGGGCTTGAGTCGCCTTATCTCATAGCTTTTTATAAAATATTATTTAACAATACAAATAAATAAAAATAGGTAAACAGTCTAGAGCAGATCATGCCTGACACTGGTAGCTTAACTTTAGCCTCTACGGCTATTGAAGTAAGAACCGTACACAAAGTCCAGTGTGTCAAGCTTTATGTGCTCTTGACTGTACGTATAATGATCCAATCTAGTTAGTGTTGGAAATGAAGTGTTGCTTCTGCGGTCTACTTACCGATTTGCGCACAGAAACAATCTTAACTCGTCAAAACTAATTTTTGGGTACGTAAAAACTCTATTCACATTACAACCTTAAAATCTAGCCACACGACAGTGTGTCCGCCAAGTTGTGGAAAGAAAATAACGATAATAATTCAAATAATATGCCCAGTTGAATGAAACACTATAAGAAACACGGCTGTATTCTAAATGGGTGTCAACAAAGATAAACATAAAAGAAACCTATCTACAGCTTTCCAATAAAACAGGATTACCTCTTAAGGGACCGCCTGTGCCACCAATAGCTAATCAAATTATCCTTCGTAATGCCGAGAGACAAAAACGCCTGATTATCTCCTGTTTTTTTTTCTACCCGAGGGCCTCGAAGATCGCTGCCCGATGCCATTTTTTTCCTAAATCAACATTTCTTTCGTCTCTACAATTTGAATGGCCAGTTATAACAAGATGATTTTTAAAAGGTTTGATTTTAAAACTTGAAACGCAGCTACAAATTCAAACATCGAGCTAAATGTTTGATGCGATTTGGATCAAAAATGTTCTACTTAGTACAAACAATTGGACTCGATGTTTAAGTTTTGAGAATGTATTTAAACAGCGCAGCGTCTAATAGCGGAACCAATGCAAGGAAGATAAAATATTTTATACGAATAACAGGTAGCATGGTAAATATAATACTTTAGGGAATGAGATAGAGAGACAAAAAATACAGCGGCCACAGAGGTGGCAGATTAAATTAGGGCCGGGTCAGTAATCGTGTTACAGATACCCAATACTGGAATATTCGAAATAACTGGAGGAAAACAGAGCCCTCCTGTGTATTGGCCTGTTCGTTAGAGGGATTTGAATTTTTTTCGCTCTTTTCACTTTTTTCGCTTTAGGTGTGTAACGTGATCCCTCGTCGGGGGACTTGGTGGACAGCTCGTAATAGAAAAATGTTGAGCATAAAATAAAAATTGATGATGAAAAATTATACTACCTATCGATTTTAACTTCGGTTACCCTTTTTAGGGGTAGTGTTGCTAAGTGGTTGCCTTAAAATGACTTTGAAATGCTGTTCCTGGCACTACTACTTTGTTAGCAAGGAATAAAATTGTTGACGTCTAGGTTCTGTTGTTTTATGTTTCCAAGGATCTATTTCATTAGTTGTGCCCACGACTTCGTTTGCGTGAAGTTTGGACTTTTACAATATGCACAAACAACTGAACCGATTCAAACATGTCTATCAATAATGTATTTGGCTTCGCCGCTTGAAACTTTTTACTCGCATCTCTTCTGCTTGAGTAAACCCATTGCTATTAAAGAAAATTCATGTGTTGCAAATAAGCCAAATACATAATAAAAAATTCAGTTTTAATCGGTCCTTAGTCTGCGATTTAAAAAAGAACCGAAAAACAGACCAACAGACAAACATTCTCAAAATTAACTGAATGGATTCTAAAGCACAGATTTGGTCAGTTCACATTATGTAGGTTTAATTTTGCATTAAATAGAGCCTCGTGGCAGTAAATTTGTTAGTTGCTCGTCATCATATCGTGCATCATCATACCTCACAAACCCTGGTGTCAAAGTTCTTGTTAATTGCTGAAGCAATATGAAAAAAGAACAAATAAAGTGGTACAACTTAGTAAGCACGTTCGAGACGACACTAATCTGGCAAATACCTCTATAACGCAGGGCTACCTATAAAATCTACAAGTCGAAGTAAACGGCTACTGCGAAGAAGGGAATATCTTTCTTTCTGAAGATATTTGTCACGACACGAGTGTCAATAAAAATGCCACACCGGACTGGGTGCCACTACACTACGTAGTAGGGAAGGGATTATTAGTGATGGTAGGTTGTTATCAATGTCGATGTTATTTTAGTGTCATTTTGTATATAGTTACATTACGAAATACGTTAATGTGCACATTAACTAGGTTATCAGAAAATTACATGATTCGATACGTAAAAGTGCGAAACTATACTTACAGGCACCGAATTTCACCCTTTACCTAATTAATCTGCAAATTAACGGATAGTAGACAGTAATGGGAGACCACCCGTGTGGTGCTGGCAAAGAATAGTACCAACCCATCTCTACCCGTGGTGTCGTAAGAGGCGACTAAGGGTTAATGAACCAGAGGATGGGCAGCATCATCCTTCTGTGTATCATATCATCTTACATTTCGCGGTCACCAACAACCGCGGTCCATGGTGACAGCCGTAACGCTAACAAGCGTGATGACTATGGCACTTCCCCTCCACATTGTTTTAGCAAAAGCTACAATTTTGCTGTAGTGGAAGTTTCATAGGATGTTATGGTGAGTATATTCTAAAAGTATTTCAAATTTCAATTCAAGTCGATAGCGTACGTAGTTGCTGAGATAAACAGGTGTGACAGACAGACAGACGAAGTCTAACTATAAGAACATTTATATCAAAGAGAGGTCAAGTTTGAGTGGACGCTTTGAGTGTCATGATAATATGGTCGGCAGGTATGGAAACCTTATTAAGCGAGTTCGACTAGCACTCGGCTGGTTTTCGTAATTTATTTACTATTTTAATCGAGGTTTCACGCTACGAGAAGTTAATTGATTGATAATATGTGTTGTAATATTGTTTTTGCACAGATCTAAAATGTTTTTTATTTACATTGAAGCAATGCATAATGTAGTTTATTAGGTTTTAAGTAATATTATGGATCTTTTATTTAAGTTGTGATATATTCGTTTTTGCCATTATAAGATTTTAGATTTTAAAGAAGTATTTTACAAATTAAGGTGTCCTATTGTACACGCCCAATTTTACTACTTATCCCGGTTATTGATTTGTTATATAACTATCGATAGTCGATAAGAGAAAGTACGTCACTAGAACAATACCCGTTAGAGCGGACACTTAACCCCTAATCCTTGGCGCGCGGTTTTATCGTCGGGGCATTTATGGCAAAAATCTTAATTCCCTCTGCCGTTAACTGCCCGCGGTAATTATTGCCACCACTGATTCTATTACGTCAAGAGCTTCACCCACTATTAACCACTAATATAAGTATACCTATACGGATGTGAGGGACAGCTTTACGAAAATTGAAATGACGTGATTAGTCAATGAAACTGAACAACTTTCAGTAGATGAAACTATCAGGAAATTAAGGAAAAATCGGCCAAACAAGTTCCAATTTTGTAGAGAAGTTGATTCTATTTTTCCTCTTCATTGAAAGTTTGATTCACTGAAAGCTTTACAGTTACCTTGACTGATCGAACATGTTCTTTCAGTTTTCGGAAAGTTGTCCCCTACACCATAAACACCCTTAATTTTCTATCACCCTTGGTGAGGTGATTCTGCCCATGAAACTGGACTACTTTTCCAAAAAATATAGGGAATACACAATAAAAAAATTTCACTTCCCATACTACCCATCAGCTGACAGCACATTTTTTTTTAATAGGTTGAAGTTTTTTTCCGTTTTCGATCTATGTGGCTTGGGAAAAGTTGTTCAGTTTCATGGGCAGAACCACCTCTTAAAATATCCGGGGTGATAAAAAAAATAAACCTGTTTGATTGATCTACCTGAATTGCCACTGTACATGATCATGTAAATATTATTAGTAGGTATTAGTCTTGTCTATTATGAAAAAGTTCAAATATATTTCTTTTTTCAGATACAATAATTATCCACTCTGACCATTTGCTTTGCGTTTACCTGATCCAAGCATACTAAATCTTGCAGAATTTTGGCCACAGAGTCAAACTTAAAACAGTATTCCTTACAATTTTAATCTCAGTTCAAGAGCAACCAGCTCATATTTTTAGGAAAGCAAAGCCGGCATCGTATAAGGCTACATTTCTGCCGCAGCCTCTTGCCCATTGCGATGAGGTCATTATTTTGACATACTGCATCCGCGGTGGAGGTTGCGGTCAATGCGGATTGCAGTTTTATTTGACATCGTTCTATACGGATAGTGAGCTCTGTGGGCTCGTGTGGACTAAAATATTTGTAATATTGTGCTCGAACTTATGAAACTGAAGGTTATAACTGCAGTTCTTTATAACTGCAAAAAAATACCGGCCAAGTGCGAGTCGGACTCGCGCCCTAAGGTTCCGTACCTATCTACCATATGATATACTAAAAGCATTTGCGCTTTGATTTTAAAAACCCCGCGACCATCCAACTTGCCCCCTCTTTTATAGAAAAGTTCTTGAAACGGGAGCTCACCTTAATTGGTTACTATTAGTTGTGAGAAAATTTAAAAATTTAATGGTTTTAGACTTTTCCCTTTGTGAGACCTAGCTTCTTGCCAAATTTTATAATTTTAGATCAACGGGAAGTACCCTGTAGGTTTTGCTTTTTTGCATAAATGTGTGGAGATGAGGACATAAAAAACCATATCTTTTGATTGCGTCGTTATAAAAAATTTAAATTTTCAGATCTTGTGTGTGGTCCACGGACCTTAACATTCATTATCAATTTCAACCTGATAGATCTTCTCGTTCGTGAGAAAAAGGGTCTTGACAGACAGACAGGCAGACGGACAACAAAGTGATACTATAAGGGTTCCGTTTTTTTATTTTGAGGTACGGAACCGCAAAATTTATCCGTCATTGTTTTTTTAACGCTTCGCGATCACTAACAATAAGCATCAGTAGTTTGAATGGATTGTTGATGTGGGTTGTTATGAGCACCCAAAGTTGTTAACCTCTGAAGCATCATGTCAAAATTTTAAGGAATTAAAAAGAAAATGTAGTTGTTTACGTAATAAGGTTATATACCTTATTTGAATAAACTTCCAAACAATTTTCCCAAATCTTCCATTTTCCTGGAACTAGGGGTCATGTGTCAATTGTCAAGGTGTTCCCGTTTCGGCACAACGGGGCTTGTGAGGTTTTATCAAATAAGTATCTACTTAATTACAAAACTACGTAGCCGTTATATAAGAAAACTAGGAAAATATTCTGTGGAATTTCTACGAGAAGAAACGAAACAAAAGCTAAAAATATGATATTTGAACATATATATCAAGCTGAATTTATAAAGCTAATATAAATAAAGGCTGTTTGGTATATGTCTGCAAATCTCGGGTGGTTGTTCTACCCATTAAACTGAATAACTTTTCGAAACTTAGGTCAAAATACAAAAAGACATTTCAACGTCTCATATAAACTGCATCAGCTAATACGTATTTTGTATGGGCGGATTTTTTTTTCATTTATCGACCTATGTTTCTCAGTGAAAGTTGTTTAATAATGGTAGAGCAACTATTCCAAAGGTTTGCAGACATATACCAAACACCCTGCATTTTTTTATTTGTTAGCTCTCATGCATCTAATTGTAGCGACCGAGTGGTATTTCTGCACTCAGAAGCGTGATACTGGTAAGTATTAAAGTTATGCAACGAAATTTTTACTATTATCTAATCTGTGCTTCCAGTAATTTTTTCCGTAATGTTACTGAAATTTCGGTCTGTGGGTTTTCCACAAAATGTTTTTTTTTTATATTTTCTTATACATCTGCATATCTTTCTGATAGTTACTCTACTCATAGAACTGAACAGATTTAATTGTCCAACAGCTTTACAAACAAAAATTTTTTTTTGGTACTTCATAAAAATTTCCTAATCCACTTGTCATTTCGTGTGGAGAAGCAAAAAAATAAATTGCGTATCGTGTAAGTCGTCAAACAAAAGTACATATTTCAGTTTCTAGAACTTAGAGGTGTTTCACCGAGGTTCAGGTTTGGGGTTTCGTGGTACCCCTGTATTTGTGAAATAATTGTAACTTGGGCTCAAAGTGCAGTTTAAAGCGAGCCTCTCAATATTTTTCAGCAGTTACGATATTTTCCGGTGGGTAGTTCAGTGGTCGCTGGCACGTAGCCACCGGACGCAGCTTTATGGCTAGCTTTATTGCTTAGGGTAGAACCTCCTCTTGTTTCCACTCTGCACTATATTTCAGCTTTATTTAGTTGTTGCGATAGATAAAAATTAATGGTGGAAGTTTAAAATTTTGGTAAGATTCCATGTATTTTTGTTTGTTTTGTTTAGATTGCTTTGGTTAACTTATTGGAATCTATTTCAAAAGAAATTTATATACAACTATTTATGTATACCTGCTGATTTTTACAAGATGTAACAGAAAGGGTATATTAACCCTGAAGGATATGATTCTGCCCATGAAACTGAACAACTTTCCCCTAGGAACATAGGTCGAAATACGAAAAAAATATTTTTTACCTCCCTTACCAACTGAATCAGCTGATCACGCATTTTGTATGGGAGGTAAACAAAATATTTTCGTATTTCGACCTATGTTCCTTGGGGAAAGTTGTTCAGTTTCATGGGCAGAATCACTGCCTTCAGGGTTGATATACCCTTTCTGTTACACCTTGTACTTGTTTGTACCTCTGTGTACAAACAAGTACAACAAACAAAAAACAATAAAAAAACAAGTATTTCATTAAAAACTCCTTATTTGATACACTGCTAAAGTTTTTTGGCATGTGTTTGATAAAGTTTTTTTATCGGCTGGTTCTTATTTAATATTTTTGCCAAAATTCAATTCCTATGTATTGCATAAAAGGACTTTCCCCTGGTATGAACCATGAATCGGATTATAGACCAATTAAACAAATATCAATACTTTATCCTCCATCTTTCGTTATCAGTTTATGTTTGACTCGGAATCTATACACAGACATAAATATATAAATATATAGTTTCCCGTCCACTTACGTACTCATTTATATGTTAATGGGTCGGCATCCGAATCGTAGAGATTCATACGAAGATATCGCGGGCCAGATATCATTTTCACTGCCTTATTACTTTCCAATTTGTCTTGAGCATTGGTTATAGTCTCATTTATTGTAAGGGTGGGTCTCTATTAGCTTCGATTTGTGGACCTTATATATAATGGAAAGTAATATTTGTGGAATTCTTTTCTGGCTTTTTTAATATCTATTATTTAGTAAGTCAGTCATCTTAAATATTTTTGATGATTGTTAAAATGTATTCATATCTATATGAAAGTAGATATAGACACTAATAGTAATAATTTTATAGACTAATACAGCTGCATCCAATTTTATAATTTTTAGAAGTGAAATAATATTAATTAAATAGCTTAAGACGTCAGACTGACCTTTTCGCCTTAAGTCGATTCCTGAGTCGAAAAATCTTGACTTACTCCTCGATGAAAGATCCATCTTCTTCGAAAGTTTTCACGAAA
Organism: Athrips mouffetella; assembly: GCA_947532105.1. Classification (NCBI taxonomy): domain Eukaryota; kingdom Metazoa; phylum Arthropoda; class Insecta; order Lepidoptera; family Gelechiidae; genus Athrips; species Athrips mouffetella. The sequence goes on along the minus strand of OX383965.1, from coordinate 16,892,744 downwards.
AATCCACCAATAGTTCAAATAAATATTGTCTTTAACTAAATCTAACTTAGTTTATTTACCTCAAAACTATTTAAAAACTAAACTAACTAAAAATTAATCACTAATTAAAGTAGTATGTAATTATAAGTTCTAAGTCCAATTAGACCACTGGGCACTCAAAGGCGAGCTCCTTGAAGTAATAAAGCATGTGATCATCTTCGCAGATGAGCACAGACTGACTGGGCACCTCTATAAAGTTCAGCCCCGAAATTTTAATGAAAAAAGAACCCCCAGTCCCAGGTAAAAAAATCCCGTATCAAAACCGCCGTTTCCTAGTGACCCCGATCGCTCTACCATCCCTTTGTTGGGCTCCTTTTATTTATAATAGCACATTTTTTTCACACACACCACCCCTAATAACGTGTGAGCAAAAATATGCGTAATCGTCTACCCAACTCTAACGCCGTCCCTACAACGAAAGCTTTATACAGAAAAAATACAACTGTCCCCCATTTGAATGGCAAAAAGTGCATGTCACTGCGAAAATGGCATTAGTCGATGAATATGATTTTGCACAGATCTGAATGGATGGATGACTTATAATTGTACAGTACCATATTTAGCATGAATTATTGGTTTGACGTGGTTTTTGTTAGCATTCCCAAACTGAAAAACCGGAGCCGTATAATATCCAAACCACTGGACCAAACCGAAAAAAGTAGGTAAGCAAGCGTTTTATAGCATTTTTATAAAAGAAAAGTTGTAATTTAATCAAAGCTGGCTTAAATAAGTTTAGCAGACGGGACGGTATTACAACGCAGGGAACTTACCAGAAATGCTTTATTTATTGCGGCTACTAAGTTATGGAATTGCCTCCGAGATTTGCCGGCAAACTTGGAATAGGAATAATAAAATTATGACAATCAAATTTGGCGACCAAAATGTGCGGAGAGTGACCCCAGCCACAGAATGTTTGTTATATCTAGGTAAACAAACAAGGAAGATTGACGTTGAGTGTACATCTGGTAGACTGGCGCAAATAATGGGGGATTCGATAAACAATATAATTTGATTTTTCTACGGTCGGCTACGACAAATTGCGCATTATGTGCGTAAGTTACACATGATGTAACGTCAGCGCCCAAACCCGGTAGGTGTTTCGTTTCATACTTTCATTAAAAAAAGGTTTTGATCAACAGCGACCTATTTTGCCATGCTTTCAAAACTCTTCCACCTAACAATTAGGTATGTACTTAATAAGTTAAAATGGCATATGCATACAGTTCAGACTTCCGACACCCTCCTGCCTTCGCAAATGAAATTCGAACTTCGAATTCGATGCAGCAAAAAATTTTAGATACGGAAGAACAAAAAAGGATACTGTTATCCTATGGCCGTGCAGTGTCCAAGATTGGACAGGTACCGAATCTGGGGCCGTGTGAAAACCGAACAGGTGCTGCGGTCTTCCGTGCCCGTAATTATAGAACACACTTGCCAAATAGGGTTGGGATTCGCATGGTGAATACTCAATCGAACATATTAAAAAAAATAGTGACAAACACTGAAGGATAATATGAATCAGCCTATGGAACTGGACAACTATTCTTGAGATTGAAGTTGAATTATAATGAAAAGAGAAATTGATCTCCGAGTAAAAATTCTATAGGGTGTTGAAGAGTTTGTATAAAAAGTAAAAAGTTTTTTTTTTCAGATTCACATATAAAGTATGTAGGTAATGGCAAGAAATTATGTAACATGAATAAATCTTATTCCCAGAGTTTGGCGCTTTATGTTTTCTGAGTGAACAAATTGCAATATTTTGGACATTTTTTTTTTGTAAACTAGTTAGAAAAATTATAGATCTCGTAATATTCTGCAATATTTTTAAAAAATAATTGACTGACTTTGATTAACAGATTATTCATTTACCCGAAATGTGAACTTTCTAAGATGTCTCGTAAATAGTCATTTCTATTACTTTCAGTAACAGATACTTACGTAGTACGTCCCTAACATCCCTAGTGAGAGCGGACAATAGCGAGCGCGTGATGCGCGGGAGTGTACTCGTATCGCGGCGATTCGCGGTTTCTTCTCTTGTGTGAACATTTGCGGACAAAGCGAATGTAGGTATGTGCCTAAGTGCCGCTTTTGGTATTAGTGTTTTGATTGCGGCTTTGAAATGCCTGACCACAAAAATTAATTACTTTTACGTCGATTCAGGTATATTGACAGAGCAGTGGTATTATAAAATCATTAGCGAAACCGTGCCGTAACATAAATACAATAAAAAAGCATAATCTCTGAAATGTGTCCCAATTGACTAAAATTAGAATTTTATAATATTTCGTCGAAATATCTTAGGAATAAAAAAAATTAAAAAAGAGGTCTAGGTAATTTTTATTTATTTGGTGAAAAAAAACTTCAGAATTAATCTAAATTACCGAACCGGAAGGTGCATAACCAAATCGATTTATCAATGTGCGCAAAAAACTTTCTCACACATGTGCTTTGATTCTGGTGTATTCTGGTCAAGAAATCCTTTGTTGATCATTGTCGGAGGATTCTAAAGGGTTGGATACTACCTATTCAGACAAAAAATAAATGACAGCGTGGGATTTGAGGACTTTTGGTAAATACTGATGATGCTGTTTTTATTATAGCACCGCACTAAGGTGTAGGTAGGTAGTACAAACAGGTACCTAATAAAATCATAAAACTTACAATATATTTATACTTAAATACAAATACAAAATCATTTATTTCTTAGCTCAATTATTACATTATAGCATTTAAAAAATAAAAACATATTTTTAGAAAAAGGTATGGGCACAGCTAGTAGCTGGTTTTAAGACCACCCAGAGTCAATAAGAGAGGGACTTAAGTATATAATAATAATAACTAAGAAGAATTAGATAGGAAAGAAACAGAGAGAAATGCATAATTGGCAACATATTATAATAAAAATTTATTTTAAATGACATTATTAGCAACATTGAATTTATTAACATAGAGTTGAGGGACGACAAGAGAAGAGGGACGATGGATGGACACCTGATACGACACAACACTCATAAGGAATATCATTGAAAGAAGTAGAGGAAGAGGAAGACCAAGACACACCAGAAAAAGACGGGGTTAATACATACATACATAACATCACGCCTTGTTCCCGTCGGGGTAGACAGAGACCACAGTTCTCCACCTGCTACGATCTTGACATACTTCCCTTGCTTCCTGAACCTTCATCAATCCTTTCATACATGCTCGTCGGTTTAGGGTACTTTTAACCTGGCCTTTATTCAGAACGTCCTGAATTTCGCTAATGTCGAGTCGTATGAGGATGTTAAATGAATGACAGAGGACAGAGATAAATGGAGATTGCTCCACTGACAAGAGCGCGGCTCTTAAATATAAGAAGAAGAAGAAGATTATAGGGTCGAGTATTCCCGCTCATTATCCAGTTCTCTGATTTATTATTTTCCCAAAGCTAGTCTACTATGAAAAGTCCTTTGCTTTGAAGTAAAACACATAAAATATGTTGAGATCAAAAGCCTCTTTAGCTCAAGATCTTTTTTTTTACCCAATTTACAGTTTACATTTCTTAAGATTATACTTCGCCTCGCAAATCGCTCTCTCTCCAAAATATACTACCACAAGTGTATAATATTCATCTACAACGACGCGAAGTATTTTAGTGGCAGTATCTTCCTTAATACCAGGAAATGCAATCCATGGGAAGACGATACTTAGACAAAAGGCACAAGAAAATTGTTTATACCCAGTAGAAAAGCGATAATAAATAGATATGCTATTAGAGTAAGCCTTCGGGAGTTGTGTTGTACTGTGTGAGCGACCACAGATTTCTTTGGTCATAAAAACTCACTCGGACTCATTGATCCTATTCTCATTAGTTCTTGTATGTCGTCGTTATAAACAGTTTATTATGAGCTTTGAAATTTAATGTTTTTGTAGTAAACATGCGTGTCTGCATAATGAGTAAAATTCCTGGTTTCTATAACCCGAATGTATTCAAATCGCGAGTGAATAGGCTTCGTCTGGGCAAGTTTGTGCCATCGTCGTCCTCATCTATGTCCTCAAGATTAAGCCAAGTTTAAGTCTCTTGACTAGCAAGTATATCAACTAAAAAAAACAAAGTAATGAGGGGTCGAGTTTATTGGACGCGGGGTTTTTTTTTAATCATAGCGCAAAAGCTTATATGGTAGACAGGTACGGGCCTAGTTAGCCCGCGAGTCCTACTCGCACTTGTCGTTTTTAAAAAATAAAAAAACGTTAAATGATTTCGTCATTTAACTTTTTTGATTTTGTTTAGATACAAACTAAAAATACTTTTCTGTCATCTATTTTTCTCTACTATTTTAAAATGGTAAATTGGTTTTGTCTGTACATTGAAAATATTTATAAAAATAATATCACGTTATGCTATTTGGTGCTCCTGAATCCAAATCATGTTTTATTTTTTATTGCTCGTTCGTTTATTTGTTCCTAGCATCACACAAGAACTACTGAACCGATTTAAAAAAAAACTTTTTAGACGTCCATTATTGACGTGTAACTAAATGAGGTTGACACAGGGACTAGATAACTATAGGGTTGACATTGTAGTCCAGGGAAATTATTATTTGACCTGGAAGTAGTTAAGTATGGCTGTTTTTTCTCGGATTCTTTTTAAATAACTAATCGCTCCTATAAATGTATAATTATTAAAATCGTATGACCTCGGAAACATATATTTTTATTTTTTATTTATACTAAAATGCTAATGCAATCAATCTATTAGCATTGTTAATAGAACTATAATCATAGGTAGTTTACCTAAAAATTAAAATGTTTTCCCATTGGAATTGCTTAAATTCGGAGTTAACTCGAAAGTTAACTCGAAATTGCACTTAAAGGATAATATGTAATGGAAGTAAGTTTAATGTTTTACTTCTTAAATATTATTTTAAATACATTTTATACAAAATTAAAATGTCAACTGTAATGATAAACTTTATTTTTGAATTTTTCGGTTTAAAATGTATTTTTCGTCATCTTCCGTATATTTTTTTTTCTTTAATACTATTTTACATATATGTATTTAAACTTAATGTTGTCAATAATAATAAAAAAGTCACATTTATATTTACTTCAAACCCACTCATATAAAAGTTTATAAATACCCTGGAGTACCTGTGAATTTTAAAGTAGTACACGTATATGCCTTAATGATCGCTATCCGAAACCACACAATAAGTAAGTATTTTTTAATAATTTCAGAATTTTCGTATGTTTTGATTAAGTTTAAACTTACCTCTTAGTGATGGATCAAGTAACAATGGACGAGGTAAGGTACGGCACGCTGATGAAACCAATTATCTGTGGCGAGAATTAAGTCGCGCAGTTCATACAGAGCTAAGAACCTCTCGGAGGCGGCAGATCCCATATTTATGGTTGCAAGTCTGTAGGTTCAGTGTGTTAAATAAATAATAATTTGAAAAAAATCGATTAGTTTTAGAGTTTCTTTCTAAATGATTGATATGTTTGTATTGACATATTATACTTATGTGATTGTCTGAGTCACACCACAAAATAAAGTAAAAGTAGGTACTATCATACAGAACGGTCACTCTCCGCCCCCCTTGCAATCTACCCCGCACCCTGCGCTCTCCCACTCGTGAGATTCTCGTGGTCCTTCTGAGGGTCTTTTGTAACTGAATATGCGAGCCTGCGCGACCTTCCAATTTCAAATACGCGCTCGATGTATGTAGTATCAGGGGTGTGGTTACGCATAGATGAACATCAGCTTAACAAAATTTGTTAATGTGCATTATACTTTTATAACTAATAAAACTTTGTGCCTGAAAACATACATCCATCCAATATTCCAATTTTGTGAAGTCTTTAATGCCCATCTCTCCCGCAAACAATGCGCTCTCACACGGGTCACTCGTTGGTTATCTGCCGATCGGAGCCGATTGCGTCCGACCGCGGGACGCTGAATTTATCGCCACCCCACTTCTATTCACAGTTAGTAGTTGCTATATCTGTGGTTTGCGTGCGGGTATTCTTGTGAATACTGCGATTGCTATGGGAATTTTCTCCTTGCAGTCATCGAGCGAGATATGTGCTTAAACACAGGTCTACTTTTTACAGAAAATTACTTTTCTAATTAAAAAAACCTTATAATTGAAGCTTAATCGTCATCATATCGTAAGGGTTGTTAGATCGATGAAAGACCTCAAAACTGGTGTGAGAGTTTGTCAAAGGCCTCTGACAAGCCCAATTAATTGTTTCTACAACAAAAGCATATTGTCAAAACAAATCGAAATAAAAAATAGTCCCTCACTCACTTACAAAACAATAAAACAGTTAGCTCTAAAAAATAAGCACTCAGCGCCTCGTAATCAAATCACAGATGCATTCAACTTGATAATGTTATGTTTATTAGACTGACCTCACGACTATAACTTTCATTCACAAACAACTGCTATACAAATTTCACCTCTATACCTAGGTGCTTGAAAGCTGACAATCCTTTAACGAGTTCACAGGTCAAAGTGTGCACGAAAGTCCAACTGACCGTGAAGATGGTTGAGATAGAAGCAACTGTAGTTTAATAATTAAAATACTCATTAAGGGGAATATTTGCATATCTAATGATGTTAGTGAGAAAGGTCACGATTTTCATTTCGTAGATTTCTTTCAACTCATGAAAACAAAACTGTAGTTTATTATCGTAATGCATACGAAAAAAAAATTTTACCGCCGAAAAAACTGAAAAACAAAAAACAATAAAACTTTTTTATTTAACCTTAATAACAAAGTTCTTAAACTAATGTAAGTATACCCGAGTAATTTTGAGTCGGCGCCGCCGCCGTGCATCACGCTTTACGTAATTAATTAATTTGCTTGTTTGGCGCCGACTCAAAATTACTCGGGTCCTACTTACATTAGTTTAAGAACTTTGTTATTAAGGTTAAATAAAAAAGTTTTATAATTTTTTGTTTTTCAGTTTTTTCGGCGGTTTAATTTTTTTGTTAAAACGTTTTTATTTTACAATTTTTTGTGACTATAAATTTTCCTACCCTTAGGTTAAATCGGACTACTCTGTAAAAAGTTATGCGTGGTCAACATTCTAATCAGTCAGTGAACAATGAATCATCCCCTGTTTTCCTACCCTTAGGGTTATGGGACCAAGTTCGGGGTATACCCTTTCCAATAAAAAAAGAATTATCAAAATCGGACTACTCTGTAAAAAGTTATGCGTGGTCATACTCGTACATTAAAAAAAAAAACGCGTCGACTTGAGAACCTCCTCCATTTTTTTTTCGTCGGTTAAAAAATGATCGTGTATTCTAATGTTCATCGTTTAAAAATATACTTACTTAAAATTAGATATTTTAGAAAGAAATTGTTGATAAGAATAATAAAAAAAATGCTCTACATAATATTGCAAGTTGTTTACCCCACTTAGCGGTTTCACATAACCTCAATTAAGCAGTCATCATTGAGACGGATGTGAGTGCATAATCTCTCACTGTTCAGGTCATCGCGTTAACAAGGCGAGCGGTCACGAGCGTCGCTGTCGCTGCCCGTATGGGAAAGCTCCCAGCATACAAATGCAGATAGGACCTTATAACACGAGAGCGTTGAAAATTCGCTGGTTTACTGCTACTAGGTTCTACGTCATAACAAGTGGTATGAAATACAGAACTTTGTAATCATGAAGCCGTGAAATATGCTGTTGACACCTGTGCTACTGATTAAAGAGTGTTGGGTTATAAGAGAATTTGTAAATGTTGTTTTTCAGAAACTTCTTCAACTATCATGGCCATAAATCTCAATGGCAATGAACAACCATACAATGTGTTAGGTCAATTGCGCAAAACCTCTCGGGTGGACGCTCTGGAAGTGAAACTGAACAACTTTTAACAATTTGCAATAAAAAATTTTGCTTCTTCACACAAATCAATCTACTAGAAATATCTAATTGGGCAGATGTTTAATAACACCTTGCTTCCCAACTTGCTTGACGTACACTTACAATTTTCATTCAAATCTGAAGGGTTCTTACTGATAATCCTATTTAGCGTAAATAAAGGGCAGACTATTATAAATCTATCGCATCGCCCACACTAGCACTGACAGACCAACAATACTCTAACATACAAAACAACACGAGATAAATCAAAAGCGAACATAAGCTATCATCTTTCACTCCTTTGGATGTGTGTCTTATGATTTTTAACACCCACTTAATCTCATAGGCGAAACAAAAGCATTGCAACAGATCCAAATGCGCCTTGAAAATGTTACTCATGATGAGCTAAGTGAAGCTATCTATTATTTCTGCAATTTAGAAAGTTAATGCTAATTACTATTGAAAAATAAACGTCAAGCGTAAAGAACTGGTCCACAGACTGAGAAATAGAAGGAGAGATCCAAAATCTAAACATAAAAGTAAAAAAATCAATTTAAATGAGCACAATAGAAGCATTTTCGTCTATCAAAGACCGCGTTTGTCCAAACTGACAAGTCCGCCATACGGAGTTCAGAAAAAAAAAACGATTTTGAAGCGAATCAAAAGATGTTGGACAATGGTCACGAAAGAATCGCTCACATGATAGACAGTTTAGAAAAGAAGAATGGACGATATAAAGATCAGGTAGGTAAATTTGAATCGCATCTTGAATTTGCTCAAAGCTTGGTAAAGTTTCTGGATAAAACAAATCGCTTTGAAAACTTCGGTTTGTCTTTGTTGATGTATATCATTTTAAAAAATTTGCATGATTGTTTATTCACCATTTTGTACGTTTAGCTTTAGACCTATCATGGAAATTTTTATTCAATTAATTGCTTTACTTACGCATTCTACAAGGCTATGTAAAATTCAACGGATTAAAGCATAACAATACCAAACAAAAGACAGTAGCCAAAAAAGCAGAAAGTGACACTTGTAAACCCTTTTCTATTAAATTTGCTGAAAGGATCTCACATAATGACGTACAATAGTTATTTTGCCTATGGGCTACGGATACCAACCCTATTGGGCTTTGTTAAAATATTATCGACAATTCCGCTCATGTGGGTGCGGACTTCTGAGCCTGTTTTGCCCAAAAAAATCCCTTTGACCAACTGTTTGTCAAAGGCAGGTTGGAATTTTTTGTCAAGGTGTTTATAGAAGTTTGACCATGGGAAAATATTGGAAGTTCAGGTGCCTCTATCGAATTCGGTCTTTTGTCAACTTATAGTGCGAGATTCAATTGATTTTCGATAATATCTGTGCAGACTGTGTTCGTCTGAACTTGTACTGTCTTTACGAGGTGTTGTTTTGTTTAAGAGTTTGTTATTAGTTTTGAGATTTTGAAACTTCAAATGTTTTAAATTTAAACCTTGAAAGCGTTTAGCATCTTAAATGACACTTCGGGGGACAATCGAAAACTTGACGTCTTTGTTACCAGAGACCTTTAATCCAATGAGATCTAAGCCCGCTAACACCTACCAAAGTTTAAATCGTCTTCGTCGTTGAAAGGCCGACAATAACAAATTGGTATCAAAGCCTGACAAAGATGGACTCTTCAAAATCTGTCCACCCACTCCCGGGCTATTGATCGTGGTCCGCTTACAATAAATTAATTCTTGTTATGAACATTTTTTACTCCATTGTATTTAAGTCGAGTATTTATTTTACCAGCCTCGTAATAGACGTTAATGGGCGGACATTGGTCAAAAGGGATTTGGATTTCGAATAAAGACTCAATTCTTGAATGGATCGTTTTAAAAAGAAATGATCATTGGATTTTTGTTTGTTAGAAAAATACCTTAGCATTTTATTAGTACACGGAATTTTATAATTTGATAATGTTCTCTACAAATATATAAAACGACATCTAGATAAACGATAAAATCAACAAGTTATTCAAAATATACTTCAAACAAAATTCAAAAGAGATTACTCGTTGTAGATAACCTTATTTGAAGTGTTACAACTATCTTCCGATTTCATCTCCCATTTAATTGTTAGAGATTACGGACCTTTTACAAAAAAAAAAAACTGTTGTTTAGCTACTGTTTTGACTATTTGTAACGCGATTTATATTGTTGCTACAAGTAATCCTTTTCTAAAAGAAAGGATTGTTTGTCCTTTTGTGTACAACAAAAGTGAAGATTTCACAGAAATATTGCTTCGGAGTGCAGTTGCATATGTTTACATTGTTGTTTATTTTATTTTGTTATACTACCTCCATGTTCACCTCCAACGCTGTAGCGATACAAGCAATTTAATGGGACCGGACTAATAAATCCAATTTAAATGTTCCGCGGACCTCCGCTGACATAACATATGTAAATTCATACGTCTTTATCTTGGGAATCACAAATACAGAACTCCGATCGATACGGACATTCAGAAAAAAAAAACAAATCAATCCAGTCCAGTTTCTGATTCAAACGGGTGGCCGCCGTCCGCAGTATTCTAAATACGAAAATTAACTTTATTCCCATAATTTAAATATCAACTGCCAGTGTTTATTTCAATGAACTAACTTCTTGTTTTTCTTGCGTTTTGTCTTCCTCTAATGGACGAAGGATGTCAATTGATAAATTTATATGTTGTGTTGACGAATTCAATTTATTGCAGCTCCTCTTCGCTTGGAAGAGTGGTCTTTCCCACGATAGTAAGTACGTACAGTGAGTGCGCATAATTACCGTGCAGTCTATTATAACAGTTTATTAGCACACCTTGGTTTATGTTGCGTTTTGTTTGCATCTCGATCATAATTCACTTGTTCAGTAACCACTAATTGGGGCCAGTTAAACATTTAATCTTAGTACACGCCAATATTCAGAGTTACGAAACAGCTGATTTTAACTAAGACTTGAGAACTGATTCACTTTATTTGTATAGCTGTTTAACGAACTAGATCTTTAAGCCATAAGTATCAAGATCAATGTAAGCATTATAACTCTTGACCAAGGATCAAGACGTAGTATAGAGTTCCGTTCTCGAAAGCGATGCCTCGATATTCGCTTAATGAAGACATATTGAATCGCTAAGCGGCGAAAGACAAGATATAGGCAATGTTTAAATTGACGTGCGGCTCTTTTATGCTGCATCCGCTCAATTTTGTTACCAATTCAAAGAAAAAATAAACAATAGCAAGTTGAATGATGAGTACTTTTATTAGCTTGTAATTAGTTTCGTTCACAGAACATTTATATTTATCGATCGTATAGTGGTTAAAAAGGTTACTACGAAATATTTATCCAATATTATAGGAAAGTGGAAACAACAAAAGCGATTTCAATTAAATCCCTGACAGAGGACACAAAAACCCTTGTCAATTAGTGACAAACGTTCCAAAACAAAAACAAATCGGTGCGCCGGTTAATATTTTATGTTGGTCCTGCGGCAGAAAAGTTAACTTAGATTTTTAAAAGTTTGTTTCAAAGTTGGAATCCCCGACTGCTACGCACCTGATAAAGTAATTTCACGATTCCCTAATTCACACTTTTGAGGAGGGTTCAAAAAGTCAAAAGGTTTTTCGCCCTTGGACATTATTTGAGATCGGGAAAGAGATCATTTAAATTTTTAATTTCTCTACCCTTTTGGCAGATTATCCTCCTCTCTATGAATTAATAATTTTTGTTTAGTATGTAGAATTTTGACAGTAACAAGCATGGTTTCAGGATTAGCACAGTTTTGCCAATATTGCTTCGATTTATATGAACAAGAAACGTACTCCTGTTTTACCTGTATGACTTATACGAAAAGAAATTAATTGCCGGTAATTACTGGTTTGTAGCGCGACTCAAACTTGAAGTACTACATAAAAGCGTCCAATTTCATGTTAAAAGGGGCCCCATTGTAGGTTACAACAAAACCCGAGTACCTCAAACTGCTTGCATTCAAAATAAGAACAAACGTGTCATCGACGAAATGACGCGTGTCGACCAATCGGGCGCGACGGCCGCAGACGTTGGTGACGTCATGGTGCCACCGTCCAATCAGAGTGGCCCGTTGCCTTCGGTCAACTTGGACTAATTGCCCATGTGTGCGATAACACTTGAGAAGAAGCCGTGCGCAAGAGTCGATCGGCTGATGTTCACACATTCTTTGCTAACATTTATTTTAATAACGGCTTTTGTTACTTTAAAATTTTGATAACCTTTATCTCAAATATCTTTCTTGATATCAATATCTAGCTTAAAACTTTATTTTCTTCATCTCAGAATAATTCTGTAAAGCCTCGTCACAGATTTTATAAAGAAATATAATTTTATTTTTGGACTGTTTTTTCTTCTATTTTACAGTGTATTTTAAAGTGCGATGGCAGCTGCACATCGTTTACTGGTTTTGAACTTTCGTTCCATAAATTTGCAAAAGTAAAAGATTCCCACAAAGTAACGTCCTCAAAACCCAGAAGCATTTGTCTGGTCATTTCATTCATTTATAAACGGAGTAAAGCATGGGAACTTAAACTCTTCACTTTTGCTTATAATAAGCAATTAGAATAACAGTTACAATAACAGTAACAGTGATAAGTGATAACAATAACAATTACAATAACAGTGAGAACCAAAGACAATGGTTGAACATGCAAAAATTATATTCATTACTTAAATAATTTCTAAAGTCCGCTGTTGTCTAAACCAGTTTAAGTGCCTGGACTAATTTTGGAGAAATAGTTATTTGTTATGAAGATTTTAATTTTAGTGATTATAATATCAATTAAAATTGTTGTATTTAATTATCTTTGAACAAATATTTATTCTTGTTTTTGACCCGTATCCATATACCTAAATCACACGTAAATAAAATTTATGACGTAAAACTTTGCTTTGGTCTGAGATAAATCAATTATCATATTCATATTTTTATACTATTATTTTATTAGCCATGCCCAATTGCCTACTCCTTAGCAAAGGCCTCCTATGCATTCAGTGTTTTTCACTCCGAACAGACTGGCAAAATTTTGATATTTTAGCTAATTACCTACTTAACAAAATTGTAATTGACAAAGATATTCGTTTTTACACAATCGTAATACTGATAAATATTGCAACTCGCAACTTTGTATCAGTTTTTATCATTGGTCATTACTTTTGCTACTGACCATATAAACAATTTTATTTTTTTATCGTGACGATGTTCAAACGTTTTATCTTAATTACTTTGCAATTTTATAGCATTCAGTTTCTAGTTTTCTTTGTCATTACTTTGTTGATTTTCAGTAAGGCATAGATGTCTAACCTACTCTGTTTCAATAGCCTTAAAGATTCTTTTAGAAGTGCTATCACGAGTCGTGAATTTTTAAATAGTGGCTACTGTGCTTCCTTTCATGGATGCCCGGTATTTCTCGGACAAGCCATGATGCTGACCACAATCGCCCTGTGTCAATATTGACAGAGTGGCTTGGGCATTAAGTAGCTCATTGCGCGATGAATAGCGTCTCGCAACGCAGATGGGATCGTGCGGGCGCGCCTGTTTATTTTGATGATTTTTTCGTTGACTACAGCGAGAAACTTGGGATCTTGTAGGAATTTTATTTCTATTGATCGAAAAACTTTGAGCTGTACTTTTATCGGACAATACGAACAGCTTAGCTTATATTTAATTGTTAATGCAGAATATTTTGAAAACTGTAAACATTATGCAATTAAGACCAGTTTAAACAAACTTACCTTGCGCGATGCGTACAGCTGGCATCTTGATTCTCATCTTGATTTGGTCACCTATTTTTAGACCTTCAACAACTTCTTATATCCTCAGAAATCTTTATCTTAATATCTTGTTATCTGTCGACAGTTTTTAGCTCACTTCACATGTGCCGCCGCGCCGTCGGTCCGGCGGCTTATCGTCGTTTTAAAACGTTTTTGATAACGGAGGTCGTGTCACAGAATCCCTCTCGAAAGTCCGACGGTAATAAACTATGAACAACATACTTAGTCATCTTCCTAATATCTTCATCTTCTAAAGTTTTATTTTCACAATTTTCGACTCTACTTTTTCCTCTTCATGTTGCGTTGAATCATTTCACACGTAGTTTAAATATTTACTTGCCAAATTTGAGTGGTCATACAGAATTCTTATCAACACTTCAATGACTTCTCAGTGTCCTATCTAATCTGTCCACACCTATTGGCGATCTTGCAACAATTTCTTTGATCACATTTCGGTTGATAATAAATTTTTCAATAACTTCTTCACTTTTCAGTCAAATATTAGTTTTTCAAAATTTAACACTGTCCTTTCGCAAAAATTTACTGTAATGGTCCGTAAATATTTTTTGTTAGTATTTATAAATTATATTTGTAATAAAATTTGCAGGATTAAAACAAAACAAATTATTGTTCAAGTTAGGAAGGTTGTGTTTACGAAGAGATCTCGTAGTGTCGCGATCGAGCTCGCGCGTGGGAGCGTACGAGGCAGGTGCGCGGCCAGTCGCCCGCTCTCGCCCGGTGTCCGAGAGCGTCTGTCCTGTGTCCCTTCGCGCGAGGGCTCTACGGCCTCCGCATGTCCACGAGTCGCGCCATCTCACTCGGCCGGCCGACGACGGCGCGTGCGAGTCCGCACGAAGTGGCCAGGGGTTACTCGCGGTCGCCGTCATCTCGGCTACATGATAGAGACCGCGCCATGCGTGTGGCGTCACCCGTCTTGTAAGCGCGAAAGAGACGGGCATAAATCATAAGTGCCGTGCGTCGGTGTGCGTGCGCGGGTGGGGCGAAGATGCAGCGCGTACAAAAGAAAAGGGATAATATTTGCTTGCATATTTCATGACTCGATTAGGAGATGGAATTTTTAATTGGATGGACCGTGTTTCGCGGTCAGTGTTTGACGGTTTGAGGTGTTTCAATTTAAAATGTAGGTACGACAGGTAGGACTCAGACCGACAGACCTTTCTACCGTAAAACTTTGTCTTTGTTTACTAAGTTGGAGATTCAGTTGCAAATTTTCTGCAAGTACGAGAAAATATTTAAAATGATATTGTTTGGTTATCAACATGGCAGAAGAGCACTTTGAATTTAATTGCGGTAGTTGGTATTTTTTCCTCGACTCTACAAGTTGCCGTAGTAAGTGCTACGAACGCCCGCGACCGCTACGCGCCTCGTAGCACGGCGGTGTAATTACGAAAAAAAGTAATTTAGATATTTTTACTGAAACAATGTACTTGATAGCTTAAGAGTTAATAATTAACTAAATCACAAGTTTGCATATTTATAGTCGTGAAAAGTGCAAGTAGTCAAGAAAATTAAAATTTATAGCAAAACCACTCGCAAGTACACAAACGATCCCAATAAAGAATCCTTATCAATAAACGCAACACGTAGCCGGGAAGCGAGATTCACTCTCACTTGAAAGTTCGCGAGCACATTTTTTCCCGTCGTTATTTTACTTAAGACGCCACGAGGAACTTATCTCGGCGGTCCTTGACTTTAATAAGTTTTATGAGTGTCAGTCGGGACTTAACTGGCGCGAGAACGGGCGAAAAAGAACTTTTTCATAATTGTTTCTGAACTCCCTCCGCGAACTTGGGCCCGCGGTCGATTATTGAAATTCGACGTTTTGTTATTTTATCGTATTCGCGACTGTTTCCTTCAGTTTGTTTGCGGTTCGTACTGTTTGTTTTAAATGTTCAATTTGAAGCGAGATTCTTCATGTTCGAACTTTTATTAAGATAAATGTAAAAAAAATTCCTGAAGGAGACTCACCCAATAATATTTCATCAATTAAAATCGTTTCCAAAAGTAAAGAAGAATAATACAAAAGTTTTTTATTCATTGTAAGTAGGATATTAGCAGTTACATTACATCAGTTAATTACGTTATTGACAAAGTTAGATTATGATTTATTGCTAGTTATGAAAAAAAAATCTTTTTAAACGCAGGCTTGAAAAGAAACCTGCCCACTCAGAACCCTCGCCTCATTATTTCCCCCGGCTTGACCAAACAAGTCCGGATAGGCTGCACAAAAAATCCCTGAAAACTTATTGCCATCGGTCAGTTGTGTCCAGCGGTACACCTTAGTCTATATCTCTCTTTGTCTAATCCATGAAAAGCAAGGGTGAAAATAGAGATGGATAGGGTTGTCCGTTTTCCCGCGTGGAAAACGTAGTTATAATGACCGACGTATGGCTATCTCGTTCATATGTAGCGATGTGTGAGTGAATTGAGAGGGATGGGGGATGATGTAAGGAACGTATGTGGGTGTTTTCCGAAGGTGATTTCGCGACGCTACTCGACGCCAGGCGGCGCGGAAAAAATGTAAGAACCCTTAGGTTCGTGTAAATATAAGTTCATGTTCTCAATTTTTTACTTTCGAGCGGAGCAAGAAAGGTATTTGTATTCGTGAAAAAAAATTGTTATTTTCTCAAAAATGTGTTCTATATCACTTGTACATCATAAGAAGCAAAATGTCTGTCAAAAGCCTGAAAATGTCTGTCCGTCGGTCGGTCAGTCTGTCCGTCATGCTTTGGCATAGTGACTGAATAGTTTAATGCAAATCCATCGAAGGATTCTGAGTGTTTTCTTGCTGGCTCTCATTTTGAGGGTAGCTATCATACAACGAAAATAAAAAATTGCAATTTGCTCAAAAACAGATATAAGGGGTGTTTCCTTACTACTAAAATGTAAAAATGTGATTTACTCAAAATTCTGCTTGGCTTGATTTTGAATTGGTTACCTACCTGACTGCATATTTCATTTATACATTTTTACAAAAATCTAGTATAGGTAAGTTTGTATGTCTGTATTTCCAAACTTAAGTTTGCAGTTGGTACCTACTGATTTACTCATTTACTGATTTACTCCTCCATGATCTAGTAGTTAGAACGTACGGATGTAGATCCGGAGGTTCTGAGTTCGATTGCCGATGGGGACAAAAAATATTAGGCTTTGTGTGACTTCCGCAGTTTGGTTAGGACCTTGCAGTATAAATCATGTAATTGTATGAATAGTTAAATGATTACGTGCTTCGGAAGGCACGTCAAGCCGTTGGTTCCGACTACTATCTACGGTAGTAGTCGTTAGATGAGCCATGTCAGATAGTAGAGGAGGTGTATGGTCAGGTCATCATAATTCCCACAGAATCCGAATTTGATTTTTTTAGTTCTTTGATTACCATTTTTGACATATTAAAAATCTAGAAAAATCTAAATGCGAAAAATACGTACTTTAAAAAAATGCATCTAAAATCATGTCAGGTATCAAAATTCAGGAAATTACATGCGGGAAAAGATTATGACGTTGATTTTTAGAAAACAATTTAATAACAAAATAGCGGCAGAATAAATTATTAAGTTCTCATACAAACAAGCATCCCCTCACCCCCTTTAACCGTCATTTAACAATAAAAAGTAGCCTTTGTCCAAATTTTTTTACCAAATTTTCTATAAATCGGTGCAGCGGATTACCCATGAAATCGTAGCATAAGTATTGATTTCACGATCAAATTATATCCCCTATTTCACCCTCTTTCAGTTTAATTTTTGGAATCAAAAGTAGCCTGTGTCCTTTCTCATGGTTTAGACTATTTTCATACTAAATTAAAAAAAAAAACAGTGCAGCAAATTAGCCGTGAAAGCGTAACCAAAATTATTTAATTGGTTTCCGATACAAAACTTTATCCCCCATTTCACCCCTACAAGATTCATGTTTGTTATTAAATATAGCCTATATCCTTTCCTCTGGTTAATTAAAGCTATCCTTATATCAGATTTTATTAAATTCAGTTCAGCGGGCTAACCCGCGTTATAAATTATTGAGTTCTCATACAAACTTTCATCCCCTATTTCACCCCGTTTCAGTTTTATATTTGGAATCAAAATTAGCTTGTATCCTTTCTCATGGTTTACAATATTTTTATACTAAATTTCATCAACATCGGTTCAGCGGAATAGCCGTGAAAGTTAATGTATCATCGTCACTTGCTGCCAATTTACTGCAAATGAATGTGGAGATCTGCGGAACAGAATTCGGGTTTAAACGAAATTATTAAAGCCTTAAGATAGATAGATAGGGCACAATACCAGCCAGGCAGACCTGTCCCCGGCAAGCCGGATAACACCAGTGTGTGTTTTTGAGGATTTTTTTAAGACATGCCCGAGGGAGGGGGGGGGGGGGGACAGCAATTCACCGCAGCGTATTTGCTGAGAACCGACCGACTGTACAGCTTTTAGCCAGTAGGATGAGGGAGATATAGGTTTATCTTATTAGGAATGGGAGTTGACGACAGTGGCAGTTGGGCTTTCAGTGCCTTAGATGGGTGCCGTGCTGAAGGTGTTGGTAAAAAGTGCGAGGTTGTTGGTTGTCTCGTTGCCTCTATCCGTTTCGCTATCAGTTTCCTCCCGCTTAAATATGTCCTGAGCTGCTGTTCTCATCTTATTCTTGTCCAGGGCTAGAAGTTGCCATTCGTCAAAAATTCCTGTCGTAATATTGCATGTCTTGTTTGATTGAGTTATTCCAAGTAAAAATAGGTCGTCTTATCTTCCGTCTTCTGCTGCGATATTTTAGTGCTGCGTGTAAAAGGTGTGGGTATTGCCGTCTAAGAACATGACCGTAGTAGCAAAGCCGCAGGATTTGCTTTGTGATAGTTTTTCCATTTATAAAAATAAAACGATCTCTCCAAATCGGCGCGTTTTCCAGAAATATGAAAAAACCTTTACAAACAAATTTGTGGGGAATGACAATTAAAACCATAATCGAAATCAAATATAGTTTATTCATTGATGGATGTTAATGACGTCAGCTAAACTACATCGCTTCACAAACAAAGTGGCGCCATACATTTTGTGTGGCCCGGCATGCACTTGGCCGGCTTTTTTTTAATTTTGGAAAAGTGAAATTCGCCAGTAGCATTTCACGGACTTAGAAATAAAAAATTACGCGACAAGCCCACTGGTGTGGTTGGTAGTGAGCCTGCCTCTCACGCCGTGGGCCGCGGGTTCGATCCCTGCCCAGAGCAAACATTTGTGTGATGTACACAAATGTTTGTTCTGCGTCTGGGTGTTATTTATCTATTTATGTTATTATATCAGACTTCTGGTACCCATAGTTTAGGCTTTGCCTAGTTTGGGATCAGATGACCTTTTGTGAAATCTCCCCCAATATTTATTTATTTATCGGCTTTTGGCATTATGATATTAAAAGAAGGCCATCCACTGACATTGATCTACATTAAATAAAACACAGCACGTTAGAAATGGATTTTCATAAAATATTACATCCCGTTCAGCACGTTAACAATGGATTTTCATACAATATTCCATCTCGCATATTTGTACGATTCCAATGACGTACATCCTTCCTCATTTTTAAAAATGGACGTAGGTACTTTCGGTTTGTGTGTATAATATTACAACAAACTACCTGACATGACCTGTGCAATTACCTAAGAGAAAATTTAAAAAATGTGTAAAGCAAACGTTATGTAAAACGGCTTATTATAGATCAGAAGACAACATCATTGACCCTTGTCAATGTGTTTCGCTGGAAACACAAGAGAATCATTGTACAAAGCCGACTGCAGTGGTTTCTTGCCGTTTCTTTTATGCTGCCATAGCACGATCCGAAACGGTAGTAGACTCCCTATATTTGCATTGTATTCTGCATGTTATGAATGACATTCAATAATTACATATTCTGTAAATAATCTACATTGAATAAAATTATCTGAATCTGTTTCATTGTTGTATCCGCTAGATATTAGAGTACTTTCCGCTAATTAGCATACGAGCTAATATTAAACAAATTAAGTGGGTAGTGTGACCTCAACCTAGACAATAGTGCCCCCTGAACAAAATTGCCGGCTTCGAATACATTGTCATTAAATTACAAGCATTTTGTTGCGCGATTACCTACCAATGAAGTAGCAACTTACGAGAAAATTATAGGTATAAAAGGTCCTCTTTACCTTTAAATAGTCAATGGGCAGTCTGCACATATGATCTTTTAGATCTGGTAAGTCATTTGTTGTTTGGTAGAGAGAGGTGAACTCTACCGAAGTTATCGCAACACTTCAAACCTGGCGGTGATGATGGCTGTACAAAGAAATACGAGCTCATCCTCAACCAAGAAAAACTCGAATATACAAAAAATACGCCTTAAGCCTATATTACTTGCCTTATTTTTACCCATTATCAGGTGTTATCTTTGCGCGCGAAAATCGTGTTACTCTATGGGTGTTATTGAAAACTACTAGTATAATACTACTCTGAGTGTGATATGTACAGTACATTCGAGGCTACTAACAAATTAAACGGTGGCATACAGTTTGCATCTAAGAAATTAAACTGGCAGCGAAAAATATATCTGCGACGAATAAATTATAAAGGCTTCTGAAACTGTGCTTCATAAAAACCAAAAACCGGCCAAGTGCGAGTCGGACTCGCGCTACGAGGGTTCAGTACCACCTCATAATCATAATTGTATTAGTTGAAATTTTCGTAAGTTACTGTACTATATTTTTCGAGTCCGACACGCGCTTGGCCAGATTTTATTATTTGTTGTTATTTTATAGCTTATGAACTATAAACATACCAATTTTCATGTTTGGAAGTGTACCCGTTTATAAGAAACAGCTTAAACAAAAATCGCCAAAAAAAAACAGGTCTTTAGTATGGGAGCCCCCTTAATTTATTACTTTTTTTATATTTAGTATTTGTTGTTATATTGGCAACAGAAATACATAATCTGAGAAAATTTTAACTATCTACCTATTATTGTTCATGACATACAGCTCAAACAAAATTTTTAAAAACAGCTGACTTTGGTCGCATCTTATTCCTTTGTTTCAAAGTATTTTTTAAAACAAAAATACAGTATTTATCTACTCAACAAGGTCAAAGTTTTTTTAACGCTCCCCCTTCAGCTGTTTTGGAGCCCCCTTCATTTTAAACTTTTTTTAAATTTTTTGTATTTGTTGTTGTAGCGGCAACAGATATACACAATTTGTGAAAATTTCTAGCTATTACGGTTCATGAGATACATACAGCCCGCTGACAGACAGACAGACATCGGAGGCATATCAATAGGGTCCCGTTTTTCACCCTTTGGGTACGGAACCCTAAAAAACGGCAGCTACTTTAATTTAGCAAATATAATAAACAAGTCAAACGAAATCATAGGTAGGGACTGTAAATAATGACTTGGCGACTAATTTGATTTGATTTTAATGGGGTAACATTGATTGTATTTCAGCAACCATTAGCTTTTATCTAAAATATCATTTTCAGGCTCTGGTTTTCAGGCAGCTTAAAAAATGAAAACGAATGATATAAATAAATATTGTGATTTTACATTTTACAATTTATGTTATTTGAATAAAAATGGCCGCCTATTTTACAACTTATTTCACTTATAAAAAATTTTGTTTAATGGAAAATGATTCCATGCCTCGAAAGGCAGTGGTTCAGGCTAATCGTAAGAAAAGCCATGTCAGAGGGCTTGGGAGCCTCAACAAATCTGACACCCAGGGTTTGTGAGGTCGGTCATTGATCTTCATCCCACACTATATGATGATGATGACCCTCGCTTTTGTACCACTTATTTAAATTTCCAAAAGCCATAGTCAGAAAGATTACATTAAACCTCATCAAAAAGTCTTTAAAAAAAATCATAAATTTGTAACACCAAAACTAAAGTTAAAGAAACTACTCACCAGAGAAAATATAATATATTTTTGTGTAAAAAAGAACAAGAGTGAAAATAAAACTGGCCCGAAGAAAATATTTCGACTTATATCTTCCTCATCGTCCCAGCGATAGCCCAAAAACGAGATGAGAGGAAGGACGGAAAGAACACACTTGCCCTGCAGTGGTACAACAAAATTTATCATAAAGGGTGTTAGAGACAGCCTTCCAAATACTGAAGGGGAACGACACTGAACAACTTTCAGTAAACAAAACTTTCAGGAAACGAAAAAAAAATCGGCTTCTCCGTACAAACTGCCCGATCAAGTTTACAATTTCTTATGGAGACGCGGATTACGCCCCTTCAGTATTCGGAAGGCTGTCCCTAACACCCTGTATTTAACCTTCAGAATAAACACTCAAGGCAAAACAAAACGAAGACACGAATTTATTAAAACGCTTTATAACTATTTAACGTCTTGACGACATTTTTGACGTGTATTCGAGACAGATGTGGGACAGGATGCAGGAATTGCTCAATCCGAAACTTGTAACGTTATACGCGAGAAAGTATCGAGTTTTAAATGTTTCTGTTCATGTGATAGGAAAAACAAAAACAATCTTTTGCAAAAATTTTTTTTTAAACACGAATATCCAACTATACGGACAAATGTTGGTTTTGCCCGAGAACTACTCACGGGTTTTCTGTAAAGTACAGAAAACCCGTGAGTAGTAGTAGAAGGCATTCACATTCAAGAGAAAATCAAGCTTGATACTCTACGCTGGCTAACATAAGCTCTAAAGTGTTAACCTTGACTTGCTCTTGGGTCGTAATACGGGGACAGTCAATACAACCTTTTCTTTTTTTAGCACCGCAGATATTTTAAGAGGTGGTCTGTGCATCGAGAAAGAGATGCTGAGATGGTTTGGTCATGTAGAGAGGATGAATGAACGAAGATAGACGAAAGAGATCTACCAGGCGAGAGTTAATGGAAACGTTGGAAGGGGAAGGCATCGGCGAACGTACCTGGACCAAATTCAGGACATTCTGAATAAAGGTCAGATTAAAAGTACCCTAAACCGACGAGCAGGTATGAAAGGATTGATGAAAGTACAAGAAGCGAGGGAAGTATGTCAAGATCGTAGCAGGTGGAGGACTGTGGTCTCTGCCTACCCCTACGGGAAAGAGGCGTGATGTTATGTTTATGTATGTTATGTCTGTGCATGAAACTGATCAACTTTTCCCAAGGAACATAGGCCGAATAACGAAAAAAATTTTCGACTTCCCATGCAAACTGCATCAGCTGATGTACATTTCGTATGGGACATCGAATTATTATTTGTTCGTATTTCGACCTAGCTATGTTACTTAAAAAAAAGTTGTTGAGTTTCATGGGCAGAACCACCGTTTAAAATATCCAAGCTGATAAAAAAACGCTGTATACTAATCAAATTAGCTACTCGCTAAATTAAACGTAAAAACAGAAAATTTCTGTTAATAAAAAAAACCGGCCAAGTGCGAGTCGGACTCGCGCAACGAGGGTTCCGTAACACCACATAATCATAATAGTATTAGTTGAAATTTCAGTAAGTTAATGTGCTAGATTTTTTGAGTCTGACACGCGCTTGACCAAATTTTATTATTTGTTGTTATTTTATAGCTTATGCACTATAAACATACCAATTTCCAAAATTGTAAGTGTTCCCGTTTTTAAAATAGAACTAAAACAAAAATCGCCTCCGCGACCATCCAACTTGACCCCTCTCTTATATGAATGTTCTTGAAACGGGAGCTCACCACAACTGGTTACCATAAGTTGTGAGAAAAGTTGTAATATTTAATGATTTCAGACTTTTCCAATTATTTGTACTGTGAGACCTAGCTTCTTGCCAAATTCCATAATTTTAGGTCGACGGGAAGTACCCTGTAGGTTTTGCTTTTTTGCATAAATGTATGGAAATGAGGACATAAAATGCCATATCTTGTGATTGCGTCGTTGTAAAAAATTGAAATTTTCAGATCTTGTGTGGTTCATGAACCTTAATGTATGGTATTAATTTCAAACTGATACCTTTACCCGTTCGTGAGATAAAGGGTCTTCACAGATAGACAGATAGACAGACAGACGGACAACAAAGTGATCCTATAAGGGTTCCGTTTTTTTTCTTTTGAGGTACGGAACCCTAAAAAGGGATAGTTTATTACATGATTATTTAATTGATGTAAAATTTTAAACAATAGTTCGATGCATTTTTAGATAAAACTTTACAAAATGGACCGTCGAATTGCAAGCTGGTTTTTTTTTTGGGGGAAAGGTTCTTACTAATACCTAGCCAAAGAAAATATAATATTACGCTAACCTAGCCTGCATGCAGAGTTTCAAGTTACGGACTAGTTTTTAGGGTTCCGATACCAAAATGGTAAAAAAAGGAACCCTTATGGTGCCGCTTTGTCTGTCTGTCCGTCTGTCTGTCTGTCACACCTGTATATCTCAGCAACCACTCATGCTATCGACTTGAAATTTGGAATAGTTTTAGAATATGGTTATCCAACTTAATTGCACGCAAAAGAATTAAGAAATAATTATGATTATTGATGTAAAGGGGGCCCAAATAGGGGGGGCAAAATTTCAAATTTTCGGTACTAGGTTGAGTGGGATATCATATGAAAGGGCTTTACTTGTATATTCTAAAATATATTTTCGTATTTTTTTACAACCCTTAGTTTTTAAGTTATGATAAAAAATGTCAAAAAAATACCGTTCCCCTCCCTTATCTCCGAAGTTGGTAAATGGAAAAATCTGAATTAATTACAGACGATAGAAGTTTATATAAATATTACAACAAAAATATAACGATCTTTATAAGTTAAACAGTTTTTTAGAAATATGCAAAAAACCTTTACAAACAAATTTAGTTTTGCGGTCCTAAAAATGGACTTCTTTGCTTAAAAAAATACTAAAGGTATATCAGAAACCTCGGCGCGCGAGTCCAACTCGCACTTGACCGTTTTTTAGGGTCCCGTACCTCAAAAGAAAAAAACGGAACCCTTATAGGATCACTTTGTTGTCCGTCTGTCTGTCTGTCTGTCTGTCTGTCAAGACCCTTTATCTCACGAATGGTTAAAGGTATCAGGTTGAAATTAATACCACATATTAGTATCCATAAACCACACAAGATCTGAAAATTTAAATTTTTTACAACGACGCAATCAAAAGATATGGCTTTTTATGTCCTCATCTCCATACATTTATTCAAAAATGCAAAACCTACAGGGTACTTCCCGTTTACCTAAAATTATGAAATTTGGCAAGAAGCTAGGTCTCACAGTACAAATAAATCATAAAATATTACAACTTTTCTCACAACTAATGGTAACCAATTGTGGTGAGCTCCCGTTTCAAGAACATTCATATAAGAGAGGGGTCAATTTGGATGGTCGCTGAGCGATTTTTGTTTTAGTTCTATTTAAAATCGGGAACACTTACAAACTTGAAAATTGGTATGTTTATAGTGCATAAGCTAGAAAATAACAACGAATAATAAAATTTGGTCAAGCGCGTATCGGACTCAAAAAATCTAGCACATTAACTTACTGAAATTTAAACTAATACAATTATGTTTATGTGGTGGTACGGAACCCTCAGTGCACGAGTCCGACTCGCACTTGGCCGGTTTTTTTTAATAACTGGGTTTATGAATAACTGGGCTTCGGGAGCAAAGAAGGAAAGAGGGGAAAAGAAATATCTAGAAGACACTTCGACCAAGTATATAAAAGAAAAGATCAATGTTGTGTCGTTTCAGAAATTAAAGCGGTAATGTCATAACTGTAAGAGTTTACTTTTATCTAATCTGTGCTGTAAGTTACTCTATCGACAAGAGTCAGGCTCTTAAATTAAAGAAGAAGATGAACCATTCTTTTTTTTTATATAACTTACCAACTAATAGGTTCAATCTGGTTTAACCAAGAATTCGACATAATGTCTTGAAGGTTTCTGACGATAAGTTGATCCAGGGGGGTATGACGGTAGCCGGAACGTATCTGCCATATGCGAACTATTTCCTTTACAACACGAATGCCCAAGCAAATCCCAGAAGGGAGGGGAGTACGCAAGTAGTTCTGGCATTTTTGACTTTGGCAGAGAGGAATGCTGTGTCGTTGTTTAGTTATCGTTGTTTGTAAATCGTTGTTTAGATAAGCTTCCTCGGAGCCTGCGACAAGGGTAGAAGCTGCCGTGTATGATATTTCACTACTAATCAGAGTAGTTCGATAATACTTTTTTTGGAAGATCTACGTAGGAATTCATCAGATTCGGGTGACCGGGTCACGACCTTCATTGGGAATTCGTGTTGCTCACAGAACAAGTTAAAATTTTAGGTTATTTTGTCTCTGCCTAGCGCCGACGACGTTCTTGTCCAACTCTGGGCTCCAAGCAAGGCCTAGAAGCTTTTCTGATGGGCCTGGAAACCCCCTAAGTTCGGCACGGAAGCCCGAGCAGCCAGGGTCGGACCTGAACAATCTTCGAAGCAGAGCGTGGCTACTCTCTTCCGGGCTTTTCGCGGGAAATTGTGGTGCAAAGGAAACGATTCGCATTTGGCATACACGTTCCCGCTAACGTAATAGCACCCCAGTTTTCCCCGAAGTCTTCCATCATGTAAGAGATTCGAGCTATTGATCCACGCATCGTGATTGAAAGTTGATCCTCAGAATCTGTCGCGAGATTGTCTTTATGAAACTCTCACTGGTAATCCTGTCAGCTAGAATAAATGAATACCTAAGTAACTTACAAGTAGCTACTACTCAATATTTAAAATTACCTGACTCTATAACGTTTTGTCAGGTAAATTTGGCTTAGCTTTAGTGATATAATTCTATTTTTCCATACATGTAATAGAAAATTATGTGACACGGAAGTGTCACAAGACAGTTCGTACTGTACTGTACAGTCGTGAATACTCAATCTTTGCTCTGCTCATTTGTAACATAAAAATGTATTAAATTAGTTTTGGAGCGCTCGGAGACCTATCTTTAGATGAACTTTTACACTTGAGTCAGAGAATTATTACTTCTACGGTGAGTCATCCCTCCCACGAGAACAGTAGGTAAACAAATCAAATGCCTTTCTGGTAACTAACGCTAATTGGGATGGATGGCTAGGTGTGTTTCGACGCAGGCGCCTACGGTACTAAATGAACTACTGTCGAGAATTTCATGTGCTTTGATAACCTAATCGGTTCTTTCTACTGGTCAACTTACCAACCTATGTAGGATGAGCATGACTGCGTGGATGTAGATAGACTTTATCAAAAGCACCTTTTTTTTACTATCTGAAGATTTTGTTGTTTAAGTATTAAACTGTGAAATAAATGTTAATTATTCATTGTGTTCAGGACGTTCTGAATAAAGGCCAGGTTAAAAGTACCCTAAACCGACGAGCATGTATGAAAGGATTGATAAAAGTACAGGAAGCAAGGGAAGTATGTCAAGATCGTAGCAGGTGGAGGACTGTGGTCTCTGCCTACCCCGACGGACGGAAAGAAACATGATGTTATGTATGTATTATGTAAGTATTATTCATTGTTGGAAGCTCATAATGACATCAGTTAAAATACACCGCTTCACAAACCAGATGGCGCTATGTGTAAAAAATTATCGCTATATATAATCTCTTGTACATGTTTTAACGTTGTTTTTTATAATATGAAATTTGTAATAAAATACTATAACTTATATTATCTTAAATATCCTCGAACTGTTCCACTGCTGGGCTACTGTTTCTTTCGGCCCATTTCTTTGAAAGGCGTCCAGCTAAAATAAAGTGTATTTTTTTTAAATTTTGAAAATATCATAGAACTCAGCCCAAACACTAGCCTAGGGTTACTAAATTCTAAACGAGCTAGTAGTTAGCTCCGGTCCGCCAACGGGACAATAAATTTGAGAGAGGGAGAGATGCACCACACAATTAGGTGGAACTAAAGGTCATAACTTGTACCAAGCTTTATTAAGGTAGTGTCTCTTCTGGAAATTTATATTCTTGTGAAAGTATGGCCAGAAAACTAAGGTATGGCAATGTGTTAATGCAAAATTTTTACAACAACGACTACATTAATTTCTTTTCGGAAAATATAAAATACTAACTTTTACCCGCGGCTTCGCTCGCGTTGTTGAGTCTAGGAATCATGCATTTTCGGTGATAAATTTTAGACTATATGTTAGTCCAATGCTTAATCTATCTGCCTCCCAAATTTCGTCGGAATCGGTTCAGCCGTTTAGGCGTAATAGAGGAACAAATAAACATACATCCAAACTTTCGCATTTATTATATTGTTATAGTGAGATTGAGATGAGATGAGATAATATGTCTTATATGTATAATAAAATGTCACATTAGACGAGTAAAAATAACTTACAATCAATCATACATACAAGCCTCTTTCCCGTGGAGTAGGCAGAGACCTCAGCCCTCCACCTGCTACGATCTTAACATACATTCCAAAAACAACGTGTAACGGAAAGGTGTGATAATACTAAAGGGTTTGAATCTGTCTATGAAACTGGACAACTACGCCCAAGGAGCATAGGTCGAACGAAAATCAATTTTTAACCTCCTATAGAAACTCCATCAGCTGATAGCGCATTTTGTTTGAGAGGTCTTTGGTTTTCCGTATTTCGACATATGTTCCTTGGGAAAAGTTGTTCATTTTCATGGGCAGTTTCACATCCTTCAGTATTATCACACCTTTTCTTTACATGTTGTATATGAAATACGTCACGTCAATACGTTTAGAAAACACTTTCGAATATGCCAAAACTAAACAAACATTTTGTAACATCTTTCTCCTCACCCAGTGTCGCCGTCCAACCGCTCCAGAGCTCAAATGACATAAGTACAGTCGGTCACACGCATGTCACACGTGTGTCGCAGCTTGGTCGTGGCCTTGAGGAGACATGGCTATTTTTGAACGGCCCTACACTCTCCTCTCTTGTAGGGATAGGGTATGATTGTTACAGGCGTAATTTATTACTCGAAGACTCTGTCTTGATTCTAACTATAGAATTTTTTAGAAAGTGAAGGTTTTTCATCAAGATCATTAGAGTGTTGGTGAATCAAGAAAACTGGATAACATTCCCTAATAACTTACATTCGAAATAAAATTCTGCCTTTCTAGGTGGAATTATAAACTTGTTGTATGAAGACGCCAATTTTATGTGATTTCCGATAGTTATTTCTTGCGAAGATCGGTTCAGGGTTTGTTGTTCTGGCCCTGGCTTAAAAAGTACGTTAAATGAAAAAACAAAACACTATATTCTATATCTAACTCTCTTTGTGTGCATTAAAGCCATACTTTAATTATTTTGTATAATCACGGTTCATTTATGGATTAACGTTATGACTGTAGATAAAGTTGTCAACGCAACTGCACGTACGTACTCGTAATTGTTGGTGTAAAGCACCTTCATGGTTGACGCCACTATTAGCTGGCCGTTTTTATAAGTGTTTTATATATTTTGATAGATGTCTGTTATTGTCGTTCGATTTTGTTCATCACACGGCTCTCATGCCTTTTGTATCTTTCCTAATAAACCAGCTTATTCTATACCATTGTGCATCGCTCTGCCCTTCCCCTGAACAAGGGTTATGGGCCCAGAGCTGGTAAAAAAATAGTAGTCGTAAAAATATTTGGTAAATTAGGTATAGTCGGATCCATAAATGTCTTCGAGTATACGTATCCAAACATTGACAAGAGACAACTATGATACCTGGAAAGTGCAAGTGGAGGCTTTATTGATCAAAGGCGATTATTGGGAGTATGTTAGTGGTGAGAAGCCAAAGCCCAGCGACGGAGATGCCACTTTGTCAGCGTGGAAGGCAGCTGACAGAAAAGCTAAATCCGAGTTGATTTTATCGTTGGATCCAAGTGTTGTTCATCATGTAAAGAAGGTGGGAACTACACGAGAAGTTTGGCTGAAATTGGAGAGTATGTTTGCGTCGAGAGGTCCTGCGAAAAAGGCAACGCTGTTGAAAAGGCTGATGTTGCAGAAGATGGGCGAAAATCAAAATGTAAGCGAACATCTCGATTCTTTCTTTGAAGCTGTAGATAAGCTTGAAGAGATGGGCATCCAAATCCATGATGATTTATTGGCAATCATGCTTTTGTATAGTCTGCCTCCTAGTTTTGAAAACTTTCGTTGCGCTATAGAGTCTAGGGACAACCTTCCTAAACCCGAACAACTTCGAGTAAAGATCGTCGAGGAGTATACCTCGAGAGGAAACGCTCAAGTTGAAGATATCGAAGGTGCTATGTATGTGGGTAGACGTCAGAAAAACGTGAATGGATCTGGAGCTGGAACAAGTAGTCAGAAGAAAGGGAACGGAACTGGAACGAATTTTAAGTATAAATGCTTTAAATGTCATTGTTGAAAGAGGTTGTACATCATAACTTGCACTGGCTGATTAGATTTAGCTGTATTCCTCTATGACATTTGTCTTGTACATCATTCGTGTCATTCGTGTCGTCGTATCTGTTTTTTGAGTAATCTTGTGTATATTATTATATTTTCTACGTTATTGTTTTCTTACAAAGTCTTTCATTTATATTGATTTCCGAGATCACTACCTCTAAATCATATAACTTATCATGGTAGCTTGAGCGAATGGTAACTTTCGTGTGTGAAACAAGAAAATTGTGCTCGTAGTGACGTACCTGCCATTGGTGAGCTACGATTTTTATTCGGAAATTTATTGAAGTTAAATGGAACATGAAGTAAGTGAAACTAGAGAAATACCCTCAGGAGACGGGAATAACGTAAGAATGAATAATTTACAGGCAGGCAGTAATAGTGGTAGTGGACATTTCCCGTCATTTGAGAAATTAGACGGAATGTCAAATTATTCGACATGGAAGGTTCAGATGGAACTGTTTCTTATAACTGAGGATCTGTGGGATTATACTAAGAGCACACCACTAGAGAGCGACGTTGCAGGTCTACGAAGAGACAATATTGCTCGCGCAAAGATACTGCTGATGATAAAACCCCACTGCCTGGTACACGCACGTAAAGCAAAGACAGCAAAAGAGAGTTGGCAAGCCTTGGCTACTGCTTTTGAAGATAAAGGAGTTAACCATAGGTGTCGCCTGCTAGGACGTCTTGTTAGTCAGAGATTTTCAATGTATGAATCTCCACGTCAGTATGTTACAGAGATTATGAGGATCGCTGGTGAACTAGATGACATAGGCAAGGAAGTAGATGATGAGCTACTAGCTGCTCTGATGCTACAAGGTCTAGGAGAGGAGTATACGCCTTTGAGGATGGCAATTGAAAACAGCAATGTGGTACTAACGACGGACTATGTAAAAACGAAATTGATGCAAATTGATGATAAGCCGAGAGAGCTTAGACAGAGTGAGTCAGAGGAACCCTCTACGAGTGCTATGGTTTCTGTTAAACAAAAGAAGAACAGAAATCAAGGATGGAAGCAACAGAAGTCGAATCAAAAGAAGATTCGATGTTTTATATGTAATGGAGAACATAAAGCAATTGTTTGTCCTAAAAACCAGAACAACAAGAAAAGCAATTATGCTAACGCTACCACAGCCTATTCTACAATTGATAATTCGCATAAACCTGTTGACTGGATTCTGGATTCAGGGGCATCTTCCCATATGACTCCAAGGAAGGATTGGTTACAGAACTTCGTAAAGCTAGAAGAGCCAACGCAAGTTATGTGTGCGAATGGAAGTAGAATGAAAGGAGAAGGACAAGGTGACGTGTGTTCTAGAGAATTAGATTTCACAGTCAATGGAGCGTTGTATGTTCCGGATTTAGCTGCGAACTTGATGAGTGTAAGTACGTTAGTTGAACGGAATAGAGTATTAGTGTTTTCAAAAAGAGGTTGTGAGATTTATTTAGAAGATGACTGTAAAGTGAAAGGCGAGGTGAAAGCGGTATGTAAGGTAGAGAGAGGAATTTATAAACTAAAACCTGATTCTGCCAATACTAATATTGCATTAGTTTCAGCTGTGAAGAGCAATGCTGATCTTAACTTATGGCACAAGCGCCTTGGTCATCTAGGAGTGTACAACATTAAATTATTAAAGGAAAAGTATGCAGCAGGTATAAATTTTCCAAACACTAATGACAAACTGGATTGTATTTCGTGCTTGAAAGGTAAGCAAACTTCATTACCTTTTCCAAAAACAGGAGCAACACGAGCTACTGATGTTCTTGAGTTAATCCATAGTGATGTGTGTGGTCCAATGGAAACTAAATCTTTCTCAGGTCAAAGATATTTCTTAACCTTTATTGATGATAAAACTAGGAAAACTTTTGTTTACACTTTACGCGAAAAGAGTGAAGTTTATTCGAAATTAGTTGAATTTAAAACTTTAGTAGAAGCTCAAACGGGTAAACGGTTAAAAACTATCCGAAGTGACAACGGTACCGAGTATGTTAATAAAAAGGTTAATGATTTTTTTAAAGAAAATGGTATTGTTCATCAATTAACTGTGGACTATACTCCAGCTCAAAATGGTGTAGCTGAACGAGCAAATAGAACTATTGTAGAACGAGTAAGAAGTATGTTGGAAGAAGCAAACTTACCGAAGATTTACTGGGCAGAAGCAGTACATACAGTAGTATTTTTGAAAAACAGATCGCCTACTATAGCTGTAAAGGGCATGACCCCAGAAGAGGCATGGACAGGTAAAAAAGTGAATTTGAGTTTTTTACGAGTATTTGGGTGTCGTGCGTTCATGCATATTCCAAATGTTAAAAGGAAGAAACTGGATCCAAAGAGCATGGAACTGGTATTCATTGGCTATTGCGAAACGACTAAAGGGTATCGTCTCATACATCCTCAAACACACAAGGTTTATAAAGCAAGAGATGTAGTATTTTTCGAGAACCAGAAGAGAGACATAGAAGGTGTTAACAAAGAAGTTGTTAAACGAGAAGTACCCAAAGAAGTTAAAGAAGAAGTGCCACCTTTAGGGAATAGCCATGATCCGTCGTTTGGTGAGAGAAATCCAGTGATGCCACCCATTACACAAGAGATACCGTCCAATAGAGAAGAACATGTCTCGGACATTGATACAATTACTGACGATGTGTCCGTAAGAGATACTAGTCTAGAGAGTCCAGCAAGAAACATTGTTGAAAATTTTCCATCTACTTCCAGAGATAGTGAAGCTGAACCAGTGGAAATTCCAGAGAGGAGATATCCATTGAGAGATAGGAAACCAAAAGAGTTTAAAGACTGTATCTTGTATCAAGCAGCTGAAGAGACTAGAAGTGATCCTGTTACTCTAGAAGATGCCTTATCAAGAGATGATAAAGAACAATGGAGAGAAGCTATTGCATCTGAATTGAATTCTTTGAAGAAGAATAAAACATGGGAACTAGTAGAAAGTGCTAATGCAAAAGGAAATTTTGTTGATTCAAAATGGATTTTTAGAATCAAAAAAGAGCCGAGGAGAATTAGGTATAAAGCACGTCTAGTAGCAAGAGGCTTTACACAAGTGAAGGGTGTTGACTACAATGAGACATTCTCACCTGTAGTGCGTCATAGCACATTAAGGTTGCTTTTAGCAATAGCTGCTGAAAATAACTTAAAAATAGATCACATGGATGTAGTAACCGCATTCTTGAATGGAGATCTAACCGAAAGGGTTTACATGAAACAACCTAAAGGTTTTGAAGAAAAAGGAAAAGAGGATCATGTTTGCTTGTTGAAGAAGGCTCTTTATGGTTTGAAACAAGCACCAAGAGCTTGGAACGATAAACTCAACAATTCTCTGTTAGAGTTAGACTTTGAGAGGTCAGACAATGAACCATGCGTTTATTTCAGGAAGAGGAAGAACAGTTTAATGATCATTGCTGTTTACGTGGACGATCTTCTTATTTTTTGGAATAACGAGAACGAGAAAAAGCTCATTAAACGTCAGTTGCAAAATAAGTTTGATATGAAGGATCTGGGAAAAGTTGATGTTTTCTTGGGAATCAAGATCAAACAGGAGAACGGAGTAATAAGCTTGAACCAAAAAGAATATACACAGAAGATACTAGAGACTTTTGGAATGGCAAATTGCAAGAGTGTAACTACGCCATTGGATCCAAAGACGAAGCTGATGAAACCAAAGGAGGAAAATTATGTTCCACCAAGCGAATTACCATACAGAGAGCTGATTGGTTCGCTTATGTATCTGTCTGTATGTTCAAGACCGGATATTGCTTTTGCAACGAGTTTTTTAAGTCAATTTAACAATTGCTACAATAATACGCATTGGCTTGCAGCAAAAAGAGTATTAAGATATCTAAATGGTACTAAAGACTTTGAAATAACTTTCAAAAAGTCAGGTAAGACTCTTTATGGATATGTGGATGCAGACCATGCTGGAGATATTGTTGATCGAAGATCATACAGTGGTTTTGTATTTTTATTTGCAGATGGCCCTGTATCTTGGGAAAGTAGGAAGCAAAAAACAGTTGCTTTGTCGAGTGCCGAAGCTGAATATGTGGCACTATCTGAAGCATGTAGAGAGTCTGTATTTTTGAGGAGACTGTACACTGAACTCACTGAGAATGTTGTTTCTTCCTTGAAGCTACTTAGTGACAGTCAATCAGCAATACATATTGCTGAGAATCCAGTTCATCATCAGAGGACAAAACATATAGACGTGAGACATCACTTCATCAGAGACTTGGTGAGGTCTAAGGCTGTGTCTATAGAGTATGTGTCGACTGAAAGAATGATGGCTGACCTGCTGACGAAAGGAGTTGGAAGGTTGAAGCATGAAGCTTGTCTGAGAGGGATTGGCTGCAGAGTGAAAGTTAAGGAGGGGTGTTGAAAGAGGTTGTACATCATAACTTGCACTGGCTGATTAGATTTAGCTGTATTCCTCTATGACATTTGTCTTGTACATCATTCGTGTCATTCGTGTCGTCGTATCTGTTTTTTGAGTAATCTTGTGTATATTATTATATTTTCTACGTTATTGTTTTCTTACAAAGTCTTTCATTTATATTGATTTCCGAGATCACTACCTCTAAATCATATAACTTATCAGTCATATATTTGGACACAAGGCATCGGACTGTAAAAAGAAGAAGAAAACTTCGGAAACTAGGTGCGCTGAAAGTTGCGCAGAACCAGATGGAACTGTAGAATGTGAAGCATTAACCATCAATCAAATTTCAGACTGCCTGGCTGTAGGAGCTAAGCGCCGTCAAGAATGGCTATTTGATAGCGGATGCAGTGCTCACATGTGCAACGACGCGGCAAGGTTTGAGGAGGTACTGCCTTCGAGCCAAAAGTTAAAGTTAGCCACTGAATCTTTTACAACCGTGCAAGGTAAGGGTACAGTTAAGATATTAGCATGCAATGACGACCGTACGCGCTTCATAAAATTTGAAGATACTTTACTAGTTCCCGACTTACGAAGTAATTTAATTTCAATCGCTAAGCTCACTGAACGAGGCTGTGTAGTCACTTTTAAGCGTGATGTAGCATACGCAGTCAAGGATGGCGAAGTAAAGCTGACCGCTGACCGGCGAGGTAATTTATATTACTTGAGGGAAATGGACGCTTCAGCGTCTGTGGTATCAGGAAGTAAGAATGTCGATCTGTATAGATGGCATGAGCGTATGGGACATTTGAATGGAAGAGATCTTATGAAATTACTTAAGAAATCAGGTATTGACCCGGTAAATACTGATTGTGACTTGCGTGATTGTGATGTGTGTGCTAAAGGGAAAATGGTTTCGTTGCCTTTTGTGAAGTCCAGTGGACCCTGCAATGAGAAGTTGCGAATAATTTATTCTGATGTGGTAGGTCCCATGAGAGTTCAATCGAACGCGGGAAATAAATATTTTGTTACTTTTATTGACGACTGTACTCGTTGGTGTGAAGTCTTCATGCTAAAAAATAAAAGTGACGTATTGTCAAAGTTCAAGATTTTCAAGTGTCAGGTTGAAAATATGTCAAATAGGAAAATCAAATGTTTACAATCGGATAACGGTGGTGAATTTGTAAATAAAAATTTTGATTTATATTTACAAAGTGCGGGAATTACGAGACGACTAACAACGCCGCATACACCCCAAAGTAACGGAACAGCTGAACGTATGAATCGTTCATTGCTTGAAAAGGCAAGATGTATGCTTTTATCCTCGGGACTAGCCGCAAGTTTTTGGGCAGAAGCCGTTGCGACGGCGTGCTACATACGTAATAGGTGTCCAT
The DNA here is from genome assembly GCA_947532105.1 of Athrips mouffetella. Taxonomy (NCBI): domain Eukaryota; kingdom Metazoa; phylum Arthropoda; class Insecta; order Lepidoptera; family Gelechiidae; genus Athrips; species Athrips mouffetella. The sequence continues at coordinate 16,856,899 of OX383965.1, read as the reverse complement.
GTAGTAGCTTGAACGGTGAAATTCCCTATGAAAAATGGTTCGGGAGACCTGTGAATATCGAATATTTTAGATCGTTCGGTACAAAAGTACACGTCTTGAACAAAGAACCAGGAAAGGATAAGTTTGCACCAAGAAGTTCACTCGGCATTTTTGTTGGTTATCCAGCTGAATCTATTGGATATAAAGTGTGGATACCTGAAGACAGAAAAATAATAGTGTCGAGGGATGTTCGTTTTCAAGAAGGTAAGCTACCTGAAAATAATGATAATATTTTAAAAGAGTCACTCATTGAACCACACTGTGAAAAGAATAGTGATAAAAAGACTGTTGAAATAGAAATTCAAGCGGGACAGTCGGGTTCTTTGACGGGACAACCCTTAAGTGTAGAAATCTCATCAGAAAGGCCACCAGATTTGCCATTGAGCGATGAAACAAGCGGTAGTACGTATACTAGTGGAGACGGTACTAGAGTTAGTAATGATAGTGATGGCAATGAGGCTTTAGAGAGGAATATCACTCTAAAAAGAGGTCCTGGAAGACCAAGAATTGAAAGAGGGCACGTCGGGCGTCCTCGAAAGCTGTATAATATGGTCGAGATTGAAGAAACTGAAAATAATGAAAGCGAAGCATCAACAGAGGAATACGCCGACACTGATGACTTTGCTGGAGTTATTGAGATCACGTTAAAGCAGGCCTTGAGTAGTGATGAAAAAGACAAATGGCAAGAAGCGATATTATCTGAGATAAGGAGCCTTGTAAAAAATAATACATGGAACATTGTGAAGAAGCCTCCTGATAGAAATGTCGTAGGTTGTCGATACGTACTGACAACAAAGTTAAACGTTGACAAAACAGAGAAAAAGAAGGCGAGATTAGTTGCGAAAGGGTATAGTCAGCGAGAAGGGCTGGATTATAATAAGACTTTTTCTCCAGTTGCGCGAATTGGAACTGTACGTCTGTTAGTTGCTTTAGCCGTTGAGATGGGAATGGACATAGACCAAATTGATATCAACACGGCATATTTAAACGGAGACTTAAACGAAGACATTTATATGAAGGTTCCAGAACTGTTGGAAGAAAGTCTAAAGAAACTAATCGAAATAGATAGTAAAAGTGAAACAGGAAAAAAGGCAATAAGAATGCTTGAAGAAATAAAAGCAGGTGGTGACACATGTCTTCTAAGGAAATCACTATACGGTCTCAAACAAGCTGGACGACAGTGGAATATTAAGCTGGATTCAAAGCTGAAAGAGATGGGGTTGAGACCTACTGTGAGTGAACCTTGCTTGTATCATAAACATACTAAAGATGGAGCTGATCTTTTTGTAGTTATCTATGTCGATGATATTTTGATCTGCTCGCAACGGAGAGATGTGATAGATAAGTTCAAACAAGAACTGGCCAAGAAATTTGAGTTAAAAGACTTTGGTCCTGCAACTTATTGTCTTGGGATAGATATAAAGAAAAATGGTAATGGTTACTACTTGTCACAAGAAAAATATATTAAAGATATATTGAAAAGATTCAACATGGAAGACTGTAATCCTGTTCAGACTCCAATGGAGACAGGAAAACAAGTGATAAGTGAAGAGAAAAAGGTTGCAGAGAAATCTTTTCCTTATAGAGAACTGATCGGAGCACTCATGTATTTAAGTGTGGCAACTAGACCAGAGATTGCTAATGCTACGGCAAAACTTGCACAGTTTGCAGAAAATCCACAAGATACCCATTGGAAAGCTGCAAAGCGGATCTTGCGATATTTAAAAGGTACAATAACGCATGGTTTGTTATTTAAACCGACAGGGTTATGTATTCAGGGGTATTCGGATGCAGACTGGGGTAGTTGTGTAACCGATAGACGATCATTTACTGGATATGTTTTTGTACTAGGTGGTGCAGCCATATCTTGGACTTCACAAAAGCAACGCATTGTTGCGACTTCTACGTGTGAGGCTGAGTTTGTGAGTTTGGCGGAAGCTATGAAAGAGGCTGTATACTTAAATAGTCTGCTGAAGGAGCTAGGTCTTCACACATTGTCTAAGGTAAGAATGCATGCTGATAACTTAAGTGCTATCTGCCTTGCTGAAGATCACGGTGTATTTCACGCAAAGAGCAAGCACATTGATATTAGACATTTCTTTATTAGAGATGTGCTGCGTGACAACAAAGCCATAACTTTGGAATATCTGGCGACTGACAAGATGTTGGCAGATATCCTCACCAAACCTTTGCCTCGTATAAGGCACGAGCTACTGACGGCTGCGTTAGGGCTGCGTGACGTTAAGCCATGAGTTGAGGGGGTGTGTTGGTGTAAAGCACCTTCATGGTTGACGCCACTATTAGCTGGCCGTTTTTATAAGTGTTTTATATATTTTGATAGATGTCTGTTATTGTCGTTCGATTTTGTTCATCACACGGCTCTCATGCCTTTTGTATCTTTCCTAATAAACCAGCTTATTCTATACCATTGTGCATCGCTCTGCCCTTCCCCTGAACAGTAATTGGGTATAAAAATCCTCTATTCATGCTAATCGAGTTCGATTGTATAGTTGCATAAACTCCTATTATGTATGAATGAGTTTCAAATCGAGCTACTGGCCTTAAAGGGTTTAGATGTAAAAACTGTGGATTAAGACCATGAAAGTTAACGACCTTCCCCAAGAAAAAAATAATTTTCTTGTTTTAGCTTGTTTGAGCTATGTTGATGGGAAAAAGTTGTTCAGTTTAATGGTCTTAATCCACAGTTAGTTGTACCGAGACGTCTTTTAGTATCCGGTGTAACTGGTCCCTCAATTGATTATTTAATTGGCGTTAGAAGCTGGTTGTCTGGTAGTGGTTTTCGCAACACGCATCCGTTTGCCTACGCCCACGGGTTTGATTCCCAGCCTTAGTCATCGTTGCCTCATCATTGTTGATGAGAAAGGGAATCTAAGTTCTGTCTGACGGGTAGGGCCAAGGTGAGTGAAGAGTTTGCCTTTTAAGGAATTTCGGTAGGTACAGTCAAGAGAATATCAAGCTTTGTACCGGTCTTATTTCAATAACCGTAACTTTCAATAACTTGCCCTTGCACATAATTGGTATTTTTTATTTAATGTTAAAATTGTGAATGTGGGTTTTTCTGTTTGTAAAATGCAAATTATATCAGTACCAACAAATTGGTCTTATCATGAATTTTCTCTTTATTTGCTTGTGATTAGATTACATACATAATGAAGAGCCAGAAATACTTAAGTTGGAAATATTCATTTTTCTCGTCAGGAAAAATAAATGGTACAGCAACACTGCACTTACTTTCTCGCAATAGGCAAGTAAAAAGTATCAACTGCAAACTTAAATTTGTAATGCTATACATAAAGTATGGAAATACAAACTTATATATAAGTTTTTCCAAAAAATGTTCTCATGAAATATAACTCTACAGATCAATTCAGATTTCAAATTGTCAAATATTAAGACAAACTAACCGTAAACGATTTCGAGAAAATCGTATGTTTAAATTTTGGCAGAACTGGAACTCCCTTTATATGAATTTTCACAGATCAATGGATACTAGCGTAAGATACTTGCATAGAGTTTCACAACACATATTTCTTAGGAAAAGTTGTTCATTTTACTCTACTGAGCAAGCCTTTTCAGTTTTTGATACAGCCTGTATACTGGATTTTTGCAAAAAAAAGTTCAAATATCCAGTCAAGTAGATAACCAATTCAGAATCCAAATTATAGAACATTAAAATAAGCTCAATGAAACCAATTTTTAGTAAATACCATTATTACATTTTAGGAATAAGGGAACACCCCTTATATGAACTTCCACAGACAAGTGCATACTAGCGCAAGATACCTTGCATGGAGATTCTTAGTCATGCAAAGTTTCATCAAGATTTTATGAGCCGTTTATGCGAAAATTTCAATTTTTTATTTTTGTTTTATGACAGCTACCCTCAAAATAAGAGCCAGCAGGAAACCACTCAGAATCCTTCGATGGATGTGCATAAAACTCTTAAATTCAAAATATGGTGTCAATCGGACCATTCGTATAGCCGCTAGGCCAAAGTGTGACGGACAGACCGACCAACGGACCGACCGACCGACCGACCGACCGACCGACCGACCGACCGACCGACCGACTGACCGACCGACCGACCGAAAATAAAAATGGTATTCTATACTACAAATATTTACCACAGACATTAATAAGTCGGACTTTCATCAAACTTACCTATTTTATTTAAAACAAAACATTATATCTACATTTTAGTCAACCGTAATGAGGCACTCAAAAATTAACGAGCCAAGTGTGAATCGGATTCGCGCCCTAAGGGTTCCGTACCCATCCATCATACTCTATTCTTCAAGCTTTTGCCCTTGGATTTTAAAACTCCGCGTCCACTCTAACCTGACTTCTCATTTATATTAAAGTAAGTACTATTTATACTGAAGGTAGAAAAAGAGGAGGAGGGGAGGAGGTCCCGTTCGGGAGAAAAAGGGTCCTGACTGACAGACAGAGAAACGGACAACAAAGTGATCCTATGAGAGTTCCGTTTTATTTCTTTTTGAGGTACGGATCCCTGTAAAGTGCAGTTAATGTCTTGTATTACAACTACGATTATATTGCTTACAGCAGCGATCTCAAAAACCAATTTTAAAGTATTTTTAGGGTTTTACGGAGGTAAGAAATCGATCTAGCTCAGTCTGATTTCTATTTTAATTTTTGTTTATAACTTCGAAAAAAAATAAACCAAGCGCGATTCAGAAAACCTACCTAGTGGTACAGCGCCATCTGATGCTCCGCGTTGATATTCGATCATAGCTCGGTCGCCCTAAATAATTAAAACGATATAAATGTTGGTTTTAGAATAACGAATTTCCGTACTAAACACGTAACAACAATCAGTAATCTCAGCCTAGCCTATTGCAGCTCTTACAATCGCGCATACAGTTGCGCTTACGCTTCATTCAATAACATTGTCAGGGAATCTGAATACTAAATGCCTTAGGCTTAAATCTATCATGATGAACCTCTTAGGTAGGAGAATGTACTTGCGCAGTCACATTCACATCCGCCTATACACAATTTTTAAGGTTCCGGTACCAAAATGGTAAAAAAAAAGGAACCATTTTGGTATGATTTTGTCTGTCTGTCTATCAATCACACCTGTATATCTCAGCAACCACTCATGCTATCAACTTGAAATTTGTAATAGTTTTAGAGTACAGTTGCCCAACTTAAGTGTAGTTGAGGAAATAAAAAAAATATGATTATTCATGTAAAGGGGGGACCAAATAGAGGGGGCAAAAATTCAAATTATCGTTACTAGGTCGAGTGGGGTATCATAGGAAAGGACTTTACTTGTACATTCTAAAACAAATTTTCGTATTTTTTTTTCAATTCTTAGTTTTTAAGTTATGATGAAAAAACCGGCCAAGTGCGAGTCGGACTCGCGCCCTAAGGGTTTCGTACCTATCTACCATATGATATACTAAAAGCTTTTGCTCTTTGATTTTAAAAACTCCGCGACCATCCAACTTGACCCCTCTTTTATAGAAAAGTTCTTGAAACGGGAGCTCACCTTAATTGGTTACTTCTAGTAGTTGTGAGAAAAATTGAAATATTTAATTATTTTTGACTTTTCCCTTTATTTGTACTGTGTCTTCTTGCCAAATTTCATAATTTTAGGTAGTTGTAGGAATTGTAGTTGTGTGAATTGTAAGGTTTTGCTTTTTTGCATAAATGTATGGAGATGAAAACATAAAAAGCCATATCTTTTGATTGCGTCGTTATAAAAATTTGAAATTTTCAGATCTCATTCATTCATTCATTTATTAATTTGCATACATGTATGTTAAAGGTCTTAAAATTAAATTACAGTAAGTACATGTACCCTTTTTGGGCATTGCAAAATGTAGGAGGCATGCATTTTAGCTAATAATAACTTATAATTATGTCTTGTGTGGTTTATAGACTTTAATATTCGATATCAATTTTAACCTGATAGCTCTTCTCGTTCGTGAGAAAAAGGGTCATGACAGACAGACGGACTACAAAGTGATCCTATAAGGGTTCCGTCTTTTCATTTTGAGGTACGGAACCCTAAAAATTACAAAAACTTACCATTCCTCCCTTATCTCCGAAGCCTGTGAATGGAAAAATCTGAATTAAATACAGTCAATAGAAGTTTATGTAAATATTACAGCAAAAATTAAACGTTCTTTCTATGTTGCACAGTTTTTAGACATATGCAAAAAACCTATACAAACAAATTTAGTTTTGCAGTCCTAAAAATGGACTTTATTTCTTCCAAAAATACTATTAGTATATCGGAATCCTCGGCGCGTGAGTCCAACTCGCTCTTGACCGGTTTTTTAAAAATTGCATACGAAAGTTAGGAGCGGTTTCTAATTCTTACCTGTTGGCCTTGAAAATACCAAAATTTGAAACAATTATTAATTAAAAAGAAGAAAACTAACAGACAACAAAGGAGAAACGACATGGGACTGCATGAGACCGCGATAAAACACATTTCGTTCTAAAGGTCGTCAGCTGCGTCCAAAACACTTGTTTTTGAAAGCACTTGTTTTTTATATGACTTTTTAAAAAAAAGTAACATCAGCAACAAAATCAAACAATATTTTACTTGCGTGAAAATAAGTTTTAAATAAAAATTTATTGATTAATTGGTAGTTTTTTTGAGAGGTATTAAATTATATTTATTATTGATGTGGATTAATCTGAATATAGCATTTCATTAAGCTAATGTGTGTATTTATAGGTGCATATTTATATTCGTATTGATACGTGCAACGGTGACCAGTAAGTAAACAAACCGATCATCATACGATTATGATTTTCAACCTTACATTTAAAGGGCGAACGGGGCAAGAAACGTCAATTTTTCTTATAAATGAAACTTCTATCTAATTTAAAATATTACTTCCGATTGAAGACGATGATGACAAAGTTAATCAAACCGAAAACAACGTAAGAACCAAAATAAATAATAAAAACATTTCTTTTTAACATTTTATTAAAAAAAAAAGTTTAAGGGCCAAAGATTTTAAAGGAACGTTGGTAACAAAAGCGTTTTAGACAAAAAGGCTTAAGGCACGTGCCGTGTGGGCGATACTGGTTACCGCTAAACGGTTGATAACATCAGTGTGCGGTGCGCAACCCTTTACTAACAAGACTAAATAGTAGTTGAAAAAAAAATGACCACTTGTTTATAATAAAAACTTTTTGTAGACCGGTTTTTGATGCTTGTTCTCAACTCTTTGAAAATTATTTTATTTAAAAAACAACACGGCCAAGTGCAAGTTGGACTCGCGCACTGAGGGTTCCGTAAAACCTGTACGTATATAAGTAAAATTTATGGTATTTTTATTGCTAAAAACTTTATTATGTGATGTAAGTAACTAAAATTTTTATTTGAGTTGATTGAATGAAAGGCAAATTGCGGTTTACGATTTATGGCGTATTAAAAAAAACCGGCCAAGTGCGAGTCGGACTCGCGCACCGAGGGTTCCGTACCACCATATAATCATAATTGTATTAGTTGAAATTTCAGTAAGTTAATGTGCTAGATTTTTTGAGTCCGACACGCGCTTGACCAAATTTTATTATTTTTTGTTACTATAAACATACCAATTTTCAATTTTGTAAGTGTTCCCGTTTTTAAAATAAAACTAAAACAAAAATCGCCTACGCGACCATCCAATTTGACCCCTCTCTTATATGAATGTTCTTGAAACGGGAGCTCACCACAATTGGTTACTATTAGTTGTGAGAAAAGTTGTAATATTTAATGATTTCAGACTTTTTCCATTATTTGTACTGTGAGACCTAGCTTCTTGCCAAATTTCATAATTTTAGGTCAACGGGAAGTACCCTGTAGGTTTTGCGTTTTTGCATAAATGTATGAAGATAAGGACATAAAATGCCATATCTTTTGATTGCGTCGTCATAAAAAAATAATATTTTCAGATCTTGTGTGGTTCATGGATCCTAATATATGGTATTAATTTCAACCTGATACCTTTATCCGTTCGTGAGATGAAGGGTCTTGACAGACAGACAGACAGACGGACAACAAAGTGATCCTATAAGGGCTCCGTTTTTTTCGTTTGAGGTACGGAACCCTAAAAAACTACTTCTCGATTATAGATCTCGTTCAAACCAATTTTTGGTAAAAGTTTGCATGGTAATGTACATCATGTTGTTTTTAGGGTGGGTGCGCATCATTTCGTATAAATATTTTTCGTATATCAACGTTTCAATAACATTCATTGATATAATAAACGTTTCATATAACAACTTATAGTATAATTTTGTTTGACATAACGTACCTTTACTATAATGAACGTTTTCCATACTAACATTTGGCATAACTATCATTTCACCTAAATATCTTTCATATAAAACTTATTTCATATAAAATTCATTTGATACATAATTTTTTTATTAATTTACTTATTATTTATTTAATTTATAATAATAAAACAAAAAAAACTTGATTATCAATTAGTTTATAATAATTTCGTATAGTTATATGCTTATTTAATTAAAATTGTTTAAAAGCGAAACGATAAGGCTCAATTAATTTGATCATAGGCGAGCGAAGCGAGCAAAAGAGTTCGGGGCACCCCGACACAGTTGGTTAGGTTCGAAGGGTATGGCGGAATTGAGCGGAGGCGAGCGGAGCGAGCTCCGCTCCATTCCGCCATACCCTTCAGGTTAGGTTGACATGAATGCATGCGTATGCCTGCTTGCCTGCATGCTTGAATGCTTGCTTACTTGTCTGTTAATGGCGAGGGCTTAGTAGAATGGATAATAGGCGAGCGAAGCGAGCAAAAGAGTTCGGGGCACCCCAACACAGTTGGTTAGGTTCGAAGGGTATGGCGAAATTGAGCGGAGGCGAGCGGAGCGAGATAATGAAAATAAAAAAACCGGTCAAGTGCGAGTCGGACTCGCGCGCCGAGGGTTCCGATATACCTATAGTATTTTTGGAAGCAATAAAGTCCATTTTCAGGACCGCAAAACTAAATTTGTTTGTAAAGGTTTTTTGCAGATTTCTGAAAAACTGTGCAACTTAGAAAGATCGTTTTATTTTTGCTGTAAAGTTTATATAAACTTCTGTCAACTGTAATTAATTCAGATTTTTCCTTACTCAAACTTCGGAGATAAGGGGGGGGAATGGTATTTTTCTTGACATTTTTCATCATAACTTTAAAACTAAGAAATTTAAAAAAATACAAAAATATATTTTAAAATGTACAAGTAAAGCCCTTTCATATAATACCCCATTCGACCTAGTAGCGACAATTTGAAATATGGCCCCCCCTATTTTGGCCCCCTTTATATTAATAATCATACTTTTTTCAAAATTTTTTCTTGTGCAATTAAGTTGGGCAACTATATTCTAAAACTATTCCAAATTTCAGGTTGATAGCATAAGTGGTTGCTGAGATATAGAGGTGTGACAGACAGACGGACAGACAGACAGACAGACAGAGCGGCACCATAAGGGTTCCTTTTTTTTACCATTTTGGTATCGGAACCCTAAAAATGAAAGATATTTAGGTGAAATGATAGTTATGCCAAATGTTAGTATGGAAAACGTTCATTATAGTAAAGGTACGTTATGTCAAACAAAATTATACTATATGTTGTTATATGAAACGTTTATTATATCAATTGAATGTTATTGAAACGTTGATGTACGAAAAATATTTATACGAAATGATGCGCACCCACCCTAAAAACAACATGATGTACATTACCATGCAAACTTTTACCGAAAATTGGTTTGAACGAGATCTATAATCGAGAAGTAGTTTTTTAGGGTTCCGTACCTCAAACGAAAAAAACGGAGCCCTTATAGGATCACTTTGTTGTCCGTCTGTCTGTCTGTCAAGACCCTTCATCTCACGAACGGATAAAGGTATCAGGGTACTTCCCGTTGACCTAAAATTATGAAATTTGGCAAGAAGCTAGGTCTCACAGTACAAATAATGGAAAAAGTCTGAAATCATTAAATATTACAACTTTTCTCACAACTAATAGTAACCAATTGTGGTGAGCTCCCGTTTCAAGAACATTCATATAAGAGAGGGGTCAAGTTGGATGGTCGCGGAGGCGATTTTTGTTTTAGTTCTATTTAAAAACGGGAACACTTACAAACTTGAAAATTGGTATGTTTATAGTGCATAAGCTATAAAATAACAACAAATAATAAAATTTGGTCAAGTGCGTGTCGGACTCAAAAAATCTAGCACATTAACTTACTGAAATTTCAACGAATACAATTATGTTTATGTGGTGGTACGGAACCCTAAGTGCGCGAGTCCGACTCGCACTAGGCCGGTTTTTTTTGTTTTATCATTCTCTTATTTTAGAAGTTAGAGGGGGGACATTATTATTTTAGAAGTTAGAGGGAGTACAGTTTTCTTAGGGTTAACACTAGACTCTAAACTTCAATGGGGCCCTCATATAACGGCTCTTTCTGGTCGATTGAGCTCGGCTGCATATGCTGTTAGAAAAATCAGACAACTTACTGATGTAGCTACTGCAAGGCTGGTTTACTTTAGCTACTTCCATAGCATTATGTCTTATGGCATACTGCTTTGGGGCCGAGCAGCTGATATACATTCAATATTCGTTTTACAAAAGAGGGCTATAAGAGCAATTTATTGCCTGAAGACTCGTGATTCCCTGAGAGAACTGTTCAAGGAAATCAACATTATGACAGTGCCATGCCAGTATATCTATGAAAATATAATGTATGCTAGAAAGAACATTCATCAATTACCAAAAATTTGTGACAGGCATAATTTTAATACTAGAAATAAGCATAAAATTGATCAACCATATACTAGATTAACTAAAGTCAATACATCTTTCGTTGGTCTGTGTATACGATACTACAACAAAATACCTGACAATATAGTGCAATTACCTGAGAGAAAGTTTAAAGAATGTGTAAAGCAAACGTTATGTAAAAAAGCTTACTATAGATTGGATGACTATATGAATGACAAAGAGGTATGGTGCTCTGATATTCCAGCGAAACACAAGAAACACATTGTAAAAAGCCGACTCTTAAAGTAGGCCGTGCTGCAGTGGTTTCTTGCCGTTTCTTTTACGCTGCCATAGCACGATCCGAAACGGCGTAGACTCGCTCTATTTGCATTGTATTCTGCATGACATTCAATAAGTATTCTGTAAAGAATCTACATTGAATAAAATTATCTGAAATTATCTGAAAAAACATGTTTTACCACTTTGGAAGCGTCTCTCGCGCAAACCATTCAGTTTAGAAAAAAATTATATTAGAAACCTCAATATCATTTTTGAAGACCTATCCATAGATAACGTATGGGTGTGACAAAAAAAATGTTTTTTGAGTTCCAGTTCTAAGTATGGGGAACCCTAATGTTTATTGTTTATTTTCTATTTTTGTGTGAAAATCTTAATGCGGTTACCACGTTTCAACAGTATAGTTCTTATAGTTTCGGAGAAAAGTGGCTGTGACATACGGACGGACAGACAGACAGACAGACGGACATGACGAATCCATAAGGGTTCTGTTTTTTGCCATTTGGCTACGGACCCTAAAAACGGCCAAGTGCATGTCGGGCCATGCGCAATGTAGGGTTCCGTAGTAAAAATGCTCTAGAAATTATTTTTAAACTACAAAATTGTAAGGGTTCCTTGTTGACTACGGAATTTCAAAAAAGACCGGCCAAGTTAGTTGAAATGAAAATTTTCACTTCGTTAGGTTCTATGGACCTTAATATTTAATACATATAAATTTCAACGTGATACCCTTCGTAACTTGGCCTTGACAGGCAGCCAGACAGACAGACAACACAGTGATCCTATAAGGGTTCGATTTTTTTCTTTTGAGGTACGGAACCCTAAATAACCATAATAAACAATAAATGAAGCCAAAATTTACAAACTCAAAAAACAAAGTTTTAACAGCTTTGGATTGGCTAATTTCTACTTGTAGCATAGAGGAATACAATATTATTATTATAGCCTTCCTAAATAAATGAAAATATTTCGGACCATAAAACTGAACAAATTTCGTAATGATTTTTTTATTTCCCCATACAAACCGCCCCGCCGCCAAGAGATGATTTTGTATATACCGACCAAAAAAATTACTCGTTTTTCAATCCACACGGGTTCTTTATAAAAGTGGGCGTATTCAGTGCTCTCCTGACGATCAGGACTGACGGTCAGTGCGTACCTGTCGCCATAGGATAGGAACCATGCGTGCATTCAGAGCAGCACTGACCGCTTAGATTATTATAGCCTAGCCAGTGGGCATTGATATTATGACCGCTAGACCTAATTTTAGCCGAACGAAGGCGGGGATTAATACCTTCACATAATTATGTTATGTCTAACAAATTGCTTCTGGCTACACTTTAACTCTAACCGTCTAAAACTATGTAAAAATTTCGTATCTTGATGCAAAAAACAAAAGCTAGCTGCTTATTTCTCAAAAAGGGAATTATTACTTTTTTAATCTATTCACGAAATCAGCTGGCGCGTGGTACTGGCAGGCACCAGCTATTGACCGTCCTGGTCACAATGGGCTCACCTACCCCTTTCACGGGTCACTTCTCTCGAATAGCTTTTTGAATTAAGAAGTCGCAAGTTGAAAGGGCCACAATGTTTTTTACCTTACTGTTTTAAATTTATTTCAAATTTTCCAACACTTTTTGCAATACCAACCTTTGTTTACTATTATATACCTATTGTGTAGTTTATACGTTTAAACTTTTAACTCTCTCCCTCCAGCCTTTAATTTGGTGTCTAGCGTGGCATCTAAAATCCACTGGGCCTTTAATGTTCCTTCTTTTAGTAACTGACTGAATAGAGAGTTTTCCTTGTCGTTTGTCAACTGCGTTTCTTAAAGTGTCTATGGGTGGTACGCTGCTCACTGTTGGTAATTTCTGTTTTTAAGGCTTAGTAAGATAATGAAATCTTGTTAGAAAAAAATATACCACGGACTTTGGCAGCAGCAATCAAATTGACTTAATAATTTTCATACTGGGTATCAGTATCAGTGTTTCCATTCTCTATTTTCCTAGTGCTAACTGGTTGAAAACACCCTACTCCATCTTTCGCATTTACATAAAAAACCTACTACAATAGAGCGTGTAAGTCGAATGATTAAGTCTGTTTGATAGCTACTAGATGCTAGGTAACATTTTTATTGTACTTTGTACTCTACTCATCATCATCATAACATCCCATGAAACGTCCACTACAGGACAGGGAGCTCCCTCTATAATTCTAGCTTTTGCTGGAAAAATGTAGAGGGGAAGTACCATAGTCATCTTGCTTGTTAGCGTTACGGCTGGCACCATGGACCGCGGTTGTAGGTGACCGCAGTAAGTAAGATGTGAGATACAAAGGAGGATGCTGCTGCCCATCGTCCAGTTTATAATCCTTAGTCGCCTCTTACGACACCCACGGGTATGTTAGGGTTGGTACTATTCTTTGCCGGCACCACACGGGGCTGTACTCTACCCATTTGGTACCCATCGACACTTTTATAAATGTATGTATGTAGTTGAAAATTCTCTATTGATATTTGTATTTACTTAAACCATAATTCTTTTTAGCAGAGTTCAAATATATTTTTTTAACAAAGCATGGTTTTCTTAGGATTTTAAATAGTATTAAGTTTAGTCTGCCTTGAACTTTATTCGTGCGAGCTTTAGGGGTGAAAGCAATAAATGTGTGTTTTTTATCGTAATGAGTCATTCTGAGTCCGTTCCACCCTAAAACTGAGATGTGGCAAGCACTGGGTGGCACCAAATATTGACTGGCTATTTTGAGTCCACTGATGGTAGGTGAAGTATTCTTTTTATTTTAGGGTATGTCTGATTTGCTAAGGTTGTGCATGTACTAGTATTGTAATCCTCACTTTTAATAAATTTGAAGGCTTGATCGTTAAACTTAAGAATATTTACAGCAGCAAAAAAAGTTTTTGCTGGTATGGAGCCAATAATATACTTTTTGATATCCTCATAAAAAATTGTATCTTTTGAACTGAACAGCTAAAGGTTGTAATTTTTACAGAAATTTCGTTATCATAACACAGCAAATTAAAAGGCGGTCAATACAAGAAACATGTTTTTTTTTAAGTTGAAATAAAATGCAGATGTCTAAGTTAGGTAAAGTTAGTCTAAGTTCTAAATATTTAATTAAAATAAGGAAGTTTCTAGAAACTATGAAATCAAGTCTTTAAGGTTGAGGCCTACTTGTCCTTGGCTGAGGAAAAATGTCGCATTGTTCGCATTGTGATCGTAATTATCTGTTCCGTGTATAGTTGTATTTAGACATATGGGGTTGAAACTACAAAAACTGCGAACCTTTGTCGATATATTAATAATAATATATATATATATTAATATTGTATTATATTTATATTAATTATTTATAATTTGTATTAATATTGTACACTGCTGTTCCTTTACAATTCATACGATAAGGACTATTAAAACGCAACACCTTCAGAAATCTATTTGTTTATTTATAAACTTTAAAGACGCGTTCTGCAACCAACTTTGCTGTGTGTGATATTTTTACCCTTTTCGAGTATTTATCGTATAAGCAGGTACCGTAAGCCCGACTAGACAGACCAGTAGACCTATTAGTCTAGAATTGCAAACACCTTTGTTGAACCTAGTTGCCTCGTGTGTGTTTTTCATACAAGCATTGATTGTATTCTAGGCTCTCAATAAAAATTTCATCATCACTATTTACAAAAACCATATTAAATATAAATGTTTCTAGATCAATTTTTCAATTTATTATCAAAAACCAATTCAAAAGCTTTGGCGTCCATAGTCACACGTCATCTCTAGACCATCACAATTGTAATCAACAGTTGTTACCTCTAGTACATACAAAAACGCCCTAAGTCTAAACTTTTAGTGTTTTCGATATTACTCAAACTTTACACGGCTAGACGTTGATAGTCGCACAAAAGAATGATTTTGCCTTCACATGCTGTTCAGCTTTCTTCGCTTATATCGGCTTTATATGGATTAATGGAGCTATTGTAAAGCTAACGTCTTGATTCTTTGTTATAAGTATCACAAGACTGACTGGCTGGCTTCGTTTTGTGTTCTAGGTTCTTACAGTTATTGATATTTTCAAAAATATTGCTTTGAACATTTCCTATCTTCAAAATTAATATGGCCTCTTCCTGTCCCAAGCAATTTAAAATTATTTTTAAGTTTTAGAAACATCACGCTTCTGTCTGATCGTGATTTTTCACTGAAACTGTCTGAAGTATTTAAAAAACTGGCCAAGTGCGAGTAAGCTTTACGCACCGAGGGTTCCGACACGGTATGTCTAACACGGTATTTTTACCTTAGTAGTAACTAAGGTAAAAATACCGTGTTAGACATAGACGCGCAGTCACGCAGCAGTTTATTAAAAATGCGCGAGTCCGACATGCATTTGACCAGTTTTTGTTATTTACATACCATATTTTCACGCTTGTAAGTGTTTCCGTTTTTACAATAGAGCTAAAAAAATCGAGCAAAAATTGCCTAAAAGCATGTTTTAAATGGGTTAATTTATTATTCTTTTTATTATAGTGGCAACATAAATACATAATCTGTGAAAATTTCAACCTTCTACCTATGACGGTTCATGAGATACAGCCCGCTGATAGACATACAGACATCGGAGGCATATTAATAGGGTCCCATGTTCACCTTTTTGGGTACGGAACCATAAAAATTAATTAGAATTTTATAAATAATTAAAATAAGCATTAAATTTAAATTAAAAATTTGTTCTTTACATAGACGTAAATAACAAAGGACTGGATGATATAATGACAAAAACCGTCCAAGTGCGAGTCGGACTCGCGCCCTTAGGGTTCCGTACCTATCTACCATATGATATACTAAAAGCTTTTGCTCTTTGGTTTTAAAAACTCCGTGACCATCCAACTTGACCCCTCTTTTATAGAAAATTCTTGAAACGGGAGCTCACCTTAATTGGTTACTATTAGTTGTGAGAAAAATTGAAATATTTAATGATTTTAGATTTTTCCCTTTATTTGTACTGTGAGACCTAGCTTCTTGCCAAATTTCATAATTTTAGGTCAACGGGAAGTACCCTGCATAATGCTTATTGCTTTTTTGCATAAATGTATGGAGATGAGGACATAAAAAGCCATATCTTTTGATTGCTCTTGTGTGGTTTATGGACCTTAATATTCGTTATCAATTTCAACCTGATACCTCTTCTCGTTCGTGAGAAAAAGGGTATTGACAGATAGACAGACGGACGACAAAGTGATCCTATAAGGGTTCCGTTTTTTTATTTTGAGGTACGGAACCCTAAAACGAGAACGAATCAGAAGAATGTCATATGATTACACGTCGTTAAGTAAACAGAAATAGGTTCTAGATTTAAAACGTGTAATTGCAATATTTATGTAACCTGCGCTTGCGACTCTGCCCCCTTGGTCAAGTTCGACTCTAATCCATTCCTGATGACTCCCTCAAGGTCACATTACCATACAACAGAGATGTGAATAATGAGCAGTGACCACCAGCCGATAGGGGTCACATTTTTTTGTCTAGTTGTTTAAGTATAGTCAGCTTCAAATAAGTTTAAATTAAAAAAATATATATTTATTTACCGAACCTACGAGTGTACATCCTATACTATTAAACGAGCAATATTTGTATATATATTTGTAATCGGTTTCTCGAAAACGGCTCTAATGATACGGGGGTTTCCGGGGGCGAGAAATTGATCTACTTAGGTCTCATGTCCCGGAAAATTTGTTTTCCCCGTGTTTTTAAGTATTTTTTAAAATACCGCGTTTAAAACAGAAGCCCACAGCGCCATCTGTTGACGGGTAGCACAGCTTGCTCACCCAATATTATATTATTTATTATTATTTATTTATTGATATTTTAATGTTGAGGCGGCTATTATAGAGCGAAGCTCCGTCGCCCAGGTACTGAAAGGTGTTATGAGAGTCGAAGGAGAAGGACAGTATGTCAAGATCGTAGCATATGGAAGGTTGTGGTCTCTGCTTTGCCTACCCCAACTAGAAAGAGCTGTGAAATTTATGGACATATATATGTAGGTTAAGTCCATCGGTTAAGAATGACATTCTCTTAAAAACTGAAATCACTAATGTAGACCTTGAAACAAAACAAATTGTCACATAGCGGCACATACGAGTAGGTCAAAATGCAAGGTCCTAATGAAATAGTCGATATAATTTTGACATGTTACTAAGACCAGGACCGGTCGTCATGGAGATCTTTAGGGGAGGCCTATGTCCAGCAGTGGACGTCTTTCGGCTGATATGAGGACTAAGACCATGAAACTGAATAACTTTCACAAAGGAACATAGGTCGAAATACATAATTGACCTCCCATACAGATGCAGTTTCTATGTGAGGTCAAAAATTGTTTTCCTATTTCAACCTATGTTTCTTGGGGAAAGTTGTTCAGTTTCATGGTCTGAGTAACATACTAAAATTATGTTAACTATTTCATTAGGACCTTATACATCCTTATTTTTTTTGATATATTAAAAGGTGGTTCTGTCCATGAAACTAAACAACTTTTAGCCAGAAACATAGATCGAAATACAAAAAAAAAATGTTGACTTCCCACACAAACTGCATCAGCTGACAGCACATTTTGTATAGGAGGTCGAAAAATCATTTTTGCATTTTGACTTATGTTCAAAAATATCCGGGGTGATAAAAATTTTGTACTTTCCATACAAACTGCATCACGTGCATATTTCGTATAAGACGATTTGTGTTTCCACAGTCGATGTATTCTTAGGGAAACATTTCAATTTTATGTTTTGAAATAAACCTGGTTAAAATATATGGAGCTAACTATACTTACTTATACCTATCTCATTTGTTTACTTAGTTCATGTAATTACCAAAGTAGGTACAACTTAAAGTCATAATGCTCAGGAGTTAAGTACGAATTTGTAATGTTTGGCCGTCAAGTTGGACATCGTTTATCTTTTGTTCACAGTTTTAAGGAAAATTATTTTTCTTTTAAATGCTTCCGTGAACGGTCCATGGTCCATGACCTTTGTCATAATTATTAATATATTCTCGTTTTATGCATACGTACATAAATAATTCACAAAACATTGTCACGTAGTAACATACCGTTAACCGTCCACTGCTGGACAGGGACCCGTGAGGCTCCCTCCAGACCTTCAACAAGGACGCGTGGTACTTAGGAGAGAATTTACCATACTCACCACCGACTGCAGTTAAGATGGTATGATACACAGAAAGATGCATTGAAATTCGGATTGAAGAATTGAAGATGGATTGAAGTAATCATCATTATAGTCCGTTCCACGAGTCAATGCCAAACCTTACCAACACATTTTGCAGCTATATCAAGGGTATTGTGCTCCATGATCAATAGTAATCAGCTAAAGCTCTTAGAAAAAACAAGTTTGTAAAACAATGTTATTTTTTCCGTTAATTAAACTCTGGTTCATCTGTTTCGTCGTATTTTGTCTGGTTCTACGGCTGCAAAATGTGTTGGTAAGCTTTTGCATTGACTCGTGGAACGGATTATAATTATGTCAGGTTGTTTGTCAAATCCTTCATGGTCATAGAGCAATATGATAGCCTGTGATACTAGCCGATTTTACCGTCTTAAATACTGGCGTAAGTAAGGTCCAGGAATGAAAGTCTCTCGACTGATATTAAATGGATTAGCGAGATAAAATTCATTAAGACATTGTAAGAACAAAACACATTGATTTTTTTATTTTTCGTTAGATTTTCAAGGCAATACCAGCCCATAGGATGCTGCCAAAAAATTGTACCAACCTTTGTCTACCCAAGAGTGTCGTAGCAGCAGCTTCTTTCCAAGGTTATTCCACTCCAAAGTACCGCGTGTTTTTACTGTATTCTGGAGAAAGCTCCCTGTCCTGCAGTGGACGTTTCATGGGATGATATGATGATGATGATGAACGGCCTCTGTCAGGTTTCTAAAAATTGTGTACCAAAAGTTGTCGCATTTGCGGCCTCTAGCCTTATAAGGTTCAGCGTCCACGGAATACTACAAAAACAACAGAAGGTGGGTGCGGATTTTTGGCAACTAAGTGATAGTGTGTTGGGTTGATGTAACTACTAACAAGGAAGGGTACCCATTACCCAACAGTCCGGCTTCATTTTAATTTAATTCGATATGTGTTAGAGAGTCGCCCAAAATAACAGATCCGTATTTTTTTAGCTGAGCAAATTCAACACATTAGAAACAATCTTCGTCCAAAGTACTAAAAAGTGACGAATCCCCCATAACTTCTTTCTTTTCAAAAATATTTTTTTTATGTGCACGTTTGACTGTATGTTTAAGAACATGAAAAAATAATTTACACAATACAATACTCTTTATTGCACACAGAAACAAACAAAAACAAACATGTTTTATTTTATAGCGGCTCTAACTCATATTTTCCTTAAATAACACCCTTCTGAAAAATAAACATTTTTGGATGCTTTTTTAGTTTTGTATTAAAATACTTGTACATTTGTTTACGAGTTTTATTTTTCTCGATCGGTTTCGCTGACTATTTTATCTTCGGGAGAAACAAATTAAAATTAATCTTTTTTGTCGGACAAATAACATTATTGCACGATGTTAGATGTCCGAATAATGTGTTTAATTTTGATTTGTTTGTGTTAAATAGTTAGCGGTTTCGTAGCGTTAAATAGTTAACGGTCGAGAAAAATTAAATAAATGAACCAATTTACAAGTGTTTTAATACAAAACTGAATATGGAGATTCACCAAGTGCCGACAATTTCAAGTATAAATGATATGATTTTTTTTAGGTAAATATCAGTTAAAGTCAATTTAAACTCTTTTTGAACTTATAGTACGAATTAATAAAATCCCAGTATATAGCCAGTCACACGTTTTTGTACTAGTCACAGCTGCAAAAATGGTCTCAAATTAAACAGGACACTTTGAAGAATCCTGCAACTCGATACATCTGTTATCTCAAGATCTATCTTTAAACTATTGACAATCGAATCTCGAATGACGCATGTTATCATACTAAATACGTCCGTGAAGGTTGGAACTAGGAACTGCTATGAGAGTGAGCAAGATTTAAAACTTTCACATACATATGTTTTATTTATCCCATATAAAAAGATCCATATTTGCCAGCGACTATGACATTAAGGTTGAATTCAAATAATGTCTGCTTTTACAACTAAACAGGTTGCCCAGCCCCAAAAATTTTTCGACCACTTGTCTATAAAGAGACCAATATTAGTATAATAAAATATAGGTATCACTCAAACATACAAATTTTGGATGTGCTCCATCCTCCTCAAATATTTTTTGTCTCCATTAAAAGAACAGTGAAAATTAAAATGACAATTACATGCCGTTTCGGATTTGAATGCGCCGAATGGCATTATTAGCGTTAAGAGGTCTTTTGTGCAGATTCGTTGAGTAAAGTAAATATTTTGACAAAAGTCCGTTGCGCTATATTGAGTTACTTAAAACGACAATTGGCATGAATTGTGACAGTAAAAGAACCTTACAAAAAATTACACTGAGGATACAGACGTCGTGTTACTGTTTTTATGCCAAAGCCAAGAACAAAGTATAAGTAGATAAGCTTATAGAAGAGTGTTATCCTAAGCAATAACAATTATATGTGGTGCTTCCTTCCTAATTACTTAACTGTGAATATTTGAGTCATCATAACATCCCATGAAACGTCCACTACAGGACAGGGAGCTCCCTCCAGAATTCTAGCTTTTGCTGGATTTTTTTTGTATATAAATTTATTCAAAAACAAAATTTTACAAGATGGTTATCCATGTAGTCGGTACTCGAAAACCTCGCAGGGTTTATCTGTGTACCAACGAGTCGTTATCTAATAAATGTAGAGGGGAAGTACCATAGTCACCTCGCTTGTTAGCGTTACGGCTGGCGCCATGGACCGCGGTTGTAGGTGACCGCAGTAAGTAAGATGTTAGATACAAAGGTGGATGCTGCTGCCCATCCTCCAGTTTATAACCCTTAGTCGCCTCTTACGACACCCACGGGTATGTAAGGGTTGGTACTATTCTTTGCCGGTACCACACGGGGCAATATTTGAGTATGCTACCTGAAATATAAAAAATAACTTTTCTTTGGAAACATAGGTCAAAAAACGAGAAATATTTTCGCTTTCCCAAACAAACCTTGCGAAATGGTAATGCTAAGAAATGGTTTTGTTGGGATGACCGAAAAATGTTCTAATTTTTCAATCAATTTTTCTTTAAAAAAAACCGGTTAAGTGCGAGTCAGACTCGCGCGCCAAGGGTTCCGATATACCCGTAGTATTTTTAAAAACTATAAAAAACATTTTAGGACCACAAAACTAAATTTGTTTCTAAAGGTTTTTTGCAGATTTCTAAAAAACGGTGCTTCTTAGACAGATTGTTTTATTTTTCCTGTAATATTTACATAAACGTCTATTAACTACATTTAATTCAGATGATATTTGATCCATTTGAACAAGGGGGTGGGGGGGGAGTGGATTTTTTAACATTTTACCCTTATCTCCGAAGTTTGCAAAAGGGAAAAATCGGAATTAATTATAATAGTCGAAAGAAGTTTATGTAAATATTACAGCAAAAATAAAACGATCTCTCTAAGTAGCACAGTTTTTTGAAATCTGCATAAAACCTTTACAAAGTTTTTTTTTTCGAATTGCGGTCCTGAAAATGGACTTTATTGCTTCTAAAAATATTATACGTATATCGGATCTCTCGGCGTGAGAGCGACTTGCACTTGGCCGATTTTTTGTTATTTGCAAGTCCGTGTTACAAGGACGTAACAAAAAATCTTGACCTAAAATTTCCCTTGAACCAGTGCCAACACATCTATTGACACATCATACATTTTTGCAACAAGTAGAAAGCTACAATGTTTACAACTGACCACAAAGACTTCGAAGAACTCACCAATATACTTTGACCTACTCAGTGCATTCAAATCTTCTTTTAAAAGGGTATTTGTAATTTTGGTGGATTATCTGTATGACGAACCATCAAGCTGTTGAAATTCGAATTTGGAATAAAAGTAAGACAATGGACGCGCGGTTAGAATCGCAAATGAACTGGTGTGGGCTGCCAGCATGTGGGCCGGAGGTCAGCCATCAAACGACGATACAAGGATTTTGAATTTCGAGCCTGAACTCATTTGTTTTATTCTGTAGAGTTAACAGATAACAGACTTTTTCCTCATCTTTAAATTAAGACGTACATATAATACGTTGGAAACATTTTGCAGCAGATTTCTTGTGCATAAAAGGAAACGCAAAATGTCTTTATCGAAGCTAATGACCGGTTATTCGACCGTATTGATTGTTGCCACAATGACATCAAAAATAAAATCGTTCAGTATAAAGATATAACAATAATGTTGGTCTGTAGGTGTGTGCGACAAACAATGATGGCAGCGATCCGGCTTTCGCGGTTCCGCCGGTTCCGCCAAATGTTGCCATATTGCGTTGTGGTCAAACCGAAAGTCGTGGAGTAGGTAAACCACAAGCAAATCAAATAAAGAATAACTAAATCGAACTGAAACAATACCTAGTAAGTTTTTCTTGAAGTCTGTCAACTACGTTTTTAGGTTTCAGTAGCCAAATGGCAAAAAACCGAACCCTTATACAGGGTGAAATCGATATCATTCGACAAATTTTTGGGGTGAGTTCAGACCATGAAAATGAACAACTTTCCCCAAGGAACATGGGTCCGGAAACGAAAAAAAATTTTTGACCTCCCGTACAAAGTGAGCTTATCCGAGCGCGCATTTAGTATGCGAGGTCGAATTTTTTTTTTCGTTTCCGGACCCATGTTTCTTGGGGAAAGTTGTTCATTTTCATGGTCTGAACTCACCCAAAAACTTTGTCGAATGATTTCGATTTCACCCTGTAGATTCGTCATGTCTGTCTGTCTGTCCGTCCGGCCGTATGTCACAGCCACTTTTTTCCGGTACTATAAGAACTGTACTGTTGAAACTTGGTAAGTAGATGTATTCTGTGAACCGCATTAAGATTTTCACACAAAAATAGAAAAAAAAAACAATAAATTTTAGGGTTCCCCATACTTAGAACTGAAACTGAAAAAAAATTTTTTCATCAAACCCATACGTGTGGGGTATTTATGGATAGTTCTTCAAAAATGATAATTTTTTTCTAAACTGAATACTTTGCGCGAGAGACACTTCCAAAGTGGTAAAAAGTGTGTAACCCTGTAACTTCTAAAATAAGAGAATAATAAAATTAAAAAATATATATGATGTACATTACCATGCAAACTTCCACCGAAATTTGGTTTGAACGAGATCTAGTAAGTAGTTTTTTTAATACGTCATTCATCGTAAACCGCAATTTACCTTTCATTCAATCATCTCAAATATAAATTTTAGTTAAGTACATCACATAATAAAGTTTTTTAGCAATAAAAATACCATGACTTTTACTTATATACGTAAAAAGGTTTGTACGGAACCCTCAGTGCGCGAGTCCGACTCGCACTTGGCCTGTTTTTAAGTGTCGATGGATGGTACGCTGTCACTATTGGTAATTTATTTTTTAGACTTGTAATCTTTTTATGACAAAAAATGTAACAGGCATTTGACAGAAGCAATCAAAGTGACTTAATCATTTTCATACTGATTATATGGTGACACTATGATGGTTATTCCTCGTGCTGATTTGCAGCGCCATCCAGTGGACATTTCGAAAGATGGTTGAAAACACCCTACACCATGAACATTTAACATGGGGCTTATCTTTGTATCAAATAACGTAGGTCAAATGACGGTTGCCGCTCGTACTATTGGGAGGTATTGGTGTTGTGATATTTTTATTATTTGTAATTTATTTCAAAACCATTGACAGTAGAAGTTTAAAAGCAACACATACATATTTTTTCTCGAAGAAGGAAAACTGGTTGTATGTATGAATTATTGATAAAGCACTTCTAAATTTTTAACACAATCAAGAGACGGATGATTTGATTATACGATTTTAATGTGGACTTAAGCGTCTATACTAAACCTTCCCCGCTTTCCGTTGGTCAAGATATGATCGTCTGCAATCTCTTTCTAAGCCGAGATTGTAATTAACATTTCGACGCTGATCAGTTATATATTTATTATTTTATGTAGCCTCTAATGTGTCCCACTGCTGGGCAAAGGCCTCCACTTTTTTCGCCAGTTATCGAGGTCTTGATTCTCTGTCCGCCAGTATGTTATAAAAGCATCCAAGTCGTTATACCATCTTCTTATAGAACGAACTTGCCGACGCCGCCCGTCTTCTGGGATCCAGCCCGTAGCTTAGCCCACCTATCTGTATGCATGCGTGAAACATGTCCTGCCCAGCTCCATTTCAGCATAAGTGTCTTTTTTCCAACGTCTTCGATGCTGGTTTTAGAACGCAGGGTGGTGTTCCGGTTGTGATCTATCCCTTTTTAGGGTTCCGATACCAAAATGGTAAAAAAAGGAACCCTTATGGTGCCGCTCTGTCTGTCTGTCTGTCCGTCTGTCTGTCACACCTCTATATCTCAGCAACCACTTACGCTATCGAGCTGAAATTTGGAATAGTTTTAGAATATAGTTGCCCAACTTAATTGCACATGAAAATTTTTTGAAAAAAGTATGATTATTAATGTAAAGGGGGCCAAAATAGGGGGGGCCAAATTTCAAATTGTCGCTACTAGGTCGAGTGGGGTATCATATGAAAGGGCTTTACTTGTACATTTTAAAATATATTTTTGTATTTTTTTAAGTTTCTTAGTTTTCAAGTTATGATGAAAAATGTCAAAAAAAATACCATTCCCCCCCCTTATCTCCGAAGTTTGAGTAAGGGAAAATCTGAATTAATTACAGTTGACAGAGGTTTATGTAAACTTTACAGCAAAAATAAAACGATCTTTCTAAGTTGCACAGTTTTTCAGAAATCTGCAAAAAACCTTTACAAACAAATTTAGTTTTGCGGTCCTGAAAATGGACTTTATTGCTTCCAAAAATACTATAGGTATATCGGAACCCTCGGCGCGCGAGTCCGACTCGCACTTGACCGGTTTTTTTACACCTAAAATGCCACGCTCTATTGCATAGCACGTTGGCAAACCTTGAGTTTGAACTTTTGAGCTTCCGTCAATGACCATGTTTGCGCACCGTAGGTTACGATCGGCAGGTTGCTCCTTATAAGCTCCTTTATAGAGCTCTTTCTGTGGTACCAACGCTTGGGCGGAATTCAGTTTGCTCGGGAGGTTGATGAGTATCTAGTTTGCAAGCAATACGTGTCTTTATTGTACTAATGGGATATTAAGCTAATGGGCCCATGGTTGCCGATATGGGTCTTATCACCTTTCTTATGTAGAAGTATGATACTATAGGTATTACCTAAGGTACAAATTTTTAGTATTTATTGAATAAGTAAAAGTCTTTTACTTATTCAATAAATTAAATAAATAATTAAACGTCTTTTTTTTCATTTTTTTTTAAGTTTAAGACATAACTTTCAGTTCTGCGAGAATAAAATGCGGAATCTTTTGAAACAACATCAACTCTACAGTTTTTTGTCCGGATGAACACAAAATGATCTTGGTGCAGGACAAGTATATGTTTTGCATTGTCAATAGAGTGATTACCACACGATCCTTGGCGGTCACCGAACAACCTGCCATTTTGCAAAACAGATTCATGTTCCATGTTTAAATGCATCATTGTTTAGTTTTTTATTTGGCTCTTATTTTAAACAGTGGTGGAGTGGGTCCTACAGGGATTTCTTCAGGCATTCAAAGTTGTATTCAATAAATTATTAAACAAAAAGGATCTTGTAAATAAGCAGAAATTTGTTTTTTTTTTAATTCGAATCAGACCTTTTATTAGTAGAATTATAGTACAGTAGTATTATATCATACATAATATATGCAACATATTCTCACCCGCGAGACCACGTTGTGCTCGCGACTCCTATTTTCGCAAAACAAAATATGACTGTCCATACTCGTACTAAACGAACAGCAGTCCCAAGCTGGGTTAGTAAGCAAGTATTGTATTTTCGTTATTTCTTTTATGAATCCTTAAAACAAAAGTTGCTGAATACGAGTAAGCTTTCAAATAATACAAGTTTTATGAAACACTGTTATATTTTGACTAATGACGCTATCAAAAATAGTTCTAATTATTGTGATGGTATTATTACTTTCTGTGTTTATTTTTTATATATTTCTCTACATAAAGCTTCAACCATTGATTGCAGTAAATATGGAGATTACAAAAACAAGTATATGCACTTACTTTGTCAAAGACACCATTAAGTGACCTAATCTAAAACCTCAAAGTTAGTTCTTTTCGCCATGTGTCTCGCAAATAATATGTCCAATTTTGTTATTTTTTGTGTCAATCAAAGTGTCAAAATATGAAAACTACCAAAGAAAATTACAGTATTTTAGTCTGTAATGACCATCATCAATTTATTTCTAAAGGGTTCGGTGAGAATTGTGGTCAGTTTGTTTGGAGATAAAGTAGTTAGGGCATACTTAAAACTGTCGTTTAGCGTCAGTAGAGAGCTTCAGCCACCTGGCGCAAAACTGTTAAACAATTTTAGTGATCATCATCATTACAGCCAGAACGTCCACAACTGGACAAGCATTACCTTCCATGAAAGTGTGATAGGTACATTTTGAAAATGGTGCAATATATAACATCAAGCTTTGCTGGCTGGCTGGCTGTCACAAAATGGACCACGATGATAGGTGACCACATTATGACGACGACGACCACGATGACGTTTCTACACATACTCAGCCTAAAGATCACTTAGTGGCCTTTTACGACAACCATGGAGAGATGTATTAAGCATTACTATTAACCGATATCACGCGGACAATTTGATAATCAATCCCTATTTTACTGCCTTATATTAAGATATAGAACATTTCAACTCTCAAAATTTGGACCTCATCTCCCATTTAACAATTAATTAACATTACGTAATCATCAGCAATAATCTTATTAGACTCCTAAATAGCTGCAGTCAACAAAAACAATAACCGATATAAATCATAGAAAATCCATTACAATTCTTTTTACTCAGTCCAGCAAGCCACAGAAAAATTTATGATTTTGCTATCCGTCTCTACTGCTTCAAATGTTTAAAAAATATTAAGAGAAGAAAAGTAGCAATGAACGTTGTAGCAGATGTTCATAAGGTCATCGTTTAACTCAGTGTGGGTGAATTGAATAGTATTGTGAAAGAGATAATTGGTTTTGTCTATTTATAATGAGAGGTAAGTGGCGTGTAATTAATGGAGCTGGAAGATATAGTTGCTGTATGGATGGATGTTGCTAAACGGACTCTGCCCACGGTGCGTAGGATAGCCCATTGAAGTATAGCCATTGTGTTCTGAAGATAGCGGCATTCATAATTCTATACTTTCAATAGGTAAGTAGGTGCACAAACTGTACTTGTAACCTTTAAAATCTGGGAAATTAGAAGCAAGAATCAAATAGTTGTCCATCTCTTAAAATGGCAAAACCTGAAGGCGATCTGTTTTCATACTAAATTCAAATGACTTGCATTCTTATGCGGGACATAAAATAGTGGTGAAAAACGAGTGTATACTACTATTTTTAATAAATTTTTCCCTGATTAATACAAAGATACAGCTAATGTACCGAAAGTACTAGTTTTTGTTAGCAATTTTTGGTTCAATATTACCATTGTGGGTGTGCGATCTATTGTAGTACTTTCGGTGCATTAGTTGTATCTTTGTATTAATCAGCAAAAACATTAACTAAAAATAGCAGTAAGACTCGTTTTTCACCACTATTTTATGTCCCGCACAAGAAAGCAAGTCATTTGAATTTAGTATGGAAAACGGATCGCCTTAAGCAAACGCTTACTTCATAATGTGAGAGGTAAATAAATGATAAATGTGTAGATAGGTTTTATGTGCTCAAGAAGTGGTAGGTACTTCAAAAGTGATGCTTGGTCTAGACGAGCCAAGGAGATGAGCCCTGTAGGTATGTCATACTCAGTGGCAATAGTTTAAAATTTTAAAGTAATTTGAAAATACTAGTCGTCTTGAATAAAACTTATCTACAAAAATCATAAGTCGCATAAAAAGAACTTACCTACTCGTACCAATAAAATAAATCAAAACAACTGAATGAATTCAAAGTTATGAATGATGACCCATTGAATATTTCGTAATGCGTCAAATAAAGGGGTGTGGTCACAGAAATGTAAAGTCATCAACATCAACTGAACAACGTGAGCGGTCTGACATTTCGGTATTGTAGCATTAGCATACTGGAATACACTGGCCAGCCGGACTCGCCTCTGTTCCAAATTTTAATTTCAAAACAGCCTTTCACCGTTTGTTGTTCGTGTCCAATATGACGAATAAAAAAAGTTGTTGTCACTTTATGTATTGAAATGAGCTTCGGTAACAGTATGATATACTTTGTGTTGTTATTGCTTGATGGAAAGTATTGGTATCACTATAATTCAACATCATTTTCATACTAGTTCTTTTATACAATTTAATGGTAGCACGACGTTCCTGACCTCAGAATAATGACCTCCTTGCTTCTGTTCCTGACTATGTTAATTCGAAACCAAGCACTCTGGACAATATTAAGAGGCTACCTTCCCGTCTACTAGCGCCCCCATCAGTTTAAAAAAATATTACTCACTAAATACAACTTATCGAAAATCCGGAAAGACAGATTGAAGTAAAGGTATCCTAGTTTATACAGAACCTATCAATTCTGAAAAATATAATACACTGTAGTTACAGATACAAAAAGTGCGAAAAACGGCCACTTTTAGCCGTTTGAGTATCTGTAGCTACAGTTAACTTTATTTTACAGAGTAAATAGTTTCTAAATAAACAAATGTACCGTTACTTCAATCTGTCTTTGCGGATTTTGGATAAGTTTCGTATTTAGCGAGAAATATTTTTTTAACTGATGGGGGCGCTAGTGGACCGAAGGTAGCCCCTTAAATGATACTGTGGAACTGGTGTGAAAATGGTGTTTTATTATTTTCATACTGAGGTATCAAGGTTAACATGTGTAACAGATACGAGGAGAAGGGTAACTTCTTAAGAATTTAAAATCGAATCTTTTTTGCTTTTTCATAAAGCTCATACATATATAATCAACAAGGTAATAAATGAAAAGCTTCTGAACTAAAACTTCCAAGTCACTACATCAGTACAAACCATCATAATCATAAGTTCATAACCCACAATAAAACAAAACAAATCGTCTGCCCACATGGCCGTTTAAAAACTAATAAAAAAGCGGTCCAAATATGCATGAATGGACTGCGTACACACTCTTTGAGATAGGTGTGATTAGTACAGAGACGGCGTGCGCGTGGGCAGGCTTGTCATCGCGAGCGGTCATTGTGTAAGAACAAGACTAAAGAATTTGATAGAATTGTCAATAGGGCTCTGGATCGTAAACAAATTTTTTGCAATACTCTAACAGAACAGGTCTTAGCCACCGTAGCTGAATTAAAACATTTGTGACACGTCCGTTAAAAAAATAAACACAAATTTTAAACCTAAAAGCAGCTGAAAACGCAATTTATAAACGGAAGTTACTTAAAAATAAACTACGCCTTAAGTAGGTTGGTAGATACATTGTAAACTTTTACTACCAACAGTGTACAGTGTTGTGCCCAAGTTGTGCCTTGTCTAGTAATTCCTTGTGGTGTCAAATTAGCATTGAATGCTCCGACCGGACGGCCAGCGTTCGACGTGGTCTGTCATTAGCAGACGCGCGATCTGTCGCCGCTCCACCCTCACAGACATGTCGTATTCATAAGCATTTGGTTCTGTAGTAACCTCGCCTAGTTTTTATACAAGTTGTTATCGGGGTGCTGCAACCATTGCAACGAAATGCTTTACTCGTAATTACGTAGAACTTTTACTTTGAAATCCCAAATATATCAACAACAATTTCTTCAAGAACGATGTTGATTGACATTATTGACATTAGTATAAAACACCTGAAAATTTATTTACGTTTTCAATGTTTTTGGAACTTGATTCTAATCTGCTTCTGCAAAAAATATTTGCAGAACCTTAAATAATAAATGCAATTTAAATTGAGTACCTACTTTAAGATTCGTCGGGAACGCTATTTACGTTATTTGGGATTGTTGGTGAAGTGGTGATAAGTTCGATATGTAGGTAAAATAATATTGTATAGGACAATGGCGTTTGCGCAACCAAGATTCTCCATTGCGACACAACACGTCATATGCCTTGCGCATTGTTTCTTTATTAACTTTCGTTTTAATACAACCTATTTTATTCAGTAAGTAATGGTAGAGTTTGAAAGGAATTTTTGACCCTCTGAATGTAAAAGAACTTTTTAAATTCTTGAATTACACAGGTAGTCCCTTTGCCCCTATGGTTTCAATCCCGATTGCAGCGGCCGATCGAAAAACTATACGGTCATCAGAAAAAGCCGTATTAAAAAGCTTTGTGCATAGACCTTTGTCCACTTTTTTATACCTCCACCCTCATTTATGCTTTTTTGCAACGAAAAAACGGTTTTATAAGATCTCAAAGGAATCGATGCGAATAATTCCTCGTTTCATGTTTCGTAGATTTTTTTTCTGGAGTTCTATTTCTATACGCCCACAGGCATTGTTGGTCGTTATCGATCTAATCTCCTTTTGATAGACCTCCTTGCTAAGATGGACCCCATCTTATTGTCCACTTTTTTGAAAAATGTTCTCAGAGATGTTTTATCAATATAATACAAAAATTTGGTAAAGAGTTGATGAATGACGAAAAGTTTAGAATTGTTCGTAGTAATCTGAACAAAGAACTACCGAATTATGAAATGTTACAATAACTGAGTTAATATATAAACACAAACATACAAAAAGAAACAAATATTTTGTTCCCAAAACAATATCTACATAAAATATTTATCATATAATAATTTGTGCGATGCGGTCATCTCAGAATTTGTCTCAGCAGTTTTTGTTACTAAGTCGATGGCCGAACATTATTATAAACATGGTTTTTAATAGCCTCAGTTGGTCCCCGATGGTATCTGCAACACATGTTGCGCAGACTAATGATCAAGAGGACATCTCATAAAAAATTTAAGTAAAAAATGTTCAGCTACTTTCTGAAACTACTCCGGGGCCCATCTTTGAGTCAAAGTCAAAATAGTTTATTCATTGTTGGATATTAAAATCTCTTAATGACGTCAGCTAAAATACATCGCTTCACAAACAAAAGAAAGACTGTAAAGATTGTGATAAATGCAAACTTCATTTATTTTTACATGCACATAGCAAAGGAATGCAAACTGACCAACAATTTAAGGAGGAGAACTATTCTTCAATAATAATAACTTAATTAATATCAACAAAGTTTTCTTCTAATTTTCTAGATCCAGATCTCTTTTACAGTATTTTGCTCACATTAGTATTTTGACTGGAAAAGCTTTAGATTACGAAGTTACTCACTATGTTTTCCGTAATATTTATATAGGGCTTTTAAAATATTTTTCGTATAATAGTCTTTACCTATGAAATTGCCGTTTTGTATGGCGAATTTTAGGTGTGTAAACTCAATTTTCAGTACTAACATTTTTGCATTTTTCTTAGGAATTATTTTCTTAATTTTTTTTCTTAATTTTTTATTAATTTTCTTAATTTTTTTTAAGCATTACTGGGAAGACATTAGGCTAACAGAAGCTTAAATTTAATTTTCGAAAAATATTATCTGTAAAAAAATATAACAAATCTAATGATGAAATCGGACGACATTTAAGACGAACAATTTTTGAACCTTTAATTTTATATATCAAACTAAAAATAAAAACTTTATTTTATGCGTAAATTGATACCCTTGAAGTCAACTTTTAAATATAAGACAAATGAAAAAAATTGCATTGGAATTAATGAAATTATGATCTCATTAATCTGTAAGAAAATTTCGCCAATTTCATAGGCCTATTATTTTGGGGATTAACGCAACAACTTTTGTTCTACGACTTTTTGAAATGCGTGTCATACAACATTCCCCAGAAAGCCTTTAAAAATTTTACACAAATTTAGGATAACTTTAACATCTTTATTCACAGAAATATAAACGTGGTCCCCAAAAGGGTCTAATAATGAACACCACCAACCACCACTCCAAGCCACTCGAGATGATTTATGCAAAGCGCGTTCGGTGTCCATAACGGTAAACTTTTTTCGGCAACTTACAAGAACAGCGTCCAAAAAACAACCACTTGTGACTGCCGGCTGGGCTGAGGGTTGTTTTGATTTTAGGCAGATTGTGTTGATGGAGACTTTTTGGACCTCATATTTTATGAAATTTAATGGGTTTTATACGAAAAAATCCAGTTTTGTGTGAACTAATCTAGTTTTTTTATTAAATTAAAGAACCTGTGTATATTATAAATAACAATTATTTTTGCCTGAATATTCAAAGAAAATGAATAAATAAATAAATTCATTATTGCGTCTTTCTGTGTATCGTACATACTGAGGTCACAAACAACAGCGGTCGCCAGCCGCTTACAAGCGTGGTGACTATGATAAAGCCACGTGTTTTTGCTGGAGTTCTGGAGGTCTGGTCTGGTTCTGGAGTCCCTGTCCTGCAATTGACGTTTCTTGGGATGTTATGATGATGATTATTCAAAGAAATTAAGACTTATTTTATATCATAGTGAGAAAATTATCGGGTAGGCCACCTAATAGTATTCATCACTGGTCATACCCACTGTCTTATTAGAGGTCTAATTTGACACTAATAAGATAGTAAAGCGCGTTCTTCACCTTAAGATCTAAGATGGTATGTCTATGTGCCAGTATTTTCACTGGTTCTTTTACCCTTCGAAACGAAACACAGCAGTATAAACACTGTGCTTTATGGCAAAAATAGGCAAGAGGGTGGTACTTTCCCAAGATCTCTACCGCTACCAAAAGATGTAAGGCCTTGGTGCAGGGCAGTAGACGTTTTCGGTTGAATACGTTCTTAACATTTAAGTCAAATTCAAACCACGCTATCCCTATTCGCATTAAGCCAACTTTTTGTCCATTTTTTTACGGAACCCTATACGTGACGTTTGTCAAAGCGCAGGTCAATTTTGGTTGTTATGATTCCCACGTAGATGACCAAGATTTATGTGCCGACCTGTCGAGGGATGAAATCTTCAATGGGAGATGGTATCACACCCGCCTTTGTCACGGTGGACCTGATAGCGATTTTATATAAATATATTTTTGTATGAGAGTTTTTAAGTTAGATCAATTTTAAAATTAATTTAAGTAAGTTTTACGTTTTCGTTGTTTTGTTTTGAATAAATACGAAGAAAGTACATCGTTAAGATGTATGTAGTTAGCTGCTTTTTGAGTTAACTATATTTATTTTGTTACTTGGTTCTTTACTACTTATATTATAATCATAATATCCCATAGAAAGTCCACTGCTGAACAGGGAGCTCTTCCCTATAATTTCACACCCTTTCATTTTTCTTTACTAGCATACCTTTTTACTATTTTTATAGCACTTTTCTTGACTTTATACCTTCAATTATAAAATTTATTCATATAAAAGAGTGAACTTTAGGGACATGAACGGTCCGATTTTTTTTACTAAGACAGTATAAACTATATTGAGTACAAATGTGGTTTCAACGATAATTCGCTAGTCCTGGCACTACGATTCCCTGCATCACAAGAGTTAGAAAGGACCTAACAATTTTGACAAAAATCG
Organism: Athrips mouffetella; assembly: GCA_947532105.1. NCBI lineage: Eukaryota > Metazoa > Arthropoda > Insecta > Lepidoptera > Gelechiidae > Athrips > Athrips mouffetella. The sequence goes on along the minus strand of OX383965.1, from coordinate 16,823,052 downwards.
TTCTCCTCTTTATCACACGTTACCTGATCTACATCAGAGAGGGCAAGGAGAAGCGAGGGGTGGAGTGAAGAAGTGGACGGAGAGAGGAGGGGACAACACACGTGGTGCCCAGAGGGGCAAGAGGAACACATGTGACGTCTCGGATGGCCGCATGTGATATGGACGACGTGGACACAGCATGTGAACCATATTTGTATGCTGTTGACATTATGACAAAATTTTAAGCGTTATACTCGCAATCAACTCGCAGTGTTTTATCGATTAAAAGAGAAATGAAAAGAAGACGAATTTATGAATTAGGCGAAATTTAACAGAATAACACTGAGGTTGAGTATTACTGCAGAACGGAAAATCTAAACCCATCTTCTTCTTTTATGACATGCAAATGCACTTAAACCGGAAGGAGGTAGACCATGTTTTGGTCCTTACTTAATGGCGGAATAACTTTTTTAAATCTCATTCTTTATGATTGGCTTCTAAAGACTAAAACAAAGTATACTAACTAAGTAGAACAGCTAGTTTTGTAATAACTACACCCTATACATTTATGAATTTACGTATCCACAAATCGTAAAGTTTCAGCTTTCAACCCCGCATTTAGAAACACGGTGGTACAAATGCCTGTCGCGGTGGACAAAAAACCATGGTGAAATACCGCTAGTCGACGCATCTGGAAGCCGTTGCGCTCTCACCGTTACGCACTGCGCCCGCGCCTCTGACCCGACGACGACGGCAAAAAAACGTGCGCGTAGGAGTGCTCCAGCTTTACCACAATGAAATGACTAGACGCGATACTTGTAATTATGCTCGCGTGTTTAACACTGACAAGAGAAATGACACGGAACCATTATTGCTGTGCATGTATGTCGACATACGGAAAAATTTTTTTCGCGTTTACATCCCACTTCTCCATTACTTTTTGTTATAACTTCTAATGAATACAAACATTCCTTTTCCTTTGTCTGCTTTGCCTACTTCAACATTCCTCTACATAAGGAAGAGAAAGCCGCATGTTTGATTTGCAGCGAAGAAATGGATTTCAGAACACCCCATATGGTGTCCCACAGGATAAGCTGTAGATAAAACAAATATCCGCTGGTAATAAGGGTCAAAAACCATATTGCGTAAAGTTGGCCCACATGAGAGTTTGTGTGTTTTTTGCCCATTGCCGTGACTATTTATAAACTGGGTTTCGTCTACTGTGCACGGACGCTGCTCATAACAGCGGTTCAAAGTTGGGATAGTACTTTGTATCATTTGATTTCTTGTTTCTTTATAGTATTAAACTTCCCGTACAAAACCTATTCCACAGATTAAGTGATTATTGTTAAATATACAGGGCTTTCAGAAATTAATGTTTAACCCTGTAAGGGCTTCTGGGGTTAACGTAAAAACTTTTGATCTACGACTTTCAGAAATTCGCAAAAACAAAACGAATTTTCAAATACAGATTGAACCTACCAGCTGATTATAGAGAGTATCGATAACTTTGTAGAGTCACATCGATTTTTTGCGAATTTAATTTAAAATAATCGAATCAAACCGAATCTAAAAAAAACTGTAGCGTTTTGCCCCAGACACGAATTTTACTATCAAAACCCTGTATACTTATTCCTTGGATGAGCACGTTTGTATGTGTAGTGTACGTTACTAAGTTTTATGAATGAGCTTCGACTTGAGAATCAAAAGTAACGGATGCTATGATCAAGTTACTTATCGGAAATATTATTTGACTATCAAATAGAACGCAGCTTTTCATCTAAAAACAAAGCTTCCTTTATCGCTCCTTGCACAAATATGATGGTTTCGTTCCGTTTATTTTGGCACCAAAGGTTCCGTTAGAGCTGTTGCACCTTGCTATGGCAAATAACCTGCGACCTATTTATCCGGCGTCGAAAAAAGCTTTACCAAAAACCATTCCTTTCTTCACCTAAAACTCAACCATTCTCTAAATTTAAGTCTTATTTAATAGAGATTACCAACCACTATGCGGTGTTTATGCAAGATGAGGTGCAAAGATATTTTGGTCTTACAAAACCACATGTGGGAAAGATTTTGGTTTAGTTTTTGTGAGGTCCTGAGTTTGGATTGAGCGGATGTTTGGTCGCCGTTATTTATTAATTAAGCAGTAGAATTTTCACGTTAGCATGCTTTTGAGACCAATTATAATGTGTGAAGTTGACCGCAAATTTGATGTTGATCTTGTAACAATATTTTTGTTGTTTTTGGTTGTTAGAGTCAATTTTAAGGCTGTTAGATTCATTGGGCTGTTAAAAGTCTATCATTATTTTTAAATCTTATAAGTACGTGGTCATGAAAAATACTTTCTCTTATTGTTCAATTCATATTTGATCTTTCTTTAGGGTCTTTGGTATATCGTTCTAAATCTCAGTCAAAATTCAAAAAAATAAATAAATAATGGATCCCCTTATGAAACTGAAACAACTTTTGGTTCCCAACTTTGCAAAAAAAGATTTTTTTTCTGTTCCATACAAAATGACCGCTCTATCCACTTGTTATTTTGTATGTCATATTTGTAAATGTATGACATGTAAGTATGCCATGAAAATATTTTTTGAAAATTAGTATATACCTAATTATTTCAATTTCAGTGTATACCCGAGAGTAAGTACGTGGTCATGAAAAATACTTTCTCTTATTTTTCAATTCATATTTGAACTTTCTTTAGGGTCTTTGGTATATCTTTGTAAATCTCAGTCATAATGGATCCCCTTATGAAACTGATCAACTTTTGGTTCCCAACTTTCCAAAAAAAGATTATTTTTCTGTTCCATACAAAATGACCGCTCTATCCACTTGTTATTTTGTATGTCAAACAAATGTATGACATGTAAGTAAGTCATGAAAATATTTTTTGAAAATTAGTATATACCTAATTATTTCAATTTCAGTGTCTACCCGAGAGGTTTGTAGAGCAGAGTTACACCTAAAGACCTGTATAAACTCTACATTGGCAAGTACTCTTGGACTATGCGCTTTCTACGACACATCTTCTGTCCCCGTTACCTCGGCGCGGCGTCACAAATCGGAGTTGGGTCACAAGAAGCAATAAATTGTTTTGGTTTACGAGAAGTGAGAACCCAACACGCACGTGACCGAACCGACGCGTGATTGCCAGAACGACCTGCGCAGATACAACAAAACTTCGTGTTGTAGTACCTAATATGTGTCTTTGTTTCTGGAGCTTTGTCAGTTGTATTTTGTTATATCTCTCAAAATCTAAAACCGAAGATTCAGTCAGACCACGAAACTAAACATCTATCTCAAAGAAATATAAAGTCCTAATGAAATAGTGAACATAATTTTTATATGTTACTCAGACCATACTGAACAACTTTCCCCAAGGAACATAGGTCGAAATACGAAAATCTATTTTTGACCTCCCATAGAAACTTCATCAGCTGATAGCGCATTTTGTATGGGAGGTCAATTTTGGTTTTTCGTATTTCGACCTACGTTCCTTGGGGAAAGTTGTTCAGTTTAATGGTCTTAATAACATACTAAAATTATGTTCACTATTTTATTAGGACCTTATACAAGGTGTAACAGAAAGGGTATATCGGCCCTGAAGGATGTGATTCTGCCCATGAAACTGAACAACTTTCCTTAAGGAACATAGGTCGAAATACGAAAAAAAAATTTTGACCTCCCATACAAAATGCGCGATCAGCTGATTCAATTTCTATGGGAGGTAATTTTTTTTTTCGTATTTCGACCTATGTTCCTTAGGGAAAGTTGTTCAATTTCATGGGCAGAATCACATCCTTCAGGGTTGATATACCCTTTTTGTTACACCTTGTATATGTCGAAATATGTTTTTCTTTCTGCTTACAATACGTGTTACCTATTTACGATGTGATTGCAAACAATTTTCTCATGTTACCAACTGTGTTCTTTGCAGTTTCATGGGGGCTTCCGCGAGTTTCCTGAATCAAAAGTAAAAAAAAAATCTCTTTGCATTTAAGAAAGTACGAGTATACTAAGTGGAATTGCTAATCATTTTAAATTGATGAAACCTGCTAATTTTTAGTTTCGTTTGTAGTTGCTTTTTTATAATTAATTTAGGGTTAAAAATTACTAAGTGATGGCAAAGAATAATGAGAGCTGTAAACTCGCAGAATCTGCATATGTAATAAAATCTGCGAATCGGATTCTTTGAACGTAGTTGTCAAGTCAGACAGAGGCGGTATGATTGCGGAAGCGGTCCGGGGCGGTTTGGCGGGAACAAAATACCGCGCCGCGACCGCTTTTCAATGTGACAGGGTGCATAAGAACTCATACTTTACAAAAAATACCGGCCCCGGAACGCTTCCGCTACCGCCTCTGTGTGACGCGGGCTTAAGTGGATTTTGTATTCTATCCCTGGAGATTGTATTAGAGAAAGAAATTAGGTGCAGTTCTTTTATGTCTCAGTCGGCAACACTAATAAACCACAAGCTCGTTGCTCACCCTAAAAAATTATATGGAATTGCTAACTCGGTTGATGAACTGCTAACTTAGACATTTGGCTGGCTCTCTAATACTCCAAACCAAAACACTGTTGCTTTATAACTCAAATATGTACAGGAGGTGGCACTTCTCGGAGGAAGCCTCCTTCAAAGACTCTGAATTTCATCTCCAAGTCTCCACCCACTTTTCCAACAATATATGGATGTCACGTAACCAGGTCCAGCGCTCGTCCCCACGTACATAAAGGTGTGTTTACACTGCGCGCTGACGCGATCAATCTCCATCAACGAGCGTCGCATTATCACCGAGTATCCGCCTCCGCGTGTGACAGATATAGAAACTTGTAGACACGGCAAAATGACTATATTTATTCATATTTAGATATTTATAATATTAAGTAGATGAGTCGCTTCACAATCTAAATAGCACAGAGGAAGCGCATTTTCCCTCAGTTTGTTTTCAAGAAAAATCTCAAACATTCTACTACACCCCTTTCACTGAATCACACTCATCTTCCCTTTGCATTTGAATTTTCAATTTTGTTCTGCGCCATATAACAGGACTGTTCTTTGTAACGATAAAATAGGGAATATGCATGACTCTCTTTAATTAAAAAAAAATATCCTTATTCATGTAATAAACAGTAAAACTATTTTTCGAATAACTATGAAATTCAAAAAGATATAAGCCATCAAAGATTTGTTTCTGTCTCTTTCTAGCAAAACGACATTTAATACGGAGTTTGTATGGCCGTAGTGGCATGTGACGTCAAATTCCATGTCAGATCTCTCTGTCTAATCGCCGCGTAATTAATAGTTTTAAATGCTTATATCAGCCGTATTTCTTAGCCGAAAAAAATTTTAATTTCACTTTTTGTCATCTCTACTACGGTATTTTCATATTTTGTTAATAAATGCGACTAAAAAATAATTATGCATATTCCCTATTAAATGTGACTTGATCAATATTTTTTCTAAGTTGTTGGCTGTTAATTAGCTGTTTTACACAATTTAGTTTAAGCTACAAAGTATACAGTGTGAATTTTTATTTACCGGAAAAAAATAAGGGATGATTCTGCCCTTGAAACAGATCAACTTTTCCCAGGGAATATAGGTAGAAATATAAAAAATACGCATAATTTTTTTTTTATCCAGCTACTCCAGTTTCTAGGGAAGTAAATTTTTTTTTCGTATTTCGATCTGTATTCCTTGGAAACAGTTGATCAGTTTCATGGGCAGAATTACTACTTAGGTAATAATTTTCTTGTGAAAATAAAACCATGGGGTATTTCAGATTTAATTTTATTCAATGTAGACTCTTTACAGAATACCTACTGAATGTCATGCAGAATACAATGAAAATAGAGCGAGCCTGTCTCCGTTTCGGATCGTACTATGGCAGCATAAAAGAAATGGCAAGATTTTTATTATTTAAGTCATACGGTATTTCTGAACAAATTGCTCAAAGTATATTTAAAATATTTTTTATAAAACATTCGATCAACAAAAAACTTGCTCTCTATAAACATCACAAAATACAGTAAAAACGCGTTAGCGCGCTTTTGCTAGGTCTGTGGTAAAAACAGTGGTTATTTGAAAACCCGCCGGGTCTATCCGTTGCTAGGCAACCGTGAGAACTCGGAACACGATCGTCCATCACAGTTTATCGCGTATGCGTGTAACCTTATCTCTAGAGATGAAAGTGAGGAAAAATGTACTCGACACGAAAATTATTGTTTTCGGTAGCGAAACGTGATCAAAAGTTGCAACAATAAGTGTGAGATTTTGCAGTCAGGCAGGAGTTCTTTTTGCTCAGTGGCAACTATACACCGTGCAACGAAAAGCTGTGATATTACTGAAGGATGTGTCCATGAAACTGAACATTTTCCCCAAATTAACATAGGTCGAAATACAAAAAAACAAATTTGACCTCCCATAAAAAATGCGCGCTATCACCTGATACAGAGACTCAGAGTCAATGGGAGGTCAAAAATTGATTTTGGTTTTTCGACCTCTGTTCCTTGGAGAAAGTTGTTCAGTTTCATGGACAGACAGATTCACAGCCTTTAGTATTATCACAGCTTTCCGCTACGAGTACATGTTGTATAAATTCAACTCCTGAAGACTAAAACTTTTGATTCAGACCAGAAAACTAAACAAAATAAGAAAAATTCCGATTTAAAAAATTGTGTCTTCCTATAAAAACTGCATAACTTGTATTTTAAAAATACTTGACTAGTTCAGTACTTAATAGCGATCGCGAAACTCTTACACCTTTATCATCATAACATCCCATGAAACGTCCACTACATGACAGGGAGCTCCCTCCAGAATTCTAGCTTTTGCTGGAAATATATAGAGGGGAAGTACCATAGTCACCTCGGTTGTTAGCGTTACGGCTGGCACTATGGACTGCGGTTGTAGGTGACCGCAGTTAGTAAGATGTAAGATACAGAGGAGGATGCTGCTGCCCATCCTCCAGTTAACTCTTAGTCGCCTCTTACGACACCCACGGGTATGTATGGGTTGGTACTATTCTTTGCCAACACCACACGGGACAAACCTTTATACTTCATCTTTATTCAACGTACCTATAACTACCCAATAAAAATGTCTCAGAGGAAGAGAACTAAACAAGGAGTCACATTTTTTGCCAATGTCATAAAGCTTTTCTCACAAGCTTTTCGCAGTAATAAGTCATTTAAAGGCTTTACGCATATCAATTAAAACCCTTTATTAAGACAAGTAATTCGTCACCACAGTGAAACGGTCTTCTTCAAAACGTTGATTACTTAAGCTGTTTTAAGTTTCTCTTTCTCAAAGTTATAATACGATAAAGTCCATGGTCACCCCATTCATAGGACTTTTGTGTTCATAATTAGGCAATATTAGAGACCATTTTTAAGATGACCTGCATGTTCTCATCGTGGCTTAGACAGGTCTGCGGTAAAATGTGCTAACTTAAATATTATATTTTCGGGATTGATTAGTAGCGTTTTAAGTTTTTTCTTGCGGCTTCTTTAAACTGTACTTTAAAGCAATAAGATCTGTTTGACAAAACTTACAGTGTAACAAAAAAAATTTTTGTCTTAGGTATGTTTTGTTTGTTAAGCAATAAAATCTGTTTGACAAAACTTACAGTGGAACAAACAAAATGTTTTTTCTTATGTTTTGTTTGTTAAGCAACAACATTTAGACTCTAGACAGTCACAATCAATCCAGACTCTAGGAATATTGTGGGTTCATTATGACACTAGTAAATCCACCAACGCGTTATGGACTGGTGATTTATAATCGAAGAAACTCAATTTCATGACAACTGTATTCGATATTACTAGCTTAGACTGATTGATTGTGGAAGACTTTGCTGGTAAGAAAAAGTGAAAGAAAGCTATTGTACTTAATTTGCCTTCAGGACCATTAAGTTGAATTCCCATTTTGTGATATGATATCATACAAACGAATATAAAAAAAAATTACGCGCCCAGATGGAGTAGTAATCAAAACGTACTATGGGTGCCGGCTATGATACAATTTTGTAACTCACACACACATTCACACTTTTCTTCCAAATAGTCGTTCACGGCATGTGACATGGACAACATCTCTGTTATAAAATATCAGAAATAAAATAAATAACACAAAACATTAATAATTGTGCGGTGAAATTGTGCCGAAACCATGCCGCAAGCAAAACTACAAAGCTTGCTGGTATCACATTTTTCTGGTGAGTAGTAAACCGCTTGGTTTTTACAATTTTCGTGGTCAAATTTTTCGTAGAATATTGTGTTGTTGATTTTTAGTGATGTGAAGTAGTCGATAAAAAATAATATAGAATCGAGTCGTCGTTATAATTTTATTTCATTTATTTATCGCAGTTTTCTAAAAGATCCGGCGCAAAAACGTCAATGGGTGCCAACATGCGGGAGAGACCAAAATTGGATTCCAACCAAATATAGCAGAATCTGCTCAGCTCATTTTAGTAACAGTAATTACGAATTAACTGAAGCCCGCAGAAAAAGACTTCATAAAGATGCCATTCCAACCGAGAACCTATGTCACAAGGTAAATGAAAAACTAATTTTTTCCATCCTCAGAAATCCATAATCTCTACCAGCTATCCCATCTGAAAAACAGCTGTATGTACGTTTATAACTCTGTGCAGTGTCTTAATAATATTATTAACTAGCCATATACAAACTTTGGACCCCCGTTTCACCCCTTCAGGAGATGAATTTTGAAAAATTCTTTCTTAGTCAGCCCTAGATCTCACAAGGAAGCTAAGTGCCAAATTTAGAGTTTCTAGACCCAGTTGGGCTGCGCGTTGATTCTTAGTAAGTCAGCCATTCATTTATTCATTCAGTCAATCAGTTTCTATATCTAGATTTGACTATTCGTAATGATGGCAAATAGTTGCTGATCTAGTTTTTCAGTTATTCTAAGAACTGTAAGATTTTTGTGCTTTGTTTAACAGTTAGGCAGACAGACCATACTGAACGAAATATTGGTGTTATATTAGCTTCAGCATTATCTCTTTATCCAAATAAAATATTTTCATTCTTACAGGTTGATGAACAAGTGCTTCCCCCTCAGAACTCAACGATACATGCTTCCGAAGGTAGCTCTACATTGTCAGAAACAAGATTAAAATACAAAATTGAAGAGCAAAGGAAGAAAATAAAACAATCAACTATGGCATGTGTTACTAATTCTATTACATTTTTAATTAGACGACAAAACATTGTTTTACTTTTTGTTGTTAATAATTTACATTGTAATAAATATTATGTCAATATCAATGGTGATTTACGAGAAAAATTGGTGGTCAAAAGTTATTTTACACGTAATTTAAATACGTTTTACAATAATTTAAATAGTTAAAAATATAAATTAAAAATATTGTTTAAAAATTTGTAATGTATTTTTATTTGTTTATGTTTAATTTGACGTGGTCCTTGCAATTTTATATTTAATTCCGATAAGTGATAGATTTCATCCTCACCACCAGGACGTCTGATCTCGAACTAACGTAGGGGAGCGGGGGGCACAGTGAACCACTTTTTTATTTGTGCTCTCTACTGCATTTATCTTTAACGCTGGTTCTTATATTTTACTTACAAGGGGTAACTTGGTGTTAAAGGTATACAAAAAAACATAAAAATAAAAAATAAACGCAACAGTTTCTGAGAAATTGAATATTTTTCTTAAAGTGGATAATGGTCCACTGTGCCCCAGCTATGGGGCACTATGGACTTAGGCTTGGGGTACTGTGAATCTCCATGGGGCACAGTGAATATTTACCTTAATTTTACTTCAAAATTGATATGGGGTACATTGAACTTAATTGATGTTTTATTAAAATAAAACACAATTTGCTTGGTAATCACATATTAATGTTTTTTAGTGCTTAATTGGCATAAATTAGCCTCTTTTGTTGCATTTGAGTCATTATATACTTACATTTAGTAGGTATCATAATTAAAATTTATTTTAAGAAAAACATAAAACAGCATTTTTTTATTTTTTTCCCGTATGCACCAATACCTAACATTGGTGCATACGATTGAGTACCTATCATTTTTACCTGAATCAATTAAACAGAAAGGTTAAGTTAAATAATACATTTATGGGGCACTATGGAGCACAGTCCACAGTGCCCCACATGAAATAAGTTCATTGTACCCCTTATGGTCAAATTAGAAACAATAACTGAAACTACTATTAAAATTAATCGTGACGCAATAGAATAACCACGACTTACGTAGCTCATTAAATGGTTATTAGTAAAAAAACAAATAAATATACAATTTGAATGGCTAAGTTTGTCAAAAAGATTCACAAAATAACATCAAGAAAAAAAAGTGGTGGCTTACGTTTCGCGGAGCGGCTGCAGCTTGACCTCTGGCAGTGAGAACGTGACGGTGACCGGTGGGAGGGAGGGGTATTGGATAGATCATGCAATCGTTCGAAGTGAGTGTGTGTTTTTAATGAATAGCGAGCGAGATATTAATGAATAACCACTGTGCCCCCTGATTCACTCTGCCCCCTGCTCCCCTACGTGGATAATGCTTTTACCGCTCACGTGCAAGGTGTGGAATGATCTCCCTCTCGAGGTGTTTTCTTTACACAACAATTTAGGGTCCTTCAAAAGGCAAGTCTACAGACATCTCAAAGGCCTGCACCGTATCTGCTCCCCTAAGTTGCAAGATGTCCTAGACGACAGTGACCACCTACTATCAGGTGGGCCGTCTATCCCTGTGCGTCTCTCGGTAGTTCGCTCACTCTACGAAATAAAAGATATATTTGTATGGAGAAGCAAAAAGACAAAATACCAAATGCCCAAAGAAGTAAGCAGTTCCCAATATTATTGCAAGTTGCAAATTAATCACCATTGTATATGAGAGGTTCGATAAATAAGTCCAGGAGCCATGTGATAAAATGTAAGTAAATAATCGATAAATATACATCACATCACTATTTTCAAATTCAGCAACCATGAAGTTTCTTGTTTTTTACATGCCAAATAAAGACAAATAAATGTCGTACTTTATTGATATTTTGTTTTTAATTGGGCATATCATAACATAAATGTCTCTATCTTTTTCTAACGTAACGTATTCAAAGATGTGTGATAGAGTTAAAAGACTAACCCCGTCTCCCGCTTCCGCCTACCCTCCCACCCCTCTGAGCGGCCGCATAGGTTTCGATACAAAATGAGCATGATTACTACTCCATCTGGGCGCGTAATTTTTTTTTCCTTCATGTTTGCAACTATGATATAACAAAAGTTATCGTCACTAATGTCAAGTAAGACTTGAAAATCAGCATCTTGACGACAGGCACTATTAATTTATTTATTTACAGTTTATTGTACACAAGATAATACAAACATAAAATTAAGAAAAAAAGACACAACAGGTGCTGCTTATTTCTACACGGAAATTTCTTCCAGCAGACCTACGGAAGCGTGATTTGACTGGAATAGGCAGGTAGAACGTGTACACATAAACTACAAAATAGAAACCTAAATATAACACTTATACTATACAAATACACACATAAACTATACATATATACACACATACATATAAATGTATACTTTAAATAAATACATGAATACATACATAAATAAACTGTATGGATCACAAAGAGAGATAGTGCTCCTTAACTCTCTTCGTAAAAAACAGCGATAGATGGACTATCCCGTATTGTGTGAGGGAGGGAGTTCCACAGCCTGGCTGCATGAACAGAGAAAAAATAGGAGTAGAAATCGGAGCAGTGGGAAGAGATGGAAAGATTTGTATAAAACTATGTATAAAAGCAACTCTCTGTCTTGTTTTTGTGTCCGCTACGCTTTGAAGATTATCCGATTTTGGTAAAATATGGTATTAATCACAGATTTAAAAAAATTATAACACGTATATGACTTGCAAACAACAGCTATTTTTTAACGAAAAATTATGTTATTATTTCGTGTATTGCTTAAAAAATCATATGAAAATCAAAAGATTTTGCACTGCACAACCCATAACCCAAAAAGTATAATTTGTGAGTTACATAGTTTTCGCTTGATCTAGTAAGCAAGCACAAAGCTCTCATATGAATCTCCGGATTCGCTATTCACTCGCTGACAACTATATACAGCAATAATTCTTTTTGATGCCTCATTTGATTAGGAGCATTTAGTCAAAACCCGACACAAAAGGATGAAGTACACGAAGGCTATTCACAAGGTTGTTTTGCTATGATTTATAAGTTGTTTAATTTAAAATTCGTGTCTCAATAGGATGCTCTCATTGGATGTTGTGAAACTGTATTTATGTAATTTTGGATGGACGAATGGTAAATTAGTAATTTGGTACATAAATTGTCACACACAAAAAACGTTTTATGATGCCTGCAATTTAGCCAACAATGATAAATATAAATAAATAAATTTCATTTATTTCAAGCTTCGTAAGCTCATAGGTTAGCCAGTCAGGCATAATATGACTTACTATACAATTTTAAAACATACTTTACTTAGCTTAACATAGGTCGACGTAAACAATTTATGGTACAGCGGCACAGTGTCCCCACCGGGAATCGAACCCAGAACTTCCGGATCAAGAGCCGAATGCTCTAACTAACTGCTAAATTATAAAGGAGCTGCGGATTGTAAAGAGTAAATAAGGACCAAGTGCAAACTTAAGTTTTTAATTTAATACAAATAATATGGAAATTCAAACTTACCAATATTAGAATTATGTAAAAATTTTCAAATGAAATATGCAGTCAGGTACATAACTAATTAAGAATTCCAATTTAAAGCATTAAAATAAGCTCATTGAAACCGATTTTGATTAAATCACATTTTTTAATTTTAGTAGTAAGGGAACACCCCTTATATGAACTCCCACAGACCAATGAATACTGCCGAAAGATACCATGCATGGAGATTATTGGTCATGCAAAGTTTCATCTAGATCGTTTGAGCCGTTTTTGAGCACATTGCAATTTTTCATTTCAATTGTATGACAGCTACCCTCAAAAAGAGAGCCAGCTAGAAACCACTCAGTATCCTTCGATGAACTTACAAGAAAATCTTAAATTTTAAATATGGTGTCAATCGGACTATTTGCTTAGCCGCTAGGCCAAAGCGTGACGGACAGACCGACCGACGGACCGACCGACCGACCGACCGACCGACGGACGGACATTTTTGGGAGACTTGCTTTTTATGATGTATAAGTGATATAGAATACATTTTTGAGAAAATTTGAAAACTTTTTTTTTCACGAATACAATACCTTTCTCGTTCCGCTCGAAAGTAAAAAACGGCCAAGTGCGAGTCAGACTCGCGCACCTTGGGTTCCTTACCATTAGTGTATTAAATTCGCGCGAGTCCGACTCGCACTTGACCGTTTTTTTTGTTTTTTAGGGTTCCGTACCTCAAAAGAAAAAAACGGAACCCTTATAGGATCACTTTGTTGTCCGTCTGTCTGTCTGTCTGTCTGTCTGTCTGTCTGTCTGTCTGTCTGTCTGTCAAGACCCTTTATCTCACGAACGGGTAAAGATATCAGATTGAAATTAATATCATATATTAGGATCCATGAACCACACAAGATCTGAAAATTTCAATTTTTTACAGCGTCGCAATCAAAAGATATGGCATTTTATGTCCTCATCTCCATACATTTATTCAAAAATGAAAAACCTACAGGGTACTTCCCGTTGACCTAAAATTATGAAATTTGGCAAGAAGCTAGGTCTCACAGTACAAATAATGGGAAAAGTCTGAAATCATTAAATATTACAACTTTTCTCACAACTAATGGTAACCAATTGTGGTGAGCTCCCGTTTCAAGAACATTCATATAAGAGAGGGGTCAAGTTGGATGGTTGCTGAGGCGATTTTTGTTTTAGTTCTATTTAAAAACAGGAACACTTACAAACTTGAAAATTGGTATGTTTATAGGGAATAGGCTATAAAATAACAATAAATAATAAAATTTGGTCAAGCGCGTGTCGGACTCAAAAAATCTAGCACATTAACTTACTGAAATTTCAACTAATACAATTATGTTTATGTGGTGGTACGGAACCCTCAGTGCGCGAGTCCGACTCGCACTTGGCCGGTTTTTTTTGAAATATTCATGCTTGTAAGTCTTCCCGTTTTTACGATAGAACTAAAACATCCATCAAAAATCGTTTTTAGTAGGGACATATTTTTTAGGGTTCCGATACCAAAATGGTAAAAAAAAGGAACCCTTATGGTGCCGCTCTGTCTGTCTGTCTGTCTGTCCGTCTGTCTGTCACACCTCTATATCTCAGCAACCACTTATGCTATCAACCTGAAATTTGGAATAGTTTTAGAATATAGTTGCCCAACTTAATTGCACAAGAAAAAATTTTGAAAAAAGTATGATTATTAATATAAAGGGGGCCAAAATAGGGGGGGCCAAATTTCAAATTGTCGCTACTAGGTCGAGTGGGGTATCATATGAAAGGGCTTTACTTGTACATTTTAAAATATATTTTTGTATTTTTTTAAATTTCTTAGTTTTAAAGTTATGATGAAAAATGTCAAGAAAAATACCATTCCCCCCCCCTTATCTCCGAAGTTTGAGTAAGGAAAAATCTGAATTAATTACATTTGACAGAAGTTTATATAAACTTTACAGCAAAAATAAAACGATCTTTCTAAGTTGCACAGTTTTTCAGAAATCTGCAAAAAACCTTTACAAACAAATTTAGTTTTGCGGTCCTGAAAATGGACTTTATTGCTTCCAAAAATACTATAGGTATATCGGAACCCTCGGCGCGCGAGTCCGACTCGCACTTGACCGGTTTTTTTATTTGTGGTTATACCGTCAAAATACATAATCTGTGTAAATTTCAACTGTGTACTCGTACCTTTTATGGTTCATAAGATTCAGCCCGTTGACAGACAGAAAGACATCGGAGGCATATTCATAGGGTCCCGTATTTCACCCTTTGGTTACGGAACCCTAAAAATCAACCTCTCATAGTAACTGTTTCAACTGGTAGCTCTTCGACCAATGTTCCTTAGAAAAAAAAATTATAGTTTTTGAGAAAACAAAAACCCGCGATTCAATAGGAAGTAGACTTTATTGTTTATATTTAAACCTATATTTTTATGGGAAAAGTTTTTCAGTTTCTTGGGCAGATTTATGTTTTTCAGGGTCGTTATTCCACAAGCTTTAATTTTACGTAATATATTTTTCACATATTATCTAAAGAAACATATTATGACGATTTTGATCAAGGAAAAACGAAACCAAATGTTGTATAGCAAGCATCTCATAAATGACCATTAAATATCAGCCATATGCCCCAAACTTGACTACAAGATAAAATATAAAGTGCATGATGCAGCAAAATTTTGAAATTTAAAATGGCCACCTGTTGTCCATCTATAAATCCTGCTATATCAAAATATCATCTTTTTAGCCCATTAATTATTGTGAAATTTATATGTAGGGACAAATCGTCATGGCGTTTCTTGGGATAAAGTAGCGTCAGCCGCAAAATTTTACCCATGATTATTCGTATAGAGAACGTCATTTTCAATAAACCTGCTAGCCTTTGGAAGGAGAGATATCCCACTGTATCACTTATCTCGGTATATGACAATACCTCCGATAGTTTGTGTTATTTGTGTGGTGGAGTCATCATAACATCCCATGAAACGTCCACTGCAGGACAGGGAGCTCCCATCAGAACTCCAGTAAAAACGCGTGAAAAAAGATGCTGCTACCCATCTTCCGGTTTATAAGCCCTTAGTCGCCTCTTATGACACCCAAGGGTAGAGGTGGGTTGGTACTACGTTGCCGGTGCCACAAGGTGGCGGAGTATTGGTCCAATAATGTACAAAAACATGTCATGCCACAATCGACTAGAAAGAAGAAGAATGTCTAGCCACCTGTAAAAGTTGCTAGCAATAAATGTAACTACAACGAATTAAAGTTACCAGAAAAAATAAAATACAAAGTCAACCTTGCTGTCCCTACTTGCACAAATTTTGGGCACGCACTGTTTTTTGTTGCTAAACGCAGGGCCATCTGGCAAGAGTTTTTTCTTACAAAAAGCAGACGCGAGACGCTTGCCTGACCCTTTCCTATACCTTTGTGCTGGCCCTCGTTTTTTCTAAGCCACCCAAAGAAACAGACCCCTCACAATATGTTGAATTAGCGTATTAGTAAATTTCTAATGGTCTGATGAAATTTTTGATTGAAACGGGTAACGGATTGTGTCTTAACGGTTTTGTCGGTCTTTTGTACTGATCCTATTAGGGATTTAATAACTTTGAAAATTACGTTTCTCTAATAGTTGGAAACAATTTGCGATTAGTCGAATCAACCAGCCTTATGCACCTGTAAACAAGATACTGATATTAAAAATATATTCACGCAGACACAGATCTTTACAAAATTGGACCGATTCAAGTAGACGTATTTCTTCATCGCCGTTCGTTTCGTACCACTCATTTCGAGGGTCTACGTAATCTGTCATCATAATCAGAGAAAGAGCGCAGAATTTCTAAGTTCAAAAGCAGCCGACTGTAGTGCCAATCGAACTCCTCGAAAGCTTGTGCAAATTATAAAAAAATGAATGATTGAGCGATGGAGTAAGTGAATGAGCTATCGGAGCGCGGATCTTTCTGTTTATTGTGTTAAATACATTCGACAATGCAGCTTTGTATGCAATGCGGGGGTTGCATTCAGGAATGCGGCTCATAGAAATTCTGCAGTCGATTTGCGGTGGGGGAGTTACATTTTGATCAAATGGTTCATTATTTCGATGAATTTGTTGCCGAAAGATTGATTTATTATATAAAATATTCAAAACTATTAACTGTATAATGATCTTTGTATGAATTTAATTATAACTGAAACTATTGAAAGATATTTGATGATCGGACCTACAGTCTCACCTTTCTTCCAGATCTGTGTTAGGTAGCTTACCCGTGAGCTATAAAAATTGCAACCAATGAGATTAGTGGATTAATCCCCATTTTCCTAGCTAAGAACTACACCCGAAAATTTAGCAATAATAATAATTAAATTCATTTATTATGGCAACAAGGGCCCATTTGTTAGTAAGGCAAGAAAACTTATATCTATGTAAGTAACTCAGAACAAACATCACAATTTTTTTAATTTCACATACAATAAAAAGAGTGTGGAAAATATAGTAAATTAAAATTAAATAAGAAATAAATTAAAGTCGTTATTTAGAAATATCTAAAGTGCTATTACTGAAAATAAGACAACCAACTTACTTCTATGTACCAGTATAAATCTAAGTCTAAAACAATCATGAATTTTATTTAATAAAATTAATTCAACATAATTATTAATAATGCGTTTGATTTCCATTTAAATAATTTAATTTAATATTATTAATATACTAAAAGTCGGATGCTTCCAGCTCACAGTACAGGTTTGGAGGAAAGGCACCTCTAGTTTTGGGTAGAATCGTCTAGCTCTGTAACCAGTCACAATTACCTGTCACACAACATGACATTTTTCTTATCACGGGCATAGACCTAGAATAAATGTAGTGCTAACTTATTGCCGTGCCAGTGGATTAAGTTGGACAAAAGTTATAAATACCTGGGTTTTGTTGGCCTCATGCTAGAGAAACATCTCTGGATGACACCCTAGTATAATAGAGCTAGTCTAAGTAGCCAGTAGACTGAAGATACATGATAGTCTGTACAACTGAAAAAATCTAACAGCATACTCTTACAGCGTCAGTATCGATTAAGGCCACCGCACACCGGTAAAAGCTGGCGGGCTATCGTCCGAGGGCGGGGCGGCGATGGCCGTGCCATGACGTGTGACCTGTGGCCTCTGCCCGCCTTTATACAACATTCGTTAAACAACTGTGCAACCTGTAGCTGTAGTTTAATGTTGAAGTAGCACGCTTAAATTATAGGCGAAAACAGCAGTTGACATTTTTATTTGCAGCAGTTGACATTTTTAGTCTTCCAAAGACTTCAAATTAGTACTTATGAATTTTTAGACAGTCCTTAAAGTACAATGATGCAATAATTTGCTAATTATTGCTGCAGATTTGTTATCTTATTCACCAAGGTACTTGTTACTCATCATCTCGAGAGGAATTGGGTTGCTGGTGTGGTGGAAACGTAGTTGTTAGTAAAGTCATCTTCTTTTATATAAGAGAAAAATGATACTGAGACAGTTTTACACTAAATAACTAGTGAGCGTCACACATGATTATTTTATTATAATACAGATTAACCCTCGTTCTTTGTGGATGGCGTTGAGCCGACAATATCAACCCGAGAACTGCGATCCTCTTTGAAAAAGACCGAATCGGATTGAAACTGTCGGCTCTACGTCGTCCACATAAAACGTTATTTAATAACAATACATTCAAACCAATATCTTCTAAGCACTGCTTGCTAAAAGAATGCACCATAATCAACAGATCGTAGAGTAGAGGCTTCCACAGCGTGTCGCACGAAACGCTCCGATAAATACAGCGGCAAATGGCTCAGTCAGTCACGAAGGCCATCGGGGGACGTTCGACATGCAACCAGCCCCTAGCGCCCATTGCCTACCCTTAGACACCGACTAACTGGAGGACTGTGACAACGTTTGAAAGATAACAGAAAAACTTATCATATCATTGATGCTTATAACCAGTAGTAAGGGTGATGAAGGACAAATTTGTATATGATTTGCTCATACTCGTATCTGCCTCTTTGACTGATGATAAGGAGCATCCTCTAAAAGATACAAAAAATATTGGCGGACATCCACACCCCTGCGTTTCTGAGGAATTAAGATTTAACTATTTTGAAATTTGACAATGAAACGTACACCTGGCAGACTATGAATATCTGATTAAGTAAGAATAAGTCTATAATATCGTCGCTGATCTTACTAACTGACGTAACTAACATAAAGCGTTATGTAGCAGAGAACTATTATACCCACGAGTATACCTCGCTAACCTCACCTTCATGGAAAAAATAGCGCTCCTGTTTTTCTCCACCGCAGCTTACCCTACCCACCCCAAGAGGGGGGGTGTCCATATAGCGCGGGGCGGAGATATCGCCGCCTCGGCCCGTGGCCATTCCCCGCCCAAGGCAAGGCCCGCAGACTTATGCATGATTTATGGAGGTTACCTTGCGGTAAAGCCACGAGAATTAGACAGTAGTTCCATTTAGATCGTATTTCAGATTACCTAGACTGAATAAGGAAGCTAGGTAGTTTTTCTGTTTAGTTTTGTTATATGTCCAAATTGCTTATAAAAAACAGCAGTTTTGAATCTGAACAAGTATATTTTTTAGTAAAATGAGTCAAAATACGTCAAATAGACTTTTAACCTTCCTTTGAGCCACTCTTATTCCAATAGTCAAAGATTAGCGTTGTGCTGAGAGTGTCAAGCTGCTAGTGAGGGAGCTTCCTCCAAAATTTCAATGCATAAATACGTGGTAAGTATTTTGTAGAAGTACCATAGTCACTACGCTTGTTGGCGTTGCGAGCAGCTGGCACCATGGACCGCGGTTATTGGTTAACGCAGTACTTATGTATGACTGCACGATACCACAGTAAATATATAAGCTAAAGCAGTATGGAAACTCGGGCCTTTTTTTGAAAAAAGAACTATTCTGCGTCAGAGCGTCAGGGTTGTAACCCAGAAATTTGAAATAAGAATAGTATGATGAACTCAAATATTGGGGTGCTTCTATCAACTTAGTTCCTTTCAGCATGTTTTCGGACCGTAAAACTAAACAAATTTTTCCGAAACCCTTAGTCGCCTTTTACGACGCAAGGAAATGTTAAGACACTTAGTCGCCTTTTATGACACAAGGGCAGATGAGGACACTTAGTCGCCTTTTATTACGCAAGGGCAGGTTAAGATACTTAGTCGCCTTTTATCGCACAAGGACAGGGACATACTTATAGGGACTCTATATAGGGTGACCTTTAATTAGTTCTTGATAGAAAAAAGTATGAATGTACTCTACTCATGATACTGAACCACTTTCCCCAAGGAACATAGGTCGAAATACGAAAATCAAGTTTTGACCTCCCATATAAAACTGCATCAGCTGATAGCGCATTTTGTATGGGAGGTCAAATTTGGTTTTTCGTATTTCAACCTATGTTCCTTGGGAAAAGTTGTTCAGTATCATGAGTAAAAGCATATCTTTTGCTATCAAGAACTAATTAAAAGTCAGCCTCTATGTACCTATTTGTTTGTATTATGGTTTTAGCACACACGACTTACTTCAGCGCGAAAACTGCTTATTTTCCTGTAGCGGTGTGTGCATGTGTGAGTGCGCCTGTTTTGGACGTTTGTTAGGAGTTTCCATACTGCTTTAGCTTATATATTTACTGTGACGATACACAGACACTGCTACCCCGTGACCGATTTCCAATTTCTTAGTCGCCTTTCAAGACATCCAGAGAGTTGGGAGGGTACTATTCTTATCCGGCACCCTATAGACGATGAAGATTCTTGCATATTTCATTATAACAGTACCTGGTCGACCGAGCTTAGCTCTGTAATAGCCGCTTCAACATTAAAATATCATCGGGTGAGCAAGCTAAGCTGCCCGCCAACAGATGGCGCTGTAGGTTTTTGTCTAAAACGCAAATGCTTAAAAACATAGGGAAAACGAATTTTCCCAGATATGAGACCTAGCTAGATCGATTTTTCGGTATCATAAATTTCATCGAAATCGTTAGAGTCGTTTTAGAGAAACCGATTACAAATATATATGTATAATATACCTACAAATATTGCTCGTTTAATAGTATAGGATTTCTGATGGCGAAATATTTGCTCAACTATTTCCCTCTACAGCCATAAAAAAAAGAATTGTCGCTACTCTCCCTTGGTGGTTTTTTCTTAAGATTGTCGTTTATCTTAAGATGATGCTTAAACTGTGAACCGGTTAACACAAAACAGTTTTTCAAAGACACTACTCTGTAAATTACACGGTACTCAATTACACAAAAAATGTAAGAAAAAGTTTACGGTTTGAGGCAACAATTACGATATGTAAAAGAGCTTCTTGTCGAAAAAAAAAACAAAAGGCATACTTTAAACTTGATACCGAGATAAAAGTGAAGTCGTTATATGCTAATTTGCAACTTTTTTGGTGCATAGGAAATAACTAACAGGAAAAAGTATTTTTTAGGGTTCCGTACCTCAAAAGAAAAAAACAGAACCCTTATAGGATCACTTTGTTGTCCGTCTGTCTGTCTGTCTGTCTGTCAAGACCCTTTATCTCACGAACGGGTAAAGGTATCAGGTTGAAATTAATACCATATATTAGGATCTATGAACCACACAAGATCTGAAAATTTCAATTTTTTACAACGACGCAATCAAAAGATATGGCATTTTATGTCCTCATCTCCATACATTTATTCAAAAATGAAAAACCTACAGGGTACTTCCCGTTGACCTAAAATTATGAAATTTGGCAAGAAGCTAGGTCTCATAGTACAAATAATGGGAAAAGTCTGAAATCATTAAATATTACAACTTTTCTCACAACTAATGGTAATCAATTGTTGTGGTGAGCTCCCGTTTCAAGAACATTCATATAAGAGAGGGGTCTAGTTCGATGGTTGAAAAGGCGATTTTTGTTTTAGTTCTATTTAAAAACGGGAACACTTACAAACTTGAAAATTGGTATGTTTATAGGGCATAGGCTATAAAATAACAATAAATAATAAAATTTGGTCAAACGCGTGTCGGACTCAAAAAATTTAGCACATTAACTTACTGAAATTTCAACTAATACAATTATGATTATGTGGTGGTACGGAACCCTCGGTGCGCGAGTCCGACTCGCACTTGGCCGGTTTTTTTATTACAGAATCCATCCGTTTTGGTCTGATTTAAGACGTTACAGCTAAAAAGGTAAAAAGTTTTTTTGACGTCGATGGATGCGTATAAGCTTTCGCTTGGGGGTCCTTGCGTGAAAAGTGGGTATAGACCCTCTGGCGGCAGTGACACTTACCATCAGGTGAGCTGTCTGCTCGTTTGCCTGCTCTAACATAAAAATAATAATAATAATAATTGGTACTAAATCGAGCTTTGACGAGTCAGGGTGAGGAAAGGCTTAGGGGAGGGTAAGTGCATGTGGGTATAATTTGACGTGCTCTTGACTGTACCTATCTATAGAGATGTATGCTTTTTATTTTCTTTCTATTGTCAATGAGCTTACTTTTGGCCTCGATCTATTTTTGAGGACAGAGATGAGGTTGACGATGGAACGAGCTTGCCCAGAAAAATTCTATTCACAGAAAATTCCACTCTTTCAAAGCGTTTTGTGCGAATGTGCAGAATATCAACCAAGTATGGGTTATATATAGGCTCGCGAAGCTCTTATATCTCGCTAGTGTCCACGTAAAACTAACAGCTAACCAGGGATCTTTTTTACATTAACTATATATGACCGAGAAACCGTTATGATGCCCTTAAAGGGGCATATGGTACTATTTGTTAAGCGCTCTCTAGCCTTTTAACCCATTGACTGAATTCTTAATTTGCTTATTTCCTGTTCATTTAATCTTTTATCTTGAAAAAATGATCGTCATCATAAAAACAACACCACGTGCCACCTACGGTATTTTTTTACCACCTGATGGATAGCCGCGTATAAGGCGAATTGGGTTAAGTATAATATGTTTTCTTTGGGGTTGGTAGCTTTCCTCTTCCTCCTTTAATAGATAGATCGTGATGAGTGAGAAAAAATATTGTTTACGACCAAGTTTGTTTGTAATATCGCCAGGTGCCCAATTCTTACGAGCAGGTTCAAATACAGCTTGAATTTTCATTGATTTTGCTCTCCAAGCCCAGTGATCTACTCATGAAAACAAACTTTCCCGAAGAAAAAAATTATATCTCGAAAAAAGTTATTTGACTGTCGATCAGTGGTCACGTGATCGACCCATTTTGTATGAAAAGACAAAAAAACCTATTCGAATAAAATTTATTCGATTCTTCCAGAAAGTGGCTTGTTATCATGAGTAGAGTAGAGTTCGGGAGAAAAACTTACAAAAATTCAAATTGTACACTGAAATTAAAGTCCAAAGAGCTTGCTGAATTCTGGAGAGAGCTCTTTGTCCTGCAGTAGACGTTTCATGGGATTTTATGCTGATGAAGATCAAATAATTGCAAAATTTTGGTCTTCTGCCTCAGTATAGGGTATTTTTCTTTGCATGCACGTGCCCGTGCCTTATGTTCACCAGAAGACTTTTTATGTATCAATCTTATGTAGCTAATTAATGGCAAACATGAGTCATGCAATCTTGGTTGACTCTCTGCTTGCCAGTCCATTTTGGTAGAACTAGCAATAGCATTGGTATCTTAGAAATATTTCGAGATTAGAATTCTTAAAAGAGCGACTCGCAAGCTGCTGTCAACCAAGCCCATGCCCCAATTACGATCCCAATAGATGACACAATGAGCAATGACCAAGAAGCAACGGTAGACAATGCTCGCAGTAAAGTCACATGTGTGACGGAGGACAAACGACTTCCTACGTGACCGCACGCGCCGGCTCGAGGACCGTGACGACACTGCTGCTTGAGATGGTTTGGTCAATAGATATGAGATAAAATGCCGCTAACGCTGTGTCAAGATGCTGCAGGAAATTCAAATCATGAAGAAATTTCTGCTAGCAACAAAAATGGAAGAACGCTGTCAACCACACTACTTTATCTGTCGCTAATTTTGATTTGAATTGTAGAGGAACATGTGGGAGATTCTGTTGCTCCTGAATTTATCTTTAACAGTCTCAATAAAAAGAGCCTCCACTGCTTAAATCATCTGCAATAATGTCAGCTAATCTTAGAAAAAGCTAATACTTCTGGATCGCGCTCATAATAAATTTATTCAAATTAAGACTGTCTAGAAATGTTTTTGACTAAAATCATTCTTTCATTACAATTCATTACATAGCTGTAACAAAACACTAGAAAAAAATACATCCGTCAGAACCAGAATAGATAAATTAAAAACATTTAGGATAATTAGATGTAATAACAATTATTATTATTATTAGCTTATGTAGTGTCCCACTGCTGAGCAAAGGCTTCCCCTCTATCATGCCATTCGGCTCTGTCTTGAGCTATTGTTGGCCAATTCCCAAGAAAAAGGTTAATGTCGTCTTGCCATCGCCTACGGGGCCTGCCTCGCCGTCGGTGACCATCCTCCGGGACCATAATTACCAAATATATGAATACATACATACCAACCCATTATGTTTTCATAAATCAATTAAACGATGGATAACGGACGGTGACAAACTACAAAAGCAGTACTCTTAAACTTGAAAAGTTTGATTTGTTAAAAACAAACATTTTAGCGCTCGTGGCCACACCATGGAACACGGGAGTAGTAAATTGGAATCATAAAATCGCAGTACGGTACAGAAGATTAGTTCGCCCACTCTAATAATGGAAGCAGGGTACGTACGTCTAGTCCACTGTTACATTCAAATGTCACATGTGATAGTGTAAGCAGACACCGTGTCGTACGGTTTAATAAATTTGGCTAGGCATGCTTCGGTGATTAGAAATCTTATAGTGTGATATGAACTAGTTCAAAGTTTAGAGATACGTTTGATTTCATTTGAATAATTTATGAGCCTGAGTGTGAAATACTGATTATAAAAGACCATAGCTGAGAAAGCAGTTGTTCAGTAGAAACGCAATAAATTTTCAAAGAAAAACAACTTTGACCAGTTAAGTTTGAACAAATTGTATTATATAAGTAGGTACGTAAAAAAAATTAAGACCTTTGCTCACCTGTGCTTTAGCTACTTAGGATAGTATTGATGAATCCCTATCAAGTGTGACATTCAAAGAGATTTGAACCTCGCTACGGAGCGTAGCGAGGTTCAAATCTCTTTGGTGACATTACTCTGAAGATCTAAGCGCACGGCAGTGCGCAGGCCAAGTTCCCGCAACAGGCCACGCGCATGCCGTGCACTATTTTAGTTATTTTAGCACTTTTGAACCCCCTGTAGCTCAGTGCCTATTGCAAGTACAGAGATAAAACTGTACCTACATAATCATTTACTAATACTAAAGCAATTTGCGAAATTTCATAGGTACAGCTACAGTAGATCCTGAAATATGACCCCGTGAAAATAGCTAATTTTGGCACTTAATGACTGACTGACTCACTGACCGGTAATCTAAATCTCCAGGCCACTTCCAATTGTCCTAGCGTTATGAAATTTGGCATTTAGGTAGTCGTTAGGATCAAAGTAATGGAAAAATTCAAAAATTAGAAATTGGTCAAGTGCGAAACGGGTTTTAGTCAAAATGTGTGCGTGTGTTACAATTTGAATCTGCATGAAAAATACAATATTGCTGCTCATGCCCGTTTCAGTTATTGTCGCTTTTCAGTTATCACACAACCTATTTTTATATTTGTATTTAAAATTAATTTTCATTTGGATAACGTAAAACAAGAATTCCATGACAGTAAGCATATGTCACTAGAAGTGCTCTACTTTGAATAACGATTTCTAAAGCAGCTCATCAAGACCAACGAGGTAACCCATTGCAGAATGCTCTGCTGTGCTGACAATATGCATTAGCCACAGTTAGCCGTCCAAATGATAGATGTCACGAGATGTTAACGATCTTAACGCTTTGCTGCCCCTCAAATTATCCCAAAGACCAACGCCCCGGTGCTCCCTGGCACATGACAACCAACGGTGCACTATGTCCAACAGTTCCGCATAGAGATAGCATCGTGGTGCTTTCTGCAATATAAAAAAAATACTTCTTTTAATTTACTATGGTGGCCTTAAAAGATCTCAAAGTGATAGTTGTGCTGTAATAAAAGCCAAAAAGCAGTAAGATCATTACATTGAAATAGACCACTTAGAGTTATCGACTCATCATCATATCTTAAGGGTTATAACATCGATGACCAACCTGACAAACCATGTAGTCAGAGGCGTTGAGCGAAAAACAAAAAAATACGTCATCCATTTACATCCGAATTTAAATTGAAATCACAAAACCGTTCATGAGAGAGAATAAGTATTGCAGCAAAAAACCTTCAGAAAAGAATCATCAAACAGCAAACACCGGCACTTCCTTTTACCACATTAATAGTCTTTATCAGGAGATCCTAGAGAGAAACAAACGCTTGAAACTGGCTATGAACAGCCGACTATTGTTCGTCATATCCTGTTTTCCCAGCCAGGAACATTGTTTACATTTCGATTACAACTTGCTGCGTAATTATGGTATTCATTGACTAAAAATACAAGAAAGCAATTTAAAAAGAATACAGAGATACCGTTGCTAGATACTAAGTTAAAACTAACGAAATTCAATGATAACATTGCAGAGAATGTTCTGAAGAAGAGATGTATGTAAGATAGGTCTTAATATTATTTTATACAAGACAAATACACAATAAAACGTAAAATCTTAGTTATACACCTCGCTATCAACAACGCAGTAATTGCGTGTAAGTAATCAAATAGTAAACCTCAGGACCCGTGTCCGTTTTGATTACGTCTACTCAGATAACAGACTGTCTTATTTAATTTAGAGCCATCTCTGTTTGTTAGAGATAAGTCTGTTATTTATAGAGGCTAGCAAAGCCTTCAGGTTTATGATTTAATTCTTGATTGTCGAGTTTGTCCCATTTGTGTGGTGTAATGATGATAGCGCCATGTTTGCGGCCGTAAGATTGCGCAATTCTGTTTGGTAATCTTAGCAATCTCGGCTTGTCAATTTTCGCGAAACTGCTCATGTCAGTAATTATGATAGCATAACGTCTCGATATAGGTATCTAGAAAAATGCATAGTTTCTAAAGCTGGACTGACAAGGTCCTTGAATTTTGCAGGTATGTAGCAAATTATATTGAATTTTGAATTCAACATATTTTTTCAACTACCGTTTCCTGTTACAGAATAATATTGCAGGTACAAATGCGATGTGTGAAAATGCCCTTAATTTGTTTAAAACCTGAGATGAGAGATAAAGAGCAAAACCAAAGCAATGACGTTACAGGTACTAAGTCTACAAAAAA
Source organism: Athrips mouffetella (assembly GCA_947532105.1). Classification (NCBI taxonomy): domain Eukaryota; kingdom Metazoa; phylum Arthropoda; class Insecta; order Lepidoptera; family Gelechiidae; genus Athrips; species Athrips mouffetella. Next base: position 16,796,016 of record OX383965.1, on the reverse strand, counting down.
AATATTATCTACTATTCATTATCGATCACTACCATCACAATCGCAAATCGATACGGACAGTCTCTCGTAAAACATTATATTTATGCATATCGAACGCGGAAACATTGTGTTTGTCCAATATAATTTATGTGGCTTATTGTCCTACGGAAATTGTAGGCCCGTTCCATTAATCGTCTATCGAAAAAATGCAATAAAAGACCCCATGGTCAGTGCTACCATTAGCAGCGGACCGTGATTTCTGCCATAAAGCTACTCTGTAATTATTATTCATGGTTAGTTTTTGTCTGCAATTGGCTAGTGTCTCGCATTCATTTATCAATAGTATAATCTGCGACAGTTATTCATATTGAGTTCGATATAGAGAATTGGTTTTACGAAACATATCGAGTAGATACTGACGGTGACCTTTTTGAGGCTTACTAAATGCTACAACTTTTGCTCTAAGCCATTAGAAATTTTTAAATAAGGAGCCTACAGAAAAAAGACTTCAAAGGTTTTGAAAAAAAAATCCTGTAAAAATGGACGATTGTAATAAAAATTTTAGGATTTTTTCAGAGGAGCTTCGAAAAATATATATTTTTTTACCTTATATCCGTTTACCGTGAGACCAAGAACAACAGACTTTTGAAACTTCGCAAAAAAAATGGAATTCCTATACTAATCGCACTACTAATCAGATGATAATTTTGTTCACATATTCCGAAAGTCGTAGAATCAAAGTTGTAGTTTCGACCTCACTAATAAGAGCTCAAAAAGATATCCGAAAAAAAATCCTCGTATACACTCCTCGTACACTTCACGGTAGCAATTCATTCAAATGTTGGTATGGAGTGTTACAATGGTTAGGTCACTGTTATCACCTGCATACGAAATCACGTCATGTTGTAAGTTTCCAGTACCGAATAAAGCTATCCTATTTAACCCCTGGCCCGTCGACTCCTCAGTTGTCTTTGTTCCGTCCCCTACGGTAAAAGGTCGCGTGGGGCACACGACGGTCAGTGGTGAATGGTACCGACTGGTCTCGACTCCACTTTACTGTAGAAGTAACCGCTTTCTTTTTATATGTTTCTGTCTGTCTGAAATTCACTTAAGAATAATAAATAAGAAGTTATAAAATACCATAGTTTTGAAATTATTTATTTTACTTTATTAAGTTACTTAATTTTTAGACATGCTAACCGGCAAGTTCCAGATTTTTTTGTTGGTATTGTAATAATTAAGCAAGTCAGAGTTTAAGTTTCGTGGCATCTGGATGATAAGAATAGATTCGGTATTTAAAATTCAAATTTCAACGAAGCGTAAACAAGTATGAAGTATGATTGTCCATCACAAAACGCCAAAACTTCAACAGCGGACAAATTTTCAAAATTAAATCAAACTTTAAATCTTATCATATTAAATTAAGAAAGGCAACATAAGAAAGTTTTAGATCAAATTAAAAGATGTTTACTGCTTCTGTATTATGTATTTAATGGGTTATTAATTGTACCTATAACTTAGCTCACTTAAAAAACTTATGGCTGAATGTGTGGAGTAAAATTTTGTCATAGCAAGTTTAACTTGTCGAGCTGCTACCAATTTGCCTTATCACCTTGTCGGTGACCAGTCATCCGTCCGCATTTACATTACTATCGAACAAGTGGCCCAATGTACTGCCACTTTTAAACTACCGGAAAATTACCCCAAGCTCAAACAAAAAATATCCTTAGTACCACGACGAAAGAACTACATTTTCCTTGCATTTTTCAATGAAAACTGGAGGAAAACAACAAATAATTTTTGCTCAATATTCGCCTTTATAACTCTTAAGGTAGAGTAGAAAATTGTGTAACTTTTGTAAGAACGGTTAACCACAATGAAGCACCTATGTACCCGCACGTCCTCTTTAGATAAGATAAGGTCGTAAAACGAACGACACTAATACGTCGGTAATGTTACCGATACGGTACCGGTACAGACCGGTAATTAATTTACCGATAAAAACACCGGTTTGTAAACAATTATTTGGCTACGTGAAAGTTGTGTGAGATAACAAGAGGATAATACAAAATCGTGCTGCTATTTTTCCGTTGTTCACAGAAGGACGACTAAAGGACAGACATATTAACACGTGTCAAGATACAACCAAACACCTTCGATCAATAAGAAATAATTTGAAAATTCTGAGCATGAAACTTTCCAGCCAATCCAATCAAGGTTTTTAAGTAACTTTCCTTAAAATGCTTAGGCTTAGGGATATACATTGTGGAAAGTACTCAAGTGAGTACTCTCCACAACATGGACTGAAATCAGTATAGATGAGCTAAGACGACACCACACACTTGTCTAGCCTACAGTCTGGTGTACATTCCGCAGCCCACTTCCTATAGGTGTTCCTGGAACGTAAGGTCCCGCGGCCAGCAGATTGCATAATGATCATTTATGTCGAGGACGCGCGCGCATGCTCCCTACGGGAATAGAGATGCGCCTGCTGTTTGCTGTTGAATGTTCTAGTCGAGTATGTTCTTTGAAGAAAGTTATACACTGTCATGGTAGGCCAACCAACACTTTCAGTTTTCAGGACATGTCCACTTTCCATCCCAACTTAATATTGTATATGCGAAACTACTTCTGACTTCTGTCTGTCTGTCTGTAACGCTTTCACGGCATTTGGATGAAAGGTACGGAAATAGAACCATGAGCAAGGACACAGGCTACTTTTTAGAGTTCCGAGCCAAAATGGTAAAAACGGAACCCATAAGGTGCGACCTCGTCTGTCTGTTTGTCACACCTGTTTATCTCAGCGACTACTCACGCTTTCGTCCTGAAATGCGGAATAGTTATAGAAAATGCTTGCCTAACTATATTGAACAAAGAAAGAATAAAAAAATATATTATCATTGGAGATGGGGCCGAAATAGGCGGGGCAAAATTTTAAAAATTTTAAATTATCGTTACCAGGTCGAGTGGGTAGACCATTTGAAAGGGGTTTACGTGTGCATTCCAAAATATATTTTTGTATTTTTTTATGACTCCCAGTTGATAATAAAAAAAACCGGTCAAGTGCGAGTCGGACTCGCGCGCCGAGGGTTCCGATATACCTATAGTATTTTTGGAAGCAATAAAGTCCATTTTCAGGACCGCAAAACTAAATTTGTTTGTAAAGGTTTTTTGCAGATTTCTGAAAAACTGTGCAACTTAGAAAGATCGTTTTATTTTTGCTGTAAAGTTTATATAAACTTCTGTCAACTGTAATTAATTCAGATTTTTCCTTACTCAAACTTCGGAGATAAGGGGGGGGGAATGGTATTTTTCTTGACATTTTTCATCATAACTTTAAAACTAAGAAATTTAAAAAAATACAAAAATATATTTTAAAATGTACAAGTAAAGCGCTTTCATATGATACCCCACTCGACCTAGTAGCGACAATTTGAAATTTGGCCCCCCCTATTTTGGCCCCCTTTATATTAATAATCATACTTTTTTCAAAATTTTTTCTTGTGCAATTAAGTTGGGCAACTATATTCTAAAACTATTCCAAATTTCAGGTTGATAGCATAAGTGGTTGCTGAGATATAGAGGTGTGACAGACAGACGGACAGACAGACAGACAGACAGACAGAGCGGCACCATAAGGGTTCCTTTTTTTTACCATTTTGGTATCGGAACCCTAAAAAGGTAGAAAAAAATAACACTCCCCCCCTTTATCTCCAAAGTTTATAATGCAAAAAATTTTAATTAATTACAGTCGATAGAAGTTAATATAAATATTACGACAAAAATAAAACAATTTCTCTAAGTAGCACAGTTTTTTATATAACTGCAAAAAACTTTACAAATAAACCTAATTTTGCGGTCCTAAAATAGACTTTATTGCTTCTAAAATACTATAGGTATATAGGAACCTTCGGCACGCAGGTGTTTCCTCGTGTCCGTACTACTGTCCTGACTAGTACGGACACGAGGAATCTATAAATCTATAATTCCTCGTGTCCGTACTACGTATGAAAAGCATGATGTATCATGTTTATGGTCAGTTTTGATTTTACTCGACTGCGGCAAAATCCAAAAAGAGAGTTAATGTATGTGTTTGACCTGTATGTCCGTTTCTTTGTTCCTTCGTAACTACTTAAGACCATGTCAGATCTGATCATGTCAGAGGGACAAGTATGCGAGTCCAACTCGCACTTGGCCGGCTTTTTATGAATTCCACGAGTACCAAGTCGCGGGCATCAGATAGTAGAACCATAAATGACGTGCCTTACAGGTATTTACATTAGAGACATTATATTACCGCTGGAAAAACCATTACCTCGCCTTATTACCTCTTTGCATAGTGATAGGTAGAATAAATCCTTGATAGTGTTGTATTGTATGAGTAGTTATCGTCTTATTTAACCCCCTATTTTATTTAGGGAGCACACGAGCAGGTAGGCCACCTGAAGGTAAGTGGTCACCATCACCCATTATAGCACCCACTGTCTCAAGAGTGGCATATTTGACACAAATAAAACAGCAAAGCGCTTTGTCCTCTCCGAGAATGTTTCATGTGTCGGTATTTCACTGGCTACCTTAACCTTCAAACCGAAACGCTGCAGTACAAACTATGCTGCTTTACGGCAGAAATAGGCTAAGTTGTGGTACTTTCCCAGACCGACTTTGCCCTAAAAACAAAAACCCTGCCATGCTGCGTTTACCCCAACCAGCACTTCTACTGAAGCCTTCGCTTTCCTTCTTTTTCTCTAAAACTTTTATGATTCAATTTATAGCACTTTGCAATAAACTCAATGAAACTTATTATGAGTAAATCACATGTTTACACACCACCTAGATTCTCCACAGACCAATGACCACCTTGCACCGCAAGGGACCTTGCATGGACATTCAAATTTTTGGTATTTTATAAATTAGGTTCTTCTTCTTCTTCTTTCGTGTCGGCAAGAACACAGGCTAAATCTTACTTGCCCAGAAAGCGGCTACCGTGGTGGCCCTCTGGTTACCGTCAAGTAAGTCCTCACGCGAGCAGGTGGTCGGGCACGCGGGACAATTAGTGAGGTGTGCCATGGTTTGCAAGAGTTCTCCACATTCACAGCTGGCATCTGCGCTACTTAGGAACCCCCACCGGCATAGGTTATCCTTGCTTCGGCCAACTTGGGTCCTTATAGCCAGGAGGCAGGTTTTCGTTGGTGGGTACAGTGAATGTGGTTTCTCGCTTGTCCAAAGTCTGCACGTCACGTCGGAAGAGTTTTGGTCGGTAGGCTGTGTGGATCGCAGGAAGCTTTTGCGGCTTCGCAACCGACCTGCGGCAGGAGAGAGCCCGTAGAGTGGATGTCTCGGGTCGCTTTCCTGTTTTTGTTTTTCTAGCGAACAGGTCACTGCTCTACGGACTCTGGGAGGTGCTATCCCCGCAAGAGGGAACAGCATACCGACAGGAGTTGGCTTGAGACAGCCAGTCACGATGCGGCAGGTGTCATTTAGCTCCGCGTCCACCTCTCTGGTGTGAGCTGACCTATCCCACACACGCGTACTCTCCTGCTGAAATTAGGTCATGCGCTATAATTGCACTGTAGTAATCGAAATATTATTTGAGTTTTAAAATACCCCTATCATGTTGTTTTCGATATCGATAGAGCCCATCTCTGGCCAGTCCACGCTTTATTTCCATAGCTAATTGCAAATTGCTCGACCCTGTCAACGCATCGCGATAATGTGTCATAACATCATCGCTAGCTGCGCCTGCGCCGGCCACGATCCACGTGCTGTCATTACCTACGTGATTTTAGGTGACCCTCGAGTCTAGGCTGCATGATGCTAGTCCGTGTAGGGTTTTGTTCTTGCTGACTTAACGGCCAAGTTGGTTATCAAGGATGTTATTAACAAATTATTTCAACTTGATAACGGTCGTCGAACCTTATACAGGGTGTACCTGTTTTCCGAAAGCTGAAAGGGCATGATCAGTCAACGAAACTAAGCAACTTTTCGTGAATGAAATTTTCAGGAAACAAAAAATTAAATCGGAAAACTCTACAATCAAGTTTACAATTTTGGATGGGGATGCTCATTTGCTTTTAATTTCCTGAATGTTTCATTAGTAGAAAGTTGTTCAGATTCGTTTTCGATTAATCGTGCCCTTTTTGTTTTTAGAAAGGTGTCCCTTACACCCTGTGCTAAAATAACAAGTTAACAAAAAAAAAATGTGAACTAATCAACTGGTCATTACGCATGATGCCAAAAAAAGTTGAATTTTAATGGGTTATAGAGCTGCCGCAGTAGTCTTACATTTCTAAAAGAAAGTTTATGGCCTGACAACACGCATCAATCCAAGGATTTGTCAAGGTTTATGAATTAATAAATTTTTGTGTCATTTTTAGGGTTCCGTACCCGAAGGATCTACGTCGTCTGTCTGTCTGTCTTTAAAAAAATATGAAAACGATGAAAAGCTAAGAAACAAGAAAGCGTCAAAATTGGTTGTTAATAGTATACTCGTATAGGTATGCTATAGAATAACAACAAAAAATAAAAACTGTTCAAGTGAGAGTCGGGCTCGCGCGTATTTAATACACTTCAGCGCGACTGCGCGTCCCTGACTATTAGTTGACCGTATTCTTACCTTAGTGGTACGGAACCCTCGGTGCGCGCGTCCGACACGCACTTGGCTGGTTTTGTAATTGCCTCGCACAGAGCAACTAGAAATATGTGTCGCTTTAGCTTTGTTTTCCTCAGGGGACACAGGAAGGCGTCGTAATAACAGATGGAAACTAATCGTTGGTCCTTCTTCCATCATTAATACGCATCAGAACACGGCCGAGCGAACAATATCATTTAGATACACTCCTCAACACAGCTCTAACATACAAGCCCACTATTGCATAAGCTAAATGTTAGATTTCTGTGTAAGTATGCCTGCAAACTTGTGTGTGATATTGTAATTTCTTTTGTCGTCGTGGACTTTCATTAGCAATATTGATATATCATCTGTATCGTCCGTTGTGTTTTATAAGCGAATTATTGAATAATTTAATTTTTACTTCATTTTCGATTAAATAGCAGGGATTCGAGTCATTGCGTCATACTTCATACATTGATTCTCAAATTTTCTGTATAAAATGTTCCATAATCCGTTCGTATCATTATTTTTTATGTGGCAATTTACCAGATTTTTTTTGTGCAAAAGTGAAAACCAACGTAACAACTTTGAGTGAGAAGTATTTATAACTACTTACTTAACTTCCAAAGGAAGAACACATTGAAACTTAATGCCCGAAAACCTTAGAAAAATCACGAACGCATCATTACATTCGCATCGAAAAGTGTTTTTGTATTGCTGTTTTTGCAATCATGACGTAGGTGGTCTCGATTTTATAGTGTAAAATAATAAGGGCACCTATGAGTTCTATTCTATATAATAATGGGGGTACTATTACTGTGGGCAGTATAATAGTCGGTCGATGTGCCGCTGGGTGGTCGGATTATAAGCAAAGCCATGGATTAAGCCACATCGACACGTGTGCTTTTCTGTACTCTCGAGTGGCTTATGGCTTTAGGCAATTGTGTGCGTGATTGTACTGGAAGTGATAAGGTAATACGAGCTTACATGATCGTTATAAATCATTACTATCATTTCTGTCATATTCGGACAGGCATTTTGTAATACCTATTTGTTTTTATGTAAATAAGCAATATGTATGAATCGACAGACAAAATCAAAAGTAATAATGAAAATAGAAATTCAAAAGAATATTTTTGTAGATAAAAAAATGTCTTCATCAAATATCACGTTTATTATAAGCATGGATGAAAACGAAAAATTTAAAGAAACGCAAGCCGCCTACAAATAATTCGGCTACCGTACGTTAACGTTATTATTATTTTTTATTTCATAACCAAGATAATTTTGCTACCTCTATTCAAGATTATTCTTTACTGCCTTCATAATATGATCTAAAATTATGAATAGAGATGATATATAAATGCAAATGTTTGTGTGGTTTTGTTATAAGGTTCTTTTGAAAACGCGAAACGAACCGCGAAGTATTCGGGCTAGCACCCGTGTTTGCTTAGCGGACATTCTCAGTAGAATATTTCGGTTTCGCCAAATAAGTAAATGGCATTAAGTCCTGGCCAGGTCGACCCAGAATAATAGTGTTAAATTTCGTGCTTCGATCAGCGAGCATGATCGATCTATCGGCGGTTACTTTTGTGTAGTTTTTGCGCAAATTTTTATTTTGCCGCCAACGCAGTTATGTGTTAAATATTTTAAAAGTATATTTGCATCACGAGATGATGCCGATGTGCCTGCATAAAGTGAAAACTTGCATTTTGTTACTTTCTTGTTGTACCCTTGCCAGGTCGTGGTTAATCAGGCTTAATTATCATCATTCTTCATTATCCTTGCACACTCTGATTGTCCAGTAAAAAAAACAAAGAATTTACTACGCCGATAAAAAAAATCAGTGATCAAAACCCGGTGAATGGTATTTGAAAATATGCGATTGATGATGTTTGATAAAAAATAATTATCGATGAAGGTTTTTTAGGTATAAATGAATGGTTTGCTTAAAGAAAGATATGCGCACCCAGAAGAAGCCAATTCACTCGCGACTTTAATACCTTCGGGCTATATGATCTCGGGAATACAAACGCTTGCAGGAAAGGTAACTTATAAGGCTGCAAATTAGGCCAACAAAATACTTCAATGTATACGGTATCCTTGTTTGGATGCCTATCAGTTGATGTCATTTTGCAGTGGTCGCCCGTGTGCCCAATGCATACATTACTCACAGACGTGTATACTTACTGAAAATGTATGTATGTAGAACAATCGATATGTGCAATTACGTCGCTTTGGCGTTAAAAGTCCATGCCGTTTTTACAGAAGGTAAGTAAGTGAAGTGATAGATAAGGGTCTAGAGACAAGAGGCTTTAGAATAGAATGAAAATGTATGAGATTGACATGAGCTAACGAAATGTTGCGTGACAGCTTATGTCAATCCAAAACATTTTTAGTCTCTTCTATAGCTTTTGCTACGAGGTTTGCGATAATAGAAAGCCACATGTCTCAGGGCCCAGGATGGAAAAAGAAAATGTGATGTATGGGATACTTCCTAATCAACTGCGTTCCTTTGAATATGTTACTCGGACCATAAAGTTTAACAACTTTCCGTACTAGGGGGTGAACAAAAAGTAGATAATTTCCAACGTTATGTCTTTTGATCATCTTCATCATAATATCCCATGAAACGTCCACTGTAGGACAGGGTGCTCCCTCCAGAATACCGGCTATTGCTGGAACAATGCGCAGGAGAAGTACCTTAGTCATCACGCTTGTTAGCGTTGCGGCTGGCACCATGGACCGCGGTTGTTGGTGACCGCAGTATGTAAGATTGTACGATATACACAAGGGTGCTGCTGCCCATCCTCTGGTTCATAAAGGGTTGTTACTATTCTTTGCCGGCACCACACGGGTCTTTCCGAGTCTTTTGATATTTATAAGTATTGAATGTCAATTTCAGTAAAAATAAGGTGACAAAATCTAGGCCAAAATATTAATGTAGAGTTTATCAACATCCAGCAAACAACTTGAAAATTGAGAAAAACCAATGTTGTGGTAGATGCCACTACACCACTCTCTGAAGAGATTTTGTAACTACGAAGACAAATGCATTATTAATTTATCAATAGTTCTGGTTCATTCTCAGTACTTATTGATCTCCGTAGTAGGTCGAAATACGAGAAGAAAAATTCCACATGCAAACTGCATCAGCTGATAGTGCATTCTATTTAGGAGGTCAAATTTATTTTTTGTATTTGAACCCATTTTCCAAGTTGTTCAGTTCTATGGTCCTTAAAGGAACGCAGTTGATTAGGAAACACCATACTTTCTTTTATTGTTTAGAACAACCAAGTATTTTTAGGGTCCCGGTCAAGACGGTAAAAAAAGGAACCCTTGCACAACTTCGTCCGTCCGTCTGTCTGTCATACCTATTAACTCAACGTACGCAACGAATAGTTTTAGATAGTGCTTGTCTTTTTATAAAGTAGGTATTTTTAATACAAAAGGGGCCAAATGAATACTTTGTTATTTATGCATGTTTTTACAATTTGTAATTGAAGTAAAGCGAAATGGTGGAAAGGACAATATTACCGCAGTCAACCGGTTGCAGGGTAGATTATTTGCGTGTTGCAAAGTGTAACCGCAACCTAATTGCGTCCATCCTAACTTGTAATATTAAGCCCTAAGGGTGAATCTACGATGTTGATGCTCAAAAATAATTTCTTTTTTAAATATAACCTGTAGGTAGTTTTGGATGGTGATAAACTTTACCAATTATTGAGAAACTAAAACATGAAGACACACAAAGTGGAGTTATGACATGTCATAAGATAAATACGTAATTTAAAGGTGATTATAAAATGAATGAACAAAAAAAGTATGTTTGATTAGAAGTAGGTAGTTAGAAGGACCCTAAGCAAAAGTATTAAAGTTGTAATTAAATTGGATGAAGGGAAGATATTTCAAGAACTCTGAATAGCACTCCAGAACCACAAATACAATCCTTGTCCAGCTAATGTCGTTCTAACTATAATGATGAAACTAAACAACATCTAAAAGTATTTCAAAAGTACAGCTGCAGTATAACAGTAAGAAACACCCCTAGCCCACGGTCGTGCTTGGACACAACAGTCAACGAAAATTAAAACTAAAACTAATTTGCCACAGAATGGCACTTGTGAAACGTCACCCGCGCTTTATGTCGGCGGCACTTGGTTGAGAAGTTGGTGGGGCTTTTGTGCAAAGTCCGTCTAAGTAACTCCCACTTGCCTACTTATACCGTGAAGCAGCTGTGCTTGAATTACTGAATGCTGATTTCAAAAGGTAAGGGAACCTGTGAATTTACCATCACATGAGATATTCCATTGGTTGATGCCTAAAACAAACAACCAGAGTGTTAGATTATCTTTTCATCATCATCTTTCAGGGTAGGAGGGCGGGCGAAATGTATGGCGCACCATACATTTTACCCGCACTCCCAAGCTAAGTGCATACCATACGTTCGTGATTGGTAACCACAGTGACAGTGTATATTTCGATAAGCAGAAATATGCTGTTGCCTATACTGTGGTTAAAAGTTCCTTTAGTCGCCTTTTACGACACCCAAAGAAAGAGGTGGAGTACTATTGTAAGAACCACACGGTCTTTCAAAAAGGATTCCTCCAATTTTTTTTTCTTTAATTTATTTCATCATTCAGCATCAACACAAGATGAAAAGGTGACATTCACAAGATAGATTGCGTTATCAGTCGGACTATGTAATCAAAGACATCTTGCTATCAGAGGTATTTAATGTATTTAATTAGGGATATGATGACCGCGAGCTGTGAGGACGGAGAGCCCACTAAACACTGGGTAAATATACCTGTCTGATAAGGTAGAGACTACGGTGATAAGCGAGCGATCAATAAGTATTATGTAATCTACATCGAGTACATACATACATAACATCACGCCTAGTTCCCGTCGGGGTAGGCAGAGACCACAGTTCTCCACCTGCTACGATCTTGACATACTTCCCTTGCTTCCTGAACCTTCATCAATCCTTTCATACATGCTCGTCGGTTTAGGGTACTTTTAACCTAGCCTTTATTCAGAACGTCCTATTTGGTCCTGGTACGTTCGCCGAGGCCTTCCCCTTCCAACGTTTCCATTCACTCTCGCCTTGTGGATCTCTTTCGTCAATCTTCCTTCATTCATCCTCTCTACATGACCAAACCATCTCAGCATCCCTTTCTCTTTCTCTTTCATCGAGTAAACGAATCTAAATCTATTGGCGATGAACTGTCCTTGGACGTGACATCTTGAGACAAGTGTATCAAAATCAAAATTTGCATTCGTCCCATTTCGGGTATAGGTCTCTCTATTCATTGACCTGAGAGGTCGCAAGAAACCGCTAACTGCGGACAGCCCAAGACCAGTCATCGTAGCAATGTATAGGAGAGCCCTATGATTCAGTGGACATCTTGTTGATTATGTCCAAATTCGTACTTAAATAAATCTTTTTCGAATCAAATAAAGAACTTGGACTTTATGATCCTAGCATAACGTTTATTTTTCTATATTACAAAATGCATTGAGATACGATTTGATGAGTGTATCTTACACTAGTGGAAAGCATGCAAGTTAAAATTAGTTTAGCCTACTCTCGTCTCTACTCTCAGTTTTAGCGAATCCGCTTAACTTGTTAGCGTTAACGCACCCGAATGGTAGTTTCCACCATCATAATTCTATCACAAATATTATCCAACACTGTCAACGCTGTTACCTTTGGACCACACACAATCGTCTCTATTATCTTCACAATGTTAAATAATTCAAAAATAAATACGTACTTTTTGTGCAAGTAATCGTGTTTATTATGTCATGATAATTAACTATTTTTGGTAACTAATTTGAATCATTTGAATGCAATTTACATTCCATACTTTTCTAAAATCAATACCTAGTAGAAAAAATACAGTAAAATGAAAAATTGTATTAAATAAAACAAAAAACTTAAATACTAAGACAAATGAAGATGAATCTAACAAAACCTCAGCTAAAATCGTGACAAAGAAATAGACATACATTCATACTTACATACACAAATACTGTCGAAAAACATAACCCTCACGTTGGGGCAGCGAGTAAAACGTTTATGGTCAGATTCACATGCTTCAGGGTTTTTTAATTTCGAACATACAAATAAAACTTCAATCAAAGTCACCAAAATCACTTAGATACAAAATACTAGCTTGGTGCATACTGAAATCGAAGGATGCTACTTATACGTTCCGCAGAAGAGTTAGGTAAATAATTTTTTGTACTTTTTTATTCGAAAATGTGTTGAAAAACGTCGTAGAAACACGAGCGCATTAGTCATTACACCCCTGGCTCCATTACGCCCTCGCCTGCGGTTAGGGCTGCAATTTCTGAACCTCGGGTGTTCATTACCAAAATAGCGCACTTGCATCTTAATGTACCATTGTCACTCAAATCAAATGCCTGTTAAATCAAATAAAATTACAGTGCTATTACGGTTCAGCTAGTCAAAATGATAACAGAAATATTGGCATAGAAATCTATGGCAACGGATACTGAACAGTTGCTACGAGCTTGTGAATCTTTATTTTCTGAACAAGATAACATGATCGCACCCAATAACGATGTAAAAACGAATAACTTAAATTAAATAGAGCCGTTTCAATCTTGAAGTTCCTTTGTTTAGCGAAATAGCTACCTTTGTGGTCACACCTCCCGCTGATAATTTTCTTTCTTCTCTATCTAATTTCCATGACCTTTTTACTCAGCCAACTTCATCCAATACTGACACTGGGGACTTCATCAGCATCCCACCACACAATCTCAGCAGCCGTTTGACATCAATTACCACAAACCATGGTGCACGATGGTGTTCTCACGACTAGAGAGAAACCGACCGCAGAACATTGATAGGTTATAAAAGGTAGACTACTGATCACACACACGCCAGAAATGTTACGCCACGTACGCGACACAAATATTAAAATACAGAAATATAAGGTCCTACCTACTGTATTAGTGAACATAATTTTAGCATGTTCCTCATACTATGACATTGAACAACTTTTCCCAAGAAACATTGGTCGAAATACGAAAAAACAAATTTATTACCTCTCATACAAATGCGCTATTAACTGACGCAGTCTCTATGGGATTTTTTTTATATTTCATGGTCTGAGTCATCATCATCATATCAGTCCACTGCTGGACATAGGCCTCCCCTAAGGAACTCCATGACGACCGGTCCTGCGCTGCTCGCATCCAGCGGCTTCCCGCGACCTTGACCAGTTCGTCGGTCCACCTTGTGGGGGGCCTGCCAACGCTTCGTCTTCCGGTATGTGGTCGCCACTCTAGAACCCTCACGCCCCATCGGTCATCGGTTTTTCTTGCGATGTGCCCTGCCCACTGCCACTTCAGTTTAGCAATTCTCAGGGCTATGTCATGGTCTGAGTACCATGCTAAAATTATGTTCACTATTTCAGAAGGACCTAAATTTAAAAAAGTATTTTTATCATAATTATCAAACAATGCGAGTGCTAAAAATGTAGCCAAGACCTTTAGAGTCCAATTCTAAGGACAATCTACGAAATTAGGTAGGTATCTACCTAAAATTTTATTTTTTTCTTTACCTGCTACTATGAACTATGCTACTTTTGCTGATTTTTGTTTATAATGTACCTATAATGTGGACAAACTGAGTTATAACATCTAATATTATTATTTATCAGGTTCTTTTTATTATACATCAATGACGCAGACCAATAACGGAACACACGTATTGTTGGTCGAACCAAACATTGGTAGGGGGTAATTGTCGAGTTTTGACATGAGATCGAGAGATGACTGGAAAATAGGTTGAGAAAATTTGTGAAGGTGGCAAAACATAAGTCAATAATTTGCTCTGTAACATAGACATAGAGTTTCGTTTTATTATTATATACCCCTGCAAGAGTGTAATAGTTAATATCTTAGCATTGGGATGTTAGCCATTCGGATATCCACTCTTTACTTCTGGTCCATGCTATTTGTGAGCCTTGTCTCCGCCTGAAATATAGGATTCTCCTATTTCAGGCAAATGTAATTTATCTTCCACTGTTATGTATAAGTTTGGCCTATAAGTATTAATTGTATAACGATTTGAATAAATTATATTATTATTATTTGATTCCCTAGTAGAATAAATAAATTTTATCACTAACCGAGTGCTCGGCGCTACACGGCGACAAACGGCGGCGGTCCGTGAAAATCGGCATTTTCCTCCCTGAAGAATATCTTTGTACAAGATCGTAACTTGTCGGTCCTATGCCGTCAATGCAAAACGTGAGTTTATCCGTTTAAATTCATATTTATACATTAAATGAAATTATGTGAACATCTTCCAGTTATGCTGATACGAAAAGTTCGTGAAAATATTCCTTAAAAATAAGACAAAAAACGTTTCATACAGAAAGGAATATAGGAATGTTAAACGCTGTAATAAAATTGAGCAACGCACGAAGCAACTCGCCTCACATTCTACATCCTAGGAAGCTAGGCGATCCTTCGTGACCAGTGCGCGCGGTTTACCTCCATTACCCACTGACTTCTCAACTACGACCTCATGCAAATGTTACCGGCGAGCGATGCCAGTGAGCTTTACCGGGAATGACCATTTAGAATTGATTGATGTGTAACTACTAACGTATGCAACAAAGCTTGGAATATAATTTTCTTTAGGAAGATGCTCATTTTGTTCTTCCATACAACCTAGATGATTGTTCTCTTTGTGCCATAATTTGCTAGCCTAAAAATACCCTGTATCTTAATAAGTGCAGTATTTCTTTTAATTTTTTTTTGGCTAAATAAATAAATTATTATTAACCCTTGGACTAAAGAGTAAATTTTCCACCTAGCATTTTACAATTTGCGGGCCTCGGAGAAAAATATAATATGCCCCCAATTTTTTGTACGAATTGGGGAATATTAAAAGAGTTCCTACGTCGCGAGTTTAAGGAAATCTGTCCATTACGAAAATAACTTTGTAATGAACGTCTGCCCAATTAGGGTTAACGGTTTTATATTGAACACGAAGTAGTATCTCAGATTTTTTTGAGACCCTAAAATATGTGAATTTCCTTACGAAACTGGACAAATTGTCCCATTAAACATAGGTTGAAATACGAAAGTCATTTGCTTCAGAAAATTTCCTTTAAGTTTTTATACCCTTTCTGTTACACCTTGTATTGAATGTTAGAAATTAAATCTATCCAATAAAAGAGTACAATGATTTTCGTCACCCACTGTTTGGTTTTTAATAATAGTCGGTCACCGGTTTTTTGCCTGAACCCCTGAGGAGTCGGTTGTAATTGTTTCCGACAAAGTGAGATAAGCATTTGTTTAGTGTTGTTTTGACCAGACGCTTGAACACAATGATGAAGTAGCCAGTCCTTTCCGAAAGAAAAGATTATTGTGCTTTTTTGTAAGTTGTTGACAAACGGTTATTTAACTGCAGATAATTTATTGTTTAGTATGAAAAAGGTTTAACATGAAGGGTACAGCAAAGCAAGATTACAGGATGTTAAAATGCCTAATAATGATGTTAAATGTACCTACCTATTAGGTCAAAAGTATAAATTCTGTTTACATCTAGGAAATAAAAATAAAACTGATGAAAGGTAATTAATTGTTTTCGTTAGTAGTTAAAATCTTTTAAGAATTAATTTAAAGGTACTAAACGATAGCAAAAATCATGACGTCATGGTTGAAAAACTTCATACAAAATCTAGGGAGATATCTGTTTTGAAATTCAATAAAGAGTAGCTCATGTGAGTAGGTTGTAGACTCGCGGATATTTATTTTCGTATGTAGAAAATTGTGCAGCTTCATGAGCAGATTTACACCCTTCAGGACAGACTTTCAAGGTTACTTTACCCGTTTTGTTACACGTTGTACAACGTGATATCACGGAAGTACTAAAACGTTGCAAATATAGTTTATTCGAATTCGATAATACGGCTATGGTAACAATTTAAGATAAGCTTAACTCACCGAAAAGAAGCTTATTCATTCGAGACTTCGAAAGGATTCGAGTTTTTTTAACAAAATATAACTCAAGACCATGGTCAAATGCATGTAATTCTACTCCTATATTGTGGCACAGATAATATAGTGGGTAGCTTGGTGACTATATACCACGAGTTTCTGCTGGAATTGTTGGAGGGAGTTCCCTGTCCCGTAGTGGACGTTTCATGGTATGTTGTATGATGGAGACGATTATGGGCAGTATTAAAGTTGGCAAAAAGCAATGTAAGCTACCAAAACCTAAAAGGCTGAGATTCAGAGACGAAACTATCGATAAGTGTGAGCACAGTCTTGCAAATGTCAGTCTTATAGAGGTACAATTTTGCAAAAATGAGCTTATTCTTGGTGGTTTCGTCTCTTGATCTCAAGTGTCGATGTTAACAATCTCACCGCAAAGACCAAATAGAGGCATCAACTCATCAGCTTCCAAACCACATGACAGCTTAAAATGACCAGAGATCGTGGGCGCCGGCCATCCGGCCGTGACCACTTGCGGTAGAAACGTGAACTATGCTACTTTTGCTGATTTATGTTTATGATGATGATGAATTTCAACATAGGATACCATGTTATTACTATTAATGTTACTACTGAGTGTGTTGTATGTGTTCTGTGTTATGTTGTTACTATTCTTATGAGATCTTAATTAGGTGCATTTTTGAATCTATGTTGTTCATGCATGAACCTTTATTCACAGATTGGCATATGCACTCATAGATCACGTTCGATTCCCTTACAAAGAGAAATAAAGTTATTCTGCGAAATTTCAATTGTGTTTGTATTTCTTTGAGGGTCTTAAACTTGGTTTGAAAAAATTCTATAAATAAAACAGTTATCACAACAACTACCAATACAGTTTAACATTTCAGCCGTAATTATTTTATTTTTTGTCAGTTTCGCCATTAACTTAGCAACTTTAACTTGTTCTATACTTTGACCCGTTCTGAAATTAAAGTTAAGCTTAAGTCTCTGGATCATCTTGTTATGTATTAACAAAAGTGTCTATCTTAATGCCGCCGCCAGTTGTGTCCACTTTTACTTGTTCTATACGTTGACCCGTTCGGAAATTAAAGTTAAGCTTAAGTCTCTGGATCATCTTATCCTGTATTAACAAAAGTGTCTATCTTAATGCCCCCGCCAGTTGTGTCCAACACTTTTTCTGTTTTATAAAAAAACTTTGTCTATGGCTTTAATAGGGTAAGCTGTGCCGGTAGTTAGTGCGACCGCAAATTTGTCAGACCACCTTGCAGTGGGATATTTATTGCCCAAAGCCAGGAAGAGGAGCGGCGTGCCGTTGCATAATCCCCGCAATTTATGACCGCCTTTGTTGACTTTATTACTCTTTGCCGTTTTTATTTTTACTATAATTAGCTAGCTTTGGCTACTGGGTTTTTGACTTTGGTTTTGAAAGGACTCTTGTCCTTTCGTTTTATGGAGTTTTTAAGAGTAGTATTTATAAACAATTGTTCGAATTGAGTTAAATGTATCTTTTTTGCTTGATGGCATCTGTGTACTTTTACACTTAAAATCTAAGAATTTTCTTACAACAAAAGTTAATTTTAAGCTTCTGCGTTTCTCTGTATATTTCTATCAATTCGGTGGTCTGGTTATTAAGGCGAGACAGAGTAGCAAACATATATCTACATTCAACCTTATAATATTAGTTTGATCAACTAGTAATAGTTTTTTTAATAGAACCCTCTTTTCTTACTCTTATCTCAGTCCAGTGTTATCGTACTCCCAGTATTTTCTAATACTGGATTATCTTCTTGACAAGTCTACAATAGTGTCCAACTGAAGCACCTAATTACCAATTCGCTCTCACGGATCAAATAGGTCGGAAGCAACCCGAGCCGAATCAATAAAATCGATCTCCGACTCAAGACTATCTCCAAAATCGATCACGTCACGCCCATGGAAAATTGTCCATTCAGATTCTGCACGTGAGCCAAAGGTCGGCCCTCGAATAAGAAAGAGGAAATCCGGGACGCTTTGTTGCCTTACATACAGCCCATTTTGTGAAGCACAAAATTAATTTGCAGCTACGAAACAAATTTCTCAGAAAAAATAAGTCAATCTAAGCGCATCAATAAGTTTGTTTTACAAATTTACTTTTGCTTCCGCCAAAAAAGTAGCGTCAGACGTTGTTAAAGGAGAAAATAGTTTTGCAAAGAAAATTAAAGTTGGTGATCGCAAGACACTAAAAAAGTGGACTATATCCGCGAATAAGAACACAATAGTACCTACCTATTTTTTATTAAAATTATATGGTGCTTGATACTTCGTACTTGACAAAAAATTGGTTAAAAAACTATATGCAAATTAAAAATAAGATGCAAATGATTGCAACGGTCGCTACATTGTGCACTACCAGTTTATCTGTTAAAAAAACGCAAGTTTAATTTTCTCACGTTAGTGCTCTTTTTTTTCCTTGGAAATTTCTAATGACAATTTAATTTGAAGAATCCTTTGGGGTTTGATTTTTGGTCGGTTTCTTTTTTATTTTTTTCTTGCGTTTCTTTGTTTATGAAAACAAAGTCTCGTAACACGGCTGTCGCAAAAAAATATTGCAGTGTTGATTTATGTATTAACGTGCATAAATTCTGACTAACAGGTACTATTTTTTTATTTTATTCTTTAATAATCCTTCGTTACTGTTGGGATAATTGAATGGTAACATTATTCCAAAATGGAGGTCTTTCGGCTGATATGATGATATAAAAACATTAAAACCCCTTTCCATCATTTGTGTAAGTATCGTTGAAAAAAGGTATTTCCTTTCCATCCAATATTTCAAGAAATATTTTTTCTTTTCGTTCAAAAATATATACTGTATGTCTTCTCAAATGTTTGCGCAAATAAAAGAATAACTTTCTAAATTGGTATCCAAGTAGATAGAGTACTTAAATAGTAAAATAGTAGGTACTTCTGGCACATAAGAAATTAAATTTCAACAATATAAAGTGATTTAACGAAAAAGATTATAACTTAAAAGTTACAAATACCGTACAAATATTCTAGAAACTTCCCTTATAAAATCTGATCGCGAATCTCACTGCACTTTTTTTAAATGACACAAACAAAAGACGACCGCATCTTCTATTGTGTATCTCAGGAAATAAATTAAACTATCCTTAGGGGAGAGATTTTACCGTTAATACTAATGTACTGGTAAAAAACCGGTGTAAAAAAAAAGATAAAAAAGACAAGGATGGCTGTGGGAACTGTCAGTGTTAAAAAAGTTAGAATTCTTCCAGCGGAAGCTCTACGGTAAGTGTAAATATGAGGCGACACAGTTTTATGAACGGATATTTATTTGAAAGATTTATTAGTTGTCCTGAGAAAGTTTGGCCCTTGCGTCTAATAAGGAATACTCGTAGCGTAAACAGGGTTTAAAAAAAATTGTTCTTATTCTATAAAAAAAATTTGGACCAGAAAATTAAAACTTGTGTAAAGGTAAGATTGAATAAAATACTATTTGTAATAATCTTTTTATTTGTTTCACCAATACATATAGCTTTGAATAAATAACTAAAATTAATCGCTACTGTTAAATAAAGTGCATTGTCTACTTACTTACTCCTCTGGCGCAACGACCCAAAGTGAATCTTGGCCTCCGATACGAGAGTGCGCCACTGGTCGCAGTCGTCAGCCTGTAGCTCGCGCATTGTATAATACCGCGCCAAATTATCTGCCAGTTGCACAAAGCGCCAATAATGTTAAAGCTCCTTTAAAACTATTGTCGTCGTTTTTTTGCCTTGAAACAGAAAGTGGCAGCAATAAATTAAACAGAGCTTTGACTGTATTTTAGCAACAGTATTACCCTAATGGCCTAAATCGTACCCTATAGATTATAGTTTTAACTTAGTTTAATAAAAGTTCCCCAAATCCATAATGTCCAGAGGTCTACACAATTCAAAGATTCTAATTTAATTACCGTGGCGGGCATATTAAAAGTAGAATAAAAAGCTCCCGGAAGCTGGCACTGTTTACTTCCGCCAAAAAAACCGGCTCGAATCTCAACGGAGAAATTATCAAAAAACCAGCTTCATACAAGCCGAATCTATTTTATTTGACGCAGTGGTTGTCAAAGTTTTCAGGATCGAAAAGATGGAGTAAGTAAATTATTCATGATACAATCATATCAAGGCACGTTAAGCCGTTGGTCCCGAATGTAGTCGTTATTGAGCCATGTCTGTGGCCTTTGGCGGCTCAAAAACTCTGAGAGCAGGGTTTATGAGGTCAGTCATCGACCTTGCAATGATCAGCTAGAAAATCTCAACTGCTTTAACAAGGGCTTCTACTGAAATTCTGCACTGCCTAGCAGTTTTTCGCGCGGCTACATTGGCTAGATAAGAACATTATTGTAAGTTATGTACGTTAGTCATAAAAAACTAAAATACTGTTTAATATAACCTATCCAATATCTTATTCCATGGTTTGTGTTTTCACGACGTGTCTGACTCTCAAGAAGCTGTACTATCAGTACAGTATAGGAAACTGCGATGTTTTTGCTAGCAATATCGTAACTATGAAAAAGAAGATATTTAGCCCAAAAATACTCACTGAAATACTTTGATCACCGCTGTCTGAATCGCAGCCGAACTATAACGCACCCCACATTTTTTCTCAACACATCCTGAGAGTCCCGTAGTTCGTAGTGTGTTTACAAAAACACATGCGCATTTTTTAAAGCGCATCTTCGCGTTGCAGACAAGGTGCGCGCATTGCATTGTGCAAGGGACATCTTGGAGGGTTTTTAATAATTCTAAGTGCGTCTTTTTTATCATATGTTATTTTTTATGCGTCGTTTTTTAGGTTTTCTCACGCAGCGCATTGAAGAGCCGATCTGTGGGTAGATACATCCGCGGTGTATTGTGTATTTCACGTTCAAGTGGAAATTATTGTGAGGCCATGCAGATGTTTTTTTTTTGTGAAGAAAAATATGAAATTGGCATTATTCTGGAGTGATTCCAAATGATTGAGTTTTTAATAGCAAAGATTTTAAGTTTACTTAAAGACTTGAACCGTAAGGAAAATTTTACTCCCGATTTATTTCTTTTCAATGGATAGATTAAATTTAAATTTATTTGTTTCTATTTTATTTAAAGTTTATTTAACTTAGTCTATGTATCAATTACAAATTTTCTTCATTTATATCACAACCCACACGATAAAGACTTCTTTGCTTACCCATACTGCTGTGCCCAAAAATGTTTATATTAGGTCTTTACCTATGAAATTGCCGTTTTGTATGGCGAATTTTAGGTAAACTCAATTTTCAGTAGTAACATTTTTGCATTTTTCTTAGGAATTATATATCCAATTTGTTTCATTTTTTTAAGAATTATTGGGAAGACATTAAGCTAACAGAAGCTTAAATTTAATTTTCGAAAAATATTATCTGTAAAAAAATATAACAAATCTAATGATGAAATCGGACGACATTTAAGACGAACAATTTTCGAACCTTTAATTTTATATATCAAACTAAAAATAAAAACTTTATTTTATGCATAAATTGATAACCTTGAAGTCAACTTTCAAATATAAGACAAATGGAAAAAATAGCATTAGAATTATAGGAATTATGATCTCAGTAATCTGTAAGAAAATTTCGGCAATTTCATAGGTAAAGACCTATTATCAACTGCAAGCTGCATTACGTACGTGTAATATTTCACATGAAACAAAAACTAACCCTATCAAAAAACAATGCGAATAAAAAATCCCAGCTATAATATTCACTCATTTTCAGTTTACAATTGCATATCTAATGGGGTCCCGCATATGCATTACTAAAAACTGTAATTTAATATAAAGTATGACAGAAATACGGCCAATGTGACTCTTTGATAAAAACTGCTTAAAAAACTATAAACGGGGGTGCTAGTTTGAAAAACAAAAAAAATTAAAAGAGGGTGTAAAAAACAATGTCAAAAAAGGGCTATTACCGCCAGCTAACTGGGCTTTAAGACAAGCGGTTAATTTTGTTAAAGCAGATTTATAGGAACACGGTTTTAAATAATAGGTTAATATGGTCAAATTGTAATTTGGTGTAAACAAAAATTAAAAATTTACCTGTACTTATAAAAATAATTGATTTACTTGATATTAAACTGATGGAGATGTTTTTTTTGTTTTTGGATAATTTGAGATTAATTTCTTGTATTCAAATCATTTACGATAGATCAGTCTAGTACCTGTTTTCAATATCTAAGATACAGCTGACTTAATCCTAAACACCTACATATATCTCTTCTCTATGCCATATTTCAAACCTAACAAATTATGACTAGTAATTTTTTCGCAATATATCTAAATATCAATTTCCAGGTATTTTTTAAAAAAAATAAACCGATTTCAAATGATTTGCAACTACAATAGGAACCCAATGGACTTTGCACACCCTTCCATATTCTTATCTAGTATTAGATAGAGTAACCTAGCCCCATCAGAATACGCCTACAATTTCCCAATCCTTTGAGAATGACACGATCTTTGCGGCTCGCGACAAGCCTGCCAGCCGTTGCCACCATTCGGTACTGTTCATCCCTTTCACTTTCCTCTGCGATGTGTCAATTGAGACGTGTACCATTGTCTTCAGACGAAACTCTAATTTTGCCTTATTGTTTCTATTCGATCTTACTGGTTATGCATACCAATTGACCTTTACGTTTTTGTTCTGTGTCATAATTTTAGCGCTTTCCAATAAGTTTTTGAGAGCTGCGATTCGAAGTTTTCCTTTCTATCCCCATCCAGGACCACTAGTATCACAAGATTTGTACCACTAGTTCTACAAATAAACAAAGTTGTTCTACTAGTACCACTATATTGACAGCTTTATGTTTATTCCCCGTAAATGTGTGAGGTGGTAAATGTCACTAAGTATTTACGTACAGTGAACTTAATAACTATTTTAATATATTCTGTAGTATCGTTTGCACCATCAATAATAATAATTTTTTTTCACATAATTAAAGATTGTAGGAGAATCATATACTACGTTATCTTTCACACAATTTTCTTCGTCACGCTTGAATGATAAGTAAAAATATACTTGTCATTATAACTTTTCGTTCAATATAGTGATACTAGTGGGACAATTTTGTATATTTGTACCACTAGTGGTACAAATCTAGTGGTACTAGTGATCCTGGATTGACTTTGTGAGGTCAGTCACGATGGTCAGTCTACACAACGATATGCTCCGACTATTGTCAGATCTGTGACCAACCTGACTAGCTCGGTTGCCAGAGGTTATGAGCTGCCACATTGCCTCTGACGTGGTTTTAAGATAAGGATCCTAGATGTCATACATGAAAAATCTATTTAGGGAATCAATAACTCTTTAAACTAGCCGCCTGCGCACGCCTGCAGATGCAAAATCATCTAACGAACTACAGTCATCCTAGCCATAAATTATTTAAATTTGACTTGTAATATTGTACGGGCGACACAGGATATGCATAAAAGGGTTGAAAAAATCTGGGGTGACGTTTTTTATGGACGGAGGGTCATGGGTTACCATGACTTGTTTGGCTAGCGTTGGTTACGGCATTGATGTAACGAACTATTGAATATTTAAATCTGTTTCGCACGATGATTTGGAAGTTGTATCGATAACTTTCTATAACTTGAATTAAGCGCCCCTATAGTCATTCAAGAAGCAAAAATTATACGAATATTATAGAACTTAAGGATTAAAATAATTAGTTTCTTGAACTTATCTTTCTTAACGTAGAGGAAGCGAGGGAAGTATGTCAAGATCGTAACAGGTGGAGGACTGTGGTCTCTGCCTACCCCGACGGGAAAGAGGCATGATTTTATGTGTGTATTTATTTTCTCTTATCTTCCAAATATGAAGATTTATTGGAAGTTAATTCAAAAAAGTGCAAGATGTCAATATTCAAAGCACTGGTATTGGAGATATTTATGATACGTGTTGTATAAAATCAAATACATAACACTCAACGAGACCAAAATAAAGACCATTATCAAAATTTTCATACAACCATATACAAACTATCTTATCTTAAAAACCATGTATCATCCCAACGCATTATTATATTATTATAAAATCCTTTATCTATCAGATTCAATTTAAAAAATCTGCACCCTTTTTTTGAAGACTGTCCTTCGCTACCCTTCTGATCCTTCGGATGCTACTCCGACATTTTTTATTAACTGACATTATCTATGACGAAGCTAAAAAATGTGCGACCAGGTGTAGTTTAAAAAAAAAATTGCGATGGATGAATATGAACCCTTAAAGGACAATGGTCTAACTAATCCCTTACCTAAAGGGTATCCTCGGGGTATCTTCAATTCGCAACAGACATGTCGATCTGTTGAAAAGACGGGAAGATTTTTTATAGATAAATGGACCAAATCAAATATGTTTGTTGATTTAGTACGTAACGAAGTTACTTGCTCCGAACAAGCAAACTTACAGCTGCAGAATATAAATTTTCGTCAGTGCAACAATGTTACTTCGCTATACCATCAAATTTTATCTACTAAAATTCTGATTTGATGGAAATGGAAGTCCTACTTTTTAAGGTGAAAACAAGTAAAAGCTCTACCTGCTACGACTTTATTACCGTTTATTTTTATGTTTATTTTTATGTGGTGCAGTCAAGAGCAAGTCCAGCATGATTAATTGAACTTTGTGTCGTTCTAATTAAAATTATCGTTGGGACTAGAGTCAATAAGTGGCAAGTGTTAAGCTTCATCTGATTTTCATACGACTAACGAATATTTGATTCATACATTTTTTTGCGGTGAGGTTACCATTTCGAACAAAAAAAATGGGCTTTAGATCGTAGGCTTTCTGAATATTTCATTTTAAATGCGATCTGAAAAACAAAAACAAAGCGCACTGGGCACACGTGTCCGCGTTTAGCATTATCGATTGTCCTCATATTGTCCTCGCTGCTCGTATGCGGGTAGTCGTAAATGAGTTATCTGTCCGTGTGACGTCACGCCGCGATGTGTTTTTGTTTTAGTCGCATGCTGGCCGCGCGGGTGGCATGTTTAGAACAAAGGTTCTACCAGAGTCTGTGCTACTGTGAGCTGGGAACATTGCAACCAATAGGATTGCTCCATATTCATAGCTTACAGTTACGCTCAAAAATGGAACAATTTATTGGTTATGGAATTTTCCCAACTCAAGGGTTAGCTACCAAGAAAGGAACGTGTCGGTATGTTGACAAGCTACAATTGTATTCGACACCACAGTCCAAAACTATATATTTTTGAAGTGTTCAAACTATTACAAACATTCATATAAAATAAGAAATAATTCATTTGACTTTTTATCAGTTGTGACATCATATCAAAAAACGATTAGATTTTTTTTTCTTATATCGCAGTATAATTATTATTTTATTTTCGTCTTATAATTGACGTATTGAATCTATAGGAATAAATAAGGATTAAATAGAAGAAGTACAAACAAGAACACCTAATACTCGTACTACGCTACGAAAGAATTCTTTAAAAAAATCAGCTTATATTTTTTAAACAGCTCCGGTCTTTTCAACTATCGGTTTCCCACGCGAAAAAATGCATCTATCTTTTAACGATCAAAATTGCAAGACATTGGACAAGGCAGATGTGCAATGATAGGAGAAACTATTAAAAAAATTCATGAGAACCATCCTAATCCTCACCTATGACCCCAGGCTACTCTTGGACCGTTAAAAAAATATAAATAAATTACACATATCGTAAAGAAAAGGAACCATTGTTTGCTAAAAAACTTGGGGGTAAAGTTACCTTGCAATTTGAATAAGAAAAAAATGTGTGCCAAAAACTGAGGGGTGATACACAAAAAACGTGCCCCTAGAGTCCGCCTGTGACTTTTTTGAGACGTAGGACAGTAAAAAGCCAAATTGTATGCATAGTTAATACTTTGCAAATTGGTTTTGGTCAAAGTTCTCACGACGCTACATCTGCGCTGAACTATTGTTACAAGTTTATGTTATAATTCATATTCTTGTAACATTGATTGGAAGGAAGGTTTTTAAACATATTTTGTTCGGTAAAAAGGTACCACGTAGTATAGGTACTTTCTTTTATTATTAGGTAAAGCTCACCTTCAGTTGTTATTCTTTATGTTCCTTCAGTTTCGTAGAGCCATTGTTGCGTATCCTGATCGTTTCTTTGATTGTAGAGTAAGTATATGTATATTATTTTTAGAGTATATTTTCTTTTCGTGTCGTCTTCGGCTCTACCTTCCTTGTCAGAATCTTTCAAACTTTCCATAACGGAGATCAGGACAGCCTAGTCGAATCAACTACTCTTTATTGTCTGCAAAAAGATGAAACAGGATGAAACTGAGCTGTGAGGTCACAGAGCTATGTGTTTTCGTACAGTATAGGGTACCAATGAAATCATCATAACATCCCATGAAACGTCCACTACAGGACAGGGAGCTCCCTCCAGAATTCTAGCTTTTGCTGGAAAAATGTAGAGGGGAAGTACCATAGTCACCCCGCTTGTTAGCGTTACGGCTGGCACCATGGACCGCGGTTGTAGGTGACCGCAGTAAGTGAGATGTAAGATACAAAGGAGGATGCTGCTGCCCATCCTCCAGGTAACCCTTAGTCGCCTCTTACGACACCCACGGGTATGTATGGGTTGGTACTATTCTTTGCCGGCACCACACGGGACACCAATGAAATAGTGAACATAATTTTATCACGTAACTTAGACCATGAAACTGAACAACTTTCCCAAAGGAACATAGGTCGAAATACGAAAAACCAAATTTTACCCACCATACACAATTTGCTATCTGATGCAGTTTCTAATGCAGTCAAAAATTGATTCTCTTATTTCGACTTATGTTCCTATGGGAAAGTGGTTCAGTTTTGTGGTCTGAGTAACATAAAATAAGGTTTCATTAGTACCTAATACCTATATTTTGTTTGCAATCACACGTACATTTTAGTACCTACGAAATTACTAAACTAATTTAAAACTGTACTTTTGATATAGGTTTTCAGGTATATTGTAGGTCTCTTAAGATGGAAACGGTATTTTACTTCATTTTCGACATCGGCAACATCCCTATTTCTGAAAAAATCGTACGTTTCTTCACATTATAGTTTACTTATTTGGTGCTTGGTTCAAAAAATGTGATTGTAAACGTTCTAATGAGAAGCTCTACGTGCAGCAGTTAATTTCCATCGCACCATCTCGCACAATTCTTCTCAAGTAATCTATTCGAATAACTTATTGTCCCCAAGTGATTTCCCGTAATTTAGTAAAACACCAAAGCATCATAATTTGAAGCTCAATAATATAGTCTGACATCCGATCGCGTGGTAGTACCGTAGTCAAGTTACCGCTCATTATAATAGAGAAAAAAACACAGCTTTTTGAATATACCGAACACTGGGCATACGCAGATGTTTCGTTCACTTTTTATGCGTTTTATTGAAATTATTGGAAGTACCGTTATTTGTAGTATTTACGTGATAGATCAAGTTGTTGACAGATGATTTTGATTTCGATTGTGTTTGTGAAATTGATGGTATTTTTTTATGACTAAATGTTTGCGTAGTCGTCTGATTTTTGGTTTTGGTTTGGGTTTTCTAAGCTCCTCCTTTTTCCTACCTATTAGAGTAAGACCAACGTAAGAAGTCCGTTTTGACGTTTCCTTAGCACCAACGCACAGGGTTCATTTTTCTTTGCAAGTAGTAATTTTTCATATGTTTGACAGCTGTCACAAAGGACATATTACGATGGCTTTACTTTAGGTTAGGTTAGGCAATAAATAATACCTAACCTGTTTTACGGGATAGACAACTGTTTTACTTTAGTTTTTCCGAATTCGTGAAAGCCGAGAACGCAATAACAAATACCATACAAATATTACTCGTTTCATACGACGTGGATGACGTAGGTACGTACGTTTCGTGGACGTAGGTAGATAAATGATTTATAGGCATTATTAATCATGAAGAATCCTGATTAACTACCTTTATTAGGGGGCGAGGGTAAATGTCGAATGATACAAATGCCCTTTGGTCGGTAAGCTGTTCCTGTGTTTGTTCTGCACGTTTCAGCGATACTGTAATTAGATAAGTAACTTTCATTACTTGGACAACTAGTAGCAGATATATTGACAGGCTTGGCTTAGGAACTTGTTTTAAAAAGTGGCGTTCGAAATTAAAAGTATAAGTAATTAAGTATCTGGTAAAGTCATTTTAACATCCCATGAAACGTCTATTGCAGGACAGGAAGCTCCCTCCAGAATTCTAGCTTTAGCTGGAACAATGTGGAGGGGAAGTACCACGCTTGCGTTGCAGCTGGCACCATGAACCGCGGTTGTTGATGACCGCAGTATATAAGATAGTACGATACTCAGAAAAACGCTGCTACCAGAGGATGGGTCTGGTACATAATTCCTTAGTCTCTTACGACACCCACTGGTAGAGAAAGGTTGGTACTATTCTTTGCCGGGGCACCACACGGGACATGTAAAGTAATATAGTTAAAATTTAAAAAATAATACATTTCCTTAAGCAAATAAAACACAGATTTTCTGTACCCAGATTAGATTCGAGTACAGCCACGCAGTCTCGACGGAACATGTGGGTCTAGGAACCTACTTCCTCTGAGCAGGCGCATGAGTCACCGATCTATCAAACGCTAATAGATGCGTTGCAACAGACGCGTGGGCTGGCATGCTCTCCGAACCTAGATTTATTACTCAGGTTAGGTTGTACAGTACTGTTGGTGATTAGGGTAAATACTGGCGTATAAAAGCATTTCTAATAATTTCTGTTTGTGTAAGGTAAAACCAGTAAGTATTTGTTATAGTTTGTTTTCTTGGACTTCTTAAAGTTTTCTTCGGAAGACCTGAAGTAGTATTTATTTGTAATGTCAGTGGCTATTTGCTATCTTTAAAAATCTGATTCTAGTCAAGATTTAAGAGCCAGTTTATATACGAGTACATCTAATCGGTACCTAGTGGCGAGTGGAATCATTTTTTGTCAAATAATGTACCTACTTCTATCCGCAACTATAAATACAGTAGAATCCGATTAGTACGACGTCACTTATAACGACCGACCGCTTTTAGCGACGCATATGTTTCGTTGATTTGTTAAGAAATAACGTAAAAAATGACTTCTTTAGTACGACCGTACGACGTATTATCACCGGTCCCTGGAGTGTCGTTATACCCGGATTCTTCTGTAAATACTAACAATGTACCTACAGTTTTCTACACAAAATATTAATACCTAAAATATAATTTGTTCCGCAGGACGCTAGGCGACGATGCAAATACGCGCCCAGTGTCGCACATCAATTGTTGCCAATAAGGTAATCGCCGGCTACCCGCGCGCCACTGGTCGCACCATTACACTACTACACTGCTGGACAAAATTACATGGACAGCTATAAAATATTAAGCTGCGATAAAAACTAAAAAACTTCAAGTTTATTGCAGTGAAAACTTAAATTTTTCTTTTAATGGGCTTCTTATTTTCTATGATTAATGTATTGTTTTTTATTAAGAAATCGGTCAGAACCAATGTGGTGGTGCAGCAGTGGCGAAGCGTCCATATAACACGATTCCTATCGGCTTCCCTTTTTAAATCTGGGTATATTAAATCACAATCTTGTACAACTCAATAAAATCCAAAATCACACCGAGAGGTAAGTTATCCTTTATGCTCGGGCTTCCCTTTTGCAAAAATCCACCCTTCGCCACTGTGGTGCAGTAGTCAACTTCACATAGTATTTCTTCTTGTCAACAACATTTCATATTTTATATGCTATTTCTAAAAGGTATATAGTACGCGGCAACTCAGGAGTGAGAGCGAAGGGTATGGCGCGTCAAACAATTCGCCCACATTCCCGAGCTATCGCGTACTTAAGTTGCAGTATTAACCAGCACTGCAGTGTGTTAACTGTGTGTGTGATCTTAGTATTAACTTTTCAAATAGGAAAATAAATAGTTATGTCGTCGCTTGCTTTAATCAGGTAGAACGAAAAGATTGCATTTAACTCAGTAAAGTTTTTGTTTCAATCGCCGCAGTAGCTTTTTTTCTGGGAACAATAAAGGTGTCTCCTCTTTTCATGTCCGGCAGTGTATAATGGACCGGGCACGCGGTGTGATCAGGATGTCCCGTCGGAACGCGACCTGTATTTGGTGTCATGCGTATCATTTTATCTCGTATCATATATCACACATACCTACTGATAACAGCTAAACAATTGGAATGGGACTACTGTGTGTGTTATTAAATAAAGCAGGTCAAAAGTTTGTTCGAAAGTCATATACCTACCTATACACAGTACCTATACAAGGTGGAACAAAAAGGGTATATCAACTCTGAAGGATGTGATTCTGCCCATGAAACTGAACAACTTTCCCTAAGGAACATAGGTCGAAATACGAAAAAAAAATTGACCTCCCATAGAAACCTATTGATCTGATCGAGCATTTTGTATGGGAGGTCAAAATTTTTTTTTCGAATTTCGACCTATGTTCCTTGGGGAAAGCTGTTCAGTTTCATGGGCAGAATCACATCCTTCAGGGTTGATTTACCCTTTCTGTTGAACCTTGTATAAGATTTTTTTGTTACAAGATTCCTTTTTAAGTATATTGTTCTTCTTCGTTGATGTCTTATGTTTGACTGGTATTTAAGGTATCTATTCAAATGAGGTTCTCTTTGTTTGTTTTCGAAACAAAATTTTTTGCATGTATGACTCACAATTTGTTACTTCATAATTAAATAGTGTTATTAATGATCTTGATGATAACAGTCTTCTTGGAACGTGAGCCGCAAAGGATTTTTCACGGGCTTTACAAGAGGATCACGAAAAACTATGTAAAAAGTTCCAGTTTAAAACCCGGCGTTCAGGAGGCCATTTTCCGGAAACGAAAAAGGATAAAAAAACGTGATCTTCATGGACAAGAAAACATGGTGGCTAATGAGTAGCCCCACCTACTGAGATATCTCTTAGCCGCCTCGATTATCACGTGAAAATTTCTGCGCAGTTTCTGCTACCACCTAGTTAGTGTAATAATTTTTTTCTTACCTAGCTGGAAACAGAATTTGATTTTATTTAACCTTTGTAACAAGCGGATTGTCATTTTCCGGAAACGAAAAAGGATAAAAAAACGTGATCTTCATGGACAAGAAAACATGGTGGCTAATGAGTAGCCCCACCTACTGAGACATCTTTTAGTAGCCGCCTCGATTATCACGAGAAAATTTCTGCGCAGCCCCTACCACCTAGTTAGTTTAATAATTTTTTTCTTACCTAGCTGGAAACAGAATTTGATTTTATTTAACCTTTGTATCAAGCGGATTGTAATAGGTCTTTCCTAATCATATAACCATATTCACCTCACAAGTTAACCTTTACTTCCCAACTCAGCATGGATATCGGTCAAGGCGCTAGTCCAGGCGGTGTTAACTGTTATGAGTTAATCCCACCCACCACCACCATTGTTCTGTTCGTCTGTCCGTCTCTACATTATAATATTAATATACTACACAATTTTATATTAACCACCACTCAAAAATACTTCTAAACGAAAATAGTCTCTATTACCGTTGACATAAGATCCTTCTAAAATTCGTCAAGTGCAAAAATATGTTGGGTTAAAGGCCTAAATGTGCTTATTGTAGTACAAATTTGCATGAGATCCGAACTCAAGGCATTATTCGATAGAGATGCGATTGACGATTTATGGATGTGCCTTGTCAATTTATTATGCTTCGGCGCCTATTTTAGATCTAAAGTTTGAATAAATCTTCATAATTTTAAAATAGGAATATGAAGTCTTGATAGGAGACGTAAAACGCAGCAGCTTCAATTCCCGCGTGGTCACAATCTTTCTTTGATGGCAAATAAACCAGAAGGTTGTGCTAAGAGGTGTCGAAAGTCTCTTTTTAAAGTAAAATGAGACGGATTGCTTGCCACGCACGGCAGCCAGCACTTGGAAATAAAACCAGTATTAACTGAACCAGCACTAAACACCCAAAACTAGAGGTCAAGGTCAAAGTGTTTCCACCGACGTACGGCTGTGTGTTCGTTCGTTGCATGTTTGGTTAAGTAGTTATTTGCTTGGTTGGTTGATTTTCACAAACATTGCTGTCAGTGAGGAATCGAATATAGACTACCTTGGTTATTTTTTTGATATTTTTATTTTCGGTGAAATTCTGGTTTTGTGGAGCTGTGAGTGTGCCCGTTGTTATTTTTGTAGGACATAAATTCAAATAGGTACTATAGGTTTTAGTGAATTTATTTTTGATGGTATAAATAGATAAATGACTATGTGACAATTCAGTTATGGTCATCTAATCCCAAACTAGGCAAAGTCTGTACTTTTGACAACAGTCAGATAAAACACTTATATCACCCATATTATTATTATACCCACGATACAAAACACAGGATCACTATAGTAGTAACCGCACCAACGCAACGGGCAAGTCAAGCGGCATACTTTCTGTCTTAGGTTCTGACAAAGCGCCCCATTTTACAGCTTTTTAAAAGACCAAAGTGCATGATATTGATGTTCAAAACATTTCATTAACCGTGTTCAGTGAAGCGCTACTAATACTTTAACCAGCTAATCGGATGTAATCGGCTGTCCGGCAATCTATCATAATTAATAACAGATTGGATAGGAATCGATTGTTTGCGATACAGTTCTTATTGGACTCTTGTTGGATAATACAACTTGTAACAAATAAACCCAATTAGTTAAAACAAAAATAATTCATTGTTGTGCAAGCCAGCAAAATTGTTTTTTGGAACGAGTGCCTTGTATTCAAACTCGAATAAGCGAAGGATTACAGGATTCAAAAGAAGGATCCTGAGTGCAGCGAGGGTTTCGGCACAACATAACTTTTGCTGCCGAGCGAAACTCTTAATTTTTCACGTCACTACTTTATACTATAATTCATCATCATGTTATAATTTCGAAAGCCTTTTCCATTCTACTCTGAAAATTACTTTTGCCCCCAGATTTCGACCGATAAAGCAGACCTTCCCGAGCTAGTGAGTTGAAAAATATATTTTCTTTAAACTGTAATACTTTTTCATTAGTGTAGTGCGTTGACAACAGCAGTGTACTGTTTAGGACAATTACTTACGTCTATGTTATGTCCGTCCGTATGGTGCCGGCATAGAACAGTACCATACCATCTCTACCCGTGGGCGTCGTAAGAGCCGACTAAGGGCTTATGAACCGGAGGATGGGCAGCAGCATCTTTCTGTGTATCTTACACACTGCGGTCACCAACAGTGAGTATTTTAAATCCCCTCCGAAGTACTACGCGTTATTGCTGGAGTTCTGCAGGAAGCTCTCTGTTTTGCAGTGGACTTTTATGGGACGTTATGATGTTATATCAAAAGATGTTGCAGCGTCCTTCTGCGTATGACCAACCACCGCAGAACATTGTGCCTGCCTCAACGCTAACAAGTGTGGTGACTTAGGTACCTCAACACATCATTTATGAATAAACATTATGTATATATCAATGTTTATGTCATCCCCCAGAATTTATCATGCTGTGAAATTATGAAAGAAGCGGCCTGTCCAGCAGTACACTTTTTTAAGAGATGTTATGATGATGATGTTGGTATAGGATTATTCCTTCCCACGTTTATACGTGAAAATTTGTTGCTTTGTTTTCTTAAAAAAGAGTTCAGTAAGTAATTAGATTTTTACGTCCCAAATGACTTTCCACGGGGCAAAGACCCTCTAAAAAAATGTTATCAAAAGCATTCAGTTCACTCTTCCATCGCTTCTTTGATCTTCCTCTGCCCCGGCATGGCATTGAATAGAAATTTTTCCCAAACACTAACGCTCTCATAAACTTTAGGTTGAATGCAAGGACAAAGTTCAAAGGCGTACTAAATCCGAGCAACTAGAACTTTTAACTCCGAATTAGGCATCTCAAAGACTAGCTAAGCACCAAAGGGCACCTGCAAACGAAAATAAATTTCAGTCATATTAGCATCTGCAGAAAAGGCCTTTGCAGCCGCATGCGTTGCTGGCCTAATGAAAACGTACGACTCTTTGATAACCCCTTATGGTCTCGGTGCGGAACCCTTGCCGCCACAAATTGGCCTGGGGAACCCTGTTTTACTGCTATTGTCCATTTCTATTTGCACTGAATGGTGTTACGTTGTTAGCGAAAATTTGCTATGTTGAGATATTTTGTTTATGCTAATTTTATTTGTAGAGCTTTGTCTGAGGACAATGTGTTTACTCGCCTTATACGTAAGTTTAAAGAAGAAAGAGAACTTATAGTAGAAGAAGACTCGTGTTTTAGTAGATATTAAATTATAAAAACTATTAGTCGAACTATAAGTATGACATTGATGAACTCGGATACTATTCGACCGATCACCGTAATATATCTAGTTACGTGTTTTTTCACAAATCGCATTAGCACAAATTCAATCACAATCTGTTTTTGAAATCATTCATATATTTTAGTAAATGCATCTATGGATAGTTAGACTTAATTTGGAGGACCTTTTCTTTGAGTATAATCGTACCGAAGAACTTTTCGTTCAAGGTAACCTTGTAGCTGCCCCTTAAGTCTAACAATTTATTTTATTATGTTATTCAATACTTTTTAGTGCTTATTCGTCCGCTTGGTGCCGGCAAATAATAGTACCAGCCCTCTCTACCTGTGGGTGTCGTAAGAGACGACTAAGGGTTTATATGCCGGAGGATGGGCAGCAGCATCTTTCTGTTTACCATACCACCTTACATACTGAGGTCACCAACAACAGCGGTAGGCAGCCGCAACTTTTACAAGCGTGGTGACTATGGTAATTCCTGGAGTGGATGTTTCATGGGATATTATGGTAGTGCTTATTTTTTAAAGGAGGTTAGTTTTTTAGCTAAAATTATTTTTAATATTATTTTTTGTTCGACTGTTTATGCACTAAAAGTCTACAACTTTATGAAGTTCGGAGCTTGTATGTATTACCGTTTTACGAGACACCTATAGCAAATATAATGCACAAAAACACGTTTCTTGTTAAGCCTTTACTTATTTTCATATTTACCATTCTGTGAAAAATTCAACGAACCAAAAAACACAGCCTCTTAAAAGTCGTGCTCATAGACCATAGGCTTAGAAAGTTAGTTGGAGTCCCGCCACCTTTAGATACGGAACCCTGAAAAAACAAACCAGCTTGCTTTACTCACACGCGCTTTAACCTGCCAGACGTTTAGTATAATAAAGTTGTTTAAAATTGAGACGTTACTAGATGTTTACTCGTATTGACAGTAAAATAGGGAATCGAAGTGCGGGCGACGGCGCCGGAGTGAAATTGTCCCGTTACGGGTGGGTACACTTGCGGTTAAATGTTTATTATTTTAATACTCGTTTTTATTGCAAACAAGAAAATACAAATCAACAATGCAGGAAAGACGACGCAAAACTTTCTTTCTTCCAATAGATCTTTGACATCATTGCATCTTTTTTGTATTAGAACGATTGGACCATCCGTTTAGGAATAGTGAGCCTTCAAAGTTAGCTCTTTTTTGCAGTTTGAGATATCCTTTTGCTAGCCTAATTGCATCAATTGTTTTTGCATTACAAGCGTCAGCCATGTAGTCTGGCCATGGCCGTCAAAGCTATGAAGTTTATAGTTACTATAGAACCTATTTGTTTAGATTGTTTTTTATCTCTTTATATTTTTAATATTACTCAGACCATATAACTGAACAATTTCCACTAGAAGGTCAAAATACAAGAAATATTTGGCTTTCACATAATACTTTGCGCTCTCAACAGATGGTTTTGTTATAAGACGACCGAAAATTTGAAAAAGTTGTTCAGTTTTGTGGTCTGAATAACATAGTATTTTTTTTTTGTAATGATTAAAAATAACTGTGTAAAATACCCGGTAAAAATCCGCCAGTCTGTATACCCGCTCTTTCTACCTATGACCATGATTCGGTGTGACGCTTAAGGTGAATCCATCGCCCACTGGCGTACTGGTGGCGTCTCTGATTTACTGCAAATAGCGCGAAAGGGAAAACGCTCGTAAACGCGTTTATGGCGCGTTGTCTGCCCGGCCGCGCGATTGCTTCGTCCGCAACTACCCTTTACGCAAATCGCGCGGTTATTAGAATAGGATTTGATTATCTCTGATATTGTGTTAGGCTTTTCCGTGGTTGTAGTTTCTTTACGTCAACAAACGGTTTCTTTGAGTTTAAAGTTAATGCTGTAGGTATGAATACCTTATTGTAAGTTTGTACAGTTGACTGCACGTTGTTAGTGGTAAAAGTATGACCTTGAGCAAGGCTTTGGTTTTAGTTTGGACTGGTTTAGTTATCTGAGGACGTACGTCTTAAAGAATTATGTCTCATGATGCAAGAACGTCATTATCCTTTTAACAGTGTAAAGACGTCCACCTGCTGGCATGGCTCGACTAATATCACCTTAAGGAATTAATTTTTGAACGAATAAGTGTATTGCAACACAAAAGTTCCTACCTAATAAACGTCACATTTTTTCAACTCTGTGATGAAACTGAATAATCTTTTCCACGAGAAAAGAAAAAAGCCTCTTAATTTTGTACAAAACACGCAAAATGCTAGAAAACGTAATCTCTTAAACTTTCGACCGATGACCTCTTCCACAAGTAAGCAGGTACTCTCGCACGTTACACATCCGTTACTCAGCACCCGGCAGATTTTCAGATAGAGTCCGTGCCGTTTCCCAGGCAGCCATAAATTAAGTGGCACACACGGACTAGTTATAATTCGACGGCGTGAGAGAGTCCATCGGTCCAGCACGATCCGCTGCCGAGCACTGAACACAAAAGGAAAATAAATGGCTCCTTAAGTTGGGGAAATATGATAGATAAATGTGTTGGCCTTTGCAGATTATGGAAAGGTCAAAATGATCTTTTAGGCAAGGTCGTACGTAATTTAATGGTAAAAACTGTTAGTGCATAAGCATGCATTGCATACGTTATTGGATTCTATAGACAATAATAATCGTTATCTAGGTATACTTAATTTGCAAATTCGCAACTGTTTGAACACTTTTTCTATGATAAAACGATGACCATTTCAGATCTATTCCTTGTAATTTCTAAGAGTACACGAAGACGGCAGCGTACACCACACGCTTGCTTTGTTATGCCATTGCGCAGGCCGCAAAATTTATCACGAGGCGAGAAGAGCATCCCAATTCTATTCCCTTTCCGAAGCGATTTCTGTGCGCGTCCATACACGACCGCTCGCTCGCTTTGTTATGTCATTGCGCAGCCGCGAAATTTATCACGGGGAGTAGTCATTAGCCTATTCCGTTTCTGCATAAGATTGGCTCGAAACGCTTAGGGATAATGAGTGCAGAATTGAGGATCATGATTTTGTAGCCATAAGAGACTTTAAAATGCCGTTGTTGCAAAGATAGAGGTATTTGGCTTACAGAATTGCAATAGTAGGTAACTATACATAAGTTCATTTTCATTCATACACACTCATATAGACGAAGTGGATAGATATGACTACTAAACAATACTAAATAAATGTTTTACGGCCCCGTACTAGTCTTTTTTTATGTTAAAAGTGGCTAAACGAGCAGGTGGGCCACCTGATGGTAAGTGGTCACCACGGTCACCACCATAGATCAGAAATAAGTCTGGATGACTCAAGTGTACCTACTTTGCGTGCCCAAACCCGTGGTGGCCCAAACTAAGCTCAAAACGCTTAGTTTGCTTGTCATGGGCTTGTCATATCACCGAGAACTGTGACACGCTTCATTTTCATATAAACGGCGGAGTTTGCGTTATCTAGACTTATTTCTGATCTGTGGTCACCACCGCCCATGACACCCACTATCTTATTAGGGAAATAATTTGACACTAATAAGACAGCAAAGCGCGTTACCCACCCTGAGAACTAAGATGGTATGTCTCATGTGCCAGTAATTACAACCTACAAACAAATAAACAGATATTACGACTTTTTCTCTTCAAAGTCGTTTTTCTTTTTATACTTATATGTAGACATTTCGATGTATTTTCATACAATCAATTCATAGTGTAGACACTATCTAACTAGTGACAAACCGTATTAAAACGCTATGTAAGAATTCAAGTAGCCAGTACAAATGGATTAACGTGGCTTCCAAAGCACGTGAAGTGCTCACTATCAATAGCAGTCATCCATCTGGTACCTGGACAGAGCCGACAACGTTGCTCAACTTTCTTGATCGATAAGATAGAGCAATTGCTTCAAAGTATTATATTTAGAAATTTATAGTTACATTTCCTAAGTAGTGCCATATTCGATTGATATGTCGCAGGCAAATCGTTTAATTCTCCATTTACAAACGGCGGGCAAACTGTAAACGGTCGGCAAATTGTAAACCAACGCCAGCAGATTCTAAACTGGTTTAGATCACTGTTGCATCTTAGGTTCGTTGTCCAAGGTAAACTATACCTAACCGATCGTGAGCAGGGATTGGTTAGGTTGGGTATGGTTATGTTACGACCACAACGCACGAGCCCAGTGAGCGAATCGAGTGTGCCATGGTAGTGGCCAGGAACGAATTACAGCATCATGTAAAATGACGAATATAAAATTTTTCGGCATTTTGCCAAGGCATAATGTAAAACGACGAAATATACAATTTGCCTGCGACAGATACATCATCATAGGGACTAACCTCAACGATATCTAAATCAGTTTTATTGACGATCGACTAGCCCCGGTCCGTGGGAGCGAATGGACTAGTGACGCACGTCATGTCACGACTGCAGCACACGAGCTGTATGTGCTAACCCGGCCTACATAAGACCCGGAATTATGAACGGTTAGGGATCTTTAACGTGAAGTTCCTTCGTTAAAAGCCTTCGAAAATTGAACCTCGTTGCTTCGCTCGGAATATAAACCGTGCTAAATTATTTTACTATGGGATGAAATTCGGCCAGCATGTCCCAAATTGCAATGTCCCATAATCATCGAGCATAATAACATATTCAAAATAACCCTACCAAATTAAAAGAACGACGCCTTCACTACCTTGTGACGAACAATTTTTTCAATCCGCCTTCTACTAGTCTTATTATTATGTGGTTTAGGGTTACCTATGTTAGGTATAGATATTAATCTAACATTCAAGGTAACAGAAAAACACAAAATAAGTTTTTTTAATATTAGCTTCGTAACTTTGTAACAAAACAGTTAACAATATTGTGGTATTTGAAGCTGCTAATAAAACTCAACAACATTTCCCAAAGAGTAAAGATTGAAATACGAAAAAGCATAGCATATCAGCTGATATAGGATTTAATGTGGGGAAGTCATAAAGATCTTTTTGTATAACGACAGGTATCAGTTTTTTTTTAATTTCCAGCAACATGTTAAATTTTTCCTCCTTCTGCCATAGTTTTTAGGCATGTGTGGTAAAAAGGCAAATTATACTGTTAAATTTAACACCTAGCTGCATAATATGGTCACCTTGCTCCAGTTTGCGCATGTCCGCGGGGCGTCTCTAACGAGCTTGCGCAAGAGTGTCGGCCGTCCCATCGATCACGAACGTTTAGCGCGGACCCTCCCCAAGACCATTGACAAAACACCGCCATTCTTGTTAACAATTTAAGCAAAATAGAGCCAAGAAGACATAAAACGCAAAATATACATTTTAGAGATTTAATAGAAAAAATAAAAATAGGACCTCCTTGCTTCGATGCTGGACCTTAAATAAGGCAATGGAAGATACATTTTTGAGATGTGGCTGTACAGATGAATGTTGAAAACATCTTGGACAGACAGGACTAGAAACGTAGACGTTCTCAAAAGAATGAATAAGAAGAAGGAAGTGCCACAACGAAAAAGAGAAAGATAGCATATTTTGGCAATATTTACCGCAACGGAAAATATAAAATACTAAACTAATAATAGAGGGGTAGATTGAAGGGAAAAGGGGAAGGGGAAGAAGGGGGATTGACTGGCTGGGCAACATCAAAAAGTGGACCGACATTAAAGGCAGCTACGTTGGCAAGACTGGCGCAGAATAGAACCGAGTTTGCAGAGGTGGTCGCCGACGTCCATTAGGGCATGGCAACAGAAGAAGAAGCTTCGATGGGAATAGATACCGTGCTAATTTCTTTTACTAAGGGATGACATCTGCCAGCATGTCACATCATCATCAATGATTTTGAAATGATCAAAATAACCCTACAAAATGAATAGAACGAGACCTTTATTGCATTTACAATGATAATAGGAGTATGCAATTTGTTGTGACTTTACATCACTCATCCCTATCTTGTGACGAATTATTTCTATAATCCTACTTCTATAACCTTTACTCTTCTGAGTATACAGCATAGGATAGCAGCACTCGGTAAAACTTATAATTAATTAGCAATTTTTGTGAGAAATCGATCTTTGAGGTTGACCAGCATACAGCCTATTGAAAGTATTGTTCATTTACCCAACCTACTAAAGTTTTCGTAGCTTATCATACATTTAAATGAATAAACTTGCACAAATAGTGAGAAAAAATTCAGTATACCACTGAATTGGTTCTCTGTCGCATACTTTAGTAACTTTAGCAATGTAGATCACAATGTTCGAAAGTGAATTGATTGACAGACGGAGCACAATAAGCGGTAAACAATTATATTCTCGAATTATTGCTATAATCGGAGTCTCGCAATACTATCTGCATACTAAACAGAGTAAAGGTCGCACACCTTTTGACTTTGTTTTGATGCCATTGTCAGATAAAAGTTTAGCGCGATCTGTGATTGCGCCAGCGAAGCAAGGTGAATGCGATGATACCATTTGGTTATAAAAATTTGACCTACATTCAAAAGCTGCAGGTATTTTTTTTTTCTTGTAAAAATATTGCAGCGTGTGTTATAAAATATAACAGAAAACGCATTACCGTTACTGCGTATTGTTCAATTTATCTGCATTGGTCGTTAACGGGTATTTTCGGATATTAACAACTAAACTATCCTATTTTGACAAAAAGAGCAAATGGTCACAGCCATACTCCCATCATTTCACTCGTAGTTAACTGTAATTATTGTGTCATCGATTGTACATCTGCCTTTTGATCTCAGTACAGTGATCATTTACATTCTTAACACTCAATACTTCTATCGTCATATCTTGAACGTGCTTCTTTATCGGTGATAAGCACGATTATTTTGATTTCGTTTTGAGGGTTCGGAACCAATATGGTAAAAACGGAACCCTTATGGTGCGACTTTGTTTGTTTTTCTATCTGTATGTCACACCTGTATATCTCAGCAACCACTATAATGATATCGACTTTAAATTTGGAACGCTTTTATAATATGATTGCCCAACTTAATTAAAACATAATAATAAAAAAAATTGTATTATTATTGTAAAGGGGACCTAATGATTTATTTATTTTATTTATTTATTGATACAAACAAAATTCACTCAGCATTACAGTTACCCAAAGCGCTGGTAAACTTAAATAAAATAACAATAACATCATTTAAATCTAAATACTCTCACAAAAGGATAAAAATGTTCTATTAATATGACACCACCTGTCAGCAAACAAATCTAGTTCAGGATATTTTTCTAGTAGCTCATTCAATAGGTAAAGGGAAGTCACAAGTGGTGAGTGCCTGTGTGCCTGCGTACGTGTCGCCTCTACAGCCAATAGCCGGTGTGTGCGGGCGCGGAGATACCTGTCCGGTACGTACAGGCTGCACTCGCGCGATACCAGCTCCGGGCAGTCTGACTCCCCGCGTATTAGCTGACACGCTGTATGTAATAACTGGACGTTCCTCCTAAGTTCTAACGAATTTATACCCAACATGCCAAGTAGAAATTTAGTAGGATAAAGAAATGGGTAGTAACCATACTTTTTCTTATACAAGAACCGGAGAAAGGCCTTTTGAATTTTCTCTAATAAAAGAGTATATGACTTCTCATGAGGACTCCATACTAGTGCAGCTGATTCTATTTTGGTACGGACGAAAGAATAGTATAACAGAATAACAGTCTTGGGATCTTGGAAACTTTTTGAATTACGGATAATAAAACCTAACCTTTTATAACAATCTTTGGCTAAAGTCTCTATGTGCCTATTAAAAGTCAATTTTGTGTCGAAGAGGACTCCTAAATCTTTAATGTTATCCACAGAAGCTATTGCGTCACTTCCCAGTAAATATGTGGCATGCACTGGGCGCTTAGCACGTGTATAAGACATGGCGCAGCATTTGGTCGGATTAAAGTTAAGCTTATTGATGACGCTCCATTTTTGCACTGCATCGATATCCGCCTGCAAGAGTTCGCAATCCTCAATGCTCACAACCTTACGTATGAGTTTAAGGTCATCTGCATACAGCAAGCACTTTGAGTTCTGAATAACATTCTCTATGTCATTGACCATCAATATAAACAGTAGTGGTCCAAGGATGGAACCTTGGCTAACGCCAGATCGAGTATGGTACGGACTAGATACGTAGCATCCATAGCGCACAAACTGCTGACGGTCAGTGAGATAGTTTGCTATTAAACGGAGAAGCCTTGGTGTAAATCCTAATGTGGTTAGCTTATCAAGAAGAATATCATTGTCTACGCGGTCAAAAGCCTTTTTAAAGTCAAAATATATAACATCTACTTGAGACCCTTTATCTAAACAAATTGAAATATAATCAACAAGGGATAGTAAATTAGTGTTCACAGAGCGCTGACTCCTAAAACCATGCTGACAGTTAGATAGATTTGGGGATATTTGAGCTAGAATTTTCCTATGTAGAACCGATTCTAAAGCCTTAGAAATTGAAGCGCAAATAGCTATAGGACGGTAATTTTCAACACTGGAAGAATCTTTAGTTTTAGGAATAGGGGTTACACGAGAGATTTTCCAACAGGCTGGATATATTCCAGTGCGGATAATTGATGGACTCAATTGCTTCCAAAAATATTAAAGGAATTTCGGAACCCTCGCCGCGCGAGTCCAACCCACACTTCACCGGTTTTTTTTATATGTTGTCAAACGTATGTTGACTACAAGTACGAGGATGAATAAGATCTCAGTGTAAACATTGAAAATACTTGGTTGTTGTAGCACCTTTAGGAATTCCTGAAGCATCACCCGCGATACTAACCGATAGCCCGCATGCACCCAACACGGTCGGGTAGTCAGGGACGTTTACGACACAACCAAATGCCAAAATAAGGTTAAAGGTAATAATTGTTGGATGCCGGCCTAGCCGCGTGCTGGCATTACCCCGGTTGATTTATATGCGGGAATGCGGAGATGCGCAATCGAAACATCAAACAAGTGCGTTTTGGGATACATAAATTGATTTTGTCTTTTCGAACATCGTGAAGAAGTCCTAATGTATGAAATAGAAACGCGTCGTAGGACTAAAAACAATAAAAGCTCTATGTTAGATAGTAAATGTATAGCATGTTTCTTT
Source organism: Athrips mouffetella (assembly GCA_947532105.1). Taxonomy (NCBI): domain Eukaryota; kingdom Metazoa; phylum Arthropoda; class Insecta; order Lepidoptera; family Gelechiidae; genus Athrips; species Athrips mouffetella. The sequence continues at coordinate 16,751,948 of OX383965.1, read as the reverse complement.
ATCGACTGCGTTCCTTTGAGTTATAAGTGAGTTTATGGTTACTGATAAATTTTCCTTAAGGATATATAAGGTCCTAATGAAATATTGAACATAATTTTAGTATGTTACTCAGACCATGAAACTGAACAACTTTCCCCAAGGAACAGAGGTCGAAATACGAAAAACCAAATTTGACCTCCCATACAAAATGCGCTATCAGCTGATGCAGTTTCTATAAGGGTTCCGTTTTTTTTATTTTGAGGTACGGAACCCTAAAAAGATCATTAGTATATTAGACCCGACCGGAAACCTAACCCAGATCTCTCGGAATTATCAGTTTCACTGCGCTAAATAATCTTGAAAATCAAAATATAATACCTGTGACATGTCTTACAACAAAACTGCCTTAAATTACTTTGCAGTTCAGTAGCATAAATAAAGATACAGCAACAGTAAAGAAAAAACCGGCCAAGTGCGAGTCGGACTCGCGCACCGAGGGTTCCGTAAAAACCTGTACGTATATAAGTAAAAGTTATGTTATTTTTATTGCTAAAAAACTTTATTATGTGATGTACATCACATACGAGTACTAACTAAAATTTATGTTTGAGTTGATTGAATAAAAGGTAAATTGCGGTTTTCGATTTATGACGTATTAAAAAAAACTACTTACTAGATCTCGTTAAACCCAATTTTAGGTGGAAGTATGCATGGTAATGTACATCATATACTTTTTTTAGTTTTATCATTCTCTTATTTTAAAAGTTACAGGGAGGGGGGGGGGGCACACATTTTACCACTTTGGAAGTGTCTCTCGCGCTAACTATTAGAAAATTATGTTAGAAACCTAAATATAATTGTTGACGACCTATCCATAGATACCCAAAACGTATGGGTTTGATGATTTTCAGTTCAGTTCAGTTCTAGTTCTTGGGAACCCTAAAATTTATTGGTTTTTTTTTCTATTTTCACATCTACTTACCAAGTTTCAACAGTATAGTTCTAATAGTTTCGGAAAAAAGTGGCTGTGACATACGGACGGACAGACAGACAGACATGACGAATCCATAAGGGTTCCGTTTTTTGCCATTCGGCTACGGAACCCTAAGAAAGCAGCAATTGTAAGTTCAAACGTAAAATAAAACGGTTGCTGGCAGTAGGTTACTAAGCCACGACGCGGCAGCATCTCGCTTCCTACGGGAAAGGCCAGGCGTCACAGGCCAGCCAGACACAGATGGGCATGTGTATAGAGCTGATAATACCACATGTGTAAATAAATAAATTGTTGGGCAAGTAAGTATAAGCTAAAAATACACTACACACACTCCAAGACTACACTTGCCACAATGACACATCACGCTTTGCAGTCAATAAACTCCCTCAAATAACAATATTAACAGAAAAATGCAGCTTATGAAAATATTTACGTACTTCAAACATCAAATAGGTCGTTGAAAGCGACTCTCAATGAATTTATTTTGCACTTAATAAATCGAGACTCGACAAATATAGCTTACTCTCGTTTTTCCAGATGCTTTCATTCGGACTGGACTTTATTTATTGTGCGGTAAATATCAAATTCATTAGTAAGTGACGTAAATAAGATGGCAAACTAACTGGCCTGCAGTCCACCGCTGTCCGCGCGTTCATTGAGCTCTTCCCATGACATTATCCACAGAACACAACTACTTTTATCCTATTTCTTAGGTACTCTATAGCCAACTTTCAGCTCTAAAGCAAGCGAATCTATTTGACTTTGTAACTCCAAGTAAGTGCACTTACGCCGTTTTGGTTGGAGAGCGAAAATGGCGCATCTGAGGCACCGATGGCCCTAGAGATGGACCTCGCGTTTTATTTCCACCGAGGAAGACACGACTTTAGTACGATGCATGGGGGAAAATATGGCCCCAAGTCCGCTCAACCGTATTTCACTGGGGCCAGCGGGGTCACCAGCGCGGACATTATTAAACTGTTACTCTTCCAGAATCGTGAGACGTGACTTATGCAGATGTTTAAGTAGTAGTTTGACGGATAGTTTCACGTGTATGCAGTGGTCGTTTCTCATGTGAATCTTCCTTGCACGATTCGCGATGTTGTTGAAATTAGCTAGAAAGGTTTGTTTTGGTCATATTTAGATTTGTACAGTCTTTCGAGTTTACGTATGTAATATTCTTTTAACAAGTCTTTGAACAGAAATAAATTCAACTAGTAAAATGTCTACTATTTTTCTACAGCACAAAAGACATTACATGCTTTGCTTACTTTAAAAACCCACATTTCTTAGTTCATAAGTTCTGTTTTGTCCCACCCACCAACAAGAGCGACTCAGCCGATCAATACATGATTCCAAAGAAGGGCAAATCTCACGAGACACAATGAATTATCTAACTCCAGGTCTTCCTAGTTTAATAAAAACCGTTCTCGTCCGCAGGCAACGTACGTCTAGTATGAAGAATGCAATTAAGTTTTTGCGACTAATCAGGAAGGCTAACCAAAGTGTAACGGTACGTGGCGAAATGTGGGAATGGAGGAACAATAGGAGAGATGGCTGTTTTTTCGGTTGAAAGAGCGCTCGTCGATCGTAATTACTCGCGCAACTCATATGCGGTGATATGAGAAGGGCCGGTGGCGCTAGAGTAAATAAATGCTTTTGAAATTACCCTTTCATTACACTTCATTAACGCTGGGACAAGCATACATAGAGAATAAATACATAATACAATATCTTTTGCACAAAGTATAAAATCTCAAACCACAGGCAAGAATAAAACTTGCGTCTTCTCCGCATATACCGGAGACGCAATACGATTCGAAATTTGCCACCTCTAAAAGCATTGAACGTTGCGTTTCATTCGGTACATACGGAAAAGATTCGGGTTCGAATCCTTCCTATGGTGCTGAATTCAACGATTTTTTACTTTGTACAAATATCCAAATACCGAAAGCGTTAGAACTAAAACCAAAACATACCATTAGTCTTTTATTTTTAACATTAATTACTTAAATAAATTTTAATAAAAGTTTAATCACCAAACTTTAAGAATATAAAATGAAGTATTTAAATATGTGAACATTGTATTAGCAATACTCTCAAGAAGGATTTTTCTTGAACAAACAGTTGAATCCAAATAAATTATACTTATTAATCTGTGTAGTGTCAAAAATGATATGAAATAAATATTATTCTTTCTTTCTTTATGTTTCTTTTTGCGCAAGAGTTTACTTGTTGATATTCTTTCTTTCTTTAGAATGACAGATTTTTACAAAGTAACGGCTGATTAAAGTAACAAAGTTCTAAACTAGAGTTAGCCTGCGAGTGCAATTGAGCGTACCCATAAGTTTTTCACGAGGAAAAGCGCACACAATGCCTGGGGCAAGAAGCTGAGAAAGCTACCTGCTCATTACCATGGACTGAGCTGGACAGTTATTGTGTGCCGATCACACCATTATCAGTGCTCAATGGATCTTCCTCATTCCATCATCGCTAATTGAGTTGTGGCTTGGGATTAGTTGTGTTTCCATTACCTGTGAATGCATCCATATACTTTATTGGAAGGAAAAATCACTCAAAAATTATGATTTACGACTCTTCCAAGCAGTAGAGTCGGTATTTAAGGCTAGACTGAATACCGAATACAAAGGGTGTAACGGACTGGTTTCCTCAAACTGGAAATAAAAGGTTTGATAAGTCAACGAAACTGAATAACTATCAGTAAATAAAACAATCAGGATATGAAAAAACAAATCGGCATTTCCATATAAACTGTCCAATCAAGTTCGGTGTTTTTTTTTGGGGAGGCCAATTTTTATTTCATTGAATGTTTTTTAACTAAATGTTATTCAGTTATGTTGATTGATCATGCACTTCCAGTGATCGGAAACCTGTCCCTAAAACCATTTATTTAAAATATGCATAATAGTGGTAATTTGGTTTTATCCTCAAGTGAGACACATTTTAATTAAATCCGTGATGTTGTGGTCATCTATTACGTCACTCACTTACAGGATGTGTGCGTAAGGAAAACCCATTATGAGTTCTAAAGGAGTTCTGCGATATCGACCTCAAATCAATGATTCTTTTATAAATATGACATCATAATAGCTCTGCAAAACTTGAAACAAAAAATATTTTTAAATAAGTTTTGTTCATAAGCACTAAAACCATTTGACTGACCATTGACTAAAACGAAGAAAGGAAAAAGTTAGTTTGTTCCTTCCTATGCTGATACGTTGTTTTGAAATTCTTCTGAATAAAATATTTTTTAGGCTTTTGTTCCGGATAGATAATATGATGACCATATCCATTACGTATACAGATAGATATGACCATAAAATCCAGTACTTAATTAAAGAAAGATCACAGAAGATCAAAGAAACAATTTTTTTTTTTGTTAAAATTTCTGTTCTATTTATATACAGCGTGAATTTTTATTGGTTTTGCTCCCGAAAACCAGTGATTGCTCATGACAACAAGCAACCTTCCCGAAAAAAATATTTTTTTCTCGAAGTTTTTTGTGTCTCCATAATAAGTGGTCACGTGACGCGACTCTTTTCACTTTGACAAGTATTTAGGCCTTGATTATTTTAGCTCTGATTTCGTTTCTACAATATTCATGATCGGAGCTTTCATATTGTCTATTATGGATGTCTGATTATTTGTATTCAGATGAGTTGTAGAATGTGCGTTTTGATATTGCTTCAGTGTCCTTGACTCGACGCCCATTTTGAAGAGACAATCCTGCAGCTCGTTTGAAGTCAAATGGCTGTCAAAGGTCACATGATTCAAATTCATAATACTATCTTGTTTTGTAATGTTGGTGCTCTTCTCGCTGATATTTTTTCTTTGAGTAAATTTCAACATAACTATCAATCAGTAATATGGTTTTTAAGGTAGCCATCTAAAGTACTTCATACAGTTTCTACAAATCCAATGAGAAACTTTCTCTTACGTATTCAAACGCTCGGTGCAATATGAATGTTCTTCAATAAGTGATGATCGATTTTCCTATAATTTCTTTCAGTTATAGGGTCAAAGGATGGGATGATGATGTTATGATGATAGGGTCAAAGTAAGGGTCAAAATATTTTCTACACCGATTGAAAATTAGATAAGGTGTTTGTTTAAATTGTTTTCAAACATTACATAATATCTAAAGCATTTAGAAAAAAACTTTAACCTCTTCAGGGATTTTGTGAACACGTACCAAATAACCAATTGCCAAAACAAATGAACGATCTAGCGTTTTTAACAGCAGCCTATACATATTTGTTTCATCCAATGGGACAATCATAATATTTCACAACGTCGACATGTTTAATTCTGGTGACTCCTCATGGTAATACTAGCAATGCTTTGGTAATGCTAAGCACCTCGAGATTGATAGCCAGTTGTTTTGAACGCATCACCACACATAAACATCGGGTAGGTCGTGAGGTTAGCATGAGAACTATGCACATGTAGATACTTACCTACTTCTTACGGATTGCATAGGTTATTGTAAAGTCCAAATGAAACACTAACTGCAACACAGTCTACATGTATCGGACCTTGTACAGAAAACTGAAAGTCTTCAGTCAACGAAACGTAACAACTTTTCCAAAGAAACATGTTTGGGAAATGAAAAATACATTACTTCTCCATACAAACTGTGTGAGAGGTCTTTTTTTTTGTCAAAGTGGTTCAGTCTCGTCGACTGAGCGCGCCACTTCAGTTTACGGTACACCGTCCCTTACATCCTAATATCAGGAAACTATGATACCAAATAAGGTAGTCCTCCGTCATAACGCAGAGACGTTATCAACCATGCCAAGAGTGCAGTCCAAAATATCCCCTAACTGTGAAGGCCTCACCCACATCCGGACCTCGAACTGGACATACGACACAGACAAAATGTAATTAGAAAACAGTCAAAAAAATACTCAAGATTTACAAGCATAAAGGTTAAGATTGATCGTGTGAATTAGTCCATGCTCCTCTTGTAACCATTGGCATGTGTTAAGTGTGGATCGACTCATGTTTTGCAGTTTTCATTTTTTATGTTTAAGAAAATGGTCAAAAATGTTTTAAATGAAAACTAAAGGTAAATAAGGAGATTTGAATTTAAACTAGATGGTGGAATTCACAAAAGTAAAGGGACCGTTCACACCTTACCTGACACATCAGATTGACGACTAAAAATCACTATAATTGGTCGCGTGATCGCACGACTGCTGCAAATTGACGCTAATAAACTCACAACATTGGCCACGTTATCTGTTCAGCTGGCAGCGTCGCTGGAGGTGAATGTTTTGTATCAATTCTTTGCGAATTTACTTAGTAAATGTTTAGTTCCAAGTTTGGCCGGCTGAATGGGTAGTGTGGTCGCCATGGTTTGATCTTTATTTATGACAAACAGAAGTAGGAACTTCCAATTTTGATGCCGTGTGAATGCTCACGGTGTTTAGCGTTTATTGCTGTTCTGAAGGTAAATAAGAAGAATAAGAGTCTTGTTTTACGTAGAAGTTGTACGTCTAGGTACGTTACACAGCGTAATTTTTACTACCCCGGATATTTTGAGACGTGGTTCTACCGATGAAACTGAACAAGTTTTTCCAAGGAACATACATAGGTCGAAATACTTTATGTTATACCTTTATGTCAGCTGATGCAGCTTGTACGGCAAGCCGAAATTTTTTATTTCGTATTTCGACCCATGTTCCTTGAGAAAAGTTGTTCAGTTTCATGGACAGAACCATCCATTAAAATATCTCGGGTGTTAAAAAATAAGAGTGTATAGGATGTTTTCTAATTAACTGCATTTCTTTCAGCATGTTACTCAGACTATAAAACTGAACAACTTTCATTGAGTAAAAAGGTCGAAATCAGAAAAAAAAATACTGCGATAGAAATGAGCCGGTTTAAAAAAAAGAAAAACTAGTATTAATTTTTTTGATAGATAGCGTTGTTGTAGGACAATTTTTTTTTCTATCTGTTGTCTAAGTAAATGTAAGTGTTGCCTAAGGAGGTTTATTTACTTCAAGCTTCATCTAGACAGATTTATTTTAAGTTCTTTAGCAACTGTCTTCAGCGCAATCTATCGACACCTTTCAATACTCAGTTGACACTTAATCGTGAAAACAGCTCATTGCATCAGCTGATAGCGCATTTTGTATTGGAGATTAAAAAAACCGGCCAAGTGCGTGTCCGGCCACGCGCAGTTTAGGGTTCCGTAGTTTTTTTACGATATTTTTATTGCAAAGCATGTTTTGAATAAGTAGAGACGTCTACCATTCTTCTTTTTGTCCACCTACAATCAATCAATTAAAATTTTTGTGTCAATACTTAAAATGCAATGAAATACAGGTGGAACAGTACCTAAGTTATGTTACCCTACAGGTTTCTTCAGGCTTGTCAGGGAATGTTCTGGTCTACGAAAATAAAGAATAGATGTTTGTTTATCATCAAAAATTGGCGTCCATAAGTAAACAACCAAAGTAGTATACTCTACTCAGGGTACAAGAGAACATTTGCAGCTATTCGAGTCATTAGGTTAGGTGATGCGCCGCTGATATTTCGTCGTCCGCAGCTTGCAACATGGGGGGATGACACGACTGCATTTGCGCTCAGTTCCACAAACTGTATATAAGTAACAGAAACTTAAATATTAGACTCGCTGTAACCACGGGCCCGGTAAATTATACGAAACATCAGCAAAGCAATGTAATAAATTCAGGTTAAATAAACGCGATATAAATTTGTACAATTAATTGTTATTCTTGTACTAGACCTACTAGATGATAACCAATAATAAATAAATAAATGGTTTTATTTCAGGCATCATCATATCACCTCGCGGTGTATCGTCAGCCAATATTTAAATATGTGACAGTCCAGATACTCGCACAGCAGCGTCATAAAAATTTGGTTATCTGATGACCTGAGGAACTCCCAAAAGTCAGCCACACAAGCTCTTACAATATCAAAGAAGTCTGGCACGTCGGCTGCGGCGTATATGCTTGAGGCGCTACAATATTTGGGTAATCTCATTAGAGTGCGAAATGCGTCATTATATTGAATTTTAATGGTGCTTCACGCCCGACTACAACGCTCTAAAACAGTGTCAGCTGAACGGCATCGCTACACCTTTTTTTTTCGATGGGAAATCCATTATGGATACCTGGTCGCTGGGGGAAGCGACCGGGCTATGTCGAACTCCACTGACTGAAACCCCTCGGTGACCAACCTCGGCGCATGACGGGTAGCTCCGGAATCTTCTTGGGAATCGCTACACCGAGCAAATCGCCGCGCAAGCATGTTACACCACACGGCCAATGCCCGTCGTTCCCTTTCAACGCCGGTGTCATCACTCAGGTCTTCAGTTAGAATGTGCCCCAAGTATCTGAACTGTCCTACCCTTTTTACTGTAGGTCCGTTCAGAAATACAGGCGGTACCCTCTCCGGATCCCGTCCTGCCATAAAAACCATAATTTCCGTCTGAACACATTGCTAGATGCAAGTAATGGGTTGGTAAAAGTAAATGGTCACGATCAGTCAACAAAACTGATTATTTTTCAGTTCAGAAAAAGTATATTAATTTATCATTTTTAACATTTGAGGTCAATATTGAAATCAAAAGTTAAAAAGACTATTAAATATAGATGACTGTTTAAATGATGTTTAGGCACAGGGCTAGTAGTATGAATAAACGCTTAAGGTGAGTTAATATAAGACTGCTAACTTCAGTGTAACCAGCCCTGCAAGGTCTCCACGGGCGGCGAGTTCGTGTGGTCGTGCCCAAAGTCAGATTAAACTATTGCACCTCACCGACATTTCGGTCGCCATGGCAACCATAACACACGAGTATGCCAAACTCTGAGGTTTGTTCTGAACTCAGACAGTCCTTCTATCATCAAATATCAAAGGGCAGATCAATTTTTTACACCACTATAGGTGAATACAGGTTATGTCCAATTTATTTCTTTATTATGAAAAAAAAATACCTTAAGAATACCTTGGTCGACGTATAGTTTTCTAAAGTTTTAGTTTTCAAAATTAAACATAAGTAATGTGAATACCATTATATTATAACATCTAGGACGAAGTTGATTAAATGTGCATTTTAGAAATACTAGTACTTAGTACCAATTCAGTAGGTAATACTCGTAGTGTAACTTATGCAAAGCTAAAAGAAATTCAATAAAAAATGTACGTAAAGCTTGACATCCCCTTGACTATGCCTACTGTGGCATAAAGAAACTGTGTCGGAGCGTAATGAACCCTAACACAACACAACATTCGTGTCAAATATTTTCACGCTTTTAGAACCTTAAAACATTGACGTAGAGTTTAAAATGAAAGTGTGGATTTGTGTTTATGAAATAGGACGGAGACCTGTCGAATGTTGGCACGAATTTCTGGTTAAGTGTGACGTGAAGCAAGGAGTTGCTTAGAAGGATGCTGTGAAATGTTGGTTCAAGTAAATGGTTGAAAGAGACTATAGTAGGTTGGGATTGCGCATACTTGTTTATTTAGGCATATAATATCTTAGGAAAAAAATAATTACGGCGCAATGCTCAAGGAAAGGGGATGGTCCATATACAGGATCTAAAGGACAGGTTGGCAAAAGTAAAAGCGCATGATCGAATGATCGATGAAACTGAACAGACTGAAATTCAAGGAACAAGTGTCAAATTATGAAGAAAATTTTTGACTTTCAGCTGATAGCGCATTTTGTATGGGAGGTCAATAATTCCTTTTCGTATTTCGACCTATGTTCCTTAGAGAAAGTTTTTTTTTTATATTAGTACTCGTACCATTGGCAGAATCACATCCTTCAGGGTTCATGATATTCCCTTTCGGTTACACCTTGTATATATACGATTCTACATTAGCAGCAGCAATAAATCAAACCAAATTGCGATAAACCGAAACAGTACACAAACTCAGACAAGTAAATTGAAAATCATGAACGAACCGCGCTATTCTGCACTTTACGCCTCTATAATTGAGAGTATTTTATTTATAACTCGAAAATTACACTCGCGAGCATTCTATCGACAATCGTGGATTGTATGCAGCGGCTAGTGGAGAGTGTGTGCAGCAATCACAGGATTGTATAGAGAGGATAATACTATCCTATGCTATTAAACTAGCAATATTTGTATATAAATATATATATTTGTAATCGGTTTCTCGAAAAAGGCTCTAACGTTTTTGATGAAATTTAGCATCCGGGGGTTTTTGGGGACGAAAAAATCGATCTAGCTAGGTCTCATGTCCGGTAAAATTCATTTTCCCCGTGATTTTAAGCATTTTAAAAACAATACGGCGTTTCAGACAGAAACCTACAGCGCCATCTGTTGACGAGTAGCATAGCTTGCTCACCCGATGTTATTTTATAATGTTGAGGCGGCTATAATAGAGCGAAGCTCGGTCGACCAGGTACTGGTGTTAATACAGCGTGAATTTCCCAAAACTAAGTAGTTTTCTCATGTTAATAAGCAATTTTTTTGATGAAATAATGGAGCAAAGCCATTTATTTATTTTTAACTGCTACAATTGAGTCAGAAGGTGTCTCACAAGGCTCGTCTGGCTGTTCGTAGAGGCGTTTTGGTACCAACACTGATGTACGGCAGTGAAAGCTGGGTATGGCAGAAAAAGCATGAAAGTAAAATTAATGCAGTATAAATGAGAGCGGTAAGGAGTATGATTGGTGTGAAACTGAGTGACAGGATTAGAAATAGTGTGATAAGAGAACGTTGTGGCGTAAAATAAGAGGTAGTGGCTAAAATTGAGAAACGGATGCTGAGATGGTTTGGTCATGTAGAGAGGATGAATGAAGGAAGATTGACGAAAGAGATCTACAAGGCGAGAGTGAATGGGAACGTTGGATGGGGACCAAATTCAGGACGTTCTGAAGAAAGGCCATGTTAAAAGTACCCTTAACCGACGAGCATGTATGAAAGGATTGATGAAAGTACAGGAAGCAAGGGAAGTACGTCAAGATCGTAGCAGGTGGAGAATTGTGGTCTCTGCCTACCCCGACGGGAACAAGGCGTGATATTATGTATAACCAACTCTGGGGCGCTTCCTGTTCTCTCGTCGCCGTATTAAGATGGGAAGTATGGATTTGAAAGGGGGTTATTTTTTTAATTTTTATTATAAAAAAAGCCAAAAAATATAATTTGATATCTTTTTTATGTTATTAAAATTAGCAATAATTGTGCTGCAAATACTGTCCTATGAAAAAGCAAAATATTTAATAAGCTTGTACGAATAAAACAGAGTTATAGGAGTCGTTTCTTTTTTCAACCGAATTTCAGTTCCTATTATGAAACGTTCAAATAAATAAAGCAAAAATCATTGTCACACAACTTTCATCACTGTCACACTACCACAACTCTAACTTCACATGGCATATCGTCTTCGTGACTGAGTTCAACTAATGTGTGTAGCCCACAAAGGTATCAGCCGGGCCGCAATGCCCGCAATGCAGATAGCACAGCAATGCCACTATTAATTCATAGCTCCAAACGAACATGCCCTACGGTCATTATCTACGCTTCTTGCTGGCCGCGCAAAATCTACAACCTGTGCAGTGTTTATTCTCACGGTAAGTCGTGACTGTTACTGTTATTTCACAATTAACGAAAGTTAATAAATAGAGAGTTTTTTTATTCTGCAAAAATATAATAAAATATTTTTTATATATATAATTTATTCAACCAGTATAGCCAACAGTTGGCCCACCCTCGTTTGCCCACTTGTAACATAAAAAAAAGTAAACTTATAGTAGGTACACACGGCAGCAAGCACGTAACAACAAAACCAGTATAAGCTGAACCAGCGCTACGCTACAAACTCCCGGAACCAGAGACCCGCTGAAGGTCAAAATGTTTCCACTGACGAGCGGCCGGGTGTACAGTCAAGAGCACATCAAGCTTGACACATTGGACTTTGTACCGTTCTTATTTCAATAGACGTACGGGCTAGAGTCGCGCTGCAAGTGTCAAGCTTGACCTGTCGTTGACTGTACTAATCGTTAACATTCTGCCAAACTGCAGGTCAGTTTGTTGGCAGATTAGATCGCTCTAGGCTTACAATCACATTAAATTATGTAACTTATACATACGACAAAACTGAACAACTTATCACAAGAATCATGGCATGTCCAACAAGTACTTTGCTTTTACGCTTTTCCATACAAACCTTGCGCCGTAAATAATAGAATATGTATGGGGCGTCCATATATTTGTCTCAATTTTCGACCGAACAGTGTTAGATTCTTTCACTGTAAAATAGGTATACAAGTCTTTATAGTGCATTTTCTATCATTGTCATTTATATAATTTTATATCGAATGTAATCAGACGCGGGATACCGACATCATTCATTAATATTTGTTTATACACTTAATATTACCTAAATCTCAAACAATCTTATTTTCTTTTACAATCTCTTTTTTGTATTATTTCGCATAATTGAAGAGATTTACAGCAAAAATATAGATTTTTCAGAGGATTAACGGTATCATCACTATTAGGCGTCAGTGAAATTACATCACTTCACAAACCAAGTGAAAGAAAAAGATACAAAAGAGAAAATCCTTCTCTATATTTTTAATTATATTTCATGGAACAAGATATAATACAGCAGCTAATATCAATTTAATATTAGTACAATTTAAAGTGGTCCTTCCTATCATTTCCGGACTTAGATGTATCGTCAACACTGGACCTTTTACTGACTTCTATTTGGGCCTACTTTATTAACTAAAGAAGACTTTACACTATCAGCCTCATAGAAGGGTTTTTAAAGTTGAGCTTATTGGTTAACATTCCGAACTCAATTAAGGGTATAGCTAAATAGGCATAAAGTATAAAAACATTCACAAATACAAAATTTCATGGATTTTGACCAAAAATTCAACGAGAATAAACAAAATGATAACTACCGTGCTACTCTTAAATTACTTTCCTAAAATTAGTTTTTACGACTTTCTATACTTTTTGCAACTAACCTTCTGTCTTGAGTATTTAGTCAAGATACTGCAAGTTTCATAAAATAGACCACATCTCTCTCCGTGGGTCTCGTAAAAGGCGACGAAGGGATCTAAAACAGCGGTAGCAGTAGCGGTAGATCAGCAGCGTTCTTCTGCGAGATTCACCTAACCAGCCACCAGCCACTACGGTCCATTGTGTCAGCCGTAACGCTAAAAAACGTGGCGATTATGGTACAGTCAAGACGAATAGTATATTAGATGGTACGATACACAGAGGACGCTGCTGGCTATCCTCCAGTTCATAATCCCTTACTCGCCTCTTACGACACCTACGGGTAGAGATGGGTTGGTACTATTCTTTGCCGGCACCACACGGAACAGCCAGAATATACCACGCATTTATTGCTGTGTAATTTTGAAGAAGCTCTATGTTATAGGTGATCCTCATAACATCCTATGAAACGTCCACTGCTGGACAGAGAGCTTCTATAATCCCTAAGTTGCCTCTTACGACACCCACAGGTAGAGATGGGTTGGCACCACACGGACGCGGGAGGTACTGGATGCGGAAGGTTAGTATCGCAAGACCGGACCCATTGTATGAAGACCTTTAGCGAAGAGATATCCAGAATTAATATTCAGCATTAGAGGTATAATCTGGGCGTAGCATAAGTACTCGAGTCGTGATCGTCGGCTCGAGGCAAAGTGCGAACAGTCATCGGGCCCGGCAGATTGATGCTGCTGGACTTTCAATAAGATAGGGATCATCAGGTAAGTATATAATAGCAGCGTTTTACCTACCATTAAAACGCTTATTAAGCGATAACCTTATTTGAAGCCTAAATATTTGAGAGTAGCGTACTTGACTTCCTGTAGCGAGTCGGTCTTGACACGAGTACTACCATTTATCCCCTCTACGTATGACGTCACTTCCTGTGCACCAGAGTGGGGGCGCTAACTTCGGAGCTGATTCGAGCGCCCTTGCTTCATTGGCACTCAAATATTTATGGTTTTGACCAGGCAGAGATAGACCTTAGGCTTCAAATAAGGTTATCGCTTAATAAGCGTTTTAATGGTAGGTAAAACGCTGCTATTAAGCTTTGAACCGTTATTTGAAGCCTAAATATTTGAGACGTGTTTGTTATCGCCTGGTGGACAGGACAAGTGATAGGTGAAGGGAACATAAAAAGGATTTATATCAGGTATACACCAGTAAATTAAACAATACAACATGGTTTTTACCAGAATATATATTTTGAAAACACAGGTAAGTGCAAAAATCAACAATAATCAATAATTATATAAACATTAGTAGAATTGTACGGCTAGGTAATTTATTATAATCTTAATACACATTTATCATAAAATGAAAATATTATAATTCGTTTACAGGTGCGAAAAGATTAGAAATTGAATCAGATGCAGATTGAACGGCTGGATTCTTAACGATTTCACGACAATAAAATTTAAGGAATGTATTTTCAGAACGCCAGTTACCCTTTGCCAGTATATCATCGATTGGACAGTTTTCTACCCAGCTCTTCGAGGCAACAGCGGATCTTACGCTGCCAGGGCTTGCCTTGATGCCGGCCCGTTGCAGAACGTTTTTCACCCAACCACCAATGTTGGTACGAGATGCTGCTTTGGGGACGCCAGTACAAGTTAAGAATAAGTTATCTAAATTACAGATCTCTCGTCTTGATTGTGATAATGTAATCACTCTTTTTATCCAAAATAAAGGATCTAAAGTTGAATGGTCTTTATTTTCGAGAATTTCCCAACCTGACTGCCGCCTACAAACTGAATCAGTTTTAGAACCATACTTAGGCCAAAAAATAATCGAATTTTGAGTTATAGAACAATGATCACATCCGATAGCTAAAAGTGTCAAATCGTGCACCCGGCGTCCTGAGCACAGGAGAAGCAAAATAGCAGCTCGAGCCGAACTTTCATGTAAATTGTCAGAATTAGGCATGTTAGACTTTAACCAATTAATCAAAATATTTGTGTCCCAAATGGGGGCTTTCCTAGGTTTCACACTAGACATACTGATAGACTTCAATGCCTGACGCACCAGCAAGTGGGAACTAAGCCGGTTATCTAGATCAGGATCACATAGCGTAGAAATTGCCGATTTATGTACCTGAATCGTGCTGTAGGCTAAGCCATGTTTTTGATGTAAATCAATTAAAAATTTTGCAAGATCAGCCCCCTTAGGACGCGAATAATCAATATCATTTTGATGAGCCCATTGACACCAACGCTTCCATGCCGGTCTATAAGTTTTTAAAGAGGATTCGCGCCAACTCTTTTGTAACAATCTTTTTTGGTCTTCCGTCCAACCTGCTAGACTCTCCGTCCACCCCCACATTTCCAAACCTCCAGGGTCATCTCTGCAATCATTGGAGGCGGGTGGCCTGTCGTTGCATCGACTAGTACCTGGTCTAGATTGCGGACTGTGAACGGGGGCCCCAGAGCTCGACTCTTTAGATCTGACCGCCAAAAAACTTTCATCCACCGCGGTGCGACCACTAGGTAAATTCCCGTCGCAGTATTGAGATGTTGTAAGACACGGGGAATAAGGAATGGCGGAGGGAACACCCATGCCAGGGGATAGTCCCACCGGTGACTGAAAGCATCGTACAGATGGGCTTGCTGGTCCGTCAGGTCTAGCGTTCCGTAAACTGGGACTACGTGAGCCACGGCCGACGCAAAAAGATCTATCACTGGCGTGCCTAACTTCGAGAAGATCAGATTTGTGGCTTGCGGTAAGAGGTGCCACTGTGGGGGACAAGCGAGACGGGATAGGCGATCTGCTTCGGAGTTGTAACGTCCGGGTAGGTGATATATCTCTAAATGAATTCGAAAACGGTCTAGTATTGAGAGAATTTGATAGGTCAAATTCATGAGGAGAGCTGATTTCATCCCTCCTTCGTTCTTTAAGTATGCAACAACTGTCCTGTTGTCGCTCTGTATCATCAGAGAGGAGTCTTGCAGGAGACGGGCATAATCCTTGAGGACATACCAAATTGCCAACATCTCGCGAATGTTGGAGTGGAGCTGAGCTTCTTCCAGGGTCCATTGACCCGATAGACTGACACTGTTCAGTTGGGCTCCCCAAGCCACACCTGACGCGTCTGTTACTAAGTAGTTGGAGGCCGGAGGGAAATGAATCAGCGAGCTGTTCTTGACATTGATACTCCACCATATTAACTCTTTGATTGCTAATTTTGGTATAGGATATTTGTGACGGGGATCCTTCAGCAATAGTTGTTGACAATGCTTGAGAAGGGCTCGATGATTCAAACGCCCTCTTGGTACAGGAAAGCTCGCGAAATTGACCATTCCTACTATACTTTGAATTTCGCGAAGGTTGGCCTTTTTTCTTTTTAGAAGGCCTGCAACTCTTTTTCTTATCTCCAGACTTTTCTGGCGAGGCAGATACTTTTCGTTTGTGTGAGGATTCCAGACGATTCCCAGATACTGAAGGGCCTTGTGTGGAACAAGTTCCGACTTGGCATAATTCACTTGCCACCCTAGGTACTCTAAGCTTCTGATTGTTTCCTGAGCCTGCTTGATCAGAATTTGAGGGTCTTGGTGGACGAGTAAATAATCGTCTAAATAAACTGCGATACGAAAGCCCTTTTCTCGGAGAATTTGAGCGACCCAATTTGTTAGTGATGCGAAAACTTTTGGTGCGCAAGCCAGGCCGAATGGCAAACACGTCATTTGATAAAGCTTCTGATCGTAAATTACTCGAAGGAAACAGCGGTGAGCTTTGGCTACTGCCAGATGAAAATAAGCATTCGACAAGTCTATTTTGATTAACCAGTCTTGGGGTTGTAAAAAGCTTGAAATTTTGTGTGCATTTATGAGGCGAAACTTTTGAACACATACAAACTTGTTTAGATTTTTTAAATTGAAAATCGGTCGTGCATTTCCGTCTTTTTTGGGAATCAAAAACATTTGAGAAACAAAACTCGGGCTGGGATCTGCAGGCTCCAACACCTTCATTATCAACATTTGACGAATAACTTTGTCCATCTCTACTGATACAGGTGTTTTTATGCGATGATTCGCCAAATTTGGAATAGCCAACGGTGGCCTTGCTAAAAAGGGAATCCGAAAGTTTTTTATTATGTTTATGAGGGTGGTTGGAGCCTGTAAGTCTTCCCAACGACTCACAAAGTTTATTAGTTGGCCCGCCAGAAAAGTGCTCGAGTCAATATTTTCTTCTCGGTTGTCCTCGTGGAGCATTAGATTGACCGGAGGTTCGGCTCTGTCCCTTGTTGGTACTCTGGTACGCCTCGTTATGAAACGAACGACTGGGTCTCTGACGAGAGGACCTTGGATGTTGAGCTGTTGATCTTTGCACTGGCCGATGAGGGTAGTCGCGCCCGTGATTTTGAAAAGCATTGTTTACATTTGGGAAAAATTGTGCGGGTGGTTTGCTCATGAAATCCGGATAAGTGTACGCCGGAAAATTAGGTGGCTTATTATAAGTAGGAGCATAACTAGGCAGGGCCTGAGTCTGCTGTAGGGGCTGTGCCAGGGCAGCATCTTTATTTTGTGTAGGCGCACGGAGCGGCCAACATATTTTGGATATACCGCCTGATTTTTCAATAGCAGAGGAAAAAGCTTCTTTTTGAAACAAGTTCTCGCCAGAAGGGGGTATTTTGCGAAGGCTAGCTTTCAAAAAAACTATCTTTGACGGACCTTAAAAGACTATCACGTCTTTGTTGAATCATTTCGGCCCTATGGCCAAAAGCTAGCTGCAAAATATCACTACTAATCTTTTGAAAGCTACCCTGCACAAAAACTTGTTGAATCTTTTGTTGTAATGACCTAGGGTTCACTTGTTTAACAGAACCTACCCATTCAATCAAATCTTTAAAACCGCTCTGAACGGCTTCGTTTTGCTTTATAACTGCCTGCGTAATAGCAGCAAATCCTCGTTCAGTGAGTGCAATCGAGTTATACTTGTCGTAAGGCCGTAACTCGTCATTCGTGTCTAAGTAAGTAAACCCCGGGGAGGAGCAATATAATTTTTGGACCTCTGCATAACGAACACTGTCCCATTCTTCAGTATTGAAGTGTTGCATACTATTTAGCAGTTCAAGGTGTTTAGAAGACGATTTGGGCATAGTTGGCTCTTTCAACACTGTATTTAAGGGTAGATCTAAATCAAAACAAACCGAATTTTCGGGCGGATTTTGATCGGAGATTTTTTCTCGACCTTCCTCATAAAGCTCCCTACTCACATTTGCACTTATTTCTGACATTGCGTCGTTAAATTTTTCATAATCCGGCCCATGGGGACTAGAATGGGCAGTAGGTTGAAAAGCCATGCTACTCAAGAAGTTTTTAATCCCACTTACTTGCTCAGCTAAAATACCGATAGCCTCCTCTATTTGCTGACGACGGCGTTTACTTTTCTGATGCGGATCAGCCATTAACGACCTTTTCTTTGGCCGAGAAGAAACTTCTCGAACCGGCTCGTCGTCCTGCGGGTCAGGCGCTGGCGGCGCTACCGGCTCCACTGCACGCGGTCGCGGCGGCGGCACCTGCTCCGCGGCTCGTGGCGGCGGCGGTGATGCGGCATTCGGTAAAGTCGGGGTATCCGACATGCTGGTAGTAGTACTCGTGTCAGAGTCGGATCCAGAGGAAGAATCTGAATCACCAGACTCTGTATTTTCCATGAAATTCTGGAAATAACAAAAATATTACAAAAAGAAAGAAAAAATCGAACGGTAACACCGTTATTTTACTTCGATATAAAAATTAAACAAAAATTTATTTAAATTTTGCAATAAAAAGGAAAAGATTTTTGTTTGTAAGCACAAAGTTGGTACTTACTTGCAATGCAACCGATCGCTACGACTAGCAAGTCGCCAATGAAGCAAGGGCGCTCGAATCAGCTCCGAAGTTAGCGCCCCCACTCTGGTGCACAGGAAGTGACGTCATACGTAGAGGGGATAAATGGTAGTACTCGTGTCAAGACCGACTCGCTACAGGAAGTCAAGTACGCTACTCTCAAATATTTAGGCTTCAAATAACGGTTCAAAGCTTAATAGGTCTTTACCTATAAAATTGCTGTTTTGTATGGCGAATTTTATGTAAACTCATATTTCAGTACTAACATTTTTGCATTTTTCTTAGGAATTATAAATCAAATTTTTTCAATTTTTTTTAAGCATTATTGGGAAGACACTAAGCTAACGGAAGCTTAAATTTAATTTGCGAAAAATATTATCTGTAAAAAATATAACAAATCTAATGATGAAATCGGACATTTAAGACGAACAATTTTCGTACCTTTAATATTATTTATTTATTTACAGTTTATTGTACACACATAAAACTAAAATTAAATTAAGATAATACAAACATAAAACTAAAATTAAATTAATTTTATATATCAAACTAATAAAAAAACTTTATTTTATGCGTAAATTGATAACCTTGAAGTCAACTTTCAAATATAAGACAAATGAAAAAAATAGCATTAGAATTATAGGAATTATGATCTCATTAATCTGTAAGAAAATTTCGGCAATTTAATACTCGTAGGTAAAGACCTATTATGAAGGAAAATAGTTTAGAAAGGCGATCTATCAATCTGTTCTGCCCATACTGATTCGCCAATATTTATTATTACACGATCTTCATGGACATGTTATAAGACCACATCAGTAGACGGATGCATTTTTTCTCTATTTTCACAAAACACTTGTATTTCGCAAAATTGTTGACGGGAATCTCATTAAACGATCTCACTACATTATTATTGATTCAGTAGGTCCCGTGTGCGTTAAATCTAGTGCTGCTCAGTCTTTGCAACAAAATATCAATCTTGATTAAGTTTACTTAAGTGCTTTAAACTTGGGATGAACAGCCAATAACCATTTTTAATTAGTTCGTAAAGGTAATATGTAGCTAAGTAATTTTAATTCATATACAAGTGAATTTAATTGGACGATTTATTCTAGAAGACATGGCATTTTGCACAAATACTAGGTAAACGCCAATTACGAAGATTATTCGTAAATGTCCGTCTCAAAATGGCAATAAAACAAGGTCTAGCCAGCGGCGTCCAAACTTTTTCTAACAGAAAAGGTTTTTTTATATAGTTGCCACATAGTTGTTCTCGTAAAATTACTTTATCTTACTACTAATTACCTAATAAATTTAATGACCACATACAAAATACATTTAATATGATCTTTCGTCCACTTGAGTAAGGTTGAGAATCGCTTGCCTGGCACAATCTCGCACGATTAACGCGATGTGCGTCGCGGCGATTGATTTATCGCAAGCGAGATGACCGGCGCATGAGCACGCGCGCGATAATTTTCAATAAACACACGTTCGGACTATCACTCATCTTCAGAGATTTTACTCGCCATAAGAAGTACTTATATGAAGTAAATTTTTGACTCTCTGTACAAGTCGATCTGCTGACTGGCCTAAACATGGGAAGTAGAAAATCACATTTTTACATGAAGTAAAAAAGAAAATTACGCGCCCAGAAATAATTTAATTAATTAATTTAATTAATTAAATTCTGGGCGCGTAATTTTTTTTTCCTTCATGCATTTTTAGGTTCATAGACAACAGAAAAGTACACAAACACATTAATAAAACACAAATCCTCATACTTGGCCAGTTTATATAGTGCTAGTAACAAACAGTACCAACCCATCTATGCCCATGGGTGTCGTAAGAGGCGACTAAGGGATTATGAACCTGAGTATGGGCGGACTTCTGTGTATCGTGTATACCATCTTGAATACCATCTTACATACTGCAGTCACCAACAACCGCGGTACATGTTGCCAGCTGTATCGCTAACAAGCCTGGTGACTATGGTACTTCCTCTCCAAATTGGACCATGCATGTTTGCTGGAATTCTGAATGGAGCTTCCCCTGAAGTGGACGTTTTCATGGGATGTTATGATGACTCATACTACCCGTTGCAAAAAGCCTAATAAGAGTTGCTTCTTCGTCATACAACCTTTTTCGTAAACAAAACTGTCAGATTATTATGTAACGTAGGTTTTTAACTTAAAACATGCAGATAGCAATTTAAATAAAGAGAGTCAACTACGGATTCAGATGCGTGCTTGTAAAAGAAATCACAACGTTACTTGTTTTTGTCTGTTGTCCTGGGGTCCTTACCCCGACAAGACAGCCAGAACAAACTATACTACGCACAGAAACAAGCACGTAAAAACAGAACCAGTGTAAGATGAACCAGCGCTACGCCACAAACGCCCGAAACCAGAGACCCGCTCAAGGTCAAAGAGTTTCTACTGATGTGCGACCGTGTGTACTTTCGCGACAGCAGCTCAGGAGTGCAGGCGAAATTTGTACGCCTACTTAATGTATATTGATTCCAGTATTTCCCTCGTCCAGGAATCGAACCCCACAGGAAGAGCTAGGTAGCCACTGCGTACAAACACCATCTCAAAAAATTACTTCCTAAAACCAAAATTAAAAAACCGGCCAAGTGCGAGTCGGACTCGCGCCCTAAGGGTTCCGTACTTTTGCTCTTTGATTTTAAAAACTCAGCGACGATCCAACTTGACCCCTCTTTAATAGAAAAGTTCTTGAAACGGGAGCTCGCTCACCTTAATTGGTTTCTATTAGTTGTGAGAAAAATTTAAATATTTAATGATTTTAGACTTTTTCCTTTATTTGTACTGTGAGACCTAGATTCTTGCCAAATTTCATAATTTTAGGTCAAGGGGAAGTACCCTGTAGGTTTTGCTTTTCTGCATAAATGTATGAAGATGAGGACATACAAAGCCATATCTTCAGATTGCGTCGTTGTAAAGAATTGAAATTTTCAGATCTTGTGTGGTTTATAGACCTTAACATTCGTTATCAATTTCAACCTGATACCTTTTCTCGTTCGTGAGAAAAAGGGTCTTGACAGACAGACAGACGGACAACAAAGTGATCGTATAAGGGAACCGTTTTTAGGGTTCCGTACCTCAAAAGAAAAAAACGGAACCCTTATAGGATCACTTTGTTGTCTGTCTGTCTGTCAAGACCCTTTATCTCACGAACGGGTAAAGGTATCAGGTTGAAATTAATACCATATATTAGGATCTATGAACCACACAAGATCTGAAAATTTAAATTTTTTACAACGACGCAATCAAAAGATATGGCATTTTATGTCCTCATCTCCATACATTTATTCAAAAATGCAAAACCTACAGGGTACTTCCCGTTGACCTAAAATTATGAAATTTGGCAAGAAGCTAGGTCTCACAGTACAAATAATGGGAAAAGTCCGAAATCATTAAATATTACAACTTTTCTCACAACTAATGGTAACCAATTGTGATGAGCTCCCGTTTCAAGAACATTCATATAAGAGAGGGGTCAAGTTGGATGGTCACTGAGGCGATTTTTGTTTTAGTTCTATTTAAAAACGGGAACACTTACAAACTTGAAAATTGGTATGTTTATAGTGCATAAGCTATAAAATAACAACAAATAATTAAATTTGGTCAAGCGCGTGTCGGACTCAAAAAATCTAGCACATTAACTTACTGAAATTTCAACTAATACAATTATGTTTATGTTGTAAGCATAACGGATAAATAAGAATGGTGTATTGACTATTGTTTTAAAATACTATATTTAAAAGACAGTGTATTGACCATTTTTAAAAAGTTATTGTAAGTAATTTCCGTTGATTATCGCTTTTAAAAGGAAGTGTATTGACTCATTTTGGTTGGTTGTTGTAAAACGATTCCTATTGGTCCACGTCGACACGCCACAGTAGTGGAGGTGGGAGAGTGGGGACCAGTAGGGTAGCGTTTAAATACCGAGGTTCTTGTGAAATTGCCTCACTTGTTTTTTGGCAGCTGAAGTAAATAAAACAGTCTCTTGTGCAGTACAATTTGTGTTTGAGTTTTTACAACTCAGAAGTGGGACTCAGGATCGCCATCGGAAAAAGGATTATGGACTTCCCTGGAAGGGAACCATCTTGCTACCAACTCGACGAGCGGAGGAGTCGCGAGACTTCACGCCGAGCGAGCGGTCAGCGCAGTCGACGCTCTGCGTCGGGGGCTGGCGGCCGAAAACCCCGGAGCCGTAGTAGTCTTCGCATCTGCCACACTGACGGGCGGCCGAGCCGCAGTCCGCAACGTCACGAGAGGCACGGTATAGTTCGGCGCAGCCGCAGCCCGGATCGCAGCGACGACAGAGCAACGACGAGACCCAGCCGTGCAGCAGAGCGGTGCAGCGGCCTGCGCGCCAGCAGGCGACGCAGCCACTGCGCGTCACGTGCCCGTGACAGCTCGCATCGCAGCCGCAGTCCATTACTGGGGTGGGCAGGCGCCGTCCTGGGTGACATCGCCGGCCCCAACAAGCGTCGCCAGAAGTCTCCGCGGGCCAGCACGGAAAAGAGGAGCAGCCGCCCTGCTCGACCGTCATCGCGGGAGCGCTGCAGCAGGCAGCGCGCCCAGCGTTCTTCGCGGCGGGTGTCTCCTGGTACCAGTGGACGTCGCAGCCGTATTCTGCGCACGCCCGACCGGCAGAGCAACGCTTCACGACGAGAAGATTCGTCCTGTGAGTTACTTTCAAAGTTTTCTAGTATCTTAGAGAAACTATGTGACAATAATAGTAGTAAGATTAATTACATAAATGTCGTACCAGATTTTGATCCATCAGCTAAAAATCAAAATATTAATACTTGGCTTACTAAAGTAAATGAAATTGCAAAAATTTATAATTGGTCTGATAAACAAACAACAGTAAGTGCAATACCAAAATTAAAAGGGAACGCAAAACGGTGGTACGAGGGCCTCAATTCTGTGGATTTCACATGGTCACAGTGGCAAGAAAAACTTAGAGCCGCGTTTCCTTCAGAAGAAAACTACGGGCAAATGTTGTTTGATATGCTTAAGAAGAGGGCAAAATTTGGGGACTCTTTGGAGGATTATTTTTATGAAAACACAGCGTTACTGAACCGATGTGACATCTTCGGAAAGAGGGCTGTCGAATGTATTGTTTTTGGAATAGAGGATAGGGCAATTAGGTTAGGGGCTGAAGCGGCACAGTTTGAGAACCCGGAAAAGCTGTTATCATATCTTAGGAACGTTAACATCAGACAAAACGAAAATACAGCTAAAAATACTCCATATAGCAACAGGAAAAATAACACGCGCGAACAAACTAGTCATACGTCCGGTCAAAAGAATCCGATGAGGTGCTTTAACTGTAAGCAAGAGGGTCACACTGTTTCTAATTGCCCTAAGCCATTAAAGAGGTGCGAAAACTGCTCTCTGATAGGACATGACGCGAATGAATGTTTTAGGAAACCTGAAAAACAAGCAAACAAGTCTATTCTTAAGATATGTGATGGGTCTAAACATAACGAAAAATACATTCAAAAAGTTTTTGTCAATGGTTTTGAAAGAACTGCGTTTATGGATTTGGGAAGCGACTGTACGTTAATCAGGCACAGTGACGCAAAAGTTGTGTTAGGATCATTTGGAGGAGAAGTATTAACAATGACAGGATTTGGAGGTGCTAAGGTTCAGACTCTAGGAAGCTGTTTGGCAGATATCGAGATCCAAGGTGTGAAGGCTAGAATCTCAATACATGTTGTACCTGATCATTTTCTTCACCATTCGTTATTACTAGGCCAGAACTTCACCGAATTGCCGGATATTAGCATCTTGAAAACCAGTGACGAGCTGTTGGTGTCTCAGGATTTGAAATGTCAAGGAGCAAACTGTGAAAAGCTTTTTGTAGCTGTTGACACAGAGTTACAGCCAGGCGTGAATTGTTTAGATGTTTACTCGACCAATAAATTAGACGGGCCCTTTTTAGTGCATGGATGTTTTTGTTCAAAGCCTAAGCGGGAATACTTTTTGGAGGAGGGTGTGTACACACTAAAAGAAGGTAGAAGCACTTTATTAATTAAAAACCTCAGTGGCAAGAGCATACCCTTTTCCAAGGATTGTTTAATTGCTGGCTTTGCATGGCTGGGATTTGTGCCTAATACCATCTTGCATCTGAGGGTCCCTACTACTACTGGAAGATTTTAACTCGAATAGTTTCTTCCGTGCAGGCTGTTTTATATTATTATATTTTTTTATCTTTTCTGACAGTATGAAGTGTTATGGCTGCCCGCATCCGATAGACTATGCTAATGATTCTCTTCAATGTATTGCCTGTAAAAACTCATTTCACTATAAATGTGTGAACATTACGTCGGCTAAATTTAGAGAACAAAGCCAAGTTCTCAAGAAAAGTTGGAAATGCCCTGACTGCATGAACGTCTCAACATACCGTCCTAAACGTGACGATACCCCTGTAAGAGTGCAACCCGAGGCAGCTAGTAATTTGGATGAGAGGAATCTCGATAAAGTAAAGAATCTCCATTTAGATCATGACCCTGTCACAATGGTTTCTCCAGCCGCTTCTGGTCCTGCCCCGGCTCCCGATAGTTCTGAAAATTTTGTATCTGGGCAACTTTTTGCGGTAATACGCCAAGAAATTAGAAACGCATTGACTGAACAGCACAAACTGCTGGTTGATCAAGTTAAGATTGCTATAGAGCGTAGCATCGACGACAAATTTAAGCGTCTTGACTCTGCAGTGGGTGCGCTAAAGAAAGAACTCGAAGAAGTTGTTACAAGCGTTACTTTTATCGGAGATAAATACGGCGAACTTGACATGCAGCTAAAAAGTACCATTGAAGAACGGCGCGTTCTCCGTGCAGAAGTTGAGAAGCTAAAGAATAGTAACAAAGACCTATCGCTCAAGCTTAACGATATTGAGCAGCATGCCCGCGCTTGTAATCTAGAAATTCAATGTGTCCCGGAGCATAAAACTGAAAATATAACTACGATAGTTAAGCAACTAGCGAAGACGGTCTCATTTGTCCTCCAGGAGGATGATTTACATAACTTTACTCGCGTTGCTAAAATGGATACTTCCACCAACCGACCGAGATCAATTATCATCAAAATGAAGAACCCCTTAAAACGTGATGGATTGTTGGCAGCAGTTATAAAATTTAATAAGAATCAAAAGAATAAGGAAGACAAGCTCAACTCCCATCATCTTGGTTTCGGCGGTGATAAGCGGCCAGTTTATGTATGCGAACATCTTTCTCAATGCAACCGGGAGCTGCATAAAGTAGCGAGGGAGAAAGCAAAAGAGCTGAAGTATAATTATGTATGGATACGTGGTGGGCGAATTTTTGTGCGGAAGACTGATAAGGATCCCGTGTTGATGATTAAAGACTTGGAATGTGTGAAGAAAATGTCATAGTCTTTTCCAATCTCATATTTTTATCCCCTATAATTACGTAAGCTTTGTGCGTTTTTTTATATAAAATTCTGTTCCATTAATTGTTATTACCAAAACGCAAGAGGTTTGAATACTAAGACTGCACAGTTTTTCGGTAACGTGAGCATAAATGATTATGACATCATAATAATTACTGAGACTTGGCTTCAGGAAAACGTATACGATGCGGAGTTGTTCGATGACAGATATGTAGTGCATAGGAGGTCTAGGAACTTAAAAAAAATATATACTATTAGAAATGTGTCACGTTCGTATAAGTCAGGTGGAGGGGTTATGGTAGCGGTGCATAAGAGATTCAAGTCATATAGAATAACTGAAATTGAAAGTGAATTTGAGGACCTTTACGTAGTTATTGAATTAAATTTAAATGGGAAAACGACAAAATTTTGTATCTTTGCCCTTTATACTCCATCACCGTTAGTTTTAAAAAATCTCGAGGTGATTTTAGATAACGCTAATATTAGCTTATCGAATTTCGATTATGTGTTGGTAGCTGGTGACTTCAATTTAAATAATATCACTTGGAATTTGGATAATGCTAGCTCAAGCCTCTTACCTCTTGTGCGTGACAAGTGTACGGATGAGCATGTTTGTGTTATAAGCGAATTTATGTCACTCAATGATTTGAAACAGTATAATGGCATTTTAAATTGTGACTCTAGAATATTGGATCTGATAATATCTTCTGTACCTGATGTTGCCCTTAGTGAGTGTAAATTCCCTCTTAGCAGTATTGATAAACAGCACCCACCACTTGACTTTAAAATAAATTTTAATTCTTCTGCTTCACTCAAACCAATAAATAGCCCGAGACTAAACTTCTATAAAGCTGATTATGATGGAATCATCAGTGATCTCAATCAAATTAAATGGGATGATTTATTTCATAAATGTAATAATGTTGATGAAATGATTGAAATTTTTTATAATGAGTTGAATAGATGCATAAAGAAACATGTTCCGTTGACTCAGCCTAAAGGACACAAGTACCCAGTGTGGTTTACCAAACCATTAATAAGATCTATAAGGGAAAAATACAAAATTAGAATGAGAATAAGAAAGTACTCAAATCCTTTAGACGAGTTAACTTACGATATTTTAAATAAAAGGTGTGAACGGTTACTAAGTGATTCTTATGATTCTTACTGCAATAGAATTGAGGCTGCCATTGCCGCAAATCCAAAATACTTTTGGTCTTATACAAAACAGAAAAAAAAGAATGAGTCTAATTTCCCGGCAGTTATGTACTTAAATGATGAAGTTGCAAGCAGTAGTGAAGAAGTATGTGAACTATTTGCTAAAAACTTTGCTTCCAATTTTAACACTAATGTCATCTGTAATGCTTTTCCACCATTAGCGAATGATTTACTTGCAACTTCAGACTGTTTATCTGGGATTTGTGTATCGGAGGACTCGATACTCAAACATCTTAAGAACCTTAATGTATCTAAAGGTTCAGGACCTGACGGTTTGCCCCCACTTTTTCTTCGTGAGTGCGCGGAATGCCTCAATAAACCTCTCGCAAGGATTCTTAATACTTCTCTCGTTTCAGGACATTTTCCTAGAGTTTGGAAAGAGGCTAGAATACTACCAGTTTTTAAAGATGGATCTAAAAACAAAGTTCAGAATTATCGGCCCATTTCTTTATTATCGACGTTGCCAAAAATGTTTGAAACTTTTATATACCCTATCCTCTACAGCCAAGTTAAATCGTCGCTAAGCGATAGGCAATTTGGCTTTCTTAAGGGCAGATCAACTAATTCTAATTTGGTCAGTTACATTGAAACTCTCATCGAATATCTGGATCAAGGTGAGCAAATCGATGCCGTGTATGTAGATTTTAGTAAGGCGTTTGATAAAGTTGATCATTCGTTACTTTTGGATAAACTTAGAAAACTTGGGATATGTGGTAATTTACTGTCTTGGTTTCACTCTTATCTTAATGGGCGTAGCTTTCACGTAGTAGTTAATGGAGCGCGATCAAGAATTCTACCTGTCACTTCAGGAGTCCCGCAAGGATCCCATTTAGGACCATTGTTGTTTGCTATATTCATCAACGATATTGTTGACAGTCTCGCTTATTCAGACGCATTTTTGTTCGCAGACGACCTAAAGATTATTAGACCAATCAGAACCGTATCTGATATAACACTTCTTCAACTTGATATTAATGCATTAACTTCTTGGTGTACTCATAATAAAATGTCACTAAACTCAAAAAAATGTGTCAATATAACTTTTAGTCGTCGAAAAAACCCTCTCCCTACGAAATTTACCATATCAGGTATCGAACTTGAGAAAGCTAACTTTGTCAGGGATTTGGGTGTTCTTATTGATAGAGAGTTAAACTTTAGATTACATATCGACACAATTACGAAAAAAGCATTGAGAATGCTTGGTTTTGTTATAAGGAATACTAAGAAGTTCAAAAAACCAAAGTCCAAAATCATTCTTTTTAATGCCTTGGTTAGAAGTCATTTGGAGTACTGCTGTCAGGTATGGTCTCCCTTCTATGAGTGCCACAAAAATAGACTGGAAAGAGTACATAGACGTTTTTTGACTCATTTGTCATACTTTTTTAAACAACATCGTTATCTTAACTCCTACAGTAAGCGACTTAAGTACTACAAAATGGTTAGTTTAGATAAAAGAAGAAAGCTGCTCGACTTGGCGTTCTTTTACAAGGTACTAAATAATCAGATTGATTGCCCAGATATCTTAG
Source organism: Athrips mouffetella (assembly GCA_947532105.1). Lineage (NCBI taxonomy): Eukaryota > Metazoa > Arthropoda > Insecta > Lepidoptera > Gelechiidae > Athrips > Athrips mouffetella. Next base: position 16,722,926 of record OX383965.1, on the reverse strand, counting down.
CTAGGATTTTGTTTTCGACACCTAAAAGGTTGCCAAGACGACAGAATTTTAAATTATTTGTCTGTAGAAGTTACAAATCCAATCTTGGTCGGAATTCGCCAATCACCCGAATGGTTAAACTCTTCAATTATTTGCCCGAGCAGCTCTGCATCGATATATTCCAAGACTCACTTGCTACCTTCAAAAATAAAGTAAGATCTCACGTTACCGAAAACTGAACTAAACCAAAATATAACCAAAACTATGCTAATTAAAGTCCGATTTTGTATTGTGTACTACTATTTTCTATTATGATCTCTTACCTATTATAATGTTCCTTTTTATTCTTGATCATGATAATGTTTTTAGTTATTGAATATCACATAATTCTTCTTAGTTATCTGTATTAATATTGTATCAGTATATATTTGCATCATTGTAAGTGTCTCATGTGTAAGTTGTGGTTACCTATAATTGGATGTACATATATATAAGATCCTTTTTTTTTTAGTGTATAAAACTTTTGTTTGATATGTATTATCTGTTGGTGATCCTAATAAAGAAAATAAAATAAAAATAGAGCTGAAGAAATTCAAATAATCGATATGCCGGCTCCGGATGTATGTAGGGTAGATTCTTCCAAGGGGTATTATGAGCCCTTCACTCTGTCCGATTTAAATATAGATGACAGCATAGAGGAGACTCAAAAATTGAAGTTGTTGGCGTTGTTAAATAGATATAGATCTTCTTTTGCTATCTCGCTAGAGGAGTTAGGTTGCACTGGTGTAGAAAAGATGGATATTGCACTAACGGACAGAGAACCGGTTGTGTACAGACCCTATAGGTTATCCCACAGTGAAAAAGCCGAGGTTAGACAAATGATCGATGAGTTACTAGACTGTGGAATAATTAGAGAGTCGTCTTCACCATTTGCCAGTCCGATCATAATCGTCAAAAAGAAGACTGGCGAGAAGCGTCTGTGTATTGATTATAGATCTCTTAATCGAAAAACTATAAAGCAACATTGAGGAGCAGCTGGAGAGGTTATCCGGATTTAAATATTTCACTTCCCTTGATTTGGCTTCAGGATACTATCAGGTTGAGTTAACAGAAGATGCCAAACCAAAAACTGCTTTCGTAACACCTGAAGGACAATACGAGTTTAATAGAATGCCATTCGGGCTAACTAATGCGCCAGCTGTTTTTCAAAGGGTAATTAACAAAGTTTTGGATAACTTGCGTTTCAACTCAGTAGTCGTGTATATGGATGATATTCTGGTTCCTTCTAATTCAATCAAAGACGGTCTGGAGAAACTCGAGCAGGTATTCGAAAAGATTGGAGAAGCTGGTCTTACTTTAAAAGTTTCGAAATGTAAGTTCTTCCAAACCTCTATAGATTTTCTGTCATAAGTTCGTTATGCAAATTTAGACCTTATTTACTTGGTATTAAATTCAACATTGTAACTGACTGTAATTCTTTGCGGTCAACATTTTTAAAACGAGACATGATCCCACGTGTTGCTCGCTGGTGGAGTCTGATTCAGGAGTTTGATTGTAACGTTTTGTACAAACCAGGTACAGCCATTAGTCATGCTGACGCTTTAAGTCGTAACCCAATAGGGAGTGATGAAAACAGCATTGAAAGTATGTGTGCCCCTAATATCTTGCAGATAACTTCAGATTGGCTAGAAACTGCGCAGTCCGGTGATGAGGAGGTTCAAAGAATTAAAAAAATACTGTCGGATAAGGATACTGATAATATTGTAGAGATAAAAAAAAAATATTGTGTCAAACGGAATCTAGTTTACAAAATAACTGAACAGGGTCTTAAGTGGTTGGCACCCAAGGGAGTGAGATGGCAGATATTGCAGGCATGTCACGATCAAATCGGACATTTCTCATTCGAAAAGACTTTTGATAAGGTTCGGGCCGATTATTGGTTCCCTAAGATGCGTAAATTCATAAAAAAGTATGTAGAGTCGTGTTTGCAATGTGCACACGGGAAAAAGCCTAGTGGAAAGAAGTCAGGATATCTGCATCCTATACCTAAGGAGCCAGTTCCGTTTCACACTTTGCATGCGGACCACTTGGGACCCTTTAACGAGAGCAAAAGGAAAAATAAGTATATTTTGCTTATTATAGACGCGTTCACTAAATTCATTTACTTAAAAGCAGTGAAAAACACAAAAAGTAATACTACTATTAATGTTTTTAAAGACTACTTTGCCTTGTTTGGCGTCCCGAAAAGACTTATCACAGACCGAGGAACGACATTTACTAGTTCAAATTTTAAGGAATATGTTAATAGCACAGGGGTACAACATATTTTAAATGCGGTCGCAACACCTAGAGCAAACGGTCAAATAGAACGTTATAACCGTACGGTCTTGGATGCACTAAATGCTAAAAATCATGGAGGTGACGAACGAAAATGGGACGAACACTTGCCTCAGATACAGTGGGGTCTCAATAATACAATTAATAAATCAACTGACAAAACCGCAACTGAGGTATTGTTCGGACTAAGATTAACCGGAGAGTCAGAAAGTGCCTTGAAGTTTTCCACGGTTGACGAGGATGACTGTTCGTCTACCTCATCAAATATAGAACAAAATAGATATGAGGCCCAAAAACAAATTGCAACTAACCAAGAAAAACAAAAACAAAAGTTCGACAAATCACGTACTCCAGCTCGGAAATTTAAAGTAGGACAGCTGGTAAGAGTAGAACGAGAAGTATCTGAGAAAGGAAAAAGCAAAAAATTTGTTGCAAAATGTTTAGGCCCTTACCGTATAACTCAAATATTACCAAACGATCGTTACGAAGTGGAAGATACACCTGTAACCAAGAAGAAGGGTAAGTCGGTTTACAAAGGGGTTTATCCGGTTGACCGAATACATCCTTGGTTATCCTTTAGTAATTTAGATAGTGACGGTTCTTCTGGAGATTCTAGTGACTCCGTTGAGGAGTATTGTAATGTTACAACTTAAATAGCTTCTATCTAAAGTAAGTAATTATGATATGTTAGTAATCACACTAATCACAAATAAGTGGAAATTTATGTTATTACTGGAAACTAGTAAGGTTTTGATTATAACGAACAAATAAATATGTTGATATAAAATTATAACTTGTAGTAAAGATAATGTACGAACTTAGATACGACAGATGTTTAAAGGATAAACTTAATAAATTAAAATAGTCTCGTCTCATGTTATTACATTGCAGTAGAGTGTAGTAGAGTTGTAGAGTGTGATGATAAAGCAATAGAGTTTGATAGCAGGGTAGTAAAGTATGATAGTAAAGTAGTGCAGTATAATAGTATGGTAGTAATGATGATAGTAAAGTAGTACAGTTTAATAGTAAGGTAGTATTGATAGCATTGTTGCAACGATTGCGAGGTCGCAATTATATAGTCAGGATGGACGAATGTAAGCATAACGGATAAATAAGAATGGTGTATTGACTATTGTTTTAAAATACTATATTTAAAAGACAGTGTATTGACCATTTTTAAAAAGTTATTGTAAGTAATTTCCGTTGATTATCGCTTTTAAAAGGAAGTGTATTGACTCATTTTGGTTGGTTGTTGTAAAACGATTCCTATTGGTCCACGTCGACACGCCACAGTAGTGGAGGTGGGAGAGTGGGGACCAGTAGGGTAGCGTTTAAATACCGAGGTTCTTGTGAAATTGCCTCACTTGTTTTTTGGCAGCTGAAGTAAATAAAACAGTCTCTTGTGCAGTACAATTTGTGTTTGAGTTTTTACAACGTGGTGGTACGGAACCCTCAGTGCGCGAGTCCGACTCGCACTTGGCCGGTTTTTATAATTTTGAGGTACCTACGGAACCCTTAAAAGGACGGGTTGCACTCTGGGAGTGCCGGCAGAAGTGAAAACTTAAAATCAACGTTGTGCATTTTTGAATATTTTGGAATGGTTAGGGAATAATTTTGTACCAATTGTTTTTCTTATCAGTCAGTATATGTAAAAGTACTATCATGTATGTGGTAAAATACAATATTCATTTATTGCGCTATCGTCACTGACCTCTATATATACAATTGTATATAGAGGTCAGTGGCTATCGTACACAAACATGACAACTGACGCGGCAGATCTGACGCGAGTTTAAAATTTTTTACCCATCTAAAAAAAGTGCCAAGCGCCGCTAAAGAAGTTTTCATTTCAAAAATCGGCCAAGTGCGAGTCGGACTTGCGCACAGAGGGTTCTGTACCGCTTAAATAAAAATATCGTCTTAGTTATGCAGAAGTGTAAATGCGCGGGAGTCCGAAACGCACTTGACCAGTTTTTATTATTATTTTGTTGTCATAATACAACTTATTTGCGCTATGAACGTACCAATTTTTACGCTTGTAAGTGTTCCTGTTTTAACAATAGAGCTATAACAAAAGTCGAGCAAATATCGCCTAAAAAGATGTTTTTAGTAGGGAAGCACCCCTTTATTAAGTTTTATCTTTAATATTTGTTGTTATAGCGGCGACAGAAATACATAGTTATTCTGTAAAAATTTCAACTGCTACTATTAAGGTTCATGAGGTACAGCCTGCTTACAGACGGACAAACAGATAGACAGACATCGGAGGCATATCAATAGGGTCCCAATTTTTCACCCTTTGGGTACGGAACCCTAAAAAAAGTCTTTGGTTGAGGCAAAAAGTTAAGAAACAGGGAAATAAGATTAAAGCGCATAATATTCAAGCAACATGAAGACTTTTACGCAAAATGCAATCCAGTGATGTGCAGAGAAAGTTGTGGCCGGTAACAAATTGTCTATGTCGCGGGGTGCGAGGTCGCGCATGCGCGGTGGTGGTGCGCGTGAGTGGACGCACGCCGCTCCGTGTTCTCTACTTGCTAGTAACTCTACCGCTTACCCAATTTTCCAGACGTTTAGAAGATAAAATTCTAGTACGAACAATGCCCTATCGCTTAGCTTGTTAGGGGTATGGATGGTGCCAAAATGTACAATCTGCGGAAATTCCCACACGGAAAGTTCCGCTACCAAAAAATCCGTCATGTATGACACTAACGAAAAATACCTCCGATGTGTCATAGACTTATAGGTAATCTAAAAAGCTACGTGAGCGTAATGAGCGGATCTATCCGCGTTGAAATTTCCGCGGATGTATCGCTACACTAAAATCTACAATTCAAGTCGACAAGGTAAAATTTGAAAAAAACTAACAAAAATAACTCAAAATCCTACCATCATCATTATATCGTGTGGGTTGTAAGCTCTATAACCGACCTCACCATCGCTAGAGTGTCCGAGTTTTTGAGCCTCCAACCTTTTAATTTCATAGATAGTTACCAGCAGCACAGCTGCCTCGTGTGGTGCCGGCAAAGAAAAGTACCATCCCATCGCTACCCGTGGGTGTCGTAAGAGGCGACTAAGGGTTAATGAACCAGAGGATGGGCAGCAGCATCCTTCTGTGAATCATATCATCTTAATTACTGCGGTCACTAACAACCGCGGTCCATCGTGCCAGCCGTAACGCTAACAAGCGTGGTGAATATGGTACTTCCCCTCCAGATTGTTTTAGCAAAAGCTGGAATTTTGGAGGGAGCTGCCTCTTCAGTAGTACGCGTGGGATGTCATGATGAACCAGAAGCAACGGTACACGATGATGATAATAATATGTTGACGAATGCCAAAGAATCCCCATTCATTTTATGACGTTCGCTTTCGTCATCTGGCATGTTGTCTCTCCCTCCGTATACCACAGATTATTTTAAAGAGTTATTTTCTTTCCATGACCGCCCCGTTCGAGACCGGTCTAATATAGATGATTACTTATAATGGATTCAGTGCGTGGGCGCAACGGTTATGCCAATGTGCCGACCGCCATTGTAGGACCTCGCCCATATTCTGTTTACACGGCCGATACCTGAATAAGCTCGCATGTCAATGAAAAAAAAACGGTCAAGTGCGAGTCGGACTCGCGCGCCGAGAGTGTCGATATACCTATAGTACTTTTGGAAGCAATATTGTTAATTTTTAAGACAGCAAAACCAACTTTTTTATAAAAGTTTTTTGCGGAATTCCAAAAACTGTGTAGATTAGAAAGATCGTTTTATTTTTTTCTGTAATACTTACATATACCTCTATCGACTACAATTAATTCAGATCGCTCCTTTCGCAAACTTCGGAGACAACGCGGGGGGAATGGTATTTTTTTGTCATTTTTCATCATCAAAAATGTACACAAATCTATTTTGAAATGTAGAAGTAAAGATCCTGATGTGATTTCCCACTCGACCTAGTAACGACACTTAAAAATTTTGCTCCCTTCTTTGGAGGCCTCCTTTACAATAAAAATAAAAAAAAATCTTCCGTTAGCAATTAAGTTGGGCAATCATATTCTAAAACTATACGGCCTAGCCACATATTTTGACTAAAGTGTAGATTTTGTGAAGTTAGGGATTGTAGAGTTAAGGCGTGTAGAGTTGGAAGCTTGGCTCTACATGAGATCTGATAACTTTTTGAAAATGCGAGCTATATGGTCTCGTCTTGGCAACATTTTACACGAAAATGTTTTTGGTGGGATTGATTTTTTCCAGCCAGCACTAATCGGCTAGGGTAAAGAGCTGCGCAGAATACCAGAAAAATGGCTCTTTTCTTCATCCTTCCGTATCGACCAGGCCATCGTACTAATTTACTCGGTCGCAAAATTCGATGGAAATGGATTTTCATACTAACCTTGCCTGCAGCTGCTCGCGAGTATTTAAAAAGTACAGCTATTTTGATTTATCTCGAAGAAGGTTGTCAAACTAATGATCGAATTTCCTAGCATGTGTGAGGAAATATGCATTTTACTGAACATCAGAGTATAGTCCGCAAACCAGTAGACAGTATGTCTCAGCCACGTTCATTTGTCCAGAGTAATTATGCGCGATTGGCCCTAGAATAATTTATGCGGTACCCTGCAGAGCTCAGTATATTTTGCACTGTATACCACACTGGGAAAGTCAATGTTGCATTTAAAGTTATAACTTGAGAGGTGCAGCGCGCAGGTACAAGCGCTAGCGGCCGAGTGGTAGTTGCTCTTTCTTCTAGATTACTAAAGTTAAGCAACGTTGGTCGTGTTCAGAAACCTGATGGGTGCCCGCTGGGTGGCACATAATAGCATTTCCGATCTCGGCTGCTGTCAATGATTCTTGCTGAAATAATAATATTTGGTGGTAAATATTTTGCTGATAAGGGCTGGTATTTTCTTTAATTTGCTAATTCAGATTTCTCGATTTGCAGTTAAATACAACCCTTTTTTAAATTAAAGGGCAAAAGCTTGTAGTAGAGAATGAATATGAGAGTAATGCAAGTGAGATAAGTATGGATGAGATCATGAAAGCAATGAAAAGTATGAAATCAGGTAAAGCAGGTGGGTATGATAGAGTGTCGGTCGAAATGTTGAAGGCTGGGCGAGGCATTGTGGCTAGTCAGCTGTACCGTCTTTTCAACCTGTGTTGGACGAACGGCCAAGTACCAGGTGACTGGTGCAAGGCTGTTATTGTGCCGCTGTACAAGGGAAAAGGGTCACAACAGGCCTGCAAAAATTACCGCGGGATAAGTCTTCTCAGTGTCGTCGGCAAACTGTATGCAAAGGTTTTGATTGAAAGAGTGATGAAAGATACTGACGAAATAATATGGGACGTACAAGCGGGATTTAGAAAGGGAATGGGATGTACAGATCAGGTCTTTTCCTTGCGGTGCATAGCTGAAAAGTTTTTGGCCAAAAACCAAAAAGTCTACTGCGCGTTCGTGGATTTGGAAAAGGCCTATGACCGAGTGGTGAGGAATGAATTGTGGTCGGCATTGTCATGTATGGGGTGAACGGTCACCTGATTCAAGCACTGAAATCTCTCTATGAGGATTCCAGTGCTAGCGTCAGAATAAACGGGGCGTACACTGAATGGTTTAGCATCGAAAAAGGTGTTAGGCAGGGATCTATTCATGGATAATTGTTTGACTGATCTGAAAGAGAGTATGTGTGGACTGAGAATGAATGAGTTACTCATCAAATGTCTTCTCTACGCTGATGACAAAGTTATACTTGCATCATCTGCTGACGAGTTACAGGAGATGGTAACAATGATGAATGTGGCTTTTGATAGGAAAGGAATGAAAGTTAATGTAAGCAAGACGAAAGTAATGGTACTTGAAAGAGAAGAGTATATGACAGAGTGTACTATATTAATAGGTGGTGAACAAGTCGAACAAGTAAAGGAGTTTGTGTATCTGGGTTCTAAGTTTACGAGAGATGGAAAGTGTGAAAGTGATATCGAAAGAAGAGTGAATGCTGGAAACATGGTGAATGGTGCTCTGCATGCTTTTATGAAGAGTCAGAAGGTGTCTCACAAGGCTCGTCTGGCTGTTCATAGAGGCGTTTTGGTACCAACACTGATGTACGGCAGTGAAAGCTGGGTATGGCAGAAAAAGCATGAAAGTAGAATTAATGCAGTAGAAATGAGAGCGTTGAGGAGTATGATTGGTGTGAAATTGAGTGACAGGATTAGAAATAGTGTGATAAGAGAACGTTGTGGCGTAAAAGAAGACGTAGTGACTAAAATTGAGAAAGGGATGCTGAGATGGTTTGGTTATGTAGAGAGGATGAATGAAGGAAGATTGACGAATGTCAAGATCGTAGCAGGTGGAGTACTGTGGTCTCTGCCTACCCCGACGGGAACAAGGCGTGATGTTATGTATGTATGTATGTAAGCTTGTAGTATTAACTTGTAGGTAAGGAACCGCCCCGTTTTTGGTTGACTAAAATGGTTAAATCTGATAGGTATTACCTAACCACTGAAGTAACTGCAAAACAAAAGGTAATTTATTGATATTATGCTTTTGCAAAATATCAGTTTCTTTTTAAAATAAGTAATAAACCAGTCATTTTATCGACTATAATGTTTCTATTACGAAACGGACGCCTACACAGCTATTGTCTAGTAGTCACTCGTCTTCAAAGTTCACTCAACTTAATTTGAAAGCTTTTATAGTGGTTTACAACATATATCAATATAAAAAGTTTGAAAAAGTGTATGTATTAATTTTGTCAGAAATATAACTATACCGAAGAAATTATAATTTCTAATTCATGTACAAAATGTAGATATTGATGGCTTTCTGTATGTTAAACGATACACTAGTAATTTAAAATAAATATTTTCTAAACTTTAAAATTTTAAAGGTGCCCTAAACCGACGAGCATGTATGAAAGGATTGATGAAAGTACAGGAAGCAAGGGAAGTACGAGTATGTCAAGATCGTAGCAGGTGGAGGACTGAGGTCTCTGCCTACCCTGACGGGAAAGGGGCGTGATGTTATGTATGTATTTATGAAAAATGTTTGTTTATTAATAATTGACAATTTAGTGAACTTTTCAGGGTTCCGTACCCAAAGGGTGAAAAATGGGACCCTATTAATATGCCTCCGATGTCTGTCTGTCAGCGGGCTGCATCTCATGAACCGTAATAGGTAGATTTGTTGAAATTTCCACAGATTATGTATTTCTGTTGCCGCTGTAACAACAAATAATGAAAATACAAATAATAAAAATTAAGGGGGCTTCCCAACTAAAAACGTGTTTCTAGGTGATTTTTGCTCGATTTTTGTTTCAGCTTTATAATTAAAAGCGTTAAAATTGGTATGTTTATAGTGCATAAGCTATAAAATAACAACAAATAATAAAAACCGGCCAAGTGCGAGTGGGACTCGCGCACCGAGGGTTCCCTACCACCACATAATTATAATTGTATTAGTTGAAATTTCAGTAAGTTAATGTGCTAGATTTTTTGAGTCCGACACGCGCTTGACCAAATTTTATTATTTGTTGTTGTTTTATAGGTTATGTACTATAACTGTTCCAATTTTCAAGTTTGTAAATGTTCCCGTTTTTTTCAGATAGAACTAAAACAAAAATCGCCTCCGCGACCATCCAACTTATATATATTCTTTATTGCGCACAAATAACATAAAGTTGTCAAATGAAAATTGTTCACAAAGGCGAGCTTATCTCTTTTAGAGATCTCTTCCAGCCAACCTATCAGGTGTGGAAGAATGTCGTTAAAACGGGCACAAGGATGTGCGTTAATAATCGTGAAAAGAAATTTTAAATTCAAATAAAAGTTTAAAATACAGTAAAATAAAAAAATAAAAAAATTGGGATAAACCTACTTAAACTACACACGAATATACTTGACCCCTCTCTTATATTAATGTTCTTGAAACGGGAGCTCACCTCAATTGGATATCATTAGTTGTGAGAAAAGTTGTTATATTTAATGATTTTAGACTTTTACTGTGAGACCTAGCTTCTTGCCAAATTTTATAATTTTAGGTCAACGGGAAGTACCCTATAGGTTTTGCTTTAGTGCATAAATGTATGGAAATGAGGACATAAAATGCCATATCTTTTGATTGCGTCATTGTAAAAAACTGAAATTTTCAGATCTTGTGTAGTTCATGGACCCTAATATATGTTATTAATTTCAACCTGATACCTTTACCCGTTCGTGAGATAAAGAGTCTTGACAGACAGACAGACTGACAACAAAGTGGTCCTATAAGGGTTCCGTTTTTTTCTTTTGAGGTACGGAACCCTAAAAATTGGTCAAGTGCGTGTCGGACTCGTGCGCATTTAATACACTTCTGCCCGACTATATACGCGTACGTATTCTTACATTAGTGGTTTTTCCTACTGGTTTTTCATAATTACATTTCACATCGTGAGCGAAGAATCTATCGTTTTTAGGGTTCCGTACCTCAAAATAAAAAAACGGAACCCTTATAGGATCACTTTGTTGTCCGTCTGTCTGTCTGTCGAGAAGAGGTATCAGGTTGATATTGATAACGAATATTAAGGTCCATAAACCACACAAGACCTGAAAATTAAAATTTTTTACAACGACGCAATCAAAAAATGGCTTTTTATTTCCTCATCTGCATACATTTATGCAAAAAGCAAAACCTACAGGGTACTTCCCTTTGACCCAAAAATTATGAAATTTGGCAAGAAGCTAGGTCTCACAGTACAAATAAAAGGAAAAGTCTAAAATAATTAAATATTTAAATTTTTCTAACAACTAATAGTAACCAATTAAGGTGAGCTCCCGTTTTAAGAACTTTCCTATAAAAGAGGGGTCAAGTTGGATGGTCAAGGAGTTTTTAAAATCAAAGAGCAAAATCTTTTAGTATATCATATGGTAGATAGGTACGGAACCCTTAGGGCGCGAGTCTGACTCGCACTTGGCCGTTTTTTTTCACACGCAAGTTAACCCAACATTTACAAATAAAATATCGCATGAATACTGAAAAAATATGGTTTAAAAAACAGTATGACGACGTCATAACCTTGTAAGTATTTTGATTACTAAAAATAACGATACCGCATTTTTATTTTAAGTAAATAATTACATAATAGAGGTTTACTTTCTTTGTCTTCACCGTCCTCACTGCCGCGCTAGGAAATATTTTCTTTTAAATAAAGTACTTACCGTATTTTAATCGCATCTGTTTGTGCCCATTAAAACACGCCGATGCCATATTTTTAGGGTTCCGTACCTCAAAATAAAAAAACGGAACACTTATAGGATCACTTTGTTGTCCGTCCGTCTGTCTGTCTGTCAAGACCGTTTTTCTCACGAGCGAGAAAATGTATCAGGTTGAAATTATTAACGAATATTAAGGTCTATAAACCACACAAGATCTGAATATTTCAATTTTTTACAACGACGCAATCAAAGAATATGGTTTTTAGGGTTCCGTACCTCAAAATAAAAAACGGAACCTTAAAGGATCACTTTGTTGTCCGTCTGTCTGTCTGTCAAGACCCTTTTTCTCACAAACGAGAAGAGGTATCCGGTTGAAATTGATAACGAATATTAAGGTCCATAAACCACACAAGATCTGAAATTTTTAATTTTTTACAACGACGCAATCAAAAGATATGGCTGTTTTTGTCTCATCTTCATACATTTATGCAAAAAAGCAAAACCTACAGGGTACTTCCCGTTGACCTAAAATTATGAAATTTGGCAAGAAGCTAGGTCTCACAGTACAAATAAAGGGAAAAGTCTAAAATCATTAAATATTTCAATTTTTCTCAAAACTCTTCTATAAAAGAGGGGTCAAGTTGGATGGTCGCGGAGTTTTTAAAATTAAAGAGCAAAAGCTTTTAGTATATCATATGGTAGATAGGTACGGAACCCTTAGGGTGCGAGTCCGACTCGCACTTGGCCGGTTTTTTATACAGGTAGTGTATCCGGCGTTGGCCAGACAGAAGCAGTGCACAAACGCCTCTTTTGTCTGGCTTTCGCCTCATACCTTAACCGCAAACAAACCCTGTTTCCTACTTCTATATAGGGTCCTGCTGAAATAGTGAACATAATTTAAGCGTGTTACTTAGACCATGAAACTGAACAACTTGAACAAACTGAACAACAAAAAGTGGGTCGAAATATGAAAAAGTTACCTCCCATACAGAATGCGCTATCAATAGATGCAAATTCTATGGGAGTTCAAATTTTTTTTCGTATTTCAACCTAGCTACGTTCCTTGGGGAAAGTTGTTTGAGTTTCATGGTCTGAAAGAGTCTAAAACTATAGTCACTATTTTATTAAGACCTTGCATACAACCATCAAGGTACAATCAAGGAGACAAACAAGAGAACCTGTCACAACTTTACCTACTTGCTGGAGTCCTGTAATCGGGTAGATCGCAGCGTGTGCGCACTGCAGATACAATCGGTTCTCAGGCACGAAGCGGCTCGGTGAAGACAGACTCACATCCGACTTGTACCGGTCGTTTCCTGTATTTTTAAACGCAAACGAATTATTATGAAAACTTACAAAATAGAATAACAACAATAGAATTAGGGCTCGTTTTTAAAGTTTTGTTATAAAAGCGATACGTTTCGATTTCGTTATAAAAACTGCAGAAAAGTCCGCCACTTAAGTAACATCGCGAAAATTCAATTCCTGCAAATTTTGTGTTTAACGTACCTATTTCCCGTGCTTTTGAAAGTACGTCAAGATGATAGTCGAATTAGCTGATGTCATTGACAGTAGCCGGTAAGCCAGATCAGAGGCCATTTAGCGGTTTGACATCCGGCCAACCTGGCAAAACCTAATCTAGGATTGAATCTGGTTTGCCTTTTGGGTTGTGTAGGTCAGACAGATGGCAATCGCTCTGTGTAAAAATCAGGGCCTTCAAATAATGGTGAGGTGGCCGACACCGCAATAATGGGTTCTCCTGCTTTCGTGCATTTATAGATTCCAGTAGGTTTGAGGTTCAGCTTATATTAGTTTTGTTACCACTTACTTGCTGCCCAGGGTCCTGCTGCTCGGAGTCTCTTTGCGGGATCGACTCAGAAATGAGGAGATCCGCTGAAAGACTATAATAACCGACCTAGCCATGAGAATCGCTAAACTAAATTAGCAGTGGGCAGGGCACATCGCAGGATGCCCCATCGGGCGTAAGGGTTTAGAGTGGTGATCAAGTATTTTATTTTGTTTCGTTTCGTTTCATTTCTTTTACTTTTTTTTTTAATTTGGGACAATAACAGCTTATGCTTAATTTCAATATCTTAATTTCCAAACTCTACAAAAAAAACTTGTAATACCTACGACTTGCAAAACTGTGCCAGCTCATGAGTCGACACCGCTTGTAAGCCCTGAAACTGTGCCTGTGGCCAATGAGCCGGATTCTAAGTCGCCTACTCGAAACATTAGAAAAGAAACATTTTTTCGACCCTAACACGTTTACCTTCTTTCACCAAAATATAAGTGGTTTATTAGGGAAAAGGGAGTTATTAGAAATCACTCTTAACGATATAAGTATCCATACTCGCCCCGATGTACTTTGTTTTACAGAAACATTTGTCTTGGATGGTGAGGAAAAAAACATTAAGGTTAATAATTATGAGCTAGCAGCCCACTTCTCTAGGAAGGACCAAAAACGCGGAGGTACATGCATATTAGTCTCAAAAGGAATACAATATCAAAAACTTACTTCTTTTGATAATCTTATTTTACCACGTCACTTCGAATATTGTGCGATCAATCTAACTTTTAACTGCATTTTGGTTATCTGCTTATATCGAATTCCATCAAATATTAAACATCACTTGGATTCTTTTTTTACTAATTTTGAGATGTTGATACATAGACTTTTGTCCAAATATTCTAGGCACAAACTAGTTATTATGGGTGACTTGAACATAAATCTATTAGAAAACACAGATAAAATGTCTCGTTTATCTGACATAGGAAAGCACTACCACCTCAAACAACATATAAATGAGCCAACTAGGAAAACATCTTGCTTAGATCTGATAATGAGTAATGAGCAAAAAGCAACTGGTACTATCTTACCTCTCTGGTTATCTGACCATGACACAGCGCAAATACTAAGGTTCCCAGTTAAACAAAAAACTCCTATTCCTAAATATATATTTAACTACAAAAGATGTTACACAAAAGAAAACATTAAAAAATTTAACCAGCATCTGCAAGCATTGTCTTGGTCTGAGGTGTTTGAGAGCAAAAATCTCGATACAGCCTTTGACATATTCTATGATATGTTTTGCCTTTTAAATAAACTTTGCTTTCCAGTAAAAAGGTTTAAAGTAAATGTTACCTTAAAACTAAATTGGTTGTCAAAAGGATTAAGGAAAAGCTCTAGGACACAACGTGCACTCCGTCATAACTATTATAGGTCAAAAAATATGGATGATTGTAATAAATACATAAATTTTAATAAGCTTTTTAAAAAATGCGCTTATGAAGCTAAAAAGAAAAATAATAAAAAAATAGTTCTAAATAGTAAAAATAAATGTAGAGCAACTTGGATGGTTATAAAAACTGAAACCTGCAACTCTTCGTCCAATGATAAATATATAAACAAATTAGAAAATAGTGGTGTAAACATCATAGAACCGGTGGCTATTGCTTCGGAATTTAATGATTATTTCACAAATTTACCTAATAACACAAACCAGTTAATGAAAATGACATACAATAATTGTAATAAAATAAATAACTCTTTATTTCTATTTCCTACTGACATAAATTCTATAAATAAAATTATAACATCCCTAAATAATACGAATTCAGAAGGATACGATTGTATCTGTACCATTTACTTATATATAAGTACTAGCCCATCGGCACGTTACAATGTCCCCAATTCGTTGGTCCGAAATCTGACGTTTAGGACCAACAAATGTCAGTCGTTGTCAGTCATATTGTCAACATTGGATGCAAATAAACTTACCAACAAAATGGAATGTTCTTAGTTGAAGAAACTATATACTCTTATTATTATTGTTATTTCTTATTATTGTTTTTGACTATAATCCAATTAATGAAACTGAAAAACCAGGCCTTAATCACATATAAACAGTAAAAAGTATGTTTTGCTTTTCCCGCCATATTATTTCCGTTCCGTGTATTTAGTACCGACCGAAGTACTACACAACGTAGTTCACGCGATTTTACACAGATGGCGCTATTTTTTCTTGTATGGGGAAATTTTGA
The DNA here is from genome assembly GCA_947532105.1 of Athrips mouffetella. NCBI lineage: Eukaryota > Metazoa > Arthropoda > Insecta > Lepidoptera > Gelechiidae > Athrips > Athrips mouffetella. The sequence goes on along the minus strand of OX383965.1, from coordinate 16,707,393 downwards.
ACCGCTTTTTCCCAAGACCCTATCTCGACTATATAAATCTATGATCTGTACGAAAATTTTAAAAGCCTGCAAAGAAAACATCTGTCATGTACTAGCGTTTTTAGTAAACCTATCTTTTGAGACAGGACAATTTCCAAAAAAGCTTAAGACCGCTATAGTGAAACCGATCTATAAAAAAGGTCAAAAAACAGATATCAAAAACTATCGTCCGATAACTTTAACTCCTGTTTTATCAAAGGTTTTCGAAAAGGTAATGCTTAACAACCTAACCGCCTTCTTTGACAAATTTCAAGTTGTAAAATGCAATCAGTATGGGTTTCAAAAAAACAAATCAACTACAAATGCTGCTTTTGATTTAGTTAATGAAATACTGCAAAATGTAAACGATATGAACTACACAACTGTAATATTCGTGGACATGACCAAGGCCTTTGATTATGTCTCACATGAACAATTACTTCGTAAATTAGAAGCTAATGGTATTAGGGGACCTGCAATCGCCTGGATTGAGTCTTATTTGAAAGACAGACAGCAATGTGTCGAAATTTCGCAGCTCGATGAAAATTCCATTAACAATACATATAGATCGGATTTTAAACACAATAGAAGCGGAGTACCTCAAGGCAGCATATTGGGCCCGCTTTTGTTTTTAATGTACATCAACGATCTCCCTGATATATTTGATTTTAAAACAATAATGTTTGCTGACGACGTCTCTATTTTAGTAACTACTAACAATAAACTTTCTCTAGACAAGCACATAGAGGACATAAATAAAACTATGCACCAACTTATTGACTGGTTAAACAATAATAATTTGAAAATCAATCTTGATAAAACTAATTTCGTTAATTTCAATAATCTGAAAAAAAATCCATTGACTCATATTAATTTTTATGGACGAATTATAAAATTTATCAATAATGTGACATTTTTAGGTTTAATTATAACACCAAAACTGAACTGGATAGAGCAGATTGATAAAGTTTGCAATAAAATAAACAGTTTTTCATTTGCACTTTATAAGTTAACTAGAGTTACAGACCGGAATACTGCAATAATTGCCTACTACGCATATGTAGAATCTGTGCTGAGATATGGACTCCTAATTTGGGGTAATGGGACCGATATTCAAAAGGTATTTATTGCTCAAAAACGCTGCTTGAGGGCAATTTGTGGAATCGCTCCTGACGTTTCCTGTAGGCCTTACTTCAAATCGCTAAACATATTACCATTACCTTGTCTGTATATTTTCGAAATAGGTAGATTTGTTAGGACGAACCTTCATTTATTCAGTAACGCAGAAAGTACTCGCACTGATCAGAGGAGCCTTAGATATCCTAATAGACTAGTATCAACTACAGTCCCAAAAACCACGCGTTATCAAAAAAATTGTTTTGGGATGTGTTTACAAATCTTTAATAAAATTCCTCAACATATTAAAGAACAACCTTTTAACAAGTTTAAGAGTAATTTGCGCAGGTGGCTGATTCAGAATACTTTTTATTCAGTGGGCGAATTTCTGAATTGGACAAATTCTGGTGTTACAAATGCATAGGTTGGGTGGTATCAATTTTGTTTTGTAGTAGTGCTTAGTGACATATTATTTAATTTTGTTTTGACATTGCATGAAATTGTTTTACGTTTATAAACTTGTCTTCACATCATTTGACATTTAATTTTGTAATATTATGGATATTATTTTGTTTATTGATTGTGAACATTTGCATGCTTTTTAACATAGCTAGACTCGCTTGTTCCTATCTTTATCACAACACCTAATGTACCTACCTTGTCTAATGCAAATAAAGATTCATTCATTCATTCATTCATTCATTCATTCATTCATTCAAAAAAAATACGGGATACATATTTTGTAAGCCAATAAAAACTGTCCACGTTTTACAATTATAATCGATTGTGGCTTAGCCAGTATTTAATAGTAGATTAGTAGCCATGGGCTGTAAGGCATCAATTGCAGCCCTAAAGTGCCATTGATGCTTACACCCGAGCTAACTACACTGCTTTACATCTTGATTGTGAGGTAAGTAGGTCCTTATTACCTCCAAATTGTAGGTGACCAATTAGTGCTCTAGGGTAATAATGTAGCTAGAAAAGCCCTAGGGCGGTAAGTAATTAAAAAAAAACACTTCACTATTTCAAAACTCAATAACTTACCGCCCTAGGGCTTTTCTAGCTACATTATTACCCTAGAGCGCTAATTGGTCACCTACAAGCCCCATTTGGGGGTAATAAGGACCTACTTACCGAATATGAGAGATGTAAATTATATTAAAGGCAAAGAGGGGAGCACCGTTAAGTTAACATAAGATACTTTTTAGTATATAAATTATAGAAACATGCTATATGATGAATACATAAAATATATGATATTATAATAGATAAATAAATAAAAATGTAGAAAAATAATGATTTTCATAATAATTAAGAAGATTTGTTTTATCCATAACCGAGACTACTACAAGTACTGAAATACGTAGCGTGGGCAGGCCCCCACAAGGTGAACCGAAGATCTATTCAAGGTGACGGGAAGCCGCTTGATGCGAGCAGCGTAGAACCGGTTGTCATGGATATCTTTAGGAGAGGACTATATCCAGCAGTGGACGTCTTTCGTCTGATATGATGATGATGGTTTTCTACCTTGTGTACCCTACTTAAACAACCATCCAACTACATCGATGGTGAAAAATGTACCCAATTGTAAGCAAAAACGTTCTCATTCTAATCAGGCGGTACGTGCGATGCGTTATCTCCGAGTTCCCATGGCCGTGTTTATAAATGACCGTCGTGGGGTCACTGATGGTCTTACTGATGACCATCGCTGTCTCAGCGCAGTACAACCTAGTACACAAGTAGAAGTTTCAACGAGGATTTTACTCAGTTCTTGAGAGAGCAAGAACAAGCTACTTAAAAAATCTTTCATTATCAAAGATATGTTTGAAAAATAAATACTTACTTTCAAGTTGAACGCATAACAAAACCAGTTGTCAAAACAATTTTTCCGGATCCATATTATGTACTTACACTCACGTTTTATATAGCATCATTATATGCACTGTTTTATGTGAAGTTAGTCACTCATAATTTACCTATGTGTTTTTACCTCATCTGTACAAACAGATGAATCTAAACGTTGAAATTTTGTACGAGTAGTAAGGATGCGAGTGCGAGTGAAGCTGAAATTTTAATACGATATAAATCATTGGTTTCGCTTTCGAAGCCCAGTGATTCTACTCATGATAACAAGCACCTTTCCCGAAGAAAAGAAAACCGGCCAAGTGCGAGTTAGACTCGCGCACCGAGGGTTCCGTACAAATTGTAGAGTAATGGTATTTTTATTGTTAAATTTTTTTATTATGTGACGTAACAAAAAAATTATGGATTTCGGAATTTTCCCTTTATGTGTGCTATAAAGCGTTGCTTCATGCCAAATTTTAAGATTCTAGGTCGACTGGAAGTATCCTTTAGGTTTTGATTCCCTTGCGAGTAGTTGCGAGTTTCAAAATATGCGGCTTAAATTGCAGTTTCTTTTGATTGCGTAGACACAGAAGTTTGATTTTGTTACAGCTTAAAGGTATTATAGACTTGAGTATTTGATATGAATTTCAATTTAATACCTTTACGACTTTATGAGGAAAGGGGCAGTAAGTTTAAAACTGTTAAAAATAATTTTATGATGTAACAAAAAATTTTACCTTTATCTGTGTTATATATTAGTACATTAAGATGCACGTGCGCTATTTTGGATATTACGACCGAGGCTCAGAAATTGCAGCCCGAGCCGCAGGCGAGGGCGTAATGGAGCCGAGGGTGTAATCACCAAAGCGCACAAGCTTCTTACGACGTTTTTCAACACATTTGCGAATAAAAACGAATCAAATTCGCTTACCTTTTTTTCCTAATGAAATTTCGTATAGACGTTTTCCTCACATTTCTACGTCACCCGATACACCGGACTTGTGTTTTTTGTTCAAGTATTTTCGACGTTTAACACTTATCACTGTATTTTCATTTGTAGAAGTCATTTATTTTTTTATTACATTAAACACATTTCACAACAAGAAATATCTGTTAAAATGGCGCGCGTATTACGTTTTTCGAAGACACAGATTATACATACGCGCGCAGGAGACAATGACTACACTATCAAACAGACTACTTTTCAAATTATTTTCTAATTGAATATTTTGTTACTTTAAAGACAAATTTGTAGTTAGTTAGTTGATTAAAATCAATATTTTCGTTTAATTAACGTTTATTCATCATATTATCGGACACAGTTTCTTAATTCATTAAGTTATTATGAATGTTATACATATAGAAACTCCTTGCACCTTGCCGCTATAAAAAACAAAACAAAAATAAAACAATAACCTGCCTAACAGCTTACTCAGCAAGGATGTCTTTGTTCTGAGGCTCACTCCCTTGAATTATTTAATATTGAATATTTTGTTACTTTAAAGGCAAATTTGTAGTGAGTTGGTTGATTAATATAAGTATTTCCATGTAATTAACATTTATTTATCATATTATGGAACACAGTTTACTTATTCATGAAAATATTATGAATGTTATAGATATAGAAACTCCTTGCATCTTGCCGATAAAAAAAAGACAAAAATTACAACACTAGTGAAGTCATATTAATGAAAAAAGCACGCGTGTTTAATAAGCTGGATTATGGACCTTAATTCAGTGCAAATAGAGCTGTTCTATGAGCAAATGTGTTGAAAAATACGTTACTTCGTACCTAATTTCAAGATTCTTAGTTTACGGGAAGTACCCTGTGGGTTTTGATTTCCTTGCGGGTGTCGAAAATTGGCGGCATTTTTTAGTTTTGCTGTTGTATCTTTTGATTGCGTTGGCTTTTGATTTTTTTACAGCTCTAAGGGACAGTACACTTGAGTATTTGATATGAATTTCAACTTGATACCTCCTCGCGTTCCTGAGTAAACGGATCTTGACAGACAGACAGACATAGAGACGGACAACAAAGTGATCATATAAGGGTTCCGTTTTTTCCTTTTGAGGTACGGAACTCTAAAAATAGTCAAAAAAAATTCCGTCTTCCCCAACAAAATGGAATCACGCATTTTTATTCGAGTAATTTTTTTTGGGAAAAGTTTCTTGTTTCTATGAGTTGAATCAATGGGTTTCGGGAGCGAAACTAATAAAAATTCACGCTGTGTTTTCAAAATTTAAAATAGTTGTGTTGTGACACTGTAAATGCAAATGTAATGAAAATGTTAAGTCAATTAAGAACATTAAAGTCTTTACATTTGCAGTGTCACAACTATTTTTCTTACCTAAATAAATATTTGTTGGTTTAGGTGTGTTTTTGAAATCAATACGATTTTTACTCTATTGCGCGATGACTTGGGCATTCTACATTCTACCAAAACATAGGATTAAGGCAATTAATTGTATACAGAGAAACATAAGTTTCTAATACCGAAGCTCCTCATTACTGTAATGGGCATTCGATTACACCATGAAGTGATAAATCCGACTATTACGTTCATTGTGGCCGTATTTCTCTGCCTACGGTCATGTCATGAGTCATGCTGACTAAATTCGCAAGTTTACTGCCAAAGTTTGGGCATGATACTGACAGTTTGGTTCAAGTATTGATTTTAAAAAAATATTATGTTAGTTAAATTTGCATGGCTACCACTGCTGCTCGAAAATTTTATAGATAAAGTGCGTGAACTACTTTTATTCATGCCCTTTACATTAAATAGTAAAGAAATTATATGTGATGAACCACAGGGAAGCATTATTAGGTCCTCTTCTCTTCATCTTCAATAACAATTTGCCTGAAGTTATAAACATAAAACAGTCCCATCTACTGACAATACAAAATAATAGTTTGTTTGTAACTAAAAAGAAAACATAATTGCTGATAAGTCAAGTTCAATAGGCGTATTAAGGAAATAAATATCATATAAATTACAGAACCAACATACTCGTACCTACGTTTTACCTTTAGACCGACGTTAATTAACGCTAGCTCAAATCCGCAAACAATCTCTTTTAATTAATGTCGAGTATAAAATTTTTGCAGGACACGTGTGTTAAAAATTTGTTTACTTACTGATACTTAGGTTAGAAGCTTCGGAAGTACAGGCGGCTGCAAGTCAGTGGTAACATGTTGACCTTGAGCGGGTCCTTGGTTGCAGGTGTGTGAAGCTTAGGGCTGGTTCAGCTTATGCTGGTTTTAATACCATACTTGGTGCCGTGCGTACCATCTGTTTGATTGTGGTGATTGTGGTTTTCATGAATTCATAGGCCGCTCCAACTCCCGGCGGTCCCTGACTACCTACTAATATGTATCTTTACATCGAATTCTGCGTATAAATCATTGGTCACCTCCGGGATAAATAGATAGTCAAAAACATTGAGAGATTTTTAATACGATTTCATAAAAATCCGTTTTATCACATCTATTCGAAAAGAGCTAGTTTGTTATACGTTAACAAAGCCTAAAATCGCGTTTTAATCCCGGACAGACAGACAGACAGACAGACGGACAACAAAGTGATCCTATAAGGGTTCCGTTTTTTTCTTTTGAGGTACGGAACCCTAAAAAAAGACAAAAATTACAACACTAGTGAAGTCATATTAATGAAAAAAGCACGCGTGTTTAATAAGCTGGATTATGGACCTTAATTCAGTGCAAATAGAGCTGTTCTATGAGCAAATGTGTTGAAAAATACGTTACTTCGTACCTAATTTCAAGATTCTTAGTTTACGGGAAGTACCCTGTGGGTTTTGATTTCCTTGCGGGTGTCGAAAATTGGTTCTGATTGGTTCTGGTTCAGCTTATGCTGGTTTTAATACCATACTTGGTGCCGTGCGTACCATCTGTTTGATTGTGGTGATTGTGGTTTTCATGAATTCATAGGCCGCTCCAACTCCCGGCGGTCCCTGACTACCTACTAATATGTATCTTTACATCGAATTCTGCGTATAAATCATTGGTCACCTCCGGGATAAATAGATAGTCAAAAACATTGAGAGATTTTTAATACGATTTCATAAAAATCCGTTTTATCCATAGATTTATATATAAGTAAATGGTTTTATCACATCTATTCGACAAGACCTAGTTTGTTATACGTTAACAAAGCCTAAAATCGCGTTTTAATCCCGGGATTTGAATTAGGAATGTGGATATTGTTATTAGCCTCTAATTATTTATATGTCATGTCTTATTGGTCTTATGTACATAAATTAACGTACTTTTCTTACATATTCATAATTGCTTTTACTTATTTTATCATAGAGGGTGATAAAAAGTATGGTGTCCACCTCGGGAGCATCACTATTTTAAAGCTCGAACGACGTACATTGAATCCCTCGCTGGACTCAGGATTCTACTTTAGAATCCTTGGCTCCGCTCTGGATTCAAAAAACGCTCTCGCCCTTAAGGGGCTGATAAGAGCTGAATTACCTCCCTTTCTAACAAAGGGTAGAATGCGCGTGCTAGAACGGAGCGGATTCGCGCAGTTTTACGTTTTTCGCTCATTTTTTCATTTTTCTCAAAATCTGTAGCCATAATATTAATTATAAAACAGCTATATTATTATGCATAATATATTGAATAATGTGTAAAAGTTACTTGTTAAAGGTACTTAAGAAAACCGGTTTAAAAGCAAAAAACAGAGGTAACTTTGGATTTTTTAATGGCGAACAAAATATATTGTGTCATGTTTCAGAGTCGGCCATATTGTTGTAAATTCATCACTTTTCGTTAAAAACTTCTCAAGTGAAGCGTATGTAGAGCTCTTATCAGCCCCTTAAAATAGTTTTTTGCTCCCTAGGTAAACAATCTACAATTTTACTGCACGTGTGTAGTATAATAGCAACTAAAGCTTTAAGATGATTAGTAAATCCAGCGTATGATTCATACAAATTTTTAGAGTTTGGTAACAAATACGTGACCTCGCACTTTGTCGCAAGAATATATAACGAGTAACTACTTGAAATGATCAGTCAAATTAACATCTCATCGATTTTCATGATTCTCCAAACAAAACAACCTACTACAGCACGTTTCAGACGCATGCTACATTACATTTAACAAACTCGTACCTTACCTCGTTCGTTTACATGACAATATTGTAACATTGACCTTACGGCACGGCGACCTTAGAAAGACCTATCGGTACTGTTTGAGACGTGCGCCCCTACGAATTATTCTTTACAGCCACAGAGTAAAGTTCTTTCTTTGTTAACATTTGCATGCCAGGGCGACTGTCTGCTTTTGTAAGGTTTAAATTTACTCTGTGGTTGTTAAGTATTGTTTGCTTCTAGACAAGTTATGAATCTCCGTTGCCCCTTGGCCTTAGTTTTGCGTCAGCCCGTGGAACAATTACACCGTATGTTAGATTTCATATTTCGTTGTTCATTAAGTTTACGGTACTGCGTGCGTGGCGTGATCTCTATTCTACGGAGAAAGCTAAATCTTAAACAATATCGGTTAAGGGTTATCTTAGCTTCATATGAACTTATCGTCAAAAAACAGAAGCATTAACCTTATCTGTGAAAATTCTGTGGCTACAAATAAGTAAGTACACACCTACTGATCTTTTCGACGTTGAGAGTTGCGCTCATTTAACGTTCGCAACGTTTTTTATGTTACCTATTACACATCTGGCTAAATTTCCGCTGGTGCCATACTTAACAGATTTTTTGGTCTCGGAACTTTCTGCGTCGGAGTTTTTGCAGGTGTGTCGCTACACTTAAACTCAAAAAATTGTATGATACTTACAGTCAATAGCAGGACACGCATGACACACGCAGTGCAACTCAAGCCCTTACGTCTATTAAAATATTGAACAAATTTTTAGAATTTTCTTGACTGTGATCTTGACTGTACTTAAAAACGAGTAATGAGCGAAAGTGTCTCCCTTCCTCATTGCAATACCAAAACTCTCCACATAACAGCCAAGAATAAGTAGAAGCTAGGTAAGATAAAAGTTGAGTTAACAAGAATTCGCAATAAATGCTCACAGTAATCCATCGATTGACTATGTAAACAACAACAGTATAAACAATTGAAAGTGTATTTTAAGAAGGTGAAAGTTAAAATCCGCTGGCACGGTTCCTTGGTTTATTACAACTTTAACTTAACAGCTTATAAAACAAACATTAATTTTATTGTTTCTGGACGGCTGGCGCCAAGACATTTCTGCACCTTTAAGTATGTTCGTACGCACGGCAGCAAGGAAGTAGAAAGAAGGTAGAGAAACAAAAGCAGTATAAGCTCCCTTTCTAACAAAGGGCAGAATGCGCGTGCTAGAACAGAGCGGATTCGCGCTGTTTTACGTTTTTGTATTTTTCTCAAAATTTGTACCCATAATATTAATTATAAAATAGCTATAATGTGTAAAAGTTTTGGCCTCATAGATCAATGGTTACTTAAGAAAACGGTTTAAAAGCAGAGGTAACTTTAGATTTTTTTTATGGCGTACAATAGTAGATTAGTAGCCAAGGGCTGTAAGGCATCAATTGCAGCCCGAGATATTTAGGCGCACGAGCGCAGCGAGGGCGCCTATAATTCGAGGGTGCAATTGGTGCTTACACCCGAGCTAACTACTCTGCTTTACATCTCGATTGTGAGGTAAGTAGGTCCTTATTACCACCAAATTGTAGGTGACGAATTAGCGCTATAGGGTAATAATGTAGCTAGAATGGCCCTAGGGCGGTAAGTAATTAAAACGCCATCAAGGCGGAGCCGCGCGTGGAGGTGGAGATGAGAGATGTAATAGTAGATTAGTAGCCAAGGGCTGTAAGGCATCAACTGCAGCCCGAGATATTTAGGCGCACGAGCGCAGCGAGGGCGCCTATAGTTCGAGGGTGCAATTGATGCTTACACCCGAGCTAACCACTCTGCTTTACATCTCGATTGTGAGGTAAGTAGGTAGCTACATTATTACCCTAGAGCGCTAATTGGTCACCTACAAGCCCCATTTGGTGGTAATAAGGACTTACTTACCGAATATGAGAGATGTAAAATATATTTAATCGTGTTTCGTAGTCGACCATATTATTGGAAAGGACATATATTCATCACTTTTCGTTAAAAACCTGCCCAAGTGAAACGTATTTAGCTCTTATCAGCCCCTTAACTAGCGCTACACTACAAACGCCCGAAAGCAGAGACCAGCTCAGGGTCAAAGCTATCCCACTGACTTGCGGCCGTGTGTATGTCGCAGCCATATCGTATAACACGCCGGATTACAAACGACCGGCCAAATGTAAACGGGTGCCATTATGTATAACGGCGTCGTCGGCAGATTACAAATGGGTTTAGATCACTGAGCGACGCCAGATTGTATTTTAGGTTCGTTGGCTAAGGTAAACCCAAAAGTGTCTAAAAACTGACTTTATTGCTTCTAAAAATACTACAGGTGTATTCTTGACTCGCACTTGACCGGGTTTTTTAATTTTACAGTACAAATCCCTGGAAATAGACGAACAAATAACGTAGGGAAAGAAATGCTTTCAAAACCGCAATAAAGTTAACCACAGTCGGTCTGTATTTGACGGCCACTCCTCTTCCTTATTCATCGCGTCCCCATTCTTCACAATACTTCAATCATTATTACTATCATCTTATACATGATCTTTTGATTAAAATTCCACTATACCTAAAAATTTAGCGATTATAATCGTTTGATTCTTATGAATCTAAACACCAAGGACTCGTAATAATAAACTTGAACGACAGCTGCTTGATGTTCAATGAGAAAACTTATTGCTATAGAAATTAGTTTTGGCAAATTGATGATCTAACATGGATCTCTAACCACAGATCTAACAGTAAGTATTTTTTCATCACCAACAGTCCACCCTTTAATTTGGTAAATGTCACAGATTAAATGTAACCACCGATATGTACTCTGGATAGGATTTTTCTACACAAATATTTTGTGCTAATTTAAAACGCCCCAGAGTGTGTCCTATGAATTAATTTTGACGTATACTATCACAGAGATGATGACATTTTATATTCTGTGGTTTTAGTTCCATGAACGATATTTCTATATGTATAAATCAAGTATAAATAATGGCGTGCAACGCCAAAAAGTTTTCTAAGTCCAATCGGAAAATGGACCAATCGGAAAAGTGGACCGAACTGGATAGTGGACTGATCGGGAAAGTGGACCTATGGGGAAAGTGGACCGAACAGGATAGTGGACTGATCGGGAAAGTGGACCGATCGGGAAAGTGGACCGAACTGGATGGTTTACTGATCGGGAAAGAGGACCGATCGGGAAAGTGGACCGAACAGGATAGTGGACTGATCGGGAAAGTGGACCAACCGGAAAAGTGGACCAACCAAGAAAGTGTGAGGGTAGCGGCGCTGTAAACGAACCGATTTGTGGTTATACTGAGTATTAAGTAGTTCATGCCAATGAATGTAACTGTGAAATGTAATAAAAACATTTGCAAAGAAAATGGAGATGAGACTGAAAGGTTTTATGTCTTCTGCAAGACTCGGTATGAAACATACAGGACACGACATAAACGAGAAGTGACCGCAGACTGATAATAACTGCATTAGTTACATTCACCTTGCACACAATGGCAAAGGGTAAATTATGTCACATGGGGCCAAGTGCACTGACTCTACATAACCGGTGGATAATCAAGTTTAAAACACAAATCAACTGTTAGGAAAACAATAGCTTCGTCTGAATAGGGTTTTACTCCGAATATAAAACAGTCGAATTGTTAGGATTCTATTCCGAAAAATCCGTACGGTCAGCCGCACGTTAGTGGAAAAATTTGCAACTCTATCCCCATGTCATAAAGTCCAAAGTGTTCCTATTGACGTGATGATGGGAGTGTTTTAATAAAATGTTCAAAATGTGTTTATGTTTTCCTCGAGGCCATGATTAGCAGAGACCAAAGTCTTTTTCCTCAAATGTCTTCTTCATTTCCCCTACTTATACTGTCAATAAATGTTTAGCTAAGGACCACAAGTATGACAGTCAAATTAAAAGTTACCTATTCAGTTGCCGCTTAGAGATCGGCGACGGTCTTAGAGCGAGCTGAAGGTTCCTAGTTCTTGCTGGCCAGCCGATTTCTGAAAATACAATGAGTTTGGAAATTTATTCCTTATTCAACACTTTTATTTATCTTCTCCCCATTACCACGTAACTCAGGTAGTACTTCGTGCATTAAACAATTACGAGTTCGAGTAGATATCTAGTACCCATAATTTGTTCAAATCTTTTCACTTTATACAATCTAACCATTTGTGCTTTACATAAAAATAAATCACCAACATCGATATCAGTAAAACACGATAGAATCTTGTTTCATCTACAGCATGATAGGTTTAATATTGAAATCGTACGTGTTGATAGCTCCAAATCACTTATCTAAATGTTAATACCTAGAGTGAATGCTGAGAGCTTCCGTGAGTCGTAAATTTTGATGGTGACTAGTATCTTGTCGTATTAACTAATACATCGTGGTATGAGCGTCATGAATTCGTTATTTAGTTTACTTAACTATCAGCTACCAACTGAAATGGCTATAAAATAAATGTCATGTTTAATTTGCCTGTAGGCAGTGTCGTAAATTATTTTCGTGAGGTAAGTTAGAAACATTATTTGAAACTAGTTTTCCACTTGCGGTTTCACCCGCATTAAATGCGTTTTCCCGTGGGAATGAAGAGTTTCCCGCGGTAAAAAGTAACCTATGTGCTATTCCAGGACCTAACCTATATGTGTGCAAAGTTTAATTAAAATCCATTCAGTAGTTTTTGCGTGAAAGAGTAATAATATTAGTAGGATAGGATAGAATTAATATGTTTTCCCAGGAAAGTAAAGATGTTTTACAAAACTCTCAATAGATACATACATAACATCATGCCTCTTTCTTGACAACAGATATACAAATATATGCCTCCTTTCCCTCTGTTCTGACAAAAGCTAGGCTTTTACATCAAAGAAAGGAATATTCAACTTATTACATGTTTTTTTTTTCTCCAATACTGCGGCGGCAACAAACTCATATGTTTATTGTAACCGGTGTAATGTATATTTATGATGGTGTCAAAACGGCCTGAGCACAAATTGCGGCGGCCGACTAAGGGCATGTATTTGAATACGATTTGGCGCATTGGATCACACAATGGACCGACCGGGAACAGGGACTATAAGCCTAGAATCTGATTGTTCCTGGTCAGATAGCCTTCTATGACGATTTATTGCTAAACAGCCTTATTGAATTTTAAATGGTCATTATTCGCAAAAAGCCATTGTCCTAAAACATTAGATTTGTAAAGGATTCATAACTGGGCTCTGTGGGAATGTCTAAAGGTCAGCCATTTCGTGAGAGGAGTTTTAAAATAAATCGGATTGGTTCGACAATTTGAGCTATTAGCTGTGGCATTCGTAGATAAATCTTCGCTCTCGGACTTGTAAATGTCAGCGGGCAGTAATAATCCTGAATATTTTATACCAATTTAGCAAAGTTTTTACCCTTTCGTAAATTCTACAATTTAGTTCGATTTCACAATGTCATTGAGCGTAATCTTTGAATAAAAATACAGTCAAGAGCACGTCTCACTTGACACGTTCGACATTGACATAGACATAGACATAGACATAACATTTATGAAAGCACCATTGGGGCTAGAGTCCCAATGCAAGTATCAAGCTAGCTGCTTGAAACAAACAAACCAAACTACTCATAACAGAAATCTTGACCAGGGTATTCGTTTTTGGATGCCTATTAGATGACCACAGAGCAATTGAATAAACATAAAAAATACTTATATTAAGTTCAAACCATTAGACCAACATTTTCATGACTTGCATCAAAGTTATGAAGCTTTTTTACAGAAAAGAACCATTCATGAAAAAATTCAGTTAATGATGCAGAAAACAAAACTATGAAAAGTCTAGGAACATACATGGGGGTAATATGGATACCCTATAACACGTGGGAACAATTTTTTTTTTATATCCATGTTCCGGCCACCCTGTAGTTTGGTAATAAGTAATAGGTCTTTACCTATGAAATTGCCGTTTTGTATGGAGAATTTTAGGTAAACTAAATTTTCAGTACTATTTAGTGCATTTCTCTTAGTGCATTTTTCTTAGGAATTATAAATCCAATTTTTTATTTTTAAGAATTATTGGGAAGACATTAAGCTAACAGAAGCTTAAATTTAATTTTCGAAAAATATTATCTGTAAAAAAATATAACAAATCTAATGATGAAATCGGACGACATTTAAGACGAACAATTTTCGAACCTTTAATTTTATATATCAAACTAAAAATAAAAACTTTATTTTATGCGTAAATTGATAACCTTGAAGTCAACTTTCAAATATAAGACAAATGAAAAAAATAGAATTAGAATTATAGGAATTATGATCTCATTGATTTGTAAGAAAATTTCGGCAATTTCATAGGTAAAGACCTATTATGTATTCTTTCATCACATCTGATATTCCGCTGCGGGGTCCGTCCGGATCATAAATGGAATCAAACACGATTTTCACTGATTGGGTAAGCGTTGCTCTTTGCAACCCATAGCATACTTAGTGTTGCCAATACTGATTGAAATTACTTTTATAAGTAATTTTTCTAATATTCGTGGCTGAATATTAAATGTAAGGAAATTTATTCACATTGAAAGTTACACGCGACCACACGAATTAAATTAGCAATGTAATATAAACATTTGACAATTCTTTAAAATAATTTGTTTCAAACAAATTATACTAAGGTTAAATTTGCTGACATATGTATGTAAATTTAAATTCAAGAATCAAATGTCATTAGTTAGGATAGTACCTACAGCAAGGAAAGTCACAAGACAATACACCAAGTGATAAACGCGTTTGTAATAAAGTGGATATAGCTAAATATTTTACCTAAGATACCTAAAAAGTTAAAAAAATATTTCTTCTATGAAAAGGGCGTAAAATTGGTGTAAGCAAAAAACTATAATATCATCTGTGGTAAAAACGCTGCCTATAAAGTGATTAAATAAGCAATGTTTATTTTATTTTATGGGTAATAGGAAGGTTTTAAGGTTCATTGTCTTATGTGCCAATATTGCTTTGTGGTATAAACTGGTGTTATTAGTAATTAGATTTTTTTGAAATCTCAAATTTTCCCTAAAGTCAATGTCGCGTCTGCGATTATTCGCTGATGCAAAGCAGTGTCTAGTTTTCTCGCTGTGGGGTCGCCGGCACCATCTTCGCAAAGGTTGCGGGCTGACCGATAACGACTGCGGCCTTACCATCAGCTGGGATGTGGTTGCACCATGGGGTTACTATGGGAACGAGGTGCCACTAGACATTGCAAAAAACTATTTCTCCGTAAATATCAAAACCTGCACATGCCTTGATTTTGATAAGTTTTTACAGATGACAATTGCGAGTCCTAACTCACCCACTTACAAACTACCTAAGCATACTAACGTTTGTGGTACGAGAACATGGGAATACCGTTAAATACCTGCCCATACTCAATAATATACCTAAAGAGTTGCATGAAGACTTGTTTATCACACGTAAAATATGTAAAAAGACGTTAAAAAAAATTCTATCACTGCTAATAAAATTTTAAGTGTGTTTTAGCTGTTTCTTTTGTAATTGTGTATGTAAGTCATAAGTAGCGAGCTCCCGCTCATTTTGAGTAGCGTTTATTGTAGATTTAAAAGAATTTATATAATGTTATGAATAATAAATAAAAAATATAATAAGAATAATTAAATCTGCAAGGTATTTGGTTTCAAGTGCATATTAAAACATACAATACAGATGATAATGAATTGATCTCTCCACGTATTTAGGATTTGCATTGCAAGCATGTTGTAGCACACACAGAGCATGAGAGCAATATAATACTGGCCTAAGTAAGTATAGCTTGATTTAGGTAACACGATCGCTGAAGGCTACTTTCTGCGCATCGGTGACATGCGGAAAGCCAATGTATTATAGGATCGTGTAGAAAATCGGGATTATTTGGCGTTACAAATTAGGATTGTTTAACTTCGTACACTTGTTTCCTAATCCTATTAGACCAATATGACTCGGAGCACCGGAAATCAAATTGATGTATGGGAGAGTTATGATGTCATAAATTTTTTGTATGGATATTTCTTTTACAGAATCCTATCATGTGGGGTATCTAATGAAAGGGCTTTTTGAGCCGATTCTAAAAATATAATACATTTTAATATTCCCGTCACAGCGCTAGAGTTACAATAATCCACATGTACTAGTATTAATCCCTGTTTTTAGGCTTGATTGATAGTGACACCTGCTACCTACTGCGTATAAAGAATTATACGCAGTAGGTAGCAGGTTCGATTCCTGCTTAGTAGTGTGATATTTTTTTACTAACGTAGTTTAAGTTCTGTAGTACCTATTTATTTACAATTTAAACTGTAATTGACTCAATAAATATACTATATTATATTATTAGGACAAAATTGGTGTGATGATTGAGCGAGTATAGTTGTTCGTTTTGTAAACTTCTGCCTATATGTTCAGTCTCTAATTCTGAGTTTGGAATTAGATGGGATTTGAAATGTTAGTGATTTTGTGAATTTCTTAAAAACCTAGCAACCACCGACATTTTTGGAGTGTTACTCGTACAGTGATGATTCTTTTGCTTCAAGAAACATTTTACGTGATATAAAGTCCCGGTCCTATATGAAACGCGGACAGTCGCAGTCGCACGTGGGCGCGCGTCTCGTGTCTTCGCCCGAGATTATGCACACCCGCTGCGCAAGCGCTTTTATGACATGCTCTGCCCAGTTTTTTAATATTTTCGAAACTGGTCAACTTTACGAAATACTTCTTACCATCTTCTTACCCACGACGGAACGGAGGCGGTATATGCGTTTGGGGTTAGAGGTTGTTTGTGTGTATGTTTGTATGTCTGTTACCATTTTCCAGCTAAAATACTGGACCGATTTCGATGCGGCTTTTTTCATTTAATGTCTGCTGTTTCAGAGCAGGTTGTGAGATAAATTTTACGGTTGTTTGTAGATTACCAGGGGGCGCTGCCAGAATGGCCAGAATGGGTGGGGAGAAAAATATATTTTTCACCTCCAAAGCTCGGAAACATTTGTTTTGTCGGTTAAATTCTGCGGCCAAAAGCGATTTTTGGCCCCTAGCGGGCAAAAGGTTTTTGAAATTCGAACGCGATGTACTTATTATTTTATAGTATGCTGCAGTACTGGCCGCTTGTAAAACCAGGCACGCACTATCGTTTTAAAGATGAGAAAGAGGGATGCAGCTATAGGAAAGAAACAAATAGTATTATGAATAGTGAATGCCTGGTGGGTAAGGTACTGGCTGATAATGAAAAGTAAATTTAAAATTCGATCGCCTTTTTTTGTTCTCTTGCCCAGATTAATGGACTCGCCCTTTGACTTCAAATCAACGCAATACAAAATAGATTTGCCTGTCTCCATATTGAAATCCAATGAAAATGAACCTTGTTCCGCAAATTTATCAAGTAGTTTATAGGTAGAGTCACGAACATAAGCACAGCAGTCCCAAAAATAATAATAATTTAATTATAGTGATTTCCTTTTTAATGTCTAGTATTCTTTATCTATACATGGCCACTCGTCCGTGAAAACTCTTTGACCTTGAGCTGGTCTCTGGGTACGGAGGTTTGTAGCGAAGCGCTGGTTCAGGTTATACTGGTTATGTTTCCACTTGCTTGCTGCCGTCAGTACCATTATGTAGGTATTAGGCCCTTACGTTAAAACGGTTGAGTAATTATTTCTTATATTTGAATTGCTATTCTTGCATTATGTTAACATTTCCTCGCTTTAATGAGGTGAAAAATTTTGTGTTTCGCTCGGCAGCAAAGTTATTTTGCGTCTCGTGCCTTGAAACCTTCGCCACGCTCAGGATTCTTCTTTTGAACCACTCGCTTCGCTCGTGGTTCAACCCTAGAATCCTTCGCTTGCTCAGGTTTCAATACGAGGCACTCGCGCCAAATAAACCTTTTGCTGCCTTGCATAACAAATAACTATTATTGTCTACCCTATAGTGCGGGGTGTAATTAGATAGGTCTTTTAAAAATACTGTGAGTTTTCTAAAGTTATTTTTCAATTAAAGGATCTGTTCGTGAAATATCTAGCTTTGAAGCGCAGGCGTGGGGTTTAAATTTTTTAAATTTTTCAGTACTTGTGTTTATTTGAATGTCTTACCTATAAGTAATGGTTTTCAAGTTTGCAATAAGATAGTCGTATCTACCACTATTTTGGCACAATTGCTGCCAATAGCACAAAGCGTCTTTAAATTTAAAGCTCCTTTAAATCTCTTGCTGTCACTTTTCTTGTCATCCGGATGGAAAGTAACAGCAATAGATTTAACAGAGCTTTAAATTCATAGAAGCTTCTCAGTATGTACGTACCGAATTGATACAGGGTGAGCTAAAAACCAATAGTCAACCAAGAGATGATTTATACAGGGCTAATGCGCATGTGCGGCGACTTTATTACCATTTATTATGGTAATGACCGCCTTGAATAATGTTTTAATATGCGCGGGAGATGCATTGTCGTGTGCTGGCCGAGATAATGCGTGGGCCATACTATCCTGGATATTGGCGTGTTCTTGTGCAAAACTAAATTATTTCATGGGTTACCCCTTATTCTGCTCTTTAGAACTAACTAATGAATGGAAGCACCTCCATGAGATAGGCAAATCGATTCAATTAGCGAGCGAATAGGCTTCTTCTTGGTGAGTTTGTTCTCTCTCTCTCTATCTCTGTGCTCATGTGAATTCTGTAATTATAGTTACTTAAATATGATAGGTGTAAAAATTGTACTACGAATCTTCTAAGGGGTGAGTTTCCATCATAGAGTGTAACAAAATAATGACGAATTTTGGATTTTCTATGAGTAAAATTACAGTCGATTACAGCCATTTGTTTAAATTTATAGTTTCTTATCCTGTAGTGGACGTTTCATGGGGTGTTATGATGACTGGATATTATCACAAAAATAATCTTCAACTGCATGATTAGCTGATCAAAGAGGTCATTGAACCCTCCACTACACTTCACTTTAGTATTTTTTTTATACTTTTTTACAAGTAGGTAAACATTTTAAAGAAAAATTAATCGTATTTTTTCAATATCCTATAGATTCTGAGAAAATAATTTTTAAACTTAAATAAATAATGGACCTATGTTATGTATTTCGACCTATGGAAGGGCTTAGGTGGAAGGGCTTTTGTGCAAAGTCCGTCTGGGGAAGTACCACCCCCTTGCATATTTCTGCCGTACAATAGCAGTGTTTGCACTGCTGTGTTTCGGTTTGAAGGGTGATGGAGCCAGCGAAATTACCGGCACACGAGACACACTATGAGACACACCATCTTAGTTCTCAGGGTGGGCAACGTGCTTTGCTGTCTTATTAGTGTCAAGTTATGCCACTAATAAGACAGCGGGCTCTATGGGCGGTGGTTCACCACTTTCCATCAGGTGTCTCACTGCTCGTTTGCACACTAGTCACTTAAAAAAAATGTTCCTTCGGAAAAGTTGTTCGGTTTCATGGGTAGAGCAACCACCTGAGAGATTTGCAGACATTTACCAAAGACCGTGTATATTCACCTTTGCCTATAAGAAAGACTGTGTTTTTGCAAAGGTCAGTTAAGAGACAAAAAACGCTTGTCTCACTTCGGTTATCGTTAAAGTAAGGTGGTGCAACTCAGCCTAAGTGTTTTTTTTTTTGTTTTATAAGTAATAAAATATCTCTTCGTAGTTATATTTGGACTTAGAAAATGTTGCGCAGTAATGTGCAAACAGTTTTTCCTATAAGTATTCGGGTAATACCTCATAAGGTTAATTCAATGCAGAGGTTTAACCGGTTCAACGAAATCTTGACTTATCTACTATACGAGTATAACACAGAATTCCACCGTTAACCACAGATGGTTCTTCCAATAAACATTACACACATTCTTGCCTTCCACACACACGTTATATAAATTAAGAGCTTTTCTAACCTCCACTTTACATCTGATTTGGTATGCTAATTCATTCATGCGGCTTTGTCCGCGTTGCACAACCAACAATTAGCCGAGTCTTTGTCCTGGACAGTGCAGCGCGAATTATACTGTTTAATCTATTGCCTACACAGTGAATAATGTAAACTTAATGTAGACTCGTGTTTGGTGTCAAATCTATGCTAATATTTAAATACATACTTGAATGATAAAAACTTCGACGCGAGCCAGGATTTGAAGCTTCGACCTCCGCTCCGGCCTAACGTGCTGACGACGTTCGGAGCCAAGGAATAAACTACTCTCTAACCGAGCTATTGCGTCTTCAAGTCGTAACAACAAACAAAAAATTGATATTTTTTCTGTACACAGTAAAAATTATTATATAAATGGCTGCTACCAAAGACAAACAAAACACCTTTTTAACTTAAAAAAAATATACAACGTGAAATTCAAATTTACTCATGTAAATGAACAACTTTTGTTCTACAACTTTTTGAAATTAAAATTTAGAAAATGTGGTTATCCATACAAAACCGTATTAGATATATATGTACATTTTGTATAAAGATACCTACAATTGTTTTATTGTAATTTCCAATAGTTGTTTATTAACTTGGATGGAACAACCACCCAAGAATTACACATTTTTGTGACTTACAAACTATCTTGGAAGTCACAAAAACTCTAAAATTTGTGGCCGCGGTCCATCAAATTTAACTTCGGAGGTGAAGTTTAAGTTCGTGAGTGGAGTGAAACTTTTCAATCAGGCCCGTATGTTGGACCGAGGAAGTGAAGAGCCAGCCTCACTGCCCGCGTGTTAAGCTAGCATGAAAAAGGCTTCATCGTCATCCATCATGTCAGCCAAAAGACACTGCTGGATATAGGCCTCCCAAAAAAAGGAAAAGGCTTAATAAGACAAAATACAATACGGATTTCACGAACTGGGTACAAGTGGACTTATGTGACTCCAATGGTTGGTTTCACAAAAGTCCTTCTAAATGCAAAAAAAAAAATAATGTAACCTTTACTTACTACGGGCTCAGCGACCGAAAGAGGATCTATGCCTCCAACACAAGAAGGCGCCAGCTGTCTCGATTTAGTGCTGTTTGGCGCCAGGTTGAAGCTCGCGCAGGTCCTTCTCAGCTTCATCCCGGCAGCGATATCTGGGTCGACCAACGTTACCGGACGCTTCCCGTTCGGTTTCCCTATGCAGGCTCATTTCGCAGCCCGATCCTCTTGCATCCTAAAAGAAACTAATAGTGTCATGGATTGCATAAAAATATATATATAAATATCCGCCTCCTCTCTAGCCTAACACCTGAAACTACTACGAACTAAGGGTAAAGTCGAAAAAGTTCTCAGCGCGGCGCGGGCCAACAGATAAGTGAATTTGTTATCTCCAACTAGTGGCGGTCTTTGTAGGCTGGGCCGGCCTTTGACTTATAGGTGGAAATCTCAGAGTGCCCGTATCACTTGCTGGGAAGAAAAGTTAAAGGTTGGATGTAGCTTTTAAGGTAAGAAACTATTTATGAAGAAAAAAGCGAGCGCAGCGAGGGACAAAACCCTTTGGAAGAAAACCTTTCAAAGATTTACACTTCTTCATCTTTATAAAAATGTGTACTTAAATTAAAACTAGGATAACTCATCTGAAGAAAGAATATGGGAGTTCTATACAAAACGGTCTTGGTGGCGCAAGGTTTTGTATGGCAAAACCAAATTTTAAGGCTATGTTTCTTAGGGAAATGCAGTTGTTAATTTTATAGTCTCAGCAGCCTCCGTGGTCTAGCGTGAGAGCGTTCGGCTCTCGATCAGGAGGTACTGGGTTGGATTCCCGGTGGGGACAGCTTGTGAGACTTCCCCAGTTATTTTAGAACGTCGAATCACTCGATTGTCTGAAAAGTAATATGACTTGGTACTATGGGAAGTACATTAAGCCGTTGGTCCTGGCTACTATCTACGAAAGTAGTCTTTAATGAGTCATTTCAGAGTAATGTAGGCAACGAAGCAGTTGACCCCAACATAATTTTCTAAGGCAGATTTTATTTGGCAGGATGATAAAGTATCATGTATTAAATGTAAATACAAAATTTCCAAAAAAAATTACAAAAAAATGTTTTCATACATTTTTTGTAATTTTTGTATGGAAAAATTAAAAGTACCGATTATTTTTGGATTTTTATATAGATGGTTTGTCTCCATCGACTGAGGATTTAATGCGGGGGTCTTCATACAACGATCCGCTTTGTTGCCTAGACTAGAGGCCTTTGGCGGCTCAACAACTATGCCTCCAGGTTCAATTGTGACATCAGTCATCGACATTGCAACCAACCCATACGATATGGTGATGATGATGATAGTCTGAGATACGTTGTAAGGCATAACTGCCCCGAACACGAATGCGTTCTCGAGTGAATCTAGACATAGTGGCTATCATCTATGTGCCAATCTTAGTATAGTGACACATCTGCGGAAATTCCGATGCAGAAAGTTCCGCGACCGAAAAGTAAAGTATGACACTAGCGGAAATTCCGCAAGATGTATCATGTAACATAAAAAGCTTTGCGAGCGTAATGAGCGGAACTCTCCGCGAAAAGCCCCGCAAGTGAGTGTCGCTTAGCCAACCAACTTAGATTGTTCAGAAGGCCTTCCCCTGGGGTCTTCCTCCACGAGTGTGGACCTTTCAATTATCTAAGTTGCCAATAGTGCATTACAACTACTTCATTACGTATTTTCCGTGACGACCGT
Source organism: Athrips mouffetella (assembly GCA_947532105.1). NCBI lineage: Eukaryota > Metazoa > Arthropoda > Insecta > Lepidoptera > Gelechiidae > Athrips > Athrips mouffetella. The sequence continues at coordinate 16,684,607 of OX383965.1, read as the reverse complement.
GACCACAAAAATTAACCCCACATCAAAACAACTTTGTTCTTTGAACGAAAAATCCAGTCACCAAACTCCCTATTTCATTAAACTGCGAGCAAAAATAACTGCACAGCCAGCCAGTCTGAGAGGAGACATAATAAAAGCTTCAACAAAGAAATTATCGGTGCACATTCTGCGCAGGAGCATCCGAATAACATTTGTTTATCGCAACCGCGACCGAAATAAATATTCGGACGAGGTAATGCACTTTGCAGGCCAGTGTACAGCTTATACAGGATGTCTATAAGTAAAAAGTACCCTAAACCGACGAGCATGTATGAAAGGATTGATGAAAGTTCAGGAAGCAAGGGAAGTATGTCAAGATCGTAGCAGGTGGAGAACTGTGGTCTCTGCCTACCCCGACGGGAACAAGGCGTGATGTTATGTATGTATGTATAAGTAACATTTAAAATAGAAGATAATGACCAATGAATGAGTAAACAAACACGTCATAGTAATCGGAAATTTTCCTTAAATGTTGTTGTTGTTGATGTTGCAAGGTCGATGACCGTCCTCACAAACCCTGGAGTCAGAGTTGTTGAGCCGCCAAAGGCCTCTGACATGACTCATCAACGACTATATCCGTAGTTAGTAGTCGGGACCAACGGCTTAACGTGCCTTCCGAAAGCACGGAATCATCTGTTTTGTAAATTTGATTTTTAAAAAATAAAATAAATCTAAACTTTTCGGACAATCAGGTGATTCATCCTGCAATGTCCTAACCAAACTGAGGAGGTCTCACAAAGAGATTTTTGTTTGACAGTGTCCCCACCGGGAATCTAACCCAGGATCACCAGATCGAGAGCCGAGCGCTCTAACCACTACACCACGGAGGCTGTTCCTCGTTAACTCCCGAAAAATAGTGATTCTAAAATAAAATAAAAACCAGTCAATTGCAAGTCGGACTTGCGCTTTAAGGGTTCCGTACATGTCCACAATATGATATAGTACAAGGTTTTGCCATTTACTTTTAAAAACACCGCGTCCAGTTAAACCCGACCCCCTTTAATATCAATGTACTTGAAACGGAAGCTCACATTAATTGCTTATAATTGGTTGTGAAAAAAGTTGTAATATTCGATTATTTCAGACTTTTTCCTTTGCTTGTGCTACGAGACCTGGCTTTATGCCTAGTTTCAAAACTAAGAGACGTAAAAAAATACAAAAATATATTTTAGAATGTACAAGTAAAGCCCTTTCATATGATACCCCGCTTGACCTACTAGCGACAATTTGAAATGGGCCCCCCCCCTATTTTGGCCCCCTTTACGTTAATAATCATATTTTTTTCAAAATTCTTTCATGTGCAATTAAGTTGGGCAACTATATTCTAAAACTATTCCAAATTTTAAGTTGATAGCTTTAGTACTTCCTGAGATAATGAGGTGTGACAGACGGACAGACAAAGTTGCACCATAAGGGTTCCTTTTTTTACCATTTTGGTATCGGAACCCTAAAAAAGTGTCCTGCTGTCATTCTAACGAAGCTACGTTATTTTCACTGTACCTACCTTTTCTGTCTAAAATAATAACATAATAAGCACCCATACCTAACATAACTGCGCCAGCATGAAGACTTAGATAAAAATTTATTTTGTATGATCAAATGTAATTTTTAGGGTTCCTTACCTCAAAATAAAAAAACGGAACCCTTATAGGATCACTTTGTTAGGGTTCCGTACCTCAAAAGAAAAAAACGTAACCCTTATAGGATCACTTTGTTGTTCTGTCTATCTGTCAAGACCCTTTATCTCACGAACGGGTAGAGGTATCAGGTTGAAATTGATACCATATATTAGGGTCCATGAACCACACAAGATCTGAAAGTTTAAATTTTTTACAACGACGCAATCAAAAGATATGGCATTTTATATCCTCATCTCCATACATTTATGCACAAAAGCAAAACCTATAGGGTACTTCCCGTTGACCTAAAATTATGAAATTGGGCAAGAAGCTAGGTCTCATAGTACAAATAAAGGGAAAAGTCAGAAATCATTAAATAATACAACTTTTCTCACAACTAATGGTAACTAATTGAGGTGAGCTCCCGTTTCAAGAACATTCATATAAGAGAGGGGTCAAGTTGAATGGTCGCGGAAGCGATTTTTGTTTTAGTTCCATTTTAAAAACGGGAACACTTACAAACTTGAAAATTGGTATGTTTATAGTGCATAAGCTATAAAATAACAACAAATAATATTAAATTTGGTCAAGCACGTGTCAGACTCAAAAAATCTAGCACATTAACTTACTGAAATTTTAACTAATACAATTACGATTATGTGGTGGTACGGAACCCTCAGTGCGCGAGTCCGACTCGCACTTGGCCGGTTTTTACTTTTATTCTATGAGTTCTATCTAGGGTTTAGTGCTAACACTGCAGGTATAAAAATTTAAGCAACCTGTATGTTCCACTTGTTTTCACAAGTGCATCCAGTAGCGGTCATCTGGCGTTCTGCCAACAGACATTCACGGACGTGGCTCGTCTGTCTGTCTGTTTGTTTGTTTGTGCGACCGCCGACCGCCGGTCAACCCGGTCAATAAACGCTTTAGGACGCACTTGCTCTTTGTCTCATTTTGTTTACGAATTTGGAATTCCTGAAGGTAATGTATGGTGCCGGCTAAGTATAGTATAGTTGAAAACAGGTCAAGCTTAACACACGCGGCACGATTCTAGCCCCACCGATTATTGGAATAAGGAAGGGTTCAATTTGTCTAGTTGGACGTGCTCTTGTTTGTACCAACTCATTGGTTCTTAATAGTGTCGTAAAAGGCAACTAAGAAATGGGCTACAGAACAAAGCATCTACTGTGACCACCGTGGGCCATAATCAAATCAAATCAAAAAAATCTAAATTTTGTTTATTTTCTCACCACAAAATAATACAAAAACAACAATAAAAAATGTCACTGTATTTGTGGGAGACTGGAGCCTAAACTAAGCCGAAGCCTGTATTTTAGGACTCCAGGTCTCCGTCCTACACAATGTCAAAATTATTATATCATGGACATATTTGTGGATCATGAAGATCTATATAGTAATACAAGATACCAAAAAATATATTAGCAAAAAAATACAAAAATTTTGGAAATTAAAACCAGAAATTCAAAAACTAACTATTATACAGCTAACTAAATATTATACAGCTAGTCTGCACAGGTTTATAAATTGTAGCCTATGTCTTATTCTGATGTATAAGCTATCTATATTAATGTAAAGTTTCATTAAAATCCATTTAGTAGTTTTTACGTGAAAGAGTAACAAACATCCATACTTACAAACTTTCGCGTTTATAATATTAGTAGGATGGAATCTTTGACCGCGGTATCGCTAGCCGCAACCATAGACTTAGGACGTGGTTTAAAACACAACAAGCTATTCTAAAAAGCGCGGAGGTTGTGGTACAGTCAAGATCATATCTAGCTTGACACATTGGACTTGGTACCCTTCTTATTTTAGACGTACGAGCTAGAGTCGCACTGCGAGTGTCAAGCTTGACCTCTCGTTGACTGTACAAGCAAAACCAGTGATACGCTACAAAGAAAAGAACCCAAAGACCTTGGCTATCTCTGCATCAAGTACCTACAAAAACGAGTTTAAATAACTGTCATTTGTAAGAAAGAAATCGGTCCCTTTATCAGTGTTTTCCTAATCATTTATTATTACCTTTGATAACATTACTCCATTATTTAAATGTAAAACGTGCCGATTACGGACAATGCTTATAATTGCTGACTAAACGATTCGATGCGCCGAAGAAAGCATACGGTCAATGTAAAGTGCTGACTTATAATCTCACACAAACGTGCGAAATCATATGGAACATGATTGTCTTTGTAACCTACTGCCACATTTAGTTGTCAAACTGACAGTGTCTGACAGTATAGAAAAGGGCCTCAAGGATACGGGTCACAATTTTGTGTATTTCATTGATAAAACTACGTATTTCTTGAAAATATTCTTAATCATGCACGATTCCTTTTTGTATAATCAATTATGTAGTTAACGTTCATGAATTCAGTTGACTTGTTGCGTAATAAGTTATTGTGAATCGTAGGAATGCAAGTGATGTTCTTTTATACATAATTTTTAAATACTACAAGGGGAATTCAAAGTTTTGTGTGTGAATCGTTCTTATTGCTGTTAATTGTACGTTAGTTGCGATTTTGGTAATCATATATTATACTTGTAGATTACGAGGATTAACCCTTCACTAGCAAAAATTCGTCATGTCATTTTATATTAAAATATAGTCAGGTAGGTACCAGCAAGAAAGTGTATTACCAGTTCAAGTTGAGTGTGTGATAAGAGTGGACGGACATGGGTAGTTTAGGTTAGGACAACAGAATAAAACGGGAATTCAAAAATAAAGCTAAGGAATACGTACTACCGGACATCGAGTGAAATAACAAAACAGCATAATGGCGTCAATACGTGACGGCGTCGTTCTTGTGATAAATAAAATATTCGAAGAAAACAATGGTAAGTAATCTATCATTATTATCAATATTTTCCACTCGTTAGATATTTAGAAAGTAGTTATCTGTCTATCGTTCAAAATGTTTTTGCATCCTATTATCATGACTGTAACGGCGGCGGCGGAAATCTACTTTGTTAAGTTTCTAAAAATTATTTATCATACATTATCTAGTTTATTAATCTATTATATTACAGCTAGTACCTAAAGAATAAAGTACGCCAAATGACACCAATTAATTAATGAAGGTAGATTTAAATTATTGCATGAATACCAGGCATTTTTTATCAACTAGGACATTTTTAAAGGTTTCTCTCCAACTGAACAACTTTTGAACTCTTTTAAACGTCTCTGTTTTTTAACGAGAAGGTCGACCAATGTTTCGGTCTTCCATACAAAAAGCGCTATCAGCTGATGCAATTTCTTCAGGAAGGTGATTTCTTTTTCGAGTTTTCTTTCGATCTATCATTGCCCTATCCTTATTCTATTTTGACGGAATCGGCTACCTAACCTAGGGGATTTATCGAGGGCACTGGTTTTTACACAGAGCGACTGCGATCTGATGACCTTCGCAACCCAGAGGGCAAACAAGACCAAATCCTGGCTGTCAGACCTGGCTGTCAGAGTTTTCAAGCCTCGAATAGCCTCTGACTTGGCTTTACGATTACTATCATTGAAAGTAGCTGGGACCAATTGCTTAACGTACCTTCTGAAATACACAAACGTTCTAGTTGTTGTGCCACTAGCAAAGGTCACCCATCCGGGTTCTGACTACGGCCAACGTTGCTTAACTTTCGTGATCGATAAGAAAGAGCAACTACTACTCGGCACGAGCGCTTCTTTCGATATTTGTTCGAAATTTCTTCACGCTCAAAAATACACCTGCTATCTAAGTGGGTGGGGGGTGGGTGTCGTAATAGGCGGCTACGAGATCACTATCCAGAAGATGGCCAGCAGTGTCCTTCTGCTTATCGTACCAACACCATACAACCGTCACCAAATACCGCAGCGGCCTATGAATCGTGCCAGCCACAACGCGAACAAGCTTGGCGACTATAATACATCCCCTCCAAAATATAAGATGCTATAAAGAAATAGTGAACATAATTTTAGTATGTCACTCAGACCATGAAACTAAACAAGTTTTTTCAAGGAACGTAAGTCAAAATAAGAAAAAAAAAAATTGATCTCCCATGGAAACCGCATCAGCTGATAGCATATTTTGTATGGGAGCCCGAATTTGGTTTATCGTATTTCGACCTATAGGTATTCCTTTGGGAAAGTTGTTGTTGTAGGAAAGTTTCATAGTCTAAAATTAAGTTCACTATTTCTGAAGGACCCTATACAGGATGTTAAATTATTTGCGTGCCATAGCTCAGGGGTGGGTTCAGTATCAGTAACTCAACAACTTTTCCCGGGGAACATAGGTGGAAAAACGAAAAAAAACATTGACCTTCCATACAAAATGCGCTATCAGCTGATGCAGTTTATATGGGAAGATGATTTTTTTTTAGTTTTTCGACATAATGTTCCTTGGGAAAAAGTTTCAGTTACTGATACTGAGGTTCAGTATACTTTTACTGATACTGTATACTAAAAATTGCTGGGAAATTCTACGGGAGCTCCCGCAGTAAACTTCTATGAGATTTTATGATAAGATGACGATTAGGAATCTCAGTATGCGGTGACATAGGCTTAAAGCATAGAACAAAATAAAAGCCAAAAAATTGGTGGTAAATTTAGGAGGGGAGGGGAAGTACCTGTGGGAAGTACCATAGTCACCACGATTGTTAGCGCTGCGGCTACTGGCTTTGTGGCCGCAGTACAAACAGCCCAATCAAAATAAAAAAATCCAATCAAAATCTCATTCTAATGCAGCTAGCATTAGAATGAGAGCAGTGTAAGAGCAAGACGGAGCGATGCGTATGATATTGGAGCGACAGAGACACGTAGCGCTCTGTCCTGCTTTCACGCATATATCTGTCCTGCTGTCATTATAAACAATCTACATTATTTCAACTGTAAGAAGATACGCAGTAGATCGCAGCTGCCCATCCTCCGGTTCAAACTCCTTAGTCGCCTTTTACGACACCCATATGTTTAAAAGTATTTACTTATGAGATAAAATATTTTCTTATTTCAGATCCAAGAACTAAAGACACCTTCCTGGGTTCATCTGCATACAATATTTTAGTAATTATGTCCAGTTACATCCTTTTCTGCACATACATTGGACCTAAATTTATGGAGAACAGAAAACCATTCCAACTCAAGAATGTTCTAATAGTGTACAATGCTTTACAAGTAGCGCTGAGTGTGTACTTAGTAATTGGAGGGGTAAGGAAAGCTTCAATGTAACTATACAGCTGGAGTTAATCTTCATTAAAATCTACTGTCCACGTAAACCACACGTCATATGCACACTTTTGTCATTTTACGGTTGCTTGTATGCTTGTATCGCGCTAAGACCCGGAATAAATAAACATGCTTGCATCCTTATCACCATCATCATGACATCTCATGAAACGTCCACTACAGGACAGGGAACTCCCTCCAAAATTACAGCTTTTGCTGAAAACAATGTGGAGGGGAAGTACCATAGTCACCACGCTTGTTAGCGTTACGGCTGGCACCATGGACCGCGGTTGTTGGTGACCGCAGAATGTAAGATGATACGATACACAGAAGGATGTAGCTGCCCATCCTCTGGTTCATTAACCCTTAGTCGCCTCTTACGACACCCAAGGGTAGGGATGGGTTGGTACTATTCTTTGCCGGCACCACACGGGGCTTGTATCCTACATATATAAGCAAAAGAAACAGTGTCTACGGTGTGGCAAAGGCTGGGGCTGCTGCCAGGGCTGGAGTGGATAGATTCTGCGCGTGCTAGGATCGCGTTCATCTGTTCTGGACCTCCCGCTGGAAACAAACAAAAACAGTCGAAAGGTTCGCAAAATCGCATTTACGTATCGTTGAGCATTCTTCGTCATGAAGCCGTGGACACAGTTTTGTTTGTTTCTATGTCTGCAGGCAAGATACAACCCTGGCTCAGAAGACACGAAGAGAATCTTGGCCTCTGACACTGAGAGTCACCATTTTTCTCTGTTGTGTGCAGCTTGAAGCTCCAATAGGTCTTCTTGGACTTGATCAATCAAGCGTTACCTAGGACGTTCCACGGGATGACGCCGAAAAAATGCTCTTTTGACCGCACTATTCTCTCTCATCCTTTCCACATGGTCTAGCCAGTGAAGTTGGGCTGATCTGCTGGTCTTCTATGTTCAAGTTTTCCCAACCCTTGTATCGTGTAAACAAGATACAAGCAACCGAAAAATGACGAATGCGTGGCTATGACGTGCGTCTTACGTTGACAGTTGGCCTAAGTTCGTACCGGCACTTTCTTTATCAATAAAATCGACAACAAATAAGTGTTATTTATTCATTTAAAATATTAACTTAAGTAACGTGAAGCTAAGTACGGCAGTATTTGAAATAATGGTTTTTTTATTTCAGGGATATTATGGAATGTTTGATAAAAACTACAGTCTCATTTGTCAACCCATAGATTACTCGGACAGTCCTTTAGCATTACATGTGAGTATTAAATACATGTCAAAGTGGTTGTACAAGGTAAAAAGAAGAGACTCTATTTAAAAAATATATACGTTTAGTAAAATACTATTATAAAAATATAACAAATTTAACTGAGGGTCAGTATTCCCGCTCAGACAGGTCCAAAAATTTAATTCATAAAATGATAAACTTTTTTGGTGGGGATCGAACCCGCAGCCCAGGATGTAGAAGGCAAACTCACTAAAAACCACGCCAACTGCAGGCTAGTAAAATTAATATACAATTATATTAATATAAAATTAACATTAAATTAAAAGTAATGAAAATAAAATTGGTTAGAAAATTTATAATTATCTTTTTCTGTTTCGACCAATGTTCTTAGGATTTACATCCTTCAGAGTTGTCATACCCTTTTTGTTACATCCTGTAACAAATACAGTTACATAGCAGTTTACCTGACCTTCAACAATGTAGCTTGTAAAAGATTAAAATTAAAACAACATTTGAACTTCATGATCATCGTAACTTTATGCAAAATGTAAGAAGTCGTCATTCTAAACCCGTGTACCTATAAATGAAAATCCGAACCGTTTAAAATACATAAACACACACAGCGCAGCGTGATACAATTTTTATTTCAGATGTTCCTAAAAATGTTACGCAGTGCCTCTGTTACTATGATTCAGTCCATCATTCGACCAACTTTCCCCTAGGAACATAGGTCGAAATGCGAGAAGAAAATATCGACTTCTCATGGAAAATGCACAATACGTAATTCAGTTCTATAGGAAGTCGAAACTTTATTTCACTACTTACTAGCGGTCCGCACCGGCTTCGCTCGTGAATTGATAAGATTTATCATGCGAGGTCCTTAAAAAAACCGGCCAAGTGCGAGTCGGACTCGCGCACTGAGGGTTCCGTACAAACCTGTACGTATATAACTAAAAGTTATTTTATTTTTATTGCTAAAAAACTTTATTATGTGATGTAAGTAACTAAAATTTATATTTGAGTTGATTGGATGAAAGGCAAATTGTGGTTTACGATTTAAGACGTATTAAAAAAAACTACTTACTAGATCTCGTTCAAACCAATTTTCGTTGGAAGTTTGCATGGTAATGTACATCATAGATATATTTTTTTATCATTCTCTTATTTTAGAAGTTACAGGGGGGGGACACACATTTTACCACTTTGGAAGTGTCTCTCGCGCGAACTATTCAGTTAAGAGAAAAATGATATTAGAAACCTCAATATCATTTTTGAAGACCTAACCATACATACCCCACACGTATGGGTTTGATGAAAAAAAAAATTTTGAGCTTCAGTTCTAAGTATGGGGAACCCTAAAATTTATTGTATTTTTTAAAAATTTTTGAGAAAATCTTAATGCGGTTCACAGAATACCAAGTTTCAACAGTATAGCTTTTATAGTTTCGCAAAAAAGTGGCTGTGACATACGGATGGACAGACAGACATGACCAATCCATAAGGGTTCCGTTTTTTGCCATTTGGCTACAGACCCTAAAAACTCGGATTTTGCGTTCTATGCATTCATCAATGGGCTATTCATCTGGGACTTTATATGCTACAGAATCAAGAAGAAACCACCTGTACTATCGCACAGAAATTAGTTAACTAAGTTGGTTATTGTAGGTCATTTACAAAGAGAGGAACAACTCTTTCATATAACTATAAGCAGGAAATCTCTCCAAAGTCATATTTCTTAATTTTCGATAAATATTTATAAATTATCAACAAAAACCTTCTTCGTGAATCAGTCTACCTATTGGTGAAACCATATCAAAATCCATACAGTACCTACTGTAGTTTCTATTATAAGCTACTAATCATAAACAGCACAGCACTATACCCGCTCGAATACAATGCAAATCGAATTGTTCATTATAGAACGTCTTACCATTTTGGCGAGCCGTACACATTTTTTTATCTAGACTGACTAGAATTTTGGAAAGCAAGTTTAAAAAATAAGCACTAGCCTCGTAAAATTGTAAGCCTCTAGGGGCTGTAGTTTAAGTAGATTTTAGGTTTGTAAGGATTTAAATAGCTACGGCAATATTTACCCACCGCGGCTGGAGCGTGTCACCCTTTTTCTATGCAAACTTGGCTGACACACTACCGTGTATCTTGATGTTGATCTCCTGCTAATTTTTAAATTGTTTTATCGAAAATTAAGTACTTACAGAATACAAAATTTACCCAAACAGACAGCTTTTTCACCCACAACTTTTGGTATTCGACTGTCGATATCATTAGCCACTGCGTGCTATGCTGCGTGATTCGTAAATTAGTATGCAGGGCAAAAGACATCTCCATAAAAGTGAAATCGAGGAATCCAACCATGATAATGTAAAACGTTCTACAAAACCTTCAAGATTCCAAGCTTTGGACATGAAACTGAACAAATTTTGTGCTGCAACTTTTGAAAAAACACTTCTTATTAAAAATCGATCAGCTGACCGATTCAATTTGCATGTTAAGCAGGTTTTGTTTTTCCGAACCAAAATGGTAAAAACGGAACCCTTATGGTGCGACTTCGTCTGTCTGTCTGTCACGCCTGCTCGGCAACCACTCATGCTATCAACTTGAAATTTGGAATTTTTTTAGAATATGATTACCCAACTTAATTTTAAACAAAAGAACTAAAAACTGTGATTGTTGTTATCTACACTAATATTATAAAGAGGAAAGATTTGATTGTTTGTTTGTTTGCATCGGATAGGCTCCGAAACTACTGGACCAATTCAAAAATTCTTTCACCATTAGAAACCAGCATTATCTGTGATGAACATAGGCTATAAAATATTTTCAAAAAAGTTAGGGTTCCTTATGAAAACTTCGATAATGTAACCCAAGGTGTGAAAAAAATACCAAATAGCATCCTTATATCGCATACGCTGCCGAAACTATTAACAATAGAGCAAAGTGATGTACTACAGGATTATAGAAGACATCAATATCTACATAAAAGTCTGCGATATCATATGTCTAACTATTACAGTTATGTCACAATAACTACTTTTTCATGTTAAAATAAGCAATAGTAACGCTGGTACAAACTATATAAGCCACATTATTCATGTCCCTCAACACAGAATCCTCAGAGAAAAAAACTGCATAAAAACTTATTTTGACGATGCCAAAAAATAGTCATGAAATAGTCATAAATAGTCACCATAAGGAAAAAAATTGTCGCGTTACAATTCTAGAGTTATAGCTATGGTTTGCTGAGGATTATGGGCATAGGCTATATACAGAATCCTCAGTTCTGATGCAAGCAAACCGTGGGGACTATCGACTTGGTTTTTATTTTAAAAAATAGTCATGAAATAGTCGTCTTGACTTCCAAATTCTCAAAAATAGTCGGTCAAGGATTTCAGAGATACAGGGGTAGCTTGCTGAGGATTCTGTGCATAGCATTTCACGGACGCAGATTCCTGCAGAACGGTTAGGTTTTTATATTTGATACTGATGTCAAAAAATAGTCAACAAATAGTCGTCTCAAACCATAATAACTTCGGTCTGGTTTACCTAGTAGAAGTATGTTAAAAATGCATGTTAAATTCGCCATACATTTTTCCTTTGTACAGTCGCGTACACAAAATTATTTGATATTGATTACCAGTTGTCAAAAAAAAATGGATTTTGATATTGTTAGAGGCTTTTATTTTTATATATTGTTGCAGACCCTATTTTAGTGTTATCTATTTTTATTAGGTAAATAAGAGGATAAACCGACTGATATATCAGTGCACAGCCCCAACCTTTTGGTCTAAAAACTTATAATGTAGGTTCCACGTTAAAACTAGAATATCGGGCTTTAACCCAGATGCATTCAGTAAATAAAAATACTTTAATAATAATTGGAGGGTTCGCAAATATTACTAAATTAACTATACTAACTTTACTAATTTCTTGATTGATCAATGTTGTTTGCCTACGCATTTAACGTTCATTAAAAATTAAAATGTCGCTGCATATGTGTTTCTTTTACCCAATAGCACATCAGTAGAATAATACAAATCAGTTACTTAATGGCATAGTAACAGAGTTGGAAATGTTTAACGTGGGTCGTATAATAGATAAAGCACCAATATTCTGAGACGAGATATGTTTAACCAATAGCATGGCGGCGTTCGGCTCGACCGAATTGTGTGACCGAGCTAGCGCTCGCCGCCGCCGCCGGCGCGTATTGAAGTGCCCTACAGTGTTGCTATCACAACGACAATTGCCGTGTTCTACGGTAATTATATGAAATGTAAAGTTTACTTACACTACAGCCTATGGAAGCAGTAAATACACAACGCGTTATTCCAAATTAGGATTTCCATTTTTTCAATAATCCTACTGAAAAATTGAATGTAAATTCTAAAACTAACAGCAGCTCGTTAAAAGCGCAGCCTCGGTCGGGTCATTGCGCTGCGGGTTATTGCCCTCTGCGTAGGGCTAATTTTAAAATTTTTAGAATTTTTTAAAAGTAGATTTTTTTTTGTGTTCCTTTATCGTTACTGAAACACCCCCTAAGCTATGGCACGCAATAAAATTATCACCCTGTATTTCTCATTACTCATCAACCATTTAACGGACATAAGTACGAAGACTGTGATTTATACAAAAAAAAACCGGCCAAGTGCGAGTCGGACTCGCGCACTGAGGGTTCCGTACTACCACATAAACATAATTGTATTAGTTGAAATTTCAGTAAGTTAATGTGCTAGATTTTTTGAGTCCGACACGCACTTGACCAAATTTTATTATTTGTTGTTATTTTATAGCCTATGCCCTATAAACATACCAATTTTCAAGTTTGTAAGTGTTCCCGTTTTTAAATAGAACTAAAACAAAAATCGCCTCAGCAACCATCCAACTTGACCCCTCTCTTATATGAATGTTCTTGAAACGGGAGCTCACCACAATTGGTTACCATTAGTTGTGAGAAAACTTGTAATATTTAATGATTTCAGACTTTTCCCATTATTTGTACTGTGAGACCTAGCTTCTTGCCAAATTTCATAATTTTAGGTCAACGGGAAGTACCCTGTAGGTTTTTCATTTTTGAATAAATGTATGGAGATGAGGACATAAAATGCCATATCTTTTGATTGCGTCGTTGTAAAAAACTGAAATTTTCAGATCTTGTGTGGTTCATGGATCCTAATATATGGTATCAATTTCAACCTGATACCTTTACCCGTTCGTGAGATAAAGGGTCTTGACAGACAGACAGATAGACGGACAACAAAGTGATCCTATAAGGGTTCCGTTTTTTTCTTTTGAGGTACGGAACCCTAAAAATAACTTAAAAATAATCTGTAGGTACTGAATATATTCATAAACAAGATTTTTTTTATTATTTTAGTTTAAAACCAATTATTGTAGTTTATTAAGCTATATTATTTAACATGAAAACAAATAAACTTTGCTTTTTATTACAGAATTAATTATATTGGGTTCCAAATACATAAAAAAAAAGTAAATAAATAGTTACCATCAAAGATGATATGCATTTTGAACACGACTGTACTTGAGTTGAAAAATGTATGGCGAAGTTAACATGCATTTTTAACATACTTCTACAAGGTAAACCAGACCAAAGTGATTATGGTTTGAGACGACTATTTGTTGACTATTTTTTGACATCAGTATCAAACAGAAAAACCTAAACGTTCTGCTGGAATCTGCGTCCGTGAAATGCTATGCACAGAATCCTCAGCAAGCTACCCCTGTAACTCTGAAATCCTTGAACGACCATTTTTGAGAATTTGGAAGTCAAGACGACTATTTCATGACTATTTTTTAAAATAAAAACCAAGTCGATAGTCCCCACGGTTTGCTTGCATCAGAACTGAGGTTTCTGTATATAGCCTATGCCCATAATCCTCAGCAAACCATGGCTATAACTCTAGAATTGTAACGCGACTATTTTTTTCCTTATGGTGACTATTTATGACTATTTCATGACTATTTTTTGGCATCGTCAAAATAAGTTTTTATGCAGTTTTTTCTCTGAGGATTCTGTGTTGAGGGACATCATTATTCGTACCTATTAATCCTTATCCAAATAAATGATTTCGTATTCAAGGCAATATCAGTACCTGTGAATTACTTTATGAATTATCCAAATGGACATACCATTCAAAAGTTATCATGAGTGTAATTGTTATCAAAATTGAAATTAAAGAAACAGCGCTCTAAGTGACTGTAATGGTTTTTTCTACAACAGAGAATAGACATGAAATATTTGGCTAATGGTTCCTGTATGTGTAATTGAGTGTAATCTCACGCATGTATCCCTTCCTCACGCGGTAGGCAGGCAAGCGTCAAAGAGTGTATGTGATGATGAGCACACATTTAAAGCTAAGCTAAACATTTAATTTAACATATTATTTAAATTTTCTTTAAAATGTACTCTTTTTAGGGTTCCGTACCCAACGGGTGAAAAACGGGACCTTCTTAATATGCCTCCGATGTCTGTCTGTCAGCGGGCTGTATTTCATGAACCGTAATAGGTAGACAGTTTAAATTTTCACAGATTATCTATTTCTGTTGCCGCTATAACAACAAATACTAAAAACAAAAACAAAATATAAATAAAGGGGGACTCCCCTACTAAAAACGTGTTTTTCTAAGCGATTTTTGCTCGAGTTTTGATTTAGCTCTATTGTAAAAAGGGAAACACTTACAAGCGTGAAAATTCGTATATGTTTATAGTGCATAAGCTATAGAATAACAATAAATAATAAAAACTGGTCAAGTGCGTGTCGTTCCGTGTGGTAGCGGCAAAGAATATACCGACCCATCGCTACCTGTAGGTGTCGTAAGAGGCGACTAAGGGCTTACAAACCGGAAGATGGGCAGCAGCATTTTTCCGTGTATCGCACCGCACCGTGGTCCATGGTACCAGCCGTAAGGCTAACAAGCGTGGTGACTAAGGTACTTCCCCTCCACATTCTTCTAGCAAGAGCTGGAATTCTGGAGGGAGCTTCCTGTCCTGTAGTGGACGTATTATGGGATGTTATGATCGTTATGATGAAGTGTGTGTTGGATCGAGCAAATTTAATGCACTTCTGCGTGACTAAGACGCTATGACTGCCCATAACTAGGACGGTATTTTAACCTTAGTGGTACGGAACCCTCGGTGCGAGTCCCACTTACGCTTGGCCGGTTTTTTTTAGTAACCCCCGACGCAACAAGAACCTATATCTACACGTGCGAAGCCGGGGCGGACCGCTAGTTGATTGTATATTCGTATTAAGTTTTAGCTTTCTAGTACCTACCAAGGGTCGCTGAGCTTGGACGCAGCCAGACAGACAGACGGACATGATTAAACTAAAAAGGTTCCATGTTGACTGTGGAACCCTAAAAATAATTCTGTTTCTCAGGGACAAGTGTTCAGTTTCATTGTTCGTCTGAATCCACATTTTAAGTTTTTTTTTCGGAAATGTCTTTTACACCCTACTTACAAATATTTCAGCTAAACAGGATGTGTTGGTGGTACTTCTTCGCCAAGTTGACAGAGCTTCTAGACACTGTGTTCTTTGTACTACGGAAGAAGAACAACCAAGTGACCTTCCTCCACGTCTACCATCACACCATCATGCCCCTGTTTGCATATTGGGGCTTTAGATATTATCCTAGTAAGTTACCATCTATTAATAAGAACCACTTAAGTGCCAATCGGACTCGAGGGTTCCGTCCATTATATCTAGTCCGACTCTCACTCGGTAGATTTTTGTTATTTTCCTTTCTGACTATACTTTACAAATATTCTGTAAAAAATCAATAGAATATCAGTTACGGTTCAATAGAAAGCGTTGGATCCTTCTGGATAGGAACCGTAAATAAATACCTAGTTAGACTGTCGCCTGTGAAAAATCAGCTAGTAAGAGTGCTTCTCTTTCCGTAGGCAACGGAGGCATAGGTGTAGTTGAAGCTACTAAGAGAATCTGAAGCAGTGGATGTGCTGCAGCACAGTACTCATCGGGTAGCAGCCGAGCATGCCATTCGCCCGGAGAAAGACCGTTGTCATGCCGCTAAAAGTTAACCATCAGGTTAATGGCTAGAATCGATGTTACTTAACTTTCGCAGGCGACAAGAAATAGTATTTTTCTACAAAAAATGGCCTCTGGTATGGCTTTAAAATAGTATCCAATCGTACCATTCGAGCAAGAAAAACGACCGTTGTCGGCTAGAGTTTTAATTTTCGTGATTAGCAAGAAATAAAATTCATTATGGACCATAAGGGTGCCTGTCCATTGAAGCGGAGCGAGCTGGCGGAGCGGAGAAACGAGGAAATATTAACCAATAGGAGTGCGGAGGATTAATATTTCGCTCCGCCAGCTCGCTCCGCGTCAATGGACAGGCACCCTAAGAGCAGTAAGTTTGATTTTTCATATTGATAAATAATAAATAAATAATCATTTATTAATCAGACTACAATGAGGTCCATCTTGTTAGTAACAGTCTTCTTAACCTATGTTAGTACTTAATTTCTAAACAGGATTTGGTACGTTTATTCAGTGTCCATACAAGCGGGTTATCAAACCGGGCAGCTATCATGGCCAGGATGGTGTTGGGACTGTCGCGCAGCCTGTGCAGAAGCGATGCCAACTTCTTACGCCAGACGGCATCAAATCCGTCAGTGCGAGCCTCGGCGAACATCGCTGATGCGCTACAGAATCGCGGCAGTCGCAACAATACCCTGAACGCATAGCTGATCATCGTCATTTAATTTCAGATGGGCACGCAGTTGTCTTTGGCGTAATGAACTCTTTCGTCCACGTCATTATGTACTCATACTACCTGCTCGCTGGCATGGGACCGCAGTTCCAGAAGTATCTGTGGTGGAAGAAACACGTCACCACCATACAACTGGTAAGTTTTTGCTTTACAACAATATACGTACGGTCGACCAATTTACTTATTTTCGTGTCTACAGTCAAATACAAGTAGGTCGAATTTCAAATAAACATTAATTCAAACGTTGTTTCAAAAATTTCAAACGATTTCTCGTCAAAAAGATTCACAAATCAGTTGGTTCGACTGTAGATATAGCTGTCCTCATAGTACAACAAACAAAAACTCAAAAGGTGCCTTATGTTTTGTAATTTTAAACAAGGTATCCGACGTAGAAATAGTTGTAACATGGGCAGACTTACTCGTACATCCTTTAGATTTGTTACTCCTTTACTGTTTCACCTTGTGCCTCCTTTTAATTAATTTTACAGACTGCACTCTGCATTTTGGAGTTTGTTCGATATTAACCAACCATATTTAAAAATCGAAAGTTTTAAACATTCCCTATAATTTAAGCGGTCAAACTAAAGATTCTATTCATAATCCTTTAACTCAATTTCTTTTTCAGATCCAGTTTGCTCTAATCTTCCTTCACAACTTCCCACATCTCTTCAGCAGCTGCACCTATCCTAAAGTTCTGCATGTCCTACTCTGCTTAGAATCTGCAATATTCCTCTACTTATTTGGGAAGTTCTACATCAACAGCTACACTCCAAAACAGACAAAGTCCGATTTGAACGGAAATTCGACGAGCCAAACTTATGGCAAAACTAATATGACTAATGGATTTAAATACGGCATCACAAATGGAAAAACGAAAGTAAGACGAGACTAGTCCCTTTGACTAGTCAAGTAGCCCTTTAGTTTTAGGTACACAATCTTTATTATAACGTACAATATAAGAACAATAAAAACGTGATGACATTTTTGCAAGTTGTTTGACATTATACTGTGTGTAAGGAACGGTGTACCGAAAACTTGACGGGCGTGCTCCGTCAATGAAACTGAACAACATTCCCAAGGAAACATTTTTGGGAAATGAAAGTTTTTGACCCCTCCATACAAACTGTTCGATCAGAGTGGGCAAATTGTAAGGAGAGGTAAAAAAAACTCTTTATTTACCAAAAATGTTTCTTTGGGAAAGTTTTTCAGTTTCATTGACTGAACACAACCGTTCAATTATGGTACACCGTTCCTTAGGTACACCCTGTATGTCCCAAACCAAGTGCAGGACGCCTCACCACGAGCTAATTTAGACCCTGTTCAGATGTACGCGCAAGTTTGCCGCGTTGTGTTGCACATACATTACTTAAGCGTTAAAAATTTTATCACTTTCACGCCTAAACAAAGCGGCATTGTACATAAAATTGCGCCAAAAATCGCCGCGAATTCGATCGTTCTGAACAGGGTCATAGTTTAGCTTGGCTTACGCAACTGCTTGCGAGTAACCAACTAAGGGTGCTGTGCCAGTGCTGTGCGAGGTAGCTAAGCTATCAGCTGGATTAATTTCAATTCCAACCATTTTCCTAGCAGCTATACGCATGCGCCAAGCTGGGCAAATAGAGCCATCCTATTGGTTGGAATATTCCAGCTTTCTCGTACAGTTCTGGTGGAAAGGCACCCTAAGGAATTCACATCAGGATGACGGCGCTGCTAGGTGACATTGCTCATGATACTATTGACACACAAAGGGTTAAAAAGTGGCGAAAGGTCAATCGAAAGATTGAAAGAGTATGCGACATTAGATTACCACAAATAAAAAAAATGCATTTTGGATAACCTTCTGGAATCTGGAATCTAGAAGGGTGATCTTTAATTTTCTTCAGGGCTCCGAAGCCAAGGGATGCCAGCGGGACCCTAATAGTAATAGGTCTTTACCTATGAAATTGCCGAAATTTTCTTATATATTAATGAGATCATAATTCCCATAATTCTAATGCAATTTTTTTCATTTGTCTTATATTTGGAAGTTGACTTCAAGGTTATCAATTTACGCATAAAATAAAGTTTTTATTTTCAGTTTGATATATAAAATTAAAGGTTCGAAAGTTGTTCGTCTTAAAGGTCGTCCGATTTCATCATTACATTTGTTATGTTTTTTTACAGATAATATTTTTCGAAAATTAAATTTAAGCTTCTGTTAGCTTAATGTCTTCCCAATAATGCTTAAAAAAATTAAAAAAATTGGATTTATAATCCCTAAGAAAAAATCAAAAATGTTAGTACTGAAAATTGAGTTAACCTAAAATTCGGCATACAAAACGGCAATTTCATAGGTAAAGACCTAATATTAATAAGCCTAGGTTGTTATTTATTCTTTAATAGGTAGTTTGGTGGCTTGTTGAAAAATTCAAAGTTTGGGTTATTGTGGAGGCTTTCCTTACAAATATTTTAACAGCTTACACCTTAAAAAATAATTTTTGGGTGCTGCTCCACCAGAGCTGTGCAAGGCAGGGACTGAAAACGGTAAAGATTAAGGTTATTTAAGGGTTAAAAAAAGCGATATCATTTTGTTATACCGTTTTGATTCACACCGTTGTAAAACCTTTATCTTATTTAACCTTTGTAGTATAGCGGTATCGTTTTCTCAACCCTTTTCACATAAGCCTTTATTTAACCTTTATTCATTTCGGCTTTTTGAGCACTTTTACAGGTATTTTTCTAATAACGGTACCGTTATTTAATTGATATTTTTTCTTTTTTGGGTAGATACCACTACACTTCGATACCACTTGAGTATCGGAATAATAATCATACCGAAATAATTAAAAGTATCGGTACCGCAATAACGATATCGATAAAAAACTGTAATACTGTTTTATTAAATTATCACAATTTGGTGGTTCAGTCCCTGGTGCAAAGTAGCCGACCTGTGAGTTGGGAAATTCCAACCAATGGGATTTTTCCAATTTCGAGCGCAGCACTGAGCTTGGAAAATGGAGCAATACAATTGGTTTGAATTTACGTAGCACAGCTCTAGGCGTTAGCGTAATATTATATATTCTTTGGCTGTAGTAAAAGACTGTGTCTAATTTTATAGAATTTGGATATGTTATTCCTGAAAAAATGCAAATGTGTTGGTACTGATTTAACTTTTTTAAATTCTCAGACTTCTCTGTACAAAACGACAATCTCAAATGTAAGGACATATAATTTTACGCATTCCGTGACCGTTATTTATTCAATACCTACGTCACAGACTACGTACAATGCTGTGCATTTTATTTTGAACAATATTGGTGACGCGATTTTTCTTGGTCACGGTCATATTTGTATTTGTTGACAAAAGAAGATGATTTGGCATAACTTCATTGATCCAAATATCCATAGATTATCAATCATCGGGTCAATAATAGGAATAGAAATGTCACAATGTGAGTTTTGTGTGATTTTATCGCAGAATAAAGATTTTTTTAGCAATTGATTTCATAAAGGCAAATAAATGCAGCTCTGTTTTCACCCGATCGACGTACGAGTAGTTGCGTCTCGTAATGAGCGTATTAACTTTTCAAAATAATCACTTCCCAAAACGTCCACACTTTTCAATGTCTTAAATATTTTGTCAAATTCAAAATATGTGATGATTGACCAAAAATGTGGAGGCCTTTGCCCACCAGTGGGACACCTTACAGGCTAGTTAAAAAAATATGTCAGAGCGTTGGCCCCTGACTAATTAGCTAACAGGGTATAAGTGACGGTGTACCGAAAACTGAAAGGGCGTGCTCAGTCGACGAAACTGAACAACTTTCCCAAGAAACGTTTTTGGGAAATTAAAAATAAATTGTCATCTCCATAAAAACTGTACAATCAGAGTGAGCAATTTGTATGGAGGTCTATTTTTTTTTTCATTACTCAAAAATGTTTCTTAGGGAAAGTTGTTCGGCTTCGTTAACTGAGCATTCCCTTTCAGTTTTCGGTCCCTTACACCTATTGTACCCAAATTTTAAACTGAACATTGTTTTAGTTTTTTTGTCATCGATAGTGATTTATTTTTATTGTAATGCATCATCACTAAAGCTGCATAACATTGACAGTTGGTGCGTGCCAAATGATGCAATCGATCATTTTACGAGATTCTCATTCGAACTGTTACATACCAGGTGTGGGGTATCCTCAAAGTAGAGATGAAATAGCCCAGTTGGTATATATACTCTCCCATGGTTAAACGAATAACTCTGCTTGAATGTTTGTATCAAGACCCCAACAAGAAACATTTGATTAAAAAGATATGATTTCGTGATCGTGATTTATAGCAAGAAGAATAAATAGTCTATGTTCCAACCAATGAAGCGCGCGGTGCTTTTTAGGGTTCCGTACCTCAATATAAAAAACGGAACCCTTATAGTATCACTTTGTTGTCCGTCTGTCTGTCAAGACCCTTTTTCTCACGAACTAGTAGAGGTATCAGGTTGAAATTGATAATGAATATTAAGGTCCATAAACCACACAAGATCTGAAAATTTAAATTTTTACAACGACTCAATCAAAAGATATGGCTTTTTATGTCCTCATCTCCATACATTTATGCAAAAAAGCAAAACCTACAGGGTACTTCCCGTTGACCTAAAATTATGAAATTTGGCAAGAAGCTAGGTCTCACAGTACAAAAAAGGGAAAAGTCTAAAATCATTAAATATTTCAATTTTTCTCACAACTAATAGTAACCAATTAAGGTGAGCTCCCGTTTCAAGAACTTTTCTATAAAAGAGGGGGTCAAGTTGGATGGACGCGGAATTTTTAAAATCAAAGAGCAAAAGCTTTTAGTATATCATATGGTAGATAGGTACGGAACCCTTAGGGTGCGAGTCCGACTCGCACTTGGCCAGTTTTTTAATACATCAATGGTTTTAACATTAAAATTATTGTAGAATAAATAAAATTTTATGTTTTTATTGAATTGTCATCAAAATGTACGAGGTCATATTACATCGCCGTCGCGCCGGGTTGGCAGTAATATCTTGCAAATAAAATGTTGGCCCATTAAATTGCTTTTTGTTCAAACCATATTACACTTTTTTTAGAAGTTACATTGGGAAAGATAGCTTGAAAAACATAGCCACTCCTCAGTCTGCCTCGACTCTTAGGTTGTTGTTATAGTTCAATAAAGAACGTAGACCTGATGCACAAAAATCCACATCGCCTGCCTTTCACGCAGCGATCAAATCTAAAAGCTTTTTGAGGCTGAAATAAATAAAGTAGGGAGCTGCAGAATAAAATAAGTAAACATGCACCCTAAAAATTTTGGCACTCAAGCAAGACCACCACAGACTTTATGTTGGGGGCAAAATCGAAGCACCCAGATTGTATGACTCATAGAGTTGGACTTAATTAATTTGTTAAAATCTTTTTTAGTTAGTTCTAGCCTGGATATCGAGTCCTTTGGCCTCATACATCACTTTAAACTTTTATTCTTTTCTTTTTGTGCTCCCCTCGTAAAGCGATAGTGAACTTAACGAAGGAACAACACAAACGGGGCTTAAATACGAGATCACTTGAAATCTTCATCAGTTGCGCACTCCCTCAAAACACTATCTTTTCATTCGATAAATCTCTAAATACACAAAAAACTAAAATTTCAATCGAGCAAGCAAACATCCACGCCGAGTTCCCGTCAAAAAGTCGTCAAAATCTCTGTTGCGTTAGAATTGCCCAACTCTCTGATTTTCCAGTTAAGAAAGAAATTTTAAGTCAAATACCTCCGCAAAAAGTCCATTTCACGTGATAAAGAGGTATCAAACATTCAAGTTTCCGCATCAAAATTTCGATAAATTCACCCTTCGATCAACTACCTTCTTTACACATTGTTTGGTCAAACTTTTCACACAACCCAAATCTGTTAACATGACCCTTGTTTATGTCCAATAAAAATCACCGGCCCTGCCCGGATATTGAGAATTTTCTCACCCTCAGATATTTAGCAGAACCACGTGCTATTTTCACTTAAACAACTCTCACTAACTTACCGAATTCGAGTACAATAATCCAAAGAAGTTGTAAGGTTTAATTTGGTCGTAAAACATAGTTTCATTTGCAGTTCTGTAATAGCCAGTTGTTAAATAAATGTACAGTTTGAATAGGTCCAACGTCCGCAAAGTAAAAGTGGTACGGGAAATCTCTTCCCTTTCACGCGATTTCCCCCATATGTTGGAAACAAGCGACCCGTCTAGCTGGACACCCTAAATCGAGGGTCCGAGGGTGAAAATCGGACGGTTACTTGGAATTTCCTGTCGGTTAAATTCACACGTGGTTTTCAGAGTTAACTTTGTGCTTTAGGGGAAAGTTGTTGAAATATTTATAGACTTCTTCAAGATTACTTTCTATCCTCATCGTAAACAAAATTGTTTTAAACCAAAACATGCAAGCAAGAACATTTACTTAATCAATTAATCTAGATTGATTCAAGAGTTTGGAACACAGAGGAAAACAAATAAGCTGGCATATTTGTTTCCCCTGTGTTCCAATTTATTAATTCCAGTTTATTAACGTTTTCCGTGAATACTTCCCATTCAATTTCATTCAAGAAGTATTAGAAGTTTTTATCAGTAAAAATTATTATGCATTCACGTAATAAACGTATTTATTTTATGTCTCAACTTTACTTCCAGCTAATATCTGTCTAAAAAGCCTCTCCACTCCACACATCCTGAATAATTCATTTTCCTCGCCACCGGATGCGGTTCAATTGGGCGGAAGGGCTTGACCAAAAGGTCGAGTGACCCTTCCCTTGAGACGAGACTCTGTCATCATAACGCCCTTCACGAGAGCCCTTCCGAAACCTTCGACACAAATCCGCGGTTTATGAGATGTGGTATATAAATCTGCATGTATTATTACCCCGAGTCGGGGGAAAATTCCATGAGTGGGTTATTTTAATGTGTAGAGAGATTTATAAGTGGCTTGATGGTCCAGTCATATTAGCCAGAATGAGAGATAGTAAGCTAGGAATTCGTACACACCTTTATTATGGCGTTCTAATAGTTGTCTTAAGTCTTAAAATCTCGTGTACGCATCGTAAGTTATGACGTCATCTTTTTGCATAAATTAATTTTATATGAAATTTTTTAAATTAATTTTTTTTCACTGAAAGCTGTTAAGTTTCGAGTACCTTTAAAGTTTTCGCAAAGCTGTTTTTTACACCCGAAACGTCATATACAGGGTGTTAAGGACAGCCTTCCGAATACTGAAGGGGCATGATCAGTCAACGACACTGAACAACTTTCAGTTAGCAAAACTTTCAGAAAACGAAAAAAAAATCGGCTTCTCCATACTGCCCACACACATGTCACAGTAAGAATCTGAGGGATATTAGCGACTAGCGACACCTTACCTGCGTCGAAGATGTGGCTAACTAGGGCCGAAACGCAATTTTTTTTTATTATACGTGAGACCCTTAATTGGGCAGACGTTTATGGAAAATTATTGTCGTAATTGAACAGAAGAAACATATTTCTCACATAAACCGATATGGGCATTCTTTTTCTATTGCCCATACCGTATAAAAAATTGGGGATATGTTATATTTTTCACCGAGGCCCGCAAAATTCAACACTCTGGGTGAGAAATATATTCCTTTAATCCAATTAAGGGTTAAGATATGTAAATGCAAACTATACGGGATAATGTGCCAAAACGAATCAAAACCATCAAAACCTGTTTGTGACTAACTTTAAAACCAAACTTCTAAAAAAACACCCCACCATATCGTTTGAGCAATTATGTCTCTGTTTTTTTTTCAATGGTCATTTTAAAATGCTTTTGTCTATGCAAAACATTAAATGCAACATACATGATTTAATCAAAACGTTTTTATTATTAAACAGCACAAAAACAATACTTATAAGACAACAAAATTATTTTTATCAAGAATACCATACAAAATTAATAGATAACACAACAGTAAAAATATCATAACTATGACTTGGTTTATTTAGATCAGAACCTGTGCCGGAACTTGCAGCGTTTATATTTACTTCAGAATTATAAGCTTTCAATTATGTTAAAATCTACGTGATCAAATAAATTGTATGAGACTATTTCATTTAATTCTGAGTCGTAATCGTCACAGCAAAGGTTCCTAGCAATCACTACACGATGGACACCCGCGCCACAGTTTGGAGTACTAAGAGGATTGTAACAAAGAACACCACTGTTGGGGGAAAGCATTTGAACGCTGCTTTGGTGCCTGATGCCGATTGTTTGGACGCAGACCGGGGCTGCACTAATGGCATTGCGAAGGCTTGGTTGTTGCACCGGTTGGCCTAACAACAAAACAACAATCAATAATTTGATCAGCATCATTAACAATCCATGAGACGTCCACTGTAGGACAGGGAACTCCAGCTTTTGCTGGAACAATGTGGAGGGGAAGTAGGATAGTCACCAAGCTTGTTAGCGTTCCGGCTGGCACCATGGACCGCGGTTGTTGGTGACCGCCGTAAGACAGATAGTACGATAAACAGAAGGACGCTGTTTTCCATCCTCATGTTCAAATCCCTTAGTCGTCTCTTACGATACCCACGGGTAGACATGGTCCAATAGGTGATTTGATAGAGAAGTACAAATGTGCGCATATGAAACGAATTTGGAATGATATGAGTAATCGAAATCCGTGTGTTCAAATTCTGTAGGCTCCACTTCAACATCTTGTAGTGTCATACTTTTCCAAGTAAGTAAAAAGTAGGGACTACAAAAACGCCGTATGGTGTCGGCTAAGAATCATCATCATATCAGTCGAAAGACGTCCACTGCTGGACATAGGCCTCCCATAAAGATCTCTAATGACAACCGGTCCTGTGCTGCAAGCATCCAGCGGCTTCCCAAGACCTTGACTAGATCGTCAGACCACCTTGTGGGGAGCCTGTCCAGATCGTCAGCCCACCTTGTGGGGAGCCTGTCCACGCCACGTCTTACAGTACGTGGTCGCCACTCTAGAACCGTTACGTCTCATCGGTCATCGGTTCGTCTTGCGATATGCCCTGCCCACGGCCACTTTAACGATTCGTCTTCCAGTACGTGGTACCTCGACAGTACATCAGAAGAAACACTTTTGGACTTTATGGCATAGTAATAAAGTTGAAAAGTTTCTACTGACGTACGGTTGACCGTACATTTTCCCAAAGGATGTAAAGAAATTTTCCTAAAACTGAGACCGTGGATTCAGACCATAAAAACTAAACGTTCCCCAAGGCACATAGCTGAAAATACGAACTTGGGTTTGAAAATTTAAAATACACACTATTAATTATGTGACGCAGTTTCTATGCGAAGTCAAAAATTTGATTTTCCTTTTACCATGTACCTTGTCTGATTCGACAGCTCCAGTTTTCTGAGATCCTTTTACGCCCTGAATACTATTCCTTCTTGTTTAACAGTAAAATTTTTATGGGATGTTATGACTGTAATGACTTTAAAGATATAAACAAAGAAATGAGAAGCTTACATCACAGCAAGTGGTTTCCGCAGAGCCAACGCACCCGGACCTACAACCTCGCACCACCGCCTCGTAGTAATCACCTTTCGATATAACGGAAGTGAAGCACTTGTCTTCAACGCTATGGCACGTAATTGTGTGCACTCTGTGAATAATATTGTCTTTTTAAGTTTTTATGCAGATTTATGACTTGTGTAAATTTCTACAAAATTTTCGAAAAATATGACTACAAATATTTTAGAAAGTAAGAAAACTTTTTTCAAAAACAAGCCTTTCTTATAAGAAAAAACGAGAAGAAAGAAACTAGTTTTCACCTGAATTTCGTAGGATCTAAGCATGCTCTGAGGGGTGTTTCCGCCTTGAAAGCACAAACATAACATTCAAGAGGGCGTTTCTTAGTGGTCCTTGAAATGGGTGCGTCGAGAGGCTTGGGGCTCGCCAATACAATTGGTGCACGTCTGGCAGACTCCTGTGGCCCTCGGTCTACCATCAAATTCCCTCCGCCGGTTAACGATTCCTTCCCCGCCTCATCATCATCCTCTTCATCATCGTCGTCATCATCATCATCGCTTTCCTCGTTCCGCCTGCTGGGTTGGTATTTTGATTTTGGTATTTTTGATAGTTTTAAGTCTTCCTTATTTTCACTGCTGTGAGAAGCGGAAACAATGTTCCATTAGAGCGTTTTCTGTCATCCCACAATTCTATCGCTACATCCAAACCTTATCCTCAGTCAAACCTCAGTAAGAATTTGTAAACATATAAAAAAATAAACGAGGCAATTACTTATGTTAAGATTACTTTAGACTTGAATCTGGATGTATGGATAGAATTGTGGTTCGCTCTTTGATTAAATTAAATCGAAAGATGTTACTAGACTACTAGGGTAGGCTTAAAAGTGAAAATAAAGCCGACTTATTCATCTACAGCTTTAGGTACGCACAGCGGCAAGTGAGTGAAAACAAAACCAGTATAAGCTGAACCAGCGCTACGCTACAAACGCGCGAAATCAGAGGCCCGTTCAAGGTCAAAGTGTTACCATCGACTGGCGGCTGTGTGTACCAGTATGGAATGAGTATCTTTAGTTACTTCGTTACAGTAGGCAATAGTAGATGCAACAATCACTTGACACACATTTCGTTTGTTTAAATCGACGCCTAAAACATTTGTGACTTGTGGCTAGACCGCAGACCTAGGAATGCACTTGTCAAGCTGTCTGATGGCACCAAATTAATGAAACTGTCAATTCTCACACGTAAACACACAGCACAAAGTACTAAGTAAAACTGTCGCAAGCATTACGGTCTTGTCTGCGATATTTGACACGGCTGGTATATGTGGATACTCACTCCTCATCGTCTTCATCATCATTTGACTTGCTGCTAATTATTGTGGGTAGAAGGAGCAACAGGGCTAGCGCCAGGCCCAGCCTCCATCGGACCATGTCTGCAGACCAATCTTCCCTAATCACGCCCGCACGGTAGATTTGTCATTGTAAACACCAAAAAATCACACTATTTTATTGTAAAAATTTATCAAAAATCAAAATTTTGTATCTGACAACAATTTTCAATCGTTTTCGTTTTTTGGAATTTCTTTTGTTATTTCTGTCACATCCATGGTGGAGAAAAGATTTTATACGATTTATCTATGCTCCTGTTAAGAAAGTTTTCAGACCACTGACCTCTATATATAATATACAATAGAAGTCAGTATTTCAGACCCATTGTATTGCATACTGCCTGGCACTGCCTACACTACACTACACCTGTGGCTGCTCCCGCTAACTAACATTTTTGTAATGTTTATTTTTGTTAAAATATCATCATTGCACCCTAGCCTTATTCCGTTTCTACGGAATCGGCTACCTAACCTAGGGGATTTGACTAAGGTACTGGTTTTTATACAGACTGGTTTTTATACAGAGCGACAGCCATCTGAACTCCGCAACCCAGACGGGACAGAGGGTAAATTTCTGCGTGCCTTCAAGCATCCACTCATCCATGCGCAAGAAGTATACTTGGTGTAAGGAACATTTTGGCAAATACTGAAAGGGCATGATCAGTCAACGTATCTAAACAACATTCAGTAAATAAAACTTTCCGGAAATTAAAAAAAAAGTCGGGCTTTAAATACAAACTGTCCAATTAAGTTTGCAATTTTGTATGTAGAGGCCGATATTTTTTTTCATTTCCGGAAAGTTTTATTTACTGAAAGTTGTTTAGTTACTTGGAGGAGCTTTCAGTTACGTTTACTGAGCCTTTTTAGTACTTACCAACCTGTCCCTTACACCCGATAACTGATTTTGTTTTTACATGACTACGGAAAAAAGGAGGGTTATGATTTTGACTTTGATATGTGTGTGTGTATGTATGTTCATCTGTTCCCGCATAACTTCTAAACTGCTTATATTATAATACTAGCTGTTGCCCGCGACTTCGTCCGCATGGGGTTCAGAATAACGTTGCTACTGACTTTTTCCATGGTTCAAACCACCTTCGTGCCAAGTTTGATCAAAATCAGTTCATTGGATTAGTCGTAAATCGTAACAGATAGACCTATTTTCGCTTTATAACGTTATATCATCATCATATCGTGTGGAAGGTCGATGACCGACCTCACAAACCCTGGTGTCAGAGTTGTCGAGCCGCCAAAGGCCTCTGACATGAATAGTACACAGTTATTAAAAACTTGTTAACGTATGGACTCGCCCTCGATGTAAGACACGGAAGAATGTGATACGGGTTGCATTACTTCTTATACAAAACAAAACCTGTAACTAAATCTGAGTATCAGTCACTTTAGCTCCTGTAGCTACTGAAAAAAGAGCTGTACAAAGTCCACCGTGTCAAGCTACAAATACTTTTGACTGTCGGTACATGTACCTCAACATAAAACTGCAGGATATCTATACAATCTTTGTGAGTTTTCAAAACTCTTGAAGTTTCATATATTTTTTTACATAATTGCACCGCCATGCCGAAACTGCTTGGATATTTTTTGTTGATATTTTTAACAGTTCTTACCAGGGCCACCGAGCTTCGCTCTGTGTAATTAAAGCCCACCAACAGATGGCATTGTAGGGTTTCTGATACGCGCAATTATCAAGAAATAATGCTCAAAAACACGGACAACAATTTTCCGCAGACATGTGACCTAGCTAGATCGATTTTTCACCCCTGAAAACCCCCGTTTAGAAAAAAAAATATAAATATTGCTCCTTTAATAGTATAGATAACCCTAAATCTAAATTCGTTATTGAAAACTCTGTGTGAATCGGTTCAATAGTTTGTGAGTTATTAGAACCGCCGCTTGAACTTCGCGTACCTTCTGTCTGAGTTTACGATTGATTGTTTATTGATGTTTACGATGAAACTAAACTAATGTGTTGCACGAAAATAAGTCAAACACGTTATTGAAAACCCCAATTGCATCCGTTTAGTAGTTTGTGAGTCATTGGGGCCGGCGCTTGAAACTTCGCGTCGAATTTTCTGTCTGAGTGAACCGTTTACAATGAACTTAAGCGCATACGTTGCACGGAAATAAGCCAAACGCATTATGCAAAGCCCCGTATGACGGTTCAGTAGTTAGTTAATGGCGCCACCGCTTGAAACTTCTTGTACCTTTTGTCTAAGCGAACCGATTGCAATAAAACATAGCCTGTATATTGCACGAAAGTAAGCCAAATACATTTTTGAAAACCCTGACAAAAATTCCAAAAATGAAGTCATTTCAATGGGTTCTATTACCGTTTTTGTGACCCCCCAGATCATATTTTTGCGAAAATTTTCAATGTACAGAATCGGCAAGTTTACGATTTTTATTATATGTATAGAATAGATGACAAATGAGGTATCGTTAGAAGCGTCTTGATCATCCAGTGGTTATAGGATATAATTATCATTAAATAGAATGTGGCGACCTCTAGAGGAGAATAAGTGATGTACGAAAAAACATTTTTAATGATATCTAACACGATAGGTATCAATAAAAAATTTATCAAATGAAAGGGCATAATAGGCACATTTCAAGAGTATAAATATTGTTAGCATTATTACATATTTATAGTGAGATATCGTTCGATGGTTGAATGAAACTCTCCCGTGTACTCTGCTTAAATTCCCCCTTTATTACTAATCTAATTGATCTTATATACTAACTTATACGTGCGTCTACATGACGTCACACTACGTTTCCTACGTGATTCTATTGAGGAAGGGAGCTACGTGATGATATGTGATTACCATATCACACCTCCCCTGAAAAGGATAGGCTTCCCTCCCCTGAAAAGAGAATCCTAGGGACAAACTTTTTATAAAACATTAAATCTACTGTTACATTAATCTAAATTTCGATAACTTTACAATCATAAACAAGAAATATACTAAATATAACTTAAACATCATGATACAATACAAAAAAAATATAACTTAAATTACGTACCAAACGCATTTATGCGCTCTCAACCATTCAAAATTGAACTGCAATACTTTATAATACTTATTAAATTTGACTTCTGTAACTACTGTAAGTATACAATTTCCTTTAATATGGATATTTTTTTTTAAAGAAAAATTAAGCAAATCACAACATAATATTGTTTTCATTAAGTATTTCCACTTTTGTACATTCATCTTTATTTAACTTGGAAGAAAATAAAAAAAACCGTATCTTTAACATTAATGACAATCTTAAAAATATTATGGTCAAGTGAATCAAGACAATACCAAACAACCTAAATCTAATTATTATTAAAAAAATCCAGTAAGCTAATTACTATACAAAATAATATCATGAATTTATTGGAACTAAAAAAACCAATCTGTATACTGATAAATAATATTTCTATTAATTCATGACGCTATATTTTAACAATTGTTGGCTATATGCGTTATGTATAGTCAAAGTATTATTTCAATAATTTGTTATAGTTAACCGATGATGTAACGAATGGTCATACTAGAAAATTTATTTAAAAACATTATTCTTGATACTCATATTCATACCATTGGGTAATATAACATTATAATATTTTATCCAATTATAAAAAAAAAAAAATTCGTATCAGACTTTCAGGGAAAAAACTCTATTCAAAACATAATATTCACTTAGAAAATTCGTGATCAGAACATAGCATTTATGTTTACCCTTTACCACACTACATGAAATGCATGAGTTATCATATTCTTATTTTTTATTATTCAAAACAATTTAAATAAAAAATCTGTTCAAAGACTAGAACCCGACTTGACAAATCTTGCTTTAAATAGTATGAAACAAGAAAACCTTGTCATCTGAAATTAATAAGTACAAACTATGGTAGGTGTTTACTAAATATTCATAGTAATGTTGAGGATAAATAGCCGTGGTCATAATCTCATAATACTATGCCACTTGGCGCTAAAACTTCTGACATTGACTTGGTATTCAATAAATATTCATAATGATGTTCAGGATAATAGCTGTGGTCAATACGCCACCTATCCTGAAAAAAGCGATCAGAAGTTTTAACGCAACCACTGTACTTCCCCCGTCGGATTTTGCACATGCAATGCATACATAATATAAGGCAGAGACCACAGCGCTCCACCAGCTACGATCTTGACAAACTTCCCTCTACTTTCATCAACCCTTTCATACACGAATTTTGCACTTAAGCCCTAAAACCTTCTCACACGATAGGTTACACACATACATTCTGCTCTCTGTCCAGCTGTGGACTTTTAATGGGATGTCATTGGGATTATGATGATCTATTTATACCCATTAATTGATAAATAACTACACGAACATTAAAAAATTTATAAAATCAATATAATCTACTAGATAATTAATTATAATACGTCACTTCACTTCTTAGATACCTAATAATACATATACAATTTACCCTTTTCACATCTCGGTGCACATGTGCTTACTCGAGACATCTACATGTAAGTTACACAACAATCCACTCTTCAACAGAGGGCGCTTGTACAAATGTATCTACTTGTTAGACTCACTGAATTTCTTATTAGTAAATTCTTTCTAATTTGCGTATTTTTTTATCACATTTACGTACAAATCGTTGTAAGTTTTTTCAATGTTATACATAAATAATGTACTTCAAAGTACATAAGTAGTATATCTGAACAAGGATAAACTACGGAACCGATTTAGTATGGTTTTGACCCTAGGGAATGACGTAGGATTCTTATTTCTGAATACCACGCGGACAAAATCGAAGGCAACAGCTATTTTATAAAATACTGTATATTATTGTTAAGTAGGATATAAAAATTGTATGAATAACGTTAACTACGACCTGCAAAGCCACGAATATGTTATGCTTTAATATAATTGTCTTATGTAATAAAAAAATAAACTGCAAGTCTTTCAAACACGTAGAAAACAGGCTTTGGAGCTTAGTCTTTATAATGTCTTAGCTTTACCTAGGTTTAGCATAAAGCCGCTGAAGCGTAAGTCACACAAAGCGGACAGTGCGGGCTGCAACACGACCTCGTTAAAAATTTAGCGAATCTGAGTAGACGACTAGAGGTGGCTTGAAAACACTTGTATGCATATAGTTTACTCAACTAATACTGTGACTAGTAAGCTTACATTTTTACTTATATACCTACCAAGTTATGTTATCGAGAATGAGGTAATTTTGTAAGGTATTTAACTTTTTTGTAAAAATTGTTTGTACAAATTTAAGTTTTTAAATCATTTTTCTGAGGCTCTAATATACAGATTTTGAGTCAACTTAACTTTATTTCTATCAGATATTTTGGTAGTTATTTATCTTAGCTAGAGAATATCACCTGACCTCATTAGAATTTTCAGCTATGAAACCATGTGTGGTTATTAATAAGTATTTTTAAGTATTTTCTAATAAATCTCAACCCAAAGAAATTCTACCCTCTAGGCAACCCTACTCCATAAAACAGCCAACACAAAAAATAAAAATCATCTCTATCACGCGTACGGAAACTCTACATACAATCTGCGGCAAGCTTACTTTCCGCGTCAAAGCGCCATCATGTAGCGAATAGCGGAACTACATGGAACTACACTTGTGGGGAACCAGCTCTACGTTTTTAATTAGCCTCATGTTTGGTTCATACTTTCAATGCGTGTGTCGATTTTTTGCAACGTTTTTTTTTTTTTCGTTTTCCTCTACGGTTAGTTCGGGCTTTGAGTGGAGTGCGCCAATTCAGGCCCTCGTCGCTTTTAAACTAGCACTCTTTGACGTGCTCCGTTGATATAGGTAACTGTTAGGTTGTGTAGTACCTAATTGGACACAGTTTAGGTATGTGGAAATATTTAATGTTAGTACTACGTAAGAGTATAAAAAGGGTGGATGGTTACTAAGGGGCAACACTCCTTTTAAGCTTCTTTAGATTGTAAATTTCCTTTTCTTAAAATTTATTTTTTTCTCGAAAATGTGAGCTTGTAATTATAGCGTTCTTTGTAGTGATAAAAAAATATACTGAATTCTTATTAGAACATTAAAAATCACGCAAAGATAACCTAGAGCAAACGCTAGGATAGCACATTGATGTAACAAATATAGCACCACATGTTCAGTGAAAATAAAAACTATTGAGGGTGGCGGTAAAGCAGTTCTCCTCAGAGTTTAAACTTTTTTATCTCGGTCTAGATTCTCGCTTCTCGCTCAAAAAGTGCAAACTCGGTACAAAGTTCACTTTCGCCTTGTGAACTAATTTTTCGCTTGGTGTCAAGTTCATGGCTGGAGGGAAGGGAGGCGGGAGGAGAGGGAGCTATGATAAAATAAAATATTCATTATGATTGCTCAACGCGGCTCTGTTCGCGAGACGCTGGTAGTAAGCGAGGTGAGAATTGGTTGTTGGACGTAAAATGAATTTAGTCTAGTCTTTATTACAATAAATAGTCTAGACTTATTTCGATTGGTGAAAAATTTATAATTTAAGTATTTAGATAGCTCGTCTTTATTTTTATACATTACTTGGTTATTTTGTTAATAGCAACAATTCTATACAAAAATAAAACTCAAAACGGCTCAAGATTTTAAAAATTCATAAAATACATACCTAACTACTAACTTAATCATGTAAATAAAGTACATGATTATTTCTAATTTATTTGCCTTTTGAAGTTAATTAATTTTGCCGGTGTTGTTGTAGTTGCTAAAAATGTGGTTGTATTTGGCCTTTACATAAACAACTGTACAATATGATTTTTCAACAAAATGGTTCAATAAAAATAAGTAACGGAATCGAAAATAAAGTAAGCGTAAGTTATTTCTTTTGTGTTTTTAAAAATGTACATTTTATAATCGTAATACATTATTAAAGTCAACGTGCCAATTCACACCGAACAGACTATTTGAAAGAAGACTGAAAACTGACGTAAAAATTGTCCCGGACCTGCCTCAAACTGCTGAAAGTGAATCGCGAGTGTCTCGACACTTTTCTTTTTCCCGTTTTTCCCTAATTAGTCCATTAATCCAGGAGGGAGGCGTTCATTACTTTCCCGCCGCTTCTTCGCGAATATTTTGACGGAGCACTTGGTAATACTTGTTGAACACGAAATTGAATCGTTTAGCGAAGTTTTATTCGTTCAAAATTTGATTATGTTGCTTAGTTTATTCTGGTCTGATTTGTGCTTGTGGCAAGGCCTTTATTCTTATAGGATAATACAAGAATGTATTGTTATTTGGTTTGGTGATTATTTTTGTTGGGTATTAGACCCAATTTTACTTAAAGTTAGTTAAAAGAATCTAAACATTCAATAAATAGAAATATTAGCGAGACCACGGCCGAGTGGGCAAATCATCTCCAGTGTTTACAAAGGATACAAGTTTAAATCCTGCCTATGGTTGTGAATTTTAAGATTCTAAAATTTACAGCAAATTGTAGCACTTATGTACGGTCTACCTACTCGTTAATTTATTGCCATGCCATTAAGTCCAATGTGTTTCTACTGACGTGCTGTTGAGTGTACTAGCTTTAATACTTTTTGTCTGTTCTTTTAATAAAATAGGGTTCAAAATTGGTCACAAAACAAGCCTTGGATTTGCATCTCGGCTGTTTCATGCATTGCAGCCATTATTCTATGTTTTATTTGCAGTATTTTTTTTATTTTGAGCATTATATATTTCTTTTCTTTAGCATTGTTCTTATCACAATTAATCAGTATGAGTATTATGTAGTTTTTAATTAAGACCAAACAGACCTAATAGTGAAGTTAATATATATTCGTATGTAGTACATATTTCTGCTAACTACAAAGTCTACAATCCTACCTGCAGTTCCAGTTCAAGATACTTGACTTGATAGTATGTACCTATATTCTAACAAACGAACACGAATATGTACACATTCGCGTCTCTAATTAAAGACCATACGGCTCTAGAACTTTGAGCAAACAATGATTTTCTCTACCTCACATCCCTTGCACCGTGTAGCTAAACATTCCCTAATTTCAAACCTCCAACTACGAGTAACTAGCGAAGGCAAATGAGACTCACACATGGACAGACGACCAACTTATCTTGATCTATTCCAACCCCCTGAAAATCCTTTCAAGGCCTGCTTCAAGAGATAAAGCGGGGGGATGAGGGGTCTTGTAGAAATGGTCTTGTCAAGTACATGTACGCTGCTGTCAGAGTTAACATCCAACTTATTAGACGTTTCGGAAATTCGGTTTCGTCCCGCAAGCACCACGGGTTATACTGACAAGGTAGAGCTTGAATCGATTCTAATATAAAGCTCGATATAAATGGTAATGAGAATAAAGTGATGATTAAATTCTTAAGTTTTTTTGAAGGGTTGATATAATGAAATGAATCGTCAAAATCTGTAAGAGCAATGACGTCCAAAGTCTATCAGTCGCATGTCAATTTTGTATTATATCCTCTGTAAAAAAAATGTCAGTAAAAGACTTGACCGCTTTCTGTATTTCAGTGAAACATAAATATGTTTATTATTAGAACTGTTATAGTCATTGACCAAAAGTTTTAAGTAACGCTGTCGGCCGTTTAGCGATTTATAAGCGTTTTATAAATTTGCTTTTCCTTTTTTTTCACTGGCAAAAAGGCTAGAATGTATGAAACATTATCGACACGATAAGACCCCACCTCTATCGTGCTGGTATCCAGTTGGTAATGCAAACGTTTGTAACCCAGCGGTCCGGGCTCGCTCCTCCCGGGGCAAATACGTACGGTAAATAACCCTTTGCGTACATTTCTCCTGGTTCAGCAAGGTTCTATTTTACACGCAAGTTCCGTTTGAAATAGAACCTTGCATACATTGCCATCTTGTTTTATACAGGATGTGATGTAATGAATAACTGGGCGAAACTGAACAACATTTAAAAAGTAACAAATTTGAACAATGAAACTGAACAAATGAAAAAAATCACCATTAATCAAATGAAATCAGCCACTCTACCGATAAAATGTATGTAATGTATTTAAGTATGTGTATGTATTTTATTTATAATTATGTATTTATTTATCACACAGACACTTATTTATTATTATATACTTATTAATTTATGTATTATTTATTAATCAAACATGGCCTATTAATTTCATTGCACTATAAATTATTTATGCACCTTCCGCATTATCTCTGGATTACCCTAAGGTAGATTGTTAGATAATTCCTTTAGGCGTTAAGTCCGCCTATGACCTTTGTGCATAAATGAAGTAGAAGGAGTAGTAGTAGTAGTGTAGTAGTGTAGTAGCCAAAAGAAGTTAAGACGTTACCCTATTACTGAGATGTTGGTTGCCTGTCTCTATCTGACCTTTAAAGGGATGTACCTACTTCTTGTACTGTAACATGTTGTTATTTAAAATTTTCACAGCATATGTGTTATCAGCTGTTTCCTTAATAAATAAGTACCTGGTCGACCGAGCTTCGCTCTATAGTAGCCGCCTCAATATTAAAATATCATCGAGTGAGCTAGCTATGCTACTCGCCAACAGATGGCGCTGTAGGCTTTTGTCTAAAACGCGGCATTTTTTTAAAATGCTTAATAACACGGGCTAAACCTTAGATTATGAATAACGGCAGCTTACTGGGCTAAACGATTTTTCCCCGACATGACACCTAGCTGGATCGATTTTTCGTCCCCAAAAACCCCCGGATACTAAAATTCATCAAAATCGTTAGAGCCGTTATCGAGAAACCGATTACAAATATAAATATTTATATATATACAAATATTGCTCGTTTAATAGTATAGGATAAAGTACCAACAATTACGAAACCTCTGAAATAACGTCAATCTAAAATACATTGTCTTGGTACGGAACCCTTGGTGCCCCTTGCTTGGTTTGCTAGTTTGAATTTGTTATTTTTTTTTTTCGGAATATTACTCAGTTTTGTAGTTCATTCATGCCCTTAGAATTTTTGCCATCCTAACTCTTACACCTTTTATATGCTCATGTACTGGTACTAGATTTAGCACCATGTATCTTGGCCACTTTATTACTGTAGTGGAATTCTGGAACTGTTCGCGGAATAAAACGTGTCAAGAATTTGTTGCCTAAGTTGCTTAATTGGAGTTAAATGACATAGTTTTTTTTTTCTAGCCTATAGTGTCTCACTGCTGGGCAAAGACCTGCTCGTTCCTTCAAATATCGCGGTCTTTATCGAATCCCCACCAACCACGTCGGTACGAGTCTTCACGCCATCTTTTTAGTAGTGTACCACGACGGCGTTGACGGGGTGCGCAAGACGTTGCCGGGGTCGTCACAATAGATCACGGGTCACGGGGTATCTATTGTGACGACTCTTGCGCACCTTGCGGCGGATGCACTTGAATCTGGTTTATTTTACGACCTGTCTTGGAACGCAGCGTTGTATAGCTTACTCGGTCGATCCGATTGATGCCAAGAATGCTGCGTTCCATTGCTCTCTCACAAACCTTGAGTTTCGATTTTTGACTTTCCGTAAGGGACCAGATTTATGTACCAGAGATTAGGACGGGCAGAATAGGTACCAAATTACCAATCATGTTGGTTTAAGTGAGGCTGGACGTCCCTCTTCTTACACCGTGAACTTGCATTGGTTTCGCTCACGATTCTACTGAAAACAAGCAAGTTTCGCTTAAAGAAAAATTTTGACTTTACGGAGATCGAAAGATTCTTACGAATACATCTTAGAGAAAGTTGATTGTTTTATGAGAAGAAGTACCTGGTTGACCGAGCTTCGCTCTATAATAGCCGCTTCAACTTGATTAAATTATCGGGTAAGCAACCCATGCTACTCGCCAACAGATGGCGCTGTAAGTTTCTGTCTGAAACGCGGAATTTACAAAATGCTCAAAAACACAGGGAAAACGAAACTTCCCAGACATGAGATCTAGCTAGATCAATTTTTTGCCCTCAAAAACCCCCGTATAGTAAATTTCATCGAAATCGTTATAGCCGTTTTCGAGAAACCAATTACAAATATATACAACGTGTTAACGGAATAAGCGAAACTGAGAAAATAGTTTGTTCAGAATCGAGAGTAGAATCAATTTCACGGGTTTTTAATAGGGATATTTTTTTTTTATCACTAAAATTTTTGCCTTCTCACTGCTCACTTGCCTTATCACTAAATATTTCTGTGGATACACGCGCCGCGCGGGTTATGAGCGGTGAGGAGGGGAGGGAAGTGGGCGTGGCGTGCGTGGACTAGAACAACGAAGAACGATGATGAAACTTTAAAATAACAATATCTAGAAAAAAAAAATCAGTTGGGGTGTATGAAGGTTTCGCTTATTCCATTAACACGTCGTAGTATATACTAATATTGCTCGTTTAATAGTACAGGATAACCGGGCTTCAGGAGTGAAACCAATGAAAATTCACAGTCTATATTGCAGTAGCTCCTCTCGGCGTTTTCCATACGGCGCGGTCTATTGCTTTTTCTTGTCTGTTCGAAGGAGACTATCTGGTTCAAGTAGATGTATTCATCGATACAGTAACCTGCCCATCTACCTCGAGTCTCGATCCAATGTTTCGTGCTATTGGTCATTACTTTGGTTTTACATACATACATACATAAATAGGGTAGGCAGAGACCACAGTCCTCCACCTGCTACGATCTTGACATACTTCCCTTGCTTCCTGTACTTTCATCAATCCTTTCATTCATGCTCGTCGGTTTAGGGTACTTTTAACCTGGCCTTTATTCAGAACGTCCTGAATTTGGTCCTGGTACGTTCGCCTAGGCCTTCCCCTTCCAACGTTTCCATTCACTCTCGCCTGGTAGATCTCTTTCGTCAATCTTCGTTCATTCATCCTAGAGACATGACCAAACCATCTCAGCATCCCTTTCTCGATTTTGGTCACTACGTCTTCTTTTACGCCACACCGTTCTCTTATCACACTATTTCTAATCCTGTCACTCAATTTAACACCAATCATACTCCTTAGCGCTCTCATTTCTACTGCATTAATTCTACTTTCATGCTTCTTCTGCCATACCCAGCTTTCACTGCCATACATCAGTGTTGGTACCAAAACACCCCTATGAACAGCCAAACGAGCCTTGTGAGACACCTTCTGACTCACTTCACTTTGGTTTTGGTCATGTTTATCTTCTGTCCAACCTCAAGGTTTGCAACCTGAGTTTGCAACGCTCAGATCTTGGAGCTTGACATTCAATAAGTATTCTGTAAAGAATCTACATCGAATAAAATTATCTGAATCTGAATCTTGTGCTGGAGCTCTGCTAACGTAGAAGCTTATGCCCAAGGAGACGCTCTCCTTTATATATTTGTGCTTAGCGCATACAAAAAGCGCGCGGTGCTTTTTTAGAGTTCCGTACCCAAAGGGTGGATAACGGGACCCTAATGATATACCTCCGATGTCTGTCTGTCAGCGGGCTGTATTTGATGAACGGTAATAGGTAGAAACCTGAAATTTTCACAAATTGTTTATTACTGTTGCCGCTACAACAAGAAATAATAAAAATTAAAAAAAAATACAGAAGCAATCCTAGATCAAGCCGCTGTCACACCTTTGTTAATTCAGAAACTAATTCGGCATACATTGACTTAACCAAGTTTCCCAGCAATGTATGCCAAATTCGTCTTTGAATTCAGGAAGGTGTGATTGTGGCTTTAGGCTATCAGAGTTTTGGCCTCTGATTTAGTCAGGGACTAGTTAAGTTAGCTTAACGACTACTATACCTGACAGTAGCTGGGACCAACGGCTTAACGTGCCTTCCGAAGCATGGATACGCTCTAGTTCTTGTGCCACTAGCGGTCATCCAAAGTCGCTTAACTTTCGTGATCGGAGAGAAAGAATAACTACCACTCGGCCACGAGCGCTTCATTTGTTTACTCATTTAATTTTATGACATTAATAAAAAAAGTTAAAATCTAAAAGGTACGTTTCCTTACTGAAATGACATCTAGTTATGTGATACAACTTCTACTTAAAACAGCCCGATGGCGGTAATCTAGAACGTACTTGCAAGTATGTACGTACTTAGCCAGTAGGTATAAGTATTTGTACCATTTATACTTAACTACTATAATTCAGATGGTTGTATGAGACGTGTCGTGAGCCAGCAGAGTTCCAGTGGACGGAATGTGGAGCTGTTTGTTAGCGGGTGGCTGGCTCTGGCGAAATTTCCCCTTTGTTGGGTACCCGCCCGCCTTAAGATAGGAACAAGTGTGAAGATAACAGCGTTTTTTAGTTTTTCATTACAGTTGCAGAGCGGAGGTGCCGCCACTTTAAAAAATAAATTTATTGCGTCAAAAATACATCTCATTAGTAAGTTCTGTGTTTGTAACGCAATAATTATTTCTTAAACCTCTGCTCAGCAACAACTTTAAGATAACAGAATGCGTCTCTTATTTGCGTATAAAACGAGTGGATCGCTAAGCTATTGATGCGCAAAGATAACATAGAAATAGCCAATAAGGCCAATCGTTTCTATAGTAAGTAATGTTACCAGCCACGCAGCAAAGCACATTCTAGGACGAACTTTTTTGAACTTGTCCCTAAAAGTTAGTTGTTCTTTTATATGACTGTTTAAAGTACTCGTAACGACGTATTTCTATTTTATTAAAATTGATAATTATATAAATTAAAAGATATATATTACAAAATAATCAAAATACTTAAATAAAATTATCTAAGTACCACTATTTTTCATATTTTCACGTTAATTACAGATAAAGCTGAACATAGAACATATCGCTTAAAATTGTGATTGTCATAAAAGGAAATATTTTAATTTTAAACCTTTCCTATGACTTATCTTACTCCTGTAACATAGGATGTCACAATCTCCAAATTAGATTAATCTTGGTTTAATAGATAGACAACGACTCTATTAAGGTAAATGTGTTTGTCTGTCTGGAGATCGTTTCAAATTTTGTCATGACCTCCTATAATATTAACTTACTGTAAATGAGGAAAAGCTGTATTTAAAAAAGTATTTGATTTAGTCCTATAAATTTAATGAAGTAAACCTTATAATCGCTGAAAATTTCACATAAAAAGTTTAGTTTTGTCGACACTTTCCGCTATCTTGTGACTTAAACAAAAGCAAGAGTTAGAATTCGGGTGGGCATTACGAAGTACCTACGTACGCGGCTTTGTTTCCCTTACTCCATGTATTTTCGCGTGGACTGCTCTATGTAGTGTGCACACCGCTTTATGTAAGGAACACTTTATGTAAAGTAGATTTTATGTACTCTGCTTTAAGACATTTTCGCGTATATAATGTAAGTGATTTATGGTGAAAGGAAAATTAAGTTTGTCAAGATTTGATTCGGGGGCCGATTTTAAGATTTCTATAATGCAATAAGATACAAAACATGGATATTGTGATGACACTGATTCATTATTTTAATTTGACAAAAGACTCGATTTTTTTATATTTTTTTCAAAACTCAATTTTTTTTTTTCGTAGCTCAAAGCTGGACAAAGAAATCCGCGATCTTCATTCACCTCGATGAGCTTGATCTTGACCTTGATCTAGTCCTGAGGACAAAAATGAGGTCGTTTGTGGAACGCGCTCATCTAGAAAAAGTCTATTCTTTTGCGACTATGAAATCGGGTATGTAAAAGCAGGCAAGGAAAATATAAAAATCCATTAATAATTTCTAGCACACCAATTTATTCCGTATCAGGAGGCATATGATGTTGTACTCAGATCATTCAATTAATTAGTAATCAATCAATTTAGCAAAATGGTATTATGCAAGCATTTCACATTTACGTCTTAAATATTTAATGAAGATTCCGTAATTACACACTCGCACTCCAAACTTTCTCATGTGTTTTGGATATACGAACCCATACTGATTTATCATATACTCCGACTCGTATCATGACTGAACATATCATAATATTCAAAACTTTTCTAAATCCATTGCGAGATAATAACAATGGGATGTTAACAGCTAACGCAACAAATCTTCGTCGAGTTTCTAAAAGTTTTGAACACCCTCGGTTTAGCTTACCATATCGCGTTTATTTGAAAAAGCAAATAACTGCAACTAGATCAAAACCTTTAAACTAATACTGTACAGTGCGACATGGGTATCTTGGAAGGTGGATAAAACCTGAACTAAAGCCACTGCAAAGGGATTTTGACATTTAACGAGCAAAATATCCAAAATATAAGACAGCAGCAGCGCCCTCCTGACAACGTCGTCATCCAGCTGCCAAAATAACTGTGTCGCAATAACTGTCAGTTGATAATACCTGTCGGGCGACATTTCGTTACCTAGGTTAATATGTATATCATATGTTTTTAATTCTATCCTACCAGCGTTTACGATAATAGACCAAACTCAGTCTCATCCTCAGATCAACCTCTTGTCTATTCTCAACGCAGTTCCGCCGCATTGGCCACAGCACTGCCCGCCCTCTAATTTATCTTACCATGAGATTTGGTCATAGTAACATCTCTTTCATTACTTTAGAAACAAAGACCCATACTCCTACTACCTACGCTAGCTCAGCGACCCCAAGAGGATCATGGCCTCCGACACAAGAGATCGATTCTTCCCTGTTCTGCACCGCTTTTTGCCAAATCTGCTCTTACAAAGACCCACATTCGCTTATTTTGCTTTATAACGTAGATACAATCCAGATAGCAGTAAGCATCACTCCAGGCACATACGTAACGTGCCTAAACCCTATGTGTAGTGCAACAAAATTGTACACGTAACAAGGGGAGGCAGAGGGGAAGGGAGGGGGTGTGATAGCGACCGAAGTTGCTTAGATAATGTGCATACATTAAACTAAGTCTGAACTAGCGTCGGCGTATCGTGATGAGGGAAGTTCTCTCGCCTGCGGTCTAATTATGGGGATTAGGGAGACGTGGCGCATGTAGGTGATAGGTAACTAATTACTCGTGCGATTACATGGTACGAATTGAAAATACAGAATCAAGCCTGGCAACACTGCCTACGTATTGCAACGTTGTTTTGTGCGAAAATGGTTTTGTTATTGGCAATTAAAATAAATATACACATTTCAATAAATAAATACATGAAGGTCAACTTTTAAAGACTTAAGACTTTTGAGCTTACAACAAAGCCTTTTTGTTCTCAAAATTGCCAAACTTAATTGCTATGGCGGCCGAAAGGATTACATAGGTCTAAGTGGTGCCGGCTAAGAATAGTACCACCCAGTCTCTTCCCGTGGGTGTCGAAGAAGGCTACTAAGATGAGTCTTAGTCAGTCTGTGAGCAGCAGTCCATTTGTGCCAGCAGAATAGACAAAAAACGTGGTGATTACAAATGCATCAGCTCTTAAAATATACCAACTGCTGTGAAAACTGATTTATATGTTTATGAATGAGCTTATATAAAATTACCACCAAATACCTGTAAATTTTTAATCCTTCCATCACACAACCTTTCAATTTAATCTATATTACCTTCACCCACACATACAGCGTTTCACAAGATATCCATCCGGGCTGAAGGGTATTTACCCAGCTATTTACCCGGCTCGTATTTACCCGGTTGATCCGGATTAAGCCGTAAGTCTGTTCGCCCATATATTGGTGTCGAACCAAGCGGGCTTAAAATTTTCATGAGAGGAAAATTTTGAATATGTAACTTAAGAGGATTAACTTCGGTTTCCATTAAGCAATATTTTAAGAAAAAGTGATTAGGTAGATACATAAATTCAAAAAGATGAACTTAAATTTATTGTTATTTACTAATACCATGTAATACTATGATAATATTCTGAAATACTAGGACTCTCCCGAACATGTCGTAGCAGTATTTCGTTAAATTACGACAAAGCTGAAATTTAAGAATGTCAACAAAAAAAACTTTTATACAGGCTGTTAATTTAATTGCGTGCCATAGCTTAAGGGGTGTTTCACTAACAATAAAGGAACACAAGAAAAATACAAAAAAAATCCTACTTAAAAAAATTAAAACTCCATTAAAACTAACTTCAGAGCACCGCGCTATCAAAAGCGCGCAAAATAGTTTCATATATGT
Organism: Athrips mouffetella; assembly: GCA_947532105.1. Classification (NCBI taxonomy): domain Eukaryota; kingdom Metazoa; phylum Arthropoda; class Insecta; order Lepidoptera; family Gelechiidae; genus Athrips; species Athrips mouffetella. Next base: position 16,639,832 of record OX383965.1, on the reverse strand, counting down.
ATGTATCTACCCACCTTATCCAATGATACTCGCGCACTGGCTCGGTGACGGCGCGGTGCTCCATCCGCGTTAGTTTAGTTTCAATTGAGGTTGTGTTTTTTTTTTGTAGGATTTTTTTACATATCTTTTTGTGTTTCTTTATCGTTACTGAAACACCCCCTAAGCTATGGCACGCAATTAAATTAACACCCTGTATAATATTGTTTTTTTTTTTTTTCAAAATGATTGACGTCAAAAAAAACATCTACTTACTGGATAATAAAAAAATATTTCGTGGATTTATTTCGTTTCTTTTTGCTGACAGGCAAATTCACAAACAGCAATTTGTGAATTTGCTGGCACAAATTCACAAACAGCAATTTCGTTAAGCACTAATATCTTAGCAGAACTATTTACTTAAGGGGCTGATAAGAGCTAAATTACCTTCCTATCTAACAAAGGACAGAATGCGCGTGTTAGAACAGAGCGAATTCGCGCTGTTTTACGTTTTACGCTTTTTTGCAGGTTTCTCAAAATCTGTACCCTTAATATTAATTATAAAACAGCTATATTATATATAATGCATAATATATTGAATAATGTGTAAAAGTTTTAGCATCATAGATTAATGGGTATTTAAGAAAAAAGGTTTAATAGCGAAAAGCAGAGGTAACTTAGGATTTTTTTATGGCGTGAGAAATATATTTCATGGAAAGCCATTTTCTTGGAAAGATGCTTAATTATCACATAGTTTTTTTTTTCACGGCCATATATTCATCACTTTTCTTAAAAAAAACTGCTCAAGTGAAGCGTATTTATCTCTTATCAGCCCCTTAAGAGTTCGGTGACGTAAATGGACCTGTCGAACCCGTAGATTGAGAAGATTTTTGCAACAAGACAATAACATATGAAGGTGTCGTATGACAGATACATAATCATTTGTTATGTAATACATAATTTATCATGGACATCAACCTATAAGACATAGATGTCACTCAAGAGCTGTAACCGCCTATATTGAACCTAGACCAATAAGACCTTATATCTCTAACAAGAATTCCAGAAGGCGAGTCTGACAGTACTTGTGTGTAAGACTGTACACCAATTAGAGACAACATCTTGGTTATATGGTTGTCTGTGTGCGCGTGTGGTTTTGTATAATTTCTAGTTAGTATTTCCATGGGTACTTGTAATTTACAAACTGAAACGGTATTGTGTGTGCACTAATTGACAAACTAACTTAATTTCTAGAATGAATGTGGGATCTCGATAAATAAAATTACCTGTAGAAAATGGAGTAATTGAGAATCATGGAAGAAGTAAGAAATAAGTCAGAGGTGTACCTCACGCCCCGTGTGGTGCTGGAAAAGAATATTACCAACCCATCTCTATCCGTGGGTGTCGTAAGAGGCGACTACGGGTTAATTAACCAGAGTATGGGCAGCAGCATCCTTCTGTGTATCGTATCATCTTACATTCTGCGGCCACCAACAACCGCGGTCTATTTTACCAGACGTAACGTTAAACAAGCCTATGGTGACTATGGTACTTCCCCTTCACATTATTTCAGCAAAAGTTGGAATTTCGGAGGGAACTCCCTGTCCTGAAGTGGACGTTTCATGGGATGTCATGATGATGTGCCTCACGTGTAACTTCATGAGTGGAAAAAATTGAAAATTCTGCATTCCCTATATTATTTCAAACGATTGTTGATTGATTGGTTACTCTGACTTCACTTGTACAGTCAAGAACACATCAAGCTTGACACATTAGACTTTGCACCTTTCTTATTTCAATAGATATACGGACTAGAGTCGTCCAGCTTGACCTGTCGTTGACTGTACATACGGGGTTAATTTTGGACCCCAGGGCAAATTTTTGTATGTTAGGTACTCAGAACATAAAACGAGCAACTTTCCCAAAAAACATAGGTCGAAAGGCGAGAAAAAGTTTTGGCCATCCCGTACAAATAGTGCAAGGTTTGTATGGGAAAGCCATAAAATAATCCCGTTTTTCGACCCAGTAGTGTTTCTTTATAAAAATTGTTCTAATTTACAAAATTAAATTTGGCTAAGCGTTCAAATATAACCCTTTATAGTATGTTTAGACTACAGACTACAGTGGAAATTTTGTTTTCCTGTGAGTAGGTACGTTATTTATCTATCGACTGTGATATAGTAAGTAGGTTAAGAGATATTATAATAAAATATTCTAAAATATCAAATCACTTTTTGTTTGATTGTATATTTATTAGGTATTATAAGAAGAAGCGAAGAAAAAGTAGAGGACTGTGGTATCTGTCTATCCTGAAGGTAAAGAGGCCTGATGTTTTGTATGTATTATTATTAAAGAAATAAGACATATAATAATGTCTTCTATTTTTAAATCCACCTATTCGTTGCAGCGAATACTATGTATTTGATAAACCGAAAGTTCTTTGCCAACATACTCCCAGCGGCTTCATTCTAGAAACGTCTATCGCATCACGAACATAAATCAGTCGAGCTCTTAAATCGAACGCGACCCAAGTAAACCCCAACTAACCCCGGCAGGACAAATAAACAAGCGATCGCACATGTCTCCCGCAAGACAAATAGACCCCCACAGCCCCCCAAACCCCCCAAACCCCACGCTGACAGTTGGCATTCACCTGCGGGGTAGCAGCGCCCCTATTGTAAATTCTTCGCCTAATTCTTGAGACGTTGCAATCTATTTAAGATTAAAGTCTGTTTTGACTTGTCAAAGTTGTCTGTCAAGCATCTCAAACTTGCAGCTTTGATAAATTCCCCTCTGCTCAGTCACACTTCAAAATGACTTCAAAGTAGTGCGGCAGTACATAACTCTGTTATTGTTTTATTTTGAACTAAATTTTAGTATTAAACGTCTTATAGCGCTCGCTCATGGCCTAGCGGAAAGTCAAGAAATGTTGGTCTTTGATTGGTGATATTTTCTATTGATATAGAAGCTAGACTTCTATTGGTAAACCAGAGCAGCTAAAGCGTTTTCACATTTTTTTTATATTGGGAGACATAATACAGTAGGTCGTCTGATCCCAAAGGTCCCAAACGAGGAAAAGTATTAAAATTATGCCTGTCAGAAATTTTAGGTTATTGATGAATGTTCTTTCTAGCATACGTAATATTTTCATAAATATACTGGCATGGCACGTCATAATGTGGATTTCCTTGAACAGTTCTCTCAGGGAATCACGAGTCTTCAGGCAATAAATTGACCTTATAGCCCTCTTTTGTAAAACGAATATTGAATGTATATCAGCTGCCCGGCCCCAAAGCAGTATGTCATAAGACATAATGCTATGAAAATAGCTAAAGTAAACTAGCCTTGCAGTAGCTACATCAGTAAGTTGGCTGATTTTCCTGACAGCATATGCAGCCGAGCTCAATCGACCAGAAAGAGCCGTTATATGAGGGCCCCATTGAAGTTTAGAGTCTAGTGTTAACCCTAAGAAAACTGTACTATTTACAAAATCTAATGGTTCATTATTCAATACTATGTTATGTGAAGTAGACCTTACATTTGGTAGTGCAAATTTTATACATTTAGTTTTTTTGGCGTTTAGGACTAAATTGTTAACAGTAAACCATACATGAATCTGTCCAAGTGCATCATTGTCCAAGTGCATCATCAAGTTAGGAGCTATAGGGACCAAACACAATCTAGCTGGGTCTCATTACTGAGAAAAATGGTTTCTCCTCTTTTTCTAGCAGAACTCGGAACTCGGCCGGTCAGTTTACCTAAAAGAACAAGAAAAAATAAAATTCTAACAAGAAAACTGTGACTATTTAGATGAAGATCGAGACGGATGTGGAATTTTTAAAATAAAATTCTAAAAAACCTGTAACGTTGTGAGGAGCCGTGAAACTTTCACCAGAGACCAAGAAATTCTCAAACAATATGTCATGATAATTTTATAATAAGTGAACTTTAATTTTTATAAATAACTTATAGGTACACGAAATCGCGATAGAACACAACTTATTAGAGTCCGCTGCGCCGTCTAATAAGGCGTCGCGCGCGACATCTAGTATCGAGTAGCTACAACAGGTATTGATTTTCTATATTTATAAGAGGTGGCAGTAGTTTCTAATTTCAAAATCTATTGCGAGTCATAGAAAAAAAGGAGTGGAAAATGTGTTCTCTGCTTATGCAACGTGTATACAAAAGGCTATTAAAGTATACACGTTGCCTTCAGGATTGTACTCCTGAAGGATGTGAATCGTCCTACTTTTCCCATTGAACATAGGTCAAAAAACGAATTATTTTTTTTTACATCCCATAGAAACTGAACCATCTGATAACGTATTTTAGGCCAGGGTATTTAGAAACTTTTATATGAGTGGGTTTGAAGTAAATATAAATGTAAGTTTTTTATTATTATTGACAAAATTAAGATTAAATACATATATGTAAAATAGTATTAAAGAAAAAATATATAGGGAAGATGACGAAAAATACATTTTAAACCGAAAAATTCAAAAATAAAGTTTATCATTACAGTTGATATTTTAATTTTGTATAAAATGTATTTAAAATAATATGTAAGAAGTAAAACATTAAACTTACTTCCATTACATATTATCCTTTAAGTGCAATTTCGAGTTAACTTATTACCTTACTGAAACTCCGAATTTCAGCAATTCCAATGGTAAACATTTTAATTTTTAGGTAAACTACCTATGATTATAGTTCTATTAACAATGCTAATCGATTGATTGCATTAGCATTTTAGTATAAATAAAAATTATAATATTATGTTCCCGAGGTCATACGATTTTAATAATTATACATTTATTAGGAGAGATTAGTTGTTTAACAAGAATCCGATAAAAAACAGCCATACTTAATTACTTCCAGGTCAAATAATAATTTTCCTGGAGTATTTTCTATCTAAGGCAGGTCAAAACAAGGGCCCGAACAAAAATGGTAAAAAAGGAATTCTTATGGTGCGACTTCGCCTGTCTGTCTGTCACACCTGTTTATCTCAGTAACTATTCATGCTATCGACTTGAAAGGAATAATTTTAGAAAATGATTGCCCAACTTTATTGCAAAAAAAAAATATTTTAAATATATATTATCATTATTATTGTAAAGGGGGCCAAATAGGGGGCAAAATTTTAAATGTCCTAATTTAAAATTTTAAATGTCTAACAAACAAATTTAGTTTTAAAGTCCTTAAAATGCACTTTATTGTTTCCAAAAATACTATAGGTATATTGGTACCCTCTGAGTCCGACTCGCACTTGACCGTTGGTTTTTGTATTGCAACGTATGTTTTTTTATGGAAAGTTGATCAGTTTCGTGGGCAGATTCACATCATTCAGGGTTGACAACTTGTATAACAGAAAATATTTCTGTTTATTAAAATTTATGGTTTATTACATTCAGTACGTACTCCTTTACAAGCATTTATAAAAAATCCATAAAAAAAGCTGGTTTAGATAAGCAATGTTAGGTAAGTTTAGACAGGCGTATTTTTATCTGCCCTGTCTATCTCTACCCTAGCTATCTGAAGGTAGCGGATTCGTCCCCGTGGTGGCTTTCCATCAGACGTGATTGATAAGCTGCCGTGAAGACGCCAGGCGAAGAGAGGATACGACGTCTAAGCTTTTAGGCGTAAAAATATCCACTAAAGACCTGTTATAAACCAAAATGTAAGTTAAAAGTAGTGATGTCCCAGCACTAAAGTGGTTTAGTTTTTCTATAAAGTAATAATAAATCCGTTGACCAAGACGTACTCGTAAATAAGTCCTTCTGGGGAAGTACCATCCCCTTGCCTTTTTCTAACGTAAAGCAGCAGTGTTACCACTGCTGTGCTTCGGTTTGAAAGTAAAGGGAGCCAGTGAAATTGTCGCCACATGAGACATACCTACTATCTTAGTTCTTAGGGTGGGTAACGCGCTTTGCTGTCTTATTAGTGTCAAATTACTTCACAAATAGGACAGTGGGTGTCATGGGCTGTGGTGACCACTTACCTGCTTGTTTGCCCACTTGTGACATAAATAAAAGTAAATTGATATCATAAATAAAACTGCCTTAAGTAATTGTAGCGTAGGCAGTGTAGCGGAACCGTAGCACAGATCGTAGCACCAATCGTAGCAATGGCTACATTTTGATTCTCAAAGTTATTTAAGATTGGAGCTTTTGGGAATTTAAACTGAATTTTTTCCTAATTAAAATAAATTCTTAATTTTCTTTTATACATTTTTTTCCAATTGGATATTTTTTCTTGGTGTTTTCTGCCCAAGTTACTAGAATAAATAACCTAAAAACAAGTTTATTCGGCAAAGTGCAACTTCTTAAAGTTCCTTACATTTTTCCTTCCTTGTATTTCTCTTTTTCTTTTTTTTTGTAGGATAAGTAAGCATTTGCTTCCTATCTCACCTGGTTGTAAGTGAGAAATCTAGAAATATCTGTTCACTATTGCTTTGAAAAGATCCAGATTGTATTGTCCAGGGAACAAACCTGCAGGGAGGGAGTCCCACTCTTTACCACATTATGAAAGACGTAACAATGCGCTTTGTGCGAATGGGTGGTATATTAACCACATAAGGGTAGAACTCCAACCGGTGTATAGTCCCTCGAAGATGGAAAGAAGAAGGTGAAAAGAGGTTGTATTTAAAAAGAGCCAATTCTAATTACAATTTTACACCAGGGGTACATGGAGATCTTCTACAAGTAGTCTAGAAATGAACTTTTTCATTTCTAGACTACAAACTCGGCAACGCGGCTGGCCTCGTCCAAATCTTCTACGATTCATGCGGCGGCGCATGATAAAGGACATCGAATCGGCCATAGTTCACCCATTGGAGTATACGGTTTTAAGATCAGTGTTCTCCCCATAGTAGCAGATACTTTAGCTTGATTCTACTCAGTTTAACCTGCACATATCTCTGCATATCCCAACCTAGGTACACTACTAAGCATTTAAGTTTGGTCAAGTTAGTATCTTGGGTATCATTTATATCAAAATTTTGCAAATCAAGTTATTTCATTTCATTTTATTTCATTTTATTTTATTTCATTCATGTTATCATCGAAGACATAAGAGATCTAAATAAAAAGTATGATAACTCTTCATATCAATCGCAATACAGCGTGATTATGAAATGTCTGACTATTCTTGAGCGTGGTATTTAGGCCATGTAAGTGAACAACTTTCCCCAAAAAACAATTAAATAGGTTGAAACTATTTTAAAAATAGTGAATTACCCTTACAAACCTGGCGCCATCAATACTGCACTTTGTATGGCACGACCCAAAAAAGAATCTAATTTTTCGACCTATGCTTCTTGGGAAAAGCTATTCAGTTTCATGTCCTAAGTACAATACTAAATATAGTCTGACATTTCGTAATCACGCTGTAAATAGGGTCTAATAAAATAGTGAACATAATTTGACCATGAAACAGAACAACTTTCCCAAAGGAACATAGACAGAAATACGAAAAACCAAATTTGACCTCCCGTACAAAATGCGCTATCAGAATCATCTGATAGCGCAAAATAAAATAAAATGTGTTTATAAGGTCCTAATCATCAGATTAGGACCTTATAAACACATTTTATGATTAGCAAATATACTCCTTTATTATATTTTGGGTGATAGTTTAGTTTGGAAAAATTGATCAACAGGTGGATTTTTTTAATACTGATAATAAGACATAGTTCTTACCAGGTCTTCACGTATGTACCATACCTTCAAGAATATTAGCACATCTCCATTAGGCCTACCGCCTAACATTATTGATGACTAAAACTTCTCCCTGCTCCACGCGCCCAAAACACCAAGAGGGGTCAAACGCTAACGTTAAGGAACAACCTTACGTCCGAGATATCTAACTCGAATGATCAAAAATGCATCTTATCACCTCGACTTAAAGCTTGTTTCACAGTTATCCACATCGATGCCACAGCTTTCTTTAAGAAGGTTTGGGTTGTTACCAGTTCGAAAGTGATGCAGACGTGTCAGGTCATGTTTAGGTGAAAAAGACATCTTCCAAAAGCTAAAACTATTGTTTCAGTGTATTAAACTCAAGAAATATAGGTCTAAATATGTTTTTTCATTAAATTAAGTCAGACTTCTTTACTTGGTAATTGTTGTAATCCTAAAGCCCTATGAAATAAACACGGTGTGTTTTGTGACGGATATTGAAATGGACCGTAGACCTTGGCTCATGGTTGACACTAATAGAGGTAGAAACAATAATCCGAATGGAGAACCCTCCAATGGGGGTGTTGGGTTAACCCCCCAGGTGGTTGAGCCATTTTACCACGTTAGGCTGTGACGGTCGCCTGTAATTTTGGGTCTAATGCGACTATTCCTATTTCAAGCTACCCCTCGAGGGTTAAGTATGGGCCTGACGCGGGAGATAACGCTATGTACGTGCCCGGTTTGTACATAGGGCCGTACGTGAACGCCGTCAGCCGTAGGGTTAAATTTGGTGATTTTAGCAGGAGTTTGGTAGGTAAGTTTACGCGTTGAGTGTAGTTTCGGTTTTAATTAAATTTGTTACGAAGTATATGTGGCTCTTTGGTAAAGATCTTGTCCAAAAGTGCACGTTTCGAAGTAGGTGTCTAGGCGAAGATAACCAAACATTTTACTTTTTAAATAAAAAAAAAGTTTGAGTAGTTATGCTGAAAAAATCATAAGAGAATAAAGGCGCTGAATACAAGAAAATTTTATTGTAAGTATCTTTTTTTTAAATATGTTACGTAAACTAAATTTTACAAAATGCAATATATGAAAACGAAACATTATAAATGTTGCAACCAATTACATAATTTTAAAATAATACGCAATCATTATTGGCCACTGTAATCGTGGTAAAGATAAAGGTAGGTACACAATAGGCGGGCGCGGAATATAAATCGCAGCAGTAAAAGTTGGTCGCTCAATTAATCGCGTGCGAAATACACCGGACGGCCCGTGAAGTTTCGACACAGACGTTTCTATGGATTGCGTAAATTGTTTTATCTACACTCATGTCGTAATCTTTGAATTATGATTCAAAAAGTTGGTACATAAGGCTGAATATTACGCAGAGTATGCATAAAAAATTAAAAAGTTACCATTACGTAATGATTTTTGTATGAAAAATTTGCAAAGGTGTTACGTAATTTAACTTTTTAATCATAACATAACACTTGGATGAAATTCTTCTTGAACCTAAACCTTTTTAAAGAAGACTGAATATAAGGTCTTTTAGAGAGACGGTTATAAATGTAACAGTTTTTCTTAGTAGCTGTCAAATATTAGTAGCATATTTACAGAGTGTGCCTTATAAACAACCTATTATTTTGGAGCAGTTAGAGTAACAGTTACTATAGTTACAATTATTTTATCTGTAGTGGAAAATATGCGCGCGCAGCCTGAAATTAGAAGGACTTGGAAATAGATATTAGATTTTCCGCCATTTTCAAATATTTACCTTTTTCAAGTTTTTTGTGCCCGTGAAAGCAATGAGAAAGTTTATTGAAAAAGAAGATAAAGTGATGCAGTCAGGATACTGCAGTTACACCAGAAGATACTCAATAAATTATGATCTTCTCCCATATTAGTCTAGGACATTTTATGACATAACCTACAATGAATTGGGAAAGAATGAAAATCGAAAAGAAAACCATGTCTTGTTAAGAAAATGTTCTGCTTGTATATTTCAAAGAAGACCTAGCGTAGGTATATATTAAGGCGGCTTCTTCAGACTCATTTCAGAACTGTAATATACATAATATAAGTTACCATTGTTGTTTACTTACTTTTGTTTAATTTTTATCATTTTTATAAGTAAAGAAACCTATTGCATGAGTGAAGATAAAGTAGTATACGCAACTGCATATAATATGGTATTAAAACACTCGTTTGATGCTATTATCACATTCGGCTACGCCTCATGTGATAAACCCAAACTCGTGTTTTAATAACCTGTTTTATATGACAGTTGCATAAACTACTATACTTAAAGTAGAAAAATATACCGGATATAAGGGACGACTTTCCGAAAACTGAAAGGGCATGATCATCAGTGCACGAAATTGGACAGCTTTCAGTAAATGAAACTTTCAGAAAATGAAAAATTAATTTTAAGGAAATAAAAAAACACACAAATAGGTATATCTACTTACAAAATTCTGTACGAAATTAAAAACTTGGTTGAAGAGGTCAGTTGCGTTGACTAATTGCCTTAGTTTTCAGAAAGGGTCCATTTGAACATTTTGAGGATTTTGGGAACTTTTGATATTAAAGTTCTTGCTACTGTACGTATGGTGAAGTACGCACAGAAAATCAGTATAAGCTAAACCGGCGCTACGCTACAAACGCCCGTAGGCAAAAGTGTTTCCACCGACGTGTGGCCGTGTGTACCACCCCATCACAAACCGCGGATGTCGTAAAAGACTATTAACGGATCTTGAACCGAAGGATAGGCAGCAGCGTTCTTCTACGATAGGGGGAGTTGCGAATGGGAGTAGTTGCTACTAACTCGTTTTGTTTTTCATACTGCGGTCACCAACCACCACGGTCTATAGTTCCAGCCGCAACTTTTAGAAACGTGGTGTGTCCTATAAAGTATTTTGGAAGAACCTCCCTGATCAGCAAAAAAGAAAAGAAACGATAGGGAAACTAGTATATACTAGTTTCCCCTATCGTTTCTCGCCCGTGCGAGCCAATACTGTTATAAGCGATCTTTTAGTGTTGTGCTATCCAACCAGACCGAAATACCTAGGTTCAGTGGAATAGGTTTGATGGTTACTTTGTACCCCCGCATTAGAAATAGGGTTGAACCACGTCGTTCGAACCGCGCTTAGCTAATAAGTGAAAGATATAATTGTACGGATATGTATACAGATTTTTTGTAAAAAAAAATCGTAACTTCAAACAGTACAACAACATCAAATATTACAGTCAGGAATAATTATCCTTTGAAACATCTTTTTTCGTTACTGCAATTGCCCTGGTCGTAAAAACGAACAAAGGATTGTTTTTAACAGGAAAAGTACAAAGTACATGACAATTTTTTTAATAAAGCCCTCCTGGCTTACCATCAAACACAATGCTCACCACACCTCAAATGGCTTAACAAAAACCAAAAATTAAACAACGTCCTTTGTTGGCGAAAACGCTAAATTGAGGAAATTTCCATCCATTCTCCAGCCAGGCGTCATCCGCGCCTAAACCCCGCTTCAATTTCAATAGCACCCCCACATACTCCCTACACCCTTTAGGACGCCTCCACCTAGCTATTCGTCCCGCTCTATATCTAGCTCAATACGTAAGATAGAGAAGGATAAAGCTACCTACAGGGCCGGTCCGAAAGTTAGACATATATTATTGTATTATACGATCGTAGGTGGTGCGGGGGTGAAGATTGATGCCGCGGGCGCGGGCGGGGGGGTAGTTTCGGCAACCCTATGGATGGCAACGTAACAAAATTTGCGTCACGCACACATGTGCGAACATGGCCTCATATTTCACGTGGAGGAAATTAGGTGGAGGAATTAATTTTCAAGTTTTCAATATAGAGAGGAAAAATTGGGTAGGATGTGGGCCGTGTGGTTATTATTAAGGCTTCGTACGAAATTAAAGCCGCATAAGGTTTCTAGCCCAATTGTTCGGGTTTTATTTCGGTTAGCGAGCGTAGAGAAAGTAATATTTTGTTTGAATATTCATATGGAATTTTTTTTCTTTTATTTCATACATGTGAGGATTTTTGGGTTACACGTGTCAGAATATCGTAGTATATCGTAAATGTGATTGAGCTATTGACATAGACACAAACTAATCTAATTGTAGAGTTAATTTGGGTACACAGACTGACAGCTCGGGAGTACGGACGAAATATATGGCGCGACATACGTTTCGCCCGCACTCTAATCTGTGCTCCCGCCCGAGATGTCGCGTACTCTAGCTAGGTATAGATATATAGCTATATTTCTAAGCTAAGGTTCTAGTATAAAAATCAAATAATAAAATATTGCTTAAGTTTTTTACAATCTCTAAATACAGACAATAATTTGCCTTCTCCTTTAAAGAACTCGGTACAAAAGTAAACAATAGATATAAAACCGGCCAAGTGCGAAACGGACTCGTGCACCGAGAGTTCCGTATCACTAAGGTAACAATACCGTCTTAGTTATGGATGCACAGTCACGCAGAAGTGAATTCGATTCGCGCAAGTTAGACATACACTTGACCAGTTTTTATTATTTTTAGGGTTCCGTACCTCAAAAGAAAAAACGGAACCCTTATAGGATCACTACAAATACAAATACAAAATATTTTATTCAACGAATTTGCACGGTATCAATTACAAATTTACAATGATCCCCGCACTAGGTAACACCTGTATCGCGGGAAATCTACCATAGTTTAAACTAAAAGTATCACTTAAAGTGCATCGGTAAAGATTTAAACAATTTAGGTTATTCCTAACTACAAAAAACATAAGTACCTAAAACTAATTTATCGTGACGCAGCTACAATACCTATTTCGTTAAAATTTACTTACTTACTTACACTTTGTTGTCCGTCTGTCTGTCCGTCAAGACGCTTTATCTCACGGACGTTGAAATTAATACCATATATTAGGGTCCATGAACCACACGAGATCTGAAAATTTCAATTTATTACAACGACGCAATCAGAAGATATGGCATTTTATGTCCTCATCTCCACACATTTATGCACTAAAGCAAAACATATAGGGTTGGGTTAACCCGTTGACCTAAAATTATGAAATTTGGTAAGAAGCTGGGTCTCACAGTACAAATAAAGGAAAAAGTCTGAAATCATTAAATATTACAACTTTTCTCACAACTAATGGTAACCAATTGTGGTGAGCTCCCGTTTCAAGAATATTCATATAAGAGAGTGGTCATGTTGGATGAACGCGAAGGCGATTTTTGTTTTAGTTCTATTTTAAAAACGGGAACACTTACAAACTTGAAAATGGGTATGTTTATAGTGCATAAGCTATAAAATAACAACAAATAATAAAATTTGGTCAAGCGCGTGTCGGACTCAAAAAATCTAGCACAATAACTTACTGAAATTTCAACTAATACAATTATGATTATGTGGTGGTACGGAACCCTCAGTACGCGAGTCCGACTCGCACTTGGCCGGTTTTTTTGTTATTCTGTAGCTTATGGACTATTAACATATCAATTTTCGTATTTGTAAGTGTTTCCGTTTTTACGATATAGAGCTGAAAGAAAAATCTACTAAAACACGTTTTTAGTAGAGAGGGAAGCACTCCTTAATTATTATTTTTTATTGTTTGTTGTTATAGCGGCAACAGAAATGCATAATCTGTGAAATATGCTGTGCAACAAATAACAAATTTTCAATTGTCAAGAACAAGTTTATGAGGTACAGCCCGCTGACAGACAGACATCGGAGGCATATTAATAGGGTCCCGTTATTCACCCTTTGGGTAAGAAACCCTAAAAAAATTTAAGTATGGGATTAAAGATAAATTTTTCGTTAAATGGTTAACCTGTTCTTCTTAGAATACTTTGGTATAAATAACATCGTCACTCATATAAGTAACTTATCATCGTTATTTCGTTTTCAAGATTACTAATTCGAGTTTTCGACAACATGTGGTAACACATAAGTACTGCCACTGCACTTTTACTCGTAATACGAAATGTCTCGTATTTTATGATAAAACTTCAATTAAATGAATACCTTTGAGGTAACGAAGCAAAAAAAAAGTGTCACAAATTAAAATCTTTCATTGTATGCATTGCAATAATTTAAAGTAGGTATTTTAATATCCGATCCATTTTATTTTTAGCATAATCATACACAATTCGCTAGGGAAACTTACATGTAAGGTATCTTGAAACTTGGCTCGTAAACAGGAATAGGATCATTAAAGATAAATAAAAAAATACCAATTCTTTTGGCCATAAATGACGAGGTTTTAAAAAAAATCGTTTTCGTCCAATATTGATAGGTCGTATGGCAGAATGTGATGAGTAGTCATTGCCTTTCATAAAAAAAAACTAACAGCTGTATAAACCGACCACAGAATACAAGAACAGTTGTCAGTTTTTTTATAAGACTGGCCATGGCTACTTTTCATTCTGCCATACGACCTATCGATATTTGACAAAAACAATTTTTTTTTTACTTTATTATTTGCAACCGAAAAAAATTCGTATTTTTTATTTTTACTTATTGACCTTATCCCTGTCCAATACTGTCTATGAGACAAGTTTCGAAGTACCTTACACATACGTTTTCTATGTGAATATCTAAGCTTAAGACTACTTTTGTAATTTAAAGTAGTTTAAAACTTAATTTCTTAGGTTTATTTAACAATATAAGGATTATAAGAATATAATATGAAAGGTCTTATTTGTGATATAATTTTACTTCCTGAAATTGCGCCACTTTTTCACTTTTACTACATATTGTCCTAAAAACAAGATCGTTTTACAAAATACCAAAAGTGCGTTATCTATAATGAAAGAAAGAAGTAACGTTTATTTCGGAAAAAAATATGTAAGTAGGTATGTAGTACAGTACTACAAAATACAAAGGGCGCAAAAAGCTACCTTTTTAGGGTTCCGATACCAAAATGGTAAAAAAAGGAACCCTTATGGTGCGACTTTGTCTGTCTGTCTGTCCCTCTGTCTGTCTGTCACACCTCTATATCTCAGCAACCACTCATGCTATCGACCTGAAATTTGGAATAGTTTTAGAATATAGTTGCCCAACTTAATTGCACATGAAAGAATTTTGAAAAAATTATGATTATTAATGTAAAGAGGGCTAAAATAGGGGGGGGCAAATTTCAAATTGTCGCTACTAGGTCGAGTGGGGTATCACATGAAAAGGGCTTTACTTGTACATTCTCAAATATATTTTTGTATTTTTTACGTCTGTTAGTTTTCAAGTTTTGATGAAAAATGAAAAAAAAAATACCATTCCCTCCCTCATTCATTCCCTTATGTCCGAAGTTTGTGAAAGGAAAAATCTGAATTAATTACAGTTGACAGAAGTTTATGTAAACATTACAGCAAAAATAAAACGATCTTTCTAAGATTCACAGTTTTTTAGAAATCTGCAAATAACCTTTACAAACAAATTTAGTTTTGCGGTCCTAAAATTTGACTTTATTGCTTCCAAAAATACAAAAAGTTTATCGGAACCCTCGGCGTGCGAGTCCGACTCGCACTTGACCGGTTTTTATTTGAAATGAAATGAAAAAATTTAAAATTGAATTAAATTAAAAAAATAATTAATTAATTTAAATTTATTTTTTATTTTTGAAACTTATTTCAGAAGTGGCTATACGAGCAGGTGTGCCACCTGATGGTAAGTGGTCACCACCGCCCATGACACCCACTGTATTATTAGTGAAACAATTTGACACTAATAGGTAAGAAAGCAAAGCGCGTTACCCACCCTGAGAACTAAGATGTTATGTCTCATGTGCCGGTAATTTCCCTGGCTCCCTTACCGTACAAACCGAAACACACCAGTGGAATCACTGCTGCTTTACGGTAGAAAAAGGTAAGGGGTGGTACCTACTTCTCCAGACGGACTTTGCACAAAAGGCGTACCACCATTATACCTATCGTAATACTTTCGTAGCAGCTCAAAAAGGAGACAAGAAAGTCAAAAAGTTAAAAAAAGAAGTAGTAAAGTTCAAAGTCGGGGAACTCCATTGTACTAATTACGCGGCAGACGGCGCGCTTTCACTTTCGCTCGGCTCGGTTTAATTATTTTTTTCAGCGTCTCGGCGTCTGGCGGGAGTCGGGAGCGAGGGAAAAATTCGTGCTAGTAAAACGAGGATAAGACTCATATATTTTTTTATCCTATACTATTAAACGAGCATTATTTGTATATTAGTTTATACAGGATTTAAATTTGATTGCGTGCCATAGCTCAGAGTATCAGTAACTGAACAACTTTTCCCAAGGAAAATAGGTCGAAATACGAAAATTAATCTTTTACCTCCCATAGAAACTGCATCAGCTGATAGGGCATTTTGTACTCGTATTGAAGGTCAAATTAGATTTTTCATATTTCGACTTATGCTCCTTGGGAAAATTTGTTCAGTTATTGATACTGATCCCGTCCCCTGAGCTATCACGCATCAAATTAATACTCTGTATATTTATGGCAAGCAATAATTTTTTTTTAATTTCTTTCCGCGTTTTAGTGCGTTTAAGAAACTTACAGCGCCTTCTGTTGTTGAGCATCATAGCTTGCTCATAGCTCGGTCGCTCAGCTACTTTATCACTTATACTTCTCAGGTAAGGATTTTTTGTAGCAATGCTATAATTTAGAAGACCATTGTTTTCACTTACAAGTTTTTAGCTTTAAAAGTATTTATTCCTTTTGTGTCCCCGTTAATAATGTAATAAAATACAAAATTAATCAAAGCTAACAGTTTAGTTTGGTTTGTCTCGAAACCACAACTTCATTAATACTAGATGTTTCCTACTTTATTGGTTTGTAACTTACTTTATTGGTTTGTAACTTACTTTATTGGTTTGTAACTTACTTTATTGTTTTGTAACTACTTTATTGCTTTTATATCCCCAAACGTTAAATTGATCTGATATCTATAGATATTTTTATCCTGATATAAAAAACCGTTATTCCTCAACTTTGCTAGAACATCCAGAATAAACTTTCGCCCTCTTCCCGCGAAGTTCGCGCTTCGCTCAATCTTTGATACTTTCTTCGTGCATTTTTTTAGCTCTCCTTATTAATGAAAAGTAGGTTACTAACTTCGTTCGCTTTAAGAATGAAAGTTACGGCGCCTTGCCGTAGGTCGATGAACTTGCCAGCTGTCTTTTGTTTTTGTTGACGATTCTGCAGCTGATCTGGCGTGGATACAACCGGGAGCTTTAAGATTGGATTTTCTGATACTTATTATCATGCACGTTGTGAATGCGCCCTGGTACGTTCAACCGCTTATCGGTAGAAACTTTTTCAACTGTATTACCACGCCATAAAGTCCAAAAGTGTTTCTACTGATGTGCTGTTGAGTGTACATGAGAAATAACGACCTCCATCGGGACCTTGAGGTGGAATCCGTTGTCAATGTTTTTAAAAAACATGCCAAGCTCATTAACGACGATTTCATCATCATGTAAACGTTGAGGCTGTTCACCTCCACCATCACAACATCTTAGTTCTCAGAGTGGGCAACGTGCATTGCTGTCTTGTTAGTGTCAATTATGCTACTAATAAGACGGTATGGGCGCAATGGGCGGTGTTGACCACTTACCATCAGGTGGCCTACAAGCTTGCTTGCTCACTCGTTACATCTTACCTATTAGTATCAAATTGTTTCACTAATAATACAGTGGGTGTCATGGGCGGTGGTGACCACTTACCATCAGATGGCACACCTGCTCGTATAGCCACTTCTGACATAAATCAAAACCGGTCAAGTGCAAGTCAGACTCGCGCGCCGAGGGTTCCGATATACCTTCAGTATTGTTGGAAGCAACAAAGTCCATTTTTAGGACCGCAAAACTAAATTTGTTTGTAAAGGTTTTTTTGGAGATTTCTAAAAAAACTGTGCAACTTAGAAAGATCGTTTTATTTTTGCTGTAATATTTACATAAATTTCTATCGACTGTAATTAATTCAGATTTTTCCTACCTTGAAAACTTCCAAACTTGAAAACTAAGAGTCGTAAAAAAGTACAAAAATATATTTTAGAATGTGCAAGTAAAGCCCTTTCATACGATACCCACGCAACCTAGTAGCAACAATTTGAATTTTGCACCCCCTATTTGGGCCCCAATTTTATTTACATCAATAGTCATAATTTTTTTATATTCTTTCATGTGCAATTTAGTTGGGTTACCATATTCTAAAACTATTCTAAATATCAAGTCGATAGCGTGAGTGGTTGCCGAGATATAGAGGTGTGACAGACAGACGGACAGACAGACAGACAAAGTCGCACCATAAGGGTTCCTTTTTTTACCATTTTGGCATCGGAACCCTAAAAAGTGACTTCCTCTTAATAGAGACTATAAGTAGTGATAATAGAAACGTTCTTAGCATAACTCTATCATAGCAGTCTAAGTTAAATTTGAATTATTCATTATCCAAATATAAGGCTAGATTGTAATATAAATGTGCCCAATGTACCTAGATAATATTTGGTGCGTCATTACGACAAAAAAAAAGCACGTTGCAAATCTATTCGCTTACAGGAATTTTTAAATTGCGCGACCGACTACGCTTACAATCATGTAATACCAACATGGACCAACAGATGGTGCTGTACCACTGGGCGGGTTTTATGGATCACGCTGTAGATTTTTTTCCGATGCTGTGTTCAAAAACATCGAGAAACCGAGGAAACCATTTCTTTCTCAGACACAGGACCAGCTAGATAGATCATTCGCCCTCAAATATTATTTTATAGTAAATTTCATCGGAATTGTGATACACATTTTTAGGTGTACCTTTTCAATACGGGTATTTTATTAAATTTATTTAAATTAGTTTTTCGCCCTGAGAATCGCTAAACTGAAGTAGCAGTGGGCAGGGCACATCGCAAGAAGAACCGATGGCCGATGGGGCATGAGGGTGTTCTGGAGTGGCGACCACGTACCGGAAGACGAAGCGTTGGCAGGCCCCCCACAAGCTGGACCGACGATCTGGTCAAGGTCGCGGGAAGCCGCTGGATGCGAGCAGCGCAGGACCGGTCGTCATGGAGATCTTTAGGGGAGGCCTATGTCCAGCAGTGGACGTCTTTCGGCTGATATGATGATGATGATGAAATTAGTTTTTACATCGAGTTATAGTAATCCAACAGATTTCACACGATAACTAGCTACCTACTTCAAAACCAAATATCAACATTACACCATTGATACGATACTTACCCATTACACAGATCTACTAAAAAAAACATTAATGATCTATTAAAAAATAATCCTTCACGTCACAACTATTCAGAGCGGTGAGAGGACATGGGATTACCTGGACTAAAACCCATAAAAAAAAACATCACAATAGGCTCGATGCAAAAAAACGGCGTGCGGGGTTTTTTTTTAATGAAAAATACGAGCTGATGTTTACTTAAAGACATTTAATTGAATAACTAAAGAAGTAAATCTTAGTTTTGATGACAGTGGTAAATACTCGCGAAAACCTAAGAAAAGACTAGTTCATTGGATTTAGTCTTGAAACAGAATCAATAATGATTTAATAATTTAAAATTCGAAGGATCATTGACGTTTATAATTTCCGTTAACCCTCACACGCCAGTTGAAATGCAGGCCCCACATAATTTCATCATGACCCCTAAGGAAGTAATCATTCCTCTTCACACATGCCTTCGGCAAAATTTAAATCTTCCTGAGAAAGCATGCATAATAATCATAGAAAAATCCCGATCTCAGATTACCCTTCATAAAAAACCCTTAGGGTCAAAAGTAACCCTTGCTACCTGAGGGTGACATTTTTTATTCACACTTCCGTCTAAAACGCAATATGCAAAAAGGTCTGTTATTTTCTTTTAAACGGAAATAATAATTATATGCATAAAAGAGCGGATTAAGGGTTAGACCCGTGTTTGTGACATTTTTCTGTTCCTGTCACCTTGCCGGTATGGTGTCAGATGTTTATTGAACTTTTTATTTTGTGAAAGGTTTACAGATTTAATAATATGCATTCAGTGTGCAAGCTGCCGCGCTTGTATCGATATTTTACTGCTTAATTGATAAGGTCGAATTCGGAGTCTTTGTTGGTTGTATAAAATACGAAACTATTTTTAGAACCGTTTAAAAAATACTTTCTACAAGTTCTATCATTTATGCAACATATGCAGCAAAAGTCATCAACGGTTAACCCTTGAACACCGTGGGTGCGAATTCTGCGCGTTCACATTTCAATAAAGTACTCGTGCTCAATTCGGTGCGCAGACGTTGAGGGTCGACAATGCGTCGCGGCCCGAATCTCACCAGGAAACCTCTCGACTTCAATCAAATAATTACTGCTACTGCCCCGGTCCGAAACCCCGGCCCTCTGCTCTAAATATTCAAAATGGCCGGACCACTCCATTTAATTTATGCATGCGATAAGATCTCCAGTCGAGAAACCCACATTTTAGTTTATATATGTACATCGGACAGACACAGTTTTTTTGTAAGTATAGGTACCGAAAAGTAATAAAGAGTCGAATAATAATATTGGCTGAATAGTAACGATGCAGCTTTCCATAAAAACATTACACCCTTGACACACCGCATATCCCGAATAACAATAGGATGCAGATTCTGAATCTCTAAAGATAAATAATACATTTTGATTTATAATAGAAGTAAAAAAATACTCTTCATTTATCGAGAATGCATAAATAGACCCTATTATTCGATATCAGGAAGTGCAAAATATGGGTGTAACTTTTTTTATCGGCTCAATACGTGTCAGTGAACGGGTTAACTTACGAGGGACAGAGTTTTTTACGCCGAGACACATTCAAAATAGTTCGAAAATATTTTACGGATGCATTCAATAGTGATTTGATTTATTCTAGTGACATGCAGATTTAAGGTCCTCGTTAGATTTATTTGACTGCTGTTTTTGTATTGATCTTGCGTTACGCATGATCGGTCATGTCGATTGGCAGTTAGTGTTTTATTATTTGATGTTTTTCGCTTGTGAGGGTGAAGAAGGAAATTAATTTCAATACTCACATTCTGTACCCGCATATCTGGTAGTTCCATTTTAGTAATGTCAAAAATGGACGTATAGATCAAAACTTTTGCAACGACGGTTACGTTTCAAACCAAACGCGAATAAAATGTTAAATAGGCAAATGGGTTTTATCTAAATCCGGGTGTTGATAAAGCCCCTAATCTGCATGATAAAAAGAAGCGTTCGAAACACAATCGCAGTGATAATGCCACAAAGGGCCTGCAAGACCGCGCAGCAGCAGAAGGGTTACATTGTCTGAACTTACAACTTCAAATTAATGAGCGCCTGCAAAAAATGTTGCACAATCGCGATATACGATCTCTTTTGAAGGCTCTCAAAGTTTCTCAGGTAAAAATAATTTTCGGAAAAAAAAACTAAATCCGTTAAATCTTAGGATAGGCCGCTAAATATCGCTGAGACTAGAGTTAGCGACGTTTGTTATCGATCTAACAACCCACACATAAGTGAGGACGATCTACAAGCTTTTTATAAATATGAGTGAAATCTTGTAAGGTTGTATTTTAGAAGCATTTGAGCGGTTAGCTGATCATTTTGTATGGAAAGACCAAAAATAAATTGCTAGTTTCCGAACGTACAACAAAAGTTATCTCATTTAGCCTCCAGAATAGACACATAAAAGGTTTGGCACAAATTTATAAAGCCATACATTACAAACAGTTTGGGAGCCGCTGTTAATGTCGCTACCTACTGATCTAATTTCCATGCGTACGCGCAGCACTGGTGCCGTGAAGGGTTAACTTTTTATTCACAGTTTCAATAGCACTGCATTTATTAACTTCCAAAGCTTGAACTATGATTAGTGCGTTTTAGATGTTTGACTAGTATAGTTGGTTGTGTGCTCGTTTGACGAGTTTATGGTGATAATGTGATAAGAATATTAAGTGGAAAAAATTCAATTAATTTAAGATAGGAATGGTACGTAGCGTCACTTTTTGCCATTAAGTTTAAGACTTACGTACTATGAAGCGGCTGTATGTAGCTCAGGTGTTAAGCTATGTTAAATAACACATAATATTTAATTAACACAGCTCACAAAATAAATATTTCTTCAAGAAACGCGTCGTAATCTTCAAACTACAACAAAAGGTACAGTTGACCTCCCATAGAAACTCCTCCCCAAATTTGGTTTTTCGTATTTCGACCTATGTTCCTTGGGAAAAGTTGTTCAGTTTCATGGGCAGAATCATCTCTTAATTTTTTTCTTGCGTGAATAAAAAATCACGCTGTATAATAAATTTCGTCATTACATGTGACTGAAATGGGTTCAAGAGGTTAAAATCAGGATCATATTCTTATCTTATTAAATGACAAAGTTAGCTATAGAGTACCTTCGCTTCCGTCTCGGGCTACATAACAGCAGATGTTTACGATCTTCCTTTCTACTCCATTGTAGTTTAGTATCCTTCTGATTAAAGGGTGAAGTCAAGTATCTATAAAATACACTGTTTTATTTGGTGCAGACAAATTTTTGCAATTTTGAGGGTTCCGTACCCTAAGCCCTAAAGGACTCTATTACTCATCCTACATCGTCTGTCTATCCGTACATTTTTTGTAACCTCATGGGCCTACTCTTGACCCCGATGTAGCCCTGAGGACAGAAATGAGGTCAATGATGGAACGAACTTTCCTAGAAGAAGCCTATTCACTCGCAAATTCAATAGATTCAGGTTATAAGACCTCTAAAGGGCTGTATCTTTTAAATCATTGTAGCTTACGGTTATAATTTTCACAGAATATGTGTTATTATGGCGGCTTATCTAAAAAAAAAAAAACTAAGGTGGGTGTTTTCCGTACAGAAAAGTGTTTTTTTTTTTGTCTCAGCACTATCGCCTGAACGGGAACACTTAAAAGCGTGAAAATTGCAATGTTTAT
Organism: Athrips mouffetella; assembly: GCA_947532105.1. NCBI lineage: Eukaryota > Metazoa > Arthropoda > Insecta > Lepidoptera > Gelechiidae > Athrips > Athrips mouffetella. The sequence goes on along the minus strand of OX383965.1, from coordinate 16,617,249 downwards.
ATTCACACTTGCTGCCGTGCCCTACTTCTCCAGTTTCCTGCACACTGAGGGAATTTGTTGAATTAAAGGCAACCAAAAGGCTATTGATATGGCCACGTTTTGGGCTTAGATTTTGCCGTTGACTCGAAAAGAAGAAGTGCAAAAAGACTCGCGCGCATTATATTCACTCCCGCGCGATTCTAATACGGTATTTTACGTCAGTGTTTACCTGATAATTTGTTTTATAGTAAATATAAAATATTTAAAATTAACAACTATACACCCATTTATTTATAACGAACATAAATTGTTTGTGATTTTTAATTTATTGAGTGATATTCTATCATCTAGAGATTTTCTGCGGGTCGACTGAAATCGTTTCTTTCTGCGTCCCAAACTTTTTGTCTAAAATTATTATTTTCGGCCTTAGTATTAAATTTTAATAACATAAAATATTCCACACCTCTGAGTTAAGTGAAACTCACTTTTTTTCGTCTGTTTAAACTTAACTTATCAAAATTATGCTGTGTTACCAGAATAGTAATAAAAATTACAATCAAATTCACATAAGCTCGCCATTGTGGAATAGAAAATTGAAAGGCATGATCACTCAACGTAACTAAAAGATTTTCAGCAAAGTAAATAAAACTTTCACGAAATGAAAAATAATCGGCCTCTAGACAAACTGTCCAATAAAGTTTGCAATTTCGTATGGATGCCGATTTTTTTTCATTTCCTGGAAGTTATAATCACTGAAAGTTTTTCAGTTACGGCGACCAATCATGCCCTTTGAGTTTTCAGGTAGTTGTCTGTCTCTTACACCCTTTATTGTACCTGTTTCATTTTTATAAGCAACATTTTTTTCCGATACAATCAAGGAAACCAAAAAAACTTGAAGATGTATTGTAGATTCGTATAGAATACAGAAGCTCTACAATTTTTTTTTTAAACGTGTGCTATTTATACTTATGCTTTTCTATACCACACACTGGGAATTTTTAATTTTAATTTCACAAGAAGTAAAAAAAACCGGCCAAGTGCGAGTCGGACTCGCGCACTGAGGGTTCCATACCACCACATAAACATAATTGTATTAGTTGAAATTTCAGTAAGTTAATGTGCTAGATTTTTTGAGTCCGACACGCGCTTGACCAAATTTTATTATTTGTTGTTATTTTATAGCCTATGCCCTATAAACATACCAATTTTCAAGTTTGTAAGTGTTCCCGTTTTTAAATAGAACTAAAACAAAAATCGCCTCAGCAACCATCCAACTTGACCCCTCTCTTACATGAATGTTCTTGAAACGGGAGCTCACCACAATTGGTTACTATTAGTTGTGAGAAAAGTTGTAATATTTAATGATTTCAGACTTTTCCCATTATTTGTACTGTGAGACCTAGCTTCTTGCCAAATTTCATAATTTTAGGTCAACGGGAAGTATGTACCCTGTAGGTTTTTGATTTTTGAATAAATGTATGGAGATGAGGACATAAAATGCCATATCTTTTGATTGCGTCATTGTAGAAAATTGAAATTTTCAGATCTTGTGTGGTTCATGGATTATTGTATTAATTTCAACCTGATACCTTTACCTGTTCGTGAGATAAAGGGTCTTGACAGACAGACAGACAGAAAGACGGACAACAAAGTGATCCTATAAGGGTTCCGTTTTTTTCTTTTGAGGTACGGAACCCTAAAAATTACGCGGAATCAAAATTTTTAGTTACGTGTTTTTGCGTGGCAAGACAGATTGTTTAAGTAAAAATTATTTTATCAGCGAATGAGAGTTCATGTTGCGTAAAATATTCAATCACGCATGGCCGGAATCGTAGTACCTACTCTTTTTTTCGCGTAGTGAGATTAAAACAACGTTGCTGCATGTAGCTTCGGAAAGCATATACCTAGGTTTCAGAAAAGACCATACCTACAAAGACGTTATGATGTCATGCTAGAAAATCTACCAGGTGGCGGATGTCCACCCGAATCTAAAATACTTACTTATTGGACACCAAAGTCAAAGTCAAAATCGTTTATTCATTGTTGGATATTAATGACGTCAGCTAAACTACATCGCTTCACAAACAATGTGGCGCCTTAGTGGGAAAAAAAGAAGCGACAATAAAAACCCACGCGCTCTTTTAAATATGTTTGAATGTACAAGGCTGATATACAACAAACATAAGTCAGTTTTAATTTTGAATTAGCCTGTTAGAACCGTAGCCTAATCCCATAGATTTTTCTCTTCTAGATAATCACCAACTAAACATTTTTGCAAATAAATCCCTATACGCGTATTACCCTACAGAAGATAGCCTGGTCCCGGATCACACCGGCCGTCACTGAGATAAGACATAGAAATTTCAGTGTAGCGACATACCTGCGGAAATTCCGCGTCAGAACGATCCGCAACCACCAAGCAAATGTCACAAGTGACAAGACCTTGCGGATCGTCCCGATGCGGAATTTCCGCAGATGTCGCTAAACTTAAGGCGAAGTCAAATCTAGAGAGGGACAGGGAGTGTCCATATTGTGTGGTTGGGCCATGGTTCTGTCTTGGTTCAAAAATGGTCTTTGGAGGATATTTGTGTGATGGATATACCTCCACTATTTTACAGCCAAATAAATTGAGCTACTCTTTATTGAAAATGCTTCGATCACATATTTTGGTAGATGCAGGATTGCTGCTCAAAATGGTACCATAGAAAGGTTTCCTTTTTTACTCTCCGTCGTTTTATGGCTCAGAAAAATTATACATGGAAATTTCAGATTCAGATTCAGATAATTTTATTCAATAGATTCTTTACAGAATACTTATTGAATGTCATGCAGAATACAATGCAAATAGAGCGAGTCTACTTCAAATTTAGAACACACGAAAATGGGTTCACTTTTTCGTTCGAATCTTGATTACGACTGCGTATCTACGAAAATGAACAATCGTTAGAGTAGAGTTAGTTCACAACTTACATAGTGACGTCATCATTTCTTGCCCTCGTTCAATTTTATATTATTTTTTACCCAGGAAACATCCATATTGACCAGGTTTAGTCAGAGTTGACGACGCCTACCCGGTGCAAAGTAACAAACCATAAAGAATCACATTTCTTTTACTTACATTAAATAACGGAGCCAAAAATCTTATAACCGAGATGCTTTACCTAAGCTTTCAGCTAAGTCATGCTTGTATTTATGTAATATTACAAATAGGTACATATAGAATATCGCATAAACCGTATCTGAAGGCTTAGGACGCCATTTCGCCGGGCCACTTCCTGTTAACATAAATCCACCCCTATTTTGAAGCGAAGGCACAGAAGATTTGGGAGGAGTGGAGATGAATTTCTACAAAAGTTTTGATATATTTTTTAAATTCCTTTAGTTTACGTATTAGTGGCTCAGTAACAGCTGAGCATCTCCGCGTTAACGACCTTTGAGATATAATACGCGACAGCTCGCGAGTGCGGGTAAAACGTATGGTGCGCCATAATATTTCCCCCGCCCTCCCGAGCTGTCGCGTTTCCTGAGCCAAAAAGCGAGAGAACAGAGAGGCATGAGCAATTTTCTGACAGTGCCAGTTTTTGAGCAGGTGAATCTACCAAAATGTAAGGTCGAAAGCTGCAATATTGAAGGCATGCGAGAGCCTTTGTGAGTAAGAAAAGAAAACTGTGACACGACGGTCAACACCGTCAATCGTCACACCAAAACTATTTAAAATATTTCTAAGCTCGATAAGAGAATGTACTTACATAAAAGATTTTCAGGAAGGTTCATAAAATAATGGGTTCACTTGCTGCTTATGTATCATAAAATATCAAAGCAAAAAACATTAAAATCAACTCTACTACACCCTCTGTTCCAAATCGCCTAGCGCATAAACCAAACAAGTGCGTCCCAAGATGATGTTCGGCCGAAATATCCAATAACCATAGTTTTACGGGGGTCCCTCTCGTATGGAAAATCGATCACAAACCTCTCCCCTCCCCACCTGATGGATTACCCCCCGATGGAATAAAAAGAAAACATTAGACTCGCCCAGTTTCCCCAGGGATGCCTTCTTGGCAAGATGTTTTTATTTTTTAGATGGAACGTCACTCGATTCTCGTTTGGACTTTAATGTTTTATGTATTTTTAGGGTTGGTTGACGTTAAAAGACTTTTATGGAATAAATAACAATTATATCGATTATCTTGAAACATCTAATACAACCGAAAAGAAGTATAAAATTGACCAGAAATCAAATGTCCAACTATTTACTCCTTACCTTAAAGTTTTATATTTAGCTATGTACTAGTAGGGGTGTCGCCCGGGTAGATACAGGGTGATTTACCGAGGGCCTCGCGTCCCTTATCGGCCTCGTTATGACCATGTGAGGGTGAAGTTATTGTGCGGGAGGGTCAGGGGGAGAATGGGGGGCGGGAGGGTAATGGAGGCGAAGCGCGTTTGAAGAATCCTCTCCCGAGCACTTTGAAGGGACATAATATGTTATTATTTTTAGAGTGGATGCGTGCTGTTTGCTTTCGATTTTCTTTGTTTTTGAGATGCTGCTGTTTTAAAGTGATGATGTGAGGTGTAAGTCTTCTTAAAGTACAATGTTTTGGTAATAGAAAAACGCCTTAATCTAACCCTTTTCGTGCAGACTTTTGCTACGAGGTGGCGTAGGCTGTGGCCTACGGCCGTAGCCAAACCGCTACACTGACTGCAAAGGTCAATTTCAGTATTTTCACTTATGGTAAGATTTGGTTGACAGTTAAATAAACAAAATTAAGTTCCGAAAATATTTATTAAATTACAACCAAATAAATGCCTGACATGTTTCGCAAACCATTGGTCCCTGCAATAAAATTATATACGCCTACCAAATAACGTCATCGTAGCGCGGCGAGTCCCCTCGCCGCCGTCGGTATTCTGCATGCAAAATTTAATTTTAGAATCCGAGCCGTTTCAATATAGGTAATATTCGAAATTTATGTTCCATGTTTGAATTTGAATGCTGCCCTTCTGTCATAAATTTGTTTAGCCTTCTCTTGTGTCGTATTTTGTTTTATTGTTTGCCGAATGTTGTAAACGGTTGAAATATCCATGGTTGTAGCCAAAGGTTACTCGTATAATAGTATTTGAATTGTTTTTATCGCCAACTTAGGAAATTTAGAGCCATTCATAACTCTCTAGAGTAGTACATACAATATGTATCACTTTTATTTTTTTTACCAAATTTATCAATAATGTAAAAATATATTTTAGACGCAGGCAGCATCTCTCTAACTAAATAAAACGAAAATATTATGAAATTTAATTATAATTGTAGATAGATGTTTACTTAACAAGGCAAACACGTATGTGACGGACTCTATATTATTCAAAACTTATTTGTCGATATTGTGTTAGAAAACATGTAGAATCCGTATTATATTCATCTTCCTTGCAATCCCCTAAGCCGCCAAACTGAGTTAAAAACGCATTAAGCTCAACAATTAATACAATTATGATTGCGGGGAGGAAAACACTGCGTCAAAGTCACGTTAAAAACCAGACTAACACAATTTTCCCGCCTTTTTCTCCCCCACCTAATTACCACTCGTTTTATTAATAAAGTAGATCGTTACAATTAGGGAGGCGATGTTTTAATAAATGAATAATTAACACGTATTTTTTGTAAGCTAGAATGATAAGCCGGATTCACACCACCTCTAAAAATAAGGCAATTTTTTCCAAATCTACAAGTCATAAATTACCCAGCGGTCAGTTTAGCCCACTGAAAATATTTGAACATCGAATGGTCGCGTGAGCTCAGGTCAACCATTCACGAAATATTTGAATAACGAATGATATACGGTTTGTTTATTGGCGGGCCTGTTCGTTCCTTTTTCGAATTTCATTATGCGAGTGACCGCGTGCGCGTGATTCCCTGTTGGTCAGTTTCGCGCAGGGGTTGACTGACCCCACATGTGTTACTACATTATATACAATAGCTTTAATATTTTCGCAGCTTGGGTCTTCCAAACTGGTTTTGGATACCGGTTATAGGTTATTGGAATTTTTACGTTTAATTTATAATTTTGTGGACGCGTGCTTTCTGTTAAAAGGCTAAGGGTTAAGGGTGCGTTCGTTTCTTTAAAGAAGGTGTCAAGATGAAGACTCTTTTACAGTAACAATTTTATTACTTTTGCGTTACTTATTTCTTCAATACGATTATCTTGAATTTCTAATCTCAATGGAACTCTAAAAATAAAAACAATGACTGGCCATATTACGGCCTCGTCAGAAAACGCGCTCTAAAATTAAATTTAACCTTTATTGTTCGTTTGGAAACGCGAGTCGCCCCTTGGAGGGTCGTGCGATGAAAAACGAGAAAACTTTCCCTCAAGACACTTTGTTTACTTTTACACTAGTTGCGTAGGGTTCTGACGTATATTGACGTAGACAGAATTGATTTTGAATTTTACTTTCTCTGATGAACAACTTAAACATTTAAGTGAAATTGTTTTTGATTTTACGCTTTATCGTAAGAAAAATATCAGGCATTATCAATTTCAAATATAGAACCTAGAGATTTTTTCAAAACTATGCCGAGCAATGAACCTTCTGTATTTTAGTTATGTATTAGTTTCACTAGCTGAGCATTAACTATCAGTTTAAAAAAAATCGACCGTTCTTTATGCAGCGTTATTTTATCACTTAAAAAAGACCCCTAAATTGCAACACCCTGTAAATATATACACCACTTAAGGCTTAGAAAGATTTTTCTTTAAGGGTTGGAACATTTTTCTTATAAGAACTACCCTTCCTTTGTGTGCAATATCAAAGAATATTTATCAAATGTGTATTCAAATACTACGCGTAGGTTGTAATATTGGATAGGAATATTTTATGGTTGCTACGTAGTTCAGAGAGTTGTTCAGTTTCATGTCCAGAGCTTCCACCTGAAAGGTTTTGCGCAATTTACTAAAGATGTTGTATTTCAGTAACAAAAGTTGATTTACTTCTTTTTTTTAGGGTTCCGTACCTCAAAAGAAAAAAACGGAACCCTTATAGGATCACTTTGTTGTCCGTCTGTCTGTCTGTCTGTCTGTCTGTCTGTCTGTCTGTCTGTCTGTCTGTCAAGACCCTTTATCTCACGAACGGGTAAAGGTATCAGGCTGAAATTAATACCACATATTAGGATCCATGTACCACACAAGATCTGAAAATTTAAATTTTTTACAACGACGCAATCTAAAGATATGGCATTTTATGTCCTCATCTCCATACATTTATTCAAAAATGCAAAACCTACAGGGTACTTCCCGTTGACCTAAAATTATGAAATTTGGCAAGAAGTTAGGTCTCACAGTACAAATAATGGGAAAAGTCTGAAATCATTAAATATTACAACTTTTCTCACAACTAATGGTAACCAATTGTGGTGAGCTCCCGTTTCAAGAACATTCATATAAGAGAGGGGTCAAGTTGGATGGTCGCTGAGGCGATTTTTGTTTTAGTTCTATTTAAAAACGGGAACACTTACAAACTTGAAAATTGGTATGTTTATAGTGCATAAGCTATAAAATAACAACAAATAATAAAATTTGGTCAAGCGCGTGTCGGACTCAAAAAATCTAGCACATTAACTTACTGAAATTTCAACGAATACAATTATGTTTATGTGGTGGTACGGAACCCTCAGTGCGCGAGTCCGACTCGCACTTGGCCGGTTTTTCTTTAAACATTGAGTTTTACATAATCATAATAATCACGTGCAAAATTAAGTTTATGTTACCCACAGAATTATTAATAACACCTTGTCTAATGCCACCTTCTTAACTAAACCCTTGCCTTAAAGCGTACTCTAGAATATTCTCAACCACCTCCCAAGATCGCGAGGACCAAAATGTTGCGTGTAGTACATACATAATATTCGGACCCCAACGCACACAAACACCCCGTACATAGTAATCCACTCACACAAACAAAACCTCACATACGCTCGTATGTGCCCACGTGCGCGGGAGGGACAGAGGAGTGAGCGAAACGGGGCGATGCGAGTCGGTGGGTGGGAGAAGGATAGTGGTTGCAGGACGAACGATACAACAAATCAATACGAGCGGTGGTGACCGGTAGCCTGTGTCACTACCCACCCCTGCCCCCCTTGCCTTTCGGAGACCGCACTCCTCCACCTACAACGACGAGACATAGGGTTGCGTAGAGGCGGCGGGAATTATCAACTTCTTCTCTGCAAATAACTTCTTTGATTTTCATCGTCAGTGCTCTTTGTCTACTTACAGAGGTTATTGTCTATTCATGTTAGTATGATTTAAGTTTTAATAACCCAGTGAAAGTCGTAATATGGTATTTTTAACACTCAAAAGCTGTTACAAGTCATCGTAACTAGTTACGAATCTCTGGGTCAGTATCTAGTAAAGAAAAAAATCTTTTGGTTAGTAACTTGTTTCGTACAAAAAGTATTTTTTCTTCTATCGTAACTAGTTACGAACCTCCAGTTTCATACGCGGCCGAAGGAGTTCTATTGAGTTGCGTTAAGTTTAAAAGTTCATAAAATTCGTACTTCCTGGACAAAAACCAAATGATTTTCTTCATATTAAATCCCAAGCTACATAAAAACCTTGAAAACACACTTGGAAGTAGAACAACCCTTCCATAAGTTATACTCATACGTAGGTGGGAGGCTCGAAAGGCTTTCTTTTTTGGCTAATGTATAATGAGCCACGTCAGAGGATTTAGACGGCTCAACGACTGCGATGCCAGCATTATAAGTTCGGTTATCTTTCTTACAACAAATAATGATGATGAACCTATAAAATCACAAAAACTTATTTACAGCATTTACGTGTATAATCTCTATGTCAGATAAATAATTCACAAAAAAAAAGTTGAGCTTTCTGTGCGATTCTTTACTCTGCGCCACGAAATCCGCTTGACCGCGCGTATGGAAGAAGCGAAACTTCGCTCGAACAGACTTGATACTTTGAAAACTTTTTAAAAGGAATATTGCAGCTGTACTTATATGTTGATGTTTAGTTGATATATTTTTGTTTGGTAAAATTTTATTTCGTTGTTTTAGCTACATTTATTTGATTCTTTTTATTTTTGGATAGGTAAAGTTATAGCTATTATTATTATATCAACTTAATATAAAATTAAGTTTTACGTAATAGGTTCCAATATAATATAAGTTTAGGGAATTAAAAATAAGTTAAAATAGAAATATTGAGTCTTTTCTATATGCAGTGCACTTAACACAAAACATAGAAGGACCATCCATTTTGACCCTGCCACGAGGGAGATTTTCCAAGCCTGAGGGTTAGTATATTCCGCTGAGTAACAGTCCTCTAATTCACCAGCGACCCTTCAGAGGGCCATGCAGGAGGGACGATAAAGTGTAAAACCACGGGAGGGTCCGTCCCCTGCCTCCCTCCCTGATAAACAGGGCCTTAATTTATGACACCTAAGAACCCTTCCCCGGGTGGACCGAGGCGGAATCCCGGGTATTTTTATTCCTCTCTATTCCTTTAGCGTATTAAGTTCGTGGTCGTTTTCCTTGTTTCGGCTTAGAGATTTTTGTTGAACGTTTTTAAGTTTTGTCCTGAAGAGATACTCGTAGATTACTTTCTCCTAAATAAAATGCGAGACTAAAAATATACCTAGTACTTTACTTAACCTAACTTAAATTGTCTTATTTTGTAACAAAAAATCTTTGTTACATGTCAGGATCGTACAAAGTGTAAGGATGTAATTTTTGCCTTTATAGTGGGATAGAAGCGTTATATTTGTTAATTTTTTATTTGTAATATATAGCCATTACAATATGAATACAGTGTGCTTTTTCGTCAAACTGCAGCAACAGTTTCTTGGCTTATGCAGTACGAAATTACGAATAAGTAAAAAAAAACTATTTGACCACTGTGAATTTAACATACCTAGGTATATAGCCCCGTGTGGTGCCGGCAAAGAATAGTACCAACCCTTACATACCCGTGGGTGTCGTAAGAGGCGACTAAGGGTTATAAACTGGAGGATGGGCAGCAGCATCCTCCTTCTAACATCTTACTTACTGCGGTCACCTACAACCGCGGTCCATGGTGCCAGCCGTAACGCTGACAAGCGAGGTGACTATGGTACTTCCCCTCCACATTTTTCCAGCAAAAGCTAGAATTCTGGAGGGAGCTCCCTATCCTGTAGTGGACGTTTAATAGGATGTTATGATGAGTTATATTGCAATTTTTAAGGCTGTTAATACTGGTAAAATAGTAATACTTATTTTATTTTTTTACATTAATATAGATTTTGATGCTATTTAATATTAGGTAAAAAAGTACTTAAGCCTTATGCCCTAGTCTAGACAATATTGAGAAAAATATAAATTACCCCGCTGCGCTACTCCCGAGGCAGTTTGAAAACTTCTTTATAAGTGAAACTTATAAGTAAGAGTCAGCCTAAAAACTTCCGGAGAAAAAGTTTTCTTAACTCTTAGGAATTAAATCGATTCTCACATTTTATAAGTGTTCAAGGAAGATTTAAGTGATTTAACTTGGTTTTGGGTTTCTTTATGACTACCTACAAGAAATTAATTTGAAGAAAATACTAGTATTATCTAAACCATAAGTGAAATTCTAGGTCCATGATCTAAACTTTTAAACATCACAATATGCATTTAGAATCTTAGCCATAGCAATCTTAGCCAATCGCATTTGCTTATAAAATCGATAGCAAAGCTAGAGCTCGCCTGACCAACATAGGTATACATGCACACAAATATATAGAGGCCCCTATTTTACCCTTATGGCCGGCAGAGTCCGCGGCCATCTTGGAATTTACCCCTCCCCCTCCACCCACGCTCAATCTTACCCCAAACATGCCCCCCGATCTTAGGAGCTTTGAAAGGCCGAAACCTACTAATACTAATGTCCTCTGTATGCTCGTGTGTGTATAACGCACGAGTAATGAGAAAATTCGTTTTCAGTATACGTCGACGATTTTTTGTTATTTCGTCTGAAAGACGATGATTAAGTGCTTTTTAAAGTAGTGAGCTTAATAGTTTTCAGAAACACAACGTATCTACTCTAGATTTTTAGTGAATGTTACCTGTTGACATTGCTTATTTTAATTGACAATAAAAAAAAAGAAAAAATCTGTACAATCTTGACAAAGTTAATGAAACTCTCTTAAACTGAGCATAATCTGGTAAGTACTCGTAAGCACCAAAACTCTTGCGGTTTGTTCGTATAAAAAGAAAACATTAATCTAATTCCAACATAACCTTTATGAATCACAGCGTATAAAAAGCAGCATATACACTTACACATACGAGTAAATATTTATAATAATTCCAGTTATTACGTCCTTTACGATACGCGTTTATGGCGCGCTTTATGACATGTTACGCGCATAAAGTCGAGATTTCCCCTCAAGGATTCGGCTGTGAATAACTTAGAAGATTGCAGGGGACAAAGGTTACGAAGATATGGTTTTCTTATAATAGTACAGGTTCGCAAAAGTAGAATCCTTGGTTATTAGAAAATGAAACTAAGGGTCATACCAAACATTACCATAGAAAAAGCATTTGATTCTATACTGACTGAGGTTATTTATAGCGACGAATTTAAAATGGCAAGCTTCACGTGCTTTTGACTGTACTTTCCCACTTTAATTCAGATAGCATTCGTTATAATACATTTTAACTGCATCATTCATTGTAATATAATTCAAATATAAGTGTTATTCTGAATTAAAAATAGCCAGATACTGAGATCTGAGATCACTTTTCGGCTCTATTTCCATATAAATCGTCGATAGGTAACTCTCTCTTTTTCAGAAATCAATGAAGAACAACATGCAAAAAATTATGTGGTATTCAAAATATTAGTTTATTATTAATATTCGAAATAGAGGCAAACAGCGAGAAGTATCACAACCGCGCTGCGGAATCCAATCAGTCACCTCAAAGAGCATCCTGACGTAATTGGCTGCGAGCTCAAAGACAGGCCCGAAGCATCGAGCCCCCACCTCTCAATGCATTAAGGTGCTCAAATAAAAAATTCACCTCTGTATCCGAAAGATTTCCATCAGAGTCGTTTCGGTGACTAAACTCAAAACCGAAGGTGCCTTTCGCCCGCCGCACACACACATAAAATATTCACTCGCCACTCCAATACATCATTCATTCGTCCGCTGAGAACGGTTCGACACCAATCTTCCATTTGGCAAGAAAATCGATACACGTCGTGGCCATATAAGCATTCTGAGGGAGGCAGACGGGGAGTCTTAAGGGGAGTTAAGGTTTAGTCCCGAATATTGAATTTCCCTTGGGACAAACCCGTTTCGCTTTGTCCCTTCGGTCGGGGTCGTGTGGGCCGTAAGATGCCCGGGCTTTGCGACCTACCTATAGCTACCTATACCTCCACGTGTACATTTACTTACATACATAGGCATATAATATAGATGCGTGAGTGTACGTTCGTGCGTAAGTGTTGGATAATAACATTGCGAGGCCACCGTCTCTACGTGACTTTCAGGGCGTTTGACGGGTCCCGGGGCTATGTGCTGTCTATAACTTCGTATTCTATATGATTATATGAACGAGTTTGTTTGAGCCGAGCTGAACCCTACACGTGAATACGGTCCTTTGCTTTGAAGCTCTTTAATTAGGTCTCTTTAAGTAAAACATCCAACGCACTTTCCTTTAAAGCATTTGACTTTCACATTTTTTTGTTGAATAACCTAACCTTTAATTAAGTAACACTTTTTCTATCTATGATAAAAATGGTTATTGATATACTCGTATCTCAACTCTAAACTAAATTTATCAAGATAAGCAAAAATTAAAATTCTTGTTTGACTTAAGTTTTATTTTGTATAAGAATAGCTTCATATATTTAAAGACAATACAGGGTGTAAGAGACAGATTTCCGAAAACAGAAAAGAACATAATCAGTCAACGTAACTGAACAAATTTAACATTAAATAAAACTTTCAGGAAATAAAAATCGGCCTCTCCATACATAGTGCCCAATCAAATTTGCAATTTTGTATGGAGCGGCCGATGTTTTTTTTTCCTGAAAGTTTTATACACTGAAAGTTCTTCAGTTACGTTGTCTGATCATGCCGGGTTTTGGAAACCTGTCCATTACGCCCTTTATTATATGAGTAGTTTATTTATATCTAACCTGTAATGTTACGAGATAACTAACAATGGAAAACATTAAACATCAATCTCGGTTTCGGCGATCTCCGGGAATTTTATTTTAACCGATTGTCGGTAGAAACTTTTTCAACTCTTTTACAACGCCATAAGGTCCAAAAGTGTTTTTACTGATGTGCGGCCGTGTGTACGTAGTATTAACTTTATTTACCTACACATAAGTAATTTTTCTACTGTTTCAGGTCACACTTTTTCACTACGTCATGGATATAGCAATGGTTTGAATACTTTCCATTACGAAGAATAAAATATTCTAAACACGACTCCATTGATATATTGGAACAGTTAATAGTACCCCCTGCATTTGTACCCCCAAGAGGAACAATTTCACTTAAGAGAGTCCGATACTTGGTCCTATTCCTATACTTCTGACTCACTAATGGATCCTTATTCGAATGTTTGTTTTTTGGTTGGTAAGTTACTGATAAAATATTCGTGTTCAACTTTAGAGTTAAATTTTTTTTTGTTGCAGATCACAGTTTAACGCCACTTCCATTCTTCTTAGCAGTTAAATTTACGAGTACGGCCACATTTCTTTAACTACGAAGAAAAAATCAAAACAAGGCCCGACCTACGGCTCGACTGATGTTTCGAAATAGTAGTGATTTGTACCCTCAGGAGTACAAATAGACAAAGTTGTCCCGCTAGTACCCATTTCACTTATTAGGTATAAGAGGATACACCTACCCCGACAAAAAAAAAGTTGAAATAAAAATAAAATAAACATTAAACAGTTCTATAATCCAGCTTATAAAAGACGCGTGCCTTTTAATTATTTTATCTACCCTGCCTCATATCGTAAATCCTCAATAATGAGTTCAAAAATTTTATATATAGTATGTACCTACTAGTAATAGGTATATACTCATCAATGTAATAGATTGTGTAGAATAAACTACACGTCAAACCGAAGAACACTTGTGTTTTCTATTTCTCTAACACCCGTCCGTCAGTAGGTTATATTACCATCTACATAATGTCAGTCTGTGTCTAGAAATACTCTTAGTAACAATTTTTTATTCGTGGGAGTGTATTTTGAAGTATTGAATTTCACACGGGAGACCTGTTAACCGACGAGGTAAACCGACACTCGAGTTATATACTCGTACACCTCATTACGAACCGTTGCATAAACTACTATTATCTACTCTCATCGTAAATCCTCCATAATGCGTTCAAAAATTGTAAGTTTCCACCTACATAATATCAGTTTGTACCTAGAAATAATCTTAGCGACAATTTTTTACCTGTGGGAGTGTATTGAATTTCCCGCGGGAGTTATACAACTGTCATATAAAAGAGGTTATTAAAAGACGAGTTTGGGTTTATCACACGAGGCGAAGCCGAGTATAAAAAAGTCGACAAATGTAAAAAAAAAAGAAATTACCCCCTTGTTTGTATGTTATGCTAACTAGACACATATATGGGTTTTCAAAGTAATTTACTCGGTCGCTAAATTCAATAGAAATGGATTTTCATACTAACATTGCCGGCAGCTGCTTGCGAGTATTTAACCAGTAAGTAAAGCTATTTATTTTTATTTATCTCCAAGAAGGTTGTCAAAATAATGATCGAATTTCCAAGCATGTTTGAGAAAAACTATTTTAAATTGTCTTGTGTTTAAATTAATTATATTGTGTCAGTGAAAGCTTGTTGTTTTAAGATGTGGTTTCGATGGCAGTAAGGTTTTATTTTCGGAAAAATGTGGTTTCAGTTTACTAAACTATACAGGATGTTAATTTGATTGCGTGTCATAGCTCAGGGGCGGGATCAGTATCAGTAACTGAACAACTTTTTCCAAAAGGAACATAGGTCGAAATACGAAAAACCAAATTTGACCTTCCATACAAAATGCGCTATCAGCTGATGCATTTTCACCGTTACACGTCGTATAGGCGGAGAACGACAGTTGGCACCCCTACCTACTATCACTAAGTTCGAATTTAAAACCTTTTCCATGCTAGTGCACAAAAATTTCTTTTGCTCGCATATTTCGAAAAATAAGGCCGTTTGTCTACCGCGACGATACCTAGACGATATCAATAACTTACATAACAATACCAATATTGTGCCGATATCACCGCCATTATTTCTTCCTTTGAAGCAATATAACTGAATTCTTGTTTTATATACCTATGAATTTTGCAAGGCATTGCATTAGAACTCCGTAGTCTAACTCACCTTGGTATACTAAACACCTATACCTTTGCCTATGCAGCCCGATTTCCAATCAGGCTTTCTTACTTCGACTCTACAACTTCTATTCGTACCCACTGACATATGGGCACCTCATACATTACGCCTCTAATCCTACGAGGTGCCTATTGAAACTATTGGGGACGCGAGCTCGAAATGAAAGAGGAAAATACACATGAAACATTCACAGGTTTCGCGAGGATGAATAGTAAGAAAAAATACTGAAAAGCACAACAGATTTTTCTTGAAACTGAACGTCGAAGAAGACTGAAGTATCTCTATCTCTATGAATTATTTATGCACCTACCTACTTCTCCATCACCCTAACGTAGACTGTTAGATAATACATTTAGGCGTTAAGTCCGTCTATGTACCTTTGTGCATGAACTTAAATAAATAACTAAAGTTTTTACAATCAAGAGAGAAAAAGAAGACAGGAAATTACAAATTTAGTTTCTAAAACTTTCCTCAACTTATTTTTTCGGTGTCTATTAAAATTATGGTTTCATCATAACATCCCATGAAACGTACAGGACAGGGAGCTCCCTCCAGAATTCTAGCTTTTGCTAGAAAAAGAAATGTAGAGGGGAAGTACCATAGTCACCTCGCTTGTTAGCGTTACGCCTGGCACCATGGACTGCGGTTGTAGGTGACCGCAGTAAGTAAGATGTAAGATACAAAGGATGATGCTGCTGCCCATCCTCCAGTTTATAACCCTAAGAATAAGAATGATTTATTGCCCTTAGTCGCCTTTTACGACACCCAAGGGACGTATGGGCACAAATACTATGGGTTAGTGCTATTCTTTGCCGGCACCACACGGGACTTATGGTTAACCTGAGCAAAAAGCTTGATTTGCCCAAGTTTGAACTTTTCTTTTTACGTACTATTTTATTTTACAGATCTATTAGACGTGATAAAGCTCGGAAAATCACGCCAATCGGAAAATAACCTTTAAAGCTCTGTGCCAACTCTGCCTCAGATGTATTTGTAATTTGTACCCTAACCTTTGTGATAGATGCAAGATAAAATACTACTCGTATACTTATTATTATCATGGTCTCTGCCTACCCCAACGGGAAAGAGGCGTGATGTTATGTATGTATGTATGTATGTATTATTATCATCATCATCATATCGTTTTGGTTGCAAGGTCGATGACCGACCTCACAAACCCTGGTGTCAGAGCTGTTGAGCCGCCAAAGGCCTCTGACGTGGCTCATTAACGACTATATCGGTAGATAGAAGTCGGGATCAACGGCTTGACGTGCCTTCGAAGCACGGAATCATCTAAGTTTTCGGTCAATCAAGTGAATCAATGTTTTGGAGTTGACCAATTACGAGTAGAGCTCTGCCACTTCGCAGGGGTGATACACAGGTCAAACTTCGGCCAGAACGCCCGTTAGCCAAACTCTACTCTGCGTCAGTGGGAAGGGAGGGAGGGGTTAAATACCACCAAACACCCTGCGCTCGAAAAAAAAATCTAGCGGATCTATTTAGACAACCAGGCCAAGTTTGGTGTAATTATCAGATGAGTCGACCATGGCAAATTTATCTGTGATACCAACTTTGAAGGGTTCCATAGAACAATATGTCAATAAACTCAATTAATTAACTTTCGGTGATGATTTTGATTGAGCCATAATATTTTTAGATTTCAATATCACCTCTGTTTTTTAAAAAAAAATTCGCTGCAAGCCTTTTTTATTTACATAAATCATATAAACATAAACATCAAAGACATATTTTAACAATTTCAGACTGAGCGGATTTTTTTGCTGAACTAATGGCGCAGAGTAGAGTTTGGCTAACGGGGTTTTGGCCGAAGTTTGACCTGTGTAACACCCATGCTAAATGGCAGAGCTATACTCGAAATTGGTCAACGTCCCAATTTCTACTTCGGAAGGGTAGAAAGTAGTAATTTCTTCAAGTGAATAATTAGTTTTAGATGATATATAAGTAAATGTTTTAGATACATAACAGTTTTAAAGAAGCAAACGCATATCTTGGAACACTGTTACATCAAAAAAGGTTCTTTCATCTTAAAAAATAAACTCGTATTCACAGAGGACGTGGCATGTGATCGATGTGCGTGCTGGGGCATTAGATTTCACTTTTTGCGACGAAAATAGTTTGAAGAAAGCAAAATGAAAAAAACGCGTGCTTGGGCATTGGAATTTTCTTTCAAATAAATAATATATAGGCTAGGGAATTGAGCTTCACCTCTTACAAAGTAATATGTTATATCAAAAGATGTCTCACACTGTCTTCTCTAGATTTCGTGATGTGAATCTGTAAAAAAATTGTTTTAGAGTAATGAATTACTTGAACATATTTGATCAAGATTAAAAAAAATAAGTACAAGAACAGGATGTAACAAAACAACAAGGCAGGGCAGATCATTCATCAGAGAAAATACTCATTGCGTACAGGTTGAAATTAACCTCCCCTTTAGAAAGCCAACTTTATTTTTATTTTCTCATTTACCTAGAAAAAGCTTATTCCAGCCGCGCTTGTGATATTTGAACCATAATGTATAATACTCGTTTTGATTACCGTTTGACGAACTTTATATTTCGCTCTGGTGGATTTTTGAAGCCATACCGCAGCCTAATACGAATTTCACAGATTGATACGTTGGCGACAGAAATGCCTACAAATTTCATTGAATTTTTGTATTATGTATGTCTTGTGAACGATCAAGAATGTACAGCAATGTAAGCGAAAATAGCCAATCAACGTTGCCGCCGCCACAACTTTTTTCATGCAAAAAGAGTACGACTGAAAGTAAATGAAAATTGAACATTTCTGCGTTGTACCTATCTCGTCCTTTACCTTTTTACCGTGACTTATTACGGTTTCCAATCATTGGCTGATGGTATTGAAAGCAGAGTTTTAATAGACCAAAATAGTTCTTTTTTTTTATCGCGAATTTTTTAACCAGTCGTTAGATTAAACCGAGATAAGAAATTAAAAATCATTCTTTAAACCAAACAAAGCTGTAACTCAAAATAAAGCGACAAATTAATGGGGCATTGTTTTATGGTCACAAAGGGTAGAAGTCACATGCAGAGTTTTAGTTCAACTTGCCCTTTGATACCCTTTGTTTATGCCGTGATCCCTTATTGTTTTCGCTGGGTGTAAATTAATCTCGCTACGTTCCTTTGATGGTGATATTTGGTATAAAAGACCTGGTTGAAAGTGATGGATATGTAAATGGAACTTTGGAAGAATGGTTTTTGAATAAAGGTATACGGTCAGTTTTCTGTCAGGGAGAATTTTAAGAATTTAAATAGAGTTTGCTTTGCAGCGGTTATTTATGTTACTTTTTAGGGTTCCGAACCAAAATGGTAATAACGGGATCCTTATGATGATGATTCGATTTCGTCTGTCTGTCTGTCTGTCACACCTGTTTATCTCAGCAACCATTCATGCTTGACTTGACTTGACCTGACTTGAAATTTGGAACAATTTTAGAATATGATTGTCCAACTTTATTGCAAACGAAAAAAAAAGTTTTAATATTATTTTTGTTAAGGGGGCAAAATTTTTAATAGATAAGTCTGTGGCAGTGTAAAAGGTCTTCAAAGTGATTTCAATTTTTAAAAATCAAAATTAAAGTCATACTTATACTATAAATTCCAGTACAGAGTACTTTGTATTTCTATTTGCTACCATCTATAGGAAATAGAAAACCAAATTTTTTTTGCTCCGAAATTCTGGGTAGCTAAGCCAAAAATCTAATAGAATAAAAAAGAGATTGCATTATACACATAAATACAAACATAATACACTACGACCTCTCTGAGACTTTCTATAGTTTCCGGCTTAGGTGTGTAATATAATAAATTTTAAACAAGTTTATTTAGAATACTTAAATTGTATTTTAGTTTATTTTCTGTAATATATTTGTCATAATCATAACGGTTATAACATCCCATGAAACGTCCACTGTAGGACAAGGAGCTCCCTCCTGAATTCCAGCTTTAGCTGGTACAATGTGACGGTAGACAATAGTAGCCACGCTTGTTAGCGTTGCGGCTGGCAACATGGACCGCGGTTGTTGGTGACCGCAGAATGTAAGATGATACTATACCCAAATAGACGCTGTTGTTTATCCTCTGGTAACCCCTGAGATGCCTGTTACTCATGAGATTGATTGATGTAGAGATGGATTGGTACTATTCTTTTCCGGCACCATACAGGGAGAAATTTGAAGTTTGCAATTATCGCTTCTTTTTGTTGCAAACTCAGGCGAAATCTCTAGTAGGTACATCTCACTTTCTCGACTCGTTTATCTTTAAACAAAAGAAATAATAGTGAAAAAACCATTGTACACACAGCTTGATATTGGTGAATATATTCGTCAGTAAAGCTTTGGCAGTAATATCCGGAGTATCGCCGGCAGCCGTCAGTTTATTTATGCGAAAACACGTGAGCCCGGGGGAGGCAAATAGACCATACGATAACGATAGGTGTACGTATCTTATATAAATATAAATTTATAGTGATATGATATTAGCAGCTTTGTGTAGTGTTTCGTATTCTTTCGTATATAGGTACAGGCAGTCAACAGACTTTTTTTGTTAAAACTTTGTTAAATCTTTTGAGTAGACATAAAAAGTAATAGCAATATTATATTTAACAGATGGTAATCTAGCTTCAAACAATCTCTTAGAAATACTCTGTCCAAAGTAAAAATTTATACCTATTTTTGTACTTAGAAAATAAACAAGTGGTTTATAATAAGACAGCAGATTAATTATAACATGTAATTTTTTTGTTTGTTATTATTGTACTTCATCTGGTTTAAGTGCTTTTACAACCAATGCGACTTCATTTTATTGTGAAGTGAATAGGTCTCAGTTGCCATAATATTAAATTAAATACAAACCTATAACCGTATATTATAGGTACAAACATTAATTCCAATAAAACTGTCACATCACACCAATACTCGCAGAGTCGACATTCATTTACATGCAGACTAATTTATCGCCTCTAATTCAACCCTTAACAAGGCTCTGTCCGTAAACTCTCTATATACACACGTACATGTGTAGTTTGTACATATTCAGTTAAGCCTTCCTAAAGTAGCTCCACACATACAAGTTAAGACACACACACGTGGAGACGAAAGCCGCAGGCACGTAACATAAGGAGCTTTGAAATTAATTTAGCTCGGAACTAGCTGGCAAATGGATAGACGTGAGCCAGGGGGGGCTAAGACCCACAGCCCCCCGAAAAGGGGTGGGGGTGAGTGAAATTCGGCGTTTAGAACCGTTGTGGCGAGGCCTCGAGACCCGGCCGTGTATGGGTTTCAAGCTTCATGTGAAAACGTCCTAATTAATTATATTGTGTCAGTGAAAGCTTGTTGTTTTAAGATGTGGTTTGGTTTGCTGTAAGGTATTATTTTCGGAAAAATGTGGTTTCAGTTTACTAAACTATATGAGAATTCTCACTCTTCGACACCTAAAAAAATTGAAGAAAGTTTCGCTTATAAATTGAGTAACAATTGATGTTATTACGATTTAAAAAATATTAATTTCTGCATCTCTAGCACAAAATTGGGAGTGAAATATCATCGAAAATTCTGACCAGACTTGAGACTTAATAACTGAGAAATCTCATACACACATATCGGCTTCACACAATTTCAATCAGAGACCATTCATTCGTATTTAAAAGCCATGTTCTTGTCGGTGTAGCTTTCTCCATCTTTCTCTGTCTTGTATGAGGTTTTTCAGTTCTCCGTAAGTATTTACTCCCGCCCTGTATTTCATCCCTTGGCAGTACTCTATTCTAGGCGGGCCGCGGCCTCTTCTTCCTTCCACTTTTCCTTCCACAATCGTTTTTATAAATGTGTCGTGCCTGATGATATGACCAAACATTTTGCCTCTTCGGTTTTCTATTACATTCAGAATAGCTCTATTTTGTCCTTCTCTATTTGTACTTCCTTCTTCGTCCTTTTCTCTGTCCAGCTTATTTTCTCCATTCGCCTCCAACACCACATTTTCGCATACCTCTATGTCCACGTTTCACAAGCATACAACAACGCTATGCTCCAAACAATCCAATCAGAGAGCGAACCACATACCTAATGGAAGTAGGTATAGTACTGTAATATCCTGCGGAGTAGCGTCAAAGGCTTACAATATCCGGAGGCCATGTCCCTTCCTCTATATCTTGTCACGATATTATTATGTTCGGATCTGTATTCCAATTTAATATTTTGCCTTTGACTTTGCTCAAAATTAATATTTTAACAAGCAATAATTGTAACTGTTATAAATCTAAACTTTCTTTTGCATAGCTATATTAAATAAAGCACAAAAACCCTTATTGTGTTCAACTTGTAATTTTTAGGGTTCCGTACCTAAAAAGGAAAAATAAGAACCCTTAAAGAATCACTTTGTTGTCCATCTGTGTGTCTGTTTGTCAAGACCCTTTTTATCACGAACGGGTAAAGGTATCAAGCTGAAATTAATAATACATAGTAAGGTACTACCCTTGAAGTAGCAAAAATTCAAGCTTCTGCAATAACACAATAAAAAAATACGGCCATTTACATCCTCATCTCCATACATTTATGAACCAAACCAAAACCTTCAGGGTATTTCCCTGTTGCCTTAGAATTATGAAATTGGTAAGAAGCTAGGTCTCATTGCACAACCAAAGGGAATAGTCTAAAATCAATAAAATACTACTTTTCTTACAACTAATTATGACCAATTAAGGTGAGCTCCAGTTTTTAATAAGATCACACTAATGAGGGGTCAAGTTTGAGTAGACGCGGGGTTTTTTAAAATTAAAAGGCAAAAGCTTGTAGTGTCATTTTATTATGGTAGACATGGGAACCCTCAGTGCGCGAGTCCAACTCGCACTTGGCAGGTTTTTTAAAATTAATTTCGCCAGAAATGTCATAAAATAAGCACTCCACTCAGTTGCGCCACCAGCCAGAATTTATTTTAGTCCGTTGTATCTAGGTAACGATAGTATTTAGAGCCAGTTAAAAAACCAATCGAGCAACCTATTGAAATATTCACGAGCTCTACCGTTATTTCTCAGAATGCAAGTCCTAAACAAACTTTGTTTACGGCGGCATCCGGTACCCAGGATTCGGACTGGAGCCAGCTGCAAGTGGAGTATGGCGTATTTTAAGAAAAATAAGGTGCAACGAGCTGAAAAAAAAGTTTGGGTACGTAAAGTTAAGGCGCTCGAATGAGAATAACCCACCAACAAAGCGAACCAGCAGATGTCGCTTGAATCACGCTATTTTAGTTTTTCGAAGAAATACAAAAAAAAAATAACTATTTTTTTCCAGACATGGCAGACATTTATCTTAGGTGGATAGATTTTTCATCCCCGAAAATCTTTAAAATCCTTGTAATAATAAGTTGATATACAAATTCAAATTAATACAAAACGAATTATGTAATGATTTGTCTGCGTGCGTTCCGGCAATATCTTTATTATGGATACATTGAATTAGTAGTTTATGCAACTGTCATATAAAACAGGTTATTAAAACACGAGTTTGGGTTTATCACATGAGGCGTAGCCGAATGTGATAATAGCATCAAACGAGTGTTTTAATACCATATTATATGCAGTTGTGTATACTACTTTATCTTCACTCATGCAATAGGTTTCTTTACTTATAAAAATGATAAAAATTAAACAAAAGTAAGTAAACAACAATGGTAACTTATATTATGTATATTACAGTTCTGATATGAGTCTGAAGAAGCCGCCTTAATATATCCGCTAGGTCTTCTTTGAAATATACAAGCAGAACATTTTCTTAACAAGACATGGTTTTCTTTTCGATTTTCATTCTTTCCCAATTCATTGTAGGTTAAGTCATAAAATGTCCTAGACTAATATGGGAGAAGATCATAAGTTATTGAGTATCTTCTGGTGTTACTGCAGTATCCCGCCTGCACCACTTTATCTTCTTTTTCAATAAACTTTCACATTACTTTCACGGGCACAAAAAACTTGAAAAAGGTAAATATTTGAAAATGGCGGCAAATCTAATATCTATTTCCTTCTAATTTCAGGCTGCGCGCGCATATTTTCCACTACAGATAAAATAATTGTAACTATAGTAACTGCTACTGTAACTGCTCCAAAATAATAGGTTGTTTATAAGGCACACTTTGTAAATATGCTACTAATATTTGACAGCTACTAAGAAAAACTGTTACATTTATAACCGTCTCTCTAAAAGACCTTATATTCAGTCTTCTTTAAAAAGGTTTAGGTTCAAGAAGAATTTTATCCAAGTGTTATGTTATGATTAAAAAGTTAAATTACGTAACACCTTTGCAAAATTTTCATACAAAAATCGTTACGTAATGGTAACTTTTTAATTTTTTATGTATACTCTGCGTAATATTCAGCCTTATGTACCAACTTTTTGAATCATAATTCAAATATTACGACATGAGTGTAGATAAAGTAAGATTTTTTGCATCGTTGTGATAAATGTCGTTTTTAGGGTTCCGTACCCAAAGGGTTCAGTTGGCACTCTATTACTAAGCCTACATCTGTCTGTATGACCTTTAAAGAGATGTATCTTTTGAAGTGTAGTAGCTATATGATTGAAAATTTCACAGATTACCTAACAACTAATAAATACATGAAATTAAGGGCGGTCCTCATACAAGGAACGTGTTTTTTTGTTTTTTTTATTGTTTTAGTTTTATCGTGAAAACGGGAACATTTACAAGCGTGAAAATTGGCATGTTTATAATGCATATTAAGCTATAGAAAAACTACAAAAAGTAAAAACTGGGTCTAGTCTAGTGCGAGTCGGACTTGCAAGTATACGCGCGACCACGCCTCTCCAAGTCGGTATTGTTAAGCTTACTGGTATGGAACCCTTGGTGCGCAAATCCGACTCGCACTCGGCCGGTTTTTGATAAATCTTACGTTCTCACATACAAGGCGTCTACCGGAAGCGCCATTCGGCAATATCCGGTGAAAATAGCTTTGTTGTCTACCCGACACGATCCTGCACTGATCCTACATGAGTTGAGGGGATTCTCGTAACGCATGTCATATGTGTTTTTCCAAAGTAATATTTAATGATATAGAGTGACTTAGTGTTTTTTTTTAGACTCATCATAACATCCCATCAAACGTCCACTACAGGACAGGGAACTCCCTCCAGAATTCCAGCTTTTGCTGAAACATTGTGGAGGGGAAGTACCATAGTCACCACGCTTGTCAGCGTTACGACTGGCACCATGGACCGCGGTTGTTGGTGACCGCAGTAAGTAAGATGGTACGATACACAGGAGGACGCTGCTGCCCATCCTCCAGTTCAATACTCTTAGTCGCCTCTTACGACACCCACGGGTATGTTTGGGTTGGTACTATTATTTGCCTGCACCACTCGGTAATTAGTAGTTTTTAGACTATTATACCTTAAATACATGGTCGCAGATATCATAAGAGTTAACAAATCTACTGTCTTTGTTGGTTTGTTCAGAATAACCAGCGCTTTGCTTTTACCGACCCTAGGGGTGATTTGACTTTTTTTACTTTTTGGTTATAAAAATCGTATCTTCTTAATAAATGTTCCTAAAAGGTAACATTTATAAATGACAGATTACTAGAAGATAGCTTGGACATAAATGAGATTTTAAAAGCACAATACTTTTGCTTTTATGGTGCTTCAAACCTTAAGTACCCCGTCTTGCCCCCCCCCCCCTCTCCCCTACCTCGGGGGTGATCGTGGTAATTTCAACGATATTATACCAAAACAAAAACGTTTGCCTCAAAAGTTAGGTTTTAAGGCAAACATTTTGGTAATATCGTTGAAATTACCACGATCATTATTATCATTAGCTAATCTAACTTGCTAACTACTAAGGAAATCCCTTGTTATTTTTGGTTAAAATTTTTTTCGCCCTTATCCAATACCAAAATCCGATCCTCAGTAAAGACTTGAAATTGTACTAACTAAATACTTACTGGAGATGAAATCATTCCTCATTCAAGCT
The DNA here is from genome assembly GCA_947532105.1 of Athrips mouffetella. NCBI lineage: Eukaryota > Metazoa > Arthropoda > Insecta > Lepidoptera > Gelechiidae > Athrips > Athrips mouffetella. The sequence continues at coordinate 16,591,863 of OX383965.1, read as the reverse complement.
CATTGGTGTGGTTGGTTTTTACCCGTGGGCCGCGGGTTCAATCCCCGCCCAGGGCAAACTTATTTTGTCTCATGAACACAAGTGAAATATCAGTATTTCACCTCAGTAACCAACTAGCAAACTATCAACCTACAGTTACATTTAGAGGAGAAGTTTTGAGGTTTAACCCCTACCCCAAATACCTTGGTCTGACGCTGGATAGGACTCTGACATACAGAGAACACATCGACAAGCTATCGATGAAGATCGCAACCCGCAATAACATATTGCACAAACTTTGCGGCACAACTTGGGGCGCTTCAGTCGACTGCCTGCGCACTACAGGGATTGCGCTTGTCTACTCTGCTGCCGGATACTGCGCACCAGTATGGCTCAACAGTGCTCATGTACATAAAATCAACACAAAGCTTAATGAAGCCATGCGGTGCATATCTGGCACAATTAAGTCAACCCCACGCCACTGGCTGCCCGTTTTGTCACACATAGCGCCTCCACAACTTCGCAGAATAAACGCACTAAAGAGAGAGTCGGATAAGATAGCATCACAACCAACACTACCTGCCCACAAAGATTTTTGCCATCCCCCATCACAACGACTTAAGTCTCGCCACCCCCCTTGTCAAACTGCCCAAGAACTGCACGATTTTGACCTCCATACCAACTGGAAAAACAACTGGAAATTAGAAACTGCCGGGACCTACGCTCAAGCTACTGATCCAACATCAAAGCCAAAGGGCTTTGATCTACCTCGCAAGCTATGGTGCCGGCTGAACAGGCTGAGATCCGGACATGGGCGATGTAATTATTTCAGACACAAGTGGGGCTGGACAGATTCTAACCTCTGCGACTGCGGTCAAGAAGCGCAAACCATGGAGCATATAATGCAACGATGCCCACTCCATTCATATCCGGGATCTAAGGAAGACATATACAATCTTTCTCCTGACGCAGCCATTTGGCTGGGAAACCTGAAAGTTAATTTATAGTATCCGCCTATGTATAAACGCCATACGATTAAATAAATGTTTGTTCTATGTCTGGGTGTTATTTATCTTTTTATGTATGTATATCAGTCTCTGATATATAAGCTTTGCCTAGTTTGGGATCAGATGACCTTGTGTGAAATGTCCCCCAATATTTATTTATTTTAAAAAAATATTCAAGTCATTTTTATTAATTGGTTGTTTATCACTCACTATTAAAGTTATAACATAATTATCAATATTTATATTAATTCTACCTGGTCCGAAAGTACAGCAAGTAGTTGCCTTTATTATTTATTAGCTAGCACTACAAAACAAAAAAGACGAAAACGGTAAGTATTTAAGAGTAAGGTAATAAACATTAATTTGCATATTACCATTTTTATTCGGGCGGAGATGACTGCATCTAATATGGGAAGCCATTTTGTTTTATTATCCGCATCAAACGGTGTTGCAGTCCTGATGCAGCACTCCACTCATGACCCTCGGTCTTAAAACATACTTTACGATCCGGCTACTCCTTTAAGTTTTTAAAGCCCTCTTATACTAAAAGAGAGAGTATAAGCACGTTTTATAAGTCTTATTACGTCTAATATCTTAAAGTAGAATGAAACGACTGGTCTGCAGGCAGCGCTAGCAACCTGCCTTCTGTAAGTCTCAGGTTTTTTCCCCGACCAGACAAAACATATGGGTAATAAACGTAGGAGTTTGATCTGTGTTATTTATCTATTTATATGTATGTATGTTTTTGCGTTGTACAGACTTTACCTAGTTAAGTGATTTGAGTAACAATATTTTTCCAGGACTGAAAAAAAAAACGATTAATCGAAAACAGAACCAGATTCAGATTTAAAATTATTTGTTCAATGTAGATTCTTAACAGAATACTTATTGAAAGTCTTAGCGAGTCTACTATAAACAGCAATGGTCAACTGCTGTTAAGCCTATGTGCTCAATTTGAACTAGCGATCACGAATACAATGTTCAGACTTCCCGCTAAGCACAAAACTACGTGGATGCATCCAAGGTCCAAACACTGGCATCTCATAGACTATGCAATCGTTCGACAAAAAGAGATTTCTCAAGTCCAGGTCACACGCGTTATGCGCGGTGCACACTGTTGGACAGACCACCGCTTTCCGAGCTAAGGCCCCTGAAGTCATGTGATGGTCAACACCTCCTCAAAAGCAAGGAAGATGTGCTAAACAGGTGGGCAGAACATTTCAACACTCTGCTCAACGTTGATCGATCAGCTGATTTGCAACACATTAGCTTGGTACCTCAACTTCCAGCTACTGACGAGCTAGATGAGCCACTGTCACTTGACGAGGTAGTCCTCGCCATCAAACAACAGCAAAACAAGCGTGCGGTTGGCCTTGACTATATACCAGGAGAACTACTTAAATACGGCGGAGAGGCGTTGCACTCCTCTTTATATGACCAATTTGTTCGTATGTGGGATGAAGAGCGTGTCCCAGATGACTTCAAAGTCTCACGCATTAGTGCCCTTTACAAAAACAAGGGTGACCGTTCCGAGTGCAACTCCTACCGTGGTATTTCGCTTATGTCAGTCCCTGGAAAAGTCTTTGCCAGAATCTTATTAAACCGCCTTAGAAAACTTTCTGAGCAGCTTCTGCCAGAAACCCAGTTTGGCTTCCGACCTGACCGTGGAACGTGTGAAGCGATATTCTCTGTGCGTCAACTACAAGAAAAAAGTAGAGAACAAGGTCAAAATTTGTACCTCTGCTTCGTTGACCTAGAGAAGGCATTTGACAGTGTTCCTCGAGAAGCCCTCTGGTTATTACTTAAGAAATTAGGGTGCACGGAAAAGTTTGTGAGGCTTCTCAGACTGCTATATGATGACATGGAGTGTTGTGTCACAGTTGATGGTGAACAGTCAAGTTTTTTCCCCGTCACCTGTGGGGTTAAGCAGGGGTGTGTGCTCGCACCAACACTGTTTGCTTTATACTTTGCTGTGGTAGTCCAGGAAGTCTCACAAAGTTCTACGATGGGTGTACGCATCCGTTTCCGCACAGACGGACAACTTTTTAATCTAGCAAGATTCAAGGCACGTACCAAGGTGTCATTTGACGTGATCAGTGAGATTATGTATGCTGACGATCTGTGCTTCTTAGCAGATTCTCCAGATGGGCTGCAACAGCTAATGTCGGCTCTTCACAGTTCGTGCTGCAATTTTGGCCTCAAGATCAGTGTCAAAAAGACGGAGGTGATGTCCTTGGATAGCAGCGGTCACGAGACAATAGCCGTAAAAATCGGCGAAGACGTATTAAAGCAGGTTGACTAATTCAAATACCTGGGGAGCACTATAACAGCTAAGTGTGACCTTGAGTCTGAAATCAACAGCAGGATAGGTGCTGCCGCGGCTGCATTTGGCAGACTGAGTATCAAGGTTTTCAGCTCACACGATTTAAAACTGGCCACCAAGGTTTCAGTATATATGGCGATCGTGCTGCCTAACCTTCTTTATTCCTCCGAGACATGGTGCTTGTATCGCCATCACATTCGCACACTAGACCGTTTTCACCTAAAATGTCTGCGCAGTATTATGAAGATCAAATGGTCTGATCACGTGCGAAACACTGAAGTGCTGCGGCGAGCCAAAGTAGGTGGCATTGAGGCTTATTTGATGCGGCGACAGCTTCGGTGGTGCGGCCACTTGTTACGGATGGCGGAAGATCGAGTAGCTAAACGTATCTTTTACTCAGAGCTAAAGGAGGGTAAGCGAAAGCATGGCGGACAACTTCTGAGATACAAGGATGTTCTAAAACGATATTTCAAAAGATGTGACATAGAGCCATCGCAATGGGAGAATCTGGCTGTGCAAAGATCAGAATGGAGGTACTTGGTCAAAACTAAGACCGACGGTTTTGAAAAGCAGCGCTTATTAGACCTCGACACTAAGCGCGACGAACTTAAGGCGCGACCACCAGCGGCCATCACTTATAATTATGTAAACGGTAGACTCACGTGCTCTCATTGTGCGCGTGAGTTTACAGCAAAAATTGGATATGTAAGTCACATACGGGCACATCAACGCCACACCTCTATGTAGGAGTTGACAGCGGTCGCCATAACCGAAAACGGCCGGATGATGATGACTCCATGAAACTGAACAATTTTCCCCAAGGAACATAGAATAGGTCGAAATACAAAAAAATGTTTTTGCCTTTTAATAGAAAATGCAACAAGTAGGGCATTTTGTATATGAAGTCAATTTTTCAGTTTCATGGTCTGAAGCTACAGTAAAAAAATTCTGGGTATCTTTTTTTACACTCTGTGTAATGCTAAGGTCAGCAAAAAAATATGAAACAAAATTTACAAAGCTTGTTTGCCGGATTCACTTTTAGGGTGGTATCGACAAATTCCTCCTAAGTCTGAGATCGCACTCGAGATTTATAATTTGTTTTTTTTTTTATCTTGAGAGCAATCTCAGACTTAGGAGGTATTTATCAATACGACCCTGGTAATCGTAAAACTTTCCGTAAATTACCTAGGTATATAGCACACTTTTACTTGAAATTCTGCCATCCTCCAAAACCGCTTCATCACTACATTTTGCAACTTTTCATTTACATTTTATGATGCAGCACACACTCCGTCAATCCTGAAATGAATGTAAGGTCCACATGAGCATCGACATCAAAATGTTTTATAGACTCCTCTATTTTAACTGAAAATTTCGTATCTTTCTCTACAATGTTTAAAGTCACATTATATGAAAATTTGACACAACTTTATTTTAAATTCACTTTAGATTGAATTAAAGTAAGCGTTAGCGCACGCTTTTGCTAGGTCTGTGGAATTAAACGAATCATTATTAATTGAAAAGGTAGGTAAAAGTGATATAAATATATTTTTCCCTGCAAGCTAATATGTACTTAGATATTACTAACTTGCTGGGTTTTACTAAATTCATATGAAACATTTAAGAGCTTAATATAGAGGCTAAATGCAACAACCACTTTTGTTTTACGACATGCATAAGTTAATTTAGTCTCTGCATTTAGTACTAAGTATACCAACCAGCTGATAATTTTTCTTGTATCATTGTTATTTAAAGAAATTAGTTTTTTTCTAAAAGTCGTAAAATAAAAGCAAAGATAATACAATTTACGAACGTAAATATATTGTGTTTGACAAAAGTAGTATAGGTAATTAAAGAATAAGGCTAAGACTAAAATCTTGCAGTCGGCAACCCAAAGTCATCGCATACCTAGAAGCGATCTACCTCAACAGGATTGCCTCGTCCAAACCTTCTTGCTTAAAAATACCACAGGACAGGCTCAGCCTAGTGTGGATTTTTTGTGTATTTATTTCTGGTACGGGAACCCTTGAGACAAACTATAACATTAATCTACTTAGTACCTTTTGTTTTTTGAATTTAAGATAATATGTTATATTGTTTATAGTGCTCTAAGACTTATTATGTAATTTCCCGCTATCCTATATTTGAAATATTTTTTTTATTATTTATTATAAACCTGCCTTTGCCTCGCCCAACATTACCGAAACTGATATCGCAACTTCCTAAAGTACCATAGGTTTAGGCAAGGACCATTTTGTCTACGGTTTAGGCAAGGCTAGTAGTTTTCGTACATACACCGTAAATTTTTATTGGTTTTGTTCCCAAAGCCCATACAAAATGAGTCGATCACGTGACCACTTTATTGTGGAGAGTAGAAAAAAAAATTCTTCGGGAAAATTGCATGTTATCATGAGTAGAACCACTGAACTACGAGAGCAAAACCAATGACAATTCACGCTGTAGGTATTAATTAACAGTTTTTTGTTGATTATCATGCGTGCTAGGTTGCGCCCAGGCAAACCAACTCGCACTTGACCGGTTTTTTTCTTAAACTTTCTGTTTTTGCTGTACGTTAACATTTATGCACAATATTTTTGGTTTCAGTACTTTCCGTTGAGTACAGTAAAGTTGATGGCTAAGTATTAGAGACGGGCTGCTCTTATAACAAACTCATATTAAACCATCCTTAACTAATCGCTCTAGAATGTAGAGGTGTACCGATAGCAAGCAAGTCAGTCCTACCATTTTTGCACCTCGCTTATCGCCTTGTATCGATTGCTTTTTCTTTTAGTCCACGAAAGTTAAGCATCATTAGCTCAGGTCTGTTCCCGCTTGGGTAAAATCACAGTTTTTTTTACATTAATTGTAAATGCATGTTTTTATGTATTGTCTACCTGTCTTAAGGAGTGAGCACACCTAGCTGAATTCAAAGACTAATTCGGCATTTGAAGGAAGGATATTTCAATTAACATAACCAAGCGTCCCAGCAATGTATGCCGAATTAGTTTTTGAATTCAGTTAGGTGTGATCACTCCTTTACCTGATTAGGAATACCTAAAGGTTAGGTTATTAGAGAGTAACCGTTAGCTTCAGTGGACTCGGTGGTTGGCTTTCTCTGTCGACGTTACCAGTAATTAGTGAAACCTTACAAAGCTTCGTACATAATGTAATTATGCAGGATCCCACATACACCGTTCTAAAATACCTACCCGCTCAACAATTTGGAACTAGCGGCGAAGTTGGAAACCGCAGCAGACGTCGGCCATCTTGCCGTTGCCATGGCAACTGCCCGCGAATTGTCTCTACACTACCTGAAACTGTAAATAACTCGTCGCTTTGTTTGTGCCAGCCATAAACGGGTTTAGAGTTAGCTGCGCAATAAATGTCTTAGTTATTCATTAGGATGAGACATTGTTTGAACTTTGGCTTCAACATTAGACTGAAAATTTGTTTGTAGCTGCTGAAAATAACAGCCAGAAACATTATGGTAGGTACCTACACGATTTAAAAAAAAAATGTTCTTCCGGTCGTATTAACTAGTTGAAGTTCTTCGTATGGAAATAGATTAAAGAATACATGAAGATCATAACATTCTCATATTAAAATACCTAAGGCTATAACCGTGCTCTTTATAGGACGTCGCTCCCGTTTCCGCAGTTCTTATGTCATGGCTATATCGCGATTCGGCGGGGTATTCAGGGGTATTTCAATATAAACGTTGTCCGCCATTAGCAGTCAGGCGGGACAGCGATCCCGAGATATGAGTGCTGCACTACCCTTACGGCTAGGGGAGAAATGTGTGGAGAAGGATCTCACAGCTGACTAGCACAAATACTTCTAAAAACCTGTTATCAGATGAATGTTTGTAGATGACGAACCTACTTCTAAATACGGCGTAGGTACCTAACAATCATCGGTTAACCGTGACACAACAAAAAGTAACGCAGGAAACAAAGAATAAATAGTTGGATACAGAGTGTAATAAAAAGGGTAGGTATACCAACCCTGAAGGGAAAAAATCTGACCATGAAACTGAACAACTTTGCCTAAGAAACATAGGTCGAATTACGAAAAAGATTTTTTGACCTTCCATGAAACTGTATCAGCTGATGGTGTTTTTTTTTTATGGAAGGTCAATTTTTTTTTTTGTATTTCGACCTATGTTTCTTAGGGAAAGTTGTTCAGTTTCATGGGCAAAATCACATCCTTCAGGGTTTATATACCTACCCTTTCTATTACCTTTACACCTGGTATAAAATGAGAATAAACCTACTCGCATGTATGTAACACTAAATCCTTTTCCGCCTATACGAGTAAGTGCAAAATCCCATATTGGCGTTATTTGTTCAATGTTCGCAAGTGTCAAATAGATACACGCTTAGAACTGCATGCTACTACAGAAAACTTCGTTGCCTAAAATAGACTGGCGCGATAACTCGACGCTCTCTGTGAAAACTTGGGAAGCTCAGCCTTGAGACCAGTTTAGAAAAAAAAGGAGAGCCTTTGGCTAGCTATGGGACATTAACGGTTAACTAAGATAACATTAATAAAGCCCAGAAATAATAGTCCTCTGCCACAGCAAGCAACAACAGGGGACAGACAGACGTAGTTGCGGAGCACTCTTCATTTCGAATGCCTGTCCACGCGCCACCTCCCCTCCTGTTGTGTACACGCCTTACAAACAGACCGTCTCGGGTGGTTTGGATGCGGCATTCTGGAAACACCTACTGGAAAAAAAAAAATACTGAATATTTGAGAAACGTATATTATCCGTGCTGTGCTGACTAGTTTCAATCCATTTTTTATTGTGGTGCCGTAAAAGGCGTCTAAGGAATAATGAACCAAATTATTGACAGCAGTTTCCTTCTGTTTATCGTAGCCCTATTCTGCGTTTATCAACGACCGTAATTCATCATGCCAGCTGTAACTATTTCATACAATTCTTCTGACTGACATAGAAAACAAAAAAAGCTTGAAACTCTACACAGACGTTTCTTATGCAACATGTGGACACTAAGGCAAGGTTAAGAGTGGTGGAATTAGTTGTTGCAAAATATAATAAGTTAAATCGGAGTCGAACCACTACAAATGCGTTGAGTAGATAAATAACTGTTACTGAATACCTTTCCTAAATCTGGTTAGGATGTTGCAAATTAATTACTAGGGGCCAATTCTTGAAAGTCACCGGGTGATTTTCGAAATTTTTTAAATTAAAAAAAGCCACGATAAACTAATAAAACTCAAATTGTTATGATGGTCATTTTAAAACTGAACATTATTTTATAATTAAAAAATATTGATCCTTACTTTTGAGGAGTTTAACAAGGCTTATTTTAATTTTAAAAATCTCAAAAATCACCCGGTGACTTTCAAGAATTGGCCCCCTGATTGTCCGTTAAGCCCGAATGATCCCGGTGATGATCTACGGCAATAGTCGTTAATGATTTCGGACACCATTGGCAGGTGAGTTGAGCAGCCACAGGTCAGGGGTTGGTCATCGACTTTCATCGAAAAAAAAATTGGGGTGTATGAGAGTTTGGCTGTCGTGGTCTCCTCGGTTACTCGGTATTGTACTGTAAATGGCATGAGGGATATGTGTTTTCCATACTTAGACATGTACGGTTGCCTTATCCACCTGTTTTCGTTCCTACCACACGCATGCCCTTCCCTCCGCGGCAAAAGATGAGAGGACGTATGGTGCGTTTCTTCTATAGTAGTTGGCTTGAGGACGACATCTATAGGAACAGACAAACCACACCGTCTGTTTACTATCATTTCATCTGTGTCATCCATCACTCATCATATGTTCATGTGTTCGTAAATTGTTACATCCATCATACATAAATTCAACACTTTTTTAGATTGTAAGTCGTGAAACCGTTTTTACGGAGAGAACTGGTTAAAATTATTTTATTTTACTGACTACCCATTCTTCCTCACTATAACTTTTTTTTAAAGACAGGACGTATAACTAAACTAATTTGAAAGAATTAAAAAATAAAATTTTCGCGATTATAATGTACCTAATCTACGTTTCCAATGTTTAGTTTTTGTCTATCGATAGTAATTTTCGATATCAATTTCCATTGTATGACCAATTAAGTTGACCCATTGTCCATATTTTGAAATAAAAAAAGTGATGTCTAGTATTGACCAATCCAAATATAAATAACATATATGTCACCACATTCAATCGAGATAATGTTTTGCACCACAGCTATCTGCCGTTGGCACATTCTTCAAAACTCCTCAAGATGCGAAATTCCATCGCAAATACACGAGTACATACGATTCATCTTGCAAACACGCAGACATTTGAAATTTGAGCGCATCGAAAACAATACTGCATTATCTGAAGACTCAACAAGAGTCATATATCAAACTTCATCCACTTTTACTAAGACATCAGCGATAGAGATCCAACTCAGCTTAGCTATAATTACATAGATGGCGTTCTCTCAAAAAGCAATCACTGAACGGTACGAGAGATCGACTATCCGAGATTGAATTGCGAATCCACGTAATATATCAAAGGTAATCCGTTTAAGTTTAAGGGGCACTATATATCATGCGATGGTGGTACATAGCCCACCCCCGGTGTTTGGTCGTCTAAGCAGGGTGGCTCTGTAACGCATGCTTAGGTAAGTGGTCTATAAAATGAGCAGATGGACCTTCAGATACAAAGGGTTAAATACTTTTCTCTAATAAGGAACATTTCAACCAAAGATTGCACGCACAGAGAAGGAAATATTTTTCTACGAACGTGTAAATCGTGATTTCCCGGAGCGTTATTTTTCATTCATCATTCTCATTCAGCCTCTGCTTAGGGCAAAAGAAACAGGTATCACGCACGAGTTAGATTTCAAATGACGATTAGGTACCTAATTTACACAAAAATCACAATTTTCGCACTCGCACACCACTGTTCCACAAAGACTCAAGAGCCGGAAAAGTTTTGTAAAATTTACCAAAACTCTCAGTACTGACCCCTCTACAGCCCGTTGCAGATTGTGGCGAGACAAATTCGCCCCTCCGGATTATTTCATACCTCCTAAGGAGAGTCTCCCACCTGGTCATGAACTGCCATGGCTGACCTGGAAGTCTCTTAACAGACTCCGGACTCAGCTCGGCCGGTGCAAGGAAAACCGACATAGGTGGGTAGGTACCGAAGAGACGAACATTTCATGCGAGTGCGGTTATTGCGTGCCCCAAACCTGCACGCGGGATGAACTGATGCCAGCTACACAAAATGCCGTTCTCGTAGCTGAGTAGTGGGCAAAATTCATTTAATTTTATTGGATTTGCGTCGACACGAAAAGAAGAAGAAGAAGTGTCCGTAAAATGTGAAAATATTCAAATTATCTGTATGATCGAAAGATTTTTCAAGTCAATGTCTCTTTACTAGTGCTTATTCACCAAACCTATATAAAAATAGGCTTTTATATTTAACAAAGCATGTTCAGGCTTGAGTAAAATTAATTAAATATAATTTGTGTGTGTTAGTACAGTACTTTACACGCGATTATTTTCTGTGACTCTACATACATTTCGGAGAGGCATTGTATCACAGTAATATCATGTCATGGAGATCTTTATGGGAGGCCTATGTCCAGCAGTGGACGTCTTTCGGCTAATATGATGATGATGAATGTCTCAATTATTAGTTATCTAATTGTGGGAATAGTTTCCATACATAATAAAATAGCTATTTATTAATTTGACTTCATCCAATGTTATTTCTTCATATCCAAACTTACCTGTATTGGCTGTATTAAACCGCTGTTGCCCTTGACTTTTACCAAGCAACTTGTTCGTCAACTAAGCAGGGTGGGAGGGTGCGTCGGAGGGAGTTACATTTCCCTGTTTGAAGGCACACGTCGCAAAGGGAAATCCTGTACAGGGCAGAGCTCTAAAATTGCCCGAGATAGACCCAACCCACGCACGTTTCACATCTATGCTGCGATGTTAAAAGAGTAATTTGATTACCTGAATAAATTTCCAAAGAAACTTTATTACTTTCTTTTTCGTCGACCTAGCAGTGGCCGGCTTATTGCTAAAGTCTATACCATCCGGCGAAGGCGCTTGATACTTTGCATTTGTGTAACTTCTGTTTGAGTGAACCAATTGCAATGAAACAAAGCTTATCATGTTGCACGGAAAGACAATTACGTTACTGAAAGCCGATTTGAATCAGTCCAGTTGTTTGTGTATACTGTTGAAGTTCAAACTCCACGCGAACGAAGTCGTGGGCACAGTTAATGAAGTATAAATCCACCTAGGGTGTGTTTCCACTGGAGTGGAGTGGAGCAGAGACATACATTCAGACTGATCAGAGAATTTACCTACATATGTGACTTCGCGTCACCGCGGTTTGTAATCTGATTAGTCAAATTGCCCCGCTGCGGCTACGCAACCATAGAAGGTAAAAATTAGATAAAAGCTTAAAAAACGTTTCAAAGAGACTAACTTTAACCCCCCGGATACCTTGCTTTGTTCTATCAAACATTTTTATAAAATAGTGCGTGACCACCTGGCAACCATTACGACGACATAGAATCCCCAAACTCACGGATCCTCTCTCTTCTAGAACTCCTATCTCTTCTAGATATAAGCGCTTGCTTTAGCATTAAAAAGGAATTTATTAGATTTTTAAAGATTTACTATTACAAACATAAATATTATAGAAGCTGTAGCTTTGTCTTTCTATGTAGTATCTTTAGTTAATGGTTCTTTTAAGTAAAATAGGTATATAACTGTCATATTTGTCTGCTATGATATAAAAGAAGGCAGTTAAGTGAATTAAAATCAAACACACATAGCCGCCTTTTCTATCAACCAGGGTGAGACACCACAAACAGTGGGGAGGAGGACGACGTATGGAACGCATTAAAAAATCTCAAACACCTTACTCTTTGTTTTCTTTTACAAATCATGGGAAATTTGGAGTCAATAAGCATCACTAAACTTCGACATGTCAATGTCAAACACCATAACATCTTTTGTAAGGGTCTATGAGAAAAAACGCCAGAGAATGGAATAAAAAACCCTTTTGATTTTTTTTACTATACAACTCATTTAAATCTCGGTGCATCCTGCACCTTGTTGCAAATTAAGGATTCAACCCTAAAAAAATCGTGACCCCAAAGATCCGTGGGTAAAAAAGTTTTATCTTTTTTTATATTAGACATTATTGAAATGAGACACCGGGTCCGCATATAAAATTGGTCTTTTTATGAGCAGTGAAAGGGTTACGTCAGTGCATTGAATTTTTTTTGGTGCATCACAATGAGTTACCCTTACGGTGCTGCGGTTCGTGATGGTTCGTTATTTGGGTGTTAAAGTTAAATTTGAGTTTGCAAGCACGTATCATCTGTTTTTTGTGACACTGTGTTTGCGAATGTAAGTGCCTTAATTATAATTATGGTATTTTGGACTACGTTCGTTCATAGCAATTTGGAGATCTTATCTTCGTTTATAAGTTGCATCATATTGATTAATATACAGGGTGTAAGGGACAGGCATGAAGGAAAAAAAAATTACGCGCGGCGCGTAATTTTTTTTTCCTTCATGGGGACAGGTTTCAGAAAACTGCAAGGGCATGATCAGTCAACGTAACTACACCCTTTATGTGACGAGATTGTTAAACAAACAAATTATACAAATAATAGTTTTAATAATAAATCGTTTTTTTCTTTTATAAACTGGTTTTATTTTATTTCAAACTTAAGAAACGGTTCAGTACAGCTTCCAACCCGGCTCGCGTTAAGTTTTTCTGCCTCTTTATTGATGACTAAATTTGTGGATTCAGGCCACAAAACTGAACATCTTTTCCCAATCAACATACGTACGTCAACATACAAAGAAAGATATTGATATCACATGAAATGCGCTATCACTGTAGGAAGTCACACCCTGTATAGAAGTCGAGAGCAAACGGCGGTTCATAACTCTGAAGCACTTACGACAAAAAATTTAAACGTGTAACAAAAACGGTGTACCAGCCCTGAATGATGTGAATCTACCCATGAAACTGAACAAATTTTAACATAGGTCGAAATCCAAAATAAATAAATTTTCTAAGGAATTAGCTGATAGCGAGTTTTTCTACGACTGGAAGGCATCTTTTTTCGTCCTTGAGTTAAAAACCGTTTACAACTTGGCTACCGTCCTGCCTAGGACTTCAATATTTTGCCGTCGTCCAAACCAGCCTAGACACGCCAAAAACCATAGCCAAAAACGGTTTACACGATGCATAATTGTCTTGCCTGGAAGGTAGTCGCCTAGGATTTGCCTCTGCCTAAATCCGGCATTATGTTCGCATTTTTAAGGGAAGATCACATTTTTCAAAGCCGTTATAGTGACCTAGTCCTTGAGAGTAATAGAATCATCACAAACCACAAACAAAGCCAGAAGCACCTAACCGATAAGATCACCAATTTCACACTTGGTGCATTCACACGCACTTTATTTATTTTTTTCGGTTGACAGTCGAGTGCATTATTACTACGCCGATAACTATCGCTCTGAATTCATCTGTCTCATTGTGTTGAGAGTCCTTCTGGCTTTTGACTTTTTTCTGCAATTGTACAGACAAACTACGTTTGAATGTCGTGCGCTTGCATACAAAATTTGCGATATCAGGATTTTTTTATTGAATTTGAAAACTTGAATTTTTAAAAGTTTTTTTTTACAAAAGCGGCCCAATTTGGCCCAGTGATTAAAACCAAACAACTTTTGCGAAGATAAAATCTTTACTCGAATTTTTTTTATAATCCATACTAAGGTGATCGACAGATTTTTTATACTTAGGAAAACGAAAAAAATTTTTCGAATGAAATATTTTTTCTTCGAGAAAGTTGCTTGGTTTCATGTCGTATGTATAATATGTATACCTATCTATCGTACCAAAAAAATCATAACCATACACATTTGTTCATCGTAGTGTTTTAGGTATAGCGGGTTATTTTTGACCCAAATAGTGTGTTAATCAGTATACTAAATTATATAGGTCGTCATACTAATTTCTTGTTTGGCCTTTCCGTACAAACCATGTGCCGGCAATACAGGAATTTATATGGGACGAGTATAATTCTTTTGTATTCGACACACAACAGAACTGTTTGGAAAACTTGCTGAGTGTTTCATTCTGAGTTCAAAAAATAACCCTGTATTTTAAATTTAATATAACTAAGAATTTTTTGACATGTTATTATTTATTTAAGAAAAAAAGCAGACAGTTTTAAAAAAGATAAGTAGAAAATTAAAAGCAAACAATTTGTAGAAATATAATTCTGGCTAGTAATTTAGCCTTGGCGAGAATCGGAAGTAAGTTTCACTAGCATCAACTAATGATGACCTCGTAAATCTTACAACAAATTGAAAACGCTAGTTTGCATATAAAACAAACCAAGCACAAGCACATAAATTTCTCTTAACCGGTCACTGGCGACATGTTTTCTAAACTGCGTGGCCGCGCGTCACTCCCCTACGGTCCACTATTTACCGGTAACCCCACTGACCCTTCACCCGTCTACCTAAATATGACCTCTCTGCCCCGGTCATTGTGTCCTATTAATCGGCTCGTATGCCCATTGTGGACACTGCCCACTGCAAGGCATGCATTGTCCCCATATTAAAACTTTTTAGTTTTTGAGAGGCGCGCGGCAGTTAAGGGTTAAAACCGGTTCGGACATTTTGCATATTTTTGCGAATGTAAAATGGCGGGAGACTAGTTGGCTGTTTGGATTTTTAAATGATTTTCAGATTGGAAATTTAATGATCTACATTTCTGTTGAAAAAATTGGTTAATTCCATATGTAAAACTGTTATGTCATGTTATGTTTCGAACGATTATTATTTTTGTTCGATGCTGCAAATATTTTTAATTTACGTCAAGCTACACATATTCTCTTTATTTTCTTGCCCCGTGTGGTGCCGGCAAAGAATAGTACCAACCCATACATACCCGTGGGTGTCGTAAGAGGCGACTAAGGGTTAACTGGAGGATGGGCAGCAGCATCCTCCTTTATATCTTACATCTAACTTACTGCGGTCACCTACAACCGCGGTCCATGGTGCCAGCCGTAACGCTAACAAGCGAGGTGACTATGGTACTTCCCCTCAACATTTTTCCAGCAAAAGCTAGAATTCTGGAGGGAGCTCCCTGTCCTGTAGTGGACGTTTTCATGGGATGTTATGATTGATGATTGACACATATTCTTATTTCAGTTGCTGTATGAGCTAAAGTCGCTGCAAGTGCCAAACAACCAATGCTACATCTTCGATGCCGTCACTTACCACTAGAGATCGGAGTCAAATGCTCGCCAAAGTAAATTTTCTTTTTATACGAAATGTGAAGATGACTAGATGCTTTAGTTATTTTATGCATAAAACTTAACAATTACTTTTTCCTAACGTTCCGTCCTACCCTACTACATTTTGTAGTTTTACCAGCACACCGCATTGGCGAAATGAACTAACAATAATACGAATACTTGCACATGCACATTGCACCTAAGCTCTGTTTTGCATATCACCCCTTTTATGTTATTATTACAATTTTTTATGCAGATGTACCGGAAATGCCCTCGGCGAGTCGTAGAAGGAAGTAGAAAGGATACGATCAGATTTTTTGTACTTTATCACTTTATCCTGATAAATACTAACACTCAAATAATTCAAAAGGAGGAGAAGGAGGTTTTTTTTCTAAAGTGAAGAATGAAGAAAGAAGAAAATGATATTCGGAAATTTATAGTAGAGTGAATGTTAATTATCATGTAATACTTTGTTATGATTTTCTTTTAGATAGATTTTTCTTATAATAAGCGAAGTATGATATGTAATCGTTAAATATAAGTAGGTAGTGTTTGTTTGATTTTAATTGTTCATAAATACTTAGGTAAGTAGTAGGTAGGTATATTTTTATTATTATTTATTATTATAAATACAATTTTACAGTTATCCAATACATTCTAGGTATTTATCATCGTATATGTATATGATTATATCAAGATTATATGTATGAGATTATATATACGTATATGATTTATCTATCAAGATAAATATGAATTTTCGACTCTACTTTTCTAGATAAATTAAAAATCTCTATGTCTTAGTTAAATTATGCGCTACAAATAATTTTGGAAACAAGTAAGTACGTACCATTTACTAAAAATAAGTAATAAGTAATAACACTGATCTATTTTCGAACTAAATAATAATAACGAATCCTTTCAGTTAAATCTGTCCATCAAATTGCATAGAAGAATCAAAAGAAAGGTGTGCATGCTCTATGCAAATTTTTTATTCCTAATGTCTTCATATTCAAGCCATTTTGTTCCATATTTTAATATCATCAAGGTTTAACATAGGTGTTACTGAAACTGCAACGAAATTATATTTGCAATTCATTGCTCTACGAACGAATTTTGGTTGTATGATTGAGCGAATAAGGTTGAATATTGCGAAAATATTCGGCATGTTTTCCATCCTTTTGGTTTGTATGAAGTTCCTAATTTGCATGGCGCATTGTCAAGGGAAGTTGTATTTTTTAAATAGCCACAAAAGATTTTTTTAATAAACAACATTGCGAATGCAGGCGAATTTAAAAGTAGAACATCTGCCATGGAGTTCGAAAGGTCAGGTTTAACGAAATAGAACGTATACTCAACAGCACGTCAGTAGAAACACATTTGAACCTTATGGCGTGGTAAGAGTTAAAAAAGTTTCTACCGACGAGCGGTTGACCGTACTTTGCTGTTATCATTCGAATATATCATTTTTAGAAATTAAAAAGGCTAGCTGATGCTTTACGGTACACATATTAGATATTTTTTTTTAGTAAAGGTTAGGTACTTTTAGGGTTTAGTAGTAGTTACCATTTTTTTTTTAAAACGGCTTATATGTGTAGGTACTACCTTATTTAGTCATCGCTACCTTGTTAGTAGCGATCACTTTTTTTTATTGTCAATGGGCTTACTCTTGACCTCGATCTAGCCTTGAGGACAGAGATGAGGTCGACGATGGAACGAGCTTGCTCAGAAGAAGCCTATTCACTCGCGACTTGAATAGATTCGGATTATGCCTATGAACTTGGGAACACAGACGCATAGGCAGAGAATTTCACTTTTTGGCAGTGAGCATTATAAAAGATGTTTTAAAGCGCTTTGTACGAATGTGTGAAATATCAACTAAGTGTGGGTGATATCCTGGCGGTGCGTCTGGACTCCCGATGGAGGAATAAGCTAGTGAAGCTCTTGAGCTTACTCTCCGAAGTACAATCTATAGGTAAAGCACCGACAGACATGCAACCTTGCGACACGGTGGGCCAGACCTATGGAACTTAGTTTTCACCAGCATCTCATCACCAACGAGCTTCTTGGCAATCTTGGCACACTAAACTTTGAGGACTCTAATTTCTATTTAGGCTTATTAAAACGATCCAATTACAAAGTTACAGAAGCTATACTTACAAAAAATGTCTTAAGGTGGTTGCAGATTAGAGGTGCTGCCACTTAAAGAAATAAATATGTTGCGTAACATTTAAAAAACTTTTCATTGTAAGTAATTGTTCTTTTGTCGACAGCATAAAATATGGTTGCTCTTATTTTATGATCCATCGCATCATAGCTCAGGTTGTATTAAAAAAGGCATTGTAGCTATGTTGGAAAAGTGCTTAAATTTCTTAAAGTATGGCGGCACCTTCCGCTCTGCAACTACCTTAATAGTTAAATTCATTCAACAACAACAGCTCGACCTTATATTAATGGCATGCGCGTTGATTGTAATAAAAACGAATAAGTATTTGCATTCAAAAACCGTGAACTAGCGAAAACTAGAACCAAACAATGTGGTCTATACAAAATCATTATGTTTAGCAAATCCACGCGAAAATACAATGTGCAACCAAATGTGGAAACCAGAAATACTAGTTCATTTAATCAGAACACGTTCTTTCACGTGCCTCTAGCTAATTCGCAATTTTTTGGGGTACCGCAGTCACGAATGGATGAACCCTTTTTTACTTGATTTTGAGGCACATGGGTAGAAAATTTGGAAAAATGTTGGTCGTGCCACAAAAAGGGATGGGGAAAAGGCGTGATATTAATTATGAATGTGCCATACAAATTCCGCTATTTCGAGGTTTATGCGGGAAGCCGAATTGTAACTTGTTTACGAAACTTTTTCAGATTTGTATTCTGTGTGAGTAACATCATCAATGAAACTTGAAACTTCCACTGCAGGATCGAGAGCTCTCTTCGGAATTTCAGCAAAACATGTGGTTTAATTTAGATGCGAAGTAGTTTGAAGTCACCACGCTTGTTGGTGTTGTAGTTGGCGCCATGCGCCGAGGTTGTTGGTAACCGCAGTTTGTAAATTGGTACGATATACAGAAGAACGCTGTCCATGAACCTCCAGATCATAATCTCTTCGAGATGACTAAGACACCCACGGGTAGAGATGGGTTGATACTATTCTTTGCCGGCACCACACAGGCAACTGGGTACTGAGCACCTAACATAATCGGTAAGTACGGTCAACCGCTTGTCGGTAGACACTTTTTCAACTCTATTACCACGCCATAAGGTCCAAAAGTGTTTCTACTGATGTGCGGCCGTGTCTACATACACGCTAGGAGTGCCAAAAGTAAGCCAGGGGCTCAATTTTTTAATGATGATATTCAAAAATTGAGCCATCAAAAAAATGTCAGTTGAGATTTTAAAAATTCAAAATCATACCTAATAAACTTTTAAAAAGTAAATTAGTATATATATCCTATACTATTAAACGAGCAATATTTGTATATATATATATAAATAAATATATAAATAAATGGAATAGTGGACATAATTTTAGTATGTTACTCAGACCATGAAACTGAACAACTTTCCCCAAGTACGAAAAACCAAATTTGACCTCCCATACAAAATGCGCAATCAGCTGTTGCAGTTTCTATGGGAGATCAAAAATTTATTTTCGTATTTCGACCTATGTTCCTTGGGGAAAGTTGTTCAGTTTCATGGTCTGAGTAACCTACTAAAATTATGTTCACTATTTCATTAGGACCTTATATATATTTGTAATCGGTTTCTCGAAAACGGCTCTAACGATTTCGATGAATTTTATCATGCGGGGGTTTTAGGGGGCAAAAATTGATGTCTCATGTCTGGGAAAATTCGTTTTCACCGTTTTTTTTATTTCTTTGCGCGTTTAAGAAACTGACAGCGCCATCTGTTGGCGAGTAGCATAGCTTGCTCACCCGATGAAGTATTCAGGTTGAGGCGGCTATTATAGAGTGAAGCTCGGTCGCCCAGGTATCTACTAAATATATTATAACAATCAAACACTACTTTATAATCATCGAATATTAATTGTCACTTCTGAAAACAAAAATCAGGGATTTATACTAATTTTGAGTGATATTTTATCACCCGGTAATATTCAAGAATAGAGTCCCAGTACAGACTCTATGTAGGTAGGTACTTTATCTAGGCACTTTTAGCGTAGTTTTATCGTTATTTTTTCTACGGAACCCGCAAACGTAAATTAGCACTCGTTGTAGCCAGAATTAAATTTTAAGCGTAAAACTCAGGGGAAATCGGCCATATGACTTGGTAGGCCGGCTGTCCATTGTACCGAGTTACATTGTCTGGAATGACCTGCCTGTTGCCGAATTACGCTGAATTGGGTAATAATTACTGTGGACACTAATAAATTATAGCTATAAGGCACGAGAACGTGATTCATGGCCTTATTTTATATAATGACATGACGTGTAGCTATATGAGCTGCTTGCGGTCGATTCCACATTCTTAAAAAAAAAATAGGAAATAAATAACTACTGTACCTAGGTTTTTACAAATGCATCGTGGCTCTCTAGAGGTACCCTGGTTATTTATAAGATTGACGTATTTTTAAGAAACTAAGTACCTATATCTACCTACTTAAGTGATTATAAGTAAGTAGGTAGGTACTTTATACCTAAGTATAAGTTATTTTAAGCCAATAATATGAGTCTGTAATAAATATGAATTGAAAAGTATTACAAGATACCAATAAAGTTTAGGTTTCACTTTACTTACCTTACTTTACTATCTAATGGGTGTAGTTTAGATTTTAATAACAACAATAGATGCTATAAAGTCAAAGCGCTCTGTCCACGTTTACTAGGTAGGTACCTACTCGTACCTTGGTAATTAATGAGATTGTTTATTTATTCTCAAAAAATTCATCACTGATTTTTGTTTTAAAAAGTCAAGTCAATTGATACCTATTCGATAAATAAATTCATATATAAGTACCTAAAGTACCTAGTGTTTGATTGTTAATTTCCATAAGTACTTCGCTTTTTAAATTGAATTTTTAAACTCGCAAGAGTGATATTTTATCACCCGGTGACATTCAAGAATTGAGTCCTAATGTTAGAAGTGTCTGTACCTGCAGATTTAGGTATTTGGTTTCTAAGCAAAAAAAAACACTTAGGTATAATAATTTACATTTTTAGAGTTACGACTGTACGCAAGAAAGTATACCTAGGTACCTAGTCCTTGGACGGGTTGGACGTTATTGTTCGACCATGTATTCTATGGTTCGACCAAATTGGAAAATAAAGAAGCTTCATCAATCTTCCATGTTAGAGTTTGAATATGGAATGAATGGCCAGTTTCCCGCCAAAAGCGCGTGTGAGACCGCGCGTCTCCACGAGGCCGCCTCACATGTGACCCCGCCCCCCATACACCGGCCAATAGCACGACTCTAAACACCCTCGCGCAACACGCATATTGATCTGCGGACACCGAACCGTTTACATTTCGACATATCACATGCTAAACACCGGCAAACAATAACATATGAGAGCAGCACACTGAAAAAACTACTTTAACTCAAGGACACAAAGTTAAAATTACAATGAAGGGTTTGCTGGCACTTACGTTGAATTTATTTTATAAAGGGGTGTAATTTATAATGCTCCATAGCAATGTAGTAATTTTGAACCATTGTGAGTTGTAATAAAGCTTAGTTTGAATTGCATTTTATCGTGTTGTTTAAAGTCATTTCGATAATGAAAAGGTTTAACATGTGTGTGTAGAGACCTCCTAACACGATAAAGGGTCCTAACCTGTGGTCTTAGAATTAAATAGGTACAACTTTCTCTGGATCCAAATCTCTGATTAATGTTAGAGAACTTGAATCGTGAATATGTATTAAATATAGTAAGTATTAAAACAAAGCGTACCTTTGAAGCGTTCGCGTTACTTTAAATACGCTCCTCTCGATACGAAGAGTAAATCATAATAAATTTAAATTGAGAGCCATCTAGGAACCTCAGAAAAAACTTTTTGTTTATTGTTTAAAGCGCCATCTAGCAACGAATAGCGTTAGTAAACTTATTACTATCGAACGCTAGATGACAGGAAAACGTAGTTCAAAGTAGGAACACTAGATGGTATTAAAACAGTAGCACAGATTTAAAAATAGGGGGACGACCTGTTAATTAACAAAAAATGAATCATTGTTGGTGTAGTGAGGAAGTAAATAACAGAAGTTTTAGTATATTTAAGGGCCACTGCTCAAATATGACAAGCTGGAAGTAACGTAAACACAGCAGCAAGGCTATGGTCAAAATCAGCATATGGTGAAACAGCACTACGCTACAAACCTTAAAAACCAGAGATCCATTCAAGGTCTGATGTTCTCCTGTACATTCTATTAAAAAAATTAAAACACGATATCTTTACAACCGTTTATTTATCTTGTGTCAATTATTAGTAGGTTTTATTAATAATAAAATAAATCATACTTAAAAATACTTCAAATAAATACTTTCTTTCATATTCTTATGACTTCAATATGTCTTAAAATAATAGAAATTAACAAACAACTGTTACTTTGAAACCAATAATTTCTAGATTTTATTACTAATAAATTAATACTTAAAAACACTACAAATAAAACTTCTTTTAAATTCTCTGAATAATTAAAATTAACAAACACTTGTTACTTTGAAACATGAAACTTGAAAAATGATTTTAACACAGGTTATTATGTTGGGGATGCGGCAATGCACATAGACAGGTGATCGGATCACATAGTTAGATGGATCTATTTCACCGACTATCCCAAAAATACAGGTTAATACTAGTACGAGTAACATGGCTTACTTTTATGGTTCATTACATTAAATATTGTACACCCAACAGTACGTCAGTAGAAACAGTTTGCACTTTATGGCATGATAATAGAGTTGCAAATGTATCCACTGACGTGCCGTTGACCATACGTAATATTAGTTAATGTCAGTCACATTAAGTATTACACACATGTCATGTTAGAGATAAGATGCATTCATTCATTTCTTATTGGGACGCCAGACGCACGCAGATGGGTAATTGGATCATGATAATGGAGCCATTTCATATTTTATCCCAGTAATGGACAGCCTGCTCATGCTTTGTGTTGGGAGTTCTAGCCCTGAGAAGGCCATGTTCTTGTCATGAAAAGCAGGTCAGCAATTAATTCAGTAGCCAATAGTCCAGTGTCCCCATTCTGCTGGGTGAACCTCTGGATGTAAAGGTACCTTCACGCTTTCCATGCCATCCATACACATTTACTGTTCCTCCGTGGTTTAGATTCACCACTCCACATGGCACGCTGCCCGGGGCACTGGTTTTACTGAGATAAGATGCATTGTAAAAAGGGTTTTAGGCATTGGAAGGGCCACTTGTATCTTTTAAAGGCTCATTTAAAACCAGGGGAATATCTCCTCCACCATTCTTAGGCACCCAACCCGCTGCATCTTCTTCCATCTTCCTCTTTTCTTCTTGCAGTCTTTCATACTCATCTATTTCTATCTGATACTTGGGTGTTGTAATACCAAAGAAATAAGACAAGGATTCTCCAGCATAGTCTATGGCATTCAGTACTGTAGTGCCTGATTTCCATGCATAGTGGGAAAACCAAGGCCTCCAGGGTAAAGTTTTCTGAAATAAAGATCAGACTTTTATACATTATTTTGTTTTCACTGATATGACTTATGTTAGGATCTTTTTCTAAATCAAATAATTACATTCACAAATTGTGATTTGTTTAGACCAATGAATGAATCCAAAGATAACATACCAATCAGTTACCATGAGTAATCCTTCTCATTCATTCACTTTCATCATAATCATCATAACATCTCATGAAACATCCACTGCAGGATAAAAAGTCACCTCCAGAATTCCAGCAAAAATGTGTAAAATTTTGAGGGGAAGTAACAAAGCCATCATGCTTGATAATATTGCATCTGGCACCATGGATGCATGAAACATGGTACAATACACAGGACGCTGCAGCCCATCCTCCAGTTCGTAATCCCTTAGTCGCCATTTACAACACCCATTGGTAGAAATGTGATAGTAGGTACTGTAGTGATCCTCCTTGAAAGCGTTTTAGCAGAGCTGGCTGGCGAGTATTTCCTAAATTGAATTTTATTTTTGTATAATGACGTCACGTTCTAAAAACAATCTCCAGTCAACTCCTGCCCACAGCTGGGTACGGACGTTGGTATTCGTTTGAGTTAAATGGGTACAAATGTGATAGTAGGTACTATTCTTTGCCAGCACCACAAGGGCAAGCATGTTATATACTTAAAAGAAAACAAACAAAAGAAAATGTTAAATGTAAATATCTGATTTAGATCTTTGGATTTAGTTAAACACAATGTTCAACAAAGAAATCAAACGCATCTTGTTTCTAGAAAAATCCTTGACTATTGAATCAGAGACGTAAATAATTATGAGCGCAGAGGCCATAAAATATTGGATGTTGAGTCATCTACAGCTAAAACTGGAAGCAAATAGTGTAGGTAATGATTTCAATAGTCATTATGATCTGGGGTAAAAACCAACTACACATGAGCTCTTACCGGGTCTACTGTTTCTTCAGCCTCAGGCTGGCTTTGAACTTTCTCAACATTTTCCACTTCAATCTCCTCAACAATGCCATCGCTGCAGTGTATAACTCTTGTAGGCTTGCTTATTGTCACTTCAGTCTGTTGGCTAGCACCAATATTTGTAGAATTCTCCATTTTATTATTCCTTTTACTTATAACTTTTTAACAAAAATAGCTCTTTCCTCATTATTTTGAGATATTTTAGTCCTTTGTTGTTTTGTGTTTATTTACGTAGTGATTTATTTCCTCTATGTTTACATACGTTAGTATTATATAGTCGTAGGCTGTGTTCCAAATTGTACAAACGCTGCTAAAAGCGTATACAGTACTGACGGACGGTCCAAATTGATTTTGCACGCTCACAAAGCTATCACTGCTTTAATGGCTCTAGTCAATTTGGAATGGATTTAAGCGCGCTCACGTGTTCATCTGTCAAAATGTCAGTTTCGTTTTTATTTTCTTTAACAAAGCCTAAGCTAATCGCTGAAAAATGTGCGCCAAATCCACTCTCATTTCCATTAGAGACAAACTCATTAAAATCAAAACTTAAAAGACATCAGCTGGCTGCAAATGTGTGGGATTTTATGTGTCAAATCGATTTTGACATTAGCGCTTTCACTGCTCCACCTATTTGACTAAAGCACTGATAGCAGAAACGATGACGTCATCAATGACGTAAGGCGGTGAACGAGCGAGTGCTTTAGAGCACGCTTTTGGTCAATTTGGACCGACTTAAGCGCGCTCACAGTGCTCTAAAGCAGTCTGTTAGTGCAATATGGAACGCACAGTAAGATGTTTACGTACTGACATGACATGACCAGGGTTGCCAGATCCCATTTTTGTGATTTCCCCAAACTGACAATATTTTTTCCCCAAAATGATACATTTTCGATTCAAATTCTCCAACATTTTTTTCATAGAAATAACCATAAGACACGTTTTAAAGTATACTTTTTATTTTTTTAAATGACAATTAGATGCTAGCCTGCCTAAACTGATGATTAATACTAGGGGCGCTGCTAGCAAGTTATGTAAACTCAACCCAATTACGACATAAAAAGGATCCGGCTTTTTCTCATGGCTCATAGCATGTATGAAAGGATTGATGAAAGTACAGGAAGCAAGGGAAGTATGTCAAGATCGTAGCAGGTGGAGGACTGTGGTCTCTGCCTACCCCGACGGGAAAGAGGCGTGATGTTATGTATGTAATATGTATGTATGTACGGCTCATAGAATCTTGATGAAACTTTGCATGACCAAGCATCTCCATGTAAGATATCTTGCGCCAGTATCAATTGATCTGTGTAATTTCATATAAGGGATGTTCCTGTACGACCAAATCGTAAATATGTGATTTACCCAAAATTGGTTCCATTGAGTTTATTAAAATTTTATATAATATTAATCCTGGATTGGTTGTCTACCTGACTGGATATTCTTTATGATTTTTTTGAATAAAATTTAGTGCACAGGGTGTACCAAAAACTGAAAGGGCTTGCTCAGTAGACTAAACTGAACAATTATCCATAAGGAACATGTGTTGGGAAATTTAAAAAATCTCCATGCAAGTATTCTACGGTAGTATCCATTGATCTGTGAAACACGTCTATTTAAGCTTAAAAATGAATTCAGCATTCACGATTTATACGAAAATGACACCAAAACGAAAGCAAACATACCGTGCAAAACGGAACGTGGAGGAGGCTAACTTTACCCCCCACTCCCCGCCCCAAGAGGGGTGGCTACCAGTGTTGCCGTTTTAGCGACTTTGTCGCTAGATCTAGCGGATTTTTGAGGTTTTTAGCGACTTATTTTTAAGACTTAGACCCTAAAAAATATTTTAGCGACTTCTGGCGACTTTTTTCATAACGATATTTCTTAATATTCAATCAATATTTTTAAAGGAAAATAATAAAATATGTGTATTTTACCACTCTGTCTATTGGTAACACACAGGGGAAATCCCTTCAAGCGCCTTATGCGAGAAGTTGATAGGCGATCTCTCTTCCTAGTATAGCTCTGTCACTCTCTGCTGGACGTGCAGGATGAGGGAAATCCCCTACTAATTATATCCGTTCAATCAACGTGGGTGGGAGGGAGCTTTTAAATTCTGAGCATCTCACTTCAACTCGGGCAACATGTATGTTGCTATCTTTATTTTACATTACGAAGTTGCATTGCTATTAGAACAAACGGGTATATTCACTCATTTGTTCCGACACGGCGCTTCGTGTTCAATTAGAAAAACCTGTTATTCTTTGTTAGGAGTGATACTAGAACTAGGTAGTATTTATTCTTATCAAGAAGATTTAAAAAATGGAGGTGCCAATAAAGAAGAAGGCATACAGTCAAAAATACAGAAAAGAGTGGGAGCAGCAAGAACAATTTAAAAACTGGTTAAAACCTGTAGTGAACGAAGACACTAAAGCTTTCTGTTCATTTTGCAACAGTGAATTTTTTGCAAAATTAACTGATATAAGAAAACACGCGGATTCAAAAAAACATAAAAACAAATGTGAATTAATTTCAAAGAATCGACAAATAAGTTTCGTTCCAGCTCCCAAAGACAACAGTTTCACACAAAAGGCTGAAGGTAAACTAGCTTTATTTATCACTGAACATAGTGCTATTTCTCAAATAGATCATTTGACGGATTTGTGCAAAGATGTCTTTAGTGATTCAAAATCTGCCGATCTAAGAATGCACAGAACCAAATGCACACAGATTATTAACCAGGTGTTGGGACCACATTTCCGAGAAAATCTTTTATTGGATATTGGAAGTCAAAAATATAGCGTTATCATCGATGAATCTACTGATATTAGTGTGACGAAATACATGGGTATAGTTGTAAGATATTTCAGTGTAGCTCAGAAGGGTATTGTATCTGCTTTTCTCTCACTGGAACCCATAGACCGAGCTGATGCTAACGGTCTTGTTTCATCCTTGGTAAAATGTCTTCAATTTCAAGGATTGTCTCTCCAAAATATGGTCGGCATAGGAACCGATAATGCGACTGTAATGACGGGACGTCACCACAGTGTTTATGCATTACTTCGAACGCAATACAATCTTCCCCATTTGATTCTGATAAGATGTGTGTGCCACTCACTCCAATTAGCTGTCAGTCATGCATCACAACAAACCATTCCAAGGCATATTGAGTTTTTAATAAGAGAAACCCATAATTGGTTTTCTACTTCATCTAAGCGACAACTTGAATATAAAGAACTTTACTGTCTAATTAACTGCGGAGAAGGACCTCTTAAAATTCTCAAAGTATGTGATACGCGTTGGTTATCGATAGAGCCGGCAGTCGTTCGCATTTTGTCTCAATGGGAAGCGCTTAAGTTGCATTTTGCACTGACAAAAGACAAATGTTACACTGCAGATGTACTAAGTGCAATGTACAGTGACGAAACCAATCGTTTGCATTTAATATACTTGAAAAGCATTCTGAATGACGTGCAAATCGGAATCAAAACATTTGAAGGTGAGAATATAGATCCTGTTAAATTGATGACCTCATTGATGACCTTATTTCGATCCATCTGCAACAGAATATTAATACCAAATGCTGCAACAACCGCGAAAGACTATTTGACACTGAAAATTGAAAACCACTTAAACCCTGTCCCTCACTTAGGATATCTATTTGAATCCCATATTGCAAAAGCAAAATTAACACCGGAGACAGTAGCCCCTGTTAAAAAAAGATGTATTGATTTCACTATTAAATTAGCAAAAGAAATTCAGAATCGTTTGCCCAGCAATTATGAAACTCTAGAAAAGATGACACAATTATCTGTAGAAAACGCATTAAAACAAGTAAAAGACAATTCCATTGCTGATCTTGCTGCCGAACTTGGCTTCAATGAAGATAAGATTGATAGAGCTTTACAGCAGTGGCACAATATTCATTTTGTAAACTGGAACACGCCCAAAGATACGGTAAATTTTTGGATTCAAGTACGAAATTATAAAAATGCTGCAGGGATTAATACTTACGAGGATTTAGCCGAATTGGCTATAACGGTCTTGTCACTGCCGCATTCGAATGCGGAAGTAGAGAGAACATTCAGTGTTATGAACATAGTAAAGAACAAGTTAAGAAACAGATTAGCATCAACAACTCTAAACTCAATACTCCTAATAAGAAATCAGATGAAAATTTTAAAACAAACCTGCCACACTTATATTTTACCTGCAGATGTTCTCGCTAAAATAACAAAAACAGTTAAGAAAATTCAAACCGCACCATCTCCTTCCACTATACAATCTGCGTCAACGTCAACAGCTTCTTCTTCCAGTGCCGCAGAGCAACCATCAGGTTCTGTACTTCCGATGCGTGACGAAGATACAGATTTTGATGTTATAGAAGATGAGATATTTCAAGAAATTAATTTTTAATTTTAATTATTGTACCTACGACGTACCTTGTTTTTATTGTCCTATGACATTAAAAAAATGATTTTATCACATTTTTATTTATTTACCTCGTACCTATCTTAAAATTTATTAAATAAAAAAGTTGTATCGAAAATAGTGCATAAAATATAGTAGTTTCACATACTATAACAAATAAGGTAGTCAAATAATTTTATTGAAAACACTAGCGACTTCTAGGGGATTTTTTAAGTTTTTTTTTCTTTAAATCTAGCGACTTTTGAATAAAGGTTTGGGGGATTCATTTTTTCCTAGGCGGCAACACTGGTGGCTACCGATGGAAATCCATCCTAGTACCTACATCTAATTAACAAAGTATGCCTAGTTTTAGCTGTTTTTAACACCTCCCATACAAAGGCTGCCAGAAAATCCTATACTATTAGTATTAATGATCAATTCACATGTAAAAAAACGATATATTTTCACTTTTGCAAACAAATAGTGGGTTTACATTCAGCCCCTGCCACTGCTCCTCGCGCTACCGGCAATAATTCCCTGAATAATGCCGCAGCAGGATCGAGAGAAGTGCGTGTTTACATACTGCCCTACCACTCACATCGCTTTGGACGTTCCATGATGGCAGACGTCGAAATAATTTCATCCGCCGCTCTGTGTCTTATTTGCAATACATTGTATGTTCGATGTTTAAAAAAAATAAAGAAAATTCGTCGTCATAGAAGATGGTGGATGATATCTATTCATTGTAATAGAACTCTTTAAGTACCTACCAACCTTCTTAACAGATTTTTAATGCATATCCGAATTCGTGGGGGTTTTAAAGTTAAGGCTCCATTAAATCTATTAAAACAAAAATGTTAGGTACAGCCTTTAAAGAGATTATGTGATAGATAAACAAAACACACACGTGTTTCTCCTCCAGGCGCTCGGCGAAAAGTGAGCGACAGAGCTGAATGTAAACACGCACTGCCACTCGCGCTGCCCGTCCTTTGACTTCCGCACAAAAAACCGCCTTTTTGGGGAGCGCCGGGCAGCGCGAGTGGCAGCGGCAGTGGCATGAGAAGTATCGTGTTAACATACTCGTCCTGCCCACTTCCCTGCCCAATTCCCTGCTCACTTCGGCTGAATGTAAGTAATGTATTATACTAAAACATTCGATTTTTAAAGGGCCCCATACAAAGCCCTGCCTGCAGGGCCCTGCTTGCAGTGCCACTGCCAATCGTACTTTGTGTGGGTATGCAGGGCCGATAAAATAGCCGTTAGAGTACTAACAGACGATCGGATCGGACTGCTCCGAATTTAGCTCCGGACCACGATTTTGTCCAATAACGTTGCGGATTGACCTTAGACTATATAATACTAACGTATAAGGATTGACCCAAACGACAATTTTGCTATTGGGCAAAATCGTCGTACGGAGCTAAATTCAGAGCAGTCCGATCCGATCGTCTATTAGTACCTTTACATCGGCCCTGCAAGACCACCCACGGTACGATTGGCAGTGCGCACTGCAAGCAGGGCCCTGCAGGCAGGGCTTTGTATGGGCCGTTTTAAGATATCTGAATTTTTGTAAAACACTGAGTTTTTTGACCGACTAGCATGGGCGACAGTGAGACGCTTTACACTTCAATAGCTTATACAGAATATGTATATGGCGGACTCTATAGTTTTTTACTCTGAGGATTTTAAGCTCGCTACAAAATATGCACATTTTACAGAGAAATAAGAGTTACAAAAAAAATAATGATTACCCTTTGACAGCAGTCTGTCTCGACCACACCGATGGACGTCATATAACGCTATCCTGCTGTCAGGGTAACTTACTAGGGTTGCGTTCCGAATCGGGTAAAAATTACCCTGACAGCAGAGAAAGACTGCTGTCAAAGCAAGGAACATCAGTCTACTCTAACCAAAGATTTTGGACCTCCTTGCTTCGCTCGGACTCTAACCGACTGTGCGTTCCATTTTGCGCTAACAGACTGCTTTAGAGCACTGTGAGCGCGCTTAAGTCGGTCCAAATTGAACTAAACGGTACGGATTAAAACCTGCTCATGAGCTTTGTGTGCGGTTTTAGCGCGCTAATAGTCGGTTCAAAACTTGCTCGTATTCACTCGTTTAAGCGACGTGACGTCATCAGTGACGTCACTTTAGCGCGCTATCATTGCATACGAAAATGAGGTAGTGCAGCGTGTGCGAAACGTCAAATTCATAAGACGTTTGTCATCAATCTCGTTTTCGAGAGATTTTTTTCAACTTTTTTTGGGGTTTTAGATTAAATTATCTTATCGAATAATCATTATCTCTCAATAATTTCTTAAAACGCAAAACAAAATCAAACTTTTAATTTTTCTCAGTGACATTGACATAAGCGCTCTAGTCTGGTTTAAAACTGTATTCGATGATATTCGACGAATGCACGCATATAGAAATAAACCGACTATATTCAGTGAATGTGATGTGTGCGTTGATTTCAAGAAACAATCCGTAGTGAAAGCGTGCTCTAAAGCACTCGCTCGTTCACCGCCTTACGTCATTGATGACGTCATCGTTTCTGCTATCAGTGCTTTAGTCAAATAGGTGGAGCAGTGAAAGCGCTAATGTCAAAATCGATTTGACACATAAAATCCCACACATTTGCAGTCAGCTAACGTTTCTCAAGTTTTAATTTTAATGAGTTTGTCTCTAATGGAAATGAGAGTGGATTTGGCGCACATTTTTGAGGGATTAGCTTAGGCTTTGTTAACGGAAATAAAAACAAAACTGACATTTTGACAGATGAACACGTGAGCGCGCTTAAATCCATTCCAAATTGACTAGAGCCATTAAAGCAGTGATAGCTTTGTGAGCGTGCAAAATCAATTTGGACCGTCCGTCAGTACTGTATACGCATTTAGCAGCGTTTGTACAATTTGGAACACAGCGCGAGCGAGAGTGTCAAAGGATAATTAGTTACCTATTTGCCTGTTTTCTATTTCAATAATTTAAATGAAAATACGGTAAATGGAAGTGTTTTGTAAGGCCTGTTTAACGAAATTTAAAGATCCTTCGGAGCTGCTGCATTATACAGAGAAAAATAGGCGTTTATATGCATACTCCACTGGTTTACAGGTATAGTACATTCACCTACTTACAACTTAGCGCGCGCTTTTGCTAGGTCTGTGCTTACAACACCCTATGTGGTCTAATGGCTAAAGCGCTCGGCTCTCGATCCGGAGGTTCTAGATTCGATTCCCGGTGAGAACACTGTCAAACATAAATCCCTTTGTTTGACCTCCCCAGTTTGGTTAAGACATTGCAGGATGAATCACCTGATTATCCGAAAAGTTAGATAATTCCGTGCTTCGGAAGGCGCGTTAAGCCGTTGGTCCCGACTACTACCTACGAATGTAGTCGTGAGCCTTTGGCGGCTCAACAACTGTGACACCAGTGTTTGAGAGGTCCGTCATAGAATTTGCGACCCACATAATCAGGGTGTCCACATTCTTGAAAATCAGGGAAAGTCAGGGAAAAGTCAGGGAAGCTCAAGGTGGTCAGGGAAAGTCAGTGAAATCGAGGAGCCACCTGGAAAGTCAGGGAAAAATTAAGAATTTACATTTTGCTTTCCAAAATGTCCCAGTGATTGTAAAATAAGTGATAAATCATTCTCTAGTGACTAGAGTCTAGTCTGATTCTTAATCCAGACTATTGAAACATTTTTTTCCAGGTTCCGAGTGACCTACAGTAAGGCATAATTTGTGGTCACAATAATTAGATTATTCCTTTTTAGTTTTATAAATTTCAATAGTTTTGGTTCAGTGAAAACTTTTATTTACTCCTGTAATTCATGCTCTAGTCGGACTCTTAAGGGGCTGATAAGCCTCTACATATATACTAATCTGTGCTGATAAGAGCTGAATTACCTCCCTTTCTAACAAAGGGCATAATGCGCGTGCTAGAACGGAGCGGATTCGCGCTTTTTTACGTTTTTCGCTCATTTTTGCATCATCCCCAGAATCTGTAGCCATAATATTAATTATTAAATAGCTGTATTATTACGCATAATATATTGAATAACGTGTAAAAGTTTTGGCATCATAGATTAATGGGCTAACTGTATGCAAAGGTTTTGATTGAAAGAGTGATGAAAGATACTGACGAAAAAATATGGGATGTATAAGCGGGATTTAGAAAGGGAATGGGATGTACAGATCAGGTCTTTTCCTTGCGGTGCAAAGCTGAAAAGTTTTTGGCTAAAAACCAAAAAGTCTACTGCGCGTTCGTGGATTTGGAAAAGGCCTATGACCGAGTGGTGAGGAATGAATTGTGGTCAGCATTGTCTATGTATGGGGTAAACGGTCATCTGATTCAAGCACTGAAATCTCTCTATGAGGATTCCAGTGCTTGTGTCAGAATAAATGGGGCGTACAATGAATGGTTTAGCATCGAAAAAGGTGTTAGGCAGGGATGTGTAGCGTCACCTTGGCTGTTCAACCTGTTCATGGATAATTGTTTGATTGATCTGAAAGAGAGTATGTGTGGACTGAGAATGAATGAGTTACTCATCAAATGTCTTCTCTACGCTGATGACCAAGTTGTACTTGCGTCATCTGCTGACGAGTTGCAGGAGATGGTAACAATGATGAATGTGGCTTTGGACAGGAAAGGAATGAAAGTAAATGTAAGCAAGACGAAAGTAATGGTACTTGAAAGAGAAGAATGTATGACAGAGTGTACTATATCAATAGGTGGTGAACAAGTCGAACCAGTGAAGGAGTTTGTGTATCTGGGCTCAAAGTTTAAGAGAGATGGAAAGTGTGAAAGTGATATTGAAAGAAGAGTGAATGCTGGAAACATGGTGAATGGTGCCCTGCACGCCTTTATGAGGAGTCAGAAGGTGTCTCACAAGGCTCGTTTGGCTGTTCATAGGGGTGTTTTGGTACCAACACTGATGTATGGCAGTGAAAGCTGGGTATGGCAGAAGAAGCATGAAAGTAGAATTAATGCAGTGGAAATGAGAGCGCTAAGGAGTATGATTGGTGTTAAATTGAGTGACAGGATTAGAAATAGTGTGATAAGAGAACGGTGTGGCGTAAAAGATGACGTAGTGACCAAAATCGAGAAAGGGATGCTGAGATGGTTTGGTCATATAGAGAGGATGAATGAACGAAGATTGACGAAAGAGATCTACCAGGCGAGAATGAATGGAAATTTTGGAAGGGGAAGGCCTAGGCGAACGTACCAGGACCAAATTCAGGACGTTCTGAATAAAGGCCAGGTTAAAAGTACCCTAAACCGACGAGCATGTATGAAAGGATTGATGAAAGTACAGGAAGCAAGGGAAGTATGTCAAGATCGTAGCAGGTGGAGGACTGTGGTCTCTGCCTACCCCGACGGGAAAGAGGCGTGATGTTATGTATGTATGATTAATGGGTACTTAAGAAAAACGGTTTAAAAGCAAAAATCAGAGGTAAAGAGGGGTAGAGGTTGTTTTTTTTATGGCGTACAAAATATATTTAATCGCGTTTCTGAGTCGGCCATATTATTGTAAAGATGCTTAATTCGCATAGGAAACGTATATGTAAGGTACCTCGAAACTTGGCTCATAGACAGGGATAAGGTCAATAAGTAAAAATAAAAAATACGATTTTTTTTCGGATGCAAATAATAAAGTTAAAAATTAATTTTGTTTTTGTCAAATATCGATTATGTTCTAAGTAGTCTGTGGTCGGTTAATACAGCTGTTAGTTTTTTTTATGATAGGCAATGACTAATAATCACATTCTGCCATACGACCTATCGATATTTGACGAAAACGATTTTTTTTTAAAACTTCGTCATTTATGGCCGAAAAAAATTGGTATTTTTTATTTATCTTTAATGATCCTATTCCTGTTTATGAGCCAAGTTTCAAGGTACCTTACATAAAAGTTTCCTTTGCGAATTATCACATTTTTTTTTTCAACGGCTCACTTTTCGTTTCCTCACTTTTCGTTAAAAACCTGCTCTAATGAAGCGTATTTAGCTCTTATCAGCCCCTTAATCCAGATTTTTTTTTCCAAAGAGTGACCTGCATTATGACATTGTTTTTGGTCTTAACATTTTTTCGAAATATATTCATTTATACTTTATTTTTCTTTAAAATGAATAAAATTGGTCAGGGAAATTTTTGAAAATGGTCAGGGAAAGTCAGGGAAAAGTCAGGGAAATTTTTTGGGCATTAGCTGTGGACACCCTGATAATTGACGCGAAAGTGTGCAATAAGAAAGCCACAGAGATAAACGAACAATCTAGGATTCTGTACCTCTGGATATGATATGTAATATAGTACAGTTTTACATGTTACTACCGCTAGAAAGAAGGATCCTCTGGTTGCATCGGTCTACTTAGCAGGAGAAAGAAAAAATAGAAAGAAAAGACCCACTTTCAGGCCGCAAATAACTACTTATGAGAAGAGAAGTACCTACCTGAGAAGGCTGAGAATGTGAATGTAGATTAATTGTAGATTCTTAACTGTCTTGTTCCATACATGTGTGTATGGTAGTGTTCTTGCAAGACTGGCGAGATTGTGGTTCCCATCTAAACCTACAATATTTATCTTGTCATAGGTATAGTAGGATTACAATTGTATGTAACGCCTATTTGACTGTTATTTGCTGTGCATGGGTGCCAACTACATGATTGCCCTGCACACAATGCAATAGTTTTTTTGAGGGTTTGATATGGAGTGACGGATTGAGGAGGAGGATTTACTCAACTCTGTGGCTATTGTGGCTACAATATATTAGAATTCAATTTATGGCGTGTGAAAAAATAAATAAATTTACAAACACAATTTTTTGAAATATTCTTTTAACTTTGTAGCTGTAACTTTCTTTCTCTACCACTAAGGCGATGTCGGAGCTCTATTCCTATTGCCATATAAAAAATTTGGAGACATATTATAATTTTTATGGGATGGGAAATATATTCCTATACTTATACCTATCACATGTTACTTACAGGTGAAACCAAATGATGTCTTCCCATTTCAAATATGCCAAACATGTTTTGCTACAATGAAAATAGCATGCAAGTTTAAAAAAATGTGCCGAACATCAGATAAAAGGTTAAATAACTACCTAGCTTTGAAGGAAGCTGGAGAAGAGACTGACTTTGGTAGATACCTTCAAAAAACTGAAACTTCAATGTTATTTAGGTAAGTTTACTTCTGATCAATTTTACCCAAAACTACTAAGCTTCAATTTAAATACCTTGAAAGACTGGCATTCAATGTTATTTAGAAAAACTACTGAGCTTCAATTTAAATACCTTGAAAGACTGACATTCAATGTTATTTAGAAAAACTACTGAGCTTCAATTTAAATACCTTGAAAGACTGACATTCAATGTTATTTAGAAAAACTACTGAGCTTCAATTTAAATACCTTGAAAGACTGACATTCAATGTTATTTAGAAAAACTACTGAGCTTCAATTTAAATACCTTGAAAGACTGACATTCAATGTTATTTAGAAAAACTACTGAGCTTCAATTTAAATACCTTGAAAGACTGACATTCAATGTTATTTAGAAAAACTACTGAGCTTCAATTTAAATACCTTGAAAGACTGACATTCAATGTTATTTAGAAAAACTACTGAGCTTCAATTTAAATACCTTGAAAGACTGACATTCAATGTTATTTAGAAAAACTACTGAGCTTCAATTTAAATACCTTGAAAGACTGACATTCAATGTTATTTAGAAAAACTACTGAGCTTCAATTTCAAAGAAATTTTTTGTGCAGAAGTTTGTAATGAGGTAAAACTAAGTACACCTTATGAATATAGAGTAAGTTCCTATTTATTCTTATGCTCATATTGAAGGGAGGATATCCAAGAAGTTATAGTTTTTTATTCTATAAACAATTTTTTTATATGATGACCTAGGAGTATTCTAGTTCATATCCTGCTGGTGTAAAGGCTTCTTAAGCTGTCTGTCTGTATGCATCTCATACTTGCTCACACAAAACAATAAGCTACTGGTCAACCTAACAAAATAAACCACTCTTCAATGAACGCAGAAACTGAAATCATTTGGTTTAGGGGACAGTTTGTCAAATTCTTAATTGTCATTATCAGTCACCAAAAAGAAACAAATCACTGGAAAAAAATGGCCCTCCATACAAACTGTCCATTAATTATCCAATCAAGTTTGCTTTTTTCTGCCGTAAAGCAGCAGTGTTTGCACTGCTGTGTTTCGTTTTGAAGGGCATGGGTGAAATTACTGGCACATGAGACACACCACCTTAGTTCTTAAGATGGGCTATGTGATTTGCTGTCTTGTTAGTGTCAATTATGTTACTAATTAGACAGTGGGCGCTATGAGCAGTGGTGACCACTTTTCATAAGGTGGCCCAGAAGGTCATTTGTTACATACAAAAAAAATTGTTTTGTATGGAATTTTTTTTATTTTATTTCCTGAGCTGGTTTAGTTTATTTGCCTGATCATGTCCTTTCAGTTTACAGAAAACTGTCCCTTACACCTTGTAAAAAAATTGTTCTTTAATGGGTTCTTGTATTAATACATTTTCAGGTTTCCAGTAAATTATACGAGCACCCCATCATACCGTAAAATCAAGGAAGATGACAATGGTATGTGTTCGTTTTATTACAAAAAACTTTGATACATTAAAATGTACCTAAAATATACAGGTGTCCCATGGAATAATGGTTAGGCCTTTAGTGGCTTATTGCTTTTATCTTGAAGGTTTAAAAGCAAAACCTTCGAAATCATTAAGCCAGTTACAGAATACAAAAAAAAATAGTATGATGAACCTTTCAAGCAGTGACTTGAAATAGCATCAAATGCAGGGTAAAGGTGCATTTGCAATGGAGTTTAAACGCAAAAAATAATATTTTTTTGTTTTTTTTTTTTGTTTTTTAGGTAACACGCTAAGGAAACAATAGCTTATTTCGCAGGTTTGCCTCCCGTTAGTCATTGTGTATTTAATTTTATAATTTTAAGCGACCTGATCGGTTACGGGGCTTGGCTACCAGCGGAGGAAACCGATGAGTCACTGCATTCTTAAGATGGACGAACTATAATTAATCATTTCAGGTGTGCATAGATCCACACAAAGACTATTTTTAAAAATACTTTGGAGACCTTCAAATTATTGTTGGCTTCCTGTAATATGCTGCTCACAAGAATTTGAAAACTTTTTTCTACTATAGGTACACTAGGTTACTTTGTGTTGTACTATATATAGACACCTGAAATGCTTAGCTACTTTTAATGCTGACTGAAAATGGTACCTACTGAACTACATAGAAAAATGTGACAATCCAAGTTTTCCAATAATTAACCCCCATAGATTTAAGAAAATTATATACAAATACAAATATCTTTATTTTTAAAAGTTCAAAATTTACAAAAGTAGATTTACAAATGAACTCCACACTAGGCAAACCTTTATCGCGGAGATCGTTTTAGCCAGGCTACAAATTTATCGAAAAACACTTAACAGATCACTTAGACTTACGTATTTTAAAATTAATGCTAATACAATAAAAAATTGTGCAGTGGAACATTTAAATACAAAACCATATTTATTAATACAAAATAAAATTTATAGTATGTATGTACCTATATAAGAATATATAATATAGATAAATAAAAATATATACAAAAAAATCAAATAATAAAATACAACAAACTATGACTTGCTTAACTGCACACAACTATATATTTTTTTTATTTCTATTTGTTACATTAAATTCCAGTATCAACAAGTACAAGCATCCGCAACTTCATGACGGATTTACTCCGTGAAGACGAGATCCCGGATACGGAAGCGCGGATGATCCGCGAGATGATAGAACAGGAGGCGGATCTTCTCGACGACTCTCTAGACTCACAGTGGCTACAGGATGACATCTCAATCGCTAGTGACTTTCGGTATGCCCTTTTTCATTTAGTGTTATTGGCAAAAGTGCCATTGCCCTTGGCAGCCCTTGGTAAGGCTTGGTTCGTTGCCTTCAAAAAGGTTCTCCCGAATGCAAGAAACGGGAGTGGTAAGGTGTGTTATAGGTTGCAAAAGTCAGTAGAATAAATATAGCTTGCTCTTAAAGGTGGTAGGGCTTTTGTGGAAAGTCCGTCTGGGGAAGCTGCCGTGAAGCAGCAGTGTTTGCACTGCTGTGTTTCGGTTTGAAGGGCAAGGGAGCCAATGAAATTACCGGCACATGAGACATACCATCTTAGTTCTCAAAGTGAGCAACGCGCTTTGCTGTCTTATTATTGTCAAATTACGCCATTAATACGACAGTGGGTGCTATGGGTGGTGGCGACCACTTACCATCAGGTGGCCCACTTGCTCGTTTGCTCACATGTATCATAAAAAAAAAGCTTGATTAGAATGACAGCAGTGTGAGAGCAGGACGGAGCGATGCGTAAGATATTGGAGCGACAGAGACACGTATCGGTCCGTCCTTCTCTCACGCGTAACTTTGTCCTGCTATGATTGTAAGCAAGCTACATTGTTTTGATGTCGCTCTTCTGACTAACATCATCAATTAAGACAAGTTAGGCGAAGCCATTACGTAAAGTAATTAAGCTTTAAGGTGTGTAATTAATTTATGTT
Source organism: Athrips mouffetella (assembly GCA_947532105.1). Taxonomy (NCBI): domain Eukaryota; kingdom Metazoa; phylum Arthropoda; class Insecta; order Lepidoptera; family Gelechiidae; genus Athrips; species Athrips mouffetella. The sequence continues at coordinate 16,552,615 of OX383965.1, read as the reverse complement.
CTTTCCTGCCACCGCTAACAATTTGCACAAATGAGGTACAAGAAGAACACATATTCGAATCAACAATTTACTCGATGTCAGTTTCTTTTTTACTTTCACTTCGGCAGAATCGTCTAAGCACGCCACCTTGCCATTTTTGAATGGAAGCCAGGAAGCAAGAACAAGACATAGTCTGGCCAAAATAACAATTTGATACTTTTAGTTGGTTTTCAGGTAGATAGTGGTGTCGATTCTGGCAGACCCAAACTAAAACTAAACTAAATTTGACAGGTTTTAAAATGACGCTGTCTTTTATTAGTCTGTAGGGAGTAACAAAGCCAGCAACACTTTTAGACCTGTCAAATTTAGTTTAGTTTTATAGACTTTAAGGGCGCTGCATGTTATCCTACGTCATCTAGTACACGAAATTTGCAACTTTGTAGCGATAGTAGTGGCCTACTAGGTCCACAAAACGTTGGTCTGCCAATCCGAAACCTGGCAGGTTTTGTACAGTGGGAGAGAAAAGTGGTTAAATGACAGATTACATGAATGAAATCTATTCGTAGAAATTGAAGGTACCTATATAAGTAAAAAACAGCAGGTCTGCCTTGCATCCTCTTGGCAGTTTCGCCAGTCCGACCAAATTTGTGGTCCAATCACATCCGACCACATTTGTGGTCCGACTAGCGAAACTGCCAAGAGAATGCAAGGCAGACCTGTTGTTTTTTACTTGTATAGGTACCTTCTATTTCTACGAATAGATTCCATTCGTGTAATCTGTCATTTAACCACTTTTCTCTCCCACTGTACAAAACCTGCCAGGTTTCGAATTGGCAGACCAACGTTTTGTGGACCTATTAGGCCACTACTATCGCTACAAAGTTGCAAATTTTGTGTACTAGATGACATAGGATAACATGCAGTGCCCTTACGGTCTATTAGTTTGGGTCTGTCTGCCAGAATCGACACCAGTACTTGTAGTCTTGAAAACCAACTAAAAGTATCAAATTGTAATTTTGCAGTATTTTCAGGGTTTAAAACTTGTTATTTTTAAATTTCCCGCGGTTTTGTATGGACAACTTTCATTTGTCAGACTCTAGGGGTCTTGCTACAATAAAGTTAGACATCTGCTGAACACTTGATTAAGAAAATGCGCACAAAATAACTGGCTATGTCAGTTGATGCGCAGAAGTCAAGTCATAAGAAAATAAGTCATTTTTAAACGACGAAAAAAAAACGGAGGAGGTTCTCAAGTCGTCGCGTATATATTTTTTTTATGTATGACCACGCATAACTTTTTACAGAGTAGTCCGATTTTGATAATTCTTTTTTTATTGGAAAGGGTAAGGGGAAACCCCGAAGTTGGTCCCATATAAATTTGGAAAAATAATTCCAACCCTAAGGGTAGGAAAACAGGGGATGATTGATTGTTCTTTTTACAGAGTAGTCCGATTTTGATAATTCTTTTTTTATTGGAAAGGGTATACCCCGACGTTAATCCCATATAAATTTGGAAAAAAAATTCCAACCCTAAGGGTAGGAAAACAGGGGATGATTGTTCACTGACTGATTTTAATGTATGACCACGCATAACTTTTTACAGAGTATTCCGATTTACCCTAAGGGTAGGAAAATAAAATTTATAGTCACAAAAAATTGTAAAAAAAAAAAATTTTAAACAAAAAAATTAAACCGCCGAAAAAACTGAAAAGCAAGAAATAATAATACTTTTTTATTTAACCTTAATAACAAAGTTCTTAAACTAATGTAAGTATACCCGAGTAATTTTGAGTCTAATTTAATTTTATTGTTAAAAAGTTTTTATTGACATTATTTTTGAAATATGTCATTGATGCGCAGAAGTCAAAAATGACTTATTTTCTTATGACTTGACTTCTGCGCATCAACTGACATAGCCAGTTATTTTGTGCGCATTTTCTTAATCAAGTGTTCAACATATGTCTAACTTTTTTGTAGTAAGACGGAATTCGTTTTTGTTTGTGTTATGATTTGATCACTTGCACTGCTACACAAAGGGGCATTTTCGAGAAATCGCGAACGAAATAGCGACAAATTCGCCCCTTCTGAACAAAGTTTTAAGATACAACTACACTGACACTACTCAACACAAATACACACTACTTCACACACACACCGTATCTCATTCATTGCTATTGTGATTTGTGAGCGACAAACCTTATCAATTCTGTTTTAACTTTGTAATTGTTTCCATTTTTATTTCGAATTTATTTCCTACCTACCCTAAATTAACTTGATAATATTTTTTGTTTACGTAGTGAAGATCTGTAATTGGCTAATGTACTGTTTATTGTATTGGTTTGTATTTTAAGTATTAATGCTGTAGATCTTAGTTAGATAAATAAAAAATAAAGTCTAAATAAATACAAACCATTATTATCAATTTTATTGGTATTGTCTATCAATAATATCTGCGCTGATTTTCGGTAGGTATTTATGTTTTTATTAAACATAAACACGAATCTGACTGAGTTTATTTAATAGAAAGCCAACACGGTTAGAATCATATCTTTAGTGAGTATTCGACTATGCAATTGACCAGGTACTTCTGTTATAGTTTCAGCCCATTCTCGACACCTCTCTCAAAATCCAAATATAAGCCTTTAAATTATTCTCCAGTGAAGGATGAGTCGAATGATGAACAAGATGATATAAAAAATACTGGCTCCGAAATTAACGGGCGATGGAATATCCTAGCAGCTAAAAAACTACTATTAAATTCGAAACCAAGTCCTAGCGACAGCGAAACTTCAAGTATATCCAACTCACAACTAAGTTTGATTAAGCGTAACTTCGTAGCAGCTAAGAAAATCTTACTGAACTCTAAAGCATGTTCAGATAAATCTTCAAGTGATTTTACCAGTTGTAAACAAGAACCAGTAGACCAAGAATCATACATATCAGCTAAAAGGATTCTTCTGAATTCAAAATCTGACTCAGCTGAGTGTGGAGATAAAATAAAAGCAAACCGAAAATCTATGAATATGGAGACTTACATGGCGACGAAAAGAATAAATAATTTGAACTCTAATTCAGACAAAGATGATAGCAAATCAGAGATATTACCAAATTATGATGTTGCCGAGTCAGTAACATATGATTCATTTGATGAAAATGATAGTGCGTCTACTAAAAAAGGGTTTTATGTTGAAAATTCTGTAGCAGAAGAAAACCAAGTTAGTATCCGCATTTTTCAACATGAAAAAAAGGATTGTATAGACAAGAATATAGAAAAAGCCTTGAACAATACAAATGATGAGGTGATTTCTTTAAGAGCGTTGCTTGCCAGCCCTTCAAGTGGATCCGCGCGTGGTGCTACACCTCAAATCAATGTTATTGCAACACCATCAGGTAATATTCTTCTTCTTCTTATTTAAGAGCTACGCTCTTGTCAGGTAATATACTTGCAATAAATACTATACTATAAATAGCGGATGAGAGTTCATATGGGAACACTGCTAATATAAATACGAAAGTGTTAGTTGGTCCTGATTTTTCGCAGAAACCAAATAATGAATAGAGGTTAGTTGCATCGAGATAGTATATAATAAGCTGACACTTTGTGTTTCTTTGTAAAGAAAGTGTCAGCAAAGCTTTAACTACAAGATTTGTGCAACTGGCGGTTAGTATAAAAAAGAGACTAACGGAAAGCTAGTAACAGTATATGTATGTTTATTATGGGTCTTACGATAATATTGTGGGTCTTAGGCCGATATTTCACTGGGACACCACGGTGGCGCGACTGGTTGCGTCACTGGTGTCCGTAACTAGACACCAGTAAAAACACCAGAGTCGCCACACCCTGTGGCCACAGTATTAAGGGCTATATTTCACTGGGAGTGGTAGCGCGACCAGCATCCGAACTGGTTGCGCAACCAAACGGACACCAGGTGAGTAACTCTCTATAGAGCTGTATACATTTTGTTGGTAGCGGCGACTAGTTGCGCTGCCATGGTGTCCCAGTGAAATACCGGCCTAAGGTCTTCTCTTGTGTCTGCCTGCAGTATGAATGTGTGACATTTTATATTTTTACAGTACATCAAGGTCTGTCTGGAGCGAATACGCCAACAATAGCAAACATACTTTTTGGAGAAACACTCTTAGATGATAACCAGAACAAACCAGATCGGGACATGATAGACGTCTTGAGCGAAGGCTGCAAAGAAGATGTGCTGAAAGACTTCTTCAATGAACAAACTGGAGAATACGCATCTCAAGAGAAAAAAGAACCTGATGAAATATTTGAAGAGTTTGAACATCCAAATATAAATAAATTAATGCCAGGCAAATGCAAATATGACTTGACAGATTTTTCGTGTAAAGAATGTAATGTGCGTTATAAGAGTGAAAGAGGTCTGAAAATTCATTTCGCAAGGACTCATAATACTAAAATTGTTTGCGAAAGACAAAAAGAGCAGCGAGTGGAGATACCTTGCGATCAATGTGGGAGAATATTTGCTCTGAAATCGAATTTAAGTAGGCATATTAAAGTAATGCATAAAGTAAGTATACCCTTCCTAATTTGAATTTCATTATTAGTGATGGGTTGAGCTGTTGGCGTACCCAGGACACTATAGTCCGTTCCACGAGTCAATGCCAAAGCTTACCAACACATTTTGCAGCTATATCAAGTCTATTCTATTGTGCTCCATGATCAATAGTAATCAGCTAAAGCTGTCAGAAAAAACAAGTTTGTAAAACAATGTTATTTTTTCCGTCAAATATACTCTGGTTCGTCGTACTTTGTCTGGTTCTACGGCTGCAAAATGTGTTGGTAAGCTTTTGCATCGACTTGTGGAACGGATTATACATACATCGAGTGCGAATTTGAAATTGGAAGCTCGCGTAGGCTCGCATATTCATTCAGTACAAAAGACCCTCAAAAGAACCACGAGAATCTCGCGGGCGGGTGCGCGGGGGGGTGCGGGGTGGATTGCGGGCGGGGGGCGGAGTGTCCTTTCTGTATGATAGTACTATTACTTTATTCTGTGGTGTTGGTGACCGCGAACGTACCAGGACCAAGTTCAGGACGTTCTGAATAAAGGCCAGGTTAAAAGTACCCTAAACCGACGAGCATGTATGAAAGGATTGATGAAAGTACCGGAAGCAAGGGAAGTATGTCAAGATCGTAGCAGGTGGAGGACTGTGGTCTCTGCCTACCCCAACGGGAAAGAGGCGTGATGTTATGTATGTATGTATGTATGGTGACCGCAGTATGTAAGATGGTACGATACACAGAAGGACACTGCTGCCCATCCTCCAGTTCATAATCGCTTAGTCTGCGGGTTGGTACTATTCTTTGCCGGCACCACACAATTCGGGGTATTCAGCTTGGGGTAGTGTTATGAAGCTAACACATGTCGAGATTTTTCAAGCGTTTAAAGCAGTTTGCAAAAATGGTGATATATAGACCGTAAGGGCACTGCATGTTATCCTACGTCATCTAGTACACGAAATTTCCAACTTTGTAGCGATAGTAGTGGCCTAATAGGTCCACAAAACGTTGGTCTGCCAATCCGAAACCTGGCAGGTTTAGTACAGATCTATTCGTAGAAATAGAAGGTACCTATACAAGTAAAAAACAACAGGGCCCTGAGTCAAGATGCTTTCTACAATCGCAAACGCTATAGAATAGAATAAAAATGTATGGGATTGACATTAGCTGTGACGCAACATTTCTATCGCTAATGTCATTCCCGTACATTTTCATTCTATTCTACTAGCGTTTGCGATTGTAGAAAGCATCTTGACTCAGGGCCCAGGTCTGCGTTGCATCCTCTTGGCAGTTTCGCCAGTCCGACCAAATTTGTGGTCCAATCACATCCGACCACATTTGTGGTCCGACTAGCGAAACTGCCAAGAGGATGCAAGGCAGACCTGTTGTTTTTTACTTGTATAGGTACCTTCTATTTCTACTAATAGATTTCATTCGTGTAATCTGTCGTTTAACCACTTTTCTCTCCAACTGTACTAAACCTGCCAGGTTTCGGATTGGCAGACCAACGTTTTGTGGACCTATTAGGCCACTACTATCGCTACAAAGTTGGAAATTTCGTGTACTAGATGACGTAGGATAACATGCAGTGCCCTTACGGTCTAATACTACCACAAGACTGATAAAATCTGTGGGCACCTGTTTTTATAGTTAAAACCTTTATTCAGTAAACATAACACCGTTTAGCTGAACACGAATAATATCCGGTAAACCTGCCGAATAAGTCGAATACCGAACATAAAACGAGTATTCGGCCCATCCCTAATCAGTACAAAGTATCTGGGCGACCGAGCTTCGCTCTATAATAGCCACCTCAACATGAAAAGAGCAAGTTATGCTACCCGCCAACAGATGGCGCTGTAGGTTTTTGTCTTAAACGCAAATGCTTAAAAACACGGGGAAACCGAATTTTCCCAGACACGAGACCTAGCTAGATCGATTTTTCGCCCCCGAAAACCCCCGGATGGCAAATTTCATCGAAATCGTTAGAGCCGTTTTCGAGAAGCCGATTACAAATATATATACAAATATATTAATAGTATAGGATGTTTGCATAATAAATTACATATTCCTAGATATATTCAAATTATCACTGTCATAATACGATTGACGTTTATACATGCATTCGAGCATTTTGAGCATTATCAAATTTATCTACAGCAACGTTTGCGCTTTTTGAAAAGATGCAGAATTATAGGTCGCTTTATGCACAGTGTCAATCTGTAATCGTGAGATCAATTTTAAGGGGGAAGGCTTACAAAGAAATACTGAGAAATGGACGGCAACATCATTTGGTGAGCATTTTGTTCAACCGTCTTTATCTAAGAATGATCTATAATTTTGTTATGTTTACCTTAGTAATAATTTTGTTATTATTTTTCAGTTAGTAAATTTAAAAACACAAATTTGCAAGCTGCGTCTGCCGGTGGCAATAAAACAACAAATATATCGTTACGTTGTACAAATGATGCCATGTACCAACCGAAGTACATTGGAATATATGTACAATTGTATATATTGTGATTGTTGTGAATAATTAAATCAAATAATACTTGTACAGCATTTTTATTCATATTCCATAGGGGACGTACTGAATGAGCATTCCTATTTAGGGCTCCCGGTATATTATTATTATAGAAAAAGTGAATTTAATTTTATTTATTCCCCTCCAGCAGTTGGCACCCCCTCCAGCATTTGGCACCCTCTTTCAACAGTTGGCACCCCCCTCCAGCAGTTGGAACCCTCCAACATTTAGCCCCTTCCAGCAGTAGGCTTTCTTCGGAGTTATCCCCCTCCAGCAGTTTAGGGCGTACGCTGCGTTACGCGGGTGCACGGCGCGGGCGCCCGCGCGGCGGACTTGTTTCATATTATCTCTATAGAGCAGCGCTGCGTTAAGCGGATCGCCCGTCGATGAGTTAATATGAAACAAGTCCGCCGCGCGGGCGCCCGCGCCGTGCACCCGCTTAACGCAGCGTACGCCCTTACAACAACCATTTCGACCCGGGTTTTAAGATAAGATTTCAAGAAACTTCAAGATTTTTATTATGTATGTATCATTTCATTATAAGAACAAACTTCAAAATTGAATAAAATATAAAAAGTATCGATAGCTTGGAAAAGTCCACACAAAACATTGTCCCATCTCAATCATTTTTCAATTGTTTTGCTATGAGATTCCGCTCCCTGGATATGAGAGACCAACATAAAATTGATGTAGCTTTATTAGAATGACAAAAGGACAGAACTATATATATATATATATATATATATATTGGGGGACATTTCACACAAGTTCATCTGATCCCATACTAGGCAAAGCCTGTACTATGGGTACCAGAGACTGATATACATACATAAATAGATAAATAACACCCAGACACAGAACAAACACTTGTGTTCATCACACAAATGTTTGCCCAGGGCGGGGATCGAACCCGCGGCCCACAGCGTGTGAGGCAGGCTCACTACCAACCACACCAACGGGCTTGTCTATACGTGAGAGCAGTACAGAGCGATACCTGTCTGTCGCTCCAATATATTTCGCATCGCTCCGTCCTGTCCTGCTGTCATTCTGATCAATCAAGGAACATTATTTTGACTGTAATCGGTCGGTAGTCGGATCAGACCTGTGGATCGTATGGATCAGACCACCCACGGCTTAGCCACAGGTTTACCGCAGTGTCTTCTTGCTTTTTAGTTTTCAAGGCGAAATATATAACAGTGTTGGCATGCCAACACTGTTTTCGTCTAAGAAAGAAGAAATTATGATAGATAGATAGATAGATAAATTCTTTATTGTCACACAAAAACAAAACAATACACAGGAGACTCGTGGACAAAGGCGGTCTTATCGCTTAAAGCGATCTCTTCCAGACAACCTTAGTTGCTTGTAGGAAAATGTAAATAGTAACTGTAGTAGTGTGCCAATGCCAATATATAGATAATATTTAATGTAATTACAACTACAATAAAAACAAAATATACACAAATAAATAAATAAAAAATACATATAAAAATATAGACAAATATATATATATATACAAACTCAGTTGCAAACTAAGGTACAATTTTATTAAGTAAGAAGTTATGCAGTTTAGATTTAAAAATAGGTAGTGACTTGGAGTGACGAATCTCAGATGGCAGATCATTCCAGAGACTGATAGTTTTTAAAGTGAAAGATTCCTTATAGTAGCCTGACCGAGTAAAGGGTATTTCCAACACATTATCAGTCTTGGATCGCAAATCACGAGAGCGGTCAGCACCAAGGTATCGGAAACGTTCTTTAAGGTATGAGGGAGTACGAGGGTCATGCAGTACGTAGTAGAGAAGTACAAGGACATGCTCATCTCGGCGCAACCTTATGATGCCACTTCAAAAAATTTCATACAAATCTTACATACAAGTCTTGAGGAGCTTGCCCAGAAGAAGCCTATAGATTTTCCACTTAATAAATTCGAAGTTTACTCAAACTTGCACTTACTTCTTTCAGGCTCCAAAAGTAGCAAAGGCATGTAAACTTTGTGGTCTGGAGTTCGCTTCAGAAGGTCGCCTTCGGATACATATGAAGAGTCATCAGGGAATCAAACATGTAGCTGAACGAGATAATGCAAACGTATGTGCTATCTTTTCTAAAAGCTTTTATTTAATTTCACCTGTCGCGGTGTCTGTCTGTCTGTAACCAAATCTTGCAACTTAAATTTGACCCACTTCCCTGTTTCTGATTGAGATGAAATTTTGCATATGTATGTGAATCGGATGACAATGCAATATTATTATAACTTGGAGCTGATCTGTTGATGGATATGAGATGGCCATAGAAAAGTGGGATAGTTCAGTCGATAAAAATATGTGAATTGGCAACACTTTTACTTCTAATGTATGGGCCTAGATAATAATAATAATGCAGCACCACGCTATTTACTTACCAATGACCAACGATGCACTAGTGAACAAATATGCGATGCGTCTTCGAAGTAGGCATATTCCCCAGGCGGGGCCTCGAGAGAGGGAACTCCGCCCTGGGCCCACAAGCCCGGTTCATCATAAAATCTCATGAAAACGTCCACTACAGGACATGGGAGCTCCCTGCAGAATCCTAGCTTTTGCTGGAAAAATGTGGAGGGGAAGTACCATAGTCACCTCGCTTGTTAGCGTTACGGCTGGCACCATGGACCGCGGTTGTAGGTGACCACAGTAAGATGTAAGATACAAAGGAGGATGCTGGTGCCCATCCTCCAGTTAACCCTTAGTCGCCTCTTACGACAACCACAGGTATGTATGGATTGGTACTATTCTTTGCCGGCACCACACGGGGGAAAGCCCGGTTAGACCCACCATATCTGGAGAGGGGCACCGCGTCGCAAAACTCTGCCTAGTGTAACCACGAGTGTAACACTGTTTCGGAACCATTATCAACAACTACACACGATCACATACTAACATCCATCACATTCATCATCCATAAGCCTGTTTCCATCACCTAGTTCGTCACCGCATTCATTCCAATTCGAGCAAATATCATCATCACGATCTACCACAGTATCACGCATGTCAGAGGATGTTGCGCAAGAAGCTTTTGCTAATTCCCCTGCTTTTGCTAATTCATTAACGACACATATATATTACAATATAACATACGCGATAACGTAGACTACAACACACTTTACACAAAATCACACCAGAGCGAAGTGTTTTGCAGGATTTGCTTCCTGCAACTACCCTTGCTGACAAAACTAGGCATCGGATGAAGTGGACAGATCTCAACAACGGAGAACTACCCTGTTGTTACTATACTACACAATGCGAAACAACTCGCACGGCATGGAGACCACTCCTTCACAAAAAGTATGTAGAAACATACCCTGAATTAAAACAAGTGTGGCAAATCGTCACGATCATCCCAATGATAAACTCGTCGACTGGTGTCGTACGAAAAACCCAATTTACAGCATTGACACAACTAGAACTCCATAAAAACAATTTTATACCACTACAAAAGTCAATAGTAATCGACACCTGTTCCATAGTCCGCCGTTTTTTAAACCCAACCATTCTGCAATTTCAAACTAAAGACACAGTTAATACCATAGAATACATGACAGAGTTAGAAAGGCGAAGTAGGCGGGCCCCGCGTGCCACGGATAGGTCCGTAGGACAAATAAACGTCAAAACCTCAAAATGACCCCTTCAGTCATTTGCCCGACTCAATGGCGTAAAGAGCAGAGACGTATTTTTTAAGAAAATGCCGTTTTGTGCGATATTATCACGTCGAGCTCACAGCAAAGATAAAAATTAGCAAATTGGAGGCCTATTGTACCACCGATAACCATTTAGAATACCTTTTTATCCACTATATATTTGTTAAAACAAAAATATTTTTTAGCCGGTCGAAACCAGAGCAAAAGTGCTTCCAAAAATACATCGATATCGATAAATTTCTGTATACTTGCATTATCCCTGTAATGTTGAATACTTACTTGTATATATTTTTTAGCTTTGAAGTTAACCAATAATTTTTTAATAATTAAAAATTGTTTGCACTCATACTAAATCCCAACTTTAGAAATAGATTTTTGGCAGCTACCCAGGTGATCCAAAAGAAAAGCAAAGATGGATCGATGCCACAGGGCGAAAAGATTGGTTAGCCACCAAAACAAGTTCTACTTGCTCCAAACACTTTCTGGAGAGAGTCGGCACAAAGAAGACATTTAAAGCCTCTTACTATACGCTATACCTGTAAGAAACCGAAATCACTTCCCGGAGGGACACCAACTTTACCACACACGTCTTTACTGGTGTATTAATTTAATTTGTTGGTTCTTCTTATTGCTGACTAGCAGTTGCCCACGACTTCATTTGCGTGGGATTCGAAAAAAGAGTAGATATTATGCTTTTCTAGGTCTAAGTCCATATTCCTGCCAAATTTAATCAAATTCTGTTTAGTGGCTGGGTCGTGAAAGAGTAACAAACATCCAAACATATAAAAATTCAAACTAAAATAAATTATCTTTATAATATTAGTGAGATATAAATAAGAAATATGTAAATATCATGTAAATAATAAAACAAAACAATGCTTCATGATCTATTTCATTTTTGAAGAATATTTACACGCAGGGATCTTCTAATAAAAAACCGGCCAAGTGCGAGTCGGACTCGCGCACCGAGGGATCCGTACCACCACATAATCACGATTGTATAAGAAATTTCAGTATGTTCCTGTGCTAGATTTTTTGAGTCCGACACGAGCTTGACTAGATTTCATTATTTTTTGTTATTTTATAGCTTATGCACTATAAACATTGCAATTTTCTTGTTTTCAAGTGTTCCCGTTTTTAAGATAGAGCATAAACAAAAATCGCCTAAAAAAGGTCTAGTATCGGAGCCACACTTAATTTATATATTTTTTTTTATTTTTAGTATTTTTTGTTATATTGGCAACAGAAATACATAATCTGTAAAAATTTTAACTGTCTAGCTATTACTGTTCATGAGATACAGCTCAAACAAAATTTTGTAAAAACAGATGACTTTGGTGGCATCTTTTTCATTTGGTTTAAAGTATTTTTTAAAACAAAAAATACATTATTTATTTACTCAACAAGCTCCAATCAACGGGGTGGGTCAAACTTTTTTTTACGCTCCCCCCTTTAGCTGTTTGGGAGCCCCCTTCATTTTTATTTTTTTTTGTATTTGTTGTTGTAGCGGCAACAGATATACACAATTTGTAAAAATGTCAAATTTCTACCTATTACGGTTCATGAGATACAGCCCACTGACAGTCAGACAGACATTGGAGGCATATCAACAGGTCCCGTTTTTCACCCTTTCGGTACGAAACTCTAATAAAGAATGAGTATAAAACTAAAACCCGTATACAAGGTGTAAGTAAATACTTGGCTTCTCAAACAAAAGTTATTATGATGCTTTTCCAGTCAATACACAACACAATAAAACTAATTAAGAACGCACCCTTTCCTTCCCTTTCTTCCCAGCCCCACCCCCTCCCCCCCCCTACCTGCCTGAAACATCAATGAAAAAGCAATGGCCGCGCGCGCATCTGTTCTCATGAAAATAATATCTAAAACGACAAAAACACCTGTGTATAATACAAAGTGACTTTGAATTTACAATGTTTTGTGTAAAGATTGATTGATGCAGTGTGACCTCTAATAAGAACCAGCGCCTGGATTCCCTATCATCAGGTACGTCCTTCTTCACCCCGCCGCCTGAGAATGTCGGATCTGTAAACGTTAGTTTACTATTATTTAATCTGTGATTTTAGTGAGATATAAAAAATAAAACAGCTTGCACAACCTAACATTAGCGTGACGATTAGTTTCTGCGCATGGTGACACGCGGAGAGCCAATGAACGCTTCGCAGTCCTTCCCCCACCATACCCCGCGCACCCCCGCGACTCGTTTTTTGTGTTCTGCGCATTAACCGCCGTCGCTAGAGTTAGTTATTGCAAGCTGTACGAATCTAAAACAAACCTATGTTTCGTGGAAAAGTTGTAATCCAGAGTACAATAATCCATTTTATCGATAATTTGCCCAATGAAACATACATCCCTAGCATTTGCACAATAATGATACCAGTATAACACAACAATTTAATATTTCAAAATCGCTAACTTTCTATTTTCAGTAAAGAAAAATCTAAATTATTTCTTTAAGTATTATGCATAATGTTGCACACATTTATAAATATATTGTTAAGGAAATATTTAAAAGGAAAGTTAAAACAAAGAAAGGTCCAATAGATACTTTTTGAACCGTTTTGTGCAAACTTTATTAGTATGGCCACATTTTATCTTTGTCTCTTTCTCACCCAAAAACGTCAGATTTTGACGTTTTTGAAAATAATGTTATAACGTAATATAATACGGTAAATTTTTGATTGCTTGGATTTGGCTCTTTTGACTTTTTCGATTCACCAGTAGACGACAAATAGCTAGCGGTTTTTTTATGTAGTGAAAATATAATTCATCGTGTAAATGTGTGCAAACTGGCGACACCGGTTCTCGTACAAAATTGTCAGCATTGCCTTTCTAACTCTGTTTCATGTATTCTATGGTTAATACCGACCCACGACACACCCCAATAGTGGACCTGGCATAAGCCCGTACCTGATTAAATACCACACACCCCTGGTCGAGTTTCAAATTACCTTTGAACATAATAGTAAAAATGTTTATTGGGAGACTGGAGCCTAAAGCCCAAGTCACACAGAGGCGGTATGATTTCGAAAGGGGTCCGGTGGCGGACCTGCGGGAAGGGAATACCGCGCCACGACCGGTTTTCAATGTGGCATACGAAATCATAGGCTACAAAAAATACCGCCCCCGAAACGCTTCCGCTACCGGCTCAGTGTGACTCGGGCTTAAACTAAGCTAGAGCCGGTATTTTAGGACTCCATGTCCCGCACTTCTCGAACTCAATGACATACATTATTAAAACGCGAAATTGCATCATGCTGAGTGGGCTGTAAGGTAAACTAACCAATTTGTTGTTTTCAGAAGAGGGACCTTATGTGCTACATCTGTGGTCACGTGAGCACGCAGCCCGGTAACCTGCTGACTCACATCGCGCGACATAACAAGGCTTACTCCTACACCTGCGACCCCTGCGGCAGGGGCTTCTACCGCAAGTCCGATCTTGCCGTACACATGAAGTTAGTTCAGCTAGTTATGAGCTCCATGAGCTTATTCCGCCACCATCGGGAATCCAGACGCACCGCAAGATATCACCCATACTTGGTTGATATTCCACACATCCGCACAAAGCGCTTTGAAACATCCTTTATAATGCGCACGGCTAAGAAGTGGAATTCTCTGCCTGCGTCTGTGTTCCCGAGCTCTTATAACCCGTATCTATTTATGTCGCGAGTGAATAGGCTTCTTCTGGGCTAGATCTAGGTAAAGAGTAAGCCCATAGACAATAAATAAATGGTACAGCAGCACTGCACTTACTTTCGCGCAATACTCAAGGAAAAACTATCAACCGTAAACTTAAATTTGTAATGCCATACACATAGTATGGAAATACAAACTTTTATTTACGTTTTTCCAAAAAAAATGTTCGAATGAAATCAGATCAATTCATAATTCAAATTGTCAAACATTAAAACAAACAAACTTCAAACGATTTCGAGTAAATCACATGTTTAACTTTTGGTAGTACTGGAACACCCTTTATATGAATTTTCACAGATCAATGGATACTACCGCATGCACATTTTTTTAATTTCCCTACACATGTTCCTTATGGATAATTGTTCAGTTTGGTCTACTGAGCAAGCCCTTTCAGTTTTTGGTACACCCTGTGTACTAAATTTTATTGAAAAAAATCATAAATAATATCCAGTCAGGTAGACAACCAATCCAGGAATAATATTTTAGAGAATTTTAATAAACTCAATGGAACCAATTTTGGGTAAATCACATATTTACGTTTTGGTGATACAGGAACACCCCTTTTATGAAATTACACATCAATTGATACTGGTGCATGAGATCTTACATGGAGATGATTGGTCATGCAAAGTTTCATCAAGATTCTATGATTCGTTTTTGAGAAAATTTCAATTTTTCATTTTCGTTGTATGACAGCTACCCTAAAAATGAGAGCCAGAAGGAAACCACTCAGAACCCTTTGATGGATTTGCATAAAACTCCTAAATTCAAAATATGGTGTCAATCGGACCATTCGTTTAGCCGCTAGGCCAAAGCGTGACGGACAGACCGACCGACCGACGGACCGACCGACAGACGGACATTTTTGGGAGACTTGTTTTTGATGATGTATAAGTGATATAGAACACATTTTTGAGAAAATTAGAAAAACTTTTTTTTTCACGAATACAATACCTTTCTCGCTCCGCTCGAAAGTAGAAAAAGTTGGTAGTTCGGCAGGTTTACCGATTCGGAAAAGTAACTAGCGCTAACGGTTATGTTTTGTGCATGGGTAACAGGCGGAGTGCCTACGATTCGCACTCCTCCCTCCACCTGACCGCCTCACCCCCGCGACAGTTTTTTTGTGTTATGCATATTAACGGTCAGCGCTAGAGTTACTTTATACAACGTATATTAATCCGAATAATCGGCTAAGACACCGAATGTTTGAAAACTATTTCTATTTACGTTTTAGGAGTTTATAGGGGCTTTTTTTTACAACAATGAAAATCGGCCGGTCTAGAATTGCGGTTGGTTTTTCTACTTCATACTAGATGGCGCTGTTTGTGATAGGCTTTATATAAAGCAAAGCTCGGTCGCCCAGGTAGTAAAGTAAGGCCACCGTAATAGGTCCGTTCTGACAGCTGTCAAACGTACGAAAAATTGTGACCTGCAAAGAAAAATGAACCCTGTGTATTGGTGATAAGGAAACGTCAAAACGGACTTCTTACATTGGCCCAACTTTAGGAACTATTTCTTTCTTTCCTATTGCTGCATCCAATCCAGATTGACCGTGTAATGGTGCCGAATACTTAAAATTCAAAATAGAAATCAAGCACAGCTCTAGTGGAAAGCCACCAATCTGTGAGCTGGGAAATATCCAACCAACAGGATTGGTCCATTTTTCTAGCTTAGAACTGTGCTTGAAAATGGAGCAAGCCTGCTGGTGGGAATTTTTCTAGTTTGCAGGTTATTAACTAGGTACCTAACTATCACAGCTCTAGTGGAAAGCCACCTTTTCCACTAGAGCTGTGCTAGCTAACCGAACCTGTGAGCTGGGAAAAATCCAACCAACAGGATTGGTCCATTTTTCTAGCTTAGAACTGTGCTTGAAAATGGAGCAAGCCTGCTGGTGGGAATTTTTCTAGTTTGCAGGTTATTAACTAGGTACCTAACTATCACAGCTCTAGTGGAAAGCCACCTTTTCCACTAGAGCTGTGCTAGCTAACCGAACCTGTGAGCTGGGAAGAATCCAACCAACAGGATTGGTCCATTTTTCTAGCTTAGAACTGTGCTTGAAAATGGAGCTAGCCTGCTGGTGGGAATTTTTCTAGTTTGCAGGTTATTAACTAGGTACCTAACTATCACAGCTCTAGTGGAAAGCCACCTTTTCCACTACAGCTGTGCTAGCTAACCGAACCTGTGAGCTGGGAAAAATCCAACCAACAGGATTGGTCCATTTTTCTAGCTTAGAACTGTGCTTGAAAATGGAGCAAGCCTGCTGGTGGGAATTTTTGTAGTTTGCAGGTTATTAAACTAGGTAACTATCACAGCTCTAGTGGAAAGCCACCTTTTCCACAAGAGCTGTGCTTGCTAACCGAACCTGTGAGCTGGAAAAAATCCAACCAACAAGATTGGTCCATTTGACTGCTGCTCCCTCGCGTACTCGGGCGCACTCGGAGACGCCTGTGCCCTGGGCTATTGCGCTTCTCAACTCTGTACTTGAAGCAGCACCACATTGTGACCTGTTTAAGAGCTCGTTGGCGTTTTTGATGAAAGAATGTAAGCATACGTTTGAAAGAATGATGCCTGTAAGCTCTATTCAGTCTTACGATAAGTTAGTATATATGACAATTATGACATTATCATTTTATATGCCTTTTGTAATTTTTGACGATTTTTTTTGTGTACCTTTGTAACGCTTTGGAATTATTTCTGTAATGTTACAATATATTTCTATGTAATGAATAAATAAATACATTTTTCTAGCTTAGAACTGTGCTTGAAAATGGAGCAAGCCTGCTGGTGGGTATTTTTCTAGTTTGCAGGTTATTAACTAGGTAACTATCACAGCTCTAGTGGAAAGGCGCCCCGGATTTTAGAATTTTGTGACAGTTTTGGATTTCCAGACAAAAGTCTAAAGATTCACGAAGTTTTTTAATTTTATCTGTCTCTAATTCCAGTATACACATGGGTATAAAACCGTTCCGGTGTTCACATTGCTCGGCTAGGTTTACACGAAGAGACCAACTTCTACTTCATTTGAAACGACATTCAGGTAACTTTATATACTAATTTCTGTTTGTGATTTTGGTGTAAGGGATATGGACTGAAAACTGAACTGAGACTCATTCAACGAAACTGAACAACTTCTTCAGAGAAACAGTTATGGGAAATTAAAAAAAATTACCTTTCCATACAAACTGTTCAATCAAAGTGAGTAATTTGTATGGAGAGGTATTTTTATTTTATTTTCCAGAGATGTTTATTTGGGAAAGTTGTTCAGTTTTGTTGACTGAGCAGAAACGGTGTTAAAAACACAGTCGAAATGGTATTAATCTGCCAATTGTACTGACCAGCTCTGTCCAAGACACTAGAAAAAAGATCGACGTCCTATACAAACCTGACCACTGTATTTTTTTCGTATTCCGATATAATTATGTTCTTAGGGAAAGTTGTTCACTTTGATGGGCAGTTTAATAGCCTACAAGATTTTTTCTTTTTAATATGCGGGTAGAAATTACGTGTGAAAATATTGAAAATAAAATAAAAATATGTTTATTGCGTACCAATAATAACGATTGTCGTTCCATTTCCAAAATCCATTGTTAATCAATTCAAACGACACTTGTTGGGAATCTATCACTTTCTCTTCTCGATTAACAATCTACTATTGTAATCTTGAGTATAATACTTGATTTCAATATTTGCAGTATCTTTAGAAAGGTAAGACGTTAGAAAACCCCGATACCGTTGGACCGATCGCCATGAAATGTGGATATCTTAGTTGTTAAGGAAAATTTACAGATGGCGCTTCAAGACAGTATGCACATGTACAAAGCTGCCACTCTTTTCTAATTATAAACTCTTTGACCCAGGTGGTCTCGGGAGGTGTACGGTTTACAATAACCCAAAGTTGACACATTTTAAGTGTTTTATCAAAGGTTTTCATGTTGTCCACTTGTAACCCGTGCAATGGAATGAACTTAACTCCTTTGAACTGTAGCGAGACCTGTGGTGTGCTCTAGCTACAATATTAAGATAATAGAAAATTGTCTGTTGTTGTGTTTTTAAATCGTTTTTTCAATCGGGCTTGTGATAACAACGGTTAATTGCATAGATAAATAAAAACATACAATTACAGCTGGCAATTGCATGTTTTTTTTATCTTCGTCATAATAAAATACTTTAATATTTTGATTCCTTATGTGCCCAGCCACACGTTACTCACGCACGCCATGTAAATTCCAGAAAAATCAGTTAAGAACTAAGCAATATTTGAGATGTTGACCAAACAAACATCTATTTTTATGCAGGGTGTAAAAGTAGTATTTTAGGCATGACTCGGAACGTGGAGTTGAACAACTTTCTAAACGAGGTTCTAAAATATTTTTTACCCTGCATACAAATGTGTGTGTGCACGGGTCAGTGATATAAATAAATAATAAATATTATTATTAATAATAATAAATATTATTATTAGTCTTGGAATAAAACGAACGGACCGAGTCAAAAACACCATACTGCGTTCCAAAACTGGTATTGCCGACGTGGGGACGAAGACCGCTAAACTCAAGTGGGATTGGGCTGGACATGTCTGTCGAATGTGCCCTAAAAGGTGGGCAAAGAAAGTCACCCATTGCTGTGCCCATTGGTTACCTCATGACGAGTCCAGACGCCGAGGTAGACCCAGAAAGCGATGGCGTGACGACCTTGATGCCTTCTTAAATGATTGGGAAGAGGTTACAAAAGATTGTGACCAATGGAAAGCCACGGGGGAGGCCTTTGCCCAGCAGTGGGATCTAGTAGGCTAAGAAAAAAAAATTCTGATCCCAAACTAGGCAAAGCCACCATAGGTATCAGAGACTGACTGATATACATACATAAATATATAAATAATACCCAGACACAGAACAAACGCTTGTGTTCATCGCACAAATGTTTGCCGGGCGGGGATCGAACCCGCGGCCCACGGCGTAGAAGGTAGGCTCACTACCAACTACATCAACGGGCTTGTCATATAGTGTGTGATTAAGTCCAAACAAAATAGTTTTTCCGAGTCGTCCCATCTTACTACTAGGATGATTAGAAAGCTGATTAGAAGCTATGCGTAAGAGCAGGACGGAGCGATTCTATGGAGCGATCGTGTCTCTTACGCTCCAATATTTTACGCATCGCTTTATCCAGCTGTCATTCGTTACATTGTTTCGACTTTAATGAATCAATTTCTCCCACAGAAGACCGTCCGTACACGTGTACTAACTGCGATCACAAATTCGCTACTGCTGCCAAATTAAGATACCACATTAGGTTTTCGGTAACTTGCGAGAGAAAGAAAATTGATGCAGACCTTAAAGCTAATCAAATCATAGAAGAAAGCATTAATCAATTCTTTGTAACGGAACAAGCTACTGCTGGGGATGCTGCAGAAAGAATAAAATTACTAGTAAATGCACCGGAAACAGACAACAAGCCTATTCAGGAAGAATTGGCTGAAAAATTAAATATACCACAAAAAGCATCAGAAACAAGAAACAACCCAGAGAAAATAACTAAACGAATAAGTGAAAATGTATTGAATATAAAGAGTGAAGCAAACACAGATGTTGAAATGGAAGATGCAAAATCAATGGAAAACAAAACAACGAAATCTGAGGACAACAAAACATTAACACCAGTGGAAAGCGAAACAATAAAGCCATTGGAAAATAAAACACAAAAATTTGAGAAAAACAAAATACTAAAAGCAGTGAAACACAAAATACCAGAAGCAGTGAAAAACAAAACACCAGCGGTGAATATTAAAACAACAATATTGAAGAAAATCAAAACACCAATATCAGTGAAAAACATGACACCATTATTAGTGAAAAATATGACACCATTATCAGTGAAAAAGAAAACACCCATATTGGTGAACATCAATACACCGAAATTAGTTGAAAACAAAGAGTCATCACTCCATACTCCTGATGTTAACACTATATTGGTGAAAAGCAATACACCAAAATCATTGAATAACCAAGAATGTTTCAAAAAGCAAACACCGAAATTGGTTGAAAACAAAGAGTCATCACCCCATAGTCCTGATGATGACAGAATGTCACTATCAGACATTTGCGACATACCCACCATGCCAGAAATGCCATTCATGATAGAGACAGACAGAATTGTATAAAATTAATTAGTATAAATAATACAAACATGAATTAAAAACAACAACATCTGATTTATTCAATTCTATGTTGGAAACCAATTTATAAAAAAAATATAAAACATAAATATGCCTACAATATCATTTCTATGGAACTTTGTGGTTTAACAGAATTTTAAATGCACCTTATTTTTGTACAAATAACATAGCCGATGCTATACACTGTATGTACTCCTAAATCTAAATACATACATATATTACTTACTAACTTGTCTTATTTAATTTTCTAATTAAAGATACAATAACGAGTTTTCCAGAGCATTGCAGTCAGTTGTAACAACTTGGACCCATTGACGTAATTAATAATTCTTAAAATGGGGACTAGGGTCAAGTGAAATGGGTGCCAAGTATTTATAGTATACCACTTATTTTATTGGAAAATTCGAAACTTGTTTTTGAAATTTTTGTAATCTACATGTAGCCTGAGAACTGGCAATGGATCGAGTTGACTGATTTATAGAGCAACGAAATTACCCTATTTAGTAATATTATTCATAGATCCAGGCGCCTGCCAGATGTGCATTGGTAGGGGTGGGAGTGGTGAGGCAGCAAATGTGTTGAAAAATCAATAGTCTAGGCAACGAAGCGGATCGTGGTATGAAGACCCCCGCATTAAATCCTCAGTCGATCAAACTTTGCTCGGATATTACACTACATGAGACAAACCTTCTATAAAAAAATCCAAAAAAAAAATCGGTACTTTTAATTTTTCCAAACAAAAATTACAAAAAATGTATGATTTTTTTTATGGAATTTTTTTTTGCATATTTTGAATTTACATTTAATTCATGATTCTTTATCATTTACTTAGTAAAGGCAACGAAGCAGTTGAACCCAACATAAATTTCTCAACTCAAAATAGTTGAGCCATTTATAGAGCTCTGTGTTTGGTGTGGTATTTTATAGCTAGTTTGAATATAAAATTGGCAGGCGATTTAGTCGATGGAAAAGCAGTGGCAGGCGCTGAAAAGCCGGTTTCTCTTGTATAATCTTTACCAAAGCCTCCTAATAGATGGCGCTGTAGATTTTCTAAAACGCGCTATTTTCAAGAAATGCTAGCAAACGAATATTCCCAGACTTGAGACCTGGCCAAATCGATTTTTCGTAACCAAAACTGCTGACAGGCGCCCGCGCCCGGATCTATGAATAATAGTAGTAGAGCTTACATACGGGTGGTTTTGTTGCTCTATAAATCAGTCAACTCGATCAGTTGCCAGTTCTCCATCTAATGTATCTTTGTAAAAACTCCGGGTTTGGTGTACTATCGACCAAATTGAATCATGACTTTTGATGAGAATTCATTTGAAATTGTCAAAAAAATGTTTCTTTGGACTTTTAAAACAATTTTTAGGTGAAATCGGACCTGATTGTATTTGAATGTTTGTACGGAAATAAGCTATGGGGTGGGTCATAATTCAGATTGGTTGATCTTACAATTATACAAAAATAACATCACTTACTACTTAGTGCCTAATAATCACAGGCACATTGCAAGTAGTTACACACAAAGTTCATTATCTTAGAATCCCTGAAAAATGCGTGGTGTTTGGAGAAAAGTACACGTGTCGGTGGAAACACTTAGACCTTGAGGTCTCTGGTTTCGGGCGTTTGTAGCGAAGCGCCTGGTTCAGCTTATACTGGTTTTTTTTTCTACGTGCTTGCTTCCACGCTAGTTAGTGATGCGGCTGGCACAATCAGCTCCGGTGGATAGTGGCAGCAGTATGGAAAATCAAAGATATTCTAACGAATATAAAATAAAGACAGGTAACATGCTCGTAATATTAGGGCCTGATTTGTGATTCAGGAATAACAATCTCAAGACTTTGGTGCTGAATGTTTTACAGGGTCTTGTACTCACTGGTTTGTTGATAGTGCTTCACTTAACCCTGCGTGATTGACTGTTTTGCGCCCTGATTTTAGGACTAAGACTAATGCTTGACCGCGCACAATTTTACGTCACGTGAAAAGCATGTGCGACATTTTCATCATTCACACTTAAAATGGAACATAAACTTATTTCAATTTGTAATCTTGAGACTCTTTCCTTTGCTTATGTATCCAGTACCTATCTGGTGTCCGGTATCCTATTCTGATGTCCTGTGTTTGTCCTAGGAATTCTCATCAGATCCCACGTGACATCTATGCTGCAAATCACCATCGTGTATTCTTTTCACTACGTGACGTTAGCGAAATTGTGGAAACACAAAACAAAAATTGTATTACTTATCCATAACAGAGGGCCTAGTATCAAGGTGTCAGTATGATATTGTTTTCCTGTTTCAATCAAACACTGTAGGCCTTGCTTCTTCATATCACGTCACTTAACACTTCAGCACCTTCAATTTTATACACCATTTTTATAACTACACTTGAAGCTAAGACCTCTGACCTTTTGGTCTTTGGCTAGTCACTATGCAATTATCGGCGAGTTGGCTTCTCATTGAGGAGTTTTCTTTCCGTAGCTCGGTAAGTTCTTGATTAAGTCTTAGTATTTCTAGCACAAGTTTTTCATTATCAACTTCCAGTTTCTCCAGTCTGAAAATGTAACAAAACAAAATGGTGGTCAAAAAAGTAATAAAACATAATTGGAAATTTTGTAAGGATCCTAGGATTACTATGGTTTTCTTTTAAGGTACCCCAGTCAATCAATAGAGAAAATAACAACACAAGCAAGTATTGCAAACATTTCTTTTTAAAGAATTGTAACTACAGGCAAAGCGCATGAGACCGGGGCGCAGGAGGGGTGGTTACATCATTGGAGTAAGTAGTGCAGATATATAAGTTGTCCCCGTCACTCTAGGGCCGGCACCACCCCTCCCGCACCGCACAGCTACCGAGGAACCTAGGTACTCACAAGTAGTCGCAGTTTAACCTCTACCTACACTACATTATAATAGGTCTTTACCTATGAAATTGCCGAAATTTTCTTACAGATTAATGAGATCATAATTCATATAATTCAAATGCAATTTTTTTCATTTGTCTTATATTTGAAAGTTGACTTCAAGGTTATCAATTTACGCATAAAATAAAGTTTTTAGTTTGATATATAAAATGAAAGGTTCGAAAATTGTTCGTCTTAAATGTCGTCCGATTTCATCATTAGATTTGTTATATTTTAATACAGATAATATTTTTCGAAAATTAAATTTAAGCTTCTGTTAGCTTAATGTCTGCCCAATAATGTAAAAAAAAAAAAAATTATTTATAATTCCTAAGAAAAATGCAAAAATGTTAGTACTGAAAATTAAGTTTACCTAAAATTCGCCATACAAAACGGCAATTTCATAGGTAAAGACCTATTATCAACTTTATACAGCCTCTTTGTTTTATAGTGTTTATATTTATTCAATCGTAACTTTGGAAGGAGAAGGACGTTCGAAATAAAGGCCAGGTTAAAAGAACCCCAAATCGACGAGCGTGTATGGAAAGGTTGATGACAGTAGAGGAAGCGTGGGAAGTATGTCAAGATCGTAGCAGGCTGTGGTATCTACCTACCCCGACGGGAAAGAGGCGTGATGTTATGTACCTATGTATGCAATAGGGAACATGCAGGAATTTTTTAATTTAAGAATTTTTTTCTCATTCATGTAATAAACAGTCTTGTAAAACTATTTTTCGAATAACTATAATATTAAAAGATATAAGCCATTGAAGATTTGTTTCTGTCTCTTTCTAGCACAACGAAATTTAATATGGAGTTTATATAGCCGTAGTGAATTGTGACGTCACTATTCATGTCGGATCTCTCTGTCTAATTAGTATTTTTAAATGCTTATATCGGCCGTATTTCTTAGCCGATTTTAATTTTAATTTCACTTTTTGTCATCTCTACTATGGTATTTTCATATTTTGTTAGTAAATCCGACAAAAAAAAAATTATGCATGTTCCCTATTGTAAATGATTTTATTTTAACACTTCCTGTGTTCGGATAAATCTACAAAGTAGAAAATCGCAAAATTTCACAACCACAGGCAGGATTCGAACCTGCGTCTTCTGCGTAAGTACCGCAGACGCTTTACCAACTAGGCTACTGTGCAACAAACGCAACGTTGGAATGCGTATAGAGGTCGCTAAAATTTCACAACATCGGGCAGGACCACAGTAGCCTAGTTGGTAAAGCGTCTGCGGTACTTACGCAGAAGACGCAGGTTCGAATCCTGCCTGTGGTTGTGAAATTTTGCGGTTTTTCTACTTTCCCTATTGTAGTAGAACAAAATGAAAAATTTGCTTTCTGAACTTTCAACAAACGTCATGAACTTTCAACAAACATTTTACTGACGTAATTTCATTGTATTGTTTCATTAGGTAAGCAATTGTATTTTAGTTTACTGACCTTTTCTGTTTCTGTGTAAGCTCAGTAATGTAATCACATGCTTTGGCCAAAATGCCTCCTTTGCTAGCAGAGTCCGGAAGGCCGCCATTGGGCACTAGGGCAGCCAATTTGGTGATCCAGCTGTTGATTTTATCTCGACGACGTCTCTCTACTTCGTTGTGTGTCGCTCGCCGCTTATCATCTCGCTAAAATTATAGTCGCTTGTTTAAATTTAAGCATAAAAATGTCATTCGAAAACGGAAAGTTTGACAGTGACATTTAACACAAGGTCATCTGATTCCAAACTAGGCAACGCATGTATGTACACACGGCCGCACATCGGTAGAAACACTTTTGGACCTTACGGCGTGGTAACAGAGTTGAAAAAATGTCTACCGACAAGCGGTTGACCGTACTATGTGTTTAGGCCGCGCAAACTGACTCTAGCTCTGATCGTTAGTGCGCAGAACTCAATAAATGAGTCGCGGGGTTGAGCGCGGCTAGTGGAGGGAGGCGTGCGAGTCATTCATTGGATCTCCGCCAGCCACCCATACTCCATATAGCAAAGACTGATATGCATACATAAATAGATAAATAACACCCAGACAGAACAAACACTTCTGTTCATCACAAAAACGTTTGCACTGCGCTGGGATCAAACCCGCGGCCCACAGCATAGAAAGTCGGTTCACTACCAACCAAACCAACGGGCTTGATACAGGGCTTCCCATAAAAAATGCGGAAGGTATAAAGTTCATAAATTAAGTTTCGTATTTCTGATCCTATAGAAAAGTTATTCAGTTTGTTTTGCGTATTTTGTTATTTTCGGAAAGGTGTTCAATTTATTTTTCAGTTTTCTGCAAATGTCTTTTACATCTGAAACAAATACCTGGTGGTTTTTATTGGACCTACGAAGTTGGCGTTTTGTATGGAGAATTTTCGGTGAACTCAATTTTCAGTACTAGCTACTTGCATTTTTTTAGGAAATACAGATCCAAGTTTTATAACATTTTTAAGTATGAATGGGAAGACAAAGCTTACAGCAGCTTTAATTTGATTTTAGAAAAATTAACCAACCTAATTAAGAAAACGAATGACATTTAAGACGGGAATATTAAGTGTGCAAATTGATAACCTTGAAATCAACTTTCAAATATAAAACAAATAATGAAAATAGCTACAGAATTATAGGAATCATGATCTCATTAATCTGCAAGATAATTTCGCCAATTTCATAGGTAAAGAGCATACAGCAAGGATAATTCAGATGCCACGCAGCATAATTCAGATGGTGACATTTGCTGCGCTTGAGTACCTGCCGGGGAGCCAATCAATGCGCAAATCGAACACCCGCCTTGCGCAGCGCACTTTATCCCCGCGTTACCCTTTTTGAGTTGCATTAATGGAATCATAACTACCTGGTACCCACGCGATGGAAAAAGGGGAAGACAGTTTAGACGCTGGGAAGATGAAATTGTTGGGGTTACAGGCAGAACCTGGACGGCTGGGAGAGGCCTTTGCCAATAGGCACACAGATACACAGGATAGTTACTAATTAATAAACTGTATGGTTTCGTTTTGATTGATTTTAATATGATCTGATATAAAGGCAACTAAATAAAATAAATAAATGGAGTTATGTTCCCCCAAGAGTCGACCAATTGAAATCATGACCCGACTTACATTTTCGTGCATACAGTCAAATTTAAGAAGGCTGATTTTTGCTCAAAAATTCTTTCAAAATGACAAAAAAAACCTTTTTGCTTGACAGTTTCAAATAAATTCGTGCCAAAAAGAGTCACAAATCAGTTAGTTCGACTGTACAATCAACGACAGGTCAAGCTTGACACTTGCAGTGCGATTGTAGCCCGTACGTCTATTTAAATAAGAACGGTACAAAGTCCAATGTGTCAAGCTTGACGTGCTCTTGACTGTAAATAGTTTACAGAAAAAAAAATCAACTAATATTAAAGGCAATTAGGGTTTTACCTTTTTCGCTGTCACCACTTTCGTTGGTTGAATGGTAGGGTTTTTTCTAATGACTTTCTGTTTTTGGGCAGTTGTACCAAATACTTCCATGGGCTCTCCTATCACATAAAATTCTCCTGGAACACCTGCAATTAACAGAAAAAGATAATAAACATTTCGTAATAAACATTCAGACACTTCAAAACTCACATTAGGCCCACTTCAAGATCCAGAGAACCTTACTTCGTGAGAAACTCACATTAGGCCCACTTCAAGATCCAGAGAACCTTACTTCGTGAGTGGGTACTAAATAAATAGATGAACATCCCCGCCTGCCATTGCTCGTATGGTGCTGGCAAAGAATAGTAACAACCCATATGTACCCCGTGGGTGTCGTAAGAGGCGACTAAGGGCTAATGAACCAGAGGTTGGGCAGCAGCATCTTTCTGTGTTTCATATCATCTTAAAATCAACAGCGGTCCATGGTGCCAGCCGTAACGCTAACAAGCGTGGTGACTATGGAACTTCCCCTCCACATTGTTTCAGCAAGAGCTGGAATCTTGGAGGGAGCTCCCTGTCCTGTAGTTGATGTTTCACGGGATGTTATGATGATGACGAGATGAACATCCATGATTTGGGTACAAAACTGCAAACATCCATGCGTTGTGATTGGTATTTCTTTCCAATCAAGAAAAATACACAGTTTGTCCTAGCCAGGAATAGGATGTTGTTCTACAAATGGTATTTATGCTTGTGTTATCCACAAAATATTATAAGGTTAATTATCTAGTACCTGGGCGACCGAGCTTCGCTCTAAACATTAAAATATCATCGGGTGAGCAAGCTATGCTACTCGACAACAGATGGCGCTGTAGGTTTTGTCTAAAACCCAAATGCTTCAAAACACGAAGAAAACGAATTTTCCCAGACATGAGACCTAGCTAGATCGTTTTTTCGCCCCTGAAAACACCCGTATGGTAAATTTCATCGAAATCGTTAGAGCCGTTTTCGAGAAACTGATTACAAATATACAGGGTGTAAGGGACGGTGTACCGAAAACTGAAAGGGCATGTTCAGTCAACCAAACTGAACAAATTTCCCAAAGAACCGTTTCTGGGAAATTAAAAAAAAAATTGACCTATTGCTCACTCTGGTCGAACAGTTTGTATGGAGAGCTCATATTTTTTTTTCATTTCCCAGAAATGTTTCTTTGGGAAAGTTGTTCAGTTTCGTTGGCTGAACATGCCCTTTCAGTTCTTGGTAGACAGTCCCTTACACCCTGGGTGTCTACTCTCAAAGTCCGATTTATCGAAACGATACAACTCGAAACATGCAAATGCAAAACTTCGTCCCTTGACAATAGAGTAGAATATTGATTGGATGCAGTTTGAAAATTCATCCAACCAATATTCTACTCTATTGTCAAGGGACGAAGTTTTGCATTTGCATGTTTCGAGTAGTATCGTTTCGATATATCGGACTTTGAGAGTAGACACCCTCTATAGTATAGGATCTGTTACTAGCAGTGTTTAGTCATGTCTGAGTAGGTTTTGTGACTTGAAAACTTGATAGCTTGATAGTGCTTACACCATAAACACTACTAATACAACAATCAAACTTACAGCCATAATTAGAAAATTCTGTATCATGCATGCCAAAAACACACACAAATACCCAAACTTTTATAATGGAATACCCGGAACCTTCTTCACAGCAAGCAGTAACACTACCACACATGCCACTTATATAACTTAGCATCTGGCCTCTGCCTAATCTGGATTAACTATTCTTTATCTACAAAATGTGCAGTTACAATTCTTTTGCCTTTTTGTCTATTTGTTTATTTATAGGTTCATGCATGTGACTTATAAAGTACCATTTGTACTCAATCAAGAGTAATCAAGCTCCCATTTCAACTACATTCATATCAGTCAGGTTCTTGTTAGCTCTTGCACAAGATGAAACATTAGCACACCCATATACCAAAGTTAGTCTAAAATGTACGGCTTAGTTTATAGGCAGAGCAAGTAATAAGGACTATGTAATAAGGCCTCTTACATTGTTTCACGCAAAGAATGATATTTGATAAAAAAAGACTACCCACATTAACATTCACAGAGAGAAACACATAATTATATTATACATGTAATTCCAAATACGCAAATCCTCTCGGGCGGTATTCTGCCCATGGAACTGAACAAATTTTGTTCTACATTTTTTGTACGAACATTAAAATAAAAAACATTTGGTTTATACAAATTAAACAGATCAGATTTTATTTTTTAAGATTAGATTTTTTAAGATTAGATTTTTTAAATTTTAATTGCCAAAAGTTGTTTAGTTACACGAGTTAAACTACGCCCCCCCGAGAGGTTTTGCATATTTTGACTTACACATTATATACATAGGCCCTAACTGTATCACTAAAATTACTAGCAGAAGTTCATTTCCCCAATTCAAAAGTTCTAAACACGACAGGTACCCCCCCAATGACTACAAAACAATTAATAAGACCTCGAATTGAAGATTGGAGGATGGCCTCGTCTGTTTTCAAACCCCAAAGAATATCCTGAGCCATCGACAGCTTTGAGCCTTATAAATCAAGTGGGGAGGATGGCATTTTCCCGGCATTACTACAACAGGGAAAACAGGTCATCCTATCAACTATTATTAAGATCTTTAGGGCTAGTTTCGCGTGGGGATGCGTACCTCTTCAATGGACAAGAGTAAAGGTGATCTTTATCCCTAAAGGTGGAGACAAAGACAAAACCCACCCCAAGTCCTATAGACCAATTAGTCTTACTTCCTTTCTACTAAAAACGATGGAGAAAGTAATTAACTTACACATCAGAGAGACATACCTAAATAAAATACCTCTGCATGCCTTCCAACACGCCTATCAAAAAGGCAAATCGACCGAGACTGCGCTGATGGAACTTACGGACCGGTTGGAAAAAGCACTAGAAGACAAACAAATTGCCTTGTGTGCCTTTCTAGACATAGAGGGTGCATTCGATAACACCTCTACCGAAGTCATACTACGTTGTATGAACCAGCGCGGCATTGATAATACAACCTTAAAATGGGTAGAATCAATGCTCACCACAAGAACAGTCAAAATGACCCTATTTAACGCGACCATCAATGTTAAGGTGACAAGAGGGTGTCCCCAGGGTGGAGTCCTGTCCCCTCTGCTGTGGTCTATTGTGGTTGACTGTCTGCTCGTAGAGCTCAACTCGGCTAGTCTGCCCACCCAAGGCTACGCCGACGACTTAGTAATCAGTATAGTTGGCAACAGCCCTTCAACGGTTTCAGGTCTTATGCAAAATGCTCTTAAGAAAATTGAATGCTGGTGTAGAAAGAACATGCTCTCTGTAAACGCCAGTAAAACCGTAGTAGTCCCATTCACGAAGAGAAGAAACCTGAGAGGCATAACACCTCCAACTCTCTTCGGTAAGACTATCGAATTCTCATACGAAGTTAAATACCTGGGGGTGTACTTAGACCACAAACTCGTATGGAACAAACATATTGACCAAGTAATAAAAAAGGCCAAGACAGCACTTAGCATCTGTAACAGGTTTGCCGGCTCCAGATGGGGCCTGAAGCCTAAGCACTCACTCTGGCTATACACAGCAATAGTGAGACCCATCATTACCTACGGCTGTATAGCCTGGCACAAAAAAGTAGAACAGGTGACAACCATCAAGACCCTAAACAGCCTACAAAGACTAGCTTGTCTTATGATAACTGGTGCCCTCTCATCAACTCCCACCTTGGCCATGGAAGCGGTGCTGAACCTAACACCGCTACACTTACATGTCCAAAAAGAAGCACGAACATCGATGCTACGGGCCATAGAAGCAGGCAAGATGAATTGGACATCAAAAACTTTGGGAAATCTGTACAATAGCCTCACCAAACTCCCTATCATGGCAATGCCTTCAGATGTCATGATACAAACTTATAACTTTGATAAACTATACGAAGTTATAATACCCCCAAGGGATGAATGGCAAAATTCTGTACCTGAACATTTTAAAACGGCAGAGCTAGTCTGGTTCACCGACGGCTCGAAACGTGACGGCCTTGTTGGAGCAGGCGTGTTTGGCAAGCGGCCCACATGTAAAAAAGCCACGAGCCTTGGCCGCTATGCAACCGTCTTTCAAGCTGAGATGTATGCGATACTGGATTGCGCGCACGAAAACCTCAATTACTCCGGTAAGAAAATAGCAATCCTATCGGACAGTCAGGCGGCCCTAATGTCACTGAAATCCGATACGATTACCTCCAAACTCACTAAGGAGTGTATAAAAGCCCTCAACCAGCTAGGTGCGAAAAACAAAGTTACCCTAGGTTGGGTTTCTGGGCACTCGGGAATAGGGGGAAATGAGGTGGCGGATGAACTGGCAAGAGAAGGTTCCGGATCTAAATTTACTGGACCGGAGCCAGTCCTAGGTATACCTAAATCTGCCACCAGGTTTCAATTAGGAGCTTGGGCGAAGTGCGAAGCCATCCTAGCTTGGCAAGGTTCAACTGGTCTCTCACACTCAAAACAGTTGATCCGAGGCTTCTCAAAGAAATACACATCTGAAGCGCTCAAGCTAAATCGGAATCAATTTAGGATACTCATAAGAGCCCTAACGGGACATTGTAGGCTGTGCAAGCACCTAAACAGAATGGGCCTATACGAAAACCCATATTGCAGATTCTGTGCAGAAGACGATGAAACGCCTATACACCTGATCTGCCACTGTGATGCACTGACTCACAGTAGAAGTCGGGTAACGGGAGGACACATACTATACCCTGAAGATGCTCGAACGCTCAATCCTAGGCAAATTGTCAGCTTCTTTGAGGCTGTCGGTGTGGCCGAGGAAATGTAATATAAAGGGTTGGCTACAATAGATCTGTACAGGTCGCAGTGGCCGTTGGGAATTAGGAGCCCGGCCCCTTTACCCTCAAAACATAAACATAAACTGTACCATTGCTGGATAAAAGCCTCCATCTGTTCTCTCATAAATATCCTATCCTGTGCTTACTTCTGCAAATTTCTTCGAAAGGCTAGCTCATCTCACCAGCTTTAGGGTCTACCACTTCGCCTTGTTTGTTGGTGACATCCACTGAGTGGTGGTTTTTATGCACAACATATCTAGCAATACAACAGACTAAGAAACATATCATACCTTGGGAGGGTGAATGAGTTGTCATATTGGTTGTTGCATCGTCTGCCATGTGAACGATTTTATAAGTCACAGTGCCTCCAGCTGAAAATATAAATATTTATTTATTTTATTTTCTTTGGGATGCTTACAGCTATATTTACAATTTGAGTGCTATAAATTAATTGCTATAAGCCAATGACAAGCTTCCACATGTGTATGTAAAAAATAACTAATATGTCAAATAATTAGGTAAGCAGAAGCAGGCAAAACAACAAAATATATGATTCAGAGTGCTGAGAATTTTTCAAGATAAATACGCCGTCGGCTGCTCGCCTATCATATCATAATAATAAATTCAGGATGTTCTAAATAAAGGCTAGTTTGGAACGACTCTAAACCAACAAGCTTGTATAAAAGGGTTGAAATTAGAGGAAGCAAGGGAAGTATGTAAAGATTGTAGCAGCTGGAGGGCTGTGGTCTCTGCCTACCTCAACAGGAAAGAAAGGTTATTCTATGTATGTATGAATGCAGAGAAAACACTCGAAGCAAATAAAACACCTAACAAATTGGACATGTCGATGGAGTTCAGGCATGCACACAATGGTCCTCAAACCTAACTTAGTAGATAATTTAATCCGCTTTTTACATCAGAAGTAAATATAAAAAAACATTAATAAAAAATGGCTTGTAATAACTTTTACAAGTATGGATAAATAAATATTTTAAACTAGTCCAATTAAGGAACTTCACTTACATAAATCCCTAAAGTAACCAGGGCCTGTGTCAGTGTCTTTTGCCTCCAAAAAGTGATGATCACCACTACCTGAAATTGAATCATAATTCAATTAGATCCTAACTCAATAATGACCTCTTGACTAATTAGAAAATTAAGTTTATGACTTAGGTTAGAAAATGCTGCATAAACAAATTAATTGTAGATACAAAACAGCGGTACCTAGTTCTTGGAGCAAAACATAAACATTAAAAGATAAACATTTGGCAGCATGGCTGGATTTCAATGTCCAACAAATATTTTGCTAAATGCAATTTGTACTTACCGAAAGACCCTTCATCCACCATCCCTAGAAGTTCGCTATCGGCACTAGAACAAAAATATGAGCTCGCGTAAGATTTGAATGAAATTCAATGAGCCCCTTGCCAAGTTGCAAATAAAGGAGCGATGACCTTCCGAGCACTGTTAAATTCACATTATGTAATGCAATTCACGAAAGTATTAGAAGAACAGTCGTTTACCTGTTATCAAGAGAACCTTCTTGCATAGGATCGGCGTCGATTTCCACTTTCAGTGCCATTTACGCGTAATTATTTTTGAATTTTTACAACTTGATCACGGGGACAAAATAGAAGGGTCATGTGATATGCCCATAGATATGATTTTTAACTTTTTTTGTTACAAGGCCTTGTCTATGGTCAGCCTACTTTACAATAAAGGCCTAATTTCACGACCCTTTTTCATATCTATCTTGAAGGATATCTTCCGTCCGTTTCACCCGCATCATAAAAAAAGGCAGATTTTCTTGTGAAAGAAAGAGATAGAGCATGATTTTTAGGATTCCGTACCCAAAGGGTGTAAAATAAACGGGACCCTATTATTATACCTCAGTCCGTCCGATGTCTATCCGTTTGTAAGCAGGCTATATCTCATGAACCACAGAGTAAAGTAGAGTCCGTCATATTACATTTCGGCGGAAGATACGGTTCTCGTTCCGTGCTTTCCAAATCTGTATCACTCGAATGTCTATTGCCGAAATCAAAGCTTTCAATGTACGATATTAATCGTTTAATCAAATAGCGTGGTCATCGGGGATTTTAGTCAGTGGAGTCTGACATAACCCGGTCGCTTATCCATAATGGATTTCCCCTCGAAAAAAAAAGGTAGGTATACCTATTGTTTCTTGGTTTACAGTCTACACAGGTCACCTACTCGTACCTATATACTAGTAGGTATTACCTAAAAGTTAAAGTCAAGAGCAGGTCAAACCAGATACTCGTACTTGCAACGCGATCTTTCATTCCATAAGCGATAATGTGCTCGCCTATCAGCTGCGTGCTTCGCTCTTGGTCGGCTGCGGCCATCTCTCAGTCAGGAGAATATGCTTAGAGCTTATTATGGGTACTTTCACTCCATACTTACATATGGCTGTATACTGTGGGCGACCGCCGCCGACCGGGAGAGAGTATTTCGTAAGCAGAAACGCGCGGTACGTATATTAAGTGGCGCCGTCTGGGATCACCCTGCAAGGGACTTATTTAGGAAACTTAAAATATTGACGCTACCATGCGTATACATATATGAAGTAGCTAAATACGTCAGGATGAACTTAGGTGAGTTCTCGACGCGTGGTGATGTAGTAAATTCGCGAAATTTGCGCAGACGTCATGAATTGCGAGCCCCTGCAACGAGACTAGTCAAGTCAAATAAATGTATACACACCATAGGACCTAAAGTGTACAATAAAATTTCTGCTGAAATAAAAACCTTAAAAAGTGACTCATGTTTCTTAAACAACCTGAAAACTTACTTACTCACAGAAGCTTTTTACTCTGTGGATGAATTTTTGATACAAACTGTCCCAACTTAAATAAGAGGGAATGTTTTAAGACTGTACGTTCTCTATTGTTAATGACATACTTTGATAATATTATTAAGTTACTTTATGTAATATTGTAAGCAATTTACAGAAATCCTTTTTACTGTAATATTTTAATGACGTATAAATGTATATTTATAAATAAATAATTGAATTGAATTGAATTGAATAAAAATAAGAACAATATAAAGTCCTTAGTGTCAAGCTTGACGTGCTCTTGACTGTACCTATTAGTTCCTAAGTTTAATTTAATTTCGGCAATTGTTGTAATGAGTGAGGTACCTAATCTGTTTCTCGTCATATCATTATGACATCCCATGAAACGTCCACTACACGACAGGAAATTCCCTCCCTAAATTTCTATAGCAAATAAGAATCTTCATCTTATCTCCAAAATTCCAGTTTTTGCTAAAACAATGTGCAGGGGAAGTACCATAGTCACCACGCTTGTTAGGGTTCCCGCACACGGGCCACCGGCCACAACCACAAAACGCCGCCACTGGCATATTTCCTGTCGTTTTCATACATTTTATATGGACTCGCCGAGCACGGTTGACGCCGGTGGCCGCCACACGCTACAAATCGTCGTTGCTCGCTTCTTGTGGCCCGTACCGGCCACAAAACACCGATACAAAACGCCACCACACGCCACTCGCGCGATTCCCCACCCCTCTCTCCTTTACCTTACTTAACCTGTGCAAGTTTTTGTGGAGTTTTTAGTGATTGTTTCTACTTACCATAATGTGATAGCTAGTCTTTCCACGGGGGCGATACTTTTACGCATGTTGGTGATGTGTTGCTTTAATCCATTATACAGGGTGTTAATTTGATTGCGTGCCATAGCTTAGGGGCAGGATCAGTATCAGTAACTGAACAACTTTTCCTAAGGAACATAGGTCAAAGTACGAAAAACCAAATTTGACCTTCCATACTAAATGCGCTATCAGCTGATGCAGTTTCTATGGGAGGTCAAAAATAGATTTTCGTATTTTTACCTATGTTCCTTGGGAAAAGTGGTTCAGTTACTGATACTGATCCCACCCCTGAGCTATGGCACGCAATCAAATTAACACCCTGTATAATAAAGCCAGTACTTCCCAAAACGTATGTATAAAATGTTGGAATAGTTATTTATGCAACTGTTGCGTAATGAGAGTAATTTTAACACGAGATCTGGTTTTTGATACGAGGCGCAGCCGAGTATCAAAATAGTATAGATCGAGTGTTAAAATGACTAATTACGTATAGTTGCATACAAAACTTTATCTACGACCGACAAAATAAAATAAAATTTTAAAGAGTAGTGATCAATTTATTGAACTAAGAGGACATTTAGTTAGTACAGTTAATTCAAGTTATTCCCGAAGTTATTCCAGATCCAGAGCTTGTGGATGGAGTTGCTTTAACATGAATTTCATGTATATGGTTACTGACAGCCTCTTGTAGACTCATGTTCTCCTGGTACATACTTTCCATTTTGTTCAAATCACTTATTTTGTTGCTACGGTCACTTTGTATAGAAGCGAGCCAACTGTTAGCCTCTTGTCGATTTATGTACTCCTGGTACTCTCCGTTTTCTTTTAAATATAGGTAGGCAGTCGTCACCCCCGTAAAAAGTATTTTTACAAAATTACTTTAATATAGGCTGTATGTAGTACTGTGGTAGTATTGCCTTAGCCTATGCAGATTGAAAATTATGTGTTATAACAGTTGCGGAATGAAAATCCATACTCCATTTCCGTACTGCTCGTAGTATGGAACAGTGTGGAAATGAAAATGATAGCGGAAAATGACCTCAATTTCGAATCTGTCATTGGTTTCGAATTTGGAATATTCCGGTACGGGAGTACGAGTAGATAAAAACTTTTCTGGATAGTTTAAAAGATTATCGAAATGCTCGTTACGTTTTTGTATATTTGTTTAAATTGGATGTATCCGATAACTACGGTTTCGTCTTCTACGACGACGGTTTTTTATCAGAAGCAGCGCAATTAAACCTTCGTCAGAGTCCATTAGGATACTGCGCGCATGGGTTAAAAAAAGTAGCAGCCACCGACCGCAAGTGCCGACCACCGGCCACAAGTGGCTGTCGCGCGCTTCAACCACCTTCGTGGCCACTTCTAGCTTCTTGTGGCGACGTTTGTGGCTTTGGCCAGTGGCCCGTGTGCGGGAACACTTTGTTAGAAAAACCGGTGTTTTATAATTAGGCATGCTAACATGAGTATAGCATCACTAGTTTAAAAAGGTTAATTGTAAACTCTTTGGTACATTTCCGCTCTACTCTATTGCAAAATGTCATCTGTCACTTCCTTTTGACTTCTCGTGCAATGCACTGTGTCTTCGATAGCTGAAATATTTTATCTTAATTTATTCCTTCAATCAACGTAAGAAAAAGTCTGTGTATATCGGCAAAATAAAAGACATTATAAATATAATCAAGCACAAACCTTATTTTTTTATTTCTCGGCAATTTTCCACTTTAAGAGGTTATGGGCCCAGCCGTATGTCTTGCATGTGTCGAGAAAATAAAGGTGTGCAGGTGCTGCTCGTGCTACTGCTGTGCGCTGGGCTGTGCTTCGCAGTGCTTGGCACATTCCCGGACTGTGAACGGCGTGCTTCGGCGGTGACCGACATGGCGGGCGATGATCAGCAAAATCCAAGTAAGACAAGCAATGTTTTTGCGCCCACGCCGATAGAGAAGCTGGATGGCATTTCAAACTACAGCTCTTGGAAATTCAATCTCAAAATGGTACTTATTATGGAAGATCTTTGGTGCGTAGTAGATTACAAAGAAGGTGAAACAATAAACAAAGAAAAAGACAATAGAGCGCTCGCTAGGATCTGCCTATCCATAAAGCCCACGTGTATACAGTATGTGCGCAATGCAAAGAGTGCAAAGGACGCTTGGACAGCTCTCAAAAATGCGTTTGAGGACCGCGGCATTTACAGGCGAGTACTATTACTGCGAAAACTTCACCATTCTTCCTATAATGACTTCAATGATATGGCGTCTTACATTGAACATGTTACTACATTAGTCCAGCAGCTCACAGACATTGGAAAAACTATTGAAGACTCTGAGGTAGCGGAAGTATTGTTGAGTGGCTTACCGGAAGAATTTGACGTCCTTGTCTCCAGTTTGGAATCAGTTTCTGTTACAGGATCTTTGTCTAGCGATATTGTTAAAACAAGGCTCTTGCAAGATGAACATAGAAAGAAGAATAACCTTAAAACAGATGATGTTGCTTTTTTCATGAAAAAGAAGAAAGTTGTTTGCCATTTCTGCAAGCGTGCTGGCCATATTAAAGCAAACTGCTTTAAGTTCAAGAAGTTTAACAATAAGAAGAAAGAAACTGAAGTTGCACTCATAACGGCAAGGCGTTTAAGTGCATTTTCTGAGGATGATTGGATCGTAGACTCTGGTGCCACGGCACATATGTGCAAGGACTTAAAGTGGTTCACAAACATTAAAAGATGTGATGAGAAGATCTCAGTGGCTGACGGTGGCTATCTCATGTGCTATGGACGTGGAGAGGTTAGAATTCCAATGAAAAATAACAAGTCTCAGCTAGTAACAGATGTAATGTTTATACCTAGTCTCTCAACTAATTTAATTAGTGTTAGTAAATTGAGTGAGAAGGCTTTTTCTGTGAATTTTAAAAGTGATAAATGTTATGTTTTCAAAGGGGAATCTCTAATCATATCTGCCACTAAACGAGGGGGAATTTATATTTTGGACAACGTGCATGGTAGTGTTTCTTCTGATTCGCAGGAGCGGTCATGTGCTGCCATGAATGATGTGAAAGATGCGTCGATGCCACAAAGTTCGCGCGACGTGGATGCTGCTATGGTGGTGTCATCGGAGCTATGGCACAGGAGACTCGGTCATCTTAGTTACCGTGGGGTAAGTGTTCTGAGTAATATTGCTACTGGTGTTAAGCTTAAGTCTACTCAGCATGATGCAAGCATGAAGGAGTGTGTGTCATGCGTTGAGGGGAAGCAGGCAGTGCAAAAGTTTTCTAGGGGCGAAGCAAAACGTGCCAGGCAATTGTTGGAATTAGTGCACTCAGATGTGTGTGGACCGTTCTCCGTTTGCAGTCTAGGTGGGTCTAGGTACCTTCTTACTTTCACTGATGATTATTCTAGGAAGACGTATGGTTATTTACTGAAGCAGAAGTCTGAAGTATTGTCCAAATTTAAGATATTTAAAGCCACTGTAGAAAAACAAACTGGTTATCCTATAAAATGTCTGCGTAGTGATCGTGGTGGAGAATATTGCAGTGCTGAGTTCTCCAACTATCTACAAAGTGAAGGTATAATTCATCAAACAACTTGTCCTTATAGCCCTTCACAGAATGGAGTATCGGAACGGTTGAACCGTACTCTTATAGAGAAAGTTCGTTGTATGCTGAGGGACTCAGGCCTTGGTAAGGAATACTGGGGTGAAGCGGTGTCTACTGCTATTTATTTAAAAAATAGGAGTCCTACTGCAGCGGTTCCTAACAAAACTCCTGAAGAGGTATGGACAGGCAACAAGGTTGACCTGAGCCATTTACGTGTCTTTGGTTGCTGTGCTATGACGCTTATTCCTGGAATAAAGCGTGACAAGCTTGATTCGAAATCAAAGCGTTGTATTTTTGTTGGTTATTGTGAGCATACCAAGGGCTATAGGTTAATTGACCCCTCACAGCCTAAGCAGATTTTAGTTTCAAGGAATGTGATTTTCTTTGAAAGCCAGTTTTTGAACCACACATTAAATAATAATTCTAGTCATAATGATGATGAATGTGATAATGAATTTTATGTTATTACCAGTAATAATGAAAATAAGATGCAAAGCATTGAAATTAATAACGGAATTAATGAGAATTTAAATAATATGAATATAAATTTTAATAATGTTGACATGCAAAGCAATCAAAATAATGAGATTTTAAATTCACAATTAAGTATAGAGTCTGATAGGAATAATTGTGAAATTCAAAAAAATGGAAATGAAAGTCCATTAAATAATATGTTTTATTCTCCAGTTTCAGGCGACTCTTCCTTCCAAAGTGCTGAGGGGACCGCAGATGGAGACAGTGAGGAGGCTGACTTCGGTCTGTTGAACGAAACGGTCGTTCGAGGGGAAGATTCTGATGTCACTGTGGCACAAAATGTTCCTGTCAGTGTCAGCGACCGACCTGTTCGTTCCACACGCAATCAGAAACCTGTAAGGTATGCCGATTATGATTTGTCAGACTCATCAGATCAATTATTCTTTGTTCAAAGTTTTGTTTATGGTGAGCCTCAGTCGTACGATGAGGCAATGACTAGCCCGGATAAAAACCAGTGGCTTTCTGCTATGCAAGAAGAGTATAACTCTCTTATAAACAATAACGTTTGGCAGTTAGTTGAAAGACCAACTGACTGTAATGTAGTGGGTTGTAAATGGGTTTACAAATTAAAGTCTGATGAATCTGGCAAATGTACAAAATATAAAGCTCGTTTGGTGGTTTTAGTCAAAAACCTGGCGTTGACTACACAGATACCTTCTCACCAGTGGTACGACACACCACCCTAAGAATCTTGTTTTGTATAGCGAATGAGATGAATATGGACATAGAACATATTGACATAAATACAGCATTTTTACATAGCGATATTGACAAACCTATTTATATGGAACAGCGAGAAGGACAAACTCTATAAGGTTTTAAAGTCAGAATTCAGCTGTAAAAGGTTAGGTATTTTAAAAAATTGTCTCGGCGTTAGAGTGCATAGAGATAAGAGTCGTGGAATATTAATGTTTGACCAGACTGATTATATCAGAAAATTGTTGAATCATTTTGGCATGACAAATTGTAAAGGCGTGTCTACACCCATGGAGGTAAATAATAAATTAGAAAAAGCTTGTAATCAAGATTGTTTATCAGATAGTACTTATCCCTATAGAGAACTTATTGGTTGTTTAATGTACCTTTCTGTCTGGTCGAGACCAGACATTACTTATGCTCTAAGTCATTTAAGTCAATTTAACACAGCTTTTACTCGAGATCATTGGCTGGCTGCTAAGAGGATTTTAAGGTACCTAAGTTCTACTATCAATCACAGATTGGTATTTGTGAAATCTGGTAGTTTAGATTTGTCGGTATTTGCTGATGCAGACTGGGCCAATGACATCGTGGACAGGCGGTCATATAGTGGCTTTGTTGTCAAGATTGGTGACTCTACTGTCTGTTGGGAGTCACGTAAGCAGAGATGTGTTGCGCTTTCGAGTACCGAAGCGGAGTATTTGGCTTTAAGCGATTCATGCAAAGAAGTATGTTTTATTAAAAATTTCATGTTTGAAATTTTTGGAAAACATTTTAATTGTAGAATCTTTAGCGATAATCAAAGCGCACTGAAATTGCTTGAAACCAAAGAATATTGCCACAAAAAGACCAAACATATTGACTTGCGCTACCATTTTGTAAAAGACATTGTAAAGGAAAATAATGTAACTGTAAATTACTTACCTACTGAAAATATGGTAGCAGACCTGTTAACTAAACCACTGTCTAGCTTTAAGCATTCAGGTTTTGTTCATGACTTGTGTTTAAGAAATGTAGAGTCTTAATTTAT
Organism: Athrips mouffetella; assembly: GCA_947532105.1. Taxonomy (NCBI): domain Eukaryota; kingdom Metazoa; phylum Arthropoda; class Insecta; order Lepidoptera; family Gelechiidae; genus Athrips; species Athrips mouffetella. The sequence goes on along the minus strand of OX383965.1, from coordinate 16,511,331 downwards.
TTTGTTTGTTATGTAGAGTCATAGGAATATAGAGTCAAGGTTCTATGTGATAGAGTCAATATGTATTTTTATCTGACTAGAGGTAGAGTCAATGTAGAATCTGATTAATCTGAGTTGTTAATTATATTGTTTCTGCATTGTGAAATTGTGATCTCATGTCGCGCATGAGGGGAAGTGTTAGAAAAACCGGTGTTTTATAATTAGGCATGCTAACATGAGTATAGCATCACTAGTTTAAAAAGGTTAATTGTAAACTCTTTGGTACATTTCCGCTCTACTCTATTGCAAAATGTCATCTGTCACTTCCTTTTGACTTCTCGTGCAATGCACTGTGTCTTCGATAGCTGAAATATTTTATCTTAATTTATTCCTTCAATCAACGTAAGAAAAAGTCTGTGTATATCGGCAAAATAAAAGACATTATAAATATAATCAAGCACAAACCTTATTTTTTTATTTCTCGGCAATTTTCCACTTCAAGACACTCAGCGTTACGGCTGGCACCATGGACCGCGGTTGTTGGTGACCACAGAATATAATACACAGAAATATGCTGCTGCCCATCCTCTGGTTCAGTAGCCCTGTAGTCGCCTCTTACGACACCCATGGGTAGAGATAGGTCGGTACTATTCTTTACCAGCACCACACGGGGCGTAATATACTATGTCGATATTTTGGAAAGTACCGATAGTGTAGGAAGGAACTACACTATCGATACTTTCGTTTCGATACTGTGTCCCAGGTCCCTACGGATCGGATCGGACGGTGTGCGTAGGGTCGGTCACAAAATCGGTCGTAAAATCGGAGGAAAAATCTGTCCGATAATCGGACCTACAAAAAAGCGATCGTGGGCAACACCAAAAATATTTGTAAAATGGCGCGCATTATTCCTTTTTCAGCGGGCAAAGATTATAGAGGCATAGACTAAATTTCCACACAGCCTATTTTTTAACCTTGAAATAAATTATCAAAAATTTAATAATTTAACATTTTTCAAGCCTTGAACGCGTGGTCCTTGAAATGTCCTGATGCTGGTCGACCAGATAATCATACCATCCAGCGGCAATGGGATGATCCGGTGTGCAGGGCCACATCCGAATTTCTATTGAGGACGGCCGCAGGTGCTGATATTGCTCGCCTTAGGTCAGCAAGTAGCCCAGAGTCGGGAGCCTGGCTCTATGCCCTTCCCTCGCCTCACCTGGGAACCGCCCTCGATGATGGTTCGTTGAGAGTTGCTGTGGCGCTCCGACTGGGGTGTCAGGTGTGCGAGCCTCACGTCTGTGTGTGTGGTACGCAGGCGGACTCCAGGGGTCACCACGGCTTGAGCTGCATCAAATCAGCTGGGCGTTTCCCGCGTCATCACATGCTCAACGATGTGATTCGACGTGCCTTGATGTCCTGCAGCGTGCCGTGTACCCTCGAGCCCCCGGGGCTGAGTCGCTCCGATGGAAAGAGGCCTGACGGGCTGACTCTTATTCCGTGGGAGAGAGGTCGTTGCTTAGTGTGGGACGCTACATGCGTCGGCACGTTTGCGACCTCTCACCAGGCGCGTACATCGCGGGCGGCTGGTGCGGCAGCCGAGTGGGCTTCAGCCCAGAAACATCAAAAGTATGCCCCCCTCAAATCTTTATATATAAAAGAAGGTGACTGACTGACTGACTTATAAAAAAAAAAAAAAATTTAAAACTGTTTACAAATTAACAAATTATAAGAAATTACATGCACCAAGCGCTTAATCTTATTATTAATGAGAGATTATGTGCGCTGGAGGAGTTTAAAACCTGCGCGCGCAGTTTGAAAAATTACATACAAGGAAACAATATTTAAATTATTTTAACAATAAAATCACATGGATTACAGTTTATGGGCCGGAGGCACATCGTTCCCGTACTGTTGAACAAAGTGCCATTTAAGAATAGATTTAATTTGGTTAGCGTTTTTATTTTCAATTTTGTCTAACAGATCCTTTGGCAAATTGTTCACCGTAGAGGGAAGGATGTACCTCCAGTATCTTTTGCCATATTCATTTGTATACATGGGGACTTCGTAGGTAGGTGAGCTAGTTAGTGGACGTAGGTTACGAGATCTATTATATCTAACTATCAATTCAATATTATTTTTATATTCTGAAGCAATTGCTAACTTTAATTTATCAAAGACATTTAAGATTTTACAGTGCTTAAAGAGGCCTTCATAGTTGTTTTTATATTTGTACTTAACTTTTAATGGAACCTATGGTTTTTAATATTCTTAACTGTAATTGATAAATATTTTTTAAATAGCTTTTATAAGTTCTACTGTAGCTGGATAAACCATAGTTTATAATATAACAGAATCAGCCAGCGCCATGTATCTTAGAGTATATTATATGGTAGTTTCGACTTTAGTATTTTAAATTTAGCTAATATTGCTCTGAGTTTACTACACACAAGGTCTACATGGATGGCCCAGTTAAATTTGTTATCAATACGAAGACCAAGGTAAGTGTGGCATTGAACAACCTCCAAAGGTTTACAAGCACAGGAGTTATAGCTGTTTTTATGCATACAGTTATGTTCATGGGCAATGATTTGGGGTGCCTCACTAGTGGACTTTAGGTAAGGGGAATGAATGTGCATTACCTTAGTTTTTTCATAGTTTATTGACAACCCAACATCATGTGCCCATTTACACAGCTGGTTAAAATCTACCTGCAGCATTTTTTGCGTTTCTTCTAAGTTCTGATTGGCAACGATAAGACAAGTGTCGTCAGCAAACTGATATACAGAGCAGTGCTGGACTATGTTACACATATCGTTCAACGCACAGCCCAAACCACTGCGCTGGGTCTAGAGAGTCCAAATAAAGTTATCAATAATTTTTTAACCCCGCGCCGCAATTTCGCCTTGTCCACGCAATCGACGACGCTACGAAAACGCAACATTTTTCCCTGCGGATCTTGCATGTGCCACGTCATGTCATGGCAGTTTTAATGCGACTCGCACGCCACGAATCTAGGCGTAAGCTCACTCAGCCGCATGTGCAGAGCACGTCTTACCTCTCGCTTTCTTACGAGGACAAAAATAGAAGGACGAAAAACTGAACTGTGCGTGCTGCGCTGCGCCTCCTACTACTCAGCATACCGCCTAGCCTTAGGTACTTTTTAAACGATTCATATTTTGTGTTCCGCGAACGAAATAAAACGCTTCTTTGTTGATTTTTAAGCCTACCTTCAGTTCTTCAGTTCTATTGTATAATGAGTAATGTGTTAAAAATAAGGCTGTAAGTTTTCCGAACAAAATAAAATAAAATATTTTTTTGATAGCCAAATTTAACCGATTCGTTCGAGATGAAGAGCGCGGAGCCGCGGCGCCGTGCGGCGCCCCTTGCAAGCTGGCGCCCCTAGGCCTACTTAGCCTTACGGTTAATCCGCCACTGACCGCACGTCCACCGGAACATTTTGTAGGCTGCATATGTTGGTGTTTTCCATAGATTTTCTTGTATTTCGTGTCTAAATATTTTAGACGGTTCAGGAACTACATTGATTACAGTTTTTATTTTGTAGAAGTCGAAACTTTTAGGAATAATAACAATAATAAACACCACAAATATTTGTAACTATGTATCCCTTGGTAGTTTGTGGTAACTATGGCGCGCAATATTTCTACTTTTATTCATTTGAGAGGCAAAGAATAAACTGCAAAAATCCTATTCTTTGAACCATTAAATAAATTATCAAAAATTGAATATCTTGTGGTAATAAGACAAGATTTAAGTATAAATGACTTTTTTGTTGATAGTTAATTAATATAACACATTACCTAACACATTACCTCTAAAATATTTAGACACGAAATACAAGAAAATCAATGGAAAACACCAACATTATGCAGCTTACAAAATGTTCCGGTGGACGTGTGGTGGACATAAGGATAGCAAATTTTAGTATTTTTACTCGCAAATGTGTTGAAAAACGTCGTAAGACGCACGTGCGGTTTGTCATTACACTCTCGGCTCTATTACGCCCTCGCCCTTTATACTTAGGTACTCTGTAAACAATATCAATTTTTTGCGATTATTTATTTATTTAATCGTATGGCATGGAGAATAACAAAAGAAACGTTAAAACCTACAAATCAAAATGAAGCGCTTTCAGCCATTTCCCTTTATAATATAAGTACATATACATTGTACAGGGTGTAAAAGGCAACTTCCTAAAACTTAAACCATGGACGGCCTGAGCCATGAAAGTGAACAATTTTACTTTCCATAGAAATACAATTTAACAATTTAAACAGGATGTAAGGGACAGATTTCTTCAAAGTGAGTCATTTTCATTTCCTGAAAATTTCGTAAGATTTTTCTTTTCAAAGGTAAGTAATGCTAATCGTTAAATGAGCACTGTTTCATTTTTATTTCGATTTTTTCCCGACTACGGCAAAAAGGAAGGTTATTTTATGAATTATCTTTTACGTCTATCAGGGTTTGGAATGATTTTAATCTCAAGAGAGATATTTTATCAATATATTCAAGATATTTGCTGACTGATCATGCCCTTTTAGTTTTCTGAAACCTTACTGTAATTTGTACTGCTAGATAAAATTGGGCATTATTTTTTCATACATCTATAAAGTGTTGTGATTTATTGCGTAAAGGTTCGGTGAATAAAACGCGTGCCCTGAATATAAATCAGCGAAGTAAACAAACAATATCTCATTTACTTTGCTGAACAATCTATCCCCATCGGGCTTAACAACCTTCTTTGTAACAGCAGCGAAAATTTAGATTTCTTACATTTAAGAGCAGGTCAGGCTTGACAATCGTAGCGCGACTTTAGTTCTTATGGCTGTTACAGTAAGAGCGACTCAAAAAATAATGTGTGGATCTTGATGTGCTCTTGACTGTATCAAAAATACCAGCCAAGTGCGAGTCGGACGCGCGCACCGAGGGTTCCGTACCACTGAGGTAAAAATACCGTCTTAGAGCTCCCGCACACGACCGAGAATCGGTGGGCGATTATCGGCCAGGACAAAGACGGAAGATTCAGGTGATAACACGTCAGAGCGGGATGCCGATAAAAATCGGTCACCGATTCTCGGTCGTGTGCGGGATCCCTTAGATATGGACGCGCAGTCACACAGAAGTGTACTAATTGCGCGCAAGTCCGACACGCACTTTACCAGTTTTTATATTTGTTGTTATTCTTTAGCTCATACCCAATAAACATACCAATTTTCACATTTGTTAGTGTTCCCGTTTTCACGATATAGCTAGAACAAACAATCGAGCAAAAATCGCCTAAAAACATGTTTTTTGTAAAAAAAGCCCTCCTTATTTTTTTATTATTTATTATAATAGCGGCAAGAGAAATACATTATTTGTTAAAATTTCAACTATACAAATGAACTGTACCTATTACGGTTCATATCGAGCCAGACAGACAGACATCAGAGGCATATTAATAGGGTCCCGTTTTTCACCCTTTGGTTACGGAACCCTAAAAATTTAAAATTATTTTTCGTACTTCAACCTGTATTCCCTAGGAAAAGTTGTTCATATTTATGCTTAAATCATACGGACCACAAGAGAACGGTGGTGGTTGCTTATAACAAAACTGGCTACCTGCCACCTGCCACCGACGTGACAGTTACTTACCTATAGGCAAGATCAGCAAGGGCAAGATATTCGAAAGTTCAGATAAGTGATGCACAGTTTGATTAACGGGAAGTTTAAGAGGCTACCTCCCGTCCACTAGCGCCCCCATCAGTTAAAAAAATATTGCTCACTAAATACAAAAATTATCGAAAATCCGGAAAGATAGATTGAAGTAAAGGTATCCTAATTTATTCAGAACCTTTCAATTCTGAAAAATATAGTACACTGTAGTTACAGATAGATACAAAGAGTGCGAAACTACAGTATAGTATTATACTCGTATTATCTGTGCTACAGTGAACTTTATTTTACAGAGTAAATAGCTCAGAGTAAAAAACTAGTAAATAGTTTCTCAATAAACAAATGTACCTCTACTTTAATCTGTCTTTCCGGATTTTTGATAAGTTTCGTATTTAGCGAGTAATATTTTTTTACTGATGGGGCGCTAGTGGACCGGAGGTAGCCCCTTAAGTAGTGCCACAGAAAAGATATACTGGGTGCACTGGGTGTAAATAGAAAAGCTTGCAACAGCTCAAGGGTGTGCTCAGACCACGAAACTGAACCATATTTCCAAAGAAACATGGGTCATAATTGGAGATTTTTTTGGCTTCTTCATACAAAATGCACTGTCGACTGTTGAAGGAAAGTATGGAATGAGAAAAATCACAAGTGATACAAAGTAAAGACCGGCTTCCAACTCCACATAGACTTACTTACTTGATCGCTTTGACCAAATGCAGGAACCCTATATTAGTAAGTATAGTATGGGTAGGAACCTTCCTTACCTACTTATATGACGCCCTACAGAGTTTTATGAAAAAAGCTATTGCTGAAGTGTCGTTTATGTGCTCTACATCTGTCAAATCCAGATAGTCGTTTAACATAAGCTCTACATAGATAAAATAATAGATTTAAACATTTTCGGTTATTGACAGTAAAAGAATCCACCAGCGTAGCATTGCTACAACGTCTGAACACGTATTTTTTAATAAAAAAAAATTGCGTAATACTGCCCTTGAAACTAAACAACTTTTAGTGAATTCATCATCTCGCTAGTTTTGACAATCTAGAGACCAATAGAGTCTGCTACCTAGCTTAGAGAAGATTCGACAAAAATAAATCTCCCGTATTCATTTCATTTATTTATTTAACATACAATTCATGATATCATTACAGGTCTTTAAATTTAATTTAAATTAAAAGTGAAAAAAAAAGTCATATAAAAGAGTGATTTTATAGACACCCGCGGTGATATTAGGTACAGGTATTGCCGAAATGCCGATACGGTAAAAATCTGATCTAATCGATCAGTGTACAAGAATAGCCCGTGAGCTACTTTCACCCGAGCACCTCGGAACAGATTTATCATCTACCGCCGACAAAAGGTAGAAATTATGAGCCATTTTGTTATGAAAACTTTACGCGTTCCCTAAAGGTCAGCTACCAGAACTTATGAGTAAACAAACGGTCGTATATTTTGACCTTAATTTTAGGGAAATTAGAGATTTTTGTTCGATTACTCGGCTGGTCATAATTGATTTGAAGGTAGTACTATTCAACCGATTCATCCCAGAGTTTTGGCTACTTTATCAAAAGTCGACGTTTTAACGTGCCTTTCGAGTCTCGGAAAAAAACAATGTAATACTTGAATCACTAACTATACGTTATTGTTTGTAAACTCTACAACAATATACAGGGTGTTAGAGAAAAATTGACATTTCGACATAGGAAGTTGCTAAAAATAATGATCGGCAAATAACTCCTTACTTGCGCTTGATGCGCATGGGTGACACTCGGGGAGCAAATGAATGATTTGGACGCCTGCCCTGCGCTCCCCTGCGCTATATTTTTGAGATATTCCGGATCCAAGGTACGAGTATGTGCCGCCCATCAAATCTCATTAAAAAGTCACTGATAACATTAAGATTATTACAATGTAACGTTGTCCCTGCTTGAAAAGCCTCACAAAACACACATTTGAAATAATTAAGTGTGTAAGTACCCATTCTGACCGCATCAAAGGATCAGGCAACGTTCCTAATGAGACACGTTATTTAGGCACTTTTTGTCTCTTACTCCGCTAAGCGAAGCCATTTCCATTGAATTTCATCCCAAGCTGTCGCTGAATCACAAGTTTTTGCTCATCGCGTTTCAATGTCTCGTTACGGTAAAGGCAGGATCGCCTTATTTGCGGTAAAGCACATTTTTTTGTAAAACAAAAAATATACGATTCTAGAGAAGAGTTAAATTTGTAAATAAATAAAATAAAGTTTCGGTTTTAGGGTAAGGGAGCCAGTGAAATTACCGGCACACGAGACATACCTTAGTTCTCATGGTGGGTAACGCGCTTTGCTGTCTTATTAGTGTCAAATTATTTCACTAATAAGACAGTGGGTGTCACGGGTGGTGGTGGCCACTTACCACCAGGTGGCCCGCCTGCCCGTTTGCCCACTTGTGACGTAAAAAAATCAGTTTTTAAAACGGTTCCAAAAAAGTCGATAGCGTGACTAGTTACTGAGATAAACAGGTGTGACAGACAGACAGACCGACAGACAGATTAAGTCGCACCATAAAGGTTCCGTTTTTACCATTTTACAATTAACTACGATGATGAACTATTAGCTACGTACGTACCGCTGCGGTCAGTAAGCGGCCGCAAGCACGCTATCTTTATACTAGTTCTGACTACATGGATGCTTAACCGCCAACTGAATTGCTTCAAACGATACAAGAAAAACCCACCAATAAAGTTATTGAACCGGGTTCGAATCACAGTTAGGTTTAGCGGTCATACGATCTCTTGTTAACTGTAATGATTTATACCACACTATTTGGCAAATATTCCAAATCAGACTCTAGGGCGTCACAGTGTCCTTCACTCTTCCAATTATTATTTGGCTGAAACTCAAAAGTGTTGCAACCAGAATGCGTCAATGCAGATTCTTTTATAGATAAAGTTTTAACATAAACACAATACCTAGGCGACCGAGCTTTAATCTGTATAATCTTAACCAAAGTCCACAAACAGATGGTGTTGTATGGTTTCTGAAACGTAGTGTTTTCAGGGAATGCTTGAAAAAGAAAATGAAGAGACTTAGCTAGATCGATTCATCCTCGAAAACTCCCGTATACTTACTAAATTTTATCAAAATCCTTAGACCCGCTTTCCGATATAAATACAAATATTGCTCGTTTAATAGTATAAGATAAGATAAGATAGGATATTTGTGTTGGAAGAATGGGCTATTTATTTTTAAACTGACTCCCACTGGGCCTGCTTTTTATTGTAAATTTCGTCTAACTATAATCAAATCAAGTTAAACGCTTGACATATTATATAATAGAATTTTTAAGATAGAGCCGACAGAAAAAGTTGAAATAACGTAGTATTAACTAATGTATACTCATCGCCCTTATTGTATTTTATCGTTATTTGTTTTCAATAATAAAATGCTGCAAGAATCGTCAAAGAACGTTTAGATTTGCGAGTTATTTATGAGCACAATTTGCCTTAATAGGCGACTGGTAAATTACTCCTCTCACAATAGACGCCGCGATGCAAGTTGTTACACGGAATTACAACATGAAGGGGAGGATAAATTGCCTGTAATTACAAATAAGTTTGTAGAGAAAATAATTCACTAGGAAGGTATTTATGCTTGAATGTTTTCATTCATTCATATGTATATGGTATCAGAATGGCGACTGATAGATAGGGTCCTACTTTACTAAAACAAAAATTTCTACATAATATCTATATTACATTTATAAATCTAGTCATATTATATTTATAAACGTTATCCTAACGCTAGGTAAAATTTTGAAGTATTTAATTCATTTTCTAAAACAAAATTAGAAGTATATAAATGGTACAGCAGCACTGCACTTACTTTCTCGCGATATACGAGAGTCATCATTTGACAGTGCCGGGAATCTAACCCAGAACTTGCGGATCAAGAGGCGAATGCCCTTACTACTTGCTTATAAAGGGCTGCGGATAGTAACGAGTAAATAAGGACCAAATGCCAACTTAAGTTTGTAATTCCATACAAATACATACATACATACATAACATCACGCCTTGTTCCCGTCGGGGTAGGCAGAGACCACAGTTCTCCACCTGCTACGATCTTGACATACTTCCCTTGCTTCCTGAACTTTCATCAATCCTTTCATACATGCTCGTCGGTTTAGGGTACTTTTAACCTGGCCTTTATTCAGAACGTCCTGAATTTGGTCCTGGTATGTTCGCCGAGGCCTTCCCCTTCCAACGTTTCCATTCACTCTCGCCTTGTAGATCTCTTTCGTCAATCTTCCTTCATTCATCCTCTCTACATGACCAAACCATCTCAGCATCCCTTTCTCAATTTTAGTCACTACGTCTTCTTTTACGCCACAACGTTCTCTTATCACACTATTTCTAATCCTGTCACTCAGTTTCACACCAATCATACTCCTCAACGCTCTCATTTCTACTGCATTAATTCTACTTTCATGCTTTTTCTGCCATACCCAGCTTTCACTGCCGTACATCAGTGTTGGTACAAATAATACGGAAATACAAACTTACCTATACTAGATTTATGTAAGAATGTTTAAATGAAATACGAGTATGCAGTCAGGTACATAACCAATTTAGAATTCCAATTTGAAGTATTAAATGAAGCTCATTAAAACCGATTTTGAGTCAATCACATTTTTAAATTTTAGTAGTAAGTGAACACCCCTTATATGAACTTCCATAGACCAATGGATACTGCCGAAAGATACCTTGCATGGAGATTCTTGGTCATTCAAAGTTTCATCAAGATCGTTTGAGCCGTTTTTGAGCAAATTGCAATTTTTCACTTCCATTGTATGACAGCTACCCTCAAACAGAGAGCCAGCAAGAGATTACTCAGTATCCTTCGATAGATTTACAAGATGATCTAAAATTTAAAACATGGTGTCAATAGTACTATTCGTTTAGCCGCTAGACCAAAGCGTGACGGACAGACCGACCGACGGACCGACCGATCGACCGAGCGACCGACCAACGGACGGACATTTTTGCGAGACTTGCTTTTTATGATCTATAAGTGATATAGAACACATTTTTGAGAAAATTAGAAAACCTTTTTTTTTCACGAATACAATACCTTTCTCGCTCCGCTCGAAAGTAAAAATACACGCAAACGTAATTTCATTATGCTACGTGCGTAGCTCGTAGACTTTACTACGAATTGCTACGGTTCTTTGTAGTCACGTTCAGGCAGAATCGTTATGAAAAGAAAAATGTATGTTTTCTTGCTGCTTGGTTTTTTAGGGTTCCGTTGGCACCCTTTGGTTACGGAACCCCATTACTAAGCCTACGTTGTTTGTGCGTCTGTCCGATTTGAATCGTGGTAGCTTTTTTTTATTTAGCCTACTAGTTCCCACTTCTGGGCAATGGCCTCTCCCGCGGCTTTCCATTGGTCACGATCTTTTGTAACCTCTTCCCAATTCTTAAAAAACCTTTCGTGGTAGTTATAAGGTTTAATTTTTGAATATGTGTTATCACAGCGGATTATCTAACAAATACAAACAATGAAAAAGTAAAAAACAGGGAAGTCCCCGTTCAGGGAAGACGTTTTTAGTGCATAAGCTAAATGTATAATAACAACAAATGATAAAAACTGGTCGAGTCGGACTCGCGCGCATTTAAACACTACTGCGCGAATGCGCTTTCCTGACTCAGACGGTATTTTTACCTTAGTGGTACGCAACCCTCGGCGCGTGAGTCCGACTCGCACTTGGCCGGTTTTTAGTATTTTTACCTGCCTGTGTTACTTGTTGGTTTACAGCTCTTATCGTGCAATGAAAAATCGGCTTCTTCTTATTATTCGAATCGATTGTACAGCGTTATAGTTAATTCTTTGGTCGGATACTCCTTGTTCTGTTGCAACACCTTTTATTTTTTGCAAAATGCCCTTTCGCACATGCATTCGAAACAGATAAAAAAAAAGTTTGACCTTTTTGTCTTAGTTTGGCTCTTCTCTTAAAAATTATCGTTACTCTCGTATGTTCTACCGTAAATAAGCCAAGGACAGTTCTTTAAGCTTTCATTGAATATATATTAACCTAATTGCTAAACATTAACCTATATTTTGTTTTTTGTATCCAGAGTTGAGCCAAACACAACCTTGGGTCCGTTCTAGAAACTTCGGATTGATACATAAATGTTTGCGTTGTTCACTATAACTGAGATCAAGTTAAAGTGGTTGATTCCCACGTGACTTGGCAAGATTCGATATGAGCATGACGCAATCTTGCTAGGTCCCATGGCTCGACACCCCATTCCAAATATGAGACGGGAAAATTGCCTTTATGTAAGTAGACGTAAGGGATAGAATTTCGTGTACGATGAGGATGTTTATGCGAATTGTTTGCAGACTCTGTGGCGACGTGGCGCCATCCTGGCGATGAATAAAGACGTTCGCGTATGTAACAAAAAAATAGTTCATTGATTTTCTGCTCAAACCATTAGTGTTTACTTTACATTGAGGTTTATAATCTATTTGGACTTTCGACGTTTTTACATAAAAGAAACGGTTATAAACAAGGACCAAGTCATGCAAAATATTCATAACATATATCCCATGCATCCTCCACTGCAGGACAGGGAGCTCCCTCCCAAACTCCAGCAAAACGCGTGGTACTTTGGAGGGGATTTACTATAGTCACCACGCTTGTAAGCATTGCGGCGGGTGACCACTGTTGTTGGTGACCGCAATACGAAATATGCTGCTGCCCATAATCCATTCATATGCCTTTAGTCGCCTCTTACGACACCCACGGGTAGAGATGGGTTGGAACTATTCTTTGCCGCCTCCAAACGGAGCCGCCACCACATGCAAAATATTAAAATCCGTTAATGTTAAAAATCATCATCACAAAATCAAGGCCACAGATGGACATCACGCTCCCTCCAGAATTTCACCGCAAAACTTTGTAACATATTTTGAAGGGTAAATACGTTTTAGTCACCACGTTTATTACCGTTTCGGCTGGCAAATGTAAGATTGTACGATACGCAGGACGCTCTGCCCATGCCCATTATCCGGTTCGTAATACCTTAGTCGCCTTTTACTAAAGCCACGGGTAGAGTTGGTTGATACTATTCTTAGTCAAAACCACACTACTCCTGGTAGTTATACGTTAGTATCTCATCTCACTATCTCATTAATCTTACTAATATTATAAACTAGCTGATGCCCGCGACTTCGCCTGCGCTGAATAAATTGTAGCCTATATGTTATTCTGATGTTCGAGCTATATTTTTGTACAGTGTCATTAAAATCCATTCAGTAGTTTTTACGTGAAAGAGTAACAAACATCCATCCATACATACAAACTTTCACGTTTATAATATTAGTAGGATGTGAAAGTATGGATGTTTGTTGGTATATTTGTTTGTTTGTTCCACTATCACGCCGAAACGCCTGAACCGATTTCGATTAAATTTGGGAAGTAGATAGATCAATCACTGGACTAACATAAAAGCTACGTGTTGGTCCTATGCCGTCGATATAAAACGTGAGTTCATCCGTCGAAGAACATAATTACGTAGGCTACAATTTATCCCGGAAAATGCATGGTTCCTGTTATCCTGTAAGAGACACTAATATTGTCACAAAGACTATGTAACGCGAGCGATGCCGCAGTTAAAAGCTAGTAACCTATCTATTCTATGTTAATAGTTTATTCTTCATTGCCTAAAGAGTACTCTGTAACATTAGAGTTGAATATCCTTAGATTAACAGTTAGGCAAAAATACGATAACGACGAGGAATATCGTAGACGTAAGTCAAGAGAAGGCCCTCAACCTATTAAAAACATTTTGTTGGAAGATTATTTTAGTTTCGCTAAACGTTGTCACAGCCATACATACGGACACGAATACATACAGATAGCCTGGACACTGACACAGAAAGAACAGAATAAGCTCTTAGTGGCAGAGCGGAAAATTTTGCGGAAAATTCTGGGACCGGTCAAGGAGGCGGATGGCAGATGGAGGCGAAGGAAAAATAGAGAGATCGTAGACCTAGTGCCCGAACCCAACATCATGGGCGAGACCAAGGCTGCAAGGCTTCGCTGGTTCGGCCACGTGGAGAGAATGAGAGAGGATCGGGCCGCCAGAAGAGCTTACGTTAGACGACCGAGTGGAAAACGACCAGTTGGTCGTCCTAGGTACAGATGGGGTGACGAAGTACGAAGACCTGGATGCCCTCCAAAGAGCCGATTGGCAAGAAGCGGCACAGAACAGGAAACAATGGAGAACTCTCGTGTCGGAGGCCAAGATCCTCTTGGGGTCGCTGAGCCAGCGTAGTAAGTAAGTAAGTAAACGTTGTAATGTTTAGGGCAATACACACCAAAGCCGCCGACCCGCCGACACAGCCCGCCGACCCGGCGGCGGCCTATTAAAAAGAATCATGTCGGCAACATTTGCCGCCGACATGTCAGCGACTTGCTTACATACAAATGTCGAGCCGCCGACATGTCACCGACAAAGTTTTCCGCTGTGTAATGAGTGAAGTCGCCAACATAGCCCGCCGACAAAAAGTTGCCAACATATGTCGGCGGGCCGGCGGCTTTGGTGTGTTTAGGCCTAAAAAGCGTACATGAACCTTTTTTGTTTTTTGTACAACTGAAGCGACAAGGGTCTATTTAATTGGCCCATAAAATAAAATGTAAAATGCTTCAATGAATTTGGTTTTTAAAACACATTTTTTTAAAATAAGGCTTACCTAATTAGCTTTTCCCGTAAAATTATGCTCCAAGAATATCAAAGTGGTATCAAAGTTGTCATTAAGGGTTGGATTAGCAAAGTTTGTATCAAGAACGCCACCTAAGGAAGAAAGTTAAACGTACCTGTGAAGCCGAAAGTGCTGAACTTTGTTGGAAGCTCGGAGCTAATTTTAGGAATTTCAAGCTCGTAGATAGATTACTTCATATTGTGCAGAAATATCTCATTTATTACATTAAATATATGAGTTTCTTTGAGTACCTTTCCTTCTTATAGGTACTTAACAGCTATCGTGGTCAAGTGGTTAGAGCGCTCTGTTCTCGATCGATTCCCGGTGGGGACACTGTCAATCAAAAATTACTTCCTCAGTTTGGTTAACACATTGCAGGATGAATCACCTGAAAGTCCTAAAAATTTGATGATTCTGTGCTTCGGAAAGCAGGTCAAGCTGTTGGTCCCGACGATGAGCCATGTCAGAGGCCTTTGGCAGCTCAACAACTCGACAACAGCTCGACACCAGGGTTCGTGAGGTCGGTCATCGACCTTGCAACCCACAGCATATGATGATGATGATACATTGGTCGTCAAACAAGCGTTTATCGTTATACAGGTTGGCTCAGTTTAAGTAGTTTTGCAGTAATTTTAAACATAAAACTTTTCTTCGGAAAAGTTGCACATTTCCAAAAGTAAAATGTGGGCTTAGGTCGGGAGAAAAACGACAAAAATCGACGTTGTATTTTAATTTAAAGAAAAAAACTACGTAACAGCCGACTTTCCCTTTCCACTAATTCATTAATAAGGATAGCTCAGCTTGTCTCTCATGTTAACCGAAACTGTACAGTCAAGACCACATCAAGCTTTACACTTGTAGGCATGACTCTTGCATGAAGAGCTTTTAAAATAAGAGCCGTACGAAGTCTAATGTGTCAAGCTTCACTTGTTCTTGACTGTACAAAGTCGTCTTCGTCACGAACGGAAAGTTATCCACTTGTTGATAGTTTATTTGTGTTCGTGTTGTAGTGTTTTGTGCGAAAGTTTCGTAACATATTTTTAAGGAGAAGATTGTAGCACTATTAGATTAGATTTATTTATTTCATATTATCAGATTCAAAAGTATCAGACATAAGTTGTTCAGATGTCAGTTAATAATATGATCGTCGATAATGTAAGTTAAAATTAATAAAACAAAGTACAAACATTCCAAAAGACTACAGAAACAAAGCATAATGAAAAATTACTATTATGAAGCCTAGTGGCCTCAGCTTCATAGGATTTCAACCAAGAACGGCAAAAAGGAACCCATAAGGCTGATTTACATTTCAAAAAGTACTACAGCGAGTAAAGGGACAAGTAGAGGTACATTGATCGGCGCATACTGGACTTTCATGAATCACTTAAACTAAACCGTGTCAAGCACTTCAAGTAGAATTCGGAAAAGTCTTAAATAATGCTTGTCCAACTTTATGGTAAAAATTAAACAAAAAACACTTTTTTAAATCAGCAAATCCTCTTACAAATAAACTTGCTTGATTCAGCCCGACTGGTACTTGACAGGTTTGTCGTTGTTTAGTAAAAAATAAATTACAGTGGAAATTACTTATTATTTTCACGTTGCGGAT
The DNA here is from genome assembly GCA_947532105.1 of Athrips mouffetella. Classification (NCBI taxonomy): domain Eukaryota; kingdom Metazoa; phylum Arthropoda; class Insecta; order Lepidoptera; family Gelechiidae; genus Athrips; species Athrips mouffetella. Next base: position 16,495,314 of record OX383965.1, on the reverse strand, counting down.
GCCATAAAGTGTACCGGAAGGGCGTTAAATTTGTGGTTATTTCCGTTCTTGTTGTACAATTTAATATAGGGATTAAGGTTGAGTTAATAAGGTCGAATTTATTACAGATGCTGGTGCGAAGAGCTGGTAGTGAAGACGGGCAGCTAATTAAAGTTGCGAGGAACGGCGGCGGAGATTGCCTTATAATCCGATAAGGCGCTCCCTTAAGGTGTCATTCTGGAGAAGCATCAGAGTCCGATATGACAGCGACACTCGTCAGTCGTAGCATGGCTGATGCGAGATTTCTCAAAGCCATGAATCAAAGAATTGAATTGAATTGAGATTTCTCAATATTATAAACCACAATTTATTGGAACAGAACAGAAATTCGATTTAGAATAGTGGGGCACGTACGGGCCACAAGGAACATATATACTCACCTACGGCGAGACGGGCCATGTGTAATTGAAGGGATGAACATTACTACTGTCGATAATTAAGCCTATCGATATAAAAATAGTGCTTATAGTGTTTTGATTGATTGATGATGCTTGCGCTATAATCCATCTTAAAAAGGAGCCTTAAATTATTGTCGCATGGGCATGTAAAAGTTTAACGAAGGAAGTTTAACGTCATGGAAAAACCTGTTTAGAACTTAAAGTCAAGGCACGCGCCGCGGTTTGAACATCCGCGGAACTATAAACAGCTTCTGATGTACTTTACATCGCCGCGGGGCATTCGGGCGTCTCATGCGAAAGTAAGGGCAAGTTTCCGCTTAAAATCTCGTAGGTAGAGTAAGACTGTCTGCCTATTGAAAATACAACGTAATTATGTAATGTCTGACCATACTTGAGTATGGTACTTAGTACATGAACCTAAGGGCGCTTCGCATTGTCCCTGGCCAAAATTTTAAGACGAAACTAGGCGTGGGCTCAATCACGTGATTTTTTTTTCTGAATCTAAGTCCCACAGTCTGTATATCGTAACGTTATACAATAGATCGAATTTAACGATTTTTTTTTATTAAATACCGAAATAATTCAGGCAGTAATAGCTAAAGTTCTTTTTTTTCACTAGCCTACACTGTCCCACTGCTGGGCAAAGGCTTTCCCTACGGTCCTCCAACTATCGCGATCCATACAAAATAACATCCTGAAAATCAAGAAGGTTAAATCCAACAGGCAGCAGCATCGTCCGTGTGTTGCCGGCAAAGAATAGTACCAATCCATCCATGCCCGTGAGTTTTGTAAATGGCGACTAAGGGCTTAACCGGAGGATGGGCAGCAGCATCGTCCGTGTGGTGCCGACAAAGATACTACGGTCACCAACAACAGCGGTCGCCAACCGCAAACAAGCGTCTATGGTAAGATCCCCTCCAAAGTACTACGCGTTTTGCTGGAGTTCTGGAGGGACGTTTCATGGGATGTTAAGAGGCAGCAGCATATATTTCTACATTTATCATCAATTATAAGTATCAAGTATGAGTATCAAGTATGAGTTGTAAGATCGATGACTAAACTTATGATTCCTGGTAACAGAGTTGTTGAGCCGCAAAAGTCCTCTAAAATGACTCATTAACGACTACTTCCGTAGATAATGGCTAAGACCAAAGGCTTAGACGTGCCTTCTGAAGCACGGAATCATCCTAAACAAACTAAGGAAGTCTCACAAAATGATTTTTGTTTAACATTGTCCCCACCGAGGTTCTAAGTTTGATTCCCGCGGGAATCAAACATAGAACCTCCGCATCGAGTTCCGAACCCTCTAACCACAAGACCACGAGCCTTTTAATTTAACCCGATTGACAGCAAAAGACTTTACAGAGTTGAACTAAATAAAACAGCTGTGCAACTCTCTGGCGAATTATTGATAACTTAAACCTGAAATGTTGACATTTACTTAAGAGCTGCTACAGCTGAGGCTTGGAATGATAAATTATTGATGGGATAAAACTTTGACGACGTTTGGTTGACAAATATACCTACAGGATGCTCTACATATGACATTAAGACATACTGTCATTTATTGCATCTGAATCTCTTTACCACATTTAAGGAAAATAATAAAGGATTAAGTATCTTTTATAAAATAAATAGTATCAAAGGCCGGGACGGGAGCAACGGCTACTCATCCCTTCCGAATCAGGGGAAACTCTCTACTTGTTATACCTATTGGTCACAAATCCAGGTACGATATGCAAACTAACTCTAGATCTGACCGTTAATGCACAGAACTCAAAAAATGAGTCGCGGGGGTGAGCGCGGCAGGTGGGGGGGGCGTGCGAATCGTTCATTGTCTCTCCGCCTGTCACTCATGCGCACCATCAGTTCTAGAATAAGTTTGCGCAGTTTTATACCAGCCCGAAAAGATGAAAGAAAGAGCAATGGCTACGAGTGTACACATACAGCTTACTTTCAAAACATGGGTAATTTTTACTTGCTTATAAAATCTGCTATGCGCGCTCACGTTTTATTTTGTTTTGTCTTTCATTTATTTTTTGGGAAAGCAGCTCCCAATATTGTGTTTCATAATTTAGGCCACCCTTTATAAAATGTTTTTAGGCAGCTTTTCGCCTAGTAGCGTAAAAGATAAATTTTATAGCCAATATCCCACAGGAACCGTGCATTTTTCCGAGATAAAATAGCTTAGGTACCCAGATCAAGATTATAGTTATGACCCAGCTCAAACATTGTCTATGCGGAAATTCGGATGCGTCGCTTTTCATGTAAATATTTTTCGTATTTATATTAACGTTTCGATATCGTTTATTTAATAAAATGAACCTACAAGAATGAGTACTTTTTTAGATTTCCGACTAAAATGGTAAGAAAAGGATTTATCGACTTGAAAATAAGAAGAATTGATAGAAGTTGTTAAGTAGTAATTTTATTTTTGACTTGAAATAGTTTTAAAACATATCTGCCTAACTTTATTGGAATAATTGACGAAAAAAAGCATGCTTTTATGAAGAGTCAGAAGGTGTCTCACAAGGCTCCTCTGGCTGTTCATAGAGGCGTTTTGGTACCAACACTGATGTACGGCAGTGAAAGCTGGGTATGGCAAAAAAAGCATGAAAGTAGAATTAATGCAGTAGAAATGAGAGCGTTGAGGAATATGATTGGTGTAAAATTGAGTGACAGGATTAGAAATAGTGCGATAAGAGAACGTTGTGGCGTAAAAGAAGACGTAGTGACTAAAATTGAGAAAGGGATGCTGAGATGGTTTGGTCATGTAGAGAGGATGAATGAAGAAAGATTGACGAAAGAGATCCACAAGGCGAGAGTGAATGGAAACGTTGGAAGGGGAAGGCCTCGGCGAACATACCAGGACCAAATTCAGGACGTTCTGAATAAAGGCCAGGTTAAAAGTACCCTAAACCGACGAGCATGTATGAAAGGATTGATGAAAGTTCAGGAAGCAAGGGAAGTATGTCAAGATCGTAGCAGGTGGAGAACTGTGGTCTCTGCCTACCCCGACGGGAACAAGGCGTGATGTTATGTATGTATGTATGTATTGACGAAATTAAATAATATTCTTGTGCTAATTACAAATGGGTCTGAAACGGGCAAATTTTCGTGAGTGGTTACTAGGTCAAATAGGGCATCATTATTTGTTATCATATAAAGGGCTTTACCAGTGCACTCACCCAGGTCATGGACGAATCAGGTTATGCAGCAGACTTTGCAAAAGGACAATGATCAATTTCTTCAAGTAGGTAAGTCGATTTTATTGCTCTATACAAGGAAATGCTCCAAGATTTATGTTTGGCAAGCTTTGAGTCTGGATTGATGATGAACATGTCAAAGACCAAACTGATGACATACACTATCAAATACAGCATGACTGTAGATGGCGAGAGAATGCAGTATGTCGAGGAGTACTTATATTTGGGCCAAATAGTCTCCTTCTATTGGTTTATGAAAAGCTACATGAAGAGCGATCTTCCGATCACATTGAAGCGCAAACCCATTAGACAGCTGCATTATCCCGATTCTCGCGAACGGTGCACATGCTTGGTCTTTGACAGAACATCAAAGATCCAGGCGCACGGTTTGCCAGCATGTTGGGTCTGAAACTGCCAGATCGGGTCAGAAATACCATACTGCGCTCAAAAACACAATTAGCTGACGCAGCCTAGCCAGCCGCCAAGCTTAAATGGGACGGGGCAGGTCACGTTTCCCGCACGCCGCATGATCTATGGGCCAAAATCACCACCACCTGGCAGCCGCAGAGCGACAAGAGGCGTCGAGGCTGACCAAAGCGCCGATGGCGCGATGACCTTGACGTCTTTTGTACAAATTGGCAAGAGCAAGCTCTCAATAAGTACGAATGGAGAAGCCTTTGCCCAGCAGTGGGACTGAGTGGGACAGCAACGGCTAAATAAGATAAGATAAGAAGAAGATACAAGAACGCGAATCAAGCAAGAATTCTGTAACAGTATGTCAACAATGTGAATCAGGCAGGCTATTAAAAATATTTTGCCTCGGGTAAAGCTAAGAGCAGCTAAGATTGGGCTTCTCCGAATTTCGATGAGAGTTGGAATATGTTTTTGGGTCTCAAGGGTCTTTGTCTCAAGCCTTAAGAGTTTTTGAATAACAAAAATATGAAAATGAATTTAGATTTTTTTATGATCCGACAAAATTAATTAAATTGTTATGAGAGCGTTTTCGACCCTTGTTTTATAAAATGGTAAGGACACTTTAAGTACGTTTTCCCATTTGTTAAAGTTCGAAATACGAAACCGGAAACAGTATCACAAACATTGCCATCTCGACAACAGTTGCGTAATATTTATAAATGCAACTGTCTACAATACGGTAATATAATTTTTTCACCTTTTTGTTAGGTTTGGCAACAAAATTACGTTAATACAATGTTGTATTGGATGCCATCAGCTAATATGCTAGTTACAAAGCCATAAAGGACAACTTAAAAAAAGAATTCATGCACTTATGAACTGAACACCCCCATACACAGTATTATATGATGGCTGGCCGAGAGGGATGTAGGGTGCAGCATAGATGCAGCAATGTGAAAGAAAGATATACACTGTAATACATGAACGTAGTTATTTACTGTCGCGATTGCTAAACATCTTGATTTCCATTGAAAATTTGTAAATATGAGTAAAATATACACGCCGACGGAAATAATTAAGGCAGCGTACGAAACTCAAGAGGACTTAATTGCCAAAAAGTGGAGGTGTTCTAGTGCTCTACTACTACGACAAAATTAAACAAAGTTAGTACATTATTATTTTAATGATTTTTATGCTCGTAGAAAAAGTAATGTATACCACTGATTGCAAACTAGTCATTGTAACATTCGTGCTGTCTATTGTGACATTCGGCTTCGCCTCATGTCACAAACAAGCACTCATGTTACAATGACTATCTTTACTTGACAGTGGCATAAACTACTATAGTTGGCACGGACTCTGTGTGTCTGTGTGTTTCTCTTCCCAGACAATAGCACACATTATGTCTTGCTCTGCGTGCCCTTCCATTTGCTCATGCGAGGATCTTTACAACGCTACCGATAATTCTTTCTGTGTGGCGGAGTATTGGTTCAAACCAATATAACGCTGCGGAATCGACATGAATAAGAAGAAGAAGTACGTTTTGAATCTGTGAAGAATTTTCAATCTGAGAATTTGTCGGTGCAGGCTACTGACCTGTAAAATATATTATCTACTCTCATATCGTAAATCCTCAATAATGCGTTCAAAAATTGTAGGTTACCACCTATACCTATAATGTCAATCTGTGCCTAGACACAGGGGTCGATTCAGGCGCGGCCGCTAAATTTCCTAAATTTATTTAAGTGTCGCTAAACCGTTTGGTATTCTGTACGCAACTGTCAAAATCAAATGACGGGAGTAAATTGGTTTTTCATCCCATCTATTCGAAAAGAACGACTGGGTTCTCCTTTATAAGCACCCAAAGGTTGTGTTTTCTATGAAACTTGATAAGTGCGCCGGAAAGTACTTTGCGGCGCACTTATCAATTTGGTACATCTAAGTGTTCAGCGCCAAAGAAATCGGACGCAAATATAGTAAGGCGACTAAGTGACTTAACCTTCCCTTGTGTCATAAAAGGCGACTAAGTGCCCTAATCTTCCACTAAGTGTCTTCATCTACCCTAGTGTCTTATAAGGCGACTAAGTGTCCTAATTTGACATTGTGTCATAAAAGGCGACTAAGTGACTTAATCTTCCCTTGTGTCATAAAAGACGACTAAGTGTCTTAATCTACCCTTTTGTCATAAAAGGTGACTAGTGTCTTAATCTGACATTGTGTCATAAAAAGCAACTAAGTGACTTAACCTTCCCTTGTGTCATAAAAGGTGACTAAGTGTCTTTACCCTTGTGTCATAAAAGGCGACTAAGTGTCCTAATCTTCCACTAAGTGTCTTCATCTGCCCTAGTGTCTTAAAAGGCCACAAAGTGTCTTATCTGCCATTGTGTCATAAAAGGCGACTAAGTTACTTAACCTTCCCTTGTGTCATAAAAGGCTACTAAGTGACTTAACCTTCCCTTGTATCATAAAAGGCGACTAAGTGACTTAACCTTACCTTGTGTCATAAAAGGCGACTAAGGGTTTTAATCTGCCCTTGTGTGATAAAAGGTGACTAAGTGACTTAACCTTCCATTAGGTGCTAAAAGGCAACTTAGCGTCTTAATCTAAGCATTTGTGATAAAAGGCGACTAAGTGATATAACCTTCTGACATATCATTTTATACAAACCTGTCTGCTAAATTTAATTTGGTCTTGTTTTATCAGTTGCTTAGCAATTAATAAAATATGAGGCGACATTTATTTTCTCATAGTGGGTGATGAAAAGTAGAGTGCATCAGTCGCAAATATATTTAAGGCTCGGGCGACGTACTTTGAATCCCTCGCTACGTTCAGGATTCTACTAAAGAATCCCTCACTTCGCTCTGGATTCAAAAAAGCGCCTTCGCCGTAAAAATATTATTTTGCTCCCCTATGATACAATCTACTATTGACATTTATAAATTTTAACCAATCTACTAAATTTCCAATTAACTGCAAATTGGTATTCCACACGCCTCATTTTAAGCGAAACCATAGACAAGAACAGCTAATTTTAGCGGCGATTAAAAACCAGCCTGTCAAAATTAAAAACAGCAGATTTATCCAAATGAGCAAAAGCCATACTCTTTCTCTTGCATTTTCGGAAGTTGTGGAAGGAAAGAAAGAAAGAAAAGGCAAAAATAAAACAACACGAACACATTCCGCTACTGAAAAAAATTTCCCGGCTATTGCCGCCGACGAAATTATTGACGGCTAATAATTTCGTCTTCTATCTTACAAACCGGCGGCTGTAGACAAAATTTGTTCAGACGCATGACACGTGAATGACACAAAGATTTCAAAAATATTGCTGCGAAGTTGACGACAACATCGACACGACCGAGATAAATAATAATTCTTAATTTTGACAGGTTGAGGAAATGTTTGTGCTAATTTTGCCCGTGTTTTTCAAAAACTGGGCCATCTAAGGTAAAATTTTGGCCTGTTGTCTAAAAAGGGACGAAGTACGTGAATGGACATTTAAGGGATGACTCGTTGCCAAAAGGATCAAAAATCGTCTCTTTTTGGTCAATCTGGCAACTCGGTTCCGATTCGAACTTGACGGTTTTACCTTTATTTTGTCTATGATTTTCTTTCCGAAGAAGAGAAGGATAGCTTTATATGGAATCCATAAGTGGGAACGAGGCAGACAGCTTTTTCATTCACTAAATCATTCAATCTTATTTTTTAGTTGCCCGATAATATTTTTTAGTGAACATGCCACTCTGGAATAGCAAATTGATTAAAACGTAATTAAAATCTGGATAAAATTTAGGAATTTTAATTTTAGGCTTAACTTTCACACTCTTAGTAACATTTTATCCGTGGGAGTGTATTTTGAAGTATTTAGCGGGAGGCCTGTTAAATAACTTTTGAATTTTAAGAACTTAACTTAATCTTAACTTAACTGAACTTAACTTAATTTTTATATGAAACTTGGCTCGCTACGCTCGCCCGCCTCCCATGAGTCGCCTCTCGAGTTTTGTACCCCTCAATAAGTACCTTTGCATAAACTACTTTTATTAATAGCTTTGACGAACTTATTTTCACTTTGTAAACATAAAATACCAGATATAGAGAAATATATAGAGGAAGTAAAAAATCACTATAACGGTTGGTTTCTCAATTTTCCTCATTCGTGTCCTGTGTAAGTTATGATATGACGTCATATTGGAATGAACCTTATTGAAGCGAGGAATGTAGAAAATTTCGTCTACCAAAAATACGGGACTTTTCCGTAAAGAAAAGGATAGATAAAGTAGGACGGTCATTGTATTTGACTTTTGTGTCCTGCCTGTATCATTTAAGTTTTAATACTATTGCAGAAAGCTACTTTAAAGTAACGCCGCAAGGCTGACAAGCGTGGTGACTATGGTAGTTCCCCTCCAAATTGTAACACGCGTTTTTGCTGGGGAGCTCCCTGTTCCTCAGTGGACGTGTCGTGGGATGTTACGATGATGATGACGTTAAAGTAATAGGGCCTCCTCACGTGACAATTTCCATCACAATTAGATGTGGAAAGCTGTATGATCTATATTGGCTGTGTTCTACTCACGAAGCAATTTCATCCTAATTTCATGCCGCGAAATTTCAAAATTTTCAAAACCGTCGAAATTTCAACATGCGAGACTTGTGCTTAAAGAAGATGATAGTGGCTAAAAATATTGCTTTTATCTAACAACAATAATAAATGACAGCCACAGATTGGATAGAATACATCCTATAAATAGAGATAAAGCTAAAAGTATGAAAATTGCATGCAATCACGCTCCACATGTTGCAATTTGGAGATAATACGTTTGACATATTGTAGATTGCTTAGACATATTGGATTGTACGATTTCTCAATTAGTTGAAAGTCACTCCCAATCTGCCTACTTACGTTACAATCTGATGGCAATCTGTAGATTGCGACAACCATCATGTATTCTATGGCGACAACTGATTGTGATTGAGATTTATAAGAGGTTTTAAAGTGTCTACGAGTACTACACTTTAAAACCTCTTTTAAATCTCTAGCCGGAACCTGGCTAACCATGTTTGTTTTGCTGACAAAAATGTGTTAGGAATACATCAGGAAAACTAGGTATTTATTTGAGGTTTAAATTATTATTTATGACATAAAATGTGATATAACAGTGGACAAAGATCTGCTGGCATGTCGTTAAATCGGAACTAAACCTGCACTAGAAATTTGACACTATACGATCAAAAAATACATACAGTGGAACATAAAACCTACTCCTTTTTTGCAGTCGGTTAAAAATAAATGAAATCCAAGTGATATCATCCATCTAGAGATCCAGGTATCGTCATCCAATAGATCTTGCTCGCTCTACAACGGAAATTTTCATTGGTTTTGCTCCCGAAGCCATGGGGTCCCATTCCGTACTATGGTTTTTTCGACGGAGTAAATAGCCCGAATTCATTTGGCCCTTTTGTTTCTAATAATTTAACTAAATGTTACTACTAGGTTAGTAGGTAAAGGTGTAAACTATTTCATTAATTCAATTTTAACATCCAGATATCAATTTATTCTAAGAAAACACCTTAATGGAAAAAATAGCACGAACAATTTTCGGCATAAATTCGTTCTCTGACGTGAGGCATCTGTACTAGTATAGTAAGTATTATACTATCTGTGCCGAAGCCCAGTGATTCTACTCATGATAGGTAATAGGCAAATTTCTGAAGAATAATGTGTTTACTGAGAATATTTTTAGTAAAGTATTCAAGTTTTTTTTAAATGTGACAATTGAGCAAACGAGTAGGTGGGCCACCTGATGGAAAGTGGTCACCACCGCCCATGGAGCCCGCTGTCTTATTAGTGGCATAACTTGACACTAATAAGACAGCAAAGCACGTTACCCACCCCGAGAACTAAGATGGTGTGTCTCGTGTGCCGGTAATTTCGCTGGCTCCCTCACCCTTCAAACCGAAACACAGAAGTGCAAACACTGCTATTTTATAGCAGAAATAGGCAAGGGGGTGGTACTTCCCCAGACGGACTTTGCACAAAAGCCCTACCCCCTTAGCCTGACTGACTCATTTTGTAAGGGAAGGCGAAAATCAAGTTTTTTTTTTTGGAAAGTTACTTGTTTTCATGAGTAGAATCGCTGGTATGTGCTTATGAAAATTCACGCTTGTGATGTCAATGTCAATCCAGCAAGAACAGAATAGTAAAATTTAAAATAAAAAAACGGTCAAATGCGAGTCGGATTCGCGCTCCGAGGGTTCCGATATACCTATAGTATTTTGGAAGCAATAAAGTCCATTTTAAGGACTTCAAAACTAAATTTGTTTGTAAAGGTTTTTTGCAGGTTTCTAAAAAAATGTGCAATTTAGAAAGATAATTTAATTTTTTTATGTTATATTTACATAAACATCTATCGACTATAATTAATTCAGATTTTTCCTGTCGCAAACTTTGGAGATAAGGGGAGAATGGTATTTTTTTGTATTTTTTTTTATTATAACATGAAAAATAAGAGTCGTAAAAATTAAAAAAAAATTTATGGAATGAACAATTAAATCCCTTTCATATGATACCCCACTTGACCACCAAGTAACGAAAATTTGAAATTTTGTTCCCCCCCTATTTGGGCCCCTTTTACAATAATAATAATATTTTTTAAATTCTTTTGTTTGCAATAATGTTGGGCAATCATATTCTAAAACTTTTTTAAATTTCAAGTCGATGGTATGAGTGGTATACAGGTGTGACTGAGATATACAGGTGTGACAGACAGACAGACGAAGTCGCATCATAAGGGTGCCGTTTTATACCATTTTTGTTCGGAACCCTAAAAAGTGTTTCAAAAGCTTCAGCTTCCATTGAAAGGCACGACCATTGTTATTTACAAATTTCACCGCTATTATATTTACCTCTCAGAGTAAATTCGTAAGATTAAAATCCCTTCATCTTGTAAACTCCTTCTTACAAAAGATTAATTTATTTTCTTTTAGTGGCTTTCCACGAGAATCACAATAAAATTGAAGAAATCCTCTAAGAAATAATTCTTGATCATTTAGTTATGTTATATGGAGTGGAAACGATCATGTCTCAGTGGTAAATCTAAAAAAATAAAACATCTTGTAAATATCCTTGTAAACGTTAGATCAAGTGAAACTTTCTGCTATATTATGTATTGCAAATAGCAGGATATACAGGTAAACTGAACTGTTTTAAATAAAATCATTACATAAAGAAAGCTGTACAAGTAATTTATTAGGATTCACTTCGGATAATACCTGTATATCATTTTCGGGTTCCCGTAGTAATCAGAAACATCTTCTTTGAGTTTTCTTCTTTCATAAAACTTTAATTGTAAGATCTAAGTTTTCCAATCAGGACTAATTTCAGCCGTAGCAACGAAATTACATTACAATTTTCGAAGAAATGCTCGCAGACTGTCTCAATTTAGCCACTAATTAAATTCAGCTAGAAACTATTATCTACTTGGAAAATGTCTATTAGTTATAAAAGGAACGTTTATCGCGCGAAAAATTAATTGTTTGCTAAATAAGAATTTTGTTACAGTACTTTAAAATCACCAAGTATTAGGGACATTTCAGTGCTACTCGGACCGTCCGCGCGTCTGTCCGCGACGGACCGTAAAATATTTTAAGCCTAGATACAGTCCGTGTACAGTGCGTTGCGGATCAGATCCAGAGCGGATAGCTCCTCATTGGACTGAACGGACTGTATGTATATGCTTCATACATGTTACTGTCCGTCAGGACATCCGCGCGGACGGTCTGTGTCTCACTGAACTGGGCCTTAGGTCTGGATCAGTGCGACGTGGACATCCGACGCAGATGTCAGTGATGGATAGTAAAATGTATAAAGCCTATACAGTCCGTTCAATGCGTTGCGGAGCGGATCCAGAGTGAAAAACTAGGAAAATTCTGCTATTGCTGAGGTTTGTACGGGAGGACAAAAAAAAAACGTTTCACGACCTAATATTTCTTTGGATAAGTGTTTCTGATTTTTGGTGTAACATATTCGGGATTGAAGTGAAACGCCAATGTAGGATTTTTCCGTTTATTTAGGAGTTATTTACAATCCGAGCTTCTTATTTACACGTCACCGAGTTCGCCCTCTGAGCCTCTTCAACGGTCTTCTCTTCTTGCACTCTACCCTCAGGTATCTCGTTTACGGAGTTTTCCCTCCGAGCACTCCTCGCTCTAAGACTACAACGGAGTCTTCCCTCCTAGCTCTCCTTCCTCTGTGACCTCTTCTTCGGAGTCTTCCCTCCGAGCACTCTTCTCCCGGGACCTCTTCTGCGTACTCTTCCCTCCGAGTTCCTCTTGCCTCCGGGACCTCTTCTATGCGCGACTTCCCTCCAAGCACTCTTCCCTCCGGGACCTCTTCTATGCGAGACTTCCCTCCGAGCACTCTTCCCTCCGGCACCTCTTCCACAGAGTCTTCCCTCTGTACCCTCTTGAGTTACCTCTGAGGTTTTCTCTTCCTTAGGACTTTTCTTCTTTTCCTTGTTCCTCACTTTAGATCGCTTTCCACTGCACTACGGCGTAGCCGCTCGGTGGCCCAGCTTATATACCCGTGCTACTCGTTCCCGAACATTCTAGATTCATTTTTGAATTTAGGTTTTTGTTAGATTTTTGTAGTAATTACCTCTCTTTCTTCAGCTATCCCTTTCTTTTCTTTCTAGAATGTTGTAATCAAATTATAAATGATATGTTTTATCATTTATAATTTGATTGGGTAGGTGGGATTCGAAGCTGCAACCATCGGCTTGTTAGTCCAACGCTCTATCCCAAAGAGTACTATAATAAGGGGGGGGGGCTCTATCCCCTGGACCACTGACTTGTCGAAATTTTGATACAGTTCTTTCGCATGACAGCTGGCAGCACGACGTCACGTTCGTGACAGTATGGCAGCTGACATCACGACGGCTCGTTCGTAACAATATAATAATTGGCTAAGGGTCCGAAAACATCCCAGTATGCCCATCACAGCCGTTCCAAGCCAGCGGAAACGCTAACAAGCGTGATGACTATGGTACATCCCCTCCAACTTGTACCATCTATTTGTGCTGGAATTTTGGAGGCATCGCCTTGTCTTGCAGTGGACGTATCATGGGATGTTATGATGTTGATAATCATATGATGCCCATTGAAGCTGTGTAGCCATAGGTATAGGCACTGATAAAAGAATAGTAAACTGCATTTTCCTTAGCTTTGCTTTCGAAGCCCAGTGAACTCATGAAAATAAGTAACTTTTCAGAAGAAAACATTTTTTTTCTCTAAATAAAATTTTCGGTTCCACATACAAAATGAGTCGATCGGGTGACCACTTTACCATAAAGAGACGAAAAATTTATTTTCTTCGGCAAAATTATTTGTATCATGAGTAAAATCACTGGGCTTTGGGAGCAAAAGCAATGAAAATTCACGCTAAATGTAGGTAGATACGTGGCTTCACACGTAAACCACACGCGTGAACCACCAAGTTCATTAAATGTCGTGTTTGCATCTCGCACCACATCACATAAGGGGTTTCAAAACGGTTTCAAGGAAAATCAATAAACTTGTAAAAGCTATGAGACATTTTTAAACACTGGGTGTTGCTATGTGCAGAACGGTGAACAATGATTGTTATTAAAGAAAAATTGCCCGCCTTTCTTATTTGAACTCTTTTCAAACTCGCTTTATAACGTTAGAACTCATTAGCACGAGCAATTTTAAGAAAACAGTTTTCAAAGATTAAGAGAATCCGAAGGATTAAGACAAACCGGAGCCGATCTCCGCGCCGAATCGTATCTGGAGCAGCACTTTTCACTGGTGTTTCACAATAGCAGCGCTCCCACTTTGCTGGAGCGGATTTCGAATACACTGAGCGTCAAGTCCTAACTACTACTACAACCGCATGAAGCGGTGTGTAGGCAATGTTTGAAAAAAAATCCCTCGCCGCCTCCTGGATGACTATAGAGTATAATAGAGCATAATTGTAATATCATTGAATAGAGCTCAATGTTCGAATGTGACGCGGGGCGGGCTTTAAAAATAAATAATAAATGGTACAGCAGCACTGCACTTACTTTGTCGAAATACTCAAGGAAAAACTATCAACCGCCAACTTAAATTTGTAATGCCATACACAATTACACATAGTATGGAAATACAAACTTTTATTTACGTTTTTCCGAAAAAATATTCCAATGAAATATACAGATCAATTCAGAATTCAAATTGTCAAACATTAAAACAAACAAACCTCAAACGATTTCGAGTAAATCATATGTTTAGCTTTTTGTAGTACTGGAACACCCTATAAATGAATTTTCACAGATTAATGGATACTAGTACTACCGTAGGATACTTGCATGGAGATTTTTTTATTTCCCAACACATGTTCCTTATGGATAATTGTTCAGTTCACAATTTTGAGAAAATTAGAAAACTTTTTTTTTCACGAATACAATACAATACAATTTCGCTCCGCTCGAAAGTAAAAAGTTAAAAATTTAATCTTTTTATAATAATGTCAAATACATCTCCTTGTTCAATCTCATTTAATTGTCAAGATTATGAGCGAGTGAGTCATATCATAACGTTGTACGTATAACTTTTCTAGTCCCTGGTCATAACTTGCTAATAATTTTACGTGCAACTATGTGGAATTTGAATAGATTTTTTTTTATTTGTGTGAATCTATTGAAACTTTTAGAGTGCGTAGTTAGCCCATTGGAATAGTTTAGGCAGAGATGAAAATAATATGAAAATAATGGTAACTGACCGTGTTTAGATGCAAAATGTCAAAAGCGCAAACTGACAACTCGACAAGAGTCCAAACGTCCAAAAACCAAAATGTCAAAAGAACAAAATGCTGAAAGTGCAAAAAGTCAAATATTTAAATTAACATCCTGTATTTTGCGGCAACACAGAGAACACGCTCTAGTTCTCGGAATATGCGTCGTCAGTTGTTTACATTTAATCTAAAGCGTGAAATTGATCTTATTGTGCGACATATACGTACATTTCTTCGATGTTTAGTATGACTTCGCACATGCCTTACAGCCAGCTTAGTTTAAACTAGCTGATGCCCGCGACTTCGTCTACGCAGGTTTATAAATTGTAGCCTATGTGTTATTCTGATTTATAAGCTATATTATTGTAAAGTTTCATTAAAATCCATTCGGTAGTTTTTACGTGAAAGAGTAACCCTCCATCCATCCATACTTACAAACTTTCGCGTTTATAATATTAGTAGGGATATTAGTAGGATCTATTACTGACACTTTCTACATTATCGAAACAATAGTAATAGTTTGTAGTCAACCAAGCAATTTACCGAGTGGTGCCGGTATAGAATAGTACCAACCTATCTCTACCCGTGTGACGTAAGAGGCGACTAAGGGCTTATAAACCATCTTTCAAGCCAAATCCAAGCATCTTTCTGTGTATTATACCATCTTACCGCGGTCACCAACAACAGCAGTCGCCAGCCGCGACGCTTATGCTTAAGCGTGGTGACTATGGTAAATCCCCTCCAAAGTACCACACGCTTTTGCTGGAGTTCTCGAGGGAGCTCTTTGTCCTACAGTAGACGTTTCATGGGATGTTATGATGAAGCAACTAAAGCCGTTTGTTGTTGTAAAGGCGATGATGATGTGATGATGATGATCACATTGTCATCGCCTTATTCCGTTTCTGAACGATATTTGATATTTTACGGAGTCGGCCACCTAACCTAGGGTATTTGGCAAGGATACTGGTTCTTATACAGAACGACAGCCATCTGACCTCCTCAGCCCAGAGAGAAAACCAGACCCAATCCTCGATCAAGCTTTGCCAGGGTGTCTACTCTCAAAGTCCGATATATCGAAACGATACTACTCGAAACATGCAAATGCAAAACTTCGTCCCTTGACAATAGAGTAGAATATTGGTTGGATGCAGTTTGAAAATTCATCCAACCAACATTCTAGCAAGTTAGAGACATCGTTTTAATTCTTCAAAACGATGTCTCTAACTTGCACAGTTTTTTAGAAATCTGCAAAAAACCATAACAAACAAATTTAGTTTTGCTGTCCTAAAAATGGACTTTATACAAATACTACAGGTACAAATAATAGGTCTTTACCTATGAAATTGCCGAAATTTTCTTACAGATTAATGAGATCATAATTCCTATAATTCTAATGCATTTTTTTTTCATTTGTCTTATATTTGAAAGTTGACTTCAAGGTTATCAATTTACGCATAAAATAAAGTTTTTAGTTTGATATATAAAATTAAAGGTTCGAAAATTGTTCGTCTCAAATGTCGTCCGATTTCATCATTAGATTTGTTATATTTTTTTACAGATAATATTTTTCAAAAATTAAATTTAAGCTTCTGTTAGCTTAATGTCTTCCCAATAATGCCTAAAAAAATAAAAATTATAATTGGATTTATAATTCCTAAGAAAAATGCAAAAATGTTAGTACTGAAAAATTAGTTTACCTAAAATTCGCCATACAAAACGGCAATTTCATAGGTACACCTATTATTACAGGTATATCGGCGAACCCTCGGCACGTGAGTCCGACTCGCACTTGACCGTTTCTTTTTTAGCATTTGCGAACTGAACAAATTATAATGAAGAAAAATTTTACACGGCCTCTTTTTGGCTCGGATACCGTAGGTAACTGTGTGCGTATTAGCGAAGCTACGAGAATTTTCTTAATGAAGTAAAATTATCTTATTGTAAAGGATCGAGTAAACATTTTAATTTGAGTCAATTATAAAGTTCGCAGCTGTTATTCGTGGATTTCGAAAACATACCCTTGTGTGTTATTGCCATTAAATGGAAGATTGATTTAGCTCCTCTCTGGGACAGATTTTCGGAAAACGTCTAAAAGTTGTCCTTCCCAAATCCTTGCAGTTTTGCGGCCCAACATTCCAATTTATGGTCTTTTTTTCTCTTTTGATTTTTCTATTTAGTTTTAGGAGCATTCGGGATAATCATACTAGGGAGAAAAGATAAAATATCACCTGAAAAATTCAAAATCATAGGGTTTTCCTTTTTAAACATAAATAATTTATGTATGTTAAATATAAAGTAGTGTTTGATTATTTACATGTATCATTTTAGGGTTTAATAAGATTATTTTTATTTCTAAATCACTTGGTGCTATTCATATATTTTTTGGCCAATTCTTTTTCTTTTCCCGATCAATTTCTTTGAAATTGCTACCACAATTCTCAAATAACTGAACAGAATAGAGGAGGTCAATATTTTACCACTTCCGAAAAGCGACGTCGAGTCACAATGGGAGGTAGCGGCCTTCCTTTTGTACAGATCTGTTTCCGCCTGAATCAGGACGTTGTATTGTTGCTTGACCCACTTTGTTCATCTGGCGTACGTATCGCTTTCTTAAACCAAAATATAGGCAATAATATAAGCATTAAATAGTTATTACCAGCGGCCCGCTCCAGCTTCGCTCGTGAATTGCAAATTTGTTTATGGGAGATTCTTATAAATTGTAGCCTATGTGTTATTCTGATGTATAAGCTATATTATTGCAAAGTTTCATTAAAATCCATTCAGTAGTTTTTATTTGAAAGAGTAACAAACATCCATACTTATAAACTTTCGCGTTTATAATATTATAGGAAGTAAGATAAACAAAAACCTTTCTCGTAAATAAGTCTACCTATTAGTGAAAACTGTATCAAAATCCATACAGTAGTTTCTGAGATTAGGGATCACAGATGGAAAGGCTGGATAGATGCACGACAGAAAAACGCGCCGGGGATTTAATTTGTAATGTGTAGTTATAGTGTAACGTAAAAAAATACAAAAAACAACGATCATCCTTAGAGCACTATAAAAATCTTATTTTACAGTATCGACGTTGGACCTTAACTCAGAAAGAAAGATGTTATTTAAAAGCTTTTGAAATGTGGTGCTGGAGGCGTATGGAGAGAATAAGTTGGACGGAGATGGTGACAAACGAAGAGGTTTCACAAAGAATAAATAAGAAGAGAAGTATAATGGATGGATATGATAGAAAATCGCAGAGGAAAGATGATAGGCCACCTAATACGACATGACAGATTTATTAACAACATCATGGAAGGAAAGATAGAAGGAAAGCGTGGTAGTGGGAGGCCAAGGTTAAGTTACGTGTCACAAATTAAGAAGATAGGCGTCAGATCGTATAAGGAGGTAAAAGAGACGGCTTTGGACAGAAAAAGATGGAAGGAGTTGTACAATTGAACTGACAGGGATGCTACACCGACAAGAGCCTAGCTCTTAAATTAAAGAAGAAGAAGACGTTGCTGGGACGTGATAAAATTAGGAAGTTGGTCATATCCCTGATTTGATCAAATCCTGGGAGAAGACCAAATTACCAATTCTATATTTCAAATACTAACCTAACTAAACCAATCTAACCTAATATTTGTTTTTACAAAAACTGACCTTACCTGACCAGTCATAACTTAACCTAAAAGAGCTCAGGTTTTTGATAAGATTGTACCGTTAATTGAAAAGGCGTGCTCAGTCAATGAAACTGAATAACTTTCAGTAAGAAACATTTTAGGAAATGAAAAAAATAATTTGACTTTCCATACAAATTGGTGACTCTGATCGAACAGTTTGTATAGAAAGATCAAATTTATTATTTTATTTTCCAGAAATGTTTCTTTGGGTAAGTTGTTCAGTTACGTTGACTGAGCACGCCCATTTAGATTTCGGTACACCGTCTCTTTACACCCTAGAGTCCTCAGGGATAAGATAAAATTAGGGACTTGCTCAAATCCCGAGATTTGATCAAATCACTTAGTGATTTGACCAACCAAGTCCCTAATTTTATCATATGCGACATGTTGGACATTCCTGCCACTCTCTTGATTACCTACGTGACTATACTACGTGTAACGCAGAAAGGTGTGATAATACTAAAGAGTGTGAATGTTCCTTAAGAAAAGTTGTAAACTATGTTCCTTAAGAAAAGTAGCCTTTCCGTTACACGCTGTAGATCCTGTCCTACTGAAGCTCGCTCAATGCTCGCTGAATGCTTGCTGGTAATCGAACGTATTTATAGACTGTTTAATTTCGTTTGGTTCAGCTAAACGTCACAAATGTTATCTCAACTTTTAATCTTGAGCGCATTGAAAAGAGTTTCCGCGGTGGAAGGTCAGTTTACCATTATTTCATCTGTGGTGGAAACTAGATTATAGTACGCAAAGTAGTTTAGTATCCATTGATTTGTGACGTAACGAGGTCATTATAGAACAAATTACAGGCTAGGATCCCTCTCCTCCGTAGACGGTGGCGTCAAAATGGCGCGACTTCGTGGCGACGACCCCGACCGCAGCTAAACCTAGTAGTACTCGTATTAGATAGGTATTCGGACCTATGGAAAACAGCAGGCGTGCGTAGTACTAATTAAATTAAATCTAGAGAATAATTTATCACTTACTTAATACAACACTGGCACAATTTAAAATTTAACACCTCTTACAATCAGCTTGATAATAAACGACAATTTGTTGGCTTTATCAAACATTATGTTTAGTGAGCTGACAAGGAATACACAATTCATTTGAACACGCTACCCTTCCGACAAAGGAGGAAGATCCCATGTCTTTGTTCAATGTTGTGTACGGATGAATTAGTTGGGAAACTCGAGGGCCACGGGTCATTAGGTGCTGTCGGCTTATGTGGAAAGTTGAGCACAATTACTACTATTGGGCTGGCAAAGGGTTACAACAGGGAGGAATCTTGCATATCTTCAAATTAAACAAGTAATACTTAAAATGTTAAACAAGAGCTTTCAAAGTTACTTCAAATTCTGCAAAATATAAACTTAAGTTTTACCTTGATGGACCGGGACCCGAGAAGTTTTTTTTTACGTGGTAATCAGGGCGGAAAGGAGACGACTTAGTAGATAGGGTATGATTAGAGGATCGCAAAAAACCATGTGACATGTTCTAGACCACAGCCCGGTGTTCAGGAGGCTTTTTTCAGATTTTCAAGATGGTCTATTTTAGCTAAAGCTTCATTATTTGTGAAGCGATGTAGTTTAGCTGACGTCATTAAGAGATTTTAATATCCAACAATGAATAAAAATCGTTTATTTATAATCGTTGACTTTGACTTTGAAAGCCCCAGACTTTCTTGTCTGGTATTTGTTTTTTAGTATCACCATAAGCTACTCTATCATCAGCAATCACTTTAGTTCGCCCTTAATATCACCATGATATAACAAAGAACTATTCTATTTCAAATTTTTTGACTTGTCTGTTTGGATGTAATGGTGATATTAAAGCGAACTTAAGTGATTGCCCACATAGAGTAGCTTATTATGATACTAACAAATGCCAGACGAGCAAGTCAGGGGCTTTGGCTACAACAGACCAGCCTGAAAATCTGGAAAAGGCCGCCTGAACACTGGCCTCTGATCTAGAAGTTCTCACATGGTTTTTCTTAATCCTCTCATTGTCCCCCATCCACTGAGACATCTCGTTTTCGCTTGAATATCACGTGAAAGACCAAGGATTTTTTGTTCTCGGCCCCTCCACCATGATCTTACGGCGTAAAACTTACACACAAACACAATAAAATTGTTTATAATTATACCTAATTAATATTTTTCCGTCGAAAAAATATCGCTACTTCTGAATATTGAGAATGTTATCTAAAACCAGGATAAAATTAATATTTTGCTTGTTCATGAAATGGTGCGGAGGCATCCCTGTCGGGTGGCTTAATCCTATCAGTAAATATTACACGCTGTTTAATGTTAAATAACTTCCCAGGATGGCAAGCGGAGTGTTCGTTCATGTTTGTTACACTTTGCCTTCCGTTTTCGTAAACTCTGATCTCATATTCATATTAAGTTTCGTCGTAGGTACACAGGAGGTTAGGATAAACACTGGATGCTTGCTTTTTCCACATGGCGCCACTTTGTTTGTGAAGTGACGTAGCTTTTGGTTTAATTGACGACGTCATAAAGTGATCAAAGAATCCTAATATGAATAAAGTATATACTTTGACTTGAAACTGTGCAATCAGACCATGAAACTGTACAACTATCTCCAAGAAACATAGGTCAAAATACGATAAAAAAAAATTTACACCTATAGTCTACAGGACATGGATCTCCCTCCAGAATTCTAGCTTTTGCTGGAAAAATGTGAAGGAAAAGTACCATAGTCACCATGCTTAGTTAGCGTTACGGCTGGCACCATGGACCGCGGTTCTTGGTGACCGCAGAATGTATGATGCTGCTGCCCATCCTCTGGTGCATTAACCCTTAGTCGCCTCTTAAAGCACCCATACGGGTACGGCTGGGTTCGTACTAGGTACTCTTTGCCAGCATCACACGGGCAAGATTATTACATGTTCTGAATTCACATTTTTAGTTTTCGAGAGATGTTGTTATGAGAATAACAAAATTCGCCCCCTAGAATTGATTTCAGACCACGAGTATATAGTTGATTAACAGACCACGAGTTTCCAAGCAAGGTCCATACTTACAAAGGTCCCAAGAGATGAACGAATATCAATACTGAGCCGACTCGACGTGCCTGAAATTGGACAAACTTGGGTGACTGCTAGCGATATTTAGAGGTGCCGCGAAGCCACAAAAGAAAGATGCTGACCGTTATTTTATGCACATGGGAGCCAGTCACAATCGCACGCCCGGCCTCGCGCACCCACGCGCCTATTTTTTTTGTTCTGCGCTACAACGATCAGCATCACAGAACATTTGGTAAGATTATTAAAAAGAAACAGTCTTGTTAAATCGTTTAACTGAGCTTATTTCTTTCCAATATTTAGATTATGTTTAGATTAGACGTAATAGTAGTTTTGATTATGCGACTATCAAAATTCGAATTTTTCAATGATTTGCCTTCATATTATAATGTTACATATTGCATACCTACTCGGCGTCAATAAACTCAATTACAAACCACATTTTCGTGAGTGGTATATAAATAAGCAATCAGCACCGCTTGCCTTTAAGCACGTTTCTGGGGTAAATTATACATGGGCGGAAATATTAATGTATACCTACGAACAGGAATTAATTTGAGGTGAAATTGGTTGTTTTGTCAGAGTGATAACACAATATACAAAACTACAGGTAAACTATGATGGATACCTAAAATATTAAAATTTAATCGTTATGAGAAGCACTTTACAATATATTTGATCGTGAAGTACTTAGGCGTAGTCTATGCTTCGGATATCAAATACTGATATAACTGTTAGATAAGTAGCACCTAGGATCAGACCAAATACCTTTATTAATCACGAAAATGTTTGTTACAAAGTCATTACCAACTGCACCAAAGTGGCAGCTCACTTTTAATTTGTCTATGGTAATATTAATTTTTCAGTGTTGATTTCATCTTGGACCTTATTTAATAAATATTCAAACTGGCTGCAGTATGTTGTTTTAGAGTAGGAAAACATACCACAGGTTTTTCTAAAAGCAGGAGTAGTATTTCAAGTAAGAAATAGCCGCTTTACTAAAGTTAATCGATTTTCTTATAGCGTTACGTAAAAGGTATTTTCCAATATCAAGGTAAGGAATGGAATGTTACTCAGAAATAAGATGTTATTGGCTCTTAGAAACATTTTATTCACAAGCTTTAGGTTATACTAGTTCAGTAGTTTAACAATAGCTATCAGGACCATCAGACTATCACTGGAGGCCTAATGAACGTAATATAAACAAAGCGTTTGGATTTCCTTGTTTTAATTCCTAAAAGTATGATAATTTTAACAGAGAAATGAACATAGACGGTTGCCCAAGAAAGTGGTCGATCGATTTTGATAGATCCACGGACCCAGGAGTTCGCTACGCTGCGCCTCCGCCGCTTCGCACATTTTTCGACAATAACAAAGAGTCATGAAAACAAACGTCATGAAATGTATGGGATGACATTTGACATACATATTATGTCATCTCATACATTTTATGACGTTCGCTTTCTTCATCTAAAAATTTATTGGCACGTTGTCTAGAACACTAGATAACGTGCGTAGAGATCTTGGGTCTTACTACAAAAAAATTAGACATCTGTTAAACACTTGATTAAAAAAATCGTACAAAATAACTCTGTCTAAGTCATTGATGCACAGAAGTCATAAATGACTTATTTTCTTATGACTTGACTTCTGCGCATCAACTAATATATAGAGCAGACTCCAAGGAATTGTTATATATTGGACCGTCGACTTTATAAAAAGCCATGTTGCCGTGCGCGCGCATGATTCTTTCTTACTCAGTCCCCCCGTCCATTTACCGCTGCTCTTGTCTCTCTACACGTTGTCTGTCAGCGGGCTGAATCTCATGAACCAGAATATGTATAAATTTGAAATTTTCACAAATTGTGTGTATTTATTTCCACTACAACAACAAATACTAAAAATAACTGGCTATTACAGCGGGCAACAAGGAATTGTTCGTTTGCAAAAATTGCGGACCGCGAAATGTTTTGTGATTTGTGTACCTGGGACCCTCGACTTTATAAAAAGCCATGTTGCCGTGCGCGCGCATGGTTCTTTCTTACTCAGTCCCCCCGACCATTTAACGCTGCTCTTGTCTCGCTACACGTTGTCTGTCAGCGGGCTGTATCTCATGAACCGTAATAGGTAGAAATTTGAAATTTTCACAAATTGTGTATATTTGTTGCCGCTACAGCAAAAAATACTAAAAATAAAAAATAATAAAAATGAAGGGGGCTTCCCAACAGCTAAAGGGGTGAACGAAAAAAAAAATTTAACCTATCCTATCGAGTGGGGTATCGTTGTTGAGAGCTTGTTGAGTAAAACAAAATATTTTTTTTTGTTTTAAAATATATTTAAAAACAAAGGAATAACGCCACCAAAGTAATATTTTTTTTACAAAATTTTGTTTGGGCTGTATCTTATGAACAGTAATAGTAAGACAGTTGAAATTTTCACAGAACATGTATTTCTATTGTCGCCATGACAAAAAATACTAAAATAAAAAAAAAGGAAGGATTCTCTACTACAAAAGTGTTTTTAGGCGATTTTTGCTCGATTTTAGGTTCAGCTCTATCGTGAAAATGGGAAGATTCACAAGCGTGAAAATTTCAAAAGGTACCGGAAAACACCCTTTTATTAATTATATTTCGTCGCTTCATTCTTCAGATATAATTTGTTTACAAGTAGTAGTCCTTAATTCGCCAGGCAGACGATGCACGCATTTAAGAGTAATTCATTTGATTCTCTTATTTAAAACGATTTCCGTCCGTGTTCACTTCACCACTGTAGCTGACATTCGCTTCATTCCTTATTCGTGCGGGGCAGTGAACGCACGCGTCCCATGCCGAAGCGCAATGTTCAATAAGAAGTAGATAGATTATACCTGAAGTTGTAATATTGAAGTTAAATTACAAATATTTAAAATTATTTTCGATAAAATAAGTTTTTGCTCCGTGTGTTAGTGTAATCGTACTGGATTCAAAACTTTTCAGTAAGTGTTGTTTTGATTATTAATTCTTTCTAAGAAAGAAAAATTTTCAAGATTACCCACATGTTCTATTCTTAAATTTGCTAAACAAATTGAAGTGTTTATTACGGCCTACGATTATCTTGCGGCCCGATACCTCCAGTTACTTGTTTTGTATACAAAAACGTAACATGACAACGTAACAACCATGATTATGACCTATCGGTCGCACCCAGAACTTTTACGAAAATTATGGAAAATTTAATAAGATAGACGTAAACCATATAATGACATTTTGTTTATGATAATTCCGACAAATGTTAGAACATTGTCTAATCGAGAGATTTTGAAACCTTTTCAATTTATATATATATATTTTTTTGTAGTTAATTACTACAAAATTTCATTACCACCTACACAGGCTTAAAAGTTTTAGCCTTCGTTTACGTCATACAATTTTATCTTTTCTTACCTTCCGACAAACAAAGTAAAAATAAAGGAAAGTAACAAAATTAAACGTTACCGACGTATTAAGTATACGTGTGTATGACGTGTGTTAGATGTTTTTTCGTCTAATGGCGAAAGTTACGAGGGTAAGTAAAAAATGAAATATATTTTCTTTTTTTTGTGTTTTAAACATTTATTACCAAGTGAATCACAGAACAACTTACGTCGGAATGGACTGCGAGTCAATTGCGACGGCAGTAACTTCGAGTTACCGCCTAATATTATTTACGATGTGTTACGTGAATGGATATGATGGAATGCGATTGTCTATCTATTATTATGTCGGGATTGACTGCGAGTCAATTGCGACGGCGTTAACTGCGAGTTAAGGCCAAATAATATTGACAATACGCGATATCTACATAGATATGAACTGTGGGTTACCAAGTATCTATTGCTTGTCGGGATTGACTGCGAGTCAATTGCGACGGTGTTAACTGCGAGTTAACGCCACATAGTATTGAAAATACGTGATGTATAATGTTGCCTATCTATTATTATGTCGGGATTGACTGCGAGTCAATTGCGACGGCCTTAACTGCGAGTTATGGCCAAATAATATAGACAAAAATCGACATCTGAATATATTTTTACTGCGATTCAACTATCTATTGTCTGTCGGGATTGGCTGCGAGCCAATAACGACGGTGTTAACTGCGAGTTAACGCCAAACTATCTGTTAGTTGTTGGGATTGACTGCGAGTCAATAACGACGGCTTAACTGCGAGTTATGTCAAACTATATCAACATAAATCATGCATCAAAATACAAGTTATCTATTTTCACGTCGCACTCTACTGTGAGTCAATCGTAACGGCGTTAACTACAAGTAAACGCCAAATAATTATTACAATATGCGATATTAAAATTGCTATTGACTGAGAGTCAACTTTTTATTGTTAAGGTCGGCATTGACTGAGAGTCAATTGCGACGGCGGTAACTGTGACTTAACGTCAAAATTTATCGTCAATGAAAACAATAATATCAAGTTCATCTATGTGTGTCGTCTACGATACATTGTCTTTAGTTTTCACAACAAGCCTTTTTGTTTGTTAACCATAACCAGAATATTTTTATTGTAAAATACCCACCTACTAAAATTTTATTTTTGGGTGCCAGTAATAGTAAAGAGAACAAAACCGTCCACGAGGCAAAAGATCATGCCAGCCCTGGACCAACCGACACCTAAGGTCTGGACACCTGAGGAGTCTTCGAGACACCTTAGGCGTCTACGTCTGATACGCCAAACTTGTTCTCTATCATATTCACGACACACTGTCGAACTTTTGTACGCCTAAGTATATTGAAAAAAGGCATGCCTATAGACAAGCACATACTTCTCAAATATCACCTAATACCGGTTTATTGTAAATGATTACAAACACCGATACTAAATTGCTAATTGAATTCCAGGCTTAGATAAAAATATCTCCGCTTGCATGTACAAGTATCTGTCAAAGACAAAACTTGTTTTTATAAAAAAGTTAAAGCAAATAAAACTATTGAGAGATAAAGATGCATCTTTTCAAACGTCGGGAGCTCGTTTAACCCAGCAGAAGAAGCCTTGGTCGGGTCCTCATTACCCGTCAAATAGGGGGGGGGGAGCGAGGTTACAGGCAGGCTCTGGCCTTATCCCCAAGCTCAAGCAGCATCGACTAAAAGTTACAATCCATCCAAAACTCATGCTCCAGCACAGAACCGTAACACAAGTACATGCTGGTATAATACAATGTTTTTTTTTTCAACACTTCCTGTGTCCGGATAATTCTACGAAGTAGAAAATCGCAATATTTCATAACCATCATCATCATCATGGGGTGCCATCTTCGAAATGAAGTTTGGAGGTCAGCAATTGGTATTCGTCGCGGCGTTCCGCCACCCTCTTCAACTCGTGGTAGTGTAATCCGGTCCAGTCCCTTATGTCATCGTACCATTTCCGTCTCGGCCTTCCTGGTGGCCTTCTACCCGGTATCTTGCCTTCAAGAATTGTCCGCAGGAATTGAAATGCGGAGCCTCTTTGCAAGTGCCCAAAGAAGGCCACTTTCCTTCTGGCAATGGTCAACAACAGCTCGGGCTTACGCTGCTTCGCTCGTTGCAGGACTTTGGCGTTGGATGTAAAACTGGTCCACGGTATCTTAAACATTCTACGCAGAACCCACATTTCAAACGCTTGCAGTCTCTTACATGTGTCCTTTCTTAGCACCCACGCTTCGCATCCGTATAAGAGAGTGGACCAAACGTAACATTTTATGACGCGGTATCTTAATGTAAATGGGATTTTAGGGTCACATAAAACTTTGGACATTTTGAAGAAAGCTGATTTAGCTTGTCCAATCCTGCATTTAATTTCCTCTTGATGGTTCAAGTCTGCTGTGAAGTAACGACCTAGATATTTGAATTTCGACACACCTTCAACCGTTTCGCCTCTGAGCGTAATGCACGGATGGGGCAGCTGAGATTTCGATATCACCATAGACTTGGTTTTACTTATATTAATATCAAGCCCCATAGCTTCTCCAGCAGCTGCGACATCCTCCAAAAGCTTCTGCAGTCCGGCTTCAGTGCTGGCAATCAGGACGGTATCGTCCGCATATCTGATGTTGTTGATAAACTGACCGTTGGCAAGTATCCCTTCTGGTTTTTCATTCAACAGATCAGTTAGGATGTCTTCAGAATACAAGTTAAAGAGAAGCGGAGAGAGTATACAACCCTGACGGACTCCTCTGTTGATTGGTTTCCATTCTGAGAGCATTCCATCCGTTCGAACTGCCGCTTCTTGGTTCCAATAAAGGTTGCCAATAATTCTCAGGTCTCTGCCATCTAAACCTCTTTTCCGCAGAACCTCTATTAACTTTCCATGTTGGACGCGGTCGAATGCTTTTTGATAGTCAATAAAGCAGAGAAAGACATCCTGCTGGTGTTCAATTGCTCTCTCAACAAGCGTGTTAACAGCAAATATAGCCTCCCTTGTTCCCATCCCGGCTCTAAACCCAAACTGATTGGGGCTTAAAGATTCTGAGCATTTTGTTTTGATTCTATTGTAAATTATTTTCAAGAATACTTTCATAGTATGACTCATTAAGCTTATGGTTCTGAAGTCTGAACACTTCACTGCTTTCGGCTTCTTGGGTATTGTTACAAATGTCGAGCGTAAGAGATCCTTTGGTATTACACCAGTGCTGTAGATCTTATTGAATAAGGCTAACAAACTCCCTTTTATACTACTTCCAAAATGCTTAAGCAATTCTGCAGGGATTCCGTCTTCGCCAGCAGCTTTTCCAGTTAATATGGTGTTCAGAGCAACCTCAAGTTCTTCCAATAATATTGGGGGTCCAGTCATTTCAGTATCGCTTCTGTCTAGCTCAGGTCTGACATCATAAAATAGTTCAGCTATGTACTCTTCCCACCTCCGCAGCCTGTCTTCTACATTAAAGAGAAGCTTTCCTTCGGAGTCAACAATCGCGCATGGGACCGAATGTTTCTTGCCTGCAGACATTTCTTTAAGTGCTTTATGTGTCTTTAAATGCTTTCATAACCACAATGTTGTTATAATACATGCATAAGCATGAACCCTAAACACCACAGTATCCTAGTGTTACCTGGGAAAAACGAGGAAATAATATTCGTGTAGTGCTATGTAACGTGAAATCCACGTTTAAAATTTACCCTCAAGAAAAGCCAATATACAAAGTTTATATTGATTTTAACTGGAGAATAAGTTCCTATTTCCAGCGTTACAACCGTTACGAGTTACATTCCATCGGAATTTATATTGGGTACCTAATTTTAAAGCACCAAAACGCAATAGCTGTAACCGATTTATTCTAAATCCAAGAAATAAATGTACCTATTGCAACGTGTCATTCAACCGCCTCAAAAATTATGTTTTGAAAAAAAACGGCTTCCTTGCTACGAAAAGCCCATCTCTTAATTTATGTTTTTAAGATGACCGAAAATTTCTACATTTAAATTTTCAACATAATATATGAAAGAAGTCACGCTATATAATTCTTTACGATTTTACAACCGTGCCTTATGAATATTATGATATTTTAGAAGATCTTATCTGATGGTATGGTAATGTTTCTACAAATTCCTGACCATCATAAGATACTTGTCTTACAGAAAGTAATTAAATACAGACAACTCCCTAACTAGTACCTAGTGTGGAGCAGTAAATAAAACCAAAGGCTACGAAGAAGGCCGAAGAAGTAAAATATTTGTTTTAAGGTTACAACCAATAAAAAAAAAAAAAAAACAAAAGAGTATGTAGGTACCATACCATATTGTACAAATAACTTGTCAAAATATGCAATGGTACGATTGGCACAATATTTATTTATTTAAATTTTACGAAACAAATTGCCGCAGGTGCCAGCTGAGTCAATGAAAGTCACTCCCGGGCTCTGTGTGCAAACTTTTAAGACACAGCTTTAAAGTTCGCTGTACTCTTAGTTTTGCTCTTAGCGACAATCCTTAGCGATTTATGTTTTTTTTTTTTTTATGAAAACTAGATCCAGACGCTGTAGCTATGGATACTTTATCCTTTGACCTGGACATTTTACGCGGTTCCGGTTCCTTTTATATTTGGGAAAAATTACTGATGACGAAAGCACCAGTATTTTGTGTTTTCACAAGGCCTTCTCTGCCTTTTAGCCCATCTTAATTATTTATATCATACAAAATAAGTGTCCTTCAACACTTGAAACTTTTATAATCCATATCAGAGTATACTGTTCCTTTTTAACTAATCTTACAGGTCCTGCGGGTAGCATTCACGCGCCACTTGATCCTCTCGCTTGCACTGATGTTCTCTTGAGCTTCGCTGTCTGAGGCTCCTATTTAACAATATATGTCAAAATACGCTTTGGGTAACAGCTTGTCCCCAGAAAAAATGCAAACGTGTTTGATAGTCCTACAACCAACAACTACTGTTATTTTTAACAAAACAACGTGACGAGATGTTTGGTTCGTATGAACAGCTGTACAACGGATCTCTTGACAATCATCGTTTGCCGTAATCTTTGCTACTTACTTATTAGGTGATAGAATTGGAACCAATAATTGGTTTAAAACCTTCTTCTACTTACAATCACAAGCCTAATCGGCCTATTACTCGTAATAGTTACTTGGGACACACAACTAATAAGTAAATAAGTGTGTATCTAAATAGTCCCTTAATTTAGAGTTAATGATATAAAATAAAATGAACAGATCAGCGATTTCACTATATGCTCATGGGGCACAAAAATTTTCAATAATAAAAAGTGAATACTTATATTATTTTGCAAATAATGGAGTTGAGATAGCCATAACGTATTTAATCAAACTTCCACTGCGGGCTAAGATTAGCCGATATTGTTCTAATATTATTTAACTGAATATATTATGCACTCGTGTTCTGTCCATATTTTTGTTCAAAAAATAAAATCAAGAACTGCCAATGTAGGAAAATTGTAAATATCAATTAACATCCACGTTAATCAGCTTAAGCAGCTGTGATTTATAAGCTGGTTGATTTACCAGAAACACTATCTGAGAGAAGACTTGTCGACACATGCATCTTCCCCGCTTTGCAAAATTGCAACTCTCTCAGCCTCGACTCGTGAAAACGGCTGGCTGGACCAGCACGTCTAGCACTTTTATTAGTTTGATATATTAGACCAGTAGGTAGATGATTTTGTAATATCAGTTATATCGAATGAGTAACTTATTATATAAGTTGATTTTTGTTGCATACTTGCTTTTGGTATAAATCAAAGGTTATTTATTATCTGCTTGGATCAGCAAATTACAGATTTTTTCAACGAATTACTATTTGTAATTCGTTGGCTTAGATAATTAAACTAGAACATCTTGTATATACAGTTGTTTCACAGTAACCAAACAAAACTTTGTTCTCTAAACATCTACTTGTAAACAAATTATATCTGAAGAATGAAGCGACGAAATATAATAGATGATCAAACGAACTCCAGGAGTGAAGTTCGATCGTTATTATATGAGTCGCTTCATTCGAAGATATAATAATATAACAACCCTCCCTCCCAAAAAACCAAACACTGTGACACAAGTTGTGGTTTCCACCCAAATGCAAAGTTTTGTTTAAAGGTTCATAGGTACAGACTCTAAAAAATGAAGCGAATGTCAGCTACAGTGGTGAAGTGAACACGGACGGAAATCGTTTTAAATAAGAGAATCAAATGAATTACTCTTAAATGCGTGCATCGTCTGCCTGGCGAATTAAGGACTACTACTTGTAAACAAATTATATCTTCGAATGAAGCGACTCATATAATAACGATCGAACTTCACTCCTGGAGTTCGTTTGATCATCTATTATTCTTTCCCAATAAATAAATAACAGAAAGGGATATTGTGTTATTATTTGTGCATTCTTGAAAATAAACTATCAAAATGGACGGAGGGGGGGGGGGGGGGGGACTGAAAAAAAATACGAAATACACAATACATGGAAGAGACAATTTGATTTTCAGTAACTTACTGTGCTAGATTTTTTGAGTCCGACACGCACTTGACCAGTTTTTATTATTTGATATTATTTAATAGCTTATGCACTAATAATATACAAATTTTCACGCTTGTGAATCTTCCCATTTTTACGATAGAGCTAAAACCAAAAATCTTTGGTCGCATTATTCCTTTGTTTTTAAATATATTTTAAAACGAAAAATAAAATATTGTTTTACTCAACAAGCTCTAAACAAAGATACCCCACTCGATGGGGTAGGTCAAATTTTTTTTTTCGCTAACCCCTTTAGCTGTTTGGAAGCCCCTCTCCATTTATTTTTTTTTATTTTTAGTATTTTTTGCTGTAGCGGCAACAAATATACACGATTTGTGAAAATTTCAAATTTCTACCTATTACGGTTCATGAGATACAGCCCGCTGACAGACAACGTGTAGCGAGACAAGAGCAGCGTTAAATGGACGGGGGGACTGAGTATGAAAGAACCATGCGCGTGTTAGAATTTTAAGGATAGAGACATGTGCAGTTACAAATAAAAGCTTTTTAATATGAGTTTTCTATTAAAGGAATACTAGGTCTTGAGTTATTTACCTATTGTGCTCTAAAATACGAGGATACAGCCAAGCTGTCTTGTACTACCTACCTAAATTAACCACGCCTTTTCGTGGATTATAGCTACATAGGAAGGGAATTTTAGAACAAATGATAAACGAAATAAATGGTAGTTATAAATGTACTTGATTATTCAAAGAAACAGCAGTAAAACAGTTATTAATCCAAGGAGAGTTGAAAATACAGTTATCTACATTTAAAAACGAGAAAATAACACGTTTACAATGAGATTTACTTCTATTAGAATATATTTTAAATATTAAAGAAAATTACTTAACTCAGGACTAGGGATACTTCCAGTTTCGCCGACACTAAGATAAGAGATATTTAATGCTTTGAAGGAGCCTTTTATAACACAATATGGTATGAAACTATAAACAGGTAATGAGCAATACAATTCAGAAAACAGAGAGAGTGATATTAGTCGCACATCAGCCAATAGTAATCGTTCAAATTACATTAGCCAATGAGCTACATTGAACAGCATCAAAATCACTACTTTTACATACAATTTGATATATTTTACTATATAAATCGACAACAATATCAATACAATATTTTGAACATATTATAAACCTTGCAATGCATATCATTTCTAGTTAATAACATTCTACAACTTCCGTAGGTAAACAGATCAAATCATTGCTATTAAAATAAAACTAGTTACTTCTAACTATCTATTATCTCTGAAATACAATTTAGCTATTTATTTTCAGGTATTATAATCTATCACGGCCATACTGACAGTACTTCGTCCCCGAAGTACTATTAGGACATATATCAAGTAGGTGTACATATTTATAACTTTAGAAATACTTTAAACAAATGAAATAGTGATAATTATACAAAATACAATTTAACACAGACACAATAAATTTACTACTAAGTTTAATTTGAAATTCCTGCTTACATTGAAATAATAATGATGAAACCATTACAGAATTCTTTAAAGATTTTGTTAAAAATCTGCTTGCTGCATTTTAGCCTCGTTCAGTTGCTATCATTGAGATATAGGCTTAAAACAAACTAGTATCGAGCAGAAAAGTGGTAGTAAAAAGGGTTAATGCCAGATACATAGACATGCCAACCATATTCACCAACCGAAATAATTGGCACCAAGTATCTTATCTAGCAGTACTTTCCTTCACAAAATAAATTTGTAGATTCGATGGGTAATGCCAGACACCTAGTCATGCCAGTCACATTTACCCGCTGCATGTGAGATAACTGACATCAAGTGTTTGGCCGACCAGCGGTTACCCTTTACAAAGAATGAATTACCAGATACATAGACATGTCGATCACATTCACCCGCTGCCAGTGAGATCGATCGACACCATGTATAAGGCCGGCCAGCGCATTTCCAGTACATGAAACAATGTCAACAATTTATAACAAATGCATAAAATAATACCTACTTTTATACAATTTTTTTGTCTATTTCATTCATCATAGTATTTTTTCCACAATCCGTTCGGCCAATCTGAATCTCAAAGCTCACAAAAGTAAGTTGATATTTGCAATAAAAATAAACTTTATCAAACAAAATTTTGCTATAAGAAAAAGATTAAACAATAATATTTTAAATATTTCCACAAAAGAAATTTCATTAGATATGATTTCCGCCTATGTGTTTGTCGTTTAATTATAATTTAACTGTAAATATTATGTGCGCTAAAGAGTATGAACAATACATTTCTATTGACCTCTAAATGTACACATTATAAACTTAACACCTCAATAGTTTAAAATAGTATCAATTAGTACTTTTTGCGAAAGCGATCATAAATTCATAGTTCATTTATTGCCAGAAACGAAACAGGTACAAAAGGTGTTTAAAATTTTTACTGTGTCAGCATGCAATACATACATACATCAGTGTTCAAATAGATTAGGTATGTCACATACATCAGTATTCTAATTAGATTAGGTATGTCACAAAATTACTAAATATAAAATCTAAATTATGTCCAAACAGAAAGTATTAAATAATAGTCACAAAATAGTATTATTAAGGTCATCATCAATTTAAAGGCATTTTAATAATAGTAACATCAGCAAAACATGTAAATTTGTTCTGAATTGGCGCAATGGTAGATTCTTTATAGAGTCAAGTAAATTATATAATTTTGGAGCCATTACCACTAAATTACTAAAGAACACCAAGTTCGGGTGCCGAGGTCGTCTCGGATGCCTAGTCTTTATTTGGCTTTTTTAAAATAGGGAACACAACTTTCTCTTTGTCTTATGCCACACATGGCTTTTACACATTTTTTTTGCGTTTTAAATAATAGTAAAATGTGGACCTCGGCCACGTTTCTCCAGTGCAATATACCATAACTAAAATTGGGAACCACATACGCATTATATGCACAATGTGCAGTTTATTTGAGATGGTGTTTTTGTGATTATGTGATCACATATTGAAAATGAAATTTTCTTTATTAAAATTATATGTTGAAAGATACAGTCACAAAAAAAAATATTAATTTTGTATTGAAAATATTAATTTTGTATTAATATTTTCAATATGTGATCTCCAACCCAAGGGTTACACCTAGGAATTTAATTTCATTTACACTTTCCATTATAATTTAGCATTACATTCATTAGCTCAGTTACAGATGCAGAACCTAGTTATGTCTCCAGTCTCTTCACAAGCTAAATTTTTTGCTAGTGTTAGGCATATTTTAATTATTATACCATCTATTAATTAGTGTTTTCTTTTACAATTGCATGTAAACCAATATATGTATATTGTTATTTCCAAGAAAAAAAATTAATTAATTAATATTATTATTATTAAAAACTTACTCGTAATTTTAATGCATTTAGAAAGAAATATTGCTGAACATGCAATTTATTAAAGTAACCACTAAAATATACAACATCAACACAATCAATCAAAAGTAAACGGCTCAAAGCGCTTTGTATAAGTAATATAACATTCCAATTAGGTTATTTCATGTCCATGTCAAAAATAAAAAAAAGACACTAATGTATGTTTTCTTTATAATATCATAATTTTGTAAATCCTCCAGAACACTGAATTTTTATACTCAGGTCAGTTTGCCTCTTACTATAATGTTTGCATTTTCTCACTTCATCTACTGTACCTTACACATTTCATAATGTTCACCAAAATGAGAGTTTTCCCTTTGCAATCGAAATAGTACTTACTTACCATACTTTTAAAAAACTAGATAAACTTTAATTTAATTTTAAAGTTAATAAAATATTATTAAACGATCTTGATGTCTACTGAATGTATATTAAAGGCAGAACTATAAACATATTTGAACAATTTGACGTTAAAACGTATTCTTGTTGATATTTTGTAATACTGATCAAGGGAAAGAAAAGCAAATTTGGTCTATTAGCCAGGATTGTTTAGTAAAAATTAATTGGCATCATAAATCCTTTAGATGAGCAGTATCATCAAAACTACAAATAATTTATTATTTTCGAGTTGGGTAGGTATTTGCTAAAATTAACACCAGTTCCATACCAGTTCGTTGTTTATAAAAGAAAAAAAAATCTCGAAAGTCGGTAGTACTAAAAAAAAATTTCAACAAAAACAGTGGTTACATTTTAGGGTTCCTTAATTCAAAAGAAAAATAAACTGGACTCATAAAGGATCGCTTTGTCCTCGGTCAGTCAATCATTGTTCTCACAGATTGAGAGAGGTAAACTTATATTATATATTTACAAAGTTCAAAGGAAACTTGCAAGTCATTTCGTTTTCTATTTTCACGTCAACACAATCAAAAGATACGGGCACAATCAAACTAAAACCTGTAGGGTATTTTCCATTGATCCAAAATCATGAAAGGCAAGAAAAACTAGCAGCATAAAAATCTAATATTCATCAAATATTGCAAGTATTCTCACAACCAAATTTAACCAATTTCAAGTAGGCTATCATTTATTTAAAGTACATTTACATTAGAGACGGGACAGCCTTACTACAGCTGCTGTAGTGGTCCTGGACAGGTAGGGAACCCTTAGTACGCGAGTCAGACTCACACTTTTAAGGCCGCACGGTTGTTTAGATTTATTGAACGACGGTATGTATATTTTTAAGTATTCCTCAATAAAGAAGTAAACTTCAAAAATTTTTTGGATGCACAAAGTTAATATAAAAAAAAATGATTTAAATTCATAAGTCGGTCAAACTGAGCAAAATACAGTGTTGCAATTGCTAAGCCTTTAGGCTTATTGTGAAAAGACAAATATAGTTGTCGCAAAATGACTAGAAGGTAGTGCGAGGAAATATTGTGTGAACTTTTAGTGTCGAACACATTCATTATTGAATATATGTGTATTTATTGCATAAATTGACCGAGTTTTATTCGTTTCTTACGTTACTTTTAAACAAAAATGAAATGCAAATACAGGGCATGCCACTATGACCGATGTCTTGTAGCCCAAATTTTGAATGTTGGAGAGAGAATTTAGTTATCTACAAAACCATATCTGAGTTAAGGAACCAGACAAACAACATTTAAAGAAACGTAAGTAGACATGTATGTATAGTCCAGCTTTTGTAGAAGTTAGGTCATTGTTCTTACATTACAACATCCACGATAAGATGATGAAAGATAGAAAACAAAGATTTTATGTAGGTACACTAAATTAACCGAATAGAATTCGGTTTCTTCACAAGTTTTTAACTAGATCAAACAGGTTACATGTAGGTCGTAAAAAAGGGTGACTAGTAAACTTTGTAAATCGTCACAGTCAAAATTTTGTTTTATTTAATTTACTTTTAAATCAAATCAAATCAAATCAAAATCGTTTATTCATTGTTGGATATTAAAATCTCTTAATGACGTCAGCTAAACTACATCGCTTCACAAACAATGTGGCGCCATTGTGGGAAAAAAAAAGAAGCGACAATAAAAACCCACGCGCTCTTTTAAATATGTTTGAATGTACAAGGTTGATATACAACATACATAGGTCAGTTTTAATTTTGAATTGGCCTGTTAGAACCGTAGTCTAATCCCATGGATTTTTCTCTTCTAGATAATCTGATATTTTATAATAACCCTTCTTACATAATTTCTGCTTGATTACAGTTTTGAATTTATCTAACGGTAAACTTTCAATATCAGTGGGTACCTTATTATAGAAGCGTATACATTGACCTTTATATGTTTTACTAATTTTGTGAATACGGCTGACATGAGAAGCAAGTTGATTCTTGTTTCTTATGTTGACACTGTGCCTGTCACAATTTTTATTAAAAATATGTATATTCCGTTTAGCATATATTAAATTCTCATAAATGTATTGCGACACAAAAGTCAAAATGTTGATTTCTTTAAATTTATTTCGAAGAGATTCTCTAGGCTTCATTTTATAAATTGCACGAACAGCTCGCTTTTGTAGTAAAAAAATGCTGTTTGCATCCGCAGCATGACCCCATAACAAAAGGCCATATGACATGAGACTATGGAAATAACTGAAGTAGACTAACCTCGCGGTGTCTACATCCGTCAGAGCTCTTATTCTTTTCACTGCGTATGCTGCAGAACTAAGTCTGTTCGACAATTTATTAATATGCGGTCCCCATTGTAATTTGTTGTCTAAGGTAATACCTAGGAACACAGCTGATTCCACAAGACTCAATTTATCGTTTTTCACTAATAGGCTTGTAGCAGTTGGCTTTACATTAGGCAAAACAAATTTAACACACTTAGTTTTCTTTTCGTTAAGTAAAAGATTATTTACGGTGAACCACTCAACTACATTAGAGATTGTACTATTTACGTCGTCAAAATTTGATTGTTGTCTTTTGACTTTAAAAATCAAAGACGTATCATCTGCAAATAGTACTATCTCATTCTTGTCCTTTACAAGGTTTGGCAAATCGTTAATGTAGACAATGAACAGGAATGGTCCCAGGATTGAGCCTTGTGGAACGCCCATACAAATTTTTGATCCTAGTGACCTTTTCCCATTTACATCAACCTTCTGGATCCTTTCACTTAGATACGACTCCAGAAGGCTTAGAGCCTGGTCTCTAATTCCATAATGGTGTAATTTCCTGATAAGAATATCATGATGTACACAATCGAAAGCCTTGGACAAGTCACAGAAAACGCCAATGGCATCACTTGACTCCTCCCAGGCGTCAAATATACTTTGAATAAGCTCAACACCTGCATCGACTGTTGAGCGACCCCTGGTAAAACCGAATTGTTTTAGGTTCATCAAGTTGTTGCGATAAAAGTGGCTCTGAACCTGATTTAAAATTATCTTTTCAAATATCTTACTAAGAGTTGGTAGAACAGAAATAGGTCTAAAATTAGTGGGGTCTGATTTACTACCAGCTTTAAACAACGGAATAATTTTACTATGTTTCATCAAATCAGGAAAAACACCATCATCTACACATTTATTCTAAATACTAGATAAGTATGGTGCAATGCTTTCTATAACGGCACTAATAATTTTAACTGACAGGCCATCTATATCGGCGGTCTTTTTCATTTTAAGTGATTTAAAGGCTTTAATTATAACGAAAGCATTGACGTAACTGAATTTAAAATCTACATTGCAAACATCTACGTGTCGTTCGAGATAAGATTTGGCAAGAGTGGGAGATGAGTTCAAGGTTTTGGTAGTTGAAACTGGAATATCCGTAAAGAAGTTTTCAAAAGCTTCAGCAACTTCTATATCTGTACTTATGATCTGATCATCAATCTTAAGCTGGAAGTCATTCCGAGGAGCTTTAGATCTTCCAGTTTCACTATTTATAGTTTCCCAAGTCGTTTTCGTAATGTTGGAACTATTTATGATTTTATTTTTAATGAAATTTGATTTGGCTGCAGCACAAACCCTTTTGAATGTTTTTGAATAATCCTTTACAAATTGCGCAAATGCATCACTATTGTTATATGTTCTTTCCTCGTAAAGTTCATATAACCTTAGCCTGCTTCTGTGTATTCCCACTGTGGCCCAATCACTAAACATTAGATTCTCATTTACAGTAATTTTCTTTTCCTTGAAAATTGCATCGTACTCACTTTTAGTTAAAGTAAATAGAGACTCATACAATTTATTTGGATTATCACAATATGGTAAGTTTGGCAGTTTTTCTTCAATGACGGTTTAAATACATTTGATATTTGAAAGACCACTTTTAGCTATTTGAGCTTCCAAAAATGGTAGGTAGGAACGCTGAATATTGTTGTGAATCAGACATTTTAGGTACACGAAGTATTTCTTACTTCTAGATATAAATTCAGTTTTAAATTTTCAGGTTTTTAAAAGTTAAGCAGGCCCTGTTGGGGCCTTACCTGTCTTAGCAACAATAACGATGCTGCTCCAAATGATTTTCTGATGTGCCTCGATGTTGGTGGACCAGTAGTTACTCGGCGCAGCAGTTGCTTGTAGTTGGATCATCTTTCCCCTGGCCGGACATCAGGCGCAGCATCGTTGATCGCTTTGAAGAGGTCGCTAGGCAGCCGCATCCATCCTGGAATGTTTACAGAAAAATATTTTAACTGCAGTGCTGGGTAGGATCGCACTTCTGATGTTAGAATTTTAAGGATAGAGACATGTGCAGTTACAAATAAAAGCTTTTTAATATGAGTTTTCTATTAAAGGAATACTAGGTCTTGAGTTATTTACCTATTGTGCTCTAAAATACGAGGATACAGCCAAGCTGTCTTGTACTACCTACCTAAATTAACCACGCCTTTTCGTGGATTATAGCTACATAGGAAGGGAATTTTAGAACAAATGATAAACGAAATAAATGGTAGTTATAAATGTACTTGATTATTCAAAGAAACAGCAGTAAAACAGTTATTAATCCAAGGAGAGTTGAAAATACAGTTATCTACATTTAAAAACGAGAAAATAACACGTTTAAAATGAGATTTACTTCTATTAGAATATATTTTAAATATTAAAGAAAATTACTTAACTCAGGACTAGGGATACTTCCAGTTTCGCCGACACTAAGATAAGAGATATTTAATGCTTTGAAGGAGCCTTTTATAACACAATATGGTATGAAACTATAAACAGGTAATGAGCAATACAATTCAGAAAACAGAGAGAGTGATATTAGTCGCACATCAGCCAATAGTAATCGTTCAAATTACATTAGCCAATGAGCTACATTGAACAGCATCAAAATCACTACTTTTACATACAATTTGATATATTTTACTATATAAATCGACAACAATATCAATACAATATTTTGAACATATTATAAACCTTGCAATGCATATCATTTTTATGATTCTACTTCATACAATAAATAGTCTAGTTAATAACATTCTACAACTTCCGTAGGTAAACAGATCAAATCATTGCTATTAAAATAAAACTAGTTACTTCTAACTATCTATTATCTCTGAAATACAATTTAGCTATTTAGCAATATTTTTAGACATATTTTCAGGTATTATAATCTATCACGCGCGCACGGCAACATGGCTTTTTATAAAGTCGAGGGTCACACAAATCACAAAACATTTCGCGGTCCGCAATTTTTGCAAACGAACAATTCCTTGTTGCCCGCTCTAATAGCCAGTTATTTTATGCGCATTTTTTAAATCAAGTGTTCAACAGTCTAACTTTTTTGTAGTAAGACCGAGTAAGACCCATGTTTCAATCGACTTCAAAATAATTTCGATATTATTGATTTTCACATTCCTTATTTGTTTGAGGTAGATCGTCACGCAGTGGAGTGCTATGAAAAATCGTCTTCAGATTCTGACATATACACTGGTTCCTCATTCGCGTTTCTAAACGACGTATTGGCATTACTCGCGTTTAGCAGAACCTGTAAAAGTAAGTTACAGAATTAAGAATGTAGGGTCCAAATGAAATAGTGACATAATTTTGTCATGTTATTTAGATAAGACCATGAAACTGAATAACTTTTCCCAAGAAACATAGGTTAAATAACGAAAACAAAAGGACGGGTTGCACTCCGGGAGTGCCGCCAGAAGTGAAAACTTAAACATCAACGTTGTGCATTTAGGAATAATAAAACCATTCCAATATTTTGGAATGGTTAGGGAATAATTCCGCACGAATTGTTTTATTTATCAGTATAAAAGTACATACAATATTCATTTATTGCGCTATCGTAGACAAACATGACAATTTATATTACATATAGACAATCTTCGTCAGATCTGACGCGCCGCTAAAGAAGTTTTCACTTCAAAACTTAAATATCTGACGCGACATCTGACGTGAGTTTAACATTTTTTACCCATCTAAAGAAGTGCCAAGCGCCGCTACAGAAGTTTTCACTTCAAAAATATTTTTGACCTCCCATACAAAATGCGCTATCAGCTGACACAGTCTCTATGGGAAGTTGAAATTATTTTTTCGTATTTCGACCTAAGTTCGTTATGAAAAGTAGTTCATTTTCATGGTCTGAGTCTTCATAATATCCCATGAAATGTCCACTACAGGACATGGAGCTTCGTCCAGAATTATAGCTTTGCTGGGAAAATGTGGAGGGGAAGTACCATAGTCACCTCGCTTGTCAGCGTTACGGCTCGCACCATGGACCGTGTTTGTAGGTTACCGCGACACACAGGAGGATGCTGCTGCCCATCCTCCAGTTAGTATTTTCGTATAAGTGGCCCCAACCGACTCTGCATACCCATCGTATGTATGTAATAATTAATTGAGCACATTTTAAGTATCTTTGGTACTGCCAAATTGGCCTATAGAGCAACAAGGAACTGTTGGCAGGTGATTAATTAACAGTATAACACTACTGAATAACACACATGCATAATTCTATGGCCGCTGCTTTGAGTTAGAAATTTTACGATCAAAATATATGACAACAGCGCCCTCCTGTCAATATTAGTCACTTTAGAACGCGATCTGCAAATAAGCGATGCCCATCAGAAGTTTGTACGATCAAATACTATGCGGACGTAAGTTTGTATCGTTTTTATCGTGCACTATTACGATGTTCGCATTGCTTATTCGTATCATAATCACGATTAACGAAGCCTTAAACAAAGGATCCTTTCCAATGATTTTCAAATGATCCTATCTCACAAGAGAACGTTTCACGTAAGAGATCTCTTTCCGTCATGTTTATATATATTCTTTATTGCGCACAAATAACATAAAGTGGTCAAATGAAAATTGTTCACAAAGGCGAGCTTATCTCTTTAAGAGATCTCTTCCAGCCAACCTATCAGGTGTGGAAGAATGTCATTAAAACGGGCACAAGGATGTGCGTTAATAATCGTGATAAGAAATTTTAAATTAAAATAAAAGTTTAAAATACAGTAAAATTAAAAATAGGGATAAACCTACTTAAACTACACACGAATATACTTATACCTAATCACAGTATATTAAGGCATATATAAAAATTGATAAACTGTTTCATATAATTATAAACGACAACCAACATTACGGGAAGGGATTTGTTATGTGAAATGCGCTCTACCAACAACTCACCCGACCTTGACACATGCGCTCCAAGCTCCCTGCAATACGTTTCAGCGATGCGTCAACACTCGTCAAAGTTTTCGTCATCTGCAGCATAAATGCTGTATCAACCATAGAAACGTTTTCTTCATTTTGTACTTCAGGTTGGAGCGAGGTTTCAAATTCTTCCTTTTGTACTTCAGGTACCTTAGATACCTTTCTTCTTTTTGGTGGTGGGGTCAAAGATACTTCTGTAAATAATACAAAATATTAAGCGTCTTGTGGTAAACTCAAAAACTTTCGTTCTACAAAAATTTGACTTATTGAACGCAAAAAAAAAACACGATCAACAATTGTCTTCAATGCTGGGGCAAAATATGTTTGTGCCTATCTCAATAGGCTTAGAGCAACGCGTCAAACCGGCGCGCGAAAATCGTGTTACTCTATGTCAATAGGTCG
This sequence comes from Athrips mouffetella, assembly GCA_947532105.1. NCBI lineage: Eukaryota > Metazoa > Arthropoda > Insecta > Lepidoptera > Gelechiidae > Athrips > Athrips mouffetella. The sequence goes on along the minus strand of OX383965.1, from coordinate 16,452,289 downwards.
TTAAACGGTGGTTGCTTATAGTACATTACGAACATTTATCATTCAATGATTTGTTAATTTGTTGCATTTAATTTAATAATAGTTGTAGAATCACAAAATATGTCCAAAACAAGGGAAATAAACCAAAAACTTTAAAATGTCTTGCAAGTATTAAATAAGAAAATAAGTAATTCTAACTACTATGCGTAGGTAGAGTACGGTTGAAAATACCCCGGTGTGTGGTCGGGCTGTTGCTCTACTTCTGTTTTTTTTTTTTAATTCCCTTTTTGCTTCTCCATACAATGTGACAAATTTATATGAAAAATACTTACTTGAAAATATTTCAAGGCAGTAAAATTGTTATTTGGCGCAAGTGTCTTGTACTGAAATTCGAGCAAGCGAAGGATTATACGATTGAACCACGAGCGAAGCGAGCCTGAGAGTAGCGAGAGATTTAAGGCATGAGACCGAAATAACTCTAACCTAACAATTTTTTGACCAGATCGTCGGTCCACCTTGTGGGGGGCCTGCCAACGCTTCGTCTGCCGCTGGATGCGAGCACCGCAGGACCGGTCGTCATGGAGATCTTTAGGGGAGGCCTGTGTCCAGCAGTGGACGTCTTTCGGCTGATATGATGATGATGAACAATTTTTTACCTCACCAGAGTGAGGAAAATGCTAACGAAATGTGCCAGTACCTTATACAATAACTCATCATCACGTCCTAATTTAAAAACCTTGCTATAATAGCAGCCAAAAACGACTTATGCACACAGATTTTGACCGATAAAGCTTAAAAAATCTTTACCGGCCGGTATTTCACTGGGACACTGGTAGCGCGACTGGTTGCGCCACTGGTGTCCGTAACAAGACACCAGTAAAGACACCAGAATCGCTACACCCTGCGGCCACAGTATTAAGGGTTATATTTCACTGGGAGTGGTAGCGCGACCAGCAGCCGAGCTGGTTGCGCCGCCACATTGGCTTAATACTGTGGCCGCAGGGTGTAGCGACTCTGGTGTCTAGTTACGGACACCAGTTGCGCAACCAATCACGCCACCAGTCGCGCCACCATGGTGTCCCAGTGAAATACCAGCCTAATGCAAAGTTTTCTGAGCTAGTGCGGTGAAAGCTTCTAGCCAATTTTTTAAAGTTGTAGAACAAAAGTTTTTCAGTTTCATGTTTAAGTATAGACCAAACATGAGGTTTGCAGAGACTCAAACATCTGTTGGATAATAACACTTACTTGCTTTTTCAGTCCTAGCCATTCTTAATTGCTTCCACTTTATCATTTCAGGGGTTGGTGCGGTTTCAGGGATTTCAATATCTTGTTTGTTATTCGGTGTAGATGTGGAAGGTTCGGCTCTCTGCTGTAGATTGTTTTGAGATGCTGAGTTTTTCCGAGGTTTCTATCCTTGCAAAATACTTTTTTTTTATAAATATCCTAAACTTAAAGAGACTTATTTAACTGTATGACTAAACGCTAGTTAGAAAGTGTATTCAAAATTCTGTTAAATTTTGAGAAAGTGTCTAAAATAATTTTTAGCGAGGGGTTTAACTTGGAAGAAACATATTTTTTGTTCGTTTATGACTGTTTTCTACATGAAAATGATTTTTATTTTAACACTTCTTGTGTTAGTTCTACTTTGCAGATTTGTTTTCTACTTGTTTAATGTAGCACACGAAATTAGCAAGACTTTTCGAGGTAATTGGCCACGTACAAACAGCAAAATTCCTAACTTTCGATCGAACGCGGAGTTGAGGAAAAATATTGTTGTAAGCTTTTCTCTTTTACATACTTTAACTTTTTTATAAAATTTTGTGAGGAGTGTTGCTGTTTCTATAATTATTTTTTCACAATTCCGTCTTCAATGGACAGTTAGAGTGTACAAACTTAGCACAAACGCTACAAAATTTCATCAAGATCATAACCATAACTTTGAGCGGGTCTGTGGCGCCTACTTGGTGACGAAGGAAAGCCTACTCAGTTTTTCCCTATTAGAGCGAAAAGACAAATTAATTATATTTGATTTGATATTATCTAAGCTTTGGCTTCTTTTGTTATTGTTTCTAGACCATATTTTTGGTCTGTCTAAGGTCATTCAGAGGGAGTTAGAGAGCGATTTAATGCAAGAAAAAATATATTCAGTGGTCAAACGGGAGTGGTCGCGATAGTACTCGAATGTACGTACGCACAGCAGCAAGAAAGTGGACCCAAAATCAGTATAAGCTGAACTAGCGCTTCGCTACAAACACCCAAAACCAGAGACCAGCAGCTCAAGGTCAAAGTGTTTCCACTGACGTGCGGCCGTATGTACCTACAGCTCTACTTTGAGAATTGTGGGTAGAGGTAGTCCATCAGTGAAAAATCTTATGAGTTACATTCACAGAGCTCTGAAGTCCATGCGTCTTGCTCGGGTGAGCGTGCAGGCGGAGTGGCCCTACCGTTGTTCTGTGGTTACATTGATTATGATTGTAAATACCATCGATTTAAAACCCTGATTCCTTAGTCTATGTGATATTGATATACCGCCATTTATATCAAGTGAATAAATATACTCACACTACTACTCAAAAGAGATTCCTGTGATGACCCCATAAGTATATTTGCAACTTCCACCTCAAAATCACTGAAATTCACTGTCACATTTTTTTCTGTCTGTTTCTTCAATTTGTTGTGCACTCTGCTTTTCAAATTATTGTAATACTGTAAAGGTAAAAAAAGCTTTAAGTAAAAGCATCATCATTTCAGCATTCTTACTTATAAATTATTAGCTAGTTTTTCAATGAATTTGCTCATAAAACAGCTCTATTTACACTGTTTCAAAGTCCATAAAAGTTCAGCTTATGAAACACGTGCTTTTGTTTGGTTGTTTGTTTGCTTTTTTCATTATATATTGCACTAGTGTTTAATTTGTTTTTTAACACGGCAAGGTCTAAGGAGTCTTTACGTCTAGAACATTCATTTCATGAAATTATTAATCTACATCAACTGATTAACAATTCATTAGTTTAATGTAACGACAATGTAGCCGCTGGATGCGAGCAGCGCAGGACCGGTCGTCATGGAGATCTTTAGGGGAGGCCTATGTCCAGCAGTGGACGTCTTTCGGCTGATATGATGATGATGATGAATGTAACGACAAGTAACGAGGAAATTAAGGAATTATAAATCTGTGTATCGCACCATCTTACATACTACTGTCACCAACAACCGTGGTCCATAGTGCTAGCCGCACAAGCTGCATACAAGCGTAGTGACTTTTGTAATTTCTAACTTATTTAACAAAATTTTGTTAATTAATAATGTTATTTGGCCTTTCTATGACTCAGTACTTTGCTCCCGGATAAAATAACCGGACTACGAGTGAATTATTGGACGATATTTCCTCAACCCGATGTATTTTTTCCTGTTTTTAAAAGGAATCAGTTGTTACAATAAAGACATAAAACGTTTAAGTTATTTTTATTCTTCATGATGATAAATTGATTCACATAGAATATTATCAATTCACAAATATTTGTTAGTTCTTTTGTATTCTTTCTGTATGTAAATTTGTGTATTACAGAATGTATTTGTAGAAATATTCAAAATTAGAAAATACTTTAATAAAACACGAAAAAGTACCTATTGTTGAAAATTTACCGGGATAATTCTTGTCTTTAAAGTAAAAAGTAATATCACACATTTTCTGAAAGCTATGCAAAAAAATTACAAAAGTTAGTAAGCGTTCAAATTTCTGCTCTAATCACACCTGTTTAGACAAAGGGGTGGATTCAGGCAGACACAAACGAAAACTAAACTAAACATGACAGGCCCGAATGTATTGCTGTCTTTGTTACCCCTTATAGGCTGAAAGAAGACAGCAACACTTTGATAACTGTCAAAATTAGTTTAGTTTTAGCTGTGAGTTTTAGTTTGTGTCTGCCCGAATAGACCTCTATAGCGCCTGTCCGCCGAACGCAAGGCAATACTAGTTTTGCGGAATTGAAGTATGTGATTAACTAAGGCAAATAGTATTTAGGTATAGTATAATAGAATATTACTAAAATTGGGATGAGAGATGAGCTTCACTCATCATCATACCGTGTGATGTATGATAGTAAGATCAATGATTGACCTAACAAACTCGACTTACCGACTTCCATTGCTCTGGCGTTCTCGCCTTAGTCGGATCACTTGAATTGAGGTAATTTCCATACCAATTCCAATCCACCTCCAGCCCGCTCTTCATCAGATCTATTATTTTTATTTGCTGATTGCGACTTGGGACTAGAAGACGATTTGCCATTTTTCTGTTAAAAGACGTAAATATAAAAGTAAGGAACACAGAATGTATATTTTTTAAGGACATATAAGCCCTTCTACCCGAGATAAATCTTGTTCAAAATGTACAAGTCATACAACCGAACTTATTGCATTTGTGGTAAGTTGCAGTAGCTTTACTAAATTAAATCACTGTTAAGTCTATTGCTAAAACTTTCATTGTTAATACAGCAGGAAAGGATAACACGAGACTTATTGCGACATTAACATTAAAAGATCGATCTGCAACTGACATTAAGCTTCGAAATTTTACATTGAGAAGTTTTGTACGAACTTTCCTGTGTTGGTAGTTGTATTTTAGTTTTATATTATAATTATTGTTTTATAAAAGTTAACGTGTAAACTTAGTAAGTAGTAGTAACGCGTTGTCATATACCACACTCCACATATATCTATACAGCCAGTTGTACAAAGCTTCCTTAAAGTTAAAGTTCATTTAAGTTTATTGCAATTTTATTCCCTTTCATTGTCAACAAAACAGATAGATTTAAAGGAGTTTTAAGTTTAAAGAAGCTTTTTGTAACTAGCTGTGTATATGTCAATTGAGGACAGGCTCGCTGCAGCTACAAACGGGACAACACGTTACCTAATACTTTTATGGGACAACAAAACTAAAATATAGGTAATAGTTACTCTCCTACTGGATAATTTACAGTCTGGCAATACTTATTTTCAGTTCGGCAAGCTATTCCACCGCACCCATCAATTAGTTAATTACTTTTGTTTTTTCATAGTCGGTCCCTATTTTTAGATAAACGTGTTGAATGTAAGTACTCACTCACTTATGTTATGTATTGTTATTGTATGTTACCAGTTTCTAATGAAAGTAGGTAACTAATATTTAACAATATGCAGAACATTAATTGGGATAAATATTAATTTGCAATATAATATTTAATAAAATCACTAAAATATTGCACAAGTATCACGTCCGCACAGCTCGAGGTCACGGACAAACTAAAAAAAATATTTAGTAGTTGATGCGTGATAGGTACTATAACTTGCCGGCAAGCCGGATTATCAGTATTCACGAATTCATGGTCACACAATCTCTAGCGGTGTTTTGAGTGGAATATCAAATTTAATACGAATAAAGTACTCAGTAGAATTCTATTTCATTTCGTGACTTCCTGAAAGGTGCCTAAGGCTATAAAATGTTTAGGTTTTATTTCACCTGAGTATACTTCCATTTATAGTTTTTCCTAATCGCTATTTTAGTAAGTAAGTAAAATACTCTAAATACGCACGTTGGTGGTAGCACTTTGACCTTGAGTGGGTCTCTGGTTTCAGGCGTTTGTAGCGTAGCGCTGGTTCAGATTATACTGGTTTTGTTTTAACTTGCTTGCTGCCGTGCGTACTATGTTTTTGTAAGATTTTTCATGAAATATTTTCCATAATTATACATAAAGAAAAATAAATTAATTGTTTTGTAAATATCAGAGCTATCAGACAGATGGAGAAAGTTACACCGACAAGAGCATGGCTCTTAAATACTGAACGAATGAATGAAAACTATCTCATCTGGTGCGCAAAGTCTTTTTCATCTCATCTATTCGAAAATCGCTGAACGGTTCGTCAATAAAGGCGAACAAAATAGCTGTTTTCTCCAAGAGACTTTCGTAGCGGGTAAAAATGGGATTTAAAATTTGAATTTAGGTCCACCATAGGGATATTTTAGGTCAACCATAGAGGTCGAACCAAAATATTGTATGAAAAATGATACTGGCCGGTTGTACTATTAAAATTATTATGAATATAAAAAAAGAAATATGCTCTAAATGTGAACAAGACTACCAACCAAAGAGGTTCTGTTCCTAATTGATACAAAAATGTCAATAACATTTTCAGTTGTTACAAATAATACTTAATATGATTTTTAGTATTGTTTCATCAAGTAATAATATTGTAATGGTATTTTATATTTAAAATTATGACGAGTGTGTCTCAATGAGCCTTTTATTCTTTTCTCATAGAGGGAGATGAAAAGTAGAGTGTATTAAGCGGCTGCAAAAATATTTTTATGTTGGGCGACCTATTTAATCTCTCGCTACGTTCAGGATTCTACTCAAGAATCCTTCACTTCGCTCTGGATTCAAAATAGCGCCCTCGCCCTAAAAATATTATTTTACAGCCTTGTGATACAATCTACTATTTTTTTTTTCTGTAAGGTCCTTGCTCTAGCAATCATTGGTTTTCCTGTTGTAGCCAAGGCCGCCACAAAGACGCGCCTTATTGTCGCCTGATTAGGTACTTCATCTATAATTTATGACACCATTTTTTATTCTAACTTCGCTGATTTCCATAACAGAACTATACATTTGATTTTTCTATACAAATGGCATCTTATTTCGCATGCCAATTGGAAACGGCCCCAGTTAGTGTCCCGGTTGTACGTATAGTACTTATCTAGTCCCTGGTGTCCCGGGAACAAATTTTGACGTATACGTACGAGTATGACAGTTGACAACATTATTATAATCTCTGGTTTTAGTTTCATGGACACTATTTCAATCAGGGACTAGATAAGTACTATACGTACAAATTTCAATACACCGATGGCGTACAGTGCCAAAATGGCGTCAATTAAATAGACATTTCATTACTATAAAGATAATAATAATTTTATACAATAGAGATAATAATAATTTTATACAATAGAATAGTACTTATACACAATTTTCCCGTCCCAATTGTCCCGTGTAGTGCCGGCAAAGAATAGTACCAACCCTTACATACCCGTGGGTGTCGTAAAAGGCGACTAGAGTTATAAGCTGGAGGATGGACAGAAGCATCCTCCTTTGTATTCAACATCTTACTTACTGCGGTCACCTACAACTGCGGTCCATGGTGCCAGCCGTAACGCTAACAAGCGAGGTGACTATGGTACTCCCCCTCTACACTTTTCCTGTATTGGACGTTTCATGGGATGTTATGATGACACAATTTTAATAGTATCCTATACTATTAAACGAGCAATATTTGTATACATATAAATATAAAGATATACTTATATATATATTTGTAATCGGTTTCTCGAAAACGGCTCTAACGATTTTGATGAAATTTAGGATCCGGGGGTTTTTGGGGACGAAAAATCGATCTAGCTAGGTCTCATGTCTAGGAAAAATCGTTTTACCCGTGTTTCTAAGCATTTTAAAAAAAATACCGCGTTTTAGACAGAAACCTACAGCGCCATCTGTTGGCGAGTAGCATAGATTGCTCACCCGATGATATTTTAATGTTGAGGCGGCTATTATAGAGCGAAGCTTGGTCGACCAGGTACTATAATAATAATATAATGTTTTAGTCACATGTTAATAATTCGTTACTTTATATAGATAGGGTAACTTTTAATTAGTTCTTGACAGCAAGAGATATGCATATACTCATGATACTGAACAACTTTTAACAAGGAACATAGGCCGAAAAACGAAAAACCTAATTTGACCTCCAATACAAAATGCGCTATCAGCTGATGCAGTTTCTATGGAAGGTCAAAACTTGATTTTCGTATTTCGACCTATGTTCCTTGGGGAAAGTTGTTCAGTATCATGAGTACATTCATACGTTTTTCTATCAAGAACTAATTAAAGGTCACCCTATATTATTATCATTTTCGAATGTCGTAAAAATAAGATAAAAGCAAATAAAACCTAAGTAGAATCTTTCCCTTTTTTGGGCGATATAATTTTCCGATTTTCATTTCCAACTGCCTGTTGCGGGTCCTCTCGTAAAAAGTAATGAAGCCGTTACGATATGATGTACACTATACATTTTACAGGTTGCCATGCGTAAACATATTAATCAAAAAAATACGATGGAATAGAGAACCTCCTCCTTCTTTGAAGTCGGTTAATAAGTAGAGTAGAATTTAGAATGAGAACCTAATTAACCCAGGCTTTTGAGTAGACTTCAACAAATGAATTTTGGTTTTACAGTGACAGACGCATTGTTTTCTTTTAAATAAGAATCCAATATTACAGGGCATAAAGCTATTTATAGAATTAATTTGTTGACTGATCTTGTTTGTAGTGTCTTGAGATTGATTAAGTGACTTCTAAGAGAAAGCCCATTTAGTAAAATCAAGTAAACAAAGTATGGATAATTAAAGTATGGCTACGGCTGCGGCCTACGTTTTCTTTGTTAAAATACATACATACATAACATCACGCCTCTTTCCCGTTGGGGTAGGCAGAGACCACAGTCCTCCACCTGCTACGATCTTGACATACTTCCCTTGCTTCCTGTACTTTCATCAATCCTTTCATACATACTCGTCGGTTTAGGGTACTTTTAACCTGGCCTTTATTCAGAACGTCCTGAATTTGGTCCTGGTACGTTCGCCTAGGCCTTCCCCTTCCAACGTTTCCATTCACTCTCGCCTGATCTCTTTCGTCAATCTTCGTTCATTCATCCTCTCTACATGACCAAACCATCTCAGCATCCCTTTCTCGATTTTGGTCACTATGTCTTCTTTTACGCCACACCGTTCTCTTATCACACTATTTCTAATCCTGTCACTCAATTTAACACCAATCATACTCCTTAGCGCTCTCATTTCTACTGCATTAATTCTACTTTCATGCTTCTTCTGCCATACCCAGCTTTCACTGCCATACATCAGTGTTGGTACCAAAACTCCCCCATGAACAGCCAAACGAGCCTTGTGAGACACCTTCTGACTCCTCATAAAGGCGTGCAGGGCACCATTCACCATGTTTCCAGCATTCACTCTTCTTTCAATATCACTTTCACACAAAATGTTACAACCAAATGTTAGGAGGTGTACGTCGACGGGAAGGTTTTCTTCAATAATAATCGATGATAGAATATTTCAAAACGTATATTGTATTTTTTATACAATTTTAACAAAGAAAACGTAGGCCGCAGCCGTCATTGCAGTCGTTAGTACACCCAATGCTGGATAGATGGCGTTCTGAACATACAGGCCCCCTTGGAAGAACCTGCTTCTTCCTCCTCCAAGGCTTCTTCCAACAGCTGATTATACATGTGTGATAGGCAGTGGGCAAATTTTCGAACAGGCTCTTTGTATGGTACCCGTCGCTGTACGAATTTCAGCTACTCTTCTTACTTATTTACAACCAACTACACATTGTTGTGACTAAATTATTTAGAAATACTTCCCTGTATTAGACGTACAAAATAACTCTGGCTGTTACCGGTAATGTGCAGAAGTAAAAAAAATTGTCGCGGGGGTGAGCGCGGGCTGTAGGGGGAGGCGTGCGAATCGTTCATTGGCTCTCCACTAGTCACCCATCCGCAGAAAATAACCGTCAGAACCAAACTTATGCTGTGATCACACCTTCCTTAGTCAGAAACTAATTCGGCATACATTTCGAGTAGAAGTAAGGATACTGGAGTTAACAAACCAAGCCTTCCAGTAATGTATGCCGAATTAGTCTCTGAAGGTGTGATTGCCCTGCACACTCTACTCTACACACCCTGCACACGGTATACCGTACCGAAGCTCTTTGCGTAATTATTCTGTTCCCCTTGCTTTGTTCCTTCCACAAACGGCACTCCGCGCATTGTCACTAATTTGCGAGTGCGTTCACTCGACGCCTCATTACAAACAGTAATACCCGCCATAAAAGTGGAAATTATTCCAACATTCCAAGTCAAGGGATAATTTGGTTACAATTTGTATAAAGTAGACATTTGTAGGAAAGTAGCTTTAACTGTTTGTAATTTAAGTACGAGGTCTGACGTACTCGTAATACGACGTTAATTCGACGAGCATTCATGTCAGTGGATGGAGTGAAAGAAGTCTGTCAGGATCATAGCAAGTAGATCAAATCCATTTAGTAGTTTTTACGTGAAAGAGTAACAAACATCCATACTTACAAACTTTCGCGTTTATAATATTAGTAGGAAGGAGTCTTTGACCGCGGTATCGCTAGCCGCAACCATTACATAGACTAATATCATTGCATACCAATAGTATAAAAAAATTTTGATGTACTTAAATTATTTGTTTGTACAATTACAACAGGATATAAACAAATCATATGTTTTTTAGGGTTCTGTAGTCAACAAGGATATCTTATAATTTCGTCATGTCCGTCCGTCTGACTGTTCGCGGCTTAGCTCAGAGACCTTTAGTTATACAAAGCTGTTATTTGATACGGGTATACATTTCATTTATGCCGATAAAGTAGTGACATAAAATCGTGATAAAATAACCTTTTTTAGGGTGCCTCCCCTACAAGTAAAGTGTGAATTTTTTTCTTGTTTACCCCATCGTGTGGGATTTCGTAAGATAGATCTTTCAAAAGTAATGTGCGTCTGCCAATATTATTTTTAAGGTTCTGTACTCGTAGTCAAAAAAGAACCCTTATAGTTTCGTCATGTCCGTCTGTCTGTCTTTCCACGGCTTAGCTCAGAGACCCTTAGTACTAGAAAGCTTTTATTTAGTACAGATATAAATTTCATCTAGCCGACAATAGAATAGAATAGACGGTAGAATAAAATATTGAAAACATTTTTTTAGAGTACCTCCCATACAAGTAAAGTTTGGGTGATTTTTTTCTTATTTACCCCATCGTGTGGGATGTCGTTGGATAGGTATTTTAAAAACAACGTGAGTCTTCAATGACCATTTTTCGATTTAGGGATCCGTTTGCGAAATATGTAGCTTGAAAGCGCAATTCTGGAGTCGAGTATCCTCCCCCTGCCAGCTAAACGATTGTTATTGTAAATGTGAAAAAATTCTCAGTATTGTATTACTCTATATGATGAAATTGAATGAAAAACTATCACAGCTAAGTAGGCTTCACAGCTCATTAAGAGCTATAGCCGAAAAACTGGAAATAATAAAAATAGAAATAACAATCAAGCTTTAGGACCTCGCTGAGCATTAGAAGGTAAAAAGTTTATGTAATGAACGTTATGAAATACTTAATCGAAACTGAAAAAAATTACGGAACTCTATACTGCGCGTAGTCCGAAACGCACTTGGCCTCTTTTTCAAAATTTTTTGACTAATACCAGGACCCAATTCAGGACGTTCTGAATAAAGGCCAGGTTAAAAGTACCCTAAACCGACGAGCATGTATGAAAGGATTGATGAAAGTACAGGAAGCAAGGGAAGTATGTCAAGATCGTAGCAGGTGGAGGACTGTGGTTTCTGCCTACCCCAACAGGATAGAGGCGTGATTTTATGTATGTATGTATTGAATGAAAATGTATGAGATAGACACTAGCTGTCAAGCAAAATTTCGTTAGCTCATGTCAATTTAATACTATACTATTAAACGAGCAATATTTGTATACCTACCTATATATTTGTAAATATATTTGTATATATATTTTTATTCGGTTTCTCAAAAATGGCTCTAACGAATTCGACGAAATTTACCATACGGGGGTTTTAGAGAACGCAAAATCGATCTAACTAGGCCTCATGTCTGCGAAAATTCGCTTCCCCCATGTTTTGAAGCATTTTAAAAATACCGCGTTTGATACAGAGACCTAAAGCGCCATCTGTTAGCGGGTAGCATAGCTTGCTCACTCGATGATATTTTAATGTTGAGGCGGCTATTATAGAGCGAAGCTCGGTCGCCCAGGTACTAAGTACATGTTTTTTGCAAATTTTTATGAGCTACTGGCGCTTACCATTGTGCCTAATTTTTTTTACCACCCCGGACATTTTAAGGGGTGGTTCTGCCCATGAAACTGTATTTCTTTTCCTAAGGAACATAAAATAACTGGAGTTGATAAACACAAAAATGTAAGAATCATTAAAATTAGGAGACAATTTGAGTACCTTCGCTAAGAACACACGAATTTAAATTCATGAGATGAGCACCGTGAAGTTCTCGTAAAAGTGAAGTACTACGAGTATGAAGGTCCCTTTACAACCAGCACAGCTGCGTGATGAATTCTAAACTCGTTTTAACGATATTTTCTTCCTTCCTCATTAATTTTACTTTCGAAGTCTGCGCGGTTGTGAAAAGAGCTTAAGGCGTCCGTTGTCTTTCCATAGTTATAAGGAATTTACAAAAATACTTCTAATTACAAAAAAAAAACAAGAAAAGTGTGATCAACAACTAGATTTTTTTTAGCTTTCCTATACAAAACTGTATAGAGCAGCAATTTGTTTTCCATTTTGGGAAATCGTTTATCTGCCGCTGCAGGGGTCTAAAATAACCCCGTATTTTTGTATAGCTCGCCACTTGAAACTTTCCACTCAGTTTGGTTCACTCAAACAGAAGCTACATGAATGCAAAGCATAGAATTAGAATACATGAAACAGAGTTAGAAAGGCAATGCTGACAATTTTGTACGAGAACCGGTGTCGCCAGTTTGCACACATTTACACGATGAATTATATTTTCACTACATAAAAAAACCGCTAGCTATTTGTCGTCTACTGGTGAATCGAAAAAGTCAAAAGAGCCAAATCCAAGCAATCAAAAATTTACCGTATTACATTACGTTATAACATTATTTTCAAAAACGTCAAAATCTGACGTTTTTGGGTGAGAAAGAGACAAAGATAAAATGTGGCCATACTAATAAAGTTTGCACAAAACGGTTCAAAAAGTATCCATTGGACCTTTCTTTATTTTAACTTTCCTTTTAAATATTTCCCTAACAATATATTTATGAATGTGTGCAACATTATGCATAATACTTAAAAAATAATTTAGATTTTTCTTTACTAAAAATAGAAAGTTAGCGATTTTGAAATATTAAATTGTTGTGTTATACTGGTATCATTATTGTGCAAATGCTAGGGATGTATGTTTCATTGGGCAAATTATCGATAAAATGGATTATTGTACTCTGGATTACAACTTTTCCACGAAACATAGGTTTGTTTTAGATTCGTACAGCTTGCAATAACTAACTCTAGCGATGGCGGTTAATGCGCAGAACACAAAAAACGAGTCGCGGGGGTGCGCGGGGTATGGTGGGGGAAGGACTGCGAAGCGTTCATTGGCTCTCCACGTGTCACCATGCGCAGAAACTAATCGTCACGCTAATGTTAGGTTGTGCAAGCTGTTTTATTTTTTATATCTCACTAAAATTACAGATTAAATAATAGTAAACTAACGTTTACAGATCCGACATTCTCAGGCGGCGGGGTGAAGAAGGACGTACCTGATGATAGGGAATCCAGGTTCTTATTAGAGTTCACACTGCATCAATCAATCTTTACACACAACATTGTAAATTCAAAGTCACTTTGTATTATACACAGGTCTTTTTGTCGTTTTAGATATTATTTTCATGAGAACAGAATTGCGCGCGCGGCCATTGCTTTTTCATTGATGTTTCAGGCAGGTACGGGGGGGGGGGGGGAGAGAGGGAAGGAAAGGGTGCGTTCTTAATTAGTTTTATTGTGTTGTGAATTGCCTGAAAAAGCATCATAATAACTTTTGTTTGAGAAGCCAAGTATTTACTTACACCTTGTATACGGGTTTTAGTTTGATACTAATTCTTTATTGGGGTTTCGTACCGAAAGGGTGAAAAACGGGACCTATTGATATGCCTCCGATGTCTGTCTGACTGTCAGTGGGCTGTATCTCATGAACCGTAATAGGTAGAAATTTGAAATTTTCACAAATTGTGTATATCTGTTGCCGCTACAACAACAAATACTAAAAATTAAAAAAATGACGGGGGGCTCCCAAACAGCTAAAGGGGGGAGCGTAAAAAAAAGTTTGACCCACCCCGTTGATTGGAGCTTGTTGAGTAAATAAATAATGTATTTTTAGGGTTCCGTACCTCAAAAGAAAAAAAACGGAACCCTTATAGGATCACTTTGTTGTCCGTCTGTCTGTCTGTCTGTCTGTCTGTCTGTCAAGACCCTTTATCTCACGAACGGGAAGAGGTATCAGGTTGAAATTGATAATGAATATTAAGGTCCGTGGACTACACAAGATCTGAAAATTTCAATTTTTTACAACGACGCAATCAAAAGATATGGCTTTTTATGTGCTCATCTCCATACATTTATGCAAAAACGCAAAACCTACAGGGTACTTCCCGTTGACCTAAAATTATGAAATTTGGCAAGAAGCTAGGTCTCACAGTACAAATAAAGGGAAAAGTCTGAAATCATTAAATATTACAACTTTACTCACAACTAAGAGTAACCAATTGTGGTGAGCTCCCGTTTCAAGAACATTCATATGAGAGAGGGGTCAAGTTGGATGGTCGCGGAGGCGATTTTTGTTTTAGTTCTATTTTAAATTCTATCTTGAAAATTGGTATGTTTATAGTTCATTAGCTATAAAATAACAACAAATAATAAAATTTGGTCAAGCGCGTGTCAGACTCAAACAATCTAGCACATTAACTTACTGAAATTTCAACTAATACAATTATGATTATGTGGTAGTACGGAACCCTCAGTGCGCGAGTCCGACTCGCACTTGGCCGGTTTTTGTTTTAAAAAATACTTTAAACCAAATGAAAAAGATGCCACCAAAGTCATCTGTTTTTACAAAATTTTGTTTGAGCTGTATCTCATGAACAGTAATAGCTAGACAGTTAAAATTTTTACAGATTATGTATTTCTGTTGTCAATATAACAAAAAATAAAAAAATATATAAATTAAGTGTGGCTCCGATACTAAAGACCTTTTTTAGGCGATTTTTGTTTATGCTCTATCTTAAAAACGGGAACACTTGAAAACAAGAAAATTGCAATGTTTATAGTGCATAAGCTATAAAATAACAAAAAATAATAAAATCTGGTCAAGCTCGTGTCGGACTCAAAAAATCTAGCACAGGAACATACTGAAATTTCTAATACAATCGTGATTATGTGGTGGTACGGAACCCTCGGTGCGCGAGTCCAACTCGCACTTGGCTGGTTTTTTACTAGAATATCCCTGCGTGTAAATATTCTTCAAAAATAAAATAGATCATGAAGCATTGTTTTGTTTTATTATTTACATGATATTTACATTTTTCTTATTTATATCTCACTAATATTATAAAGATAATTTATTTTAGTTTGAATTTTTATATGTTTGGATGTTTGTTACTCTTTCACGACCCAGCCACTAAACAGAATTTGATTAAATTTGGCAGGAATATGGACTTAGACCTAGAAAAGCATAATATCTAGGTACTCTTTTTTCGAATCCCACACAAATGAAGTCGTGGGCAACTGCTAGTCAGCAATAAGAAAAACCAACAAATTAAATTAATATACCAGTAAAGACGTGTGTGGTTAAGTTGGTGTCCCTCCGGGAAGTGATTTCGGTTTCTTACAGGTATAGCGTATAGCAAGAGGCTTTAAATGTCTTCTTTGTGCCGAAAAGATGATGTCACTCTCCAGAAAGTGTTTGGAGCAAGTAGAACTTGTTTTGGTGGCTAACCAATTTTTTCGCCCTGTAGCATCGATCCATCTTTGCTTTTCTTTTGGATCACCTGGGTAGCTGCCAAAAATCTCTTTCTAAAGTTGGGATTTAGTTTGAGTGCAAACAATTTTTTAATTATTTAACCGTCGGTGACCATCCTCCGGGACCCATTCGGTGGCTAATTTTGCCCATCTATCAGGGTGCATACGGGCGACATGTCCCGCCCAGTTCCACTTCAGCTTAGCTGTTTTTGTGCCGATGTCTGTAATGCGTGTTTTAGAGCGCAGGGTCGCGTTACATATGCGGTCCAGCCTTGTAACGCCTAATATACTGTGCTCCATGGCCCGCTGGCAAACCTTGAGCCTGGATTTTTGCAACTCTGTCAGTGACCATGTTTGCGCACCGTAGGTTAGGATGGGCAGTATACACATGTCGACGATTTTTCGCTTCAGTGATATTGGAAGCTTTCCCTTCATTAACTCCTTCATGGACCAGAAGCTGAGGAGGATGGCAAGACGACCTTAACGTTTTTCTTGGGAATTGGCCAACAATAGCTCAAGACAGAGACGAATGGCATGATAGAGGGGAGGCCTTTGCTCAGCAGTGGGACACTACATAGGCTAATAATATATAATTATTTAAAAATTATTGGTTAACTTCAAAGCTAAAAAATATATACAAGTAAGTATTCAACATTACAGGAATAATGCAAGTATACAGAAATTTATCGATATCGATGTATTTTTGGAAGCACTTTTGCTCTGGTTTCGACCGGCTAAAAAATATTTTTGTTTAAACAAATATAGTGGATGAAAAAGGTATTCTAAATGGTTATCGGTGGTACAATAGGCCTCCATTTTGCAAATTTTTATCTTTGCTGTGAGCTCGACGTGATAATATAGTACAAAACGGCATTTTCTTAAAAAATACGTCGCTGCTCTTTACGCCATTGAGTCGGGAACTTAGACTATATAATACTAACGTATAAAAGACAGATTGTATTGAGCATTAGTTCATAACCACGTTTTATCTCACTTCAACTAGAAGTGATTCATCGTAATAGAAAGAGCTAGAAATATATCGTCTGGTTATACTCGATTCTCCCCCGCCACAGGCATTTTTTGGTCGGATTATAATGATAAGCATAATCCGACTAAAAATGCAGGATCCATAAACATAGGACAAAACCCCTCCTGTAAGGTGTCACTTAATTTGGAAGGTTTATGCCTCCATTTTTCTGTCAGACTGTGCAAGTTGTTGTTTATTTGCTTAGTGGTTGTTTTTGCAAAATTTTAGTATAAAAGTGTGTTTCAGCCAATGTTTTGAGCTCAGAAATTGCTCAGAAAGTTAGTGAAAAATGTTTTGTTGCGTATTAGGCTGCAATGCCCGAGAAAATTACAAAGAAAACAGTGCCGAAGTCATATCGTATCTTGCGTAAGTATTTTTTAGTTTATTTTTGATAATACGCAATATTTTGCTTCACGAAATATTGTGTAGTACTCAATACATTGTGGTATATTAGGTGTATGCTCAATATCGCATTTTATTAGTAAATTTTACATAAAAATATGATGATAAACATTGATATCAAAACATGATATAGTGATGGGATTTCTTACATCGATATATTTTTATCCAACTGCGGCGAAGCACAAATCTCGTACCTACCAAATGGCTTGATATATTATATTTTAATTTTATGAAGTGTTCAGCTAGGTTTTAGTAAAATTTTAAACACTGATGCCATATTTTCAACTGATGGTATTGTACATAAAATACGTTTTGTTAAAGGCTATTATGATTGTTTATCTATATTGAAAAAGACAACTGTTGGTTGTAACAATATCGTAGCCTGGGAGACCAATAAACTGAGATACACCCTTAACCCTTTGATAGCATAGTTTATAACTTATGACTTTGTACATAAAATATATTATGTTACAGGTTAATCATTGTTAATCAATAAGTACATAGTGAAAAAGACAACTGATGGTGGAATCAATATTGGAGAGGACAATAAAGTGAGTTATGTTTTAATAGTTTTTATCGGCAACAAATTAAATGATTCCCAAAATATTTTTTTATACCCCAATACACTACAGACAAAATGGATGAAAGTACACCAAATTGGCTGAACGTACACCAAATTTGGATAACCGTTTCGGTTAAGTTGTGTAAGGTTATCTTGCGACTACAACGCATGAGCCGAGCGAGCGGAACGAGCGTGCCGCGGCCGCTGCCGGCGAAGTGCCAGAAGCAAATTCGGTGTACATTCATCCATTTTGGTAGACAAAATTTGGTGGATATTATTTGATAAAAATTTACTCAAATTTGGTGGCACGTTAATACATCCGTTTTTAACTTATGATATTGTACATTAAAATGAATTTTGTTACAGGTGTTTATGTTTGTACATTTTAAATAAGGAGAGAAAACGACAACTGTTGGTGGTATTAATATCGGAGCCTGGAAGGCCAATAAACTTAGTTTTGTTCTAAACCCTTTAATAGAATAGTTTTGAACTTATGATGATGTACAAAGTAGAAAAACGCAAAATTTTACAACCACAGGAAGGATTCGAACCTGCGTCTTCTCCGTCAGTACCGGAGACGCTTTACCAACTAGGCTACTGTGATCCTGCCTGATGTTGTGAAATCTGCGACCTCTATACGCATATCAACGTTGTGTTTGTGCTACCACCTGGTAAGCATTAGCTGTACTTGACTACTAGCTCAAGTAGTCTATTATTGCAAAAAGAATTCAAGTCGAAAATTGGTAACACTACGTATTGATTGAAAATGATTTTATTTTAACATTTCCTGTGTTCGGATAAATCTACCAAGTAGAAAATTGCAAAATTTAATCATTTTGAATTATACGTAGTGTTACCAATTTTTGACTTGAATTATATTTACAAAAATAGGACTTGTTGAGCTAGTACAGGTAATGCTTATTAGGTGGAAGCACAAACGCAACATTGAAATACGTATAGAGATCGCAAATTTTACAACATCATGCGGGACCCTGAGCCTAGTTGGTAAAGCGTCTCCGGTACTGAGAATTTGGCAATTGTCTACTTTGTAGATCTATCCGAACACAGGAAGTGTTAAAATAGAATATTCTTATGATATTGTACTTAAAAATGCGTTTTGTTACAGATTATTATGATTGTTAATCTTGAGTACGTAGTGAAAAAGACAACTGCTGGTCTTGAAGAATCATGAGTGAAACCTGTACTAATAATAGCTTTTTGTACATTTTATTTAAGTATTAGTAGTATTATTAAGTATTAAATACACTGCCTAATGGAAAATAATAAAATGATTATCCATTGTCATAATGATAGTTATTGTTAAGGATATACCTATTTAAGGATCTTTTTTCTTTAAGCTAAAAATAAAATTATAAACTTATATCGGCCTTTTTATTTACATAATACAAGTTTAAAAATAAGTAATCCATAATAATAAAAAAAATCTGATAGTATTTGTTTTTTTTTTCACAAATTTTGTCACCTGTATCCAAAATTCATCGATATAAAAATCGACAATACCTCATCACTACTTGATTATGACAGTTAAACAGTGTGACGTCACAAATGTCAGGCGCTGAAAGCATTTGAGACGGCTTACACGGGGGGTTTGGTTTCTACGAAAAACTCAATTATGTCAGTGAAATAACGTCATTATTTGCATCGAAAACATTTTTAAATATTTTTTTGATAAAATTTAATAAAAAGTATAAAGCAATCTGTAAATGGTTGAGTTAACAAATTGGTATATTTGACATGAAATAATTATCAAGTTTTCAATAATTTTAAATTCACAATCATACAGCGTGAATTTTTATTGGTTTTGCTCCTGAAGCCCAGTGATTCTACTCATGAAACAAGCAATTTTCCCGAAGAATTTTTTTTTTTACAAAAAAAAAATTGTTAGCCTTCGGACTTTCAAGGTACCTACTTCTCAAGCATTAATATTTTATTTTGCACTTTTACATTACCTACCTATCAATAGGATTCTTGTCGAAACCATATGCCAGTTAAAAATAAATATCGATTGAGCAAGCATGCAGTCAAAGGGAAGGGGGCACAAATATTAGAGGCAGCGAGCCGTGGCAGGTGCCAAGCGGCGAGATCAAAGCGACTGTGCCTTTGATGTGCCACCGCCCACAGCAGACCCGTGAGAATGAGCGGCAAAATTTTCTGTTTATATGTGAATATAAATTAAACAAATAAACTGACCTAAGTTATCAAATGCATAGCTCAATCTATAAACATATGAGCATAAATAAAAGCATATAGGTATTCTAAAATTATGTAAAATTGTATTTAAATGCACTCACTCATTACCCACACACACTTTTTAATTGGAAAGCCTTCTTAACTATAAAATTACAAAATACTAAGTATTTCTTTAAATATAAGTAGGTACCCCATATTTTTTATTTACCATAAATTCAATGCAAATAGGTTAAAGCGGCACTTAGGATCACTTTTAGAAACTCAAAGAAATCCCAAGGCAATTGCTCCGTGATTTATATCAGTTAGAACGCAGGATGTTCGGGACAAAGATTCTACGAGTGATCCCGAAGCTTTCTCCTTTGATAAAAAAACGGCTAAGTGCGAGTAGGGCTCCCGGCTCTGAGGAAAGACTTTGTACCCGAAAATAGAAATATTGAAGATTAAAAACTTATATTGTCGGATATTTTGTTCTTCTTTTACTCGTGCTATAATCTTGACAGACGGACAGTTTGATGAACGACATAGAGATCCTTAAAGCACCTTAGGGTTTTGTATTTTTCCTTTTGAGATACGGAACCTTAACAACGAATAGAAGTGCTGACGTCACGAAATTTGACATGTTACATTTATAATCTTGATTCTATTTTCGTCAAGATTTTTGTTAACACTGCTTTATGTATTCTTTAGATAGATTTTCTCGAAATATAATTTATATATATATATATATATTCTTTATTGCACACAAAATAAAATTACAAAATTAAAGGACATATACAAGGGCGGGCTTGTCTCTAAAAGAGATTTCTTCCAGCCAACCTAAGGCAGTGAGAAAGTTAATAGCAGCGGGACACAATAGTGCAGAAAGTATAATTAAAATAAAAGTCCATAAATAAATATAAATATACCTACAATTATATATAAATAACTTATAATAAACTAAGACAAATACAGATAAGAATATACTACTCACATAATAATTACACATATACATATATGTACTTATAATACAATATATACATAGATAGATGAAAGTAAAATATATAAATTAACAATGATGATGACTATGAAGTGACTTGCGAGAGGAAATGCAGTATACAGGGTATAGGATGATCCTTCTAAGGGGTGATTCTACATCACTAATAGATTGTATAAGAAATATATAAAAAAATACTTTCATCACTGCCTTCACTACCATCCCGATAGAATCAGTATAAAAATAAGTACCTGGGCAACTGAGCTTTGCTCTGTATAATCTTAACCAAAGCCCGCTAATAGATGGCGCTCTAGGGTATCCGGACTATTTTCAAGAAATGCTCTTAAAAATGGAGAAAACGTATTTTCCCGGATATGAAACTTAGCTAGATCGATTTTTCATCCTCGAAAACCCCCGTATACTAAATTTAGAGCCGTTTTCGAGAAACCTATTACAAATATATATATCTACAAATATTGCTCGTTTCAATCAAAGAGATTTTAACCTCGCTGCGCTTGGTCCAAAGAGATTTGAACCTCGCTACGCTCGGTCATAGAGGGATTTGAAGGCTTGTCAAGTGTTGCACTTTTGAAACGTCAAGTTGGAACCAGGTTTGTTTTGGTTCTTTTTACACTTCTGCTAATTTAAAAAGTTATCTGATTGTTCTCTTGACAACTAGTATGACGTTGTCTTTACTTTCAGTCGTCTATGAAACTATTTGTTTTGATGTTGTCGTGAGCGAACCGGCTCTGTAGTTTTTATAATTTTACTGTTATTAAAATACTTATATCTAATCAAATAAGTGTTGTACACAAAAGCCTAAATGCTGAACAATACATAAATCGTACCGGCATGCGGATCTCATTCTTCTAGGAAACAGGACATCGAAGAATTCTTATGCTTTCATTTGTAAGTAATATTTAAAAGCTTATTTTTGCAAAAAAATGTGTAATACTCATTAAAATGACAACAAATTATATTAAAGATTAGGTAAATCAATTTAAAAAAACCTTCCACAAAGAAATATACTGCAAATTACAAGAAAAATTCAAGAATATCTACATAACGCGAATGATTTTGATTATCCACCATTAGAGATGTAAATAGTGGTTATCGATAATGTCTAAAAAGTTATCGAATTAAATCAGATGCTCACTTCATAATTCTAGTACGGTCTCTGTAAATGGTTATATCGCTTCATGTTAATCTACCGAGTAATATAAAAACTGTCCAAGTGCGTGTCGGACTTGGTAGATTTAGGGTTCCGTTGTGTTGTCTAATTCATCAATATATTGCTATTTGTTAGTAAAATATATTTAATAATAAACATTATCACCAAAAACAATGCGACTCTTCCCTAGACCTCTAGCCAAAAAATTTGAAAAGTATTGTACATAAGTGAAACCTATGTCAAATAATAGACCTAATCATCACTAAAGTCTTTTGCTATGGCACCAAAAAAAATCGGTCTCCGTGAAAAAAAGTATTGACCTTTGCAAATTTTAGGAAATGTGTGATTTTATTATTATTAAATTAATTGATTTAAAAGACATTATTTCAAATTCTGTGTCAAATAAACGAATGACAAAACTTGTATAATACAGGGTGTTCAATAATGTTTATTTTAAAAACATCTTACTCGGAGTAATGATTGGCATCACCAATAGGTACATAGGGTCTTCATGCCCTGACACCATGCTAATCTGTTGTGGGCTATTTTATCACTAAACAACTCGTGAGTGTTACAAGCGTGATTTTAGCTTCTACAGCAATTGAAATAAGATCGGTACACCGTCCAATGTGTCAAGCTTGACGTACTGTTGACTGTACCATATCATCGGTAGTCAATATTTATTTATTTTCAGGTCCCTTCAAGTTTTAAAGATAAAGTAGAACTGCATAGCAGCGGCATTGCAACTAGGCAATAAAACTACTAAATAAACAACACTTGCAGAGATACTTGAGTGAAAACGGTGACGAAAATAAGAGTTATTAAGAGATATTAGGTAGTAGGTAACTTTATTGGTAGATTCATAACTTTTTAAATACACTTCGTAACGTTCTGTAATTTTATTTTAGGTAGTAGGTAACTTTATTAGTAGATTCATAATTTTTTAAATATACTTCGTAACGTTCTGTAATTTTATTCATTTACTCTTCATTTAAATTAAATGAGAGAATAAATAAAGCAGCTTAATTCATTTCTGATGAATTCCTTTTTTTTATAATATTAACTATAAATACAGAAATGCGAAAAAGACACTCTACGCACCCCTTGGAATAGACTCCTTCACCATACGCGACCCGCGCCCGCGCGATTGCCAGGTTCTTTATCGAGCCTAGTTGTACTTCGTGGACGTGCGTAAGTCTCTGTCATTTTCAAATTCTGACGATTTGTGGTTTCGCGCTTGATGTATGAATTGTTCGGGGTGCGCTTTTATAAACATAAGTGCAACGACAAATGTTGGTTCTATTCATTTGATTTCTCTTCAAAGATCATTATTGTAAATAGCATACAAAACATTAGAATTCAAGACGATTTTTTTAAAAGTCACAAAATTTTGAATTCATCATGAGCGTCTAACATCTGCTCAAAGCCTCGTCAATATTTAATGTGTGAATTTTAATACTTTCGTTTTAAAAAAGTCGAAATACTACATTATCGAACTCGTCATATCGAGTGCCTGCTCATCTCTAGCTGGTCAAAAAGCGTTACAGCAACGTTTGAAAGTAGATAATCATAAACATGTTTATCTCTTTTTTTCTAATATGACTCTTAACATGAGTAAAACGTCAAGCTATAGCCAACACCTTTCGGATCCCTCTATGACCGAGCGTAGCGAGGTTCAAATCTCTTTGGCTTGGTCATAGAGGGACCCGAAAAGTGTTGGCTATAGCTTGGCTTTTTACTCATGTTAAGAGTCATATTAGAAAAAAAGAGATAAACATGTTTATGATTATCTACTTTCAAACGTCGCTGTAAAGCTTTTTGACCAGCTAGAGATGTGCAGGCACTCGATATGACGAGTGCGATAATGTAGTATTTCGACTTTTTTAAAACGATAGTATTAACATACCCACATTAAATATTGACGAGGCTTTGAGCAGATGTTAGATGCTCATGATGAATTCAAAATTTTGTGACTTAAAAAAATCGTCTTGAATTCGAATGTTTTGTATGCTATTCACAATAATGATCTTTGAAGATAAATCAAATGAATAGAACCAACATTTGTCGTTGCACTTATGTTTATAAAAGCGCACCCCGAACAATTCATACATCAAGCGCGAAACCACAAATCGTCAGAATTTGAAAATGACAGACTTACGCACGTCCACGCAGTACAACTAGGCTCGATAAAGAACCCGGCAATCGTGCGGGCGCGGGTCGCGTATGGTGAAGGAGTCTATTCCAAGGGGTGCGTAGAGTGTCTTTTTCGCATTTCTGTATTTATAGTCAATATTATAAAAAAAAGAATTCATCAAAAATGAATTAAGCTGCTTTATTTATTCTCTCATTTAATTCAAATGAAGAGTAAATGAATAAAATTACAGAACGTTACGAAGTATATTTAAAAAGTTATGAATCTACTAATAAAGTTACCTACTAACTAAAATAAAATTACAGAACTTTACGAAGTATATTTAAAAAGTTATGAATCTACTAATAAAGTCACCTACTACCTAAAATAAAATTACAGAACGTTACGAAGTATATTCAAAAAGTTATGAATCTACTAACAAAGTTACCTACTACCTAAAAATAACTCTTATTTTCGTTACCATTTTCACTCAAGTCACTCTGCAAGTGTTGTTTATTTAGTAGTTTTAATGCCTAGTTGCAATGCCGCTGCTATGCAGGTCTACTTTATCTGTAAAACTTGAAGGGACCTGAAAATAAATAAATATTGACTACCGATGATATGATACAGTCAAGAGTACGTCAAGCTTGACACATTGGACGTTGTACGGATCTTATTTAAATTGCTGTAGAAGCTAAAATCACGCTTGTAACACTCACGAGTCGTTTAGTGATAAAATAGCCCAAAACAGATTAGCATGGTGTCAGGGCATGAGGACCCTATGTACCTATTAGTGATGCCAATCATTACTCCGAGTAAGATGTTTTTAAAATAAACATTATTTGAACAGCCTGTATAATACACGTTTTGTCATTTGTTTATTTGACACAGAAGTTGAAATTATGTCTTTTAAATCAATTAATTTAATAATAATAAAATCACACATTTCGTGAAATTTGCAACGTCATTACTTTTTTTCACGGAGACCGATTTTTTGGTGCCATAGTAAAATACGTTAGTGATGATTAGGTCTATTATTTGACATAGGTTTCACTTATGTACAACTCTTTTCAAATTTTTTGGCTAGAGGTCTAGGGAAGAGTCGCATTGTCTTTGGTGATAATGTTTATTATTACATATATTTTACTAACAAATAGCAATATATTGATGAATTAGACAACACAACGGAACTGCGTCTTCTGCGTAAGTACCGCAGACGCTTTACCAACTAGGCTACTGTGAACCTGCCCGATGTTGTGAAATTTAGCGACCTCTATACGCATTCCAACGTTGCGTTTGTGCTGCCACCTAGCAAGCATTTTTGCTGTACTAGCTCAACTAGTCCATCATTGCAGACAGATTTCGAGTACAGGAAAAATACTTGCTAGGTGGCAGCACAAACGCAACGTTGGAATGCGTATAGAGGTCGCTAAATTTCACAATATCGGGCAGGTTCACAGTAGCCTAGTTGGTAAAGCGTCTGCGGTACTTACGCAGAAGACGCAGGTTCGAATCCTGCCTGTGGTTGTGAAATTTTGCGATTTTCTACTTTGAAGATTTATCCGAACACAGGAAGTGTTAAAATAAAATCATTTTCAACTATACGTAGTGTTACCAATTTTCAACTCGAAATCTGTCTGCAATGATGGACTAGTTGAGCTAGTACAGCAAAAATGCTTGCTAGGTGGCAGCACAAACGCAACGTTGGAATGCGTATAGAGGTCGCTAAACTTCACAACATCGGGCAGGTTCACAGTAGCCTAGTTGGTAAAGCGTCTGCGTTACTTACGCAGAAGACGCAGGTTCGAATCCTGCCTGTGGTTGTGAAATTTTGCGATTTTCTACTTTGAAGATTTATCCGAACACAGGAAGTGTTAAAAT
Organism: Athrips mouffetella; assembly: GCA_947532105.1. Taxonomy (NCBI): domain Eukaryota; kingdom Metazoa; phylum Arthropoda; class Insecta; order Lepidoptera; family Gelechiidae; genus Athrips; species Athrips mouffetella. The sequence continues at coordinate 16,426,246 of OX383965.1, read as the reverse complement.
AAAAATCATTTTCAATTATACGTAGTGTTACCAATACTCAAATCGAAATCTGTCTGCAATGATGGACTAGTTGAGCTAGTACAGCAAAAATGCTTGCTAGGTGGCAGCACAAACGCAACGTTGGAATGCGTATAGAGGTCGCTAAATTTCACAACATCGGGCAGGTTCACAGTAGCCTAGTTGGTAAAGCGTCTGCGGTACTTACGCAGAAGACGCAGGTTCGAATCCTGCCTGTGGTTGTGAAATTTTGCGATGTTCTACTTTGAAGATTTATCCGAACACAGGAAGTGTTAAAATAAAAATCATTTTCAACACAACGGAACCCTAAATCTGCCAAGTAAGACACGCACTTGGCCAGTTTTTATATTACTCGGTAGATTAACATGTAGCGATATAACCAATAAATACAATAAATAAATAAAAATTAAACCATTTACAGCAGAGACCGTACTAGAATTATGAAGTGAGCATCTGATTTAATTTGATAACTTTTTAGACATTATCGATAACCACTATTTACATCTCTAATGGTGGATAATCTAAATCATTCGCGTTATGTAGATATTCTTGAATTTTTCTTGTAATTTGCAGTATATTTCTTTGCGGAAGGTTTTTTTAAATTGATTTACCTAATCTTTAATATAATTTGTTGTCACTTTAATGAGTATTACACATTTTTTTGCAAAAATAAGCTTTTAAATATTACTTACAAATGAAAGCATAAGAATTCTTCGATGTCCTGTTTCCTAGAAGAATGAGATCCGCATGCCGGTACGATTTATGTATTGTTCAGCATTTAGGCTTTTGTGTACAACACTTATTTGATTACATATAAGTATTTTAATAACTATAAAATTATAAAAACTACAGAGCCGCTTCTCTCACCACATGATCACAACAAATAGTTTCTTATACGACTGAAAGTAAAGACAACGTCATACTAGTTGTCAAGAGAACATTCAGATAACTTTTTAAATTAGCAGAAGTGTTAAAAGAACCAAAACAAACCTGGTTCCAACTTGACGTTTCAAAAGTGCAACACTTGACAAGCCTTCAAATCCCTCTATGACCGAGCGTAGCGAGGTTCAAATCTCTTTGGTTTCAATAGTATAGGGTTAAGTCAGTTTGATCGCTTCTGTCAAACGCCTGTTAAATCTCGGTGTTAAATTTATTCTTGTAATAAGGTTTCGTATCTTTTACTAGTATGTCTCAAGAATTTTTTTTATCAACGGTGACTAGCGTACCCAAAGATTTCGGAGTCCTTGCTCCTTATATTTCTATGAGCGATCTTAAAAAAACGTATTTGACAGACTTCAATCAAAACAATGGAACCTTGTCGAAATTAATTGAAGAACTTTTTAAATTTATACAAGGTTCAATCCTATTAATTCTGATCGTAACAAGATATCATGATATGATGAAATCGATCATAATGGCTTCGTGTGTGACATTATTAAACTTCACTTTGGGCAACTAAATGTCTCTTGTATGTTTTACGGCCATTTATAGACCGTAAGGGCACTGCATGTTATCCTACGTCATCTAGTACACAAAATTTGTAACTTTGTAGCGATAGTAGTGGCCTAATAGGTCCACAAAACGTTGGTCTGCCAATCCGAAACCTGGCAGGTTTTGTACAGTTGGAGAGAAAAGTGGTTAAATGACAGATTACACGAATAAAATCTATTCGTAGAAATAGAAGGTACCTATACAAGTAAAAAACAACAGGTCTGCCTTGCATCCTCCTGGCAGTTTCGCTAGTCGGACCACAAATGTGGTCGGATGTAATTGGACCACAAATTTGGTCGGACTGGCGAAACTGCCAAGAGGTTGCAAGGCAGACCTGTTGGTTTTTACTTATATAGGTACCTTCTATTTCTACGAATAGATTTCATTCGTGTAATCTGTCATTTAACCACTTTTCTCTCCAACTGTACAATACCTGCCAGGTTTCGGATTGGCAGACCAACGTTTTGTGGACCTATTAGGCCACTACTATCGCTACAAAGTTACAAATTTTGTGTACTAGATGACGTAGGATAACATGCAGTGCCCTTACGGTCTATTAAGTCTGTTCGTACTTCTAGAACATTTGCATGTGCTGCGTAATAATTTAACGAGCCCGTTGGTGTGTTTGGTAGTAATAATAAAAAATAAATAAATCGTTTATTTTACATCAAAAACAGTTTAAAGTTTACAGACAAGTTCCGCCAAACTATAAAATAGTTTGTTGGCAGACAAGGCCCCCTTATTTTAACAAAACTGTTTATACATGTTTAACTGCACGCTTATATTAGCTACAAAATGAGAGAGAGACTACAGTGAGACTGCCTTTCACGCCGTGGGCCGCGGGTTCGAGTCCCGTCCAGGGTAAACATTTGTGTGATGAACACTAGTGTTCGTTCTGCGTCTGGGTGTTATTTTTCTATTTATGTAGGTATGTAATCAGTCTCTGATACCGATACTATAGGCAAAAGGCTTTACCTAGTTTGAGATCAGATGACCTTGTGTAATATACAATACATAAAAAACGGGTGATTAATCACTATGGCTACCGACTGTCTGCTCTTATTCTAAAGCTTATCTACCACGAAAGGATACTGAAAAACGATCAGTATGGAGGACACATTTGTACTTTTTAGGGTTCCGAACCAACATGTTAAAAACGGAACTTCGTCTGTCTGTCTGTCACACCTGTACGTAATTGCAAATGAAAGAATCAAAAAATGATTATTGTTATTATTCTAAAGGGGGCTTAATTAGTGAGGAGGGGGGCAAAATTTTTAGGGTTTTACTTGTACATTCTAAAAAGATTTTTGTAATTTTGTATGACTCTTATTTTTAAATTTATAATGAAAAATGTAAAAAAAATACCCTTCCCCTTTTCTCCGAAGTTTGCAAAAGGAAATATCTGAATTAATTACAGTCAATAGAGGTTTATGTACATACTAGCTGTTGCCCGCGGCTTCGCTCGCGTGGATTTCGTATTTATGTTGTTACCGGTTTTCCGAAGCAATGAGATATTTTCCTGTCATTTCGGGGTAATTTTAAACTAAGGAAAAACAGGATTAACCCTGCGCAAATCAATGAGTATAATTCAAGATCCAGCTGAATTTTATATAACAAGCCCGTTTGACAAGCCCGTTGGTGTGGTTGGTAGTGAAGCCTGCCTCTCACGCCGTGGGTCGCGGGTTCGATCCCCGCCCAGGGCAAACATTTGTGTGATGAACACAAGTGTTTGTTCTGTGTCTGGGTGTATTTATCTATACATATATGTATATCAGTCTCTGGTACCCATAGTACAGGCTTTGCCTAGTTTGGGATCTGATGACCTTGTGTGAAATGTCCCCTATATGTTATATTTTTTTTGTAATATACAGACGTTACTCATAAATTACTCAGAACAGAGGAACTTAGCAGCAGTATCCTAACAAATGTAAAGAGAGAGATGAGAGACACCTTTATGTAATATTTCAAAACAGAGCCAATCCGCAGAAGTAATTGAGAAAAACTAAAACCCTCTCCCTCTCTCTCCCTCTCCCCCCTTCTTGTCCCCCTCCCTCTGTCTCTCCCCCTCCCCCTCCTCCCTCTTCCCCTGCCCCTCCCTCTCCCTTTTCATCACCCCCTCCCCCTCCCTCACTCCCTCTCCCTCTACCTGTCCCTGTACCCCTCTACCTCTCTACGTCTCTACCTCTCTACATCTCTACCTCTCTACCTCTCTACCTCTCTACCTATCTACTTCTCTACCTCTCTACCTCTCTACCTCTCTACCTCTCTACCTCTATACCTGTCTACCTCTCTACATCTCTACCTCTCTACCTCTCTACCTCTCTACCTCTCTACCTCTCTACCTCTCTACCTCTCTACCTCTCTACCTCTCTACCTCTCTACCTCTCTACCTCTCTACCTCTCTACCTCTCTACCTCTCTACCTCTCTAGCTCTCTACCTCTCTACCTCTCTACCTCTCTACCTCTCTACCTCTCTACCACTCTACCTCTCTACCTCTCTACCTCTCTACCTCTCTACCTCTCTACCTCTCTACCTCTCTACCTCTCTACCTCTCTACCTCTCTACCTCTCTACCTCTCTACCTCTACCTCTACCTGTCCCTATCACTACCCCTTACGCCAATTTAACCGCTATCCCTAACATAGAAATGACACCCATATTTATTTTTAGACATTTCAAACCTATCGCACCCCAACCCCATCCCCAGGGGATGATGATATTTCACGTCCACCACGTTGGATTTCAAAATTGTTGTAGTTTTCGTAATCAGCGACCCGATAAACTATACAAACGACACCCATATTGATTTTTAGACATTTCAAACCTATCGCACCCCAACTCCATCCCCAGGGGGATGATGGTATTTCACGTCCACCACGTTGGATTTCAAAATTGTTGTAATTTTCGTAATCAGCGACACGATAAACTATACAAACGACACCCATATTGATTTTTAGACATTTCAAACCTATCGCACCCCAACTCCATCCTCAGGGGGATGATGGTATTTCGCGTCCACCACGTTGGATTTCAAAATTATTGTAGTTTTCGTAATCACCGACCCGATAAACCATACAAACGACACCCATATTGATTTTTAGACATTTCAAACCTATCGCACCCCAACTCCATCCCCAGGGGGATGATGGTATTTCACGTCCACTACGTTTGATTTCGAAATTGTTGTAGTTTTCGTAATCAGCGACCCGATAAACCATACAAACGATACCCATATTGGTTTTTAGACTTTTTCACCCCATTTCCCTTTTTTAGGTGTTGAATTTGGGGTGGAATTTCAATATCAGTGATGAACGTTGCATAGAATTACATCATTAATGCCTAAATAATAAATTATGTGGATTTTACTTTAAGAATAAAGAATTTTCAACTTCATCCCCCTTTTCACCCTTAAGGGTGTCGAATTTTCAAAAACCCTGAGATACGTAATTATTAATTTTTTGTCGTCAGCCTAAATAAAAATTTTGAAGATCCTAACTTAAACTAAAACTGACGAACTTTCATACAAACTTTCATCCCCTATTTTACCCCCTTAGGGGTGGAATTTTGTAAAACCCTTTCTTAGTGCACCCCTAGGCCTCATAAATAACCTACATGCCAAATTTGGAATCTCTAGACTTTGGGCTGTGCGTTGATATGTCAGTCAGTCAGTCAGTCAGTCAGTCAGTCAGTCACCTTCTTCTTTTATATATATAGATAACAGGAAAAATTAAACGATCTTTCTAAGGTGCACTGTTTTTTTCGAAATCTGCAAAAAACCTTTACAAACAAATTTAGTTTCGCGGTTCTAAAAATGGACTTTATTGCTTCCAAAAATACTATAGGTATATCGAAACTCTAGGTGCGTAAGTCCAACTCGCACTTGACTGCTTTTTTTTTACTTTTACAATGTTCCGTATAATAATCTTTTGTTTTAAAAATGGAACCCATTTGTGACACCCGAGCCCGAGCTTAGGTTGAGCTAGAAAGCGAGCAAGTAGCTAAGAAAACGCTATTGAAGAAGAAGAAAAAACATAAACAAACCATAAATTTCGATTCACTGGCTGATACCACGTAACCTTATAACCTTGCGAAGCTCCTAAGTATATTTGTCAGTTCGGTCGACCTCAACCACCCCATATTTTCCGGTTTATAGATTCCCACGATGATTTGATGTAATAAAAGGAGACAATCTCTCGGTTTACGCGTCGACAGGCAACCACAGACAAATAGATTTTCCCGACCTTCCTACATGTACGATAATTCCATTTTGCGTCTCAACTTATATTGGTTTTCGCTGAAATTGTTCGTAATTCCTTGTGTTGTTGTTGTTAACGCTGTAACTGTGTGGTACTGGCGAAGGATGGTACAGTTGGCTGCACGTCAGTAGTAACATTATGAGCTTGAGCGTCTTTGGTTTCGATTTGTTACGTGGTGCGATTTTAGTTGATATCGGTTCTGTTACCTTGCCACTAATCTGCATCAAGGTTTACTACTCCATCTGTTTTTATGGGTGTTGTAAAAGGCGGATAAGGTAACATAATAGAGGATGGGAAGCAGCATTTTCCTATGTGTCTTTACTAAGTACCTATTTAATTTATTTTTATTTATTATCAGGTATTGACAATGTAGTAAAATTTAGTTAGGCATTGAAACCCTGACGGGGTTACTCGGTATACGGTCGCAAGCTGGCGTAGCGGCTATGGCAGTTCACCCCAAAGTTAACGCAGTTTTTTGTTAGAATGTTTGGAAAAGGCATTTATTTGTCCAGCAGTGGAAAATTCATTTGTTACGAAAAGATAATGATTATTTTCAAGAAAATATTTTAGAATTTTAGGTACGTCAAAATTCTTATGATCAAGCTGTGTAGCTTTTTGCTACGACTCGTAGCAGTTATAATACTCGTAAAAGCACAACGTTTTTTCTTTTGCATGCTGTACAACGTGAAATTATAAATACGCAAAACCGTGGCAAAACCTCTCGGGGGTAGTAATTTAATTTGTCAGTGGTACTACACATGCTTTTGTTTTACAATCTTTGGAAATTAAAATTAAAGAAGTTCGAATACCAATTTTCTGGATCAGGTTATACTTTTCAATTGAATTCAATTCAATTGAAATTTTTATTTCAGACTTCAAATACCGGTCCATAACAGTTGTACGGAAACAAATTTTTTTAAATTTTAATTTCAAAAGGTGTAGAACAAGAGTTGTTCAGTTACATAGTGGTTTTGCATGTTTAGAATAACACGTTGTATAGGAAATTAGCGGCTGATCGGACCGATTAGTTTGGTGATACACAACTTACCAGAAAGTCTTGTTACTTATGACATTTGCTTTGTTTTTTTTTTATGTGACAAGTGTCCAAACGAGCAGGTGGGACACCTGATGGAAAGTGTTCACCACCGCCCATAAAGCTCGCTGTCTTATTAGTGGCATACCTTGACTCTAATAAGACAGCAAAGCACGTTGCCCACCCTGAGAACTAAGATGGTGTGTCTCGTGTGACAGTAATTTCGCTGGCTCCCTCACCCTTCAAACCGAAACACAGCAGTGCAAACACCAGACGGACTTTGCAAAAAAGCCCTACCACCTACAAGTTGTGGTTGCGGATCAATCCGACGCGGAGATTTCGCTCTTGTGTGTCATACTTGTCGGAAAACAACGAAGAAATTCTGCAGGTGTGTCGGTACACTAAGTTTGGACAGAAAGAAAAGTTAAACAACCAGAAATTAGTTGAAACTAAGAACTATGTAGATGATTGGAGCGGATTACTAATTAATACGAAAAAGAACCGGTCAAGTGGGAGTCGGATTCGCGCGCTGAGGGTTCCAATATACCCTATAGGTAGTATTTTTGGAAGCAATTAAGTCAATTTTTAGGACCGCAAAACTAAATTCGTTTTTTGCAGATTTCTAAAAAACTGTGCACCTTAAAGAGATCATTTTATTTTTGCTGTAATATTTACATGAACCTCTATCGACTATAATTAATTCAGATTTTTCATTTCGCAAACTTTGGAGATAAGGGGGAATGGTATTTTTTAGACATTTTCCATCTTAACTTGAAAACTAAGAGCTGTAATAATATACAAGGTTATTTTTTTGGACCTGATATGCGTATGCCCACCTTACGGTCAATAGCAACTTTTGATCTACGACTTTGCTAACTACGCACAAATAATTTTCGACTTCCTATACTAAAGTGGTCACGTGACCGACCCATTTTGTATGGGAAGTTGAAAATTTTTCGTGCGTTGTTAGCAAAGTCGTAGGACGAAAGTTGTTGCTTTTGACCTCTGTAATAAGGTGGGCATACGCATAGGTCCCAAAAAATAACCTTGTATAAAAATCTATTTTGGAAAGTACAAGTAAAAAAATATTTTGTTAAGGGTAGTATTTTGCTTCAAATTAGGCTCTTTTGTACCCTGTGTGTATTATAGTATTAATAACGTCAAGAAATTTGTATTCTGAAAGATAAATATATTTTAACTTTTCGACGTTGCATCAATAATTAACTTTTCTCACTCGAGATGTGTTGGGTTTTACGCCATTACCGTTTAATTTTGCACGTAGAGCTCCCAACGTTGACCACGTGTTGAAATATTCAGTAGTAGGTCGTTCTGTCACGCTGCCTCTTATGGGTATTGCAGGGTCGAACGGAAGGTTAACATTTCAGCATTATCATGTGTAATATGGAAATCTTTTAACGAAGAGGTCTTTATTTTAATGTTTTTACGTCGCAATGTATTTTCTGGAGAGTTGTTCAATTTCATGGTCTTGTATATGGGTAGTACAAGTTATTGCCACCAGAGGGATATATAATATTTATACAGGGTGTAAGGGACGGCTTACCGAAAACTGAAAGGGCGTGTTCATTTAACGAAATTGAACAACTTTTCCAAAGAAACATTTCTGGGAAATGAAAAAAAAAAATTGACCTCTCCATACAAATTGCTCACTCTGGTCGAATAGTTTGTATAGAGAGGTATTTTTTTTTTCTTTTTTCGGGAAATTTGTTCCGTTTCGTTGACTGAGCACGCCCTTTCAGTTTTCGGTACACTGTCCCTTACACCCCGTATATATAAGGTCCTAATGAAATAGTGAACATAATTCTAGTATATTACTCAGACCATGAAACTGAACAACAACAACTAGGAACATAGGTCGAAATACGAAAAACCAAATTTGACCTCCTATACAAAATGCGCTATCAGCTGATGCAGTTTCTATGGGAGGTTATAAATAGATTTTCGTATTTCGACCTATGTTTCTTGGGGAAAGTTGTTCAGTTTCATGGTCTGAGTAACATACTAAAATTATGTTCACTATTTCATTAGGACCTTATATATGACACTCAAATTAAATTTCAAATCAAATCAAAATCGTTTATTCATTGTTGGATATTAAAATCTCTTAATGACGTCAGCTAAACTACATCGCTTCACAAACAATGTGGCGCCATTGTGGGAAAAAAAAGAAGCGACAATAAAAACCTCTTATTGTTAATAATGAATGAAAGGGCTTGACCAATTTATAACATAGTTTATTGAAAATAATAAACTCTTTTTCATCGACAATTACAATCGAAAATATTTGTTATTCCGCATAACTATATTTTAATACGCCATATTATACAATAAAGTGTTGTTTTAAATACAACATTTAAAAAGCGTGTTTATGACTTTTTTTTATCTACATAATAGTTTTACAATTTGTTGTGTACATATACAGGGTGGCTAGAAAATGTGCTTAAAAATATTTGGACTCAAAATACCAATAAGTTATAACGACAATTCGTATTCAGGACATCCTGTATATTTCAATCTAGCTTAACTACAGTTTTGTGCTTTCTTATTGCACGTTGTGCTCTTGTTAAGCAAATAGTATATCCTTAGCTAAGCTATAATTAGTTATGTTGCTGGGAAACCCTGAAATGCAGATTTTTTGACATGTACCGGAATTTATAACGAAAAGACCATCTAAATGACTTAAGGAATTTTTTCACTTGTCGCTTATTCATCTTGTGCTAAATTCGAGTTGCTGTATGGTGAAAAGTAATAGACTTCTCAAATTTCTTTTATTCTTTAGGAATCAGAAAACGTATATGCCTTTTTAGGGTTCCGTACCTAAAAATAAAAAAACGGAACCCTTATAGGATCACTTTGTTGTCCGTCTGTCTGTCTGTCCGCAATCAAAAGATATGGCTTTTTATGTCCTCATCTCCATACATTTATGCAAAAATGCAAAACCTACAGGGTACTTCCCGTTGACCTAAAATTATGAAATTTGGCAAGAAACTAGGGGGGTGATCGTGGTAATTTCAACGACATTACCAAAACAAAAACGTTTGCCTCAAAAGTTATGATAACTCTTGACTAAGTGTTTAAGGCAAACGTTTTTGTTTCGGTAATATCGTTGAAATCACCACGATCACCCCCTAGGTCTCACAGTACAAATAAAGGGAAAAGTCTAAAATCATTAAATATTTAAATTTTTCTCACAACTAATAGTAACCAATTAAGGTGAGCTCCCGTTTCAAGAACTTTTCTATAAAAGAGGGGTCAAGTTGGATGGTAGTGGAGTTTTTGAAATCAAAGAGCAAAAGCTTTTAGTATTATCATATGGTAGATAGGTACGAAATCCTTAGGGTGCGAGTCTGACTCTTACTTGGCCGGTTTTTTTATATTCGGACTACAAAATTATTGTATTGCACTAGCGGGATAGCTCTATAAGTTACTCGTATGTCAAAAATGTTATCGTCAGGTCAATTATTCGGTTTTTTTAGTAGGCCAGGTAGCCGCGAGCTAGGTAGCGAGCTGAATAAGCTAAATCTAAAGAGGCGTTTAACTGGTTTCTAAGAGTAATATGAAACACTACCTACGTTGGAAGAGGAAAAAGTTTGGTCGCCCCTCGTTGGTCGCCCCTTACAAAACCCACTATATATAGTCAGCACAAGGAAAATAATGAAAGCCAATGTTTGATCAAATTTCTTCAAAATTTTTGCAGCTATAAAAAATAAGACATACTACATATTCCTGCAATCCAAAGTTTCACTGCAACATTTTTTTTTAATAAATAACGTTAATTTTACATAAATATTAAAATATTAATTTTACTTATTATTGGCACTTTAAATAAATTTTAGGTATGATAAAAATTTTAAATATTTACAAGCAGAATGAAGGGTAATAGAAAAATAATTTATTATTGTTTTTGTTGTGTTAAAAGTTTGATAACAAATATTAAATTGTTTATTTTTCGCATTTTCTGAGACATGCACGACAAAATATTTAGTAATTGAATTGTGTGGTCTTATTATAAGCTGAAATATATATCTAGACTATATTAATATCACTTTGGGGAATATACGAAAATACTTGTAGAACCCAATTTCACAATTTTAGGTATTTTTCGTACAGGAAAAAAATTGCATTATAAATTATGAGGTCCCGCAAACTGTAGCAAAGAGTAAATATTCAATCGTTTTTTGGCCATGTACTTAGTAAATAGCCAAAACATTTATTAATTAATCACTAATAGGTATGGTTAATAAGAAATGGTTTATTAAGTAAATAGGTTAAGTTAGGATAGATTAGAAGCCAATTTCTTGAATTTAAGAGATTTTAAAAGCCTATATGCTTTTAAAGGTAAATCATAATAATGTATGCAAATTATCGAACAAATACAACATAATATTTAACGAATACATGTCTTCACTAATTCCGACAAAAACCTATGATATTGCATTTTTTGGGTTATAATTTGACCATTGCGCACGAGGCACGCGAGCCTAGCGAGCTAGAAATGCATTCACGTGACAGCAAACTCTTTACAAGATAAAGAAAAATATAGGTACACTACGCGCAACGAAAGAAGAGCCCTGACGGATTACGTGGTTAACCTGCGCAGTAGATAGTTCGAAGCCATTTTGTAGGCCATTTTGTCGCAAACTGTTTGCCCACGTGATCCGTCAGGGCTCTTCTTTCGTTGCGCGTATTGTACTGCAAAACAATTTTTTTAACTAAAATAAGGGTAACTTTAGGTGAACATTGATTAAATCGGTAGGTAGGTACTCAATTTATACAGCCAAAAAAAAAACATGAAAAACCAAACTCTGACAGCAAGATTTTTTATTTCTCAAGTAAATTTGAGTTGGTGTTTACTTTCAATATACATGCCCTTAAGTAAATTAATTGGAGCTTTAACTAAAAAACATTTCATTTGTTAAATAAATATTCGACTGACATCACCATTTATCAAGGTTATCCCTTGATATCTTTATATGTATATTCGGCCCTTAAGACAACAATAATATGACTTTTTTACATGTGCACCATTATGTTATATTTTATGGCAACGATACCGTCTCTCTAAGAATAAACGCACATTTTTCTGAACATGGGCTAAAACTGCAAAGAATATGATCAGCTTTTCCGACTCTCAAATGGAAAAAAAAAAACAATTGCTAAATAGGCGTTGCCAATAAATGTGCATTTACCCTACAAACCAGCCTTAAGAGAAACTATACCTTTGCGACTTGACGCATTGCCTATACAGGGTGTAAGCTTTTGGAAAACTAAAAAAACTGAAGAAACAAACTTCCAGAAATTGAAATAAAACTGCATCTCCATACAAAATTGTGAACTTGATCGGATAGGCTTTCTTAAATAGGTCGAATTTATTCTGAAAGTTTCTTTCACAAAAAGTCTTTTAGTTTGACCGACCACGCCTTTTCAGTTTTCGGAAATCTGTCCCTACACCCTGTATACTCTAAGATCACACCGCATATTTCTGTACCTTTCTTTTTATCGTTCGAAATTGAAAACACGCCACGTCAGGACGCCACCGGGTATCGGTTATCAAAATGTTGCCTCAAAAACGTTGACAAATAAATGGTCTAGAAATTGCTCCTATTTTACCATCTAAATAAAATGCCACCGGAATAAAACCATCTAAAAACTGGACAAAACGTTGGTTGCCATTCCTCAGTCTGTCGCAATTCTTGGATTGCCTATTTGAAGATATGACCTCTTCGCGTCTGGCAACCCAAGATTTGTTGAAGATTGGGATAACCTTTTTGGAATAAAATTTACGATAAGATTTGACCAGGCAATCCGGTTGGGATATTATGCTACCCTGTTTGTAAACTGACATGATATTGATATCACATTAATTCGAGCAATAAAAAGTGATAGGAGCGTTATATTGCGGTGGTATCTTACCCTAGGTTACAGCTACAACAAAGATACAAGGCACGGCCTCATACCACAATAAATTCGCCTATCTAATTACCAGTAGTTTTGTTTGAAGTGCCATATGTCTAAACCTTATGCCAATATCATTAGGGACTTTGCAGTTTATATGCAGAAAACTTGTGTACAGTGCGAAAGTATGTCGCTTTTGACACATTGGACTTCGTGTCATTCTTATTTTGATAGCAGAAGGAACTAAAGATGCGTTGCGAGAATCAAGCTTGGCCTGATCTTGACTGTACCTCAATTTCATTTCTATTCTGATTAAACAATCATTTTTCGCCTTAAAATAACAAAAGTTTCATAATATTTATGGTTCCATTACAATGCTCGATGACAGGTTATAAATTCAATATTCAAAGATGGATTTAAGCGTTCTTTGCGCTGCTGACTGGTCTCTAAATTTAAGTCAAAAATATGCATACATATTCAAAGCTGTATAAGCCTGTTTATGTATGCATGGTATTAGAATTGGAAATGAATCAATACAGGGGGCGAAAATAAATCAGCTCCCGAAAACTGAGACTGGATACGAACAACGAACTACAATACTAGTTCGCTGGATCCGAATCGTAAAAATGAATAAATGAGGTAGTGCCTAATCAACTGCGTTCCTTCGAGTATAAAATTGAACAACTTTCCCAGAGGAACATAGGTCGAAAATGAAAAAACAAAATGAACCCCCATAGAAATCGCATCAGTAGATAACGTATTTTGTATGGGAGGTCGAAATTTTTGTTTCGTATTCGACCTATGTTTCTTAAGTTAACATACTCAAAGGAACGCAGTTGATTTGGAAGCATCCTATATAATGTTAGAAATCTGGTCAAGTGCGAGTAGTTCATTCGTAAGACCACACATCAAAAAGTTTGGATTTTCGCTCATTTAAAACAACCGTCGACTGATTTTTCAATGAACAGACTTCGTAGGACCAAACACACTACATCACACGATGCACTTTCGAAGCACAATTTTTCTTCCGTATGTTGTCCTATATTTCTTATGAAAAGTGGTTCAGTTTCGTGGTCTAAATCCAAAGTGCCAGTTTTTGGGAGTTGTTTTTGACATTTCATAAAGTTACAACACTACATTGGTTGGGTCTAGATTATTTGTAATTTGGATTATGTTATAATGCTCCATAGGATGTAAAAAATCTATGCAAGGGTAAAAATCGCTTTCCAAAAATTGTCAACGAAACTCAACAACTTTCAGTGAATGAAACATTAAGAAATAAAAATAACCGGCCAAGTGCGAGTCGGACTCGCGCACTGAGGGTTCCGTACCACCACATAAACATAATTGTATTAGCTGAAATTTCAGTAAGTTAATGTGCTAGATTTTTTGAGTCCGACACGCGCTTGACAAAATTTTATTATTTGTTGTTATTTTATAGCTTATGCTCTATAAACATACCAATTTTCACGTTTGTAAGTGTTCCCGTTTTTAAATAGAATTAAAACAAAAATCGCCTCAGTGACCATCCAACTTGACCCCTCTCTTATATGAATATTCTTGAAACGGGAGCTCACCACAATTGGTTACTATTAGTTGTGAGAAAAGTTGTAATATTTAATGATTTCAGACTTTTCCCATTATTTGTACTGTGAGACCTAGCTTCTTGCCAAATTTCATAATTTTAGGTCCCTGTAGGTTTTGCATTTTTGAATAAATGTATGGAGATGAGGACATAAAATGCCATATCTTTTGATTGCGTCGTTGTAAAATATTGAAATTTTCAGATCTTGTGTGGTTTATAGATCCTAATATGTGGTATTAATTTCAACCTGATACCCTTACCCGTTCGTGAGATAAAGGGTCTTGACAGACAGACAGACAGACGGACAACAAAGTGATCCTTTTTTTCTTTCTTTTGAGGTACGGAACCCAAAAAATCAGCATCTCTATACAAAATTGTAATCTTGTTTGGACGGTTTGTATGGAGAGGCTAGTTTTGTCCCTGATTGTTTCCTTCACAGAAAGTTGTTCAGTTATGTTCACTGATTAATGATCATGCAATTTTTCGAAAACCGGTCCCTTCAATAAATGAGTCTGAAATTATGGAATACTTATTAGAAATTAGAATCGGCTCATATCAAACATTTCCATTTAGAAATTTGTTTGAATTAACCGTAAACCATGTTTTTTTTGCTTATTAATACGGATATATTCTCATAATAATTCAATTTCAATTATGTTCAATTCCGTTTTTCATGTCTACCATTAACGTACAAACTATGACATAAGTACTAATAATTGCGCAAGCTCATTCTTCCAAACCAACGACAATTCCAAAAGCGGTACCTACAATACTATCTGTATACATAGTTGCCTCCAAATTTCCATTCTGAGACAACGACTTATATCAACATTTTATTGCACCATAAAAAGTCAATTATCCGAGAAACAGTAAAGTCCTATAGTGGCGTCTCATCCCCAGACTCTGTAAACGGTAGCCGCACGACTTTAGCTCCGGACAACACGCCCACTCCTTCCAGACACGATCTTCTATTTGCAATTACATCTCTTAAAAATGCTTGTCTCGGTCCCGCTAGATCAGTTCCAGTAATAGACCTTGTTAGTCTTCTTAGAGCAGGCAACTTCAAAGCCTCTTCGTACGATGGAGGCTCATCAGTAGGCGTTGTTAACGCT
Organism: Athrips mouffetella; assembly: GCA_947532105.1. Taxonomy (NCBI): domain Eukaryota; kingdom Metazoa; phylum Arthropoda; class Insecta; order Lepidoptera; family Gelechiidae; genus Athrips; species Athrips mouffetella. The sequence goes on along the minus strand of OX383965.1, from coordinate 16,410,838 downwards.
CGTCCACCAAACGGATCTCTAGAACAAGTCGGTGATAATTCTCTAGAATAATATAAAGTACTCTCTCCGTTTCTACTGCCTGTAGGTTCGGCCATTGGCTGATAATTTACAGGATTAGACGATCTGAAGTCTTCCAGTATTTGTCTGGCACTTCTGGCTGTCGTAAGAACTCCCGCCCATGACCGCCTGTTTTGCTGCTTGGCCTCATTTGATCTTGAATTTGAAGCAATATTGTAACTAGAATGTGTGCTTGCGATTGTAACTCTCGCTCTTCTAGGAGGCTCATCAAATGAGCTCGCTTTAACAGTTGGTCTACTCGGCCTTATCTCAGATTCTATAGCTACTACGACCCCGCTCTCGGGTTGGGCTTCTACAGGGTCTTCCCGGACAGCGGCGTCAATGCGCATCGCTTCTGAGTATGAAGGCACTAAGGCACAGTTCTCTCGAATTGCTGCGAACAGCTCGAGACTATCTACAGTAGAGGCGTGTGAGAGTGGGAGGGTACGAGAGGGACGGGGTGCGGAACACATGACGGCGCTCTGCTCGTCGGCGAGCGCCCACGCGTAGTTGCTCGCAGGAACTGGCGGGAGCGTGTCCGACATGTGAGTGTCTATATCCAGCTGCCGGCTGGGGTCTAGCTCGTAGTTCGTACCAAATATCTTTGTTATCTGTAACAATATTCCATTTTCAAACAATGCAGGAGCAGGAACAATAAAAGCGGGTATATAATTAAAGTTTACTGACCGTGTAATGAACGTACGCCGTGTTACACTCAATGATGATGCGGAGCGGCCACGAGAGAAGCAAACAGGATAATGTCCAGAAGAGCAGCTGAGATGAGTACCAAGGACAGCGATCTGTATCCCTAAAAAATATTCATTATTACTTATTTTCGTAAAGTTTAATAACATTTATATGACCTTTAATTTAAATCGCATACCTGTAAGCAACCATGTACTCTTTGAAGGAACTAACGCCGATGAGGTCGAGGCCCTCGCGCATTTCCATGAAGTCATCAAATCTCTCGTGTTCAGCGAAGAATCTCGATCTTTGGTCTTCGAATTCTGAAATAAACATTTTAAGTGGAATTTTGGGCTCGCTCCCTTGTTGACGTTCTGTTATGAAATTCCTACTTTGCTTTGTCCCGCATTCTTCAAAATTATTAATGCATTACTGATGTCCTCTTTAGAATGTTTTTGAGTCACTTGTTGTACTTGTCCTTGACATCTATGAAAAGTGGAATGAGATATGTGAAAAAGTACCGGGTTTTTTGAATTGATCAAATTTGGTTTTGCAGCCAAGCTGTGGAATATGCGAACATTGTTAGACATTTTTCATCCGAAAAAATGCAACTTGGCTGTAAGTGTGCAAAAGTGCTCATTCGGTAATTCTTAGCTGGTTTTTTTTTCAGATAGCTGTACATTATTCAGACACTCAAACAGAAAGCTTTGTCAGCGAATTAAAATGTACGGGGGGAGTGTATAGAGCATTTTTAAAGCAGATTTCATATTGATAAGATAAACTTAACAAGGTCTACTGAAAGTCTTGAATATCTTGTTCTTTGTCATTTCTTTTGTGCAGTAATAAAAAAAATGTCTTACCACTAGCAGCCTCGATGTTGGCGAAGGCGAATCCCTTGCTGAAGCGCACCTTGGTAATAGGCGTCTTGCTATCCAGCACCAGGTTTCTTGACGCATCGCGTTGCCCACAACATGCGTGTGCAAACGATGTACTTGCACTATGAGTGTTTACTCTTTCATAATATACCTAAGGGCAGAAAAACAAATTATTTTTAGCGGTTAGTCCCGGCTACTATCTAAGGAAGAATTAGTTAGTGAGCCATGTCAGAGGCCTTTGGCGGCTCAATAAATCTGGTACTAGAGATTGGTCATATCAATCTTACAACCCATACGATAGATGACGATAAACAAGGATTTTAACCAACCAATTAAATTCTTTCATTTCCCACAAATAATTATTAAAAAGCGGAAATAAGATTGACAGGGTTTGGGTCAAAGTTTCGGACAGAAAATTGCCCAGAAGGGACAGTAACCCCAGTGTTCCTTTCATGCATAAATATATTTTTAAAAATCTGTGCGATAGAAATTGAATTTCATTTTTTGTTAAAATATTTTTTATTTAAAATTTATAGAAGGACATAAATAAAATACGAATGTCATAGGTATAATAACCATAAATGTCAGACATTCTATCAGAATAAACAACTCAACTTCAACTGTTAGGATTGTTTAAATTCATTTATGTTTTGCCACAATATTGATTTATGTTTGTACAAAAACTACTTAAATTTCTTATTTTATTTACAATAGAAAATCAGTACACAATAAAAAAATCATGTATATACGAAAATGGAAACTTTGTAAGGACTCGATCAGTCGACAAAACTGAATAATTTTCCCAAATAAACCTCTCCGTACATATTTAATTGTTTACTTTGGTCGAACAGTTTGCATGAAGCCAATTTTTTATTTATTTTCCGAACATGTTTCTTTGGGAAATTTGTTTAGTTTTGTTGTCTGAGCACGCCCTTTTTTCGGCACACCGGGTGTGAGGGACACCCTTCATGTTCTTTAGCAAAAGTTGTTCAGTTTGAGGGGCAGCTTAAAAGCCTACAGCATTCAGTTACACGGTGCATAATCATATGTATTAATTCTAATTATAAAAATATAAATTCTAAATATTATATGAATTATAATTATATGAATACCTACCATATATTTTATTATTTATACATTAAAGAGAGATATATAGTTTAGAACCTTTACCTTCGTAAACATCAAACTATGTATTTTAACTTCTCTCCAAAGAGAGTCAACTATGAAAGTTTGTAACAGCTTTACTATGTGACTCAGATAAAGTTGGAAAAGTGAGGTCAAGCAAAGTTAAGCAATTACTTGGACAACCACTCCCTCATAATTAAGTTAAGGTGGGGTGGATAGAAAGACCGACGCCGAAAGTAAACTTATGGCCAAGAAAATTAGAAGCCCCGAGGACGGCTGACGAATAGACTTAAAAAGGTCGGAAAGTCAAGGGTCATTTAGTTAAACATCAAGGAAACTTTGAGAAATTTTATTTCAATTGAAAATATACGTACAGATATTCGTAGCAATTTCGTAGCGGTCACCTACGAATATGCTACAAGGTTGTGAAAAGTTAATCCTTTTAAAGCAATACCTACTCCTTATGTAAACTATTATAAAAAATGTATGCTTTTCTTGTGCTGTCTTTGAACGGAATAGATTTCTACGAACATAATTTTATTTACAGTATTTGTTGACATTTCGCCTATAACCCATTAGGTTATGGGCCCAGCATGCTTCCTAGAATTCCAAAGTAAAAATGCGTGGTTATTTAGGTGGGATATACCGTTACAGCTGGCACAATATGGCGCGGAGATTAGTGACCACGGGTCACCGAGTCTACACGGAGAAGGACGCTGCTACTCACCCTCCTCCGGGTCACTATCCCGATTCTCGCTAAGGGAGTATTATTCTTACCTGGTATCACATGGACTAACAAATATGGATTCGTTTTGTTTAATTCATCATCAATAATAATGAATAAGGTGAAATTTATTTATTCATTTTGATTTCATTAAATTTATTAATTTTTAATCAAACGAACTTGCATTTAGGAGCATAGTTTGTGAACCTATTCATTACTGCGAAATATCTATTCTTTATTGTATACTACGTAAGAAAACCGTACTCTGGCTAGCACAAGACTATTTTCTGTAATCTGTTCGTTTGTGTTCCGAATCGCTTCTATTTTAAGTTAAAACTCCTTTAAATATATTTATTTTGCGTTCTCTATCAACATAATATAAATTCTCAGCAATAGATTCATGGAAAGTTTAACTTTAAAGAAGTTTTCTGCAGATGACGCTCAAAAAAATAACCAAATAGGTATTCAAATTGCTGTTTAAATTAAAAATATTGTATAATTTTAATTAGTTCTCAATTTTTTTCAAATGAAAGTGCTGACATTGAATGTTATCGTATAGTTAATTTTGTTACTCAAGAACCCATATTTATACCTATAATAAGCCAAAAACATTCATCAAAAGAACCTTTCAGTCAAATTGCTGTAATCACGGCCTTAATTAATTATCTTGTTTATCTTGCTAACAAAATATCAGACGGAATGAAGCTTTCCTTTCACGAGAAATTTCGACAAAATATAATATAATACTTGTATCGCAGATTTTCCTGAAAATACCGCGCCAAGAAACACGTAAAAACACCTACTTATTACAACAATAAAGCTCTCGGTTCAGACATTAAGCGATAAAGTTGGATTACTTAGTTTACAATTCATTTTCTTTTCAAATACTTGAGTATTCATAAATTATGGTTACAACACCTGTCCCATTAATTATTTTTAGAATTACTTGGAAATTCTGTCCGCCACTAGTACAGAAAAACCAAGAAAACCACACCAGTGATAAAGCATTACGAATATCAGCGCTGAATCTAATTAGAGCTGGCAGTTCGCAACCCTACCTTATCGCATACCACAAAGCGACCAATCTAGAGATCGGCATGTTAAAAAGGTACGTAAAACAGGGTTGCCTGAGCTCAATATAGCACGTTTTCTAAAGTCATCAAAAGCTTTTTTTAATCAATCAGTATTTTGCTAACTTGCTAGGTTGCGCCCAGAAACCATTTTGTTTGTTTTTGGATTCATCATTTAATTTTGCACCACCCTAGTTTGGTCACTGTTTGGTATGCCATAAGGTACGAGTAGGTTAACGGCGATCAGCTCTCTGTTTCCGTTTTCGTATGTTTTTACAGATATTCTTTAGTATTCAGCTGTTAAGTTAATACGTAACACTTGAAAGTAAATATAGATTAAACGAACCTGTGTGGTGGTGTAGGCGTCTCCGTTTCTGTACCGCGTCACCTGCCGCTTGCGACGCACGTAGTGGTAGCATATCGCCTTCCACCTACAACCACAAAATCTTTTATACACACATTTACTTCTCTTTTTGTAGGTATTCTAGGCACAAAAACTGACTTTCACAAAAACTTCTACATTCAGAGCCGCTTCTCTAGCACGGGGCCAAAATCGCGCAAGCAAAATTCTGGTGTATAAATTATTACCGTCCGTCCTAGCGAAAGTCAAAAAGAAAAGCGTCTCTCTGACACCACCAAGGTATACAACAGAACGAAACAAGAAGAACACTGCCTTAGCTATAGGTACATTATTTAACGATTAATTTGTCATGTACTGCTAGACAAAGTTAAGTAAATTGGCGCGAAATGGCAGTCCTTCGGAAAGCATGCAACCATATCATCACAAAATTTTAAAAATGTGCTTTGTTTCCTCCCGGCGCTTTGTGTTCCGTTTGGTGCCGGTAAATAATAGTACCAACCCATCTCTACCCGTGGGTGTCGTAAGAGGCGACTAAACGCTTACGAACCAAAAGATGGGCAGCAGCATTTTTCTGTGTATTACATACTACGTTCACCAACAACAGCGGTTGCCAGCCGCAACGCTTAACAAAACCGTGGTGACTATGGTAAATTCCCTCCAAAGTACCACACGTTAATGCTGGAGTTCTGGAGAGAGTTCCCTGTCCTGCAGTGGACGTTTTCCCAAAATGGATGTTGTGTGTGTGTGTTATTTATTGTAAACTAAGGAACAATCAAATAAACCTACTTTTTTCAGTCAATGATTACTTATAAAAGAAGTCAAATAACTTGGAAATACAATCAGAAAAATGATAACAAAAGAATCCCTATAAAAACAGCTTTTGTTCAGAATACTTTGTAAACAGCAAAATATTTATTGCCTGAACGGACCACAACCAATACAGTCCTACGAAAACACAATCACAAAGAGATTTACACAGTAATACGGCGTTCTTCGTAATGCATGAACTTTTCCTCTTCATCTCTATTAAAACTTCCTTTCTTGCATAGCCTTGTACAACAGAGTGTTGCGAATAGACGTGGGGAGAAGAGGGGGTGACGTTTGTAGGAAATAAAGATAATTTGTTAAGGTCATCAAGTCATGCATTCACTGGATATCATCCTACATCACAATGCCACCCAATTACTCTCTGATTTTTGTTTTAAAAATTGTAGGAAATTAGATAATAAGGAAAACGGTCACGCCACCGCAGCGCAGCGTCGATAAAGGGGATCCGTTTCTATGACGTCACACGACTAATTTTGACCTATTTTCTTTTGAAAAAAGAATTACAGACATGAACCAGAACATTTTCAGCTGGTAGGGAGAATTGAAGGAGAAGGTCCATGCCGTGTCGTATCGAGAAGTTAGGGTGAATCCAAACATGCGTATTTTTTGAGTTGTGAGTCAAGTATAATTTACGCTCGTGTGGATTTACCCTTATGCTTCTGTCAGAGACAAGAGATAAATGTAAGACACTCCATCGACAAGAACATAGCTCTTAAAAAAAACCGGCCAAGTGCGAGTTGGGCTCGCGCACTGAGGGTTCCGTACCACCACATAAACATAATTGTATTAGTTGAAATTTCAGTAAGTTAATGTGCTAGATTTTTTGAGTCCGACACGCGCTTGACCAAATTTTATTATTTGTTGTTATTTTATAGCCTATGCCCTATAAACATACCAATTTTCAAGTTTGTAAGTGTTCCCGTTTTTAAATAGAACTAAAACAAAAATCGCCTCAGCAACCATCCAACTTGACCCCTCTCTTATATGAATGTTCTTGAAACGGGAGCTCACCACAATTGGTTACCATTAGTTGTGAGAAAAGTTGTAATATTTAATGATTTCAGACTTTTCCCATTATTTGTACTGTGAGACCTAGCTTCTTGCCAAATTTCATAATTTTAGGTCAACGGGAAGTACCCTGTAGGTTTTTAATTTTTGAATAAATGTATGGAGATGAGGACATAAAATGCCATATCTTTTGATTGCGTCGTTGTAAAAAATTGTAATTTTCAGATCTTGTGTGGTTCATGGATCCTAATATATGGTATTAATTTCAACCTGATACCTTTACCCGTTCGTGAGATAAAGGGTCTTGACAGACAGACAGACAGACAGACAGACAGACAGACGGACAACAAAGTGATCCTATAAGGGCTCCGTTTTTTTCTTTTGAGGTACGGAACCCTAAAAAAGGATTGAAACACACCAATAATTTCACTATCTTAATATTAAATAGTAATAAAAAATTAAGACTACTGTCGAAACAATCTACCTTGCTTAGAATGACAGGAGTGTTGACAGCAGGATAGAGCAATGTGTAAGATATTGGAGCGAAAGAGACACGTATAGATCCGTCCTGCTCTCACGCATACCTCTGTCCTGCTATCATTCTTATCAAGCTACATTATGTCGACTGTACCTATCTGTTCGTTTCAGGTAATAAAAACAAAAATCATCGTCGCAACAGAACAATCTACAATAAATTTTGAGTTGATTTGGTATCCCTTTTAATATTCAGGGTTTTGCAGCGGGTACGAATAGCAATTATATTATTTATGAAGTGTGCGTGCGCCATTTGCCAACGATCCATGTACCAGCAGAAATATTAGATCATAAGGAAGGAAGTTATGTAGCAGATTAAACCCGACAACCGTGATTACATTTGTTCCTGTCTGTTAGTCAAAGGGTTTAGTAGAGATATGCTACGATAACTTGGCGCCTAGGGTCACTCATAAACTAGTTTAAAATTTTATGTGTAGCTGTTGAAAGTTATGCTAATATTTCTCACAACAAATAATATTATTGCGAATGATATTTGCGTTTTACAACCCAATTGGTCCCCCTTGAAAGCCGACGCGGTATAAGAAGGCCTAAAAAAATGTTGGCCCGGCGACCTCCATGGCTTCATTTTTCAAAACTCGCCCATGGGCCAGTTTTTGAGGGGGCAAGATGTACCGCTTCACGAAGGGTTGGCAGGGATGGCTCATGATTGAAAAGAAAAAGGGGAGGTCTTTTTTGGACTTTTCGCACAAGGTTATCTGATTCCAAACTAGGCAAAGCCTGTACTATGTGTATCAGATACTGATATACATACAAAAATAGATAAATAACACCCATACACAGAACAATCACTTGTTTTCATCACACAAATGTTTGAACTGGGCGGGGATCGAACCCGCGGCCCAAGGCGTGAAAAGCAGGCTCACTACCAACGGGCTTGTCAGTTGTTGCCTTTGCCTTACAGTGGGACAGTCCAGGCTAACAAAAAAAAAATGCGTTTAACAACAGACGTCTGAAATCATAATTTCACAACAATGACGATCTACTCGTATGTAGTCGGATGGCCTGATGTGCCTTAAAAGTACTGTAACGTGAATGTTTCAACATTTGTTCCCACTAGTGATGTTAAAGGCGATAGTTTCTTACGTCCATTCCACAAAAGAGTAGAACGTTTTGTTAACAAAGTAACCTCGACAATCAATGTAAAAAGTATGCAAAATGGAGATATTTCTCAAACGTATGGAAAATTACGACCTGTAAGAAAAAACCGGCCAAGTGCGAGTCGGACTCTCGCCCTAAGGGTTCCGTACCTATCTACCATATGATATACTAAAAGCTTTTGCTCTTTAATTTTAAAAACTCCGTGACCATCCAACTTGACCCCTCTTTTATAGAAAAGTTTTTGAAACGGGAGCTCACCTTAATTGGTTACTATTAGTTGTGAGAAAAATTGAAATATTTAATGATTTTAGACTTTTCCCTTTATTTGTACTGTGAGACCTAGCTACTTGCCAAATTTCATAATTTTAGGTCAACGGGAAGTAAGTACCCTGTAGGTTTTGCTTTTTTTCATAAATGTATGGAGATGAGGACATAAAAAGCCATATCTTTTGATTGCGTCGTTGTAAAAAATTGAAATTTGCAGGTCTTGTGTAGTCCACGGACCTTAACATTCTTTATCAATTTCAACCTTATACCTCTACCCGTTCGTGAGAAAAAGGGTCTTGACAGACAGTCAGACAGACAGACGGACAACAAAGTGATCCTATAAGGGTTCCGTTTTTTTCTTGAGGTACGGAACCCTAAAAATTAACCCTGTGTGTTGGTTGCCCTACCACAGATTAAATGACAGTAAACTAAGCCCACAGATTTATAAAGGAGAGCGTCACTAAGCCCTATTTTAGTTGTAGGTATGTCCAACTATAGTTAAGTATTTTTCTGAGCGTGTGGTGTTTTTACAATCTTGTGCCTCATGATATTTAAAAAAATCTGTTGTTAACTGCAAAATGTTCGTTTACTAATTGTGCCAGTCTGTCGTGAAATAAAGTATAATATTCATAATTTTATATGCACGCATTCACCCTTAGAGTAGTCACGTCCGTTTGATTGTAGTTTATGCATCCGTACATGTGAATGTGACCGGGGGCAATGTTAGCCTAACAATATGAAGACGAATAACCCTTATGGCCTTCCATTTATAGCCCATGTAATAAAATTTTTAATAAACACATTTTATGTTGTTGTTATAGCCATTTTTACATCATTAAATTCTCCAATGTGTTTGTTAGTACACTACACAAATTTAAGCAAAAGGAAGAGTCACATTTTCACAAATATTTGTGTTCAAAATAACTTATTGTGTTTATTCTAGTTTGGTTTGAGTTGTATAATAGAGTTCACAAAAGAACGCGACATTTTTTAAATAAAGTTTTGCATTAATAAAATATTTTTCTTTAATTACACGAGGTACACGTTTGTAACCACAATAAACACAGAAAAACGGTTACATACACTTTTAACATGAATTTGAGTTTATTATTTTGTTTACAAAACCTCAACATCTATTGTGAACTCTGGCTTTGCGGGTTATTGCATTACAGGTCGACATATAGATCAAATCTAGGGCACGTGGAGCGTCGTTCGACCGCGATCAAAGCTTTGACGAGCAGATAAACAGGGCGAGGATGGACACTGTTAATGAACCGTAATTATAATTCATCACGAAACGAAATTATGGAAAATATAATGGATTATTTAGAAACCTTTGTCTAGCGATGCGTATTACAATTATAATTTTCAACTTGGTTAATCAAAGCTTTGAAATTGAATCTACAAGGGGCAAAAAAAGTTCTTTGTAAAAAGTGGAATATTTGAGGTAAGATTGGATAAAACTTGAGAAAAAATAAGTTGTTCTATTTTAAATGGTTCACGGACATGTAGAATGGGGACTCTAGAGCCAAGCTATTAATCACCCCTCACGTGCTGATTGACTTTTATTGCACTGTTTATTATTCATCATCATCATTATAACATCCCATAAAACGTCCCCTCCAGAACTCCAGTAAACAGGCGTGGTACATTGGAGGGGATTTATCATAGTAACCACGATAATAAGCGTTGCGGCTGGCGACCACTGTGGTTGGTGACCGCAGTATGTAAGATGGAACGATACACAGGAAGATGCTGCCTCCTATCCTCTGGTTCATTAACCCTTAATTGCCTCTTACGACACCCACAGCTAGAGGTGGGTTGGTACTATTCTTTGCCGCCACCATACGGGTGTTTATTATTGGGTTGCACTAACTCAAATGAAAATCGACCAGTTTTATAAACGTATGTACATACGAGTATTTATAATTTTATTGGGGCAGTGCACTTTCAAATCAAAGTAAATGAAGTCTGTCTATTGAAAAGTTTGATACTATAACACGACACCTAACACGGTTTACACTATTATGTTATGAAAAACTTAATTGTAGAAATAAAAAAAAAATAATGACGGAGTTATAAGACCCAAGGGACATACAAAAAAAAAAAAGGTAGGCATTCGCCGTCGCTTTGACCCTCGTGCTGATGGCTGGGAGTTATAATCTTTTGACCAGCTGGATATTACCCTATGCTGTGCTGTGTTCGCATTCTAGAAGGTATTGATTGAAATACAGGATTGGTCCTTACCAGTGCGTAACGGTTCATTTTCATAGTTTGAACCCTCCCACTGACAACCGTCAAGTCTACCTTATTGGTGAAATTGAAAATACAACTGGTCCTTACCAAACTCTGGGTGTAGCGGTTCTCATCGCTTGAACCCTCGCGCTGACAGCCGCCACATCTACTCTTCTGGCCAGCTGGATCCGAGCCGTGCTGTGGTAGCATTCCACCAGATACACCAGGTAGAGGAGAAGAACGAATGCGATCGGGATGTACGCGTAGCCGACATCGCATGGTGACTCGCGGATCGTGCGCTTGATCGGATACCTGTGAAAAGGAAGGGCTTGTAATTTTTCTGACTGCAAACATATTCAAATAGAAAGTAAATATACAGCGTTATTTTTTTTTACCCCGGATATTTTAGGAGGTGGTTCTGCCTATGAAACTGAAAAACTTTTGCCAAATAACATGGGTCGAATTACGAAAAATAATTTCGACTACAAATACAAGCTGCATCAGCTGACAGACAATTTTGTATGAAAGGTCGAAATCTTTTTTTCCTATTTTTTTTGGAAAAAGTTGTTCAGTGTCATGAGCAGAACCACCTCTTAAAATATCCGAGATGATAAAAAATAACCATATAATTACTTTTATGGTATTCGGTCGACTGCTCTTTGCATGGAAAAACAATAAAAATCTCATTCTTCGTCTCTTTTGTTCAGAAAAATACATACACAATTCATTTTACAATTTAATATTCGCGAAACTGTATGACAATGCGTTGGCGATGTATCACCACTCTTAATTAATTTAATAAAAGCAAATGAATGTTTTTGAATGTTTTTCGGATGGAACGACAATTGATGTTCGACTGGTCTTCGCGTAGCGAGACAGATAGTTTAATATTATTATTGTGCCCGCGTTACAAATAATTGATTTTGGTACATAGCGTTTTAAACCGGTATGTATGTGAATTACTTTTATGATTTCTGTGTGATAATCACTTGGTTTCATTTGAATAAGTCTACCATTGGCGCTGTCCCTCCCACAGTAATAGACTACTACCTGAAAAGTATCATATCAAGTTATGAACATTGTAAACTACGAGTATGTGGCGTTATAAATGACAGGGGACCCTTACTGTTTGCAAATTGATATTTGATGGTTTGTTGGGCCTTTAATAAAGCTTCAAAGCTGTACCAAGGTAGTCCCTCGCAAAATTCAAATATCACTGGGCGCTCATCGCCTGTGGCAACGCTATTAATCTTTCATTTGTGACAGTATGCTGAAAGTCGTTGCCGCCAACACATTGATATAAAATTACGGTCAAAGTCCGACCCTTGTTTTACTTAACCTACAAGCAGAAATATCAATGGAATATTGGATGACGCGTAGTTTTTCTCGGGTTTAGAAATATTACTGGGGTCATGCCTCAATGACGAGCTGATTCTGGAAGCCAATTCTTGAATATCATAAAATATTTATAACTCAAAAACCGGCCAAATGCTTACGTGTTGAGTTCATAAGAATAGTACGGCCGGTCTCGGCAGTATTACACCATAGCCGAGACAACCAATCAGGGAGCATTTTCAGTGAAATAGAAGATTTGGCTAGATTAGTAGAATACTCATCTGGTATAGCATAAAAGTACTAACTTGTTGAGTTCGAGAATTGTACGGTCGATCTCGGCAGAATTAGACCATATGATGAGTCGAGGCAACCGGTCAGGGAGCATTTTCAGTAAAGTGAAAGGTTAGGCTAGATAGTACAAAGCTCGGCTGGTGCAGAACCAGTCAAGATCACGTAAACCATGATAGATTGGAGTTTGTACCGTTATTTCAAAAGACATAAGGGCAAAAGTTACGCTGTTTCATCTGCTCTAGACTGTAAAATTTTTGGCTGAAGTAGTATAAGGCTTAAGCCGCTATCACACCTTTATGATTAAGAAACTAATTTGGCATACATTGCTCGTTGAAGTAAGGATATTGGAATTAACAGAACCAAGTCTATCAGCAATGTATGCCGAATTAGTCTTTGAATTTAGAAAGGTGCGAGGGCTAGCTTAGTATAAAGCTACTTACTTGTTGAGGTCGAGGATAGTGCGATCAATCTCGGCAGTGTTGCACCACGCGACGGAGCCCAGGCAACCGGCGATCATTAGTGTCAACAGGAAGCACTTCCAGTTACCCTCTCGCCTTAACACGCCTCCCAAGCTCTGCTGACGTGGACGCTGCAACAAACGAACAGAGGAAATGTTAAAAAATATGCAAATCTGAACAATTTTCCTAAAGAACGATCACATTTTATCTGCTGTTATTCAGAATTCCTCTGGTTTTTTTTACGAGATTATATAATTGATCAAAAAACCGTATTATTATTGCATGGATACCAACAGTTTTCAGTTAAGAAGTGTTCAGAAATTAAATAACAATATTCTTGTTATTATCCTGAATGTTGAGATGGTGTTAGAGCCTTGACCCACTTCAAACCGGAAGAACGTGGCCGAGGGTCTATAAATAATTTATCTTATTTATCAATTGGCTTACGAACATGGATATTGGAGGCAGTCATGCTTATAACTGTAAAAGCAGCACTAAGCAAATTTTAGAGAGAGATTAGGGGTTCTTCTAAAAAAGTTCAAATATTTTAGCATATTACTTAAATTGAACAACATTTTCCATACCATGGGACACTACTAATACACTCAATTCATTTTACTGTCGAATATCCTCAATAATAACTCAGAAATAATAAGGACAAATTTAAATTAATTACATGTAATACATACATAGCGAGCTTAAACCTTTGTAGGTTTCTAGATAAGATAAATGTTTCACTTCTCAAGTTTTTCCTATAAAATTTCATTGAATAAAATAAAAAAAGGTAGAAATTAAATGAAATTCCATACAAAATGCGTTTTCAGCTTTCTATAGGAAGTCAAGTTTTTTTTTCTATTTTGACCTATGTTCCTTGCCTTGGGGCATCTTGTTCAGATTTATGATTTGAGTAATAAGTCATAATTTTATGCACTTTTATTGACTCGTCTGAATTTTACTTCAAATCATACAAAAAAAACTAGAGCACTCCACGAGCCATCGGCATACTAACTGCACGTTCAATCCAACATCCATGATAAAATGAATGAACGAATCTTGCAAAAAAGTATAAAACTCGAAATACTCTCTTCTTTTTAGGGTTCGGTATACCCAAAGGGTGAAAAACGGGACCCGATTGGTATGCCTCACAATATGCCTCCGATGTACGTCTGTCTGTCTGTTAGCGGGCTGTATCTAACTCTGTAGGTAGTTGAAATTTTCACATATCATGTATGCTCGTCCCTGAATAAGGAAGTATTTTTACTGGTACGGAACCCTCGGTGCGCGAGTCCGGCTTGCACTTGGCCAGTTTTTTTAACTCTACTAAAACCAGACGTTCCGAAAAATGCTCACGACTCGATTGGATGTTGCGGGTACAAAAACAACTGAAATGTAAAAACTCGTCTATTTACATTGGGACCAAATAATTTGTTCCGAGGATTTGTTTGTGCGACGATCAAATATATTTGTTTAGGAGAGAGGGTTCTCAAATAAAAACCTTTTATGTCTGAAATGGGTTGTTCCACGTTTTTTAGGCTTTGATAAATCTGCTCCAAAATTTATTTATACACTGTTTGGATTGATCCTTTCATACAATGAATATTGCGTAGATTGTAGAAAAATTTGAAAAAAAAAGAGACAGCAGACGGCAGACTTTATGTCGCACTGTCCGCCAGTTTAGTTGGTATTGCGAAAATTATAGATTTTATCAGAATAAAATTCAAACTTATAATTTTTCTAAATTGCTCTACATTTTAAACTAAATAACAATAAATCTGACAACCTTTTCGACGACATAACTCTTCCAACTGAACAACTATTGAAGCTGTTTCGCGCATAGAAGCGGAGCGTTGTTCTTATTGTAGCATACTAATAATTAATGCCACACTATCCGGGAGGTGGCAACACTGCAGAGGCAGTCTTGGCTTGACAGGCGTTGCGATAACACGGGTGTGCTGGGAAAATACTAGATAAGTTACATTGAAACCATCTGAACATTACACTTATGTCAAAGATATTATTAAACTATAATAATGTCGAAAAAAATGTAGTATCGGCAACACTGACGGACTGTCACGACAGAAAGTCTGCCGTCTGCTGTTGGTCTGCTGAGTCTCTACGGGCGTGTGAGGGTCCGCGCAGACCGAACTATGCCAAAATGAGCAGCCCGGCGGATGCGAGAGCAGTTTCTCAGGGTTGCCATGCCATGTTACTAATTTGTAGCGATAATTCAACACTGGGACGTGCATGTGTTAATGTGATGGATATTGTAACTATGCACTTTTGGCGAAAGAGAAAAAAACGGAATTATTATCAATAAATTAAAACATAAAAATATCAGAATTTTTCCTATTATTATTAGAGAGTTATATTTTTGGAGAATTTCATACCTTTTATAATAATTTAACATTCAAAAGAATATAATTTAAATTTTTTTTTGTAATAGGTTCGAAAAAGAACTAAACAATACGAAAAAGTTCAATTACGAATATGAATTTACATAAAAAGTGTAATTTGGTCTTAACAATAAAAAAAAAATTGTGGCAACACCAATGATATCGGACCTCCTTGCTTCGTTCGGAATAGAAACCGTGCTAATTTATTTTTCATTTTTTTTTATTGAATATTCAAAATATAACCCTTCTAAAGTAATAGAACGATTCCTTCATTGCATTTACAAAGATAATCTCTATCTCTATTTTATCCACGGCTGGCAAAATTTTTGAATCTCTCGTACAAAAGAAAATTTATTCACACATCAAACCATTACTCAGTAGCAATCAACATGGATTTTTACCTCACAAATCGACAACCTCTAACCTTGTAGCATATTTAACGGATTTAACAAAGGTTGTACGAGTAGATAATGGTGGAGAAGTGCACTCGGTGTATACTGACTTTAGAAAGGCATTTGACCTTGTACATCATGACATCCTTCTTCATAAGATTGAACAGATGGGTATACATGGGTCGTTGCTCAGATGGTGTGAATCTTATCTTCGCAATAGATCACAACTAGTTTCAGTGTATGGCTTTAAGTCAGAGCAGGTGTTGTTTCCGTCGGGTGTGCCCCAGGGCTCTCACTTAGAGCCTTTATTTTTTCTGATGTTTATCAATGATTTATCCTACATTTTGCAATCCGAATTAAAAATGTACGCAGATGACTTGAAGCTTTACAAAGAAATTAACTCATTAGATGACGTGCTAAGCCTGCAAGATGATCTAAATAGAATTCATCAATGGTGCTGTGATAATCACATGACTTTAAATACCAGCAAATGCTACCACATCAAATTCACTAGACGGAAGACACCCATCACTGCTGTTTATTCCATTGATCGTGTACCATTGACTGAAGTAAATACCATTCACGACCTTGGAGTTCTCTTCGATTCTAGTCTAAGTTTCCGTTATCACATCGATAATATTATCAGTAGGGCATCTAGGTCTCGGGTTTTGATTCACGACAAATGAAAATTTTCAAAAATCCTTCAATTTCGATTGTAGTTTATAATTCTTTAATAAGAAGCATAATTGAGTACTGTTCTGTTCTAGCTATGCTGTACATTCTGATAGAATTGAACGTATTCAGAAAAGATTCATCTATCATTTAACATATAATGACTTTTAATGTAAAGAACTACATTCTTATGAATCACGTTTAAAACATTACAACATCACTTGATTTGATGTTTCTATTTAGACTCATTCATGGCTTCATTGACGCGCCGGATATTCTGCAACAGCTTAATTTCACTATTCCTCGTGTTGGTAGTCGTGTGCATAATCGTACGAACTTCTCACCCCTTGCCTGTATAACAAACCTAGGTCAACATGAAAAAAAAAATGAAACATGTAAAAAGGATTTTATTCTGGTTAGCATAATATTTGCTTAAAATTATTACATCTGCCAAACTGCATGGCAGTTTGTTGGCAGTTGGAATACTGCTCCCTTATCACTATCTTATCTATGCTTATTTTTCACCTGCTTAACTCTGAAGTAAGTTACTTGTTTATTCTAAGAAATATATTTAAGAAGGAAGTTATGTTGCTATTTTTTACATGAGTCTTATTTAGAATCTAATTTTAAATGCAATGTTACATGTTACAAAGCTTTGATATGTTATCACTAAATGTTCTTAATAAATACTGCTTAGTTTTATTTCTAAAAACATTTTTTGAAGCACAACTACTTTTAATATCTAAGGGGACATTATTCATAAATTTCGGGACTAGATAATTTCTATGTCTTTGGCCATAGTAATTGTTACATCTAGGGACTTCCAGCACCTTATTTTCTTTTTTCCTAGCAAGTCTAAGATTTGTTGCATAGCTCTTAAATTCCTCTCCGGAAAATTGTTCAACTACAGTATATAACATAAATTTCTCATGGACTGGTAGAATACTACATTCCGTAAAGAGCTGCTCATAGTCACTAGTCTTACAACGATATTTTACTTTGTTGTCTACTAAAACTTTCAGAAATCTTTTTTGTAAAGACTTTATTTTATTAAGGTGAGTTTTAAAGCTCCTTCCGTAACTTCCCAGTCCATAAAAGATTAGAGAATCTACAAGTGCGTAATATAATGTATACATAGTTGCCCGATCTAATATGAAGCTAAGATGGTGGAATTTTACAAGTACTGATCTTAGTTTACCACACAGGTTGATTATATGTGTTTTCCACGAGAAGCTGGTATCTATAACCATACCTAAGTACTTGTACTCTTCCACCACCTCAAGCTCCTTGCAGACACACGCCACTTCGCCACTATGTAGGCACATATAGCTATGCCCCACTATTCGTGGTGTCCGGCTGTCTATATTTTTAAGATATGGAGAACATATTCGCATGCACTTAGTTTTACTTATATTAATTACAATACCGTTATCATGCACCCATTTTATAATGTTGGTAAAATCTTCTTGAACTTTGTTTTCTATTAAGTTTAAATTCTTATCCGCGTATAGCAAACATGTGTCATCTGCGTACATATAGACTTTACAATTTTGCACCACATTACACATACTACTAACGTGCATTAAGTAACCGACGGGACCAAAAATACTGCCAATTGGCACGCCAGAGCTGATATGCGCTGACTCGCCGCTTACGCCGTCAACAACTGTTTGTAGGGTTCTCTCTGTGAGATAAGCACGGAGCCACCTGTTCAGTGGTCCTGCGACCCCACACTCTTCTATGGCCTGAAGCAGCTGGTGATGTTCCAGTGTCGAACGCTTTTTTGAAATCTATGTATACGACTACCACCTGCTTCCGCTGATCCAGAGCTTCGTTGACGTCATCCGTAAACCCTGCCAAAGCCGTAGCCGTGCTGCGGCCCCGCCGGAAACCATGCTGCGAGCTAGATATTATGTTATATCTTTCTAAGAAAGTACTTAACTGACCAACAATACATTTTTCCACAATTTTGTTGACCGCTGATAATATAGCTATAGGGCGATAATTTGAATAGTCTGAATGTGAACCCTGTTTAAAGATAGGTCGTATTAATGCTGTTTTTAATTGATTTGGATATACACCCTTATCAACACACAGGTTAATAAATAAGGCCAATATTGGACTCAGCACATTTTTTAGCAACTTTATTTCTTTAACTCTAACCTTGTCTGCTCCGGGCGACTTATCACAATTTAAATGACATATGATTTTACTTACAGCCTCAGAAGACGCCTTTTTAAACCTCATTGAAACCTCATATTCCTTAACATACACAGACCTATCTAAAAATTTTAGATTACATTCATGTTTAATCGCTAAAATTTCTTTTGTAAAAGTATTTGAAAAATTATTACACACATTTATAGTACTATCAGTTATCCCAAGGTATTTTAGTATAATATTATCTAGCCTTTTTTTATGCTGTCCCGTCCATGAATTAATCAACGCCCAAATTTTCTTTAAGTTTTTATTACATTTTAAAATTTCTTGTTGTCTATAAAAATTCTTAGCTTTAAAAATGCATTTATTAACTTTATTTCTATATTTATTATATTGTAGTCTAAGGTTCAAATCACCCGGCTTACTTTTACACTTTCTAAATAGCCTATCTCTAACTTTAATCATATTTTTAATCTTTTTTGTTATCCACGGTTTACTTTTTCTTTTATTATTAACTACTATTTCCGTCATGGAATCCTTATAAGCACACGAAAAAATGTCACACAGTTTATCATACAACTCTAAGGGACACTTACAGCATAACAAGTCCGACCACGCAGCTCCTTCTAACTTTTCCATAACTTTTTTGTCACTAATAACCGACACACTTGTCCTCAGTCCACAGTCCAAATTATCTGAATCACTGCTAATACTTACACCTATAGGATAGTGGTCCGATATTTTACTCTGTACCACGTATGCCGATGCGGATCGCTGGGTTCTAATCCAGGCGTGATCAATGCAGCTTTTCGTAAAAGAGTCACCATACATTTCCTCTCTTGTCACATCATTGATAGCGCACTCCATACCCAACTCGCTCAGACAGTCTCTGTACTTACTAACACTACTCGAACTGTTTTCGCACAGTAGATCAATGTTAGTATCACCGGTCAGTATCACCTCGAAATTCCTGGGAATTTCTGACAGTAATCGATACAGCTCCTCAATGAAGCCATGTTTATTTGTTTTAAGTGGTCTGTAGACAATCACAACATGTGTCGATCGCTTTCCTCCTTGGGATGGAATCTGCCCATGTATTATTTCAGAATATTTTTTTCTTAATATCTTAGCTGTGAAGTTTAGTTGGTTTTTAGCGTATATTAAAATACCTCCTCCTCTTGATGTCTCCCTTGTGTTTATGTAAGTATTCCCTTCTAGTTTATACAACGGTAGTTCATGTTCTTTTATGTTTATTTCTGTAAGTGCAATAATGTCTAATTTCTCTTTGCAATCATTTAATAATATTTGTAGTTGACTAAAGTTTTTTCTTAAGGATCTTATATTAAAGTGCATAACATTTAAGCCATAATTCGATTTTATTAGCTGTTGTTGCCATTTTTCTATTTCTATGTATTTAGTGTAGCTTATATTAGATGAAATATGTTCTATTTGATCATCGAATTTTACAATAAAGTGTTAACTCTTTTTATACAAGTCAACAGGTATTATAAGTGTGGAAACACATAAAGTAGAAAATAATTTGCCATCCCTATAGTTTTTTATATCATCTGCAGAGCGAATGGCTCTTATTTTTTTGTCTTTAGGGTCATCTTTTCTTAGTAGAATTTTCCCATTCTGAATCCAGATGTACTTAAAAGTGGATTTTAATTCATCTTTTACCGTCCACAGAAGGTTCCGCACATACTTAGTGAGATCTTCGTTAACGTAGATTCGTGTTTTATTTCCGTTTGAAAATAAATCATCGTTCGTTAGCCTCTTTGTTTTCCTAGTTGCCAGCCACTGGTCACGTTCCTTACGCGTGTCCAGCACAATAACAACCGGTCGCGTTTTTTTCTCTGACCCACTTTTCTCACCATTGACTACTCCTTTCGCCTCTCCTACCCTCTTCACTTCACAAATTCTTTTAGAGTCCACTCCAAGCTTAAAAGCTAATTGCCTGATTTTATACTCCAGGTTTTCTTCTTGTTCTTCTTCCAGGCCGTATATCTCAAGATTTTTGTTTTTCTCGCAGGTTTCTAAGTAGGCAATTCTTTCTTCCAATGCTTTGGACCTTGTTTCCAGGTGCACATTTTGATGCTCTAAAGCTTTTAACTTCTTATCGCTTTTCTTTTTCTCCTCATACAACTCTTGGTATTTCTCAGCGTAGAAGCTGATTTCAGCAGACATTTTTTCGAGGGTTTTTTGCATGCTAAAGACAATAGCCAACTTGTCGTTTACCTCCGCAAGTAGCTTCTCAGGCGTAACTTTGTCTACCTCAATATTGATCGAAGGAATCTTCGTTATAGTAGCTTGAGAACATGGATCTTTTGGCGTTGTAGGTATATCTTCCGACAAAACTTGACACTCATCGCACAGCCCGGTAGCACTAAAATCTTTTATTTTTACTGCACATTTCTTATGAAACACGGCTTCACACGAGCTACAACGAGAAATATTTCTCTTGGTAGCTTGATCCACCGAAAGATTACATAAATAGCACTGCACCATTGTTTACTCAGCAGTTAGATCTCGATATAGATAGCCCATTAGCCATTAGCCCATAGCCCATTGCATCGCATGTGCACTGCCTATAATGCTATTAGATATGACTTTGATATTTTCAATGGTTCTGTGGTTTCTGCTAAGAAGTCCGTTAGGTCTTGCCTCACAAGACCTAAACCAGATTAAATTCTCTGATATTTGTTTAAGTTTGTAGTTAAGATCGTTGTTGTTAGTTACTAAGCAATAATTTTTACTAGTGTATATTTGTTATTTGCATGCTGTGTTCACTCATAGTAGGGTACGTTCTAAAACCTGTTTTATTTGTGCTTGTTTATTATCTCATTTTCTTGAGCTGTATCCAGTTTGTGAACCTAATTAAAAAATAATTAAAAAAATTATAATAGGATTATGTAATTTGTTGTGACTTTACATCACACATCCCTAACTTGTGACGAATTATTTCCTTAATCCTACCTATAACCCTTATTATTTATTCAGACGGCTACACTTAAGGGTGATTCTGCCAATAAAAGTGAAAAACTCTTCAAGGTCGAAGCAGCAGCTAGTAAAGAATTTTGTATCGAGGTAAATAACTTTTTTCGTATTTCCGTGGGAAAAGTTGTTCAGTTTCATGGGCAGAACCACATCCTTCAATATTATCACACCTTCTTGTTACACGTGAATTAATTTTTGTTTCTAGCATATAACATGATTCTCCTTAAATCCGTCTCACCACAAATGAGATAAGGTGAATTAGCGAGAGAGGTCTTAATAGCGGTGGGTAGGCAGTAAACCGGGGATCGGCAATCAGGAGCGATTGTTTTGGTAATTCCTTAGCTTGATCGGCCTCGGGTGCCGCAATCGATCGAGCCAATAATGCTGATTAGCTTGTAATGCCCGCTCTATAATGCCACTGCGAAACTGAAGAAGCTGTACATTGGTATAACTTGTTTTTTTTTGTTGGCCTGTTGTCATGAAACCCAAAGTTGACTCTTCCTAGCATCGAAAGTACCAGGGTTTGTGAGTTCGGTCATCGATCTTACGACCCACACGTTAAGATGATGATGATTTTAAGTAGACACTTACATAACTTATTCAAATATAAAATAAGTAAACTAATTCAAATTGACTTGTGTTCATTTTATTAAGGCGGTTTCTGAGCAGAGGTGCTGCCACTTTGAGAAATAAATTTATTGCGTCATAAATACAAAACATTTAATAAGGAATGTTTGTTTGGCGGCAATTTGGGGTAGTTCTACATTTCATTATCCATCACATCACACCTTAGCTTATCGTGAAAAGCTTTGTACTCGTATTGCAAAAGTGCCAAAAACGGCCACTTTTAGCACTTTACCAATACATAGCTATAAATTATAAGCTAAGTTATATATGTTATGGGTTATAACATATATAACTACCCCATATTGCCGCCAAATGAATAATACTAATGAAAAGTTTTGTATTTGCGACGCAATAAATTTATTTCTAAAAGTAAGATGCTGCCACTCAGCAACCACCTTATTTGACACTAGAATAACTAAAAAAATAACTGACTTTTTAAATATTTTACTGACTTCATCGTCCTAAAGACTCATAAGTCTTTAGGACGATGAAGTTTAGAAGCATGCTTTTATATTAGTTGTCTCACTCAAGTTTTCAAATAAAAGCGTGTTACATCTTCTTTTTATATCTCTCTTGTTAATAATAATGTTAATGTTATGTAGGTTAATAATGTACCACGCTTATCTAATAAAAGCTTTAAAAAAAGGACGCTTAATAATTTTTCACTTTTAGTGATTAAAATTGAGAAAGGAATGCTTGGATGGTTTGGAAATGTAGAGAGGATGAATGAAAGTAGATCAACGAAAGAGATTTACCAGGCAAGAGTGAATAGAAACGTTGGAAGGGGACAAATGTAGTACCTGCAATAGGGACCTCGGCGAACGTTCGCTGACCAAATTCAAGATGTTCTAAATAAAGACCAGGTTACAAGTACCCTAAACCGACGAACGTATATGAAAAGGTCGATAAAAGTACAGGAAGCGAGGGAAGTATGTCATTATCGAAGCAGGTGGAGGGTTGTGGTCTCTGCCTACCCTACTAGATAGAGGCGTGATGTTATGTGCGTATGTATGTAAGTCAACTGATAATGATGATAAAATATTTATAGACCCTTCGCCGTGTTCTAAAATCTGTTTGCTGAGTTTTCCATCATTGCAAATACTGCAATGCAACCTCCTTGCAGCCTATAGCTCGCTGTCATGCCACGCCTATAAAAAATTAAAAGTTGTTTACGGTTAAAGAACACAGAATGTAACATTCTCTTACATTGAGAAATCTAGCTTATCCTTAAAACTTTTTATAAAGCGAGAATTTAGAGGTTAGATTTAGACTTAATCTATGTTAGTTTAGGTAGTGACGACTTTTAACAATCAGACTAATTTATTTTTATGACGGTATCATGAAATATTTTAATCAATTGTGTAGAAAACCCTCAAAACATGATGTTTTAGCGCTTTTTTTGAAGAGTTGAAATGATTGTCTATTTTTAATATCACGAGTAGTAAGGGAGATGAAAAATATTTCGCTATATGATTTGCACATATTTCATATCGCTAGAGATGATAGTTTAGATTATTACAAATTGATTTGGTTCAGTAAAGTTTTTCTGTCCGTCGCTGCGTTTTTGAGTTTCAGCTTTTCAAAAATGTAAAAAAAAGAAGGGTACTAAATCATTTGCTCATGTCTGCCAATGGAGCTGCTGGTCAGAAACATCCTAAAAATCAAAGAAATCGAAGAGGCAGACGTATAGGGCTCTGCATTATCACGGGAAGTACTAGTAAATATGTAAAAAAAAAAGGCTCTACTAAACCATTTGCTCATCATTCTAGTTGCTTTTATTCGCTTCATTTGGTTTCACTGAAGACAACAAAAAATTGGCAGACGATTTACTCACTGATTTTAAGAAATATTAATTTTTATAAATTCGTACTAAATCAATCATATCCCCAATATAGGGTGCGTCCTAATTCACTTTCTTCTTTCAAGTAGACAAGGCTTATAATGAACGCGGGTGGGGGCGCTGGCTTGTATAAGGAGAACACTCAAAAGTGACGTTTCACAAGTTGGCGGTGTTAGTTCCTTTTTTCGCCACGTTCATAATAAGTCTTGTCGCACTTGTACATAGATAATTTCGTTTCACTCAGAAAAAAATAAACACCGGTAATAAATTGCGTAGGAATGGAACGCTAATTAAAAAGTTGATATCTCAATGGGTCCCCGCACACGTTAAATCCGCGATCCGCGATCCTGCGCTCCGGTAGAGATGCAGCTATAAGAAAGAAAGAGAAAGCTATAGGACCATAGACTAGGTGTATCTATGGTGTGTCTATGGTCCTATAGCTTTCTCTTTCTTTCTTATAGCTGCATCTCTACCGGATCGCAGGATCGCGGATGTTACGTGTGCTGGCACCCAATGTGTGAAGGAAACGTCGGGTGCCCGCACACGTTAAATCCGCGATCCTGCGATCCGGTAGAGATGCAGCTATAAGAAAGAAAGAGAAATAATAATGATCGCGAAGTCTGATCGCGAAACTGTTTGACCATTACCCTGAGAGCCAAACTATTTCACTGTATGAAGATTCAACAAAAATTCATATCAGCATTTTTTTTTCGTCAAAAATTAGATTAGCTGGTCTATAAAATAATTCATTAGTAATCCACCCAAATTTAAGACCGCAGGATTTAAAAAAATAATAATAAAGGTATTATAAATTCCACAAAAAAAGGGCAAAAATGCTATAAATATTATTTACTTTACATTTGATTACCTTTATTAATATCTTTTTTTTAAGTATATAATCCTCCTATATTTGTAAAAGAAACACAATTAAATCTAAAAAAAATGTTTACGTAAATCTTAAAGTTGCATTACACCTATGATAAAAAAACTATAAGATCAGTTCTTCTATGCTTTTGTTTCATTAACGTCCCTTAACATAAAGTGTAATAAATCCACCCAAAAAACTATATGGAAATTCAAAACGATTTTAGTGGTAATAAAAAACTAGTGAAAAAAATATAGCAGTTAAATTAACTAAGTAGACTTTTCTTTAAGGTCAAATAATATCATCCTAAATTAAAATCCACCTTAAAAACATAAAGTAATAATTATAATCACGAATCAAAGAAACAAAGGGTTGCGAGGGGTATACGCGGGGCGCGGCGGCGGCGGCGGCGGGAACAACGAGCGAGCGGGCGCACGAGGGCAAGCAAGGTCACGTCACAGGACGATATGTACCTAGATTTGTTTTAATTGCAGAGTCGTGAGCGCATTCAGCATTGTCACCATTATTTGCGAAAAATATTACCTTTGCCAACAAAGTGTTATAAAAACTTTAAGGTGATAAAAGAATGGAAGAAAATATAAGTTGTGAAAAATGCGGAATATGCAATTATTCATTGTGTTTTGATATTGTGCTTGTAGGCGAAAAAGGCCTGCAAAGACTAGGTAGTATACGAATCAAGTAAAATAAGACTCGAAGGATTGTTTTTGAGATCCCAAAATTTGAGCAATGTTAAGTTACATAAAGAAATCCGGAATTATACACGTATCCGAAACTGATTTTAGCTGCGACAAAACGTATTGCTGCCGGTGAGACACCAGAAAAACCCGCAAATTTTGATTATAAATCTACAGGTTTTTTCTGTTGCGGCGATGCATCTTCGCATTGCAGTTTGAGGAAGAAGAACTGACTGAACTACTGATAGACCGTCGGCCCACAAAGGAGGCCTACCTTATAAAAAATCAGAACGCACGCACTTTGCAGAGACAGAGGACATTAAGTAGATTCATAAACGACTGGTCGGCCGCGGCACAACTTGGCAAAACCGGTCAAGTGCGAGTTGGACTCGCGCGCCGAGGGTTCCGATAGTATTTACCTGTAGTATTTTCGGAAGCGATAAAGTCCATTGTTAGGACCGCAAAACTAAATTTGTTTGTAATGGTTTTTTGCAGATTACTAAAAAACTATGCAACTTAGAAAGATTGTTTTATTTTCGCTGTAATATTTACATAGACTTCTATAGACTGTAATTAATTCAGATTTTTCCTTTCACAAACTTCGGAGTTAAGGGGGGGGGGGGGGACGACGTATGTTTTTTACATTTTTAGGGTTTCGTACCTCAAAAGAAAAAAACGGAACCCTTATAGGATCACTTTGTTGTCCGTCTATCTGTCTGTCTGTCAAGACCCTTTATCTCACGAACGAGTAAAGGTATCAGGTTGAAATTAATACCATATATTAGGATCCATGAACCACACAAGATCCGAAAATTTCAATTTTTTACAACGACGCAATCAAAAGATATGGCATTTTATGTCCTCATCTCCATACATTTATGCAAAAAAGCAAAACCTACAGGGTACTTCCCGTTGACCTAAAATTATGAAATTTGGCAAGAAGCTAGGTCTCACAGTACAAATAATGGGAAAAGTCTGAAACCATTAAATATTACAACTTTTTTCACAACTAATGGTAACCAATTGTGGTGAGCTCCCGTTTCAAGAACATTCAAGAGAGGGGTCAAGTTGGATGGTCGCGGAGGCGATTTTTGTTTTAGTTCTATTTTAAAAACGGGAACACTTACAAACTTGAAAATTGGTATGTTTATAGTGCATAAGCTGTAAAATTACAACAAATAATAAAATTTGGTCAAGCGCGTGTCGGAATCAAAAAATCTACCACATTAACTTACTGAAATTTCAACTAATACAATTATGATTATGTGGTGGTACGGAACCCTCGGTGCGCGAGTCCGACTCGCACTTGGCCGGTTTTTCATCCTAACTTCGAAACTAAGAGTCTTAAAAAAAAATAAAAATATATTTTGGAATTTACAAAAAAGCCCTAACACTAACTGCACTAAACCTGCTAAGTTTGCTGACCAGATGTTTTTGAAGCTAATAAAGGTCATCTGTCTTTACAAAGTGTGTTTGTTTAGTTTTTTGTTTAGTTACACATATTTTTTGACAGCCTATGGGCACAGACAAAAGAAGTTAGACAAGGAAAACTGCCAAGATGAGGTCAGGCCGACCAAGACGTATGTTAACAAATTAAATACGCATTGTGTCAATCCTTTTTATCAACGAGGTGAAATTTACCATTTCAGTGGTACCATAAAAGTAGTCAGACACGAGAACCTGCCAGGTTTGAAGGAGGCTCATAATGTTTTTTAAGTTTTAGAAGCCCACAATTCTACTTTTCGATGAGGTATTTTAACCGGTCGGACGGGTAAGTTTGAGTGCTAACTGCGGAAATCCTGCCAAGTTGTGCCGCGGCCCACCAGATTGTTTAAAGCTGCTAAAGGTCTTCTGGCTCTACAAAGTCCGTTTGTTAATTTTTTTATGTTTACGCTATTTTGTTTTTGGTCCTGAGCTCAGACAAAAGTTTTTTAGTCAGGAGGATTCAGGCGGAAGCGTGTTTTGGCGTCCGCAATATATTTTAATTCTTTTTCATGATGTTTTAACACTACTGAACAAGATTAGACAGGGTGTCGCCCTGACATCCTTGAGGATCTTGTATAAAGTCCAGGATTAGATAAAAGAAGGGGAATGAAATAAAAATTTTGACCTACCTCATCGAGTGGGGTATCGTTGTTTAGAGCTCGTTGAGAAGATAAATGCTGTATTTTTTGTTTTAAAAAATATTAAAAAGTAAAGGAATTAGATGCCACCAAATTCAGTTTTTTTACAAAATTTTGTTTGGGCTGTTATCTTATGAACAGTAATAGGTAGACTGTTGAAATATTCACAGATAATGTATGCCGCTATGACAAGAAATACTAAAAATTAAAAAAGTAATAAATTAAAGGGGACTCCCAAACTAAAAACCTGTCTTTTTTTGGCGATTTTTTAATCTATTTTTGTTTTAGCTCTATTTTAATAACGGGAACACTTACAAACGTGAAAATATGTACGTTTATAGTGCATGAACTGTTAAACAATAAAAAGTTTCAAAAACTGGTCAAATGCGAGTCAGACTCAAAAAATCTTGCACAGTAAGTTACTGAAATTTCAACTAATACCTACAATCAATATTGTAAGTAGTAACTTACTGTGCTAGATTTTCTGAGTCCGACTCGCACTTGACCAGTTTTTATTATTTTTAGGGTTCCGTACCTCAAAAGAAAAAATCGGAAACCTTATAGGATCACTTTCTTGTCCGTCTGTCTGTCTGTCTGTCAAGACCCTTTATCTCACGAACGGGTAAAGGTATCAGGTTGAAATTAATGCCATATATTAGGATCCATGGACCACACAAGGTCTGAAAATTTCAATTTTTTACAACGACGCAATCAAAAGATATGGCATTTTATGTCCTCATCTCCATACATTTATTCAAAAATGCAAAACCTACAGGATAGTTCCCGTTGACCTAAAATTATGAAATTTGGCAAGAAGCTAGGTCTTACAGTACAAATAATGGGAAAAGTCTGAAATCATTAAATATTACAACTTTTCTCACAACTAATGGTAACCAATTGTGGTGAGCTCCCGTTTCAAGAACATTCATATAAGAGAGGGGTCAAGTTGGATGGTCGCTGAGGCGATTTTTGTTTTAGTTCAATTTAAAAACGAGATCACTTACAAACTTGAAAATTGGTTTTATAGTGCATAAGCTATAAAATAACAACAAATAACAAAATTTGGTCAAGCGCGTGTCGGACTCAAAAAATCTAGCACATTAACTTACTGAAATTTCAACTAATACAATTATGTTTATGTGGTGGTACGGTGGTGTGGTGGAACCCATACATACCCGTGGGTGTCGTAAGAGGCGACTAAGGGTTAACTGGAGGATGGGCAGCAGCATCCTCCTTTGTATCTTACATCTTACTTACTGCGGTCACATAAAACCGCGGTCCATGGTGCCAGCCGTAATGCTAACAAGCGAGGTGACTACGGTAGGTACTTCCCCTCCACATTTTTCCAGAAAAAGCTAGAATTCTGGAGGGAGCTCCCTGTGCTGTAGTGGACGTTTTTTTGGGATGTTATGATGATGATGATGGTGGTACGGAACCCTCAGTGCGCGAGTCCGACTCGCACTTTGCCGGATTTTTTGTTATTTTATTGCTCATGCACTATAAACATACATTATTTTGACGTTTGTTCGTGTTCCCGTTTTTAAGATAGAGCTAAAACAAAAATCGAGCAAAAATCGCCTAAAAAGACAGGTTTTTAGTATGGGAGCCCCCCTCAATTTATTATTTTTTTAGTTTTTAGTATTTCTTGTGAAAGCGGCAACAGAAATACATTATCTGTAAATATTTCAACTGTCTACCTATTACTGTTCATAAGATACAGCCCAAACAAAGTTTTGTAAAAAAAACTGACTTTGGTGGCATCTAATTCCTTTACTTTTTAATATTTTTTAAAACAAAAAATACAGCATTTATCTTCTCATCGTGCTCTAAACAACGATTTTTATTTTGTTGCCCTCCTTTTATCTAATCATGGACTTTAAGTGATTAGGAGCACAGACTAGTTTTATTTTGCTTTTCCATGAGGTATTTTAACCGGTCCTCTGTCTCTACAAAGTGCGTTTGTTCTGCTTTTTTGTAAGGTAGGCCTCGCTACTGTGGGCCGACAGTCTATGATTGTAGATACTTAAGAAAAACAAAAATAAAATGTTAAACCTAGGGTTTGGTATATTGAATGTAAGGGCTTTGAAAAAGTACTCATTCTAAGAATACGCTAATCATCATTTATTTTGAACTGCTTGTTATCTTTAAATAAAAAAAAACCGGTCAAGTGCGAGTCAGACTCGCGCGCCGAGGGTTCCGATATACCTTTAGTATTTTTGGAAGCAATAAAGTCCATTTTCAGAACCGCAAAACTGAATTTGTTTGTAAAGGTTTTTTGCAGATTTCTGAAAAAACTGTGCAACTTAGAAAGATCGTTTTATTTTTGCTGTAAAGTTTACATAAACCTCTGTCAACTGTAATTAATTCAGATTTTTCCCTACTCAAACTTCGGAGATAAGGGGGGGGGGGGGGGGGGATGGTATTTTTTTTGACATTTTTCATCATAACTTGAAAACTAAGAAACTAAAAAAAATACAAAAATATATTTTAAAATGTACAAGTAAAGTTCTTTCATATGATACCCCACTCGACCTAGTGGCGACAATTTGAAGTTTGGCCCCCCATATTTTGGCCCCCTTTACATTAATAATCATACTTTTTTCAAAATTTATTTCATGTGCAATTAAGTTGGGCAACTATATTCTAAAACTATTCCAAATTTCAGGTCGATAGCATAAGTGGTTGCTGAGATATACAGACAGAGCGGCACCATAAGGGTACCTTTTTACCATTTTGGTATCGGAACCCTAAAAAAGATTTTTTAAACATACTAAGTTTAGGCTCGTTCAGATAAGAAATAGTTGATTTTTTTTGCAAAACATGCGGCTAAAGACTCCTTATATCATCATACAGGGTGTCCCATAATTAGGCCGTCACGCTGACACCGGAGGTAGATGGACTTAAGGCGCATCAAATAAGCTTAACATGCCCATAGAAAAGTGTAATGAGTATTGAGTATGACCAGTTTCATTGACTTTTAAAAATTACAAATATTTTTTTTTTTATTTGATGCGCCTTAAGTCCATCTACGTCCGGTGTCAGCGTGACGGCCTAATTATGGGACACCCTGTATAAAACAACATGAAAACTATTTAAAAAATATTGATTAATTTGGTTGCGTGCCATAGTTCAGGGGCAGGATCAGTATCAGTAACTGAACAACTTTTCCCAAGGAACATACATAGGTCGAAATATGATAAAGCAAATTTGACCTGCAATACAAAATGCGCTATCAGCTGACGCAGTTTCTATGGGTGGTCAAAGATTGATTTTCGTATTTCAACCTATGTTCCTTGGGAAAAGTTGTTCAGTTGCTGATACTGATCCGATCAGCTATGACACGCAATCAAATTAACACCCCGTATTTTTAGGTGTGGACGTTTGAGCGGGCTTTTTTTGGCGCGCTCCGAGTCGAATGCCCGCGGTAGCATTAGTAAGAATAGTAAGCGTTCGAAAATGATACTTATTACGGAGAACTTAAGTCCTTATTAGTTTATGTACTTTTAAAAATTTATTAAGATCGTAATTTTTTTGGTGGATTTCATGTTTCGTTATGCTATCTAGGCTTAATATTAAAAGTCTACCTAAATTTATAACTGCTACTTTTTTGCTGCCTATGTAAAAAGCTAATAAAGAATTACCTACTACCCAAATAAAAACAATGTTGGATTTTGAAAGAAAGTATATTAAAACGTTATTTGATGTTGATAATTACCAAAACAAATCTGCTATTATTTTTTTCCTAGAGTTTAAGGCACAGTTAGTGAAACAAACAACTTGTTCTCATATAATTAGTTTCCCGTTTATATCTTTGGTGGATCTCGATTTTGGTGCTTGAATATAGTGAACATAGACACATTTTCACGATAATATAGGTGCTACCTTTTTTGCTGTAAAATTGCGCCATCTTCGGGGTATAACTTTTTTTTGGTACATTCCAGTTTGAAATTTGGGAGGATTCAAAAATATAGTCTCTTAAAATTACATTTAAAGGCCATTTACAAAAATTTGGCCTGATATGAATTTTTTCCCCAAAATATAGGATAGCTCTTAGGGTACATGGCGGGGACCCAATATCGTTCTTATCACAGATTAAATATACTTTCGAGTGGTAGAAATGTTCAAGGGTAGAAATCCAACACGGGCTCTACACGACGAGCCGCAAAAGGCGTTCACACGTTGGCAGTGCCTTTATTTCAAATAAGTGCGTAGGAGCAGAGGGACGTTTAATTTTATTCTAAATAAGTAAAAATAACATTTTTTTTTTTCAAATATGGTGCAGCTGGAAACAAAACTTAAAAGCACTGTATAAGTATATTTCAGCGGCAGCGATAGTCTCCGCGTATACGTCCATCTTGCTTGCTTCACAGACCTACACGGAATGAGCCGCACCAACGTGTGAAAGCTGTCAACAAGCTTGCCGAGCCGGCGCGGCCAACGGTTGGGCCAACGTCTACTGGGTGCTCAAAACGAGTGGGTCAGACCCATTGACGTAAGAAAAACGCTGCGCTTCTAACGCCCCCTGGCGTAGTTTCCAAAATCTTTGGTCAGACAGAAGTCACAGGTATAAATATTCAAAAATAGCGATATCACTGATTCGTATACGAATCTTGCAAATACGAACGCTTCAAAAATGCGTCTCCTGAGACTGCAACTGCTATGTCTTTGATTGATGTCATCCATTCAAATCTTGACAGAACTTTAAACAAATGAACATGAAAAAATTATGTATCAAAATACCAGCCAGCATCTTACTAAAAAGGTTGCTTTGAAAGTAGCCAATGCTTAAAAAAAAACCGGCCAAGTGCGAGTAGGACTCGCGCACAGAGGGTTCCGTACCACCACATAATCATAATTGTATTAGTTGAAATTTCAGTAAGTTAATGTGCTACATTTTTTTGAGTCCGACACGCGCTTGATCAAATATTATTATTTGTTGTTATTTTATAGCTTATGCACTATGAATGAACATACCAATTTTCAAGTTTGTAAGTGTTCTCATTTTTAAAATATAACTAAAACAAAAATCGCCTTCGCGACCATCCAACTTGACCCCTATCTCATATAAATGTTCTTGAAACGGGAGCTCACCACAATTGGTTACCATTAGTTGTGAGAAAAGTTGTAATATTTAAAGTTGAATGTTTATTAAAGTTGTAATGGCATGAACGTCAAACGAGTGACAAAATTTAAATATCTGGGACATATTATTACCGAAGACCTTAAAGACGATGACGATATTGAGAGGGAGCGTAGGGCTTTAGCGGTTAGAGGCAATATGCTGACTCGCAGGTTCTCCCGTTGTACTGAACAAGTGAAAATTACGCTATTTAAAGCATACTGCCAGAACTTGTACACGGGGAACCTGTGGGTTAGGCATACTAAGAGGTCGCTGGACTCCATACGTGTCCAGTATAATAATATATTCAGAATGATGCTGGGACTGCCCCGTTTCTGTAGTGCGTCAGGGATGTTTGCTGAGTATCAAACAGATGGCTTTGCAGCCATAATACGCAAAAAAACAGCATCCCTGATCAACAGATTGCGGGGTAGTCGTAACATCATTCTGATGACCATAGCTGACAGATATACGTCGCCGCTATGGAAGTGTCTGGTGCGGAGGGTGATGATCACAGAAACAAGATCGTTTCTTTGATCGCCCTAGCCCCGGAAGCTTTTGCTAGATTTTTTGTCTTATATAGTCTGACATAGTTTTAAGATATTACTAACATTTCTATGGATCTAAGAAGTCTGAAATAAACAATTTTTTTTTTATTTTTTATTTAATGATTTTAGACTTTTCCCATTATTTTTACTGTGAGACCTAGCTTCTTGCCAAATTTCATAATTTTAAGTCAACGGGAAGTACCCTGTAGGTTTTGCTATTTTGCATAAATGTATGGAGATGAGGACATAAAATGCCATCTTTTGATTGCGTCGTTGTAAAAAATTGAAATTTTCAGATATTGTGTGGTTCATGGAGCCTAATATATGGTATTAATTTCAACCTGATACCTTTACCCGTTCGTGAGATAAATGGTCTTGACAGACAGACAGACGGACAACAAAGTGATCCTATAAGGGTTCCGTTTTTTAGGGTTCCGATACCAAAATGGTAAAAAAAAGGAACCCTTATGGTGCCGCTCTGTCTGTCTGTCTGTCTGTCCGTCTGTCTGTCACACCTCTATATCTCAGCAACCACTTATGCTATCAACCTGAAATTTGGAATAGTTTTAGAATATAGTTGCCCAACTTAATTGCACAACAAAAAATTTTGAAAAAAGTATGATTATTAATATAAAGGGGGCCAAAATAGGGGGGGCCAAATTTCAAATTGTCGCTACTAGGTCGAGTGGGGTATCATATGAAAGGGCTTTACTTGTACATTTTAAAATATATTTTTGTATTTTTTTAAATTTCTTAGTTTTAAAGTTATGATGAAAAATGTCAAGAAAAATACCATTCCCCCCCCCTTATCTCCGAAGTTTGAGTAAGGAAAAATCTGAATTAATTACAGTTGACAGAAGTTTATATAAACTTTACAGCAAAAATAAAACGATCTTTCTAAGTTGCACAGTTTTTCAGAAATCTGCAAAAAACCTTTACAAACAAATTTAGTTTTGCGGTCCTGAAAATGGACTTTATTGCTTCCAAAAATACTATAGGTATATCGGAACCCTCGGCGCGCGAGTCCTACTCGCACTTGACCGGTTTTTTTTTTTATTTTGAGGTACCGAACCCTAAAAATAAACGTCACATACATGGGCTTATCAGGAGTATGGAAACTAAGCCTAATTTTAACCGACTTCAAAAAAGGAGGAGGTTCTATGTTCCACTGTATGTATTTTTTTTTATGTATGTCCACCTATTTTTCCGTCAAGTGTTAACGATTTGCAAAATTACTTTTTTATCCGAAAGGGTATACTCCTGAGGTGATCACCATTGTCACCAAGTCAGGATCTGATGATGGGATCCTAGGGAAATCGAGGGCAACCCTCAAATTTTATAGGCACGTATAACGTTTTTCATATATTTTTCAAAGCTACACAAGTATTTGCGTCTAGTAATCATCATCTCATGTTGATGGTCTGATGATGGAAGGTCCAACTCCTTAACGGTTAGGAGTTGGAGGATAATTCTTCAAAATTTTAGTCACGTATTGATCGAAAGTTTGAAGCGCTCGTGGCCCAGTGGAATTTGGTCTTTCTTTGCGATCTCTAAAATTAAATAACGT
Source organism: Athrips mouffetella (assembly GCA_947532105.1). Lineage (NCBI taxonomy): Eukaryota > Metazoa > Arthropoda > Insecta > Lepidoptera > Gelechiidae > Athrips > Athrips mouffetella. The sequence goes on along the minus strand of OX383965.1, from coordinate 16,375,869 downwards.
TAGTCGTGGTGTGTGACCACTAGTGGCACAACAATAAGAACGTTCTGTCAAATAATAGAACGATTTTCAAAATTCTTTTTTATCCGACCAAACATACTTCTGAAGTTGTCCCATGGCCACCAAGTCAGGATCTCATTATGGGATCCCAGGGAAATCGAAAGCAACGCTCAAACTTTATAGGCACGATTACCTACGTGTTTTAAAAACAACGCGTTAGGTAAATAATGCAAAATCTCTCAGGTGAAAGCTCTACACAAGAAATTGAACATCTTAGAGATGCCATGCCATGGAACGCACGGCATTGTACACGTAGAGACAAAACCAGTGTAACCTGTAGTCAGCCGAACCAGCGCTACGCTGAACTTGTTTACTATTATAGTACCTGGGCGACCGAGCTTCGCTCTAGAATAGCCGCCTCAACCTGACAATATCATCGGGTGAGCAAGCTATGCTACTCAAACCCAGGTGGCGCTGTAAGTTTCTTAAACGCACTAATGCGCAAAGAAATGATTAAAAAGACGGTGAAAACGAATTTTCCCAGACATGAGACCTAGCTAGATCGATTTTTCGCCCCGAAAACCCATATAGTAATTTTCATCAAAATCGTTAGAGCCGTTTTCGAGAAACCGATTACAAATATAAATATTGCTTGAATATTCTGTGGCTACGTTACAAACGCCTTAAAGAAAATACTCGCTCAAGGTCAAATTGTTTCCACCGAAGTGCGTACCTGTCTATAAGTTGGTTACTTATTACTGACCATCAATTTTAGAGACTATCCATGAAATGCTCGAACTTTTTTAGAGACATCATGATTGTAGTGATATGATAACACTACGTCATTCGTGCTTCGGAAGGCCTTTCAGTCGTTTGTCGTTACCACTTTGAAGGAGTGATCATCAGGTCAGTAATTTAGATCAGTTAGGGTTACCAACCACCTTTTGGTGCCTGTACCTTACGATGTTTGCTTAACACTAAAGCTTGTAAAATAAACATATTTATAACAAAAACTACACACCTCCTTCAAAGTATTTCAAGGTTTCTATTAGCGCTAAAAATTATAAATTAACCGTAGCAGTTTATAACCAAGAACTAAGTGAAGTATTTTTTTTGTAATTTTTTTGTCGTACTTTAGGGAAAGTTGTTAAGTTCTATGGTCAGAGTAACACACTCAAAGGAACGCAGTTGATTAGGAAGTACCCTATACAACGTGTTAACGGAATAAGCGAAAGGTACTTAGAAGGAGGATTATAGAAATAATTCGTCACTAGGTGGTGTAGGCGTTTTTCTATGGTTTGACAGGTTATTTTGAATGTTTTCTATGGATCATCGATGATGGGGTTGTGACATGTTGGCAGATGTCATCCCCTACTAAAATAAATTAGCAAGGTATCTATTCCGAGCGAAGCAAGGAGGTCCGAAATGTTTGAGCGAAACTGAGAAAATAGTTTATTCAAAATCGAGAGTGGAATCAATTTCACGGGTTTTTGATGGGGGTGATTTTTTTAAATTTTTATTACTTAAATTTTTGCCGCTTCTATTCTGAACATTTCTATGGATAAGCGCGCTGCCGACCGGTGCCGCGCGGACCATGAGCGGTGAAGAGGGGAGGGAAGCGTGCGCGGACTAGAACAACGATAAAACTAGAAATATGATGAAACTTTAAAATAACAATATCAAGAAAAAAAAATTTTTTTAAGATTTTTTTTACGGGAATGTATTTATTTTAATAAAAATCAGTTAGTTTGTATGAGGGTTTCGCTTATTCCATTAACACGTTGTATAGGGTGACTTTTAATTAGTTCTCGATAGCAAAAGATATGCATGTACTCATGATACTGAAAAACTATTCCTAAGGAAAATTGGTCGAATTACGAAAAACCCAATTTGACCTACATCACCATCCGCTGATGCAGTTTCTTTGGGAGATCAAAACTTGATTTTCGTATTTCGACCTATGTTCCTTAGGGAAAGTTATTCAGTATCAATTCATACCTTTTTCTATCCAGAACTAATTAAAAGTCACCCATTTACACTGTCCCCAATTCGTCGGTCCACAATCTGACATTGTGGACCAACAAATGTCAGTCACAAATTGTCAACTTTATCTGAGCGGACGAGCAAGGAGATCTTTGTTCTGAGGAGCGGACAACGCGAAACGCGCGACTACATACAAAAATGCCAGCCTGTTGCATAAAAGTGTGCACTAACGATGATAGAAGAAGTAAATAAAGCAAAAGATTTAAGATGTAAAAAGTAAATAAGTAAAAATGTATCAATTAATTCGTGTAAGACGCGACTTTTAAATAAACAGATGTAAGTTTTCCAAATAAAAAACAACAAACTTACTAATACAAAAATGAAACGATGATTCATTTTCTTAGTTAAAAAATTACTTACTTTTATTGTTTTTTACTATTATCTAATGAATAACACTGAAAAACCAGGCCTAAGTCACGTATAAACAGTAAAGACTTTGTTTTGTTTTTCCCGCCATATTAATTCCATTCCGTGTATTTAGCACCGACCTCAGAACAAAGACCTCCTTGAAGTACTACACTACGTAGTTCACGCGATCTTTCACAGATGGCGCTTTTTTTGTTGTTCTTGTTCCCATGACCCTATCTTGACTATAAGTCACCCTATATATAAGACTATGAATCAAATGGTCTGCCTTTGGTAAATCAGAGTTCTAGAGGTCTGCCTCTTCGATTTTTATGGTTTTGAGGATGATTGTAACCATCAGTGCAAGCGGCAGACATGAGCAAATGATTTAGCACGTGTTTTTTTTTTACATTTTTAAAACCCTGTTAATTGATAACGCAGCGCTACCAAGGTGGCAGATTATTTTTCTGTTGTTCTACTCATCGTTTTTAATCGAACGATCTATGTCTGCCACATGAGCAAATGATATACACGTTTTAATATCATAACAAAAAACAAAAAAAAATATTCCTTCAAAACGCAGAGGTGTGGTGGTCTGCCTCTTCAACTTTCATAGTTTTGAGGATGATTCTGACCATCAGTGCAAGCGGCAGACATGAGCAAATGATTTAGGTCATGATTTTTTTTTACATTTTTAAAGCCCTGTTAATTGATAACGCAGCGCTACCAAGGTGGCAGACTATTTTTCTGTGGTTCTACTCATCGTCTTTAATCGAACGATCCACGTCTGCCATATGTGCAAATTATATAGAAATGCTGGAGGCCATCACCCTATCTAGAGGAAGTTTGTTGTACAGTTGTGCTCCTTACCGTAGTTTGTTCGAGATGGTCGTAAACTAATATCTTGTGATCTTCTTGTTATACAGTTTTGTACTTGAGATTTTTTTAGAAAGTGTATGTAGCGTGTGTGTATGGTTTTATAAAGATTTTTTCTTATAAGGATGCATGTGTTGTATTTGTATGTCTGTGTTACCGTCATAATTTTTGTATCTTTGTAAACTTTACTAGATGTGGCAGGGTAGTGGTATTTATTATTTTATTTTATCATCATTTATTACAATAAAATTTCAAAACACAATTAAAATGGGCCGTTAAACTTAACAAAAAATACAAAAAATTTAAGGTTTGTTTTAGGAGCAGTACCCCATACCTCAATAAGATAATCTATTCGAGGCTTGACCAGCGAAAAATATATTAGGTATCTTACTTGTTTTGGCAAGCAGCGGACAAAACTGTGAAGTGCACCAGAAAGTTGTGACAGTTTAGTGCATAGTTTCTCTTGATGAGGTTTCCATGACAAGTTTCTGTCGAGTATTAGGCCTAAATATTTTTCTGATTGGACTTCGTGAAGTATTTCTCCATTGATGGTTAGAGGCTGGTGGTCGGGAACTTTGTTGTTTTTCCGGCAAAGGTGATATAGTTGCTTTTGGCTGCGTTGATTGTCAGCAAAATGCATTGAAACCATTTGTAAAGTACAGTTAAGTCATTATTTGCTTTTTCTATAATAGACTCAATAGAACTGCCGAAAGAAAACAAACACGTATCATCTGCGTATAAGGATATATCCCCGTTGAGGCCTTATTTGTTTACGCTATTGATGTAAATTAAGAAAAATAGAGGTCCGAGGATTGAGCCCTGCGGAACTCCACAGGTAATCAGTTCGGGTTCACAGGTTACACCATCTATTTTTACTATTTTGTAGCGGTTAGAGAGGTAGGATTCCAGAATCTCGTAGGCTGTACCAGTGATACCAATTTGCTTTAATTTTTTCAGGAGTTCGTGGCTTACGGTGTCGAATGCCTTTTGTAAGTCGATAAAGACACCCAAAGCTAATTTCTTTTCATAGATGTTGTTATTGAGCTTGGTCACAAGATCTAGGTTGCAGAAAGAGTATTTGATTTAGGCCTGAATCCATATTTTCTTTCATACAGGAAGTTTATGAAAGATAGATGGGAGTTAAGTCTATTGTATATTACTTTTTGTATATTTTTGACACTAAAGGTAGAACAGAAATAGGTCTATAGTTACCCGGGTCAGTCCTTGTATTGTACCAGCTTTGTATATGGGAGTCACCTTTGCAAATTTTAAGCGTATCTGGAAATTTACCCGTCTCAAGAGTAGTGTTAATACAGTTTGTTAAATTGGAGTGATAAGATCTTTTTCACATTTTGTTGCTTTACGACTAATCCCGTCAATACCTGCGCTAGTATTAGTGCCTAATAGTTCTCCCGCGACGACTCTTAAAATTAAAAAGTCATTTAACAGGTCTCCCGCGGGAAATTCAAAACTTCAAAATACACTCCCACACATAAAATATGTCACTAAGAGTGTTTCTAGGCACAGATTGATATTATGTTGGCGGTAACCTACAATTTCTGAACGCATAGAGTAGATAAAATATATCAATATGCTACGATAAAAATATCTAAAAGCATCAATGTACAGCTATTTCTGAGCGTCGCAATAGTATTCAGTAAAAGGAATAATACGGCTGTATAAATGGAATAGCTAACTATTATATTGATTAACATGATTGTGTTCGATTCTATGTAGGGCAATGAAGGATATTGGGGGAGACAGCGTCTTCTACATGTATTAAGATATATTAAGAATTATTTGGTATTCGGTTCCAATTTTTTTTCAGAGCGTTTGTTGCCGCCTAAGAGTGTTGCCGGCTAAGAATAGTATCACTTCATTTATTCCCTTGGGTCTTGTAAAAGTGATCGAGAACAGAAGGATGAGAAGCACTTTCCCTTTGCGTATAGTACCACTGTACTGCGGTACAAGCGTGGTGACTAAGAAAAGTTCTTTTCAAAATTTAACTACGATTTACTGGACTTAAGGATTATTATAGCTATTTTTAGGGTTCCGTACCCAGAGGGTGCCAACAGGACCCTATTACTAAGTTTACACGCTACACGCACAAATAGCGATATTGCTTGCGTAATGTGAAATTCTCTCCAAACTAAGAGTTTCCTTTATTTTGTTTAAATTTTATTTTTAAATAAATGGTACAGCAGCACTGCACTTACTTTCTCGCAATACTCAAGGAAAAACTATCAACCGCAAACTTAAATTTGTAATGCCATACACATAGTATGGAAATACAAACTTTTATTTACGTTTTTCTAAAAAAAATGTTTGAATGAAATAAACAGATCAATTCAGAATTCAAATTGTCAAACATTAAAACAAACAAACCTCAAACCATGTCGAGTAAATGACATGTTTAACTTTTGGTAGTACTGGAACACTGGAGATTTTGTTAATTTCCCATATGGATAATTGTTCAGTTTAGTCTACTGAGCAAGCCCTTTCAGTTTTTGGTACACCCTGTGTACTAAATTTTATTCAAAAAAATCATAAAGAATATCCAGTCAGGTAGACAACCAATCCAGGATTAATATTATAGAAAATTTTAATCAATTCTTTGGAACCAATTTTGGGTAAATCACATATTTACGATTTGGTGGTACAGGAACACCCCTTATATGAAATTACAAAGGTCAATTGTTACTGGCGCAAGATATCTTACATGGAGATGCTTGGTCATGCAAAGTTTCATCAAGATTCTATGAGCCGTTTTTGAGAAAATTTCAATTATAATTTTCGTTGTATGACAGCTACACTCAAAATGAGAGCCAGTAAGAAACCACTTGGAACCCTTCGATGGATTTGCTTAAAACTCCAAAATTCAAAATATGGTGTCAATCGGACCATTCGTTTAGCCGCTAGGCCAAAGCGTGACGGACAGACCGACCGACGGACCGACCGACCGACTGACCGACCGACCGACCGACCGACCGACCGACCGACCGACCGACCGACCGACCGACCGACCGACCGACCGACCGACCGACCGAACGACGAACGGACATTTTTGAGAGACTTGTTTTTTAGAACACATTTTTGAGAAAATTAGAAAAACTTTTTTTTTCACGAAAACAATACCTTTACGAAAGTAAAAAACAAAATTTCCTGTGGATAAGTAAGTACTTTACCAATAAGGAAAACTTCGATGAAAGAGTTAATTCTCAAGACCAACACGATCACTGGCCTAATAAACGTCAAATACTTTGGAATATTTAATTATACGAGTAACAAGCGTGAGACCTTTGTCAAGAAAGATATCAAAAATTTTGTTGCGTTCGCTCCCAGACTCCCAGGATACTCGATTTGTTAATTTCCAGAGGAAAATTCTCAATCTTCATTTGACTAAAGTTAGGCAGGGTCGATTCACATCGTTCATTCATTTTATAAATAGACAATGACATATAGATTTAGGGCTTCCATATGAACATAATATTTATTTCATTAGATTTACATTAACTATGTAAAATCAAATAATTATGTCTGCATATCTGTAATGCTTTTAAAATATCTATAACTAAAAGAAGTTAATATTTTGCCCTTAGTAAATCACACGTACTGTTTTTAATTTTTATCATGTTTTATTAAAAACTGTTTAAGGACCTCTCTTGAGTAGTTGCTGAGATAAAACTCTGAGAAAAACAGACAAAATAGCACCATCTCTTGTCACGGTTCTGGTCGATAACGTAAAAATAAATCAAAATGTAATTTTCCCTTTTTATCGCAGCAATATCGCTCAATTTCTCCTCAGTGTAGTTAATTAACTCATGCCCTACAGACAGCCTGCAGCGCCACAGAATTAAAATAGTCAACGGTTCGATATGACCTCAAACTTTAGCGAAAAATCTAGTTGTTTACCGATCTGGTGGTCTGGGTTACTGTAGCATGAGCTTGCAAGAAACATTTATTTGTTAAACTAGACTGAAAAATTGTAATTTGGCGCGAGTGCTTGTATAAAGACCGAGCGAAAGATTCAAAGATTGTTAGAATCGAACTTAAAAAATCCTGAGCGTAGCAAGGTTTCCAAGGCGCGAGATGAATTATTACGAGAAACACACAATTTATAATTTTTATTGAGCCTGTTCATTCCCAACTTACAATCATGTAGTAAACAAGTTTAGTAAATATTATGAGCACGATTCTCCGTAGGTTCAGTGCAGATCAGTCGGAATAATACTCGCGCACGGTAACGGATACAACCTGGCATAGGTAATGCAGGCACGTGCTATCTCATGAATCACGTCGGATTTTATATATATCTATAAGTTGTAGTAGTAATGGCATATAATAGTTATAGTAGTAATAGACTATCAAGAACTGTATCAAGCACTGCTCAAGTAGATTGGCTACGGCTTTTTGCTAACATACATAAAATCACGCCTCTTTCCCGTCGGGGTAGGCAGAGACTACAGCCCTTCATCAGCTACGATCTTGCCATACTTGCCTTGCTTCCTCTACTTTCATCAACCCTTTCATACACGCTCGCCGGTTTAGGGTACTTTTAACCTGGCTTTTATTTGGAACGTCCTGAATTTGGTCTTGGAACGTTTGCCGAGGTTTGTCCACTCCAATGTTTCCATTCGATCATTGCTAACTATAACTAGAAACCTTATTTATGCCTAGAAAACTGCAACCGCTTTAACCAAACAAAACAATGTACTGTAGCAAAGTTGGCCTCGATCTGAAAGTTGCTGATACTTGATTGGAAGTGAAGCGGGCCACTACAAGTGCGCTCACAAATCTCCGGGGTACCAGTATTGACGATCGCCAAACCTGCTTTCATAGACCAATTTTCGACCGTATCGATTATTCGAAACTAGAAAATAGGCTAAAGAAGTCTTTGTGCTTAATATTAGTCGATATGAGGGTGAACTGTTTACTAAATAACAATATTTAAATACTTGGTAATTATCAGGAATCGACAAATGGCTATTAAAAGTAACCGAAAAGGAGAGTGAGCATGAGACGGAAAATTGTGTCAATACTTTATACTTATAATTATAGTAATTGTAGTAAAAATTACCGTTACAAAAATTCCAATTTTTATTTTATTCTCGCCGATTGTGGAAAATAGGATTTTTGTGGAGCAGCTAGAATATATTATTACATATAGAGAAAAGTAACCAACCATTTGTCTATTTCTGCCAAATAATTTGCGAGTAAAGATGTCTAAGGTGCCATAGAACTTAGCGAAGGGTAAAGAAAGGCGGTCATAAACATCCCTAATGACCCCTTGAACGAGTGATTTGTGAAGCCTCCTTCCGCGCTTCATGGAGCGATCGAACTTTTCGAGAGAACCTGATATTTTATATTATTTCTTTAGTTGCAAATACAGAAGTAGGTTGTGGTGCCGCCAAAGAATAGTGCCAACCCATCTCTACCCGAGAGTGTCGTAAGAGGCAACTAAGGGCTTATGTACCGGAGGATGGGCAGCAGCATCTTTCTGTGTATCGTATCACCTTACATACTGCGGTCATCAACAAAAGCGATGACTATGGTAGAGCCCCTCCAAAGTACCACGCATTTTTGCTGGCTTTCTGGAGGGAGCTCCTTATCCTGCAGTGGACTTTTCTTGAGATGTTATGATACAGAAGTAGGACCGCACCTAGAAATTCAAGAAACGTACCATACCGTAGTACCGGGAATATATCAACGACAACTACTTAAAACATGTAAGACATCAAAAATGCGCCATCAGCTGATGCAGTTTTTATGGGAGTTTAATTTATTTTTTCATATTTCGACCTTTGTTTCGTGGGGAATGTTGTTCAGTTTTTAGGTCCGAGTATAGTATCGGGCGCGGATCTCTGATTCTGACCGTTATTTTCTGCGCATGGGTGGGTGACCAACCACGATTTGCACGCCCTGCCCTCGCACCCCTGCGACTCATTTATAGAGTTCTTCACATTAACGGTGAGCATCGTTCTTTTGTTAAACGGGCTATAATATGAAAGGAACGCAGTTGATAATAATAAAAATAAAAGTTTATTTATTTGATACAAAAAGTAGGTATAACAAAAGTGGGTTAAAGTTATTAAACAAAATCTTAATCTAGTTATACAGACTAATAAAAGGAGGCCTGGCTCCCAAACTAGGACAACCTGTGACTTGGGAGAAGGTATAAGGAAGAACCCTATATAGTAAAAGCAAAACAAACACTGTTCCTTCATTCTGAATTTACCTACAAATTCCCACTCACCAAGTTGAATCGCGTATGTAATTCCGCAAGCGTATCTATCCATAAGAAGTTACTTCCTAGCAATAAATCTTATCCCTACCTTCCGATCCTACAAATTCCTTAAGGGAAAACTTTGTTCCCTTTACCACTCAATGAAATATTGGGAACAAAATTTCACTTGCCGTTTCAAATAGCTTCAATAATAAAAGCTTTCGCTTCAATAGTTGCATTGGGTTTTACTCAAAAGGAACTACGAAGTGGAAATTAATTAAAGATTTGCCCCCGGGTAAGTTTGATAAGGACTTTGCAAGAGGTCTTATTCTTTTCCAATAAGCAAAAGTTGTTGAACACGTTAATAAAGTTTTCGAGTAAGTCTAAAACTTTCGCTTACATTAAAAATTTTGGATAAATAAACCGTTGTGTTTACGTTACAAAGCAAAATATTCATAAAGTTCTTAAACTTTACACACACGTAAATAAATAAAATACAATGAATTTTATTATTATTATTGTGTGCGTTAGCCCATCTTTCTAAAGATTTTTGTCTATACTTGTAGTCGGTATATTATACATTCAAGGTAAAAAAATCCTTTAAAAAACTGAAGAACTTTATCAAAAAAACGTAGGTTGAAATACTTACGAAAATATTTTACTTCCCATACAAAATTGAGATGCAGTTTGATCGATGAGTAATTGGCCTGTGTTCCTCGGGAAAACTTATAAAATTCTATGGTCTCAGTTTTTGGGAATGTTTTTTTACGCACTTCCTTCAAGCAATTAATTACGAGTATCACTAACATAAGTGAAATAATGGACAATAACCAAGCCTATATATATTTCTTTTTTACAAAAATCAGTTCATTTTGGAGTCGGTGCCCGCCAAGAAGTTGCATTGCAGCTAAGTGTCTTTTGCAAAGATTTTGGAAACTACGCCAGGGGGCGTGTTTTTCTTACGTCAATGGTCTTTTGTTACAGAAAACGTTAAGCTGTTTTTAGGGTTCCGTACCTCAAAAGAAAAAAACGGAACCCTTATAGGATCACTTTGTTGTCCGTCTGTCTGTCTGTCTGTTTGTCTGTCTGTCTGTTTGTCTGTCTGTCTGTCAAGACCCTTTATCTCACGAACGGGTAAAGGTATCAGGTTGAAATTAATACCACATATTAGGATCCATGAACCACACAAGATCTGAAAATTTCATTTTTTTAAGATATGGCATTTTATGTCCTCATCTCCATACATTTATTCAAAAATGCAAAACCTACAGGGTACTTCCCGTTGAACTAAAATTATGAAATTTGGCAAGAAGCTAGGTCTCACAGTACAAATAATGGGAAAAGTCTGAAATCATTAAATATTACAACTTTTCTCACAACTAATGGTAACCAATTGCGGTGAGCTCCCGTTTCAAGAACATTCATATAAGAGAGGGGTCAAGTTGGATGGTCGCTGAGGCGATTTTTGTTTTAGTTCTATTTAAAAACGGGAACACTTACAAACTTGAAAATTGGTATGTTTATAGTGCATAAGATATAAAATAACAACAAATAATAAAATTTGGTCAAGCGCGTGTTGGACTCAAAAAATCTAGCACATTAACTTACTGAAATTTCAACTAATACAATTATGTTCATGTGGTGGTACGGAACCCTCAGTGCGCGAGTCCGACTCGCACTTGGCCGGTTTTTTTTATTTACCTTCAAGGAGATCCCATATTAATTTGGTTAGTGGTTAAAATTTGATGCAAAATATAATTCATTATTTTATTCATCAGAGACGCAGAAACTTATAAGAAGCTGATTATTTATTGCCGCGGACGTTGAGGGCTCGCGCCACGTCTCGAGACAGCTCGAGGATTGAGTAGGCATAAGGGCGTCCTCATCGAATTATAACGCAATCTCCGTCGCTCCTCGAAACTTTAATTAGCTGTCCGTCTTACAAGACTAGCTGTTCGCACCAGCAGCGGTAATGAAACCCACTGGTTATATGCAGTTGTTTTTTTTTATTTACGCAAGGTGCAATACCTAAAGGGTATATCAATCCTAAAGGATGTGATTTTGCTCATGAAACTGAACAACTTTCCCCGAGGAACATAGGTCGAAATACAAAAAAAAATGATCTCCCATACAAAATGCGCTAGCAGCTGATTCAGTTTCTATGGCAGGCCAATTTTTCAAATTTTTTGACCTATGTTCCTTAGGGAAAATTGTTCAGTTATTAAGGGCAAATTCACATCTTCAGGGTTGGTATACCCTTTTCGTTACACCTTGTAATCATGTAATAGACTGTGACTGTTTGCAATCAAGCAAATGATATTCGTCTTTGACAATTTCAAAAGAGTCTAAATTAGACCCTGTCCAGAAAGGGCGAATTCGCCGCGAATTGTTACGCGCGAGTTTCTACGCGCGTCGGCGAGGTACTGGGTGTCAATACATTGCATCCACAAGCATCGCGCGAATTTTCTCGGCTCGCGCGAGTCGAGATACTAGGAGCGCCTTGTTTGCGTCCAGATGAACGCGCGAAACACGCGCGAGTAAATCGCGGCGAATTCGCCCTTTCTGGATAGGCTGTCTAAAGTTTTTTTTATGTTAAATGGGTTTCCGCTTGACCTCAATTTAACAGATATGAAGAAAGAATGAAAACAGCTCACCGAAAAGAAACCTATCTACTCGCGACTTGAAAAAACGGGTTATATGAACTTGGAAACAGACGAGCAGAGAATTCCACTCCTTGACAGTGTGCATTACAAAGGATAATTCAAAATATTTCCTGCGGAAGTGCTGATGGATATCCACCTAAGGGTGGTTATGGTGGTGGTGATAATCTGCAGTGCGTCTGAACTCTGAAAGAAGGGGTACGGCGGAGTAATCAAGTAGAGCTCTTGAGCACACTTATAAACTAGCATGTAACATTTCGGCTATAGGCCAGGCTATGTCGCTTGATTACAACCAGCTTCTTGTCATCAACACGATTCTTGGCTCTGCGCTCTACCGAGTCAAGTGTGGCCAGGTGGTGGTTGGGTCCCATATACATACATTTTTATGATACAAACTTATGAAGACTCAAACTGATAACTCTTGTAGAGTATGTAATTATCTTTTCCCTCTCGATTGTAGTCTCAATACATACATAAAGTTATTTTCTAGCGAATCTCTATTAAATACAACGTGTACCTACCGGAAAGGTGTGATAATACTGAAGGGTGTGAAAAAACAACAACTTAAAACTGAAACTGAACAACTTTTCCCAAGGTCGAACTACGAAAAACTAAATTTGACCTCCTTTATAAAATTGATATTGTTCTATGATCTATGTTTCTTGGGAAAAGTTGTTCAGTTTCATGACCAGAATCAACCTTTTAGTATTATCTCACCTCTCCGTTACACGCTGTATAGTAATAAAAGCTGTAAAGTGCTAGGAAGTTAATATTGACAGTTAATATAAAATTTAACGACATTAATAAGATCTTGCTGAGCGAGTTGAGTGCACTTTACTCTAGAGCAATCTCTCCATGCTACATTCTGAGTGGAGCGCGTAAGTTTACTCAGATTTATCTAGAAGCACTTCCATTTTCCATGAGGACAAACAAAAGTCTAGGCTAGTAGTCAAGTTGAATAGTCTTCTTGATTCTTTGTGCAGGGGAGAATTAGATAATTAAACAAAGTCTTGACCACGTAGAGTAAAAAAAACCGGCCAAGTGCTAGTCGGATCCGTGCACCGAAGGTTCCATACCACTAAGGTAAAAATTCCGTCTTAATCAGGAACTTAAATGCGCGCAGTTTCAATTCGCACTTGACCAGTTTTTATAATTTTTTATTATTAAACTTAATTATAAATTTTTACGCTAAGTGTTCCCGTGTTTTCGATAGATCTAAAACTCGATAAAACAAAAAAACCCAGATAATCCCGTTTCTTTTTATTTTCAAATTTAACATTTCATTGTTTTTATTATTTGGTAGGCAATGTAGTTAGGTAATCCGCCTTAATAAGACATATTCTGTGAAGATTACAACTTTATCAACTAGGTACCTACTGTTCAAAAGACAGACAGACCGACAGTCAGACAGCTAGATAAACGACGTAGACTTAGTAATAGGGCTCTGTTTGAAGCCCACGGGTACGGAACCCTACAAAAGTATCGTTTCGGACGAGTAATTAATTCTAAACAAAGGAACTATCTGAGGTATTTTGTATTTGAGTCAAAAGTCACAAAATGTTAAAGGAAATACAAGAAAGGAAGCGGAACGGGAAACGTCAAGGAGTTACCGGAACAAGGCACTATTTTCCGATAAGATATCGAATTTATGGCCGGGTTCGTCGCGGAGAACCCAAAAACTCGTACATTTGCGTTGAAACGCAACAAATCTGAATACAAATCACCGTATTTGGTAAACTCACTCAACTGTTTCGTTTCGTGAAGTATTTCCTTGTTGTTTCATTTCGATTTTCTGTTTTATTTTTAGTAAAAAAATTGTTAGGCCACGTTTTAGGCTAAGATTCTGTAGTCACTTTTTGCCGTTGACTCGAAAACAAGAAGAAGAAAATAAGTGAGTAGTTTTTAGATTCGACAATGTGCTAATTAAGATGAATTGATTTTGATAAAATTATATTAATTAAGCGGTTTGTTTAATTTCTGAACATCTGGTAAGCCACTCGGCCAGCAATGATTTAACTTAGGTAAAAAAAAACTAAAAAACATCTGGCTACCTTTTAAGAACTTTGTTGATTATTTATGAGTCAGTTTTTTTAAATATTAAATATATTAATATTCAAAATAAACTTATAATAACTTGAGATCTGTTAAATTTTGATACGAGTTCACTCATGAACACCAAGTAAACCAAATACGACATTTTAATATATTAATTTATAAAGAAAACTGGCTAAGTAGTTCACTACTACTCACATTGGAATTTGTCAAAGCAAAAAGCATAAATAAGTTATAAGTAAAGTTATATAACCGATCTTGTAGGCAAAAGAGGCTTTCAGGGCGCGTAAACAAGTGACTTAATCGTAAGGGCCACATTTTTGTTCTATTCTATTATAGAAAACACATAGAAAGCCACTTGCTGTGTTCTAAGTCATAACATTCCGTAAAACGTCCACTGCAGGACAGGGAGCTGCCCACAGAACTCCAGCAAAAACGCGGGGGTACTTTGGAGATGATTAACCATAGTCACCACGCTGGTAAGTGTTGCGGCTGGCAACCGCTGTTGTTGGTGACCGCACTGTGTGAGATGGTACAATACACAGAAAGATGCTGCTGCTCATCCTCCAGTTCATAACCCCTTAGTCGCCTCTTACGACACCCACGGGTAGAGATGGGTTGGTACTATTCTTTGCCGGTACCACAAGGACAAATCTAACGTTGTCTAAGTACCCAGTTCTAATTAACCATAAATTCGTCAACGGACGGATCTGTTAATCAGAGGATCAGCTAGATAGTTGGCGCCCTGTTAGCGAGCTTTACATCAATTAGAAGAGACCCCTCTGGAGAAGATTAGAATCAGGAACTAGATGGAATCAAGACGTAAAGAAATAGATAACAGACAGAGATATACTTCTTTTATGAACTGAACACGCAATAATTAAAAAACCAGTGGTCACAATTTGCGAGACGCTAGACTACATAGATAGGTTTTATGATGAACAGTACGACGGTTCTTACCACGTAACGGGTTTTAAATGATCACCTGATACTAATAGCGTTATGACCGCAAAAAAACGCAATTTTATGACACAAAAAATTTGTTGCATGGCATAAATTTATCTACATAAATCAAAGCTCATGTTCTCGTCACTTGGTTTTAAATAATGACACATTTTTAGTAACAAAACATCTATCTTGCTCCTCCTCCCCTTGGTAACAAATTGACATTAATTATTTAAATATTAGATAACTAGAACTGGTATAAAAGTACACGTATTTTCAACAAGACAGTCAGCCGTCGGCGTCGTTATCCGTTACTAAGAAATATGTGCACAAATATACTGAGTTTTGTAAGAAGTGTATGCTATAGTTATCTAATAATTGCCAGTATGCTCCTAATTAAATAAATCGCTCGGTGATGATATGGAACATATAGAGGTGGATATAATACCGACCTACCTTTAGTTTTAATTAGTTTGAGCGCAAGTTCATCAATTATTAGAAACGTCTAGTTGAGAGAAGTAGGCTAGAGACAAACTTTGTCACCTTTTGTCTGCGAGAATATTACAGAAAGTTAGTTATATCGCTGTAGCTTTCGTTTGTTATACTTAGAAATTAGTGAGTGTAAGCTTCGTGTAAGGTATAACATTTATAGTTGGTGACTACTTCAAGCTTATAGAAATCGTCCCACTGGGCGTCCCTCACTGGCGATAAACCTCTCGCAAGTCGATTACGAGCAATACATTGAGCAATCTGAGCAATACATAGAGAGTTCTGTTCGTGGTTTGTTCGTCTATTGCGAAAATGCCTGAGCTTCATTTTGAGCAATCTGAGCAATACATAGAGAATTCTGTTCGTGGTTTGTTCGTCTACTGCGCAAATGCACTGAGCTTTATTTTGAGCAATTTGAATAATACATAGATAATCCTTTTCGTGGTTTGTTCGTCTACTGCGTAAATGCACTGATTTTTAGGGTTCCGTACCTCAAAATAAAAAAACGGAACCCTTATAGGATCACTTTGTTGTCCGTCTGTCTGTCAAGATCATTTTTCTCACGAACGAGAAGAGGTATCAGGTTGAAATTGATAAAAAATGTTAAGGTCCGTAAACCACACAAGATCTGAAAATTTCAATTTTTTACAACGACGCAATCAAAAGATATGGCTTTTTATGTCCTCATCTCCATACATTTATGCAAAAAAGCAAAACCTACAGGGTACTTCCCGTTGACCTAAAATTATGAAATTTGGCAAGAAGCTAGGTCTCACAGTAAAAATAAAGGGAAAAGTCTAAAATCATTAAATATTTCAATTTTTCTCACAACTATTAGTAACCAATTAAGGTGAGCTCCCGTTTCAAGAACTTTTCTATAAAAGAGGGATCAAGTTGGATGGTCGCGGAGTTTTTAAAATCAAAGAGCAAAAGCTTTTTGTATATCGTATGGTAGATAGGTACGGAACCCTTAGGGCGCGAGTCCGACTAGCACTTGGCCGGTTTTTATTTAAGTTATAAATAAGCACAAACTGCACGTACCCGGCTCGCAAGCAGTTTGCGATGTACAAATACTGGTACTAGTGGTCCTGGATGTTTACGAACTGCTCGCAAGCGACGCGATAGCAATCACTGCAAGTCTTCGCAAACTGAATTCTTTTAAGTTTTTTTATTTCTTGATTGTAACTTTCAGGTCACTTTTATTATTCCTCGTTCTGGCACCATTTTCCTGGTAGTCGTGTGCATAATCGTAGGAACTTTTCGCCCCCTTCCTGTAGAACTCACCTTTATAGTCCGTTGTATCTTATTTAAAATGCTATTAGAAATTGACTTTGATATTTTCAAAGGTTCTGTGGTCTCTGCTAAGAAGTGTGGCAAACCTTGCCAGACAAGACCTACACCAAATTGAATTACCTTATACAGCTTTATACCAATGTAACCCGAAGATTTTAACCATCGATTAAAAAAAATTACATTCTTAACTCCACGTAGTAGAGAGGTTAGGTTAGGTTAGGTTTTCCTCCCCTTCTCTGCTCCGTGCTTATCTCTAATTGGAGTAAAACATTGGACCTCCGTCCACATAACATTATACCTTTTTAAAGTTTTTCGGGTTTCTTGGGCTCACGGCGTTGGTAGACGCAACCTAAAAACGCATTCATACACCACCACAAACTATGCTCGCGTCTGTAAATCTGTAAAATGCAAGAAACAGAAAATGCACAACGCCGCACGTTGAGTAGAGTCGACTCATTCTGACTGAAACATTCGGGGTGGTGGTGAACAGTGAACACTCGTACCTAGCTTGCTGTACAAATATTTGTACGTGAACGAGATATTTTCTCTTTTTAAATATGTATAGACTGATTGATTGTAAATACTCATCACATTAATTGAAAATTGCCTAAGTAAAAAAAAAGTAAGGCTAAACAATAACAATTAAAAATTGTGTAAGTTTTTATGATTAACTTTCCAGCAGAAAGCTCATCATTTGTAAAGCTCAAAACAAAAGTTATGATCAAACAAAGGCTTGCCCGTTCAGTTTATTTACAAAACAAAGTCCTTAAAGACGGGCAAATTATTCTAAAACACGGTATAAATAGAGGCAAAGGTCGTGTTCTCACTGTTCAGTAATTTGTAACTGAATATCTGGCTCACTGTTTGACGAGACATTTTGTTTGTTTCACCTTCACAAGGGGATTGAGTGGCCTTCTAGAGTTTAATTATGTTTGAGTTGCGGTGATTAATGCAGGGTGTAAAGGACAAGTTGGCAAATCTGAAAGGGAACATATCAACGAAAAAGAAAATCGGCTGCTCCATACAAAGTTACAAATTTTATTGGACATTTTGTACCGAGAAGTCGATTTTTTTCTACGTGCCTTGGAAAAACTTATTCAGTTGTATAAACTGCTCATGCTCTTTTAGTTTTTGCTAACCTGTATTCACAGCTGAAACGTTCTTACAATATTCGTGAAAACATGTAATGTTCATTTCAAAATCCTTTTATGAGAAAAGTAATGGAGGAAATGAAAACAGGAGAACGTCCCTTATAACATCGAATGTGAAGGTCGAATCGGCGGAAAATTTATGTTGATTGAATACTCTACCGACCATCGAATATGCATGACTTTGGTAACAGTGTTACTTTTGCACTTCGAAAGAATATATGAGTTTCATATAATAATATTAGTAACTTTCATTGATATATGAATAATAATTTAAATAATAATAGAAGAAAGGAAGAATAATTTTCTTACAGATTAATGAGATCATAATTCCTATAATTGTCATGCTATTTTTTTTTCATTTGTCTTTATATTTGAAAGTTGACTTCAAGGTTATCAATTGACGCATAAAATAAAGTTTTTATTTTTAGTTTGATATATAAAATTAAAGGTTCGAAAATTTTTCGTCTTAAATTTCGTCCGATTTCATCATTAGATTTGTTATATTTTTTTAAAGATAATATTTTTCGAAGATTAAATTTAAGCTTCTGTTGCCTAATGTCTTCCCAGTAATGCTTCCAAAAATAAAAAATAAAATGGATTTATAATTCCTAAGAAAAATGCAAAAATGTTAGTACTGAAAATTGAGTTTACCTAAAATTCGCCATACAAAACGGCAATTTCATAGGTAAAGACCTATTATGATCGTAGTCTATTGAAAGATTTCAATCCATTATTGTTTCTGTGTGCTATTAGTCCGTGATAAGCGCGTTATAATAAAAAGAAAATAAGTACGTAAGTATTATAATCACAGAGTAGAGTCCGTCATATACAGTCTGTATGAGGTAGTTAAGTGTAAAACGTCTCCTAGTCCACTATGACTAGTCGGTCAAAAAACCCGGTTAAGTTTTACAAAAATCAAGAAATCTTGAAAAATCTAATGTTTTATAGCTAAACTATATTTGCTAAAATCAAAATATATCTTTTTAGGGTTCCGATACCAAAATGGTAAAAACACGAACCGTTATGGTGCGACTTTGTCTGTCTGTCCGTCTGTCTGTCTGTCTGTCTGTCTGTCTGTCTGTCACACCTGTATATCTCGGCAACCACTCACGCTATCGATATTTTTGTACTTTTTTACAACTCTTAGTTTTCAAGTTGTGATGAAAAATGACAAAAAAATACCATTCCCCCCCCCTTATCTCCGAATTAATTACAGTTGACAGAAGTTTATGTAAACTTTACAGCAAAAATAAAACTTTCTTTCTAAGTTGCACAGTTTTTTAGAAATCTGCAAAAAACCTTTACAAACAAATTGAGTTTTGCGGTCCTAAAAATGGACTTTATTGCTTCCAAAAATACTAAAGGTATATCGGAACCCTTGGCGTGCGAGTCTGACTCGCACTTGACCGGTTTTTTTAACTTGTGAATTGATCATTAATACTAAGAACGGAAGTGTAAATGATCTGTAATAGCCATTTTATGCGTGATTTTTAACACCGTTTTTTTCCTGAATGGTAAGTATTTTTACCAGAAAAACTGTGGCAACAACATTTACTAGTCCCAAGTCACATATTTTTCAGAGAGAAAGATAACAATTTTACGTTTTTGGGATTTGATAAAAATCCATACATTTTAGTATGGAGGTCCCCTGCAAGAAATGGATACGCTAATGACTATCTCCTGAGCAGAAAGTGCAGCTACTTCAACCTCCTTGATTATAATCCATGGGTTATTGTTTGGTGATATGGCTAGTATTGGAAGCTATATGGATGATAACTATCATCAAAAATCACAATGACTGTGAAGATGTTCATTCTCTAATAGATTACAGATTAAATAATAGTAAACTGAAGTTTATTTATTGATAACCAGTGCTAATAAAAACATATTTCGGTAATTTAATAGTTTATTATATCAAATCCTTTGGGTATTAAATTCAAAAAGCAATTATGTCCAGTATTGCACTAGAGAAACTAACATAAAATGCTCAAACAAACCTATAAAGACAGATGTCCAAAAATCTATTATTTGAATTTCGGTTCGTCCAAATTTGTGTAAATATCTTCAATGTATAGACAAAATTGCTAGTTTTGTAATAGTAAGAATAGATGCGAATATAACGCTGTCTATCAGTTTCGCTTTCAAGCATTTTTAGTCTAATTTTGATAAGTAGTTTTAACCTGTAAATGATAACCTTAGAAAGTCGCTACCACCGGTTAGTTTTACATAATCTGTTTTACTAAAAAAAATTAAGCACCTTTCCTATAATTTTAATCAACATAGAAAATATCTGAAAATATGATGTAGGTATCGAGTTGCTTACAGAGTGGATCGACTAAATATCACCTATTAGTAACAATATGTACCCATCCATCAACAACGGGAGTAGTAAGTTGGAAGGAACATATCTCATCCATCACACGCATGGAAAACTTATTTTAGCAGAAATATCGGTGTGTACGTAATTACGTATATGTGGAAGTAGGAACGCACGAACAAAATAATTGAATCGTTGAATGAATATTGGGTTTCCGCAGGGTTTTTTATCAACACAACCGCAATTTTACATGCTAGAATTCTCCTAACCGTTTATCTTTCTTTGTAATACAAATAATATAAAAATATAAAGGGAATATGAAATATGTGGCTAAAACTTGTTGATGATGATCTTTAACTGACGACCTGTACGTCTCACAGACATCATCACTTTTATTACTACCATGTTTTGTAAAGTGCGCGACGCTCAGTGTCACCTTTTCTGCTACCTTCCTCTCTTGTCATTCTCTTACCAATAGTCGTAGTCGCGACCGCATCGAGTGCACAGGTATACGTACAGGAGCTACGAGTATCACCGTCTCACAGACGTAAGTACGGTGTTAATATACAAAAACATTGTACCTACGCCCTACGTCTTTCAGTCGTCACGGAACCACGGACTTGACAGACCTGTGCAATCTATCCTAGTCGAATGGAAAATAAGTACTTTTTTACCAGTTTAAGAAACCAATGTGCCTTACGTATTGTATTTATTACGCAGTTACTGCAGAATATGTCAGTTAACTAAAAATGATGTCATGTCAGTTTTTTTTTATTTAAAAGGTAGAGCTACTCTTTATGTTTTATTTTGTAACTCATTTATGGAAGTAAGAATTTTCTAAGTTGATTCTTTAAATAGTTTTTTATAATGGACACCAAAGCAACTTCCTAAATTAAGTAAGCAATTATTGTGATCTCATCTCTTATTTTTAATATGAGAAGATTTTTTTTGATATACCCATTAATTACCTGAGAAATATCTATCATCAGTAATAGCTATGAAAAATTGGCATGCTTACATATTTTTTATAATGAATAAAACTTTGTTCGTCTCTGAGACGTAACTTCGGTGTTATTGTGATATTTAGACCAGGTCATCAATCAAAGGTTAATAAAGTTATACTGTTTTTCGCATCGTGTTCCAAAATAAATAAGGCATTAGGAGGAGTCATTTGCTATCCCTTTAGCCCCCATAACCCCTTCTATGCCCCACGGTAATTTTTTAATTCAACTTTTTACCAAAAATCAAAACTCTGCATTAAAATTCTTTAAAAATAGTTTTAGGTCTTCCAAATTCAAGCTTTATTTTGTTGTAAGGTTCTATTAAATCCAAATTTACTGACTTTCCTCATCTAGTTCTTTTTTTATTGACTGTCAAAGTGTCCGGAACAAGTAAAACTGAACTTAGAGATCCACTTTGCATGGATATAAAAAAGTAATTCAGATAGATTGGGATATTATTCCGATTCCCATAAAAGTGCTCTAGTCTATCCTCTTTCTAACGGTTATATTATAAGGTCTTATAAAATAATAATAACTTCAAAAATTCGCATGGCTAAATAAATGCACCGGGTCAGGTCAGGTTAACATCCAAAATTCGGATTTAAATATTTTTTGAGTAAAAATATAACATGTGCAAAGTAGGTACAGTCAACGACAGGTCGAGCTTGACTTTTGCAGTGCGACTCTAGCCCGGACGTCTTTTTAAATAAGAACGGCACAAAGTCCAATGTGTCAAGCTTGATGTGCTCATGACTGTACAACCCGTCATCTCACGTTGCTTTAGTCCCGATTTTATCCACCTGTGAAATTATTGCGTCGCACTGTAATCATCATTAGCCTAAGTCTTATTCCATTTTATGTAATCGACTACCTGACCTTATCAAGTTTCACGAGAGCACTGGATTTCATAGAGCGATTAGCTTCGTAACTCAGAGGGGGAACCCGGAATAATCCTGGATTGAGAGTTATTTGTTCTGACAGCCATTTCAGAGTTTTCAAGCCGCCGCCGATAACTTAGATAGCGACTACTTTCAGCAACAACAACCGGAACGAACGACAAAACGTGCCTTCCAAAGCACTAGAAACGCGCAAGTTGTTCTACCAAGTAAGTTGTACTGTGGTTATCTGGGTTCTGACCAAGGCCAACGTTGCTTACCTTTCGTGATGCAAAGAAAGAGCTAGTAATACTCGGCCACATCGGCGGAGCGATACAGTAAGATCACAAAAATAAAGACACTAAATTATGTGTTTAAATTTTTCCAGCAAAGTTCTAACAGGTAATTTGCGAGTTTCTTTCCAGCCCCGTAGTTTGAGGCCGCGTACTTTATAAAAACTTTGTCTAACCCAATCTTACTATCGCTGACTTTTATATAAATGGAATTTATTAACGAGATCTGGAGGGAGAGTACTCTAAATATTAAAGGTAGCAAATTCTGCTCAAAAGAACCATTCCTTCATAATATAAATCTATATTCAAAGATGTTTTTTAAATACGCGTGCCACACCCACTCTAATAATTTATATTTACAGCACAAATCGATAAGAACCAAATACACTGGGCGTCAAAAATAAGTAGTACAGTTTTAAAATAGGAATATCTCGTAAACTGTAGAAGCTAAAACTTTGAAATAAAAAAAGTTAAAAAGATAATTTAATTTCATATAATAAAAACTTCATGCATAATGTCATCTATAACAGATTGACTGTAAAAAACTGAATAAACAAAAACACTTTTTTTTTTAAACTGTTGTCTTACTTTTGTTTTTATTTTGTTTTTACATTTATTGCTGATAAATCAATTGCAATTCAAAAGCAAAGGCGTCTACAGCGAGTAAACTTTACTAATCATGCCTCTTTCACCTGAAGAATGTGCAAGAATCTTAGCTTTTCTCGAAGTAGGCATCGGTGTGCGTGGTACTGCAAGAACGGTAGGTGTAACTCTACGAATGGACCAGCAAGTAAAGCAAAGGTACGAAGAAACTGGAAACCATCTAAGGAGACCAGGTAATGGCAGACCCAGGTGCACTAGTACCCGAGAAGACCGCTTTATTGTTTATACTGTGTTAAGAAATCGTCACCTTAATGCAGTTGAGGTCCAGCAACAACTTCTTCATACCCGAGCTGATTACATTAGTGAAAGTACAGTGAGAAGAAGACTTGCTGAAGCTAACCTGAAGTCCCATAGGCCAGCAAATGGCCCCAAACTTGAGACAGGGCATCGAGTAGCGAGACTACGCTACGCCCGTCAACACGTACAATGGAACGAAGAAGAATGGACAAGAGTTTTGTTCACAGATGAGTCTTGTTTCTCTTTATACACTTCCGATGGAAGGCGGAGAGTCCACAGGCGACCTAGTGAGCGATACATTCAAGCTTGCATCTCGGAAAGAGTCGAATACAGCGGGGGCTCTGTACACGTATGGGCTGGCATCTCTTCAGAGGGTCGCACAGAGCTAGTAGTCATAGAAAATGGCACTCTGACTGGTGAAAGATATGCTTTAGAGATCCTTAACGAGTATGCAGGGCCATATTTAGTAAATATGGGTGAAGGAGCGATAGTAATGCATGATAACGCCCGGCCACACACCGCTGGCCTCGTACAAGAGTACATTCAGGAGGTTGGCATCAGCTTGATGGCTTGGCCATCAAGAAGCCTAGATCTTAACCCGATCGAACATGCCTGGGATGAGCATGGAAGGCTAGTCAGAAGGCGCACACCACCCCCCGCCACCCTCAGGGCTCTAAAACAGGCCCTGATAGAAGAATGGGAAAATATTCCCCAACACCGCCTCCGAAACTTAGTGTTCAGCATGCCAAACCGGCTCCAAGCTGTATTTTCGATTATGTTTCTTTGGAAAAGTTATTAGTAATCACGAGTAGCATATCTTTTGTTATCAAGAACAAATTAAGTTAAATACTGTTCAATGGTAACAGCATGTTGGACGACCGGACCGATTTGGCTTTATCTTTTTCAAAATGTTAGTAAGTATGTTTCAAAAAGAAAACATTGAAATATAGGCTATATTTCAATGTTTTCTTCTTCGAAATAGAAAATTCTGCAAAAAATACTTTTTTCTATGTGATGGGCCACTACAAATAGGAGACAGGGCACAGTTGGAACAACTAGTTTGTAGTATAAATTGTAAATTAAATCACATGTACAAAGTAGAAAATCGCAAAAATTCACAACCACGGGCAGGATTCGAACCTACTGCCTTTCCCCCTTCCTACTTTTCTACTTTTCAGATTTATCCGAACACAGGAAGTGTTAAAATAAAATCATGTTTAAATCAAATGTAGTTTATTCAATTATTGGATTTAATATCTCCATACAAAGTGGCACCATGATGGGAAAAAAAGGAACGACAATAACAACCCACGTCCTCTTTTAAGTTTGAATGTACCGGGTTCATACAATTAACATTAGTCAATTTGAATTTTTAATTAGCCCGTTAGAACCGTAGCCTAATCCCATGGATTTTTCTTTTATAGGTAATCTGATATTTTATAATAACCTTTCTCATACAATTTTTGCTTAGCAACAGTTAATTTATCTAACGGTATACTTTCAATGTCAGTGGGTACCTTATCATAAAAAAAAACCGAAAGAATGAAAAAGAAGTGTATCATCCTAATGTCAGTCAAAAGAGGTAGACGTGTATATTTTTATATTTTGGAATATTTTTATGTCCTTCGTCCGAGAACACAAAGGATTAGGATGGGTTGCCTCCGTAAGCTAGAGAACGTGTTCAATTCACGCAAGTTCCCGCAGTGCCTTAGGTATTTAAAGGTATTTGCGGTATCAAAATAATGTGTTCAAAGAATCTACTGAACTAAGAAGACGAGAATTATTCCTCTTTAATACTCTTTCCTCTTAAAGGAAAGGGGAAACATAAGTAAAAGTGGGGGTGGGCAAGTCACTGTAAGGCCAAATGATAAATATTGGACCAAGGCGGTGACAGAAGGCAACTAAGGCATTCAAAGCGCTCGCAATGGATGGAAAAAGATGACTATATCCAGCAGTTGGGTCGATGCAACCTGTAATGACGATAAAATAAAAATAGCTACTGGTTACTATAGGTCTGGCCCTTGCTAATAACACAAAGATAGTTTTTTATGCATTTGGCGTTACCGTAAAGTTCTAGAAGGAGCTACTTTTACTTTGAACAATAGTTTCCGACCCAAATATAAAAATTTTCATCTTGTTAAAAGATTTTTGCAGACAAAAAAGTAATTTAAGGAAGGTGGTTTGTTTCCGGGTTTTAACAAAAGGAAAAGGCCATTTTATAAGAGCCATTATTCTTATGCCCCGGGAATGGCCAGGTACAATTTTATTCCTGCAAAATTTTTAGGTGCCCTTTCAAGTGCTCTTTGTGTGATTACTAAAATAAGACCTCGAGTCAAAATTTTTTACAAACATTAAAGTAACAACTTGTTTTTCAACTAATCTAGTAATTTTAATTGAGTAAGGTGAGTGACCAAAAAATAAAAAAATATGTTTTTGCCAAATAAAAAAATATGTTTTTGCCAAACTCTTTGTAAGATTACTTAGAAACCCTCAGGCATAGAGTGTAGAGGCAAAAGTTACGTCAGTAAAGAGTAGAGATACCTTACTCATCTTAGATATGCCAGAATAAGCCCTAGAAGACTTTTAGAAAGTGTAGGCCTGAAAACTGAAAAATGTTTCTCGTCTTTATCCAATTCAGAAACCCATAGGAAAAGGCAACAGATTTTCAGATTTTATATAATGTTGATTAATTAAATAATACTCATTGAACGTCTTAAATATCGCATACAGAATACAGTATTCTACAGTTTCCATAGCGGCATATATGAAACGGCAAAAATTACTGCATCACACTGATCACACATGGCCTATACAAAAAGTCGGCATTGTATAATATGCTTCATGCGTTTCGCTACAGTATCACGGCACCATACCTCTTTGTAATTGATGTAGTCTTTTAATATATAATTTTTTTTGTACTTAAGATTTGCTTTACTCATTCTACTGTCTCATGTAGCTGCACTAATATTTTCTAGTTTCTTGTTTTAATTAGTAAGCACAGACCAACAAACGATGTTTTGACTGTGGCTTATCTACAATGTGGTTGATCAAGTTATACTTATTTAGAAAAGATATTTTAGTCACCTAATGGATACTAAAAAACAACTCCCAAGAATTTTGCTGAGAGACTTGTAGGTAGGTGTTTGATGACAGACGAACAAGCACCTTCCGCAATATTTACCGGCTCCACTCCAGTGTACAGACCCTCGCTACAAGGCTACCTTTGAACTTTGCACACTGAGCTACGAAGATTAGAAATACGATATGCCTTCAAACGTTCTCGTAATGGCTGGCTCATCAATAATTTATCATTTCAACCCCTTTGTCTGGGAACAAGTATTCTAAAAAAATATTACTCAAAATTATCCACAGGTTCGTAAAAAATATCTCCCGAAAACTGTGGATTTGCTTCACAAAATTGAGCAACTTTTTCCGATATAGAGCAAAATACTTGAGGCTATTTGACTTTCCATAGAAACTGCACTACATGATGGCGCATTTTGTAGGCATAGGAAGTCAAATATCGTTTTTAAATATCGACATCTGAAAGCCTTTTTAGGGTTCCGATACCAAAATGGTAAAAAAAAGGAACCCTTATGGTGCCGCTCTGTCTGTCTGTCTGTCTGTCCGTCTGTCTGTCACACCTCTATATCTCAGCAACCACTTACGCTATCGAGCTGAAATTTGGAATAGTTTTAGAATATAGTTGCCCAACTTAATTGCACATGAATTTTTTTTGAAAAAAGTATGATTATTAATGTAAAGGGGGCCAAAATAGGGGGGGGCAAATTTCAAATTGTCGCTACTAGGTCGAGTGGGGTAGCATATGAAAGGGCTTTACTTGTACATTTTAAAATATATTTTTGTATTTTTTTAAGTTTCTTAGTTTTCAAGTTATGATGAAAAATGTCAAAAAAAATACCATTCCCCCCCCCCCTTATCTCCGAAGTTTGAGTAAGGGAAAATCTGAATTATATACAGTTGACAGAGGTTTATGTAAACTTTACAGCAAAAATAAAACGATCTTTCTAAGTTGCACAGTTTTTCAGAAATCTGCAAAAAACCTTTACAAACAAATTTAGTTTTGCGGTCCTGAAAATGGACTTTATTGCTTCCAAAAATACTATAGGTATATCGGAACCCTCGGCGCGCGAGTCCGACTCGCACTTGACCGGTTTTTTATGGTTTATTTTAATTTATCGGAAGTTAACTTCTTAAGCCTCGAATGCTAAGTCTAGTTATTTTATTGTATAGATAGATACTCTTTTAGTGCCGTATTCAGAGACGAAGTTGATCTTTCATTAAGTCTCGTGCTGTCACTTTCTCTTTCTAAACCATAGAAAAGGACAGCAATATTAAGTTTAACTGAAGTCTCTGAGTACAACCGTCAGATTATTAAAATTAATAATCAAATAATGATATACACATGTCGTAAAAGGGACAGCCTCAGGAAAGCCGAGAACAGAATATTGGCCGAAATATTGGCAGTGGTTATTAATAACTTACATCCATGACGATTCACTACGACTGATCGCTCATCGAAGATCACCTTACTAGTTCACGAGTACTCGTACTTAAACTATGTGCAGGATTGGTTGTACCGCCTGTTGGTAGAATGTAAAAGCGCAATCACATTCTCTCCCCCAAAATTATGAACACCTTGGAAGCTTTCAATCTTATCGTTTTATCTACGTGTCATAACCCCAGTGTACACTGTGTTCGACTCACAAGCTAGGTAGGTATCGCGTTTTATAATTTCTCTTCACAGTTTAAGGTTAACAAGTTAAATGTGGTGACTCTTAGCTTAATAAAAAGTTGCTCCTGTCGTCGTACAGTTGTTATGGCTTGTCCGCCAGCAGGTGCAGGCTCTTTAGAATAAACCAACTCTATCTCGGCCGAGTGCTCGCGGCAAACTAACTGCTTTAGAACTTGACGTGGTGAAATCTCGATCAAGAATGAACTTTTAACGTCACGACGGCCTGACTAGCAAAACACTTCGTCAACCCTGTGTCCGAATGGCGCGACTAGACACTAGCGCCACCAACTTCGTTCACTGTACTAAAATCAGCCAATAGGAAGCCAGCGCCAATCAAATCGAATAGACACTAGCGCCGCCACTCGTTACTTCATTGCACTAAAAACAACCAACAGGGAGCAAGAACCAATCAAATCGAATAGACAATCAGGAAAGACTACGTCACCGAGACCGCACTCGCTAAATATCGCGCGAAAATTCAGAAAGCAGACTTTTTACCGACACATTAATTCATCCATCACCGCAGGACAGAGACCGCTTTATGATAAGTTTGTGTGTATAGGTAGTATACAAAGACAATGAAACCTGTCTGTATCTGAATATATCAAAAATATTTCAATTATACAAATATTTACATTACATCTACACAATGTAAACATAACTTAGTAGACATATTTACTAAATAGCTTAATTTTATGTGTTTATAGTTGTACAAATACTCACGGCGTTGCTTATCTCAACATTACTTATTCTGTTCATTTCTTGTACAAACATTTGTAGAACGTTCGTAGTAGCTGTCTACGAAAATGCTACAGCCAAATTCTGAAACTGAAAATGTGGGTTATTGCTTTATACCTAAAACTATCATCATATTATTATCGGCTAATTATATATCCAGTGCTGGACAGGGAGATGCGTGGGAGGGAGAGAAAATTGCAGGGCTGGCTGAATGAAATGGCGAGGAGGAAATGTAATTTTTTTAAAATTGTTTGGAAATAAAAAGATTTAATTTTTTTTAATGCGCAAACTTTTATATTTTATTTTATTTAAATTATTTATTATTAATATCAGACAACATGGTCCATGTTTTGTTAGTACGAGTAAGAGTATCGTCTGGATTTCTCTTTCTTCGTAGGTACATACCTAATCACCAGGTTTCCTGGCAAAGACGACTAAAAAAATAAATGTTGATTGTCACCCATTCCTCTCAAGTGACGTCTAAATAAAAATTTTGGATACCATTATAGTGTTGTTGGTGCTGCCTGTCTAGACTAAAGCACCGACGTTTGTCAAATCCTTGTTTCGTCAAATCCTTGTTTCGTTCGACAAATCTTCATTTCGTCAAATTCTATGTTCGTCAAGATAGCGAATAACAAAAGTAAAAAAAAAAACCACCATATTGGTTAAACTTAATTATAATATAACTGAATACAACTTACCTTACCTAAATATCTCTAAATAAGTATTTCAAACACACCGAAAAATGTTCATGATTCGCTTCGAAGAAAAAAATTGTAAAAGCGGCAAAAATAATTTTTTGCCGCTTTTAATAAAGTCGACACATTTTGTGACAGATGATTATTTCTTTCGATAATGTTATTTATTCCAACTGTTGATTGTTTTCATCCTTATGAAAACAATCAACAAATCACAAAATTCACATTTCGTAGTTAGTGATTTGTGGATGCCCGTACACAGTTAATCTAGATCGCCATCCAAGATCAACCATCATAATTACTGTTATTACATCTGATTAGGATGCAGCTAAAAAGAATTATAAGAAATAGAAGACTCGATCGCGAGATTTGCCAATCAACGTTACACAATCTGGATCGCGATCAAAACGGCAATCTAGCTTTCTCTTTGTTTCCTATGGTTGCATTCCAACATAGCCTAGATTTATAGCTGTTTTAAATCTGACAGCTGTCAATCTAAATGAAGATCTCGACAAGATCTATCATTGTTCATAGCATACATAAACAAAACATCAGTGATCAGATGTCTGTGTGACTTGTCTCGAAAGATGTTGGAAACTTCGCAGTTAGGATCGCGCTTTTTTCTTACGTCAATGGAATTTTCCGTAGTAAAAATAGTCATTTTCGATACAAGTGCGGAAAGGAAGTAAATCCTGAAGAGTTGTCGAGGATTTACTCTTGAGCACGTGTATCGAACAACGTTTTACAATGCATTCACTAGAACTTGTCATTTTAATCAATAAAATTGATAAAAACTTTCAACAACTGCTAGAACTTTAAAAGAAAAATTTTGTAGAAAATGGCGGGAATATCAGCATCTGCGCGCGTTCGAACGAAAGGTTCTAAACAGGGTACAAAGGGAAGTCATACAAACTGCCTAGTGCTTTGTAAAGAAAAATATGACGTATTTAATATCTTTCTACATAATAAAATCATTATTTACTAAAAATTGTTTAAATTTTAAAGACTTTATATTTATTTGTTGAAAATTTATCTTTTTACTCAGATTTTTAGCTATTAACCAACATATTTCTGATTACTAAAGACTCCTTGCTCTGAACTTTTTATTTCCTGTACATTTAAATTAAAAAGTTACTTTTCCGCACGGGCTGGCAGATCATGCTGGAATTGTCTACATTCCGCACGGTTTGCTGCTATGCTATTGACGCCTATTCGAGCAAATGAATTGTAAAATATATTATTATCTGTTTGTTTTTCCGTATTTTCTGCATAGCTGTACTTGTGATTGGCATTTATAAAATTTGTCGAAACAAGGATTTGGAGAAACAAGGATTTGACAAACGTCGGTGCTTTCGTCTAGACGATGGTCCTAAATTTAAATCCTTGGGAGACAAAAAAAAATTATATGATTGTGGATATTCCTTTAGTGATGGGCGATATATACAGCGTGAATTTTCATTCGT
Source organism: Athrips mouffetella (assembly GCA_947532105.1). Classification (NCBI taxonomy): domain Eukaryota; kingdom Metazoa; phylum Arthropoda; class Insecta; order Lepidoptera; family Gelechiidae; genus Athrips; species Athrips mouffetella. The sequence continues at coordinate 16,344,754 of OX383965.1, read as the reverse complement.
TTTAAACCCGAACCTCAGTAATTCTACTCATGAAAACAAGCAACTTACCCGAAGAAAAAAATTCTTTACTCGAAAAAATGTTTACGCTTCCCTATAGTAAAGTGGTCACGTGATCGACACATTTTGTATGGGAAGGTGAAAATTTTTTTTCGAGTAAGTAAAATTTTTTCTTCGGTGTAGTTGCTTGTTTTCATGAGTAGAATCACTGGGCTTCGGATTTAAAACGAATAAAAATTCACGCTGTTTATTTACGTACATATTTATATTTCCTTAAGATCTTACAGTGGTGTGTCTAAAGCAATGAAGTGTGTAGTGTCTGAATATTATTATGAATTATGAATTTTAAATAAAAATACCATCAAAGACATTACCCTGACATGTTTATCTGTTTTCTTAGTTCAATGTAAGAACGTGAGCTCATGGATATTGCAATGCAGCGTCGAACAACAGACGGGGAAACATTACGAGAGCTCATACAACGAACAAGCCGATCCTCTATATCACACTCTTATACAGTGTGTTATGTAATGTGCATTGTTTTATTTAAGGCGAGGCTTTGGTCTTGAAACTGTCCCTTTCTAGCAAAATAGCGCGTATGAGAACAAAGCGGCATCGAGCTGTTTTGATGTACGAGTATTTTGCCTTCTTTTTCATTCAAATTTAATTTATATGACAATATTAGAAACTGTTACATAAGAGTTTACCTATGCACAAGTTATATCTAATTCGCAAAATGTAATTTATAAATCTATTGAGACTTGAATACCAGGCAAAATTCGGTAAAACTGAACTTACTTTGAAAGATAAATCAATCGTGGAAAGTTTATCAGAGTTGATCAGAAATCATAAAATATGATCCACATCACAAATGCAAATATCATATACTTTAAATCAAATATTCCCTATTTTTACCACGGCATACCCCGTAGCTGTGCCCTTGACTTCGTTCACATGGAGTTTGGACTTTGGCAGAGAAACAACTGGCCTGATTGAGTTATTGGCGCACAGGCCGCTTGATACAACGCAATTTGTTTGAGATGAAACAAAGCTTATATCTAAGCGCACGGCAGTGCGCAGGCCAAGTTCCCGCAACAGGCCACGCGCATGCAGTGCACTATTTACACGAACCGTTTCGACCCACTTTTGAACCCCCTGTAGCTCAGTGCCTATTGCAAGTACAAAGATAAAACTGTACCTACATAATCATATACTAATACGAGTACTGAAGCAATTTGCCAAATTTCATAGATATAGCTACAGTAGATCCTGAAATATGACCCCGTGAAAATAGCTAATTTTGGCACTTAATGACTGACTGACTCACTGACCGGTAATCAAAACCTACAGGCCACTTCCAATTGTCCTAGCGTTATGAAATTTGGCATTTAGGTGGTCGTTAGGATAAAAGTAATGGAAAAATTCAAAAATTAGAAATCAGTCAAGTGCGAGTCAGGTTTTAGTCAAAATCCATATCCATCCATACTAATATTATAAATGCGAAAGTAACTCTGTCTGTCTGTCTGTCTGTTTGTTTGTTTGTTTGTTTGTTTGTTTGTTGCTCTTTCACGCCTAAACGGCTGAACGGATTTTGATGAAATTTGGTATGGTGATAGATGGTAACTTGGAGACGGACATAGGCTACTTTTTACCCCGGGAAAATATCTCATTCCCGTGGGAATCTACACATACAATAATACTCTAGCGGGGTTGTATCTGCTACAGCACACCGAAACTACTTAACCGATTTTGATGGGACTTTTTTTATTCAACTAAGTATCGCTGATTACGAAAACTACTACAATTTTGAAATCCAACGTGGTAGACGTAAACTACCATTATCCCCTGGGGATAAGGTTGAGGTGCGATAGGGTTGAAATGTCTAAAAATCAATATGGGTGTCGTTTGTAAGGTTTATCGAGCCGCTGATTACAAAAACTACAACAATTTTGAAATCCAACATGGTGGACGTGAAATGCTATCATCCCTTGGGGATGAGGTTGGGGTGCGATAGAGTTGATATGTCTAAAAATCAATATGGGTGTCGTTCGTATGGTTTATCGGGTCGCTGATTACGAAAACTACAATGATTTTGAAATCCAACGTGGTGGACGTGAAATACCACCACCCCTGGGATGGGGTTGGGATTCAATAGGTTTGAAATGTCTAAAAATCAATATGAGTGTCAGTTGTATGTTTATATAAGGATAGGGATAGCGGTTAAGATGGCGTTAGGGGTAGAAGCAGGGATAGGGGTAGGGTCAGGGATAGGGAGAGGGAGAGGGGGAGGGATAGGGAGAGAGTGTAAGGGAGGGGAAAATGAGGGGAGAGAAAGGGGGAGGGAGGGGTAGAGGGCGTGGGAGGGGGTAGAGGGAGGGGGGGTAGAGGGAGGGGGGGTAGAGGGAGGGAGAGGGGGAAGGGGAGGATGAGTGAGGGGAAGGGGGAAAGGGAAGGGAAAGGGAGGAGGGCGAGGGGGGAAAGGGAGGGTGATGGGGAGAGGGGAAGGGGGGAAATGGAGGGGGAAGGAAGGGTGAGAGGGGGAAGAGGGAGGGGCGAGGGAGAGGAAGAGAGAGTGGGAGAGGGTGAGGGAGGGGGAGTGGGAATGTAGGGGGGGGGATACAAAAGGATAGATAGGGAGGAATAGGGACCTTTTTTACTTTTATGAATACCTCCTCGCTACCCATTCACTTCACTCCCTTTATTGCCTTCTTTTTTAAGTTCGCCTGTAACGGTTGACAATGAAAATTCCGCACTACCTACCAGTTAAATAAAATCAAAAGATAATTAAGTTTGTAGTAAGATGCATTTATTCAACTTGGATAAGTACAAATGCATCTTTTACGTAGGGATCAAGAAGGATAAGCGCTCCGTAAAATATGTTTCAATTAAGTTCGAGTTCTGTTTTTTTATAAAATCTACGCGGACGAAGTCGCGGGTAACAGCTAGTTATGTATAAAATGTTGGTAATACTTCTCTAAGACCTGAAAATCTGAAATTTGGCATGGGGATAGCCGTTAGCATTAAAAAAAGTATAGCAAAAATTTGAAAATTGGAAATTGGTCAAGTGTGAGTCAGGATATAGTCATTACTATGCATAAAATTGTTGGTCATATTTCTGTGAGACCTACAAATCTGAAATTTGGCATCGGGGTAGTCGTTAGCATTAAAGTAAAGGAAAAATTTGGAAAATAGAAAATGGTCAAGCGCGAGTCAGACTAAAATTAATGTACCAAATATTAAAAAGGTAGTATTTCTAGAAGGTCAGACTTAGTCATGCATGAAAACAAGTACCTATGTTTTAACGCATAATAATATAGCATACTGAACAAAAAGAAATAAAATGCCACCATAAACATAACTGTTAAAAAAGGGTTGAAATCCGATCCAATGCCAAGTTTAGATGCACTTTAATATCGATCATAATCGTCTTCATCAGCAGCCTGATCCACTAGTAAACATTTGCCATTCCCAAGACTCGCCACCACATCCAGTCCTCCGCCTTCCGCATCCAGCCACTATCCGCCACCTTATTCACGTCAACGGTTCATCTGGCCGAAATTCACTTTACCATACACCCAACTTAACATATGGTATAGCTGTGAAAATACGCAGGTACGTTGAAAATAATATCTAAAATGAAATACTTTTGAATTTGAACTTGGCAGGTTAATTTAATTATATAAATAATAAATCTAATTACACAATGAATCAAGTGTTACTAAGGTACAGCACAAAACCTGCTTATATATGTTGCACGGAAGTAGCCAAAAACATTACTGTAAACCCCGTTTAAATCGGTTCAGCGGTTTGTGAGTTAAAAGCGCCAAGATAAACATACCAACAAACGAAGGTTCTGAAAATTACATGAATAGGTTCTATTCTCTTTTTTGCGACCCCCTAGATAACATTTTTGTGAAAATTTTTAGTGCAGAGATAAGGCGAGTTGACGATTTTGTTATAATATGTTTAATTATATCTATGTGCTCTATTCACGACTATACTATATAGGTACTTTCGAGAGCAGCCAAAAGTACTAGCTTAGCGTGCTTTTCAAAACATGGAATTATTCAGTTTTTAAAATTGATATTTTATATGATGGAAAAATTTTATTTTATTACTTGTCATATATCAAACTTACCAAATTTGCAAAATAAGTCCGTAAGTGTAGCAACAAACCTGCGGGAATTCCAACGCGGAAAGTTCCGCGATTGAAAAACGTGACAAAAATAAATTTACTATGTCAGCCTCCTGCCCAAAGACATACGTTTATTTATAAAAAGAACATATTTAACATATGTATTTTATTATATACCAAACTTCCAGACAATTTTAAATTAATGAATAAACTTTCACTGACATTAAATTTGACAAAGTGTCTGCTAGAGCACTGTTTTTATAGTAATAAGGAATTTCTAGACCATAAGACTGATAAGTTCTAACATTCTATTTATATTTTTCTTTAATTTCATATTGACATATTTATTTTTCATTTGACATTCAATATAATTCTTTGACATTTAATTGTATAAAATCTTGAAAATTGGCATTCTAGTATTTCTAGCTGAAAACATTGTACTTACTTCATTAACTATTAAGACCTTTTTTACTGTTTTCTGGCAAATAAACTCATATAATTAATTTAATTTGATACCAGCGGAAGTTCCGCAAGATGCGCCACATATAACCTAAAAAAATCATTGGAAGTCTCCACATCGGTAAGATCAGCAGGGGTGTCGCTACACTATCGTTTTAGATATACTTTTGGCATACTACTATCTCACGAGTCACGAACCCCGTCAATCAATCTCAGCAAAATACATGTCAAGTGAGTTCTTTCCACCAATAGTGGGAATTTGACTTCAAGTGGGACAGTGGGACAGTTGAGTTCAGTAGCCTCTAGGCTGTATGCTTAATTTTTACTTTATGTTCCTTCAGAAGTGGCGGGGGAGGGGAGGTTGTCACAAAATTCATAGGTAGGTATTTAATATTTCTAAGGTGTATTCTTTAGTTATGCCTTTGTTTTGAATGACACAAAAAAATTTTACAACCCATACTATTTGAACCGCTTTCATTTTTAGGGTTCCGTACCTAAAAAGAAAAAAACGGAACCCTTATAGGATCACTTTGTTGTCCGTCTGCCTGTCTGTCTGTCTGTCAAGAACCTTTATCTCACGAACGGGTTGAGGTATCAAGTTGAAATTGATACCATATATTAGGGTCCATGAACTACACAAGATCTGAAAATTAAAATTTTTTTCAACGACGCAATCAAAAGATATGGCATTTTATGTCCTCATCTCCATACATTTATGCAAAAAAGCAAAACCTACAGGGTACTTCCCGTTGACCTAAAATTATGAAATTTGGCAAGAAGCTAGGTCTCACAGTACAATTAATGGGAAAAGTCTGAAATTATTAAATATTACAACTTTTCTCACAACTAAAGGTAACCAATTGTGGTGAGCTCCCGTTTCAAGAACATTCATATAAGAGAGGGGTCAAGTTGGATGGTCGCGGAGGCGATTTTTGTTTTAGTTCCATTTTAAAAACGGGAACACTCACAAACTTGAAAATTGGTATATTTATAGTGCATAAGCTATAAAATAACAATAAATAATAAAATTTGGTCGAGCGCGTGTCGGACTCAAAAAATCTAGTAGGTACATTAACTTACTGAAATTTCAACTAATATAATTATTATTATGTGGTGGTACGGAACCCTCGGTGCGCGAGTCCGACTCGCACTTGGCCGGTTTTTTAGGGTTCCAAACCAAAATGGTAAAAACGGAACCCTTTTGGTGCCACTTCGTCTGTCTGTCACACCTATATATCTGAGCAACGATCATGCTATCGACTTGACATTTGGAATAGTTTTAGAATATGATTGCCCGACTTTATTGCAAACAAAAGAATCACAAAAATATTATAATTAGTATTCTAAAAGGGGCCCGAACGGAGGGGATAAAAATTTTAAATTGTCGTTACTAGGGCATTACTTGAACATTCCAAAATAGAATTTGAAATTTTTCACGTCTCTTAGTTTTCAAGTTATAATGAAAAATGTTTAAAAAAACACCATTCCTCTCTTATCTCCCAAGTTTTTTTTTTGTATAAAACCTTTAGAAACAAATTTAGTTCTGCGATCCTAAAAACGGACTTTATTGCTTCTAAAAATACTATAGGTTTATCGGAACCCTCGGTGCGCGAGTCCGACTCGCATTTGACCGTTTTTTTCTTTTTTGTGTGTATTTGAAAGTCGTAGTTTAAGAATAAGCCCTATAACAATAATAATTTAGTAAAGCCCTGTAGAGAATGATTTTTATTCAGGTAAATATTGTGCGACCAGCCTACGAATAATTCGTAGCGACCAGCAAAGTTGGCGCCTGACCATTTTCGAAACATGTTTGCTTGCATGTAGCGATCTTACCCGCCCCGCCTTTACCAATGAGAGACGACCACAGTATTGGTTTTATGAGTTTTTCTGACTTTTTCGGGTCCTTTAGGGTCCATCTGTCAAATGTTGGTCAGTTAAAACTTGCACTTAGCGGACAAAAACTAGCAACGTGGAGCCAGCGGAGGGTCCCGGGAGCCACTAGGTAGCGCACACGAAACTAAACTTACTCGTAAAAGTGGTCAGGCGCCAACTTTGCTGGTTGTACCTAGAGCAGCTACAACCGATGCTAGACAAAAGAGTTGAACCACGCCCCGGATACTAAATATGTAATCTTGTCGTGGGATCTTAGCCTAATACTCGTACTCGTACATCGAGCGCGAATTCGAAATTGGAAGCTCGCGTAGGCCCGCGAATTCAGTACAAAAGACCCTCAGAAGGAACACGAGAATCTCGCGGGCGCGGCGGGTGCGGGGTAGATTGTAAGGGGGTCAGAGAGTGTCCTTTCTGTGTGATAGTACTATTACTTTATTCTGTGGTTGAACGTATTTACCAGGCTGAGCTTATTCATTGGTTCCCATGATATACGGCCCAGCCGCGTGGCCTTGTACCTCAGTTTCGGTGTTTGTGGTTTAATTAATGTTTTGGATCTACATTGAATTTATTTAGCAGTATTAGATTTAACTTTTTTACGGTTGATTTCCGCGCTAGATAAAAAAAGCCTTTTGCTTTACGACTTTTGGAAAAACAAAATGATCAGCTGATCTGTCCAATAGTTAAAATAAAATGTTTTATTTGGCTTCCAGAATATGCCCTTAATTTTGTTAAAGCTATATTTTTTTATTCTTGATCAAATTCCTATTTATAAAACGTAAAATAGTTGTAAAAATACTAAGGATGCCTAACCAAAATAATGAGAAGTAGATACATGGCACGACAAGCACCTACTTTTTAAGTGATTAGACCCTAGTAGTTCAATAAAAGTAATTCATTTGGTAGGTTCTACAACGAAAAATACAAAATTACTTGGTAAAAATTTGGCACAGCTCAATTAGCGACAGCCAAGCCGAAAATTTACATTAACAATGTAAACTCAAAAACTCGTTAAAATGTAGTTAGACTCGTTTTATTTGAGTTGACATTTAAAAGTTTTTATGTAGATCTCGAGCAATGCAGATACAGTTTATGTAATAGCCACAACTTCAGGGTGAGGCTCGCTTTGGAACCGTTCCAAAAGAAGCCAGGATACTCGTTACATAAGCCAAAGAAAAATAAATTACATCTTGTATTTATCACCCTTACCAAGTCCTCGTCATCATCCGTAAATATGTTCGCTCGATCCTGCGTCATGTCTTCTTAAAAATAAAACAGTAGTACTCCTTCATGGCTTACAAACACAATGCACAGAGCATCACTGAAACACACTTTAACTGCATCCAAAGTTGCCGTGGAAAAGTCGCGTCCTCGCCACTCATGCTGTGGGCACACCTGGGACCTTGCCGCTATCGATTTTCGAAGGTGATGCGACCACCGAACTTTACTACTTGTTACGACTCGCGGTTTTCTATGCTGAATTTAGATTTTTATTTCGATAATGTGAGTGAAAACACGAGGATGTCTCGTGGAGTGGGAGTGGACCTCGCGTCGCGGCGTGCGGGAGCTTACTGCGGCGGAGGGTGGGCGGCTTTAAAGCACTGCAGCGTCTGGTAACCATGGCAACGCTACGCGTACGTTTTAGCCTTGCCACCTCGCTGCCCGAGCCCAGTGCATGCATTGTCGGCGAAATATCATCCGACAAGGGAAGCGAATTAGAGTGCTCTTACCTCGCACGTCTTATCTCACCTTACCAAAAGCACTTTGAAGTGACAGATAAACTACGTCGAGTTTTCATATTTTTTCAACGCATTTGCTCATAAAACAGCTCTATTTGAACATTATTAAGATCCATAATCCAGCTTATTAAACACGCGTGCTTTTTTCATAATATTACCGCACTAGTGTTTTATTTATGTCTTTTTTAATCTCGCAAGGAGATTCTTTGCATTAGTAATTACGTTAGTAACATTTTTATGAAATTAAGCTGTATTCGAAATAATATGATAAATTAATATTCAGTTTATGGAATCATTTAAATGAATTAACTAATTAACAATATTATGTAACAAGATAAATATATATGCGTAATGTATTCAATTTTCGATAATATATTTCAAGGTTCTAGGAATACGCTGTTTGGCTGTTAGCAAATTTTAGTATTTTTACTCGCTTTGTTGAAAAACGTTGTAAGGCGCACGTGCGCATTGTGATCACACTCTCGGCTCCATTTCGCCCTCGGCTGCAGTTCGGGCTGCAATTCCTGAGCCTCGAATGTAATGAGCAAAATAGCGCACTACTACGTACTAAATGTATTTCTTTAATAAGACTCCAAGTCGGCCGTTGTATAAACGAAGCAAAGCAAACTAATTCGTTAAAACTAGAGCAGTCTCTTTGGGATTAGAAGAGCAACTAGAACTTACTGGGTTTATTTTGGACCCACAGTTTTTTTATTATCCAAGATGGCTGATAAAATTTTAACAGCATAACACTGCAACAATATTATAACTAGAACCGAAAACAATTAAAATCAAGCAGAGGGGAGCATGAAAGCAAACAACGCTTTCTATTCAATGTTGTCGCATTGCATTCTACTAATCTCATTCACAGTAGGGTTGCGTTGTGCGGAACACAGCTCTACGCTTTTCTATTTACCCTGTCAATTGCAAACACTGGATACAATGTAGATAGAAATTGTTTTTGTTTCAACGAATCGAAAATGATTGAGACACATATTTTCAATAAAGTAGCTTTAGTTTCGTTGCAAAAATATTTTGGACTGGTGATACATTTTCGACACTTATGAATTTTTTTATGTTATACAAGGTTATTTTTTTGGACCTGATTTGCGTATGCCCACGTTATTACAGAGGTCAAAAGCAACAACTTTTGTTCTACGACTTTTCTAACTAGGCACGAAAAATTTTCAACTTCCCATACAAAATGGGTCGGTCACGTGACCACTTTAGTATGGGGAGTCGAAAATTTTTTGTCCGTTGTTAGAAAAGTCGTAGAACAAAAGTTGTTGCTTTTGACCTCTGTAATAACGTGGGCATACGCAAATCAGGTCCAAAAAAATAACCTAGTATAAAATAATTAATCATTTATCTAAGCATATAGCTCTATTAGAGTATCGGTTGTTTCGCCCATAGGTAGCAACACTAATGACTCATTTTGCAATATGGCTTCATACGTGCAGTATGCAATACTCATGGTAGGAACGTGTATGATCCATTTATTTTTTCGTTTATTCCAACGCTTACCAACACATTTTGCAGCTATGTCTTTTTCAATCTGCTAAAGCTGTCAGAAAAAGCAAGTTTGTAAAACAATGTTATTCTTTCCATCAAATATACTCTGGTTTTAGTGTCATGGCTACAAAATGTGTTGGTAAGAAAAAAATGAATTTTCGCATGAGAAGGTGAACCCTAATAATAGTCCGAGACATTCAGTTTAAAATGCTGCCACCGCCGGGGGCGGGCAGTAAGCCCCGATCGGCAATTGAGAAACCCAGGACTCGATCTTATTACGCGAATACCGATCATCCTATCTTTAAAATGTTTCAATGAAATTTTCTAGACCGTAGACTTTTAATATTGCACTAAAATTAACAATACTACCAATATTTGCTAACCAGAAGTAGAGAAAGCAAAGGTCTGAATAATAAATGAAATTAACAACACTATTTTCATTTCTTCTGTTCTTCTTCTTCTCGTATCAATGGCAATTATTTTATACTAAGTCAAAAAGGTCCTCCCGTGTGCAAGAAATAGTGTAAATTCATTTATTCCCTCTATGTCCTAGGTGATTAATTGTTTAAAAATAGTAGCATACTTTCAAGCATGTATTTACACTAACCATTACCCACTCTATTATTATAACTAGCTGCAGCCCTTATTTTCGGAAAATGTAAGGGCGTAAGATACTAAACTGAGGAAATAAAAAAAATCGGACACTCAATGCAAACTGCATAGTCTAGAGAAGACTTTTTTTCGGATTTTTTTTATTATTTTCTGAGTCATTTTTCGTGGGGAAAGTTGTTCTGATTCGTTGATCGGCGACGTCTGACGTTTTGTTAGCCCGAGACTAATATACTCAAGTTTATAATAACTTTAACCGTGCGTCGTACGACGTTTTTCGATACGCTTGTGAGAAAAATCTATTCATAAATGAGTACAGCGTACAGAGAAACTTGGTGAGGGTTAGTGAGGTCGGTCACCGACCTTGCAACCCATACGATATATTGATGAGCGAAACAGAATCCAATTTGTCAAAAATGTACAAGATTTTCAGATCTCTTTTGAGTCTCCGACATTCAGCCTTTACGAATTCTTCTAATAAACAAAATGTCAAAATCTGATGTTATTTTAATATAGTATTTTAATACAGTATTAAATAACATTAAATTTTGTATACAAAGTGCAAAAGTTTTATGTGTTTATTTTTCGTATAAAATTGAATTATTTTTATTCCTAGTATCATTGACCTTATGGAAATGAAAAAAAAAATAACGGTCAAATGCGAGCTGGATTCGCGCGCCGAGGGTTCTAATGTACCTACAGTACATACAAGTAAGTCAAACTTGACCTAGTTACTAATTTGGGCTTCATTAACAATAATAATAAGATATTTCTTTTCAAGCTTTTATTTAACTTCACCTGTTGCGGTATCTGTCTGTACTCAAATCTTGCAACTTCAAATTGACCCACTTCCCGGTTTCTGATTGAGTTGAACTATTGTATTTTTATGTAAATCGGATGATAATGCAAATACATTTAGCCGATTCTGATGATGAAGCCGGAAGGTGGCCAGGAACTCTGTAATAAAACGACGCCTCCCCATCTAGTTTAGGCTTGTCTGATTCGTCTTGACCAAGACAATGGTCCTAGATGATATCCAGTCTCTTGAGGGACCAGAAGGAGATGGAGGCACTCGGGAAGGATGGGAACTCTGTAATAAACCGATGACGCAACCTCGTCACACATTAAATAATAGTAAAATAACACCTCGACGAGTTTGGGCTCGTTTGATTCATCTCGACTAGTACTCTAGTTTTAGGGTCTGTGGTTAATTGGTTTTATAGTATTTGACATTATAAATACTAAAAAATTAGTAAAAGTAAAGAAATATTTATAACCAACTTTTATTAGATATCTCAAGTATTCAAATAATAGCGTGTTGCATCATAAAACAACATAATAAAATAAATAAAAAAGAGGAAGAGGAAAGCTTTACACATCAAATAAAAGCTTGGTTATTTAGCTTGGTTACAGATTGGTTTTTATTATTATTATATATTTATTCTTTTGTTAATAAAGTTGGTAAAACATATTTATTTTAAAATTATTCCTTTAAAGTCGTTAGCGTGAGTAGTTGCCGAGATGAACAGATGTGACACACAGACAGACAGTTTTTTTTTCCACCGTGGCGCCAATTTGTTTGTGAAGCGATGTAGTTTAGCTGACGTCATTAAGAGATTTTAATATCCAACAATGAATAAACTATTTTGAGTTTGAGTTTTTTGAGACAGACGAAGTCGCACCGTGAGGGTTTTGTTTTTACCATTTTGGTTCGGGAGCCATAAAAATTTACGAGCATAACACCCTAGTTCAGTATGAAGCTACTTAAGTACCTATTAGCAAATTTTATGTACATATGTCGCGAATCTGTATTAAAAAATGTTTTTCTGCTTCGCCTGGGGCTGATGGCGCCTGACATTACATAATCCGACACCCAACTCCCGGCCCACCCCGTGAAATATGTTTTATCTTTTATCTAAAACACTTTACATGAGAAATGCGGGAAATTTACCTACGATTTATGGAAATCCGGTTTTTGAAGAAATCCTCGCAAGAGGCTCATTTTCATTTAATATTGTTTTTTATATCGTATCTTCTGGTAATATTGTTCTCAGAAGAGCAATAGTAGTCTCTTTAGCTTCTTTTTATTTTATCTCTTAGAATATGAGTGCAAATAAAAAAATATATGTGAAGCTACCTATATTATGCAACCTTGTGTTTCCAATATATTTTTTTTGTTTAGAGATTTTGGTTAATAAAAAAAAATTTGGTTAATAAAGGAAAGAAGTTAATTTTGGAAAAGATTAAGATATTCACAACCACACACGGTACTTGGACCTGCGTCTTCCTTACAGAATCACAAGAAGAAGTATTCCGTACACCTTGGTACAAAAGGATTTCAATACATAGGGTAAAATAAAAGGTGAATTTTGAAAACAACAAAAGTATATGATAGTAAAAAAAATCTATCTTTTGTCCTTGAATTTGGGAGGGATAAAGCGACTCGGCTATATAATAGATATGTTTACGTCGAGATGTCTGTAGATCAGATAGTTGGGCGCCGGACAGCCGCGACAACGAGGCGTCAGCGTCGGCGGGTATGCCGCCCGCTAGTTCTCCAGCGAAACAGGGGCTGGAGTTAGGCAACTATTTTTACCGCCACTGGAAGTAAGCCACTTTAAAGTCCCGATTATAGTGATCACCCTACACTGAAAGAAACAGTCCATAATAAAAATCAACCAAGTAAGAGTAGACTCAACAAGATTTGGCACAATAATAACCTTTGGTACGGATAACGCCAATATTGTGGTGGTGTGCTACGTGGTGTGGTACCCGTGGTTCGGAACCCTCGAGGCATTCTACTACAAAGCTATTGCTTCTGTCTCTGACCGTAATGGTCACATCCAGGTTGCGCAGCGAGTATCGGAAGGCTATCGATACAAATCCATACGAGTATAAAGTGGTATTTCTCGACTGGATCGCCGCTTCTGGGCGGAGGCGAGCCAAATCGGGCTCGTAACTTTAGGATTCATGTTAAGGTAATCCTCTAGTACAAAAGGCCTTCACAAACTGTTTTCACTTCCCCCATGACATATATTTCCTAGTTCATTATATTGACTTGGCTTTCTCCAACATCAGTCCATCAGCCATGAGCTTGCTCTCGATGATCCGTTGCTAGGTGAGTACGAGACACCCAGGTCTTCGTCTGCCACACGGCTGCTATTACCAGAGTCTTTTACCACGGCGTGAATACGCCGGATTAGTAAAAAAAAATCGCTTACTGCGAAGGCACTTCTGACTCCACCCCTGAGCAAGCGTGATTCAAATAACGATATCCTTTTAAGAGACGAAGTATTTTCTTTGTTGGAAGATCGACGGCTGTCTGAGACAAGGGTTCGCTGCCTGAAGTCTGTAGTATTAACATCGCGCTCGACTTAACGCGGCTGAAGGATGACGAGACTTGCACGTGCCGAGCCTGCCAATTGCCAAACGTTACGTCAACGCATTTTGGATGAGCGGACGAAAACAAAGGAAACAATTTTATTTAGGTACCTTTATTCTAAGAAAACAATTTGATACTTGTATTGATTTTCCATTGATAGCGATTGAAATTCTTGACATTTACCGAGTGACTTACGAGATTTCGTTTAGTTAACCTAAAGTATACATGGATCCCTATTGAGATGGTGTAAGTCTTATTTAGAGAACCGTTCTCAGCTCGTTTCTTTATATGGTTACATATCGAAAAATGAGACCGTATTTTCCGGAGTTCCACAAGGATCTCACCTGGGACCACTTTTTTTCCTCATTTTCATTAATGATATTTCAGAAGCAATTAAATCTAGTTTTAAACTATATGCTGATGATCTCAAGATATATCGCATTATTCAATCACCGTATGACGTAGCTGAACTTCAGTCAGACCTAGCCAGTATTCAAAATTGGTGCTTAAACAATTGCATGTCACTTAATACCAACAAATGCTTTCATATAAAATTCACAAGAAAAACTAATTCAGTTAATGCCACGTATAGTATCGGCAATAACTTATTAAAAGAAGTAAAACACATTAGAGATTTAGGTGTTATAGTAGATAGTGAATTAAGCTACAGGTTGCATTACGACCATATAATAAAAAAATCATCACAATTAACTGGTTATATCACTAGGCAAATGAAGATTTTTAAAAACCCTAGTCTTACTATCGTCATCTATAATTGTGTTGTGAGAAGTATCCTACAATATTGTTGCCAAGTCCACACTTGGCAACAATATTCTAGGATACTTCTATGCAGAATGGATTAGAACGTATTCAGAAGCGTTTTGTGTACCGATTGACTTTCACCGTCAACAAGTGTCATCTCTTGCAGTCATACGAATCTCGTCTGACTCATTTTCATATTGCATCCCTCAAAGATCGCCGTAAGCAAGCTGATTTGCTTCTACTGTTTAAGTTAATACATGGTTTTGTGGATGTTCCTGATGTATTAGAACAGCTTAACTTCAATGTCCCGAGAGCTTACAGTCGGTTGCAAAATCGTAAATGCTTTAATCTGCCTCTCTGTCGGACAGTTCTTGGTCATCACTCACCTCTTCATCGTATTTCTACTTCATATGAGGGTATCCGTAATCAAATTGATATATTTTCTGGTTGTCTAGCCTCTTTCAAAAACCAATTGCGCTGTTTGTAAAACAACGGTAAAAGTAAAGTACTACTCAATTATTAAAGTACTACTCAATTATTATTTAAGTTAATAAGTTAGTATTAGTGTAACGGCTGGCTACTCCGGCTACTTTCATATTGTTATTACTTTTGCATGCTGTGTCTGCATCAAGAAGGGCACAACGCCTATGTGTTGTATCCAGTTTTGTGGACCATAAATAAAAAATAAAAAAAGTAAAACTTTATTCTTTACCATTTCTGCTGTTCACGAACTTTTTGTCTTGTTTGTCGTCTGACTTTTGTGTGCGCTTCTAAAAGGGTCATTTTCAAAAAAGATGTACATGTGACTAACATGTTCAAAAATGTGACTCAACTGTTTTGTGACATACCTGTATAATTTTATACTAAAGTGAGTCAAAATTATTGTAAGGTAGAAATTACAATGATGAAACTAAAGGTTTATGAAATAAATATGTATAATAAAATAAAAATGAAAGTAATCGAAACCTTTTTTATTCAAAGTAAATGTACTTAAATGTATCTATACTTTACACGTAGATGTGAGTCACGTCATATGAGTCACGAAATGTGACTAACATGTAAGCATTTTTGTGAAAAACATAACTTCAAAAAGCTATAACATCAGATTATTTTGCAAGACAGATTAACACGATACATAATTATTACATGTTTTTGTCAGGCTTACACTATAAAAATAATTGAAAATAATACTCAATTCACCTTGGTTGGAAATGCACTGTGATTTTCATGAATTTTTTTATTACTATGGCCACCAATTTTTTGTGTGACAATAAATCAACTGGTATTACAAAATTGCAGACAGTTTTTGAAACAGTGTGAAGCAAATTATTGCCAGTAATGAAAAATATCTTCAAGTGGTAAGATTGGTACAGAAAGCTACAAAATCGACCGTAACATACTCTGTGTGACTCACATGTTCAAACTCATGGACAAACTAAAAAAATATATTTTAACATACTCTGTGTGACTCACATGTTCAAACTCATGGACAAACTAAAAAAATATATTTTTATAGTTAAAGCACTGCTTAGAATAATATTGTGTTAAATACGCAATGGGAAATACATTTATGCTACTAGTCAGGTTGTTAATTATTTTAACAAACAACAAATTAGAGCCACATTATGATTCAAACCTGCTGAAGTGCAAAAATGACATTTCTGTTTCGCGTCTCATGCCTTGAAACCCTCGCTACCCTCAGGATTTTCTTCCTTTGGACCGATCGCTTTGCTCTTGGCTTAATACTAGAATCCCTCGCTTGCTCGAGTTTCAATAAATGGTAATTGCGCCAAATAACAATTTTGCTGCCTTGCATAACAAATAACTATTTCAACACAATTGCTCATAAAACAGCTGTATTTGCACTGTATTTAGGTTCATAATCCAGCTTATTAAAAACGCGTGCTTTTCTCATTATATATTACAGCACTAGTTATTTAATTTTTGTTTTTTTTTTATATTAACAAAGAGCAAGGAGTTCTAACGTCTAAAATATTTATGACATTTTCGTAAATGGGTCATTTTCAAAAAAGATGTACATTACATAAATTAATATGTCCGACTAACATAACATTATTTTTTTACGAATTCAGTGCTGCATTTTTTAAGTTGGGCAACTTTTCCTATTAATATGAACCTTCTTCTTCAAGACACTTATCTAAATTATGGCTTTTACAAAATAATTGTATTTTATTAAAAAAAAATAGTTTTGCCACCTTTCACGTTCTATTGGAACAGAAATGTCCTTTTTGCACTTCAGCAGGTTTGAATCATAATGTGGCTCTAATTTGTTGTTTGTTAAAAAAATTAACAACCTGACTAGTAAAATAAAATAAAATAAAAATAGCCTTTATTTATCTATCATCCATAAACTATAAAAAAAATTATACTCATGCAATACAAATTATTATCTTTATCAATTATTTTTCAATATTATTAATTTAAACATTATTAAATACTATAGTTTCTTACTTAATTAATCTTTTTTTTTTATAATTTATATCCAAATAGTTTCTTTATTTATTATTTATTTGTTTATGGAAGTCGCCTCTTCGGCGTAGGCCTCCCCCAATCTCCTCCACTTTTCTCTGTTCAGTGATTCTCTCCTCCATGCCGGTCCGCACCGTTCCTTAAATATGTCTTCCCATCTTTTGTTTGGTCTGCCTCTCCTTCTTTTTCCATCTCTTGGTAACCAATCTGTAATCTTCTTTGTCCATCTACCACTGTCCATTCTCATCACGTGTCCTGCCCATTTCCATTTCAAACTTCTTATTCTTTGACATATATCAGTGATACCTGTTTTTTTCTTATTGATTCGTTTGTTATCCTATCCTGTAGTCTTATACCCAGCATGCTTCTTTCCATTTTTCTTTGATGTGTAGCTAGTTTCTTTTCGTCTTGCGCTCTCAATGCCCAGGTTTGGCATCCATATGTTAGGGATGGGAGAATAGTAGTTTCGTACAGTTTACTTTTTATTTTGATATTTATATCTTTATTTTTCATTATTTCTTTGTAGCTCCAGTACTTTTTCCAAGCTAAAGCAATTCTTCTTTTTATTTCATTTTCTGTTTGGTCGTTAAATGAGATTGCCTGTCCTAAATATATGTACTCTTTTAAATATTCTATCTCTTTTCCTTGTATTGATATGCTTTCTTTCTTACCATTTGTAATAATTTTTGTTTTTGATATATTTAGTGTCAGTCCAACTATTTTACTTTCTCTTGTTAAATCCTTAATCATTGTCTGTAACTGTGCGGGATTTTCTGCAAATACAGCAATATCGTCCGCAAATCGTAAGTGACTCAAATATTCCCCGTCTATTTTGATTCCTTGACGCTCCCAATCTAATTTTCGAAATACCATTTCCAGTACCGATGAAAATATTTTTGGAGATATTGGGTCGCCTTGCCTAACACCCTTTAGAACAGGGAATTCTGGTCCATCTCTTTCTAGTCTTATCTTGGCTGTGCATTTAGAGTATATATTGTGAAGTAACTCTACGTATTTCATATTAATGCCTTGACTTAGGAGGGCTTGCCAAATTGCACGGTGTTCTAAGGAGTCAAATGCCTTGTTAAAATCTATGAAACAAACGTATAGAGTCCCACCGTACTCTTTTGTTTTTTCTATTAACTGCGTTAAGACATGGATGTGATCAATTGTTGAAAAATTCTTTCGAAAACCGGCTTGCTCTCGTGGTTGATTCTCATCCAGGATTTTTGTTAATCTGTTAAGTAATACCTTTGTAAAAACTTTGTAGATGTTTGTCATAAGACTTATGGGTCTGTAGTTGTTCAAGTCGGCTCTGTCTCCCTTTTTGTGTAATAAAGTTATGATAGAAGTAGACCATCGGTCAGGCGATATCTTGTTTTGTAAAATATTGTTGAACAACTCTTTTAAGGGATTTTGAAGCGGTTCTGACAGTGATTTTAGCAGTTCATTTGTAATTTTGTCATCACCAGGTGTTTTGTCATTTTTTTGTGTTTTTATTGTTAAAGCAATTTCTGAAGTTAATATACCTGGAACCTCTTCATACGTTCTTTCATACTCTCTAATAAAACTGTTGAGGTCTGAAGTAGAGTCCGATGAGTACAAAGTTTTATAGAATTTAGTAGCTTCGTTTATAATTTAGTAACTTCAAAATTCGTCAAAATGGGCGACAAAAATAATGAATACAGAAGGAAAAGTTTCGTCAAATAGGTCAGACATTAAACCTGTCTGACCTATTTGACGAAACTTTTCCTTCTGTATTCATTATTTTTGTCGCCCATTTTGACGAATTTTGAAGTTCCTTGTAGGCTTTTTTGGAAGCTCCCGATTTCGATATACATCTTTCGAAAACATTTTTTCTGTGTTCTTTTCTGTTGTTTGTGATTTCTCTGTTTATTTCTTTGCTGATTTCAGTTATCTTATCTCGTATTGCCTTTGTTTTAGTCTGTGTATATAAGTCTTTCCTTTCTTCTAATAGATTTCGTAGATAAGTAATTTTCAGATCTTCTTCTTTTTCTTTGTAGCTGGTATTTCGTTCATTAGTTTGATCATTTCTTCTTCAAATTTATTGTATTGAATTTGTACGTGTGATTCTGTTTTTATTGCCTTTGTAAATCGTTCTTCTACATGTTTACTGTCCTCTCCAGTTATTATAGGTAAATTTCTTGTACAAGTGCTATTTGCTTTTATGAACTTCCTTTTCTTCGTTTTATTTATATGAATTTTACACCTTATCATTCTGTGGTCTGTATTGAAATTTAGATTCTTTATTACGTCAAAGTTATGTACTTTTACACAATCGTTTGTTAAGATGTAATCAATTTCGTTGTAGTAGAGACCGTTAGGTGATTGCCAAGTCCACTTTTCTTCTGGTTTTATTTTATACATACTATTGACGAACTTCAGATTTCTCTCTAGAGCAAATTCTACCAATCTTTGGCCATTCTTAGATCTTTTACTCCATGAATATTTGCCAAACGCAGCTTCTTCGCATGGTTGTGCCTGGCCAATTTGTGCGTTAAAATCGCCCATAATTATAATTTTTTCCGTGTTTGATTTCTCTATCGCCGTTTCCAGTGTTTCGTAGAATATGTCTATTTCCTCTTCTGTACCTTTTTCTGTCGGGGCATAAACCTGAACGAGATAGAGCGAGGCTTCATTGGGTATTCGTAATTCTAGTGTCGCTATTCTCTCGCCGTAACTATTAAAGCCGACGATGCTCCCTTTTAAATGTTTTTTTACTAGAAATCTAACACCATGCCTGCCCTTAATTCCGTCACAGTGATAAAGGATAAAATCTGAATACTCTTCCAGGTCTTCGCTGCCTCTTCTCGTTTCACACATTCCAATTATGTCCCATTTCAGTTCTTCTATGGCATATTTCAGCCCTGTAATTCTTGTCTCGGATAATAATGTCCTAACATTTAAGCTTGCTAGGTGTATAAACTGTGGTTTGACTTCTCTGTCATCTTGTTTGGTTGGGGGGCTCTGGTCTTTGACCTCCGGGGTAACGCCGGTGACCGGTTGGCTAGGAGGGTATTGGGAGAAAGGAGGAAATTGCTATTCTGACTCTTCTGCATATATTGTCTCGGGATCAGTCGATTTGTTGGGTTTGCGCATATAGGAGCTAATATCGTAGGTTTTGTTTCTTTTTGGTATCGGGTTTTGGTGGTAGATTTTGTTTCCATTTATATTTCCTGTCCCTTTAGGTGATTCTGATAGGTTTCTCTTGTGTGGTTTCGCTTTGCTTTTTCTATTGTTTCCTAATATTACGATTTTGTCGTAGCGCAATGCAACCTTTTTACCATTTTCTCGCTCTCTTTTTAGTTCTGGCTGTAATTCTCTACGTTTTTGTAACACAGTTTGTGTGAAATCTTCTTTGATGTAAATAGGAAAATTTTCTAATGATTTCTTTCTTTTCAAAATTTCAATTTTTCGCCCCACTGTAGTCAGTGTCAATACAATAGGTCTTATCTTATCGTTTTTCTTTCCTAACCTTTTTATATCTTCTATTTCACTTTCTTGGCAATTTATTCCCATGGTGTTGTTAATGATATCCAAGATTATTTGTTGCAGGTTCCCGTAGCTACGTTCTGACTCTTCGATTCCAAAAAATAACAAGTTCTTCCTTTTTGCTTGCCTTTCTAGGTGTTCTACGATCTTTCCTTGTCGGTCGATCTTTTCCTCCAATTCCATTGTTTTTAAATCGATTTTTTTGAATTTCTCATCAATGTTTTTGTTTATAGATGTTGTTATGTTTCCTTCCATATTTTTTATTGTTATTTTCTGTTCTGCTAAGTCTTGCTGTATTTTGCGTAGTATTTCCATAATATTATTGTCCATTTTGAAAGATTTTACCGCTATCTGGTGAGCAGTTGTGCGAAAACAGGAACTAGTGAGATTTACCGCCCTGCTTTATCGAGTTGAGGAACTAGTAGGATTTACCGCCCCGCTGTATCGAGTACAGGAACTATAAATTTGCCACCCTCTTGTGTCAGGTGCTGTAACTAAAAAATTTACGCCCTCTTGTGTGTAGTAGTGAATTTAGTTAATTTTTTTGTTTCACCAGTCGGCGGTAGGTGGCGCTATTTCCGTTTTCTTGTTTCTTTGTTCTAACGAATAACGTATTTTTAAGGTTATGTTTTTTCCACTGTTCATAAATCTTTTCAATTTTCTGGTATGTTTTTTCAAAAACACACGGACTAACCTTCGTTGCTTGTGGGCGTGATGAACACAGAAGTTGAGAATTGATGTAATTACTGTTTTCGTCGAAGATATTTTCCGCCAGTTCTTTTGTGTTTTCTTCTTTTTCTTGCGATATTTCGAACTATCTTCAATTTCACTGATGTTTTATGCAGTTTTGCACAACGAGCACTATTTTTTATGGGTTATTATTTACTAAATATAATTTTTTGTCATTAAATAACACAGAGTCGATGCAATTCCGAGCACTGTAGCGCCCTCTTTCCTTTCCTTTCCTTAAGTTGGGCAACTTTTCCTATTAATATGAACTTTCTTCTTCAAGACACTTATCTTAATTATGGCTTTTACAAAATAATTGTATTTTATATAAAAAAAATAGTTTTGCCACCTTTCACGTTCTATTGGAACAGAAATGTCATTTTTGCACTTCAGCAGGTTTGAATCATAATGTGGCTCTAATTTGTTGTTTGTTAAAATAATTAACAACCTGACTAGTAGCATAAATGTATTTCCCATTGTGTATTTAAAACAATATTATTCTAAGCAGTGATTTAACTATAAAAATATATTTTTTTAGTTTGTCCATGAGTTTGAACATGTGAGTCACACAGAGTATGTTACGGTCGATTTTGTAGCTTTCTGTACCAATCTTACCACTTGAAGATATTTTTTCATTACTGGCAATAATTTGCTTCACACAGTTTCAATAAATCTCCGCGATTTTGTAGTACCAGTTGATTTATTGTCAAGCAAAAAAATTGGTGGCCATAGTAATAAAAAAATACATGAAAATCACAGTGCATTTCCAACCAAGGTGAATTGAGTATTATTTTCAATTATTTTTATAGCGTAAGCCTGACAAAAACATGTGATAATTATGTATCGTGTTAATCTGTATTGCAAAATAATCTGACGTTATAGCTTTTTGAAGTTATGTTTTTCACAAAAATGCTTACATGTTAGTCACATTTCGTGACTCATATGACGTGACTCACATCTACGTGTAAAGTATAGATACATTTACATTGGCAAAAACTTTATGGCGTCATATGGGTGCTTATATACGCCTTTGAATTTTATTTTCAGCGCGTGCAGGTTTCCTCACGATGCTTTCCTTCACTTTTTTAAGCAAGTGATAAATTATAAAATTCTGTACTTAGCAAAAACTTATTGTACATGCCCCGGCCGTGACGCGAACCAGGGACCTCTTTTCTATTCCCATAACCGCTGTTTTATTATAAAATCCTACAGATTATGCACTATAAATCATCATTATTGACTTATTTTAGAAAAATGGCGATGAACGCAGCTGAACTTCAACGTAAGCACAGAGAAAAACTTAAAAGTTAAGAACTCTGCTGTCATTGAGACATTGATTAATCTCATAGTTTAAAAGGCATAGTATTTTTTTTTATTATAAAGGTTTCGATTACTCTCATTTTTATTTTATTATACATATTTATTTTATAAACCTTTAGTTTGATCATTGTAAACTCTACCTTACAATAATTGTGACTCACATTAGTGTAAAATTATACAGGTATGTCACAAAACAGTTGAGTCACATTTTTGATCATGTTAGTCACATGTACATCTTTTTTGAAAATGACCCAAATATATACCTAATGTTGATGAAAATATAATATATAAACAGTTTGTTGCATGAGATTAGTTAAATTTGACAACAAATTAACATTACCTGATTTTGTAAGCAATAAATTTTAAGTTTCTGTACTTTTTTTTTTGTTATTATGGCACTAGTTTTGACTTTGTGCCAGTGACTTTTTCAATGACTACGCTGTTTGGGAGCATTGCCACTGCTTCGTCACACACAGTTCCTCATTTGAAAAAAGAAATGTGTGCGCAATAAGAATTCCGCGCGCCATTTTTCAGAAGTATTTTCATTTGCTTTGATTTTTGTGACTAACTAATAATGTCGTCGTTGGTTACAAGCAATGAAGAAGAACTTAATTTAATCCCACAGGAAATAATTACTGGGGCACAAAATGCAAGTGAGAGTCTCCTTCCAGCAAAAATACATTCTTGCCTACGAAAAGTTCATTGAATGGAAGAACAGCAAAAATGCCAATTTGTTTTCAGAGAATGTCTTTTTGGCTTATTTCAATGGGCTGGCGAATAAGTATAGCTCTTTGTGGTGTATTTATTCCATGTTCAAAAGTATTGTGACAACGAAAAATGGAGCCTCAGGAATTGCAGCCCGAACCGCAAAAAGGTAAGCGAATTTGATTCGTTTTTATTCGGCTCCATTACGCCCCTCGGCTCCATTACGCCCTCGCCTGCGGCTCGGGCTGCAATTTCTGAGCCTCGGCCGTAATATCCAAAATAGCGTACGTGCATCTTAATGTACTATTATCCAGCTTTCCTCCACTATTATATAATTGTAAATTGTTTTTGTCTGTACATTGAAAAAAAAAGTTCGATAGTTAATAGTTTGACTTAAATACCGGTTTATATATTTTTTTATATATTCTAGTATTTATTTAAGTCTATAAATCAAAAAGCTGACGGCGTATATACTCCCACCAAGCAATAGTCATGTCTCTCATGTAGAAATATAACAAACATAAATTAATACAAATATCCTGACTGCGCAAATTAATTAAACAGGAATAAAAGTTATTAAGTCTGTATTTACGTTTTCACGGCTAATCTGCAGAACCAAATTAGATGAAATTTGGTATGAAGATAGTCTGAACCATGAGAAAGGATAAAGGCTACTATTTGTATTCCAGCGTACGAAGTCGTGGGCAACAGCTAGTAAGTACAGTCTATGATCAGACGTACTGACATATTTATATAAAGACTCACGAAAATATAGCCTTGTGTTGATTAGTCGATTGTAAAGTTTATTTTTGTTTAAAATCTGCCATGCACAGAAAAGAGGCTACAAGTTTTTATTTCTATGTTTTTTATCTTAAAAGACTTTAACCATTTATTCTCATTATGCAATGTTCATTATTTGAAATATTCGGATCCAAACAGACCCTTTAGTAATAAAGGATGCTTGGAAAGAATAAGTTCTACTAAACCCGATCTAGAAAGAGTGTAATTTTTGTTTGGCTGTCTGCAAAGTGGCTACAATTATAAAGTTAACCCAGAAATGAATATTTTATTTTGTATTGAAAAAATATTAAGTGTGAAGTTTAATTTTGCGCAGTCCGCCCCTTGTATTGCATGATACTGGGTGGCTATTCATTCACATTCTCCTCGACTTGGCTAAATAGTAGCAAGGTCAAAAGGTAATAAATACGCTATGCACCACTATTACATCAAACTTTTGGCAACACACACTGGTTTATATGTATTATATGTAGACCGACGCGTTGGATGGAATAAATTATGAGTGCCTTAAATATGACCTTCCAGGATTATGATGCTCAGAATTGAAGGAGCTTTAAAATTATGGACGCATCATCATTGGTCGTTTTAAAAATGAGCACTAAGTATATACATCTAATGTTGGTTTTCGTTAAGCTATATACCGCCCTTGCCCACTAACGTTTTTGGGATTCCGTAGTCAAAAAGGAGCCCATATAGTTTTGTCATGTCTGTCTGTCATTTTGACCGAGACCTTAAAACTACAAACCTTCCCTCCTCCCCTACTACTATCCCCTTCGGAAAATTGGGGAGTTAGTTTAACGTTCTTGCATGTTCAGGTATGGGGTGTCATTAGATAGTTCTTTTAAAAATATTATGAGTGTGCGACTGTGCGTGCATGCATAGATCATATTTTGTAGATTTAGCGAAACATAGAAACCATTGAGTAAGTAGGCGCAACTACTAAACGTTCTTAATTATCCTACCAATGTACGAGTATGTATAATCTTTGGGAATAAGTTAAACAGGTTTACCATAGTATTGTTTTTTGTGAGTGTTATATATTTTTATTAATTATGTTTATTTCTATACATGTCCGTGCACAATGATATGAAACAATCGAGACAGTTTTCGAAAAAGCTACTTACAACAATATTTTATTTATTTTATTATTTATTTTATTCGGAACACTAACAGCTAAGCATACATTAAAATAAGTACGTAAAGAAAACACTACAAAGCCATTTACAAGTATTCGCAAATAGAATGATATGCGTATCAATTTACATGATATACTAACCAAGTCAAAGCTCACAGAATATTGATGGTGAAAGCTGCTCGCTATAACTCAGCCCCTCAATTGGTACGATTTGTTCTTCTGACTACGGTAATGGATAGTCCACCCTATCATCCATCTCTGACTATTCGCCTACACATTCCTTTATACGATATAGAAAAAGCCTTTATAATATGATAGGCACTTTACAACCTACGTGTAAGGTAATTTGTATTGAATTCTGAATTCATTTCAAACCACAATTTGTTATTATTTCATGACTTTGTTACAAGTAGAAAATCGCATTTCACAACCACAGGCAAGAATTTTCTACTTCAATTCTATATGCAATGATGGAAGTCGAGCTAGTACAGCAGTTGCTTACTAGGTGGCAACGCAAACGCATGGATTAATAGTATAGTGGTCGCTTCAGAACTCAGATCAAGTACAAAAATGGATTTGCAACTAATCATACCAAGTTAGAGCAGGCTCAATATATACAAAAGTTCTAAAGTGTGATATGGACCAAAAAATCTTTTTTGTCTTTGTCATAGTCTCGGCTTTTTTAGTTGTGCACAAGCTGTCAAACTAAAAATCGCTATAACTTGAAAACTACTGACCCTAGACCTCAGAACAAAGACCTCCTTGGTTCGCTCGGAGAAGAAACCGTGCTATTTTTTTTCAGTATGGGATGACAACTGCTAGCACGTCTCATGCCATGTCAAATCATCAATGATCACATCCTACCAAATTAGAAGAACGCAAAGATTTTGGAAACTACGCCAGGGGGCGTTTATAGATATGCCATATACTCGGCAAAAGCGTGCCACGTAAAAGTTAAAGTGAACATGACCATAGCGGTGTTTAGTAGTGCTGTCTAACTTGTTATCGACGACGTCGGAGACGTACAAGTAGACTTATTTAAGTGATAGATAGATAGATTACTGATAGACAGCTTACTCGCCACACCATCAGTACTTGTATCTCCTAGTACAGTAACTCTAACCCGTACGCGTATTGAAATAAGAACGGTACGGTCAACCGCTCGTCGGTAGAAACTTTTTCAACTTTATTACCACGCCATAAGGTCCAAAAGTGTTTCTACTGACGTTCTGTCAAGTGTACAAAGTTCAATGTGTTAAGCTTGAGAAGCTCTTGACTGTACAGTTACATAATTAGAATTAGAGGCGACTTAAGGCTTAATAATCGAAGGATGGGCAGTAGCATCTTTCTGTTCATTTTACCATCTTACATACTGCAGTCACCAACAACAGCAGCCGCAAGCCGCAACGCTAACAAGCGTGGTGACTAGGACAAAGAACCACGCGTTTTGTTTTTTTAATTATTTTTCTAAAAGTTTAGATTTATTGAACAATTGTTACAAGCTAGCGGTTCGGGATTGGAGTGAAACGCCAATGTAGGATTTTCCGATTATTTAGGAGTTATTTACAATCCGTGCTTCTTATATACACGTCACTGAGTTTGCCCTCTGAGCCTCTTCCACGGTCTTCCCTCCTTGCACTCTACCCTCAGGTATCTCGTTTACGGAGTTTTCCCTCCGAGCACTCCCCGCTCTAAGAGGTCTTAGAGGTCTTCAACGGAGTCTACCCTCCTAGCACTCCTCCCTCTGGGACCTCTTCTACGAAGTCTTTCGCGACTTCCCTCCGAGCACTCTTCCCTCCGGGACCTCTTCTATGCGAGACTTCCCTCCGAGCACTCTTCCCTCCGGGACCTCTTCTATGCGAGACTTCCCTCCGAGCACTCTTCCCTCCGGGACCTCTTCCTCCGGCACCTCTTCCACAGAGTCTGCCCTCTGTACCCTTTTGAGTTACCTCTGACCCCTCTTGCCTCCACCGCTACCGTTCAGTACTTTTATTATGTGGTTGTGGACACTTTATTCTACAATTGTGCCAAAATTAGCTCACCTACGAATTATTTCCCCTATTCAGCCTTTTCCGGTCTTCGTTGGATGGGCTATTAACAGGTAAAAATTGAGAATTCTCGTGTCGGAGGCCAAGATCCTCTTGGGGTCGCTGAGCCAGCGTAGTAAGTAAATAAGAAATTTGGTATCTTTAATATTAAAACAGCTACGGTAAGGTAAGTTAGAATGGAAATGTTTCAGTAGGGTCTGCTTATCCAGTGATATCAAGTGGTTTTTAAGGCCGATGATCGATGTTGATGTTGATCGTGTTAGAGTTGTTGGGCCGCTACATGCCTGAGTATTTTCTTAGATAGTAGCTGGGACTAACAGCTTAACATGCCTTCTGAAGCACGGAATCATCTTACTTTTCGGACAAACAGGTGATTCATTTTGACAATGTCCCAATCAAACTGGGGAAGTCTCACATAGTAATAGTTTTTTATACTGTCCCCACGGGAATCGAACCCAGAACCTCTGGATCAAAAAATAAACACAAAATAAGTCAAATGCATGAAATCTGTTTAAGTTCCAATAAGCTGTGGGTGAAACGAGCATCCTCTAATGGCCCGTATAATGAAATCTTTCACGTAGAAATATTCCCGCCGCGGGGAATTCAATATCTTGTTGCGAAGTAAACATTCCATTTCCGAGGCACTGCGCTTCTGCGGCGGGTCAAGTCAAAGGAACGAAGAAAATGAAAAATTTATTATACCGCTGTTCTTAAGGGCGGCCACATACAGTCGGAATTCTGAAACGGAATTTGGAAACGGAATATCGATTCGGGTTTCCGAACGCAGTAAACCCATACAAATCTATGGACCTATCACATACATCAGTAGTTTTCCGTTCGGAATTTTCTCCGTTTCGAAATTCCGAATGGTGGCCTGTGCGTCCGGAATTCCGTACGGAATAATGCCGTTCCGAACGCAACTCTTCCATAGAATATGTATGAATCGCAACACACATTCGAAAATTTCGATAATTCCGAACGGAACGCCAGTCAGCACGCACGCACGAAGCGAGTAGGTGTTCGTTATGTTGTTAACTCATGAGCAAGTCTAACTACGCGTGCGATGTTCGATATCGAACACTTATATTTATGGCTGTGGAAGGTTACCCATGCCTATGGGACACAAACTACGAAGATTACCACAACAGAGACCAGAGCAATCAAAATGAGAAAATCGCCGTCCATAGTCGCTGACGTCTGAACTCAATGGCTGGCGTCTCTCAACTGAGCCTTGTTATTCCGAACGGAATTAAACGTATGTGTGTGTTGTTTATACGGAATTTCGAATCGATATTCCGTTTCGAAATTCCGTTTCCGAATTCCGACTGTATGTGGCCGCCCTAATACAATACAAATATACCTAATTTATTGCACATCCTAGGCACAGATAGATAGACAGATAAATACTTTTCATCCCATCTATTCGAAAATCGCTGAAGGGTTCGTCAATAAAGGCGAACAAAATTGTTGTTTTCTCTAAGAGACTTTCGTAGCGGGTAAAAATGGGATTTAAAATTAGAATTTGAATTTATGTCACCAGCGTCGTAGCTTGCTGCGACAACATGCTGAGCCAGCGGCTTTTCACTGTCGCACATAATACACATCACGACATAGTTGCCTCATATTTATTTTTGTAAACTCTTGTCTATAAATAATGTTCATGGTAGCTAATCGTTTTATGTATTGTGAATTACAATGAATAAATGGTATTTCTATTCTATTCTATTCTATTCTATGTCCACCATAGGGATATTTTAGGTCAACCATAGAAGTCGAAACAAAATATTGTATGAAAAATGATACTGGCTGGTTGTACTATTAAAATTATTATGAATTTAAAAAAAGAAATATGTTTGAAATGTAAACAAGACGACCAACCAAAGAGGTTCTGTTCCTAAGTGATACAAAAATGTCAATAACATTTTCAGTTGTTACAAATAAAACTTAATATGGTTTTTAGTATTGTTTCATCACATAAAAATATTGTAATGGAATTTTATATATAAAATTAATGACGAGTGTGTGTCTCAATAACCCTCTTATTCTTTTTTCAAAGAGGGAGATGAAAAGTAGAGTGTATTACGCGGCTGCGCAATAATATTTTTACCTTGGGCGACCTATTGAATCCCTCGCTACGTTCAGGATTCTACTTTAGAATCCCTCGCCATGCTCGGGATTCTACTCAAGAATCCTTCACTTCGTTTTGGATTCAAAATAGCGCCCTCGCCTTAAAATATTATTTTACAGCCTTGTCATACAATCTACTATTATTGTCACACACAAAACACATTAACAATAAAAGGAGACTCTTAAATCTAGGGTGACAAAGGCGGTCTTATCGCTGGGAGCGATCTCTTCCATATAACCTTACAGATTTATTAAATAACCCACAGGACAGAATAGTACAAATAGGCGGTCTTATTGGTGGAAATTACTACCAGGTAACCTTTAAATGCAATGAATGAAATCAGTTCTGGGTGGAAAATGTGACACGGGTTGATGGCTAAGATTAGTTCATTAATTCTAAAATATGAAGATAAGCACTCCCGTAAAATTTAAGTTAAGAAGTTCCGCCTGTAAATGCTATATGGCATAATGTCCAGTCGCCAAAACCCATTGCGTTTTGGATACCGTACTATTCACGAACGTGTACGGCCTTTTTTAGGGTTCCGATACCAAAATGGTAAAAAAAAGGAACCCTTATGGTGCCGCTCTGTCTGTCTGTCTGTCTGTCTGTCCGTCTGTCTGTCACACCTCTATATCTCAGCAACCACTTACGCTATCGAGCTGAAATTTGGAATAGTTTTAGAATATAGTTGCCCAACTTAATTGCACATGAAAATTTTTTGAAAAAAGTATGATTATTAATGTAAAGGGGGCCAAAATAGGGGGGGCCAAATTTCAAATTGTCGCTACTAGGTCGAGTGGGGTATCATATGAAAGGGCTTTACTTGTACATTTTAAAATATATTTTTGTATTTTTTTAAGTTTCTTAGTTTTCAAGTTATGATGAAAAAAGGCCAAAAAAAATACCATTCCCCCCCCCCTTATCTCCGAAGTTTGAGTAAGGGAAAATCTGAATTAATTACAGTTGACAGAGGTTTATGTAAACTTTACAGCAAAAATAAAACGATCTTTCTAAGTTGCACAGTTTTTCAGAAATCTGCAAAAAACCTTTACAAACAAATTTAGTTTTGCGGTCCTGAAAATGGACTTTATTGCTTCCAAAAATACTATAGGTATATCGGAACCCTCGGCGCGCGAGTCCGACTCGCACTTGACCGGTTTTTTGAATAGTTATAGATGCCACAGACGGTTTATTGTATAAAATATACTTATATTTATAGAAAGCTAGGGCGCTTGTTAAGAAGACTTTTTACGTCAAGAACAGATTTTTCTTCAATTACACGAGGCACACATTTAAAACCACAAGCACAGACAAAATTTATAGGTAGAAAGAATGAAATGGGAGGCAAGCCTCAACATCTGCTAAGAACGAAATAGCCATTTCGCACGCTACGTTTGTTAGCAAAGTTTTTAAAGGCACTTGCAATCATTGGTTTTGATGGAAAATACCGCTTCCTCCTAGCGCTCAGACTACACTCCGCAGTACGAGACATCTTCCATCAATTTTCCTTCGAAACTGTAAATAATTTTTTCGGAAGCACGAGCCGATGGAGTGTTTTTGGTTTATAGCTGCTTCCTTCAGCCACAGCTCTGAACGTAAACGAAGTTTATTTGTCTCTAGTGAAGCCGCCGCTGAATTTGAATATTAATCAGACGGAAAGTTGAACAAATGTAATTCTTCAGAGTTAGCGAAAGGAGCTATTCTTGGTTGCTGAATATTCATTCCTAGCTTGAGTTTTAGCTATAAATTAGGTGCTGGACTTAGCGATGAGAATTGACTTTCTTTGTTGTAAAAGAGAAATTTACATAACAGCTTTTGAGTACCTAAGGCTAAAGCTAAGTTAAGTTTTTTATATATTATGGAATATGTTTGAATTTACATGTAAGTATTATTAAAAAATACGTATACACGAAATACATGTTTGGAGGTTGTAAAAAAGGTTGTTCGTGTTGACTATGGTAAATCCCTCCAAAGAATCACGCGTGTTTGCTGGAGTTCTGGAGGGAGCTCCCTGTCCAACAGCGGACATTTCATGGGATATTATAAGGTTGTAACAATTAAAGAAAAACACCAACATTTATGCAGCCTACAAAATGTTCCTGTGGACGTGCGGTGGACATAAGGTGTTGAAAAATGTCGTAAGACACACGTGCGCATTGTCATTACACTCTCGGCTTTTTTTAATTAGAAAAATAGCGCACTGCATCTTAATGTACATTACCACTAATCGACATATATTACATACTGAAACTTTTTTTGTTTTAAGAGTCGTAAGTTACACACACTGCGTTTTGTGAAAACATAAACTGACGGGTTTAGCAGTTACGTCCAGACGCAAACTGGATATAGGACAATGGTAATACATACAGATGCTAGAAGTTCTTGAGAAATATAAAGCAAAATAAATTATATAATATAGGTGGTCTTAAGACAGAACAAACATGTAAGATACGACAGTAGGCGATGAGATGGACGCTATGTGGGTGCAAGAAAGAATACATATTTTTATGTGGGTGCAATAAAGAATACATATTTTTAATAACATTAATATCTAGGTATGTGTTCCATCCACGATAGCAAGATAGCTCAATAGCTCTGAAGTTACGTGTAGGCAGACAATCATTCCATAAATATATCTATAACCGACGTATAAATGATATTTAAGTCTATAACTAATGTAAGTAATAAACGATAAAAATTTAAATACCTACATTTAACTGAAAAAACAAAATACGAAAAAAAACAATAGGTACCTAGAAAAAATACGATTACGCGGTTAAATAACTTTTGAAGCTTTACGTTATAATCAAATATATATTTAGGAAAATAAAATCATAATATCATATATTAGGTTTTATTAAAATACCACTCGTTAAAATGAAAGGCTCACTACTCAACAGGTAAAAGTTTTCTTGAAAGAGGCGAACATAAACAAAGGCTGAGGAGGCTTGAAGAGCTCCGGACAGCCGGTTTGGAGAGTCGCAGTAGCTCTTTGAAGTAGCACTGCTCTTAGCCGAGTCACTTCAAACCTCACTAGTCTGTGAAGATTAAGTATTTATAATACGCAATATTTTTTATTACTACAAAACATTTCGTATGTAAAGTACTCACTCATACCTTGAGACGATTATAGCCCTCAAATGGGCATTTTGTAAAGCCTATACTCATCATTTATAGCTGGTCAAGAAAAGTTCAAAAAAATATATATATGTAAAACATCAGTTCAAGGATTACATTTGGTACATTAATTTTTTCTTTTTCTTTGTATTCTATATTTAACAAAAAAAAACTACATTTCGCATAGGAAACGTATTTGTAAGGTACCTCGAAACTTGGCTCATAGACAGGTATAAGGTCAATAAGTATAAATAAAAAATACGAATTTTTTTCGGTTGCAAATAATAAAGTTTAAAAATAATTTTGTTTTTGTCAAATATCGTTAGGTCGTATGGCAGAATGAAACGTGTAGCCATGGTCAGTCTTAAAAAAAAAACTTACAACTGTTCTATGTAGTCTGTGGTCGGTTTATACAGCTGTTAGTTTTTTTTAATGATAGGCAATGACTACACATCACATTCTGCCATACGACCTATCGATATTTGACGAAAACGATTTTTTTTGAAAACCTCGTCATTTATGGCCGAAAAAAATTGGTATTTTTTATTTATCTTTAATGATCCTATTCCTGTTTATAAGCCAAGTTTCAAGGTACCTTACATATAAGTTTCCGTTGCGAATTCCCTTCTGCTCCTAAAGAGCTTAAATATTTTTCAACGAATAAATTAAAAACCCCTTATTCTTTACAACATACGATTTTTTTATCCGTTATATTTCATACGAAAAAGTAAGTTTTTCCTCATTTTTGTAAAAATTCCGTCTCATCGTTGGTTGTAACAGCCACGTTGAAGAGCACTCTTTTGTTAACGCTATTGACGCTAATTTGAGGACTTTAGTCGTCTTAAAATTGAGCACCTTTTTCTCAGGGTGCCCGCACACAATAAATCCGGTAAAGAGCGATGCAGCTAATGCAGCTATAGGACAGAATGAAATAGTCGTATACACTTTGTCTCCACATTATCTATCGTCCTATAGCTTTCTCTTTCTTATAGCAGTATTTCTACCGGATTGCGATCAAGATGGACTATGTGCGGGCACGCTAAAAAACATGGGTAAAAAATTTAAAAGTTTACTCGTCATGAACCCATGTTTAATTTGAAAATTTTTAGGGTCTGTTTTGCTGCATGAACAAGAAAATAGCAAAACGAAGTTGTCATCAAATACGTAAGTAATTTTAATCTCTATGTATCGTAATAAAAGAAAGGAACAAATTTCTGGTGAAATTAATTAATATTGACTATCTTCCTATCCTACCCTTTCATTGAAACCTTTTATAAAGGCATTAAAGTGAAATTGGTTGGCTCGTTCATTTTATCCTGCCAGCAATCGTTTTATTCTCTCAACCTATTATGTAGCGGTACTTGAGGGTTTTCCCCTTTTTTTTCTCTGATTACTGTGTGTGTATACGGCTCCTATTTTTCTTGCCCGTATAACGTGTGAGTGGGTAAAAGGGCTGATTAGAGCAACGGTTTATAAACGCTGAGGTTGCGGTTGCCCAATTAGGCCGGGACAAACTCTTCTCAAAATATTATCAAAGGTAAGAGAATCATAAAGGGAGTTCCGTGATTTTCTTGATACGCTGAACTTTAGTTAAGTACTTATTATTATTTGTCGAATTCAGAATTAATATTTATTTATCGTATGGCGTGTTCTCTACCTAAAAGTTAATTAAATATATTAGATTTTAAATATGTAATATTGGGGCCTTACCTATGAAGTTTGCGTTTTCTTGCGGATATTTTTTTTAAATAAATTTATTTATTAAACTTAACCTACACATAAATTGTTATTGTTATTGCAAAATTGTTCTGACAGTTTGTCTGCAGGAAAGAGTCTCTTTTTGATACAAAGATTACAATTATAACAAAGTTGAATTACTTAGGGGAGTGTACTTAACAAATACGTTTTTAACTTATATTTAAATTTATTATGATTTAGCTCGAGGCGAATGTCCTCCGGCAAGCTGTTTAATAAGTACGGTAATCGTTTACTTATTGTTCTTAATAGATTAATGAGATTCCTATAATTCTAAAGCTATTTTCGTTGTTCGTTTTCTATTTGAAAGTTGAAGGTTATCAATCTTGACGCATTAAACGTTGTTTTTATTTCTAATTTAATGTCTGAAATTAAAGGTTTGAAAATGTTCGTCTTAAAATGATCCTTGTTCATCATAAGATTTGATGTATTTTTTTACAGATGATATTTTTCAAACATTAAATAACAGCTTCTGTAAGCTTAATGTCTTCTTAATAATAATAAATAATAATAAAAAGTTTATTTATCGGCCAAAAAAGCCACAGTACAATAGTACCTAAACTAACTCCTTAAATTACTAAACTAAATAATTAAACAATTTACTTCTTGTTTGCGTCCCTGTGGATCTTAATCCAGTGTTTAATCATGGGACTGGATAAGTCCCGCGTCACGAGCTGAAGAATGCTGTTACCAGAGTTACGCAGTCTCTCCCAAAAAGAAGATATGCGAGCTCTGGTAACAGCAAAAAAGTCAGGCATCCCCGCCTCGGCGAACATGCTCGACGCGCTGCAGTATCTAGGAAACTTCATAAGGATGCGGTATGCATCATTATACTGCACCCTTATGGTGCTGAAGGTTACTCTCTTGTATCGATACCATAATTGGCTCGTGTAAAAACACTGGCAGTAGGCCCTAAAGAGAGTATCCTTCACATCTTTACTGCACTTAGCGAATCTGCGCGCGAGCATGTTACACCTAACCGACAATGCCCGTCTCTCTCTCTCTATGTCCAGATCATCTTTGCAGTCTTCAGTGACAATATGGCCAAGATACTTGAACCGCCTCACAACCCGAACCGCTGATCCACTCAAAAATACCTCGGGCACACTCTCCGGACCTTTCCCGGCCCTAAATACAACCATCTCAGTTTTTGATACATTATATTTCAATCCATGAGAATTCGCAAAATTCTCACAGACTAAAAGAAGCTTCTCTAATCCACTAATCGATGGGCTCAGAAGCACCATATCATCTGCATAACTAATATTATTAACACAAATTCCATCGATATGGCATCCGATTCCGGTGCTTCTGAGCTCACCGATCAAGTCGTTGACATAAACGTTAAAAAGGTCCGGAGAGGTCAAACCTCCCTGACGAACCCCGCATTCTAAGCTGTAAGCCTTAGAAGTCGTGTTGCCCCATCTCACTCGATTTGTTTGACCTCCGTACCAGTAGCTCAACAGACCGACAATGTATTCTGGGACTCCTGAGCCGCGCAATTTGTTCCAGAGAATCTCATAATTCACTAAATCAAATGCACGGCTCAGGTCCAGAAAGCAATGCCTAATAATTCCTGAAATTAATGCAAAAGTGTACTTAAAATTGAGTTTACCTGAAATTCTCCCAACAGAACGCCAACTTCATAGGTAACGACCTATTCTTAGTCCAAAAGTAGAAAGATGTTCTTATCGCGTGTAGAGAATTTATGACACCGTTTTTATATGAATAAAATATCAACGTCTTCTTCTTCTTCTTTTCAAGTCAATGGCAAAACTGACTATAAACGCTTAGCCCGAAAAGTAGCCACATCAATAGCCTTTTGGTTGCCTTCAAAAAGGTCCCTCCGAGTGCAGGAAACTGGAGAAGTAGGGCACGACAGCAAGTGTGTCATGGTTTGCAAAATACCGCATTCACACTTGTCGTTATCAGAGAAGCCCCACCTCTTCATGAGTTCCCCGCACCTGCCAACGCCCGACCGCAGTCTGTTTAGTGACTTCCATATGGACCAAGGAAGATCGTGACCTGGTGGCAGCTTTTCGGCAGTTGGGATATGAATGTTGTCAGGAGGGTACCTTTTTGACCACAGTTCTACCCTAGCCTTGGATGGATCTAAATCGAGCGGCATGGTGTCTTTGATAAAACTGTGACGGCTCTTAAGGCGTGAGGGTGGTGGGTTATGGCCGTAAAGTAGGTGTCTGCTGTCTAATTCCTGTTTTTGCTTCTCAATAGCACAGGCTACCCGACGCCTGACGTCCGGAGGAGCTATTCCAGCAAAGGAGTATAAGTGGCCCAGCGGTGTTGGCTTCAGGGTGCCCGTAACTATTCGGCAGGTTTCGTTGAGAGCAGTGTCCACATCCCTCGAATGAGCCGATCGCCCCCACACGGCGCATGCGTGCTCACCTGCTGAGTAGCATAGCGCTAGGCTACTAGTACGGAGGACATGAGGCACTGCTCCCCAACGGGTGGTTGTAAGACGGCGGATGATATTATTTCGGGCGCTAACTTTGCTTTTCAAATTTTGACAGTTAGCTTTGAATGTTAAAGACCTGTCCAGAGTAACACCCAGGTATTTGGGATTGTGGTTATGGGCAATTTCCACCCCACGCCAAGTAATACACAGTTTTTTACCACTGTCTCGGTTTCGGAGGTGGAATGCACAGGACTCGGTCTTGCTTGGGTTAGGTCGCAAAGAATTGGACTCATAATATGTATGGAGCTGATCAAGAGCAGCAGAAAGATGGTGTTCCACTTCAGAAAAAGCTTTAGCTTGGCAAGTAAGAGCAAGATCATCAGCATACAGGTACCTCGAAGTGTTTTGATGGGCAGGTTGGTCGTCTGTATAAATGTTAAATAAAATAGGTGCCAGCACACTTCCTTGGGGCAAACCATTTTTTTGATTACGCCATCTGCTCTTTTCATTATTAAGAAGGACCTGGAAGCGACGATTGCGTAGCATTTCGGCCAGAAACTTGGTAAATTGGCGGTCTTTTGTACGTTCTGCCACTTTCGCCAGTAATTTTTTAATGTTAATTGTGTCGTATGCTGCAGTAAGATCGACGAAGACCGCACCAGTTATTAAACCTCGTTCGAAACCATCTTCTATGTGCTGGGTCAGACTGAGGACCTGACTGGAGCATGATTTCCCAGGGCGGAAGCCCGCCTGGTCTGGATTGAGGTGTGGGTCAATTTCTATTGTTAAGCGGTTCAGCAACAGTCGTTCTAGTAACTTATATGTATGGCATAACAATGATATAGGGCGGTAGCTCTTTGGGTCATCTGTGGACTTTCCTGGCTTAAGCAGTGCTACTACTTTGGATTTCCTCCACTTTTTGGGAATTTTAGCAGTTTCAATACAGGTGTTAAACATCTGCAAAAGCCAGGAAACTGCCACAGGACCCAAATGCTTTAGTTGTTCAACTGTGATATCATATCAACGTGAACCCAATATATTTATTAAATTGTTATAGTGAAGGTTTTCTTTTACCGAAAACTGAAGCTATTAACCGGAAATGTTTTTCAAGGTCGAAATAGAAAAAAAAACTTCTATAGTCGATACAATGTAAGAGTGACCAGATCTATGCGTGAGAACAAAACGGAGCGATACTTCCTTACGCGTCGCTCCGTAACACTGTTCTGGGTATCACCCTAAAGTATGGTCAACGTAAAAAGCCACACACAACACAACAGACCTATTACGATGGCTTTGCTTAGGTACATAGCTTTGGTCATATGTAATTTCGACTATAGTAAGGGTGATGAAGGACAAATTTCTATATGATTTGCTCATGTCTGCAACTTTGACTGATGATAAGAAGCATCCTCTAAAAGATACAAAAAATATTGGTGGACATCCACATCCCTGCGTTTTTGAGGAATTAAGTTTTAACTATTTTGAAATTTGACAATGAAACGTGCACCTGGCAGACTATGACTATCTGATTAAATACAATGTATAAAACCCCAGAAAAATGCTCTTGCACTATAATAGCCCTGCGTCGTAAAGTTACAGCGCTTCAAAATGCAAAAATTCACTACTTCGTCCCGTGATAATGCAGAGCCCTGCATGTCTGCCTCTTCGATTTTCTACATCTTCAGAATTATTTTAAACAGGAGCCACAAATGCAGACAAAAAAATCATTATTTAGTATATTATTTTCATTTTTTTTGCTATAACTCAAAAAAGCAGCGACGCACAGAAAAACTTGTAAGGACCAAATCGATTCATATTGAGCTGATCTATCATCCCTATTAATATGAATCATGAGCAAATCATATACCCAAATTGCAGCCAGCACCCTAACTACTAGGTTTCCAAAATATTTTTCCTTTGTTTCACCTTGACTTATCTGGAAATGTGAATGTGTGTGACGGTATTCACATTTCCAGTTTTCAGGACATTTCTTTTACACTTATTTTAGGCCAAATTTAATCAAATTAATTCTGTAGGATGATCACATGCCATTATGTCTCAATGCGGTGTCATCAGTATCATCATAGTAATATGTTCTTTATAACGTCACTAAAAGATCCCCATCGCGTTTATGAGGCTACATAACAGAGCAATAAATTATGAGGAAGTAATGAAATGTTTACTGTCCCCCTTGAACTAAAGGACTTTATTAGCGCAAAAAGAAATTGGATTTCACTCAGATCAAAGCATTAAACCCTATTTCTAAGGCTTATTATTTTCGAGGCGGCTAACAACTTAAAGGGCGACTGACTATTTTGTTACTTAAAAATTACTTGGAAGCGATGAAATGTTTTAGCAAAAATCATATTAGATGCGCTTCAAAATGCAAGGATTTATAAAAACTAACTAATGGCTGATACTTTAAGGTAGCAAAAATATACAGGGGCAATGAAATCATAGGCGAGGTAACATTGTATTATTGACAATAGGCTCCCATATAAAAATACACTTTCGGGCTGCGATTTGCCAGCAGCTGTAAAAATTTAAACAGGTACTATAATTAAGTATTTGGATTTCAGTATTTTTGCTTGTAGAATTATAATTTGATGAAAATGGCGTACTCTTTGCGTAGAAGCAGAGTTTGGTCGAATATATTTAAAGATTTTTTTTGTGCTGAGCGGGTCCCCTATTTTTATTTGCGAGGGGTCACATAACCTTGGAGCTTTAATTATAAATTCGCTTTCTTTTGTAATCATACTTCCGCGTACTTACGAACCTTTTTACAATAACTACTGCTTTTCTCGAAATGACCACTACCATCACGAAGCGGGGAGACAGGGGGCTCGGAGAGTGGAGCCCCCCGCAATAAAAAATCAAACTCCAGACAGGACGACACATACACGGTAGGTTAAATTATAAACAATGAACTAAGAGGGACACTCAACTAGGAATAAATAAATAAATATTGCGTGTTGAATAAATAATAGTATATTATGCAATTAGTGAATAAAAGACGGATTTAAGGCGAGGGCCAGAGATGACTCAAGAGCAAGTGAAGGATTCTAACGACTGAATCACGACCGCAGGGAGTGATTCATGACGATTTAATCACGAGCGTAGCGAGTGATTCTAGTGTTAGAATCCTGAGCGAGGCGAGCGATTCATGGCCCTCGATTTAAATCCCTTTTATTCAAGAGTTGCATACTATACTTTATAACATGACTACGAGAAAAAGAAAGATTAAAGCGAAAATATACATTTAAGGAGGTTGAGCATTGAGATAGAGCTCGAATATATTCATGTAACAAATATTTGTTAATATGGCCCGCATGTTACTCATCGCATTTTTTAGCGGGCAGAGTTTATACGCGTATTTGAGAGGTACAGACTAAACTTACAAACAGCCATCAAAAATTAATATTTAATTAAATATCATATGAATATACATACATCATATTTTCTCGAATACAGCATAATTTGTTGACCACCCCGTTTGCGGACCACCTCTTTTATATTTATGCTCTCCTGGTAGGTACTTTTCATTTTGTACCCCTCCAAGCCTCCAGCTGCTGTCCTGCTCTTGAAAACTCATGTTCTCCTGGTACTCCGTATTGAGTCGCTGCTCTTATGTGAGATGGAGGTCGAATGTGTTCTAAATTCACACCAAAATAGTGATTAAAAGGGCTTTTTATTCACTGTTTTCAGTGAGTAAAAGAATCTTTTTAGAGGGGGAATGGTATAAAGACAATTATTGTACCTTTATGCCTTTTACTGTTTCGCCATTGTAAGAAAATTATAAGCCAAGAACTAAAACTATAGACAAACAATGATTTTTTGCATGTCACTACTATTTGCTTTATTTGTCTTTTAAAATGTCGAACGAAGTATGTTTTTAGGGTTCCAATACCAAAATGGTAAAAAAAGGAACCCTTATGGTGCCGCTTTGTCTGTCTGTCTGTCCGTCTGTCTGTCTTTCACACCTGTATATCTCGGCAACTACTCATGCTATCGACTTGAAATTTGGAATAGTTTCAGAATATGGTTGCTCAACTTAAAGGCATATGAAAGAATTAAAAAAATAGGATTATTAATGTAAAGGGGGCCCGAATAGGGGGGGCAAATTTTCAAATTGTGGTTACTAGGTTGAGTGGGGTATCATATAAAAAAAGGACTTTACATGTACATTCTAAAATATATTTTTGTAATTTTTTACGACTCTTAGTTACGAAGTTATGATGCAAAATTACTTTTCACCTCCAAAGCTCGGAAACATTTGTTTTGTCGGTTAAATTCTGCGGCCAAAAGCGATTTTTGGCCCCTAGCGGGCAAAAGGTTTTTCTGCGGTGAAAAGCGATTTTTGGCCGCTAGCGGGCAAAAGGTTTTTGAAATTCGAACGTGATGCAGTATGGCAGACCTCCATGCTGCGGTACTGGCTGCTTCCTCGCTTTAGTGAGGTGGAAAATTTTGTGTTTCGCTCGGCAGCAAAGTTATTTTGCGTTTCGTGCCTTGAAACCTTCGCTACGCTCAGGATTCTTCTTTTAAACCACTCGCTTCGCTCGTGGTTCAATTCTAGAATCCTTCGCTTGCTCAGGTTTCAATACAAGGCACTCACGCCAAATAACGCTTTTGCTGCCTTGCATAACAAATAACTATTATTGCTTCCAAAAATACAAAAAGTATATTGGAACCCTCGGCGCGCGAGTCCGACAAGCACTTGACCAGTTTTTATTATTTATTGTTATTATATAAGGCGACTTTTAATTAGTGTTTGATAGAAAAAGGTATGAATGTACTCATGATACTGAACAACTTTCCCCAAGGAACATAGGTCGAAATACGAAAATCAAGTTTTGACCTCCCATAGAAAATGCATCAGCTGATAGCGCATTTTGTATGGAGGTCAAAGGAGAATGCCCATGAGTGGTATCGCAGAATTATTCAAATCTAAGTTGTGTCACAAGTCTATGACATCAGAAATTCTTGTTTATATTAAAGATAACTTTATATATTAATAGAAATTGTCCACTTCTCCGGGTAAAAAAGTAAAACTATATTAGATTTTTTTATGATTTTCGTATTTCCGATGCCTCGTTTCAGAGTTGCCTGCCACGTCAAACTTACCTAAACCGTAAAAAAAGGTACGTTTTTTGTACAAAAAAAATATATCTTTAATACTCATTCCTGTAGAAGGGTATCAACAGTTGATAGGTTAGGCACAGCAGGTTCCTGCTGTGCCTAACCTATCAAAATGAGTACCCATTTGCGTAGTTATCAGCTCTTTTCTCATTTACAAGGTTATCGTACCCACAAAAGGGGGACATTTTTATACATTTCAAGTAAGACTTGCCTGGCAACACTACACTTGTCAGCAGTAATGTCAGTGACAAAGTCACCTCGGATCACCTCGCGTCCCAAATTGTAAACCTCGCTCCGCCGCGTTCGAACGCCGCGCCTTTATGTACAGTCAAGCGCACGTCAAGTACCGCCAGAGTTAATAACAGTATATGAAGCAGTAAAGAAACTTACAAACCAGCTACAAGGTGAGACAACAAACGCCGATGGTTGTCGCCGGCGATTGTCGAGAATCGCGCGTGACTTTTGTCGGCAGTCGCCGACGGTCGTCGTCGTCCTCCACTTTGTATCAATTAGGAACAGAACCTCTTTGGTTTGTAGTCTTGTTTACATTTCGAGCGTATTTCTTTTTTTTTTATTCATAATAATATTAAAAGTACAACCGGCCAGTATCATTTTTCATACAATATTTTTATCCGACCTCTATGGTTGACCTAAAATATTGTATTGTTCCCATGGTGGACCTAAATTCATGTTCGAATTTTAAAACCCGTTTTTACCCGCTACGAAAGTCTCTTGGAGAAAACAGCTATTTAGTTCGCCTGATGTGTACTAATTTAAGGCCAGTCCAAGGCCAAGAGTCACGATGTATTATACGCGTCACGTTGCGGTGTTCATATAAACACGAACGCCAGCCTATACGCTTCATGTGGCAGACGACGCCCTAAGCGCGTTCACAGTGCTCTAAAGTACACTAT
The DNA here is from genome assembly GCA_947532105.1 of Athrips mouffetella. Classification (NCBI taxonomy): domain Eukaryota; kingdom Metazoa; phylum Arthropoda; class Insecta; order Lepidoptera; family Gelechiidae; genus Athrips; species Athrips mouffetella. The sequence continues at coordinate 16,302,068 of OX383965.1, read as the reverse complement.
TAGCGCAATTTAGAACGCGGGGTATGAAATCTCTAATTCAAGAATTGGAATTCAAGACTAAATACCTGGGCTAATTACTGTGAAACCAGGAGAACTACAATCAAATGTCTAATTATATTATGAAGTCCGTTGAGCTAACTTTAAATTAAAGCATTGTGACACAACAAGGTTTATACCGATTTTTGACCGATACTAACTCCTATAGTCACTTGGGCATTTTCCTTTGGTTTTTCGTATTTTGACCTATGTTCCTTGGGAAAAGTTGTTCAGTATCATGAGTACATGCATATCTTTTGCTATCAAGAACTAATTAAAAGTCACCCTACCAAAAACCAAATTTGACCTCCCATACAAAATGCGCTATCAGCTGATGCAGTTTCTATGGGAGGTCAAAACTTGATTTTCATATTTCGACCTATGTTCCTTGGGGAAAGTTGTTCAGTATTATGAGTACATTCATACCTTTTTCTATCAAGAACTAATTAAAAGTCTCCCTGTATAGCCTATGCACTATAAATATACTAATTATCACGCTTGTAAGTTCGATAAAGCTAAAAAATTATCGAGCAAAAATTGCCTAAAGACACGTTTCTAGTAGCCCCCCTTTTTTATTATACTTGTTTTTATAGCGGCTACAGAAATACATCATTTGTAAAAAAATTAACTGTCTGCCTATTACAGTGTAAGACAGACAACATCGGAGGCATATTAATAGGGTCCCGTTTTTCACCCTTTGGGTACGGAACCCTAAAGACACTAAAAACACGTTTCTTATATGGTAACCCCTCTTATTTTTTTGACTTTTCGTTGTTTTCATTATTTATTTGTTTTGTAAACCACCATCATACCACATATTTTTAAAAAAAGTCAAGGAGATATAATATATGTAAGTATATATTATAGTTCAAAAGTTACAGCCCTTTGAATGTCGGATTGACAGACAGACGACGTAGGTATGGTAATAGGGTCACCCTTTGCGTACGGAACCCTAAAGATAATCCTGCATAGAAAAATTTTAAAGGCAATTTCTAAAGATCCTATAATATGCTTGTTTCAATACTTGACTCACGAGGGTCCATCTAAATCAAAATTATCAAACGTAAGTAAACACAATCCAATCTAACGGCTACATAGTAAAAAGTCGTCCAATACGGTTGATGACCTTGGTTGACGGTTTATTCTCCAAGACAAGTCAATAGGTAGCGTGTATCGGCCTCGGTGTGACGTAACCCGCTTAGGATCTTCACACCGGCCGCGAGAGTCGCTCGCTGCGCCTGCGACGATCTTCTAAACAAATTCGAAAAAATAACAGAAACTTTTCGAAAATCTCATCAAATTGTGTAATTTGCTCCGATGTGTTATGTGCCAGCAACATACAAAGTTAAGAGTAGTGTGCTGTGGCTGTTTGATTACATTTAATGAATAAAAAATGGATTTCTGAAGGTGCAACAGTAAAAGACCAAAAACACTGCAAATCTGGTATTTTTTTGGAACATCGACTAGTAATATTTTTTTACAAATTTGTAAGGTAAGATAGACCTTTAATTTACTATAATAATATAGTATCGCTTAGTAAAAAGAAATGGGGTTTATTTGTCTGTTGTTTTAATACAAATGTTACGAGTAACAGTAAAGTATTAATTTATTAGACTCATTAATTTGATCGAAGTTTGGCAATTAAGAAACAACGATACAATACCTTAATCAAAATACTACATTACTGCTACTTGTAGTACTTGTATTCTGTGGTTTATATTACTATAGGTAGGTATTAAGTTGTATAGGTACCAGTCAGTAGCTAGATTCGTACCTAGGTACGATCTGGGTGGCAGGCACAAAAAAGCCTGAATAAATTAATGAAGACTGGATTAGTCGTATTTCCATTTAAAAAGGTGAAACAAGTTCAGGTAGCTGGCGACGTGTTTGGAATATAATTAGCTAGATTAACCGTTTATAAAGAGGTATGTGTGATAGAATTGGTATAGATAGATACGTTGCAACTGATTCATAATTTTAGTTCGACAGAATATTTGTTTGTCAACCTATGTCGTCATTCTTCTCAAAGTGCTAAATATTAAAACGCAATATTTCCAACCTCATATGCGTATACAAGGTGTAAGGGTCGGTGTACCAAAAACTGACTGGGCGAGCTCAGTCAGCGAAACTGAACAAATAGGTACCAGGTTTTTTGAAATCTACATACAAATTGCTCATTCTTAAGAGGTCTAAATTTTTTTTTGATTTCCCAAAAATTTTTCTTTGGGAAAGTTGTTCAGTTTCATTGACTGAGCACGCGATTTTTAGGTTTCCATACACCGTCCCTTATACCATGTATATTGGTCTAACACGCACTTGTCTGCCTCGACTGGGCTAGGCTTTATATGTTCCGTCTGGTGCCGGCAAAGAATAGTACCAAACCATATCTACTTGTGGGTGTCGTAAGAGGCGAGTAAGGGTTTGTTAACCGGAAGATGGGCAGCAGCTTCTTCCCGTGTATCTTACCACCTACATACTGCGGACACCAACAAACCGCGGTCCATGGTGCCAGCCGTAACTCTAACAAGCGTGATGACTAAGGTACTTCCCCTCCCCATAGTATTAATTCTGCAGGGAGCTCCCTGTCCTGTAGTAAAAGTACTTTGGGATATTATGATGATTGTGATAGGCTATCTGAATTAAACTTGGTAAGATTTTTGCGGCACTAATGTTTTTCTCAAACAGTTTTTGGACCATTGTATATGGACAGGAGTTTGAAGAGCGCACGTGCAAAGTACGCGAATATTTAAAAATATATAAATATTTTACTCTAGTGCTTCTTGTTTGTTGCGTATTTATGGTTGATAAAAAGGCAAGAAAAAATTAAACCTACGATTGACGCGACTTCACCTTTAGTGACTCGACGCGATCGTGCTTCCGATTATAATGTGAGATAAGCTTTTTTAGGGTTCCGTACCTCAAAAGGAAAAAAAAACCGAACACTTATTGGATCACTTTTGTCCGTCTGTCTGTCTGTCAAGACCCTTTTTCTCCCGAACAGGTAAGGTAACCAAACCAAAACCTATGAGGTACTTCCCGTTGACCCTGCATAATGAAATTTGGCAAGAATCTAGGTCTATTATATGGCACAATAATAATAAGGAGACGCCCTAAGCCCTCTCTGGTTTTGCCTAGCGCTAAACCCACTATCGGAGATATTAAACTCATCAAAGCATGGACTATCTATTTCAAACGGATCAAATCAAACTATGCTCACACATTTAATGTATATGGACGATATAAAACTTTATAGTAACACACCAGAATCACTCCATCATCTTGCAGACATCACACAAACATTTTCCCAAGATATCCATATGCAGTTTGGAATAGATAAGTGCAAGACGTTCTCTGTAAAGAACGGAAATGGTGTACAAAACGATTACATTTTAGAATCCGGTGACATGGTAAAATCCCTCGACCAAGATACAACGTATAAATATTTAGGATTCCAGCAGGCGAAACAGATTAACCAGCAGCAAACAAAGACAGACCTCAAGAAGCAGTTTAAACACAGACTCAATATTATACTCCGATCACAGCTGAATTCCCGCAATACAATAAAAGCAATAAACACGTATGCTATACCCATACTGACCTATTCTTTCGCCGTTATAAATTGGACCCAGACAGACTTAAAAAACTTACAGCGCGTCATCAACACTTCCCTCACATCTCATCGCAAGCACCACCCTAGATCCTGTTCACAGAGGCTTACGCTTCCAAGAATTGAAGGGGGACGCGGCCTCATAGATATAACCAACCTTCATAACAAACAAATTGCCACTCTCCGGAAATACTTCTTTGCTCAAGCCCAGAACTCTACCTTACACAAATCAATAGTGCAGTCAGATAAACATTTCACACCACTTAACCTCCGCACCAGCAACACTCAGCTTAATGAGCGTCTCGTTGATGATAAAGAAAAAATCGCCATTTGGAACCAGAAATCCCTTCACGGGAGACATCACCATGACCTACACCAGACACATGTCGACAAAAGTGCGTCGAACGCCTGGTTGCGGCGTGGTGAACTCTTTCCTGAGACGGAGGGTTTTATGCTCGCGATCCAAGATCAAGTCATCGAGACGCGCAATTATCAAAAGCATATCTGCCGTATTAACCTGGCCACAGATGCCTGTAGGCGCTGTCATAGTGGATCAGAAACTATCCAACACATAACAGGAAGTTGTAAAGCCATAGTTCAGACTGATTACAAACATAGACATGCCCAAGTAGCTGCAATAGTTCACCAACACCTAGCCTTCAAACACAAACTGATATCACAAAAACTTCCATATTATAAATATACTCCAGAAACCATCCTAGAAAACGATAAACACAAAATTTACTGGGATAGGACGATCATGACAGACAAGACAGTGCATTTCAATAGACCGGACATAACATTATTAGACAAGACCGAGAAGATAGTTTACCTAATAGATATCGCAGTATGTAATACACACAACCTTTTAAACACCCACACACAAAAAATAGCTAAATACACAGACCTTGCCGTTGAGATTAAATCACAATGGCAAGTTCACACTGTCAGGACCGTCCCGATCGTCCTCTCCTCTACCGGCGTCATTCCAAAAACTCTTCATTCTAGCCTCGATACACTCAACATCCATCCACTCATTTATACACTTTTACAGAAGGCCGTTGTGCTAAATACATGCAGGATCGTCAGGAAGTTTTTGTCTCAAGACTAATGCACTTGGCTTCGGCCCGTGCCATAACATACCTCTTCGGAGAGAAGTAAAAATACTAAACGTAAATAATAATAATATTCATTTACACATTTATTTACAATAACAGAAGCAACGGAAAAAGTGTAAATTATTTAATATTACAACTTTTCTCACTAGTCATCATAACATCCCATGAAACGTCCACTACAGGACAGGGAGCTCCCTCCAGAATTCTAGCTTTTGCTGGAAAAATGTGGAGGGGAAGTACCATAGTCACCTCGCTTGTTAGCGTTACGGCTGGCACCATGGACCGCGGTTGTGGGTGACCGCAGTAAGTGAGATGTAAGATACAAAGGAGGATGCTGCTGCCCATCCTCCAGTTAACCCTTAGTCGCCTCTTACGACACCCACGGGTATGTATGGGTTGGTACTATTCTTTGCCGGCACCACACGGGACCACTCTCTCACTAGTAATTCTCACTAGTAATTATTACGAATTAGGGTGACCCCCCGTTTTAAGTACATTCATACTCGTATAAAAAGAGAGGTCAGGTTGGAGTGGACGCAGAGTTTTTAAAGTTAATGGGCATGCATGAAGAATATCATATGGTGGATTGGTACGGAACCGTTAGAGCGCGAGTCCGACTCGCACTTGGCCGGTTTTAGTCTATTTTTTTCTTGTTTTTTCGGTGCTCGTTAGATAAGCTCACCCAGCTTAGAATTTGTTTAGTTTCTTTGTAATGTCTTCTTTACTTACTATTTTATTAAGGGTACTTGTACTTACCTGTAAATCCTACTAATTTAGCTAAAAATAACCGTGAATCATGCAAAGCCTTTTGACCTTGAAAACGTGTGTTTTTATGTAAAACGTATTATAACGTATAATAATTGTATTATAATGCAATCATTTGCAGAATTTTCAAAAAAATTATGTACCTTTTCACATTAACTCATTACAGTATTAAAATTTTACCTTTCAGCTAAATACACCATTTCCTTTTTTAGATACTTTTATAGCTACCAGTTTCGCTATAGTTTTAGCGTCGTTTTTCAATGTCTTATGTATTTAAGTACAAAGGTTATGTAAGTAGTCATAAAAATCCAACTTAAAATTTGGTTTAGCTAAAGGAATAACCCATTTAAAACTTTAGCCAACATTGGGTGCCCACACACAGTCAATCTTGATCGCGATCCGGTCGAGATGCAGCTATAAGGAAGAAAGATAAAGCTAATAGGAGCATAGACTAGGTGTAAACGACAATTTCTTTCTTTCCTGTAGTTGCATCTCTATAATCCGCTTACCAACACATTTTGCATAAAGTACGAGTATATTTGACGCAAAGAGATTTGACGAAAACAAATTCATTTTAGAACAAACTTGGTTTTTCTGACAGCTTTAGCTGATAACTATTGATGTACTCGTAGCTGCGAAATCTGTTGGTAAGCGTTGGCATTGAGTCGTAAAACGGATTATACTAGACCGGATCGTGATCAGATTGACCATAAATTGGGGATATAAGAGTTTGCAATTCGTTTTAATTATAAAATATTTAAAAAAAATTGAAGATTCTTTACTGAACTTTTCTAAAGTCAAGTTACTGTCGTCGCTAAGTCCACGTATTTCCTATATCTGGAACCACTTTGATATTATGTTTCAAATTTAAAAAAAAAAACGCATTATTACCTTCAAACAAGTGAAAACAATAGAATAAAATCGACCAAGTGCGAGTCGGACTCGCGCCCTAAGGGTTCCGTACCTATCTACCATATGATATACTAAAAGCTTTTGCTCTTTGATTTTAAAAACTCCGCGACCATCCAACTTGACCCCTCTTTTATAGAAAAGTTCTTGAAACGGGAGCTCACCTTAATTGGTTACTATTAGTTGTGAGAAAAATTGAAATAATTAATGATTTTAGACTTTTCCCTTTATTTGTACTGTGAGACCTAGCTTCTTGCCAAATTTCATAATTTTAGGTCAACGGGAAGTACCCTGTAGGTTTTGCTTTTTAGCATAAATGTATGGAGATGAGGACATAAAAAGCCATATCTTTTGATTGCGTCGTTGTAAAAAATTGAAATTTTCAGATCATGTGTGGTTTATAGACCTTAATATTCGTTATCAATTTAAACCCTATAGGTACCTCTTCTCGTTCGTGAAAAAAGGGTCTTGACAGACAGACAGACAGACGGACAACAAAGTGATCCTATAAGGGTTCCGCTTTTTTATGTTGAGGTACGGAACCCTAAAAATAACAAAATAAAATGTAATCAAAGAACAATGGCGAAATATTATTTGCGATATTTGTAGGCGTCTTAAAATATCATTAAAACTAAACTCATTAACTTATTTTTCTGCATTTTTTTCAAGTATCATTAATTCGCATCGAAGTCAGGAAAAATTATATTTTTTGTTGGTATTTTATTCGACTATTTCCTGTAATAAAACACCGAATGCATGCGTTCCGAATCGGGTAAAAATAACCCTGACAGCAGGATAGCGTTATGTGACGTCCATCGGTGTACCGTTTTGGAACTCACTCTAAGTTTTTTTTTCTCATTAACAGTGTTGCCATCTGATGTTTTTTGTTTTGACTATTGTAAGTAGCATTGAAAAGTTCACTTGGTTTACCGGTGAATCCCGGAGACGCTGGCCGCCATTTTTAATAATAATAAAAAGAAAGTCGGTTTATTTCTGTCAGTGTGCAATACAGATTTCAGCCGGACTATAGCGCGCGTAAGTCGCTGTCACTAAGAAAAAATAAATTATTTGTTTTGGTTTGCGTTTCTGGGATGTAATCGGTATCGGTCGGTATCGTATCGGTATCGAGGTAGGTAGCCAAACATGAAGTGGTAATAAATACGTTTGAATAAGACCGGTACGTACCTTCCTAAAAATCTGTTAAGCTTGACGTGCTCTTGCTTGTTCCGTCTAGAGTAGGTCAAGTTTGATACTTGCATGCAGCACGACTCAAGCTCCAATGGTGATGAAAATAAGAACGGTACCTACCTATAAAGTCAATGTGTCAAGCTAGACGTGCTTTTGGCCAACAACCCGCGGCACAAAAGGATGCTGACCGTTAAATATTTATTACCTGCACATGGGTGACAGGCGGGAAGCCAATCACGATTCACGCGCACCCTCGCGACTAGTTTTTTTTTAGCTGTGCATCGTTCTTTTGTGCCGCGGGTTGTACCTTTCAATCGGTATTTTCGGGTTTAATTGGTAGCTAAATCATGTTTTCATTTTATTTTATTATCAAAATAACTATTCCAAGTGGTAATTAAAAAGAAATATTAACATAAACGCATATTAATGGCTAATATTAAAACATAACCTAAAAATGAAAAATTGTCAATATCTTTTTTTCCTGGCTTCCTCCAAAAAAACAACTTATAGTTTTGAGATTGGGGAGTGACGACAAATCATCCAAGATATTTTTGATTTGAAGACGCTGGGATTTTTATCCAAATAAAATGAAGTATGGGACTTTGCCATTGTTCTTTATCGAATTCGGGTTCCTGCGGGACAGGTGCCTCCGAGGACGGGGGACTGAAGGACTAATCCAGTTTTATGATCCCATGCATGACCGTGCATAAAAAAGTTTTGTACAAGAACAGAAAAAACAAGGAAAGTAAATAATATGTCAACGTCTTACGGTTTCCGTCGACCCCCAAAAAGATGACATTGATAAAGTTTTTTTGTACTCATTGAACCGATTTTTTTTTTGTTTGTCAAATTCTTTATTTATCATAAAACAATACAATAGCGTATACCTTACAACTAAAGCAGGTTACAACATATATGAAAATATATAGATATTTTTACCAGGCTAAAACGCCTACAAAAAACACATGGATTTGCTAAAATTTAATAGATAAGTAGTACCTAATTGTTAGATATGTAACTTATAAGAATAAGAATAAGAATATTTTATTTCCAATAAGAAATTACAAGATTGAATTGCTCATGGGCCCCGCACTAGGTTAACACCTGTATCGCGGTGGACCAGACGACCGTTACAAATCAAGGAAACATTTATATTTCTAATTTACAAACTATGACATTAATTAAAGTAATTATTACTATATAAAATGACAATGCAAAATAAACAAATTGTGCAGTGTATGGCGTTCACCTACGAGTATAAGATAAATTTTAGATAAATAAAAGGGTATTAAAGTAAACAAATACAAGAATAAAATAAATAATATCAGTAAATAGTTCTGATTTAATTTACTATTTTTAGAATAGCCTCCGTAGAATTGTAATCAAGGGAATTTAGCCAGCAACTTAGAGTGCGTTTTGCGTCTCGATATGATTTATTTTTGATGGTACAATATTTATTAGCTATGGAGTATATGTAAGGGTATGCGAAAAATTTAAAACGTTGGGCAAATAAAGTGTTCACCCTAAGAGCATCAGGTCTAAAAACTCGTTTACGAAATATTCTATCTTGTTCAGAGGTATTTAAAACAACACGATGTTGGTCAAGGCAGGCTTTAAGTATGTATAGTTGTCGCACAGTCAACACCTGCGCTTCCTGGAAAAGAGATTGTGTGGGGAACCTGAAAGGTTTTTTAAGCATGACCTTCAGAACTGATCTCTGTGCTCTTTCTACTGTTATTAAAATAGTTTTGGCAGCACTACCCCACGCCCCTATACAATAGGTTATCAGCGACTGGCATAACGCAGTGTAGATCAAGTAAAGCACCTCTTTTTCCGCGCAATTTCTAAGAAGTTTTACTATTCCAATAATTCTTCTGATTCGGCCAGACAATGTAGAGATATGTTGTCTAAAAGAAAGGTGGTCATCTAATACTACTCCGAGATACCGCAAAGAATCAATACGTTCAATTATAGGACAGTTACAAAACGAAGCCAATGTATTAGAATGCGGAATGCAGCTATGTACTTTTATGGAGAGGAGATTTATAGGAGGAGCCGAAGACTTTGTTTTGTGGAAGCATAAAAACTTCGTTTTGCTGGAATTTAAAGTCAGAAGGTTATTGTTAAGCCATTTTGAAACTACCAACATACTCATTTCAGCACTCTCATGAACTTTATCCCATGTATTACCTTCAATTAATAAAGCGGTATCGTCTGCGTAGCAGATTACTTTTATATTGTCATGGGTGCTGAAAAGTTTCACTAAATCATTTATATAAATAATAAAAAGGGTCGGTCCCAAAATACTGCCCTGTGGGACTCCACAGCAAACAAAAGAAGGCTCACTTATATGATCGCCGACTCTTGTATACTGTGTGCGATATTTTAAATAACTCCGAAACCAATCTAGGGCAATACCCCTAACGCCAATCAAATCCAGTTTTTTTAGAAGGATAAGCGGTGACACGGTATCAAACGCCTTGGCAAGGTCAAGAAAAACGCCTATGCTGGGGTTGCCCCTGTCCAAGGCTTTCGACACCGAGTCAAGTAATAAATCTACGGCACCCTCCGTCGACTTTCCACTTTGAAACCCAAATTGATTTGGGGAAATGATTGTGTGTTTGTGCAGGAACTCAACAAGTCGGCAATTAACAATTTTTTCAAGAATTTTTGAGAACGTGGAAAGTAGTGCAATGGGACGGTAGTTTGTGGGATTCTCTGTTGGGCCTCCTTTGTGGATCGGGACAACAACTGCTGTTTTCCAGCACTCAAGAAAAACACCACTTGAAAGACTAGCATTTAAAATAAATGTGAGTGGCTCGATAATTGCTGGGAGGATGGCCTTAACTAAACCACAATCTATTTGGTCCAAACCGGGGGCGCTATTGTTATTCAACGATAGTTTGATCGATCGAACCTCGCCGATATCAGTAGGAAACATAAAGATGGAATTTAAAGTGCGTTCTGGTAGTTTAATGTAGGAAATTAGTTCCTGTTCTGAGCTATTCATTTTTGCCTTTATATCGTTAGCCAAATTTTGGCCAATACTAGTAAAAAAGGAATTACAGGCCGATAAAGATTCTTTAGGAGTAGATTTAATCCCAAGAAGGGCTGAGGATTTGTCTTTTTTTGAATTAAGGCAGCAAATTTCATTAATAGTAGACCATAATTTTCGTGGACATTTGTGATGTTTACGCAGTTTGAAGTTGTCATATTCAGATTTCAAGTTTTTACGTAGCTCGTTATAAAAATTACGGTATCTGGTATACACTTGTTTTTTGAACTCATTTTCGGGATCCAGTCTTACCGCCAAGTGCAGCCTATCCCTATGTATCATGCACCTTATTAAACCGGGGGTTACCCATTCCTTTTGGTTACGTAGTCTACGGCTTATTTTTATGGTTTTAGAATGCTGTTTTATTATTTAGCAAGAAAGCGTAGCATCAGATACATCTTCGGTAATGTATATAGAGCTCCAGTCAACCTCGGATAAAGCAGCAATAATCGCCCCAATATCTTTAATAACTCTAGTTCTGGTGAGATTTTTAGGTTTGGGTGTTGAAGTGACTATACCCGCTAATACAAAATCATGGTCAGTTACATCGGTTTTGCATACTACACCTGTAGAAATAACTAATACTTGCATTTTGTTTAAATGCAAGTTTATGACATGAAAACATTTTGTTAAAATAGATGATAACAACAAAAATATAATTTATTTTATTAAAGAAACTAGAACTTATTAAAAAAACATTGAACCGATTAGCTGATGACGAATGCAAAATACTTTGTAACACACTATAAGAAATAAGAACATTTTTATCAACAGCTCATTGAAAACTTTGGAGAGTCAAAAATATTTTTTTGCGTATTTCCACCAGTCATAGAACAAAAGTTGTGTTTCAAGTCATCATAACATCCCATGAAACGTCCAGTGCAGAACAGGGAGTTCCCTCTAGAACTTCAGCACAAACGCGTGGTACTTTGTAGGGAATTTATCATTGTCATTACGTTTGTAAGCTTTGCGGCTGGCGATCGCTATTGTTGCTGACCGCAGTATGTAAGATGGTACAATACACAGAAAGAAGCTGCTGCCCATCCTCCGGTTCATAAGCCCTTAGTCGCCTCTTACGACACCCACGGGTATAGATGGGCTGATAATATTCTCTGCCGGTACCATACAGACGAGTATCAATATGTATATTAGTGTTTCGAGTGTCATTATAACAGCCCAAAATGCTCACTCCGAATAAAAGATTTCCAAAACGGATATTCTATTCTTCGTGCAGTTTACTACGAAGCAGGTAATCAGTTAGAGTTAATAGGCTGTTTAGCATAATTTTATGGGCAGGTGTACTAGATGTTATGTAAGGAAAACTAAGGGACATTAGTATTCAACTAGGTGCATCGTGCCCGGTGCATCAACTTACTGTAGGTTGGGTATGATGCTTTTACATAATTAAATTGTATATCTGTTAAAACCGTTAAAACAATGTGACCGTGCAGACATCGGTTTTAAGGAATTCAGTAAAAAATCATTAATAAAACATTGAACCCCTGTACGGAGAAAATTATGTATATAGTAAAGCGCTCTATTGCAATAAAAAGAAATTTAGGAAAAAAGATAACCTTCGATAGAGATAACTGACTTTTAATCGTAGGAAGAAGCGCAACTACTGATATGAGTTATCTAGTTGAGAATAAATTGCTTCTTTGTCTTATTTTACTCTTGAGAGTAGAGAATAAAATGAGGAAACGGAACTTGTCTAATTAGATAAAGGAGCAAGCCAAAGTAATGATAATGCTACACAAAAGTATGCTTTGAAATAACTAAAAAAAAAAAAACCGGCCAAGTGCGAGTCGGACTCGCGCACTGAGGGTTCCGTACCACCACATAAACATAATTGTATTAGTTGAAATTTCAGTAAGTTAATGTGCTAGATTTTTTGAGTCCGACACGCGCTTGACCAAATTTTATTATTTGTTATTATTTTATAGCCTATGCCCTATAAACATACCAATTTTCAAGTTTGTAAGTGTTCCCGTTTTTAAATAGAACTAAAACAAAAATCGCCTCAGCAACCATCCAACTTGACCCCTCTCTTATATGAATGTTTTTGAAACGGGAGCTCACCACAATTGGTTACCATTAGTTGTGAGAAAAGTTGTAATATTTAATGATTCCAGACTTTTCCCATTATTTGTACCGTGAGACCTAGCTTCTTGCCAAATTTCATATTTTTAGGTCACCGGGAAGTACCCTGTAGGTTTTTCATTGATAAAACCTATACCTATAATTGAAGATAACATGTTCATCTTACGTTTTGTTACAGTTGATTGCTGACGTAGGTACATCTCAAAAGGTGTACAATAAAACCATAGTATAAAACTAAATTACCTGCTTAGCACATCAAGCTTGACAGTTTAAGCCACGATCACACCTACCTAAATTCCAAGACTTAATTCGGCATACATTGCTGGGAGGCTTGGTTATGTTAATTGCAATATCCTTACTTCAACGAGCAATGTACGCTGAATTAGTCTTTGAATACAGCTAGGTGTGATCATGGCTACGTACGGTCGGTCAACGTACGGTCAACCGCTTGTCGGTAGAAACTTTTTCAACTCTATTACCACGCCCTAAGGTCCAAAAGTGTTTCTACCGATGTGCGGCCGTGTGTACGTACGGTCAACCGCACGTCGGTAGAAACTTTTTCAACTCTATTACCATGCCATAAGGTGCAAAAGTGTTTCTCCTGATGTGCTGTTAAGTGTACCTAAGACCAACCTCAGCTCACGCTATAGGTTGGAATAGGTACAGCGCGTTCAGAACAAGTCTTTATTTTCCGCGCATGGGTGACAGGCGGAGAGCCAATGAGCGATTCGCTCGCCCCCTGGGGGGAGCCGTGCTCACCCCCGCGACTAATTTTTTGACTTCTGCGCATTAACGGTCACAGACAAAGTTATTTTGCACGCAGTATACCTACCTACCAGCTATATTAAACGGTATAGATGGCGTATCCTACCTCCATCCTAATCCAATTTACGCTTATGTTGCATATTTCTAATTTTCAAAGCAATCCGTGATATAATTTATTTATTATAAGCAGGAAAATTTTTTTGAGTACCTATAGCATACAATCAAACGGTTCTAATTATTTTTTACCTGTGTCGTCCTAGAGGCAATCCTAGCGGCCATAATTGGTATTATCTTGAGCTTTGGATGTCTCAGAGGAAGTTAGGTTAAAAAGTCTGTACCGTGTACCTAAAGATGGCGCTGATATCAGATTATGGTTCCACACTTTGTCACGTATTAAATAAACTTTGTTTAGTAAGTATAATTATATTATAAAAGTAAAAAAAAACATTAACTATTTTCTTATCTTTATTTTATTTAAATATTGACGGCGAAACCTGTAAGGTAAGCGTCTAAAAATATCAAAAACATTTCAAAAGTAAAAAAGCAAAAATTTTTAAAAATTTAATAAGCAATACCACCACCGTCCAGGCACAGTATGACCCATACTACCCAGTACTACCTACCATAATTATTATATACTAAAAGCTTTTGCTCTTTGACTTTAAAAACTCAGTGACCATCCAACTTGACCCCTCTCTTATATGAATGTTCTTGAAACGGGAGCTCACCACAATTGGTTACCATTAGTTGTGAGAAAAGTTGTAATATTTAATGATTTCAGACTTTTCCCATTATTTGTACTGTAAGACCTAGCTTCTTGCCAAATTTCATAATTTTAGGTCAACGGGAACTACCCTGTAGGTTTTGCATTTTTGCATAAATGTATGGAGATGAGAACATAAAATGCCATATCTTTTTATAGCGTCGTTGTAAAAAATTGAAATTTTCAGACCTTGTGTGGTCCATGGATCCTAATATATGGTATTAATTTCAACCTGATACCTTTACCCGTTCGTGAGATAAAGGGTCTTGACAGACAGACAGACAGACAGACAGACAGACAGACGGACAACAAAGTGATCCTATAAGGGTTCCGTTTTTTTCTTTTGAGGTACGGAACCCTAAAAAACACTATATAAAAAAGTATCATACGCAGGACATAAAAAAGACGTATTATCTAGCATAGCGCTTATAGTGCGGCCGATTAGCTGTTTCACGTAGACACGCCTTATAATTTCAACAATTTTATTCCAGGTACTATAGTTATACATAGCTCTCAATTTTTGATAGGAGCCAATTCTTGAATTTTTAGAAAATTTCCATTGAAAATTCAAGAATTGACTCCTATCAAAAATTTAAAGCTATGTACCTAACTAGTACCTGGAAAAATTTTGGTGCAATTTGGTGAATTTGGCGAATTAAGACATTAAGCGACTGGACTACTATCCCAAGTCCGGTTCTTACTTATAACACTGGCAGTATAATCTTTGTGTTTTCAAATATTTTTTTCCATTTAAGTGGCTGCGACTACGAGTACATTTACATTCACTTTTTTATCTCGACCTTGAATAGTTCATTCACTTGCTTAGCCGAGACCCTAACACAACCTTTTCAAAGACCAGCGAACCGGAAACGTTCTCGAAACCATTTTGAAAAGATCTTTTTAAAATACCTCCGGCACTAGAAGATAGGGTCTTTATTTAAGTGGACGGTCGACTAATGCCGTCTACTCATCGCGCCAATTAGGCTTAACATACAAAAATAGCAGATTGTAAGCTGAGTTGGAAGGTAACGGTCGTGTGTAAGTTGCCAGTGTTCGTTCGAATTGAATGTGTATGTGTGAATAAATGAGCCATTGAAAACGTCTTGCTTGATGTCTTGAACCACATTGAACCAAGAACAATGACTGTCAACACGGTAGTGAATTTGAGACAACGTGGAACAGAAAATCTAGTTGAAATTGATAGTACAGCTGCATAGGTAGATAAAAAATACAATACATTAAATATAAGACCTCCTAGTTAAATAATATTTATATTTTGCTTTAATTTTCTCCTGTTCTATTAAAACTTTGAAGGGCTGAGTCAATATTAATAGCTTTATAAAGGAAAACTTACAACAACTAACTTTATTAATTTCCTTAATAAAATATAAAGAACAAAGTCTTAATTTAAGCCGATACTTGACTATTCCTTTTTTGTTACAGAATTACGAATGGGGTCAAGATGACACGAAAGTTTCTTTTTTGTTTCCCCCTAAGATTGGGAAATATTATATTCGGTTATATTGTTATTGTAAGTATCAAAACTTGTTATTTCACTCACTCAATTAATTTTAATAATTTTAATACTCGTTATACAAAGGTAAGCTTTTGGTAAGACAATTCTAACAGGCGTTTTTCTTTACAGATTACAGCAATAGCGGTAATGGCATTTAATTTATACAAATTGGGCCTTGGTATTGTCTCTGAAAAGTCTGAAATCGATGAGAAGTTCGCTAATTTCGAGAATGTTGACAGTATATTTGGCAAGAACAAGAAAGACTTGATCGCGTTGATCGTGCTGGTGTACTACTCGACTTATGTCACGATAGCGTTCCTTCTGTTTATGTTTGCTTGCATGTTCACGTGTGGCGCTTATAGGGTAAGCACTACAGTATTTTCACTATAGTCTCATCTCAATGGTATACCCACGTAACCACGTTGTACCTCATTAATACCTGATTGGATACCTCATTAATATTATGACCCCTATGTCAATTTTCTAAAAAGTTCCCGGAAAATTCATGAAAATTGTATTGCAGTTTATGCCAAATTATGCCTTATTGCGTAAATAACTACGTTTATTTTTCCTTTAACTTTTGACACGGGGTTCAGAGGAACAAATGTGGCGTTCCAATTGGCAGACCTTATGGCGGCATGTATTTTCGACCTTATAGAGCTAGTCAAAAAGTGAATTCCGTCATAAGGTCCTTTTTGATTTGAAAGACCGCAAATATCTTGTTTAACATTTAAAAAAATTCTAAGGCAAGGCAATTTTCTATCTACATCTAAATCACAGCTAGAATCTTCATTAACTTAATTGTAAGTGAATATGTAACGTTACAGGCAAACAGTTGTCTAATATCGACCTTCTTCGGGTACTGCTTCGTACACATGTTCTTCACCATCGGCCTGGTGGTGTGGGAAACCCTCACTGCGGGCTGGATCCAGCTGGGTCTCATCCTTGCTTCAGATTGTATGTACTATTTCTATCTTGTATATTGTAATTTATTTGAGGTTTTAGTATAGCGACACACTTGCGCGCCTTTATGACGCGGAGAGTTCCGCTCATTTCGCTTTTTCTGTTACCTATGACACATCTGACGGAATTTCCGCTGGTGTCATTTTCATACTTGACTGATGTTTCGGTTACGGAACTATCCGCGTCGGAATGTTCGCAGGTGTGTCGGTACACTTTAAATTCGTTTCAACGTCTTCCCAAACCATGGTCCACTAAATATTAAACAAAATCTATACCTTTTTGCTACTTATTAGAGACCAAAGTTGCTTAATCTATTTCAACCCATGTTTATTTGGAAAAGTTTTATAATCGCTGATGGCTTCAAACATCGATTTTAAAATTTTATTAGAAGCATTTCTGTTAAAAGATTATCGAGACATCAAGACAGTCATTTAAAACTTCATCGTACAGTAATAATGTCTTTGCACAGTACTTTGCAAGTTATATATCGTATATTATCGTTATCCCATTTGTGTACCCCTCCTGTGTCTGTTTCCTAGCACCAGCCGATTCGAGTCCCAGGTCAGGTAGCTCATTCTCCGGTTGGAGACTTTCCTTAGGAGGCTAGAAATTGTCTGGTAGGACTTGTCTGACCACAACTTGCATAAGATGGTGGGCGGGTCATTATTGAGAACTTCTGTACTCTTTACGAAACAATGTCTCCGAGGGACAGAGGCACAGAATAAAGTAATTATATTATAATACAGAACGGACACTTTCCCCCCTTGCAATCCACCCCGCACCCTCGTGTGCACCCGCTCGCGCGATTACGTGTTGGTCCTGAGGGTCAATTGTACTAAATATAGGGTGACTTTTAATTAGTTCTTGATAGAAAAATGTATGCATGTACTGAAAATGATTTTATTTTAACACTTCCAGTGTTCGGATAAATCTACAAAGTAGAAAATCGCCAAGTTGGTAAAGCGTCTGCGGTACTGACGCAGAAGACGCAGGTTCGAATCCTGCCTGTGGTTGTGAAATTTTGCGATTTTCTACTTTGTAGATTTATCCGAACACTGGAAGTGTTAAAATAAAATCATTTTCAATTATACGTAGTGTTACCAATTTTCGACTTGAATTCCATTTGCAATAATGGACTAGTTGGGCTAGTACAGTTCATGCTTACTAGGTGGCAGCACCAACATTAGTACAGCTAATGCTTACTAGGTGGCAGCACTAACGCAACGTTGGAATGCGTAAAGAGATCGCAGATTTCACAACATCAGGCAGGACCACTGTAGCCTAGTTGGTAAAGCGTCTGCGGTACTGACGCAGAAGACGCAGGTTCGAATCCTGCCTGTGGTTGTGAAATTTTGCGATTTTCTACTATGCATGTACTCATGATACTGAACAACTTTCCCCAAGAAACATGCTGCATTTTGTATGCGAAGTCAAATTTGGTTTTTCGTATTTCGACCTACGAGTATGTTCCTTGGGAAAAGTTGTTCCGTATTATGAGTATATGCTATCAAGAACTAATTAAAAGTCACCCTATATAAGGGCCTATGTAACCTTTTAATTTTAAATTGCTGCTCGTTATATGTAGTGTCCAGGGTGTGATAGTTTGATAGTTTCATTTGTTTCCAATTTAAATTTCAAATCGAGATGTTTTGTTTTTTAAGGTTTTGTATAGATTGCCTGACAATTTTAGTTTTCAAGGTACATATGTCTGTTTATAGTACCACAATAGTAGATTTTACAACAAGTGCACAAAACGAACCATTTTTCCGAGACTTTTAGCAGCCCGAGCCGAAGGCAAAGAATATATAATATTACGTGCCGAAGGCGAAGGCTGATAGTAATGTCGAGGATAAAATGGTTTTGTGGACGAGTTATAAGCTCTGCTTTTCACTTTGATTGCGAGGAAATAAAACGTAAAAGTACTCTCTATATGTAACTGAAGATTGAGTTGTTCTGCTTTAGTGAAGAATATGTTGACGCGCAGGGCGTACACCACCGCGATTACTTTTTTGCCCTAGTGCACAAAATTCGATTTTGTGCAGCCTATATCCTGCACAAAAAAGCACTTTCAGAGCATGAGAAGTGAAAATACATATAACCCTCTGGTTTCACGTATAGTGAAACACTGGCATTTCTTTTATAACTTTTAAAATGCCGATTCAACGAGGTTAGATTGCACTGCACTGTATTTATAACAGTCAGTAGAGACTTAATTTGTATCGATTTAATGCATGACAACATCGACTTATAATTAAAAGGAAGTCGTGTCAGTATAGTGACAGTAAAAGTTGCGGAGGAAAATAATTTTAGTGATTTTAACAAATTCTTTGTATTGTTTGCAGTGCTCCTGATAATTTGCCTGTTCAGCGTAAAATATCTGATGGAAGCAATTCGAACGGGGCACATGTACTGTCACCCTGGAGAAGTGTACCACAAATATTAACCTACCTAATAGCCCGCGATCGCTTGGAAGTGCGGGTGAATAATATCGAACGCCGTACATTTCGCTTGCACTCCCGAGCTGTCGCGTACTTTAGGTATGCATTAGGCCTTTGTCTGTGAAGCTACCGGATATTTTAAAGATTTTATAAGACTTGTAACAAAAAATAGCGATCCTGAAGGAATATTGATCACCCTTTCCCAAGGAACATAAAATCCATTCAAAGAGAGATATTGTAAATAAAATAACCGCAATTTTCAATATTAAAAGTGTTATAAATGTGGATAAATCTGATGTTAGTTGTACAGTAAGAAAACGTGTGCCTCGTGTAACCAAAGAGAAATCTCTTACCTACAGGATGTTTGTTTATTAAACGTCCCATTCTTTGATGGAATAGAATTCAACATCTCATAGAAACTTCATCAGCTGATAGCGCATTTTGCTTTGTGGCTTTAACAGTTATTTTTCGTATTTCAACCTTAGTGCTTTGGGAGAGATTCTTCATTTCGAAAGCAATTTTACATGTTTCCGGTTCTTACGAGTATACCCTTCTTGATACACGCTTAGAGCAAAGAACTTGAAGCAACAGAAATTTTTTGAAGTCAGTTATTCGAATCTTGCAGCTGTTAAATAAGTTTTTACACTAAGTTAAGTATTTATGTAAGTGAAAAAAAAAACATTAAAATACTTTTTATTTTGAAGTGAAAATTTATTTAATTTTTAATTAGTCCTTTGTAAAAGGTACAAAACTACGTCGCTTTTAAGCGCTTTAATGATTTTTTATTATCAAAAACATAAAAAAGTATTCACGCCATTCGTATAAATAATCACAAATACAATCACAGACATACTAGTCCAGTCGCTTAACGTTTTATATCGCCTTTACGTGGACACGCCTTATAAATGCACCAAATTTTTTCCAGGTACTAGTTTGGAACATAACTCTCAATTCTTGGATTTTTAATGGAATTGGCTGCTATCAAAAATTGAGAGCTATGTACCTAACCAGAACCAGGAAAAAGTTTGGTGCATTTATAAGGCATGTCCATGTAGAAATACTAAGCGGCCGCAATATACTTTAACAAACGAGTAATTAAACAGTAAGTTATTACTAAAGAAAATAAATAAGTTAAAATAATAAACCTACTGATAATTGTAAAAAACATTAGGTAAGTGCAGGTCGTCTGGTACTAAGACTTGTGCAGTAATATCTCTTCGCCGCCTGCGACCAAGCATCAAGGGCACCACCATCGCCATCGTAGCCGGGACCATCCCAGCACCTACAGCAGCCAATACCGATGAGCCATCTGGTGTCGCACTAGCAAATACCTTCCTCTTCACTACTCTATTATATACAGGCTTATTCTGTGACGCAGCAGTTCCCAAATCTTGCATCTTATCTAAATCCCTTTTACTTTCCTCAACTGTTTGAAAACTCTTTTCCACTTCCAATAGTCCACCATGAGACGTTGTCATATTTGTGTGCACATTATCCACTGGCAATACTGTCAAAGCCACGGCTTGATGTGAAGTCATGGTGGAGTAATCCGATTGATCCTCAGATGCTGCTGGATTCAGTGACCTCTGTCTTTTCTTGTTCCGATAACCCTTTGTTGTAGAGAGCAATACCCACTGTCCATCACCCCGGGGTGGTCTTGATGAACGGTCCCCATCAAAATCAGAAGATCCTGCGTACACTACCTGAGTAGGTCGTCGAATAGGCCGACTGGCAGCTTGGTGTAAGGCCTCGTATTCATGAGGAAAATTGGTGGGGCGATTGTCCGTCATTACTGAATCAGATATTCCATAATATACTGTATCGTCAGCGGGATAACTATCTTGAGAGTTTAAGTTCACATGGGTATGTGAATCACAATTAGGTTTATGTGGGCGTCTGCTCTCATCAGGAGACCATGTTGACGTAAAAGAACTCTGTTGTGGCCTGGCCCATGAAGGTCTCGATGGCAATTCAGAGTCTGACACATCCTGGACTGGTACATGTAGTTTATTATTGATAAATTGGGGACGGTTCATAGTTGGTTTCTTTTGAGGATAGTTGTAGCTAGTACTGGAGGATTGGTAAGGATTGTATGGGTCGTCACTAGGAAACCTATTATCTTGATCGTTATTCCAATGATTAGGCTTCTGCTTCTTAACATTGGGTTTCCACTTAGATATTTTACTAGTTGACCACGCGACTGGCTCTAATGTCACCCAACCGTCTTTGTCATCGTAAGGATGTTTATGTTGCTTAACTTTTAGTTTATTCCAAGATGTATAAACCTTTCCATTTCCATCTTCTTCTTCAGATTCAGCACTCATTGATGTGTAACGATCAGCTTTTAGTTTGTCCTTTTTAAGCTTTGCAGCTAATGCATTTATAGCTTCTAAGCGATCTTTAGAAAACTCAGGATATTTTTTTAATTTCTCTGCATCTAAATCAAAGTCCTCAACCTCTTTTTGCGGTCCTTCGTCAGGATCGAATCCTTCTTGGCATGAAGGTCCGTAGCATCGTGGGTTGTTTTCATCCACTTCGTGGATAATATGTGTCATAAGATTCTTAACTTCGTTATCATCCTTATTAATAAGATCCATTGGTATTTCTTCCCATTGATGTGACTGTTCGGTAGCAGCAGCAGCGGTTTCAATAATTGTTATAGGTTCTTTCCCAGGCACTTCTAACTTGTACGTTTTAACTTTACCGCCATATTTTTCGATTTGCGTCTGACTGTTAGGATTTGCGCAGACCGAGGTGAATATGCAAAATGTTAGTAGTCGCACTGTCGATTTCATCGTGGTGGCTTCACTTTCTACAGTACGCGTGACAGCGCGCAGGCAAGGCGCGCGAGGACTGAGAGCCGGCGCGACAGCAGCTCGCTGATATAGTTTTGATTGTGATGCACAATAACCCTCCCTGCGCTCTAATGCAATGGCAATTCCAGTTCAGTCACGACGAATAAGCGCGATAATTACGTGGCCATTGTCGTTTACTGGCGGCTATCTTAATTGAAGATCGCATCTCTCTCAGCAGGGCCGTGACCTGTGCTCAGGTGAAACCGTTTTTCATTTTGTGAATGTTTTCTCCATAGTTAATGGAGGAAAAGTTTCGCGGGTTCTTTGACAATGACTTTTGCGATAATAATCTCTATGTTTGTCTCGTCTGCGATGTCTCGATTGTGATATTTTCACTTGTATGCAAATTTTTATCACGTCAACATAGAAATGTTTATATGGTAAAGTGTTATTACAAGATGCTAGTGTTATTGTCTCCTTTCCTCACTGGCCGTAGGTCGATCGGGCGTACGGGCGACCCCAAACAGCCCGTTTCTCTGCTCTCTCCGCAATCACGCCATTATCCCTATCTCGTCGCGATCGGCCCGCTCTAATTGCTCTTGCACTTTTACCGCCGTCGCCTCTATCTCTATGCCGTCCGACTGTTCGTCTACCCTATTTATTCTTTCTGTTTTATTCATACAACAGACAGGTAGCAACCAAAATTTACTCATGAAATAATAATTGCTATTTTACAGGCTTGTTAACTTACACGTGCATGTGTTGTTGATTCAAAAACTCCCAAGTAATAACTTAATAAGACATAATAATTATAAATTCCTACAGCAAATTGTAATTGAATTAAGCAGAGTACGCTTGATCTCTGCAATATTCGCACGGGCGGCGCGACGGTAGCGGAGAAAGGCTTCAATTGTTCTTTTTGTTGTACTCAACTCAAAAAAAATGTAAACAACAGAATTATATAACGAGTGTTACTTATATAACACCAGACTAATTCAGTGAAAAACATATTAAGTTGGCGTGTGAAAAAAAAAGTTTTATAAAGAATCTAGTTATATAGCGTGATTATGAAATATCTGACTTTGACTATACCATAGAATATGTAATAGTAAAGAAGTTTATATTTTTAACTTTTGAAAAGAAGGTAGTTTTTCGTATTTCAATCTATGCTCCTTTGTGAAAGTGGTTCAGCTTTCTGGTCCGACTTACATACTCAAAGGAACGCAGTTGACTAGGAAACACCCTATACAGCGTGAATTTTCATTCGTTTTAAGCCCGAAGCCCAGCGATTCTGGCTAGTGCTTATAGCACAGGTTTACCTTTTTTAAGTACTAGCCTCACCTACTGTTTTTTGCATAGCCCTAAGATAGCTCAAAATTTATGCAATAACCTGACTGTAATGGCTAAGTGGCGTTAAATAAATTATTTTTATTTTTTTGATTTTTATTCTACTAATGAAAACAGCATTTCCCGAAGAAAAAAAATGTTTTCGTCTCCCCATAGTCACGTGATCGACTCATTTTGTATGGGAAGGTGAAAATTTTTTTTCGTGAAAAATTTTTCTTCGGTAAAATTGCTTGTTTTTATGAGTAGAATTACTGGGCTTCGGGTGTAAAACGAATGAAAATTCACGCTGTATAGCGTGATTATGAAATGTCTGACTTTACTTACGACATGAAACTGAACAACTTTCCCTAAAAGGTCGAGCTTTTGATGAATTAGAGTGTGAGGGGAAGGAGGTGAAGGGGGAGTTATTGGACGTGACTTGACTGTACCTACCTACATAAAGGTATCCACGTAAAACTTACGACCGTATCCCCGGATACAGCCATACCAGGGATTTTTTTCTCACATTAGTTTTAAGTCATCTATAAGGTGTAAAAGAAAGGGTGTATAAACCCTGAAGGATATAAAATTGTCCATCAAACTGAACAACTTTCCCTAAGGAACATAGGTATGCATACGAAAAAAGATTTTTACCTCTCATGCGCTATCAGCTGATGCAGTTTCTATGTGAGAACAAATTAGCTTTTTCGTATTTCGACCTATGTTCCTCAGGAAAAGCTGTTCAGTTCTATCTTTTGGGGTTGGTATAACTTTTTTTGTTACACCCTTTATTTATTTGAGACAAAGACAAAATTTAATGTTTTTTAGATTTAATAAAATTTATTAAAATTCCCTTGCAAGAAATGGACATGGCTTTCCTACCAGAGAATGCTGCTAAGTTTTCCTCCATAAATGAGCTTCTAGTGTCGTAGTATGTACTATGTTGTGACTGCGTAGTGTGGTGTGGTCGATGCGCCGGCGCAGGCAAAACAACTTGCTGCTGCGACAGTCACGGTCATGGCCTCACGACACGACCATCTTCTCATTTAACGCAATACTCCTTTATGCTTTCTACAACTCAAATGGATCCAAACACGAGTTTCTAAATTTTCACTTGCGCTTTTCAAAGGCAAAAACTATAACAATAAAATAAGTAAGTAATGTTAGCGTAAACTTCAATATTATTCAAAGTTTAAAATACATTGCTTAAAAACATCAAATTGAAATAATATACAACGTATTCGTTTACTTTTATTTAATCAATGTCGTAATTCTACTTAATTAACCTAGTTGTAAATATAATCTTTCATTCGATAATATAGCGGTATTAAAACAATCGATTTAGGTATTTTATCTTTATTCAGCCCTTGAATTAAGTACCTACCTAACTTATAATCGGATTCACGTACATGTGCTGTGCTGTAAAGATCGAACTGTAGTTGCAAAAATGAACCATAATCAAATGTTCCCTTATGCAGCTGTTTTATTTTTTGCGATTTTATTGTAGGTCTCATTCATCATACCCAGTAAAAATTATGGCGATATTCTTTGATACGTTGTTTAGAACTTCGATGAACGATCTTTGTTATCCGCCATTACACGTCTCTTATAAGGTAATTCAATTTAGTTACTAACAGTCTATAAAAAATCACACTTATGTTAGTTTTACATAAATAAATATTTCAGTTTTATTAGAACAAATCAAAATTTTTGGCTAATTATTCTTAAAATTCCCCCATTACTGTTCGGTATTTCTACAGATTTCTTCTAAAAAAAATAATTAACAAAAATATCCACAATCTAAAATTTTATGATTATTCAAAGTCTAAAAAAAATATGTCACGATAGTAGCATATTCGAAATATCTGAACGTGTCGGTCTATTTACTCGGCGCCATGTCGAACAATCCAGTCAGCCAATGCGGAGACACGAGCATTAACACCAGGGTAATAAGGGTCAGCGCACCCTGCACCCCACGAGACAAGACCCACCAGGACGTCACCGTGGATCAATGGACCTCCGGAGTCTCCCTGGCACGCGTCCCTTCCTCCTACATCCAGAATACCAGCGCAAATCATCGTCTCCGTTATGTTTGGCCACGCTTCGTATCTTGGGTCTTCCTTCAGCGCGTGGTAGCGTTCTGCACAAAGTTCCTGAGATATAACGTTGATGTCCACATGTTGCAGCTGTTCGGGAGCACCTCCGCCTGACTTTGAACAATAATGATAAATTAGTTTTGTTATTACGTGTAATACGGGATAAGATTAGTACCAATTCATTTTTACACGTGCGTGTCGTAGGAGGCAACTGTGGGATTATGAACCATAGGATGGGCAGCAGCGTCTTTCTGTTTATCGTACCATCTTACACAACCGCGGTCCATGGTGCCAGCCGCTTCGCTTACAAACGTGATGACATGGTACTTCCCCTCCACATTGTTCCAGCAAAAGCTAGAATATTGGAGAAAGCACCCAGCTTAGGGTACATCTCGCCCTCACCATTACTGGTCCGTGGGCGAGACTGACCAGCAGTGGACGTTTCATTGAATGTTATAATGCCGTGTGGAGCCGGCTAAGAATAGCACCAACCCATTTCTACCCGCGAGTGGTGCTTTAAAATTTGAGCCGTCGTACAGAGGTCACCAACAACCACAGTCCATAGTGCCAACCTCGTGGTGACTATTGTCCTTCCCCTTCATAACGAGGGAGCTCCGTGTTCAACAGTGGATTAATAAGATATTGATGAGGGTTTAATTAAAGTTTTTAATTTCTTCTCTTCTCTCAGAATCTTCTTCTAATAAAACAAATAGTTACCGCAAGAGCTCCCCAGCCGATGGTGGTGACCACAGCACCGTCAGGAAGATTGTAGTGTGCAGCTGCTAATTTGATGGGGGCCACAGACGAGGAGAAGGCGACAGGGGTGCTCAAGATGATGACAGCCACGTCATTGTTCAGACTCAAGGGCCGGTCATAGAACTCGTGGTTGATGATCCTGGCTACGGAATGAGTAGTACCACCAGTAGAACGATATGAGGTGCCCACCACCACGCGCCAATCTATTGATGGATCTCCGCTGGAAAATTTCAAGGTCAAAACTTGATTTTCGTATTTCGACCTATGTTCCTTGGGGAAAGTTGTTCAGTATCATGAGTCCATTCATACCTTTTTCTATCAAGAACTAATTAAAAGTCACCCTATATGTATATTTGGAATTGGTTTCTCGAAAATGGCTCTACCGATAAAATTTGATTTCGATAATATTCTTTAAGTATACGGAAGTTTTTGGGCACAAAAATCGATGGTCTTATGTCTGGGAAAATTCATTTTCACCTTTTTTAACTATTTCTTGAAAATAGCGCGTTTCAGAAACCCTACAGTGCCATCTGTTATTGGGCGATGGTTACAAGATAATACAGAGCAAAGCTCAGTCGCCCAGGTACTAATAAAATTATATGCAATACTGGTCATATTGCATTAATTTTTTTTAATTGGCTGTCGTTATTAAATGATAAAATAGTTATGATATAAGGAGCGTAGTAGGTAAGTACCTAATAGTAAGGGTGCTGATAACAAAATTTCTATATGATTTGCTCATGTCTGCCTCTTTGACTGATGATAAGAAGCATCCTCTAAAAGATACAAAATATATTGGCAGACATCCACACCCCTGTGTTTTTGAATAATTAAGTTTTAACTATTTAGAAATTTGACAATAAAACATACACCTGGCAGACTATAACTCTCCGATTAAACACAATGTATAGGACCCCAGAAAAATGGTCTGCCACCATATTAGCCCTGCGTTATAAAGTTACAGCTCTTCAAAATGCAAAAAACCACTTCTTCGTCCCGTGATAATGCAGAGCCCTGCATGTCTGCCTCTTCGATTTTCTATACCTTTAGAAGTATTTTAAACAGCAGCTAGAAAGGCAGACAAAAAAACATTTAGTAGGTATCTTATTTTTTTTTTGCTTTTACTCAAAAACGCAGCGACGCACAGAAAAACTTGTAAGGACCAAATCGATTCGTATTGAGCTGATCTATCATCCCTATTAATATGAATCATGAGCAAATCATATACCCAAATGGCAGCTAGCACCCTAACTATAACTGAACAGTAGCCAGGGCAGAGGCAAAAGGATGAATTTGTTGACTTGAACGATGGGCTAGTCATCATAATATCATGTGGATTTGAGCGACTTTATATTGATATAAATAAGGTAAAGCGTGGGATGACAAGCACATGAGAGAGGTCGTTCGTTTCATTCACTGAGAGAAAAATTGGCTCATAATGAGAGAAGAAGATTATGACCTGCAGTGGGAAAGTATAAGAAAGAAATATTGTAAGAAAAGAGACTAAATACCTATAGAACAGAAAGATTGGCACATGATAGAGGATATGCCTACGGATATAAAGGGTGTAAAAAATTTTGATCTCTCCATACAAATTGCTCACTCTGCTCGAACAGTTTGTATGGGGAGGTCAATTTTATTTTCATTTCCCAGATATGTTTCTTTGGGAAAGTTGTTCAGTTTCGTTGACTGAGCACGCCCTTTCAGTTTTCGGTACACCGTCCCTTACACCCTGTATAAGAAAGTTTGGAATATGAGGGAGCTTAAGCCGCTTGTCACACCTTCCTAAATTCAGAAGAATAAATGAGTCAGTCAAGAAGGAAGGACTAAATTTACCAAAAATAATTTAGAAGCCTAGTTAGGAAGGGAGTAAGGAAGTTTAGTGATGAGCAAATGCGAATGAGAATCGAACAACCTATAATAATTTATGGTGTAAGTATCGATAATATCAACATGATTCAATAGAATTGACCATTTTTACATACAAAAATACATAACATCACGCCTCTTTCCCGTCGGGGTAGGCAGAGAAGACGGTCCTCCATTATTGATTACAATCAATACTTTGTAGAATTCGATACTTTCTGCAGGACTATTCAAGACGCAGTTACTGTTTTTCAAGTTCAACTATCGATAGTAAAACTATCGCTATCGCAGCAACACTATTTAGTATCTTTCTGAATTTAGGAAGCACTTTTTATAATTAGCCTTCTAGTAAGAATTTTGAATTTTAAAACGTCTTTTTCTACTTATTAGGTTAGTCTTCAAATTAAGGAAGGTGTAATAGACACTTTATGCACGGTAGTGGGGTGGGGTACTATAAGCTAGTAATTAAGATGATGATCTTACTAGTAGCAGTGAGCAGCAGACACGACAGCAGTCCTGCTGATGATGGAGCCACCACAAGCCTGGAAGAAGAAGTTGCCCCATGAGTTGTACTCCATTTTTGCCATAAAAGGATACTGTTGCACAGTGGTGGGCTCCCCGCCTACAATACGCTGATTACGGGTCACCGGCCGAAGCGCTGGAAATGAAATAGGTATTTTTTATGAACCACCTTAGTAAGCCATACTTTTTGATACAGGCTCATTTTTTATCTCCACATAATGATATAGACATAAAACTGTATAACTTTACTGAAACGGTCCTACCAAGTAGTCAAATTATCAAACACAAATCTCACTATTGAAAATGTACTTCCAAAGAGTTCTTTTTCGGTTTTTCTACCTTACTTTTCTTGAGGAAAGGTGTTCAGTATTATACTCGTAGCTTAGCCTTAAGTAATAAAAACACAATTATTTTACACTAGCTGTTGCCCGCGACTCCGTCCGCGTGGGGTTCAGAAAAAGTAGCTAATGACTTTTCCCAGGGTTCAAACTATCTTCGTAGTTCGTACCAAGTTTATATC
Organism: Athrips mouffetella; assembly: GCA_947532105.1. Taxonomy (NCBI): domain Eukaryota; kingdom Metazoa; phylum Arthropoda; class Insecta; order Lepidoptera; family Gelechiidae; genus Athrips; species Athrips mouffetella. The sequence goes on along the minus strand of OX383965.1, from coordinate 16,272,964 downwards.
ACAATCGATTTATCGGATTAGTCATAAAAGCTTAACAGACAGACAGTGCAGTTCTCGCCTTTATATTATTAGGTATACAGAGTACCGATAGTACGGATTTTTGTAAATTAAACACGTCTTGTTTACGTGTGGACTGTTAGGTCGCCCACTATCCTCGTGAGTGTAAAATTATAGTCGAATTCCACGCGGACGAACTTTGATTCGGGTTTCGTTCGGTTTTCGGGTTTATCTTAAACAAAACAAAGCCTATGTACGATCACCGTACATTTCTGTAGGGCAAAGTCTAGGCGGGCGGCGCAGCAGAATTTACGGCGCCGCGCCGGCCGCCGGACTCAACCAAAAATCTAGCACAGTCTCGATTAGGAGCCTCAACATTTACCACGTATTTTAATATTTTATATAATTTTCTATAATTTTCGAACATTTTTTAACATTCAAATCCACATACAACCCTCCAAGGCTGCTTGTAGTCTCGGTTACCGTCGCGCACTACAAGCTATAAATGTAAAGGGTCGCTACCCTTACAGCCTAACTAAATCTGAGGCTCAGCTTAGCTTTGGCTTTAGCTTCTGTGGCAACTGAAAAAAGAGCGGTACAAAGTCCAACATGGCTTCACATGCTTTTAACTGTACATGTACCTGCATACAAAACTGTTGGACTACACTTCTGTACAATCGTTGTAACTTATTTCTCCCCTTAAAAGACAATTCCTAAAAAACAATGATTCACATCTCTCTTTATTTATTTAAGTATTTTGTTTATAAGTACCTACTTCCTAAGTTTTCAAAACTTTAGAACTTTCATAATTTTTTTTACATTTGTTGCACTGCCATGCCGAAACAGGAATTTTTTTATTATTTTATAATAAAACTAAATCTAGATTTTACCAATCTTTAGCTGCACCCACAACTTTTACACAAACAACTGGACCGGATCAAACGGAATTTTCAACAACGTATTTGGCTTTCTTCTGTACAAATATAAGCTTTGTTTGATTTCAGCTCGGTTTCACAGCTTGAAACTTTGAACTCGCCCATTTTCAGTAAAAAAAAATTCAAATATTGCACGAAAGCAACCCAAATAGTTATTGAAAACTACGTTTAAGTAGTTCAAGTACTTTGTGAGGTATTGGTGTGGCCGTTTAAAATTTCGCGAACCTTCTGTGTGAATGAACCGTTTGCAATGGAATAAAGTTTATATGTTGCACAGAAAGAAGCCCGAAGCGTCATTGAAAACCTCGTTTGAACGAGTTCAGTAGGTGAGTTCTTGGTTCTGCAGCTTGAAATTTTGCGTATCTTCTGTCAGAGTGAACCTTTCGCAATGAAACTTAGCTTGTTTATTGCACAGGAGTAAGCCAAACGCGTTCCTGAAAGCCACGTTTGAATCTGCTCAAAAGTTTGTGAGTTATTCGCGCCTTTGTTTGAAACTTTGCGTAACTTCTATCTGAGTGAACCGTTTTCAACTAACCTAAGCTTATATGTTGCACGAAAGTACCTAATCCAAGCACGTCATAGAAATGCCAGTTGGAATCGGTACAGTAGTTAGTGAGCTATTGGCGCCGTCTATTAAAACTTCGGGCATTTCCTGTCTGAGTGAACCGTTTTCAATGAAAGTAAGCTAATACATTGCAAAGAATTAAGCTTAACACGTTATTGAAAACCCCATTTAAATCCGTTTAGTAGTTGGTGAGTTATTGGAGCGCCGCTTGAAACTTAGTGAATTTTATGTGTGAGTGAACCGTTTGCAATGAAACTAAGCATACATGTTGCATGGAGTAGCCAAATACGTTACTGAAAACCTCGTTTTAATCGGTTCAGTTGTTTGTGAGATATTGGCGCCTCCGCTGGAAATTTCGCACACCTGTCTGAGTGAGCCGTTTTCAATGAAAGTAAGCTAATTTGTTGCAAATAAGTAAGCTTGACAGTTTATTGAAAACCCTGTTTGAATCCGTTCAGTAGTTTGTGAGTTATTTGCGCCGCCGCATGAAACTTAGCGTACCTTCTGTCTGAGTGAACCGTTTGCAATGAAACTAAACTTTTATGTTGCACAAAAGTAAGCCAAACTCGTAATTAAAAACTCAGTTTGAATCGGTTTGTGAGTTATTGTCTTACAGGCCATTTTATACTTTACATTGGTGTAGCTTCTGATTGAGTGAACCGATTTGAATGAAACATAGCCTATATGTTGCTCAGACCTAAGTTTAATCTATCTGAGAAAACCGCGAGAAAATCCGTTCAGTAGTTTCGGAGTTTATCGAAAACATACAGACAGACAAAAAGTTCAGAAAACATATTTTTGAGTTTTATTAGTCGTTTCTTATCGCTCACACTAATTTTTTTATAAATTTATCAAAAGTACAGACACGCGGTTTCTACTCTTATTATATGTATATAGATTCTGTCAATAAACAAGGAAGAGCGGTATATTGTGCCAGCAAGCCGCAACGCTAACAAGTGTGGTGACTAAAAGTACCAGTAAAAAATACCACGCATTTTTTGAGAAATATTGGAGGCAGGTCTCTGCCCAGCAGTGGTCTTTTTATAGTTAATTCTTTATTGAACACTTTACAAACAGTAAGTTACATACAAAAGGAGGTTACATTTACATAGGCGGGCTTATCTCTATAATAAATTTCTTCCAGCCAGAGTGTTCATATTAGGGAATGTTATGATGATAATATACTTGTATTTAAGTACCTGTGGCTACAGCGGTGCCTAGAAAGGCCAGCAAAACGACGACGACCCGCATTTTTCCAGACTTGGGTGCAAACTGAAAGTTTACCTACTTTATATCTCAAATAATAAAATTATAAAAAACGATAAACTAATTCTCTATCAGATTGATAAAAGAAAAGCAGATATGAGCCTAAAATTACCAGATATAATTACCCTATCGAAATATCATCAATTGCAGTCATATCATATAATCATGTAAGTTATGCTAATGTAAGCTGTGCCTAGTGTGGGTACTATTGTAAAATTTGTTAAAGATAGCTGGACCATTTTAATAAATGATTTTTTTTTTTTTTTTTTTTATGTTATGTATGTAGTAGGTATATACAGGGTCTTTGACATAGAGTTGTAAAAATGAAACATGGTTTAAGAGCCTATTACACACTGCGAATTTTTGCATCGATTTAGTCGAGGTACAGTCGCGATGCAGCATCGATACAATCACGCGTTTTATTGTAACGATGCTGCACCGCGTTTGCATCGCGACATTACGAGTATTACATAGTTCCCAATGCCACCTTCCGACTACATCAAGAGGCCCTGGATATCATCGAGGATCATTGACCTTGTCAAGACAAATCCGACAAGCACAAACTCGATAGGGTTGCGTCGTTTTATTACAGAGTTCACATGGCTACCTTCCAGCTCCATCATGAGAACAGCTCCATGTCATTGTCACCCGATTTACATACGGTTGCAAAGTTTCAGCTCAATCGGAAACCGGGAAGTGGATTGAATTTAACTTGCAAGACAGACAGACAAACAAATAGACACCACGACAGGTGAAACTAAATAAAATCTTTAAAAAAGTGAAAACATTCTTGTAGTAGGATAACTAAGAAGGCGAACCTTGCACCTAAACCTGCTGGGATGAAACTTGGCAGGAGTCAAGTGCATACCCATAGGTAACATATTAGAAGTGGTGCTCCCCAGCAGGACGCGACTGAGATGCACCGACATAGGTAGCTGGTTGAAAATTTCACAGAATATGTATTTTTAAAACAAATATATCACCTTAAAATTTAAATTTTAAAATTTTAAAAAATAAGTGGGGTCGCTATACAAGAAACATATTTTTTTTGTTTTTGCTCTATCGTCAGAACGGTTAGTAATTCGAGTGTCAAACTTAGTATGAGTATAGTTCACTAAAATTTTAATAAAATAATATGTCCTGACTGACTGACGTCTACCCGTAACCGCTTTAGCTGTGCGTGTGAAATTTTGTATGCTAATTTATTGCATGCCACAACACTACCTAAGAAAGGATTTTCCATAACTCATCCCCCAAGAGAGTGAAACATAGGATGAAAGTTAAAGCTAAGTAAAAAAAAATTAAAATCTTTCATCCCTTATTTCACCCCCTTGGGGGATGAGTTTTGAAAAATCCTTTCTTGGGTGGTGTTTGTGGCATGCAATAAATTAGCATACTAAATTTCACACTTATAGCTAAAGCGGTTACGGATAAACGTCAGTCAGTCAGTTAGTCAGTCAGTCAGGACATATTATTTTATTGAAATTTTAGTGAACTATACTCGTACCAAGTTTGACACTCGAATTACTAACCGTTCTGACGATAGAGCAAAAACAAAAAAAATACGTTTCCTGTATGGCGACCCCCTTATTTTAAAAAAATTTACCATTTTTATTTTAAGGTGATATATTTGTTTTAAAAATACATATTCTGTGAAATTTTCAACCAGCTACCTATGTCGGTTCAACAGATACAATATTCAACAAAAAAAAACTACACATTTTGGACATTATGCCCCACTGTGCATCTCAGTCGCGTCCCCATAGGTAACATATTAGAAATGGTGCTCACCATTTCTAATATGTTACCTATGTGTATGTACTTGACTCCTGCCAAGTTTCATCCCAGCAGATTTAGGTGCAAGGTACCTCATACAGGCTCAGCCTTAGTGATCCTACTATTGTGCCGTGAGTATTGGCCATTGTTACATAATGAGACGACCAAAACATTTTCATTGTTTTCGACCCATATTTCTTTAGAAAAATTCAGTTTTATGGTCTGCACATTTATGTTATGAAAATAAACCCTGTACCTGTAGACTAATAGAGCAAACATTTAACTTTTATGAATATTGTAAGTGACACTGAAAAAAAGCTGATAATCTACTTATAGGTCATCATCATCATCATGATAACATCCCATGTACGTCCACTACAGGACAGGGAGCTCCCTCCAGAATTCTAGCTTTTGCTGGAAAAATGTGGAGGGGAAGTACCAGTATAGGTACGAAATAATAATTATTACAAAAAAAAAATTGCACTCGATAAAATTCAAGATAAAAAGCTAAGCTGTTGAACACATTTATTTGGGTGATGTGATGGCAATGGTAGCAAACAGAGATAAAATACAACAATATGACCTGCCCTTCTACATTCTTTCGTTTGTATCTAATCTACAGATAATAGTTTTTTACAATCTAGAGGGGTGGGCAATGTCAACGTAGTTTATCTCTGCAGGCAAATTCGACCAGGATATCATTTCCCACGTTGTCAGAGGATACAAAACGCAAATAGTTTGCACAACTTCTTATTGTGGTTATTGTTATTGTAAAAGCTCTCTCGCTCGGACTCTCTCCAAATGTGCGTCTTACGTGTCATTACGTTCATTGCATCACGCCGCGGTAAAGTTTGAAAGTGTGATTGCCTCAATGTTATAAGAGCAAGAAACAAAGCACTTTCGTCACGCAGTGCCGATGCCTAAACGATACTCCAAAAATATGGACAGAGAAAGCTTTAGAGATGACATTTGCTTCGTTTATGTTTTACCGTAACAAAAGTATTTAAGAAACACAATTTTTTCAGCAAAATATTTAACAAGAGTTATTTCTGCTCCTATAAACAATACAAGTATTTTCATTTGTAGTAAATTTTAAGAACTAATTTATGTAAACAAGTCAATACACATCGTTTATTCCCAGTATTCTCTTTTGACAGTGGTTCCTTTGAAGGGACTAATGAGAATTTTACACAAGACATGAAAATTTATCGGAAAATGAATGTTAGTTCACAAAAGTACCTAATATTAAAATTTTTATAATAAGTAAGTAAGTATACAAAAGATAGATACAAATATCTCGAAAAATATACAACGTTTTACTCAACGTAGAAGTTAAGTTAAGGAAGTATCCGTGATATACAGGATTAATAACATTGCAATTATTAATAAAAGGTTAATGCACTCAGCTTCTAATTTGTTCACAAAAAAAATTGTAGGACATGAGTCTCCAACGATTCCAAATCATGACGGTCAAGGCTGGGTACGTACACAATTTCACTTTCTGATACCAAAACATTTTCACCGCTTCGCTCTCACGGCGGCATTGGCGTTCAAATTGCAGAGAAATGGCTAGATTTGTACTGCTACCTGATGACCGTGAAGGTAATAGTCGATCAAAATAACGTTTCGATGAACCTCATCCTCACTATAAGCAGCTTTTGTCATGTTCAAAGAAACCTTTATAAAAGAAAAAAAAATCGCTTCCTTTCCCATTACAAATCGCTGCCTTTCCAGGTCGTAATCTAGGTACAATAGGTACGAGGTAGGAAAGGGATTTAAACAGGCTGATCCAACGGTGTATCTATCATTTTAAGAATTCATCCCTAGGTAGGTCAAGTTGCAACATCGGTCAAAAAGTGTATTTTTTTAGAATATCTAATAGTAGATTAAGATGCAAGTGCGCTATTTTGGATATTACGGCCGAGTCTCAGAAATTGAAGCCCGAGCCGCAGGCGAGGGCGTAATGGAGTCGAGGGTGTAATCACCAAAGCGCACGCGCTTCTTACGAAGTTTTTCAACACATTTGCGAATAAAAACAAATAAATATTGCTTATCTCCCGAAGGAAAAGTAGAATTTTCTTGCATTTCTACTTACACCCGATATAGCTACTCCAGACTTGTGTTAAGTATTTTGAGGAACTACACTAATTACCTACTGGTTTTTTTATTTGTAGAAGTCAAATCGTTTGAAAATAATTGTAATAAATATAACAAACAAATATTTCTTGAAATGGCGCGTGTATCAATTTTTCGGAAAAGGCAATGACTAAACCCTCAGAATAAAGACGTCCTTGCTTAGCTCGGAGACCACCAAAGAGATTTGAACCTCGTTGCGCTCAAAGCCTTGGGTTATTTGAAATTGAATATTTTGTTACTTTAAAGACAAATTTGCAATTATTTAGTTGATAAATATTTTAATTTAACTGACATTTATCTATCATTTAATCGAACACACACAGTTTATTTATTCATGAAAATATTATGAATGTCATAGATATAGAAACTCCTTGCACCTTACCGATTTAAAAAAAAACACAGACATAAAACACTAGTGCGGTAATATAATGAAAAAAACCGACCAAGTGCGAGTCGGACTCGCGCACCGAGGGTTCCTATGATATACTAAAATCTTTTGCTCTTTGACTTACAAACTTAAAAACAACTTTACCTTTCTTTTATTTATAGAAAAGTTCTTGAAACGGGAGCTCACCTTAATCGGTCACGATTTATGACGTATTAGAAAAACACTACTTACTAGATATTGTTCAAACCAATTTTCGGTAGAAGCTTGCATGGTACATACATCATACTTATATGTTTTTTAGTTTTATCATTCTCTTATTTTGAAGACCTATCCATAGATACCCTACACGTATGGGTTGGATGAAAAAAAAAATTGAGTTCGAGAGAACCCTAAAATTTATTGTTTTTTTTATTATTTTTGTGTGAAAATCTTTATGCGGTTCACAGAATACATCTACTTACCAAGTTTCAACAGTATAGTTCTTATAGTTTCGGAAAAAAGTGGCTGTGACATACGGACAGACAGACAGACGGAAATGACGAATCTATTAGGGTTCCGTTTTTAGCCATTTGGCTACGGAACCCTAAAAAGCACGTGTGTTTAATAAGCTGGATGATGAACCTTACAATAGTGCAAATAGAGCTATGATCAAATGTGTTATTTAAAGTCCTACTCGAATATTGCATAAAATAGGAGTATAGAACTTATATTTATGGGAATAAAGGCGATCGATATTCGACCGATTTCGCAACTTGATCTATAAAGGGTTACTTATGAACTTATGAATCTCTTGATATTTACCTCGCAAACCTTCATAACGTTCATAACTTCATAAAATTGGCCCACCTGCTCGTTTGCTCACTTGTAACATAAAAAAAATAAATGGTACAGCAGCACTGCACTTACTTTCTCGCAATACTCAAGGAAAAACTATCAACCGCAAACTTAAATTTGTAAGGCCATACACATAGTATGGAAATACAAACTTTTATTTACGTTTTTATACAAAAAAAATTCGAGTGAAATGTACAGATCAAATCAGAATTCAAATTGTCAAACATTAAAACAAACACCAAACGATTTCGAGTAAATCACATGTTTAACTTTTGGTAGTACTGGAACACCCTTTATATGAATTTTCACAGATCAATGGATACTACCGTAGGATACATGCATGGATATTTTTTTAAATTTCCCAACACATGTTCCTTATGGACCCTGTATAGTAAATTTTATTCAAAAAAATCAAAATGAATATCCAGTCAGATAGACAACCAATCCAGGATTAATATTATAGAAAATTTTAATAAACTCAATGGAACCAATTTTGGGTAAGTCACATATTTAAGATTTGGTGGTACAGGAACACCCCTTATATGAAATTACACAGATCAATTGATACTGGCGCAAGATATCTTACATGGAGATGCTTGGTCATGCAAAGTTTCATCAAGATTCTATGAGCCGTTTATGAGAAAATTTCAATTTTTCATTTTCGTTGTATGACAGCTACCCTCAAAATGAGAGCCACCAAAAAACCACTTAGAATCCTTCGATGGATTTGCATAAAACTCCTAAATTCAAAATATGGTGTCAATCGGACCATTCGTTTAGCCGCTAGGCCAAAGCGTGACGGACAGACCGACCGACCGACGGACCGACCGACCGACCGACCGACCGACGGACGGACATTTTTGGGAGACTTGTTTTTTATGATATAGAACACATTTTTGAGAAAATTAAAAAAACTTTTTTTCACGAATACCTACAATACCTTTCTCGCTCCGCTCGAAAGTAAAAATTGAAGGATGAAAGTTCCATTCCCTAATGGGATGAATTCCAAAAAATCTGTTCAAAAACTAGAACCCGACCACTGGCAAATCTTGCTCTTAAAAGCATGACACAAGAAAATATTGTCATCTGGAATAAATTGTTATGTACAAACTATGGTATTAATAAATATTCATAGTGATGTTCAGATAATAGCCGTGGTCATATTGTTATGCCACTTTTTCCTTAAGTTTATGATCGCTTTTTCAGGATAGGTGGCATAACGGGACCACGGCTATTATCTGAACATCACTATGAATCTATGCTATGAATATTTGTTAACATAGTTTGAGACAATATTTTCTTGTTTCATACTTTTTAGAGCAAGATTTGCCAGTAGTCGGGTTCTAGTTTCTTAACTGATTTTTTATTTCAATTATTTTGGGGTTGTAAATACATAAAAATGCTAACAATAATATATACAGCGTGAATTTTCATTCTACTCATGAAAACAAGCATAGTAAAGTGGTGTGATCGACTCATTTTGTATGGGAAGGTGAAACAATTTTTTCGAGTAAAGTTGCTTGTTTTCATGAGTAGAATCACTGGGCTCCGGCTTTAAAACGAATGAAAATTCAAGCTGTATTATTAATGTATAATTTAAAGGAAATTTCGGAAAACACTTATCTCCAAACGCCATCTGCTTTTGAAGCGACGCACTACGGTAAGTCAAATGGGGTTGGCGCGGCGTAGCGATCGTACTGTGGATTATCAGTCGTTCCGGACCTTTCACTCGTTCGCCCTTGTTAAGTGATTCTTCAGAGAGCAACCAGATGGCTCTGCACCATGTTTATTATCGTCCTTGACCATGGTCATTTTAACGGAAAATGGTAACAAAACCAGGCAAATTAGACCAATCGGGGAGTAATAACCACAGGTAATAACCAAGATGCCATGATATTCATGCTACCAAATTATCCATAGAGCTAACCCATATTTACCATGGAGTATAATATCCATGGTGATATGGACTATGGTGCTATACAGAGCCGGAAAATAAATTCTAAACGAGTTGCCATGTTGTAATGTGATTCAATTTTGATATGACCATCTATACTTTGCACTTTTGTCACTCTCAAAAGCAAGAAGTGAACCTAAATAAGGAGCTGAGTACTTGTCTAGAAACTCACGAAACCTAGATAATGTTTATTTGGCGAGTGACAAATGCAAAGCGATTGTTTATCTTGTTCACAAGTAGAGCGCGGTGGATAGGTATACTCGTAAGGAAATAAAATAGTTACAAGTAACTTCACGCTCTGAAAGCGACTGCGATGTTGCTTTGCACGATGCGCGAACAAAATATGTGCCTGATGGCGTTTTCCGGTAAGTAAGTACCTATATCATTATAATATGATCCGGTGGCCGGGAAAACAAATATTTTAGGTAGGTATCCTAATCCAAAGTCCCGTGTGGTGCTGGCAAAGAATAGTACCATCCCATAAATACCCGTGGGTGTCGTAAGAGGCGACTAAGGGTTTTAAACTGGAGGATGGCAGCAGCATCCTCCTGTGTATCATACCATCTTACTTACTGCGGTCACCTAGAACCGCGGTCCATGGTGCCAGCTGTAACGCTGACAAGCGAGGTGACCCGGTGCTTCCCCTCCACATTTTTCCAGCAAAAGCTAAAATTCTGGAGGGAGCTCCCTGTTCTGTAGTGGACATTTGAAGGGATGTTATGATGATCCTAATCCTAGGTAATTTATTTTGCCTAAAATTACAAGTATCGCGCTAAGACCCGGAATAAAATAAACATGATCCTAATTATGTACATATAAAGGGGCTGGTTGATTTTAAGTTTTCCACAGATTATGTGTTTGTGGCGTAAAAGAAGACGTAGTGACTAAAATTGAGAAAGGGATGCTGAGATGGTTTGGTCATGTAGAGAGGATGAATGAAGGAAGATTGACCAAAGAGATCTACAAGGCGAGAGTGAATGGAAACGTTGGAAGAGGAAGGCCTCGGCGTACGTACCAGGACCAAATTCAGGACGTTCTGAATAAAGGCCAGGTTAAAAGTATCCTAAACCGACGAGCATGTATGAAAGGATTGATGAAAGTTCAGGAACAAGGGAAGTATGTCAAGATCGTAGCAGGTGGAGAACTGTGGTCTCTGCCTACCCCGACGGGAACAAGGCGTGATATTATGTTATGTTTATGTGTCCCAAATGAAATAGTAATGTTTATGCAACGCCGCAAGTTTTTTTATCTGGCGCGAGTGCCTGTATTGAAACCTGAGCAAGCGTAGGATTCTAGGATTGAGGAGCGAAGCGAGGAAGTAGTTCAAATAAATGGTACAGCAGCACTGCACTTACTTTCTCGCAATACTCAAGGAAAAACTATCAACCGCAAACTTAAATTTGTAATGCCATACATATAGTATGGAAATACAAACCTTTATTTACGTTTTTCCAAAAAAATGTTCGAATGAAATATACAGATCAATTCAGAATTCAAATTGTCAAACATTAAAACAAACAAACATCAAACGATTTCGAGTAAATCACATGTTTAACTTTTGGTAGTACTGGTACTGGTTTTGGTAGTATATGAATTTTCAAAGATCAATGGATACTACCGTAGGATACTTGCATGGGGATTTTTTAAATTTCCCAACACATGTTCCTTATGGATAATTGTTCAGTTTAGTCGACTGAGCAAGTGTGAATGCGGTATTTTGCAAACCATGACACACTTGCTGTCGTGCCCTACTTCTCCAGTTTCCTGCACTCGGAGGGACCTTTTTGAAGGCAACCAAAAGGCTATTGATGTGGCTACTTTTTGGGCTAAGCGTTTATAGTCAGTTTTGCCATTGACTCGAAAAGAAGAAGAAGCAAGCTCTTTTAGTTTTTGGTACACCCTGTGTACTAAATTTTATTCAAAAAAATCAAAATTAATATCCAGTCAGGAAGACAACCAATATAGGATTAATATTATAGAAAATTTTAAGAAACTCAATGGAACCATTTTGGGTAAATCACATATTTACGATTTGGTGGTACAGGAACACCCCTTATATGAAATTACACAGATCAATTGATACTGGCGCAAGATATCTTACATGGAGATGCTTGGTCATGCAAAGTTTCATCATGATTCTATGAGCCGTTTTTGAGAAAATTTAATTTTTTTATTTTCGTTGTATGACAGCTACCCTCAAAATGAGAGCCAGCAAGAAACCACTTAGAAACCTATTATAGGATTTGCATAAAACTCCTAAATTCAAAATTTGGTGTCAATCGGACTATTCGTTTAGCCGCTAGGCCAAAGCGTGACGGACAGACCGACCGACGGACCGCCCGATCGACGGACCGACCGACCGACGACCGACCGACGGACGGACATTTTTGGGAGACTTGTTTTTTATGATGTATAAGTGATATAGACTACATTTTTGAGAAAATTAGAAAAACTTATTTTTTCGCGAATACTATACCTTTCTCGCTCCGCTCGAAAGTAAAAAGAATCCTGAGCGTAGCAAATTCATCATCGCTGCTGGACTCGATCATTAGTTATTTAATTTTTACTTTCGCTAGAGTACTAGTTTACTAATATGATCTGTGGCTAGAGTAAGGACTTACAGTATTACTTCTTGAAATGGGATTGCCAATTGCCCCTATTGTGTACAAAGTATTGCACTTTACGAGTACTTTTTCAGCCCAACCAATGGAAAAATTGAGTGCAAATATCACTTTCTATGTCTTAGGTTGTTGCAAAATTTCTACTGGGGTAGCCTAACTTTTATATTTTTGTTTTGTTTAGTTACGGAAATATTAAATTTCTCTAGAAGGAAACGGTGGGGATTATTAGGATTTTTGTCAGCATATCAAAATGGGATCTCGGAAAAAGGTTTATAGCCAATTATGTCACTGACACCGAAATGTAAGGTGCCCCAGATACCTAACAGAGACATAAAGTTACGCCACGCGACGCATGAGATGAACACTATGTAAACAAACAATGTTCCGTTGGTTTGCCGTCATCGCAGAATTGTACAACACATTGTCATAGGTGTAACTTTTACTTTTATTTCGACATTTTCCGTTCGTTTTGTTGTATGGATTATTATTTTACTCTTTTCCTAATATTAATATGCTTCTGTTACTAAGAACATGAAACTGAACAACATAATCCAAAGAGAGGTAAAAGAAAATTTGCCGATGCACGGTTTGTATGGGGAAGACAAAAAGACATCGTTTATCGACCCATGTTGTTTGGACAAGGTGTCTTAAACTAACCCTGCAGCTTTGCCGGAGAAATTTCATGACATAATTGTACGTTGATGTGAGACTGAATTTTCAACAAAGTTCTTTACGAGATAAACTAAGCAACACATAGGTAAACTCAAGCATGCCAAGCTATTCCAAAGGAACATGAAAAAAGCCTACCCCAACGGGAAAGAGGCGTGATGTTATGTATGAAAATATGTACACAGTTCGATGAAGTTTATTCATGGAAACCAAACTGCTGATGATCCATTATTTCAATAAAACTACTGCCTTGCTTGTTTGTTACCTTTTATGCCACTAAAGAGCAACAACAATAGCACCATTAGCGGATGTCATCGTGCGTGCGACAGACAAAAGGACGGGAAGAGATAAAACTACGGTAAGTCCGAGACAGGGTCTGATACTACCGCGAGCCTTTGTCCGAGCTGCCTGCTTCCTTAGTGCCCGACCAACTCCCCCGCAAAATGGTCACGTTGTTTGTTCTTCTCTCGTGCCTTCTTCTAGCCTCGGCGGAACACTCCGGGGCATACTCGTCCCCTCAGTACGCGAAGAAGATGTTCCCTAAAGGATACGATACAAACGCATTGCTTCCGCGTGAGAAACCACCGGTACTCTTCAAGCGGCACACGGAGACCATCGATAGATTCGATAGTGATAACGAAACCTCACCAAATGGCAGATCTTCGTTCATGGATTCAGCGGGGAACTTCCTCAGCGGCTCAGGAGGACAGTTCGTCTCGGCTCTAGCCAACGATTTCATTGCCAGGTCCACAGGCAGCAGTCAGGTTGGTTTTGGCTGCATATCGCAGGTTCGTATCGCACTCTGTATATATTGCACGCATTTTTGTTGCATGAGTAAGTGCTTCCCGAAATTCTATTGTAATGAAATGTGAGTCAGATAGTGCAGGACAAGCGTAACACTATATCTACGATTCACTACCTACTATTGTCGATATTGTGTTGAATATATGTTATTTATATGGCCAAATGAAAAATAAACTATTTTATTTTATATCAAGTTTAAGTTACGTTATCAATAATTATACTATTTTAGAATGGCATCTATTCAGTTAATTTGCTCAAGCAAAAGTAACCAGATAATTTCGCCTAGGTTTTGAAAGTTGTTTTCAAAACAGACTTTATAACAGACATTAAATACAACGTATAATAAATAAAATTATTTCAATGCAATAGGCGGCATGTTAAGACTAATGTTTCAAAAACCGAGCAAGTGCGTGTCCACGCACTTTGTAGGATTCCGTTGTTTCTTTAGGAATAAATTCATTCCCATGTCATGTGTAGATGAGGTACCCTAACTATGTTTAGGTTTCTTTGTTGACTACGGATCCCCAAAGGAAAAGGTTAATTTACCAAAAGTATTAAGTGAACATCCGTATTTTTACAGCAAGGATAAATTAATGAACTGACTTATTACTTAGGAGGTCCAATTTCCTTGCTTATTCCCCTTCATGATTCCTACTAGATCTTCATAGCATCAAAATTACAACTACCCGATTTAAAAACGGTTTCATTTGTTAGCAGACCTTATCAGATTAGCCTGAGGCACTTATGCTTTTACTATTCCTGTAATTTTTGGAATTTTTGTCCGTTTGTGTTTGTCAAACTACTGAACCGATTTAAACGGGGTTGTTGATAGTTTGCATTCTACAATTGTGTTCGAATAAACAGGTTGCAATTGTGTTCGAATAAGCAGAAGCCAAATGATATCCAAAACACCGTATGAATCGGTTCAGTTGTTTGTGTTTAATAAAAGTTCAAACTCCACGTGAACAAACGAAGTTGTGGGCCAGCTTGTACACCCAATAGCACGTCAGTAGAAACACTTTGGAGTTTAAAGCATGGTAATAGGTTTGCAAATGTTTCCACTGACGTGCGGTTGACCGTACATATAAAATAAAATAACTTAATGTGTACAGTCAAAAGCAGGTAAAGCCTGACATTTGCAGTGCGACTTTAGTTTCTACGGCTATTGAAGTAAGAATGGTACAAAGTCCAATGTGTCAAGCGTGACGTTCTCTTGACTGTACTACATTCCCGTTGGTTATATTTAAATAGTAGTTTTAATCCAGCCCTTATTGTATTTGTATTGTTTTTCTCATTGTGAACCTCACAGGTTCTGAGCCTGAACCTCACAAATCTGGTCATCCTGATAGTGTTGAAGGCGCTGATCCTAGCTGCAGGGTTCTTCGGAGCTGGAGCGTGGAAGGGTGGACATCATTACGCCAGAAGTCTAGATGGTAAATACTTCAACACACACACCGTAAAAAAAACAGCCAAGTGCGAGTATGGACTCGAGCATCGACGATTCCGTACCACTAAGGTAAAAATACCGTCTTAGGACACGCAGTCGCGCAGAAATGTATTAAATGAGCGCAATTATGACTAGCACTTGACCAGTTTTTATTATTTGTTGTTATTTTGTAGCTTTGGTAGGTATGCGCTTTAAACAACATACCATGTTTTACGCTTGTGTTACTTTTTTTTACAACCAAAAAAGCTCAAAAAATATGAGCACCTCCCCCCTCTCATTTTTTTAAATTTGTTAGGTAATCCGCCATAGTAAAATATAAAATGTGAAAATTTTTACCTTTTTAAGGATATGGCCCTTTAAAGGTCGGAGAGACAGACAGACAGACGACTTATAGGCTTAGTAATAGTGACCCGTTGGCACCCTTTCGTTACGGAACCCTAAAAAGCTTTAAATTTTGACTATATTACACAGACGAAATCAAACAAAATATAGGTAGGTAAAGTACGTGATAGCTCAAGATTGCGGGCGAAATGTATGGGTGCGCAATACGTTTCGCCCACACTCCCAAGCTGTCTATCTATCTGCGCTTCAAAAGATACGTTAAACCCTTGGTGCCGGCTATTGTCACTATTAGCAGTCATAAAGCCAAGTCATAAGTTATTTGGCAATTCGAAACTCTACTTATAGCAGGCAGGTCGCGGAAGTCTAATGCCAATTGCTCTGTGTAAAAATCAGGACTCACATAAAAGTTACAAGCATATCAGAATGATTTTGCTTTCCATAAAATTCAGTCTTACCTTAGGAAACAACTATTAGAAATTAATGACATCTGATGGCCAATCCGTATTAGAATAAAGAGTACAGCTTGACAAAATCTACCCTTTTACCCCTTTGTACTTACAAACAAAATGCTTTTATGTTAAACATCCGGATGTATAAATGGATCTCAACACCCTTTATGTACGACTGACCAGTACCATCAGCTACAAGACGGCTTATAGTTCAGTAAACGGTAAACCAGTATAAGCTGGCCTTGGTATACAAAATATATTTTGAAAGTGATGTCTCATTTTATACCAGAAAGTTCTTATCAATGACTAAGCCAATAGCCATGATGCATTTGTCGTGTCCGAAAACGAAGGTGAGCTTTAATCCCATTTCGAAGGGATTATCGACCATCAAATGACCATCAGGGATTAATAGTTCGGTCTGTCTGTCCATGATGATTACACACTATTCGATAGATATTCTCAGAAAATAAAACCTAAAAAAATCTATAAATCTAGACCAGAGATCTAGACAAACATTCATTTTATATAAATAAATTTTCAGATAACAAAAACGCCACATATATTACCGAGGACGAGATAATGCTGTACCTAAGTTACCTCGCTGGTCAACATAGCAAAGACTACGGCTGCCTATACCGACTGTCATGTCAGAGGCCACAGCAAGCCGCGCTATACTCCTCCGGGGCCGAGCTTTTGCTGCAAGGAGCTAAGCTGATGCAGGGGTAAGACTTTTATCATAATCTGGACCTACCTGGTCAACATAGCAAATACTACGGCTGCCTATACCGACTGTCATGTCAGAGGCCACAGCAAGCCGCGCTATACTCCTCCGGGGCCGAGCTTTTGCTGCAAGGAGCTAAGCTGATGCAGGGGTAAGACTTTTATCATAATCTGGACCTACCTGGTCAACATAGCAAATACTACGGCTGCCTATACCGACTGTCATGTCAGAGGCCACAGCAAGCCGCGCTATACTCCTCCGGGGCCGAGCTTTTGCTGCAAGGAGCTAAGCTGATGCAGGGGTAAGACTTTCATCATAATCTGGACCTACCTGGTCAACATAGCAAATACTACGGCTGCCTATACCGACTGGCATGTCAGAGGCCACAGCAAGCCGCGCTATACTCCTCCGGGGCCGAGCTTTTGCTGCAAGGAGCTAAGCTGATGCAGGGGTAAGACTTTTATCATAATCTGGACCTACCTGGTCAACATAGCAAATACTACGGCTGCCTATACCGACTGTCATGTCAGAGGCCACAGCAAGCCGCGCTATACTCCTCCGGGGCCGAGCTTGTGCTGCAAGGAGCTAAGCTGATGCAGGGGTAAGACTTTCATCATAATCTGGACCTACCTGGTCAACATAGCAAATACTACGGCTGCCTATACCGACTGGCATGTCAGAGGCCACAGCAAGCCGCGCTATACTCCTCCGGGGCCGAGTTTTTGCTGCAAGGAGCTAAGCTGATGCAGGGGTAAGACTTTCAGCATAATCTGGACCTACCTGGTCAACGTAACAAAGACTACGGCTGCCTATACCGACTGTCATGTCAGAGGCCACAGCAAGCCGCGCTATACTCCTCCGGGGCCGAGCTTTTGCTGCAAGGAGCTAAGCTGATGCAGGGGTAAGACTTTCATCATAATCTGGACCTACCTGGTCAACATAGCAAATACTACGGCTGCCTATACCGACTGGCATGTCAGAGGCCACAGCAAGCAACGTTATACTCCTCCGTGGCCCAGGTTTTACTGCAAGGAGCTAAGCTGATGCAGGGGTAAGACTTTCATCATAATCTGGACCTACCTGGTCAACATAGCAAATACTACGGCTGCCTATACCGACTGGCATGTCAGAGGCCACAGCAAGCAACGTTATACTCCTCCGTGGCCCAGGTTTTACTGCAAGGAGCTAAGCTGATGCAGGGGTAAGACTTTCATCATAATCTGGACCTACCTGGTCAACGTAACAAAGACTACGGCTGCCTATACCGACTGTCATGTCAGAGGCCACAGCAAGCCGCGCTATACTCCTCTGGGGCCGAGCTTTTGCTGCAAGTAGCTAAGCTGATGCAGGGGTAAGACTTTCATCATAATCTGGACCTACCTGGTCAACATAGCATATACTCGTACTACGGCTGCCTATACCGACTGTCATGTCAGAGGCCACAGCAAGCAACGTTATACTCTTCCGGGGCCCAGGTTTTACTGCAAGGAGCTAAGCTGATGCAGGGGTAAGACTTTCATCATAATCTGGACCTACCTGGTCAACATAGCATATACTACGGCTGCCTATACCGACTGTCATGTCAGAGGCCACAGCAAGCAACGTTATACTCCTCCGGGGCTCAGGTTTTACTGCAAGGAGCTAAGCTGATGCACGGGTAAGACTTTCATCATAATCTGGACCTACCTGGTCAACGTAACAAAGACTACGGCTGCCTATACCAACTGTCATGTCAGAAGCCGCAACAAGCCGCATTCTATTCCTCCGGGGCCGAACTGTTGCTGCACGGAGCTAAACTGATGTAGGGGTAAGACTTTCATCATTCGAAACCTACTTTGTCAACAACACACAATTCAGAGGTCATAGTAATGAGCTTGTAATCCTTCGGGGTTAAGCTATGGCTAAAAGTAGCTTAACTCCATCATCATCCCAAACCTACTTCGTCAAGAGAGTAACCACTACGGCAGCTTAAAACACTTACAGCACTCTACTCCTCCAGGGTTGAGTCGATACTGCAAGAAGCTAAGCTAATGCTGGGGTAAGAGTTACATCATCATCCCAAACCTACTTGGTCAACAGAACAAAGAATTCGGCTGCTTAAAACGACTGTTCAGTTAGAAGTCGTACCAATTAGCACTCCAACAGTACTGAGCTGATGCTGAAAGAAGCCAAGCTGATACAGGGGTAAGAGATTATAGTAATTACAAGCTAGGCAACAGAGAAAAGACTAGGGCTTCTGCGAGCCGCGCTCTACTCGACCATTCCGGACGTGTTGCTGCAAGAGATATTTTCATCACCATTGCAAACCTAACAGAATTAGGCAAGGAGGTCTTTTTTATGAGGCTAACCTGCATACAGAGCAAAACTATGGCTGCTCATACAAAGCTTCAAATCTTCTTAAAATCTCTTCTAGGGTTCAGAGTCTCCTTATCATTCTTCTTTCATTCTCGTCGGCCACATCGTAGCTATGAAGACCCTGGTACATGAAGAGCTAATAAATGTTTTTCACAATATTTTGAGAGAAAGAATACTGATTGGCCATTTCAATTTATTTATTAAATAAGTCATTTATGTGTATTGAAAGTATTGAAAATTAAATAGTTATATGTTTCAAGCTCTTTGGTCTAAAGCATACATAGTGTAGTAACTTAGCCAAAAAACACCCAAAACTTTTCGGAGCCAGTAGCGAATGTGCCCGTTTGGTTGTAGATAGTTCACAAATGTGAAACTTTGCACTAAGGTTAATTGCATGTAGCATTATTGAATTAGAAAGGATTTTCCAAAATTCATAACTTTCGAAAATCATCCCCCTAGGTGGTGAATTGAGGGATAAAAGTTTGTATGAAAATCCTAAGTTCTGAAAATCTGAATTTTCATGCGTCTTACTTCAAGGCGGAAGTCTTACCCATAATAATTCATCCATCAATGCTGATAAACGCGTGTTTCCTTAGTTCATTTCACCCCTGTAAGGGATGATTTTGCACAAAGTTTCACATTTATAGCTATAGCGGTTACAGCTCGGCGTTGATGCATTAGTTAAAAAATGTTCCTCTATACATGAAAATTTTCCTTCATTGCCTATTTTCCCCTCTACTCGTAAAGATCTCTTAAAGTATTGAATCTAGCGAAAAAGTTTTTGTAGAAAATTTTATTTAGATTAATTCATTGCTAGGACATTTTTTGCTATGTGTCGCAGTTTGCGAGATATTCATGAAAAATAAAAAAAAACCAGTCAAGTGCGAGTCGGACTTGCGCGCCGAGGGTTCCGATATACCTATAGTATTTTTGGAAGCAATGAAGTCCATTTTCAGGACCGCAAAACTAAATTTGTTTGTAAAGGTTTTTTGCAGATTTCTTAAAAACTGTGCAACTTAGAAAGATCGTTTTATTTTTGATGTAAAGTTTACATAAATTTCTGTCAACTGTAATTAATTCAGATTTTTTCTTACTCAAACTTCGAAGATAACGGGGGGGAATGGTATTTTTTTTGTCATTTTTCATCATAACATGAAAACTAAGAAACTTAAAAAAATACAAAAATATATTTTAAAATGTACAAGTAAAACCCTTTCATATGATACCCCACACGACCTAGTGCGACAATTTGAAATTTGCCCCCCCCCCTATTTTGGCCCCCTTTACATTAATAATCATACGTTTTTCAAAAAATTTTCATGTGCAATTAAGTTGGGTAACTATATTTTAAAACTATTCCAAATTTCAGGTCGATAGCATAAGTGGTTGCTGAGATATAGAGGTGTGACAGACAGACGGACAGACAGCCAGACAGACAGAGTGGCACCATAAGGGTTCCTTTTTTTACCATTTTGGTATCGGAACCCTAAAAAGAACATTAATTACGTAATTACCGACTACACCGCTGGAGGGGCAGATAAATTTGTGTCCTGGGCTTTCTAGACTCGTCTACTCATGAACTATCTACAACCAAACGGGCGAATTCGCTGCATGCTCCGAAATTATTTGAAGCTATCCAACGTAACTAATATACATATTTTTTTTTTATTTTAGGAATAGCGTCGAATTGAATCAATACGAAGAGGTCTCTAGAGGCATTCGTGAAGCGGCCTCTATTGGTGAAGCGGGAGGGCCATGTGAAAAGCACTACCGTTGTGGAGAATAATAATAATTAGCCACAATTAGATATGTACCAGAGCTCACTGCAAATACCTTACTTCATCGAGTACCACCATGGGATTTGTGGTGGCTTAAAATAGAATAGGCCTCTTTAATTGCGTCATATATGGTCTGACCGCAACCACTGTACCGCGCCTTAGGTATACTCATAGAGGAAATAAATCACTCCGTTTTAGGTATGCTCACGGCGAGACGGGGGGCCATCGCTCGTCATCGCTAACGGCGGCAACTAGTTCTTGCTCTTTCCTTCCCACTACCCACCTTCCCGCGCATACCTAAGGAGCGGTACAGCGGTTGCGGTCAGACTATAGTACCAGGATAAAAATGAATCCAGTGGATCCCTATCTATTCTTTTCTAATATCCTACTATTGAAAGAAAGAAAAGAAAGAAAACACATTTATTCATCCTGTTGTGACAAAATACATACTAAAATGTAGAAAAAAGAAAGTAGTATAAATCTAAGCGCACGGCAGTGCGCAGGCCACGTTCCCGCAACAGGCCACGCGCATGCCGTGCACTATTTACACGAACCGTTTCGACCCACTTTTGAACCCCCTATAAAACGAGATAAAACTGTACCTACATAATCATATACTAATACTGAAGCAATTTGCCATATTTCATAGATATAGCTACAGTAGATCCTGAAATATGACTCCGTGAAAATAGCTAATTAGGGTTCCGATACCAAAATGGTAAAAAAAAGGAACCCTTATGGTGCCGCTCTGTCTGTCCGTCTGTCTGTCACACCTCTATATCTCAGCAACCACTTACGCTATCGAGCTGAAATTTGGAATAGTTTTAGAATATAGTTGCCCAACTTAATTGCACATGAAATTTTTTTGAAAAAGTATGATTATTAATGTAAAGGGGGCCAAAATAGGGGGGGCCAAATTTCAAATTGTCGCTACTAGGTCGAGTGGGGTATCATATGAAAGGGCTTTTCTTGTACATTTTAAAATATATTTTTGTATTTTTTTAAGTTTCTTAGTTTTCAAGTTATGATGAAAAATGTCAAAAAAAATACCATTCCCCCCCCCTTATCTCCGAAGTTTGAGTAAGGGAAAATCTGAATTAATTACAGTTGACAGAGGTTTATGTAAACTTTACAGCAAAAATAAAACGATCTTTCTAAGTTGCACAGTTTTTCAGAAATCTGCAAAAAACCTTTACAAACAAATTTTGTTTTGCGGTCCTGAAAATGGACTTTATTGCTTCCAAAAATACTATAGGTATATCGGAACCCTCGGCGCGCGAGTACGACTCGCACTTGACCGGTTTTTTTTTTACTTAATGTCAACAACAGGTTTTGTCGAATTAGTATAATAGAATAATTAACTGTGTTTTGCCTGCAATGGGTACTTAAGTGTGTTGTTGACTGTACCCTATCTATCAAAGAGCATTCTATTACTAGAACGATTAGAGGAAAAAATATTTAGTAAAAAGTGTGAAATCAAAACCTTCCAAATAAGTGTAGATCAACAGTGTTGAATGCATGAAATAGAATTAAGAAACCTTAGGCTAATTGAACGTAAAGTACGCGACAACTCGGGAGTACGGGTTGAATGTATGGCGCGCCATACGCTTCGTCCGCATCACGTTCGCACTCCCGGGATGTTGCATACTTAAAACTGAAATCCTTCCTTCAATATGAAATGGGGCTAGGGAAAGGAGGGCTTCCTCCATTCTACTTCAATCTTAATAATGTACATACAGATATTTGTCACCAGCACGCGATTTATGTTACGCAAGTACGTGGAATTATTCATAGAATTGTTAAAACCGTAAATAAAGATTTATTGTCGAATATTTACATTTTCCATCTTCTAAATTAACACAAAATTGAAACGCATCTGCTGCACGGAGCACGCAGTGGATGAGTGACCATACCTTGTGTGCTTAGAAAAAGGATATAATATTACTGCCTGTTCGACACGCATTGGATGGTGAAAAGCAGAACCTGTGTATAACTTCCAGCTTAACGCAGAATAAGCCTTTCGATTTAAATGTGGCTCTATCTCTTAAGAGCTCTCTCCTATTACGTAACAAGCACGTGTGGCGTTCTTTCTGAGGGTTTGTTCTTTCGTGCAGCTCTGTACTCGGCGTAAGAGACGAATCCATCTCCATCCGTGTCATCTGCTTCTAGGGTGCGGTCGACGAGGGCTGAAAATAATGAACACGTCATGAGAATATTATTAATTATTATTTATATTATTATTATTGAAAAACGGGACCCTATTGATATGCCTCCGATGTCTGTCTGTCTGTCAGCGGGCTGTATCTCATGAACCCTATTAGGTACATAATTGAAATTTTCACAGACCACCTGCGCGCCTCGCTATCAAAAGCGCGCGAAAGAGTTTCAGTTATGTATGTGTCTACCTTATACATTGATACTTGCGCGCTGGCTCGGTAATAGCGCAGTGCTCCGTCAGGGTCAATGCCCTCCGCGTTAGTTTAGTTTCAATGAAGTTTTAGTTTTTTCAAGTAAGATTTTTTAAAATAATTTTTTTTTGTATTCCTTTAACGTTACTGAAACACCCCCCAAGCTATGGCATGCAATTAAACTAACACCCTGTATATATAGTACCTGGGCGACCGAGCTTCGCTCTATAATAGCCGCCTCTACATTATTAATATCATCGGGTGAGCAAGTTATGCTACCCGCCAACAGCTGTCGCTGTATTTAAAAAAATGCTTAAAAACACGGGGAAAACGAATTTTCCCAGAAATGAGACCTAGCTAGATCGATTTTCTGCCCCCGAAAACCCCCGTATGGTAAATTTCATCGAAATCGTTAGAGCCGTTTTCGAGAAACCTAGCCAGGTCTCATGTCTGGGAAAACTCGTTTTCCCCGTGTTTTTAGGCATTTTATCACATTAACCTACAGCTCCATCTGTTGGCGGGTAGCATAGCTTGCTCACCCGATGATATGATATTGCAAAGCTCGGTTGCCCAGGTACTTAAGAATCAAGGGGGGCTTCCCTACTAAAACCATGTGTTTTAGGCGATTTTGTTTTAGCTCTATCGTAAAGACGGGAACACTTCCAAGCGTGAAAATTGGTATGTTTATAGTGCACGAATTTAAGACACTTTTGCGTTCATAACTAAGACCGTATTTTTATCTTAGTGGCACGGAACCCTCGGTGCGCGAGTCCGACTCGTACTTGGCCGGTATTTTTCTTTTTTGATTGCGAGTCGAACCTGCGTCGATCGACCCCTGCAACATGTTATCACACTGAAGCTTTGTTATAATTATACAGGGTGTAAATGCAAAAGCCAGTTTCCTTTTAAGGGAATGCTCAGACCACAAAACTAAATAACTTTTCCAAAGAAACATGGGTCGAAATCGGATTTTTTTTGTGGGTGTTTCATACAAATAGCACTGTCGACTAATGAAGGTTTGTATGGAAAAGCCAAAAAAAATTCTGCGATTTCGACCCATGTTTCTATGGAAAAATTGTTCAGTTTCGTGGTCTGAGCATACCCTAGAAAGGAAACTTGCTTTGGCATTAACATCCTGTATAGTATAACTCCAAAGAATTACTATTAAACCTTGTAAACCTGCTCAATAATTAAAGTGTCTTTAACTCCTTTTACTAGAAGTCCCTGGGCGACCGAGCTTCGCTCTATAATAGCTGCCTCAACCTTAAAATATCATCGGGTGAGCAAGCTATGCTACCCGCCAACAGATGGCGCTGTAGGTTTTTGTCTAAAACGCAAATGCTTAAAAACACTGGGAAAATGAATTTTCCCAGACAAAGCTAGATCGATTTTTCGCCCCCGAAAACCCCCGTATGCTAAATTTCATCGAAATCGTTAAAGCCGTTTTCGAGAAACTTATTACAAATATATATACATATATACATATTTTTCCTCCTTACATTACCAATACTATTTGGTAGTGCCACGCAGTCGTGCCACGGGAAACAAACGTATTCATTATTGATAGGCGAATTCACATACAGGGTGTAAAAGAAAGCCTTCCGAATACTGAAAGGGCATGATCAGTCAACGTAACTGAACAACTGTCCGAGAATGAAACTTTCAGGAAATAAAAAAAAATTGGCCTCTCCATACATACTCCAGATGCCGATCTTTTTTATCATTTCCTGAAATTTATTCCGCGGAAAGTTGTCCAGTTATACGTTGACTGATCATGCCCTTACAGTATTCGGAAGGCTGTCCCTTACACCCGTTATAAACATTTATAGATTCAAATACATAACTATAAAAAGATACAGTGAAAGAAAGCTGTAAAAGTATGTCATGGAAAACTTACCAATGTAAGCATCCAAATCATTCGCTTCAGGTTCTATAGAAGAGTCGGCGTCGGGATCGGGTGCCTCGTGCTCCACCGTGTGATAAACTGCCTGGAAAAACGATCGCATGAACTTAAACTTCTGAGTAATAAGAAAAATGGTAAAATTACAAGAATACAGAAACAAATTGTTTCGCTATTTTCTGGCCATAGAAAAGATTTTGGGTAAACTACAAAATTTATTTCTTTACTTTATTACCATATCTGTAAATCTAATCATCCCCTACCTTCAACAGCTCTAAACCATCTAGCTTAGAATTCTTGTCGAAGTCATGAGCTGAGAAGTAGTGGAACTCCAGTTCTTCTGGTGACATCTTCGCCAGCATCTCCGCCGTCAAAACTGGTGCGTCTTCTTCGATGTGTCTGCGGATTGATAGTCCAATAGAAAATTACATAAAACTAACGGTACTTTGTATGAAACTGTGAAGATAATAATTGTGTTAGAAGTAAAGTTTTTTATTTGCAAAATACTTACATAACTGCTAAGTTCTTGTTACATATACTCGTAATACAACTACATAATTTTTTCGCAGAATGTTTGACGAATACAAGACCCTTATTTTGTTTCGAAATTGTACTGTATTGTATTGTGACTGCATCTCTTTAATGACGATGGCTAACTCAAAGACAACGCAGAACCTAGATCGTTAGGTTTTATAACAAAAATAAATGGCACAGCAGCACTGCACTTACTTTCTCGCGATATACGAGAGTCATCATTCAACAGTGTCCCCGCCGGGAGTCGAACCCAGAACCTCCGGATCAAGAGCCGAATGCTCTAACTACTATATTATAAAGGCTGCGGATAGTAATGAGTAAATAAGTACCAACTGAAAACTTAAGTTTGTAATTCCCTACAAATAATATGAAAATACAAACTTACGTATACCTACAAATTTATGTAAAAATTATTTAATGAAATATGCAGTCAGGTAGAAAACCAATTTAGAATCCAAATTGTACAACATCAAAATAAGCTCAACGAAACCGATTTTGAGTAAATTACATTTTAAAATTTTAGGAGTAAAGGAACACCCCTTATATGAATTTCTACAGACCAATTGATAGTGCCGCAAAATACCTTAAATGGAGGTGCTTGGTCATGTAAAGTTTCATCAAAATTTAATGAGACGTTTTTGCGAAAATTACAATTTTTCATTTTCGTTGTATGATAGCTACCTTCAAAATGAGAGCCAGCAGGAAACCACTCAATCACCACCTTCGATGGATTTGCATAAAACTCTTAAATTCAAAATATGGTGTCAATCGGACCATTCGTTTAGCCGCTAGGCCAAAGCGTGACGGACAGACCGACCGACGGACCGACCGACCGACCGACCGACGGACATTTTTGGGAGACTTGTTTTTTATGATGTATAAGTGATATAAAACACATTTTTGAGAAAATCACAAAAACTTTTTTTTTTTACGAATACAATACCTTTCTCGCTCCGCTCGAAAGTAAAAAATTAGTAAGTAAGAGATGAGTATTTGTATTAAAATTCAGTTAAAATCATTTTATTGCGAGAAGCGAGTAAAAATAAAGGTCTTATAATTAGCAAGGTAGAGTTTTCAGCTTAGAATACAAGCATGCACAATTTTTTAGATTTTATAGAATGGAATTTAAAATTTAAACTAAATAAAGTGCTCTAGCAGCCACTGCATCCTTTTAGATGTTTGAAAGTTCGTACTTTAAAAACGGATGAAAGTTTTATTTGTACGTTTGTTCGCTAAAATATAAAGATAAGATAATGTTACACTTACTTCGTGTCGTGTAGGACCTGTGTATCTTTTGTGAGAGATTCTGAGTTCCGTGGTTTGTAGTGGTGATGCCTGTGTTCCACTGGCATCTGTCCATGAGGATGATGGGGTCCTCGACGAAGACCTGAAGCCAGCGCGTTGAGGAGTAAAAGAAGACTAGCTGGAAAATTATGAACATATAGACAAATCTGAAAAATAATAAGAGCCACTTACAAAAAGTCGTTAAAGTTAAAACCCTTTTGTATCTATTGCTAGCCCTTTTTTTGTCAAATGAACAGAAAGTAACAGCAATTGATTAAAGCACGCTTTAACTTTAAAGACGCTTCGTACAACAGGCTGTAAATTACAAGCCATAACCATAAAAGGAAGCCAAGTAGCCTGACTAATCTTATGCGCAGTTTTCAAGATTTCATTAAATACCTTCAGGATCTAATTCTTACAATGTTGAATTTGCAAATTGTTGAATCCTAGAATGTAGACTATCTCTAACATTATAGTATCCAAGTAAACAGCTCAGTAATCCTTTATCAGGAATCGCTTTAGTTAAGTTATTGTGATAATTTTTCTTTTAATTTACAAATATATGAAAAAAAAAAACAACCCATAACGCGTGTTCTCACTTTGTACAACAATAGTCAAATAACAAAACAATCAAACAGCACAACTCATATCTGTCTATAACTTGAAGGGGTTTATTGCAACATAAAGGGTGGTACTCAGGGACGGGGCAGCTGGGGACTCCACGGGGCAACCGAGGGTCCTAAAGGGCTCCCACTGAGATGCAATATTCACACCTCATTTGGCAAGTGTCCTGCCCTTCCAATTTGTTATCAACGTCAAAATGTTAGCGAAATTAGCTAGTCTTTACATTTCAAATATAAAAGATTGCAATAACAAAGTGTTGTTAGAATCGCCTTTTTAAAATATAAGTTCTAACTAATAGGTAAATATTTTGTTCATTTAGTTTAAATTAACATTCTGCCTAACTATCTAGCGATTTCTTCTTTCTCTTCAAAGTTTCTCTAGAAAGCAATCATTACAATAAGTTTATCTACCTATTTTTATATGATATCGTAATATAAGGACGTATCTTATCCAGCATTTCTTGTTACTTTTCCAGGCGAATGCCTTTCTTCAATTTTTTAATAAGGATCGATAATAGTTATTTCTGTCACACGTAAGCAAACAAGCAGATATGCTACGTGATGTTAAAATCTTATTTGTAACATACTCTGATATTAATGACAGCAAAAGTGCGTAGTCAATCCTGAGGACTAAGATAGAGTGTCTTATGTTACGAGTATCAGATGGTAATTTCACTGGCTGAATTTTAATCGGAACAAGCACAGTTGCTTTACGGCTCGGTGTAATAAGGCAATGAGGTGTATGATGTACTTTTCTAGAATTAGCACAAAAGCCTTTCTAAAGTAATCTATAAAAGTCCATAAATATTTTTTTAATTCCTCATAAAACTTCCACAACAAAACAGGTGTCATATCATTATACCCGTTCGCAAAAAATCTATTACAAAAGAACTTTTAATGTAATGTATGAATAATTTATTGACGGCGCTTGGGTGATCGTGAACAGTTGGCCGGACGGTAAGACGAGCCGCGGCCTCTAATCGGACCCTCTTTATTATAATATGGAGTAGGTACAGTAGGTAGGAGATCTATTTTTAAATCGGCCAAATGACTTTCAAACACGTATGCAAAAATAAATCACTTGTTAAATACACTAGGTACTAGCGATCCTGATTTTCCTTAGTTTATAATAATTTATAATATAATAATGATTAGTATTAATGGTACATCTCCTCCACATAATTCCAGCTTGGAGGTGGCGTTTTAAGAGATGTTGTGATGATGATTATGATGATAATAATTTGAATACTTCTTATATTTGAATGCAAAATATTTATTATTATTTTTTATGTCACGCATAAAAAAGGACCACTTATCCATCTTACATATATCATTGAAAGAAACTGTTTATAAGTATTATAAGAAACGGTTCTTTACAAAACTAATAATAATATTGATCTAGACTCGTGATCTGAGCGTACTGTGGATAGTTCTTTTTACTTAATACTAGTTAGGACAGGATAAAAAATTATAATTTCTGCATAAGCGAGTGGTTCAAGAATATTTCTCTCGTTCCGAACTTGAATTTTCGAATGATTCAATAATAGATCGCCAGAACTCCCTCTGTACTCAGCGTACCAGTAATGGGGCCCAAATTATGCGCTATAGTGACAAGTGCACCGTACATATGTCGGGGTGTCCGTCACAAGCGATGCTGCATAAGACACACAGCACAGTACAATAGAGAAAATAAATATTTGATTAGAAAATTTATATTTGGCAACGATACTATAAAAAAGTCTAGGTAGGTAATGCTCAAAAAGCCCTTCAATTTTTTACAGCAGAAATTGTGGGTCTGACTATGATGTCTTAGAAGTACCACAGTCACCACGTTAATTATGACCAAGCAGCTGATGACCACGAGGGTTAGTGACCACATTGCGGCAGCACAATATGCAGAACGACGCTGCTGACAATCTTACAGTTTAAGTCGTTTACACACGGATGAGACATTATTATTTATAGATATCCTTATAGCCCTTATGTACCCTATTTTTATCACTGCCTGCCCATAAGTATTTTTATGCCTGCCGATGGACCTGACGAATTCCAAATTTTTACTAAGCAATTCGTATGTTCCATTCTTCATAACAATGTGTATACTGCTTGAATTAAAAGTGCTGACATGTAAGTAAGGGCCCTGTCCGTGCAACTAGGGTTGCCAGCCTACCATATTATCACCCCATAACACCCTATAATCCCTCGCGATTACAATACATCTCCAATACGGGTCACGAATTCCTTTATTCCACAATGCGCTTTGGTTACACCACGGCTTTTGAAGATTTGAGATTAATAGATCCTACTTGTTCACAGTTTGGAAGGCATATTTTTTTTCGTCATACATCGTAGCTATGAACTTAATTTCAATCGAAAACCTAGGGTATACTTTAGGCCGTGTCGTGCACAAATGATGTCCAAACTCAAAAGCAGAGTGATACAAAAACCCGTAGTGAGGAAAGGGGAACATAATCGTAAGAAACACATCCAAAACACCTTCCAAAGCTGACCAAATCTGCGTGACTTAACAAACAAGATTCAGTGCCAGCTAAGTATAGTTAGATTACATGTAGAGAGCTACGAGTCCACCCCATCCCTTCCCGTGGGTATCGTAAAAATCTACTCCGATATCTTGAGACGGAGCTACAGCAACAGCGTCTTTTTGAGTATCGTACTATCCGACTCGCGAACGCCGAACAAGCGTGGTGACAAGGGTGCATCCCCCCCCCCCCCCCCCCCGCCCTCCACATTACTTTTAGTACAAAACTATTTTACAGTTCCAAAAGTAAGTGGAGGGACGGGCCATGTTATCGTAGTTTATCTCTACCACCCACGACAATGTACTTTGTTCAGCAATGGGATAGGATGTTACGATGAAGAAAAATGTAGTTGATAGTGTCTACGGAAAGTTATTTTTTCATTTGCGTTACCTTTTTATGGGCAAAAGTTGTTCGGTTCGATAGACCAATTTTAAAATAGTGCTAAAAACGGCATATTATCAAACGGCCTGTTGCTCAGTTATTTTATAAAATGTAATAATATCAGAAAATGCTAAACAAGTTGTAACCTCACCTTCAATTATCATTGTTTTGTTTTCTCGTTCAAACTCGAACTGATTTTTCTGCTACCAAACTTATATATCGCAGCGACCAGATTTGCTTGTATGGGATCAGTTATAAACTTGTGATTCTCCAGTTTTAGAACTAAGAAATTAAAAAATTGCATTATTTGCAATATCGTGTTACTTAAAGCTGTCAAACCTGTGTCAGTCAGACAGGGTGCTGCCCGCTGCTAGAAATCAATGGAAAGGCGCACGCGCGAATTAGTGTAAACTGGTTTGAACTCTACTGCTATGAACTAAAGTTTCATTTTGCTTGGAAAATTTCCCTGGTTTTTAACGCAAGTGCGCATGTTTATCCCTCGTTCCTTAAATTTCACTACTCTTCGAAAGATGTCGCTAATAACTACTTTGCCACTGTACTTTGCATTTTCGAAAGTGCGTAAAGTTTTTAATTTCGATTGAATTTCACAGTGAGATTCTTTTTGGATTATTCTTAAGCTTTCCGCCAAAATATAATAATAGAAAAATAAGATTTGAAAAACTACATAAGTATCAAAAGAGTCTTTTACTTTCTGCAAACTGTTAGATTCAGGGACTAGATAAGTGGTTAGATTAGAGTCTGCATAGACAATGAAGTTTTCTATGAGACCTAATGTCAATTTCAAGTGTTGTTTATTTATTTGTGATGTTTTTTGAAACAGATTGTCAAGTCTGTCACTCGTGAAAATTTCTTTCAGCAATGATACACAAATAAACGTAAAACTATTACGAGTATTTATTGTGTATTCTTATCCAATTCACTGCGCATGGGTTCATAATTAGTGAGTCTAAAGCTAGGCTACACATAATATTATATCAGGTTATGGACAGCACATTGGATTGCTGGATTTAAGTATGAGTCAAACTAATAGTGGTACCGGTGGTACACCGGGTACTGTAACCATCATCGAGCGGTCCTCATTGGGCTCGGGCTACGCGACAGAGAAGCTGGACGGTAGCGCCGACTA
The DNA here is from genome assembly GCA_947532105.1 of Athrips mouffetella. NCBI lineage: Eukaryota > Metazoa > Arthropoda > Insecta > Lepidoptera > Gelechiidae > Athrips > Athrips mouffetella. The sequence goes on along the minus strand of OX383965.1, from coordinate 16,241,110 downwards.
CTCGACATGGAAATTCATGATGGAACTTCAGTTGATTCACGATGATCTTTGGGAATATGTGAGCAACACACCACCCACCACAGACGTTACAGGCTGCAAATGCGACCAGAAGGCGAGAGCAAAAATTTTCCTCATGATAAAACCACAGTGTCTGGTGCACATACGTCAATCGAAAAATGCCAAAGAAGCCTGGGAAGCGCTGCAAAAAGCTTTCGAAGATAAAGGTCTTAACAACAGATGCAAGTTGCTAACAAGATTAGTGAGCCTTAGGTTGGAGCAGTTGACATCAGTTAGGCAATACGTCACTACCTCCATGACAGTAGCTCAGGAGCTACGTGACTTAGGCAAAGAGATAGATAGCGATAGCGCTACTTCTCCAAGGGCTGACAGAAGATTTTCAGCCCATGCGACTGGCGATTGAGAATACCAACGTGATCCTCACTACAGATTACGTCAAAGGAAAGCTCTTCCAGATGGAAGACATTTACGAAGCGAGTTCAAGCACTAGCAAACCAAGCTCTGCACTCCTGTCTAAGAGAAGACAGAAGCCCAAAGCAAAGGGCATTAAACCGGAGAAGAGGAAGTGCAAGTGCTTTATCTGCGAAGGGCCGCACAAAGCAAAGGATTGTCCGGATAACCCAAACAGCAAAAGTGATGCGAGAACCGCTTATGCTTTTGGGACATCTGTAAAAGAGACAAACGACTGGATCATTGACTCTGGTTCTTCAAATCACGTGTCATGCAAGGAATCGTGGTTTAAAAGCTTAAAGAAAACTTCAAAGCCTTTGAACATTACTTGTACGAATGGCAATGAAGTGCTTGGAAAAAGTGTAGGTTCAGTAGAATGCAAGTGCAAGTGTGGTCAGTGCTTGACCATTAGTGATTTTACATTTGTACCTGATTTAGCGTCAAATCTGTTAAGAGTGTTTCGTATTGTGAAAAAGGGACACGTGGTGGTGTTTAAAAAAACTGGTTGTGACATCTATAAGAGTGATGAATGTGAGGTTAAAGGTACGCCTGTGGTGAAAGGTGTAGAGGAGAGGGGCGTTTATAAAATTAAGTGCTGTTTACTCTGCACTGGGCTCTGCACTAGTCACAACGGAGGGAGATACAGACCTGCTAATGCTGTGGCATCGGAGGATGGGACATCTTGGTATAGAAATCCTCAGATTACTAAGAGATAAGATGGCTATTGGTGTAAGTTTTCCTAACTCATTATATAAACTCGAGTGCATACCTTGCGTCAAAGGAAAACAAACCAAACAACCATTTCAAAAGAGCGGTGCACGTAGGGCTGAGGAAGTGTTTGGGCTAGTACATTCGGATGTATTTGGACCAATGGAAGTGCCTTCCGTCGGCAACGGCCGTTATTTTTTGATATTTATCGATGATTTTACTCGAAAAACTTTTGTATATTTCCTTAAACAGAAAAGTGAAGTTTTTGAGAAGTTTACAGAGTTTAAGAAGCTTGTTGAAAACCAACCGGCTAGAAGATAAAAGCAATACGTACAGACAACGGAACGGAGTTCGTCAACAAACGGATGGATAGCTACCTGAGAGAGTGTGGTATCCAACGTCAGCTGTCTGTGGAATATATATGAGCATAATGGTGTGGCAGAGCGAGCGAATCGCACCATCTGCGAAAAAGCAAGATCTATGCTTGCAGATGCAAATCTGCCAAAACGTTTCTGGGCCGAGGCGGTTCACCATGCCGTCTACTTGAAGAACAGATCTCCAACAGTTGCTGTGAGGAATACAACACCAGAGGAGAAATGGTCTGGAAGGAAATGTGACTTAAGCAACCTGAAAATCTTCGGATGCAAAGCCTTAGCCTCAGAGGAGAAATGGTCTGGAAGGAAATGTGACTTAAGCAACCTGAAAATCTTTGGATGCAAAGCCTTCATGCACATTCCTGACCAGAAACGTGTCAAATGGGATGCGAAAAGCAGAGAGCTGGATTACAGGAATTTGTGACGATGCAAAAGCCTACAGACTTATTGAACCTAATACTGGGAAAGTCTTCAAAGCCAGAGACTTGGTGTTCTTTGAAAATCAGAATGTCTGTGGGAACACTGGAGACTACAATGCGAAACCTGAGAATGACCAACTTTCAGTGGATAATGAAACTGTTACTGAGATAATACTTGAGAATCAGGAAGTGGAGAACACTGAGCATCAGGAAGTGGAGAATACACTTCCACTGCGAAATGATGAAGCAGAGATCGTTCGGGGGTCTACTTCAACAGAGAGTGAAACATGCATTGAGGAATCAGAAAGCCATGATGAGCAAGCTTCAGCAGGAAGCGAACGCAGATACTCACAGAGGAATCGAACACCGAAGCAGTTTCCAGACTTTGTCTTGTATCAAGCAGAAACAAGAGGTGATCCAACTTCTGTTGAAGACGCACTGTCGAGATCTGACAGCAAAGAGTGGAGAAAGGCAATCCAGGAGGAGCTGGACGCCCTATCCAAAAACAATACGTGGATTCTTGCAAAACCTCCAACAAAGTGCAACATCGTTGATTCTAAATGGCTATTTCGAATCAAAGAAGAGGCGGGGGATAAGAGACGCTATAAGGCGCGACTTGTTGCGAGAGGTTTCAGCCAAAGATACGGAGTCGACTACGACGAAACTTTTTCTCCCGTAGTCAGGCACAGTTCCCTTCGAGTCCTGTTAGCAATGGCGACTAAATATGAGTGGAATATCGACCAAATGGACGTAAAAACTGCGTTTCTGAATGGAGATTTAACTGAAACAGTATACATGAAGCAGCCGGAAGGATTCGAGGTCAAAGGGAAGAAGGATCATGTATGTCTACTGAAGCGTTCATTGTATGGCTTGAAGCAAGCCCCAAGAGAGTGGAACCATAAATTGAACGCGGAGTTGCTGAACTTGGGATTTAGACGGTCCCAACTTGAACCGTGCATCTACACCAGATCGGACATCATCCTAGCAGTCTATGTAGATGATATGCTTCTGTTCTGGAAGGATAAAAAGGAACTGGAAAAGGTTAAGAGAGACCTCACATCCAAGTTCGAGATGAAGGACCTGGGCAAAGCCGAACTGATGTTGGGAATGCGCATCACTCAGACAAGCACCTATATCAAAGTCGATCAAGAGAAGTACATTGACAAGATCTTATCAATTTTTGGGATGTCAGACTGCAAGATTGCTTCGACACCCATGGCTCCTGGTCAAAAACTGGAAAGACCAGGAGATGATCATATATGTGATAGTAGAATCCCCTACCAAAATTTAATAGGTTCACTGATGTACCTTTCTGTCTGCACGAGGCCAGACATTGCACATGCAGTGAATCACCTGAGTCAATTCAACAGCTGCTACACTGAGACGCATTTTACAGCTGCTAAACGTGTACTCCGGTACCTAAAGGGAATGAAAACCCTAGGACTGCGGTATACCAAAGGAAAAGCAATGCCACAACTACTAGGCTATGCAGATGCAAGTCATGCATCCTGCTATGACAGAAGGTCATACTCAGGTAGCGTGTTTCTGTGGAAAGAAGGTGCTGTCAGCTGGGAAAGCAGGAAGCAGCGGACGGTGGCTCTCTCGACAGCATAGGCTGAATATGTAGCCATGTCTGAAGCCACTAGAGAAGCTATTTTCCTGAAAAGGTTAATCGCTGAAATCACACGTGAGCCAGAGCTTCCGACATGGTTGTATAGTGACAGCCAGTCTGCAGTGGCTATAGCGCAGAACCCTGTACATCACCAGCGAACAAAACATATCGACGTTCGTCACCACTTTGTGAGAGAAGCAGTTGAACGAGGGGATGTCAAGCTGAAGTATGTGGAGACGGAACGAATGATTGCTGATGTGTTAACGAAGCCGTTACTGAAAGGAAAGTTTAGCTGGTGTGTGAATGGGATGGGCCTGAACGTTTGAAATTGAGGAGGAGTGTTAGATTAGAGTCTGCATAGACAATGAAGTTTTCTATGAGACCTAATGTCAATTTCAAATGTTTTTTTTTTTTTTTTTGTGATGTTTTTTGGAACAGATTGTCAAGTCTGTCACTCGTGAAAATTTCTTTCAGCAATGATACACAAATAAACGTAAAACTAATATTTATTGTGTATTCTTATCCAATTCACTGCGCATGGGTTCATAATTAGTGAGTCTAAAGCTAGGCTACACATAATATTCTATCAAAACAAACAAATTGAAAATTTCCTTGTTAAACACAATTGAGGAAGAAACTTAATAACTATATTGTCCCCTATTATATTCACCTCTGCTAGCACATAAACTGTACATTTAATTGTAAGTCTTAGTTGTAAGTTGCATGATTGTTTATGATTAAAATTAATTTTAAAAGAGTGCAATGCGAATTATTCAAAGTCTTAGAGCAAAAGTAGTTCATTTTAATGAAGCCCGAAAAGTTTACAGAGATATACAAATACTCTGTACTCCAATCTTTAAATTGGTAGATTTCTGATATTCCGGCATCGTAAAGTATCCCAGACTCCCAAGAGTAGATTATTGCCCAGATTAGTACGACTAAGTATAGGAGTGATTATTGACATTCACAGAACCATACGTCTTGGTTCTGTGTTCGCCATAAAAAATCTATACACGAATATCAAGACTCATTTGTTGGAATATTGCATTAATTTGAGAAGTGCTACGAGCCAAGGAGCGTAGCAGATATCGTAGCTGTAGCCGTCTCGTAGACCCCATAGTCTTTGATTGCGATATTGATGTATGGAAATCAAATTAGAAATCACATGCTTGTATTTATGTTCAGATGTGAAGAGTTTCTAATATTAACGTCAACATCTTAGAGACTTTTACCTCCTATAAAATATTTACGCGATCGTTTCTTTTGCGCACACGTACGAACTTCCGGTTTTCCTATAGTTACGTTATGGGGGCTTTCAAAAAGCGGGTTAACAAATTCTTAAAAGGCCGGCAACGCACAAGCATCGCCTGTTGCAAGTGTCCATGGGCGGCAGTGACACTTTCCATCAAGTGAGCAGTATGCTCGTTTGTCTGTTTTGACATAAAAAACACATTAAAAATAAGCTCAGATGCAAGGAAAACGGGTCGGTGGTCGGTAGTCTCACCATAAAGTTTTATACGATAAAGGGGTTAAAGTAAGCGTCAATATCTTACCATTGTCGAATAAAAAATGAATTTGATCAGAAGATCTTTTGATGCTATAAAAATAAGTGGCTATAGTTTGCAATGGGGCAAAGACTATGCAATGGGGGAAAGTATTTGCGTATATGCAACAACTTTCCCAAAGAGATATGGGTCGAATAAAAAAATATATTCTTTGTGTTCACTGAGTTGTATAAGAAAATTAATAAAATAATAACGTTTTCACCTCACTAGCTCGGACAACTTTGCTATATCGGTCGATAGGTGCGTGCGAAAGTCATTTTTGGCCGCTAGCGTGAAATAGTACATTACTGCAGCGGTTGAAAAAACGGGTATTGAGGGACGAACGTGATAATGTGGGCAGAGGCGTCAGCCGAGGCCCACATACGTTAGTCCATCAATACCTGGTTTCGGCCAAGGCTTGTATAGTGCTTTTCTCAAACAATGCGCGGATATTCAAATTCAATTCAGTCTCTTCTCTTTTTGCCACTGAAAAAGGTCTCATAAGATTTTAAATAGTCATGACATACATGATATTTGAGGCACTATTTCTAAATTCCATTGACTTATTAATTTTATTCACAATTACAACCTAAATTGCACTAAATTAAATACAATAAGTTAGTATGATGTTCCCGCTAATAAATTTTAATAAAGAGTGATGTTCGGAGTACTTATTATTGAACCTATTGTAGTGATTAAAAGATATAGAATAAAAACAAAAGCTTAATCAAATCTATAAAATTAAAGAATAAAATTTGTTAATTATAAAATAATATTTGATTCCTAATAACACAAATAATTATAATTTACTTTTTTAGGGTTGATCAAGGCATTTCAAATTAGGGAAATTATTTTTGTCAATAAATGAGTTCAAAACTAGGACCCTGCGCCACAGATTATACTAGTTACTACGGTCTTGCGCGAAATAAACGATGTGTGACCTCCTTGTTCAGAACTCTTTCGTTGGTTGCCATCTCCTTGGTTACCATGCTTTGGAGAAAAAGCTGGTTCCATTTTGAAATTAGATGACAGAAATGAGTTTTCATATTAGTTTTCCCATTGACGTAAGAAAAACGCTGCCCCTGGCGTAGTTTCCAAAATCTTTGAGTTTTCCCGACCGTTTGGCACGGAACGCTGCTCGCATGTTTTTTACCAGTACGGATACTTCGATTTTGCTCTAAGAAGTTTGTCAAAATAATGATCGAAAACTACGTGCACAAGTCAATTTTGGGCGCTAGCATGGAGAATTAATTAAGGTATGAAATACTGGCATCGCTAGCTTCGTTAGCATTTTCCTCGCTATAGTGAGGTGAATAATTATTTGTTTGACTCGGTATTAAAGTAAATTTTGCGTCTCGTGCCTTAAAACCGTCGCTACGCTCAGAATTCGTATTATGAGCTACTCGCTTCACTCGTGGCTTAATCCTAGAACCCTTCGCTTGCTCGAGTTTCAATACAAAACACTCGTTAAAATATCAATTTTGCTGCTTTGGATAACAAATAACTATTTCCGACCCATATTTTTTCGGGAAAGTAGTACATACGCAACACTGTCGCTAATTTCAGCTGTGGCAGATATTTTTGTAGCGTATTATGTATATTATATAAATATATTGACGCTCAGTTTGACCAAATCAATGTATGAAAATATATGGCAGTAATCAGACCAACCCGTTTAATTTCCAGCTGAGTGTACATGAATAGATTTTATATTTGTTCCCTATAAGTATAGAAGGTACCTACTTAATATACGTTGAAAATCACTCTCGTCACAAGGACCGGGTCTCATTACATCGTCCGTCAATAACCGCCTTTCAAATTACGTTATACGATTCATTTTCTTTTAACTCGACATTGAAATAGATCTTTATTCCTTTAAGGATAAGAACAGAATTTGCTGGCACAACAACTACATTTTCACGATATAAAGGCTCTATCTGCGCTTAACTTTGTTTATTATCCTTTCGGCTTTATTTGCTTTAAGAAAAGGTAGAATTTCGCAAGTCACGTTTGGGAATTACGGCTTTATTAAGAGGAAATATTTATGTTTATAGCGATCTGTTGTGGGGACGTTAAAAAGAGATGGGCGTATGTAAGCATGTGAGGGACGTATGATCAATACGGAACGTGGCGTGAGTTCGCTCGAAGACTCTCTGGGACTCTGTAATGGTCGTTTTCTTACATTTGCATGTTAATTGACGACTCCACTCAGAATCTGCGAGCACTTCCTTTTGTCTTGTGCGACGCAAATTGCGATGTGTTGCGAGCGAGTTTAGTAAGGAACTAATTTGAATTGCACAGTAAGATAAGAGGTTTATGGCTGCATTGTTGTATGGCGATATATGTAGGTAGTTTGTTTATTTTAGCGTATTTAAGTGATTAGGCATATAAGTTACTCCTGCCTCAACTACAAGTACCCATATATAGAAATGTAATATTAAATAATGACGAATGCAATATTGAACGCTTAGATAAATGATTCGCTGTGCTCCGCAGCGAATCATTTATCTAAGATTGAACGGCTTAACCTAATTAAATACGCCAAAAAAAAAGTAGACACTTCACAAAAACTTTGATTTGTCCTTAACCGGGTTTAGTTATTGATATTCGTAAACCTGGTTCGTAACCATACATTTCCCTGCTAAATAATACATAAATCCGTGTGTTAGAAACAATAAATTTTCGGTTTTCTGTATCAAACGGAGATTTGTGGTGGGAGGCGGTGAGGGTGGCGTTGCTAGGCAACCGTCCCCACCCCTCCTCTGCCAGCATCCCTCCCTCTACCGGGATCACTTTTAAACTTTCATGTTGGAAAGTTTTTAAGGTTTGCTTGTGGCTCTCAGATTCGCCTTCTTTTTGTTTTAAGCCTCTTTACGGCGGAAAACAACGTGCGGAGAGCGCCGCATTAAAAATTTCGTAAGGAAGAAAACAAAGAATATTTTAGCTAAGAGTGAAAAAGACGAAACATAGATGAGGGTGCGGTTAAAATAATATATATCTTAAACTAACCTACAATACAAGGATCTATACAGTACGTTTGCTAATTAATGTTTATATTTCTTAACTGATTCCTCATTAAAAAAATTACAACAATAGTTATTTGTAATGCAAGACAGCAAAATCATTATTTGGTGTGAGTTCCTTGTATTGAAACGCGAGCGAGCGAATCACTCTATGACATCTCACTACAACGAGGGATATGCTAACGAATAGCTCTAATACCTTACACCATAATTCATCATCACGTTCTAATTTCAAAAACTTATCTTTTGCAAGCAGACTTTGGCCGATTAAAATTTCAAAAACCTTTTACACGCTAAGTAGCAGCCAAAAATTACTTTTGCATACAGATTTCAATCGATAAAGCAAAGTTTTCCGAACTTGTGAGGTGAAAAAAACTATTGAAATTATTGAAAAAGACATGTAAGTTATATTTCAAGTTACTTTGTAGCCTACATTAAGTATATTTAACTATCTAATAAAATATCGCAAGCTCTGCGTTTATGCGTTTCAGGGTATCTTTTTCCAAACAGCAAAGTTGTTAACTTGAAGAGAGCGGCGTGCAAAATTGATGAGGCAACGAAACCACGCGGCCCAGGCAACTCAGGCAAGCAACCCGTAGGTGCTTTTAGCACATAATTGGCTAGCTTTTAAGACTGCCGCGTTTTCGTTTGACGTTCGCTTCTACCGACGAATAAAACAACGGAATAAAATGAATTTTCAAAAAAAGACACGGTTTTTTCAGGTTGTGCGGCTTAAGGTAATTTGTGGCTGAACGTTTTACTTTCTTTTACAGTTTTAAAACACTTATCTTGGCAATATTTGTGGGAATAAATACATACGTACCTGATATCAAATCATGTGTTTAAAATCGTATTTCTTATTTTTGAAGTGCAAACTTCTTTAGTGGCGGTTGGCAATTTTTATATGGGGAAAAAATTATAAATTCGCATCAGATGTCGCGTCAGAACTCAGATGAAGTATGGAAATGGATTTGCATCTAATCATACAAAGTTAGAGCAGGCTCAATATAAACAAAAGTTCGAAAGTGTGATAAAGACCAAAACATCTTTTTTGTCTTTGTCGCGTCAGATCTCAGATGAAGTATAGAAATGGATTTGCAACTAATCATAACAAGTTAGAGCCGGCTCAATATACAACGTGTTAATGGAATAAGCGAAACCCTCATACACCCCAACTGATTTTTATTAAAATTAATCCATTCCCGTAAAAATAAATCTTAAAAAAAGATGTTTTATCGCTGTTCAAGTCCGCGCACACCGCGCACGCCACGCCCACTTTCCCCGCCGCCAGCACGCGTATCCACAGAAATGTTTAGAATAGAAGCGGAAAAAACTTAGTTAAATAATTTAAAAAAAATACCCCAATCACAAACCCGTGAAATTGATTCTACTCTCGATTCTCAACAAACTATTTTATCAGTTTCGCTTATTCCGTTAACACGTTGTATACAAAAGTTCTAAAGTGTGATAAAGACCAAAACATCTTTTTTGTTTTTTTCATAGTCTCGGCTTACCAAGTTAGAGCAGACTCAATATACAGGGCGTAAATGCCAAAGCAAGTTTCCTTTCAAGGGTGTGCTCAGACCACGAAACTGAACAACTTTTCCATAGAAACATGGGTCGAAATCGCAGATTTTTTTTTGGATTCTCCATACAAACCTTCATTAGTCGACAGTGCAATTTGTATGAAACACCCACAAAAAAAATACGATTTCGACCCATGTTTCTTTGGAAAAGTTGTTCAGTTTTGTGGTCTGAGCATTCCCTTAAAAGGAAACTCGCTTTAACATTTACACCCTGTACACAAAAGTTCTAGTGTGATAAAGACCAAAACATCTTTTTTGTCTTTGTCATAGTCTCGGCTTTTTGTTGTGTGTCAAACTAAAAATATCTATAACTCAAAAACTACTGACCCTAGACTACTCGTGTGCTGAGACAAATGATAGGTCTCGATGAGATCTACATTTCGGATGACAGTTGTCAAACTAAAAATCGCTATAACTTGAAAACTACTGACCCTAGACTACTCGTGTGCTGAGACAAATGATAGGTCTCGATGAGATCTACATTTCGGATGACAGTTGTCAAACTAAAAATCGCTATAACTTGAAAACTACTGACCCTAGACTACTCGTGTGCTGAGACAAATGATAGGTCTCGATGAGATCTACATTTCGGATGACAGTTGTCAAACTAAAAATCGCTATAACTTGAAAACTACAGACCCTAGACTACTCGTGTACTGAGACAAATGATAGGTCTGACAAACTAAAAATCGCTATAACTCGAAAACTACTAACCCTAGACTACTAATGTTCTGAGAGAAATGATAGGTCTCGATGAGATCTATCTACATTTCAGATGATAGCTGTCAAAGTAAAAATCGCCATAACTTGAAAACGACTGACCCTAGACTACTCATATGCTGAGACAAATGATAGGTCTCGATAAAGAAGTACGCGAGTAATGGCGCGATTGACCCTTACAAAAAGCATAATATTCAAAAATTCAAGTTTGCACTTCTGCCGGCACTTCCGGAGTGCAACCCGTCCTTTTCTTGTGTATTTAGGTACATCAACAGCCTAATACAAAAAGTCTTATAGGAGCTATGAGTCTATAAATAAGGCCAATTACAGATGTTCCATTCATTTTCTTTTATAAAATACTAGCTTTTGCCCGCGACTTCGTCCGCATATTAAAAAAAAATACTAGTGTCTAAAGTGAAAGTTTAATTAAAATCGATTCAGTAGTTTTTGCAGAAACAGACAGACATAGAATCCATAAATCTATGATTTGGATTGAGGGGCATCAAAATACCATAACGTGATATATTTTTTAAATATCGTAAATGTACAGATAAAATCAATTTACAATTTTATAATAGTAGAGAAAACACATTCTCTCATACATACAGAATCAGGCACATTGAGGCAGGCGACGCGGCGTGCCAAAATTAGTCGCCACGTGGCTAAAATAAAAATATTAAGCGTTCTTTTTTCAAAAGCAACTATGGGCGTGAATGGCGTGCGCTTGAAATTAGGCGGTAATTTTAACAGCGGGACAAGTGAGAATTTTCCTGTCAAAATATTTTTGCAAACAATCACTGTGCTCGTTTCGACGCCTAATTTTCTACGCCCCTTTTGAAACAACAAAACAAAACCACAATTAGCATAATAGTTACTTTTAAAGCACATTGTTTGGTAACAAAGCTTTTATTGTGCACACTCCTCATCGCATAATGGTACACCAAAAGCGCTGAAAAGTGTAGGTAGATGAGTAAGTTTAAACCAAGTCCCGCAAGTCGTGTATGAGTTTTTCGAAAATCTTTGAATGCAGTTTTCCTTAACTCTAAAATCGATGAAATGGTTCCTTAGAACAAATATCTCTATCTCAGAAATTGCATGTATTCATGCGTGAAAGTTGGTATTATGTGTGGTCGAGTAGAGTTGGAATCAATAAAATCATGCGCACAGTAGTTATAAACCTATCACTAAAACTTTGTCTATCAAAACTTTTTGCGTGGTGGTAGTACGAAACTCTCGCAATCAGCCGGTTTTTTAATTATTTTAATTTTCATGTTATTTGGTACATACTCGTACATAAGATTTTACAACAAATTCTGATCAAACAAAAACGAAACAGATTGAAAGGTAAATGATAAAACATAGGTAATTTATTTATACGGGCCGGTGACTTCTAAACTGACACAAAATGGTCGTCATTCGCATTAATTACTTAGCTCAATTAACCTGCGTAGTAAATCGGGGACTCCACATAAATAATTAATCAAGGAAAACGGCCTAAAAAGGATAAATTATAAAATTACCTCTCAAACGGATCGCGGAACATGGAAAGGGTTTGCTTTCCCCAGTGAATAATTAGTAAGTAATATACAAACATCCTCAATTACCTATTTCTTAATTTTACGTTTTATCTCATTCGGACCGTACCTTTCTAACAGATATAGCAAAATACGGCATTTTTTGGCAACTAGACGAAATTGTGTAGGTTTACACTTTTTACCTAACTGGCCCTGTAGACATTTTAAGATTACCAATTCGACAATGCCTCCAGCAGAACTACTCCTGGGAGTGGGAAAGAGGTGGTAGGATGAAAGGGGGGCAGGGTAATTGCTCGAGATGATGTTTAATAAGTTTTTAATGGCTGCGACGGTGCGGGCTCGCCGTTTATTCCAACCCGACTATATACCAACCAGCTTAACTATTCACCAGTATTCCTAGACCCTTGAAACCATCTTTCTCCATTAAAATTACTGCGAACTTTGAAAATATACGGATCAGCTTTAACCAGTCACCAATATTTGTCTGTCGCTGTTAGAAACATTTCAATTTTACTTTAAAATGCACCCTTTGCCCGGTTAACTCTTCATTTTGTCTCGCCTTCTGAATATTTGATACTAAAAATCTTTTGATAATTTCATGATTCCTTAACATACAAAGGTGTATCAGAAAAGTTATGTTAAGCCTGAAGGATGTCATTCTGCCCATGAAACTGAACAACTTTCCCTAAGGTACATAGGTCAAAATACGAAATAATTTCCTCTCTACATGCGTATAGAGATCGCAGATTTCACAACATCAGGCAGGACCACAGTAGCCTAGTTGGTAAAGCGTCTCCGGTTCTGACGGAGAAGACGCAGGTTCGAAACCTGCCAGGGCCCTGAGTCAAGTGGCTTTCTACAATCGCAAACGCCAGTAGAATAGAATAAAACTCTATGGATTTGACATAAGCTGTCACGTGACATTTCGTTAGCTAATGTCAATCCCATACATTTTCATTCTATTCTACTGGCGTTTGCGATTGTAGAAAGCAACTTGACTCAGGGCCCTGTGGTTGTGAAATTTTGCGATTTTCTACTTAGTAGATTTATCTGAACACTGGATATGTTAAAATAAAATCATTTTTAATTTCCTCTCATATAAAACGTGCTATCAGGTGATGAAGTTACTATGTGATCATTGACGATTTGACATTCATTCATTCATTCATTATTTAAGAGCCATGCTCTTGTCGGTGTAGCTTTCTCCATCTGTCTCTGTCTTGTATTAGGTTTTTCAGTTCTCCGTAAGTATTTACCCCCGCCCTCTCTTTCATCCTTTGGCAGTACTCTATTCTAGGCCGGCCGCGGCCTCTTCTTCCTTCCACCTTTCCTTCCACAATAGTTTTTATAAATGTGTCGTGCCTGATGATGTGACCAAACATTTATCCTCTTCGGTTTTCTATTAATAATAATAATAAATTTTATTCATTCTACACTTGTTTTTCAACAAAAGCACAATAAATGAATTTATACATTTGCAAATAGTAAAACTCTGCCACCTAAACTAAGCTAAGCATAGCCTGTATCTTAGGGGACAGTGTCCAGTTAATGAGACCAGTATGTCCATTGTACGTACCAGGTAAAGGTTATTGAAAACAATAGGATGAGAATAAAAATAGATAAATAAATAAAAATACATATATATTAAAACATTATGTGTTAGTAATAATGTGTGTATGTATATGTGGGTGTGTGTATGAGTGTCAGTGGGATCGTGTGTGTGTGTGTGTTTTAGCATTCAATTTTTAAAAGTTGTTCAGTGGATGCATAATCTAGAGTTTTAAGCCACTTCTCTAGTTTAAATTTTACCTCAAACCTATTACAGCCAACAATATTTAATTTTTTGTGGACCTCGTTATACAGTATAGTGCTTAGGACGTAAAATTGTCTACCTGCAAATGACGTAGCATGGGGTACGCTAGTACAAACACGTGTATTTTGGCGTCGGCTAGGGTTCGGTAGAGGTAATAAACGGTGCTTTTTCAGAACGGATCTAAGCACAAAGAGCTGTCTCACTGTAAGAACATTACACTCAGTATATAGTTGCGTAGTGGGATATCTGAATGGTTTACTTGTCATTACTTTCAGTACAGCTCTTTGCGCACGCTCCAGCCCTATAAATTTGGTTTTTGCAGCTCCACCCCACGCTGCTATGCAATAGCCAACGATGGATTGACATAAACTAAGGTACACCATTTTTAAAGTTGAAGCATTAGCGCAATTACGAAGCTGTTTGAAAACAAATATTAGTTTCCTAGTTCTCGACATAAGAGAATTCAGTTGTAAATACCAGTTTAGTTTATCATCGATCAGGACTCCAAGATATTTGGTGTGTGACATACGATTAATTGAGAGACAAGAACAAGGGAGACTGTGTTGATTAAGATGACTATGAGAGTTTCTTTTTTCGTTTTTGATCTACGAGTATGTTCTAGTAATTTTTTTTCTGTTTTCGTCCGCGGCAAACCCATGGGCAAACCTAAATGCATACAATGCAATGACGCTCGTTGTTGAAAATTGTTCGCGGAGCGGCTCGCGAGCTCGACACGAGCGAATTTGCTCGCGCATGAGCATTGTATCTATGCGCGAGCTGCTTCTCGTAACGATGACTTTGTGCGCGAAGTCAAGACGCACGTTTATAGTAGATAATTGTTCACTTATACTCGTATGGTCCGAGTAACATACTCAAATTATTCGCAGTAGCAGTACCTGGGCAACCGAGCTTTGCTCTGTTACATACAGCGCCATCTAGTATGGAGAAGAATAACTAAGCGATATTATTTCTTGATAGGTTTATTTTCGGTGTTGTAAAAATTAAAAAAGCCCTTAAAAACTCTTAAATAAAAATAGTATTCATAACAAACATTAGGTAATAAAAACTTTTACATAAAAATATCAACGGGTGAGTAAGCTGTGCTACTCACCAACAGATGGTGCTGTAGGGTTTCGGAAACGCGCTGTTTTTAAGAAATGATCAAAAACACGGAGAAAACGAATTCTCCCATACATACGAGTAAGACTTAGCTAGATCGATTTTTTGCCCCCGAAAACCCACGTGTAGTAAATTTCATCGAAATCGTTGGAGCCGTCTTCGAGAAACTGATTACAAATATATTTATATACAAAAAATATTACCTGTTTATAGTATAGTATAGGATATATCTATATAGATATAAATCAACGAAGGGATGTAGCGTAGACTGCGCCAGCATCGGCAGCGGAAGCCTTCCGGCGGCCGGAAGTGGTCACGTCGGTGCCGGTGAAATTTCTTCACTACATTTCACGAGTCGACCAACTCCCGGCGGTCGACGCCAGGTCTCCTTCGCGGACTGCGGCCACATTTCCGATCAAATCATATTTATCTTGCAAGCTGGATAAAATAATAAGAAATCTAACTTAAAGAGATATAGAGCCTGGGACTCTTAGGGAGGTTAATATTTTTTGCAATTTGAAATTTTGCCCGCCCTTTTTTTGGGCCCCATATACAATAATAATAAGAAAAATAATAAAATAAGTAATAATAAAAAATAAATAAATAATATAAAATAAATATTTTGTTGGGCAAGTTATAAACCTGTTCCAAATTTAATAATAAGTGCTCGCTGAGATAAACAGGTGTGACAGACAGAAGAAGTCGCACCATAAGGGTTCCGTTTTTCCTATTTTGGTTCGGAACCCTAAGAATGGTAAATATTACCAATACTTTGTATTTATGATTTTTTAGTATTGCCTGCTGGATCGGTCTTTTATTTAGTTCCATGTAAGTAAAACTTACTTTATCAGTTGAGCTAGTAAAGTGTATCAAAGTTGGGCACGTGTTTTCAATAATCTCTATAATTTGCAGGAGGCAGAGAGCACAATGGCCGAGCGTGATCATTTGAGGGGCGGCGTGGGCAGGCCACGCACATGCTACAACAAATGTCACAAATTATTAGCGTCCCATTGAAGCAACAGTATAATTTATCTTTCGATTGTCGGCACTTCATCTACAGTTAGGTGATAAAAACACCTAAAACCAGAATTTTGTTTTTCTCAACCGGTTTCGCTATTAAGGCATCTTCAGGAGAATTTTATATAGGTGCGTGTCTTTAAAATTCTCCTGATGGCTAAGAACGACGCCTAAATATTATCTAAAGCCTAATCTTTTTTAATTTTAATGTATGAAGCAAACATCAACTTTCTCGCGCGAGTGAATGAAAAGCGTTTATCTAGGGGCTCGGGCTGAGCCAGACAAAGATAATAAAATTCTGTGAAACCAGCACAAGTGTTTTTTTATCACCAAACTAAAGCAACAGTATTTTTGTTTGTTACTAGTTACAACAGAGAACATAGGTACTGAAACAAACGAGCTGTTGGGGGCATATAGCTCAGAGGGTGCTTCTAAATCTCTCCCAATATGTATTTTGTGGTAGAAAAACCTTGACAAATTTCAAGAATAAAAGTTCGCTATTGAGAAATACACAGCAATTAAATCACAATAACTATTTTTTTTTTTTTTTTGAGATTTTACGTCTTTTAGGTTAACAACCATTGTAGAGTTTTCATAACAATAGTTTTCATAACCATGTCGGTTTTCATAACCTTTATAGTAGCTAGCAAGGTGCATTTCCACTGATGTCGCTAATTAGGTATTTTCTAATGACTACTCCTTGTTTGTGGTTGACGAACCTGAAGGATATGAATCTGCCGATACTGAACAATTTTTATTTACAATACTGATGCATAACAATCTTGGTAGGTATATCGACTTTATGTCCCATAGGATAAATTTATCCTTTTAGACAGATTCAGATCTTACAAGGTCGTCATCTAACTTTATTGTTATAGGTTGCGATATTTTTTTTTGTTTTATTACAAGAATAACATATTGTTAATTAATAATGATAAAAAATCCATAAATATTCCTTATTTAATAATTAAATCAATTGCAGCCATGTTTCAGCAAGAACCAATCACCAACCCGAAGCCATCACGTAAGTAACTCGTGTAGAGCTAAGTTTATGATTCATTCCACACGAGCTGAAAGATTCAGCAGATAGCTGACTGCGGGAAGTTTTAATGTGCTCCCAAACTTCCACGCTGTCGTTACAATCATGACGGCAAACATAGATTTATATTACGTTTCTACAACAAGCGACATCGCTCAAGTAATCTTTCTCTTGTGATTTCATTGACAGAGAAATCACAAGAATTAATGATTTTTAGGGTTCCGATACCAAAATGGTAAAAAAAAGGAACCCTTATGGTGCCGCTCTGTCTGTCCGTCTGTCTGTCACACCTCTATATCTCAGCAACCACTTATGCTATCAACCTGAAATTTGGAATTGTTTTAGAATATAGTTGCCCAACTTAATTGCACAAGAAAAAATTTTGAAAAAAGTATGATTATTAATATAAAGGGGGCCAAAATAGGGGGGGCCAAATTTCAAATTGTCGCTACTAGGTCGAGTGGGGTATCATATGAAAGGGCTTTACTTGTACATTTTAAAATATATTTTTGTATTTTTTTAAATTTCTTAGTTTTAAAGTTATGATGAAAAATGTCAAGAAAAATACCATTCCCCCCCCCTTATCTCCGAAGTTTGAGTAAGGAAAAATCTGAATTAATTACAGTTGACAGAAGTTTATATAAACTTTACAGCAAAAATAAAACGATCTTTCTAAGTTGCACAGTTTTTCAGAAATCTGCAAAAAACCTTTACAAACAAATTTAGTTTTGCGGTCCTGAAAATGGACTTTATTGCTTCCAAAAATACTATAGGTATATCGGAACCCTCGGCGCGCGAGTCCGACTCGCACTTTACCGGTTTTTTTTTTTATTCCGTCTCTGAGTGAGGCAGTTAGATAATTTACAGGCAGGTTAATTAATAACCATTTGTGGCTGATGCAAATAACTGAATGATGAGTTTAGGTGCTTGGATCTTGGTGTGATTTTACGTATGTTTGTATGCGTTTAGCACCCACGATGTGGAGTAAAAACGGTTCTTTAATCGTTCCAACGTTAATTGTGTTCTCTCTTTAATATTATTTTGTTATTTGTTTATTATTTTGTTATACGTATGGAGAGCTTACATATATCGTTATTTTTTTATCACCCTGTATATTTTCCGCTCATGAAACTGAACAACTTTTCCCAAGCTACATAGGTCGAAAACCGAAAAAAAAGTTTTAAACAGTTTAATTTTTTTTCATGTTTGACCTTTGTTCGTTGGGAAAACTTGTTCAGTTTCATGCACAGAAACACCTCTTTAATAAAAAAATAAGGGTGTAGATTATAGAATGGAATAGCTCTGGTTTTTTTTACAACATGGGTTATATTTTGTGTGTTACTCAAAGCATATAATAATCTGAATAAAAATACATATAACAATAATAATAATAATAAGTGGTCGTGGAAGCATGTGCTGCAGTACAACCAATGGAACCAGTTGCAATCAGTGAGGATGACGTTAAGTGCTCACTTAGCAAGGCTCCGAACTGGAAGACTCCAGGGAGCGACGGGTTGCACACTTACTGGTTGAAAGGGTTCCCGGTATGCCATGCAGTCCTCGCTCGTCAATACCAGGAGGCCCTAGAACAGCGTAATCTCCCAAACTTCCTAACCACGGGGGTCACTCACCTAGCTCCGATGTCTGCGTGTACCTCTGACCCTTCGCAATATCGCCCCATAACTTGCCTGTCTACCACATATAAGGCATTGACATACATTCTGAAGACCAAGATTGACCGCCATATAGAGGAAAACCAAATTATGGCGGTCAACCAGAATGGGTGTAGGGGCGGTAGTCGAGGTACAAAGGAGCTCCTCCTCATAGACGCGATCGTAGGCAAACTTGTGATACGCAACCGACGCAATTTCTCTGCTGTCTGGATAGACTATAAGAAGGCGTTTGACTCGTTGCCGCACACGTGGTTGAGGAGGTACCTCGAGCTGTACAAAGTAGATCGTGCAGTTCGAGACTTCCTGGAGATGTGTATGGCGCAGTGGAGCAGGAGCCTAAGTCTATCCGGTGTATGCATGTCGGCAGCGGAAGACAAGATAGAGATAAGGCGGGGGATATTCCAGGGCAATTGTCTGAGCCCGCTTTGGTTTTGCCTGTCTCTGAATCCGCTTAGTGTATTGCTGGACAGAACGGGAACAAGCTTTCAGTTTCAGAGAGGAGGTACTAGGCTGACGCACCTTCTCTACATGGATGATCTCAAATTGTTCGCCCCAAATGCCACAAAGATGGCAGAGTTGCTGACTGTCACTTAGCAGTTTAGCGACTCTATTGGCATAGAGCTCGGGGTGGACAAATGTGCATTACTCCATGAGGGGCCGAATATCACGTTCTTCGGGGGTGTCCACTGATAGTGGCATCCAAACCCTCTCAGAAACTGAAACGTACCGGTACCTGGGTGTGGCGCAGAGTATGTGTGTGGACGAGACGATGGTGAAGACCGCCGTTCGTGAGGCCTTTGGTCGCCTGACAAAGCTGCTCAATACGCATTTGTCAGGTATTAACAGAGTTAAGGCCTACAACGGGTGGGTGATGCCTATACTTCTTTACACCTTTGCCGTACTCAGGTGGACTCAGACGGAATTAGATGCCCTGGACAGGAAGGTCCGCACAACTATGACACTCCATAGAATGCATCATCCCCGGTCGTCCATGATGAGGCTGTACTTGCCGTGAAAGGTAGGTGGGCGAGGATTTTTAAGCACCGCCACCTTGCATAATCGCGAAGTGTGCAGTCTCCGTGATTATTTCATGGCGAAAGTGGAGAGTAATTTGCATAGAGTTGTCGTAGAGTGTGACAAAGGACTAACCCCCTTGTCTCTAGCTGCTGATAACTGGCAAGACCCGGTGATACTAAGCATCCAGGACCGGGAGACCGTATGGAAAGAGAAAGAGCTGCACGGAAGGTTTTACAAGGCTTTTCATGAGCCCCACGTGGACTCTAAAGCCTCCGTGCACTGGCTGCGTTTCGGAAATCTCTTTGCGGAGACCGAAGGGTTTGTCTGTGCGATACAAGATCAGGTGGTTAAGGCGAACAACTATCGTTGGTTCATTATGAAGGATGGCAGTGTGGACGTGTGTCGGGCGTGCCATCTTCCAGGCGAGACCATCCGCCACATAACCTCTGGTTGTTCTGTTCTTGCCAACACTGAGTATCTGCACAGACATAACCAAGCAGCCAGAATAGTACACCAAGAGCTCGTAGTAAGATACAAGAATTTGCCTACATGTACAAAAAATTAAATATTCATAAAAATGTTTTTAAAACAAGCATTTATCAGATGTAGAAAAAGAACTAAAACGTTATGTATCACAGTCTCAGGTTTTCGAATGTAAGCTTTTTTTACCCTCTTTTTATTACTTCTCTCTTGCGGTTTTATAATGTAACTAACACGCTTTTATTTGAAAACCTGAGACTGTGATAGAAAACGTTTTAGTTCTTTTCTACATCAAATAAAAGCTGGTTTTATTTTTTTTTTCTAATTATTTTATAGTATACTTTTTAGTATTTATGATGTCAAATACTAAAAAAACAACTATCTACAGCCCTAGAATCAGATGAGCCCAAACTTTCGTACTGTTGGATGTAGGTACGTAGAACTAAACACTTTGGACTTTATGGCATGTTAACAAAGTTGCAAATGTTTCCACTGACGTGTGGTTGACCGTAGGTACGTAAGGTTTGGTTAAATTAGGTATATATACATACGACAACAGAAAACAGCGACTCTAGTATGGAGTAGAAAAACTATAGTACTATACAAAAGATATTGTTGCATCTTGCGCCTGGAAATTGATACTTTGTATGTAAAAACTTAGAGAAATTTCCCCAAAAGTCCTAGCTAAACCCAAATAATTTATAATGAAACCTCTAAGAGTTGCTTTAACATTAAAATATTACCAGATGAGCAAGCCATGCCACCCACCAACAGATGGCGCTCCAAGATTTCTGAAACGCGGTATTTTCTCAAGTTTCTAAGACCACTTTCCAGCCTCATCATCAAATCAACTCCAAGTCATAATAATATTGCATTGTCGTCCTATTTACATACGCATGCAAAATTTCACCTCAAACGGAAACTGGGTAAAGGTTCAATTTAACCAAGACAGGTGAGACTTGACTGAGAAATTAAAGCTTTTAAAATAACCATGTTCATAGTATAAACTTCTCTATAGCGTGGCGGTTCAGGAAGGGCGTGAAAATTTCATGGATTCCCCTAATGTGCGCGATGTCAATGGGTAAACCGTCCCTGTGTGTGTTAGATTTGTATTACAAGCGAGATCGAAGTTTCAGGCTTACAGGTTAAAATCCCGTTCATACATCATAGTCCGGTCCCTTATATTCTTATATCGCCAAATTCACCAAATTTTTTCCAGGTAGGTACTAGTTAGGTACATAGCTCTCAATTTTTGATAGGAGCCAATTCTTGAATTTTCTATGGACATTTTTTTTTAATTCAAGAATTGGCTCCTATCAAAAATTGAGAGCTACGTACCTGGAAAAAATTTGGTGAAATTGTAAATTATGTCTACGTGAAACAGCTTACTGACCGCACTACTAGAATGTTTAGGTTCATAAAATTTCAGTATACTTACTACACTTTGTCTTAAAAAATAGAGAATTGCTTAAGGGTATTTGGATTTATTTTTAAGAAATTATTAAGTTAAGTCAAAAGCTACTTGGTTCTACAACTTTCGCCATTTCGCTCGGAAAATGTTCAAATTCGCCCACAAAATGAGTTTGGTCACTTACGTTACTTCGTATGGGAAGGTGAGTTTTTTCTGTGCTATGTTCGTAGGCTATGTTACAAAAGTCGTAAAACAAAAGTTGTTGCTGTTGATATCACTCATATCACTAATAAGGGTTGGGCCACATTGATCGACGGCGATCGACGGTTTGCCTATACAAAACGCGCAAAGTAAATCCTTTCGCATCGACGTGGCGAACGCGCCCTGACGACGAAACGCCGTCGACCGTCGGCAGGGATCGACGGCGAATGACGGCGAACGACGGCGATCGACGGCTGACGACGGCGACCGACGGCTGACGACGGCGACCGACGGCTGACGACGGCGACCGACGGCTGACGACGGCGATCAACGGCTGACGACGGCGATAAGTTGTACCACAGTGTACATGATCAACAAATGCGAAATAAAATAAGATTTTTATGTTTTAATTACGGCTTCGACAATTGAACTGTCCATCTTGTTCAAGAGGCAACAACAGTATGAGATGTTTCCATCGATTCGTCTGCATACGTATCTGTACGGCACCTTACGGCTGCTACGGATGCGAACGCGTCCGTACGGCTGCGAACGCGTCCATACGGCTGCGTACGGATGCAAACGCGTCCATACGGCTGCGTACGGATGCGAACGCGTCCGTACAGCTGCGTACGGATGCGAACGCCTCCGTAAGCGGTGAATCGGCCTAATGCGTACTAGTGTGCTCTTTTTCAATAGGCAAAGTGCGAAAGGCCGTCGATCAATGTGGCCCAGCCCTAAGTTGGCAAACGGATGTCTGTCCACATCTGTATTGAGATAGACAATCTTTTTTGGACGTTACGTTTCGTTTGGTATGGACATTATTTATTAGCGCAATGAAATTCAGTAGTATGTCAAAGTTTTGCCTTTGTTGGGCGTTTAGAAGCAGAGCGCGCATTTTCTTTCGTCTTTTTTAGAAAGCAATATGTATAAACATCGTTTTAACAATTGAAAAGTAGCTAACTTCAAAGTCTTACTTGAAGGAGCGGGGAATCAATTAAAACT
This sequence comes from Athrips mouffetella, assembly GCA_947532105.1. Lineage (NCBI taxonomy): Eukaryota > Metazoa > Arthropoda > Insecta > Lepidoptera > Gelechiidae > Athrips > Athrips mouffetella. The sequence goes on along the minus strand of OX383965.1, from coordinate 16,218,349 downwards.
AGTAATAAAGTTCTAAGACATTTCGCTCCCCTACTTACTTACTCTCTAAACTTTCCGTTCAAGACGTATAAATTCTATTTTGCTTCGCGTACCTAATTTATTTAGCTGTATGGAAAATGTTTTGCTTAATTTTATTACAGTAGCTAACGTAAATCTAAAAGCACTGTACCTAGTTACAGTAATAAATGCTACCCACAAAGTTTTACTTTCTTAACGGGAAAGAGTTGTAGAGATGACTAATAGCTCAGGCGTAAAAGAACGCTTATATATGGAGGGGGTCAAACAAATTCCTAACAGTTTTTTTTCTGCTTTTTTTATGTTTGCATAGGTGTTCTAAATATATATTAAAAAATCCATAGTTGTACCTAGAAAGCTTCTCTCATTTTTGGGTCCACTTTGGAAAAATATTCAAGTAACTTAAGTTTATCAAGCTTGGTAGACATAATTTGAACTCACAATAAATAATAAGAGTAGGTAGATAAAAAAAACCGGCCAAGTGCGAGTAGGACTCGCGCACCGAGGGTTCCGTACCACCACATGATCATAATTGTATTAGTTGAAATTTCAGTAAGTTAATGTGCTAGATTTTTTGAGTCCGACAGGCGCTTGACCAAATTTTATTATTTGGTGTTATTTTATAGCTTATGCACTATAAACATACCAATTTTCAAGTTTGTAAGTGATCCCGTTTTTAAAAAGAACTAAAACATAAATCGCCTCAGCGACCATCCAACTTGACCCCTCTCTTATATGAATGTTCTTGAAACGGGAGCTCATTGTGTGACCATTAGTTGTGAGAAAAGTTGTAATATTTAATGATTTCAGACTTTTCCCATTATTTGTACTGTGAGACCTAGCTTCTTGCCAAATTTCATAATTTTAGGTCAACGGGAAGTACCCTGTAGGTTTTGCATTTTTTAATAAATGTATGGAGATGAGGACATAAAATGCCATATCTTTTGATTGCGTCATTGTAAAAAATTGAAATTTTCAGATCTTGTGTGGTTCGTAGATCAAGGGTCTTTGATGACAGACAGACAGACGGACAACAAAGTGATCCTATAAGGGTTCCGTTTTTTTCTTTCGAGGTACGGGACCCTAAAAATAAGTAAGTAATCTTGGGAAACTTTGAAATTCTGGAATAATTTAAAGTGATTTTTTCTTATGGGATTTATAGTCTTCCGGCAGTAGAAACTAGTACTTTCCGTGAAAAACAGGAGCGGGCCGCTAGTACCTTTAGGTACTATAATTCACTACGCTTTTACTCATTTTGTCGGACAATAAAGTGATCCTATAAGGGTTCCGTTTTTTTTTTGAGGTACGGAACCCTAAAAAGATCTCTAGCCGTGCGTGCGACCCTTCGATCCTATGATATAATAAGTATAATTAATACTGATGCCATAATTAGCGTTTATATCATTCCTTGCGCTTTAAACATATATTTTAGTATTTTTTCTGCTTCTGAGACACAATTTGCGTCTGAATTTGATAAAAAATTGTTAAAAAAATTGCATATCTTACGATATTTCAAAAATCTAAGTTGCTCTGTAGTTACAGATCGGGATCTTTTAAAAAAAATAGAGGACCTACTCGTATTACGTAGGTATAGTTTAAATTAACATTTAAACAGTTAGGAATTTGTTTGACCCTCGGGACCGTTTACGCCTGGGCTATAAACAGCTTTTGGGCAGTCGCCGTAGTGGATTTCTTTCAGCTGATAATAGACATGACGTGATAAGTGCAGTCTTAATTAATTACTTATCACAAAACCCTAATTTAAAATTTATCCTTTAGCTCCGTCTTAGAGAAAAAAGAGTGTGATAAGTTTACAGAGTATCAAACAGGGAATCGTAAATAAATGGTACAGCAGCACTGCACTTACTTTCTCGCGATATACGAGAGTCATCATTCAACAGTGTCCCTGCCGGGAGTCGAACCCAGAACCTCCGGATCAAGAGCCGAATGCTCTAACTACTACGAGTATATTATAAAGGCTGCGGATAGTAATGAGTAAATAAGTAACTTAAGTTTGTAATTCCTTACAAATAATATGAAAATACAAACTTACCTATACCTACTAGATTTATGTAAAAATTATTTAGTGAAATATGCAGTCAGGTAGGAAACCAATTTAAAATCCAAATTATAGGACATCAAAATAAGCTCAACGAAACCGATTTAGAGAAAATCACATTTTTAAATTTTAGGAGTAAGGGAACACCCCTTATATGAATTTGATACTACCGCAAAACACCTTAAATGGAGATGCTTGGTCATGCAAAGTTTTATCAAGATTTAATGAGACGTTTTTGCGAAAATTACAATTTTTCATATTCGTTGTATGACAGCTACCCTCAAAATGAGAGCCAGCAGGAAACCACTAAAAGCCCTTTGATGGATTTGCATAAAACTCTTAAATTCAAAATATGGTGTCAATCGAACCATTCGTTTAGCCGATAGACCAAAGCGTGACGGACAGACCGACCGACGGACCGACCGACCGACCGACCGACGGACGGACATTTTTGGGAGACTTGTTTTTTATGATGTATAAGTGATATAAAACACATTTTTGCGAAAATTAGAAAAACTTTTTTTTTTTCACGAATACAATACCTTTCTCGCTCCGCTCGAAAGTAAAAAGTGAAAAGGAAAGAAAGAAAGTACTATTAGGGTGGATTCGACCAAGCTCGAAGTTGTACGCGAGTAACTATACGAGGAATTATCTATTCTGTGATTTTAATCTCGTGTAAATGGATAGACGTTTTACCATGCAATCTAAAGGTTAACTATTCTTGGAATTACAATACGCGAAGAGCGGAGTGAATGAATGAACGAATGTATTACCCGGCAAATATTTATTGTTCTACAATAGCACCGTGTAGAAACCATTGTTGTGTCGACTCACTTTTGTTGTATTATATTGCCGAAAAGCCATCATAGGTAAGTTATTTTCAAATAGTAGTCGTTAGTATTTCTTAATAATAATTAGGCACGTGGTTTTAAATATCTTTGAGGTAATTTCATATTTTATTGAAGATAAATTTATTAAAACCCAGTCTAATTTGGCTGTTGTCTACAAAAAAATGCTTTTTCTTATGCTTTTACAAAATTAAAAAGAACATATACATACTTAGATACAATATGTACCCAAGGCGAAGTTATTATAGCGGTATAACACGAATACAACGTAGGTACCTAACTACTGTTATTTTCTTACAAATACGTCTCAAACCTTGCATTCATATTTTTTGTATCAAAACAACTAGACAAAGGGCGTTCGTCGGGTTGTGCATCACAAAACAGATGTTCGATGACCGCCATTAAAATTCTCTTGGAATAGGTCTGTTATCCGACGCAAAATGGTGGTATAGCAACTATTCCCGAATAGGTTGATTATTCTTAGAATTGCAGTTGGTAGAACGCAAAATCAAGTTGTTCTGGAATAACGAGCCATTTATTCTGAGAATAAGACCTTATTCCGGCTTGGTCGAATCTACCCTTAGTACTATTTTTTTATACATGGTTATTACATCTCAAGATGTATTAGACTCGAATTGTGTAGATGACCTTGTGTGAAATGTCCTCCAATATATTTTTTTTATTGCATCTTGTATAGAGCGACAAGGATCTAGTTGCAGATAGATGATGGTGACATGACAGGAGGGCGTTGCTATCATATCCTATACAAGCAATATTTGTATATTAGGGTTCCGATACCAAAATGGTAAAAAAAGAACCCTTATGGTGCCGCTTTGTCTGTCTGTCTGTCTGTCTGTCACACCTCTATATCTCAGCAACCACTCATGCTATCGACCTGAAATTTGGAATAGTTTTATAATATAGTTGCCCAACTTAATTGCACATTAAACATTTTTGAAAAAATTATGATTATTAATGTAAAGGGGGCCAAAATAGGGGGGGCCAAATTTCAAATTGTCGCTACTAGGTCGAGTGGGGTATCATATGAAAGGGTTTTACTTGTACATTTTAAAATATATTTTTAATAAGGAAAAATCTGAATCAATTACAGTTGACAGAGGTTTATGTAAACTTTACAGCAAAAATAAAACGATCTTTCTAAGTTGCACAGTTTTTCAGAAATCTGCAAAAAAGCTTTACAAACAAATTTAGTTTTGCGGTCCTGAAAATGGACTTTATTGCTTCCAAAAATACTAGAGGTATATCGGAACCAGCACCTGACCGGTTTTTTATGTTTGTAATCGGTTTCTCGAAAACGGCTCTCACGATTTCGATGAAATTTACAGTCAAATTTCCAAGCCAGCGAACTGTTTCTCTGTAGTCTGGCAATAAAAAATCGTATTTTGAGCTTCAATGTCTAGCAGTTGCTACCCTATTCTAAAATGCCTAGTCAGCTGAGCAACTTGTAAACTACACTATGATACAAATTAATTTATTCAATTGGTGGTTTGATTTGACCAATTTAAAACCTGACATTATCTTATCTTGATCTATGAACGAGCGTAGAGCAAACTCGATACGCTTAATGATATTCATGTCATGGTGCCTACCGACTGCGCCACAGGGAAGGGTTGATGCTATCTTTGAATATGAATGCTCGACCCACTTGTCCCTCGCTGAGTTTTATTAATATTCTATTACGGGTCTACCCACTCTTAAAGTAGTTGCTTATTAATTTACAGAATTTGTAAGGATGGTATTTTCGGATGATATTGGGTGTTTGCTGTTTGTATCTGACATGTCCTTTAAGCACATACGTCTTTCCCAACGTGAATAGTTTGCCTACCTATTAGTGTTTGGGGCATCCACCCACTGGAGTTTTAAAGTATATAGTGGTAAGATAGTGTTGATCCAATTTGACCAAATTTATCTATTGAAATTATAGTTGGTTTAACAGTACGACAAACAGATTAGCCCAAACAGGTCAAAATTATTCCATCGAAGGTAAGTCTAAACACAAAGCACAAAGTTTAGTGAAAAAGCCACGTGAATAAGTCGATGTACAGATTGAAGCTCGGAATGTAGGTACGTTCGGAAGCGATCGATCGTGTGAACACAGCCACCAGCACAAAGCACTTTCGTGATTCAACCTCCGCCCTCTCTGTTTCACGTTTTACCTCAAGAAGTTCATACATGACTTTTGTACAATAAAACATTGGTGCAATGCATAAACTTTAAACGCAGGACCGACGAGGAACCATGGAGACAATAAAACAAAGAAAAGGCTTTCTCGCCTGAAGCGGTGGCGGTACGACGGCGGCGCGCTGGCCAATCCGCGCACCCCTGCAGCCCCATTGGCTCGCAACGCGCCTGCCGCCGCCCCCACGCGCCCGGGATGAATGAGACAGCATCCCTATAAAGATTTTACATCGATTATGGGGGTATGGGAGCAGTGCGTTTCGCTCTTGCCCGTGGGCGGTGACGTGCGGGCCTCTCGCGCAGTCGCGAACAATTAGCGCGCGGGGCGGCTCGGCGCGTCGGGCGCGACGTCACTATAATGTGGTTAGTCAGTGAGCGTCGGGGCCGAGCCGACGGCGACGGGACTGAGCACGAGGTTCGATCGGGGGACCCGCGCTGGTCGCTGAGCCAGCGCGCCGGCAGCACGGTGGAGTTCAAGAGCGCGGCGTGCGCGGGGGCCGCTGAGCCGCCCGCGCCGCCCCTGCCCGCGCTGCCAGACCCTCAGCAGTTCAACATCTTCCCGGCGTTCTTCAGCCGCCAGCTCAACTTCACGGGCAGCGGCGGATGCGCCCAGGGTGCCAAGATCATGGAGGAGCTTCGTCCGAACCTGGTCGGAGGGTTGCTGGGAGTCGGAGGGCTGCTGGACGAGCACCAGTCAGACGCCAAGTACCTGCCGTCGGGAGAGAGCAAGTACACGCCGGCGGAGAAGGGCCGCAAGTGCAGCAACGCGTCTTCATCGTCCGCGGAAGAGTTCGGCGCGCTGTACGGCGAGCACGCACCCACGCCTCCTGCGCCGCTATCACGATCGTTACAGGATCACACAGGTTAGTCTTGTTGTTGTTAACTCTTCCTTTCTTTCCTTTCATCGTTGGATTTCTTTTACATCTGCCTCTAGTAATATATTTTTTTAAAGATTATTAATACTGACGACAGACTTAATTTATAAAAAAAATATTAAGGTCTGTATTTTTACCTACTTGGTGATCAAAAACGTATTCCTTATTTGAATTTTGATCTAGTCAACTCTTTCTTTGATTAGACTAAGAAAAGTATATTCAATTCAAAGACTTCAACACGACTTCGAGTCGTTCATGGTAATATAATATTATTTTTTACCTCTGTCCTAGGCCAAGACCTATCAATAATCTAAGGCCTCTGTATAGTCCGTTCTCTGAAACGTGTTTTTAAAAAAAAACCGGCCAAGTGCGAGTCGGACTCGCGCACTGAGGGTTCCGTACCACTACATAAACATAATTGTATTAGTTGAAATTTCAGTAAGTTAATGTGCTAGATTTTTTGAGTCCGACACGCGCTTGACCAAATTTTATTATTTGTTGTTATTTTATAGCGCACTATAAACATACCAATTTCAAGTTTGTAAGTGTTCCCGTTTTTAAATAGAACTAAAACAAAAATCGCCTCCGCGACCATCCAACTTGACCCCTCTCTTATATGAATGTTCTTGAAACGGGAGCTCACCACAATTGGTTACCATTAGTTGTGAGAAAAGTTGTAATATTTAATGATTTCAGACTTTTCCCATTATTTGTACTGTGAGACCTAGCTTCTTGCCAAATTTCATAATTTTAGGTCAACGGGAAGTACCCTGTAGGTTTTTCATTTTTGAATAAATGTATGGAGATGAGGACATAAAATGCCATATCATTTGATTGCGTCGTTGTAAAAAATTGAAATTTTCAGATCTTGTGTGGTTCATGTATCCTAATATATGGTATTAATTTCAACCTGATACCTTTACCCGTTCGTGAGATAAAGGGTCTTGACAGACAGACAGACAGACAGACAGACAGACGGACAACAAAGTGATCCTATAAGGGTTCCGTTTTTTTCTTTTAAGGTACGAAACCCTAAAAAATAGTAAAATGAGGTCAAAAAGAATTTTGAATACAACTATTTGAAAATGGACGACCATTTTTAGGGTTCCGTACCTCAAAATAAAAAAACGGAACCCTTACAGGATCACTTTGTTGTCCGTCTGTCTGTCTGTCTGTCTGTCAAGACCCTTTTTCTCACGAACGAGAATAGGTATCAGGTTGAAATTGATAATGAGTGTTAAACTCCGTGGACCACACAAGACCTGAAAATTTAATTTTTTTACAACGACGCAATCAAAAGATATGGCTTTTTTTGTCCTCATCTCCATACATTTATGCAAATTAGCAAAAAAAGCAAAACCTACAGGGTACTTCCCGCTGATCTCAAATTATGAAATTTGACAAGAAGCTAGGTCTCACAGTAAGAACAAAGGGAAAAGTCTAAAATCATTAAATATTTAAATTTTTCTCACAACTAACAGTAACCAATTAAGGTGAGTTCCCGTTTCAAGAACTTTTCTATAAAAGAGGGGTCAAGTTGGATGGTCGCGGAGTTTTTAACATCCAAGAGCAAAAGCTTTTAGTATATCATATGGTAGATAGGTACGGAACCCTTAGGGCGCGAGTCCGACTCGCACTTGGCCGGTTTTTCATTGACAACATGAGTAAAACCGTAGTGAATTATAGTACCTACGAGTATAGGTACTAGCGGCCCGCTCCTGTTTTTCACGGAAAGTACTAGTTTCTACGGCCGGAAGACTATAAATCCCATAAGAAAAAATCACTTTAAATTATTCCAGAATTTCAAAGTTTCCCAAGATTACTTACTTATTTTTAGGGTTCCGTACCTCAAAAGTAAAAAACGGAACCCTTATAGGATCACTTTGTTGTCCGTCTGTCTGTCTGTCTGTTTGTCTGTCAAGACCCGTTATCTCACGAACGGGTAAAAATATCAGGTTGAAATTAATACCATATTTTAGGGTCCATGAACCACACAACATCTGGAAATTTTAATTTTTTACAACGACGCAATCAAAAGATATGGCTTTTTATGTCCTCATTTCCATACATTTATGCAAAAAAGGAAAACCTACAGGGTACTTCCCGTTGACCTAAAATTATGAAATTTGGCAAGAAGCTAGGTCTCACAGTACAATTAAAGGGAAATCATTAAATATTACAACTTTACTCACAACTAATGGTTACCAATTGTGGTGAGCTCCCGTTTCAAGAACATTCATATAAGAGAGGGGTCAAGTTGGATGGTCGCGGAGGCGATTTTTGTTTTAGTTCTATTTTAAAAACGAGAACAATTACAAACTTGAAAATTGGTATGCTTATAGTTCATAAGCTATAAAATAACAACAAATAATAAAATTTGGTCGAGCGCGTGTCAGACTAGCACATTAACTTACTGAAATTTCAACTAATACAATTATGATTATGTGGTGGTACGGAACCCTCAGTGCGCGAGTCTGACTCGCACTTGGCCGGTTTTTTTTTTCTATCAAACCTTGTCCTGATAATTCCAAACTTAACAATAAATTAGCCAAATCATTACTGTTCTCAAGTGATGCTTAACACATGTAGTAAATGATTTTTAATAGTATAGATTTTACTAGCCTTTTACTTGGAATTCGTCCGTATGTTAACTAAAATGAAATACCAGTTTAATTAAATCAAATTAAAAGCTGTCAAACAAAAAAGTTTCAGTACAATCGGTTCAGTATTTTTTGCGTGATGCTCGAAACAAACAGGCAAAGTCCAAAAATCTCCAAAAATAAATATTTTAATATTAATATTAATATACAAACAAAATCAATTTAAAATTTTATAATAGTAGAGAAGAGATTACCTAAGAATTATAAAACACCGGTCAAGTGCGAGTCGGACTCCGGTATCGATAGCAAACCTAGGGGGGACCTAATATCTATTTTGGAATGTACAAGTACCTACAGACCTTTCATATGATACCGCCCACTCGACCTAGTAACGACAATAAAAAAAATTACCCCCATTCTAGCCCCCTTTTCAATAATAATTTTATTTTTATTATTCTTTCATTTGCAATGAAGTTGGGCAATCATAAAACTATTCCAAATTTTAAGTCGATAGCATGCGTGGTTGCTGAGGTGTGACAGACAGACAGACAGACGAAGACGCACCGGAACCCTAATAACATGTTTTGTAGGCATCACAAGACAATATACACAAAACGTAATAAAAGTTAGAAAAATAAAGAAGTTTACACTAAACAAATAAAATTAAATACTCGGTCTACTACTACCTCCAAACTTAAGACATCAACGAGATACAAGATGGGTATAATATAATTAATTACAATTACTGTTATTAATTAACTTACTTCGCTGGCTCAGGGACTCAAAGAGGATCTTGGCCTCCGACACCAAAAGCCGCCAGTCGTTCCTTTTTAGGGTTCCGTACCTCAAAGAAGGAATCACTTTTTTGTCCGTCTGTCTGTCAAGGCCTTTTTTCTCCCGAACGAGTAAAGGTTCCCATAATACGTCCACTTACAAGACAAGGAGCTCCCTCCATAATTCCATCTATTGCTGGAACAATGTAGAGGTGAAATACCTTAATCACCACGCTTGTTAGCGTTATGGCTCGCACCATGGACCGCTGGTTGTTAGTGACCGCAGTATCTATCTATGTAAGATGGTACAATACACGGAAGGACGCTACTGCCCATATTCCGGTTTATAAAGCCTTCGTCGCCTCTTACGACACCCACGGGTAGAGATGGGTTGGTACTATTCTTTGACGGCACCACACGGAAGAAGGTATCAAGTTGAAATTAATATTAAATATTGGGCGACCGAGCTCAATATTAAAATATTATCGGGTGAGCAATTTAAGCTATCCGCCAACAGATGGCGCTGTAGGTTTCTGTCTAAGACGCGATATTAAAAAAAATGCTTAATAACACCGGAAAACTAATTTTCCCAGACATGGGACATAGCTAGATCAATTTCTCATCCCCGAAAACCCACGTATGGTAAATTTCATCGAAATCGTTATAGCCGTTTTCGAGAAACCGATTACATATACAGGGTGTTAATTTGATTGCGTGCCATAGCTTAGGGGGTGTTTGAGTAACGATAAAGGAACACAAAAAAAATATTTTAAAAAATCCTACTTGAAAAAAAAAATTAAAACTCCATTGAAACTTAACGAACGAGGAGGGCAATGACCCGGACGGAGCATCAGTGGTACGCAGTATCAGTGGATAAGGTAGGCAATTACATAACTGAAACTCTTTCGCGCGCTTTTGATAGTGCGGTGCTCCGGGTTACTCGTATTGCCCTCCGCGTTAGTTTAGTTTCAATAGAGTTAAAAAAAATTAAGTAGGATTTTTTTTATATTTTTTTTTAGTTCCTTTATCGTTACTGATCCACCTTCTAAGCTATGGCACGCAATCAAATTAACACCCTGTATATACAAGGTGTAACAAAAAGGGTATATCAACCCTGAAGGATGTGATTCTGCCCATGAAACTGAACAACTTTCCCTGAGGAACATAGGTCGAAATACGAAAAAAATTTTTTGACCTCCCATAGAAACTGAATCAGCTGATCGCGCATTTTTTTCGTATTTCGACCTATGTTCCTTAAGGAAAGTTGTTCAGTTTCATGGGCAGAATCACATCCTTCAGGGTTGATATACTCTTTCGGTTACACCTTGTATACAAATATTGCTCGTTTAAGTGTATAGGATGGACCCTTGAAGCTGTGAAAATTTTAAAATTCTACGACAACACAGTCAAAAGATCCGGCCATTTATGTCTCCATCTCCTTACATTTATGAACCAAACCAAAACCTATAAGGGTACTTGTCGTAGACCTAGAATAATGAAATTTGGCAAGAAGCCTTTTCTCACAAGTAAACATAACCAACTAAGTTGAGCTCCCGTTTCAAGTACATCCATATAAAAGAGAGTTCACGTTACAGTGGATGCGGAGTTTATAAAATCAAAGGGCAAAAGCTTGAAGAATATGATATAGTGGATGGGTGGGAAACCCTTACGGCGCGAGTCGGACTCGCACTTGGCCGGTTTTTTTACACCTCCTCGCGCTAATCGGGTAATTGGTACCTGCTAATTGTGTCGTCTTTCTGTATGTGTTCTCTATTGTGATTTCTTGTGTGCATAAAAAAATAAGTAATTGAAGGGCATTCAGATCCTTCGTCACCCCAGCAAGACCGTCCGACCGGCCGTTTTCCCGTTGGTCGTCCCAGGTATTATACGCTCTCTTGACCGCACGCAGCCGCACGCTGACTGCACGATCTTCTTCAATCTCTCTACGTGGCCGTGCCAGCGATTCTACCTCCTGGTTTTTGTAACCGCCAACTGCCATCATCACAAGAATATTAAGAACAATGGTCTTGATGGCATATTATTATTATCTTAGTAATAACTCAAAAACGGTTTGTGGTATGGTATTTCTACTGATATGCATTTTGTAAGTCCTTACTTAATCTTCAAAGCGATTTGTCCACTTACAACCTTTGCATACGGCGATTTTTTGTAGTCTCTGGCTAACGAAAAATGAGGTTGAAAAAGCGCGGCAAATTCTAAAAAAAATTGCATGGTATCACTAGCTACAATCGGAAAAATAGTTTTGATACTTCTTGTATATTTATAAAATACATATGTAGTAGAAAAAGACACACTGTAAACTAAATCTGAAATAAACAAAACAACTTTCCCCGAAGAACATGGGCAAAATACGAAAAAAGCCAGCCTCGTGCACCGAGGCTTCCGTACCACTAAGGTAAAAATACCGTCTTAGTCAGGGATGCGCAGTCGCGCAGAAGTGTATTAAATGCGCGCGTATCCAACTCTCACAGTTTTTAATATTTCTTGTAATTCTATAGCTTATGCATTACGAATGTCACCGGAAAATGATAATAATCGTAAGTTGATAAAATTCCTAGTTAGCTGATCAACTTTCGAAAAATCATCGGAGAGGGAGAGGGAGTGGGAGAGGGAGAAGGAGAGAGTGAGGGAAAGGGAGAGAGAGGGGGAGGGTGAGAGGAAGAGGGAGGGGGATGGTTTGATGGACGGTTGGAAAGATTGTTGGACGAATGGACAGACGACAGATAGATGGAAGGGTGGATGTATGGTCAAATAGATAGATAGAATCCCACGCGGACGAAGTCACAGGCAATAGCTAGTATTTTATATTACTTTCAACTTGAAACCTTTACCCGTTCGTGAAAAATAGGGTCTTTACAGACAGACGGACAACAAAGTGACCCTATAAAAGTTTCATTTTTCTTTCTTTTGAGGTACGAAACCCTAAAAATACCAACTTGTATGGGGTTTTCTTACTTTTTATTCTTCATTGTTTTTATTATATGTTAGGTAACCCGCCATAATAACACATGTGAAAATTTCAACCATATAGCTATATATATTCTTTATTGCGCACAAATAACACAAAGTTGTCAAATGAAAATTTTTCACAAAGGCGAGCTTATCTCTTTTAGAGATCTCTTCCAGCCAACCTATCAGGTGTGGAAGAATGTCGTTAAAACGGGCACAAGGATGTGCGTTAATAATCGTGATAAGAAATTTTAAATTCAAATAAAAGTTTAAATACAGTAAAATAAAAAAATAAAAAAAAAAAAAAAAATAAACCTACTTAAACTACACACGAATATACTTATACCTAATCACATTATATTAAGGTATATATAAAAATACTACGACGAGCTATACTACGATTCAAAAGATACAGCCCTCGGACAGACAGACAGACGAAGAAGGGTTAGTAATAGGGCTCCGTTTCGACCTTTCGAGTAAGGAACCCTGACAACATTTTACTTCCATCTCTTCATTCATTGTTTTCCACGCAAAACGTGCCGTAACCCTGTAAATCATGTGATGTAGTTTCTATATTATGTACCTAGTTGTAGACAACACAAAAATTTTCATTTCGACATATCAACCGGCCAAACCATCTTGGAAAATGAATGAAACTGAAATTATCAACGAAAAGTATCAAAATTTCCATGCAGAACTATCCAATGCACTAAAATGGTTCACACAAATTGTGTTGTTATTGTATGAAAAGTATATTTACCTGTTTATATCATTCTCTGATTACACAAATTTTACTAAAAATAAGGTTTTGAACGTTGGTTTTCAGGGTTAACGACACATTTCGTCATATTCGGCACGGCATATTTCAATATAAATTATTTAGATAGATAGATAGATAAATTGTTTATTTAGGAATACAGCACAAATCCACAACAAAATATTTAACAATATAAAATGCACATTAAATCTAAATCTAGTTATAGAGTGTGCCGCACCCCCAAATAGGCCCTAACTCAGCATAATGCTGCAGCGGCAAAGCACGCCACAGCGCTGATATTCTGTCAGCCCCTGACATTTAAATTGCAACGACTTGTTTATACCTTTTGACCTACCCACAGGTTTACCACACAATTTTAGTCTTTGTTTGAATGTTTGTATGTTATTATATATTTGTTTATAGTCCATGTAACTGAATAACTTTACTCAAGAAACTCTCCATATAAACTGGATCAACTGATTGCGTATTTTATAATTATCGTTTTTTTTTTCGTATTACAAGCTATGTTGGATGAGTAGGTAATACTCACATATACTTGTTCACAAAAAAATGTTATATCATTAGTTTCCCTCATCAAAGTGTAATCTTCTCTATTATAAAATTTTAAATTTATTTTATCTATACATTGAAGATACTTATAAAAAACTACCACGTTATGCAGTTTTAATGCCCTTGAATCCAAATCACTAAATTTTGGACAATTTTTCTGTTTGTTTGTTCATTAGTTCGAGCATCACGAAAAAACTACTCAACCATAACTGAACCGATTTTAACGAAACTTTTTTTTGTTTGATAGCTAACAGAAATTGATCGCTAAAGCATGAAAAAAATAGCGCGCATATTTTTGGCTATCCCTTTTTTATATACCTATGTTTTTATTAATTAGTATTCCATACATTACTCGCAGATAATTATGAAGCATCAAACAAAAAGTACTGAAATTCGAACCACGAGTTCCACCCATGAAAAACAATTTTCTCCGATGAACATAGGTCGAAAATTGTCGAAAAAAATTGACTTCCCGTACTAATGTTATGTAAGTGACCAACACATTTATATAAAAAGTCGTTTCTATTTTTCGTATTTTGATCGATATTTCAAGAGCAAAGTTATTTGGATTCATAGGTAGACCACGTGCACTTTTCTTAAAACTCTTAATATTAATGTCACATTTTGTCATGATGCAGTGCATAACTAGATTTGGTCTAACATTTATTAAGAAAAATATTCTTCTTCTTACTTTTTTGTGGGTCATTATTTCAAGAAAAAGTAAAACTTAGATTATACATAGGCGGGCTACTCCACCTACAATAATCTAAGAAGTAAAAGTAGAGACATTCTTCATTTATAAAAAGTCGACCTGCCATTCACATCCCACTTTTCTAAATCTTAATATAACAATATTATAAATGCGAAAGGAACTCTGTCTGTCTGTGTGTCAGTTACACGGGTCAGTTACGCATTCACGGCTGAACTGATGAACCGATTTTGATAGAATTAGGTATGAAGGTAGTTTGAACCTATAATTTGGACCAATAGGACATCATAGGCTACTTTTTTCTGAATTCCATGCCCAAATCCATAATGAATACATAAATATTAATCCATATAAATATAGAGTAAATTTTCTCAAAATTTCAATAATTCTGTTATTATAGAGACACGCAACGTGCACTATCCGACGCGCGATGTGAGCGAGTAATTACAATTCCAATTAGAGTAATATTGCAAACAATCGGCCTCGGGGTGACGTCATGAATACGAAATGTCACTAACGACCCCCCGTCCCCCTCCCTTTCCACTAACCCCCGCCGCCCGAACGCCCGACGAAGCCTGAATTTTCAAGCGGGTCCGTACTGTATCTATCTACAATACAGTACCTATACTCGTAGGTAATGTGTTGATGTTGTCTGTGTACGAAATTAGAGCAAGATATACAGCGTGATTATGAAATGTCTGACTATAGTTGAGTATGGTTCTTAGGACATGAAACTGAACTACTTTCCCCAAGAAACAGGTCGAAAAACGAGATGTTTTTTTGTCGTCATATACAAATTCTAGAATTGATGACGCGGTTTTGTATGGGGAAGCCAAAAACTTTTTAATTTTTCTTCCTATATTATTTGAGGAAAGTTACTCAGTTTTATGTCCTAAATACCATCATCATCATCATAACATCCCATGAAACGTCCACTACAGGACAGGGAGCTTCCTCCAGAATTCCAGCCCCTGCTGGATCAATGTGGAGGGGAAGTATCATAGTCACCTCGCTTGTTAGCGTTACGGCTGGCACCATGGACCGCGGTTGTAGGTGACCGCAGTAAGTAAGATGTAAGATACATAGGAGGATGCTGCTGCCCATCCTCCAGTTAACCCTTAGACGCCTCTTACGACACCCACCGGTATGTATGGGTTGGTACTATTCTTTGCCGGCACCACACGGTACAATACCAGCTAGTACCATACTCCATTTTAATCAGACCATACAAAATGCGCTATCAGCTGATTTAGTTTCTATGGGAGTTATTTTTTTTTTTTCATATTTAGGGAAAGTTGCAAAGATTTATGGACCGCGTAACATACTGAAAGGTACGCAGTTGATTAAGCCACGATCACACCTTTCCTAATTCAAAAACTAATTCGGCTTACATTGCTCGTTGAAGTAAGGATATTGCAATTAACATATCGAAGCTTCCCAGCAATGTATGCCGAATCAGTCTTTGAATTCAGTTAGGTGTGATCGTGGCTTTAGGAAGCATCCGTTACACAGGTCGCCAGACTGAACGAATAGTGGTCTTTCGAAAATATAACTCAGTCTTTATTCTGATCCCTGATGATGATGTTCATGGTAGCTTTGTTGTAGCTATCTAACTACCTATTCCAGAAATGATACCCATGTTTATCTTTAGTAATAATAATATAAAAATTTATTCAATTTATTTATTTATTAAGTGGTCAATCATCATCATTATATCGTGTGGGTTGTAAGATCAATAACCGACCTTGCGACCTTGCCTCGGTGGCAGAGATTTTGAGCCGCCCAAGGCCTCTTACATGAATCATTATCGACTACTCAATTAAGAGTGTTATATCTGTATAAGCTTATTCTATACCTACTTGTACCCTTGGGTCTTCTGCACGTCTCCTGAGGGTTTTTATGCTTCCCTAGTACATTTTAAACAGAACTTCGCCTCAACAAAGCGCTTACATACAATATACGGACACAGGGCCGGATTAAGTAAAGGTCCGTAGGGCCCTAGATTCTCGGAGATTTTCTCTCCTAGGTAGATGTCTCTAAACGATTTTTTATATAGGATGTTAGTTGCAAAATTTTATACGTCGTTTATATAATGCAACGTTAGATAACTAGGTAGGTAATTTGTTTTATTATACAGGTTGTAACGACGGTGTACCGAAATAGCAAGGGACTGAGTCGACATAACTAAACCACTTTTTCACAGAAACATGTGTTGGGATTTTTTTTTTAAACTGAATGGCGATATCGAAACTTTTTTCATTTCCGTACACATTTTTTTTTTTGGAAAGTTGTTCAATTTAGTCTAAAACTGAAAGAACTTGTTTGGTATATGTACCATCTTTTACAGCCTGTTTTCACGAGCCGCGAGACCCCTAGGCGATCCATACATTGCCTATATGCACCGTGGGCTCTAGTAATCCAAAAGATTTTAACTATCGATTTCGATGTCAAATTCGAGTTAAAAAAGTGGTGCAACATAGCCCGAAAATGCTTAATTTTAAGATATTCATTATTTTTATAAATTCATTAATTAAAAAATCTTCACTGGTAAACAAACTCTAACGAAAGTGACGTAACGTTGTTGTATCGTGTCGGAGTGGTTCCTCAAATGTAATGACAATCTCTCGACTAGGGATTTGTTTAAAATTACACACCTGGACCTGTGTTCGTTTACTTATAACATCGTCGACATTAAGTTTTAAAATGTTTCAGGTTACTTGGGCCCACGTTGTAGGTATATGAATAATCTGGTACTGCCTTTAGTAAAGGCGCACCCACACTGCATGTCACGTTCCAGCTAACAATGGCCACGCGGGACGTGCCGCATGACAAGCCTTTATCTCGCTTCGCACTGCCACCCGTAACGCCACATATCTACACCATAGACATACAACGTGTTAACGGAATAAGCGAAACTGAGAAAATAGTTTGTTCAGAACCGAGAGTAGAATCAATTTCACGGGTTTTTGATAGGGGTAATTTATTTTTATTTTAGTTATTAAAATTTTTGCCGCTTCTAAATATATCTGTGGATTCGCACGCTGGCGGCGGTTTACCAGCGGTGAGGAGGGGAGGGAAGTGGGCGTGGCGTGCGCGGACTAGAACAACGATGAAATCAGAACAATGATGAAACTTTAAAATAAAAATATCTAGATAAAAAAATACTTTTTTTACGGTCTTTTTTACGGGAATGGATTTATTTTAATAAAAATCAGTTGGGGTGTATGAGGGTTTCGCTTATTCCATTAATAGCTTGATTATCAGATCTATGGCTGTACTTCAACAGTCTGTGACCTAATTTTAATTTAGTCAAAAAAATATAATGGAGATATCAGTACAGTAGATGAAATAGTAGATTGCAGAACAGGGCAGCAAAATATTATTTTTAGGTCCAGGGTGCTATTTTGAAACCAGAGCGAAGAGAATTAATTATTCTATAGTAGAATTCCATATACATACATACACAAATACCTATTGAAACTCTCGCTACGTTCAGGATTCTACTTTAGAATCCCTCGCCATGCACGAGATTCTACTATCGAATCATTCTCGAGATTCAGTAGGTCGCCCGAGGAAAGAATATTTTTGCTGCCACGTGATACACTCTACTTTTCTTCTCAAAAAAACCGGCCAAGTGCGAGTCGGACTCGCGCCCTAAGGGTTCCGTACCTATCTACCATATGATATACTAAAAGCTTTTGCTCTTTGATTTTAAAAACTCCGCGACCATCCAACTTGACCCCTCTTTTATAGAAAAGTTCTTGAAACGGGAGCTCACCTTAATTGGTTACTATTAGTTGTGAGAAAAATTGAAATATTTAATGATTTTAGACTTTTCCTTTTAGTTGTACTGTGAGACCTAGCTTCTTGCCAAATTTCATAATTTTGCATTATTGCATAAATGTATGGAGATGAGGACATAAAGAGCTATATCTTTTGATTGCGTCATTGTAAAAAATTTAAATTTTCAGATCTTGTGTGGTTCATAGACTTTAATATTCTTTATCAATTTCAACCTTATACCTCTTCTCGTTCGTGAGAAAAAGGGTCTTGACAGACAGACAGACGGACAACAAAGTGATCCTATAAGGGTTCCGTTTTTTTTATTTTGAGGTACGGAACCCTAAAAAGAGGCTTATTCATCATTAATAAGTACCTGGGCGACCGAGCTTCGCTCTAAAATAGCCGCCTCAACATTAAAATATCATCGGGTGAGCAAGCTATGCTACCCGCCAACAGATGTCTAAAACGCGTATTTAAAAAAAATCCAAGAACACGGGGAACCTGAATTTTCTCAGACATGAGACCTAGTTAGATCGATTTTTCGTCTCCGAAAACCCCCGGTAAATTTAATAGAAATCGTTACAGTCATTTTCGAGAAACTGATTACAAATATATATATATATAAATATTGCTCGTTTAATAGTATAGAATAAATGTAAAACAGCATTAGAGTATTATTATATGAATAAACAATAATAAAACTTATTTGCAACAACTGAAAATGTAATTGACATTGCTGCATCAATTAGGAACAAAAATCTTTTTGGTTGCAGTCTTGTTTACAGTTCGTGCGTATTATTTTTTATATTCACTGGGCCGAAGTCTGTGCACTAGACCCAAGACTAGACCAATATTTCTCATTTTGAAGCGCTAGGAAAATCTCTTGGAGGAATTTGCTATTCTGCTCGCCTTTATTGACGAACCGATTAGCGATTTTCGAATAGATGGCATGAAAACAATCTTACAGCATCTTTGATGGTATACTTTGGGGAGATGTAGGTAGCGTGGAGAAAATGCACTTGCTATTATAAATACTGCGGTCACCCATCTCCTAAAAAAATTGGCACAAACTATCTTGTGACTATTCACAATTAAAACGACTACAGTATATATGATACCTACAGTTTTGTATTATTGTTAATCTAGATAGTAAACAGATTCACTTAAACGAACTCTGGACATCTCATTCTCTGGTACCACAGGATGCGCTTGAAACAGGAACTGCGTTTTGGTCAACTTCTTCCAAATCTTATCATTTTGAACTGAACGTTCAGTTGAAAATACCCCTTGTTTTCCTACTTTCTTCGTCGTTGTTTCTACCGGTCTGGTGGGTTTAGTTGTTAAGCCCCAATTATTAAAATAATTATTGTTTGTTCGTCCTTCTGTAGTAGAAAGACCTTTTTGACCTTCTTCTTTCTGCTTGTTTAGATCTTTGAGTCGTTCCAATACATCTTCAAGTTTCTCTCTCTGATCTTCCAGTGTTTCTCTTGTTTCTGGATCAAGCTGGAGGTTTCCATTACTTGCAGGAGCATTATTTTGTGGAAAGATTGAAAGAAGATTAATATTAGGAGACTCATTATTTCTATCCTTATGAGCATATCTGTTGGGATCGATTGTATTAAGTGGTCTTGCAAGTGATGAAAAATGTGTAGCAGAGGGTAAAGATCGTCCCATTTGCTGATTATCTCCTCCAAGAAAGTCGAGTAGCCCTGGTTGGCCTCTTATCATTGCAGTACACTCGATATCTACGAAAACGAAATAAAATAGATTTATAGGATTAATGAAAGATCTCAGTAGGTAATCATATCAGCCGAAAGACGTCCACTGCTGGACATAGGCCTCCCCTAAAGAACTCCATGACGACCGGTCCTGCGCTGCTCGCATCCAGCGGCTTCCCGCGACCTTGACCAGATCGTCGGTCCACCTTGTGGGGGGCCTGCCAACGCTTCGTCTTCCGGTACGTGGTCGCCACTCTAGAACCCTCACGCCCCATCGGCCATCGGTTCTTCTTGCGATGTGCCCTGCCCACTGCCACTTCAGTTTAGCGATTCTCAGGGCTATGTCAGTTACTTTAGTTCTTCTGCGGATCTCCTCATTTCTGATTCGATCTCGCAGAGAGACTCCGAGCATAGCCCTTTCCATCGCCCTTTGGGTGACTTTGAGCTTTCTGATAAGGCCCATCGTGAGCGGCCACGTCTCGGTGCCATATGTCATCACTGGCAACACACACTGGTCAAAGACTTTCGTCTTGAGACACTGCGGTATTTTGGACGTGAAGATATTGCGGAGCTTCCCGAACGCTGCCCATCCGAGTCGGATTCGACGAGTAACCTCTTTCTCTAAGTTGGATTTACCCAGCTGGACTGTTTGTCCCAGGTATACGTACTCATCAACAACTTCGAGCGTAGAGTCTCCAACTTTGAGTGGAGTGGGTACAACAAGGGCGTTAGACATAATTTTCGTCTTATCCATGTTCATTTTAAGACCCACTTGTTGTGAAACTCTACTGAGGTTATTGAGCATCGTGCCGAGATCTTCCAGGGTCTCAGCCATTACGACAATATCGTCGGCAAATCGAAGGTGGGTCATGTACTCGCCATTGATGTTGATGCCAAGTCCTTTCCAGTCCAGGAGTTTGAAGACATCTTCCAATGCAGCGGTGAACAGTTTAGGAGATATGACGTCTCCCTGTCTCACTCCTCGCTGCAATTGGATAGGCTTCGAGTCCTGGTCCTGAAGACGAACTGACATAGTGGCGTTTTTGTACAGGTCCTTCAACACTTCAATGTACCGATAGTCGACTTGGCACCTCTGGAGAGATCGTAGCACGGCCCACGTCTCGATCGAATCGAAGGCCTTCTCATAGTCCACAAACGCTAGGCAAAGTGGCTGGTTATACTCTTCGGTCTTCTGTATAACTTGCCGTAGCGTATGTATGTGGTCTATGGTACTGAAGCCTTTACGAAAACCGGCTTGTTCGGGAGGCTGGAAGTCGTCGAGCCTGCGCGCGAGACGGTTCGTAATGACTCTCGAGAACAGCTTATAGACATGGCTCAGAAGTGAGATGGGTCTGTAATTCTTCAGCAGGGTCTTATCACCCTTTTTGAAGAAGAGTACCACCACACTTCTGTGCCATGCCTGTGGCGTTTTCCCTTCGAGTATGACAGAATTAAACAGCTTCTGAAGAGCTTTAAGCACTGGCCTTCCGCCTGCTTTCAGAAGCTCAGCCGTAATTCCATCGTGCCCGGGTGCCTTGTTGTTTCTAAGCTGTCTGAGAGCCATTCTAATCTCGTACAAGCTGACGTCCGGGATATCTTCGGTATGGTGTCGGGTAAGTCTAGCTCTTGGATCGTTGGCCAGACTGCTAACGGGTGGGCCGGTTGATGTGTATAACTGCCCATAGAACTTCTCGACTTCCCTCAGTAGCTCAGGCTTGGACGATACGGTTCTGCCATCCTCGGTCTTCAGCCTCGTCAACTGGCTCTGTCCAATAGACAAATCTCTTGCGAACACTTTGGAGCCTTTGTTCCGCTCAATCGCTTCTTTAATACGGTTAGTATTAAATAGCCGAAGGTCGCGAGTCAGAGACTTAGAGATCTGTTTATTGAGCCGCCGATATTGAGAAGCATCTTCCGGAGACTGCAGAACCATTTCGCGTCTTTCTTCCATTAGCTTGAGGGTATGGTCAGAGATCTTTTTGGTTCTTTTAGTACGGTGGGGTCTAAAGTACTTTGACCCAATTGTATGGACAGTTTCCACGAACCCGTTATTGTAGTCGTCCACATCTACGCATTCACCAAGGCATTCAAAGCGGTTTTGCAGTTCGAGCTGAAAGCCGTCGGGGTTTTGGATATTGGTGGGTACTGGTCGGAGCGTAGACTTCATCAGTCGAGTTCTTTCCAGCTTTACGTTGATATTCAATGTGCCTCTTACCAACCGGTGATCGCTTCCGGTTTTAACCGCATTGATCACAGAGACATCATTGAATATTTGCTTCTTCGTCGACATGATAAAGTCAATCTCATTTTTTGTAGCACCATCGGGACTGATCCAGGTCCATTTTCGGTTTTCCGACTTTTTGAAGAAGGAATTCATCATAAAGAGTCCTTCTTTCTCCAAAAAGTCGGCTAACATGTGGCCTCTGGAATTCCGATATCCAACACCAAATTGCCCCACCCTCAGCTCACCATCGCCTCGCTTGCCTAATTTCGCGTTGAAGTCCCCCATGACAACGGTATAGTGGGTCTTAGGCGTATGTATGGCTTTAGATATATCCTCATACATAGCCTCGACTTCATCATCAGAGTGTGTCGATGTGGGGGCGTATACCTGTATGACTTTCAGCGAATACCTTTTGGTGATTCTGAGTATAAGGTACGCTACCCGCGACGACACACTCTCGATCATGACCACGTTGTTCACGAGAGACTTGTGGACCATAAACCCGACACCTCCCTGGGACAGTTGGTCGCCCTCCCGGAAATAGAGCAAGTTACCTGATTTTAGGATTATCGAGTCCTCCCCCTCTCTTCGGACTTCAGATAGACCTAAGATGTCCCAGTGTAACCTGCTCAATTCTTCTTCGAGTTCTGCAACCTTCTCGTCGGTCCGCAATGTGCGCGTGTTATAAGTTGCCAGGGCCAGAGGTCGTCGTTGTTGGTAGCTCGACATCTGCCGGGGATTCTTCGCACCCCCTGCCCCACCGTTACCATGGCCGCTACCGGAGCCAGGAATAGCGGGGCCGCCGGGGACTAGGGGCCGGAGCTTATTGTTGTGATTCATCGATTCTTAGGGGGTTTTACCATAGTCGCCACGCTTGGCAGACGGGTTGGCGCCCGCAGTAAGATGAAATAATACACAGAAGGACGCTGCTGCCCATCCTCTGGATTTCATTTCCCTTAGTCGCCTCTTACGACACCCACGGGAAGAGATGGGTCGGTACTATTCTTTTTTAGGCCGGCACCGCACAGCAGTAGGTAATAGATAACACATATTCTGTTAAAATTGTAAAGCTACGACGGTTCAAAAGATACGGCCCAATAAAGGTCGGAAAGACAGATGACGTAGACTTAGTATTACTTAGTATAAGGGTACCCACTTTGAGAACTCAAACCAAAAAATTTGGGTACTCCAAAAAAAATCGAGATTTAACTATATATTGATATTTGTTCGTAAAATATACGTAGGGAATAATAAAGATATTCTGATAGCTCGCGAAAAAATTTTACCTATGCCAACATTGTTTAGAGCTCGTTAAGTAGATAAATAATGTACTTTTTGTTTTTAAAAAACGAAAGAAAGACCTTTTTTTGTTCCGCAGATTTTTATCTTCCCTTTGACTAGTAAACTTGAAACTTGTCGTGATAATACAGTTAGCCTATACAGCTGTATGGGCTTTTTGATAATTTATACAGAGTCTTTCGTAAATGACTGCAAACCTCTCAGGTGATAGCTCCACCCATAAAACTGAACAACATTCCCTAGGGAGCAAAGGTCTAAATCCGAAAAAAAGCTTTTGACCTCCCATACAAAATGCGTTATAAGCTGATGCAGTTTTTATGGGAAGTTAAAAATTTATTTTCGTATTTCGACCTATGTTTCTAAGGGAAAGTTGTTCAGTTTCGAGGATAGAGCAACCACCTGACAGGTTTTCAGACATTAACCAAAGACCCTGTATAACTTATTGAAATTAAGCCACGGCTTTGGGTCGACAAGATACTTATATGGTGAAAATTTTAACATTGTAGCTCAAACCGTTTGGCTGTCTAAACTGTGTGACAGACGACGGACAGACAGACAGACACGTGAGCTTCAACCACAGGCCTTGTTTTGGACCCTTCGGGTATGGAACTCCAAAAATTTAACATGCACTTACCCAAATACACCACGACGACAAAAATCCATACACAAATCGATAATTCCATTTTTTTACACAATTAATGAAGTCTAATAATTTATTAAAGAACACCTTAAGAGCACTTATTTTTCGTGATGTCTCTTAAAATTGTACGAATAAACTGGTGCTGCTATTAACATCTACCTCATTAAACATCCATTAAACTGAACAAATTAAGTATTAACTTCGTTATTGTCGTCATTAATGTAATGGTTATCTATCATAATATCAACAGTAATGATAACCGGGAATCTACTTAAAAATACAGCGTGATAATGAAACATCTGACTATACACACCTATTTATGTAATTAATAACTAACATTTAATAACCTAAATTATGTAATGTGTTATGTTAAGAAAATCGAATTTATTGTGACTCATATTTGGTTTCCCAAGATACAGGCGTTGTCCTTTTTGTGCCCCATGTAGTTTGGGAACCATTAGAAAATCTGCATTTAGTAATTCGTATTTTTATTAAATAAATATATTTTCATTTTCATATACTTGAATACGGTAGTTAGAAGATGTAAATAGTAAGAAAAAATTGGCTTCCCCATACAAACCTTGCGCTGCGCTGTCAATGCTATGATATGTGTATGGGACGACCAAAAAAAATTTAAAATTTTCGATCTACATTTCTAGTGAAAAGTGGTTCACTTTCATATCCTAACTACCGTACTCAAGTATAGTCCGATGTCAGATTTGCATTAAAAAAAATCGATAATTCATAGAAATTGGACGGATCAACAGATAATTTTTATGCCGTCAAAATTTTTTTTTTGAGAATTTCCAAAAGTCGTAGAACATAAGTTCGTTTAGCCCCCAAAATAGGCCCTTACATACAAATATATTCCCCTATTTTCTCCCCGGATAAGGTCTGTAGAGCGATGGTATTTTGTTTTTAAATCAAAGTCTACTGCAGGCATGCCCCCGTCAAATGCTGTTTTCCGAAATATAATTACCAAAAGAAATATGACTATCCAAAACCAATACTCTTCCTTTAAATTTTAATACCATAAATAATTGAATCGGCTCAGTTTTGGAGAAGAAAACAAGAGAAAGCGCAACGTCGTTTTGTAGGTAAAATCAGTCTAAGCTGTAAGTTGTCCCTGTTGAACACTACGCGAGCATTGTTGGGGCGCAGCGCGACTGCAATAGTTTGCGCAAATACTACTAGAATACCCTTTTAAAATGTTTCACAACAATTACTAAATACCAAATTCCTATCAATCAAGTCTTCGTAAACAGACGGACGAACGGACGGTTTATGAATGAGAGATTTTGTTGTGCATACCATATCTTTTCTTTTATATCTTCTGCAGTTGACCCCAAAAACATAAACTGCATAAAATAATAGCCGGTACTTATTGCCTATTAATACTCACTCCCAATTCAGTCCTAAAACGCCTCGTTATCCATAAATAGAGTCATTCACTTGGAATTGTAATAGTAATTTTATCACCTTGTTACCAGCTGTACTTTTAACAATTTATTAATGACATTGTACGGAGTATTATAAACTGTTTTCCAATACAAATAAGGGTGATGAAGTGAGCAAATATAGCTTGGGTGGTATAATCCTGGTCGCGTGGCCGTCGCGTGCGCATCGCACCTGTCTAGTATGATCACCCCTTTGTTATGTGGGCAAACGGAAGTGGTCGAAATCCTTTTATAAATGTGAGGGTTGTGATTTTTTATGTTTTAAGAATACAAATAGGTACTTATCAAAGACATTTTCTATGGCGGGAATTTGTTTGTCAAAATTATCACATTTTGGTCAATAACCACGTTTGGTAAAATTTGTACCTTATTTTATAAGTAGAAGATGTTTTTGTTACTTAAAATCGACAAAATTAAACAAAAAAAAAATTTTACTTCAGTGCAGACTATATTAACGTGATACTTAAATGAAAATAAAAATTTAAATCCCATAAAAGCTAACCAATATGCGCATAATAAATCTGGTGTTAAGGGCTCTTGACATAATGGAGTGTCGATTGTCGCGTAGTGTTAAACCCTACATTGAACATACGCGTAGAAAAAACCCTCACGACCCCAGCCGCGCGTAACTTCAATCCGCTAAACCTATTGTAATTACTCGCATTATGAATAAAGACCCGGGGATCAGCTGGCACTTGAAATGCTAGTTTTTTGTAGACATGTTTAGATTTAAAAATAAAACATATCTCGTTGTAATTAACAAAAATCATGTAATTATTTTGAGCCTTATATGTTTCGCATTACTTCGTTATTATATTTCTGAATTCCATGATATTAAATATTGTGGGACAATTTACACAAAGAATTCACGAAACCTGATCCCAAACAAAAGCAAAGTTATATACGTTAATTAATAAATAACACTCGGACACAGAACGAACACTTGTGTTCATCACACAAATGTTGGCCCTGAGCGGGGATCGAACCCTTGGCCCACAGCGTAGAAAACAGGCACACTACCTAGTACCTACCAACCACGCCAACGGGCCATTCGAACACTATTAAATAAATATTAGGTACCTCTTTCTTTCTGAAACTATTTCAATTTACATTTCTAAGACAATTCGGAGCAAAGTAAACTTCATTTGAACGTAAACTTGTTTAAAAAAAAACCGGTCAAGTGCGAGTCGGATTTGCGCGCCGAGGGTTCCGATATACCTATAGTATTTTTGGAAGCAATAAAGTCCATTTTCAGGACCGCAAAACTAAATTTGTTTGTAAAGGTTTTTTGCAGATTTCTGAAAAACTGTGCAACTTAGAAAGATCGTTTTATTTTTGCTGTAAAGTTTACATAAACCTCTGTCAACTGTAATTAATTCAGATTTTCCCTTACTCAAACTTCGGAGATAAGGGGGGGGGGAATGGTATTTTTTTTGACATTTTTCATCATAACTTGAAAACTAAGAAACTTAAAAAAATACAAAAATATATTTTAAAATGTACAAGTAAAGCCCTTTCATATGATACCCCACTCGACCTAGTAGCGACAATTTGAAATTTGGCCCCCCCTATTTTGACCCCCTTTACATTAATAATCATACTTTTTTCAAAAAATTTTCATGTGCAATTAAGTTGGGCAACTATATTCTAAAACTATTCCAAATTTCAGCTCGATAGCGTAAGTGGTTGCTGAGATATAGAGGTGTGACAGACAGACGGACAGACAGACAGACAGACAGACAGAGCGGCACCATAAGGGTTCCTTTTTTTTACCATTTTGGTATCGGAACCCTAATAATATCAAAGTCATGTGAGAAATAAGAAATAAATAAATAATTTCAACACAATCAGCTGATCAATAAAAAGATCTAAGGACTTCCCTTTTACACCACATTCATATCATAGTTCGCAATCAGCAGCTTTGCGGCGTCATCATAGAGTTGTTAGCTTTGGCTTGACATGTGATGACATATGGTCATGCGCAGTGCGCCGGGGCCCCGCGGGGCTCCGGAGGTGGTCCGACTCTGCTGGGTGCTCTCTATTTGTAATAGATTTTAGATTGGACAGAAATTGAGATTTTTTTACTGACCTCGATTTCCGTAATGGCCATCGTAAAAATCTTGATCCGGTAAGGAAAATATGGTTAGGGAGGTTCTTGTTTCGCTTTTCAACCAAAAAGCAAGTGCATGTGGTCATGGTTGAATCAAATCAAAATCAAAATCTGAGAGAAAGTTTAAATAATGTGTAAAGCAAACGTTATGTAAAAAAGCTTACTATAGATTAGATGACTATAGGAATGACAAAGAGGTATGGTGCTCTGATATTCCAGCGAAACACAAGAAGCACATTGTAAAAAGCCGACTCTTAAAGGAGGCCGTGCTGCAGTGGTTTCTTGCCCTTTCTTTTACACTGCCACAGCACGATCCGAAACGGCGTAGACTCGCTCTATTTGAATAGTATTCTGCATGACATTCAATAAGTATTCTGTAAAGAATCTACATTGAATAAATAATCTGAATCTGAATCATAGCTCTACGTATACATTTTTTGTTATATAAAATAGTGTAATCTTTATTTTTTGTATAAATCCACATTAGTCGCAGCTGTTCTTTTCTAATTACGTAAAATATTGAATTATCACAAATTAAGTCAAACAAAAATCCGAAGAAAAATTTAAATCGAATAAAAGAATACCTTATAAAACAAATGTATGTCCCTCGAATCAATTTAGGGTATATTTTTCTTTGGATGTGCAACACTATAGTCAAGTCACCCGACACCTCTCCGGCCACAGATGGTGCTTTCATGTCAATCGTCATAATTAGAGGCTTAGCCCCCTAATGACACGTTACATTGAGTCTCTCTGACGCCCCGCACAAATGTTGCAAGCTCTATACAAGTAAATAATGTTTACCACTTACAGAGAGGTAAGTTTTCACTCGTTTTCTGTAAAATGACTTTTTTGTTGTCTAGAGTTAAGTGCGTGTATATACAACGTGTTAATGGAATAAGCGAAACCCTCATACACCCCACTGATTTTTATTAAAATAAATCTATTCCCGTAAAATATATTAAAAACTATTTTTTTTCTAGATATAGCTATTTTAAAGTTTCATCATAGTTCTAGTTTCATCGTTGTTCTAGTCCGCGCTCTCCGCGCACGCCACGTCCACTTTACCACTAGTGGTCAGCCTACGAAAGATAATACCGCATTTCGATGTACAGGATTGCCGTTTTGTACACAGCTACTTTAGGTTACAACAATCATTTTTTCCGGCAGCTCCTAAAAATACTCCCGGGGTGGGGGCAGCTATGACGTCATAAATTTTTTGTACGGGATTTGAATGTTTTTTGTTTAGAAAACTTATCGTGTGTGATATTTAATGAAAAAGCTTCATATGCCGGTTCCGAAAATATACTACACCATTAGTTTTCGGCCACCTGTTTTGTAAAAACCTTAGAAATATTTTCAAAACATATCAAGTTTGGGCTCCTCCAGGCAGGAAACGGTTTAGTAAGTTTTTATAAAATATTCGCGTAATGTCTCGTAATATACTCATGTCTAACGTCAAGAAGAAAATTTTTAAAAATATTAATATTTACTATTTTTTTTGAATTTTTTTCTTCAGTAAAAATTTGGACAGACTTTTGTCTGAATTTTTTGAAAGTTATCGAACTATACAGTACTGTGCTGTTTTTATTGTGTTTTTCTCACGATTTCTTTCCCGAACTCCACTCCTTACTACACTTGTGAGAGGATCTGATGACACGGTGCGAGCCAAAAGTGAAAAGACACTCTCTTTGATCTCTCCCACTGCTGCTGCTCTCTAAATTACACAGAAGACGAAGAAGAAGACATTTAACTTTCTCCTTTCAACTTCCACTACCATAAAACACAATAACAGCCAGTACAAAAGTTCGAAATTTTAATCTCAGAGATATTTCCAACTTTTTACTGAAGAAAAAATTCATAAAAAATAGTAAATATTTAATTAATATTTTGGAAATTGCCTTTTTGACGTTAGACATGAGTATACGAGACATTTGGCGTATGTTTTACAAAAATTTATCAAGCCGTCTCCTGCCTGGAGGAGCCCAAACTTGCTATGTTTTGAAAATATTTCTAAGGTTTTTACAAAACAGGTGGCCGAAAGGTGACGGTGTAGTATATTTTTGGAACCGGCATATGATGCCCTTTCATTTGATATCACACACGATAAGTTTCTAAACAAAAAAAATTCAAATCCCATACAAAAAATATATGACGTCATAGCTGCAGGGAGTATTTTTAAGAGCTGCCGGAAAAAATGATTGTTGTAATCTAAAGTCCCTGTGTACCAAACGGCAATCCCGTACATCGATTTGCGGCTTTCTATCAATATGAGTTTTGTACATTGTCCACTACTCCCCACCTCACCGCTCATAAGCCGCGCGTCACCGCGCCGCCAGCACGCGTAGCCACAGAAATATTTGGAATAGAAGCGGCAAAAAATTAAATAATAATAATAAATTACCCCTATCAAAAACCCGTGAAATTGATTCTACTCTCGATTCTTTACAAACTATTTTCTCAGTTTCGCTTATTCCGTTAACACGTTGTATACAGGGTGTAAGGGACGGTGTACCGAAAACTGAACGAGCGTGCTCAGTCATAGAAACTGAACAACTTTCCCAAAGTAATATTTTTGGGTAATGAAACAAAATTTAGGGTATATTTAGGGAGTCCCGTGTGGTGCCGGCAAAGAATAGTACCAACCCATACATACCCGTGGGTGTCGTAAGAGGCGACTAAGGGTTAACTGGAGGATGGGCAGCAGCATCCTCCTTTGTATATTACATCTTACTTACTGCGGTCACCTACACCGCGGTCGATGGTGCCAGCCGTAACGCTGACAAGCGAGGTGACTATGATACTTCCTCTCCACATTTTTCCAGCAAAAGCTAGAATTCTGGAGGGAGCTCCCTGTCCTGTAGTGGACGTTTCATGGGATGTTATGATATGATGAAACAAAATTGTCCTTTCCATACAAACTGTTCGATTAGAGAGAGCAAATTATATTGAGAGGTTAACTGTTTTCATTTTCCAAAAATGTTTAGAGAAAAGTTGTTTAGTTTGTTTGACTGAGCCCGCCCTTTCAGTTTTCGATACACCGTCCCTTACACCCTGTATTTATACCAAAATTATTAAGAAACTGACTGGTCAGATATACATTATGGGTTCTCGTAGTACGTGAAGTTCAAATTATGTAGTTCTTGGCAGTTTATGTGGGAAATCTGATGATGATGATGACAGAGCACATAGCTTCAATCGTTGGGTTTTTACTCACAAGTTTGTAACGTCGGTGAGCACTAAGAAAGAACTAACAATTAAAAATTATTAACCGCTAGTTACACAAAGCATCTTTATAGCTGAAGCTCCTTTAAGTCTATTGCTGACTCTTTGTTTGCTGACAAAGAATGTGATAGCAATAGATTTAAAGGAGCTTTAACTTTAAAGACGCCTTGTGCAACTGGCTGTAAGTCTAACAATCGAAATTATTATGACATCGAATAAATCACATTAAGTGTAAAGCAGTAGTTTGCACTCCTGTGTTTTAGTTCGAAGGGTAAGGGAGCCTGTATGATTACCGCCACTTGACATACCATCTTAGTTCTCAGATTGGGCAATGTGCTTTGCTGTCTTTTTAGTATCATATTCTGTGACTAAGAAGGTAGTGGGTGCTATGGGTACTACCAGGTGGCCCACTACTTGTTTGCTCACTTGCATTGTGACATAAAAAATATAACAATTTATGAATCACATTTAAATATCATGAATTGGATATCAGAATAGAAACATCTTACGAGCACTATAGTGTTTTTTTTAACAAGGACAACCTGTTGAAGGACTTTCACGATCTTGTGAGTTTATCGGATGGCCTACCATGGAGCACTATACAAACAACAGATAAGTACTATCAATACCTAAATTGTAAGAAGTTGAAAAATTTGTTTAGGAAAATTCCCCAAACTGTGGTCACACTTGCAGCTCGGTAAACACTTTCACCGTTAAATGTCTACTACCATAATTAGATCTCGAAAAATGCCAAGTAAAAAGCGAAACCAATATATTCGCCATCAAAGCTCCTAAAAACATAGAAGCGAGTAAAAAAGCAACCTTTTAAACGTTAAAAGGCACCGTTTACCGCGGACGCAAACACTTAGCTCCACGTTAATTAGTAAGTAGCTGGCACACCGTCAAAGGGAATGCATGAATACTTGCCCAACCGACCTCTAGCGACGCTTTTAAAATCTCCCCCTCTTAATTCAAAGGCTCAGAGAAACCGAAGGTAAACTGATTACGACGCCAATATGCGAATTTTTCAGGAAAACGAGTTTACGTTAGGACCATTTGAAGTCAGATGGGACATGTGGGAATAATTTATACGTGTACTGAGATTTAAATGTTAGTGGGGTTGCTTTGAATTTAGGCTTTATTTAAGTTTTTGTTCAAGCTTGTTGATTTCCGTTCAAATGCATTATAAGCAGCACGTATTCTATAGATTGCCTACTTACGTTGCCGCCAGCAATATCCGGTTGCGGTCTCCAGTTGAGTACCTACATAACCTATGTATATGCGCCGTGTATATGATGAATGACATACAGTTATAATCTTGGTTATAATACATGGTGTTTGGTACATATTATCAGCCAAATTTTATACATATTTTTAGAGAAGGAAACCAATGTAATGTCTGGTTTATTGAGTATATTTTGATGGTGACGTGCATTTAAATGCACGAAGTTTACTATGCTTGTATGTATAGATAACTACATTAATATGGCCCGCCCCTCCACTTATTTTTGCAAGTGTAGATTGTAATTTCGTACGCACGACAGCAAGCACGTAGAAACAAAACCAGGGTTTAGAGTTCCGTAGGCAATAAGGAACCCTTATAGTTTCTTATTTAAATGTCTGTCTGTCTGTCCGCGGCTTAGCTCAGTGACCCTTACTACTAGAAAACTGAAATTTGGTGTGAATTTACATACTTATTAGTCACGCCAATAAAGTAGTATAATAAAATCTTGAAAAAAGAAGTTTTGTTGGTATCTCTCCTACATGAAAATCGAGGATGAATTTTTTTTATTACTCGACCCCATAGTGTGGAGTGTTGTTAGACACGAGTAGATCTTTTAAAAATGTGAGTTTTGCAAAGACTATTTTCCGAAGGTGATCCGTTTTCTATACAAAAATTCAAATGACTTGCATTCTTACGCGGGACATAAAATTCTGTTGAAAAACGAACGAATGCTGCTATTTTTAGTAAAATTATTCGCTAATTAATACAAAAATACAGTTAATGTACTGAAAGTACTATTTTTGTTAGCAATTTTTGGTATTATTACGATTGTGGGCGTGCGGTCAAACTGTACGGTTGTGCTTTGTGTGCATGTGTGAGTGATCGTACTCATGTAAACACGGACTGACGAGAGTAATCGACTTTAGTGGACATATGGAGATATTTTTCTTATCGAAATTGTTGTTAGACATTGAAGTTGCACGATGAAATTTACGCGAATCAACTTTTTGTACATATATAGTTGGTACTTATTGCATTAAAAAATAAAACCTTATATTTGCAGCAGTGGCTCCATCTAGTTGCGTTCGGGGCTAAGCTGGCCATCACAGATCACCTTTCGTTAGAGTCAGGTGTCTCCCCCTGCCGGATAAAAGGATGTTGCTGGAAAAACAGGATAATTCAAGTATTAGCATATGTGATGAAATTAAAGGGAAAACTATCACAGCTAAGTAGACTTTACAGGTTAAGCACTAATAGTCGAAAAACTGATAATAATAGAGTTATAAATAGCAATCAGGCGCTGGGCTTCCCTGGTCGCTAGGAAGGAAAAAGTTTATGAAATAATCCAAACCTGCTTAAAATCAATAATTCCTCAGGCAGGAACTACTGAACTCTAAATTGCGTGGCCCAACACGCACTTGTCATTTTTTTTATTTGGTATGCTTACAGCCATATTTACAATTTAAGTACTAAAATTAATTGCTGTAAGCCAATAACAAGTTCCCACATGTGTACGTAAAAAACTTCAGTAAATAAGTACCAACAAAAATATTTTTATGTATAATGTTGCCAAGACGAGACCATATCTCTCGCATTTTCAAAAAGTTATCAGATGTCATGTAGAGCCAAGCTTCAGACTCTACACGCCTTAACCCTACAATCCCTAACTTCACCAAATCTATTATACCTTAGTCAAAACATGTGGCTAGGCCGTTTCGTTATAATAGTACAGGAACTATTTTATAACACGAAAGCAGGCGGGGTGCCGACAAATTTCAACCTTACGGTCTAAGCATAAAGTCGATACTTGCAGTACACCGCTTAGGACACGTTTTTAAATCGCGGGTGATCGCGGACAGGTGGGCTAAAGCGATGATTTTGTCATTTTATGAGATACTGAGCGAGATGCAAGTAGGTATGTAATATTGTTACTTACCTACTTTGCCGCCATAAGCCTAAGAACACATAAAGAAAAGTAAAATCGACTGCCTCACCCAGTCGACTTTTAGCGCCGCGTGGCATACCTAGAGTGCGGCGAGTGTCACAGGCCGCCCACGTGACGGTAGCGAAACGGCCAAGCCACATATTTTCACTTCTAAAGTTGAAAACTATGCAACTGAAACTTTACATGTTTAATAAGTCAACACTGTGTAATTGACATCATATCCTGTATAATCCAAACCTAAGTTATGAGGGTTCAAAAAAACGACGAAGCGCTTCGAGAAAAGGTAGGTAGGTAGTGCCCTTGCGTTTCGCTTGGCTCGTCTTGGCGGGGGCACTGCCGTGCCCCCAGATCTACCGAAACTGAGGTGTGTAAAACCTAAAGTTACTTACAAAGTATCTAATGAGTGCGTTTTTAGCGCTATGAACATTATCACAGAAAAAAATCAAATCAACTATGATTGAACTTATTGAATTGCCTATGCTACTGCCCTTATTATGAGAATGAGCATGACAAATAAAGCAAAAATATGTATAGATCGCTGGCTATTTTTTACTGGACCGAATTTGCTCAACTGGTAACTTTTCAGAAGACAAGAACGCATAGCTACCTGGTGTCATATTTCCGTCGCGGGCGCCGAAAGTGAAAGCGGCCCTAACGGCGTTAGTTAAAGCAACGCAATTACAATTATGAGCGGGCTCCGAACTTGACCTACGGCAAGGGATCGATGCGCACCGTCCGCTATGCAAATAAGAACCCGGCCTTCTTTGAGCTCCACTCAAGCTTACTACGGAGTCTATTTTTGCGAGCACTAGACGCTCCTTCGAACTGTTTTATTTACTAAACGAGTCTATTCTAGTATTCTCTTAAGGCAAAGCTTAAGGGATTGATCCTGTCTTCCTAAAGTGCGGGCTCCCGTTTTAAGATTTGTTTACTGTATCGATTTCCCGTTCAATAGGCAATTTTCTATGACGTTGTTCAACTACGTTTGATAAGTATCGATAGGTGGCACGCTCATCGCTGATGGTAATTTCTTTTTTATGGCTTTGTACAGAAATAAAATCTGTTTTGCTGCACTGCAGCAATCAAACTGACTTAATCATTTTTATACTGAGTGACCGTTTCGTATCAGTCTTTGATCAGTGTTTACATTTTTCTAACGATGATTAGCAGCGTCATTTAGTTGAACTTTCACAAGGTGCTGGTAAACACCCTATTAGTTTTGTCTACGGTAAAAATACTTCCAAGGACCCTCTCATCAAATCTGAAAAAATATCCCAAGACTCTTTCTCTTCTTCTTGAAATAAAAACTAAGGTTCTAATTTTAATTTTTATTGTTCGCAGCGGAAGGTGCATTCAAAAAATTAAAACCAGAGCCGGGTGGGAATGGCAACTCGGGTACTTCAGGTGGCTCATCAGCACTTTCTCCACCACTAGGCCCTCAGCACGCCGGCCATACTCCCACCACGGCATCATGTCCTACACCGGCGAGACGGCGGCATAGGACCACTTTCACACAGGTAATAAATACATCATGTGGTTTATCAGCACTATCTCCATGATTAGACCACACTGACAGCGTGTGGTCTTATTTCAAATTAGTTCAAAAAGAAATCTAGAAATAAAATATCATTGGTTGCAAAAGAAATGGTTCGCAGATGCCAGAAGCGTTCCATCTACCGTAATAAACCCCAAGGTGGTTTATTAGAACTATCTAAAGTAAACGTATGCGAAAGTAACTCAGCCTGTCTGAAACGCTTTCACGGTTAATCCGCTGAACCAATTTTGATAGAAGATGTATGATGATAGTTTGAAATATGGGAAAGGATATACGCTCTATAGAGTTCTGTACGCAAAGGGAGCCAAAAGGACCCTATTATTGTGTGTATATCCACCACGGCATTAGCTAACAAGACGGCAGACTCGGGACGCTACTTTCACAATTTTTTTAAGTCCTTAACCTGAAGTTATTTGGTATAAGCAAAAACAACTTCACGTATCTAACTCAAAACTCATTTTATCTTTTCTGATAGTCAATTTGACAATGGTCACTTTGGAGGTACAACCAACAGCACGTCAGTAGAAAACCTTTGGATTTTATGGCATGTTCATAAAGTTGAAAAAGTGTTCCAGAGAAATGTCAGCAGCCTTCCAAAAGTCTTTCAACTCCTAAGCTCAGCGCCTAAGTTATCAAAAGATAGCTATGCCAGAGCCATCGTTGACCAAGTCTCACTTATAATTTTTTTATCCTCTCTTATTTACACATAATTTACTTAATTGGATTTTTTCTTGGACAGGAACAGTTAGCAGAATTAGAAGCAGCGTTCGCGAAGTCGCACTATCCTGACATTTACTGCAGAGAGGAGCTGGCAAGGACAACCAAACTCAACGAAGCTAGGATACAGGTCAGCTCATTCTACAGTTTTATTAAACAGTTATACTGGTTGTAACGGACAGGTTGGCAAACACTGAAAGGGCATGATCAGTTAAAATAACTAAACAACTTTTAGTAAATAAAACTTTAAGGAAATGAAAAGAAAAATCGGCCTCTCCATACAAAATTGCAAACTTGATTGGATATTTGGTATGGAGAAGGAGAGGCCGATTATTTTTTTTATTCTCTGAAAGTTTCATTTATTGAAAGTTGTTCAGTTTTGTTGACTGATCATTCCCTTTCAGTTTTCGGAAAGCTGTCTCTTACACCCTGTATGTATATTATAAAAGTTGCTTTGAATAGTAAAAATATATTTGACTGACAATTCTATTTGAGTTGTAAGTAAGCCGTGGTTGTATAAATAGTTACTTTGTTTACTCAAACATACACATCAGTAAACAACATTATTTTTGTTTTCAGCAAAGAGTGCCAACACTTAATTCAGAGTGTAGTATAAAGTAAGATAATTATTTGATATATAGATTACATAGATTAACTCTTTATTGCTTGCAAAAGCGGAAACAAACGTACAGGAAAACTCAACCTAATGTGGACAAAGGAGGGCTCTTATCACATCAAGCGACCTCAAAACCTTTCTTTTGATGGGTAATCTAAACAAACACCTTTCCGAAACATTGTTCTGTTCAAAAACTACACAAAAATGTACATCTATAAAGAGTTTATAAAAGAGCCTGAGGTTGCTTATCTTCAGGTACACGTACCTAACCACAATACACACACAGAAAAACGCTACGTCTATCGTTTTACATAAGTACAAAAAGTCAGAAATATAGAAATGTTTAACACTTTTCACATAAGTTTTAGTTAATTATTTTGATTGCAAATCATCCTAGTCTTTTGTGAGCTCCGGTATACTGCAAGTACTTGATAGTCCAATTTTTTAAATAATTTTTTGACCCATTTTTCTTAAGTTTTTTAAATACAGTTTCTGAGTCACATCTTAAAAGGAACTTCTTGTCTATGTATACCGCGGTAGGGATGAGTTGTTATTAGGAAGGTAAGTATTTCTTATTTATTTAAAACCACCTGAAAAATTGTTTTTAAGTAAGTTTAAGTTACGGGCACCCTGAAGCCAACACCATTGAGCTATCTGTACTTGCTGGGATAGCCCCTCCAGACGTTCGGCGCCGAGTGGCCTGCTCCATTGAAAAACATAAACAGGAACTAGATAGCAGACACCCACTACACGGACATACTCCACCTCCCGTACGCCTCAAAAGCCGCCACAGTTTTATAAGAAACACCGTACCCTTCGAATCAGATCCATCAAAGGCTAGGATAGAACTGTGGTCAAAAAGGTACCCCCCTGATAGCCCATATATCCCCATTGCCGAAAATCTTCCACCAGGACATGATCTTCCCTGGCCCATATGGAAGTCACTTAATAGACTGCGATCGGGCGCAGGCAGGTGCGGAGAACTGAAGAAGAGGTGGGGCTTCTCTGATAATGACGAGTGTGAATGCGGCATTTTGCAATCCATGACACACTTGCTTTCGTGCCCTACCTCCTCAGTTTCTTGCACCAGGGAGGACC
Source organism: Athrips mouffetella (assembly GCA_947532105.1). Classification (NCBI taxonomy): domain Eukaryota; kingdom Metazoa; phylum Arthropoda; class Insecta; order Lepidoptera; family Gelechiidae; genus Athrips; species Athrips mouffetella. The sequence goes on along the minus strand of OX383965.1, from coordinate 16,180,362 downwards.
TTTTTGAAGGCAACCAAAGAGCTATTGCTGTAGCCACATTTTGGGCTAACTTACTATAAAATCATTTGCCATTGATACGAAAAGAAGAAGAAGTAACGTAACTAAATCTTTGTAAAATCTGTATTTCGTTCAAAACGGACGAGCCGAAAATTCGAATTAGTTGATACGTGCACGTCGTAGCAAAATCGAAGCTCTGTATTGAAAATGCAGAGGAATTCGGACAAAAATGGACCACCCATTGTGCTGTGGATGCAAGCGAGTGGGTGCGAGTGGGACACGTGACCGCGCACAAAACGACCGACCGTTCTTGGTAGAATTGTCGAAATATCAATGATGCGCGAATACTCGGATAATACAATTTGGAGCAGAGGCCGGAGGCAGATTGAATTAAACCGCCATCTGTCGTCCTCGGCCGTATGAATACGAAATGCTTACAGTCTCGCGAGCGATCTTTATCTCAGTTTTAAAATTGCTCAATCCCTCGGGACCCTCGTTATCGATTTGTCCTCGCGCCTAATTTCTCGCTTTAGATATTTTATTCAGGACGTGACTTTTATCATCCTCTTTTTAGTCATGACTAAATAATTATTCATGATATTTTCACTTTATGTCCTCTTTTCTGTAATATTAAAACTCTTTGTAGTCAATTTTATTTAGTTATTTATTTATTTTTATACCGGGCCTAGGCTAAAATATTAAATATTCACGATCTTCCGTTTAGTCTAAAGCTTCTGGATCGACAATTTGTTCTTTTATTTCTAAAACAATAAAGGTAGGTATATCAACATGAGAAAGTGAAAGGCTCTGAAAACAAAATTTCATTATAAGAGTGACTTTTCCATATCTTCGCCGCTAAAAGCGCGTATTACGTAGGAGACGTAGAGACAGGCGAGCGAGTAGAAGTCGCGTACGCTCTGCAGGAGGCTATTAACGTTTACGCGACGCTACATAAGAATGTAAACGTTAAAGACGACAGCAACGTCGAGCTCCCTCCTTGTGGAGAAAATTTCGATATAAAAATACAGCGCTGTCGGGGTTTGCGGGCTGAGAGGGGGCGGGGCGGCCCCTGAGGCATTGCAATCCCATCAAATGGATCCGTAACGAAGTTAGCCGCTCATCCTCCCCGCGCGCCTCTCGACATTGTCTCTGCCCTCAAATGAATTCTACAATTGGAAATAAGAAAATGTTTTGTTGGATCCCTGTGCTTTTTCTGTTTAAAGGCGACCGTTTTCTCTGGATAACTCGACGTGGAGTGGGAGGGTCGCTACGCTATCTACCGTTTGTAATATAAGCTGAACAAAGTGTTTCGGAAGAGAGATCTCTACTGAATTACATTTTATCTCTCTGTTAATTGTTTTTCATCGATGCTTGTAAAAGTTTTAGGTACGGATTGAAATATTTCGAAGGTTCCAATTATAATAATTTACATCATTTTACAACTCTCTAGTAAAAGACATCAACGCGTTAACTGGGCAATTCGAACAAGCTTTCAAAATGAAAAGATTCTCAATTAAAAGTTGTAAAAAGAAATTGAATATAAATAAACTTTTAGCGTTGGTGCAGAATTTTATTGTTGTAGAGCAATCGTTGGCCGAATCTTGCGGAAATTGGTTCGTTTTTCATTACAACGCGCGGAGGGACGGATGCCGGATAGCTTTGCGAAAAAACTAATATCCCATTTACGTTTCCTCACCCCTATATACCCGCATACACTGGGTGGGTTTAGGTAGTTAGGTGTAGGGTGTATCGGTTTATTTATATGTTGAGCGCGTATGAGGGTCGAAAGAGGGCAGGGCGGGAGTGACGCCCCTCCCTCGCCCTGTAATCAGCTCTAATCACCATATCAAACGACGCACGCTCTCATTCCTGTTGACAACGCACAGATTATACATACAAGCCTTTGTTAGGCATTTGTTGAAAGCTTATATCCGGAGCTTAATATTATTACTTTTAATCTTTATTTTTCAACAAATTAAAAAAAATATAGTAAACAAAATTATGTGTATGAATCGTCAACTTTACAATCTAAACATACCTACATTAGGTAGCGCTCCGAAATCTAAAAGGGCTTGTACGAGTAAGTAAAACGAATCTGTATAACTTTCCCGAAAAATCAAACATAAGATCACAATCAAAGCATAAGCTTTTGCATGAAGCGAGCTATTTTTTTCTTCTTTTCCGGTCAAATTAGTTTAGCGAAAAGCTATCCAGATTAATAGGAAAAATTAATAGGACCAAAAAAAAACGGGCTTTCGTAGACTGATCATGTCTCTTCTATTTCCGAAAGGCTATAATATAAAATAAAATAAATAAAAATAAGGTAATAGGCTTTATACGAGTACGAGCAGTGATTCAGGCCAAAACCTTATTAGTTTTAAAACCTTTTTCCACACATATTTAATTTTTAAGGTTCCGTACCCAATGGGTGAAAAACGGGACCCTATTGATATACCTCCGATGTTTGTCTGTCTGTCAGCGGGCTGTGTCTCATGAACCGTAATAGGTAGTTTGAAATTTTTACAAATTATGTATAACTGTTGCCGCTACAACAACAAATACTAAAACTAAAAAAATTTCTAAAGGGGGGAGCGTAAAAAAAGTTTGACCTACCCTATCGAGTGGGGTATCGTTGTTTAGAACTCGTCAAGTACATAAATATTGTAGTTTTTGTTTTAAACAAAAATTAAAAATAAAGGAATAAGATGCCACCAAAGTCAGCTGTTTTTACAAAATTTTGTTTGAGGTGTATCTCATGAAAAGTAATAGCTAGACAGTTAAAATTTTACAAATTTTGCATCTGATGCCGCTATAACAACATATACTAAGGCCGTGTCCCGACCTGACGTCAGTGAGCCGCTCACTGTCTGCCTCCAGTACGCCTCCCTATATATTTTAAATGGAGTGTCCATTCAGCGCTCACTCTACGCAGTCTGCGGCGAAACGCCGGCGTTACACTTGCGGATTCATTCAGTGGGCAGCTGAGTCGCCGCGAACTATGCTCCCGGTCGGCGGCTCAGTCAGCTTACTACGCCGACGGAATGAATTGAGTGAGCGACTGATACGCCGCTCAGAGTCGGTCGGCTCACAGTGAGCGGCTCACTGACGCCAGGTCGGGACATGGCCTAAAAGTAAAAAAATATAAATTAAGGGGGGCTCCCATTCTAGACTTTTTAGGTGATTTTTGTTTATCTATCTTAAAAACGGGAACATTTATAAAACGTTAAAATTAATACATTTATAGTGCATAACCTATAAAATAACAAAAAATACTAACATCTGGTCAAGCGCGAGTCGGACCCAAAAATCTAGCACAGTAACTTACTGAAATTTCAACTAATTCAATTATAATTATGTGATGGTACGGAACCCTCGTTGCGCGAGTCCGACTCGCACTTGGCCAGTATTTCTTAATGCTATGTATCTTGTATCGAATTCCTAAATTAAACTTTCTTATTTAAGTTTACCTTTTTTCGAAGGTATGGTTTCAAAACCGGCGCGCCAAGTATCGCAAGCAAGAGAAGCAGCTTCAGAAAGCGCTGGCGCCATCAGTGTTGCCAGGCTGCAACGGCATGATGCGGAACATTCAGGGCTACCGGGGATACCAGCCTTACCCTCATCCCAACACCATCAACCGGTATCCACAGGTAACCGCTCAGAACCTACTGTTTTTTGTATTTCTACTCATAAGTTATACTAATTAGAATCACAGCAATACTCTCAAGAGATCTCAATATACCTTTTAGGAGGTCTGTAATTATTCCCACACACACAGTGTAAAGATGGCCACTATTTGGCAATATCATGAAGCTGAATCGGAGTCATGGGTTTCAAGAAAGCTATACTTTAATGAGAAAAGATGGCTACCGTATGGTCTTGGCTACTGTTGCGGATGTAAGTTTCTGTTACAGTCTCTCTATCATTTGTACGGAAGACTACATATTGCTTTTTTTTATATATTATGAGAGAAAAAAAGAAAGACCCTGAATGATGTGATTCTGCCCATGAATTGAATGATATAGGAGGATACGAAAAAAAAATTGAGTTCCTATACAAATGATTTATCTGCTTAGGTAAATTCTATCTTCTTCTTTCGTTGCCATACCCTGACGGGCGTCGGCGACCACCTTTGCAACATCTAATCTATTTTTCACCAGTCGTGTTAGCGTGGCTGCATCCTTGATGTCAGTCCACTTCTTTATATTGTCAAGCCAATTGATCTTCCTTCTTACCCTTCCTCTTTTCCGGTATATTTTTCCCTCAAATATAAATTTTAGCCAATTATATTCGACATTAGAGTGTATGAGCCCAAATGAAGCCATATTTCTCCTTTTCACTGTGGCTAGTACTTCCATCTTCTTCTTCATGCTCTTTAATACATCTACATTTGGAGTTCTATCCGACCAAGATATTTTCAGCATCCGCCTATAAAGCCACATTTCAAATGCTTCACTTTTGTTTTCCAATTAAGCATCCAACAGGTAAATTATATGGGATACTAGTTTTTTTTTTCCTATTTTGACCTATATTGTATGGAAAAAGTTGTTCAGTTTCACGGGCAGATTCCATCCTTTTCTTACGCGTTGTGTAAAATTATCATGCCCAAAATCCTGTGGAGGTTAGGCTAAACTTTCGTCTTGATCTAATGGACGCTAAAAGACAGTTAAAAATCAATCAATCAATCAGAACAAATCAATCAATTTTATTTATAATTGAATCCCCATTCTCATTGGACCAAAAATAAAATCTAGGGATACATAATTCAGACCAATGTTTTTGGCATATGAATGATGATTGCGCATTGATTGCGCATCTTTGGAATTCTTTTGGGCATTATACGTTCCGTTGTTTGTATGTTCCTTATACAGCATGTAACGGAAAGGTGTTATACCCATGAAACTGAACAACTTTTCCCAAGGAACATAGGTCATTGAACAAAATCAATTTTTGACCTCCCATAGAAACTGCACCAGCTGCGTATTTTGTGTGGGAGGTCAATTTTGGTTTTTCGTATTTCGACCTATGTTTCTTGGGAAAGTTGTTCAGTTTCATGGGCAGATTCACACCCTTCAGTATTTTCACAGCTTTTCGTTACACGTTGTATGTATAAACAATACTATTGAATATATATTTAGTATTCTATGATTTAGTGACAATAACCTTAGAGCATTAATATAGATACATAATCTGCAAACTAAGCTGATAAATAGCCCATGGTACTCTACATAGTACAAAAGTGCGTAAGTCCAGCCGCAATCCACAATTCGTCGCTCATTACGATGCAGCGCTAATCAGAGCTCTGATTACGGGCTAACGCAATTTCACATCGATGCAAGCAGATTGCAACCGCGCCTGCAATCCCATCGAAATGAGAACAAATTAAGCCCAAAACAACAATACGAGACTACACTGATTTTGCGATTATACGAAAAAATAACCCCATTGCTGTAAAAATGGATTTGATTTTGCATTAGTCGCAGGTAATTTGCAGACGTTAAATTATAATTTTCACCTCCAAAGCTCGGAAACATTTGTTTTGTCGGTTAAATTCTGCGGCCAAAAGCGATTTTTGGCCCCTAGCGGGCAAAAGGTTTTTGAAATTCGAACGCGATGTACTTATTATTTTATAGTATGCTGCAGTACTGGCCGCTTGTAAAACCAGGCACGCACTATCGTTTTCAAGATGAGAAAGAGGGATGCAGCTATAGGAAAGAAACAAATAGTATTATGAATAGTGAATGCCTGGTGGGTAAGGTACTGGCTGATAATGAAAAGTAAATTTAAAATTCGATCGCCTTTTTTTGTTCTCTTGCCCAGATTAATGGACTCGCCCTTTGACTTCAAATCAACGCAATACAAAATAGATTTGCCTGTCTCCATATTGAAATCCAATGAAAATGAACCTTGTTCCGCAAATTTATCAAGTAGTTTATAGGTAGAGTCACGAACATAAGCACAGCAGTCCCAAAAATAATAATAATTTAATTATAGTGATTTCCTTTTTGATGTCTAGTATTCTTTATCTATACATGGCCACTCGTCCGTGAAAACTCTTTGACCTTGAGCTGGTCTCTGGGTACGGAGGTTTGTAGCGAAGCGCTGGTTCAGGTTATACTGGTTATGTTTCCACTTGCTTGCTGCCGTCAGTACCATTATGTAGGTATTATGCCCTTACGTTAAAACGGTTGAGTAATTATTTCTTATATTTGAATTGCTATTCTTGCATTATGTTAACATTTCCTCGCTTTAATGAGGTGAAAAATTTTGTGTTTCGCTCGGCAGCAAAGTTATTTTGCGTCTCGTGCCCTGAAACCTTCGCCACGCTCAGGATTCTTCTTTTGAACCACTCGCTTCGCTCGTGGTTCAATCCTAGAATCCTTCGCTTGCTCAGGTTTCAATACGAGGCACTCGCGCCAAATAAACCTTTTGCTGCCTTGCATAACAAATAACTATTATCTAGTCAAATTATAATTTAAAGGTAAATTGTCGATAAGCTTAATTTCTTACAATTTAACTAGTTAAATAATAATTTACTGGGGCCAATTTTTGTACTTCGGTAAGGTTATATTTGGTTAGGTTAGACACCCATAGTTATTTATCTAATCTCGTTTCTTAATATTCCAAATTCGAAACCAATGACAGATTCGAAATAGAGGTCATTTATCATTTTCATTTCCGTATTGCTCCATACTATGAATAGTACGGAAAAGGAGTATAGATTTTCATTGTGCAACTGTTATACATCATAATTTTCTTTCTACATAGTCTAAGGCAATACTACCACAGTACTAACTACAGCCTACTACTATAAAGTAATTTTGTAAAAATACTACAGTGGTGACTTTTTACTTGGGTGACGACTGCCTGACCGTGGCAACAAAATAAGAAGTGATTTAAACAAAATAAAAAGTACCAGGAGAAGATGAATCTACAAGAGGATGCAATGAAATTGATGTTAAAGCAAGTCCATCCACAAGCTCTGGATCTGGAACAACTTCAGGAATAACCAACTTTTAATATCTGTACTAACTGTCCTCTTAGTTTAATAAATTGATTACTATTCTTTAAAATACTATTTTATTTTGTCGGTCGTAGATAAAGTTTTGTATGCAACTTTACGTAATTACTCATTTTAACACACGATCTCGCCTCGTATCAAAAACCAGATCTCGTGTTAAAATTACTCTTATTACGCAACAGTTGCATAAATAAATATACTTGCGACACATAACACGTAGAGATAAAGGCATCAGACTTAGAGCTAATGCAGTACGGATCGCTGCTGGACAGTTTCTTGTCGCGCGTGTTCATAATTGCCTGTAGTTTATAAACTACTATAACCGCTCGCCCCTTCACGGGCATAGTTTTGTACAAAAAGCAAAGGGGCTGGCCATGATATCGTAGTTTATCTGTATAGGAAAACGTAAACCATAATCTGTCCAGTGATTCTTGCTGCATTAGCTCCCGCAAGTCTAACGGAAAACAAACATAATTTTATGAAGACAGATAATTTCAGAAATCTGTTTTTAATCCGTGTCAGATATATTCTATCGTCTACTTTTACCATGTTTATCATAAAGCCTAATCTGCGAGAAATTCCAAAAAAGTCATTTATGCCCTTCCTCGGGAATCGGGACTCAGACTGTAGTTATCGGTTCAGCTATAAAAGCCTAAAAACAGATGAGGATATATAAAGACAGTTACTTTCACATCTGTAATATTAGTATGGAGGTAATAGATTATACTGAAACTATACCATGGACTATACAAACCCAGATTTTTTACCTTCCTGTCTAAAGGATATTTGCATACCCAAGGATGGCATCAAACACGAGACATTAATTGCCAAAACCTTTGTAGAGAGAACCTAAAAGGCCACTATTTCAGCCATATTCATCCAGCCAATGCGTTTCGGCCAGTCTCATCCCGGTTTCATTAAGGCACGCCATCGCAGCCACGCTAATTATTTTTCACTCGCTTTATGTTAATCTGGTTCATTATTCCGCGGTATATTTTGTTATACTCAACACCTCAGTTAATGGGTAATGCGATGGCGGCAGAAGATTCACATTAGTGGGTTCATTCATAATGTTTATTTACTGAAATTCATCGATAAGCCATTATTTTTAGCCGATACTTTGGAGATTTTGTATATAAATTAGTTCATTCGTTTAAAAATAGATCAACCTACCCTGACATCCAAGCGTATGGCTTGTGACTCAGATCTCCTAGGATCCTACGAGTGGCTGAGCAGTGCAGGGGTTTCATCATCATATCGTGTTGGTTGCAAGGTCGACGACCAACCTCACAAAGCCTGGTGTCAGAGTTGTTGAGCCGAAAGGGGGGGATAATGGCAAATTTTTACGTCTGCATTTGTTACTTCCTTACGTCTTTTCCCCAGCGTCGTTTTACTAGTGCAGGAACCTGCTCAGCTGACTCCCAACTTTCCAGCTTCTATAAGTGTTTATGCGCAATATTTCGATTTCTGTTTAAAATACTTACACAAGACTCTTACGAAAAAATGTGACGCTAAGATGTAGAAAATCAAAACAGAGTTTATCTTATATCACAACGATTTCAAGAATTCTAAATAGTTCGTTTGCTATTGTCACTTTTATAAGTTTGCAAACTGAATAGAAATTAACTTTTATCTAGAAGAATGATTGCCAGTTACATAATATCACGCCTTGTTCCCGTCGGGGTAGGCAGAGACCACAGTTCTCCACCTGCTACGATCTTGACATACTTCCCTTACTTTTTTTTTGCTTTTTTTTTTATTGCCAGTTGTGAGGCACTAATTGACCCCGTTTGGTAGAAAAACTACTCGTACTACATTCAAATGATGTGCACAACTACATTTAGAATATTGGAAATTAACATGTTATGGATGCGTTTGCTAATATTGGCAAATATAACATTAACGATTTTTTATACAGCACCACGGCAGCTACGAGGAGCTACAGAAGGACATCTTCTCTTTATCCCAGATGGGGGGTGGTTCGTACCCCATGCCGCAGGGATTCTCTATGGGACACAGCGCCAACATGAGCGCCGTCGGCATGCGTCAGGACGCCATGGGTGAGTACAAAACAATGACCTAGCAGCAGATAGTCCAATAATCATTTCGTTCATAACGCAGATCGTCCAGACGCTCTTCTTCCAAGTCGCAGTTTCTCAAATATGATGAGAAATAATATTATGCACATCAAAATTTATGAATGTTGATCAAAATTGCTAACTGTGCATCAAAAATAATGATTATGCATCAAAAAGTTTTAGGTTGGGTTAGGTTGTCTTGCGACCGAAGAAAGAAAAAAAGAAATTAGTGGCTGAGAAAGTTTTATATAGTTGCACGTTGTTTGAGGCTGAGTTACTCGTACGAGTAGTAATTTAGAATGCAATAATGGTATTAAAAAGCAGTCTAATGCTATTAAAAAAAATTCTGTTTAATTAACACCCAAAAATTATTGTGCAGGGTACAGTCAAGTATACATTAATTACGAAATTATCAAAAAATATGCATATATTTTCTCTCCGTCCGTTTGCACACAAGGGTTAAATCTGAGGCTGAAATTCCACGGGCTCACGGGCTTATATCTTACCCGGCGCTTTGTCAATAATGACTCACGCATACTAACAAGGTACGGGGTACATTAGTGATGACTCAATCCTTTGGAACGTGGCTTTATTGAGAGTGATGATGATGATATTGAGAGTAAGCTAATACTGGATCAAGTTGAAGAAAAACGCTCTAGTAAAAAGCAAAGTGTATGGCAGCCTCCATCGGGCTGTGCAGACGTCAACAAGTTACTCCAAGTGGTAGGATGTTTTGGTGGCCGCGATCCTCATTAGTGAGGGAACGAGGAGGAACAGCAAATATGACCTGAAAGATGTAAATTTGCCAATGAAATTAAACAACTTTTTGGAAAGAAATAGGTCAGTACATGTTGTAGACACATAGCATATTATTCAAATATGCAGTACCTATTATTTTTAACACAGTCAGTTTATGAAATAAACAACAAAAAAAAACATTATCACCAAATTTCAAGTCCATAAGTCAACGGGAAAGTAGAAAAATCTTCGGAATAAAATTTTGTGAAAAATAAGCTGACTTTGATGGCTTCCCATTCCTTTGTTTTTAATATTTTTTAAAACAAAAATACAGTATTTATTTACTTAATAATAACGATATCCCACTCGATGGGGTACTTGTAGGTATTTTTTTTATTGAGTCCCCCTTAAAAACATAAAATATTTTTAGACGATTTGTATGGCTTCTGTGACTGTGAAAACTGTGTGACACACGATGGCCAGACGGACACGTGAGTGAAAGCAATAGGGCTCGCGTGTGGACCCTTCGGGTACGTATCCCTAAAAAAGAGCTTCAAACAAATATCAAAAATATTTAAGTAAAAAAGCAGATATCTACACCATTGCCCCACAAAATAGGCCACAAACTTCTTGTTACAGCCACTAACTTTGAAATTAGCATCAAATAAAATAAGTTATAATATTTCAGTAAGAACTAAGATGCAAGTTGGGAGCGTGAAACAAAAAGCGGTAGACGGCAGGAGACAGCTTTCATCAACTTTCCATTAGCACCGCCAAGGCAATTATAAAGTTGGAAGAGCGAGAATGATCGCCTCGGCTCGCAAGCGCTCGTTTTTATACAAATACCCTCATGGAGTAATGAGAAAAGTTGCTCTCTTTGCCACACGCCGCTAGGTGAGCGACGCCGACAGATGATCTTGAAAAAGAAAAACTTAATTACAATTTGTTAACATCAGCCCGCTTTTATTTTATTTCTGAAGATAACTATAGTATTTTTTGTTGCCAATTCAATCTTTTTGTTTGCACTTCACTCTTTTATCGCGGTTAGTAGCTTGTTTTATTTTGTGTCGTTGTAACGCAATAGGCTGTGGATAGAAGAAATTTTAGTTTTTTTAATGTCCGATATTCCATAATCCACATATTGTATATGCTTTTCACCGAGGATTGATAGTTATCTAACTTTAAACCCAGAATCGCGTACCGAAAGTTCCGTATCACTAATCTCACTAAAGGTCAATAACTCAATGAATGCCTTCGATGCGTGGTTTTTCGATCCACTGCTAGAAACAAAGATACTTTCTTTAGATGTTAATCTTAATGGAGAAAGCATTGAGTTATTTGAATATGCAATATACGTGGATGCTCAGTTAAAATGGAAACGTGAGTTGACAAATATTGAAAGAGTTCTAAGTTCAGCATGCTACGCCTTGAAAAACTTACGTGATGAAATAAGCTTGGAACATCTAAAGACACCTACGCCCTCGTATAATCAAAACTTAGATATAGTATACAGTTATTGGGACACAGCTATAGCTACAATGTGCAAAAAGCATTTGTACTTCAAAAACGAATCAAAACTATGGTACCCATCTCCCAAACAGATTCATGTAGAGACTATTTCAAGAAATTAGGGATATTGACTGTACTTAGTCTTTACAGTATGGAAGTTCTATGTAATCTAGCAAAGCACATACTCCAATTTGGAAGTTTACACGAAAGACAATTAAGAGAAAATACAAGGAGGCAATAATTAGTAAGATACAACTTACACTCGAGGTTGTCAAGCATGGTACACACTATCAGGCTGCTAAGTTATTTAACAAGTTGCCTGAAGATGTAAAAAGTTTGGTTTGCATTCTCATTGTTTGCATTACCCAATTTCGTTCTAAGCTCAGGACTTTTCTATTAGAAAAATCTTATTATAAGTTGTAAGTATGACTATTGTAATTAATTTCCGTTTTTGTCGCATTTTTTTTTTGTTATTTGGCAATCATCAACCCATATTTGGGGACATTTCTGCCAGGGTCATGTTCTAGAATATTCTTTATTTTTTGTAATTTCTTCACTTTTTAGAAGTTAATAATACGGCGAACCGCCAGTGTCGAGTGGGGAAATTGTTCATTGCTCCCCCCGTAAAGCGATAGTGGACTTTACAAAGGAAATATCCATGATTTTTTGAGACAAAAAAAACGCGGTTCAAACACGAGATCGCCTGAAATCTTCATCAGCTGCGCACTTTGTAGTTAATTCACTACATAAAACACAATCTTTATTATCCACTAAGTCACTACATACCTACACAAAAAACAAGAATTTCAACCGAGCAGGCAAGAGCCCACGCCGAGGGCCGCCAAAAGTCCTGTCTCATATTTGATTATGATGTTGTTAATATGATGTTGATAATTTTTTGTAAACTGTATAACTAACATTACCTTTAAGTAGGTACATGTACTAATTTAAATAATCTTAACATGATTATTATTATTTTTTGTATGTATATTTCAGATACAATGTAATTTGTTATTAAAATAAATGAACGAATGAATACACAATAATTTATGATGGCACAGGTGGTGGGTGTAAAATTTGACACAGTATTTTTTTAGTCTGACTAGTAGTTGACCAGCTTTTATCATTTGATGGTCTACTAAGTATAGGTTTTGCAGCACAATCTTACCAAGAATGATGCTTTTATTTCTCTAGCATGACCTTAAACATTAGCCTCTAAAACGCTGCGACAGCTGACTGTATTTACCTATATATTCATGGTGCTGATGAAGATTAGTTATTAGTTATTATTTATTTTTAATTCATTATGTATTTTAATGTTTTTCTTCAAAATAAAATAAATATACCGTTTTTAATGTAGAGCGTCTACAAAAAATAATTATAAAATCACGTTTCACTGTTTCTATTATTTGTAAAGATACTTTTAAAAAAGCAACTTTAGGAGTTACTATTCTATACAGCCCTTGTTCAAATGGTAAACCGACATATGAGACAGACGGAAACCTAAAAAGTATTTTTTAAAGCCTAACGAAGCCTCGATAAAATTACATAGGTACATTAATTTCATGGGTGTTCTAGTAACTTCAGCGCTTACAGCTAATATAGTGAAGACGCAGGCAAGACGTTAGGACGTAGTATGTTACTGTAATCGAATGATGCTCTGCTCCGCGGCCGGAGATTAATAATCTGCTCTCCTCAACTCAAGACATGTGCTAATTTGCCCTTACAACACTCCAGACCAAGTTAACAGTTAACAGTGTTAGATAAATTCAATATTTGACCCCAATCCTAACTATTAGACTTAATCTCACTTAAGTTTGGCCTGATTTTGAAACGCATATTGCAGCGATTTGAGAACTGGTATATTTTCATTACTCCGAAAATGTCATGTCGAACTTGTAGGAATACTTCTTTTTACAAAACCATATTTATCAAATAGAAAATACGTAAGAGTAATAAAATAGGACATTTCAGGAAAAAGCGATAGCGCGATAGAGCGTGAAAGTCGTAGGAGCCGCGGGCGAGCGGATTCCTGCGTAGCAAAAAACGAGCGAGTAATAGGACCGAGGCATCGTACCGTAGATATTCTAATAAGAAAATTTCCACTACATTTACTTTGGCGGGCGTCCTCGCGGCGTCTTGGCAAATATCTTATTTCCTGCGGCGAGATTGCATCTTGAGAAAACGCGAGGGTCGTCGCTTCGGTACCTCACTATTCGCTTCCCTACCCTCCTCTCGCTATATGGATGCTTATACAAATGTGGCTGTATCAAGAAAAGAGAACTTAATGCGCAATCGCGTTGCGCTACGAACGTGCTACGGGAATGCTACGTTAATCGTAGCCTGCGGGGTAGCGATAAACACAGTCATATTTCGATTTAGATAATGAAGAAGTCTCTAATGCCATGCATGAGATACGTCTTTGATGGGTCCATTACATGTTTTATGACATATTTATATTAACCAATAGTGTAGGAAATATAGCAGTTGACCCCAACATAATTCTCTCAGGCAGATTTTATTTGACAGGATGAAAAAGAATCATGAAATTAATGTAAATACAAAAAAAAACAAAAAAAAAACAACAAAAAAAATGAATATATTAAAAATTATATTAAAAAATCTACAAAAAAATTTATATGACATTTTGTATGGAAAAATTAAAAGTTCCGATTTTTTTATAGAATGTAACCCCAGCAAAGTTTCATCGACTGAGGATTTAACGCGGGGTCTTCATACAACGATCCACTTCATTTCCTAGACTACAAAAGAGGATATAAATATTTTTCTCTACGGCCAACTCTTACCTAAAACCTGCTGAAAGTAAGAACAAGTCGCATAATTATAATACATCACTGTAATGTATGCAGGTATGAGCGCAGAGGACGAGTGGTACAACAAGTCGTTATCAGCCCTGCGGATGAACAGCGGCCACCACGCGAACCTGGCCGCAGCGCCCATGCTGCAGTACCAGACCTAATCGCTGCTACACGGCGCCGACTACTCGCCGGCGCCGGCGTCCGACTACGCGCCGCCGTAGTCACGCAGCAATGGATACTGAACTTTGCGGTACTCTTGTGTGGTGATGTGCTACGTAGCGAGGTTAGCAAAAGCTGGCGCGTACAACATTCACAAATTGCGCTTGTGTTACGCACGTCTACTGACAGACAGAAGCGCAATACAGGCTAAATAATGTAGCTTGATTAGAATGACAGCAGGACAGAGCTATGCGTGAGGTCCAAGCCAGACAGAACGGGCGCAGCGCGCTTCGGGTGCGCCCGAGTTGCACTTCGGGTGCGCCCGAGGCGCGCTTCGAGCGCCCCCGTGGTACACTTTGCTGTGGACTGTGCTGTGCGGCGGCGTGCCTGCAGTCACGCCAGCGGTGCGCCGATGGTGCGCCGGTGGTGCACCGACAGTGCGCCTTAGGCATGCCGTCTCATCGCCTGTTCAAATCACATGCATACAAAATGTAGGAGAACGACGCGGTGCAAGCCAGACAGAAGAGGTGCGCTGAAGGCGTGCCGTGCGGTGCACCTCTTCTGTCTGGCCTGCGCCTGAGAGCAGAACGGTACGAAATTGTGTGTCTCTAGCTCCAATATTTTACGCATCGCTCCGTCCTGCTTTCACATTGCTGCCATTCCAATTAAGGTGATCTGTGACGGCCATCTTAGACCCGAACGCAACTAGATGGAGCCACTGCTGCAAATATAAGGTTTTATTTTTTAATGCAATAAGTACCAACTATACGAAATATTTGCGACACTAAAAAAAATTGTTCTACAGGTACATATATTTTTATTAAATCTTTTCAAAGTACTCTCCACCAGCCTCTATACAAAGATTCATGCGTCTGAACCAGTTTTCAAAACACTTTTTCCAGTCCGCCGTAGACACCTCGTTTACAGCCTGCTCGAACGCAGCCAGCGCATCTTCCGGCGACGAAAATTGTATCCCCTTGAGCTGATTTTTTATTTTTGGAAATAAAAAGAAGTCACACGGTGCTAGATCAGGGCTGTAAGGAGGGTGACCCAGGAATTTGACTGGTGTGCTGTCCAGGAAGTCCCTCGTTTTGAGCGCGGTGTGTGCAGGCGCATTGTCGTGGTGGAGCAGTAGTCCGCGGAGCCCTGTGTTTGGTCGCTTGTTGCTCACAACAGAAAAAACTTCTGGTAAACATTTGGTAGTATACCATTCGGCGTTGATGCTTCTTTGATCTCGTAAGGGAATTGAGGCCAAGTGGCCAGTCAAATTAAAAAAGCTGGCGATCAAAATCTTCCCCCCGCTTCGAGATCGCTTCACTTTGGTAGGCGTTGGTTCATTTTGAAACACCCAAACTGTCGACTGGCGCTTGGTTTCTGGATCGTATTGATAAATCCAGGACTCATCACCTGTTACGATGTCGTAAACACGCCGAGACGAGCCTGCTTCAAATTTGTTCAGCATATCACGGCACCATTCCACCCGGGCCTGCTTCTGAGCGTCGGTGAGGTAGTGCGGCACCCAGCGCGATACTATCCTCCTCACGCGAAGATGCCCGTGTAGAATCTCGTGAACGCTTCCCGATCCAATCTTTAATATGTGCTGAATCTCCTGATATGTAATTCGCCTATTATCTTGGATTAAATTTTTCACTGCTAGCACGTTTTCTTCCGTAATAGCCGTCAAAGGGCGACCGCTTCTTTCTTCATCCCCCAAGGTTGGTCGACCGCGCCTAAATTCGTTATACCAACGATACACGGTTGCCTTGGAGGGGCCTTCATCCATAAATGCCATTTGAAGTCTATCGAACGATTCATCCGGTTTCAGGCGACACTGGAAATCGTAAAAAATCATAGCTCTAAAATGTTCCCGGCGCAGATCCATTTTTCAGTAAGACACGATACTTTGAATTGGCTCGCAAAAAATGTGGAGGGAAATTTTGAAAATGGAACACACATATTATTACTTACAAGTAATCATATTTTCGAAAAAGATTCTGACCGGCCAGTCTCCCATATATAAAAACTATTTTTCGCAATACTTTCTGAGTGGCCTGGTATATGTGCAAAAAGTTGATTCGCGTAAATTTCATCGTGCAACTTCAACGCCTAACAACAATTTCGATAAGAAAAATATCTCCATGTGTCCACTAAAGTCAATTACTCTCGTCAGGCCGTGTTTACATGAGTACGATCACTCACACATGCACACAAAGCACAACCGTACAGTTTTGACCGCACGCCCACAATCGTAATATTGAACCAAAAATTGCTGACAAAAATTGTACTTTCAGTACATTAACTGTATTTTTGTATTAATTAGCGAAAAATTAAACTAAAAATAGCAGTATTCCTTCGTTTTTCAACAGAATTTTATGTCCCGCGTAAGAATGCAAGCCATTAAAATTTTTGTATGGAAAACGGATCACCTTAAGCTACATTATTCTAACTGTAGTTTACGGTACGTTATATAAACTAGCTTTTGTTAATCAGCCTGTAATCTACATAATATTTTATTGATAAAAGTGTGCAGTACAACAATGCTTAGATACTCGTAAAAAGCAGTAATCGCAGAATTGATTACGTCTCAGAAAATTGTACAAAAAAGATCAACGAAAGGCTTTGTCGTGCTGTTAATATAATTTTGTTGTTTATTGATTTGTTTGAGCATAGGAATGTTCCTATATCAAAGTCTTGTTTCACGAATGACTTGTTTCACTTTATTTGACTTAAATGAAAAAATATATTATTACATATTATTGTCTTTATTAGTTTAACAAGGAAAAAATTTACGTTTTCTAATAAAATAATACATGGAAACAAATGCAGCAAGTCACTGCGTTTTTATCGAACCACGTCTCTCGACGTCTAGATATCGTATAGGTACAAATAGTATTTATTTATTTATTGTCAAACCCTCGTTTCAGTCGTATTAACTTCATCGTATGCTAGTCATGTTGTACAGTCATTTCCACTCGTAAGGTATAAGTATAATTGTATTTTCTTGATTGTTGTATGGATTACTTAATAAAATCAATGCGTCATTTTGATAGCTCCTAACAAACAATACGGTTTTTATATTTTTTATTTAGACCTATGATAATATGGGACAGATGTTCATAGAGAACAACTATCGCAAAATATCATAAATCTGCAGTTTCTGTTTTCGAAAGATGTCTTTGTACTACCTATATTTCTCTCATGGCATAATGACCTCTCATTGCATAATGATGACCTTGTAAAACGTTCAAAATAACAAGTACAACTAGCAGTTTTTAAAGCAAAATAATGACTTATAATTTTTTGAACAAACTATATTAAATTAATGGAGTTATCACAATGACTGCAAAATTTATCGATGCAACATTGTAAATACGAATTGATTAGGATAATTTTTAAGATGTTAACAGCTCAACGATACACTAACTATTGTTTAGTTTAAAAAAAGTAAGATGCCATTTTGTAAACCAAAAACCAAAGATATTTCTAGTCAAAATTGAAATTATCTTAATTTCAAGCTGCTACGGAACACTTTTGGCTGTTGTTGTACCTAATCAAAACAAAATTGAGATTATTTATTACTATTGATACTGCATAATCTTTTGCATAAATATTTTCTTAAATTACATTGAAATTGTTTTCTACATTCAAATATGTTTTATTTTCCACAAATTCCTGTTAATTATTTACTTACGTGCATATTTGGCGCCCATTATTTTAAGTCATGATCTTAAAAATCATTATGAGAAAAAAAATAACAAAAATAAAAAAACTCGATAAACAATTATCGATACAACAGCCGGAACATGACTAATGAATAATTTAACAAAAAGTGTACCAAAGTAAGACTGTTGAAATATCTGTTCACTGAAAATGGCCATTTTGTGCATTTTAATGTAAATATAACATGTAAGAAACTTGTCTGAATAAGCCACACGTGTAAAATTTAATAAATTGTCTAAAATGTATGGTGTATTACTGTTATCCATCACGCAAAAGAGATGCCTACGCTCTACAATAACGGTGTACCAACAATCCTGCCTTTTACGAGTATGTCTTATATTATTTTACAAATACAGCTTATTTTGACTTTGTCCTGCTGGACTGTGACCTGAACAAACATTCATAAACGTAAGCCACACTATTATACCAGAAGTCACGGATGAGCGGGACGTTCTGTAAACAAAATAATAACCTCAAAACATGCAAGTAGCGTTAAAAATTTGGATATTTCTGTCTAGTCTAGCTGTATGTATACGATAGCAAAAGCGTTTATCTTTGTGTGTTTTGTGGTTACTAACGTGTACCTCATTTAATTGAAGATAAATCTAACCTATTCTGTGAGATATCTAATCTAATCAAAGAGAAATCTAATCTATAAAAATGTTTGTTTACAAAACGTCACGCTCGTTCGTGAACTGTACTGACTATACCAGTATTCAGTAAAAGGGTGTTTTTCAGCCAGAATTGTGCGAGGGAGTTAAGTTGTGAACTGAAAAATTCCAACCAATAAGATTGCTCCATTTGACAGCGCATTTGACAGGCTAGGAAAATGGAGCAATCCTATTGGATGGAGTTTTCCCTGCTTACAACTTAGCTTCCTCGCACAACACTGATAGAAAACCACCCTAACTCGCAAGCTACATTATTATTTTCATCTATGGTGTAACGAAGCCGTCAACCGACATTAAAATAAGTAACGTGGGTAACATTGCATTAGTTTTCATAGAATTCCTCCTTAGGCGCAGCGTACTGTGGATTAAGTACACTGTATTTGTTAACGTGCCGGCCAATGTGCGTGTCTATGATGTGGTCTCCTCCGATCTCTTCCCAGAACTCGTTTATCTCCTTGCGCATGTCTTCGTTTTGACCACACTCCTGTGTACAATGTCTCCTTTTAATATCGTATGTCAAGAAAACGGATGCAAAAAGCTACCTGCTGCCTTTATCAACTAAAAAGTTATAACCTTCCTCTAAGGTTTTGTCTGGAGGGAGCCTGATCGGACTCTGCTACTGCCTACACATCATAACTCCCATGAAACGTCCACTGCAGAACAGGGAGCTCCTTCCAGAATTCCAGCTTCTGCTGGAACAATGTGGGGGGTAAGAACCAAGTACAATCCCTTTACCCTCCAAAATATTTCAATTTTTAATTAATGCGACTGTTGGTTTTTCTGCGTATTTTAATTTTTCCGTGTCGTAGCGGCTAAAAATAGTACCACCCTTTATCTTCTCATGAGTGTCGTAAAAGGCAACTAAAAGGTCTTACACAAGTAGATTGACTGCAGCGCCCTTCTGGGTCCTTTGCATATTGCGGTCAACAACAACAGCAGTCCATGGTGCCAGACGTAAGTTCTAGACGTAAGTTCTAGACGTAAGACTAGACGTAAGACTTGTTATCCCCACCAAACTATAGCACATATTATTGGCATGAAAATATGCCTCTGTATGAGATGTTATGATGATGATTATAATTTAAAGCGCTCACGACGCTTCTAGTAAAAGACGTTTCAAACAAATCATATCCAAGGGCCCTGAGACAAGTGGCATTCTATTATCGCAAACGCTATAGAATAGAATAAAAGTGTTTCACATTAGCTGTCACGTGACATTTCGTAAGCTAATGTCAATCCCAGACATTTTCATTCTATTCTACTGGCGTTTGCGATAGTAGAAAGCCACTTGGCTCTAGGCCCTGGTTTCCTATAAACCTGTATGGTCATGATACCCAAAAGGAGTCACTGTTGCGGCACTTTCTTTCTAAGTCTTAGATGTAGATTCTTTATAGTTCCGGATAAAAATATACTTAAGTACAATTTTTTTCGATCAACTTCGGTAGACAGTGTCATGGAATTATTTCATTTCTTGTGAATGAACATTACTTGCAGCTTGTCTTATAGTTTCGTTTGATTTTGAGTTCAGTCGATTTTTGGCACACAATACTTTGAATCATAACGATGCATAACTTACCGTTGGAATATCAGCAGGCCACTTAGAGAGCTCCTGCAATCACACAAAATTTTACAGAATAAGTGTGTAAATTAGGACGCCCAGTATTTATATTAGGTCTTTACCTATGAAATTGCCGTTTTGTATGGCGAATTTTAGGTAAACTCAATTTTCAGTACTAAAATTTTTGCATTTTTCTTAGGAATTATAAGTCCAATTTTTTTAATTTTTTGTAAGCATGATTGGGAAGACTTTAAGCTAACAGAAGCTTAAATTTAATTTTCGAAAAATATTATCTGTAAAAAAATATAACAAATCTAATGATGAAATCGGACGACCTTTAAGACGAACAATTTTCAAACCTTTAATTTTATGTATCAAACTAAAAATAAAAACTTTATTTTATGCGTAAATTGATAACCTTGAAGTCTACTTTCAAATATAAGACAAATGAAAAAAATTGCATTAGAATTATAGGAATTATGATCTTATTAATCTGTAAGAAAATTTCGGCAATTTCATAGGTAAAGACCTATTATTACTCTATGTTAAAATGTTTTTTTATAGAATCAATGTATTTTATTCGACTCATGAAGTAGTTACTTATACTTACAAGTTTATGGCTTGCTTTTCCAGCGTATTTATTGATTATACTGCGAAGAGTTTTGGCTTCAACCTTAGCGTGAGTCTTCTCTATCGCCTAAAAACACACGAATAAAAAAAAAACTGAGTCACAGAATATACAGGGTGTCCCAGGAAACACTGTCAAGCGGTGGTCCAGAGGTGGACCACCCCTTGGGCTACCCGAATCACCCCCATGTATGTTCCGCGATTATTTGTAGTTTTCGGGTTATAAATTATTTTATTAATTTATATCTTTTTTGTACTGAACATTTTTCCAATTTTCTTTTTGTGTCAAGATTGCCTTGAACGTTACTTTCATACATAAAATAATAAACCTCCTAACATTCTTACTTGTTACTCAAAAAGTATGGTAAATAAAATTTTCGAACAATTAATGGGCCGTTTAAATTTTTAATCATCAATTTAAAAATACAAAAAGGATGTTCCATAGATTGTAGTTGATTTTAAAAACTTTTCAGGTATATTTTTTTCGACCGAATGCAACTCTAGGGTGACTTTTAATTAGTTCTTGATAGAAAAAGGTATGCATGTACTCATGATACTGAACAACTTTCCCCAAGGAACATAGGTCAAATTACGACCATAAAAAATTGCATCACCTGATAGCGCATTTTGTATGGGAGGTCAAATTTGTTTTTCCGTATTTCGACCTATGTTTCTTGGGAAAAGTTGTACATGCATATCTTTTGCTATCAAGAACTAATAAAAACTCATCCTATACATATAAGGTCTTAATGAAATAGTAAACAGAATTTTAGTATATTTCTCCGACCATGAAAGTGAACAACTTTCCCCAAGGAACATAGGTCGAAATACGAAACTCAGTTTTTGACCTCCCATAGAAACTGCATCGCATTTTGTATGGGAGGCCAATTTGATGTTTCGTATTGCTACCTAAGTTTCTTCGGAAAAGTTGTTCAGTTTCATGGACTAAGTGACATGCTAAAGTTTGGTTCACTATTTCTGTAGGACCCTATATAGGGTGACTTTTAATTAGTTCTTGATAGAAAAAGGTATGAATGTACTCATGATACTGAACAACTTTCCCCAAGGAACATAGGTCGAAATACGAAAATCAAGTTTTGACCTCCCATAGAAACTGCATCAGCTGATAGCGCATTTTGTATGGGAGGTCAAATTTGGTTTTTCGTATTTCGACCTATGTTCCTTGGGAAATGTTGTTCAGTATCATGAGTACATGCATATCTTTTGCTATCAAGAACTAATTGAAAGTCACCCTATATAGGGTATTTAAATACTACACAGTCACACTACCAGTTGCAGGAAGTGTATTTACTTTTAAAGTTTCTTTAAATCTATTGTTGTCACTTACTTTGTCAACACAATTCAATTTCAATTTATTTATTCATTCACAATGTACATTGTATTTGAATGTTATTCCTAATTCCAAATTCCTAATTTATGTATAATGATAATGATACTCAAAAAAATAATCAATAATCAAACAATCAAAATTCAAAATTAATGTTAAAATTAATGTCAGTATGCGAGTAAATTATATAATAACTATGTCATTAGATTAATGTCTCGGTCATTTAAATATTCATTCACCGAATAATAACAATTTTTTAATAAAAATGCTTTTAATTTCATTTTAAATAAATGCGGACTTTGTATGTCTTTCAAAGTTCTGGGCAGCCTGTTAAATAGCACAGCAGTTTGATGGTGCGTAGAGTGTCTCATAATATCTAAGCGAGGTGTGATCAGAAGGGGTAAGTTTTGGGTACGTGTCGCCAGCCTATTTTCCCTAGCTTCCCGAGATTCAAACTTATCCGGTCGTTCAATAAAATCACATAAAATTACATGGATGTACAGACAAGGAGCAGGTAATATTTCCAAATCTTTAAAATGATCCTTGCATGATTCCCATTGAGCAATACGAACTATAGTGCGTATCGCGCGCTTTTGTATCACAAATGCTTTGTACATGTTATACGAATAGCTACCCCCCCAAAACTTAATGCTGTAACGAAGCCGAGATTCCACAAGAGCATGATACACCATTTTAAGATGATTAATGTCTAACTCATCTCGCAAACTTCTGATAGCGTAACATGCTGAGCTTATGGCAGCTTCCACTGCCGACAATTCACCTCGCCAATTTAAAAGACTGTCTATGATTACTCCTAGAAACTTAACTTCACTTTTTAGTTCAAGTTTGACTCCGCTTAGGCAAACATTTAGTGATTCCGAGTTCTTCGAGGTGGTCTTGAATAAGAGCAAGTTTGTTTTACTAACATTTATTATTAGACTATTGACAGAAAACCAATGTTGAAATAATTCTAGTGTATGATTTACTTTACTGTTGAGACCTGTATTCGTTACATCTGAAATTATGGCATTGGTGTCATCAGCAAACAATATTAATCTCGTACCTGGAACATTATTTGATACGTAACTTATCAAATCGTTCACAAATATAATAAAAAATAGGGGACCCAATATAGAGCCTTGGGGCACACCACATTTGATTTGTTCCCAATTTGATTGGTATGTAGTTTTTCTGCCTTGTTCAACTGTTGATATTTCTACGAATTGATGTCTACTTTCGAAGTACGACTTTACAAGCTCCCATATTTTTCCATTAACACCGTAGTGGTCCAGTTTTCTGAAAATATATTATGGTCAACAGTATCAAACGCAGAACTAAGGTCGAGAAATAGCCCGGCGACCCTCATTCTACTATTTAGCATCGTTATCACGTCATCCAGTAAGTTCTCTATTGCGTCGCTTGTACCCACTCCCAACTGATAACCGTACTGGCGCGAATTAAGTAGATCATTTCGATTGAAATGCCGCAACAAACGTGATTTAAGGACCTTTTCGAAGATTTCGGAGATTGAGGGTAGCAGAGAAATGGGTCTATAATTATTTGGATCATTCTTAGGTCCCTTCTTAAACACTGGTAACACCCGCCCAATCTGGAATTGATCGGGAAACCTTCCTATTGAATGACAGTCATTAAAAAGTTGTGCGAGAGGCCTTGCTAATATGTCAACATTATCTTTGATTATCGTGATAGGTATTTCGTCAAATCCGCAAAACTTCTTCGAAGCAATTTGCCGCACAATCTTTTCAATTTCAACTGGTGTTACCGGTTCCCATACCATATGGCTCTGCAGTCTATCCACGTTTTGAGACAACAAATTCATTGCTAGAGTGATGTTACCCCTACACTGTGTTTCACCCTTTTTTGTAAAATTTTGAGAAAAGGTCTCCGATACAAGTTTTGGGTCACTTACAGGCTTATTGTGTACCTTGAGTATTATATTGTTTCCACCTTTCACGTTGTACTTATTTCTATGTTTATTTACCACTTCCCAAACTGATTTTGTCGATTTTTTGGCGTTGCTAATGTTACTTTGAGTAGCTGCCCTTCTAGCTAGTCTGAGGACCCTCCGATAAAGGCAAATATAACGCTTTTTATATTCTAAAATCGTCTCATTGGATGATTGGTCAGCGGTGTTTAGGAATCTTTTCATTTTGCTGGCTACCCTTATACCTTTGGTTATCCAATTTAAATTATTATTTTTATTGATGTTAAGCGTCTTTAATCTTTTTTTGAAACAATGTTTAAAAGCTACGTCTATATTTGTCAGGCAGCCATTTGCTTCTTCGGTTTCCCAGTTACAATTTTCGAGTTGTTGTCTAAAATTAGTCAAATTCTTTTCGTTGTAATGTCTTGTCTCTATTAAAATTTTGTTATTATTTTTATTTAACTCTTTATGTTTTGCGGTTTCTATTTCACAAAGTTATGCTGCGTGACCGTCAGAGAGGCCGTTATGGTCAATGATTGATTTGAGAATAGCACCTTGCGGCAGATTAGTAACAATATTGTCTAAGCAAGACTCTGCGTCGCCTCTAATAAACGTGACATCATCAAATAAGCACCTAAAATTGTAGCTATTTAACAAACATAGGAACTCTGTTTTATTTGCATGGTCTCCTATCAGGTCAATGTTAAAGTCGCCGCAAATTATGGAAATCTTATTAAAAAAGTGTTCTAATATGATTTCAAATTTCTTAATGAATACATCAAAATGTTTCTTATGATTACAGTACAAGCAACAAATATTAATGTTAGTTTCTATATCTTTTACGCCACATATTTCAAACCATTCTCTTGTATACCATTTTTTACATATTGTTAGTTCTTCATACGACTTTCCTGTAGTAGCTAGAATAAGAGTACCGCCTCTCTTCATGTCTTTCCTAACGTTTTGTGATGCTACGTTATAATTATTTAAACTCAATAGTTGTACATTATTATGGTTGAGGAAATGTTCACATATGCACAGATAACTAGGATTTAGTTTTATACATTCTAAATATACATTAAATTCATCCCTTTTTGAGCTTATACCACATACATTTTGACTAAGAATATTCAAATTAGTGTTGAGCTGATATTTGCTACAACTTTTTTTACTATGTTTGTTTTCAAAAGAATTTAGTCCTACAGTATTCGCTATGGATTCTTCACAATATTTTTCTTGTTCCCTCGCCAAAAAAACGCCGGTTCACCATTTTGTTTTGCAGCCTGGTTACTGGTTACTTCTGTATGGGTGTTGTGGTTGTTGCTAGATTTAGTTGCGGGAAGATGATGTATTGTTGTCATTTGACTGGATCTATATTTTGAGTGCATAATAGCCCTCCATAGCGATCTACAAGTGTTTTTTTGTGATCTAAACACTTCAAAAGTATCTATATTTTTATTTTCGGACCTACAGATGATGTTCAGTATGTTGTTCAGGGTTTTGGTAATTCTATGTTTGTTGTACGTAATTTCACCAATTAACACATTTGTATGACTAAGCGATTTCAAGTGTTGTTCCAGGGATGCTTTAAATTGTGCTGCATCATAATCATTTGATCCTACCAATATTACAATATAGTCTGAGTCCGTGAAATCACCGCACCAATCTTTACAGCTCTTCAGAACATTATCAACCTTGGCGTATGGTTTTATTAGAGATTTCACATTAAATGATTTCCCCAGCAAGTTTTGCAGATTTTGTCGTGAACAACAGAAAGTGTCAGCAATAGTTTTAACCAAGCTTTAAATTTAAAGAATCTTCGTGCAATTGCCTGTTATCTAACTTTTATCTATTCTATGGTTTTACTACTTTTCCCAAGAAGCAAAATAAATAATCTGATGCAGTTTCTATGTAAAGTTGACACTTATTTACGTAAGCTTTTGACCTACATTTTTTGGAAAAAGATGATTAGTAGTTGCATGGACTGAGTATCATGTGTAAGTAAGTGCACTATTTCAAGAGGATCCTTTAGGGATATTATATTTTTTTATCACCCCGAAAATTTTAAGAGGTGGTTCTGTCCATGAAACTGAACAACTTTTCCTCAATAACAAAGCTCAAAATTCGACAAACAAACGACTTCCAGTTTTTTTTTATATTTTTGTATTTTGACATATGTTTAATTGGATAAGTTGTTCAGTTTCATGGACCACTTATAATAATTCGCCTTCAGGACCCTTAAGTTGAATTCCCATTATGTTGAATTCTCCGAAAGTTGGATTCCCATTAAGTTTATTCTCAATATATTGAATCCCAATATGTTGAATTCTCTGAAAGTTGGATTGAGTGGAAATGTGTGGGCAGTGGGGAGGAATTTGTGGATGATGGGGGGCTATGTGTAGGTGGATGATGGCAAGGCAATGTGTGTATAAAGGGGGGAAATGCTTGGGTGGTGGAGGGACAATGTGTGGGCAGTTGGGTGACTTCCCCACCTTCCAAGGTGGTAGGGCTTTTGTGCAAAGCCCGTCTGAGAAAGTACCACCCTATTACCTATTTCTGCCGTAAAGCAGCTGTGTTTGCACTGGGTAAGTGAGCCAGTGATATTACTGGCACAAAAGACATACCATCTTAGTTTTCAGGGTGGGCAACGCGCTTCACTGTCTTATTAGTATCAAATTATGGCACTAATAAGACAGTGGGTGCCATCGGCGGTGGTAACCACTTACCATCAGGTGGCCCTCGTTGGCACACTTGACATTTAAAAAAATTGCTTCCCTCGGCCACACATTGCCCATCCCCAGCCACATATTGCCCCCCAGTGGCCACAAATTTCCGCGGTGCCGTATAGTCAGCGGTGTAATCTTAAAAGTATTTTTTTTTTCATAATAAATAGTATATCTCTACCAGGCGAGAGTGAGTGGAAGCGTTGGAAGGGAAAGACTTCAGAATGTTATAAATAAAGAACAGTTGATGAAAGTACAGGAAGTTTACTCAGCGGCGGAACCCCGATTATAAGTAAAAACTATCGAATAATCATTATCCGAAAATTCAACATAATGGAAGTTCAACTTAA
This sequence comes from Athrips mouffetella, assembly GCA_947532105.1. Classification (NCBI taxonomy): domain Eukaryota; kingdom Metazoa; phylum Arthropoda; class Insecta; order Lepidoptera; family Gelechiidae; genus Athrips; species Athrips mouffetella. The sequence continues at coordinate 16,153,102 of OX383965.1, read as the reverse complement.
TGGAAATCCAATTTTCGGAGAAATCAACATAAGGGGAACTCAACTTAATGAGAATCCAACTTTCGGAAAATTCAACATAATGGGAATTCAACTTAATGGTCCTGAAGGATAATTCACAACAGAAACTCAAATGTAAGGAACTTTGAAATTTGGTCTATAAATAGAGATAGGGTTAAGTCATTATAGAAAATATAAAATAAAATCCAAGACAAAAAAGCATTTAACTTTTTATTTATTTTCGGGAATGGAATTTAGTCGTAGCCGTAGCCTATGACAGAATAAAAAAAGTTTTCATGTCACTAAGTAAGAGAGGTGACAGTTTTTATTTCTATTTTTTTACTGACTGGCTATGGCTATGTCGCATTTCTATTTTTTTTAATTACCCCTTTTCTATTTATAGCCTATATATGCGTTTCGAGGTTCCTCACATTTATTTAGGATTCTGTTGCGAATTCTGGGGTGACAAAAAGTTACCCTTTATTCTGTTTTAATTTAAACACGTTTTCAGCTCAAATTCATCCAGTTTCAGACGGGTATATTCGTGGGTTAATAAATAAATAATATGATCTTACTTGGCACTTCTCGATCTCTCCGCATGACAACAATCGCGAAGGCTTCGAGGCAGTCTAGACAAATATTTAAATTAATTAACCTTTACATCGCTCATATTCGGTAAGTAAGTCCTTATTACCACCAAATTGTAGGTGACCAATTAGCGCTCTAGGGTAATAATGTAGCTAGAAAAGCCCTAGGGCGGTAAGTAATTAAATTTTGAAAGAGTGAAGTGTTTTACTTTTAATTACTTACCGCCCTAGGGCTTTTCTAGCTACATTATTACCCTAGAGCGCTAATTGGTCACCTACAATTTGGTGGTAATAAGGACCTACTTACCTCACAATCGAGATGAAAGCAGAGTAGTTAGCTCGGGTGTAAGCATCAATTGCACCCTCGAACTATAGGCGCCCTCGCTGCGCTCGTGCGCCTAAATATCTCGGGCTGCAATTGATGCCTTACAGCCCTTGGCTACTAATCTACTATTACATGTCTCATATTCGGTAAGTAAGTCCTTATTACCACCAAATGGGGCTTGTAGGTGACCAATTAGCGCTCTAGGGTAATAATGTAGCTAGAGAAGCCCTAGGGCGGTAAGTAATTAAATTTTGAAAGAGTGAAGTGGTTTTTTTAATTACTTACCGCCCTAGGGCTTTTCTAGCTATATTATTACCCTAGAGCGCTAATTGGTCACCTACAATTTGGTGGTAATAAGGACCTACTTACCTCACAATCGAGATGTAAAGCAGAGTAGTTAGCTCGGGTGTAAGCATCAATTGCACCCTTGGCTACTAATCTACTATTAGAATACCTTAATATCCGAACGGATTAAATGACATATTTTTTATCCCTGCAGAAATCTTCCATAGTTTCCGGAAAATGGAAAATTTATGAAAAATGTATTGCAATTTTCGCAAAAATATGCCTTATTGCGTAAATAACTACGGTTTTCAACACAACCGCTCATAAAACAGCTCTATTTGCACTGTACCGTGGGTTCGTGGTGACTATTATTTTCAAAAGTACCGAATTCTACAAATAAAAAAATCGTAGTTTTTCAACCTAGAAAATACTAACAAATAACTAATGACGATTATTAAAATTTTACTTACGTTTTCTGAAGATGCAGTCGGACCGATAATAGACGTCTTTGGACTAAAAGACGCCTTTCTACCAGGCGACTTTCGGCGAAGATCCGCCATCGAGCTGGCTCTCGACTTGTCATCGAACTGACTCTGGAAGGGTTTTACATGATTTCTGTAGATAACTAGTGACCTACCCCGGCTTTGCAAGGGAAACTAAGTTTGAGTTTACAATTCTAGAGAAAATAGCACTTTAAGTTTTTCCAGATTTTGTGCATTTTCCGGGAATCTGTTAAGGCCTTTTTTTTGTAATATCGCCCTAAAATACGGAAAGTAAAAATATCGTGTTTCGTCCCATGTACTTAGGGTAAAGCAGTTGAATTTCATCATGGGTTTCATGCTCTGAATCCAGCTTCAGTTTTCGTTAGACATCTACTTATAACCTTTGCATTATTTTAGTAAATGTAGTGAAATGAAGATAACCTATTCTTCATTATTATTTTATCTTTTTTACCTGATTACGACAAAAAGGAGGGTTCTGATTTTTTATTTACATACTAACCGTGTCTTGTTCGTTGATGTTTTCCAGCAGCTCATAAAATGTCTCCTGGTAGAGCGCCGTCATCCACGGCTGCATAAAGTACGAATAGAAATCCTCTATCTGTCCCATCTTTAAATAAAATAGTATTAGGTTAGCCGGTAACAGTTAATTACGCACCTAGGCTAGAAAAAAGTCTTAGAGAGGCCAAGGATAATAATCAGATAATCTGGGGCTTCTTTACTTCTGGACGTGAAGTACCTATCTTCTAGCCAGGAAGTGGATGCTTTGGTCTGCAAAGTTTCAGGAAACCGCATTCAGTCCGCAGGTACGTAAAACTGTTTTTATTTTCGATTCAGTGACGACATTTTTTGGCTCTGTGCCTTGTGTTGGCAAGTTATTATTTAATATAGTTTTCACGTAATGTAAAAAGTATAGTTTTAGAAGATAATCATTTGTTCTTTGTATGTAGACTTAAGCCCAGTATAACAACAGTGCAGGTGGTGTTAGAACAGCCTTCTCATCTCAAGATTCGGCTAAAAACCCGCCTCTGTTACCGATTTGTTTAGTCCGCGAGATAAATTATAAGAGCGTTGGACATCATTGCAATGTTACATGTTACTTTGATATTCATGTTACATATTTTGGTTACATTGTTTATATTTCTTATGATTAATCTTAAAATATTTTTAATACTTTTTATTACCCATACACTACATCATGAACAATTATGCGTACGAAATAGTAATTTTTTCGGCGACATTGAGAACATTCATCATTTTTCACCCATACTATAAGAGTGATAGGAGTAGCTGGCTGAAGAGGGCTTTATATTTCGCATACAGCATCATTAGCGGCTTACTGGCAAAGAGCTAATTGCGGAGCGAAGAAGCAGAAAGCAAGTTACCACGTTCTATAGTCTGATCAAAGTGACACAGTTAGCTGTTACCCGATACCGCAGCAGCAGCTTGCTGAAGAGATTTCCCATGAAGCATCACTAGCATCTGGTCAACGAAGGTCTCCCTGCTGAGGCAAGTGACGGCATACTAAAGTCTGATCTAAGTTATAAAGCCAGCTTTAATCTGATACCGCAGCAGCAGCTTGTTGAAGAGAGCTACATCTTTCCTATACAGCATCACTAGCAGCTGGTAAGCGAAGCTCTACGTGCTAAGGCAAGTGAACAAGTTCTACAGTCTGATCAGTGTGATCCAGCCAGCTATTACTTGACACCGCAGTAGCAACTTACTGAAGAGAACGATTTCTCATAAACATCTCTCTCTCTCTCTCCCTGCTGAGGCAAGTACCCGCGTTATATAGTCTGAGCCAGCTGTTACCTGATACCGTAGCAGCAGCTTGTTGAAGAAGGCCTCATGTTTCCCATACAGCATCACCAATGGCTCGGCGGCGAAGGGCTCCCTGCTGAGACATGTGACTGCATTCACGCAGTGCAGCACGTTCAAACGCAGCCGGAAGTAGTTCTCGCTCTTATTCGTCATCAGGGTATGGCCCTGTTACGATTTGCCTTTTATTAGCTCTTTAGCCCTGACAAATATCAGGTCGACGGTGGAACGAGTTCACCCAGTAGAAGCCTTGACGCGACTTGAATAGATTTGGATATCTGGTAGATATTCTACATATTTTATGATGCTTACAGCATATGCTAGCGTCTGTATTCCCGTGTTCATGTAACCAGCTGTGTGTTCATGTTTTTTTTTAAATAGATTTATTCATAAAAATATTTTTCACAAAAACAAATCACCTCCTTGAAAACTATTTTTATTTTACAAGTTTTAGTGTTAAGAAACACCTTAAGGTACAGGCACCAACAGGTGGTTGGTAACCCTGACTGATCCTGCTATAAAAACACAAAAAAAGCGATGTTGTCATGTCACTGTTTAGAATCATGATGTCACTCAAAAGTAAAGAGCATTTCACGGATAAATCTCTGAATCTCTAAAACTCTAAAATTGATATTAACGATTGGTCAGAAATAAGTAACCCACTTAGAGATAGGTTTGTACACGCGGCTACACGTCAGTGAGAACAATTCAACCTTGAGCGGGTCTCTATGCTTAAAAACCCACATGACGAAAAAGCATTGCGCGAAATGCAACGATTAAGACAATTTTATTTTAAAGAAAGAACAACTTCCACTTGGCCACGAGCGCTTAAAACTATCGATCCTAAAGAACGTAACTACAATTTAAAAGAATTATCCTCCAACTTCTAACCGTTAAAGAGATGTTCCGTGTCCTGTGTGGTGCCGGCAAAGAACATTACCAACCCGTTTCTACCCGTGGGCATAAGAGGCGACTAAGGGTTAATGAACCAGGGGATGGGCAGCAGCATCCATCTGTGTATCTTATCATCTTACATTCTGTGGTCACCGACAGCCGCGGTCCATGGAGCCAGCCGTAACGCTTACAAGCGTGGTGACTATGGTACTTACCCCCCACATTGTTCCAGCAAAAGCTGGAATTTTGGAGGGAGTTCCCTGTCCTCTAGTGACGTTTCATGGGATGTCATTATGAAGGAGTTGTTTCTTCCAACACCAGATTATCAACATGAGATGATGAATACCAGACGCAAATATTTGTATCATAGAAACGTCCATCACAGGACAGCTTTTGCTGGAACAATGTGAAGGGGACGTACCATAGTCATCACGATTTTTAGCGTCACGGCTGGCACCATGGACCGCGGTTGTTGGTGCCCGCAGAATGTAAGATGAAACGATACACAGAAGGATTCTGCTTCCCATTCTCTGGTTCATAAACCCTAAGTCGGTTTTTACGACATCCGTGGATTGGTGACAATGTGAACATCTCAGGAGTATACCCGTTTGGATAAAAGAAGAATTTGGCAAATCGGTTCACAACTGATGGAGTAATCGGTAAACATACATAAATAAAATACATCCAGTGGAACAAAGTCGCCTTTTACGACACCCACGATTAGAGATGGGTTGGTACTATTCTTTGCCGGCACCACACGAGCTATATACTTGTATAGCTTTGAAAAATATATGAAACACGTAATAAGTGCCTATAAAATTTAAGGGTTGCCTTCGATTTCCCAAAGATCCCCTCATCAGATCCTGACTAGGTGACAATGGGACCACTTCAGGAGTATACCCTTTCGGATAAAAAAAGAATTTTGCAAATCGGTTCACAACTGACGGAGTAATCGGTGAACATACATTAAAAAAAATACATACAGTGGAACATAGAACCTCCTCCTTTTTTGAAGTCGGTTAATGAAGCCGGTAAAAAAGTAAACTTAAGTCTAAACATTAACTTTCTGCCAAACTGCAGGGCAGTTTGTTGGCACATTATATCGCTCCCTGTATACAATAACATTTCTTTTTAAACAACACTTTTATTTCTATATTATAATCTCGCGATCAAGATATTATTACATGAAACTTACATGAAACAGAAACATAGGTAATTTAACCACTTAAAATTTTATATTATGTTTCGGTAAAATTATAATATGTGTATTTATAATATGTGTTCGTGTTCGTGTTCAAGATGCAAATAATTAGGCTTCTTCTGGAAGAGCTCGTTTCACCGTCTAACTCGTCTAACTCATCTTTGTCTTCAAGGAGATTGAGTTGAAAAGCATGTCAAATAAAAAACCTTGATAAATAGTTACATTACATATTTGTAAAAAAAAATCTCTACTAAAATCTCTAACAACATAAATCTGTCAATACCTGGTGTGGCAGGGCTAGCTGGACTTCCATAGGGATATCAGGCCCTGGTTTCCGGACCTTCAAGTAGAAAAGAGGCCCCGGCAGCGTGGCTGCTATGGATATCGCACTGCGGTACTTCATTACCGTTTCCCACCTATATTTGTACACTTTTGTTAATTTGTTTGTGAAGCGACGTAGTTTTGGTTTTCCTGACGTCATAAAATAATCAAAGAATATTCCGACTTTTGTTAGTTATATTACAAGTTTAATTTTGGAAGCTAAGTGCAACGAATTTTTTTACTGTCTATACAAAAGTTGTAAAATACAGAGCTGTCGGGCCACCTTATACGAGAAACCATTTTTTGCGAATTGTACAACGAGTCGGTCTCAACTTCTAAGCAGAATTCGGCACAAAATTTTCTCTGTGAAAAGCCCACTGGGTTAGCTTTGAACCCCTGGCCAAATTATATTATGTTACTTAGAACACGAAACTGAACTACTTTTTCAAAGAAAAGGGGATCAAATAATTAAAATAAATGGTACAGCAGCACTGCACTTACTTTCTAGCGATATACGAGAGTCATCCATCATTCGACAGTGTCGCCACCGGGAATCGAACCCAGAACTTCCGGATCAAGAGCCGAATGCTCTAACTACTAGATTAAAATGGACTGCGGATAGTAACGAGTAAATAAGGACCAAGTGCAAACTTAAGTTTGTGATTCCATACAAATAATATGGAAATACAAATTTACCTATCCTAGATTTATGTAAAAATGTTTAAATAAAATATGTAGTCAGGCAAATAACCAATTTAGAATTCCAAATTGAAGCATTAAAATAAGCTCATCGAAATCGATTTTAAGTAAATAAAATTTTCAAGTTTTTTTTTTGTGGTAAGGGAACACCCCTTATATGAACTTTCACAGACCAATGAATCCTGCCGAAAGATACCTTGCATGGAGATTCTCGAACATGCAAAGTTTCATCAAGATCGTTTGAGCCGTTTTTGAGCAAATTGCAATTTTTCATTTCCTTTGTATGACAGCTACCCTCAAAAAGAGAGCCAGCAACAAACCACTCAGTATCCTTCGATGGATTTACAAGAAAATCTTAAATTTAAAATATGGTGTCAATCGGACTATTCGTTTAGCCGCTAGGCCAAAGCGTGACGGACAGACAGACCGACGGACCGACCGACCGACGGACGGAGATTTTTGGGAGACTTGCTTTTTATGATGTATAAGTGGTATAACACATTTTTGAGAAAATTAGAAAAACTTTTTTTTTCACGAATACAATACCTTTCTCGCTCCGCTCGAAAGTAAAAATTAACGGTTTGCATGGGGAAGCCAAAAAAAACTGTCGATTTTTGAACCACGTATCTTTGTAAAGTTGTTTTTTCATATCCTGAATAATAAAAAAAATTACAATAAAAAAATATATAAGTTTTAAAATAAGGTGGTTAAATTTGGCTGGGGGTCCAAAAATAAATTATATTTTCTGTGGTGGTGGTATGTATGAAGCCGTCAGAACGCGAATCCGACTGACAATAAAATTTACCGGTATTTCTAAAATGGTCTCCACAAAAAGGAACAATGCACAATTGCACAACAACTTTTTTAAACTTTGGGATAGTGACATTTTAGGAATTATTGTGTTATTAATTTATTATTAATTTTATGCGTAGCAGCAGTAAAATCACGATAGTAAGCTATTTTATGTTATACTGTAGATAGGTTAATATGTTATCGATTTGGGTAATTCCTGTAATGATATCATGAATTGTATGTTAAATTAATAAATGAAATGAAATGAAATGAAATGAAATGAAATGAAATGAAATGAAATGAAATGAAATGAAATGAAATGAAATGAAATGAAATGAAATGAAATGAAATGAAATGAAATGAAATGAAATGAAATGAAATGAAATGAAATGAAATGAAATGAAATGAAATGAAATGAAATGAAATGAAATGAAATGAAATGAAATGAAATGAAATGAAATGAAATGAAATGAAATGAAATGAAATGAAATGAAATGAAATGAAATGAAATGAAATGAAATGAAATGAAATGAAATGAAATGAAATGAAATGAAATGAAATGAAATGAAATGAAATGAAATGAAATGAAATGAAATGAAATGAAATGAAATGAAATGAAATGAAATGAAATGAAATGAAATGAAATGAAATGAAATGAAATGAAATGAAATGAAATGAAATGAAATGAAATGAAATGAAATGAAATGAAATGAAATGAAATGAAATGAAATGAAATGAAATGAAATGAAATGAAATGAAATGAAATGAAATGAAATGAAATGAAATGAAATGAAATGAAATGAAATGAAATGAAATGAAATGAAATGAAATGAAATGAAATGAAATGAAATGAAATGAAATGAAATGAAATGAAATGAAATGAAATGAAATGAAATGAAATGAAATGAAATGAAATGAAATGAAATGAAATGAAATGAAATGAAATGAAATGAAATGAAATGAAATGAAATGAAATGAAATGAAATGAAATGAAATGAAATGAAATGAAATGAAATGAAATGAAATGAAATGAAATGAAATGAAATGAAATGAAATGAAATGAAATGAAATGAAATGAAATGAAATGAAATGAAATGAAATGAAATGAAATGAAATGAAATGAAATGAAATGAAATGAAATGAAATGAAATGAAATGAAATGAAATGAAATGAAATGAAATGAAATGAAATGAAATGAAATGAAATGAAATGAAATGAAATGAAATGAAATGAAATGAAATGAAATGAAATGAAATGAAATGAAATGAAATGAAATGAAATGAAATGAAATGAAATGAAATGAAATGAAATGAAATGAAATGAAATGAAATGAAATGAAATGAAATGAAATGAAATGAAATGAAATGAAATGAAATGAAATGAAATGAAATGAAATGAAATGAAATGAAATGAAATGAAATGAAATGAAATGAAATGAAATGAAATGAAATGAAATGAAATGAAATGAAATGAAATGAAATGAAATGAAATGAAATGAAATGAAATGAAATGAAATGAAATGAAATGAAATGAAATGAAATGAAATGAAATGAAATGAAATGAAATGAAATGAAATGAAATGAAATGAAATGAAATGAAATGAAATGAAATGAAATGAAATGAAATGAAATGAAATGAAATGAAATGAAATGAAATGAAATGAAATGAAATGAAATGAAATGAAATGAAATGAAATGAAATGAAATGAAATGAAATGAAATGAAATGAAATGAAATGAAATGAAATGAAATGAAATGAAATGAAATGAAATGAAATGAAATGAAATGAAATGAAATGAAATGAAATGAAATGAAATGAAATGAAATGAAACTTACGCTCTACCAGTTTCAGGTATAGTAAGATGTAGTCGGGAAGGTGAAACATCTGGAATGCTGGCGTGAGAACGTCTGTAAAATAACCGCAGAACATTAGTGTGACATTACTTACAAACAATATCTTAGATTAAACTAAGCATATCATCATAACATTCCATGAAAAGTCCATCGTCCGACAGGAAGCTCCCACTAGAATTTTGATCTGGGGGCACGGCAGTGCCCCCGCCAAGTCGAGCGCGAAGCAAACACTGCCGTACCATCCTTTACTGGAACCATTTCGCCGCATTTTCAGGCCCCTATTTGAACCTCTGGACCTCTGGATAAGACCAGAACGCAGAAATTTTCGTCATCCAGTAAGCTATAATCACATACTTAAAATCCAAAATTTCAAGTCTGTAGGTGATTTAGTTCCGAAGTTAAGCGAAAGCAAAGTTTCGCATTTATGACACACACTCACTCATGATCATCAAAAAGAACTAGTACATCTCATAAACTCAGCGAGCTTAAATTTGGTACAGAGTTAGGGTTTAATGGCCACATAAAGGGAAAACTATAAAAACTAGGATAATCGAAAAAAAACAATAATATAAATAAAAATAAATCAATATGCCCACGTTTCTACAAAAAGAAGTGAAATCCCACCAAAAACATTCTGTAAAAAACTAGCCAAACCTCGATGGAGCTGCTTGTTTATCTCTAAAAAGTAATGAAATCTAGAGAAAGCCGTACCAAGTCTAAGGTTCCTTATTGCGATTTCTTTATTATTATAGTTAATGTTGTGTGACTTGGCCGTTGAAGGGTACAAAACCAGGTGCTCCATGACACCATTGCACCAATCTGTCGCCAGAACCGCTACCCATTGACGATCAACAACAGCCTAAAATGAGACACTAGCGTCTAATTACCAATACCAGTATGGGCTATTATCTCGTTTAACAAACATATGTATAGTAACAACAGATATAACATTACGTGTAAACAAAATTGACTTGTACCCACTAATGTTCAACGGCCAAGTCACACAACATTAACTATAATAATAAAGAAATCGCAATAAGGAACCTTAGACTTGGTACGACTTTGTCTAGATTTCATTACTTTTAGGGTTCCGTACCTCAAAAGAAAAAAACGGAACCCTTATAGGATCACTTTGTTGTCCGTCTGTCTGTCTGTCTGTCTGTCTGTCTGTCTGTCTGTCTGTCTGTCTGTCAAGACCCTTTATCTCACGAACGGGTAAAGGTATCAGGTTGAAATTAATACCATATATTAGGATCTATGAACCACACAAGATCTGAAAATTTCAATTTTTTACAACGACGCAATCAAAAGATATGGCATTTTATGTCCTCATCTCCATACATTTATTCAAAAATGAAAAACCTACAGGGTACTTCCCGTTGACCTAAAATTATGAAATTTGGCAAGAAGCTAGGTCTTACAGTACAAATAATGGGAAAAGTCTGAAATCATTAAATATTACAACTTTTCTCACAACTAATGGTAACCAATTGTGGTGAGCTCCCGTTTCAAGAACATTCATATAAGAGAGGGGTCAAGTTGGATGGTCGCTAAGGCGATTTTTGTTTTAGTTCTATTTAAAAACGGGAAAACTTACAAACTTGAAAATTGGTATGTTTATAGGGCATAGGCTATAAAATAACAACAAATAATAAAATTTAGTCAAGCGCGTGTCGGACTCAAAAAATCTAGCACATTAACTTACTGAAATTTCAACTAATACAATTATGATTATGTGGTGGTACGGAACCCTCAGTGCGCGAGTCCGACTCGCACTTGGCCGGTTTTTTAGAGATAAACAAGCAGCTCCAACGAGACTTGGCTAGTTTTTTACAGAATGTTTTTGGTGGGTTATTGTTTACGATACAGTTGTGATTATGTTTGTTGGAAAGGGAAATGCATGTTAACGTGTTAACGTTAAAGTTGCGGCAGGCACCATGGACCTTGTTGGTTGGTTATTGTAGTATGAAGGATTGTACGATACACAGAAGGACGCTGCTACTCAACTTCCGGTTCAAAACCGTTTTGTCAACTTTTATGATTAGTTTTATGGTTGGTACTATTCTTGGTACTATAGTTAGTAGTATTAGTCTTATAAATATGGAAGTTCTTCGCCATCAATAGTCAGATAAAACAGAGCCCAAACCTACTGAGCTGGCATCACATTGCAAAGTGAAAGACTGAGAAATCTGGGCAAGCAATGAGAAGAGTGTTTTCATCCCATCTATTCGAAAATCGCTGAACGGTTCGTCAATAAAGGCGAAAAAAATTGCTGTTTTCTCCTAGAGACTTTCGTAGCGGGTAAAAATGGGATTTAAATTAGAATTTGAATTTATGTCCACCATAGGGATATTTTAGTTCAACCATAGAGGTCGAACTAAAATATTGTATGAAAAATGATACTGGCCGGTTGTACTATTAAAATTATTATGAATATAAAAAAAGAAATATGCTTGAAATGTAAACAAGACTACCAACCAAAGATGTTCTGTTCCTAATTGATACAAAAATGTCAATAACATTTTCAGTTGTTACAAATAATACTTAAAATGATTTTTAGTATTGTTTCATCAAGTAATAATATTGTAATGGTATTTTGTTTTTAAAATTAATGACGAGTGTGTGTCTCAATGAGCCTTTCATAATTTTCTTATAGAGGGAGATGAAAAGTAGAGTGTATTACGCGGCTGCAAAAATATTTTTACCTTGGACGACCTATTGAATCCCTCGCTACGTTCAGGATTCTACTTTTGAATCCCTCGCCATGCTCGGGATTCTACTCAAGAATCCTTCACTTCGTTCTGGATTCAAAATAGCGCCCTCGCCTTAAAATATTATTTTACAGCCTTGTGATACAATCTACTAATAGTCTACGCTTCCTTTAGTTTTAAAAGCGGCTTCTGCAGATTCGGGCCACTCAATGGGATCTCAACTCTGCTGAAGCCGTTTTTTTTTTTAAACTAAACCTCGTAACGCAAAAGGACGCTGCTGCTAAAGCATTACCTCAGTGATAAAGCTCCATAGTCGTCTTTTAGGACAACGGGCTGTTACTATCATGCCGGCACCACACAACACAATCATTGGGCTTCGGCAGAAAAAAATAGGGCGCACATATTATGTCGCGTGCACAGCTAGTAACCCAAATAGAAATGTAACTATAAAACATTAAAGAATATGTTTTTACTGGAATAAAGAAGAAGAATATCTGGGCAAAAACTCCACGTTCTTATAGAGATGATGACACCTCACAAACGGATCGAACTGACTCAGGAATATGTCAGCCAACTGAAAACAGAAGATTTGTTTTAAGTTTTTTTTTCTAGTCTATATGGTCCCATTGCTGGGCAAAGGTCTCCCTTTCATTCTTCCAACTATCACCGTCTTGAGCAACCAACCGCATCGGCACAACTATGTCGTCACGCCATCCTTTTTGTGGCCTACTCCGACGCCGTTTCCCACCATGGTATCTCCATTGTGTGACCAATTTCGCCCACTGTTGCAAATGCACTCGGCTCACGTGCCCAGCTCAGTCCCACTTGAGCCTGGCTGTTTTCCGATACACTTTAGCCTATTTCTGACTTGGAACACCATGGTATTCCGCACTCGATTAATCCGTTTGATAACTATGACGCTAAAATAAAGAAATTAATTAAAAATGTCGGAAATCCTGTTTTCCCTTATTTCTACGTTACAGACTTCAACCGAACCATTGAAATATGGCGGCTTGCAAGCTTGTAAACGCGGTGCCAGTGCAATCACCTCTATTATGAAATAGGTAAGAAACTCGCGGGGGCGCATCTAAGTAGGTACATGCTAATGTATGTGACGGCCTTTTCATTCGTCATCTTTTGATAATATAAGTGGTTCAAATATTTTGGCCTTATAGTTCGATTTTTATAAATCCGCAGTACACATGGCCGCACGTCGGTGGAAACGCTTTGACCTTGAGCGGGTCTCTGGTTTCGGGCGTATGAAGCGTAGCGCTGGCTCAGTTTATAATAGTTTTGTTTCTACGTGACTTCCTAGACTTAAAATTAATTTTTAGTCACTTGACCCACACACACTTCTTCATAGAAAAGTGCTGATGGATTCCGGGTGACAAGCTTACACATGGGAGTAAGGGTTACTCGTACCGGAGTCAAGAATACGACGCTGTGACGTCACTAGTGACTATTAAGTCGTGTTACGGGTTTTTAAATTTTACGACAAGTCCATATTACCCGCCTCGTTTATCTGACCGACAGATTGTCGAGAAGATAATTATGTCGTCCTAATGTGAAACAGCATTTCAAACTGCAAATGTTGAAGCGATATCGGCAGTTGATGATCAATTATTAAAATACGCATATGAGAAGAGAAAAATGAACGAGTCGCTTGCACATGTAAAAGTTTAGTTGAAAGAGCGTTGTTAAGTTACGTCGAAGACGAAGGTTTAAAATGGATTCAGATTATTTTATTAGATTCTTAACAGAGTACATATTGAAAGTCATGCAGAATATGGATCGTGCTACGGCAGCGTAAAAGAAACGGCAAGAAGAAACCATGGTAGATAAGGTTATTTTTCCACCGCGACTATTCCGAGCCGATACCGATAATAAGAGAATAGCGCCGACAAAGTTACGAGCAAAAACAGCACTTATTACTTACTCATAGTGTGGCGTTGTTCTTTTGTTTTATCGGCATCGGCTCGGAATCGTCGCGGTGGACGAACAGCCTTAAGTGGTAGTTTGTATTACCGACTCGCCGACCTCCTCGGAGTTGTTGTACTTGTGGTTTTGGTTGGCGGCGTACAGTCGGCGCGAGTAGTTGCAGCAAGTGCCCGCGCCGTAGATGTTCGGATCGTTCGTCTCAAACTGCGGACCCACCACCAGCCCACCGTCGTACACCAGACCACATTCGTTTATTGCTGTCATAAAAATATTCATCCAAATATACTGTCTTGACTGATCGTAAACTTCGACTAACTACTTAATATAAATCTACAAGGTGTAATAGAAAAGGTGACATCTACCCAACTGAATAACTTTACTAAGTTTTTTGAAAAATTGTTTAGGGGTAGATTCACATTATTTACATATAGGTATTAAAAAAGTTTTATTGGAAACCAGTTATGTAGAAGTATAAAAAAATCCTTTTAGGAAACCAGTTTCTAAACTCTGGTTTCCTAAGCGGCCGAAGCGGTATATAAAAGTTGATATACCCTTCATGTTACACCTCGTAAGGGTTGATATACCGTTTCTGTTTCACCTTGTATATCATAAGAACCTTTAAAAGCATGTATGTCAATGGCCTTCAGCCCGTAGTAGAACAGTGCATAGCAGTGGATCTTAAGCAGGTGCAGCTCGTCCATCAGAGTCATAGCCGTCACTCGCCTGTGCTTCATATGCAGCCGCGTCACCCGCCAGTTTCTATACACCTCGATGCCCAGATCATTCATCTGCTCTTGGACTTTTTCGTCTATCTATAAATAAATATTGGGGGACAATTCACACAGAGTCATCTGATCCCAAACTAGACAAAGCCTAATACTATGGGTATCAGAGACTACTTATAAAGGGTTTAAAAGAAAAGTTTCCGATAAGTAAAAGGCCATGATCAGTCAACGTAACTGCACAACTTTCAATGTTTAAAACATTCATGAAATGAAAATAACGTCGGCCTTTCCTTGTAAACTGTCTAATCAAGTCTACAGTCCACAGTTTTTTTCATTTCCTGAAAGTCTTATTCACTGAAAATTGTTCAGCTATACGTTGACGATCATGCCCTTTAAGTTTTCGGAAATCTGTCCATTATACCCTTTATAGATAAATGACACCCAAACACAGAATAAACACTCGTGTCCGTTACAAAAATTTTGAACACAGCCCACGGCGTAGAAGGCAGGCATCTTACCAACCACGCCAAAAGGCCAGTCAAAATGATCATAAGAAAGTGCAGCTCGTCCACAAGTCACAGCCGTCACTCGCCTGTGCTTCACATGCAGCTGCGTCACCCGCCAGTTTCTATACACCTCGATGCCGAGTTCATTCATCTGCTCTCGGACTTTCTCGTCTATCTATGAAATCATCATCATCATTTTAACGTCCCGTAAAAGTTCACTCCAGAATTTCACTGAATTTTTGGGATGAAGGTTGTAGCATGGTCATCACTCTTGTTAGTATTGCGTTTGGCACGAATGGACCGCAGTGATTAGTAACCGCAGTTTCTGATTCTACAATATAGTGCGCTACTGCTGGGCAAAGGTTTCCATCTTTTTCCTCCACTGGTGTCTACTCTGAGCCTCCTGTTGGTCTTTACAGAAAGCGTTGAGATTTGCTCCGTGACCCACAGATCAGATTATATTTTCCGTGATCGACCTTGTCGTCTTATGTATCTAAGTTATTTGTTTGCATATAGGACACTAACCGCCAGTTGCACAGAACGTCTATAAAATGTGAGCTTATTTTAAATTTATAGCTGACATTTCTGATTTATTGAGAAAGAAAGTGTCAGCAACAGATTTAAAGAAGCTTTAACTGTAAAAAATCTTTGTACGGTAGAATGTTAATCTAACTTAAACAAAGACTCACGATTTCATCGTTGAAACAGTTGATCCTAAGCGCGGTAAAGTCTTCCGGCGGATAGCTGTCTACGAACGCAATTTCTTTCCCGTCGAGTCCCAGCTCGATAAGGGCAGCAATACAACTGTACGCCTCGATGCAGTCTCCGTAGACTACTATACGGTTCTTCATGGTCAACGTTTCTCCTAGACAACGTAAAAATTGTGGATACTGTCACGAAAATGCTACATTTGTGTGTACAGACAACAGTGCAAACAGTGAATATTTCATTAATTCTCACGCTGTCTTATTTCATTGACAAAGAGATTTAACGAAGGATTAACTTTTAATGACCTCTCTGAGTACTATAGTTAATGTTATTGCAATGTGATTACAATTATAGTAAAGTGAAGCCGTTTCAAGCTTACGAATAAATACGAGAAGGCAGTGCTTTATCTGATTAATAAAGACGGGATTAGTCTAAAAAAAAACTTCAATCATCCCCTTAAACATATTTTTACAAAAAACTGGCCAACTGCGAGACGTCAGACTCACGCACTGAGGTGCACGCACCACACAGTAAATTTGTGAAAAACAAAGTTTTATTTTTATCTTCAAAGTTACTGTGCCGGATTTTGTCAAATGTGACTTAGCTTTTACCAGTTTTTATTATTAGGGTTCTATACCTCAAAATAAATAAACGGAACCCTTATAGGATCACTTTTTTGTCCGTCTGTCTGTCTGTCTGTCAAGACTCTTTTTCTCACGAACGAGAAGAGGTATCAGGTTGAAATTAATAACGAATATTAAGGTCCATAAACCACACAAGTACTAAAAATTTAATTTTTTTCTAATCACCATACATTTATGCAAAAAACCGGTCAAGTGCGAGTCGGACTCGCGCGCTGAGGGTTCCGATATACTTTTTGTATTTTTGGAAGCAATAAAGTCCATTTTTAGGACCGGAAAACTAAATTTGTTTGTAAAGGTTATTATTATTTATTATTTTTATTTTTTATTTTGTTTTATTATGACAACAGACGGATATTGCACGGATTATTGGACGGTTATTTGCAGATTTCAAAAAAATTGTGCAAATAAGAAAGATCGTTTTATTTTTGCTGTAATGTTTACATAAATTTATGTCAACTGTAATTAATTTTTCCTTTCTCAAACTTCGGAGATAAGGGGGGGAATGGTATTTTTTTTGACATTTTTCATCATAACTTGAAAACTAAGAAACGTAAAAAAATACAAAAATATATTTTTGAATGTACAAGTAAAGCCCTTTCATATGATATCCCACTCGACCTAATAGCGACAATTTGAAATTTGCTCCCCCCAATTTGCCAACCCTTTACATTAATAATCATAATTTTTTCAAAATTATTTCATGTGCAATTATGTTGGGCACCCATATTCTAAAACTATTCCAAAAGTCGATAGCATGAATGGTTGCTGAGATATAGAGGCGTGACAGACAGACGGACAGACAGACAAAGTCGCACCATAAGGGTTCCTTTTTTTTACCATTTTGGTATCGGAACCCTAAAAAGCAAAACCTACAGGGTACTTCCCGTTGACCTAAAATGATGAAATTTGGCAAGTAGCTAGTTCACACAATACCTTTATTTGTACTAAAGTCTAAAATCATTGAATATTTCAATTTTTCTCATAACTAATGGTAACCAATTAAGGTGAGCTGCCGTTTCAATAACTTTTCTTGACCCAAGTTCGATGGTCGCGGAGTTTTTAAAATCAAAGAGCAAAAGCTTTTAGTATATCATATGGTAGATAGGTACGGAACCCTTAGGGCGCGAGTCCGACTCGCACTTGGCCGGTTTTTTTTCTCTGCCATGGCTTATTTATTACATTTGTATCAAGTTTAACGCTTGTATATGTTACCGCTTATATGCTAAAGCTTAAAAAAAACGCTAGAAATGCATGCCTCATATTTATAATTAAGATCTGAACACATACTGTGTGAAAAATTCAACCAGCTAACTATTAGATTTCAAAAGATACAAGCCTTTAAACATTGGACAGGCAAATGGAAAACCAGACACGTCATAGACTTTGGGTATTAATACGGAACTTAAAAAATTACAATAAGGACAATAAACTGACTATTCTCAGACAACAACTTGAGCAACCTCCGGAAGACAACATTGGCCTGAAGAAGGGAGTTGATGAGGAAGAGGTTTTCCGGCATGACAGGAGGCGGTGGCACCTGGTCTGGCAGGTACTTTGGGTTGTCCATCAACATTCGCTCGCACGGCTTGCCTTTTCTGACAAACACAAACTATCTTGAAATCGTTATGGCAATAAAAAGACAGTGGGTGCTACGTGAAGTAATGACTACATACCACGGCTACATACCATCAGAAAGCCTATCTGTTCGTTTGCTCATTGTGACTTAAAAAAAACCGTATCCAGTTTAAACAGTTTATCTACTCTCATATCGTAAATCCTCAATAATACGTTCAGAAATTGTAGGTTACCATCTTCATAACGTCAATCTTTTTCTGGAAACACTCTTAGCAGCATTTTTTATCTGTGTTATATTTTAAAACCTTTGGTAGCCGATCTTACTAACCATATAAAAAGAAACAAGACTTGTGAAACTGAAAAGTGAAAAGCTTGTAGTTTGGTATGGTTTGCTACGGTCCGCTACGACGTAGCAAACTCTACGACACTAGCGTAGCTTTGAAATGTAAAGATAAGTTTTCAAAAGAAAATGCTGTCCTTAGAGTTGCCATTTAGCAACATAGTTGTTACATACTGATTAAGTTAATTCACGCCTCCTTATTGGAAAATCCTATAAGGTATACCTATAAGGTATTGACGCTATGGTAAGATATGAAAATAAAATACAGAACTAACCGCACTTCTTGAACTCTTTCTAGGGATTCCTTTAAGTAGTCAGGGTGCTGAAACTGTTGTCCGCACGTCAAAATCAGATCATCATAGTACTTCACTCCACCTCCCCTCATATAAATACACCTTTTTTTCCTGCGAAAGTAAGCTTTCTAATAAAGTGGTAGTTAATGTCTGGTACTCAATATCTTATGTTTGACAACGAGGAAAAGAAGTCAATATCAGGAAATAATATTTTTTATACCATTCCCCCTCTAAAAATATTATTTTATTCACTGAAAACAGTGATTAAAAAGCTTTTTTCAATCACTATTTCAATGCTATTCAACCTCCATTTCAATGCTATGCAACCTCCTGTATATGTATATTTTTGCTTAAATCTTACTCTTTCTCGTAGTAATGGTATAAAGTATAGTATGCAACTCTTGTATAAAAGGAATTTAAATCGAGGGACATGAATCACTCGCGTCGCTCAGTATTCTAACACTGCGGTGGTAATTCAGTCGTTACAATCCTTCGTTTGCTCGTGATTCATATATGGCCCTCGCTTTAAATCTGTCTTTTAAATTAATTGCATAATATACTATTTTATACATACATATACTACTAGCTGTTGCCCGCGGCTTCGCTCGCGAGGATTTCGTATTTTTACCGGTTTTCCGAAGCAATGAGATATTTTCCCGTCATTTTAGGGTAATTTTAAACTAAGGGAAAACAGGACTAACCCAACGAAAATCAATGAGTATAATTCAAGATCCAGCTGAATTTTTTATAATATACAGACGTTACTCATACATTACTCAGAACAGTGGAACTTAGCTGTAGTGTCCTTACAAATTTAAAGAGAGAGATGTGAGACACCTTTATGTAATATTTCAAAACAGAGCCAATTCGCAGAAGCAATTGAGAAAAACTAAAACCCTCTCCCTCTCTCTCCCTCTCCCCCCTTCCTCTCCCCCTCCCTCTGTCTCTCCCCCTCCCCTCCTCTCTCATCCCCTCCCCCTCCTCCCTCTCCCCCTGCCCCTCCCTCTCCCCCTCCATCTCCCTCTCCCTCACCCCATCCCCCTCCCTCTCTTCCTCTCTCTCCCCCTTCCCCACCTTCTCCCTCTCCATCTACTTTACAAGTACCTGTACCTCTACCTCTCTACGTCTCTACCTCTCTATGTCTCTACCTCTCTACGTCTCTACGTCTCTACCTCTCTACCTCTCTACCTCTCTACCTCTCTACATCTCTACCACTCTACCTCTCTACGTCTCTACCTCTCTACGTGTCTACGTCTCTACGTCTCTACCTCTCTACCTCTCTACCTCTCTACCTCTCTACCTCTCTACCTCTCTACCTCTCTACCACTCTACGTCTCTACCGCTCTACGTCTCTACGTCTGTACGTCTCTACGTCTGTAAGTCTCTACCTCTCTACCTGTCTACCTAGATGTGATGCCATTAAATAAATATACAATACAATACCTCTCTACCTCCCTACCTCTCTACCACTCTACCTCTCTACCTCTCTACCACTCTACCTCTCTACCACTCTACCTCTCTACCTCTCTACCTCTCTACCTCTCTACCTCTCTACCTCTCTACCTCTCTACCTCTCTACCTCTCTACCTCTCTACCTCTCTACCTCTCTACCTCTCTACCTCTCTACCTCTCTACCTCTCTACCTCTCTACCTCTCTACCTCTCTACCTCTCTACCTCTCTACCTCTCTACCTCTCTACCTCTCTACCTCTCTACCTCTCTACCTCTCTACCTCTCTACCTCTCTACCTCTCTACCTCTCTACCTCTCTACCTCTCTACCTCTCTACCTCTCTACCTCTCTACCTCTCTACCTCTCTACCTCTCTTCCTCTCTACCTCTCTACCTCTACCTCTACCTCTCCCTATCCCTGCCCCTATCCCTACCCCTAACGCCAATTTAACTGCCATCCCTAACATAGAAACGACACCCATATTTATATTTAGACATTTCAAACCTATCGCACCCCAACCCCATCCCCAGGGAATGATGGTATTTCACGTCCACCACGTTGAATTTCAAATTTGTTGTAGCTTTCGTAATCAGCGACCCGATACACCATACTAACGACACCCATATTGATTTTTAGACATTTCAAACCTATCGCACCCCAACTCTATCCCCAGGGGGATGATGGTATTTCACGTCCACCACGTTGGATTTCAAAATTGTTGAAGTTTTCGTAATCAGCGACCCGATAAACCATACAAACGACACCCATATTCACATTTCAACCCTATCGCACCCCAACCCCATCCCAAGGGAATGATAGTATTTAACGTCCGCCACGTTGGATTTCAAAATTGATGTAGTTTTCGTAATCAGCGACCTGATAAACCATACAAACGATACCCATATTGGTTTTTAGACTTTTTCACCCCATTTCCCTTTTTAGGGGTTGAGTTTGGGGTGGAATTTCAATAACAGTGACGAACATTGCATAGAATTACATCATTAATGCCTAAATAATAAATTGTGTGGATTTTATTTTAAAAATAAAGAATTTTCAACTTCATCCCCCTTTTCACCCTTAAGGGTGTCGAATTTTCAAAAACCCTGAGACACGTAAATATTAGTTTTTAGTCGTCAGCCTAAGTACAAACTTTTAAGATCCTAACTTCAAAACTGACGGACTTTCATACAAACTTTCGTCCCCTATTTTACCCCCTTAGGGGTAGAATTTTGTAAAACCCTTTCTTAGTACACCCCTAAGCTTCATAAGGAACCTACATGCCAAATTTGGAATCTCTAGACCCAGCGGTTTGTGCTGTGCGTTGATATGTCAGTCAGTCACCTTCTTCTTTTATATATATAGATTTTATACATATACTATTTTATACAACAGGGTATAAGCGACAATTTTACAAAAAAAAAAAAAAATCAGTGAAGTGAACTTTCAGAAAATAATTAATTTTGTTAATAACTAAAGTTCCACATGGGAAGTTGCGAGGCATTCCCCCCACAAGTATCTTTTGATTATACTTTCTGGGAAGTCTCCGCTGCATGAATTGTATTAGGATTCTTGAAACAAAAACATTTTTATTTATTTTATTTTATTAATTAAAACATCTGCATTCACATACAAAATTGTATGGGCAGTTTGTATGGAAAGGCCGTACAACTATCCGCCCCCTGCTAGCAAAGAGTTCCATCGCAACCACCCGCACAAATAATGTATGTCTGTGGGCGCGCGTTCGTTCTGTCATTCACTGTCACCCGGCGTTTTCGACTCACACACACCAAACTATGCAAACTTCAATTGTAGATTTTAGGTAGCGGAATTAGTCAGCTTCTAGGGAGTTTTGTGGGTGTGTTAATAGTAGCCATACATTAACTTTTAAAATATATCTAAATACCTGTCAATTTCCACTAAAACGGCAGGAATTACATCGACGTAAAAGCCAAAGGGCACGCTCTTCAAGTAATGGTCGGTGTAACGTCCTTCGCGCGGTAAAGCGACATTGGCGGCCGGGAGACATTCCGCCACCGTCGGCAACCCGTGCTCTGAGACCAGGGTCAGGTTAGAGAAAGTCAGGTAACGGGAGCTTGCACTGGAGAGAACAGGATGGCCTTATCACAGTTTGTCAGCGGCAATTTACACAGGATTTAGAAGCCTGAAGAATATGAAAGTGTCCATAAAACTGAACAACTTTTCCCAAGAGACATAGGCTATGCAGGTCGCTATTTTCAAATGCGCGTAAAGCAAGCGCGATTCTCTTGTACATAGACAGACTAAACTCATACGTTAAGTTTCGTGATTGCTCTATTGTAGGTCCAGGAGGCCGGCTTGAATTGATTATTTAGAAAATACTAAAACATGCTTAAGTCCTATATTAAAACGCAGTCATCATAACATCCCATGAAACGTCCACTACAGGACAAGGCTCCCTCCAGAATTCTAGCTTTTAATGGAAAAATGAGGAGGGGAAGTACCATAGTTACCTCGCTTGTTAGCGTTACGGCTGGCACCATGGACCGCGGTTGTAGGTGACCGCAGTAAGTAAGATGTAAGATATAAAGGAGGATGCTGCTGCCCATCTTCCAGTGAGCCCTTAGTCGCCTCTTACGACACCCACGGGTATTTATGGGTTGGTACTATTCTTTGCCGACACCACACGGGACGTAAAACGCAGTAGTACTTACACCTAAAATATTTAGAATATGAAGTCAACATACCCCAAGATCAATGACTCTATGAAAGCGAGCCCGGTGCGACTTGCTCCAACAACCACTATGCTGTTGTTCACGTTAACCTTGGGGTAGATTGAGAGAGGCTTGTCTATCGCCCACAGCGCAAATGGAACCGATCTATGGCAAAAAATATGATTATTATTTTGCAACGTGCCACTGCAAAGCTCTTCTCTTTTTCTTTCTTCCATTCCTCTTGACTAAGGGATTATTTTACCTTCCTAAATTCAGTCGTCTGAATCATTCAGTTACTAAGTTTAGTCAAGTGTGATTGCATGGGCAAGACCAAGGCTGCAAGGCTTTGCTGGCTCTGCCAAGTGGAGAGGATGGGAGAGGATCGGGCCGCCAAAAGAGCATACGTGGGTCGACAATGAGAAACAACCAGTATCGGTCGTCCTAAGCAGATGAGGTGACGAAGTTCGGAAAGGCCTGGATGCCAGAAACAACTAGCAGATAGGCTATCTGGAACTTAGCAGCAAGCGATGAGACGAGCGGTTATTCTTTTAATTTGAAGGATTGTAGGGAGGTTCCGTTTTTAATAAGCTATTCTACAGTATGTACTAAGATATTCCTGTTAATTTCATACGGTGATTTTGTTCCCAGCCCTAGTAATCGTCACAGAAAGGTTACGGAAAGGTAATAGCGGTGGAACTTTTTGGCGGAAACTCGGCGTGGGCTCTTGCCTGCTCGGTTGAGATTCTTGTTTTTTGTGTATGTAGTGATTTAGTGGATAATAAAGATAGTGTTTTATGCAGTAAATGTGCTACGGAGTGCGCAGCTGATGAAGATTTCAAGCAATCTCGTGTTTGAACCCAGTTTGTGTTGTCTCAAAAAGTCATGGACATTTCCTTCGTAAAGTCCACTATCGCTTTACGGGGGGAGCAATGAACAATTTCCCCACTCGGCACTGGCGGTTCGCCATATTTTCAACTTCTATAAAAGTGAAGAAATTACAAAAAATGAACAATGTTCTACAACACGACACTGGCAGAAATCTCCCCAAATATGGGTTGACGATTGCCAATAAAAAAAAAGGTAATAGCGCGTCATATTTAAAAATAGGTAATTATTAGCTACCACATATGTATCAGTTAAGTATAAATAAAAACACAGTCTCACACGTCATCAAAGATCTGGTCTAGCAGTTTGTCCCCGCTGATATTAGGCAGTAAAGTACGGGGCTTGATAGGGACCAGACGTTCCACCAATGACATCATATTGCGCCTCGGACACTATAGAAAAAGTAAATCGAAAAAAAAAGACTAAATAAAATTTTAAGAAGTAAATAAATTTTAAAATAAATACACACAAAAAATAAGTAAAACTTGAACAAGTAATCAGAGCCTACTAGATAGCTAAAAGATACCATCGAAAGTCCAGACGTACAGCAAAATATCTAGGTATTCCACACGTACATAGGCCATAGCGCTTTGCAACAACTTTAAAGTGCGAACCGAACACTGTAGTGGAATTCCTTGCCTACGCCTGTGTTCCCGAGCTCGTGTAACTTGATTTTATCATGTCGCAAATGAATAAGCTTTAATTATTATTTATTTAGCTTTTTTTATTTTAAGGACAGGACGTTCTGAATAAAGGCCAGGTTAAAAGTACCCTAAACCGACGAGCATGTATGAAAGGATTGATGAAAGTACAGGAAGCAAGGGAAGTATGTCAAGATCGTAGCAGGTGGAGGACTGTGGTCTCTGCCTACCCCAACGGGAAAGAGGCGTGATGTTATGTATGTATGTTTTTATTTTAATTATTAATATTTATTTGTTTCTAGGTCAGCTCGTTCCACCTCTGTTGTCAGAACCAGATTGTGATCAAGAGAAGCCCACTGACACACTTCAGGCTAGGAGTTGCAATTCGAATACTTCGAATATTCTATCACTACACACTATCACAAACTATATACCCATTTCCATCTTAGAATAGAGTTGGCATATCGAAAGGAGCAGTGAGTACAGCGTCTGTCGCAGTATATTTCACAGGCACCAGAATGATCGTGTTTCTAACGTCGACGACCCTCGCTACGGACTATCTGAACATGGTCATCAGCATTTTATCCTATGAAACGATAACTAGCTTACCATTTCCCCCTTAGCATAGGGTTGGCACATCCAGAAGAGCGTGGAGTACCGCGTCTGCCGCATTATTTCGCGCAGGTACCAGCGAGAATGCGGCTCTAATACTGGCGACATCACCGCACCGACTATCTAAACATTTTCATCATCATCATTACAAATTTACAGAATTAAAAATTTTTAGTCAATGTTAATTTTTTTGTATTTTACTCAGAGAATGAAAAAAAAAATACCCATGGAATATAAGGTATAAATATCAAAAAATAAATACCTCCCTCACAATGAAACAAAGGCCGATGTTTTAAAACCAACCAAGACGTGACTACAAGAAATAAATATTCAAGAGTTAGCTTAGCTACCTACGCTTGTTGGCGTAGCGGCTGGTGACCACAGAAGGACGCTACCGCCCATACCCAGAAAAAATACATTATTAAAATTTTGGAAGTCGATTTCGAAAGCTGTTCTAAAGCTGCAATAAAGTGCTACGAAACGTCTACGAAAGTGCGTAGACAAGGATAAAGTAGTAAAATGTCTTACAACGCCATCTGTGAGAGGGCCACGGGACTCCGGATCCAGTTCATATTGAGTCCTAATCGTAACGCCATTCTCCAATGGACTGCAAGAGGTGGGAACAGTTTAGAAGTGGCGCCATTTTAATGAATTATATGGTGTCATAAATACTTACATTACGTTTTGCGATTAAAGAGGATAATTCTACAGGCTGAAAACCTCTTAGGTTTTTATTCTACCCATGAAAATGAACAACTTTTGTTCTACAACTTTTCAAAGGAACCAAAAAAAATTTGGTTTTGGTTCTTCATACAAATTGATCCGATTTACTTACTGAATATTCAATGGGAAACAAAAAATAATATAGCGCGTTCTTAAAAGTCGTAGAACAAGTGTTCAGTTTCACAGGCAGAGAAAAAACCTAAGAGGTTTGCAGAAATATACTAAACAGCCTGTATATTGGTATAGCCCACCATCATTATCTTAACATTCTATAAAAGAAGCTTCTGCCTAAACTCCGGTTCGAGATTTCTTAGTAACCTTTTACAACACCCAAGGGAGTCTTCCAAAAAGGACATGGGCACAGGGACAAGGACAAGTTAATTTTGATATACATATGGCACCATAATTTATAATATTCAATGTAAAGCTCATAATCCTAAACGAACAATATTTAGTTAAGTACTTGTTTTAATTAGTAGAATCTCCTGGTTTCAGGGTTCAAGAACGAAAGGGAGAAAGTTGCCAAAGTTACCAAGCACAAAATATTGCCACATGAAATTAAGCCGGATTTACTCGACGGCAAAATTTAGGCGCCTGTGGGATGCAATGCAGAAAGAGAAAGCTATTCGAATATTTTTTTCTTTCGTGTACCTGCATCCCTCAAAGGCGCCTAAATTTTGCCCAATTTAAATCAGCCATTTTTGTAAACAAAATTAAGGCTAAGGCTAAAAGTGAACGTTTTATTACCGCAGGAAGACCACCCCTATGGGTTGTTTCTGCGCAAGGAGCATGAAGGCTTCATTTTCGCGGTTTCTGAGCGCCTGAGTGAAGATCGAGGTAAGAAGTTCTCTTTGAGGAACATGTTCCAGCACTTGGCTCAAGTCTTTCTCATCCGCCAACTCGCCAGGACGCACACTAACGTCACTGAAATTCAATATACTCTAGCTACAAATTCGTACTTTACACGTATAGTGCAATTATCTGAGAGAATATTAAAGAATTTATAAAGCAAACGTTATACATATAAGAAAGCTTATTATTATACAAGGTTATTTTTTTGGACCTGATATGCGTATGCCCACCTTATTAAAGAGGTCAAAAGCAACAACTTTTGTTCTACGACTTTGTTAACAACGCACAAGTAATTTTCGACTCCCCATACTAAAGTGGTCACGTGACCGACCCATTTTGTATGGGAAGTTGAAAATTTTTCGTGCGTTGTTAGCAAAGTCGTAGAACAAAAGTTATTGTTTTTGACATCTGTAATAAGGTGGGCATACGCATATCAGGTCCAAAAAATAACCTAGTATATTAGATGACTACTACATCAACGACAAAGAGGTATGGTGCTCTGATATTTTAGCGAAATACGAGCTTTATCCGATTCCTTAGCACACCTAGACTAGACCGTGCTGCACCAGTTTCTTTCCGTTTCTTTTACGCTGCCCTAACACTCATTCGAACCGGTAGTAGGCAGGTTTCGGTCCGATTCGCGGATCTTCTTTTGGGAGGCAGCAATTCCACATACCGCCGTCTGTCGCGTCCCGCCGAGCGCTGCGTAGGACTACACGGTGAGACCAGATCCGCGAATAGGATCGAAACCTTCGGCCCTATGCCATCAATATAAAACGTGAGTTTATCCGTCTAAGTACATAATCATTTGTAACACTCACGAGTCGTTTAGTGATAAAAAGGCAGTAGAGTCATTCTATTAGCATAGTATTTTGCATTTTATGACGTTAATTAAATATAAATAAAATCTGTCGGACATGTTCAAACGCGATCCTCCTGCACGGTGACAGATGTTGGCGGGGGCGAGCGGTTATCAGACGTCAGCGGGAACTATAGTAGTATTACCTCGCGTCTCGTCACGTCTTTCGCATTTTTGAAACTACTGAAATATTTTTTTGATTCACGTTTCTTTGGTTGTGTTGTGGGTAAAACCACAAAATATTTTATGGCTTTCCCACACAAACTTTTCGCCCCAGCAACAGTAGAATAAGTATTTTTGAAACTATTGAAATATTTTTTTGTGTCTCACGTTTCTTCGGTTGTGTTGTGGGTCAAAAAAAAATATATTTTTCACCTCCAAAGCTCCGAAACATTTGTTTTGTCGGTTAAATTCTGCGGCCAAAAGCGATTTTTGGCCCCTAGCGGGCAAAAGGTTTTTGAAATTCGAACGCGATGTACTTATTATTTTGTAGTATGCTGAAGTACTGGCCGCTTGTAAAACCAGGCACGCACTATCGTTTTCAAGATGAGAAAGAGGGATGCAGCTATAGGAAAGAAACAAATAGTATTATGAATAGTGAATGCCTGGTGGGTAAGGTACTGGCTGATAATGAAAAGTAAATTTAGAATTCGATCGCCTTTTTTTGTTCTCTTGCCCAGATTAATGGACTCGCCCTTTGACTTCAAATCAACGCAATACAAAATAGATTTGCCTGCCACTGCCTATCCTCTGTCTCCATATTGAAATCCAATGAAAATGAACCTTGTTCCGCAAATTTATCAAGTAGTTTATAGGTAGAGTCACGAACATAAGCACAGCAGTCCCAAAAATAATAATAATTTAATTATAGTGATTTCCTTTTTAATGTCTAGTATTCTTTATCTATACATGGCCACTCGTCCGTGAAAACTCTTTGACCTTGAGCGGGTCTCTGGGTACGGAGGTTTGTAGCGAAGCGCTGGTTCAGGTTATACTGGTTATGTTTCCACTTGCTTGCTGCCGTCTGTACCATTATGTAGGTTTTATGCCCTTACGTTAAAACGTTTGAGTAATTATTTCTTATATTTGAATTGCTATTCTTGCATTATGTTAACATTTCCTCGCTTTAATGAGGTGAAAAATTTTGTGTTTCGCTCGGCAGCAAAGTTATTTTGCGTCTCGTGCCTTGAAACCTTCGCCACGCTCAGGATTCTTCTTTTGAACCACTCGCTTCGCTCGTGGTTCAATCCTAGAATCCTTCGCTTGCTCAGGTTTCAATACGAGGCACTCGCGCCAAATAAACCTTTTGCTGCCTTGCATAACAAATAACTATTATGGCTTTCCCACACAAACTTCTCGCCCCAGCAACAGCAGAATTTGTATTTTTGAAACAACTGTAATGTTTTTTGTTTTCGACTCATGTGTCTTTCGTTGTGGGTCGAATACTAACGCAATATACGCAACGCGGCAACGTTGCGGCGCAACGCAATACGGCTTTCCCACACAAACTTTAATCCCCGCGCAACAGTGGGAATTATATTTGAAACTATTGAATAGTAGATTTTACAACAAGTGCACAAAACGAACCATTTATCCGAGACTTTTAGCAGCCCGAGCCGAATGCAAGGGCTGATAGTAATGTTTATATATTCTTTGGTAATGTCGAGGATAAAATGGTTTTGTGGACGAGTTACAAACTCTGCTTTTCACTTTGATTGCGAGGAAATAAAACGTAAAAGTACTCTCTAAATGTAACTGAAGAATGAGTTGTTCTGCTTTAGTGAAGAATATGTTTTGGCGCGCGCGGCGCCGGGGGAGTGCAGCAGGGCGTACACCACCGCGATTACTTTTTTGCCCTAGTACACAAAATTCGATTCTGTGCAGCCTACATCCTGCACAAAAAAGCACTTTCAGAGCATGAGAAGTGAAAATGTTTTTCTCATCCCATCTATTCGAAAATCGCTGAACGGTTCGTCAATAAAAGCGAACAAAATAGCTGTTTTCTCCAAGAGACTTTCGTAGCGGGTAAAAATGTGATTTAAAATTAGAATTTGAATTTAGGTCCACCATAGAGGTCGATGCAAAATATTGTATGAAAAATGATACTGGCCGGTTGTAATATTAAAATTATTATGAATAAACAAAAGAAATATGCAATGTAAACAAGACTACCAACCAAAGAGGTTCTGTTCCTAATTGATACAAAAATGTCAATAACATTTTCAGTAGTTACAAATAATACTTAATATGATTTTTTGTATTGTTGCTTGAAGTAATAATATTGTAATGGTATTTTATATTTAAAATTAATGATGAGTGTGCATGTGTGTGTGTGTGTCAATAAGCCTCTTATTCTTTTCTCATAGAGGGAGATGAAAACTACAGTGTATTACGAGGCTGCAAAAATATTTTTACCTTGGGCGACCTATTGAATCCCTCGCCAAGCTCGGGATTCTACTCAAGAATCCTTCACTTCGCTCTGGATTCAAAATAGCGCCCTCGCCTTAAAAATATTATTTTACAGCCTTGTGATACAATCTACTATTGTTTTCGACATGTATGTTTGGTTCTGTTGTGGGTCAAATAACAAAACATTACATGGCTTTCCCACAAACTTTTCGACCCAGCAATAGTGGAATTTGTATCTTTGAAACTACGAGTACTGAAATATTTTTTGTTTTCGACTCATGTGTCTATCTAATTTATAGCTGCCAAACTAATGTTTTTTTCTGATATTATAGAGAAAGTTTAGACGGTAAGCAAGCTAAACTAGCTAAAATATGGATGTAGCTATGGTATTGTAAGCTAAACATACTGTGACCTTGAGTGACTATAATTTGTTCCATTTAAATTTAATTATTTTTTTATATACCCCATGTTTTTGTTACAATTTTGTTTTGTCAATAAAGTCTGGCGTGGCTAAAACATGGGCGAAAATACAAAATAGCAAAATTACTAAAATTACAATTATACAACTTTTTATCCAGAAATATACGTGGAAAAAATTCATAAAAACTTACCCCTTGACAGAGTTTACATGAGCGACGTAAAGGGACTCATTTATAAACCTCATTCGAGTTGTGTGCGGCGTTACCATCTGCAAAGTATACAGGGCGTATAAGAAACCGGTTTTCGAAAATTAAAAGGGCATGATAAGTCCACGTAACTGAACAACATCCAGTGATTTATCGTATGTGTTCTTCATACAATGCTATCCGATTCGATTTAGATATATTTTCTGGTTCGGTAGTCTACACAAAGAATATAATTTCTAGGATTTTTAATATTTAATTACAGCGTGATAACTTTAATCCCTGTTATAGGTACATTATTTAAATTTATACTTTTGTTGATAAACTTTAACCTTTAGAACTGCTTGCAATGTGTACATGCTGTGTTCATATCTAGTAGGGTACATTCGCCACTGTTCATAACTATATATTTACTATTATGCATGTTTCTGAAATAGTACCCAGTTTTATGAACCAATAAAAAAATAAAAAAACTTTCATTGAACAACGGACAGTTTATATGGAGCAGCCTACATATTTTTTTTTTATTTCCTGAATGTTTAATTTATTGTTGTTCAGTTACGTTGACTGAACAAGCCCTTTCAGTTTTCGGAAACCTGTCCCTTACATCCTGTATAGAACTTACTAAATTTTATCACACATATATGGAAATTATAACAAAGACTAAAATTAATAAATCACAGAAAGTATTATTTGCGTCTTCTGCGTACGCTTCTTTAACTAACTGGGCTAATGTGGCCCTACCTGATGTTGCTAAATTTTCGTCCTCTATAGTTTGTTTTTTTTTTTTTTTTTGGCAGTTGTGTACATAAATATTTATACAATTTCTTATGAGTTAAAGAAAAACCTTGAGTGCCCAAAAGTGCATTAAATGTTGCGCATTAAATGTTGCGTTTTTGCCTCCCACCAGCCAATTTGCTGTTGCGCTACTATTTCCTTAATATTTAAGTAAAACGAAAATAAATTTCAAGATTTTTTTCATTCATGAAATATAAAAATTTGGATGTTAGTATCTCTACACTTCTCAATAGCTGAACCGATTTCATTGAAACCGATCCGATAATTAAGAGACGGGCAGTACAGACCACCAGCCTAATATGGTCAGACGATATTCTGAAAGTATCTGACAAAAACTACAAGCTTTGGTCCTTTGATTTTAAAAATCCGCGTTCATTCTATCTTGACCTGTGGAGTCAAGTGATGCCATTGGCGTTTTCTGTGACTTGTCCAAGGCTTTCGATTGTGTACATCATGATATTCTTATCAGGAAATTACACCATTATGGAATTAGAGACCAGGCTCTACGCCTTCTGGAGTCGTATCTAAGTGAAAGGATCCAGAAGGTTGATGTAAATGGGAAAAGGTCACTAGGATCAAAAATTTGTATGGGCGTTCCACAAGGCTCAATCCTGGGACCATTCCTGTTCATTGTCTACATTAACGATTTGCCAAACCTTGTAAAGGACAAGAATGAGATAGATAGTACTATTTGCAGATGATACGTCTTTGATTTTTAAAGTCAAAAGACAACATTCAAATTTTGACGACGTAAATAGTACAATCTTTAATGTAGTTGAGTGGTTCACCGTAAATAATCTTTTACTTAACGAAAAGAAAACTAAGTGTGTTAAATTTGTTTTGCCTAATGTAAAGCCAACTGCTACAAGCCTATTAGTGAAAAACGATAAATTGAGTCTTGTGGAATCAGCTGTGTTCCTAGGTATTACCTTAGACAACAAATTACAATGGGGTCCGCATATTAATAAATTGTCGAACAGACTTAGTTCTGCAGCATACGCAGTGAAAAGAATAAGAGCTCTGACGGATGTAGACACCGCGAGGTTAGTCTACTTCAGTAATTTCCATAGTCTCATGTCATATGGCCTTTTGTTATGGGGTCATGCTGCGGATGCAAACAGCATTTTTTTACTACAAAAGCGAGCTGTTCGTGCAATTTATAAAATGAAGCCTAGAGAATCTCTTCGAAATAAATTTAAAGAAATCAACATTTTGACTTTTGTGTCGCAATACATTTATGAGAATTTAATATATGCTAAACGGAATATACATATTTTTGATAAAAATTGTGACAGGCACAGTGTCAACATCACAAGGTCAATGTATAAGCACAAGGTCAATGTATACGCTTCTATAATAAGGTACGCACTGATACTGAAAGTTTACCGTTAGATAAATTCAAAACTGTACTCGTAATCAAGCAGAAATTATGTAAGAAGGGTTATTATAAAATATCAGATTATCTAGAAGAGAAAAATCCATGGGATTAGACTAGGTTTTAACAGGCTAATTCAAAATTAAAACTGACCTATGTATGTTGTATATCAACCATGTACATTCAAACATATTTAAAAGAGCGCGTGGGTTTTTATTGTCGCTTCTTTTTTTTCCCACAATGGCGCCACATTGTTTGTGAAGCGATGTAGTTTAGCTGACGTCATTAAGAGATTTTAATATCCAACAATGAATAAACGATTTTGATTTGATTTGATTTGACCTCTCGTTAATATGAATGTACTTCAAACGGAAGCTCAAAAAAGTTTTATTTAAATATTTTTCCTTTACTTGTGCTGCGAAACCTAACCTCAACTATTTTGGTTTGCTTCATAAATTTCCACACCTTCAAGGGTCCATGAATTAATTTCATCTTGATGGCTTTACCCGTTTGTTAGTAAAAGAGTCTTAACAGAAAGACAGACGGACAATAGAGTGATCCTATAATTGGTTCCGCTTTTTTTTCTTCTGAGATAAATACATTATAATATACATACATATTTTCTTTAGTTTACTTTTATTTTAAACTTTGAAATTACATCATTACGAAGTTATTATGTGACGTGACGGCTAGAAGTTATTTCATAACACTAACTGTAAATGAGCTGAGTATATATAAATAGGTACCGTAAAGTGTTCAAGTAAGGGAAACGGAGCATGGCTGGACGGCAGAGATATGATGCAATAATCTCTTCCCGGAAAAAGTTCAAACGTCGCCTCCAACATGTCGAAGGCATATCTGTTACGAAACAGTAAAAAATTGCTTTTTATTTTAGACAAAGGTACTATCAAAGTCGTTACCCATATAACTTGCTAAAAACACAAAATGCAAATAAGCAATGATGATGATGGTGAGCAGAACTTTAGGTGAAGTTCTAGCGTTTATGTAACCGAATGGTTCCTGCGGTGGCGGCGGAACTGTGGACACTGTCTGCAACCGGCGGTATAGACTCTGAGGGCACTGCATGATATCTTACGTCATATAGTACAATCAAGAGCACGTCAAGCTTGACACATTAGACTTTGTACCGTTCTTATTACAATAGAGACGTACGGGCTAGAGTCATACAGCGAGTGTCAAGCTTGACCTGTCGTTTATTGTACAAGTTTGCAATTTTGTAGCAATAGTAGTAGCCTATTACATCCACAATACTTTTTCTGGTAATGAGCAACCTGGCAGGTTCAGAACAGTCGACGAGAAAAGTCGTTACGTTAAAGAGTACACGAATTAAACCTGTACGAAATAAAAGAAAAAAAAATACATACAGTGGAATATAGAACCTCCTCCTTTTTTGTGAAGTCGGTTAAAAAATACAAGTAGGTAATGTAACAACCGAATCAGTCACAGTTTTAGGTGTTTAATAATCTTCAAATTTAGAAATACTACTTGATACAAATAAGCCACTATAAAATTTCACCACCAGTCAATTTACAACAGGTACGGTCAACGACAGGTAAAGCTTGGCACTCGCAGTTTGTGTTTAGCTCTTGCGGAGATTGAAATAGCTATGGTACGAAATCTAACATGTCAAGCTTAACGTCCTCTTGACTGTACATCTAAATAGACCTCCCGCTTACAAAATAGCATTGCGCTCGTAGTGGACTGTAATACCTTGTAATTAGATTCATTTTGGTAAAAGGACGCAGTTTACGTATGATTGTAAGACCAATTCTTCCAAGAAATTTAAGAAAAAAGCATAGCGAGGCAGTGACGTAACACACTGCAGCCAAATTGCACATGTGGTAATTTTTACTGTTTTGATTTAAGGTTCATTTTAGGAGAGATGCAGCAGGTATAAAATTGTAAGGAACAAACACAGAATATTGAAAGAGGGAGATGCAGGGGGCAGTCAACGCCTGGCTTTACAATAGTAATTACGTGCACGAATTATTTTTGCGGCGGCCACCCAATTAAAGCACATTAATAATAGGGTTTCGATTTGATAATGAAGCGTCAGGCGTTGCAATAGGAAACACATACCTTTTTTTAACAAGTACGAAATTGCGTAGTTTAATATTTAAAATTGTTTTTCAATTTAGTGCAGTGAACGAACATGCTACAGGTATTGTACGAGAGGGCTTCGTGTTTGTTTCTTTTCCGCCGGGAATTTGTGGCTTCGTTGTTGGTGAGTTTATTTCAGATTTCCTACTATTCATTTAAAAGTGCTAGCTAGGTCTCTTGAGATGATCGGACATCTGAGGCGGTGCTGGTGTGATCAACGACAAGTTTTCTGAAATAAATCTAGGTGCAGCTGAATCCTGTGTTTTATGGCACCAGCGTGAGAATTAGGTTGGGTTCATTTGATGCTAGGTTATTAGGGCACTTAGGTGGTGATGGATGTATAACACTAAAATGTGATGTAGGTATTCTAATGTTATATCGATGAATACACAATAAAATTAATCGGTATAACACAGTCATGCATATAAGACAATATTATTTTAGTAAATTGGTTTTATCTAATGTTCCACGAATATAGTACTGGTTAGATTTCCTAAGTTGCCTAGCTTGTATTATAGAGGGACAATATTCAGCACTCTTACACATTAAAATTGAGTGTCGAATTTTGTTTCGTTTGGATCAAATGAATATTAAGCAATTTACTATTCGTTGATAAACAGGCAGGTGGAGATGGATGTTATTTTGAAATGATCGGAATAATGTGTGTGATGGTTTGCAAGGTAACCTATTTAAACTTTGTGTAGGATTGTTCTAGGCTTTGTAGGTAGGCCTGGGATGCTAGGTTGGATGGGAGTCCCAGATATTCTAAAAATCTATAGGAAACCTAATTCTAGACTTAAAAGTCTGCATCCAAACCCTATCCCTGGTTTTGAGTCACTTTCATTCCAGCAGCGCGAGACGAGGAGACCACGTACTTAATTTAATTTTACTTCTCACTATTCGGTCTAGAACTAAGAAACCTAGGTCACCTAGAAGTTGAAAGTGATGCGCGATCGAGACGAATCTGTAGCGCTCGGTTTGACATCACACACAAGCTAGCGGGCTGAATTGGTATGTTTTATTTTAAATAATTTTACTATATTATAATTATTTACACTTTTTATTTCAGTTTCTTCTAAGTTATTACCACAATTGAACTTATTTTTCTTTAATAAATTTAATTACCAATCCACGATGTACGGGTCTTATAGGTGTTAAAGTTAGACGATCACACATTCTTGGCCAAAATTATTAGAGAATTAAAATAATTAAATTCCAGTCTAAAATATAAATTTAGGTAGGATACGTTTTGTTACAGTAAACATATTTATTTTCAATTTGAAATTACAATATTCACAGTACAATATTAACAACGAAAATTACGTTTCATAGTTATACCAAAAAAATATATAAAGAAAATGGGCATGGGCACAGCACTAAGCTGATTTTAAGCCCACCCCTGGTCACTGGAGGCTAGTTAGAAATACCGGAATACATAGCAGATCATTAAGTACTTTTATAATTAAAAACAACAGGTCTGCCAGTTCTGCTCTTGACAGTTTCGCTAGTCAGACCACAAATGTGATCGGACCACTAATTTGGTCAGACTAGCGCAATTGCCAAGCCGATGTAATACAAAACTGTTATTTTCAATCATACATTCACCTTCTATTACTACGTTTCATACGTGTACTCTTTAACGTAACCACTTTTCGCTCCGACTGTACCAAACATGCCAAGATGCGCATTCGTAGACCATCGTTTCGTGGATCTAATAGGTATTGCAAATTTTTCGTATTCGATGACGTAGGCTAACTTGCGGTGCCCTCTGGTAAGAGAGACTCGACTCGAGTCTAAAAAGACTGACTATTGCACTGGTTGCTTACTCAAATGCCGGTCAGTCAGGCGTTGACCCGTAGCATAGATGAAATAACATTACGTTAAAAAGGCTACAGTAAAGTACACGACAGGTCGGGAGTGTCGGTAAATTATATAGCGTGCCATAGGTTTCGCCCGCACTTCCGAGCTGTCGCGTAGTATAAATAAATTACCTTTCATCATATTCATGGCTCATAGCGCACACTTCTAGCAAGAACGCGTTTGGAGTGCCAGAATAACGGAAAATGTACTCAGGCATAGGACATGCCACTGTTGACAGAAAAACTAGGTTATTATTATTAGTTATCGAGAAGTACCTGATTATTTGTTTTGGCATTAATTAAATTTGAGAAATCTGTCGTTAAATCAAGAAACCCAATTGGGTTTTCCCAATTCTTGAATTCCATCGGGAGATTATAGAGATTTTAAAAATTAATAATGAACCTGATAACCTCAACAAGTAAAATTGATTATTGGATAGTTTCAACAATTTATATACAAGGTTATTTTTTTGGACCTGATATGAGTATTCCTACCTTGTTAGTGAGGTCAAAAGCAACAACTTTTGTTCTAGGATTTTGCTAACAACAATGGTAAAAAAAAATTCAACTTCCCATACAAAGTAACGAAAGTGACCAACACATTTTGTTTGGGAAGTCGAAATTTTTATGTGCGTTGTTAGCAAAGTCGTAGAACAAAAGTTGTTACTTTTGACCTCACTAACAAGGTAGGCATACTCATATCAGGTCCAAAAAAATAACCTTTATTATTTATTTATTTATTTTTATTTATTTAATATTCGGGTGACCAACAGTATTACAGACAGAATAATAAGGTAAATAGGCATCAAAAAACCAATTACAGGTCTCCACAAATAGAACCAATGTAGGAATGAAGTTACGTAGAAAGTTATGCACAATCAGCATCAGAGGTAAATACGAACTAAAATAAAACTATTAATAACTAAAATAAAACTATTTAACAATCAAAGAATTGTTTGCTGAGTAAGCGCCTCGCCGCTTCAAAACCAGTATTAAATATATCCAGATCCAGAGCTACGCTTAGTTGGTTAAAGTTGTTGCTCGCTCGCCATATAAATGCATTTTGTCTGTAGTTTGTAGAAGCAGACGGAAGGTCAAGTATTGCGTTATTACGCAAATTTTTATTTGGGGGGCTGATATTAATTTTAGATAGAAGGTTAGGACAGTCAATGGCACCAGAGGCTATCTTCAACAGTAAAATAAAATAAAATTATTGGTTACTTAAATACAATAAAATTATTAAAATAAAATAACTAAATAAAATAAAATTATTGGTTATTATTGGTTACTTTGTCCATGTGGTGCCAACAAAGAACAGAGTACCAACCCATCTCTACCCGTGGCTGTCGTAAGAGGCGACTAAGAAATTATTAACCGGAGGTTGGCCAGCAGCATCTTTCTGTAGCACATCATCTTACATACAGCGGTCGCCAGCCGCTACGCTTACAAGCGTGGTGACTATGGTAAATCCCCTCCTAAGAACCACGCGTTTTTGGCGGAGTTTTGGAGGGAGCTCCCTATCCTGCTGTAGAGGTTTTATGGGATGTTATGATGATGGGTTACTTTTATGAGTTTTCATTGTAAAATCTCAAAAATCACTGTGATATTCAGAAATTGGGTCTCTGCAAAATATGTTTTTCCCGGCAAAATATAAAGGAAGGGGGGCATTTGTTTTGTAAAACAAAAGGTTTTCACGAAGCAAAATTATTGGTTAAACGCCTGAATTAATATGTGAGCAGCAAATTTATTATAAAAGAAAAGTTATAACTAACAGCGTCAATACAACTTACTAGACCTTTTCTGTTCGTTGTTGTATATTGGAGTCAATATTTCTTGTGTTGATTCTTTATGCCGTGAGTCTGTCGCCGTTTTGATCGGAGACGGCGGAGAGTATGAACTGGAAGACGGTTATCATATCAAAAATAATTTTTTCAACACATTTGCTTATAAAACAGCTCTATTTGCACTGTGTTAAGGTCAAGATTAAGGTGCAAGGAGTTTCAAGAGAGCTATGACATTCATATTATAGATATTTTTATGCTTATTAAGTTAATAATTTTTTTATGAAATTAATCTGAATTCTAGAAATATCATAAATGCATATTCATTTTATGAAATTATTTATATTAATTAATTAATCAACAATAAATTTGCCATTTACGTAAAAAGATATTCAATTTTTGATAATTTATTTCAAGGTTAATGGAATAGGCGGTTTGCAGTTTGGTCAAAGCCTCTAAAATACGCGTATAATCTGTGCCTGCTTAAAAAGAAATAAAATGCGCGCCATATTTACAGATATTTCTGGTGTTTATTATTGTATTTATTTCTAAAAGTGTCGACTTCTACAAATAAAAAACTGTTCCTCTACCATCTAAAATACAACTTTGGAAAGTTGTAATAATCAAAGGAAAAGAACATATGCAGCCGACAAAATGTTCCGGTGGAAGTGCGGTGGACATAAGGTTAGCAAAGTTTAGTATTTTTATTCGCAAATGTGTTGAAAAACGTCGTAAGACTCACGTGCGCATTGTCAGTACTCTCTCGGCTCCATTACGCCCTCGCCTGCGGCTCGGGCTACAATTTCTGAGCCTCGAGTGTAATGAGCAAAACAGCGCACTAGCATCTTAATGTACTATTATTCTAACAACCATCATCATCATATCGTGTGGGTTGCAAGGTCGATGACCGACCTCACAAACCCTGGTGTCAGAGTTGTTGAGCCGCCAAAGGCCTCTGACATGGCTCATTAACGACTACATCCGTAGATAGTAGTCGGGACCAACGGCTTTACGTGCCTTCCGAAGCACGGAATCATCTAACTTTTCGGGCAATCAGGTGATTCATCCTGCAATGCCCTAACCAAACTGGGGAGGTCGCACAAAGAGATTTTTGTTTGACAGTGTCCCCACTGGGAATCGAACCCAGAACCTCCGGATCGAGAGCCGAACCCTCTAACCACTAGACCACGGAGGCTGCTCTAACACTAACTCCGCCCGACTGCATACATGCATTAGATTGTAGGCTCAATAGTTCTGGCAGTGCGTTCAACTACCAATACCTTTCCCACTTGACTTGACCATCAGTAAGTTCATGTAGCTTCGTTCGCCCTAACGCGTCTGCGCAAGGGTCAAAAAATAGGTCTTAAATATATACAAATATATTATATATAGCATGCTTACCTAGATAAAGCCTGTTCATTCTAGCCTTAAAAAGATCCAGATTATATCATCATATAATTAGTTCTATACAAGGATAAACTCACGGTTTATATTGCCGGCATAGAAGTATGGGGAGTCGAAAATAAAGTGGTCACGTGACCGACCCATTTTGTATGGGAAGTTGATAATTTTTCGTGCGTTGTTAGGAAAGTCGTAGGACAAAAGTTGTTGCTTTTGACCTCTGTAATAAGGTGAGCATACGCATATCAGGTCAAAAAAATAACCTAGTATAGGTAATATACTAATTTGAGTCGAACTTCTTTTCGTAGCACTTTTTATGAAAAAAACTTAAGTTGAATACTTTATTTGTGTTTACTTAAAATGTTGTAAAAAAAAGACATCCGTCCTTTCTGGGCTGTAGAATTAAGAAGGTACAGTCACGGAAATTCATTATTGAGTATACGTTGACGTTTAACGTTGAAGTAGTTAAATATACTTAGGCGAAGTTAAACGATTTGTACCTAAGAATAAAGGAAAAGATAACCATACGGCATACCACGTAGAAAAAGTAGGCTGTAAAGTAACAGACGCGCACACCCGGTATTCTCGGTACACAAGAAAGAAATATCCTTACACGAGACAAAAAAGGGGGACTCAGATTAAGACAAAAAATTGTCTACGTCTCTCTTTCTGTTGTTTTTAGGATTCCGTACCTCAAAATAAAAAAACGGAACCCTTATAGGATCACTTTGTTGTCCGTCTGTCTGTCTGTCAAGACCCTTTTTCTTACGAACGAGAAGAGGTATCAGGTTGAAATTGATAACGAATATTGAGGTCTATGAACCACACAAGATCTGAAAATTTTAATTTTTTACAACACCGCAATCAAAAGATATGGCTTTTTATGTCCTCATCTCTATACATTTATGCAAAAAAGCAAAACCTACAGGGTACTTCCCGTTGACCTAAAGTTATGAAATTTGGCAAGAAGCTAGGCCTCACAGTACAAATAAAGGGAATAGTCTAAAATCATTAAATATTTCAATTTTTCTCACAACTAATAGTAACCAATTAAGGTGAGCTCCCGTTTCAAGAACTTTTCTATAAAAGAGGGGTCAAGTTGGATGGTCGCGGAGTTTTTGAAATCAAAGAGCTAAAGCTTTTAGTATATCATATAGTAGATAGGTACGAAACCCTTAGGGCGCGAGTCCGACTCGCACTTGGCCGGTTTTTTTAATTTAACTATGCTGCTTACCCACAAAGAATCACGAATAACGATTCATCAAAGAATGATCCTGAAACAAGAGTTTTACGGATAAAGCCTATATGAAATACT
Source organism: Athrips mouffetella (assembly GCA_947532105.1). Lineage (NCBI taxonomy): Eukaryota > Metazoa > Arthropoda > Insecta > Lepidoptera > Gelechiidae > Athrips > Athrips mouffetella. Next base: position 16,111,996 of record OX383965.1, on the reverse strand, counting down.
TATGTTTATAAGTAGCCATACCATTCTATGCATACAACTTCGAGGCATACATTTAAAGTCATAAAACCTACCTGTTTATATCTTCAACAATGTATTTCTGTGACTGTACAATGTACATTATGAAATTTACATACGTCATAAAGTAAGGCACCCGCATCGCCTCGGGTTCAATATTGATGATTTCAAAATCAACGTCATCCTCGTCAAAGGAAAACAACTCGAGGAACTCCATAAGAGAAGCAGCGCCGGGCAAGCTTGGTTCTTCTATAGGCATGGTCGGTCCGGGAAAGGCTTGGCTATCATCCGAGTACCACGTGGCTCTCGACTGAATTGATTCGCCCCTCTAAAACAAAATAAATACCCATATAATGCGATTCATTCACTTAAATCCCGTAGGTTCTCTTAAACTTTAGGACCTTAAGCAACATTGCCGAAGAAAAAAATTTTCAACTCCATATTCTCTATACTGATCTGGAAAGTAATTAAAAAATGGACCGAGAGCCGCGAAGGATTTTTCACGTGATAATCAGGGCGAAAAAGAGATGTCTCAGTAGATGGGACTTTATGAGAGGATCACGAACAACTATGTATGAAGTTCCAGAGCGAAGGGGGCCATTTTCTAGAAACGAAAAAGGACAAAAACGTGATCTTCAGCAAAAACAATCCTTATGGCAAAAGGGGGGGGGCCTTCGTTTTTTTGGAATGCTATGAAGTACGGTTGCCAACTGCCAGCTCTTAGTCTATAAGGCCCAGCCAAGCCAAGCCATGTTTGGCAAGGCTATACTAAAACACCAAAATTTTATTTTAATGGTCCTTTTTTAAGACCTGGATGCCTGTGGGTGATAGATTTAGAGTTAAACTACGATAAGATGGCCCGCCCCTCCACTTACTTTTGTAATTGTAGATAGTACTTTTATACTGAACTAGCTTATGCCCGCGACGTCGTCCGCATATAACATGGTTGTAAAAACTAAACAAAATGGAAAAAAATTGTCAAATCTCCGGTCCCCATTCCCAAAAAAAGAAACAAAGTCAAACTATTAGATAACAAATCATTTTCATTAAAATCGGTTCAGTAGTTTTTGCGTCATGCTCGAACAAATTAACAAACTAGACAAAATGTCCAAAAACGTGTGATTTAGATTCAGGGGAATCAAAATAGCATATAACGTGATTTTTTTCCAAATATCTTCATTGTACTAATATACTATGTTTATGTTTATGTTTATATTTTGAGGGTAAAGGGGCCGGGCTCCTAATTCCCAACGGCCACTGCGACCTGTACAGATCTATTGTAGCCAACCCTTTATATTACATTTCCTCGGCCACACCGACAACCTCAAAGAACCTAACAATCTGCCTAGGATTGAGAGTTCGAGCATCTTCAGGGTATAGTATGTGTCCTCCCGTTTCCCGACTTCTACTGTGAGTCAGTGCATAACAGTGGCAGACTGGCAGATCAGGTGTATAGGCGTTTCATCGTCTTCTGCACAGAATCTGCAATATGGGTTTTCGTATAGGCCCATTCTGTTTAGGTGCTTGCACAGCCTACAATGTCCCGTTAGAGCTCTTATGAGTATCCTAAATTGATTCCGATTTAGCTTGAGCGCTTCAGATGTGTATTTCTTTGAGAAGCCTCGGATCAACTGTTTTGAGTGTGAACTAATATACTTATTCCCGTACTAATCTAAAACGCCTAAACGTCTCCTTTGTATGAAACTTTTTAGTGGATTATCAATGCAAAAAAAAAACTGAACTTTATCTACATTCTGAAATCCTGGAATATATGAATTATGTATTGTAAAACAAAGAATAATATGTCTAAGTCTAAACATGTACCTAATTGTTGTTACTAAGCCAAGGACTTACATACTTACCTACTTAAGTAAAAGTAGAACTTAGTACACACCTCATCTTTGTAGTTGCTGATAGCTGATCCGGTATCCAAGTGGGACACTGAATCGGTTCCTTCATCAACCGGTATTTCTGTGCTACTAAACAAGAAAAACCATTATTATTATTAGTAATAGTCCATTGAATAACAACGATAGATAGAAGTGCGTAATTAACAAACCACGATTGTTCGTAGGATTAAAGGTAAGTACAAGAGCACCCACCTAAACGATTTTTAGGGTTCCGATACCAAAATGGTAAAAAAGGAACCCTTATGGTGCTTCTTTGTCTGTCTGTCTGTCTGTCTGTCACACTTCTATATCTCAGCAACCACTCATGCTATCGACTTGAAATTTGGAATAGTTTTAGAATATGCAACTTAATTGCACATAAAATTATTTAAAAAAAAGATGATTATTACCGTAAAGGCGGCCCAAATAAGGTAGGGCAAAATTTAAAATTGTTGTTATTAGGTAGAGTGGGCTATCATCTGAAAGGGCTTTACTTATACATTCTAAAATATAGTTTTGTATTTTTTACGACTTAGTTTTTAAGTTATGATTAAAAAAAAAGGGTCAAGTGCAAGTTGGACTCGCGCGCCGAGGGTTCCGATATGCCTTTAATATTTTTGGAAGCAATAAAGTCCATTTTTAAGACCGCAAAACTAAATATATTTGTAAAGGTTTTTTGCAGATTTCTAACAAACTGTGCAACTTAGAAAGATCGTTTTATTTTTGGTGTAATATTTACATACACGTCTATCGACTGAAATTAATTCAGATTTTTCCATTCACAAACTTCGGAAATAAGAGGGGGGAACGGTGTTTTTTTTTGACATTTTTCATCATAACTTTAAAACCAAGAGTTTGAAAAAAAATACAAAAATATATTTTAGAATGTACTAGTAGAGCCCTTTCATTTGATACCCCACTCGACCTAGTACTTATAATTTGAAATTTTGCCCTCCCTATTTGGGCCCCCTTCACATTAATATTCATAATATTTTCTTAATTCTTTCCCGTGCAATTAAGTTGGCCAACCATATTCAAAAACTGTTCCAAATTTCAAGTCGATAGCATGAGTGGTTGCTGAGATATACAGGTGTGACAGACAGACAGATAGACAAAGCGGCACCATAAGGGTTTAGACTTTAAGGGCACTGCATGTTATCCTACGTCATCTAGTACACGAAATTTGCAACTTTGTAGCGATAGTAGTGGCCTAATAGGTCCACAAAACGTTGGTCTGCCAATCCGAAACCTGGCAGGTTTTGTACAGTTGGACAGAAAAGTGGTTAAATGACAGATTACACGAATAAAATCTATTCGTAGAAATATAAGGTAGCCATATAAGTAAAAAACAACAGCCTGCCTTGCATCCTCTTGGCAGTTTCGCCAGTCTGACCAAATTTGTGGTCCAATCACATCCGATCACATTTGTGGTCCGACTAGCGAAACTGCCAAGAGGATGCAAGGCAAACCTGTTGTTTTTTACTTATATAGGTACCTTCTATTTCTACGAATTGATTTTATTCGTGTAATCTGTCATTTAACCACTTTTCTCTCCAACTGTACAAAACCTGCCAGGATTCGGATTGGCAGACCAACGTTTTGTGGACCTATTAGGCCACTACTATCGCTACAAAGTTGCAAATTTCGTGTACTAGATGACGTAGGATAACATGCAGTGCCCTTACGGTCTAGTTCCTTTTTTTAGGGTTCCGTACCTCAAAAGAAAAAAACGGAACCCTTGTAGGATCACTTTGTTGTCCGTCTGTCTGTCTGTCTGTCTGTCTGTCTGTCAAGACCCTTTATCTCACGAACGGGTAAAGGTTGAAATTAATACCACATATTAGGATCCATGAACCACACAAGATCTGAAAATTTCAATTTTTTACAACGACGCAATCAAAAGATATGGCATTTTATGTCCTCATCTCCATACATTTATTCAAAAATGCAAAACCTACAGGGTACTTCCCGTAGACCTAAAATTATGAAATTTGGCAAGAAGCTAGGTCTCACAGTACAAATAATGGGAAAAGTCTAAAATCATTAAATATTACAACTTTTCTCACAACTAATGGTAACCAATTGTGGTGAGCTCCCGTTTCAAGAACATTCATATAAGAGAGGGGTCAAGTTGGATGGTCGCTGAGGCGATTTTTGTTTTAGTTGAAAATTGGTATGTTTATAGTGCATAAGCTATAAAATAACAACAAATAATTAAATTTGGCCAAGCGCGTGTCGGACTCAAAAAATCTAGCACATTAACTTACTGAAATTTCAGCTAATACAATTATGTTTATGTGGTGGTACGGAACCCTCAGTGCGCGAGTCCGACTCGCACTTGGCCGGTTTTTTTTTACCATTCTGGTATCGGAACCCTAAAAATGACAAAAAAATACCATTCAAGTTTGTGAAAGATAAAATCTTAATAAATTACAGTCGATAGAAGTTTATATAAATACTCGTATTACAGCAAAAAAAAAATGATCTTACTAAGTTAAAAAACCTTTACAAACAAATTTAGTTTTGCGGTTCTAAAATGGACTTTATTGTTTCCAAAAATACTATAGGTATATCGGAAACCTCGGCACGCAAGTCCGACGCGCACTTGACCGGTTTTTTTTTTAATTAATAATCACAATTAATAGAAAACTGAACAACCTCAAAATATCGCCACCGTGACTGCGGCGCCTTAGTGGTGGTCCATCAAGGTGGCGAAGGCCCGCGAAAGGACCGAGCTCGAAGCATTCCTCGAGAGACTCGAAATTTATTTGTGTGTTCAGGACCATTATGCCCACAGCCAATTCTTTATGCTATGGAAAACAAGGGTAGGTATACAGGGTGTTAACCTAATTGCGTGCCATAGCTTAAGGAGTGTTTCAGTTACGATAAAGGAATACAAAAAAAATATTTAAAAAAATCCTGCTGAAAAAGAAAACTTCATTGAAACTTAACTAACACGGAGCCTCGCGCTATCACCGAGCCAGCGCGCGAGTATCAGTGGATTAGGTAGGCACATATATAACTGAAACTCTTTCGCGCGCTTTTGACAGCGCGGTGCTCCGGGTCATTGCCCTTCGCGTTAGTTTAGTTTCAATGGAGTTTTAATTTTTTGTAAGTAGGATTTATTTATATAATTTTTTTGAGTTCCTTTATCGTTACTGAACCACCCCGTAAGCTATGGCACACAATCAAATTAACACCCTGTATACAGGGTGATAATTTGATTGCGTACCATAGCTCAGGGGCGGGATCAGTATCAGTAACTGAACAACTTTTCCCAAGGACCATAAGTCGAAATACGAAAAACCTAATTTGACCTTCCATACAAAATGCGCTATCAGCTTATGCAGTTTCTATGGGAGGTTTTCGTATTTCCACCCATATTCCTAGGGAAAAGTTGTTCAGTTACTGATACTGATCCCGCCCCTGAGCTATGCCACGCAATCAAATTAACACCCTATAGTAAGCTTTTGTTATTTACCTTCTGCCTGTACAAAATCTAATTGTTACTTAAATCTTGATATCACTGATTGATAAAATATCAAACAAGAGAAAATTGCTTTTCAAAAGTGAAGAATGGTTCACGTTCACCACGTTCTGAATAAAGGCCAGGTTAAAAGTACCCTAAACCGACGAGCATGTATGAAAGGATTGATGAAGGTTCAGAAGGCAAGGGAAGTATGTCAAGATCGTAGCAGGTGGAGAACTGTGGTCTCTGCCTACCCCGACGGGAACCAGGCGTGATGTTATGTATGTATGTATGTAAGAATGGTATTCGTTGATATTCAAGAATTAAGGGCGCAGGCACTCTAGCGATATTTTATTTTGCGGCTTTTGTAGCAGCGATCTCGCGGTGTTATCGCGGCGAATAAAACTCATAGAAATCGCCAGGAATCGCTAGTACGAGTATGCATGCACGCGCCCTTGAGCGGTCTAACATTGCAGGTCTCAAGAGATCCTGTTTACCGAGCTTTCAATTGGTTTTTCTTCCGAAACCTTGTTTTTCTACTAGGGCCAGGCCAGGAAAAATGCCACATTTTCTTGTTATTTTTAGGGTTCCGATACCAAAATGGTAAAAAGAAGGAACCCTTATGGTGCCGCTCTGTCTGTCTGTCCGTCTGTCTGTCACACCTCTATACCTCAGCAACCACTTATGCTGTCGATCTGAAATTTGGAATAGTTTTAGAATATAGTTGCCCAATTTAATTGCACAAGAATTTAAAAAAAAAAGTATGATTATTAATGTAAAGGGGGCCAAAATAGGGGGGGCCAAATTTCAAATTGTCGCTACTAGGTCGAGTGGGGTATCATATGAAAGGGCTTTACTTGTACATTTTAAAATATATTTTTGTATTTTTTTAGGTTTCTTAGTTTTCAAGTTATGATGAAAAATGTCGAAAAAAATACCATTCCCCCCCCCCTTATCTCCGAAGTTTGAGTAAGGAATAATCTGAATTAATTTCAGTTGACAGAGGTTTATGTAAACTTTCTAAAACGATCTTTCTAAGTTGCACAGTTTTTCAGAAATCTGCAAAAAACCTTTACAAACAAGTTTTATTTTGCGGTCCTGAAAATGGACTTTATTGCTTCCAAAAATGCTATAGGTATATCGGAACCCTCGGCGCGCGAGTCCGACTCGCACTTGACCAGTTTTTTGTATTGCCGTTATTTTCATTCCCAAAAAATTTTGACAATTTCTGTTGATTCCACCGGCTAGAATAAGGAATTAGCTAGCTGGCGCAGCAAAAAGTATTACCAGCGCATTAAAAATGAGTGAGAAAACTGATGATATGTACCAAAAAGTGGCAAAAAAGTCGTAAAAAATGCGAGCTTTTTTTGAAAGGGTGCACTTCAAAGACCTCTGGATGAGCCATTCTGTGAGTTACAGCTAAATGAATACTTGTAGCAGATAGATAATATTGTTGGCTTTAATTTGATAGCCCTTGAAGATTATTTCACTAATTATAACTCATCTTATGACACCATTTCTAAAATTACAAAAAGTTAACACTACTGCGCAACTTTATTGCGACACCGTTAACTGCGTGTTTTTTCGTATTTCCACTAACTAAACTAACCAAGTAAACTACCTTGCCTATGGTTAGTATTTAAACTGCAGCCATATTTGTTGTCTGTCTGAATGAAATTCTGTTGACGTCGGACGTGGTCACTTTTGTTCGGACTTATATGTTTTTGGATTTTTACATGTTTGTATAGTGCGAAACGTGTATCAGAGCAATGCGCTTTACGTAATACTACCCGATGAAAATTCAGCGTGCTTATTGAAATATTGCGATTTGGTAGCGCAATAGTAACTATTGCGTCACTTTTGCAGCACTAGTTGCGCAATATTGCGTTAACACTTTTGCGCTGCCACAAAGGTCACAACACAGTATTCTGCTAAACATGGTTTGTAAAACGAGGAAGGTTTTTTGTCGTCTCATACAAAACTCATTTTTGACGCGCAACGTATTGAGGTTGTATTGTATAGGAAAGGAAAGCCTTTTTTATTGTTATTCGACCTGTTTTTCAAAAAAGTTGTTCAGTTTTTCTATAGGTAGGTACCATTAATTGATCTCCAAAGTTTTCAAGTGAATGCTAAACTTTATGTTTTTGCGCTACTATTTTGCGCTACTACTGCGTCACGGTGTCGAAATAGTTTTTGCGTCACTGTTGCGTTACATGTGGCAATTTTCCCGGCCTGGCCCACTAATGACAACAAGCAAGTTCCCCAAATAAAAAAAATACTACTTTCGTAAATTTTTTTGGAAAACTTGCTTGGTTAGGGAGCTATAAGCTTAGGGAGGAAATCCACTGAAAACGTTTCTCCTTTTTCCTACTATCCTGAACATTAATTTCATTATGGAGATACTCAATGAATTTACTTCAAACACGAGTGAATACTTACTTCACATACAACTAGCACACGCTCGGATTCCGGATGTCGCGATATCAATTCGCTAATGTAGAAGTCTCCATACATCTCTCGGAGCCGCTCGGAGTGACGGTGGATTATCGGCACTATGTCGTCATTGTCCTCTTCGCTGACAAAAGTAACATAGGTTCTCTTAAATCTAAAGATACTTACTTAAATCTAATATAACATAAACTCTTTCAGATTTTTTAAGGTGCTAGTGCTTTTGTGCAAAGTCCGTCCAGGGAAGTAATTAGCACCCCCTTACCTATTTTTTCCGTAAAGCAGCTAGCAGTCTTTGCATTTTTGGGTTTGGGTTCCTCCGGGATGGAGGGCTCTCAGCCCCAAAACGAGAACTTTTGCAACGCCAGCAACACAGCCCCTTACAGCGGTGTGAAGTTAGCAGAAAAAGTTAGCTGAATTTGATAACCCGACCAAATTGAGGAGGTTATTTTTGGAAAATGGTTTGAAAGCCCCAAAACGGAGCGGTGTGAAGTTAGCAGAAAAAGTTAGCTGAATTTGATAATCCGACCAAATTGAGGAGGTCATTTTTGGAAAATGGTTTGAAAGCCCCAAAACGGGTGGAAAATGATAAAAAACCGAATAAAACTAAAAGAAAATTGCTTTTCCAGCTAGGACGAGAGCCCACAAACACTAAAACTCGTAAAAACTAAGGTGGTTCTAAAAACATCACGAATCGCTGTTTCGAGGCTAAATATGATTTTCTAAGTCGAATAAAGTATAAATTTAGTAAAATAACACAAAACCCACTACTACACATGCTAAATAAACTTCCTATATACAGAAAACCGGAAATAAATAAGCATGAAAACAATGTAAAAGTGTTTTATTTCATTCAAAAATATACAGTTTTTCAGAGGCTTGTAGCGACTACCACAGACCAGGTACATCCATAAATCTGGTATCAGGAGCAAGGAGGCTTCAATAGCTGTTCAAAAATGTAGGTTTCAACTAACTGGATATGATCAGATTGTCGCAAAAGCCTACCATACAAGCATACTCGCCCATCTAGAATCCGCTAATTTTTACAATCCGATTGCACGAAAAATATAATTTTCAAATGACACACCTAACTTCTAATACGCTTGACTTATATTAAGAGGCTTGTAGCATCTACGACAGACCAGGTACAAATTTAGTACCATTATAAAAGAGACTTCAATAGCTTTCCAAAAGCGTAGGTTTCAACGAGCTGGTTATGGTCAGATTGCCGCAAGAGCCTACCACACGAGCATAATCGCCCATCTAAAATCCGCTAACGTGATGTCAATGTTCAGTAGCTTGGAGTTTCTACCACCGACTCGGTACATCCACAAATCTGGAACCATTAGAAAGAAGACTACAATAGCTATCTAAAAATATAGGTTTCAACCAACTGGATATGGTCAGATTGCCTCAAAAGCCTACCACACAAGCATACTTGTCCATCTAAAATCCGCTAACGTAATGTCAATGTTCAGTGGCTTGTGGCGCCTACCAAAGACCAGGTACATCCACAAATCTGATACCGTTAGAAAGAAGGTTTTAATAGCTGTCTAAAAATATAGGTTAGTTAAAACCTATATTTTTGAACAGCTATTGAAGCCTCCTTTCTCCTGATACCAGATTTATGGATGTACCTGGTCTGTGGTAGTCGCTACAAGCCTCTGAAAAACTGTATATTTTTGAACGAAATAAAACACTTTTACATTGTTTTCATGCTCATTTATTTCCGGTTTTCTGTATATAGGAAGTTTAATTAGCATGTGTAATAGTGGGTTTTGTGTTATTTTACTAAATTTATACTTTATTCGACTTAGAAAATCATATTTAGCCTCGAAACAGCGATTCGTGATGTTTTTAGAACCACCTTAGTTTTTACGAGTTGTAGTGTTTGTGGGCTCTCGTTCTAGCTGGAAAAGCAATTTTCTTTTAGTTTTATTCGGTTTTTGATCATTTTCCACCCGTTTTGGGGCTTTCAAACCATTTTCCAAAAATGACCTCAATTTGGTCGGGTTATCAAATTCAGCTAACTTTTTCTGCTAACTTCACACCGCTGCCCCATACAATGTTGATAAGTTAAAAGGTCTTTTTAGACGTCGTTGAATTAGCTCGCTAACTAGCTTACTTGGGGCTGCCAGGCCTGCCAGAAAACAGACAATTGCGATATGAAGACAAACATTTTTTACGGAACTTATTAGTTGTCTCGCAAGTGCAATTCAAGAATTTTGTGATCCAATTACGTATTACAAAGGAACATCTCATGCAACGTCCACTGCAGGACCGCGAGCTCTTTCAAGAACTCCAGCAAAAACGCATGGTACTTTGGAGGGAATTTACCATAGTCACCACGCTCATAATCGTTGCAACTGGCTACCGCTGTTGTTGGTGACAGCTCTTGTTGGTGAACGCAGTATGTACCTATTTAAGATGGTACGATACACAGAAAGATGCTGCTGCTGTCTCTTCTTACACCTACGGGTAGAGATGGGTTGCTACTATTCTTTGCCGGCACCACATGGACGATAATATAAAAATAAAAGATATTTAAAAGAAAATTCGAGCAGTCTTTTGCTTTTAAGTATCAGTCACTGGCAAAACGATTTTAGCGCGAACTGAGTCTGTGACGTCCAAAAAGGCCTTTAAGGTAGTTTAAAGTAGGGTAGAGCGGGGCACAAAGTGCTGATTCTGACAAATCCTTTCATAAATCAAGTAATATGAATGATAAGAATGGTAGTTGTAGACTATCCGACGTTAAATTTAATCAACTTTTGATATTTGAAAAGAGTTTTGGACATTCTGAATAGTTTTAAACAAATAGTGATTTTTAAAAGCAGTGGCAGCTAGGCACAACCAACCCCTCTCGGGGGCAAGTTGTGCCGGGACTGAGGTTGGTTGTGCCGGTCGTAATAATAGGTCTTTACCTATGAAATTGTCGAAATTTTCTTACAAATTAATGAGATCATAATTTCTATAATTCTAATGCTATTTTTTTTTTCATTTGTCTTATATTTGAAAGGTAACTTCAAGGTTATCAATTTACGCATATAATAAAGTTTTTATTTTTAGTTTGATATATAAAATTAAAGGTTCGAAAATTGATCGTCTTAATATTTTTCGAAAATTAAATTTAAGCTTCTGTTAGCTTAATGTCTTCCCAATAATACTAAAAAAAAAATGGATTTATAATTCCTAAGATAAATGCAAAAATGTTAGTACTGAAAATTGAGTTTATCTAAAATTCGCCATACAAAACGGCAATTTCAGTAAAGACCTATTATTTGATTATTTTAATGGCTTAAAATGGATTAAGAAATCAGAAACCATCAAATATATCGACATTTTACTAACCAATAACTGAATTTTAATAAAAAGACCGCTACCTGGTCTTATTGTTCCTTAAAACATATTTAAATATTTTATGACAGAAGTTTTGGTCAAATCACCTATTGCTCGTAATCAAGACTAAACAAAAGTATTCTAACTTCAAAGTAGATTTCTACTACTAATAGTAATAAAATGGAGTGTGTATATTGTATCCATAATTTACATGTATCCTTAATCGCAGCATCAGCAACCTTCAATAGAAATTTTTAGGAAATGCTCCCCTTACGCTTATAGGTTCTCATTCTGTCAAATAAAATAATCAAAAATGGTAGGTGTTAGTACGGGATTCGCGGCACAACCAGCCTCAAATGAAAGGAACATTTTACCACGGGATTCGCGGCACAACCAGCCTCAAATGAAAGGAACATTTTACCCCATTTCGAAGACAATGAAAAACTTAAACTAAAAAAAAACACTGATACAAAGCATTAAAACTACATAAATTAACATGAATGGATAAATTACGATCACTTCAATAGAACTCCCAGCACCATAAATGCCAACTAAAGCCCAAAAAGTATAAACACGAAAATATTTACTAACGTGGTGCTGGACGACCGCTACCCACACAACCCGCCAAGTCCGCGTCGTTGGCGCATCTAAAATGGCAGCCGTTCGGGCGCAATCGCTAGGCATTTCACGGTGCATTAAGAAACTTTTGATATCACTTTTTGTTTTTGAGATATTTGCGTCGGAACAACTTACCCCCGGCACAACCAGCCCCGCTCTCCCCTACGGACAAAAGAGGCTTATGTGATGCCACGTACGTGATGATGTTACGTCGTCCGTCAGAAGATATCTGCTTTCAAAGTAAATATATGAAACATCATCATAATTTCGAAAGACCTAGCTATATCTTATGTGATGTCCAAATCCAAATCTCGGTCTCTGTCGTGTATTGCGTGTGCCACAGATAGCGTGTATTACGTGTTAACTCACAATATGACGCTTGCAGTATGTCAGCACAGATTAGATAATAGTAAACTGACGTCAGTGCGTAGCTCTACATTATAGGAGCAATTTATTGAGTTAATTAGTGTAGCGCAAAGCTAGCTTAGTGTGGTGTGCTTTAACGAAACATCACATCAGGTGGCGTGTTATCAGGTAAACTCAGACATGGCGTAGAACTAGTGTGTTTCTAACGTAACATCACATAGCGTGGCGTGGCATCACATAAGCCTAGTTTGCCAGCACCTATAAAGTTGTCACACTCACACAGCGCGACGCACTCGCAGCCTGGGACAAATATCTGTGCGTGTGGCGATGAGCATTGCCGGCAGCTGATCGCCCGGGATGCCGCGGTCTGTGGACTGCACACGGCGGAAGGCAGCCTCCGCGCGAGACGAGCCCGGTATCAATTCTGTTCATGGATTTTACACTTTACCACTTATATTCATGCATCTTAGTAGATATACAGTCGCATTCAAGATACGAACGTTTTTAAATGAAAAAGCTATAAAGCGACTGAGAGCAGAGAAAGCCATAAGCCTTCTTTTAGTGCAATGTTTTGAGCAGCATTCGTGCAACTACCAAAAGGTACTCGTATGATCGAAGATTTTACAGTGTCAATCGTTATACCTACTCATCATGATTATATTATATCGTGGTTTGCAAGATCGATAACCAATCTCATAAACCCTGGTGCCATCATTATTGAGACTACAAGCCGAAGTTAGCCAAGCAATAGCTTAAGCCAAAGGCATCACGTGTGTGCTTTCCGAAGCACGCCCGTCGTAACCAAACTTTTATCCTGTAATGTCTTAACCAAACTTTGGATTTATCACAAAAAAGTGATTTTTATTTGGCAGTGCCCACCGGGAATCTACCTAACATATGGACCAGAGGCTGTTGCTATACTTCTTATACGATTAGGTGGTGTAGGCCAGCTCTTCCAAATATTTAGCCTCTCTGTCTAATCTACAGTCGCCTGAACTTGTGCCTAGAATGCCAATATAGGCCAAAAATTTAAAGTTGGTGGGCATGTCATTTATTTTGATTATGTATGCATGTTAATTATCTACGTAAGTTCGGACAACCACGGAAAGAAATTGTTGAGCAGGGGTGCTACTTATTCCGTAACGAAAGTCCACTTCACTTATCTACTTTATCCTTCCAAAATCAAAATTTTGTGAACTGTCGGTCGTTACGGAAAGCTTATCTTGTTGAAAACAATATAAAGTTTAGATAAAACAGCACGAATTTATGTGCTGTCTCTACGGATGTCCTAGATTGTGCTGTTTTCGCTGTTTTAGTGTTTCATGAGCTATTTCCACGTCTATTAACTTTTAACTTGCCATATTTATCGATTTTTGATTTTCTGATTGAATAATACGAAAAAAATGTTGTTATAGGTTACTCCCTTATCGTCAAAGAGTATCGAATTGTATGCGCTTAGACGTAGATTCCTTCATGTAGTATTTGTCCCACGATTTGAAAGATTAGCCCCCGCCAAGACGAGCCAAGCGAAGCGCAATAGGGCACTACCTACTCGTACCTTTTCTCGAAGCGCTTCGTCGTTTTTTTGAACCCTCATAACTTGGGTTTGGATTACACCAGATAAACAAAATTTACAGGATAATAATATGATGTCAATAGTGGACTAATAACCCCATAAAGTTTCAGTTGCATAGCCACATATTTCGACTAAGGTGTAGATTTTGTGAAGTGGAGCATGTAGAGTTAAGGCGAGAAGCTTGGCTCTACATGAGATCAACGGCAACGTTTTACATAAAAAAGTTTTTGGTGGGATTCTTAAACGAGCAATATATATATATTTGTAATCGGTTTCTCGAAAACGGCTCTAACGATTTCGATGAAATTTAATATACAGGGGTTTTTGGGGGCAAAAGATCGATCTAGCTAGGTCTCGTGTCTGGGAAAATTCGTTTTCACAGTCTTTTTTAATATTTCTTAGCGCGTTTTAGTGCGTTCAAAAAACTTACAGCGCCATCTGTTGTTGAGTAGCATAATCTTGCTCACCCGATGATATTTTAATGTTGAGGTGGCTATTATAGAGTGAAGCTCGGTCGCCCAGGTACTGTGTATTTATACGATTGAGTACTACTAGTCGTCAACCTGCTCAACAATTATTTACCCTGACTGTACATAACACGTTTTAGTAACCATTATAAAAACATACGTGGACAGCTGACTATGGTCTTGACCAGGGCGATGAAGTGAACGTAAGAGTCGTGCATAAACATTGAACGAAGCATGGCTTCCACCACATCTCGTGCATACCTCGTGTTCCAGCAAATCAGATGGATCCACATAGTGTTTCTCGAGTTTAGTTCCGTTGTTCTGGAATAAATATCAAACTTTTATCCCTTATTGATGTTGGGGATAATTTTCAGGCAAATTTAGATAATTTTCTGACAAATACGAACCAGTTGAGTTAGAACGTTCCGTTTGTCTACCGCCATAGTCACCTAAATGACGGCGCCGAATTATTCTGGGCGTAAATGCAAAAGCGTGGCTTGTCCATACAAAATGCACTGTCGACTGTTTGTATGGAGAATGAAAAAAAAATCTCCGATTTCTACACAAGTTTCTTTGGAAAAGTTGTTCAGTTTAGTGGTCTGACCACACTAGAGCTATCGCACGCTTTTGCATTTACACCCTGTATAGCGTAGCGATGCATCATTTACTTCACCCGAGCGCCATCACGAGCGTGCAATGGACAGGCGGCCGCGTAGGTAGGTATTTAACAAAACATAAATTTTTACTTCGCCATTTTACATAATGCCGGCCGCTGCCGAGGCACGCTCGCTTTACTCGCTCTTCTCGTGTGTAGTAGTTGCAAAGTAACCTAACGGTTATATTCCTCGACTAACAAACATAAAATTCACCAGTGATCTAAATCCGTTTACAATCTGCCGACGCCGTTTTACAAATTGCCAACCGTTTACAATTACCCGGACGTTTCACGTTTGTAAACGGCAAATTATGCGATTTTCTATTATGCATCGCTCGCTACTTGACGGCGACTTCAGGACGACATCCTGGTTTTATAACGGTGGACAAACAACCTCACGCTAGACGTTCTTGTTCCATTAATACTTAGGTACTTATTTGATTCTTAGGGAAACTAATGCTGGATAATGAAATACCTCGCCGAAAAGTATTAATTGAATCGTGGAACTCTGCGACAAACCTAGAAGTTAGAATAGATAAAACACACATACTTGTACTTGGTCCAAATATACTCTTCCCAGACCATAGGATGTACTCCGGGAATCAGCGGATGATCTCTTACCGCAAGGAACCCAATGATGTCTCCATTTACGTTAAGCTGGCTTATCGATAACACTGAAGTCTTACTGCAAAAGAATGGTACTAGTCAAGTGGTACAGTCAACGACAGGTCAAGCTGGACACTCGCAGTGCAACTCTGTCCCTTACGGTGATTGATATACAAAGTCCAACGTGTCAAGCTAAACGCGCTCTTGGCTGTACCTTCTTCTTGCATTGATTTCCATGTTTATGTCGTGGGCCAATCGTTGAATTGGGCCGATCAAGATCTGCCTGGGCACATATTTCGTGATCTGGCCAATTATTTCATGATTTGCCCAATATAAAATTGGGCAGATCGATGAGAGCAACCCATTTGTCGATTTGCCCTACTAGTCACTTGGGCACATCGAGATATGGCTGGGCGCATCGTAATGTAGTTTCCTTTTTCGACGCTTGTGGCGCTGTTTGCGCTCTGTTGGCTGTGTTAGGTTAGGATAGTGAGTTTAGGTTTTATTATCTAGTAAGATTGTGGCGCTGTTTGCGCTCTGTTAGCTGTGTGTTAAGTTTGGTTAGGTTTTATTATGTAGTAAAATAATTTATTATGTAGGTCACCGTACAGAATCGATTTGCCCAAGAATGGCCGAGCAAATCGTCAAACGTTATGCTTTGAACGATATGGCGGGTATTATATAGGCAAATCAAGAAATGCCGGCGTATCGTGATGTGCCCAGGCAGATCTCGATCGGCCCAATTCAACGATTGGGTTACGACATTTAAAATGTTTTGCAGGCTAGGAATATACTTAGGTACTAATCTCTAGGCGAGAGTGCAGGCACTGTTGTGTGTGTGTGTACAGTACGGTAGGCCCATTAGCTCTATTATACTCTAGGTAGGCCGCATATCAATGGTAAAGCATAGATCTAGATCGGGTTTTTGGTTTCTGGAGTTTAAAGACATGTGTTAGGTGTTGCGACTTATAACCTCGACAAATAACTCCAACGGTGCGCAGGGTAAGGGCTCCTTTTTTTAAATTTATTTTCCAAAATACCTAAATATATTTCACAAAGCCTAACCTGCTTTAATATACAGGGTGGCCCATCATTGATAGACGTTCAAAAGAAAAATTAAGATGCCTCATGCTAAGGGGTATCCAAATCACCCCCATGTATGTTCCGCGATTATTTGTAGTTTTCGAGTTATTAATTATTATTATTATTTATAGTTTATTGCACACAAGAAAACACAATGGACAATACATATAAAAAGACGACACAACAGGTACTACTTATTTCACTAAAGAAATGTCTTCCAGCAGACCTAGGCGAGCGTGAATAGTATTGGAGAAGGCAGATAGATCGTGCGCAAACTCAAAAATTATACATAAAAGTAACAATAATAAATTACACATAGGTATCTAATTAAAATATATAAACCTTCTACACAAATAAAAAAATAATAATAAATATATGATATATATTTGTATATATAAAATACATATTATGTTATGATATTATACATAAATAATACCTAACTAATAAATAAATATATGGATAACTAAGACAGGGAAAGATAGTGCTCTTTGACTCGTTTTTAGGGTTCCGTACCTCAAAAGAAAAAAACGGAACCCTTATAGGATCACTTTGTTGTCCGTCTGTCTGTCTGTCAAGACCCTTTATCTCACGAACGGGTAAAGGTATCAGGTTGAAATTAATACCATATATTAGGATCCAAGAACCACACAAGATCTGAAAATTTCAATTTTTTACAACCACGCAATCAAAAGATATGGCATTTTATGTCCTCATCTCCATACATTTATTCAAAAAAACCGGTCAAGTGCGAGTCGGACTCGCGCGCCGAGGGTTCCGATATACCTATAGTATTTTTGGAAGCAATAAAGTCCATTTTCAGGACCGCAAAACTAAATTTGTTTGTAAAGGTTTTTTGCAGATTTCTGAAAAACTGTGCAACTTAGAAAGATCGTTTTATTTTTGCTGTAAAGTTTACATAAACCTCTGTAACTGTAATTAATTCAGATTTTCCCTTACTCAAACTTCGGAGATAAGGGGGGGGATGGTATTTTTTTTGACATTTTTCATCATAACTTGAAAACTAAGAAACTTAAAAAAATACAAAAATATATTTTAAAATGTACAAGTAAAGCCCTTTCATATGATACCCCACTCGACCTAGTAGCGACAATTTGAAATTTGGCCCCCCCTATTTTGGCCCCCTTTACATTAATAATCATACTTTTTTCAAAAAATTTTCATGTGCAATTAAGTTGGGCAATTATATTCTAAAACTATTCCAAATTTCAGCTCGATAGCGTAAGTGGTTGCTGAGATATAGAGGTGTGACAGACAGACGGACAGACAGACAGACAGACAGACAGAGCGGCACCATAAGGGTTCCTTTTTTTTACCATTTTGGTATCGGAACCCTAAAAATGCAAAACCTACAGGGTACTTCCCGTTGACCTAAAATTATGAAATTTGGCAAGAAGCTAGGTCTCACAGTACAAATGATGGGAAAAGTCTGAAATCATTAAATATTACAACTTTTCTCATAACTAAAGGTAACCAATTGTGGTGAGCTCCCGTTTCAAGAACATTCATACGAGTATAAGAGAGGGGTCAAGTTGGATGGTCGTTGAGGCGATTTTTGTTTTAGTTCTATTTAAAAACGGGAACACTTACAAACTTGAAAGTTGGTATGTTTATAGTGCATAAGCTATAAAATAACAACAAATAATAAAATTTGGTCAAGCGCGTGTCGGACTCAAAAAGTCTAGCACATTAACTTACTGAAATTTCAACTAATACAATTATGTTTATGTGGTGGTACGGAAACCTCAGTGCGCGAGTCCGACTCGCACTTGGCCGGTTGTTTAAAAATAGCGATAGAGGGACTATCGCGAACAGTGTGTGGGAGTTCCACAGCCTAGCCGCATGAACAGTGAAGGAGTAGGAATAGAAATCGGAGTGGTGGGAGGCGATACACAAGTTAGTCCTGACGCTGGGGCGGCAAGGCTCAACTTGTGACCGAGAGAAACAAAATCGCTCACGTAAATAAGACGG
This sequence comes from Athrips mouffetella, assembly GCA_947532105.1. NCBI lineage: Eukaryota > Metazoa > Arthropoda > Insecta > Lepidoptera > Gelechiidae > Athrips > Athrips mouffetella. The sequence goes on along the minus strand of OX383965.1, from coordinate 16,093,479 downwards.
GCAAGAGGGATTGTACAAAATGGTATAGAGGAGAGAAAGGATATGTGTATTCCTGCGAAAACGAATTGGGAGCCACTTGAGCTGTGAACGAAAGTGAGACACGTGGTCGTACTTGCGCAATCCGAAAATAAATCGAATGCACAAGTTTTGGAGGCGCTCAAGCTTATTTAATCGCTCCTCAGTGACGTCAAAATAGCATGAGTCGCCTTCTCTACTCCGTGGTCGGCGTAGTCAAGGATTGGTAAAAGGAGAGATTAATTATTTTCTTAATTTTTAAACTTTTCTGCCGGAAGAGATTTAAAAATTCATATCTCTTTTTTTACTGAACATTTTAAATATTCTTTTTGTGTCATGATGACCTTGAACGTTACTTTCACACATAAAATAATAAACGTCCTAAGTCCAAACATTCCTACTTGTTACTCAAAAAGTATGGTAAATAAAATTTTCGAACAATTTAATAGGTCGATTAAAATTTTGATCATCCATTTAAAAATACAAAAATGATGTTCCATAGATTGAGGCTGGTTTTAAAAACTTTTCAAGTCTCTAGGCTACCCAAAACATTAAAAAAAATTGGTGCTTAAAAGGGTATTTTTTGCTGAAATTGGCGTTTTAGTGTTGAAAGGGAAAAAACCCTGAATGTTGATTGAGTCTCCAAATAAATAATTTGCCTATTTTGGTAATTCCTACTGCAAATTATGATGATGGTAGGGCTTCTGTACAAAGTCAGTCTGGAAAAGTACCACCTTTTGCCTGTTTCTGTCGTAAAGCAGCAGTGTTTGCACTATTGTGTTTAGGTAGAAGTTTTAAGAGAGCTAGTAAAATTTCTGGCACATGAGCGATTCTAAGGTAGCCCTTAAGAATTTAGTTGTTTTTTCCGTAAGAATGACCACTTGATAGGGTATTTTGAAAGTATTTTGGTACTTAAAATGGTATTTTTCGCTGAAATTGGCGTTATATTAATTGGCGAAATACCAAAATACTTTCAAAATAAGCGGTGTGAATTTAGCAGAAAAAGTTAGACGATACCCTATCAAGTAGGTAGTCATTCTAACGGAAAAAACATCCTAATTCTGAAGGCTTATCCTAAGAAATAAAATAGTATCGCTGATGTACCAGAAATTTTACCAGTTCTCTTAAAACTTCTACCGAAACACAATAGTGTAAACACTGCTGCTATACGACAGAAACAGGCAGAGTGGTACTTTTCCAGATGTACTTTGTACAGAAGCCCTATTATCATCATAATTTGTATGATCAAAAATTTAATCGGCCCATTAAATTGTTCGAAAATTTTATTTACCATACTTTTTGAGTAACAATAGTAGGAATGAATGTTAGGAAGTTCATTATTTTATGTAGGTATGAAAGAAACGTTAGACAACTATGACACAAAACGAAAATTGAAAAAATGTGCAATAAAAAAAAAAAGATATAATATTTAAATCTCCTTCGGCAGAAAAGTTTAAAAATTAAGAAAATAATGAATAACTCGAAAACTACAAATAATCGCGAAACATACATGGGGGTGATTTGGATACCCCTTAGCATGAGGCACCTAAATTTTTCTTTTGAACTAAGCAGGGGCTTGAGTCGCCTTTGCTTTCACAAATACATTTACTTATGTTACTTACTTACAATAAAAACAATTAGGTAACTAGCTTGGTAAGTAGTAATACATGTAGGTATACTGTATGTCTTACATGAGGATCTCGATATCACGAACACTCTGTACACGGAAGATTTTCTTCATAGGCTCGCTGCAGAGTGGAAAGATGTACGGTGCGTCATGCAATTCCGATAACCGCACCCTATCAATAGCTGGCGGAATATCTTTCACCGTACGGGATATGTTCAGGCGGAACATTTTTTATTTCTACTTAGTGGCACAGCAGACGACAGACTTTTTGTTCTGACAGTCCGCCAGTGTGGCCGGTACTGCAATTATTTTCGTATTACTATAGTCATTGACATGAAAAAAACGCTCCGTTTCTATGCGCGTATTTTCCAAAATCTTTAGTTTGGAAAGAAAAACAGCTTGAATTCAAAGAATTAATCACTCGAAAAGGTTGATCAGATTGATTTTCATTTAGTTTAAAACATAGAGCAACTTTTAAACTTGTTATATTTGAATTTTATTCTGATAAAAACTATAATTTTCGTAATACCGGCCACACTGGCGGCAATGTCCGTGACTGCCCGCGTATGTCCGCCCCTTCATCTGCTGAGCGCCTTAGGTGGCCTTGTTTTATTTTAGCACTTGTTGTGAAAACTGTCCACAGATCACAGATAAATGATGGAAACTGTCAATCTACTGTCAATTTTGGGACACCACCTCAGAACAAAGACCTCCTTGCTTCGCTCGGAGGTCAAATTTCTTTGGACACCACACTTAACGCGGTTTTTTCCGCGTTGCTCGAAGACATCACAGAGTTTTCAGGCTAAGGATGAATATAGCCTTGGTTCTTACACAGATTTATAAAGGAGCGCGTCTCCTTGGTTCTTAATGACCGTTAATGTGCAGAACTCGCGAGTTCCGCGGGTTAAATAATACACTACGTTTATCGCAGGGGTGAGTGCGGCAGGTAGTGCGAGGTATTCTATTTCGCAAGAAACCACTCAGAATCCTTCGATGGATTTACAGAAAGCTAAAAAATTTAAAATATGGTGTCAATCGTACTATTCCAGGACTATTCGTTTAGCCGCTAGGCCAAAGCGTGACGGAGAGACCGACCGACCGATCGACACCGACCGACCGACGGACGGACATTTTTGGGAGACCTGTTTTTTAACATTTTTGAGAAAATTTGAAAAACTTTTTTTTTCACGAACACAAAAGCTTTCTCGCTCCGCTCGAAAGTAAAAACGCTCGGTACATTCAAAATTGCAAATAATGAACAGTTTGTATTTAGAGGACGTCTTTATTTTAAGTTTCCGGTGATATGTTTCTAGGTAAAAATTGTTCAGTTTTATCGACTGATAATGCCCTTTACTTTCAGTTCTTGCCAACCTGTCCCTTACAACCTGTATAATATCAGTTGAAGAGAATTTCGTATAAGGCCAAATAAATATCATATTAGAAGTTGTTAGTGATGTTGTCTTGTTTCGCTAATGCCATTGGCTAATAGGCTAATGCAAGTGAAACTCCGTGTAATTATACATATTTATATTTATTTAGTACTCTTATTCAAACTAAAATTTCCTGAACGTTAAATAATAATATACTTATTACGTAAAAATTATTCATTTGTGATAAGCACTTCCAATTTCAAATAATTTGAGCTTGGTTTAAAAAAAATGATTAAAGAAAATGATTCGAATATACAGAACACGATACATCGTTGTAAAAAATAATTTAATTGCGTAAAAATATTCTTACTAGTTCTAGTCAGCATCACGCATCAATATAAATAAGATGAATTCGTTTTGTGTCTTTGGGGCGATAGGTTGCTCTTAAACTCAAACTCAAAATAGATTAGGTATTCATTGTTGGATATTAAAATCTCTTAATAACGTCAGCTAAACTAAATCGCTTCACAAACAAATTGGCGCAATAACCCTTGGACAGCCGGGCAGCAAAATTGTTATTTGACGCGAGTGCCTTGTATTTTAATTAAACTCGAGCAAGCAAAGGATTCTAGGATTTCAAAAGAAGAATCCTGAGCGTAACGATGATTTCGAAGCACGAGACGCAAAATAACTTTTCTGCCGAGCGAAACACACAATTTTTCACCTCACTACAACGAGGAAAATGCGAATAGCGCCAGTACCTTAAACTATAATTTATCATCACGTTCTAATTTCAAAAACTTTTTCCATGCTAGCGACAAAAAAAATGCTTTTCCACACAGTCTTCGACGGTTTTTTAAAAGACCGACAGAAGAAACAACTTGGAAAGGGTTTTTGAAATTTTAATCAAATTTCAAGAACCTTTTCCACGCTAGCGGCTAAAAATAACTTTCGTACGCAGATTATGCCCGGTAAATCAAAGTTTTTCGAGCTTGTGAGGTGAAAAATTGATTGTCTTATAAATGGCTAGAAAGACTCAAGATTAACAAATGCATCAGCACAGCGAAAAAGTTCATTCGCTGTTAAAACACTTCTATAAAACACGTAGTGAATAGATATTGAAATTGTCCGTATTGCATGTGGTGCTCCCACACCGGTGTTTACAACAGTTGGAAACGGTTTTAATTAGTTTTGTAGCAAACGGTTTCTACATATTTGTTGAGGAATGTTTACACAAAAGCAACCGTAAATACAGATTCAAACTTACGATTATACAAATTTCATTTACGAGCTAGACATATCTAAACGTTACAGAACATTCCTCTTCCTCCACGATGTTTCCAATTGTTAAACAATATTTCTGAATTTCTATGGGAGCACCTATGGATAATGCCACGCCAGCTTTCATGCGTCGGCGGGTTCATTCAACAAAATAACGCATTTAATTTAAGGCTTTATATTCACAAGAACTTAACAGAAAACCCAAAACCTATGCATTAAAACTATTCGTGAAAAATATCTACACTATTCGCTTGTTTTCTTCACAACTAAAAAAAAAGGTTATTCAGTTAATACATCTAAAGGAATTCAAATTATTGCTTACGTCGATGTTAGGCGGAAATTTACCTAATATTCTGTCGGTTTAGTGACAGTTAAAATAATTTAGCAAATTTTATCAGAAATATACGCTAACCAAATATATACAAAAACCATTTAAAATTATAAACACATTTTATAGGTAACCACATCTTCGGTTTTGTGTTATTATAAATCGTTCTAGGACACATCTAGTGATGGTTACAATAAAACTAGAAGATTATGCTAGGAGCGATGCTATAACTTCATTACATTAAACGAAATGAAATCCAAAAGTAAAAATAATAAGTATTCAATTAATAATTAATTGAATACTTATTATTTGTACTTTTACTATAATAAAATGATTCACCACTTTCAACTTAATTTATTTAAACACATTGAGATGTCTTTTGGATGTATAAAAATATATCGTCAATAACAATATTCCATGCCATTCCTGCTAGAATATGCTGTATAAGTTTCTACAGTGGTATTCGAAATCTCTATTTCAGCGGTTTTTCATAAGTTCTATTTACCTTATAACTACTTAGCGTACCCGCCAACTGCAGACTTTTTAGTTTGGCCAATAGTTTTAATAACTAGGAAGATGTATGAAGTTGCGCACATTGCACTAATTTGAATCAAATACTACATACTCACCCAACTATCGGCAAACTATAATGTCTGAAGTCCGCGACCAGTCTTGTAAATATAGATAGCTATGATTAAGATTGGTCTGCACGCACGAGTAGAATTTCATACATTGAACTTGTACAGAAATAGTTTTGTATCTAGGGCGGAAGTAAGCAATTTCGACAGAGGAGACATTCAAAGCACGAGCGTTAGCGAGTGCTTTAATGCCCCGAGCGTCGAAATTGCACTTCCGCCCGTGCTACACACAATGTTTTTCATCACATTTGCGAGGAATATAAAAAACAAGTAATCTTAGAATATTTATTCAAGTAGGTAATTCACGCAGAAATTTAATTCTTTATAATATTAATGCTGCACTGAAACTGTTCACGTCTAGGAAAACAATATTATGGTGCTATTAATCACACGCATGTTTTATATCATAACTTATACTTTGTGGAAAGTAAAAAAAACGCAAACAGCCTAAGCGGAATTGAAAAAAATTTAAATTTTTATAAACACTATTGTAAATTGTGAAAACTAATTGTAGTTAATTAATTTTAACTTAATGTCTTGTTGTAGGAACAGTTTAAAAACAAGATAAATTAAAAGGAAAAGATTATTAAAAATTTTTTAGAACCTCTGCATCAAAGTCTCATTTCGGAACGAAACCTCTTCTGACAGCCAGCAGTCACAGAATGTCAACGAAAAGTCAAGATGACAGATAAAAAAGCCCTAGGGCGCATTTTAAAACTTTCCGACCGCAATACGTGTATATATTGCGACTAATTGCGAGCAAATGTGATGAAAAAAAAATTACATACAACTTACAATATTTTACTAAACCTGTACTAATTAATGTGTGAAGTGCGGACGCCTTAATCATAAGTAATGTAATAAATAAGTGTAATCTATGGTAAATATTAAGAAGAAGAAAAGTGAAACCGACTAAATTTTACTTAGTTGATAAAAAAAGTCGTAGCCTTATAAAAAAACCGCCCTAACTACATTTTCCTTTACTAAGCCTGATATTCACAATTATTAGTATTGAAACCGCACGCAACTGCAGCACTAAAATAGTTATACCTGTCGTCTATAATCTGTTACGTAGTATCATAGTATTTTTCATATGCGAGTACATGAGGCATGTAATTCTTAAGGCAAGTGAATATTCATTTTTATTTACTAAATAAACTATAATAATAAGCTAGGCCACAAAAGTGGATCTGTACAACGCATTTAATATCATTAATCTGAATTTATCGCATATTATCCTATCATAAAATCAAACCACTCTGTTTCGTATAATTAATCTAAATAAAGAATCGATTTCACATAATATAACCCAGTCCATATACTGCACTTGTTTGGGCCAGAAGTTACTTATGTAGCTAACCTAGCGATACGAAATGTACACTGTCTCTTTCTAAAATAGATACCTACAGTCGAAATAATATAGCTTAATTAGAATGACATCAGGAAAAACAATGCGTAAGAGCATAATTGTCTCTGTCGCTCCAATGTGTAGCGCATCGCTCCATCCTGCTCTCACACTTCTGTCATTCTAATCAACTTACATTATTTAAACTGCACTGCAAATATGTTTAGGATACAGCTATAGGAAAGAAAGAGAAAGCTTTTCGACTATTTCATCATTATTACAACCTTTACTATAGAATCAACTCAAAACACTCGAAAAACTTATTACTCGTTTTATACATTTTCATCTCGACCAAAATATTTTATGCATATCAGTTAGCTTAAACCTATAGTAAAAGTTTTTTCGAATGTACAATATTTGCAGTACCTTAGATGCATAATATAATCAATGACGTCATGAAAAAGTCTATAATCTGAGAAATGGAAAAACTTCACCGACACGTAAATACAAAGTATTACGAAGCCATCTCAAAAATGAACGACTGTAAGGGACTGTCCATAGTGTCCATCGCGGAGAACTTAACATGATCACACAACGAAATTGATTTACATTATTAAACAATCGTATATCTGCGAAATAAGGAGCGAAACTAGAGACTAAGTGATCCCACCATGTGCCAAAATCGACAGGTACGCTTCCATACAACTGGGGGCGTCCATTTAAAATTTACTTCCTTTCCTTCTTACTTAGTTTTGTTGGGATATTTATGGCCCATTGTTGAAAAGTAACTTTTTGTTCCTTTAAATGTTTATATTAGATCGTATTCTTGACAGTCAGCCGAATGTGTGTTGTAGAACAGCAGAGTCTTTCAGACTAGCTTCGTAATACTGCCGGAATCTTGAAGAAATCACAACATCAAAACCGCCTTAAGAGCACAGCTCCTAAAGCTCCCAAACAAAACAATGAATAAAATGCACATTGCTAAATACCTTTTTTACATTTTTTTTTTACTTAAACTAGACTAAAGATATTACAGTCAAAATAATAGCTCGATTAGGAATCCGTTCCGTTCTGGGAAATAATTAGTCTTTGACAGCCGTCTGTCTCGACCACAAATATGGACGTCATTAGAGCTATCCAGCTGTCAGGGTAATTTCTACCCAATTCGCAACGCGCCCTAGAGTGACAGCAGGATAGAGCGATACGTCTCTGTCGATCAAATATTTAGCGCATCGCTCCGTCCAAGGGCCGTAGACAAGTGGCTTACTATAATCGTAAACGCCAGTAAAATGGAATAAAAATTTATGAAATCGACATAAGCTAACGAAAAGTTGCGTGACAGCTAATGTCATTCCCATACATTTTCATTCTATTCTACCAGCGTTTACGATTTAATATTAAATTGTCTAGGCAAGCTGCCGTTATTCTAATCAAGCCGCATTATTTCGATTGTAGCATGTCAAGATTTTATAAATAATATTTACAAAAGCGCGAACCTACAGCGTATACTGTCATTCCTTAGCCGTCAACGGATGAAAATCGTAACCTTTAATGTATAAAATTACTTTGCACCAATATGTAATCCTATTCCTTATCATCTATTCGGTATATCTCAAGACGGTAAATTCCTATGTTACCTCTGGCACGTAATATGTAGGCTAGTAAGCAACCTGACTTCAATTACAAATACAAAGGGGAACAGCAGCGGTGTGTTGAAATACATAAGTTTCAGTAATATGAAAGTCATGTACCATTGAGCTTGTCTCAAGTATGTCATTTTCAACCTGTTCTTGACTGTACTACTATCCAATCAAGTGATTTAAGTTTTGGTAGATTGGATATGAGATTTTCGCGCTAAAACTTTCCAGTTTTTAATTTTATTCAATGTGATACTAACCTATAATAAATAATTTTGTTGAGCATGCGCAAGATAGTTACTCGGAAAACACTTAACAGAAGACAGAAAATCCCGTGTCGTACCGTGTGCAAAAACGCATATCATAATCTTACGTTGCCTGCGTTTACAAACACAATCTCACGACTCATTATCACTATAGAAATCAAAAGAATTACATTGAAAAAGCCAGCAGTCAGCACAGCAAGTGAGACTGGCTCACCGAGAGAGAGACAGAAAATCTGTGGCTTACAAGTTCAAGTACTCTCCAATGCTGAAGGTTATTAGCTGGGCATGGGTACCCCGCGGAAGCCAATCATGATTCCCTCTGAATTTATGCCTGCATCTGTACCTACAATACAAGGACTTATCCCGTATGCCGAAACGATGGATTCTGACTATAAAACTAAACAATTATCCCTAAGAAACATAAGACAAAAAATACAAATATTTGACTTGTTATACATAATGTGCTATCATGTGATGAAGTTTATATAGAAAGCAAAAAAAAAAACGTAGCAATAGCATATGTTAAGTTTGTATAGGAAGTCGATAAAAATTCGTACTTAGACCTATATTCCTTAGGTAAAGTTGTTTAGTGTTATAGTCTTAACAGTTTCAGTTTTCGTGAATTTTTGTATTTTTACACCCTGTAATAATGGTCTTTCGCATGCACTTAAACGAGATTAATGTTTGGAACATGTTTTGCATAGTGAAATAATCCCATGGTGCGGATAACAATAGGTGTATAGGCTATCTGTAAGCGAAGTCTACAGTCGATTGTAGCTTGATTAAAATGACAGCACCGTGAGAGCAGGACAGAGCGATGCGTAAGATATTGGAGCGACAGAGACAAGTATCGTTTTGTCCTGCTGTCATTCTAATCTCTCTGAACTTAAGAGCTCCGCTAATTCCTTCACCTCCTGATACGACTCGAATCGTACTTTCTTTTTTGATTGCTTCTCCTCAGTCTGCTCCTTCCTGTCATTATCGTCAATTTTCCCTTTTATTATGTTCCTAACCCTTTCGAGTACCCCTTTATTTGCCACCATTTCTGTCCAAGATTGATTCTGATTCTAATCAAGCTACATTATTTCGACTGGAGGTCATCGCATGCTCTTAAACAAAATTTATGTTTCGAATACATGATGCATAGTGAAATAATCCCATGGTGCGGCTAACATTAAGGCCGGTATTTCACTGGGACACTGGTAGAGCGACTGGTAGCGCGACTGGTTGCGCCACACTGGTGTCCGTAACTAGACACCAGTAAAGAGACAAATTGTTTGGCGGCGCAACCAGTCCGGCTGTTGGTCCCGCTACCACTCCCAGTGAAATATAGCCCTTAATACTGTGGCCGCAGGGTGTAGCGATTCTGGTGTCTAGTAACGGACATCAGTAGCGCAACCAGTCGCGCCACCATGGCGTCCCAGTGAAATACCGGCCTAAGTGTAGGCAGGCGTACAGGCTCCCTGTGTGTGTGTGTGTGTGTGTGCGTGTGTGTGCGTGTGCGCGCGCGCATCACTTGGCGGGCTTGTGCTTGGGCGGGGTGGTGGGCGGCCCGCCCTGCTCCGCCGGCGCGCCCAGGGCCACGCCCTCGCTGTCTACTTCCGTCTGTGTGGCCATAATAATATCAAGTTATTTACAAGGCCTTTTTAACCTCACATCCGTTTGCCCACCAAAGAACATCCCATGGAAATTTCAGCAATAACTACTTACTTTGGAAGGAATTACAGTCACCACGCTTTTAAGCGTTGCGGCTGACGACTGCTATTGTTGGTGACCGCAGTATGTGAGATGGTAAGATACATAGAAAAATGCTGCCCATCCTCCGGTTCGTAAACCCTTAGTCGCTTCTTACGACACACACGGATAGAGATGGGTTGGTACTATTCTTTGCCGAGAGCACACGGGCGAGATGACAGACACCAGAGATGTGCTAGATAAGCTAGCCTGTGAACCAGAAAAGTTAGTTGGCAACCAGTGACTTAGACAACATCCAATCTGGATAGCTACATTTTACTAGCTTAGAGGTGCGTTCAAAATACAATGCAATACAAGAAAACAATTGAATACAGGAAACACAACAAAAACATAGTGTAAATAGACGGCATAGTAAAAATAGAGCAATCATATTGGTGGGATTTTTTCCAGCTCCTAATTAACTACCTAGCAAAGCTCTGGTGGATAGACACCCTTATTAATGAGGTCAACAGCAACTACTTTAATGAATTTTGCCTCTTCGGACGGAAAAAAATCGACTTCCAATATAAAGTAACGTAAGTGACCAACACATTTTGTAAGGAGAGATGAATTTTTTTTAACGAATTTGGGAAAGTCGTTTTAAATGGACAAACGGATGTATGCACCAATCGAATTCAGACAATTTGCTAGTCGTGGGAATTTCATGTTAAAATTGAAAGAGTGGCTTTAAGAAAAATATTACAGCGTCGTTGAATTTTCGTATGACGATAACGTTTTATGACAAGTTAAATATTAATAAAATTACATTGTAATTTTGTAAATAACGTAAAATTCGCGGAAACCTATTAATAATCTAAGGTAAAATTGTAATTTAACCTTTTTCTACTCCCATTTGTTAAAGTTCAAAATACGAAACCTGAAACAGTACCACAAACATTGCCATTCTGACAACAGTTGCGTAATATTTATAAATGCAACTGTCTACAATACGGTAATATAATTTTTTCACCTTTTTGTTAGGTTTGGCAACAAAATTACGTTAATACTATGTTGTATTGGATGCCATCGGCTAATATGCTAGTTTCCAAGCCATAAAGGACTACGACAAAAGTAAGCAAAGTCGGTACGTTATTTTCTTAATGATTTTTATGCTCGTAGAAAAAGTAATGTATGCCGCTGATTGCAAACTAGCCATTGTAACATTCGTGCTGTCTATTGTGACATTCGGCTGATGTTACAATGACTATCTTTACCTGACAGTGGCATAAACTACTATTGTGAATTTGTAAAAGTTTTCATGCCCTCAATATCCCATGACAGAACTTTATTATAGATCCCTTTATTTTACTTATGTTCTAGCAAACAAAAGACTTGAAATTTAAAATTCATAGCTATAAAGGGTGTAAGGGACGGTGTACCGAAAACTGAAAGCTTGCTTAGTCAACAAAACTGAACAACTTTCCCAAAGAAACAAATGTTGGGAAATGTTAAAAAAAATTGACCTCTCCATACAAACTGTTCGACCAGAGTGGGCAATTTGTATGGAGAGGTAAATTTTTTTTTTCATTTTCCAACTTTGTTTCTTTGGGAAAGTTGTTCAGTTTCGTTGACTGAGCACGTCCTTTCAGTTTTCGGTACACCGTCCCTTACACCCTGTATAAACATGAGAAATAATATTATTCACATCAATTACTAACTGTGCTTTAAAAAGTTTTAGGTTGGGTTAAGTTAACTTGCGACCACAACGCACGAGCCGAGCGAGCGTAGCGAGCGTGCCGCGGCAGCGGCCAGCGAGTTCCAGAAAGAAATTAGTGACTAAGAAAGTTTTATTTAGTTGCACGTTGTTTGTGGCTGAGTTAGTATAGAGTGCAATAATGCTATTAATAAGAAGTCTGTTTAATTAACGCCCTATAAACAAGTTGCAAGTACAAACAGCAACACTCTTAACTGACCATTGCTCGATTGGCACGGTGTTACAATGATCGCAAGTCGTTAATAGTCTAGTTTCAGCAAATGCCTGTGGTAATTACACTCACCTTTTCATCTTTATTGCTGGCCGTGGGTGAGGAGGTTCCATTATTACTATTTGTATTTTCAGTGGTATTTTCATTTTCCGTGTTTGTATCACCTGTAAATACAAGATAATTAACATTTAGCTAATTGAATGTCCAAGTACAAGTACCAAGACCATTTCATTTTCATTCAAGAACTAAATTACACAATTTTAGGGTTCTCAGTAAAATTAAAAAAAAATGGACTTGAGGCTCGTTAAACTTTTTTATTATTAAAATGAACGTGATGTCATATTTTTGTTTGTTGCCTTGATAATTGAGTTCTGTTCTCCAAACCATGAAAGAGCAGCTGGGGCTGCTAAGCAACAAATCCAACTGGAACTCAGGGAATGGACTTAGGCAGGTGATAATATTGGTGTAAGTTATATGGAGATAGTCTCGTGTTTATAAAGTCGAAATAATTAAATTAAATAAATAAATAAAATTCATTTTTCGCTAAAACAATACACGACAAATCAAACAATTTCATCATAAATTACGAAAGCCTTAAGTTTAAATTATTTTTGTGGTGCACTGTGGTAGCGAAAAGGTAGCCTGGCTCAGCATGGGTCGCAGTTGAACTGCGATGCTGTTATTCTGCCAGGACCTGTGCTCCAGCACACACCTCGCTCTCACATCACACTTGACTTGCATAAAATTAAACTTATAATCTAGCGTAATATACATTCCCTAAACTAAGTACATTATGGAACCTGTGATATAGGGAATGAATATCGATAAAATATAGGATCAATATTGGAGATTGTCTTAATACATAATTACGAGTCCGGGTGTAGTGCTTATATAATGCGGACGTGAGTGTTGTTAATTTCTAGTAATTAATACATTTAAGGTATGGGAAGATACAGATAGCACACTATGATACAATTTCTGGAATGGTTAATAATGTTGAAAACCTATTTTACATAAGAATTTATAACTACTTTTATTGTGAAATTGGAACATTGCGAAGGTAAGCATTATTTGCTGATACAGTATTAGTATATGTTATCAACTTAACATATTATGTATTGTGTATTGGCAATGCTATTATAAAAATATATTTTTATTACTTAATTATAGGTGTAATTTGTAACTTAAGAGAACTATGAAAGATCAGATAAAAAGGTAGGTACACAAAACTCTGAAATGTTGCGACTGTAAAGTGTAAGGTAGGTTGATGAATTTGTTACTTAATTTGAAATAATACGGCTTTAAATGAACTGAACATTTACACCACTTACTTAACAAGGTATTTGCTATTAAGCATTTTACTTAGAAAAACTGGGTCAGTAGAGTGCATAATATAGCTTGCTTGATTAGAATGACAGCAGGACAGAGCGATGCATAAGATATTGAAGCGACAGAGACAGCTCTGTCCTGCAGTGTGGTGATGGCAGTTGTCGTGCTGTGTGGAGTCTGCTGTGGTCTCGTGTTGATGATAGCTAGACACGGCTACTAACCGGGCGTGGTGGTAGCGGTGGTGGTGTTGTGTGGAGTCTGCTGCGGTCTCGTGTTGATGATAGCTAGACACGGCTACTAACCGGGCGTGGTGGTAGCGGCGGTGGTGTTGTGTGGAGTCTGCTGCGGTCTCGTGTTGATGATAGCTAGACACGGCTACTAACCGGGCGTGGTGGTAGCGGCGGTGGTGTTGTGTGGAGTCTGCTGCGGTCTCGTGTTGATGATAGCTAGACACGGCTACTAACCGGGCGTGGTGGTAGCGGCGGTGGTGTTGTGTGGAGTCTGCTGCGGTCTCGTGTTGATGATAGCTAGACACGGCTACTAACCGGGCGTGGTGGTAGCGGCGGTGGTGTTGTGTGGAGTCTGCTGCGGTCTCGTGTTGATGATAGCTAGACACGGCTACTAACCGGGCGTGGTGGTAGCGGCGGTGGTGTTGTGTGGAGTCTGCTGCGGTCTCGTGTTGATGATAGCTAGACACGGCTACTAACCGGGCGTGGTGGTAGCGGCGGTGGTGTTGTGTGGAGTCTGCTGCGGTCTCGTGTTGATGATAGCTAGACACGGCTACTAACCGGGCGTGGTGGTAGCGGCGGTGGTGTTGTGTGGAGTCTGCTGTGGTCTCGTGTTGATGATAGCTAGACACGGCTACTAACCGGGCGTGGTGGTAGCGGCGGTGGTGTTGTGTGGAGTCTGCTGCGGTCTCGTGTTGATGATAGCTAGACACGGCTACTAACCGGGCGTGGTGGTAGCGGCGGTGGTGTTGTGTGGAGTCTGCTGCGGTCTCGTGTTGATGATAGCTAGACACGGCTACTAACCGGGCGTGGTGGTAGCGGCGGTGGTGTTGTGTGGAGTCTGCTGCGGTCTCGTGTTGATGATAGCTAGACACGGCTACTAACCGGGCGTGGTGGTAGCGGCGGTGGTGTTGTGTGGAGTCTGCTGCGGTCTCGTGTTGATGATAGCTAGACACGGCTACTAACCGGGCGTGGTGGTAGCGGCGGTGGTGTTGTGTGGAGTCTGCTGCGGTCTCGTGTTAATGATAGCTAGACACGGCTACTAACCGGGCGTGGTGGTAGCGGCGGTGGTGTTGTGTGGAGTCTGCTGCGGTCTCGTGTTGATGATAGCTAGACACGGCTACTAACCGGGCGTGGTGGTAGCGGCGGTGGTGTTGTGTGGAGTCTGCTGCGGTCTCGTGTTGATGATAGCTAGACACGGCTACTAACCGGGCGTGGTGGTAGCGGCGGTGGTGTTGTGTGGAGTCTGCTGTGGTCTCGTGTTGATGATAGCTAGACACGGCTACTAACCGGGCGTGGTGGTAGCGGCGGTGGTGTTGTGTGGAGTCTGCTGTGGTCTCGTGTTGATGAAAGCTAGACACGGCTACTAACCGGGCGTGGTGGTAGCGGCGGTGGTGTTGTGTGGAGTCTGCTGTGGTCTCGTGTTGATGATAGCTAGACACGGCTACTAACCGGGCGTGGTGGTAGCGGCGGTGGTGTTGTGTGGAGTCTGCTGTGGTCTCGTGTAGATGATAGCTAGACACGGCTACTAACCGGGCGTGGTGGTAGCGGCGGTGGTGTTGTGTGGAGTCTGCTGTGGTCTCGTGTTGATGATAGCTAGACACGGCTACTAACCGGGCGTGGTGGTAGCGGCGGTGGTGTTGTGTGGAGTCTGCTGTGGTCTCGTGTTGATGATAGCTAGACACGGCTACTAACCGGGCGTGGTGGTAGCGGCGGTGGTGTTGTGTGGAGTCTGCTGTGGTCTCGTGTTGATGATAGCTAGACACGGCTACTAACCGGGCGTGGTGGTAGCGGCGGTGGTGTTGTGTGGAGTCTGCTGTGGTCTCGTGTTGATGATAGCTAGACACGGCTACTAACCGGGTGTGGTGGTAGCGGCGGTGGTGTTGTGTGGAGTCTGCTGTGGTCTCGTGTTGATGATAGCTAGACACGGCTACTAACCGGGCGTGGTGGTAGCGGCGGTGGTGTTGTGTGGAGTCTGCTGTGGTCTCGTGTTGATGATAGCTAGACACGGCTACTAACCGGGCGTGGTGGTAGCGGTGGTAGTGTTGGGTGGAGTCTGCTGTGGTCTCGTGTTGATGATAGCTAGACACGGCTACTAACCGGGCGTGGTGGTAGCGGTGGTAGTGTTGGGTGGAGTCTGCTGTGGTCTCGTGTTGATGATAGCTAGACACGGCTACTAACCGGGCGTGGTGGTAGCGGTGGTGGTGTTGTGTGGAGTCTGCTGTGGTCTCGTGTTGATGATAGCTAGACACGGCTACTAACCGGGCGTGGTGGTAGCGGTGGTAGTGTTGGGTGGAGTCTGCTGTGGTCTCGTGTTGATGATAGCTAGACACGGCTACTAACCGGGCGTGGTGGTAGCGCTGGTAGTGTTGGGTGGAGTCTGCTGTGGTCTCGTGTTGATGATAGCTAGACACGGCTACTAACCGGGCGTGGCGGTAGCGGTGGTGGTGTGGGTATGCAGGACGTGGTGGTGGTCCCTGTCGGCCTCGTGTTCCCTCAGCACGGCGTCCAGGTTGTAGCGGCGGCGGTAGGAGATGAAGAAGGTGCGCACGTGGGCTTCCGTCTTCGTGCCCAGAGTCTCCGCGATCGCTTGGAAGTCTTTGCCTGCAAATATTACACCGTGCAAAATAACAAAACAATTAAGGCTCGTTGACTGACCATCAAACTGTACAACGTTTCTCAAATAACATATCAAAGTACGTAACGAAAATTCGCAACAGAAACCCAATTGTAAGAATCCTGGAAACTTCGGCCATAAATAGAGATAGGGTTATTAGGTATTTATGATGAAATTTTTCCTTGGAAAATGAGGTTGAGTTTGATGGACAAATTAACATTCGATGGTAAGTTGTCACCACCGCCTTATAGCACCTGTTAACTTGTGGCTTAGACTATGATGCCTTATTATTTAAACAGAGAAGGATAGCTTTCCGTAAACTGAAATGGAATGAGAAGAGTCAACGAAACCGAACAACTTTCAGGGAATCACTACAGAGTATAAAACAAAGTCGCTTTTCGCTGTCTGTCCGATGAACGATTTAGATCTTTAAAACTACGAACACATTTTTGTGCGCTTACATTTCAAACGCTGGCTAACCCTACGAGATAGATCAAAATAATGTACTATAGTATTGTACCCCTTAAAAAAAGTCTACGAAAAAGTCCGCGATGGTATGTCTATCTCTTAGGGATAACCCACAATAACAATTTTTATCCTTTCGAAAAATAATGGCTTATTTACAAAGCGATTTTAAGCAATACAACATTAATCCTTTACAGCATGTAATTGAAATGAATATTTTCAAAGATATTGTGCCGACCGCTCTTCGCCCTATAGTCCTATTACTTCTGTAGTATATTTAGTATCAACATTGCACCCGTGCGAAGCCGGGGCGGGTCGCTAGTGAATAATAAAATCGGTCTCCCCATACAAACTGTCGAATCAAGTTTACAATTTTATTTTATTCATTTTCTGAAAGTTTTAGTCGCTTAAAGTTGTTTAGTTTTGTTGCCCTTTCAGTTTTCGGAAAGCTGTCCCTTACACCATGTACAATACTATAGGTATGATTAGATACGTACAATATTTGCGTACGACATGGCGGTAACGACCATGAGAAGTTCGTCGTTGGTCCACCGCGTGATGATTTAGGCCGGTACCTCTGAGTCACATCTTGTTTTACAATTAGTTATACTAAACGCAGTTATAGCACCCCCTGCTGCCTCCACCTGACGAACAACGCTTCATGGTTGTGTCACAACTTGTTTTATAGTATTCATCTATATGTTCTGTTGGCGAACCAATAAATAAATATAATATATAAGTACCGTATTTGCGCTAGCGCTAACGGCAGTAATCAGTTCGGTTGCATATTTCTTGGCCCGTACCTCTAAAGGACGCAGATCTCTTACCCCGCTTCCTCCACTTTATGAAAGCTTTATAGTACACACATAACTTATTTTACACGGCGATACGATAACGGCAGTTCGTCGTTAGTCTACCGCGCGTTGATCTTGGCCAGTGGCTATTCGGGGCGCAGCTCTTTCACTCCCGCTTTCCCCCCCAGCGTACGAACGCTTTATGGTACAGACACTCTGTTTAAGATAAGATAAGATAAGATAATTGTTTATTTCCAAAAAAAAACATGGTTTTTAAGTGTACATTAGCGTTCTTACTTATTACATCTTTTGTTTCTGACTCTGCCTCTTAAACTAAGTTAAAAAAACCTGTATTTTAAGAGACAGCGTTCAACCGTGATACTTAATATTCAAAATGAAGAGGAACGTGTGATCACTGTAGATACTAGAAAAACAACAATTATTAAAAAAGAGAAAAGAAAAACAAAATAATGTTTTAAATACAATATAGAATTTTACGTGCGCAAGAGTGGAACTAGATGTGTTTGAGAGTGATAGTGTGCGTGTGTGTGTGTGTGTGTGTGTTAGGGAGAGAGTATGTATGTATGTTTGTGTGTATATGATTGCGTTGTTTGTTATACCTATGCGTTTCGCTGAGATATAATATATAGGTAGTATGTCATACTATGAAAGAAAATGTAGCAAGTCCTCAGTTTGGGAATAGTTTTGCAGCAATAACCAATTTGTAACCTTAGTTTTTACTTCATGCCTGTTTAATTTAAGGATATTCATTTTATTGTGTATTTTTTTGTAAATATTGATACTTGAAACATAGAATTGACGCTGAGCGAAGGTTGTGTTATGAGGAATCGAATTGGGCGTATTCCTGCGTTTAGTGCAATCAGCTGGAAGTACGTCGCGGTGACATCTTAGAGCGGACTGAAGCACATAAAGCTGCCGAACTGTTAATACTTTGCTGTCTTCGAATACTCGCTTGGTGGGATATCGGAAATGCTTTCGCATCATAACCTTTAAGACAGCTCTCTGAGCTCTTTCCACTCTCAGAAGGTCCGTTTTCGTAGTTCCGCCCCATGCTGGAATGCAATATGCAATCACAGACTGGCATAATGCTAGATAGACAGACCGTATAGTGTCAAAGTCGGCTGAGTCCCGCAGAGTCTTGAATATATGTATTAAACGCAATACCCTACCAACGATTCCCGCTAAGTGTTCTCTCCATCGCAATCCCTCATCTAATTGCACCCCCAAATACCTAACGCTCTCTACTCTTGCAACCGTTTGACAGGAGCATATTGTAGAGATAGTGTCACTGGAACAAGCATGTGCCGTTATAGACCAGCTGGGAGGAGGTTTGGTGTTTTTCTTAATACTGAAAGTTATACAGCAAGTCTTTTTAGGGTTCCGTACCTCAAAAGAAAAAAACGGAACCCTTATAGGATCACTTTGTTGTCCGTCTGTCTGTCTGTCTGTCTGTCTGTCTGTCTGTCTGTCTGTCTGTCTGTCTGTCTGTCAAGACCCTTTATCTCACGAAAGGGTAAAGGTATCAGGTTGAAATTAATACCATATATTAGGATCCATGAACCACACAAGATCTGAAAATAAAAATTTTTTACAACGACGCAATCAAAAGATATGGCATTTTATGTCCTCATCTCCATACATTTATTCAAAAATGCAAAACCTACAGGGTACTTCCCGTTGACCTAAAATTATGAAATTTGGTAAGAAGCTAGGTCTCACTGTACAAATAATGGGAAAAGTCTGAAATCATTAAATATTACAACTTTTCTCACAACTAATGGTAACCAATTGTGGCGAGCTCCCGTTTCAAGAACATTCATATAAGAGAGGGGTCAAGTTGGATGGTCGTTGAGGCGATTTTTGTTTTAGTTCTATTTAAAAACGGGAACACTTATAATCTTGAAAATTGGTATGTTTATAGTGCATAAACTATAAAATAACAACAAGTAATTGAAATTTCAACTAACAAAATCTAGCACATTAACTTACTGAAATTTCAACTAATACAATTATGTTTATGTGGTGGTACGGAACCCTCAGTGCGCGAGTCCGACTCGCACTTGGCCGGTTTTTTAGGTTCAGGGTCAATAAGTTATTATTGAGCCAGTTCATCACTTGTCGTAAGGTGTGTTCGGTTTGCTGCCTGATAAACTCCCAATTTGGTCCATGTACGAGAATTGCCGTATCATCGGCGTACGCATAGATTTTACAGTTTGGGAAAGACAGCTTGCAAAGATCATTTACATAGATTTGGAAGAGAGTGGGGCCCAGTATACTCCCTTGGGGGACTCCTACCGTTACAAGCTCCTCATTACTAACGTATGGACCTATTTTTACCCGCTGCCTGCGATTTGTAAGGTAGCTAGAGAATAAATCTAATTGGCGTCCTCGTATTCCATTTTGCTCTAATTTGGCCACAAGAATAGGAATAGAGACAGTGTCAAATGCCTTGGATAAATCAAGGAATACACCAAGACACTTTGACTTTGAGTCTAGATGCCTAGCGGCTGACTGTGTCAACTCAATTATCGCATCTTCTGTCGAGACACCAGACTTGAAACCGTATTGGTTAGTAGCTATAATGTTAAATTTATCTAAGAAGTTTTTTAGGTTCTTGTTAAGGATTTTTTCAAGAATCTTAGACAATGCCGGCAGGACAGATATAGGTCTGTAATTGTCTACGTTGTCCCTGCTACCATTCTTGTGAATTGGATGGACAAGGGCGAGTTTTAGGGCATCAGGGAATACTCCTGTTATGATTGAACGATTACAGATGTGGGTAATGACCGGCACCAAGACATAACGACATTCTTTGAGAAGTGTGGAAGATATACCATCCCATCCAATTGCACAGTCATTTCGGAGTTGTAAGATAATAGATTCTATTTCCGCTTCATCTACTTGTAATATTACGAGAGAGTTTGGTTGGCGATCAGCTAAGGAGATCATTGGAAGGGTATTTATGTCTTTAGACACTGTAATACGGTCTGACAAGGTTTTTCCGACATTACTAAAATACTTACAGACATAATTTAAGGAGCTTTCATGGTTACTGTGAGATGTTAAGAGTTCTAGAGGGGGATTACTAATTCTTTTCCTATTGGTTATCTCGTTTATTGTTTTCCATAGTGCTTTGGGATTGTTTTTTGCTTTTTGAAGTTCGAGTTTTTCGTATGATCTTTTGAGTTTCCGGAGTAAGGCGTTGCAAAAATTACGATAACGAAGGTAAGTAGTTTTAAAGATTAAATTGTCTGGAGCTTTTTTTGATTTCTTATGTAGTTTGTCTCGATTTTTTATACATTTTAATAAGCCGGGTGTGATCCACGGCTTTATTATTCTAGCCTTATTAGGTAATTTAATGAGTGTAGTGTGTTGTTTTATTATTGACATTATGGTTGTGATAAGTGAGTTAGTGGCTAAATTTGCATCTTCAATTTTCAGTATATCAGTAAAATCCACCTTTTCCAAATCATTTTTGACGGCCTGTCGATCAACACGTGTAATACTACGTTTAGTTTTTTGTAAGGGATTTGCATTTTCTAATAGTAGTATAATTGGCTTATGGTCTGTTATGTGAGATTCCACAACTAGCGTTGTAGCAGGTAATTTTGATTTAAGTAGAATGTGGTCCAGGCAATTTGTTATTCTTGTGGGAAGAAGGTGAGCAGGCAGTAATCCGTGGGAAGCATTCAGGATTAAATAATCTAAGCTACGGTCATCATTGTTATTTTTCTTAATATCAATATTTATGTCCCCGATGAGAGTAACATTTTGGTAATTTTTCAAGGTGTTAAATGTTTTATCTAAACTGGTCAAAAAGTTATCAATATGCTCCTTCTTGTTATAGGATGGCGAACGATAGACAGCTACAATAGCCAGTGATTTATCAACTTGACAAACAAGACAGTTTGCATTAATGAATTTTGGCTCACTAATTTCACATTTTAAACCAATTTTGGTGTAGATTATAATACCATCATTCTGATTACACGTTTGAGCAGATGAGTATACAGAATAACCATCTAATATTGGTACGTTTGCTACTTTGCTAAGCCAACACTCGGTGAGAATCAGAATGTCAAAAGGTATATTTATAATTGAAAGTAGTACAAGAAGATTATCAAAGTTTTTGTTTACGCTACGGATGTTTATATGTAGTATCTTGAGACTTTTGAGTGATGATTTAACGTAATTTACACAGTGCTCCGGGTTACAGTTTACCGAACTTCCCAAATGAATAAGATCTAACTCCTCTATAATATTATTTATTGTAGCCATTAAAAATCGAGAAACACTTCAATATTAATTACATTACAATAAGCATTTAAGAAGTGTGCTGGGAATATAAGACGAGATCTGCATGGGGACGCATGTGTATGTGTGTGTGCAATATGTTGATTGTGTGATTGTTTTAGTGTGAAGTTTTGTTGTGATTCTAATGAATTGATTTGTGTAGTTTTACATAAAGTTGCATGATATTTAGATACAGTTATTCCTAAAATACTCAAACTATAAAATAAGAGTAAATGGAAAAAACTATAGGTTACAGTCTTAGTGCTGGGCTGAGGTAGTCATATGTTATCTTCCAATTCCTGTAAGCACTGTTCGGATTTTATCAAAATTTGTTTGTCGCCTTCTTGCTTACGTAAGAAAACGTTTCCATTTGAGACCCAACAGAAGGCGTATGTATGTTTCTTTCGAAATTCCCGCGCTCTAAGATGTAGCTTTTTGATACTTGCAGGAATTGGCTCGTCCACGTAAACTGGCTGTCGTTTCCCAGGAATCCCGATCAGTTCTGTGTTGAGCTTTTCAGTTGTTGTTGTCTTTTTCTTGTTAAAGTCGCGAACGAAAGACAAAAACTTCTGTTTCAATTGCACTGTAGTGAATTCTACAATTACAGGACGAGAAGTTGACGACTTTCCAGGCAGGCGATATACATCACGGAATTCAGCATTGGGTAAGGTGAGTCCAACAGCTTGACCTATATTGCTTACAGATTTCTTCAGAATGTCGTAGTTTTCGTTCACTAATGATGAAATAAAAAGAGCGGATTTACAGCGGATTACAATTATATTGAATAATTAATGATGCAACGATATGAACTTTACTTTGACCACACAGTAAGAAGGATGCCTTAGTAAAATATATTTACAATAGGTACATTAAACTTTGCTTTAACAATTAGTGCAGGCGTTTACACTCCAACATCCTCTCCTAAACGCAAACGTCTTAAGCCCATGGCGTTGGTGAAAACTTCATGCTTCAGTCGATGGAGTCCCTTGGTTAATGCGTCGGCAACCAGGCAACCATTTCTTGAGTGCTTGCATACTGTACAGAAATTAGTCTCGTAGCTACCTTCTCTCGTACGAAGTGGTACCGGACGTCTACGTGCTTGCTATGAAAGTGGTACATCGCATTGCCTGAAAAACCTGAAATAAATAAATATATCCTGTGCAGGATCTTCAGTTTCATTTGCCCATCAGCATAACAATGACCAACAATACTTTCTTGTTTATTTTTCGTACAATAATGTAAGTTTCTTTATTGTTGCATTTAGGTACATCTCAATAGTTTCTGTTTCATATTACACTTTTCTTTTGTATTTCTTTTCTTCTTTTTGTGTTTCAGATATTAGGTAATTTTTCTGCTTTCAATAATCATCATCATACCAGGTAGGTAGGTATAATTTATTATTCATTCTTTTTTAACTATTTTTTTTTTAATTTATTTTCTTCCATAGTTTTACTTCTTATTATTTTATAAGTAGGTATAATATTTCAATTTTCTTAAATATTCTCTTTATTTTGTATTTTCTTTCTAATTTCTTTTTCTTACATTTTTATTTACATTAATTATTTCCATTTTCTGTATATTTCTATTTCTGCTGTTTTCTTTTCAATATTTTAGTTGCCTTTTTATTTTAGGAAAATAAGATAGTGTAGGTAGTCATCTTTTGGTAAGAATAGCACCCCCAAGAGACTGAGTCTCCAACGGTCCACATGAAACGGTGTGGATTAGCTCTGGCAGACCACCTGCCCGGGAGCCTTCATAATTCAACGGTTGCCTGGTTCTAGCTTTCTTCCCTTCCAGGCAAGAGGTACATTTAAAATTTTCTTCCAGCGGAGATAACTTCTCATTAATACACTTAGTGTCTTCTGTGGTCACTGCCATTGTTTCTCCACTTCGGTAAGTATGTAACTTATAAGTGTTATTCATCGGCATGGCATAGGCCACCTGGAGTCCACTTTTATTTTTTATAGAGCAACCATCATGATTGAATTCCATTTTATAACCATTCTTTATGATTTTACAGACTGATAATAAATTTGTTGACATTTCTGGTACATACAACACATTTCTCACCTGTATTGCCTCGGTGCTGCCATCTTGTGCCAGTACTTTTATGGCCACAGTACCACAGCATTCAACTCTTATTTCTTTGTTGTCGGCTATTCTTATAAACGGTACAGGTGGAGCCTTATTGTCAGTGAGCCAATCCCGGTGCATAGTCATATGCATGGATGCTCCACTATCCACATACCAGTTGACGGAGTCATTCATCTGGGTTGCTGAAAAAGCAGCTACATATCCAGTGTTGTTATCAGATTTCTTATTCTTGTGCCAGCAATTCTTGCTCAGATGCCCATATTTATTACAATGAAAACATCTAGGGCCTTTTGGTTTCGTTTTTTGCTGATTTTCTTTAGGCTGATTGTATTTTTTTGAGTTTGAGTAAAGGGCGGTAGTGTCAGATTGTTTTACCTCTTGTAGCAATTTGTTTTTAACTAAATCTGCACTTATTGTCACTCCAGAACTTTCCAAGCCCATTATCATTGGCTTATACATTTCAGGCAAACCAGCCAGCATTAAAGTACCTAGCCACTCATCGTCTACATCAAAATTTATGTTTTTCAATTTGTGGGCCGCCGTCATAATTTTATTGACGTAGTCCTCAACTGATGAACTTGATTCTAAATTCGTATTTATGAGGTCTCTTAAAAGCCCAACCTTTCTAGTTAATCCACTGTCTTGGAAAGCACTTTCAAGGCATTCCCAAACCTCTTTGGCCGTCTCCGCAGACTGTACATGAACATATAACTGTGGGTCCAATAACAGTATTATTCTTGTCTTAGCCTTTATATCTTTTTTACAACTTTTTGTTGCTTCTTTACATGTTCCGGCTACACAATCCCACAACTCATCATGCTGAAGGTATGCTTCCATGGCAAATTTCCAATCCGTGAAATTTTCTCTTCCCATGAGCTTGGGTATTGAAAATGTGTTGGATCCCATCGTTTTCTTATTCTTTTGAGACAACTTACTATATTTGTCTTTTTGCTGAAAAAGAATGCACTCGCGTTCGCGACAAAAGTGAGGTTATGAACGTGGCTTTTTCCGATTTTTACTTTTTGTATTTAAACTTTACGATTTTGCGAGATAACAATTTTACGCGGCAGGCATTGCTGGGCCCATAACCTGATGAAATAAAAAGAGCGGATTTACAGCGGATTACAATTATATTGAATAATTAATGATGCAACGATATGAACTTTACTTTGACCACACAGTAAGAAGGATGCCTTAGTAAAATATATTTACAATAGGTACATTAAACTTTGCTTTAACAATTAGTGCAGGCGTTTACACTCCAACAACTAAGTTAGGTATATTGCGAATCTCAATGCTCGATGAACGTGATTTATGTTGTAAATCTTGAATTTTCCTTTCTAAGTGTTCTATGTAGGCAGTCTGCTCCTTTCCTTTTTCTTTCAAGAAAGCTACTTCTGATTTTACCGTCTCAAATTGTTCATTTATGAACGACATAGACTCTTTTATCTCTTGATTAGACTTTTGTATGTCGTTATTCGCCTTTTGTATTTCAATATTTTGTTTCTTAATGTCTGCAATTTCTGTAAACATTTTGGCCATTAGAGCGGTTTGTTTGGCCAGGGCGTCTGAGATGCTTGGATCTTGATTTTCCGAATTTTGGTGTCCAGGTGAGACAAGAGGTGGGGAGTGTTTAACTCGTTTTGAACGGTATGAATTTACATTTCTACTGTCATTATCTTGTACGGCGCAGCTAAGATCCGGTTCAGATGAAGCATGTGCAACATTTGGATTTAAATTTACCGCGCTTGGCGGAGAGCGTCCAACCATAGACATGATTGTGTAAGGCCCGTACTATTCCAAGAGCCGTGTAGATAAGCGGTGACTGCGGCGAGGAACGCGGTGCGGTGCGCGGCGAGGTTCGAGTCAGGTAGCGGGGCGGCGTAGCAAACTCGTAGCAGGTCCGTAGACGCTTCGTAGCGGCGGCTCGTCGCTTGTAGCGTATCACTATTTCGCAATGCTACGACACTCACTCGGTGGCGCAATTAGTACATCGCACGCTTCCAGTTGCAGGGGCCGCGGTTCAAATCTCAACACACACAATTATTTGAGGTACAATATTTCACTCTCGTAACTTGATTAATATATTTGTCCTTGTCTGAGACCGCCCAGTGGGAGGGGACAGCCGTAAGAAAGGTTAAAGAAAGACAAGGAATCGGAAATTACATCGATCAACCAATCACTGATTTTAAAGCTCGAATAAAATAAAATTCACTTGACGAAGCGACACACGTCCGCTCTCAACAACAACTCACGGACAAACTCCAAAATAATGACAATTGAATAGATATAGGTACCGTATTTGCGCACGGCGGTGACGGCCATAAGAAGTTCGTCGTTGGTCCACCGCGCGTTGATCTTAGCCGGTGGCTCTCCGGGACGGAGTTCCTCCACTCCCGCTTCCCCCACCTTCCGCTTCATGGCGCTTAGCTGCTGCTTATGATGTTGCACCTGACAAACGATACCCGAAACCTTACAAAACTGATCTACAAGGTGTAACAGAAAGGTTTTAAGCGAGAAGGAAGTGTGCCCGGCCATGTAACTGAACAATTTTTTCTAAAGAACAAAATTCGGAATACGAAAAACATTCTTCGTATTTCCACCGTTCGTATTCCGTACGTTCAGTTTCATTGGCAGATTCACATCTTTCAGGGTGGTTATAACATTTTTGTTACACTTTGTATACCAAAGCTCACGCGTTCTTTCAAGTTGGCTCGGTAAACTGACAGTAGCAAAGGTAGTATTTGAGGTACACAACTAAGGAAACTAAGACGCGCGACCGAGACTCATCGGGACAGATCAATGAAGGAGCTTGTCTCTGTTTTGCGTTCCTAATATTCTGTATACAAAGCGGGCGTGTCATGGTTTCCTGTCTCTCTCAGTCGCGTACTTCAAACCTTACCTTTAACGCCCCATACCCCAGGAATCATCGTGCCGGCTAAAGCAAAAGCGAAAGAAACTTCGTCTATTAATACTTCACGGCTAAAACGGAGGACTAATTACGCTGAAATTTAATATGGAGTGGAGATTTCAAGAAAGGACATAAACCTCTTTACATAAATAGAGCGCTTTGTAAAACCACTAAACATCGTACATTGAGTGGCTGTTTTAAGTTGATTTTTGGGTGTCTAGGTACAGTGACCAGGCCAAGGACACGACTTATCCTGATTTAAGGAGCGGCGAGTGTTTTTTGCAATACACTGACCGTCGAGTTCCAACTATTACGCAGCGGTGTTTAGGTGTTTGAAAAACGCTTGCCTCTCCACAAAACGCGCGAAAGTATGACAAGCCCAAAGCAAATCCCACAAAAAATTTCGTAAGTTAGCGTATGCGTGAATATGGGGGTTTCAGCGCTTTTGCTTTTGTGCTTATACAATGTGTCCCAGGGATAAGTGACCGCCCGGCGTTTTTTGAATATTTGTACAAAATTATTAATAATTACTTTTATATTTGGGACTTAGCGGCTTTGGTTTTTTTAATGACTTTTTTCCTTTTTTTTTGTAAAGACGCGTGACGTGCTGCAGTTTTGTTTTACGATATTTCCTAAGTTCGTTCATCTTTTTCCATTATTTTTACTTTCGTGAAAAAAAATTTTTTTTCTAATTTTCTCAAAAATGTGTTCTATATCACTTATACATCATAAAAAACAAGTCTCCCAAAAATGTCCGTCCGTCGGTCGGTCGGTCCGTCGGTCGGTCTGTCCGTCACGCTTTGGCCTAGCGGCTAAACGAATGGTCCGATTGACACCATATTTTGAATTTAGAAGTTTTATGCAAATCCATCGAAGGGTTCTGAGTGGTTTCCTTCTGGCTCTCATTTTGAGGGTAGCTGTCATACAACGAAAATGAAAAATTGAAATTTTCTCAAAAACGACTCATAGAATCTTGATGAAACTTTGCATGACCAAGCATCTCCATGTAAGATATCATGCACCAGTATCAATTGATCTGTGTAATTTCATATAAGGGGTGTTCCTGTACCACCAAAACGTAAATATGTGATTTACCCAAAATTTGTTCCATTGAGTTTATTAAAATTCTCTATAATATTAATCCTGGATTGGTTGTCTACCTGACTGGATATTATTTATGATTTTTTTCAATAAAATTTAGTACACAGGGTGTACCAAAAACTGAAAGGGCTTGCTCAGTAGACCAAACTGAACAATTATCCATAAGGAACATGTGTAGGGAAATTAAAAAAATGTGCATGCAAATATCCTATGGTAGTATCCATTGATCTGTGAAAATGTGTTCCAGTACTACCAAAAGTTAAACATGTGATTTATTCGAAATCGTTTGAAGTTTGTTTGTTTTGATGTTTGACAATTTGAATTCTGAATTGATCTGTATATTTCGTTTGAACATTTTTTTGGAAAAACGTAAATAAAAGTTTGTATTTCCATACTATGTGTATGGCATTACAAAATTTAAGTTTGCGGTTGATAGTTTTTCCTTGAGTATTGCGAGAAAGTAAGTGCAGTGCTGCTGTACCATTTATTTTTTATTGACTAGCCGACATCATAGTTTATCAATTAAAATTATTAAACATTACTAAAATGTAGTAAAACATTTATTAAATAAAAAAAAACAAAATTCGAAGAAAAAAAAACTTCAGTTTTTTCAAAATAAATCTAAAAAAACCGGCCAAGTGCGAGTCGGACTCGCGCCCTAAGGGTTCCGTACCTATCTACTATATATACTAAAAGCTTTTGCTCTTTGATTTTAAAAACTCTGCGACCATCCAACTTGACCCCTCTATTATATAAAAGTTCTTAAAACGGGAGCTCACCTTAATTGGTTACTATTAGTTGTGAGAAAAATTGAAATATGTAATGATTTTAGACTTTTCCCTTTACTTGTACTGTGAGACTTAGCTTCTTGCCAAATTTCATAATTTTAGGTCAACAGGAAGTACCCTGTAGGTTTTGCTTTTTTGCATAATGTATGGAGATGAGGACATAAAAAGCCATATATTTTGATTGCGTTGTTGTAAAAAATTGAAATTTTCAGATCTTGTGTGGTTTATGGACCTTAATATTCGTTATCAATTTCAAACTGATACGTCTTCTCGTTCATGAGAAAAAGGGTCTTGACAGACAGACAGACGGACAACAAAGTGATCCTATAAGGGTTCCGTTTTTTATTTTGAGGTACGGAACCCTAAAAATGCCCCCTTAATATCAATTTTTTTAAATTTATATTTTATTAATTAACTACATGATATTTCCTACAATAGCTCAGAACAATGTTTGTTACTATTTCAAACATGCACCAAATTCAAAAATTGTGATATTAAGGGGGCATTTTTTAGACTTATTTTGAAAAAACTGAAAAAAAAAGTTTTTTTTCTTAGAATTTTAATTTTGTTTTTTATTTAATAAATGTTTTACTACATTTTAGTTATATTTAATCATTTTAATTGGTAAACTATGATGTCGGCTAGTCAATAAAAAAAAATAATGGAAAAAGATGAACAAACTTAGGAAATATCGTAAAAAAAACTGCAGCACGTCACGCGTCTTTACAAAAAAAAAGAAAAAAATCATTAAAAAAAACCAAAGCCGCTAAGTCCCAAATATAAAAGTAATTATTAATAATTTTGTACAAATATTCAAAAAAACGATTTTAATATTTATATGGATTAGTGGTTTGAACCCCCATTGCTACCTTACCCTGCTTGAGATCTAACCCCAACGCACCTTATCTAAGGTGTCTTACAGCCTTTTATGCAATCATCGTGCCGTCAACTCCACAGCCAGTAGCTTCCATGATTCGGACTAGGCTTTAGTTGATTTACATTTGAATCTTACAAGACTCCAGTGATACTCTAGCTCGCGACTTAGCTTTGCAGTTGACAGCAAGAGGCCATAATACTATTCTGCGCAAATGTTTGCCGATTCAACAATGAATCGATCAACACCTTGACATGGCGTTATGCATGAAGCATTTATGAAACTAGACTGACAAAGTTACCGAAAGTGCATATCTGGATTATCCAAGAAACTACGAAGGTTTTCAGACATCGAATCGAATGGGACGAAAACTACAAGCTAAAAAGATATGGAATAGGAAAAGCAGGATTTAATTTAATTAACTTACAAATTATTAACTATGTGTGCAGAATACATTTTCATAACAATACCGTCTAAAACAGTATGGCAGAATTTCACTACAAAACTTGTAATATCGCATTCTCACATTACATCACACGCAGATGACAGATTAACGCTTACTCTCATTTAAAATTGGATTTATCTCAGTGTAAACGTAAGAGTGAGAATGTATATCAAACGATGGTAGTAGCAGTGGGTGACGGGATCGTCTTACTTGTCTCTTGAGAGATATAATTTCTCTGTCCATGGCTTTGAGCATCGCATCGCCTTGATTGACGAGCCCGGGCTGCGGGGTCTCCCCGGGTTGCGGGCCTGTTGCCATGGCGACGAGATCGTCGTGATTGATGTAAATGCCCCGAGGCAACCGGTGCTTGTAACGCTGCTGTTTCGAACCGGGCCCACGCCGCCCCGACGGCCCGCACAGCGGTCGCATCGTGCCCGTGCGTCTGTCACATTACCGCCAATGTTCAAACAACAATCCTTAACTCCTAAGTTATCCATCAAATCACACTTCTTTACTCGATTTTACTTAGACATGCAAATTATCGTAATAAACAATGTTGAGCTGTTACCGACCTGGCGTGCACGAGGCATGCCTGACATAACTTGTGCGAGTTGTGGGCCGTGGTCTGAGAGCACATAATGCCGCACACGGAGCACCATTTGCCCGCGCCCTCGCCGCCGCCCGCACTAGCGCCCGCGGCTTCGCCCTAAACCCCAATCAACACTTTACTAACTGCCTCAGTACAAGCCTACTTATGCTTACAACAGGCCTCCCCCCACACACTTCTTTTAAAAACCCATTCGATATTAATTAATTAAATGTTATTCTGCACACATTAAAAATACTTTTTGAAAATTTCTCAGTATTCGGGGCTATTTAAAGGAAGCATGCAGGAACATGGATGCCAGCAGGAAAGGAAAGGTTAAGTATTGCAAAGGAATATCATTGATACACATTACAATAAAACACAGTTATTTTATAACACCACAAAATATTACCTAGAAAAGTATTGATTCTTCTCCATTAGCACTTTTAGCACATCTCATTTCAGGATGAGAAGAGTAATTGTAGTAAGAAGTGAATTACTTGCATAGTGTTGGTTAGATTGTGTAAATGAATGTCGTTCATGTTATGTCATATATCATGGAGTGTGTGGTAGCAATCAGTTGGTAGGTACAAATGCAGAGCAGTCAAACTAATAATGAAAAGCCAATGATGACACCAAGCTGCAAATTAATGAAATTGAAATAGTAACAAAAACTGTTTAACATTACTATGACAATAAAAATAAAAAGCAAAAAAGAGTTCATTTCATAAAAATATTACCATTGACATGATAACGGAAAATGGTACAAGCAATCATTCTTGCATAATGATGAAACAATGGCATGATGTGCAAAATTGAAAAGATGATAAAAATAACCCTTTCTCTTCTATTAAGAAGGGGCATGATCTAAGGGTAACAACGAAATTTAAAAGGAAATCTGATATGGTAAACATCGAAAATATGACAACACACCATAGATTAGACGAAAATGTGATAGAATGTAAGAAGACACTGACCATCGAGATTCCGGATAACATCAACAGGCTATGGTTCCACCGCACAACTGCACCATCTTTCTATTTACTGAAATGTGGTTTAAAAGTAATTTAAAAAATTCGGTCATGTATCACCTTAGTGTCAAAGTCTTGCTGCAAGTACCAAAAAAAAATATTTAGATCCCAAAAATTGAATTCATTTGTTATTTAAATGAAATGCAAATGAAAGGAGACTAATATAATAAATAAACTTAAAAAAAAATCTATGATTTTATAAGTTTTCAAGTAAAAGCATATTATATTATATCCTCAAAAAAACCAAAATGGTAAACACGGAACCCTTATGGCTCGACTTCGTTGCCTGTCTGTCTGTCACACCCGTCGCCTGTCTGTCTTTCACACCTGTTTATCCCAAGAACTACACACGCTATCGACTTGAACTTTGGAATACTTTTAAAATATGCTTGCCCAACTTTATTGCGATCGAAAAAATTAAAAAAAATACTTATCTTTATTCTTGGGGCTAAATTTTAAACTGTCGTTACTAGGTTAAGTGGAGTATCATTATGAAAGGATTTTACTTATACATTCCAAAATAGGTTTTTATTTTTTACGACCCTTGGTTTTCACGTTATGATGAAACACCGGTCAAGTGCGAGTCGGACTCGCGCGCCGAGGGTTCCGATATACCTATAGTATTTTTGGAAGCAATAAAGTCCATTTTCAGGACCGCAAAACTAAATTTGTTTGAAAAGGTTTTTGCAGATTTCTGAAAAACTGTGCAACTTAGAAAGATCGTTTTGTTTTTGCTGTAAAGTTTACATAAACCTCTGTCAACTGTAATTAATTCAGATTTTTCCTTACTCAAACTTCGGAGATAAGGGGGGGGGAATGGTATTTTTTTTTGACATTTTTCATCATCTTGAAAACTAAAAAAATATATTTTAAAATTTATTTATTTATTTATTTATTTCAATCAATCACAATTATAGTTAACAGCAATAGCCAAAACACTATAAAAGTCAGTATATAACAATAGTCTACAATGTAAAGTATTGATTATTAAATAAGTCAAAATCTGTTAAGATAAACCAAACATAGTTTGACAAAAGTATTGAAATTGGTCCCATACAAGTCAGCATCTGGTTGGTCCTCAAGAACCAAATTAAGCGTGGCAATAGCTTGCACTGTGGGAGCAGCATTGCCATGCATCGTACGTGTGCTCGGTGCGGCTAGGATCGGTTGACGCCTGCGCGGGTTACCTGACCCACAACCACGATTGTACGCAAGCGGTACACACAATCCTACTCGCTCTATCACATCTGGATTATCTATCTTGTTGTTAAGGACAAGGTAATAGTGTTTTAGGAGTGCAAGTTTACGCCTTAGTTTTAGCGTGTCTAGACCCACCATGCCAGCTACGAATAGAGATGGATAAAGGTAGGGGTAATAGCCAAATTTCCTTTTATATAGAAATCTAGCAAATTTCCTTTGGACTTTTTCCACCATCTCCACATATTTTTTTTCGTTAGGATCCCACACTATAGAATTATACTCCAACCGACTTCTTACATATGCGTTGTATAGGCTTAGAGCAACTCTGTGGTCTTTAAACTGGTGAGAGGTACGCATGACAAAACCCAGCATTCTACTGGCATTTTTGCAAACTTCAAGCACATGATCGCGAAAATTGAGCTTGGAATCCAAGACTAGACCCAGATCTCGAATTTGATTAACACGATCAAGGGTAGCTCCCAGCAAGTCGTAATTTGTGACCAGAGGTGTCGCACTGTTTGTGAAAGTCATTGTTTTGCATTTTGACACATTAAGAGGAAGTCGATTTTTAATGCTCCATTCAGCCACAGCAGTAATGTCATTTTGGATCGCCGCAGTGTCCTTCCCATGCTTAATCCCTAAAAATAATTTAAGGTCGTCAGCGAAGAGTAAGCACTTGGCATGTTTGACAATCTTTGGCAAATCGTCGACCATGATCAAGAATTGGGTAGGACCCAAGGTGCTACCTTGGCTGACTCCTGATCGTGTGTAATAGCTGTCGGATTTGCAACCTGGTAATTGAACGTATTGTTTACGATTCCGGAGGTAATCAGCCAGAAATTTAAGCAACTTAGGGGCGACTCCCATTGATGCTAGCTTGTTAAGTAAGATGTCGTTGTCAACAAGATCGAACGCCTTTCTAAAATCAAAAAATGCCGCGTCTACCTGGTGTTTTGCATCAAGCTCAGAAATAACGTAGTCAACGAAGTTAATTTGATTTGTTGCAGTAGATCTTGATTCCCGGAAACCATGCTGACTATCATCCAATACTGTGTTGATTTGTCGCCTTAAACTATTATCGATCATAGCTTCGAACAATTTGCCAAAAACAGCCAAAACTGCAATTGGTCTGTGATTTATTACGTTGTTGTCTGATTTAATTTTGGGGACTGGTGTGACTCTAGAGACTTTCCATTTTTCAGGGTACACATAGCTGTTGAGTGCTAAATTATATATATATAAAAGAGGCTGTTTGAGTACCGTTATGCAGTCTTTGACAACAAAAGGAGGTACCCCATCGGGGCCAGTTGCAGATTTTGCTTTCAGACGCTTTATTGCTTGGAGAAGGTCTTTGCTATCAAACTTTTCAATAGAAATATGTGCAGCTGATGGCAAAGCTTCTCTTGACGCCTCTTTAGCGTCAAGCTTAGGTACCTCGTTTAGGAACACTGAGCTGAAGAACTTAGCAAACTCATTTGCAGCTTCTTGCCCACTCACTTCCCTTTTTTCAATGGTGTAACTTTTTGTCCCAGATCTGTCACCTTTCAGATCTTTTGCATAGTTCCAGACTTTCTTTGGATCATCTATGATAGCCTGTTCTACCCCGTTAATATGTTTGTTGTAAGCTTGAGCGATTAGAGACTTAGAGAGCTCTCTATAATACTTAAAAAGTTCTCTATTGAACTCTTTGCCTTCAGCTTTAAATCTTTTTAAATTAAAGTACTTACAGCGGATGTAATGCTTGATTTGCTCTGTGTACCAAGAAGGATAAACATACTTATGTCCTGAAAAATGCTGTGATAGTTTCCTAGGAACGTACTTGTCTATAAGTTCAAACAGCTTCAAATAGAATTTGTCAGTAGCAGTATTTACATCAGTCTCAGTCACAACCTCCATCCAGTCAATCTTTGCCAGAGCCTGATAAAGGCCGGGAAGGTTGGCTTTTCTAAAATTCCACTGAACTGGTATGTTAGGACATATATCAATTGGGGGAGACTTGGCAAATAAATTGCCTCGTTTTGAAGTGACAGCAATATCAAGAGCGGGGTGTGGCCTATCCAGTGGCACTAGTGGTTCGCTACATTCACACACGCTGACAGTAATGTCATCCTTAATATTTGTCAGTACCAAATCCAGAATACCGCCGTATGGGTTACAAACATTATTATGTTGTGTGAGATTACAAAATTCCACAAAATTGTCATAATTATTTCTAACATTATTATTAAAAGAATTCAAATTAAAATCACCAAGGATTAATAAATTATATGTCGGATACATAGATACTGCATTTTCAATACAATTTAAAACGTTAATATATTGTTCATCCTTATAGGAAGGAGGCAAATATGCTACACAGCATAGGGTTTTGTCATTCTTACAACTAATAATAGCGAACAAAAGTTCTTTGTCACTGCTCAATCCATCAACGTCGAATATTCTACTTACAGAATACTTTTCCTTAACAGCTAACAAAACACCGCCCCAACCCACATCATAGTCACGATCTTTACGCAGCACTGTATAACCGTCAGGAAAAAGCTCTCCGTCATACACAGAACTCATTAAAAATGTTTCTGTAAGGGCAATTACATCAGCGGAGCCCTCAGAGACGTTCCTTCTGAATGTTGCAGTTTTAGACCGAAGTCCACGCACGTTTTGATAGTACACACTCATAGTTCTCACGTTATTGTGTCTTGCTACGAAAGTTCAGTTTTTGCCGCCAGTGCTTTACACAGATGTCTGCTGCCCAGTTATCTGGCGATAAAACGTGATCTGCCAATCGAGAAGGTACTCCTAGTTTAAATGATGCGTAGTCGCCGCGAGCTTTTAGAACATTCACACTGCATACGTCATCGCCGCATATTTTTGTTAGATGTAGCCGAATTTGATTTTCAGTGGTGCCTGTTTTTACATAATACAGGTGTACATACGTCTTTTTCTCTGAAGCCTCAATATTTGTGGTGCCTGGTGCAGCTGTTCCACGCAAAACTTTAGAGAAAGTAGGTCTAGCTCGCTTCTTCGCGACCTTTTGCCATTCATTCGGATTGGTGTCTGCAGAGTTTTCATCCTTAGAGCTCTCGTCAAATTCTGGAGGTACAAGTTGATTTGCTACAGCCGATGCCAAACTTGGACTTGGGACTTTCGGGTGCTCTTGGCTTGTGGCATCTGGATTTGGAGAGTCTTTTGCAACTTGCGTAACAGTTTGGACTTCAGTCTGTTTTACGGACTTCCTTGCTTTCTTTGCCTTTTTGGCATTACCAGTAGAATTTGGCAACTTGTCCAACTGCTTTTCAGAAGTACTCTGCTCTAATTGGGTGAGCTTTTCTTCGAATCTAGCCAACTTAGCATTGATCTCCGAAACTACCCCTTGCATATTCTCAAGAATTTCTTCTCCTACAGCCTTTGCTACTAATTCCATGATGCTACTTAACTTAACGTTGTTCTGATTTATTATGCAAGATATTTCTTCTCTTATGATTTGCCGGATATTGTCGGTAAAAAAGGTATCATCTATAAAAGAAGTCTCGAGTGGGTTCGCCTGACCGTTTTGATTGCGTTGTCTTCGCGACTCGGTATTAACATTATGCGACTCGCGTGCAGCTGCTGCAGCTACCTCAGAGTCAGACGGACGGGAAGGACCTCTAAACGAGTTATTTTGTTGGTTTTCTGATGAGTTTGACAAATCCAAATTGTAAGATGTATTACCCACCGTGGACTCATGCTCTTCGATTTTTCTCGATACTTCTCTGGTATCATCAAGCAAAGATGACATTTCAGTGCGTACGGGAGTCGAGTCGTTCCTTGCAGGACGACGAACCTTGCAGTACAGTAAATGTACAAGTAAAGCCCTTTCATATGATACCCCACTCGACCTAGTAGCGACAATTTGAAATTTGACCCCCCCTATTTTGGCCCCCTTTACATTAATAATCATACTTTTTTCAAAAAATTTTCATGTGCAATTAAGTTGGACAACTATATTCTAAAACTATTCCAAATTTCAGGTTGATAGCGTAAGTGGTTGCTGAGATATAGAGGTGTGACAGACAGACGGACAGACAGACAGAGCAGCACCATAAGGGTTCCTTTTTTTACCATTTTGGTATCGGAACCCTAAAAATGTCTGAAAAAATACCATTCCCCCCTTATCTACGAAGTTAGCTTAAGGAAAAATCTGAATTGATATAATAATACACCAAAAATATATCAATTTCTCTGAGTAGCACAGTATTTTTTGCAGTCTTTACAAACTTAGTTTAGCGGTCCTAAAAATAGACTTTAGGGTTCCGTAGTCAATAAGGAACCCTTATAGTTTCGTCATGTCCGTCTGTCTGTCTGTCCGCGGCTTAACTCAGAGACCCTTTGTACTAGAAAGCTGAAATTTAGTACGAATATACATTTCATTTACGCTGACAAAGTGATAGAATAAAATTTTTAAAAATATATTTATTTTAGTGTACCGGATTTTAAAAAAAAATTATGTCTACCCCATAGTGTGGGGTGTCGTGGGATAGGTCTTTTAAAAATAATGTAAGTATGCTACGATAATTTTTCAATTTAGGGATCCGTTTGCGAAATATTAATATTTAAAGCGCAATTTTTTGTTAGAGTCAAGTGTCCCCCCCCCTGCCAGCTAAACGGTTGTTACTGGAAATGTGAAAAAATTCACAGTAGTAGCATAATGTATGATGAAATTAAAAGGAAAACTATCACCATTAAGTAGGCTTCACAGATTAATGAGCTATAGCCGAAAAACTAAAAATAATAAAAATAGCAATAGCAATCAGGCGCTAGGACCTCGCTGACCATTAGGAGGTAAAAAGTTTATATTACGAGTATAAACAAAACAAAATACTTACTCAAAACCCGATTTGCGACAAAAATTATAAAAAAAACTACGGAACCCTATATTGCGCGTGTCCCGACACGCACTTGGCCGGTTTTTGCTTCTAAAAATACCATAAGTATATCGGAATCTCGAACTTGACCGCTTTTATTTCGCTCTTGTTGTTTTATAATATAACACGCTTTTATTTAAAAGTTGGAAACATCTACGAGTAGCTCGGTTATATAAAGTTTTTACCTACTTATTTATTCTTTACTTTTTAGGATTCCGTAGTCAAAAAGGAACCGTTATAGTTCCGTCAAGTCCGTCTGTCTGTCTGTCCGTCCGCGGCTTAGCTCGGAGACCCTTAGTACTAGAAAGTTGTAATTTAGTATTTAGTTTTAGCTGACAGTGGTAGTAAAAAAAAATCTTGAAAAATTTTTATTTAAGATCTCCCCTACAAGTAAGGGGGTGAATTTTTTTGTCCTTGTGTATCCCATACCATTGTGCGGGGTGTCGTTGGATAGGTCTTTTAAAAATAATCTAAGTCTGCAAAAAATAATTTTACGATTTAGGGATCCGTTTGCGAAATATTAAGCTAAAAAGCGCAATTTTTTGTTGGAGTCAAGTGACAGCTAAACGGTTGTTATCAGAAATACAGGGTGTTAAAAAAAGTACGATGATCCTTCTAAGATTTTCTGATTTTTTACACCCTGTATATGACGAAATTAAAAGGAAAACTATCACAGCAGGCCTCAAAGGTCAATGACCTATAGCCGTTAAACTGGTGAAATTGTTAAAACTGTTTTGTGATAAAAAATCGTACCAAAATCTACGGAACCCTAAACTGCGCGTGGCCCGACACGCACTTAGCCGGTTTTTATTTTATTAATTTTTATTATTTGTTGTTATATTACGGTTTATGAGATACAGCCCGCTGACGGACCAGACATTGGAGGTATATTAATAGGGTCTTGTTATTCACCGTTTAGGTACGGAACCCTAAAACACCCACAGACACACAGTACTTTTTGAAACACCGAGACAGGCGAAACTGAATAAAATGAGTGCAATTCACCAGAACAATTTTATGGTTATTTACTGCAAGATTTCATGATTTACACGACAATGGCAAAATTTTGATGTAGTTATACGAAACAAAGAAATACCTAGTCGAATAGCTATCTCTTCCTTTCGTACAGCTGCATCTCTCAGAGGCTTCTAAATTTTACCGTCGTGTAATGCCGGCTTCACGTTTAAACCACTTTTCAATCAATAAAGAGAGAGGTGCGGAATATTTGGTGGGATTTTAGGGTCAGTTCACATTATGCCAGTAGTTGTAATATGAGAAGAAACCGCCGCTAAACACTGGCATAAGGTAAACCAGACCATAGGATGCTAGGAGTGGGTGGTGAGGTGGGGTGAGGTGAGGTGAAACGAGACTCCACGAGACCCACCTGAGCGGGGCCGGCGCCGGGGCGCTGCTCGCCGTCGCCCGCGCCTCCCGCCTCAGCCCGCCCTGCGCGCGCTATACCGCGGTGATAAATCCACTTCTGTCGCATTCAACACACCTCCGCATCATCATCCTATCTTATACCAAACAACTACATCTAACCCTGCTAAACAAACAACTAAGAGATTGTTTCCCACTATCATGAGCAAGCCTGCGAAGAATTAATGATT
The DNA here is from genome assembly GCA_947532105.1 of Athrips mouffetella. Classification (NCBI taxonomy): domain Eukaryota; kingdom Metazoa; phylum Arthropoda; class Insecta; order Lepidoptera; family Gelechiidae; genus Athrips; species Athrips mouffetella. The sequence continues at coordinate 16,054,026 of OX383965.1, read as the reverse complement.
GCCTTATAATTATACTGTCCCACGACCTTATGGCCATACAGTAAATGTTATAGGACAATTTGTTAGCTATGAAACAGTCTAATATTAAGATACAGGCTCTAACCTTGTTTTAAAAATAATCTCAAATTAAATGTACCTACTTCAACCCATTTTATACAAAAATGATGAAAAATAATCTCTACATGCAGAGCAAATAAAAATGTGCTAAATGTAGATATCACCATTGTACCTTCAGGATGGAATTTGCCAATTAAAAGGATCAAGTAATCCATAATAATGATTGATTAAAAATCACTATGATTTACTACTCTGCATTTCCATGTACTAACTGTGCTACCTGAACACATTAATAAAATAAATAGTTATTGGACAATCCAGATACACCATAAATTACCCTAGAATATGTAAAAATGTATTTTTTTTTATTTCATACCTAATGAGATGCACACAAGAAAAACACAATTGTATGGTTATGGTAAAAAATTACATACCTTTTCATCATTATCAGACTCCTTATCAGAGCCTCCAGGCTCAGACCCACCCCCAGATTCCCTCTTGTTGGTGCCTGAGCTGGTGGCATTACGACCCTCGCTGACCACATCCATAAGAGAAGTGCGAGCTCTAGTTTTCTTCCATGAGTAGTAATATTTGACTAAAGAAGCTATGGATTTATCTGGCAGCTGCAGAAAACCATTTAAATATTAATAAAAAATTTATACTTCAATCAACAAACTCAGGACATGAAAGGCATATTCACCATCTGTCGTATCCTATGAAAGCTTTTACCGTGAAACTGAAAAGCTTGCTCAAAAAGTACTTTATCTTCTACAGTCCACTCATCGGGGAAGGGTGTGAAGTTGGCCAGATCCATTGATGCTCGGTTAAGGTCATGTTTGTGCCAGAACAACATTCCAAGGGCTTGCTCTCCATTGTAACCATATTTCTCTTTAGCTGTAGTTATGTATTCATCCACTAAAATATTGAAAATTGGAAAAATTAAAGATTCTGGCTGTACATCTTTTAAGATATAGGTGTAGGCAAATTACTTGAACAATGACCTTGGCTGCTGATTTTACACACAAATTGATGTGTGCAGAGCTTCCCCCACCACACAATTAATGTTCAAGTTGTTTGCCCCACAGTATACAGGATGGTAATTAAAAGGGTATAAACAGAACAACTTTCTTAAATAAACATTACCCCTAATGAAAATTAAATGAGCCTCTCCGTTAAAATTTTAGCTTGATGGTGCCTTACATTCTGTATAAAATGTAGTGGGTACAGTCAACGACAGGTCAAGCTTGACACTCGCAGTGCGACACTAGCCCGTATGTCTATTGAGAGAAAAGAGGCACAAAGTCCAATGTATCAAGCTTGATGTGCTCTTGACTGCACACTCAAGACAAAAAACTTACATTTAGTGTCAGATATTTCAGAAGTAGGTGACCACACCAGCAAGGCTCGGTCAGAAATATGTTCAGGTCTCCGAAGTTCTGCTGGTTCAAGAGCTGGACAAACTGCTTGGTAATCTCGACCCACTCTGATTTTCTCGGCTGCAAATGGCACTACTGCTTGGTTTCATATAATTTGGTGGGATGAGATGAACGCAGCATGATGAATGGCAGATGATGAATAGCAGGTGATGAAAAGCACAAAAAAAGCATGATTAGTAATTGGGACAAACTATAATTTATTACCTAAATGAGCATAGCAGAAACCTGTTTACTTCTATCTAGATTCAGTTGTGAAATCATTCAAAATTGAAAACCGCGGACTAAATTGGCAGGTGCATCCACCGCCCATATTTTGCACATAAAGCTCGCGAGGTGGATAATGTAAGAAATGGTGGTCAAAGCTAAATTAGCATACCATTTTCATCTTCTGAACTTGAATCAGGACTTCCATGTCCATTCGGGCTTGGCCCCCTTGATCGCTTCCCGTTCCGAATATCACTGGTACTCCTCTCGGCCAAAACCATGATTTATTTCACTATGCACTAAACAAATTCTTAAATCCTAAAACAATACACAACTCTGTCGGTCATGGAATAATTGATATAAAATGTATTGCGAAGCTTTGCACTTCAAATCAAACGTGATTCAAACCACCGCATCAATAATTTGACAAACCAGCCATTTGCGGTAATAGTTCATCTAATAGCGTCTGTAGTCTTTGCATTCACTTTTATGAATAACCCGAAAACTGGTCTTTTTTACTATTGTGGTAAATTATATATTAATTTCAGAAGTACCTAATATTAATCAAAAGTGTAAAAGGAAAGAATTGATAAATTAATTAGAAGAAACAAGTTGAACAAGAGACTAATATTTTTTTCGAAAATGGCAATAACGTCGTACAGACTACATGGAATCAATTGAGTAATATTTAAAAAAGTATAATTATTGCAACGAATATGAGAAATTAGGAAACTGGTAAATACCAATTATTATAATTTATGAAAATAATATTATAGCGACTATAGCAGATTAACAAATTATCTGAATTTAATGAAATTTTATAAGGCATTTATTGATTGTGGCAATAGATGGCGCTAAATTCGTAGGAGCCTTTTAGGGCACACGGCAGCGTTATGCCAAGTTCGTTCAATTTCAGTCGTAATGACTTCATTTATTTCCTTTGTTCAGTCGTTTTGAGCACAGACAGTACGCACGGCAGCAAGCAAGAGAATTTTTTTTTATGTTATAAGTGAGCAAACGACCAGGTAGGCCACATTATGGTAAGTGGTCTCCACCGCCCATAGCACCCACTGTCTTATCAGTGACATACCTACTTTGACGCTAATAAGACAGCAAAGCGCGTTGCCCACCCTGAGGACTAAGATGTTATTTGTTAATATGTCTTATGTGCCAGTAATTTCACTGGATCCCTTACCCTTCAAACCGAAACACAAACACTGTTGCTTTACGGCAGAAATAGGCAAGGGCGTGGTACTTCCTCAGACGGACTTTGCACAAAAGCCCTACCACCTACACACCACCCTCTATATAATAAAACACTTTTCAATACATTTGCTCGAAAACAAGGACGTAAACATTGCTCGTAAGTAGTTACTTACCGAACTGGTGCGGTAGGTACTATTAATAATTTATTTAAAAAACTTATATTTATGATTTTAATTTTGGTCTTGATTTTATCAGTTGCTTAGCAAATAAAATTTATTTGATGTTCCTTTAACGAGTGTATTACTTATACCTGTTTTCTCACAAATGTATTGAAAAAAGTCGTAAGATACACGGCTGTAAGGGTTATGAAAAACTCGTGCCGATGGTAAACCCTCGACTTCGTATCGGGTTTACAAAACGTCATCTTGTTTGTAATAACACTACTTACGGCACTTGTATCTTAAACCACTATTACAACCCACTGTAGGGTAATCAAATGAAGGGCTCTTCTCTCTTGCGCCGAGTTACGCCACTCCTTACAGTCCTTGATGGCGAATAGACTAGGATGAAATTCTAAAATTGTCTCTCCTTCTCAGGGTCAGGGCCGTACTTGTATATATAGAGGTCAGTGGTCAGGGCTAAAACGGGACCATTTTTGACAAAAAAGGTTTTATGAGGTTTTAGACATCACTGAATCCGAAAATCAATGTTGTCAAGTCGAAATCCTACTAGGTCAAAAAATAAATTGCGGTAAAAGGTTTCTTTTTTTAAAAGTGTTCCTTAGGTCCCTCTGAACATATCTAGAAAGTTGCACGTCGATCCCGTGTACGCTCCCCCCTCCCCATCCTCAAAAGGGTCCATGATTTTAGTTTTTTTCATTTATATCAAAAACAGTTAAGAATAGATAAAAATTTTTAACGTCAATTTAATCGTTATTAAATTACCAACCCGGCGATATCTATTTTATTTCGATATGACTTATAATACTTGAAATATAGAGGTAAGTTTGCACTTACAACTAATTAACTTTAAGCAAGCTGTTGGCTTGGCTCCCGTGTGGTTCCGGCAAAGAATAGTACCAACCCATACAAAGCTTCGAGCTTTTAAACAATTTCGGAGTCCAACCTTTAACCGAGAACTGCAAAAACAATGCGGAAGCTTGCACTGTGAAATTATACAAGGTCAAGGGTAATGATGTGCGTGATTGCAATACAGCCCGCTACCGTCTTTTTGGCGTAAATAAGAAACCAGAAACATTACCTCCCACTAGTGATGCTGCACATCTGCATATCCAGAGAGCTCACCAGCAGACGGTTATTTGGTAAAATGCCTACCTCGCAAAATTTGATGCTCCTAATCCAACCCAATTCGGATAGGAATAAGATGGGACAAATACCCTAAGACCCATATCGACTACGATAGGCCCAGTACTAGCGGCTTGCTTAGAGCTGATCTGTTGTAAGTGCAAATTAGAAAAGTGCCAAACAAACCGATGCAAGTGTCGTGCTTCTGGAATGGAGTGCACGAGGTACGAGTATTGTGAATGTATTTGTGTATGTATTCCTAAATTTAAATTATATCATACATTGACCTTATAAAGTGTGTAAGGGACGGTGTACCGAAAACTGAAAGGGCGTGCTCATTCAACGAAACTGAACAACTTTCCCAAAGAAACATATGTTGGGAAATGAAAAAAAAAATTACATCTCCATACAAAATGTTCGACCAGAGTGGGCAATTTGTATGGAGAGGTCAAATTTTTTTTCATTTCCAAAGAATGTTTTTTTGGGAAAGTTGTTCAGTTTCATTGACTGAGCACGCCCTTTCAGTTTTCGGTACACCGTCCCTTACACCCTGTATATGCCGTGTAAGATGTCAATATAGTTTCCCAATAAGAGGTAAGGAAGAGGACAGGTTTTATGATATTTTGTTTATCGCAGATTTCAAAAATCTGTGTCATCAATTCAAAATCCTACTCATTTGGACTACTATTTGGCTCAGTATCTGCAGCTTGCTAAGAGGTAATCAGTCGTAAGTGCAAACTTTCCTCTATATTTCAGGTACTATAGATCATATTGAAATAACAACAGTGCTGATTCCAATGTATCAAGCTTGATGTGCCGCTGACTGTACAAGAGCGATAACAAGAGTGCGTTTGAGACTGCGAGAAATGTATTCATACAGGGTTACTGGTAAAACGTCACGATCCCGTTAAGGGCTTATTGTGGAGGCTAAATGCAACAACTTTTGTTCTACGACTTTTGGAAAATCGCAAAAATCGCAAAAAAACTAGAATTTCGTATAATAATACACTTCTGTCGACTGTAATTAATTCAGATTTCTCCATTCACAAACTTCGGAGATAAGGGGGGGGGGGACGGTTTTTTTTTGACATTTTTATCATAACTTAAAAACTAAGAGTTGTAAAAAAATACAAAAATATATTTTAGAATGTACAAGTAAAGCCCTTTCGCATGATACCCCACTCAACCTAGTACCGACAATTTGAAATTTTGCCTCCCCTATTTGGGCCCCCTTTACATCAATAATCATAATTTTTTTCTAAATTCTTTTACGTGCAATTAAGTTAGACAACCATATTCTAAAACTATTCCAAATTTTAAGTCGATAGCATGAGTGGTTGCTGAGATATACAGGTGTGACAGACAGACAGACAAAGCGGCACCATAAGGGTTCCTTTTTTTTTACCATTTTGGTATCGGAACCCTGAAAAAATTGAAACAAAAAAGTAATTTAAAAAAACCGGCTAAGTGCGAGTCGGACTCGCGCACTGAGGGTTCCGTACCACCACATAAACATAATTGTATTAGTTGAAATTTCAGTAAGTTAATGTGCTAGATTTTTTGAGTCCGACACGCGCTTGACCAAATTTTATTATTTGTTTTTATTTTATAGCCTATGCCCTATAAACATACCAATTTTCAAGTTTGTAAGTGTTCCCGTTTTTAAAAAGAACTAAAACAATAATCGCCTCAGCGACCATCCAACTTGACCCCTCTCTTATATGAATGTTCTTGAAACGGGAGCTCACCACAATTGGTTATTATTAGTTGTGAGAAAAGTTGTAATATTTAATTATTTCAGACTTTTCCCATTGTTTGTACTGTGAGACCTAGCTTCTTGCCAAATTTCATGATTTTAGGTCAACGGGAAGTACCCTGTAGGTTTTTCATTTTTGAATAAATGTATGGAGATGAGGACATAAAATGCCATATCTTTTGATTGCTAGTTGTGAGAAAAGTTGTAATATTTAATGGTTTCAGACTTTTCCCATTGTTTGTACTGTGAGACCTAGCTTCTTGCCAAATTTCATAATTTTAGGTCAACGGGAAGTACCCTGTAGGTTTTTCATTTTTGAATAAATGTATGGAGATGAGGACATAAAATGCCATATCTTTTGATTGCGTCGTTGTAAAAAATTGAAATTTTCAGATCTTGTGTGGTTCATGGATCCTAATATATGGTATTAATTTCAACCTGATACCTTTACCCGTTCGTGAGATAAAGGGTCTTGACAGACAGACAGACAGACGGACAACAAAGTGATCCTATAAGGGTACCGTTTTTTTCTTTTGAGGTACGGAACCCTAAAAACCGATTTCAAGACAAATAAATGGTACAGAAAAACTATCAACCGCAAACTTAAACTTGTAATGCCATACACATAGTATGGAAATACAAACTTTTATTCACGTTTTTCCAAAAAAATGTTCGAATGAAATATACAGATCGATTCAGAATTCAAATTGTCAAACATTAAAACAAACAAACCTCAAACGGTTTTGGGTACTGGAACACCCTTTATATAAATTTTCACTGATCAATGGATACTAACTTAGGATACTTGCATGGAGAATTTGTTAATTTCCCAACACATGTTCTTTATGGATAATTGTTCAGTTTAGTCTACTGAGCAAGCCCTTTCAGTTTTTGGTACACCCTGTGTACTAAATTTTATTCAATAAAATCATAAAGAATATCCAGTCAGGTAGACAACCAATCCAGGATTAATATTATAGAAAATTTTAATAAACTCAGTGGAACCAATTTTGGGTAAATCACATTTTTACGATTTGGTGGTACAGGAACACCCGTTATATGAAATGACACAGACCAATTGATAATGGCGCAAGATATCTTACATGGAGATGCTTGGTCATGCAAAGTTTCATCAAGATTCTATGAGCCGTTTTTGAGAAAATTTCAATTCTTCATTTTCCTTGTATGACAGCTACCCTCAAAACGAGAGCCAGCAAGAAACCACTTGGAACCCTTCAATGGATTTGCATAAAACTCCTAAATTCCAAATATGGTGTCAATCGGACCATTCGTTTAGCCGCTAGGCCAAAGCGTGACGGACAGACCGACCGACCGACCGACCGACGGACGGACATTATTGGGAGACTTGTTTTTTATGATGTATAAGTGATATAGAATACATTTTTGAGTAAATTAGAAAAACATTTTTTTTTCACGAATACAATACCTTTCTCGCTCCGCTCGAAAGTAAAAAGGAAGAAACAAATAATAATGATATTATTGTTTTCTTCTAGAGTAGGAGATAAGTGATTATTAAATTTTCTCAGGGCTAAAACGGGACCATTTTTGACAACAAAGGTTTTATGAGGTTTTGGACATTACTGAATCCAAAAATCAATGTTGTCAAGTCGAAATCCTACTAGGTCAAAAAATGTAAATAATAACCTACGACAAATTGCGGTAAAAGGTCTCTTTTTAGGGTTCCGATACCAAAATGGTAAAAAAAAGGAACCCTTATGGTGCCGCTCTGTCTGTCTGTCCGTCTGTCTGTCACACCTCTATATCTCAGCAACCACTTATGCTATCAACCTGAAATTTGGAATAGTTTTAGAATATAGTTGCCCAACTTAATTGCACAAGAAAAAATTTTGAAAAAAGTATGATTATTAATATAAAGGGGGCCAAAATAGGGGGGGCCAAATTTCAAATTGTCGCTACTAGGTCGAGTGGGGTATCATATGAAAGGGCTTTACTTGTACATTTTAAAATATATTTTTGTATTTTTTTAAATTTCTTAGTTTTAAAGTTATGATGAAAAATGTCAAGAAAAATACCATTCCCCCCCCCTTATCTCCGAAGTTTGAGTAAGGAAAAATCTGAATTAATTACAGTTGACAGAAGTTTATATAAACTTTACAGCAAAAATAAAACGATCTTTCTAAGTTGCACAGTTTTTCAGAAATCTGCAAAAAACCTTTACAAACAAATTTAGTTTTGCGGTCCTGAAAATGGACTTTATTGCTTCCAAAAATACTATAGGTATATCGGAACCCTCGGCGCGCGAGTCCGACTCGCACTTGACCGGTTTTTTTTTAAGTGTTTCTTAGGTCCCCATGAACATATCTAGTTGCACGTCGATCCCGTGTACGCTCCCCCCTCCCCATCCTCAAACGTGTCCCTGATTTTAGTTTTTTTCATTTATCTCAGAAACGGTTAAAGACAGATGAAAATTGTTAACGTTGTCCGGCTTGACCTGTCGTTGATTATACCTAAAGCATTTTAACGTTGTAAAGTCAAGGCCGTCCCAGAAGGAGCTATGCTCTGTATGATTTTGGGCTCCCCGCACACGAACGATACTCGGTGACCGATTTTCTTGTATGAGGTTTAGGGAAGTTATCGATGAAAATAATATCGACACACGATGTCGATGATTTTATTTTTTGTTAGTAAGATACGATTCCATGAACATATTTTTTATAAGACTCGGTATTATCAAAAATGCTTCTAATGATCATTATTTGTTAATATACAGGGTGTTAGGATAGGATAACTATACAGGGTGTTAGGTTAAGATCACCATATGTACAGGGTTTTAGGGTAAGTATTAAGGGTGTTAGGTTAGGATCACTATACAGGGTGTTAGGGTAAGTATACAGGCAGTTAGATTAGGATCACTGTATGTACAGGGTCATAGGGTAAGTATACAGGGTGTTAGGATAGGATAACTATACCAGGTGTTAGGTTAGGTTCGTCATGTGTATAGTGATCTTAACCTAACACCCTGTATATTTATCCTAACCCAACACCCTGTGTAGTTATCACTATACATAATAGTGATCCTAACCAAACACCCTTTGTAGTTATCCTATCCTATCAACCTGTATAGTTATCCTATCCTTACACCCTGTATACTTACCCTAACATCCTGTATAGTAATCCTAACCTAACACCTGTATACTTACCCTAACACCCTGTACATATAGTAGTCACCCTAACCTAACGTCTTATATACTTACCCTAACATCCTGTATAGTTATCCTAACCTAACACCCTGTATATTAACAAATAATGACCTTTAGAAGCATTTTTGATAATACCGAGACTTATATAATCTTAATATGTTCATGGAAACTTATCTTACTAACAAAAAATGAAATCATCGACATCGTGTCGATATTATTTTGATCGTATGCTCTGTATGATTAAAATATCATCGGCTGAGCAAGCTATGCTACTCAACAACAGATGGCGCTGTTAGTTTCTTGAACTCACTAAAACACGTTAAGAAATATTAAAAAGAAGGTGAAAATGAATTTTCCAAGACATGAGACTTAGCTAGATAAGAATAAGAATAATAATTTATTGGTCCAGTTAACATGTTTAGAATTACAACCATTGTTTGATTCCTGAACTAGGCTAGGCCTGAATCGCAGGAAATCTTCCGTGTTTACATTCCAGATTACTTGATTAACAAAACGAGAGAAAAAGATAATGTAACCTAAAAACTAACGATCGATTTCTGGCCCCCAAAAACCCGTGTCCGTTTGCCCAGCAAGCCCGTGCGAGATATAGCCAAGTGGCATACACCAAAATTTTGTGGAAATTGGTTCATTCAATCAGTAAAGTGTCAGATTCAGTGCATCAAAACTGACGACACTACGAGCTGAAAACTTTGGGTGGCTGTAGAGACGTCTCGTCAGCCAGCCCATTCTATACAGGAAAAACTACGAAGATTACATAAAAGCAAAATAGTTCTACATTTACTGCATGTCTAGTGCAATTGATTGTAAAAAAGCCGAATCAAAAATGTCCATATGGTAGGAGCACTTCATCAATAATTATGGGTGGCTGGAGAGACGTTTTCCCAGCCAGCCCAGGTGATATTTCGGAACATATAGTAGTTAGGAAGATAAAACAAATCTTAGTATTTACTACCTACTCGAAACAGTAGGAACCAAATATTTCAAAATCCTAGCTCCACTAACTTTTGAGATATTTGTATTTTTTCATGGGCTTGCTGGGGAGACGTCTCGCCAGCAAGCCCATGCTGTAACTCAAAAAGTACTGCACGTAGGATGCTGAGCGATATACCAATACGAGTAGAGAGTGCATATTTGATGCAATAAGCACCAAGAAAAGTGAGTCTCTAGGTCTTACGGTTTCGGTGCTAGAAACAAAAAGCATTTTCCGCCGAAAATTTTGAATGCATGATGTGAAGTGCGACGTTGCCGTTCTGTGCAACTCTACATGTTGCTGTTAGAGCATTCAAAAATCAATCTTGTATCCTTATAGTTAAGAGGTACTGAAGACGCACGTGTAGATTATTTGTAATGTGAGAATAGTTCGGGAGACGGTGTACTTAGTAAAAGACTGATTGGTTAACAAGAAGTTTTTATTTATTTGTGGACAACATGTTAAGAACGAAAGAGATAATATGTATTTTAGCTCACGTGAAGACTAACTGGTGCCTCAATCTCTTTTTAGCAACCGTGACAACTGTTTTCTAGGAGGAGATGTAGGTTTAATGGTCTCATTAACAAACTAAAATTTTTAAAGTATTCTTAAATTGTCCTGTAATTAATAAGTTAAGAAAACTGATTTATTAAATAAATACGTGAGCCAAAATACATATTATCTCTTTTGTTCTTCACATGTTGTCCACAAATAAATAAAAACTTCTTGTTAACCAATCAGTCTTTTACTAAGTACACCGTCTCCCGAACTATTCTCACATTACAAATAACCTACACGTGCGTCTACAGTACCTCTTAACTATAAGGACACAAGATTGATTTTTGAATGCTCTAACAGCAACATGTAGAATTGCACAGAACGGCAACGTTGCACTTCACATCATGCATTCCAAATTTTCAGCGGGAAAATGATTTTTGTTTCTAGCATCAAAACCATAAGACCTAGGGACTCATTTTTCTTGGTGCTTATTGCATCAAATATGCACTCTCTATTGGTATATCGCTCAGCATTCTACGTGCAGTACTTTTTGAGTAACAGCATGGGCTTGCTGGCGAGACGTCTCCCCAGCAAGCCCATGAAAAAATACAAATATCTCAAAGTTAGTGGAGCTAGGATTTTGAAATATTTGCTTCCTACTGTTCCGAGTAGGTAGTAAATATTAAGCTATGTTTTATCTTCCTACCTACTATATGTTCCGAGATTTCACATGGGCTGGCTGGGAAAACGTCTCTCCAGCCACCCATAATTATTGATGAAGTGCTCCTACCATATGGACATTTTCGATTCGGCTTTTTTACAATCAATTGCACTAGACATGCAGTAAATGTGGAACTATTTATGCTTTTATGTAATCTTCGTAGTATTTCCTGTATAGAATGGGCTGGCTGACGAGACGTCTCTACAACCACCCAAAGTTTTCAGCTCGTAGTGTCGTCAGTTTTGATGCACTGAATCTGACACTTTACTGATGGAATGAACCAATTTCCACTAAATTTTGGTGTATGCCACTTGGCCATATCTCGCACGGGCTTGCTGGGGAGACGGACACCTATTAGTTGCAGCTTTGGATATAGAACGTAAAGAAAAGGTTGTGGAAAAAGGAATGGCAATCATCATCATCATATCGTGTGGATTTGAAGGTCGATGACCTACCTTAAATATCCTGATATCAGAGTTGTTGAGCCGCCAAAGGCCTCTGAAATGGCTCTAATGAATGAGAATAAATGAATGAATAGTTATTAAAAAGAAAACAACTTAAAAAGCCATTTAAATGTTATTAGAGATAACAAGTACGTCCGCTCAGCAAGCCGCTTGTATGCAGACTAGTGCTGAAATTGGCCAATTAACGTCCACACTACCCAATCTGATTGCCAATCGATCAAATCTGCCGATCTCGACTCCCAATTTCCTCGAATTGGCCAATTTGACCCAATCGCTATCCACACCACACAATCTGATTGTCAATCTAGTCAGATTGGTCGCAAAATTGCCGTGTGTGGACGAGGTTTGATTGCCAATCGATCAGATTGGGTAGTGTGGACGCTAATTGGGCAATTTCGGCACTAGTATAGCCCTCTACATATATACTAATCTGTACTAGTATGCATGCAAGCGGCTTGCTGAGCGGACGTACTTGTACTCTCTAATAACCTTTAAAGAGTTTTTAAAAATGTTTTTCTTTTAATGACTATTCATTCATTTATTCTCATTCATTAGAGCCATTTCAGAGGCCTTTGGCGGCTCAACAACTCTGATATCAGGATATTTAAGGTAGGTCATCGACCTTCAAATCCACACGATATGATGATGATGATTGCCATTCCTTTTTCCACAACCTTTTCTTTACGTTCTATATCCAAAGCTGCAACTAATAGGTGTCCGTCTCCCCAGCAAGCCCGTGCGAGATATGGCCAAGTGGCATACACCAAAATTTAGTGGAAATTGGTTCATTCCATCAGTAAAGTGTCAGATTCAGTGCATCAAAACTGACGACACTACGAGCTGAAAACTTTGGGTGGTTGTAGAGACGTCTCGTCAGCCAGCCCATTCTATACAGGAAAAACTACGAAGTTTACATAAAAGCATAAATAGTTCCACATTTACTGCATGTCTAGTGCAATTGATTGTAAAAAAGCCGAATCGAAAATGTCCATATGGTAGGAGCACTTCATCAATAATTATGGGTGGCTGGAGAGACGTTTTCCCAGCCAGCCCATGTGATATCTCGGAACATATAGTAGGTAGGAAGATGAAACAAAGCTTAATATTTACTACCTACTCGGAACAGTAGGTAGCAAATATTTCAAAATCCTAGCTCCACTAACTTTGAGATATTTGTATTTTTTCATGGGCTTGCTGGGGAGACGTCTCGCCAGCAAGCCCATGCTGTTACTCAAAAAGTACTGCACGTAGAATGCTGAGCGATATACCAATAGAGAGTGCATATTTGATGCAATAAGCACCAAGAAAAATGAGTCCCTAGGTCTTATGGTTTTGATGCTAGAAACAAAAATCATTTTCCCGCTGAAAATTTGGAATGCATGATGTGAAGTGCAACGTTGCCGTTCTGTGCAATTCTACATGTTGCTGTTAGAGCATTCAAAAATCAATCTTGTGTCCTTATAGTTAAGAGGTACTGTAGACGCACGTGTAGGTTATTTGTAATGTGAGAATAGTTCGGGAGACGGTGTACTTAGTAAAAGACTGATTGGTTAACAAGAAGTTTTTATTTATTTGTGGACAACATGTGAAGAACAAAAGAGATAATATGTATTTTGGCTCACGTATTTATTTAATAAATCAGTTTTCTTAACTTATTAATTACAGGACAATTTAAGAATACTTTAAAAATTTTAGTTTGTTAATGAGACCATTAAACCTACATCTCCTCCTAGAAAACAGTTGTCACGGTTGCTAAAAAGAGATTGAGGCACCAGTTAGTCTTCACGTGAGCTAAAATACATATTATCTCTTTCGTTCTTAACATGTTGTCCACAAATAAATAAAAACTTCTTGTTAACCAATCAGTCTTTTACTAAGTACACCGTCTCCCGAACTATTCTCACATTACAAATAATCTACACGTGCGTCTTCAGTACCTCTTAACTATAAGGATACAAGATTGATTTTTGAATGCTCTAACAGCAACATGTAGAGTTGCACAGAACGGCAACGTCGCACTTCACATCATGCATTCAAAATTTTCGGCGGAAAATGCTTTTTGTTTCTAGCACCGAAACCGTAAGACCTAGAGACTCACTTTTCTTGGTGCTTATTGCATCAAATATGCACTCTCTACTCGTATTGTTATATCGCTCAGCATTCTACGTGCAGTACTTTTTGAGTTACAGCATGGGCTTGCTGGCGAGACGTCTCCCCAGCAAGCCCATGAAAAAATACAAATATCTCAAAGTTAGTGGAGCTAGGATTTTGAAATATTTGCTTCCTACTGTTCCGAGTAGGTAGTAAATATTAAGCTTTGTTTTATCTTCCTACCTACTATATGTTCCGAGATATCACCTGGGCTGGCTGGGAAAACGTCTCTCCAGCCACCCATAATTATTGATGAAGTGCTCCTACCATATGGACATTTTCGATTCGGCTTTTTTACAATCAATTGCACTAGACATGCAGTAAATGTAGAACTATTTTGCTTTTATGTAATCTTCGTAGTTTTTCCTGTATAGAATGGGCTGGCTGACGAGACGTCTCTACAACCACCCAAAGTCTTCAGCTCGTAGTGTCGTCAGTTTTGATGCACTGAATCTGACACTTTACTGATGGAATGAACCAATTTCCACTAAATTTTGGTGTATGCCACTTGGCTATATCTCGCACGGGCTTGCTGGGAAGACGGACACACTAATAGTACATTACTGCAGCGGTGGAAAAAACGGGCCTTGGTTACCATGCTTTGGAGAAAAAGCTGGTTCCATTTTGAAATTAGATGACCGAAATGAGTTTTCATATTAGTTTTCCCGACCGTTTGGCACGGAAGAAATTGATTTTCATACTTACTTTCCCGGCCGCTGCTCGCATGTTTTTTACCAGTACTGATAATTCGATTTTGCTCTAAGAAGGTTGTCAAAATAATGATTGAATTTCCAAGCATGTTTGAGAAAAACATTTTTCTTGTTTTTAACGGCATTATTAACTGACGTCCGTCCAGCACAAGACAATGAGGCACAAGCATTGACGTAAGAAAAACGCTGCTGGCGTAGTTTCCAAAATCTTTGGGCACAAGACACAAAATCAAATGAAATTGGCAATCTGATTGTGTACAAGACGGGTGGGCAATCCGCCAATTCAATTGCCAATCAGATTGGGTGAAAAGTTGGCCGTGTGGGGCTTAAGGTCGGTCATCGACCACGAAACCCACACGATATGATGATGATGATTGCCATTCAATACAATACAATATTCTTTATTGCACACAACATTTTAAAGAAAGATTACCGGTTAACTTTAATTCGAAACATTACCGGTTATAAATCTTTTAATTCAAATAATAACCTTAATAAAAATGGCGGTGTCGTCATTTATACCAGACAGGTTTTGGAGGTTGATGTATCTGAACCTAACATCGCTGATGCTAATAGTTTATTGGTTTCTATATCAAACTCTTTTTCTATTTTGGGGATCTATCGATCACCATCTTTTTGTAATCTTGTAAATTTTTTGTCTTCCTTTGAAACTGCAGTACACTCTATGCGCAATAAAAACAAATTAATAATAGCTGGAGACTTAAACATTAATATTAATCCAGTTACTGGTAATGAACAGGGTCATGTAACAGAGTACTTGTGCCTGATGGCAGAAGTAGGTCTCAAACAAATTATTAGCGTTCCTACAAGATTAAATTCTTGCATAGATCATATTTTCGTCTCCTCAAAATTACAAGCTGTAGGTGTAGTATGCAAAACCGATGTAACTGACCATGATTTTGTATTAGCGGGTATAGTCACTTCAACACCCAAACCTAAAAATCTCACCAGAACTAGAGTTATTAAAGATATTGGGGCGATTATTGCTGCTTTATCCGAGTTTGACTGGAGCTCTATATACATTACCGAAGATGTATCTGATGCTACGCTTTCTTTTATGGCAATTATCAATAAAATAATAAAACAGCATTCTAAAACCATAAAAATAAGCCGTAGACTATGTAACCAAAAGGAATGGGTAACCCCCGGTTTAATAAGGTGCATGATACATAGGGATAGGCTGCACTTGGCGGTAAGACAGGATCCCGAAAATGAGTTCAAAAAACAAGTGTATACCAGATACCGTAATTTTTATAACGAGCTACGTAAAAACTTGAAATCTGAATATGACAACTTAAAACTGCGTAAACATCACAAATGTCCACGAAAATTATGGTCTACTATTAATGAAATTTGCTGCCTTAATTAAAAAAAAACCGGTCAAGTGCGAGTCGGACTCGCGCGCCGAGGGTTCCGATATACCTATACTATTTTTGGAAGCAATAAAGTCCATTTTCAGGACCGCAAAACTAAATTTGTTTGTAAAGGTTTTTTGCAGATTTCTGAAAAACTGTGCAACTTAGAAAGATCGTTTTATTTTTCCTGTAAAGTTTATATAAACTTCTGTCAACTGTAATTAATTCAGATTTTTCCTTACTCAAACTTCGGAGATAAGGGGGGGGGAATGGTATTTTTCTTGACATTTTTCATCATAACTTTAAAACTAAGAAATTTAAAAAAATACAAAAATATATTTTAAAATGTACAAGTAAAGCCCTTTCATATGATACCCCACTCGACCTAGTAGCGACAATTTGAAATTTGGCCCCCCCTATTTTGGCCCCCTTTATATTAATAATCATACTTTTTTCAAAATTTTTTCTTGTGCAATTAAGTTGGGCAAGTATATTCTAAAACTATTCCAAATTTCAGGTTGATAGCATAAGTGGTTGCTGAGATATAGAGGTGTGACAGACAGACAGACAGACAGACAGACAGACAGAGCGGCACCATAAGGGTTCCTTTTTTTTACCATTTTGGTATCGGAACCCTAAAAAGACAAATCCTCAGCCCTTCTTGGGATTAAATCTACTCCTAAAGAATCTTTATCGGCCTGTAATTCCTTTTTTACTAGTATTGGCCAAAATTTGGCTAATGATATAAAGGCAAAAATGAATTGCTCAGAACAGGAACTAATTTCCTACATTAAACTACCAGAACGCTCTTTAAATTCCATCTTTATGTTTCCTACTGATATCGGCGAGGTTCGATCGATCATACTATCGTTGAATAACAATAGCGCCCCCGGTTTGGACCAAATAGATTGTGGTTTAGTTAAGGCCATCCTCCCAGCAATTATCGAGCCACTCACATTTATTTTAAATGCTAGTCTTTCAAGTGGTGTTTTTCCTGAGTGCTGGAAAACAGCAGTTGTTGTCCCGATCCACAAAGGAGGCCCAACAGAGAATCCCACAAACTACCGTCCCATTGCACTACTTTCCACGTTCTCAAAAATTCTTGAAAAAATTGTTAATTGCTGACTTGTTGAGTTCCTGCACAAACACACAATCATTTCCCCAAATCAATTTGGGTTTCAAAGTGGAAAGTCGACGGAGGGTGCCGTAGATTTATTACTTGACTCGGTGTCGAAAGCCTTGGACAGGGGCAACCCCAGCATAGGCGTTTTTCTTGACCTTGCCAAGGCGTTTGATACCGTGTCACCGCTTATCCTTCTAAAAAAACTGGATTTGATTGGCGTTAGGGGTATTGCCCTAGATTGGTTTCGGAGTTATTTAAAATATCGCACACAGTATACAAGAGTCGGCGATCATATAAGTGAGCCTTCTTTTGTTTGCTGTGGAGTCCCACAGGGCAGTATTTTGGGACCGACCCTTTTTATTATTTATATAAATGATTTAGTGAAACTTTTCAGCACCCATGACAATATAAAAGTAATCTGCTACGCAGACGATACCGCTTTATTAATTGAAGGTAATACATGGGATAAAGTTCATGAGAGTGCTGAAATGAGTATGTTGGTAGTTTCAAAATGGCTTAACAATAACCTTCTGACTTTAAATTCCAGCAAAACGAAGTTTTTATGCTTCCACAAAACAAAGTCTTCGGCTCCTCCTATAAATCTCCTCTCCATAAAAGTACATAGCTGCATTCCGCATTATAATACATTGGCTTCGTTTTGTAACTGTCCTATAATTGAACGTATTGATTCTTTGCGGTATCTCGGAGTAGTATTAGATGACCACTTTCTTTTAGACAACATATCTCTACATTGTCTGGCCGAATCAGAAGAATTATTGGAATAGTAAAACTTCTTAGAAATTGCGCGGAAAAAGAGGTGCTTTACTTGATCTACACTGCGTTATGCCAGTCGCTGATAACGTATAGGGGCGTGGGGTAGTGCTGCCAAAACTATTTTAATAACAGTAGAAAGAGCACAGAGATCAGTTCTGAAGGTCATGCTTAAAAAACCTTTCAGGTTCCCCACACAATCTCTTTTCCAGGAAGCGCAAGTGTTGACTGTGCGACAACTATACATACTTAAAGCCTGCCTTGACCAACATCGTGTTGTTTTAAATACCTCTGAACAAGATAGAATATTTCGTAAACGAGTTTTTAGACCTGATGCTCTTAGGGTGAACACTTTATTTGCCCAACGTTTTAAATTTTTCGCATACCCTTACATATACTCCATAGCTAATAAATATTGTACCATCAAAAATAAATCATATCGAGACGCAAAACGCACTCTAAGTTGCTGGCTAAATTCCCTTGATTACAATTCTACGGAGGCTATTCTAAAAATAGTAAATTAAATCAGAACTATTTACTGATATTATTTATTTTATTCTTGTATTTGTTTACTTTAATACCCTTTTATTTATCTAAAATTTATCTTATACTCGTAGGTGAACGCCATACACTGCACAATTTGTTTATTTTGCATTGTCATTTTATATAGTAATAATTACTTTAATTAATGTCATAGTTTGTAAATTAGAAATATAAATGTTTCCTTGATTTGTAACGGTCGTCTGGTCCACCGCGATACAGGTGTTAACCTAGTGCGGGGCCCATGAGCAATTCAATCTTGTAATTTCTTATTGGAAATAAAATATTCTTATTCTTTATTCTTATTCTTAAAGATATAATGTTATATTATAAACAATTAGGCGGCCTTATGGCTAAATAGCAATTTCTTCCAGGCAACCTTTGGGTGCAGGATATTTAGCTAATAGAGATGTGGGGACGGTGCATAAAGATTGACTTTAAAATAATATCTTATCAAATTAAACATACAGTACCTTTGTCTAACGAGCAAATGCTTAAAAACACGGGGAAAACGAATTTTCCTAGACATGAGACCTAGCTGGACTGATTTTTCACCCCCGAAAACCCCCGTATGGTAAATTTCATCGAAATCGTTAGAGCTGTTTTCGACAAACCGATTACAAATATATAATATAATACAAATATTGCTCGTTTAATAGTATAGGATAAACAAAACTGCATATGTAAATACCTACCCATGAAACTTAATATATACATATATACATACCTAAATATACATACACATGGGTAAGGCCCCGTAACCCATTCCTTTTTCTACAACCTTTTTTTCACGTTCGATACCCAAAGCTGCAACCAAAACATTATTTTTGTTTTTTACGGCATTATTGACTGACGTCCGTCCAGCATAAAACAGAAAATCGAATGCACGACTCCAGACTAAAAGACAGCTGTCAAGTGAGCTGTCATGGTTGACGTTTGTTTCGTTTCACTCAGTAAGCTGCCGTTATTCATAATCTAAGTTTCACTCATACAATACACCATTGTCAGCTGTCAAGTGAGCTGTCATGGTTGACGTTTGTTTCGTTTCACTCATACTCATAACAATACACCATTTTTTTCTTTTCGTGTTCTTTCTGCCACAAGTACAGCTAACGCAATTTTTGGTATTTTGATAATGATGGAGCCATTTTAGTATAGGTAATTGTATGGGAAAGACAGCACTGGACACGTCTGAACGCAACAGCGCAACGCGCTCTTATGACTTGCAGGGCTTTGTGTGGCAACATCCTCTGCGGCAGTACTGCAAGCAGGGCCCTGCAGGCAGGGCTTTGTATGGGCCCTTTTAGGATTTGAACCGAGCGAAGTAAGCCGAGTAGTGTGGGGGGAAGATGCTTCGTGTTCGACCGACAACGATCGGAAGTCACCCGAGGCGAGGCGAAGTTGCACAAAGCGAACCGAAGTGGGTCTCTACACTATCCTATTCGATTAAACTTAACTTCGATCAACTTCGCGAGTAGTGTAGTGGACCTTGGTCCTATAGCTTTCTATTTCTTGCTTATAGCAGATTTAATTTGACTGTGTGTGGGGCCACCCTTGATGTACTGAACACAGTAATTATTTTTATTTATTTATTTATTTATTAAGCAAACTTAACAGCATGAAATTAATTATTACAATTCTTGCCTTAAATATTTATACAGACTACCTGTCCAGCCCCGCGCACGCTCTAGAGCGTCCAGCGCGATGTCTCCGTTGTATACCGGTGACGCCATATGTCGTCAAAATGGCGGCCCAGCGACCTCACTTAAACTTTTGCCTTATTTACCCATAAATACTGGTCAAAATAGGTTGAATAATATATCGTTCAATAGCGAATGAAATTATCTAGCCAATCAGAGAAAATAAAAGGCAAGTCATTCTTATAAGAATGCGTTCTTTTTTGGTTTGAAGTTCGCTGCGTAGTTTCTGTTAGTTCATTCGCGGCTGTTGACCTGACGTGTCGTAAAATTACAGTGATTTGTGTGTGTTTTGTGGTATTAGTGACAAAAAATCGGTAAATTATAGTTGTTTAGTCAATCTTTTATGATAATAATACAAATAAATGACAAACATTGTGCGAAAAGTTAGTGAAAAACCGAAATAAAAAGTTTGTGCTAGTTGACCTTTGACCCCTGACCTTGAGTCTTGTGTTAAGTTGTTTTTATGTGTTTTTTGGATTACATGTAAGTTTTTTTGGTCTTTTATTGCTTGTTTTTCGTAACATATGAAATTTCCAAAAATTACATATAAAAATTTACTCGATTCATGCGATATTACTAAACAAAAAAAAATTGCAAAAAATCGCGCGCGGGTTCGCGAATTTTGTCGCGAGTCAGCGCGACTTATTGCAAAAATTCAAATCCAGATATCTTGTTTATTTTATATGTAAGCATAAGTAGTTTTTTGTATTTTTCTATAGAAAATATCACAAATTCACTAAATACATAGTAAAAACAAGTCTGTTTTGTAATGTTTTTATTTTATAAGCGTATTCATCCAAGTGAGACATATTTTTTCTTCTTCCTTGAAAAAGACCCTCTATAAAAACTAAACTGTACTTCAAAGTGCCACTGTTATCGTTTGAGAGGCTAGCCTTACTCAATTTGAAATAAGATATAGCCATTCATCAACCCAAAACGTAAACATTTGGCTGCCACAAGCGATAAGCTGACTCAAGTACCACCCGGCGCGGTAATAAAAAACGCCGGCCGGCCGGTGCGGAAGACACGACAGGGCGCGCGCGCGGGGGGTCTGGGGATTCAGAGGAATTTAAATTAATGGGCATACCACGTTAAGGTATTTGAATACTAAAAAATACTTATTACAAATTATATTATAACGTTATTAAAACAATTTTATGCAATATGATACATCAGGAAACAAAAATTTAATTTAAAAAACGAAAAATGTAGATTATTTAGTTATGTTTAAAAAAAATGGCAAATAGAAAGTAGGAAGGGCGGGAATATAAAAGATAAATAATAGATAAAATAAATAATATGTATATATGCGTGTTAGGATGAGATCATGTGATAAGGCTATGTGTATATTGTGGGTGGGTGTGTGTGTGAGTCTGCTGTTTTAGTTATTGGTCTGTTTTATTAAAATGGGCAAGCTATTCAATACAGTAGTTATAAATTGATTTCGACTGAGGAAAAAAAGATCTGCGTCTCTGAACCCAATCTCATAAGTGTGTACTATTCTTTGTAAAATAGAATTTTGAGCAAAATTGGTACGGGTCGAACCAACGTAGAACGAGCGCGCGTGTCTCGTGCGAATAGTACAGGCACTTACACCAATCCTTGCAGTCAGCTCAGCAGAGTCAAGCAGATTGTTGACTACGTCGTACAAAAATTTCATATCAGTTAGTGTACGTCTATCTTCAAGCGAGATCATTTCGAAGGTGACAAGTCTATCCTCGTAACTTTCTCGCACTCTGAGACGGTAGCTGAGACGACGAGTGAAACAATTATATCCTCATGCTGCCCTGCTTAGAAAAAGTGCAGTATCTAACAGTTTCGGGAAAAATGAGTTATCAGTATATTCGGAATGTCCGTAACGAGATCTACAATCTGATCTGACCCGTTTTTTGATATCTTATTTAGAACCGCCTTTTTGCTTAAGCAAAAGTGCAGTATCTACACGTTTTGGGTAAGGAATACTTAACATGACTGCAGTAAGCAACATTGGTCCACTGAAGTTACTGCAGTTATGTTAAGTAATGTTAGATACTGCTTACGAAAGGATAACAAATGCTTAAAAAGAGTGCAGCAAAATCTCTTGCTGAACTTAAGACAAGTAATCACTGGAAAAATTTGTAAGCCATGCTTAGCGAAACTGCAGCAACTTCCAGATACTGCACTTTTTTTAAGCATTTTCTATATTTAAATCAAAATATTATTTAAAAAAACCGTAGTAACCTTAACTTACTGCACTTTTGCCTAGGATAATACTGAATTAATGATATCGATGTTAAAATGTGGAAAACCCCGGAAACGACAGAAATTTGAAACAAGCTTAGAAGAACGACAGCAAAAGAAAAAAAAATACGCCATTGAAAAACTCTCGATGAAAGAACCATGCTCAACAACGTGCCGAAATAAGTGTAATTCAAAAATTGATCAAGAACAGCGAGAAAAAATCCATAAGGAGTATATTTCTTTGAGCTGGGAAGGAAAGGGTCTGTTCGTAAAAGGTTTGGTGGACGTCTGTTCTATTAAAAGAAGAACTACCAATTCTGCTGACACTCAGGAACATAAAAAAAATGTCACTTATACCTATAACTTTTATGTCAATCACACCGAAAAAGTTGAAGTGTGTAAAACCTTTTTTTTGACGACATTAGGCTACAACGCTAAAAACGACAGAAGAGTTAATATGGCCCTAAAAAAAACTGCAAGCAAACAAAAAGATGAACGAGGAAGTTTTGAACGTTTAAACAAAATCGACCGAACGAAAATTATGGAACATATCAAAACATATAATCCATCTATTTCACATTATAGGCGTGAGCACGCACCAAATAAGCTTTACCTGCCTAGTGATATTTCAATAACACTGATGCACCAACAATTTCGCGAAAAATATCCCGAAATTGATGTTTCTTACGAAGTTTATCGCAAAGTAGTGCGTGAAGACATGAACATTTCCTTCGTCCATTTGGGTAACGAAGAGTGTGAGCAATGTGCGCATTATTTACAACACTCTAAAAATCATGTTAATATCGATGAGGAATGTCAGATTTGTATAGCATACAAAACCCACAAAATTAAATATGTACAATCCCGGAAAATGTACAAGAAAGATGTAAAAGAAACATTTTCTGAAGACTTGGACACCAATTCAATATATTACTCTGTAGATCTCCAAAAAGTAGTGATGTTACCTAGGATGGACCAGTTTAAGGCAGCAATATTTTGTCCCAGGATAATAACTTTTAATGAAAGTTTTGTGCCGTTAGGGACCATAAAAAATGATAGTCTCCCATTTGCAGCACTGTGGACTGAAGCTGTTTCTGGGAGACACCAAGAAGATATAATATCCACAATGCAAGCTTTCTTGCTAAATAAACGCGACGTCAAACATGTTATCCTATGGATGGACAACTGTTCGTCGCAAAATAAAAATTGGTCATTGTTTTCTTTTTTGGTGTACATGATAAACAGTGGTTTAATATCTGCCGAGTCAATCACCCTGAAGTTCTTTGAACCGGGGCATACCTATATGTCAGCTGACAGGTTCCACCATTAGGTGGAATTAGCTTTGAAACGGAAACAAAAGGTTTATGATTTTGAAGACTTCGTAGAGTCAGTGAAAGAAACGAATTGTAGAAAGAACGTAGTAAAGGTCATGGAGGTGAAGGATTTTTATAATTTCGAAGATTTTTCTAGTCAACACAAACTCAGAAAACAAGAGCCGAGAATATACATGAAAGATATAATGGTCGTCAAAGCAACTAAAGGGCAATACAATTTGGAGTTCAAAAACTTTCATGATGATGAAGTATTTCCTAAACTGGATTTCTTACGCCCAAGGTATTTAAAGTTACAAGATTTGCCCGCTCCTACCCAAAAAAAATATCCAAGAGGTGTAAAAGAGAGCACTAAGACTTCAATTATTAACAAACTTTTAGAACTAATGCCAGATACCAGGAAACAGTATTGGCTAGATTTGCCAACCTCTGACTCGGTTACTGATCTCGACAATTAGGTTTTTTAGAATTAAGTATCATAGTTTATATAGAAACAAGTGATTGCAGTATGATTTTTGTAGTCTATAATATCCTAGTTAGCTTTTAAACTTGTGCTATTTATACTTGAAGTTTTTAAGAATTATAAGAAAAAAAGTATTTTAGTATTTAAGAGTCTTACATCATTATCGTTGTTTATTGTGACATGTGATTGATCTCAATACTGCCGTTTTTGTGATTTTCTTTTCAACAGACAAACAAGTTAGCTGTTAAACATGTGCTATTTATATTTAAAGTTTTTAAGAATTGTAAGAAAAAAAGTATTTTTGTTATTAAGATTCTTAAATCATTATCGTTTTTTAATGTTAATAACATATGATTGATCTCAATGTTGCCGTTTTTGTGTTTTTGTTCTAAAGAGCCAAACCAGTTGGGTTTTAAACATGTGCCATTAGAGTTTTAGAAATAAGATAATAATTACTCTAACTCTGTTGTGATAAAGCTTTTAAAAAGCAAGCTAGTTCGTTTTTAAACATGTGCTATTTATATTTAAAGTTTTTAAGAATTGTAAGAAAAAAAGTATTTTTGTTGCTAAGATTCTTAAGTCATTATCGTTTTTTAATTTTAATAACATGTGATTGATCTCAATGTTTCCGTTCTTGTGTTTTTGTTCTAAACAGGCAAACCAGTTACGCCATTAGATGTTTTAGAAATAAGATAATAATTACTTTAAGTCTGTTCTGATAAAGATTTTTAAAAGGCAAGCTAGTTAGCTTTTGATCATGTGTCATTTAATGTTTTTCAGAATTGTAAGAAAAAAAGTATTAAAGTCATTAAGAGTCTTTTATCATTATCGTTTTTTATTGTTAATAACATGTTATTGATCTCAATATTGCCGGTTTTGTGATTTCGTTTTAAACAGATAAACCAATTAGCTTTCAAACATGTGCCAATAGATAGGATAATAATTACCTTACATAACAATTTTTTTATAATAATAAAACTTTAAACAGTCTTCTCAAAGAAAATTAAGTGATTATCTATAATTTTATACTTTAAAGATAATTATTGTGATAATTATTGATAACTAGATCAAAGTGATATCGAAACGGGTAGTTTCTAGCCTTAATTAATAAAAGTTGTTAAATTTGCTATTAAAATATTATTTTGATTTATTTCAAGTATTTTTATTTATAGCTTCGTCCAGTTTTGTTCAAGTATTAGTAAGTTTTCCTATCGTTATTATTTCTGTTGATAATTCGCCACTTCTGAACATCAAAGTCCTCTATTTAAAGCTTATTTCTGATGAATACCTCAAGATATTCCTGGAGTAGTTACTGCATTTATAGGAAGCATGATATACCCTGCTTAGTTTTAGTGCAGTAACTGTGTTACATACTGCACTTGTGCTAAGACAGTAGAATAATATTTTCCTATGCCTTCCTTATCATAAAAGGTTTTTTTAATATAAAAAACGTCCTGCTGAATTTACGCTAAAAAGGAATATATTTTTAGAAGCTACAGAAAAAATCTATAAAATACAGTCAAAAGTTGTCTAGATTTGTGAATAGAATATGAGCAGTAGCAAAAATAAAAAAAAAAAACTTTGAGCGGCATTTACTCAAAATGAAGTCTATTGTACTGCAGATTTCCTTCATTGGTACTGAACTCGTGGAACTGTCAGACGACACCGCGCCGAATAGCCGGTGTTGCCCAAATACAGACGAACATACCCTCTACATTTGCGTGTTCGCCTGTGTTGGCCTGTACATGGCCTGTACTTACTTGCCCAACATCGACTAGTATGAACAGGCAGCTGAAGACCCACCGCAAGTTTTCCTTGTGATTTTTTGAGACTTATTTATTTGTCTTGCTTGCAGTCTTGCGGAATGTTATCAAAATAGAATAGATAACGACTCTTTACTTTGTTATTTAATAATACATATGCACATAGCGAGGTACCGCGTGCGACGCGACTGAAGACAGGATAAATCTGTTGATAGGAATGGTTCACATTAGTTTTCGCGAGTGTGCGATAATCTTGTTGTTTTGGACTAAATTGTAGTAATGTTGAATGTTATGTAATATCTGAAGATTTAGTGTTGTTTTGTGGGTGTTGATAAGCCGTGAAGATGAGGGTGGTGGCGTTGGTTAGCGGTGGCAAGGACAGCTGCTACAATATGATGCAGTGCGTGGCTGCAGGGCACACCATTGTAGCGCTGGCCAATCTCCAACCCAGACATAAAGGTTACCTGCCCGGCTGAAGGCTTCCGCCTACAGGCCGATCTATTTAGACTCGCATGTTTACTGCTTGATCACTAATTAAAAGCTCCTTTTGAAAAACATTGATACTTATAATTTAACGAATTATATACTACTGATAGGCATTTTATCTAATGCTTAAATTTTCTTATTTTTAGATGAAATGGATAGTTACATGTACCAAACAGTGGGCCATCAAGGCATTGATCTCTATGCTGAGGCCATGGACCTTCCCTTGTACCGGGAGTTCATAACTGGAGTGGCAGTAGATCAGGGCCGTAATTACAAACCCACTGAGAATGATGAAGTTGAAGACATGTACAGACTACTCTATAAGGTTAAGGTAAGATCAAAATATAACCCCTGGCACATAAAAATGCTGATTGTTATATAGACTTAAAAAAATGTATATGAGGGGTGCACAGGACTTGTGCATATTTTGATTTGCTCGCTAGCTGGTATCAACCGATACCCATGTGCAACAAATAATGAAAAATGTCTCATGACCGATGACAGAATTTTTCTAGTGTGAGGTATGAGTTCGATTTTGAATAATTAATTTCTTATTCTGAAAGTATTGACAATAATCTAATTACCACAAACTTGATAGTCCCTTACTCAAATGGAAGGCTCATTGCACCTACAAGATGGGCATACATTGTGCGCATCTTATGTGCAGTCTGTGGAAGGGAAACTATATGTGGTTGAGATCCTCATCAGTGATGGACCAAGGGGTAAATTTTAGAATGCTGTTGCACTTTTATTATTAATTTTTTTTAGTTTTTGGGCTGGATGCTGGCTGATAATATTAAGATTTATCGTGCAATTTCGCTTCTGGCACTCGCCGGCCGCAATATGATTTGCAGATGCCTGTTATCTACAATTATTTGTGTACTATGTCTTATGGATATACTATATTAGGTATGACAACTATTAGGTATGCTATATCCAATGTAGTATACCTAATATTTGTAACTTCCAGTGTACAACTTGAAACCACTTGATACTGGGTAGGAAAAAAGTACCTATAATGAACATATTTATTTATTTATTTTCACACCCCGTATGAATAGAAATAATTAATAAAATTGTTTCAGAATGAAATGTTTGTTGAAGCAGTTGCAGTTGGAGCTGTCTTGTCAGATTACCAAAGAATAAGAGTTGAAAATGTGTAAGTAGTACAGTCAGCTTCAAAAGTCTGAACAAATTCTGATTTCCAAAATCACTGTAGAAAGGTACACCATAACATGGTGACCATACAATTCAACCAAATAATTCTTTGTGTTTCCTAATTCAGTGATAATGAGCCGAACCACTACAATGCAACTATTTTTACTTCCATAATCGTCTTTATTTTTTTTATTTCTGCACTTAACTCGTAGCAAACTTTGTGCTCTTTAAAAGTGAGGTAATTTCCAAATTTCCATTTCCACGTAGTTAACAAGTCTTTAGATTCGAGATTGTTATGTATCCTAATAATATCCCAAAAAGTCGGTGTGTGCAATTTTTTGCAGTCTATCACAATTTTTGGGTCTATGGTTACTGGCCTATAGTCATTATAAGCTCTTAAGCTGTAGTAGAAAAAAATTGCATGTGTCAATATGTCTCCATTCAAAATACAGTAATTACATGGTATGTGTTGTAGTCAA
Source organism: Athrips mouffetella (assembly GCA_947532105.1). Lineage (NCBI taxonomy): Eukaryota > Metazoa > Arthropoda > Insecta > Lepidoptera > Gelechiidae > Athrips > Athrips mouffetella. The sequence continues at coordinate 16,025,936 of OX383965.1, read as the reverse complement.
CATTTGAAGATGAACATTGGAACATATCCTTTCTCATTTTCCAAAATATTTTTAATGTTTTCTTTTCTTTTCAGATGTCATAGATTAGGCCTAGTCTCTCTTGCATATCTGTGGCGACGTAACCAAAAGGAGCTTTTAAACGAAATGATTGAAAACGGCGTTGAAGCAATTCTTATTAAGGTACAATAATGTATCATCTGTATAAATTTTAACCAAAGCCCACCAACAGATAGCGCTGTACGGTATCTGAATCGCGCTATTTTTAGGAAATGCTCAGAAGGAGAACACGAATTTTTCCAGACGCGGGACTTATACTAGTATGATATTTAGCCCCTGAAAACCCCAGTATAGTAAATTTCATCGAAATTGTGATAGCCTATTTCGAGAAACCGATTGGGTGTTTGGCGAATCGTGTGCCAAGCCAATAAAATAAAAAAAAATAAAAGTGTTGGGTCTCGCCTTCAAATTTTATTTATTTTGAACTTTATTTTGTTTTACTTTGTTGTATGGTTCCATTATATTAACATTTACTGGCAACTCTCATTTTTAGGGTTCCGTACCTCAAAAGGAAAAAACGGAACCCTTATAGGATCACTTTGTTGTCCGTCTGTCTGTCAAGACCCTTTTTCTCAGGAACGCGAGTAGGTATCAAGCTGAAATTCATATCAAATACTCAGGTCTACTGTCCCCTGTAGCTATGAAAAAATCAAACTTCTAAGCCAACACAATTATTTTGGAAGCAATAAAGTCCATTTCAGGACTGCAAAACTAAATTTGTTTGTTAAGGTTTTTTGAAGATTTCTAAAAAACTGTAACTTAGAAAGATCATTTTATGTTTCCTGTAATATTTACATAAACCTATATCGACCATAATTAATTCAGATTTTTCCTTCTTCAAACTTCAGAGATAAGGGGAATGGTATATTTTTTACATTTTTCATCATAATGTTGAGAGTTGTGAATTCTCAACCAGTAGATAGGAGGGATGGAAAATGAGGTACCCTGGTGAAGCTAAAAGAGCGGCTCGCCACATAAAACTGGTCGTTATCCTGGATGGGGCTTGAAGCGTTTCTAGCTGGGATAGTGGGTGAAATAGCTCCATACATGTTATCTGATCACCCCCAACAGAAATAACAATAATAAAGAGTTGTAAAAGAAGCCCTTTCATAAGAAAGCCCACTCGACCTAGTAACGACACAAAAATTTTGCCTCCCCTATTCGGGCCCCCTGTACACTAATAATATATATTTTTTTATTGTTTGCAATTAAATTGTTCTGTGTGGTGCCGGCAAAGGTCCTGTGTGGTGCCGGCAAAGAATAGTACCAACCCATACATACCCGTGGGTGTCGTAAGAGGCGACTAAGGGTTATAAACTGGAGGATGGGCAGCAGCATCCTCCTGTGTATCATACCATCTTAATTACTGCGGTCACCTACAACCGCGGTCCATGGTGCCAGCCGTAACGCTGACAAGCGAGAATGCTGGAAATTCTGGAGGGAGCTCCCTGTCCTGTAGTGGGCGTTTCATGGGATGTTATGATGATGATTATTAAATTGAGCAGTCATATTCTAGAACTTTTCCAAACATCAAGTTGATAACATGAGTGGTTGCTAATACAGCTGTGACAGACAGCCAGGCAGACTAAGTCGCACCATGAGAGTTATGTTTATATCATTTTTGTTCCGCATTTGCGATCGGAATCTTCCGATACCCTTAAAAGTTTTTTGGTCTATCCTCTTTTTAACGGTACCCTCTGCTTTTCGTATCAATAGCAAATGATTTTATAGTAACTTAGCCCAAAATGTGGCAACCCTCGCCAAACTCAAGACTATCGCATCGATAAGCGTGAGTATTTGCCTCAAGTGTCGTCCTTACGTAGTTTTCTATCTCCTATCTCTGTTGCACGCTTGTGAATGAAGTTTTTTATCGAACGGGGGCGGGGCGCGTTGGCAACTTGAAAAAAAGGATCCCTTATAGGATCACTTTGTTGTCTGTCTGTCAAGACCGTTTTTCTCACGAACGGGTAGAGGTATCAGGTTGAAATTGATACGAATATTAAAATCCATAAACCACACAATATCTGAAAACTTAAATTTTTTACAACGATGTAATCAAAAGATATGGCTTTTTATGTCCTCATCTCCATACATTTATGAACTAAAGCAAAACCTAGCTAGAGGGTACTTCCCATGGACCGAAAATTATGAAATTTGGCAAGAAGCTAGGTTTCACAGTACAAATAAAGGAAAAAGTCTAAAACCATTATATATTACAATTTTTCTCACAACTAATACTAACCAATTAAGGTGAGCTCCCGTTTCAAGAACTTTTCTATAAAAGAGGGGTCAAGTTTGATGGTCGCGGAGATTTTAAAGTCAAAGAGCAAAAGCTTTTAGTATATCATATGGTAGATAGGTACTGGACCCATAGGACGCGAGTCCGACTCTCACTTGGCTGGTTTTTTTTTTATAATTATAATATGTTCTATACTTTATTCTACTTACACAACATGTGGTTAAAAGGAAATCGGTTCTAAGGAAATCGGTACTTGTACCCTGTATAGTATTTCATAATATTTTATGTTTTCAATTTATGATGAAAAATTTCTAAAAAAATATCCTTATTTCTGAAGTTTGCTAAACGCAAAATCGATAGAGATTTATGTAGATATTACAGCAAAAATAAGACATACTCTCTAAGTAAAATAAATTTAAAAAATAAGGTAAATAAAGTAAATTATTTAGAAACCGGCAAAAACCTACAAAAAAGCTTAGTTTTGCAGTCCTAAAAATACTACAGGTATATCTGAATCCTCGGCGCGCTAGACCGAATCGCACTTGACCGATATTTTATATTTCATATCTATACAGCTAGTCAGCAAATAGACTAAGCAGGTATTGTATGGCACTTATATCATATTTATTTATTATTATTATTTTAATGAACTAAATTATAATAATAAAAAAAAAACCAACACTGAAGGACTCATCAACAAAATTGCTGCCTGTCCTGTATCTAATAATAATAATAATAAGATAGACAAATATCACTTTAATAAGAAGTGAGCTGCTATGAAATTAACTTACCTACAGCATATTGATATCATATCAGCTATAAGTATTTAAAAACTAATAGTACAGTGCTGGCTTACATACTTAAATTGATAAGTTTCTTGATTGACCGATAGTGAGCTCATATTTTTAATGATGATAAAAGTCAAGGGGGAGCTGTTTGACCTAACCTAAGATATGTTTATCTTGAGAAGTTACGCAATTATACGGTTTTTTTTTCTACTTTAACTGAAACTGTCCCATAAAGACTATCTAAAACGGTAAACCTATGTGAAAATTGCATCTGGTTAAGGGTAAACATAATACCACAATAATACTATACCTGTCTACTCCAAATAGTTTTGACTCTTGTTTCGTTACCTCTTTCTTCTGCATTTCTAAAATCGGATAAAATATCGTTTTGAAAAGATACTGTCACGGATCGGGCGGTCACGCAGACGATGTAGGCGATGTAGGAACTTACTTTGTAATAGGGTCTCTTTGTCACCATTAGGGTACCCTAAAATGTAAAAATTATACCTACTGCCCTCTTTTTAGGGTTCCGTATCCAAAGGCCTATTAATATGCCTCCGATGTCTGTCCGTCAGCGAGCTGTATCTCATGAACCGTAATAGATAGACAGTTAAAATTTTCAGATTATTTATTTCTGTTGCCGCTATAACAACAAATACTAAAAATAAAAAAGTAAGGGTAAAACGTGTTTTTTAAGGCGATTTTTCCTCGATTTTTGTTTTAGCTCTATCGTAAAAACGGGAGCACTCACAGGCGTGAAAATTGGTATGTTTATAGTGCATAAGCTATAGATTAACAACAAATAATAAAAACTGGCCAAGTGCGTGTCAGACTCGCGCTTTTTAATACACTTCTGCGTGACCGCGCGTCTAAACTAAGACGGTATTTTCACCTTAGTAGTAAGGAATCGTCGGTGCGCGAGTCCGACTCGCACTTAACCGGTTTTTTTTTATATATTGTCTTATATTCCATTTTAGGTGGCATCCCTAGGTTTAGACCCGAGGGTTCACTTAGGGCTGAACCTGCGCGAAATCCAGCCGCACCTTTTGCTAATGGCAGACAAGTACGGCTTAAATGTGTGCGGGGAAGGCGGCGAGTACGAGACCTTTACCCTCGACTGTCCGCTCTTCTCCAAAAGATTGGTTATGTAAGTATTTAATAGTAAACACTTGAAATAATTACAACGCCGTTTAAGCTCGTGCTCTCTGATTTTTTAGTGTTGTATGGATCACGTTATCCCAAATTTGCAACCTCGAAAAACTTGTGTTAGCTGCACACCAAAATTAATTAAATTTTTAACAATTAAAGCCCAACCGTAGGTCTATCAACTTTTGGACATATTTCTTGGGAAAAATGTTCAGGTTCATGGTAACATCCTAAAATAGTGCTTACTTTTTTTACCGTGTATGAATCTACAGTACGTTTTGATACAAAAACTTGACAGACAGACAGACAGACGGACAACAAAGTGATCCTATAAGGGTTCCGTTTTTTTTTGAGGTACGGAACCCTAAAAATACGAGTTGACACAATTACAATTTATTCCTGTTTGCATTGAAATGTCAATTTAATTGTCATAATTTATGCTATACCTCCCCTTCATACTAAAGTACCTACCTAAACTACGTTTTATTTTATCAGGTTCTGCGCCAAAGAAAACAATTCGTCATACTTTTCTTGTACCTCTATTTTCTTGATTAAATATTTTTTTATCTGTATCATTACTACGCATTACTTACATATATAACACGTTGCTTGGACTGGCTTTGATAACGTTTACAATGTTTATTAAAGTAACACTATGTGGAAATGTTGAATTGTTGATATAACAAGGCTTAGAAAGAAATTGATTGCAGCAGCCATTCATGCCGCTCACTCACATAACTTATTTTTTAATAAATTATAGTTTATTGTACAAAGAAGAAGGTACAATGCCAAGAGAAGAGAATTTAACGTCTATACTGTGTGAGCGTGAAGTAAACTAGTATATTTGTCTGCACGGTCAACCGCACGTCAGTGGAAACATCTGCAACTCTATTACCATGCCATAAAGTCCAAATTGTTTCTACTGACGTGCTATTGGGTGTACATTGAAGATACCTATTTGATAAATATACAGGGTGTAACAGCCTCTGTGGTGTAGTGGTTAGAGCGCTCGGCTCTCGATCCGGAGGTTCTGGGTTCGATTCCCGGTGGGGACACTGTCAAACAAAAATCTCTTTGTGCGACCTCCCTAGTTTGGTTAGGACATTGCAGGATGAATCACCTGATTGTCCGAAAAGTTAGATGATTCCGTGCTTCGGAAGGCACGTAAAGCCGTTGGTCCCGACTACTATCTACGGATGTAGTCGTTAATGAGCCATGTCAGAGGCCTTTGGCGGCTCAACAACTCTGACACCAGGGTTTGTGAGGTCGGTCATCGACCTTGCAACCCACACGATATGATGATGATGACAAAAAACTTATACGAACCCTGAAGGATGTGATTCTGCCCATAAAACTGAACAACTTTCCATAATGAACATAGGTCGAAGTACGAAAAAAATTTTTCACCTATATGAACTGAGTCAGCTAATAGAGCATTTTGTATGAGAGGTCAAAAATGTTTTTTCGTGTTTCGACCTATGTTCCTTAGGGAAAGTTGTTCAGTTTCATGGGCAGAATCACATGTTTCAGGTTTGATATACCTCTTATGTTACACCTTGTATAATAGTACCATTTATTTAGATGCCCCTGTTAAGTCCATCTTTTTTGGTCTGTTTCCTTTGTTGTTTTGTTTGTAGGCTCATGCTTAGACATTACGATAAAACTAATGAACTGATTAAATTTTTTTTTTGTCTTGAAAACTTATAATTAGGTTTAAACACGAGCATATTTTACCCTTCTGAAATGACGGTATAACACAACCATTGAAATTGAAGATATAACACAACCATGTGTGGAGTGAGCTCCTTTTCGGTCAGCTACCATTATTTCATCTGTGGTCGCGGGTAAAAGCTCTTTATAAATGTTTTTGTTGACAGAGATGAAAAAGAACTGGTTTTGCATACAGACGACCCTGTTGGCCCCGTGGGTTATTTAAATTTAAAAGTACATTTAGAACCAAAGGACACAATTGATGGAACCATAAAACTACCTCCTACAGTCAAAAACTCTTTAGATTTTGTAAGCGATTTGAGTGATACTGTATTTAGCGATTTAAGCGACATTGAACTAAGCGAGTCGGAACTAGAGTCCATAGAAAAGTTAGAAAAAGAGGAGAGAATAAAACAGAAAGAACTGAATCCGTTGCTCACGTACGCCGGCGATAAACCCGAGGTGATAGAAGTCACTGACGGACATAATGAGAGTGGAGAGAGCATAGAAGATGGCTATACATACGAACATACGGAGGGCGAGAAAGAGACAGTCGTATTGGACCATAGATCGATATATGGGAACAAACATGGGTGGTATTTTATTGGAGGCATCGTCGGAGAGGGAGTCGACACTGCCCTCGCGACTGAAGACGCGATGAAAAAACTTATTAGTAGGTAAACTTAGTCGCAAGCTTTTTTGTAGTTTTAGTCGCATGCTTAGCTCATGAAGCGAAATGTTTAAGGTATTAGAATTAAATCTAGTTTTAAATGACGACGTGTATCCAGAGCCGTAGTCGCGATGTAAATCCGTAAAAAAATTTTTTGATTCTAGTAATAAATACTCGAGAAAATCAAAGAAAAGGAGATACGTCTCATAGTCCACCTTGTGGGTGGCCTGCTGAAAGGCCAACCATAAGGTGGATCGACGATTCAAGGTCGCGGGAAGCCGCTGGATGCGAGCAGCGCAGGACCGCGAGTCGTGGAGAACTTTAGGGGAGGCCTATGTCCAGCTGTGGACGTCATTCGGCTGATTTGATGATGATGGTATTTGTAGTGAAACCTATTGTTCTTTGATTATGAGACCAGCTCAGAAATCGCGAAAAAAAAGTTTTTTTCTTTTATCTATGTAGATAGAGAATTTAGTATAATAGTTGTTCGTTATTATCATAAGAAGAACATTTGGTGCCAGAATTTACAGTACCTCTACAAAGACCGTATATAAAACGAAGTTACCCGTTATTGTAATGATAATGGCGCTTAGCCTAGCAGCCATATGCAAATTTAAATGACGAGACTTATACATGCAATTAATTCTAGTTACGTGGGAGGGAATTTACATCATAATTTAGCTACGCTTTATTCCTAGAAATTCTGTCTATGTGTGCGTGCTATCTGTACCTAGAATTATAAACATAGTTTTATGTACAACTTGGTCTGTCAAAATATTCTAAGGCAGCGTTTCTTAACCTTTTTAGTCCACGGACCCCTTGGAATTCAAAAACAACTTTAAGGACCCCCTAAATAAAAAATACAATAAATTGCACCATTTATTTTAAGTTCTACAAATGTGGTCTGTAGTCTCTGCCCACCCCGACGGGAAAGAGGCGTGATGTTATGTATGTATGTATGTATGTCTACAAATACAACAAAAGATACGTAAGTGTGAAAGTTAGTGCTGCTTTTATGCAGCCAAGTTAGTGATATATGGGTTGACGGTGCTACTGTTGTATTTTCAAATTGCATTCCACTTATAACCTCTTACATTTATTTATTATGGATTGTTAAATGGGACTGCGGACCCCCACAGATATACACGCGGACCCCTAGGGGTCCGCGGACCACAGGTTAAGAAACACTGTTCTAAGGTGTAAGGTGAGGATAAGAATAAGGGTAAGAATTAAAACGAATGCTGTTTTTCAGGTCTACTGGAACCGCACAACATGCAGTTACATGATGTTTGCTCAGTAAACATTTACATGCGCGATATGGGCGAATACAAGGCACTTAACGAGGTCTATATCAGGCATTTTTCTTTTGAAAACCCGCCTACAAGAGTCTGCGTCCAGTGTCCACTGCCTAGTCAAGTCGGGCTTATTTTAGATGCTGTAAGTACACTAAGTTCTAGGTTTTTGTCTATATCAGGCATTTTTCTTTTGAAAACCAGCCTACAAGAGTCTGCGTCCAGTGTCCACTGCCTTGCCAAGTCGGGCTTATTTTAGATGCTGTAAGTACACTAAGTTCTAGGTTTTTGTCTACAGGGTGTCTCATTCAAATCGGTCAGTATGGGAAAGTCTGAAACTATAAGACATACGAAGATTTGTTCTTAGGAACCATGTCACCGATTTTGATAAAAAGAAAAACTGCATTCATACATTTGAAAAAAAAAAGTGTACCCAGCTGGGGAATCGAACCCGGTAGTTTTGAAAAAAAAGCTTACAGTTTTTCTGTTTAAATAACGGTTGTGTAGGTCTTAAGCAGTAAATGTCTCTATGAAACACGATGTCTAAAATGAATAAAATGCATTGTTTTTACATACTTTAATTTATCATAGTAGGTGTTCGAAGTGACCACCGTTTTTTTCAATACAATATGGGTACACTTTTTTTTCAAATGTATGAATGCAGTTTTTCTTTTTATCAAAATCGGTGACATGGTTCCTAAGAACAAATCTTCGTATGTCTTATAGTTTCAGACTTTCCCATACTGACCGATTTGAATGAGACACCCTGTATATCAGGCATTTTTCTTTTGAAAACCCGCCTACAAGAGTCTGCGTCCAGTGTCTACTGCCTAGCCAAGTCGGGCTTATTTTAGATGCTGTAAGTACACTAAGTTCTAGGTTTTTGTCTATATCAGGCATTTTTCTTTTGAAAACCCGCCTACAAGAGTCTGCGTCCAGTGTCCACTGCCTAGCCAAATCGGGCTTATTTTAGATGCTGTTACGAGGGCCACACCGAAATGATCGGGAATTGAAAAAAGTACAAAAATAATACAACAATATTTACTTTCATTGTTTTTCGAAGTATTCTCCGTGACAATCGATGCACTTTTGCATTCTATCAAACCAATTATTATAACAGTAATTCCAGTCTGAAGTGGATATAGTCGAAACGGCCGATTTGTAAGCTTCGACTGCCTCTTCTGGGCCTTGAAATCGTTGACCACGTAGCATATCTTTAATTCTTGGGAATGTAAAATAATCATTGGGGCTCAAGTCAGGGCTATACGGTGGATGGTCCATTAACTCCACGTTTTCCTGATTTAAAAACGCGATCGTTTTGCGAGCGGTATGTGAGCTCGCATTATCCTGGTGAAGAATGATGCGACGATTCGGATTAATTTTACGAAGTTCTCTTATGACTTCCGGCAAACAAACTATTGTGTACCAATCAGCAGTAACCGTTCTGCGTTCTTGTAAAGGAATCGTAGCCACATGACCAGTTTTCGATACAAACGAAGGCGACCATTTTTTTCGACACGCTACGAGAGCGGACAACTTTTGTTGGCTTGACCTCGCCTTCGAAGACCTAAACAGCCGATTGATGTTTTCTTTCGGGCTCATATGAATAAATCCACGATTCATCACCAGAGACGATATGTTAAACTGCATTTGACTATGACACCAATTAACACGAGCCGACTTTTGTTCCTCGGTCAAACGATGGGGCACCCAGCGGGAAACTAACTTCTTGACACCCAGTTCATCATGTAAAATACTTTGAATCGCTGTCATACCAATGCTGAGAGAAGCCCGAATCTGCTCGTATGTCACATGTCTATCTTCTTTTATTAATTGGCGCACAGCATCGATGTTATCTTGTGTTACCGCTGTTTTTGGTCGACCAGTAGAAGGAACTTTCGTGAGAGAGGAACGTCCACGACGAAACTCAGAATACCAACGATATATAGTCGTTTTACTGGGTGCTTCAAGTTCATAAACAGAAACAAGCTCGGCGAGACATTGTTCTTGAGATAAACCTCGACGGAAGTTGTAAAAAATTATGGCACGGAAATGTTCCCGCGTAAGCTCCATTTTCCCCACTGACTTGTCAAATTCAAATGGCTACTACTCTTTTCTTTTTTACTTTTTTTAAAATTCAAAAATGGAATTGTGTTTGAAATAATACTACATGTCATAAACCAAAAAGGTTTTAATCTAATTTATTCTTGAGTATTCTATTCCCGATCTTTTCGGTTTGGCCCTCGTAGTACACTAAGTTCTAGGTTTTTGAAGAACTGTGGTTTTGTAGGTGGTAGGGCTTTCGTGCAAAGTACCACCCCCTTGCCTTTTTCTGCCGTAAAGGAGCAGTGTTTGCACTGCTGTGTTTCGGTTTGAAGAGTGAGGGAGCCAGTGAAATTACCGGCACATGAGACACACCATCTTAGTTCTCAAGGTGGGTAACGCACTTTGTTGTATTATTAGTGTCAAATTATTTCACTAATAAGACAAGTGGGTGTTACGGGCGGTGGTGACCACTTCCTTTCTGTTCTGCCTTTTGGTTGGCCGGTAGAAAATGCCGCGTGCCATTAGGCCCGCCTTTGTACTGTAGTGCAATAAAGTATTAAATAAATAAAAAAGAAAATTATCCTGTTTTAGGTTGCTCACAAAACTGTTCCTATCAATTCACACGAGACTGACGGCGGCAGTATAACAAAAGAAAGGATAACGATGCACGTACAGGGCATTTCTCACTGGGCGCCGGCTAACATAGGACCTTACAGTCAGGCAATCAAGGTAATGGTAATGTATGCGGTATTTTATAATTTATATTGATATCAATGTAATAATGTTTGATTATGAACAGAACCTCTTTGGTTGTATTATTGTTCACAGTTCGCGCGTACTTTTGTTTCGTTCGATCTTTTTGGTTGCGGATAGGTGGACAAAGTCCCTACTACCTGCTAAAAAAATTCTTGGAGAAAATAGCAACTTAAGGGGCTGATAACAGCCAAATTACTTCCCTTTCTAACAAAGGACAGAATGCGCGTTAGAACAGAGCGGATTCGCTCTGTTTTACGTTTTTCGAATTTTTTTGAATTTTTTTCTAGATCTGTACCCATAATATTAATTATACTCGTAAAACAGCTATATGATGATAATGCATAACATGTTGAATAGTCTTTAAAAATGTTAGCATCATAAGTTAAGTTTCTTGGTGTAAATAAAGACTCCTTATTGAACTGGCAGAATGAACTAGATAGAGTTGTCAGCAAGATTAGCTCAGCTTGTTACGTTTTGAGAAGTCTCAGCGAGGTTGCTACCATCGATCAATTAAAGATGATATATCTTGCTACAATTGAGTCCCATCTCCGTTACAGTATCAAATTGTGGGGAAATAGTTATCATTATAACATTAAAAGGGCATTTGTAGCGCAAAAGCGTTCCATAAGAATAATTTTTCGATTACATCAGGAAGAATCTTGTAAGTAGTACTTTAAGAAACTGGGAGTCTTGACTGCCCCGTGCCTTTATCTGCTTGTTTTACTCTGTGAAGTTGTAAAACATCCTGAAAATTTTGAGACAGAATCCGGAAGGAATTTGAGGATGTCAACTAGACGTAAAGATATACTTATTAACATTATGGATGGCACGGTTTCATCAAAGCTGCAAGTTTTTAGACACAGTGCTCAGTTACAGACAACAAGGTTATTTAATAAACTCCCTGTGGAATTGAAGTGTGTTAATAGTTTCCCTAGTTTTAAAAGTAAACTTAAAGGTTGGTTGTTGAGGAAATGTTACTATTCTATTAATTAATTTATTGAAGACAAAAATAAATAGACATAGAAATAAATAAATATTTTATGAACTTGACATTATACCTAACTACACATTCTATTGATATTTTAAAATTATTCTAGTCTTTATTTTTTTTTTGTATTTTTTAACAGATTCTCATTTTTATTATCTGTATTAGACCTTAGTTTAAGTATATTCGATGTAAAATATTTTGCTCTGAATAAATGCATAAATAAATAAATAATGGGTACCAACTAAAGAAAGCAAAAAGCAGAGGCAACTTGTTTTTTTTATGGCGTATAAAATATATTTAATCGTGTTTCAGAGTCGGCCATCTTCTTGAAAAGATGCTTAATTATCAGTTATCACATAATTTTCTTTCACGGCCATATATATTCATCACACAAAAACCTGCTCAAGTGAAGCGTATTTAGCTCTTATCAGCCCCTTAATTCGCTTTTGTTGTCGATAAAAATAATTTATTTTCGAATAGTTAGGATAAAAACATTTTATCTGCATTGCATGCTAGAAAAAAGTTTTGCTCAGCAATACGGAGGCGAAACTGAAAGTGCTTAGAAAATCAATAAAAAAACTAATAAGTTATTTGTTTTATTATATCTTTTCAAAATAGTGTCCATTCACATCAATACATCGCTGCATCAGATGGAACCACTGAGAAAAGCACTTTGCCCAATCGTCCTTAGAGGTCTCTTCGACGGCCTTTTAAAACGCGGCCACTGCTTCCTCGGCGTCCAGAAAACGTTTTTCTCGAAGTTATTCTCTTATTTTTAATAAATGAAAATTGCAAGGTGCGAGGTCGGGGCTATGCGGCGAGTTACCCAGGTATTCCACGTCTGACGTCGTCAAACAGTCGATCGTTTGCTTGGCGGTGTGCGACGAGGCGTTGTCGTGGTGAACTGCGAGGTCATTTCTCCCGAAAAAGTTCCAACACAAGTGGTAAACAATTGTTGGTGTACCATTCTGCAGTAACTCTTTTTCGATCCTCTAAAACAATTGTTGCGTAATTAACTGTCCTTTCTAATAACGAGGCCACCATCTTTTTTCCCACGCTTCAGCAAGGATAATAACTTTCTTGTCGAAAATTTTCTCGCGTTACGTGACACAGACAATTTTCGATTTGCCGCCAAATCGTAAAACGAATGAAATACATACACAATAATATTGGCAGAGTTCCATTTTCAGAACTTATTTTTTTTATTAAATCATTAAAATTAACAATAATTTAAATTAACTTTCAGAGTCGCCTGGGTATGCTACTGTAGCGCTGTGTTGCGAACTTGTCCTTTTCTTTTTAGTTTTATTTTCATCTGTAGTCCTTAAATACATACAGCGCGAGGTGGAAATGTAGGTCTGTTGTAACTCATTTTTAATACATGTTTCTGGGAGAAATTTATTCAATTTATAGTCCCAGTAACATACTCAAATATTCGCATTTAATTAGAAATCACCCTATGTGCCCGCAGGTGGGCGAAGTGATCGGCACTTGCGGTCAGATCGCGCTAGTTCCGGGCACGATGCAACTAGTACCGGGCGGCGCGCGGCGACAGTGCGCTCTCTCGCTGCGGCATCTCACTAGGGTGTTGCGAGGGCTGCATCCGCGCGCTCACATACGGAGTGTGGTCCAGGTAGGTGTCTCATAGTGGCCTGGTGATGTGACCGATCACATGGATAGGGCTAGATCCGGGCACTTTGCAACTAGTACGGGTTGGCAGTGCACTCTCTCGCTGCGGCATCTCACTAGGGTGTTGCGAGGGCTGCATCCGCGCGCGCACATATGGAGTGTGGTCCAGGTAGGTGTCTAATAGTGCCCAGGTGACGTGACCGGTCAGATAGGGCTAGATCTGGGCACGATGCAACTAGTAGCGGGCGGCAGTGCACTCTCTCGCTGCGGCATCTCACTAGGGTGTGGCGAGGGCTGCATCCGCGCGCGCATTTACGGAGTGTGGTTCAGGTAGGTGTCTCATAGTGGCCTGGTGATGTGACCTATCACATAGATAGGGCTAGATCCGGGCACATTGCAACTAGTACAGGGCGGCAGTGCACTCTCTCGCTGCGGCATCTCTCTAGGGTGTTGCGAGGGCTGCATCCGCGCGCTCACATACGGAGTGTGGTCCAGGTAGGTGTCTCATAGTGGCCTGGTGATGTGACCGATCACATGGATAGGGCTAGATCCGGGCACGATGCAACTAGTACCGGGCGGCAGTGCACTCTCTCGCTGCGACATCTCACTAGCGTGTTGCGAGGGCTTCATCCGTGCGCGCATATGGGCATTTCCAATATTTTTTGTAGACTTAATATTAAATATTTTTTTCATTGTGCGCTTTTTGTCATATTTTACTCTTGTTAGTTAGTACATATATTATATATTTATCAATACGTTGAAAAAATACTCACAAAACATGGCTGACCTTGAAACCTGCCAGGGTTTGGGCTGGCAACCTATGCGAGTTGTTATCTCTTTTGTTGTTCTCTCTTTCGATGAGTAAACGTTTCGATCTGCCACCTTATGATGTATTTTCGATCAAAATAGCGATACGACGATGAAAAAAAATTAAAGTTCTTCCAGGATATGCGATGGCAACCTACTAAAATCCAGTGTTTCTAAGTAGTATCTATCACTATATTACATTTCTGATCTGCCACTTTGTGAGATGGGTTTCGTGCAACGGGAGCTTAGTCGTGGCTGACCAGAAAAACTGCCAAGCTGAAGGCAGGCAACCCTATATATTCATAAACGGCACGTCTAGGGCAATCGATCTGCATCAGTTTCGTCGTGCCACCTGATGAGGTAATTGACCCCATTTTTTGGGCTCACAAAACATGAACAAGAAAACATGAATAAGTTGGATGGTCGTGAAATTTTTAAAATCAAAGAGCAAAAGCTTTTAGTATATCATTATGGTAGATAGGTACGGAACCCTTAGGGCGCGAGTCCGACTCGCACTTGGCCGGTTTTTTTTTTAATCTACGCAAAATTTTGAAGCATTTCTTTTTCTCTTTAAATTGTATAATGGGGGTTTCTTAAATAATATTGAAGCCCACCAAGAGATTTCTCAGTAAGTCTATCTTTTAACGAAATACTATAAATAAATTTCCATCCCAACCACAAACTTCAAATTCTCAGAAACTCTGATAAGACCGATATCTCAGTTGGAACTCAACCCCCTTCCCTCCTACTTTACTCCTCATTCGTCCCGCTCAGCTGACACACATATTTGTCACCTATATTGCATCCATTCCATTCCGCATTGCTCGAAACCTGCCATCTCCAAACGTGTCTCTTTTGATTAGTAAACGTTACGACCTTATGATGTAATTTTCGATCAAAACAGCGATACTACGACGAAAAAAAATAAAAGTTCTTCCAGGATATGCGATGGCAACCTACTAAAATCCAGTGTTCCTAAGTAGTATCTATCACTACATTACATTTCTGATCTGCCACCTTGTGAGGTAAGGTTTCGTGCAACGGGAGCTTGGTCTTGTTAGTTTTTTTCTCCTATTTTAAGAAAATCGCGTAACTATCCTGTAAATGTCCAGATACCCAAATTTCGTGAGACAGGGATTTTAAAGTAAAACATCGATATTATTTTTGAATATTGGCATTAAAAGTAGTATTTTCGAAAACTTAGGATATTACTAATTAACTTATATAACAATTTATATTTAACCACAACGGTTAGGAAAAAGTTTGGGCACTGTACTAGACGGTAAATTAAGACATGTTAAATAAAATCAATTTTACGTTTAACTGGTTATTTCATCAGTATTGCTCTGAAACTTCTTTGTTTTGAACCATAATTTCATTCAAAAAGTCGAAAAAAATTGAAATTTTAAAAGTATGCCTGGGACATCATAACTCCTGCATACTACAAAAAAAATAGAAATGCCCATATACGGACTTTGGTCTAGGTAGGTGTCTCATAGTGGCCTGGTGACATGGCCGGTCAGATAGGGCTAGATCCGGGCACGATGCAACTAGTACCGGGTGGTAGTGCACTCTCTCGCTGCGGCATGTTACTAGGGTGTTGCGAGGGTTACATTCGCGCGCGCATATAAGGAATGTGGTCCAGGTAGGTGTCTCATAGTGGCCTGGTGACGTGACCGGTCAGATAGGGCTAGATTTGGGCACGATGCAACTAGTACCGGGTGGTAGTGCACTCTCTCGCTGCGGTATGTCACTATGGTGTTTCGAGGGTTACATCCGCGTGCGCATATAAGGAATGTGGTCCAGGTAGGTGTCTCATAGTGGCCTGGTGACGTGACCGGTCAGATAGGGCTAGATCTGGGCACGATGCAACTAGTACCGGGTGGTAGTGCACTCTCTCGCTGTGGTATGTCACTATGGTGTTTCGTTCGAGGGTTACATCCGCGCGCGCATATAAGGAATGTGGTCCAGGTAGGTGTCTCATAGTGGCCTGGTGAGGTTACCGGTCAGATCGGTTTGTTTGAGTGAAGCGATTTTTTCAATATCTAGTATTTTTTCTAAGGTAACATGGTTTCCGAATTATTGATAGAAAAGAAGCTTGATTAGAATGACAGCAGTGTGTAAACAGGATGGATTGATGCGCTACATATCCTCTATTTGTAGACTTGTAGACTTTCAATTTGTATTTGTTTGTTTGTATTTTCCTGGTGTTACTCTATTCCAGCCAGAATATTTGTACTGTAAGAATGCGTGTTTCCAGAGCGTGTGCTACATGACGCACGGGTCGGCGGTCCCGGAGGCGCGCCGGCAGCTGGAGCGGCGCACGGCCGGCGCCATCGTGCAGTACGCGGTCGTGGAGGCCCTCCCGCGCGGCGCCGCCATCGAGTGGCACGCCTGGGCGCACACCGACAACAACCGCTTCGAGTGTGAGTACTGCTACACACTACACTGTGACACATCGTGCAGTACGCGGTCGTGGAGGCCCTCCCGCGCGGCGCCGCCATCGAGTGGCACGCCTGGGCGCACACCGACAACAACCGCTTCGAGTGTGAGTACTGCTACACACTACACTGTGACACATCGTGCAGTACGCGGTCGTGGAGGCCCTCCCGCGCGGCGCCGCCATCGAGTGGCACGCCTGGGCGCACACCGACAACAACCGCTTCGAGTGTGAGTACTGCTACACACTACACTGTGACACATCGTGCAGTACGCGGTCGTGGAGGCCCTCCCGCGCGGCGCCGCCATCGAGTGGCACGCCTGGGCGCACACCGACAACAACCGCTTCGAGTGTGAGTACTGCTACACACTACACTGTGACACATCGTGCAGTACGCGGTCGTGGAGGCCCTCCCGCGCGGCGCCGCCATCGAGTGGCACGCCTGGGCGCACACCGACAACAACCGCTTCGAGTGTGAGTACTGCTACACACTACACTGTGACACATCGTGCAGTACGCGGTCGTGGAGGCCCTCCCGCGCGGCGCCGCCATCGAGTGGCACGCCTGGGCGCACACCGACAACAACCGCTTCGAGTGTGAGTACTGCTACACACTACACTGTGACACATCGTGCAGTACGCGGTCGTGGAGGCCCTCCCGCGCGGCGCCGCCATCGAGTGGCACGCCTGGGCGCACACCGACAACAACCGCTTCGAGTGTGAGTACTGCTACACACTACACTGTGACACATCGTGCAGTACGCGGTCGTGGAGGCCCTCCCGCGCGGCGCCGCCATCGAGTGGCACGCCTGGGCGCACACCGACAACAACCGCTTCGAGTGTGAGTACTGCTACACACTACACTGTGACACATCGTGCAGTACGCGGTCGTGGAGGCCCTCCCGCGCGGCGCCGCCATCGAGTGGCACGCCTGGGCGCACACCGACAACAACCGCTTCGAGTGTGAGTACTGCTACACACTACACTGTGACACATCGTGCAGTACGCGGTCGTGGAGGCCCTCCCGCGCGGCGCCGCCATCGAGTGGCACGCCTGGGCGCACACCGACAACAACCGCTTCGAGTGTGAGTACTGCTACACACTACACTGTGACACATCGTGCAGTACGCGGTCGTGGAGGCCCTCCCGCGCGGCGCCGCCATCGAGTGGCACGCCTGGGCGCACACCGACAACAACCGCTTCGAGTGTGAGTACTGCTACACACTACACTGTGACACATCGTGCAGTACGCGGTCGTGGAGGCCCTCCCGCGCGGCGCCGCCATCGAGTGGCACGCCTGGGCGCACACCGACAACAACCGCTTCGAGTGTGAGTACTGCTACACACTACACTGTGACAGCGCTTTTGACAAGCTAGGAAAATGGAGCCATACTATTGGTTAATCATCGCACATCCCAGCCCTGGGCTGAATTATTTACATTGGTTAAGTAAAACAAGTCAGCAGACGCAAATTGTTTACTGCATTCGAGTGTTGTCACATAGACAACGACAACTCATAGAGGAGCATTGTTTTACTGACTTAGTTTAAATCTAGCCCTATGTACATTGTGTTTTTTATGTTTCGCTGGAATATCAGAGCTCCACCACCACCACTCCACTTCCTTGCCATTGATATAGTCTTAGATTATGAATAACGGCAGCTTACTGCCTATAGATAAACAAAGAGCACGAAAACGCGTAACCAATTTTGATTTGTCAATGTGTGCGTTAGATAGTGATGTACATTTTGGTATCGATATTCGTGTACCCTGGCGACATTGACTTGTCTGTTCAGGCGGTAGCGTCGCTGTCAACAATCGCAGTGTTCCACTTGTAGTAGGTAGTAGTGTCGATAATCCTCCATTTCTCCGCCTGGGGCCGTAGATAAGTGGATTTCTACTATCGTAAATGCCAGTAGTATAGAATAAAAATGTATGAGATTGATATTCACTGACGAAATGTTGCGTGACGGCTATGGCTATACAGCGTGAATTTGTGTTGGTTTCGCACCCGAAGCCCAGTGACTCTGCTCATGAAAACAAGCAACTTTCCCGAAGAAAAAATTTTTTTACTTGAAAAAAGTTTTTCGCCTCCCCATACAAAATGAGTCGGTCACGTGACCACTTTACTCGTACTATGGAGAAGCGAAAAAAATTTTACGAGTAAAAAATTTTTTCTTCGGGAAAGTTGCTTGTAATCATGAGTAGAATCACTGGGCTTCGGGTGCGAAACCAATACAAATTCACGCTGTATTATATGCAACTACCGTTTACGATTACAGAAAGCCCCTTTTCTAGGTACCAACCCAAAAAAGTCGGTGGAACTGTAATTTATGTTTCTTTGTTCAAATCATATTTTTTTATCTTCGTCACTGCACGACCAGTGCCACCAGCATGAGCCCCTATCTTAGGCCAAATGTATTTTTTTTTATTTTTAATGTATGGAGGAAATGTCAAATTACAGCATTTGAGGCCGCCAAAGGCCTCTGACATATGGCTCTTTAACGACTACATCCATAGGTAGCAGTCGGGACCAACGGCTTAACGTGCCTTCCGAAGCACGGAATCATCCAACTTATCGGACTATCAGGTGATTCATCCTGCAATGTCCTAACCAAACTGGGGAAGTCGCACAAAGGGATTTTTGTCTGACAGAGTCCCCACCGGGAATCAAACACAGAACCACCGGACTCCGGATCGAGAGCCGAGCGCTCTAACCACTAGACCATGGAAGACGTTAATGGCTGATAATTCTACAAAGCAGTAAATCGCTAAATTTCACAACCACAAACGCAACGCAACGTTGGAATGCGTATTGAAGACGCATATTTCACAACATCAGACAGAACCACAATTTAGCCTAGTAGGTAAAACGTCATCGGTACTTACGGAGAAGACGCAGGTTCGAATACTGTCTGTGGTTGTGAAATTTAGCGATTTTCTACTTTATAAACAAAAATTTTAAAATAGTCAGTTTTAAGGAAGGAATGACATTATATTTTGGTAACAATTTGTTTGAGCCGATAATAACTATACGGAAGTGCCTCCGCTGCTGCCGGCGCTGATTTTTTTAAAATTGGTAACAGAACTAAATTAATCAACCCCGATTCCAAGCTGCCGAATCTGTTAACTCCTTTTAATAAAGTTGTATTTAGTCGACATTTTCTTTTATATACCTACATCTAGAAAATGTTTGCTACAAACTTAAGAGTACCTATTTTTTAGGATTCCAACTCGTCCAATCACCCTTATCAATTTTCCTTTTATATTCGAATCCTTTGGA
The DNA here is from genome assembly GCA_947532105.1 of Athrips mouffetella. NCBI lineage: Eukaryota > Metazoa > Arthropoda > Insecta > Lepidoptera > Gelechiidae > Athrips > Athrips mouffetella. Next base: position 16,006,087 of record OX383965.1, on the reverse strand, counting down.
AACTGTTGAACAAAATGGCAAAACAAAGTTAAGACTGACCTACTTCTGTTTATTTCAAGACGAAAATGGTAAATCAAGTAAGTAACAATGCGTCTGTAAGCTCGTATTATAAACATAAAGAAAATAGGTATCGATAAATTTGAGTCAAGCCCTAGCGTAAATGTGAGCTATATTGATGAAAAATATAACACTAAAATTCAGAACATTATCAACAACTAAACTTTTTTCAATGCAAAATACGAAAATTAGCAATTCTGAAGAAGCTATTCTATATTTAAAACGTGAAATATAAGTTATTTTAAGCAAAAAACATATAGTTCAAAAGTAATAACGTCCTAAGAATTTAACCGTGAAATGTACATTTCTCTGGACTATTTTTGTAATTAACACCACATCCAACTACACTACACACCGTCATAATTAAAAGTATCCTTATTTTTATATAAATATGTAGTTTTTACGCAATTTTTTACAAAAACCTGGAAAGCTGGTTTTTCGCGTGGCTCAAAGTGGCTCCCTGTCATTCAAAATCGGTTACAGAGCTATTCGATTCGCTATCCTTTGCTATCTTGCAGTATCACCATAAGAGATTTGTTTCTCGCTCGCACTCATTGTTGGTCTTCTATATGCTTATGTCTATGGATATAGTCATCTAACCTCTGTAGCACCATGTCAAAATTTGAAGATACAAAAAGAAAATGTAGTTGTTTACGTAATAAGGTAATAAATTTCAAAACAATTTCCATAATTTTTCCATTTTTCGGGAACTCTATGGGATATTGACATAGGGGTCATATGTGAACCCGCAGGGCAACTGAGGCTAATTAATCTACAATAAGCGTCAAACAATAGTTTTCAACACATTTGCTCATAAAACAGCTCTATTTGCACTGTATTTAGGTTCATAATCCAGCTTATTAAAAACGCATGCTTTTCTCATTTATATTATAGCACTAAATATATAATTTTTATTTATTTTATATTAACAAAGAGCAAGGAGTTCTTATGTCTAAAATATTTATTACATTTTCGTAAATTTAAACCTAATGTTGATGAAAATATAATATATATTTTCATCAACATTAGGTTTGTTGCATGAGATTAGTTAAATTTGACAACAAATTAACATTAATCGATTTTGTAAGCAATAAATTTTAAGTTTTTGTGCTTTTTCAATGACTACGCTGTTTGGGAGTATTGCCACTGCTTCGTCACAGCTCCTCATTTGAAAAAAGAAATGCGCGCGCAACAGGAATTCCGCGTGCCATTTTTCAGAAGTATTTTCATTTGCTTTGATTTTTGAGACTACGATGGTTTCAAGCAATGAAGAAGAACTTAATTTTACCCCACAGGAAATAATTACTGGGGCACAAAATGCAAGTGAGAGTCTCCTTCCAACAAAATCAAATAAAAAATTCATTCTTGCCTACGAAAAGTTTATTGAATGGAAGAACAGCAAAAATGGCAATTCGTTTTCAGAGAATGACTTTTTGGCTTATTTCAATGAGCTGGCGAATAAGTATAAACCTATAGCTCTTTGTGGTGTATTTATTCCATGTTGAAAAGTATTGTGAGAACGAAAAATTGAGGCTCAGGAATCGTAGCCCGAACCGCAAAAAGGTAAGTGAATTTGATTCGTTTTAATTCGCAAAAGTGTTGAAAAACGTCGTAAGAAGCTTGTGCGCTTTGGTGATTACACCCTCGGCTCTATTACTCTCTCGCCTGCGGCTCGGGCTGCAATTTCTAAGCCTCGGCCGTAATATCCAAAATAGCGCACGTGCATCTTAATGTACTATTAAGCCACTGTCAGGTAAAGATAGTGTTACAATGAATAGTTTGCAATCAGTGGCATACATTACTTTTTCTACGAGCATAATAATCATCAAGAATAGTAGATTAGTAGCCAAGGGCTGTAAGGCATCAATAGCAGCCCGAGATATTTAAGCGCACGAGCGCAGCGAGGGCGCCTATTGTTTGAGGGTGCAATTGATGCTTACACCCGAGCTAACTACTCTGCTTTACATCTCGATTGTGAGGTAAGTAGGTCCTTATTACCACCAAATTGTAGGTGACCAATTAGCGCTATATAGGGAAATAATGTAGCTAGAAAAGCCACGAGTACATTATTATCCTAGAGCGCTAATTGGTCACCTACAAGCCCCATTTGGGAGTAATAAGGACCTACTTACCGAATATGAGAGATGTAAAATAACATACCGACTTTGTTTACTTTTGTCGTAGTAGTAGAGCACTAGAACACCTCCACTTTTTTGCCAAAAAATTCCTCTTGAGTTTCGTACGCTGCCTTAATTATTTCGGTCGGTTCCTCTTGAGTTTCGTACGCTGCCTTAATTATTACTCATATTTACACATTTTTAATGAAAATCAAGACGTTTATTGTTAAATTATAAATTAAAAGTAATTTTTTTGACACATCCAATAAGCGCGAACGAATAAAATGGATATAGAACGTAAATTACGACGTATGTATCAGAACGTAAATCACTACGTTCATGTATTACAATGTATACCTTTCTCTTTCTTTCACACTGCTGCATCTATATGCTGCATTCCTCTCGGCCAGCCATCATATAATACTGTGTATGGGGGGGTTCAGTTCATATGTGCATTAATTCTTTTTTGAAGTTGTCCTTTATGGCTTGGAAACTAGCATATTAGCCGATGGCATCCAATACAACATAGTATTAACGTAATTTTGTTGCCAAACCTAAGAAAAAGGTGAAACAATTAAATTACCGTATTGTAGAAAGTTGCATTTATAAATATTACGCAACTGTTGTCGGAATCGCAATGTTTGTGATACTCGTACTGTTTCCGGTTTCGTATTTCGAACTTTAATAAATGGGAGTAGAAAAAGTTTATTACGTGCTTGTTTGCAGACGAAGAAACTGGATGCAACATTGGGGAGTACAAAGTAGCAATTACGAGAAGATGGAACTACGAGAATACCGTCGCAGCATTCGTGTGTTACGTAGCTACAGGTGGGTTCTTCATTTATTAATTACGACCTTCTATTTTTCTACATGCTCGTAAAATAGATTGTCATTAGGCTATCAAGCGACCTGTTTTTCGCAAGTGTCAAATGTTTACGAAGAAAGTCTATGGCCCTTTTTTATTCGAATTTTAGTGCAGAATTTTGTTTTTTAATGTCAAAAGGTTGAATTTAAAAATAACCAAGGGACAGAAGGGGTTATGGGGACTTAAGGGATAGGAATTCCTTTCGGCACTCGATTCGTCATACACCCTGTATAAATCTGATATTCATCGATGCGGTGACTCTCAATATTGAACGACAAATACGTAAAATTATCTAGCTTGCAAAAAGGACCAAACAAGAGTTTAATTGCGGAAACAGGAGCCCACTATCTATCTAGCTTGATGCTCAAAACTGGAACTAAAGCATTTTCAGACGCTCTGTGTAGCAACCAGTGGCAATAATGATTTATTATTTATTCTTATTTATTTAGGAACAAACGGTTACATATTTAATATTGTTAAAACATAATTTTCTTAACAACCTATAGCTCCCTCAATTTATAAACTAGCTACATAATAAGTTAATGTAGAATTTGATTTATTAATAGATTGACATATTCCTTTTATTTACTTTTTACTGTTGGACATATAACTCTCTTTTACTGTCTAAATAAAAATTTCAAATAAATCTTTGTCAGAAATTCATCAATTTACATAATGCCTAGGCATTTTGATTGACGCTGATTCGTTTTTGGTACTCGCGAGTCTGGCTCCCTTCGCCGCTCAGCGTGTATAAATTCTCAAGATAATCTAACCTTAGCTAACGACCCCGAAATGCACTAGCCATCTAAACCAATAAATTCACAACCTGGCACGCTGTTTTACATACACCTTTGTGATAGTACTGAAGGGTGTGAATCTGCCCATGAAACTGAACAACTTTTCCCAAGCAACATAGGTCATAGAACAATATACATTTTTGATCTCCCATAAATACTGCATCAGCTGATAGCGCATTTTGTATGGGAGGTCAAATTTGGTTTTTCATATTGCGACCTATGTTCCTTGGGAAAAGTTGTTCAGTTTCATGGGCAGATTCACACCCTTCAGTATTATCACACCTTTCCGTTACACGTTGTAGAACTACAATAGCCGGCCGTTTGTACAGCTGCTACTAGGCTGCTGCAATCGAAATTATGTACCTTGATTAGAATTACAAAGCAAAGAATTGCCTAAATTGTACCAACCTATCTCTACCCGTGGGTGTCTTAAGAGACGATTAAGGGTTGATGAACCAGAGGATGGGCAGCAGCAGCCTTCTGTGTATCGTATCATCTTACATTCTACGGTCACCAACAACCGCGGTCCATGGTGCCAGTCGTAACGCTAACAAGGGTGGTGATGGTGACTATGGTACTTCCCCTCCACATTGTTTCAGCAAAAGCTGGAATTTTGGAGGGAGCTACCTGTCCTGTAGTGGACGTTTCATGGGATGTATGATGATTAGAATTACAGCAAGACAGAGCTACACGTCAGAGCGGGATGGAGCGATACGCTTCTCTGTCGCTCCACTCCAATATCTTAAGAGGCTATGGGAAAAGATAGATATTTGACAGTGCGCGCAGTCTTTTCGCTTGAAAGAAAGGGATAAAGTGCGCAATCCGCAACGCATTCGATTGCGACAGATATACTGTGCGTGTTACCAAAACAAAATGACGTAAGCGCCTGATATAAAATATCGACTTTTTGTAAAAACTAAGTAATAAAATAAAATTTTAGGTTGGGCAAACCCTAGCAACTACAAATACCATTCTGTATACTTAATTTCACTACTTAAAATACCTCCGATTCTACAAAAAGAGGAATAAATGAAAATTGAAGAGGCAACTTTGGATTTTTATTTTGTCGAGTCGATTTTCAGTAATCATGTTTTGGTCTTGGTGATGCCCTCACTTTAATGGTCAATAAATACATACCTGAAAATCACGGCAAGATATTGGGTAAATATAAAGATATTTCTCTTACGAATACCCAAAAAAACTTACATATCGCCTTAAGCGTCGCTCCTGTCATTTTAATCAAGCTACTGTAATAATATTATGTACAATTTGCCTGAGGAAAAGAGTATGTAACGGTACATACTTAGGCAAATTGTACATAATAATATACGGTTATTACCAGGGTCATCGCCGTCGACATGCCAGCTGTCGTTTCCCTCGGAGGAGGCGTGTGTGTCGCACGCAGGGTTAGCACGACGCATGACGGCGGACGAGTTAGAACAGGTGCTCGAGTACGCGCTCAAGAAACTGCTCAACGAGTGTAGGGACCGCTCGCCCTGCCCTGCCGTCAAGATGAGGATATTCTACCAGGTCAGTAACTGATAACTGTCGGTGGTGAGAAATCGATAAAATACAGGCTTTTTTTTCGTGTAAAACTATTTAAAGGCTTATTCCTGGTGGTAAATGTTTTACGACTTTCAAAAATGTACATTACTGCCTTGGCCGACAAAAAAGGTATTAAAGAACGAACGTGATAATGTGGGCAGAGGTGAAGCCGAGGCGTGCTCACATGCGTAAGTCCTTCAATACTTTAATCCAAACAAACATTACAAACTTTCTACTTATATGGGTTTGTTTTAGACTTTCGAACTTTTGAACTTTTCTACTTATATTCCTTTGTTTACATCGCAGTTTTTCATTTTCATAAAAGTCAACATAGTTTATTCATTGTTGGATATTAAAATCTCTTAATGACGTCAGCTAAACTACATCGCTTCACAAACAAATATTCTATAATCTGTTTAATTATTTTTTTTACAATTTATAGCTTTCTTTTTGCAAGTTAGGTCGAAATTTCAACAAAATCTTTGATAAATTTTCGTAATCCTACCATTTAGACAACAGTTACCAGCAGCTAGCTAAGAGGTACTCAGTTGTAAGTTCAAACTTAACCCTATATTTCAGATACTAAAGGTCACATTGAAATAAAACCGGTGTCTTGGATGGAAATTTTTGGGATAAATCAGGGACTTTTTGAGGGTGGGGAGCGACATGGGATCGACGGGAAATTTTCTGGATATGTTAAGGTAGATCTAAGGAACACTTTTAAAACAAAAAACCTCTTGCCATAATTTAGCCTAGGTTATTTTTTTACTTTTTTGAACTAGTAGGATTTCGGCTTGACAACATTGACTTTTGTATTCTGCGGTGTTCAAAACCCCAGATCTGGTACAGTTTAAGTTCTGACCTTAAGAAGGAGAGCCAAATTCTGAATTTCATCCTAGTCTATAGTGTTAAAAAAAATCAGTTTATTTCAGATTCGAATCCGAACATTTTAAACTGCAAACAAATTGTCTTCCAATTTGAGGGGTGTAATCCCAATGATGTGGTTGGTATTAACCCTGCCTTCTACGCCGTGGGCCGCGGGTTTGATCCCCGCCAAGGGCAAACATTTGTGTGTATGTATATCAGACTCATAGTACAGGCTTTGCTTAGTTTGGGATCAGGTTACTGTGTGAATTGTCCCCCAATATTTAAAAATAATATTAAGATAGGGCTGGACTGGACTGGGCGACCGAGCTTTGCTCTGTATAATCTTAACCTAAGTCCAATAACAGATGGCACTGTAGGGTTTCTAAAACGCGCTATTTTCAAGATATTCTCAAAAACCGGCCAAGTGCGAGTCGGACTCGCGCCCTAAGGGTTCCGTACCTATCTACCATATGATATACTTTAAAAACTCCGCGACCATCCAACTTGACCCCTCTTTTATAGGCAAGTCCTTGAAACGGGAGCTCACCTTAATTGGTTACTATTAGTTGTGAGAAAAATTGTAATATTTAATTATTTTAGACTTTTCCCTTTATTTGTACTGTGAGACCTAGCTTCTAGCTCAACGGGAAGTACCCTGTAGGTTTTGCTTTTATGCATAAATGTATGGAGATGAGGACATAAAAAGCCATATCTTTTGATTGCATCGTTGTAAAAAAATTAAATTTTCAGATCTTGTGTGGTCCAAGGAGCTTAACAGTCATTATCAATTTCAACCTGATACAAGGGTCTTGACAGACAGACAGACGGACAACAAAGTGATCCTATAAGGGTTCCGTTTTTTTATTTTGAGGTACGGAACTCTAAAAAACGGAGAAATTAATTTTCCCAGACATAAGACCTAGCTAGATCGATTTTTTTGCTCCCAAAAGCCCGTATATCATCGAAATCGTTAGAGAGCCGCTATCGAGAAACCGATTACAAATCATCATCATCATAAAATGTCCACTACAGGACAGGCAGCTTCCTCCAGAATTCTAGCCTTTGTTAGAAAAATGTGGAGGGGAAGTACCATAGTCAACTCGCTTGTCAGTGTTACGGCTGGCACCATGGACCGCGGTTGTAGGTGACCACAGTAAGTAAGATAGTATGATACACAGGAGAATGCTGCTGCCCATCCTCCAGTTTATAACCCTTAGTCGCCTCTTACGACACTCACGGGTATGTATGGCGACAAATATTGCTCGTTTAATAGTATAGGACCAGCGAACTTCAATACTATGGAACTCTAACTCAGAACAAATTCCACACAAAAAGTGGCCCTACGTGAAACCAAAAGGACGTATATTCAAAAGACGAATCAATTGGTTCAAATTCAGAACGAGAGCAGGGATTGGTTCGCGCGCGTGCTGCAATGTCAGCTAGTAGGTAGTTGAGAGGTAACAATTTTAGCTCCGCCTACTAAGGTAACTATTTCGTGGGGTCAAGTTTGAAGCGTTGTTTGGAACCAATTTGGGTCTATTCATGTAGGTAGAAAATAAAGTCGGTGTTTATTTTCTGTATAATAAATATTAGCGCAGACGTGGGTATTCAAATAAAAATGTACAACGCGACTCGCGCGTCACCCGAGGTTTGGCGCGTCAGTGCGAAAAGGAAAGCGGGCCGGCGCTATATTAGTTAGCATTTAGTAGTCGCATTCCACTATCACGAGCGGTTGTGTGCGCGCATCGGGAGGCCGAATCGGTGGCCGCGGTTGGATTTTGTTTTATTCCCGAATCGGGATTCGGAGGACTATCATATTGGGTTTGCTCGAGGCAAAATAAATAAGTAATTTAGTGGTGAAATATACTTCGGGCGGCGTAAAGTGGACTCGCGTATAGTAAACGAGACGCCATTTTTGGATAGCGCAAGCGGCGCGTATGGGACTCATAGTTATTATGTTATGGGAATAAGTGTGTAGTGAATACCATTCGGGGCAGTTTCCTGGCTCGCGGGGAGGACAGAAATTGCGGTTGATGGACAATTGTACGATAAGTGACTTGTTTTAATAGTTACCAACCCACGTGGTCAGGGCGTGGCCGGTGATAATTTGACTATATCTTGGCAATCCGCGTGGTGTGTGGGACGATGAATAGTAATCGCCGCGGATTTGCTATGGACTTGTGATTGGAAGGCAGATTTCCGGAATTATCTGCTATAACGGGTGTCGACCTGCGCATTCGGTGAGCGCGGCGTGCTTGGAGCATGAGGCTGGGGTTTGACCTGGATGCCTGCTGCGGGAGCGGCCAGCACTAAAATCGGCGCAGGATCATCGGATCGACACAGTACACATTATAATTTATTCTATTTAAGTGTATTTATTGGACATCACATATTCGTGCACACTGAGAGTAGGTATACTTCCAAATATCCATTTCGACTCGTCGCGATCACGGGAATCTCACCGGTAAGTGAGTTACTTATGTACAGTTTGGTGGCTCGGTCAAGCGCGAGTCACCCGTAGATAGTATAGAGTGGCGGGTTCTAGCTCACGGGACCGGACCCGATTTTAAGGTGTATTTAGGTACGGTATTTAATTATAAGTTTAGCGCTGTGTATCGCAGCCCAATTTGTTACGCTCCCGCTCGGGTCTACGAGTGCACCGTTGCACTCCTGGGTACGTTTTACTCATAGGGCCCAGCGGACGTATCGGACCCGGGCCGCGGAGCGGACAAAACAAGCGTAGTTATCGTTCTATAGTATTGTAGTTCGCTGTATAGGACTTAATTTTGAACATGTTGAATATTGTTGCAGGTGTGGTGCGCGCCGCCGACGTCGGTGATCCTGTCGGCGGTGCGGGCGGTGCGCGGGCGCGCGGGCGGCGCGGGCGCGGCCGTCACCGCCGTGCCGGTGCGGGCCTTGCACAACGCCTTCACCTTCCTCTCCATCAGCGGGCTGCGGTTCGACGAGTGAGCTGCTACTACACTCCACTCCACTCTACTCTACTCTACTGCGGCACAAGGTAATATAGCACAGCCCGGACACTACATATAATTCATTCATTCAATAGAGGGAAATGCTTGGAACACAATTTTTAACTTCGTAATTTTATTTGGACTAGTTAGGAAGTTAACATATCAAAAGTCACCGCCCGTACCCCTAACGCCGGGCGGGACGGGGGGGTTTGAAGGTCCCATTTTTCGGTTTTTCGCATAAATCTCGGAAACTATAGGACGTATAGTTTCCGATATATAAACGAAAAACCGAAAAATGGGACCTTCAAACCCCCCCTCCCGCCCGGCGCTAGGGGTACGGGCGGTGACTTTTGATATGTACTCCTAACTAGTCCAAACAAAGTTACGAAGTCAAAAATTGTGTTCCAAGCATTTCCCTCTATACTTTTTCGTTGATTGGGTTAATACAACGAGCGCCAATTTGAAATTGGAAGGTCGCATAGGCCCGCATATTCAGTACAAAAGACGCTCAGCAGAACCACGCAAATCGTAAGGGTGGATTGCAAGAGGGCGGTGTCCGTTCTGTATGATAGTACTATTACTTTATTCTGTGGTACACTCGTTATGCTCGGCAAACAACTTTGTCAATAATCACGTGGTAAAGAATGGTTTGCGCACGTCAATTTGTATAACTAGCAGTTTCCGACTGCTTGGATTTATCAATAAACATTAAAAAAAAAACAGTTTTCCCAAGACATTTTCAATTTTTTCCAGTTAAAGTCAATTTTATATGTTTTTCTAGATCATAGTCTACAACCCTGCCAAACTTTAATTTTTTAAATAGAGTTTACGAAAGAGTTTCACGAACGAATCTACATTAAAAAAAAACTGGCAAATCTGTCAATACTGGGCAAAATGTGTAAAAGTGGGGAGGGTAGAATGTCGTTTCCTAGTTCTGAGAGCAACTACTGCCATCTAGTATTAGACTCCAGAACTAGCCCCAAAAATAAAGTTTGTAAAGTTCATGAAAGAAGAAAAAAAAAGTTTACTCTTCAATTATATCCACTGACCTCTTTATATACAAGTACGCATTTTACCAAATTTGTAATCACAATACATACACTGAAAAACGCTTAGATTATAAAACTTAAATAAAATAAACTTTGCGCAGCCGAGTTCATTCATGTAGTTTGCTCCATTCATACTAAGGTTGAATCGCGCGAAATCACCAAACCAACTGAATTAGGCGATTGAGAGCGTCCTCTACTGTTGAAATAATGTAACTTGAATAGAATGTCAGAAATGTGAGGAGCAGAGCGGGGCGATGCGCTACAAATTGGAGCGACAGAGACACGTATCGAACCGACCAGCTCTCAAGCATAGTTTTTCTTCTTATCATTCTTTTCGAGCTATTTTACTTCGACTGTACATAGTGCGCGCGTCATCCCCGGACCGAGGCAACGGATCCCCGAAAATCCCGCAATTGCCACACGACTAGCGGGGAATGAAATAAAGTTGAGGGTGTTTCGAAAAACCGAAAAATGGGACCTTCAAAAGGCGCTAGGGGTACGGGCGGTGACTTTTGATATGTACTCCTAACTAGTCCAAACAAAGTTACGAAGTCAAAAATTGTGTTCCAAGCATTTCCCTCTATACTTTTTCGTTGATTGGGTTAATACAACGAGCGCCAATTTGAAATTGGAAGGTCGCATAGGCCCGCATATTCAGTACAAAAGACGCTCAGCAGAGCCACGCAAATCGTAAGGGTGGATTGCAAGAGGGCGGTGTCCGTTCTGTATGATAGTACTATTACTTTATTCTGTGGTACACTCGTTATGCTCGGCAAACAACTTTGTCAATAATCACGTGGTAAAGAATGGTTTGCGCACGTCAATTTGTATAACTAGCAGTTTCCGACTGCTTGGATTTATCAATAAACATTAAAAAAAAACAGTTTTCCCAAGACATTTTCAATTTTTTCCAGTGAAAGTCAATTTTATATGTTTTTCTAGATCATAGTCTACAACCCTGCCAAACTTTAATTTTTTAAATAGAGTTTACGAAAGAGTTTCACGAACGAATCTACATTAAAAAAAAAAACTGGCAAATCTGTCAATACTGGGCAAAATGTGTAAAAGTGGGGAGGGTAGAATGTCGTTTCCTAGTTCTGAGAGCAACTACTGCCATCTAGTATTAGACTCCAGAACTAGCCCCAAAAATAAAGTTTGTAAAGTTCATGAAAGAAGAAAAAAAAAGTTTACTCTTCAATTATATCCACTGACCTCTTTATATACAAGTACGCATTTTACCAAATTTGTAATCACAATACATACACTGAAAAACGCTTAGATTATAAAACTTAAATAAAATAAACTTTGCGCAGCCGAGTTCATTCATGTAGTTTGCTCCATTCATACTAAGGTTGAATCGCGCGAAATCACCAAACCAACTGAATTAGGCGATTGAGAGCGTCCTCTACTGTTGAAATAATGTAACTTGAATAGAATGTCAGAAATGTGAGGAGCAGAGCGGGGCGATGCGCTACAAATTGGAGCGACAGAGACACGTATCGAACCGACCAGCTCTCAAGCATAGTTTTTCTTCTTATCATTCTTTTCGAGCTATTTTACTTCGACTGTACATAGTGCGCGCGTCATCCCCGGACCGAGGCAACGGATCCCCGAAAATCCCGCAATTGCCACACGACTAGCGGGGAATGAAATAAAGTTGAGGGTGTTTCCCACAAGAACTGTGCATGGTAGATAGCTATGAGCTGGAAAAATCAAACCAATAGATTAGAATAGAATTACAACCAATAGACTGGAATAGGTTAGAATATTACCAGTGGACATGTTAGCTACCTAGCCTAACACAAAGCTCTGGTGGACCGACACTTAGGCTGTTAGTCCACTGCGACAATTACGCGCCGATACCGATAAAACAAAAGAACAGTTCCGATAGAAGCGACACTATGAGTAAGTAATAAGTACTGTTTTTACTCGTAACTTTGTCGCTGCTTTTCTCTTATGGGCTCGGAATCGCCATAGACAAACAGCCTAATATTCACCTACTTTTCGTGTTGACCTGTGTTCCTAAGTACTCCAGTAAAAATACGGTTTTGCAAAACATTAAATGTTAATAGCTACTTTTTTGTGTATATCGTATTTAAATATGATGTTAAGACGCAATATTTACGAATCCACCTAAAATTTAAAGCGGAATATTTTTTTCGAATAACAGCTAAGGCAAAAATAGTAATAGACAATTATATACTTTATATCATAGATAAACGTATACTTTACATATAGGCATAAAAATCCACCATAAATATATTTAAAAATCAATTTGTTTCAAAATATAAAATCTACACTTATATTTACATATAAGATCCAATAAAGTCGAGGTAAAATAATATAAATAAACTGAGCTAAACTCAATCTTTTTAAATGTAAGTGATTCTTATATGCCATACTAAATAAAAAAAAAGTTTTTTGTAATCGCTGTTTTACAATGATTTTGTAAACATTTATGTTGGATTTGCTAAAAATGTGATTACTTAGCACTATTTTTATTAGTTAATGTAGAATATAAATTTGATAATGATATTTAGTAAATAATAAATTATATTAGATTAAGGAATAGATAAGATTTACAGTCATATTGACGTCAACATTGTCGCTTTGGGTTGAGTACCTGTTATGATAATGATTGTAATAAAATAAATATAAATAAATAAATAAAAAATAAATAAATATTTAAATTATTAGAAAGCAAAACGGATCTATTACTATTTTTGGTTGCGAAGATAAGCTTTATTTAAATTTCGTGCTATAAAAGTTAAACAATACAAAAAAGCTAATATTTTTAGGTGGATTCATGTAAAATATGAAATTATGAATATATAGCAAGCCGTAAATAAAAAAATAATCTATTAACATTTTTTTCTGAAATTCCATATTTTTTTAATGTTTGGACGGCAAAATAAATAAATAAATGAAGTAAATTTAGGTGGATTCCATTAAAAAGCTTTACACAGAAATATAATCTATCGATTTGAAAAAGAATCACGGCTATTATCAATTATTTCCGTTTCGCCATACAATCTCTCGTAATTTTACTGGAGTAAAGAGAAAGTTGTTCAGGTTCAAGGTTGTAATTTAAAAGAAATGTTGCCCGATCTTCACGTATAGAATTTATTCACAATATCAGAAAAATAAAAATTGCTTTTTTTGTAATTTGTAGCTTTGTGTAAATAAGACCTTTTATGAATCTGATCAATTTTTAATTTACGAAATTTGACAAACGCAAAGAATGGTAACTTAGATTTAACTGGGTCCGCGCACACCGAGACAGAGCAGTTTCCATTACCCTTGAAAAATTAACCTTATTCCCATATAAATAAAATGCAAAATAGCCTGACAGGTATAAAAACTGCTCGAGCATGCGTCATTTTGCCGGTCGGTCTGCGCGGACTCATTTTCTTGGTCTGAGTTACCATTATTCTTTTACATATGACCATCATAGCATAACGAGAAGTTTTTCTTTGTCCCCAGAATCCCGTTTCGAGAAATGTGTACAGATGCTTTATTGCCAGTTTATAAATATGTTTGCTGAATATTTTCAGTATTTATAAAATTTTGTTACATAATTATGCTACCGAGTTTACCGTAATGTAAGTCAAATAATATTAATTATATAAATTATTTTTTATTGAAAAATTTTGTATAATTTTCCACCCGACTAAGAACAAAAGAAAAACCAAATTTCAAATTAAATTTATTTAATTTTTTACAAAATTGACCGAACAGTGCGAGATTTCTAGAACGTTTACACTTGCATTAAGTAGACATAAAGTTATCATTATTTTCTTACACGTAAGTCTTAATAAATCCACCTGTGTCGGTGAAGCTATGCGAATCCTGGTGGCACACACCGAAACCTGTCGTGTGTGATTTGTATACAATTTAAACATGATTTGACGAATTGTGTGGACATAACTTTATCTTAAATTGTTACTAGGTATGATTATGATAACCGAAGTATAATAATTATAAACTAAACATTATACATTACACAATAATATGAAGTTAGTGATCATCACCTGCTTTTACTAGTTCTAATACAAGTTTAATGCCTGTAGCGACCGCTGTGCAATGCCCCGATGTAAACGATCAGATGGGAGCAGGGTTTGCACAAGGCTCGCAGGGTTTGGTAGTGATTGTGTGAAGGCCTTTAGTAGCTACGACCTCCACGAATGATCGTTCTGGAAATGCACCCGACTGGGCTACTTCACATTTAATACTATCTTTAAACTCGTACAATAAATAAACAAATTTTCTCACAATGAAAATAAAACATATGATACTCTGAGTTAAATAATTTGATCTCTCTATAATTAATAACTATGATCGCGGCTTCCAGAACGTGGTGTTGGTAAGGTAGCTTTTGTACTTTGAAATTAAGAAAATTCATATTTTTAGAGCTGCAATTATTCCGTACGTACAATAAAACTACAAAAAACGAACGAACTTAACATAATCTAAATGTTATTTATGAATCAACAATTTATGATAAAGTACCTAATAAATGTGAATGTAAATTCTGTATTTCATACACTCTTGAATTTAATTCTATTGTAGAATGTTTTTCAGGTATAATTATCTTTTGGGAATATGAAAGTTTTTATGCAACCAAACAATCCATTTAGAACATTATATTGGCTCTAAGTTTGTATACTGTAGTATCCGTATAAAAAAGAGTATAACTAAAATAAATACCTTAATGAAGCCAAAATTAACAATATGTAACCTAAATTAGTCTAAAAAACAAAATGCGCACTGTCTTAATTAGACTATTTTAGCCAGTGTGTAAAAAAAAACTTGACAAAATCAATTTTGAACTGAAAACAAATTCAAATGCATTGAAAGGCAGATTCAGTAAATACATTTTATTTTTCAGTTTTGAGACATCATCGCTTTTAAATAGAACTAAACATAATACATGTTTCCATATAAGTTGACACACACAGACTAACAGACTCATATTGCCACAATGATTAAACGCTTAGGACGTGTCCACAGCGAACTACTCAATCTCAAAAAACAGGCGCGCGCAAATAAATAACAAATCGTGGCCGCGACACATAATACATGATTTGTCTTGCAGTTTCCGACAAAAAAATAGAATATTAAAAATATTACGTTTGCCCAGCTACCCATACAGTGAAGTTAGTAAGTAAAAATTAAGATTACTGTACAGTTGAGTGTTAGTATAGTGACCTGCGTACCTAGAGCTATCCATCTAATAACACTGTCTGTTCGATTATATTACTCCGTCTATACCCGTCGGGTTCCATTACAAGTCGCCTACCGGGTTTCATGCGACCGCCACTTACTGCAACGGTCGTTTCAATTCATAAGTATAAAGAATATGCAGCGAAACATAAGAGATAATACAACTAGTATCTCTTCACTATCCGATAACTTACACTTTAATATATATAGCCTACTCGTTAATGTTATATTAATCAGATTTATGCAACAGTTTACCTTACAACCGTATTACCGAAGCGAATAAGAGTTATACATATACTAAATAAACATCTAGGTATAATACATTACATAGTTCGAATCGCTATACACACTCACAAGGGGGCCGAGCACTTGGGATCAACGCGGAACACTCACAACGTCTAGTGGACAAAAAATAGTTTATTTTAGACGCGTTCAGTCGCCGAAGTCCATACGCAGCGCCGCTACGGCCGCGGCCGTCTCGTCGCTAGCGTCCGTGTCCGGCGCGTCCTGTCCCGGCGCGTCTAAAGTGTCCGGCGCGTCGAGCGTGTCCGTGGCAGGCGCGTCGAGCGTGTCCGTCGTGTCGAGCGGGTCGCTGGCGTCGCGCGGGTCGCAGTCGGACGCGTCGGAGGCGGGCGGCTCGCTCGGCTCGTCCTTGGGCGGCGGCAGGCGCGAGGCCAGGTACTGCTTGTGCGCGTACTTGTTGAACCGCCGCTTGGCCATGAACAGCGTGGCGATGGTGCGCGGCGCCAGGCGCGCGGCCGCCGAGCGCGACGTGATGCCGCCGCGCCGGCACTCGCCGCACGTGTAGTCCAGCACGTTCAGCGCCTGCACCGTCTGCCTAACGCACTCTGCACACACCAACCAACAACCACCAACCACCGCATTAGCATCGCTCACCCTCTACTCTACAGTCGACATCATGCAGCTTGAGTAGAATGACAGCAAGTCAGAGCTATGCGTGTCGTGACAGCAGGGACGGAGTAATACCGTGTCTTAGAGCTAAAACGCATAACGGCCAGCCGCCAGTGCGTTTTAGCTCTTAACAAATGTCCAACGCATCGCTCCATCCTGGTGTCACACTGCTGTTATTCTAATCAAGCAACAATACTTTGCTGTAGTAGGAATTTAGCACGATCCATCCTTGCTTTTCCCGCAGGAAATACAGTGTAAAATCACATCTTACCGAAAACTGAAACTGTAAACAATAACTTACTTTCTGCATGAGATCAAAGTACAAATATAATTTTATTATGACCTAAGTTTATTATTTATTAAAATACATTTTTAATAGGAAGTATTTTTACAGTCGAAATAGAAAGCCTTGCCGGTTAGGAAAGCCTATTCCTTTCTCTCCTATTGCTACATCCGGGGCTCTCTGCTAAAAAATAAGGATCCTCTCTGCTGGAAAATAAGGATGAATCGTGTATTAAGTCCCTTTCACGCAAATAACGAGTTCGCTCGATCGTCCACCGTAAATCAATATTGTTCCTTTATTGAACGTCGTCGACTTCAACGTCGCACTGCAAGTGGCTTCTTTAGCGCCTAGATAAAACCTAGTCATGAGGCCTTAATGAGTCTCCTGATGAGTAGGGAAAAACTGCCATCCATGCAGCCAGATCCGATAATTTAGAACGGATATTCAGGCGACTTATTAGACTTGGTAAGTGCTAAACAAGCCACCTGCAGGGCGAGCTTAACCTTAGTGATTATCTTTGCCAACCAAAATCAATACAAATGTATGTTCATCATAGCGAATTATGTTATCTACGAATGAGCCGATCGGGCGACATTCCACCTACACCTAGTACTATGCACACACTATTTATTTGCATATATTTATTTGGTTCTATAAACACTGTTTTTTATTCATTTCTGCCTCACTAATGAGACCATTTGACACTGTATTTATGTACATCATGCTCTAATACATAATTTAAGATTTATTTGAAGATTTTGATTACGGTATACTTATTGGCGAATTATTTGCTAGTCAATGGACATTCCGTAAATAATTGCTAAGATTATTTCGAAGAAACGCCAGTTACGAGTGAAGTCGCAATCACACCTTCCTAAATTCAAACACATATTCGGCATACATTACTGGGAGGCTTGGTTCTGTTAATTCTAATATCCTTACTTCAACGAGCAATGTATGCCGAATTCATTTTTTAATTAAAGTAGGTGTGATAGCGGCTTTAGGTAGCGGCAATAATGAAAAGAAAGCATACAATTGCAATATCTATCAATGGAGATTCATGTAAAATGTATAATGAAACAAAATGCACATGCCCACAGATCAGAGCTTAGCGAAGCAAAAAGCGCGGGATATACAGTCGGCTCCCACGTTTATAATATGCAACAATACAGGGTATTTAAAAAAGTTCGATAACCATTTTAATACGTCATTCTTTCATATCCAACGTGTTAATGGAATAAGCGAAACCCTCATACACCCTAATTTTTATTAAAATAAATCTATTCCCGTAATTTTTTTTAAATGATGTTTTTTTCTAGTTACTTATTGTTATTTTAATGTTCATGATTGTTCTAGTTTCATCGTTGTTCTAGTCCGCACACTCCGCGTTCGCCACGCCCACTTCCCTCCCCTCCTCGCCGCTCATGAACCGCGTGGCGCCGGCCGCCAGCGCGCGTATTCACAGATACATTTAGAATAGAAGCGGCAAAAATTTAAATAAAAAAAAATAACCCGTATCAAAAACCCGTGAAATTGATTCTACTCACGATACTGAACAAACTATTTTCTCGGTTTCGCTTATTCGGTTGACACGTTGTATATCCCTTACGGTCACTGAGTTTCTCTGTACGGGGTTTATTTTTTTCGTAATTTCTTGACCCATATTTCTTCTGCAAAATGATTCAGTCTTGGGTGACCCATTAAATGAATCATCGTACTTTTAAGATTCCTTATAACGACGAGCGCTTCTTATAAGAAAAAAACTGTTATAATGCTAATGCACCAAGCGATGTGTACCCACTAATACTATCGCTTTTATCACGCAACCATGTGAATAAGTGGTTTGCATTGTTACGCGAATAGAATTTATAAGCATAGCTATCCGTATCACGATCGTTCATAGTAGGCATGCATGCTTCGTGGACTAGCATACGAGTATTTTGTGTTATAATCGAATATGTATAGTATGTGTTCGATCATAAAAACACTTATAAGAGAAAGCGTTCGTTGCCTTAAAATATAACATTCACACTTTCGCCGAGAACTCGAACATCCAAGGTGAGGGTGCGTTTCCACTGAAGCGAAGCGGAGAATCGCAAAAATATAAATTTTAAAAAACGCGAGGGTTTCGTTTGATTTTTTTTACATGGCGTCACTTTGTGATGCGATGTAATGTAAATATCCTGATATAAATAATATTATTTAGAGTGCATGCTAATCAACGTTGTCTGTAAGTTGATTGGAGTAAATTCGCACGACAACGCTCCGCTCATCCTCAGTGGAAACTTCTCGGTGTCTTTGGCACTTTTCGTTAGTGTGAATGGTCTGATGTGAAGGTATAGGAAGTAGCGAGCATGGGAATCTTGGAGGAGACAGAACTGGAGAACTAGTTTCAAGAAGGATTGTAAATAATACTGACAAGATTCAGACTATGTACGTGACACAAGTGATATTATGTACTGTATGATAAAATAAGTTCACTTGCACGTCAGGTATGCAAACGTTGGAGAACGTCACTCTGCGAGTGTCAATCTTGATATGTTTCTTGTCTGTATTAGTCACTCTTAGCAGAACTTGGAAATCGTTCCATAGTAGTTAATAGTTACCTTTGACAGCAGTCTGTCTCGATCGCACATATAAACTTTATATAAAGCTATCCTGCTGTCAGGATAATTTCTGTTTCGGGACACTACCTTGACAGGAAAATATTTACTAGGAAGGAAGAATTATACAGAAAGCAAGCATGCTGACTCCAGATATAACGGAGTGGAAGAGGAGAATGGAATAGGGGTTTGTAAGCGCTGCATCTACGTTCGGCGACGTACCTTGGTGATGCTGCCTATCACACAGCTTACAAATGACGAGCTGCATGGTCCCCTTTGGCCCGATGAAGGAGCGATCGCACAGCGGGCAGTAGCGACCGATGCGATACGCCCTACGTCACGCACGCACACAGACATACGCACCGTACCGGACACGACACGGAACACCGGAACACAGAAACACGCCATTAGTCTTGGCCACGAGACCTAACTCGTGAGCACCGGCTAGGCCACACGCTTTATTACTTATCTTTCTGGCTCTCATGTGTGTGTGTGTGTTTGTATTTGTGAGTATAGCTGTGTTGAATGGACTATACAAAGTATACAAGGTGTAATAGAAAGGATATAACAAGCCTAAAGCAAATCTGCCCATGAAACTGAACAACCTTTCTTAAGCAACATAGGTCGAAAAACGAAAAAAAATGTTTTACCTCCCATATAAAAACCGTTATCAGCTGATTCAGTTTCTTTGGGAAGATGTTTTTTTTTCGTGTTTCGATCTATGTTCTTTGGGAAGAGTTGGATAATTTTATTGGCATCACATCCTTTATGTTTGTTAAACTACTATTTTTGATACACTTTGTAGTGAAGAGTGTGCCAATATGCCGTCAGTTTTAAGAGGGGTGTTACTGTTCAATAAGAAGTGAGACTGAACAACATTTTTGCTGTCAAGTCTTTTGATGCTTATGAGTATTGATAGTCTTTTTCACTAAAAATATGGTATCAAAAACTTAATAATATTTAAAAACGTATACATAATGAGGTAAAGTTTTTTTAACTTTCCACCAGTCAGCTAATCCAGCAAGCATCTTGAAAACTGAGAAAAACTAAAGTTTCATGGCTGCACTTAAACAAGCCAAGTTTGAACATGTTAATCACTCACAGTACTCTACTCATAGTAACTTATATCTGTTCCCCAACACCGAAGGAGAAACTGCATGTTATCCTACGTCATCTAGTACACGAAATTTGCAACTTTGTAGCGATAGTAGTGGCCTACTAGGTCCACAAAACGTTGGTCTGCCAAACCGAAACCTGGCAGGTTTTGTACAGTCGGAGCGCAATGTGGTTAAGTGACAGATTACACGAATGAAATCTATTCGTAGAAATAGAAGGTACCTATACAAGTAAAAGACAACAGGTCTGCCTTGCATCCTCTTGGCAGTTTCGCCAGGCGCCAGTTGTGGTCCGACTAGCGAAACTGCCAATAGGATGCAAGGCAGACCTGTTGTATTTTACTTGTATAGGTACCTTCTATTTCTACGAATAGATTTCATTCGTGTAATCTTTCACTTAACCACATTGCGCTCCGACTGTACAAAACCTGCCAGGTTTTGGATTGGCAGACCAACGTTTTGTGGACCTAGTAGGCCACTACTATCGCTACAAAGTTGCAAATTTCGTGTACTAGATGACGTAGGATAACATGCAGTGCCCTTAAAGTCTATACGGAAGCCACATCGAAATCCTGGACCCCATACAGATAGCTTTGGTAGCACAAAAATGAAAGTGAAGGTATCGAGGTCTCGGAAACCGGGGTTCAGGGTCCAAAATTATGTAAGAAAAGTGCATTATCACTTTATCAACAGTAGTTTATTTTCTGGGTCATTCTTAATACTTATTGAACGCCGCAGTATTGTAGAGTATAAAATTTCATGCAAATAAGTGATCTACTTGATTATAAACAACTTTCACTACGTCACCAACTCTGAAATCGCTAATAAAAAATATCTGCTAGGTATAGGAAATGGGTTGGTCCCATAGTAAAAGTAATTTGTTATTTATTATCAGTAGAACAATTGATTTTCTTGAAGACCTTCCAATTTCGACTAGATCATCTGTATGAGAAGCATACAAACGTCCGATGTAATAGTTCATGAAAAATATGGGTGTAAAAACAAATAAGTGTGACGAACTACAGAGCCGAAAGACAAGTAATAAAATAAACAAAAACAAGTTAGTGAACGCTAAAAACTGATGGTAATAGATGAACTACGCCCGATTTACTGCCGATTGCACGAACCGTCTTTAAAATTAAAGCTTCTTTATATCTATTGCTGTCACTTTCTTTGTCATCAAAACAGAAAGTGACAACAATAGAATTAACAGAGGTTTAATTTTGAAGAAGCTTTTTGCAACAGCTTGTTAGTCTCACAAAATGAATGGGTATGCGTTAGTCGGTCCGCAATGTGATGACATGTAACACCCACTGAAAACTTAACCGAGGCAATACTGTCAACAAAGCTAGTCAAAGTAACAACGATCTTAGTAGAAAGTTGTTTTATTTTTATCTGATAATTTAAGGTAAAACAATCAAGAAATAGGGAGTAAATAATGTTTACACACTTTATTCTCCAAAAGATGTTGGCTGTTAGAAGCTTTGTCTTTATAATATGTACCACTTACTCGGATGAATACGAGTATTTCTTGTCCATGTGACTTACTCGTATCCAGATTTTTAAAAAAAAAGTAAAAAATGTGTAATTTATTTCTTGATTATTTAGCCCTTTTTAAGAAAAAAATATATGGCCAACTTCATCATATTGTTATGACTATTGTATTGCATCAATTAAACTTAAGATACGAGAAGAACAAATAAAATGGTTCCAGAAACGGAGAGCAAGTCTGATACAGTAAAATTTTTCATTGTAAATTTTTATCAATTATATTATAGCTTACTCTCATTTCCTTTAAAATATTATTTGATCATTGTAGAAACTAGGTAACAAAAATTAATTTTATAGAATCTTCATTCTGAAAGTGACGTTACTTTTGAGGTCATTGGTGTATGATCATGATCAAATAATAAATAAAACAACCCAAGGAAAGTTAACCAAATAACTTATAAACAGTGTTGCATGCAACTTATTAAGTACTGGATGGTGTGCTACGGACGGATTTCCACGATCTATAAACTGTCAGTGAATTATTATTACTGACATTCACTTTACTTCCTATTAAAGAGTATACTGCCGTGCTTTTGGCAGCACGAGTCTTAATGAAAGATTAATTTCAAGTGACATCTCTTAATGCGGTAATCAGAGTTGTCCAATGTGAGGCAACTTTACTGCTTTCAAACATACTCGTAGCAAGTCTTACGGTGTGTTGCACCATCAAACTTAACCACAACAAAATATACGACTCTTGCTCTTTCCACTCTACAAGGTGTAACAGAAAGGGTATATCAACCCTGAAGGATGAGAATCTGCCCATGAAACTGAACAACTTTCCCTAAGGAACATAGGTCGAAATACGAAAAAAAAATTTTGACCTCCCATACAAAATGCGCGATCAGCTGATTCAGTTTCTATGGGAGGTCAATAATTTTTTTTCGTATTTCGATCTATGTTCCTTAGGGAAAGTTGTTCAGTTTCATGCGCAGAATCACATCCTTCAGGGTTGATTTACCCATTTTGTTACACCTTGTATAGAGAGCAAGACGCGTATCGTATATTCGGTTATGGTTAAGATAGACGGTGCAACCCACCCTAAGTAATGAATTCTTAGTTTGCGCAAACAAATCTTCCAAAAAAGAGATCGTGAAAACCCTTGCAGGGGACGCTTTGGGGCAATAAAGAACATACTGCGGGGGCACAATGCTACGAGAACCAGAGGAAGCGGATGTCGGTGGTGGGTTGAGAGAGCGAAAGACGGTTAGTCCACAGACACGCACCATGACGTGAGCAGCTACCAAGACCAGTTAACAGAACAGATATGACACATAGATCATCGAAAACACTTCTTAAAAAACTTTGTACTTTCTCATCTGCAATCCTCGTCTTCTTCTAAAAACTACGGGTTCACGTTTTGTTGGTGCCCCTCTTGGATTTACTTGAAAAATACGGAATAATACGTTTAGTCTCTTCCAGGCTTGGATGCTCGCATTTTGAGCTATGCTTGCACGTGAGCACAACGATTTTCTAGATTCACATTGGACAGGAAAGTCTAAAACTAATATAAATACAGAAGATTCTTCACTAGAACATAAAATAAATATGTTACGATTTTTTTTTGGATTAGTACAGCCAAAACCAATAGGATGCAATTAAAATTATTTCAGTGAAGAACCCAATGTGCAAAGGAACATATAAAACAAATTTTAAAATATTGGTCATAGACAAAAAAATAGGCCGATATCGTTATCAACCTACAGTTATTACCTACTGACACAAAACTTCAAATTGTTTATAATTAATCTCTATAAAATAACTATGTTTCTTTTAATAGAATAGATAAAACAGAGAATCTATTGGAATAATTTTTTGATATTATAATTCATGAAAATAAATTCATGCTTTATCACCACGAATTTCGCACCAAGCGAACGAATGTACTAGTATGACCTGTTTCATAATTGAGAGTAATTATAATATTGCCGTGGTAAACACAGCAACACTCTCTACTAACCATTAAACATTTTGGATTTCCCCCGCAGTTACGATACCAGGGCTTTCAAAATGGGCTTCAAAAAGCGCGACAGAATACTGTCCTCAATGGCAATCTAGCTAAACGTTTACAATATAATACCGATCTGTTTAGTAAAACAACTAGCGGTTACATAAAACAGCTGATTCGGCAATCCATCTTCTATCTACGAAATTATGCATCCCTTTTAAGAAATTATATCTCTCCGCTTTTCTGCACTGGTCAGTTAAGAGTGTTGAGTTGTAAGAGTTATCTGTACTACAAGGGTCGGAATCATGGAGTCATTCATATCGTACTTAAATAATTTTTTGACCAATTATGACACAGGCATTTAAGTAGGTAAACACTTTCTGATTTGATACGATGTATTTTATATTTGAAAACGACTGAAAAGGTACATCCGTAAATTGAATAACGCGCATGCTTAGGTGATTTTTATATATTTTAGCAGTACACATTACTGCTTCATTAGTCAGTCGAGTTCAGCAATTGAAAAGAACCACGATGGTTATATATGCGCCAGGTTAAGCCTGGAAGACATGTGACAGAGAGAAGCTTTGCCACCAAGATTGGGAATGACGATAGGTGGGTGCTGCCTAACCACCATATGTTGCTGGTACGCCATAAAATGAGTGTGGTCTAACCTGGACGGACAGCACGGACGAGCGCCTTGAACAGTAAGTTGCGGCGTGAGGCAGCTTAGGGTTGCCTCCAGTAAGTTGCTTCAAATAAAATTGCCAATAACAGGATGTATTATTCCAATAATAGTATTACAATTCACTTTTAAGATTTCATGGTAGCAGGCGTTCTGTACAAAGTTAGACATGCGTACAAAATCAGACAATGGAATTTGAGACTTTGGACAAGCATGTCACCGAAAGAAACAGAAACTATTAGTCACACAGTCACATGACGTGCTTTAATCTGAAAAAAGTGTCAAGTTGCAAGTGATAAGGGACCAAAATGTTAAGCTCTCCTCTCTCATTTTATCACGAACAAGTTGCAATTTTCTTATCTTTTTTATGCGAGTGAAATAGATGTAAATATGTCCAGTGTTCTCTTTCAACGCCTTCAAAGGATCATACAACGTATCACGTCAGAAGGTGTGTCTTTTTATGAAGCATATTACATCCAAGTTTTATATCCTAGTGCCAAATATTTTAACGTATAACAACGTCAATGTGAAAAGTGTCAAAAAATTTAACAGCTAGTACTAGAACTTCATAATGTAATATGCCCCTATTACAGATAATAAGTGTATAAACGGCAGTGTACAGACCTGGCGCAGGGCGTGCAGAGCGAGTGCGAGTAGACCTTGTGCCCGCCGGGCCCCCGCTTGGTCTGGTGGTGCCACAGCGCCTCCTCCCCGCCCGCGCCCCCCGCCCCCGCGCCCCCGGGAGGCCCGCCAGGCTCGCGCGCGCCGCATGACTTGCAAATTGCGCACTCCACGCAATGCCACCGACCTGAGGGAATACCAATAAAAATGAATTATTTATACTTACTGATGTTCGTTCTTAAATCGACTGTCTGGGTCCGAAACACAGTGCAACAATTTGTAACGTTGGGTACTTCAAAAGGCCTGCTCATCGAGGCCCGCGCAATAAGTGTAGAAGCCGCCGTCAAGAGAGCTTCCGATAATCCGAATGTCTGGCTACTGATTGTACGACCGTGGAAGCCAAGTAATGATCGCCCTCGAAATTCGTGTACCATGAATTTAATGCCTGGTTGGCGATCCTCTGACGACCGGCAATCCGTGGCCGGACATTACCTGTTAGAGCTCGTAAATGTTCAGCTAAAAATGACAGACATTGGATTGTCCAACCTCGAAATTGAATGAAATATTGATTGGGTATTCCGACGTCATACAATTCGTGGTAACCATGAAGGAAAAAAAAATTACGCGCCCAGATGGAGTAGTAATCAAAACGTACTATGGGTGCCGGCTATGATACAATTTTGTAACTCACACACACATTCACACTTTTCTTCCAAATAGTCGTTCACGGCATGTGACATGGACAACATCTCTGTCATAAAATATCAGAAATAAAATAAATAACACAAAACATTAATAATTGTGCGGTGAAATTGTGCCGAAACCATGCCGCAAGCAAAACTACAAAGCTTGCTGGTATCACATTTTTCTGGTGAGTAGTAAACCGCTTGGTTTTTACAATTTTCGTGGTCAAATTTTTTGTAGTAAATTGTGTTGTTGATTTTTAGTGATGTGAAGTAGTCGATAAAAAATAATATAGAATCGAGTCGTCGTTATAATTTTATTTCATTTATTTATCGCAGTTTTCTAAAAGATTCGGCGCAAAAACGTCAATGGGTGCCAACATGCGGGAGTGACCAAAATAATAATTGGATTCCAACCAAATATAGCAGAATCTGATCAGCTCATTTTAATAACAGTAATTACGAATCAACTGAAGCCCGCAGAAAAAGACTTCATAAAGATGCCATTCCAACCGAGAACCTATGTCACAAGGTAAATGAAAAACTAGTTTTTTCCATCCTCAGAAATCCATAATCTCTACCAGCTATCCCATCTGAAAAACACCTGTATGTACGCTTATAACTCTGTGCAGTGTCTTATTAATATTATTAACTAGCCCCATACAAACTTTGGACCCCCGTTTCACCACTTCAGGAGGTGAATTTTGAAAAATTATTTCTTAGTCAGCCCTAAATCTCACAAGGAAGCTAAGTGCCAAATTTAGAGTTTCTAGACCCAGTGGTTTGGGCTGCGCGTTGATTCTTAGTCAGTCAGCCATTCATGTATTCATTCAGTCAATCAGTTTCTTCTTTTATATATCTAGATTTGACTATTTGTAACGATGGCAAATAGTTGCTGATCTAGTTTTTCAGTTATTCTAAGAACTGTAAGATTTTTGTGCTTCGTTTAACAGTTAGGCAGACAGACCATACTGAACGAAGTATTGGTGTTATATTAGCTTCAGCATTATCTCTTTATCCAAATAATATATTTTCATTCTTACAGGTTGATGAACAAGTGCTTCCCCCTTAGAACTCAACGATACATGCTTCCGAAGGTAGCTCTACATTGTCAGAAACAAGATTAAAATACAAAATTGAAGCCCTAAATCTCACAAGGAAGCTAAGTGCCAAATTTAGAGTTTCTAGACCCAGTGGTTTGGGCTGCGCGTTGATTCTTAGTCAGTCAGCCATTCATGTATTCATTCAGTCAATCAGTTTCTTCTTTTATATATCTAGATTTGACTATTTGTAACGATGGCAAATAGTTGCTGATCTAGTTTTTCAGTTATTCTAAGAACTGTAAGATTTTTGTGCTTCGTTTAACAGTTAGGCAGACAGACCATACTGAACGAAGTATTGGTGTTATATTAGCTTCAGCATTATCTCTTTATCCAAATAATATATTTTCATTCTTACAGGTTGATGAACAAGTGCTTCCCCCTTAGAACTCAACGATACATGCTTCCGAAGGTAGCTCTACATTGTCAGAAACAAGATTAAAATACAAAATTGAAGAGCAAAGGAAGAAAATTAAACAATCAACTATGACATGTGTAACTAATTCTATTACATTTTTAATTAGACTACAAAACATTGTTTTACTTTTTATTGTTATAATTTACATTGTAATAAATATTATGTCAATATCAATGGTGATTTACGAGAAAAATAGGTGGTCAAAAGTTATTTTACACGTAATGTAAATACGTTATATAAAATAGTTAAAAATATAAATTAAAAATATAGTTTAAAAATTTGTAATGTATTTTTATTTGTTTATGTTTAATTTGACGTGGTCCTTGCAATTTTGTATTTACTTCCGATAAATGATAAATTTCATCCTCACCACCTGGACGTCTGATCTCGAACTAACGTACGTGTATAACGCTTTTACCGCTCACGTGCAAGGTGTGGAATGATCTCCCTCTCGAGGTGTTTCCTTTGCACAACAATTTAGGGTCCTTCAAAAGGCAAGTCTACAGACATCTCAAAGGCCTGCACCGTATCTGCTCCCCTAAGTTGCAAAATGTCCTAGACGACAGTGACCACCTACTATCAGGTGGGCCGTCTATCCCTGTGCGTCTCTCGGTAGTTCGCTCACTCTAGGAAATAAAAGATATATTTGTATGGAGAAGCAAAAAGACAAAATACCAAATGCCCAAAGAAGTAAGCAGTTCCCAATATTATTGCAAGTTGCAAATTGATTACCATTGTATATGAGAGGTTTGATAAATAAGTCCAGGAGCCATGTGATAAAATGTAAGTAAATAATCGATAAATATACATCACATCACTATTTTCAAATTCAGCAACCATGAAGTTTCTTGTTTTTTACATGTCAAATAAAAACAAATAAATGTCGTACTTTATTGATATTTTGTTCTTAATTGGGCATATCATAACATAAATGTCTCTATCTTTTTCTAACGTAACGTATTCAAAGATGTGTGATAGAGTTAAAAGACAAACCCCGTCTCCCGCTTCCACCTACCCTCCCACCCCTCTGAGCGGCCGCATAGGTTTCGATACAAAATGGGCATGATTACTACTCCATCTGGGCGCGTAATTTTTTTTTCCTTCATGGTGGTAACGTAAAATTTTCATAGAAAATGTATGAGAAAAGTTTTTTGCTATTTCTACTTAGTACTCCAACCTTGGTTGGTTCCATAAGGTTTTGATTAGTATACAACGTGTTAACGGAATAAGCGAAACTGAGAAAATAGTTTGTTCAGAATCGAGAGTGCAATCGATTTCACGGGTTTTTGATAGGGGTAATTCTTTTTTTTTGTTTATTATTTATTTAAATTTTTGCCGCTTCTAAATATTTCTGTGGATACGCGCGCGGGAGGGAAGTGGGCGTGGCGTGCGCGGACACTAGGCGAACGCACCATAATAGCTTAAAAATCTACTAGAACAACAATGAAACTTTAAAATAACAATATCTAGAAAAAAAAACTTTTTTTTTAAGTTTTTTTTACGGGATTGGATTAATTTTAATTAAAAAAAAAAACAATTGGGGTGTATGAGGGTTTCGCTTATTCCATTAAGACGTTGTATAGTACGCTAAAATTAGCCCTAA
This sequence comes from Athrips mouffetella, assembly GCA_947532105.1. Lineage (NCBI taxonomy): Eukaryota > Metazoa > Arthropoda > Insecta > Lepidoptera > Gelechiidae > Athrips > Athrips mouffetella. The sequence goes on along the minus strand of OX383965.1, from coordinate 15,977,073 downwards.
AAACGGCCTAAACTCAACATCCAAAGTAAAAGTATCATTCCAGCATATATGTGGAAGCCGCGGTCGCAGAGGTGTCAGGAGATTGTCTATGGAAGTGTTAGCCGTAGCAAGACTCACCGCTAGGAACCTTGTCGAGCCCCACGCAGTGTATGTGGAAGCCGCGGTCGCAGAGGAGTCAGGAGATTGTCTATGGAAGTGTTAGTGGTAGCAAGACTCACCACTGGGAACCTTGTCGAGCCCCACGCAGTGTATGTGGAAGCCGCGGTCGCAGAGGAGTCAGGAGATTGTCTATGGAAGTGTTAGTGGTAGCAAGACTCACCGCTAGGAACCTTGTCGAGCCCCACGCAGTGTATGTGGAAGCCGCGGTCGCAGAGGAGTCAGGAGATTGTCTATGGAAGTGTTAGTGGTAGCAAGACTCACCACTGGGAACCTTGTCGAGCCCCACGCAGTGTATGTGGAAGCCGCGGTCGCAGAGGAGTCAGGAGATTGTCTATGGAAGTGTTAGTGGTAGCAAGACTCACCACTGGGAACCTTGTCGAGCCCCACGCAGTGTATGTGGAAGCCGCGGTCGCAGAGGAGTCAGGAGATTGTCTATGGAAGTGTTAGTGGTAGCAAGACTCACCACTGGGAACCTTGTCGAGCCCCACGCAGTGTATGTGGAAGCCGCGGTCGCAGAGGAGTCAGGAGATTGTCTATGGAAGTGTTAGTGGTAGCAAGACTCACCGCTAGGAACCTTGTCGAGCCCCACGCAGTGTATGTGGAAGCCGCGGTCGCAGAGGAGTCAGGAGATTGTCTATGGAAGTGTTAGTGGTAGCAAGACTCACCACTGGGAACCTTGTCGAGCCCCACGCAGTGTATGTGGAAGCCGCGGTCGCAGAGGAGTCAGGAGATTGTCTATGGAAGTGTTAGTGGTAGCAAGACTCACCACTGGGAACCTTGTCGAGCCCCACGCAGTGTATGTGGAAGCCGCGGTCGCAGAGGAGTCAGGAGATTGTCTATGGAAGTGTTAGTGGTAGCAAGACTCACCACTGGGAACCTTGTCGAGCCCCACGCAGTGTATGTGGAAGCCGCGGTCGCAGAGGAGTCAGGAGATTGTCTATGGAAGTGTTAGTGGTAGCAAGACTCACCACTGGGAACCTTGTCGAGCCCCACGCAGTGTATGTGGAAGCCGCGGTCGCAGAGGTCGCAGAAGAGCATGTGCCGGGGGTCGCGCGGCGCGCGGCAGGCGCAGCACGACTTGCACTCGGCGCACTGCCACGGGTACTCGCGCGCCTTGCGGATCGTGTCCGCGCCGAGCTCCGTGCAGCCGGGGTGCACTGCTCAACAAACAACAATTGTTATTTTCGATACAAGGGCAGAACGGAAAAAAATCCTAGATTTGGTGCAGAAAAATAAAGCTTCAGCGAGTTTTCTATGTGACACGAGTCAAGATATAAAGACTACAATACGAATAAAGATTTTTAAACTTAACTCGATCGGACTGTTTTTTAAAAGTGAGGAATTATATCGTACAAATATGCGGAAAAGAATTTAGTATTAAAATTCATTGTTAACGTGCTTTTAATGGAAAGTGGTTTGAATGAAGTAAAGACGTGAGTACTCACGCTTGGCGTTGCAGTTGGCGCAGACGAGGAAGCGCTCGTGCGTGTGTTTCCGGTTAGCCTCAAGCCGCAGCTTGCACACGCGACACAAGTCGACGGGTTCCTCCTTCACTTCCTCTTTCACCATCACCCCCGAAGCCTCCGCTTGGCTGCTCCGTTTCGTCTTCGTTAGTTTCTTCCGCTGAAATATACGTAAATTTTTAATTAACCTTCCTGGTGAAAAACATAGGTGCATTCGAAATAGCGAATAGCTCGATTTTAATCTAGCACTGACGGTTATTTTTTTCGCATAGGTGACGGGCGGAGAGCCAACGAATTATTCGCACGCCTCCCCCACCTGCCCCTAGTTGTATACGCATTATACTTAGAATCAGTTCGGGGTGGACGTACCTTGGCGGCGGAGGGTCGGTTGGAGTCGGAGTCTTCAGCCTCGGAGCTGGAGCCCCAGCCCGCGTCCGACTCCGACTCGGAGGGCGGCGGGGAGGGGGGCGGCGGCGGCGCGCCCACCACCGTGTTCAGCGGGAAGTATCTGCAAATACAAACAAGGGCACAACCCTCATTACATGTTCTGAGAAGATGTTCGTACTCTTTTATTTTAGTAATTTATTTTCTTAATTGCTGGTACTGGCCCGGCAGCAGCGCGTGCGGGTAGAAGCCGGCGGGGGGCGCCACGTGCGCGGGGGGCGCGGGCGGGGGGGCGGTAGTGTAGTGTAGTGTGCGGTACCTGAGCTGGTCGGCGGTGTAGGCGCGGTAGTGGTGCTGGTACTGGCCCGGCAGCAGCGCGTGCGGGTAGAAGCCGGCCGGGGGCGCCACGTGCGCGGGGGGCGCGGGCGGGGGGGCGGTAGTGTAGTGTAGTGTGCGGTACCTGAGCTGGTCGGCGGTGTAGGCGCGGTAGTGGTGCTGGTACTGGCCCGGCAGCAGCGCGTGCGGGTAGAAGCCGGCCGGGGGCGCCACGTGCGCAGGGGGCGCGGGCGGGGGGGCGGTAGTGTAGTGTAGTGTGCGGTACCTGAGCTGGTCGGCGGTGTAGGCGCGGTAGTGGTGCTGGTACTGGCCCGGCAGCAGCGCGTGCGGGTAGAAGCCGGCCGGGGGCGCCACGTGCGCGGGGGGCGCGGGCGGGGGGGCGGTAGTGTAGTGTAGTGTGCGGTACCTGAGCTGGTCGGCGGTGTAGGCGCGGTAGTGGTGCTGGTACTGGCCCGGCAGCAGCGCGTGCGGGTAGAAGCCGGCCGGGGGCGCCACGTGCGCGGGCGGGGGGGCGGTAGTGTAGTGTAGTGTGCGGTACCTGAGCTGGTCGGCGGTGTAGGCGCGGTAGTGGTGCTGGTACTGGCCCGGCAGCAGCGCGTGCGGGTAGAAGCCGGCCGGGGGCGCCACGTGCGCGGGGGGCGCGGGCGGGGGCGGTGGCCGGCGGCGGTGCACGGTGTGTGTCTGCAGGTCCACGTACGCGCCGCGCCGCATCGCGTTCATCCGCGCGTTATACTCGCTCGACGACGCTATCGCCGCCGCCATCGCTTCCTGAACATGCAACCAAAGAGATGTCAAGTATTTTTACCACGTACAACTTGAGATCTCACGTGATAGAACATTTCCGTTCAAGAAAAAAAATGTCTTCTTCATGTCAATGTTAATCAAACATCAACTAACAATGCTACAAGCTACAGCTAGGGCTATCTGGGGCTTAAGTGTAAGATCCAAATGTAATTGAGGCTAGTTCCGTCAAAGTTACCTCCGCCATGGCGACTACTGGTATGTTTAGGCTGTTGTTCTGAACATCAAAAATGTGGTAGTCGATTTCTGAAAGAGTGGGGGGAAAGATATAACGTCCTTGACTTTGTGTTTGAGATATGGGAAACCTAACGTGTGATATATGGAATTGAGAAGAATTAGGGGAACATAATTATTTTTTATTTGAAAGGATCATATATGCCTTTTTGTGTGAAATATGACATCGTTCAAAATTTCGCCGCGGCTTCTCACGGTGGCACGAAACTGATTTTGGCCCGAATAGAATAATAAGGATGTGGGCAATATGGGTCTCCAGCAAGCGGCGCGACGTGCCACATAGCGACAACCATGATGGATGTGCTCTCGCAGAGGTGTCGTGAATTGGCCTACAAGAGGCTTGCTTGAGGAAGGAGAAAAAGACTTGTGGAGTTTTCTGAATTTGCAGGTCTATGCCAAAAAGTTGCATTCAACCTGGGCCTGGCCTTAAAATCAACGTAACACGTTCCATAGTTCTACGAGTATGCAGCAGTCATTCCGCGGCAGAAAGAAAGATGACATATGCAACACATTTTGTGTGGCAGATGACATCGTTTAAATAATCGTTGATACCTTACACACAGCTTGTTTTATTCCATTTCAGCATCGACTCGTCCTTAATGGAAGACCCTATACTTAAAATTTCTATGCATAAAACCTCCCCCTTACGCGGACGAAGGTCATAAAGTTCGCACCTTTTATACTATTTTTATCTGAATAAAAATTATACTCATCAACTTTCTGAAATTGCAGTAAGCTAAATTACTTTGGGACTCCATAACTCTTTAAAATAAACAACAGAAGTAGATTTTATCGAAAACTGCAATACTGGGCTCAGCAAACGAAAGCAATAAGTCCGCCAGTACTCCTAGTGCTGTAAAATAGAATAGGTCTTTACCTATGAAATTTCCGTTTTGTATGGCGAATTTTAGGTAAACTCAATTTTCAGTACTAACATTTTTGCATTTTTCTTAGGAATTATAAATCCTATTTTTTTATTTTTTTTAAGCATTATTGGGAAGACATATATTATCTGTAAAAAAATATAACAAATCTAATGATGAAATCGGACGACATCTAAGACAAACAATTTTCTAACCTTTCATTTTCAAACTAAATTAATTATATCAAACTAAAAATTAAAACTTTATTTTATGCGTAAATTGATAACCTTGAAGTAAACTTTCAAATATAAGACAAATGAAAAAAATTGCATTAGAATTATAGGAATTATAATCTCATTAATCTGTAAGAAAATATAGGCAATTTCATAGGTAAAGACCTATTACAAAAACACCGTAGTGCTTTTTTCAGTAAATTTCTTTAGTCATGACCAATATAAAATAAACCGTGATACACGTGTTCGTTAGTAAAACTAATTTACAAACGATACGATATGTGAATCGTTTAAGCAACACATTACACGGTCAATCACTAGCGTCATTGATGGAAATTACCACGTCATGGGCGCCTAGCAAAAGCCTCTAGTAGAATTACAAACGCTAGTTCAGCGGCTGACTCAACTTGACAACAAAACTTTAACATACCTGTCTAGTCTTCTCAAGGTCAACCTTTGGAGGCTCAGGTTTAGTCTCCGCTTTAGGTTCAGGCTTCATTTCGATTTTATCTATCTTTTGTTCTGGTTTCTCTTCAGACACTTCCGCACTAGCGGAAGCTTCAGCCAGCTGTTTGTCTCTTTCTCTCTGGTGCTGTCGATACTCTTCGTACTTATGTGGGTAGTCCGATAGCATAATGTCCAATACTTCGCTTGCGTCTACCGCTGTAATACCTGTTCAAAACATCATGCAATTAGATCATTTTGTTTTAATCTTTTATATTGAGAATCTGGTTGATACGAGTATACTCGTAAAAAGAGGAAAGGTCACATACAATGAATACATCCCAACTTATACAATAAATGCGAAAGTAGCTATGTCTAATACGCTTTCTCGGCTTAACCGCTAAAACGATTTTGACTGGATACTGTCAAACAGATGAGCCATGTCAGAGGGCTTGGGCAGCTCAACAACTCTAACACCAGGGTTTGTGAGGTCGGTCATCGCTGTTACGAGTACAATCCACACAATATTATAATGGCTCTCACTTATCGCTTTTTATCAGTAGCAGTAACAAAAAAGTCAATTAGTACGCACTGCAGCACGCACTTAGAAATAAAACCAGTATAACCTGAACCAGCGCTACGCTACAAAAGCCCGTAACGAAAGTGTTTCCACCGACGTGCGGCTGTGTGTACAAGGTGGTATGATTACCGAGGTCACAAAGTGCTTCCGTGACGAGTCCTTTGCTGAGCACATAGTCCCGTTCCTCCGCAGCCACCGCGCGCCTCTTCAGCTCGGGGTATCGCCGCTTGAAGCTCTTCACGCCCAGAAACATCGCCACTTGCTCTTGGATCATCATCACCTGCGCAACAAGATACACGTACATTACATTACAGATGTTTCCTTTAACAACATTCGTCCGCACAACATGTCGATCGCTTCCATTTCGTTCTATCGTCCGATATCTACTTCTTTCTTACTCGTAATTCCATCTATCTTTTCTTCGGTCTACCGCGCGATCGCATTCTTTCCACGTTTATACTCTCTTTGTTATATGCTGGTCTTATCTCCTCATATATGCCAAATGTTTCCCTGTCATTTTTTCAGTTATAGACGCTACTTTCAACATGTTTCCTTTTAAGTGATATTTACTTGATTAGAATGACAGCAGTACACAGCGACATGTAACTGTAGCAGGCAAATTGTATAATTCGTCATTTTACATGTCCGCGGCATTTCACAAAACGGCGCGTAATTCGTTTCCGGCAGTCATAGCGTAACCTAACCCAACCTAACCAATCACTGCTCGGGATCGGTTAGGTTGGGTTTACCGTGGCTAACGAACGAACCTAAAATGCACCAGTGATCTAAAACCGTTTACAATCTGCTGGCGCCAATTTACAATTTGCAAACCGTTTACAGTTTGCCCGCCGTTTGTAAACGGCGAATCATAATACATTTAGACAGAGGCACGTATCGCTCCATCCTGCTCTCACGCTCAGGTAATCATTAGCTACATTAGTTTGACTGTAAATTTAAAATAAAACAAATTATTTTGCAGCAGCAAAAAAGAACAAAAAAACGCAAATTCAGCAGTACTCAGGGTCGGATCGAGGATTATTTTTCTGGGACGAGCAATTTTTCTAGGAGATGCTCAAGGTGAAGGTGCATACGAAGACATAGAGTACATACATAAGGTACATACTTAAATATACCAAAAATACAATGTCTGGAGAGCAAACAGACCCATGTGTTTCCATGTTTGTTTGTGGAGTGACGTAATAACTAACATCATAAGACATAGCCAGAGATTTAAAGTAACCTAACCCAGAACGAGGGGTTTTCGATAAGGCTAACTTTAGAGCAACATTTTAGCTTTGTTTCATCGCGTTCGGTTCACTTACTCAATGACTCACTAATACAGTTTAAAACGGCTTCGCCGATCGATCGATTGTCGACATTCATGTTTGAATCGGTTCAGTCGTTTGTGTTATCCGCAAAAGCCCAAACTCCACGCCAACGAAGTTAATTAGCAGTTAGTTAACCAAACTTTTTTTTGCGTACTCTAATAATTATATCGAGGCAGTTGGAGCGCACGATTATATCATGTAATAAGTGTGATTTCCGATGTGAATCCGTAAGACTCAGTTTCAAGTTAAGATTACAAAGCACACTGAAAATTATAATTTTGTACTATAGAAAAAGGGTATTGTCAATGTCAAGTACGACTTGTTATTAACACACCAAACACGCAGTATTTCCTTACCTGATGTTCGACATCTGGTACTTCTGGCGGCGGCCATAAGTACTCTTTCACGTCTGCTGCCGTCCATATTTTATTGCTGCAAACAAACCAGAAGCTAAGTGTAACTTTCTAATTTTTTTAAATAAACAGTCAATTCCCATATGCTTGACGTACGAGTAGCATCACTTAAAGATTCGACCGGAGTGGCGGACTTATAATTATTTTGTTTAAATGAACAATTTACAAAATCGGGAAAAACTAAAGTCCCTTTTGTATGAACTAAACTTAGTACTTTCCGGGTCAGACCACTAGTTAAGTTTTAGTAATTTCGAAGGTATACCTGTCGAACAAATCAGCAAACTTGGATTTCCTCATTCTACTACTGTCGTTTGTTGAGCTCATAACGGAACTCTGAGAGTCTTCGTCTATTAAATGCACGGACCTGAAAAAAAAAACAAGATCATTACTCACAAGTTCCATATATAGTTTGAAAGTAGACGTAAAGAAAGGGAAGACTAGTATGATCTTTACAGCAACTTACTTGGCTGAAGTGGCGTTGTCGTCCATCATACATGTTTCTTCCTCAAACAACTGCACCGTGGTCGTGGCAGGTCCACACACGCGCCCGTATATGCCCATCGTTTCCTGAAAAAACGAAAATACAGTACTATTACACACATCCTAATAGTACTATTAATTGCAATAAATTTTTTGCAAAGCAAAGCGAATCCAATGTCACCAAATTGGAACCTCTTTGGTCCAAAGACAGGTGTCTGGGTCAAAGAGATTTCAAGTATTTATTACACTTGCTTCATCTCGTTCTAGCAAGCGTGAGAATGGTATGCTAAAAAGAGATAAAAGTCCCATTTAGACAAAATTCTTAGGAAACGTCGGAGACGCTTTTGCTATTTACATGCACTTTCTGGTTGAATTATTATTGTTGGAATCTCTTTGCTTTTCCAAAGTAGAAACATAAATGAAATGTAAGATCTGGGTACAAAGATATTCCAAGTATATCACGTCACTAATATATATTATAAATGCGAAAGTATGAATGTTTATTTGTTCAACTATCACGCTTAAACAGCTGAATTTATTTCGATGAAATTTGGAAAGCAGATAGATCAAGCATTGGACTAACACATAGGCTACAACTTATTCTGGAAAAATGCATAGTTCCTGTAGGACACACTAGGATGATACAAAGACTATACGCGTGCGAAGCCGCGGGTAAAAGCTAGTACTTCACGACAGCCCTCTAGTTGTACAAGGAAACATACTTGAAATCTCTTACATACCTTCATATACTGCGCGCCGCGGCCGCCGCCCCGGCCGCGCCCCCGGCCGCGCGGCGTGCGCCCCCCCGCCTGCCCGCGCGCCCCGCCCCCGCCCCCGCGCCGGCCCCGCCCGCCGCGCGCGCCGCGCCCCTGAGGACTCTCCGGCGGAGACTTCAGCGTTTCCTCCAGCTTCGGTAATATGTCGATCACCACTTTGGGCTCCGGCTCGAACAGTTTGATGTCGCCGGTGGAGCTGGGGGTGGAGGTGGAGGTGGAGTTGGAGGAGCTCCTGCGGCGGCTGGAGAGCGGCGTGGCGCAGCTGGGCAGCTTGTCGAGCGCCTCCGTCATGCGCGGCAGCTTGACGCGCGAGCTGGTGGGGTCCAGCTCGCACAGCGGCGGGGGCGCGGGGTCGGCCGGCGCCGGTCCGGGCGGACTCTCGGCCTGCGCCCGCCGCGCGCCTCGCCCCCGTCCCCGTCCGCGGCCTCGCCCCTTCACCACCACTGGAGATGGACGGTCTCTGCAAATATTTTTTAATATAATTTAGTATGATACGACATACGAACATTTAAAACGGTAAAGTACATTCTTAACATACCTCGATAAGCGCAAAGAACGTTGTGGACGCTCTTCCAATGCGGGAATCGGCAACACGACGGGGACGGGCGCAGGTTTAGCGCCCTCCGAAAGCGGCAGCTTCCGAGGACGACCACGCTTCTTCGGCTGCGGCGTGAGCGGCACCGGAGTGGGCACCTCGGGCACCGGAGTGGGCGCCTCGGGCACCGGAGAGGCCGCCTCGGGCACCGGAGTGGGCGTCGCCGATCCGGCCACGTCGAGCGGGTCCGGCGGCGCGAGATCTGCCGGCGCGACCATCTCACGCGACTCCGAGTTGTCGGTGATGATCAAAACGTCCGAGTGCGAGTTCTCGATGGGGACGATCACTTCGACCACGTCCGAGCTGCACGTGGACGCGTTCGACTCCAAGTCGGGAGTAATCGATATCTGTTCTGTTCGCTTGATCTCGCTAAAAGCGAGTGCTTGAGCTTGTTTAGCATGTAAATTAGACAAAATATTGTGTAACTTTGAGTTCCCATTCTTAGAGCAGTTCTCGTTATTTAGGAGGGAATGATTGACCGATTTACCCGTCGTCTGTTTAGTATTTACTATTGGTTTCGTTGGCGAAACTGGCGAGGTCTTTACTGGCACAGCTGTAATGGTTAACGATGTGTTTGATAAAAGCTGGCCAAGTTTCAACCTTTTCGATTCGAGTACCGAAAGCTCAGGTTCCTTTTGTACTGGGGTAGTTTCCGTTGAAGACGCACGTTTCGTCACGTTTTTCTTTGCAGGCGGGGATTTTTCTTCTACAATTCGGGAACTACGTAACCTCTTTCCCATCAGCACGGTAGGGGTCTCTGGCAGAGCCTTTTTTCTACTATTTACAATCTTTTTCTGCATCTGCTTATTGTTTATTTCTTGAGTATTTTCGGCTAATACGTCATTCTGTTGTGGAGTGCTTGGTCTATCTTCAGTTATAATTTTAGAAGAAGAACCATGGTCAGTCTTATTTATTTTCAATATTATTCTAGGCGAATCTTGTCCAGAGCTTTGATTCGTAAGTTTATCAGATATTGAGATTTCTAAGGGTTTTGTAAGGCTTTCAGAGGGTTCTCTTCGATTAATAACTGAAGTTGATTGTATGTTTTCCTGAATGTCACAGGAATAAATATCATTTATCTTAATTTGGCTAAAATCCTTCCTTTCTTCTTTCTCGTGAGCTTCAGAATGTATTTTAGCTGTGTTATGTTGTTCAGAACTGACTTCTTTTGATAAAAAAGGTTCTGGTATTGGGGATTGGGAGTGATTTACCTTGCTCTCTTCAAGTCTTTTGTCTAAACCATCTTTTTTAGTTTCTAATAGCTTTTTTAGTAATGTGCAATTTTGTAATACAGAATGGGGCTTATTTTGAGCTAGGTTTGTAGCCTCTGAACCCGATTTTGTGCATAAATTTCCTTGCTTAGTTTCATTTATTTCTCCTTCACTTGTCGACTTGGATGTATTAACAGAACTTAACTGAATTTGGTTTTGGAGCACCAAATTCTCGCCTGTTTTAAAGTTTTCAATTGATGAGCATTTTGCTTCTTCCTTATTTTTATTACATGCTACATCTACATGTAAATCAGGTACACAGTTTTGCATTTGTATTTCACTTTGTTGTGACTGTGAGCTAGTCTGTTTGCAATTCACAAGCGTATGTGCAGGAAGTATAGAGATTCCTTTAGATTTATCTGATTCAGGATCTATGATAGGTTTTATGTTAATTTTGGTTACTTTAGGTAAATTTTCATCAACATTGTTAACCATATGTTTACTGAGATGATCAATACTGTTAGGTTTTTTCTCATCTGATGTTCCACTCTCATCAGAACTGACATCAATTACATTTTTCATATTAATTTTCATAACTAATGGAGGGTTTTTAGTAGAATTGTCTTCACTATCACTTTTAAATTTTTGTTGATCTATATCTTCTGGTTTGAGAACTGGTTTTATATTCAGCTTAGTTATCTTGAAGCTATCTCTTTTAGGAGAAGAAGGCGACTTGCATTCATCTGGTTTTACTAACGGTTTAATATTTATTTTAGTTACAACAGGAATGCTCTCTTCTGTAAGAACATTCAAAGTAGAGTTCTGTTCCTGTTCACTTGGATTTATTATTGGTTTGATATTAATTTTTGTAACAACAGGAATGTGGTCAGCATTATCATCACTTGAGTTGCCAGTCTCTGATGACTGATTCTCTGAATCTTTTGATGCATCTTCCTCTATGGGCTTAACAATAGGCTTAATATTAAGTTTAGTAACAACAGGTATACTACTCTCATCTGCATCAGTATTCTTTACATCACAGTCTTTTTCTTCTGAAGATTTTTCTTCAGGGTTTTTCAGGGGTTTTATATTTAACTTTGTAACTTTAGGTATATCTTCTATAGTAGATTCAACTTCATTTTCTTTAGGCTTTATTATAGGTTTAATATTTAATTTTGATACTACAGGAACTTTCTCTTCAATACCTTCAGAACTTTCACCGATACCTATAGGTTTTAATATAGGCTTGATGTTTAATTTTGAAACAGCTGGAATATCCATGGTTTCTGATATTTCATTCTCTTCTAAAGGCTTTATTATTGGTTTAATATTTAATTTTGAAATGATAGGAATCTGACCCTCTGAAGTTTCTCCACATTCAACAGGTTTAACAACAGGCTTTATATGCAGTTTTGATACTACTGGTGTTCTTTCTTCTAAGTTAACTATTGTTTCACATTCCATTGGTTTTAATATAGGTTTTATATTTAATTTAGTAACCACAGGGATGTGTTCAGGGCTATCACAAAATACTGCAGACTTTTTCGGAGTTTTAGGGGCAGACTCTGCATCTGATTTAACAATAGGTTTTATAGTAATTTTCGGTATGTGGGCATTTTCGGTGACTTCTGCACCTGATAAGGATTGTGTTGTCATTTTTAATTTAGTAATTGGTGGGCTAATTGTTGACAAAGCTGAACATTCCGCTTTCATACTGTCAGGTGGTTTTATCGGCTTTATTGTCAATTTCGGGCTAAGAGGCTGTCCTTCAGGCTTTGAAACATTTTTTATAGTCAGTTTTGGGATTTTTTCTGGTTGTTTTTCCTCAGGTTGGCTTATGACTAATTTCAACTTGGAAGTGGGTTCATTTTCTTCACTTTCAATAGATTGAAGGCCTTTAATTAACAACTTAGGTGCATTTTGCTCTGTATAAAATTTACCTGCACTTTCTGTGCCAGGTTTGCCGACTTTGATGGTTACCTTTGGTACCACTTCTGTTCCTTGGTCAGAGTTAGATGTTGGGTCTGACATACTATTACTTTCATCATTTTCTGAACTCTCTGATTCTGACATTTCACTGCTACTAGATTTTCTGTGAGTATCATTAATTTTTTCTGCAGGCTTGGGGATGGGCTTTATGTTAATTTTTGTAACTATTGGTATTTGTCCGCTTGCATCCCTTTTCAAACTCTCATTTTCTGATGGAGGTCTAATAGGTTTTATAGTCAGTTTGGGTACAGGAGACTTAGCTTCCTCTGCCTGTATGCTACCTAGTTTGATGGTTAATTTTGGTACTTGTTGTTTTAAAGAATCTGATGAATCTTGATCAGTAAAACTGGCACTAGCCTTTTCTTGTTCTCGGCTTTCTGACCGACACTCGGTTGAAGTTTCTATTGAAGTAACCAAGTTTAATTTGATAGGTGGAACTTTCTTTTCTTCATCAACTTTATTTTTGTCTTCAATTTGAGTTGTAATAGGTGCTACAGATGTGTCATCATCATTACTCTGTATGGGCTTAGCTTCACTTTCTTTAGATTTCTCAGTGGAAATTTCAGATGATGCTTCTGGTAAAGGTTTGACAGTTTCACTTGCCTTACAATCATTGCTTAAACTAGGTATACTTTCAGATTTTATAGTAAGTCCAACATTACTGGAAGAAGCAATGTCTACAGATGGTGGATGGATGCACTCTGATGATGTTGATTCACATTGTTCACTTCTTGTTAAAATTGATTTTTCTGATACACTTTCTCTGTGCACCACGGGAGGGGTACTTTTTTGCCTAACAAGTTTAATTTTTTTAGGAGGATTCATAGAAGTTTCTGCTTTGCAGAAACTAATTTCACTTACATTTCTAATCTCTTCAGGCTTAATATTACAATATACAGAAGTTACAGCGTCTGATGAACTTGAAACATCTTTTGTAACACTTTCACTGGTTGTCTTAGTTGTATGCACATGAATATCATGAGAGTCTACAGTGGAGGAAACAGTGGAGTCGGGGCGGCGGTCACAGGTCACGGGCCGCACCAGCCGCCGCCGCAGTGGGGATCGGGTCACCGGATCACCCGCACACATCGGCTCTTCCCTAACATTACTCTCACTTGATGTTGACTCTGCACTTTCAACAGTTACATTGTCCCTGTTATCACTGGATGTCACACACTTTATTGTCCGTTCACTTATTTGATTCTCACTAGAGTCTGATAAATTTTGAGGAGATCCTACTACACTGCTGGAAGGTAAACTTGGGGACATATTGCTAGTTTCGCCAGATGCTATTGGTGCAGCTTCTTCAGATGTTGACTCAGCGGGCTCATTGCTGGTCACAGATGAACTAGCTTGTTGTGAATCTGTTTGTCCAGAAGGTAAGCATATACTTTGGGGCAATGTTTTGGTTGTCTCTTCTGTTGAGGCTTCCACCCTGTTTAAAAGATTTGCAGTCTCTTGATTTGGACAAGACTGTGAAGATTGCCCCTCACTAACATCTTCTGTAGTCTTAAATTCAGTGCTATCATTTACTGGTAACAATAATTCCTGACAATGTCGGTGCTCAACTTGGATATTTTCAAGCGTTACTAATGGGATATCTGCTTCACTCACAAATTTGTGGCATACTGATGAAGCCTTTTGTTCTGAATGGTGTGAGGAGTCTTGAAGCACTGCAGGTGGAACAGTAACACCTGTTGGTGTGACAGATGTGCAGCCCTCAGTATTGTTTACACTTTCTAATGACACTATTTCCAAATAAACATCACTTTTAGGCGTTATACTTTGGGATACACTCTCAGGTAGACTGTCATTTACATTTTCCAGCACCAGAGATTCATTATTAGCACAAGTGACCGAGTTAGGTATCACTGAGCTGGTTGGTATGGAGCATGTTGAATGCTCGGGCCCAGGATCACTCGGCGGTGGGGATTTGCAAGGCTCGACTACTAAGGAGGTACTGCTTGCTAAACCTGTGTCAGCGTCTGGAGAAGCGTACGAGCGCCTGCGAGTCGCGTCAGGGCCGTCGACAATCTCGTCGATCATATCGAGAATAGCCTCCGTGCTGGTGTTGACATCCTGCGCCGACGGTGAAGGCACGCTGTCTGCGTCGAAAGCCTCCTCGGACGACGACGCGCCTTCGCCAGCCGCAGCTGTAGCTGTCTCCTGCGGCATGCTGCCACTCGAGCCACCGTCTTCGCCTCCTCCGACGTCCCTTTCCCGCGCCGATGCTCGGCGGGAAGCGTTTGTTGCGGCGCCCGCATCGTCTTCCGAACTCTCCATTATCTACTTTTGTGCGACGCTGTCATATCTAAAATGTAAAACGCTCGCTGGGTGATATTTACGTTGCGAACGAGTAACCTGACGACGTGCAAGATTGACGATCCACAGGCACCATTCTAATTCACCATAACGCTACGAAAATTCCTTCACGGGGTCCTTAGTGTTGATTATATACCTACACATGTACTTCAATTTCATATTCACGACGTTTATCACTCGTTCCGAGGACGCGCGGGGTCCTGGGTTCAATTCAACAGCGTAAACCGGCAAACAAAAAGCTTGTATACGCCATTTTTAAAACCAAAGACATGGCAGGTTTGGTTGTACGAGCCAATAAAAAATATATTCGTCGGAAAATTCGGCCATTGTCGTGTTGGTAAACTGCAAGAAGCCCATAGATCGCTTCACTTGAACTTTTGGCTTGTAAAAAGAGTGATAAATATGTTTTCGACATGTGATAGAACGAGTCAGCTAATGAATGTGCTAATATTATAATTTAGTATGGCAACAATTTCATTAGGGGTCTCTAGACACGACTAACTTTATTTAATTCCAGCAATTCCAGCCAGCCGGCTTAGCACGCTGCAGTTGTCAGTTTATCAGGCCCATAGATTAAAGACTGCATGTCACGTTTTTTTGACATCCGAGCAGTGCGACACATTTTGAAAGACAAGGACGGCTACATGTATTAGTGTATAAAGCTATCTCTGTCTAAAATATCAAAAACATAATTTGTGGATTTGCTAAACATTTTCTTCCACTGACATTTCTTCGCACTTTTAGGTGATAGATTAGATGACATAATTCGCAAGGGAAATTTATATGTAAGGTATTAGTATTAGTATTTATTCATTGCAAAGTGTACATACAACAGTTATTGATAATGTACATACCCTGTAAGGGTGTAGCAAAGAGGGCGTTAATACATATTTAAGTACTTATTCACTATCTTAGTACATTAAAAAAATATAACATAACAGAAATTAACTATCGGTACCTTGAAACTTGGCTCATAAACAGGGATAGGATCATTTCAGATCTTTAGTGTATAAAGCTATCTCTGTCTAAAATATCAAAAACATATTTTGTGGATTTGCTAAACATTTTCTTCCACTGACATTTCTTCGCACTTTTAGGTGATAGATTAGATGACATAATTCGCAAGGGAAATTTATATGTAAGGTATTAGTATTAGTATTTATTCATTGCAAAGTGTACATACAACAGTTATTGATAATGTACATACCCTGTAAGGGTGTAGCAAAGAGGGTGTTAATACATATTTAAGTACTTATTCACTATCTTAGTACATTAAAAAAATATAACATAACAAAAATTAACTATCGGTACCTTGAAACTTGGCTCAAAAACAGGGATAGGATCATTAAAGATAAATAAAACATACCAATTTTTTTCAGCCATAAATGACGAGGTTTTAAAAAGAAATCGTTTTCGTCCAATATCGATAGGTCGTATGGCAGAATGTAATGAGTAGTCATTGCCTATCATAATAAAAAACAACTAACAGCTGTATAAACCGACCACAGACTACTTAGAACAGTTGTAAGTTGTTTTTAGGGTTCCGTACCTCAAAAGAAAAAAACGGAACCCTTATAGGATCACTTTGTTGTCCGTCTGTCTGTCTGTCTGTCAAGACCCTTTATCTCACGAACGGGTAAAGGTATCAGGTTGAAATTAATACCATATATTAGGATCCATGAACCACACAAGACCTGAAAATTTAATTTTTTTACAACGACGCAATCAAAAGATATGGCATTTTATGTCCTCATCTCCATACATTTATTCAAAAATGAAAAACCTACAGGGTACTTCCCGTTGACCTAAAATTATGAAACTTGGCAAGAAGCTAGGTCTCACAGTACAAATAATGGGAAAAGTCTGAAATCATTAAATATTACAACTTTTCTCACAACTAATGATAACCAATTGTGGTGAGCTCCCGTTTCAAGAACATTCATATAAGAGAGGGGTCAAGTTGGATGGTTGCTGAGGCGATTTTTGTTTTAGTTCTGTTTAAAAACGGGAACACTTACAAACTTGAAAATTGGTATGTTTATAGGGCATAGGCTATAAAATAACAACAAATAATAAAATTTGGTCAAGCGCGTGTCGGACTCAAAAAATCTAGCACATTAACTTACTGAAATTTCAACTAATACGAGTACAATTATGTTTATGTGGTGGTACGGAACCCTCAGTGCGCGAGGCCGACTCGCACTTGGCCGGTTTTTTTTCATACGTTTGACAGCTATCACAATGGACCTATTACGATGGCCTTACTTTAGTTACTAGAAACTGTTATACATATATACATACATACACACATACATACATACATACATACATACATACATACATACATACATACATACATACATACATACATACATACATACATACATACATACATACATACATCCTGCTCCCGCTACGATCTTGACATACTTCCCTCGCTTCCTCTACTTTCATCATTCCATTCATACATGCTCATTGGTTTGGAGTGCTTTTAACATGGCCTTTATTTAGAACGTCCTGAAGTTAGTCCTGGTACGTTTAAACTAGAAAGTTAAAAACAAAAAAAAATTAAGATAAAAAAACTACTGGTAACAGACAAGAAGAATAAGAACTAGGATCCTAGGATCTGTAGGATTTGGTTAACTTGAATTTTGTAAGATATTGCAGTCGGGGGACTAACAAAATTATGTGAACCACCACAGAACCTATTTCCGTCCGCGCCTGCAATATCTTTTATTATAATTCAAGTTAACCAAAACCTATAGATCCTAGGCTCCTAGCTTGTTTTCTTTTTTTCTGTTAAGCAGTTGGGTTTTTAGGGTTCCGTACCTCAAAAGAAAAAAACGGAACCCTTATAGGATCACTTTGTTGTCCGTCTGTCTGTCTGTCTGTCTGTCAAGACCCTTTATCTCACGAACGGGTAAAGGTATCAGGTTGAAATTAATACCATATATTAGGATCCATGAACCACACAAGATCTGAAAATTTCAATTTTTTACAGTGAAGCAATCAAAAGAGATGGCATTTAATGTCCTCATCTCCATACATTTATTCAAAAATGCAAAACCTACAGGGTACTTCCCAATGACCTAAAATTATGAAATTTTGCAAGAAGCTAGGTCTCACAGTACAAATAATGGGAAAAGTCTGAAATCATTAAATATTACAACTTTTCTCACAACTAATGGTAACCAATTGTGGTGAGCTCCCGTTTCAAGAACATTCATATAAGAGAGGGGTCAAGTTGGATGGTCGCTGAGGCGATTTTTGTTTTAATTATATTTTAAAAACGGGAACACTTACAAACTTGAAAATTGGTATGTTTATAGTGCGTAAGCTATAAAATACAAATAATAAAATTTGGTCAAGCGCGTGTCGGACTCAAAAAATCTAGCACATTAACTTACTGAAATTTCAACTAATACAATTATGATTATAATGATGATATTGATTATTGGTGGTACGGAACCCTCGGTGCGCGAGTCCGACTCGCACTTGGCCGGTTTTTTAAAATATTCTTTGAATAGCATTGTTCAATAAGATGTGCCTTGAGCTTGCAGTGAAATCTTTCATATTTTTCTGTGGATTTGATTGTTTCCGGAATAGCAGCATGTATTAATTTTGACGTAAACTCGATTAACGTCTTCGGCGCCATCTCAGCGGGCATTCCAGAAAAAAATGTGTTTGTGCGACAATATGTCGAAGGTACTGTTGAAAGCTTCATAAAGATAGAAATTTACAAAAAACCAAACTGTGTCTTTACAAAGATTCATCTAACACCAACACAAATCCTCTCTCCACACTAAAGCCACGATCACACCCAACTAAATTCAAAGACTAATTCGGCATACATTGCTGGGAGGCTTGGTTATGTTAATTTCAATACGAGTATCCTTACTTCAACGAGCAATGTATGCCGAATTAGTCTTTGAATTCAGCTAGGCCTAAAAAAGTCCTTTTACTACTAAATATTCAAAGCAATGTTTAGGTTTTGTTGATTTTTAGGGTTCCGTACCTCAAAAGAAAAAAACGGAATCCTTATAGGATCACTTTGTTGTCCGTCTGTCTGTCAAGACTCTTTATTTCACGAACGGGTAAAGGTATCAGGTTGAAATTAATACCATATATCAGGATCCATGAACCACACAAGACCTGAAAATTTAAAATTTTTACAACGACGCAATCAAAAGATATGGCATTTTATGTACTCATCTCCATACATTTATTCAAAAATGCAAAACCTACAGGGTACTTCCCGTTGACCTAAAATTATGAAATTTGGCAAGAAGCTAGGTCTCACAGTACAAATAATGGGAAAAGTCTGAAATCATTAAATATTACAACTTTTCTCACAACTAATGGTAACCAATTGTGGTGAGCTCCCGTTTCAAGAACATTCATTTAAGAGAGGGGTCAAGTTGGATGGTCGCTGGGGCGATTTTTGTTTTAGTTCTTTTTAAAAACGGGAACACTTACAAACTTGAAAATTGGTATGTTTATAGTGCATAAGCTATAAAATAACAACAAATAATAAAATTTGGTCAAGCGCGTGTCAGACTAAAAAAATCTAGCACATTAACTTACTGAAATTTCAACTAATACAATTATGTTTATGTGGTGGTACGGAACCCTCAGTGCGCGAGTCCGACTCGCACTTGGCCGGTTATTTTTTTAAGACTGGCCATGGCTACCATTCATTCTGCCATACAAACTATCGATATTTGACAAAAACAAAATTATTTTTTTACTTTATTATTTGCAACCAAAAAAAATTCGTATTTTTTATTTTTACTTATTGACCTTATCCCTATCTATGAGCCAAGTTTTGAGGTACCTTACACATACGTTTCCTATTCGAATTCCTCAAATAAAGTGACATTACTACGAGATATATTTTCTCTCGGGCAGCGGCAGCCAGCAGCCGGCATAGCAAGCTGCAGTTGTCAATTTATCTATCTAGGCCCATAGATTAAAGAGTTTAAGCATGGTCACGTTTTTTTGACATCCGAGCAGTGCGACACATTTTGAAAGACAAGGACGGCTACATGTATTAGTGTCACGGACGAAGAATAAATATGGACGGGACATGCGCGTCTCCCCGAAAGGGACAAGCAGAGAATGTAGGGTTACCAGATCAGTAAAAATATTACCCCAATACGAGCCTACTTAGCACACTGCAGTTGTCAGTTTATCTAGGTCCATAGATTAAAGACTTTAAGCATGGTCACGTTTTTTTGACGTCCGAGCAGTGCGACACATTTTGAAAGACAAGGACGGCTACATGTATAAGTGTGTAAAGCTATCTCTGTCTAAAATATCAAAAACATAATTTGTGGATTTGCTAAACATTTTCCTCCACTGTCATTTCTTCGCGCTTGGAGGTGATAGATTAGATGACATAATTCCTCAAATAAAGTGACATTACTACGAGATATATTTTATCTCGGGCAGTGGCAGGCGGCAGCCGGCTTAGCAAGCTGCAGTTGTCAATTTATCTATCTAGGTCCATAGATTAAAGAGTTTAAGCATAGTCACGTTTTTTTGACATCCGAGCAGTGCGACACATTTTGAAAGACAAGGACGGCTACATGTATTAGTGTCACGGACGAAGAATAAATATGGACGGGACACGCGCGTCTCCCCGAAAGGGACAAGCAGAGAATGTAGGGTTAACAGATCAGTAAAAATATTACCCCAATACGAGCCTGCTTAGCACACTGAAGTTGTCAGTTTATCTAGGCCCATAGATTAAAGATTTTAAGCATGGTCACGTTTTTTTGACCTCCGATCAGTGCGACACATTTTGAAAGACAAGGACGGCTACATGTATTAGTGTGTAAAGCTATCTCGGTCTAAAATATCAAAAACGTAATTTGTGGATTTGCTAAACATTTTCCTTTACTGACATTTCATTTCACTAAAATATCTGGGACATAAGCGCGAGTGTTTTCCTGGAATTCAATTTCTACGGCCTGATGACTTGGTCACAAAATCATGTTGTGATACATCTTGTGGAAATTTCTAACATGAAAACTTTTTCATCCTCATGCACACATACACACTGTATTTCATATACTTTTCATTAGTAATGACAATTTTCCCACAAGAGTGGGTAACTTTTATTGTAAGGCAGTATCCCTTAACTGGGTATACCAATTTGCGTTTACTTTGGCTTTTACAGCCGTTCACACAATAACGCACTATAAAACACGTGTTCTACCTGTAAAGGGTGTGAGGGACGGTGGTGTACCGAAAACTGATAGGGCATGCTCAGTCAACGAAACTGAACAACTTTCCCAAGGAAACATATGTTGGGACATTTAAAAAAAAATTCACATCTCCATACAAACTGTTCGACTAGAGTGGGCAATTTGTATGGAGAGGTAAATTTTTTTTCCATTTCCCAACATATGTTTCTTTGGGAATGTTGTTCAATTTCGTTGACTGAGCACGCCCTATCAGTTTTCGGTACACCGTCCCTTTCTCCCTGTATTTTACTCTGTTATATAAAAAGAAACCAAAGAAAAGCATTTAGGATTCGCTATTTAATAACGATCAAAAACCAGTAGGTCAGCTCTGTTGTGCACATATCACGATGTGCACAACAAAAAAAGCCGAGACTATGACAAAGACAAAAAAGATGTTTTGGTCTTTATCACACTTTAGAACTTTTGTATATATTGAGCTCGCTCTAACTTGGTATGATTATTTGGATGTCACGTCCATATTTACTTTTCGTCCGTGTATTAGTGTATAAAGCTATATCTGTCTAAAATATCGAAAACGTAATTTGTGGATATGCTAAACATTTTCCTCCACTGATATTTTGCTCTTGGAGGTGATAGATTAGATACATAATTCCTCAAATAAAGTGACATTTCTCCGAGATATATTTTCTCTCGGGCAGCGTGCTAAGCCGGCGAGTGTCACGGAACTAAACGCTCTAGCGGCTGGCCGTAACGCGGCGCGCCGTTGCGGTTGGCCGCAATTCAAATTTTATATGAAACCACTAGATACCATCGCACTGACTTGCGGTCAGCCGTTAACCGCTCCGGTTGTCTTGGAGCTGCGGTGGGCAGCACCGGTTGAAGGTAGCGACAGACCGATTGTATGTAGCCGTTGCGGCAGACCGTATATACTGTGGCCAACCGCAACGGCACGCCGCGTCACGGTCAGCCGCTTGTGCGCTAAGCGTATATAATCACTACGTTTCTAGTGCGTTTGAGCCCTAAGTCGACTCCGTAGTAAACGCACAGGGTAAACGCAAAGAGATTTGAACCTCGCTATCTCTTTGGGTAAACGTTACACTCTAAAAAGTAAGCCTTCAAATCAGACGTGTCTAAAGTTCCTGTGCTGTGCTGTGCGATATTCTGTGGCCGTGCGTGAGTGATCTCTATCTTAAAAATTTTTTCAATGGTCACACCACAGGGTCACACTGACTGAAAAAAAGTGGTGCTAGGTGTTGAGTGAATTTTCTAATATATATTAATTTTATTTATAAATAAAAATGACGACCATTAGACCTTTCATGTGCGAAGATATGCTAAAGTTTAATAATGTGTTAGTATACATAACCACTCTTTGCATGATATTCGATGCCTAAGTTACTTGTTGTATTTTGATACCTTGATATTTTTTCTCGTAATTCCATTTATTTTTCAGGAATCTTGATCCACTCACAGAAACGTATGGTTTGTCATTCTACACTCAATATCTAGCACATTGGCCTGAGTATTTTCAGGTTGCGGAGTCCCCTAGCGGAGAAATAATGGGATACAGTAAGTATGGGTACTATAGGGCATTTTTCAATTTACTTGTACGCTATTGAAAAATTCATGATTTTATCAAAGTTGATTACATTAGTATATTTTTAGCAATTATAAGTAGCCTAATAGATAAATTTTGTATTTTTATTTAAAGAACCAATCAATTTTAAATAATTATGATCTAATCAAAGAAAAATCTAAAAAGTTCGCTAAATTCTGTCATGTTCGTTACCGATAGAAGTATGGCTATAATTCTATTTAATTGGTCCTTACCGTTACCTAATGAAAAATCTTAATATTTCACTTAGTGGTATAATCATATTCTTAAACAAAATAATAACTAGTTTTCTTAGCTATTTGAGCTCACTATATTATAGTTATTTTAATATTGATAAATTAATGGATTTCCGATAAATATAGGCAATAATCAAGAAGATTGGGGAATTTATTATGGGACAGTCACGTAACCTGACCTACTCATAACGAACAGGACACAGTAAAGATGTAGAAAAACAGAGAAACTTGCCTGCATGTATTGATGATCAGAAAGCCTTAAAAACCTTAGTTTTTTTCCCAATAAATGTAAAAGGTTATATTTGGACCAGACATCAATTTAGACGCAACTTTATGTTGTCCTGTTCGTTACTAATTAGGTCCGGGTCGTACATTACTGGTTTTAAAGTAACGAACAGGACGTAACGGAACCACATCATGCTACCGAAAACGGTTTCCTCGCCTAAAAATACTGTTTAAAAAGGCTTGTTGTGGTTATAGCTTTATTCCAAAATAGCTTAAACGTATGACAGTATAAAGTGAAGTTAAGTTTATTTTTAATTGTTTTTTGTACATTCAAATTACTGACCGGACAATCAGACGTGAAACCAAATAGATTATATACCGCATAGCTCACTCTACCCGTAAATCTTGTTAAAATGGCCGACAACATAGAGTGAAGTTTGAGAGATTCATTACAGTGTTACCATTTGATAAATACAATACGTATTTGGTAAAGAAATTCATAAAAATATCGCCTGTAACACGGTAACGGTGCTAGGACATGTCCGTTTCAACCAAATGATGGGACAGTATTTAATATTGAAAATAAGTTTCTTAAGTAAGGTTTAGAGAGCTTTTTAGTATTTATTTGTAAGATAAAAAGATGTTTACACACAAAAAAGTCGAAACCACAGTATATTCTATGAAAAGTAATGTTGAAAATCAGGTCATCAGTTGATGAATGGAAATGGGACAGTACTGAACGACAAAATTGCCAATTTTTGAAATTATTCTTTATTTATTTTAAATATAATACTGTTAGTTTAATGTATGTAAATCAGCAGAACAAAAGTTCATTTAATATTTAAAAATAATTAAAAAATATCTCAAGGATATAGAGACATAAAAAAGTAAATAATTGTCCATGGGACAGTAAATTTTACGGTATGTACAAGTAGTTTGAAATATGCCCTATAGCCGCATCCGCCTGACCACCACTCAATTTATAGACAAAGGTGCTGCAAGTTATCCTACGTCATCCAGTAGAAGAATTGTATAAAATGTGGTGAAAAGTTGTTACAGATTTTATGGTGTATCACACATTTAACCAAAATCTATTGGCATGCAACAGAGAGAGAGAGAGATTGTCCATAATTATAATTACAATTTCATAAAATATTAATTACCTAAAATACAATGAAAGAAAATGAAAACATATTAAACTAAAAAAAAAAATAATAAATAAATAGATATTAAAAATTATTACAATATTATTATAATTTTACATTAAAACTAATTACTTAAAAATTCATTAATGCTGTACAGACACTTATCACATAAATATTTATACAAGGCACATTTAAAATTGTTGGCAGGTAGGTTTTTTTATACTATCGAGCACTTTGTTATAAAGCTTTACAGACATATTGTAGCAATTTTTTGCGTAACATGTTGTAGAGCAAGATCTAGCCATTAGACGAGTGGGATGTCTTGCATTGAAGGCACAGGTATCTCACCTACTAGTGTATAAGTCAAAATTATTCTTAACAAATAAACATATTTCAAAAATGTACATGGCAGGCAAAGTTAAAAGATTTAAATTCTTGAATAAAGGTCTACAGGAGTCCAATGGCCTAGCACTGCATAGAGCTCTCAAGCATTTTTTTTTATAAGAAAGGCGAGGTTTAAATCAACGTAATTTCCCCATAAGACCAGACCATACCTCAACATAGAATATAGATGGCCATGGTAAGCCACAAGAGCGATCTTTTGGTTACATAATTTTGTGAGGCGATATAAGGCGTAGGTGAATCTGTTGATTTTTTTACAGACTTCATCAACATGCATCTTCCATGTCAAATTGGCATCAAGAGTAATGCCTAGGATAGGAACTTCGCCGTAGAACATTCAATTATAGGAACACCATCATGTGACACTGATAGATCCTGCGGCCTACCATTTATATTGAAGAATTGCATATATTTTGTTTTGCTTAAGTTTACTTTTAGGTTATTACATTTAACCAGTTTATTACTTTATTTCTCGTGTCGTTAATTTCCGATTCATAATCTTTATTTGAGCTCTTATTAATAATAATTGATATATCATCTGCAAACAATGTGCATGGATAATTTATTGCACAGGGAAGATCGTTTACATATAAAATGAATAATAAGGGGCCAAGTATGCTTCCCTGAGGTACCCCTGACTTATTCTCAGCATAAGCAGAGCCAAATGTAGACATCTGTAAAGATTTATCAATTTTAGTTATTTCAACCCTCTGAACCCTACCACTTAGATAACTTTTAACCCAATCAAGTGAATGTCCACGAATTCCGTATCTCTCTTATTTTCTAAGAAGAGTTTCATGGCACACATAGTCAAATGCTCTACTAAGGTCAAACAGTATAGTATTGTCAAAGTCAACATTCCAAAAAGTTTGTTAAATAAAGAATTACTCTACTTGACACCTATCAAGGAGTCTTTATAACACTTTCCCTTATTTAAGCATGCTTTTTGCTTTGGCACAGCCCTAGCTGGCCACGTAGATCGATGAGCCTTGGCACAGCCTTGGTCAATAGGTCAGCAAGCTGTCGAGCCGAACTTATTTTGTTAACAAGAAGTTCTTGTTGCACAACTTCTCGTACAAAGAAGTGTCTCACTCGAATGTGCTTCGTTCTCTTGTGGAACTCGGGATTATGTGCGAGGCGGATAGCCGCTTCATTGTCAACGTACAAGATGGGCGCTTGTTTTAAATCCACCAGGTCATTAAATATCCTTTTGAGCCACACAAGCTCTCGAGCTCCTTCACTTGCCACAACAATTTCGGCTGCAGTCGTCGAAATGGCCACTGTTGCTTGGCGTTGGCTAAGCCATGATACAGCGCCACCAGCATAAAGGCATACTACGCCGGATGTAGAGCGTCCAGTGTCGGGGTCTCCTGCGTGATCCGCGTCACTGTAGCTTCTAGCAACGTACTTGTATTGCTATACTTGATGCCAAGGTTTGTTGTTCCCGTCGGTGTAGCGGAAGATCCGTTTGACCTTCTGCCAGTCAGCTTGAGTAGGGTTTTCCAGCTTCCGTGATACAACACCAACCGCTGTAGCATACATACCTGCGTTGGCCGTCGCGGGCGTCTTGTATCAAGTTTTATAGTCATTCCTGGCCAACTTTGGCAGTTTATTATAATATATTCCATATTTACAGCTTTTCTAGCAACATAAACCAACTAAATTGTCATTTGAAAAACATTGTCAACAAAGCTGTCATTTAATATTTTTCCAGATTTATGTAAAGAGTTTGTATGTTAATGTAAATCATTCTTTCCTAGTACTTTCGCTATAAATTTAGGACTTCAACTTTAGCTTAGGGCTGCGATGAAGACTGGACTCTGAAGACCTGCTGAAATCCTCATGACGAAGATGATGACATGAATTGGCTCTGCTACTGCTGGCAGAATGGAAACTTGGAACTGATGCTGGCTGATAGAACTTGAATTCATAATTCGAATTCCACAGCGTTTTGGAACACGGACTGCTGCTGCATATAAATAGCCCTGCAGCTCAAGAATACTGCAGTCTGGTCACGCCTTCTTCACGTCATGTTACTTCACGTCCTCTACCTCTCCTGCATACCGTCACTCGGCCGGGCCTCCGCCGTTGTTTGCCCGTTGGTGACCTCTTCACCGTTGAAGTCTCCTACTTCGCTAATGAAGATTACCTACGTCACAAATGAAGGTCTACGTCACAAATGAAGGTCTACGTCACACCTATGTCTGAAGAACTCCTGCAAGAACGACTAGCTAGGGCCTATCTCCCGATTAGTTAGGACCGGAACTAGTTAGGTGATTAGGTAGGAACCTCTTCTCCCTCTCTTCAATAATAAACCCTCTTTTCCCTCTATATCCTCTTTTCTTTCTTATTAGGCTTCCGTAGCGCCCCTACGGGCGTTACGTGACACCGCATAAGCAATATGCCCACCATCAGGTAAGCGATAGAACCTACGGCTTCTCTATAAGGGAACTTCGATTCCACTTTCCCTTCTTCAATAGTCATCGATTCTTTTTGAATCGGAGTGGATATAGGGTTACAGTCCATCATCCCAAAACGTTCAAGAATCTTCTTGGCGTAAGACTCCTGCTTAATGGTGATTGACCCATCACTAGCTTGATTGATCTCAAGTCCCAGGTAGTGGTTTTGTTGTTATCTTCAACCGTTTCTGCAAATCCTTTAAGAAGCTGTTTGCTAATTCAGCGTCAGATGAAGGCACTTATCCGTCATCAACATATAGGGTTATGAGGATCTTCTTATGGCCGATCTTCTTAATAAACAGACAGTAATCGGCTCACACTGTCGGAAACCCATGTCAAGCAGAATCTGTTCAAAGCAAGAATTCCAACACCTTGGAGATTGCTTGAGTCCATACAGGCTTCTGTTGAGACGGCACACTTTCTTCGGGTCAACAGCAAAGCCATCAGGCTGCTTCATGTATATTTCCTCAGTCAGTATTCCATTTAGCAAATGTAGTAGACACGTCAAACTGTACGAGATTAAGCTTCTCTTGAGCGCTTACACTTAAAAGAACTCTAATTGTTGCCAGTCTTGCAACAGGGCTAAACGTTTGATCATAGTCAAGACCCTTTCTTTGCTTGAAGCCTTTGACTACTTTATTTATTTATCGTATGGCGTGTTCTCTACTTAAAAATTAATAAATATATTAGATTTTAAATATGTTACTGCGTCCGTTGTAAGTGACAGAAGGTCCTCCTCATTCCCGTCGAACTTGGTAAGCGGGCAGTCAAACACAATGTGGTGCACGGTCTGTTCAGGACACGCAGCCGACTCGCACCATTTATAACGCTGAGCAGCACAATTGCCAACTCCCGTTCTGATACGGTTGAGAAGGCACCACACCCGCCGGTGTTCTTCAAAACCTTTTGGCCTCTGCTTGGTGTTCAGCTTAAATAATGCGTTGGGGTGGGATTTAAGATCCAAGTCAGCAGACCAAGCTTTGTGGAAGTCAGCTGGCTGTTGGTCATGCACTTGTAGCGCTGGGGGGTGTCGGGATTTCAGCCTGGTGGCTTGGAACTCGTTGAGGTCGTTGTGGATGAGCAACGCTTTGTTTCCTCGGATTTTGTCCGACGGGAACAAGGCGTGATGTTATGTATGTATGTATGTTGTCCAACTCAAGGCTAAAGCCCAAGTTACACTGAGGCGGTAGCGGAAGCGTTCCGGGGCCGGTATTTTTTGTAAAGTATGAGTTCTTATGCACCCTGTCACATTGAAAGCGGTCGCGGCGCGGCGCGGTGCGGCGCGGGGGCGGCCGGGCCGCTAATACAACCCCGCGGACCGGGCGCGGCGCGGGGCCGAAATTTCGGCGGGAGCGGGCGCTGTATTCCATTGCGTTCAATGCAACCCGTCACACAGAGCGGCAGCGGTGCGGTACGGGCGCGGACTTTGACGTTGTATTTTTTAACAAGAATTGTGCGACTTTGCGCAGACTTTTTTTAGGTTATCAGTTTGGTTTTTTGTTTAGAGCAAAGGATTTACGTCTTTTGAATAATCACAGATAAATAGTGTCACACTGACCGTTACCGCGCCGCTGTCCCGCCGCGGTTTCCGCGCGGTATCTCTGTGTGACCGGTCCCGGAACGCTTTTGCTTACCGCAGGTCCGGCCACGGACCGCTTTACCGCTTATACCGCTCTGTGTGACTTGGGCTTAAGGCACTTTTCTCTGCGGAGGTGCGGTGGCATAATGTGACTGAGCACAGGTAGCCAGTGGCAGGGAGTTGGTTTAAGGCAGCCAGTAACAAGCCGCATTGAGTGGTTCAATTGAACATCAACAACGGGTGTATGGGCACTTCGCAGCCAAGCCGCAGCGCAGTATTCAGCCGCCGAGTATACTAGGGACAGTGTCGAGGTTCGCAAGGTGGATGCGCTAGCTCCCCAGGAGGTGCCTGTCAGTTTTTGAATGATGCTGTTACGTGTCTTCAGCTTCGCGGAAACTTTTTCAAAATGGTTTTTGAAGTTAAGGCTTCTGTCCAGGGTGACACCCAAGTATTTGGGGTGGAAGTTGTGGGAGAGAAGGGTGTTCCTAAACTTCACATGAAGTTCCCTCTTGGCTAATTTGTTGTTGAGGTGAAAGCAGGAGACTTCGGTTTTGGAGGGGTTAGGGCAGAGACGCCAACGAACGAAAAAGTCATCCACGGTCGCCAGGTCCCTCTCTAGGACCGCTTGTGAAATCTCCAAACTTCTATCCTGCGTTAGGAGAGCTAGGTCATCCGCGTAGCCGAATTTCCGACTGGCAGTATCAGGGAGGTCGTGCATATACAAGTTGAAGAGTAGAGGCGCGAGGACTGAGCCTTGGGGAAGGCCATTATTAAGCATACTTAGGCTGCTGGTGTGGTCACCCAAGTGGACCAGATACGGCCTGTTGCTAAGAGCGTTTTCGAGAAGCCGGAAGATCTTTATGCAGGGTATGATTTTGAGCAGCTTATACAGGAGCCCTTGGCGCCACACAGTGTCGTAAGCGGCGGTAAGGTCTATAAATGCCGCAGAGGATTTAAGTTGGCGGTTAAACCCGTTCTCGACATGTGTCGTCAATGCCAGCACTTGGTCCGTGCAGTTCCTGTGTGGTCGGAAACCTGCTTGCTCTGGTGGAATATGCTCATTAATTGTGGCTGAGATTCGGTTATGTATTATGCGTTCCAGTAGTTAAGAGTACTAGACGTGCTTTATATTTATTAATAGATCCATCGGGATTTCTTTTGATCCTAAAAACCCATTTGCAAGAAGCCTCGATATTCATATTATTTATTCCTTAACAAATACATTTGTGTTGGAAATTAACTTATGTCTAAACAATTCAACAAAATTTCTAAGTTATTTAAATTGAGAAATTAAATTATATAAACTCTGAAATACCATGTCAAAAGTAAAAAAATAATATTTATTCGGCCATATAAGGAATTCACCTCGGAATTTGAGCAAACCGGCAGTTTCATGTTCAGTTTGGTGTTCTTAAAGTTGTCTCAAAAGTCTCATAAAATCTCGTGTCCGCGTCGTGAGTTATTCAAGGTCAAATGTCAAAAAAATCAGTTTTTAGCGATTATCTCGGTTACCTTAGCTCCAATGACGTTGACATCTATGTAGGAATTGTAGAACATAAAATTTGCAACAAACTAGTAAAATATTTTTTTTATACGCCTAACCGTTTTTGAGATTTTACAATAAATTTACTGATTTAATTTTTACTTAAAACCTACTTTAGACAAATCTATATATATAAAAGAAAAAGGTAAATGACTGACTGACTGACATATCAACGCACAGCCCAAACCACTGGGTCATTAACTTACTAATCTGGGCACTGGGTCTAGAGATTCCAAATTTGGCATGTAGGTTCCTTATGAGGCCTAGGGGTGCACTAAGAAAGGGATTTACAAAATTCCACCCCTAAGGGGGTAAAATAGGGGATGAAAGTTTGTATGAAAGTCCGTCAGTTTTGAAGTTAGGATCTTCAAAATTTGTATGTAGGCTGACGACTAAAAATTAAGTTTTACGTGTCTCAGGGTTTTTGAAAATTCTACACCATAAGGGGTGAAAAGGGGGATGAAGTTGAAAATCCATCATTTTCAAAGTATTATATATTATCAATTTTCATTTTTGTTTAACAGAAATAAATTGATATTTTGGCTTATTTCATAAAACATAAAACTGATCAATCTAATGTTTGTGCTCTTGTCAACTAGACATTGGCAGTATCTTGAAACGGCCGATTGCCATCTTATTAAAAGTTGAAGTTGAAATAAAGAAGACTACTTGACACCTATCAAGGAGTCTTTATAACATCTGGGAGGTTCGGTACAGTTGGAGAGAAATGTAGTTACGTCATGGAGTACATGAATGAAAACTGTTCGTAAAAATGGAAGGTACCTACGTAATTAAAAAAACCGGTCAAGTGCGAGTCGGACTCGCGCGCCGAGGGTTCATATACCTATAGTATTTCTGGAAGCAATAAAGTCCATTTTCAGGACCGCAAAACTAAATTTGTTTGTAAAGGTTTTTTGCAGATTTCTGAAAAACTGTGCAACTTAGAAAGATCGTTTTATTTTTGCTGTAAAGTTTACATAAACCTCTGTCAACTGTAATTAATTCAGATTTTTCCTTACACAAACTTCGGAGATAAGGGGGGGGGGAATGGTATTTTTTTTAAATTTTTCATCATACCTTGAAAACTAAGAAACGTGAGAAAATACAAAAATATATATTAAAATGTACAAGTAAAGCCCTTTCATATGATACCCCACTCGACCTAGTAGCGACAATTTGAAATTTGGCCCCCTTTACACTAATAATCATAAATGGCTTTGAATGGCGTCTCTGAGTGCGGTAATTACTTACTTACTTATTAGGCTATGAGGTTCTCTAACCTCCTTAATTAGGTTTTTCTCAACCGTTTCATTTGTTATTTTAAGTTACTTAATTTTACTTTAAGTTTAATTTTGTTAATACCTCATTTATGTACCTACTCTATGCGTGCAGCTCACCCAGCTGCATTTTTCTTATAATAAATTCTAATCTAAATATGATGAAGAAACATAGCTGGGTGGGCTGTATGCCGTCTGCAACTGTGGCGTCGTTTAAGGAGGAGCGGAGCCTTCAAACACAGGCAACTTCTGCTTAAATGGAGGCTCCAATCTATGTTATAGTTAAGAAAAAAATATATATATATTTTTATTTTATTTTAATCATATTTTTTCCAAAATTCTTACGTGCAATTAAGTTGGGAAACTATATTCTAAAACCATTCCAAATTTCAAGTCGATAGCATAAGTGGTTGCTGAGATATAGAGGTGTGACAGACAGACGGTTAGACAGACAGACAAAGTAGCACCATATGGGTTCCTTTTTTTACCATTTTGGTATCGGAACCCTAAAAACAACAGGTCTGTCTCACATCCTCTTGGCAATTTCGATAGTCTGACCACATTTGTGAAACCAGATTTCTCTCCAACTGTACTGAGTGAGCCTGCCAGGTTGTGCATTGGACCAATGTGTGGGTCTAATAGGCCACTAATCACTAAACAAAGTTCAAATTTCTTGCACTCGATGAGGATAACTTGCAGCACCCCCCCGTCATATTAGGTTGCACAACAACCTAATATGATAAACAAGTGATATTAACGGAACACCCTAATGGAGGCCTTAAAAATATTCAAAGCAAACTAATTGTATTTTCTCTTTTAATGTGGTCGAAGGGTTAGAAAAAGTGTGGTTTGGTGGAAAAAGGTCGGAAGTTAATGAGACTAAGATATTGTTTAAGGATGGTTAATCAACATTTCGTCAAGTTTTGGACCTCAAGGACCCTGTGGGAAAAGAGGAGGAAGAGAAACTGAAAAATTTTCGACCTTCCTCCGGTTATTCCTTAATAACTTTTTTCCCTTACGTTCTACAGCAAAAGCATTTAGGTGGTACTCTTTTGTAAAGCGTTAAATTTCCTACAACATTCATAATACAAAATATGTTTGCACGTCAATTAGTTTCCGAGATGAAGCGCTTCGAAAAAACTACTTTTTTCGTAATTCGCAAAAAAATTACAAAAAATGTAGAATTCCATCTTATTTCTTCCGTTACACCTGAATTATGATGAAATTTTGTCTGAAACTCCACCCAACCCCAATTCACAAAAGCTAATTTTCTTTTCAGATGAAAGCCAACCATATGTACATCATATTAGTATGGATATTAGTTACTTTTCGGATCGATATCCCCCTCCCCCACAGTATATAACTATCTCAGGCAAAAAAATTGTCTTTTCGTGAAAAATTTTAATATAATCACCAGTATTAAGTAATTTAGATGGCACAGAACGAATAGAGATATTATTTAGTAATGCATGTCCATACCATAGTGGGTACTCATTTGTACTGATTACATTTCTAGTCGGGATTTCTTAGCCGTTGGTTCTGCTTCTAACAGCTTGTCGTCCTCCTGAGCAATCAGGCTGTCAACGATGTCGTGACCGTGTCGTCGTATTCGTCTTCTATGTCTGGTGGGTCTTCCTCGGTCAAATTAGTTTCAGGGGCGTTTTCGCAGGAGTGGCCTGTGCAGTGCTTGCACATTGCTGAGCACCGGAGACCTGCTTTCTTGCAGCTGCATGCTCCGGTGTTTCAGCCTTTGCTGCACTTGCAGGAAACAATCTGGAGGATGTCATCCGGCGCAGCATTTCTGGTTGTGCGGATTGGTAGTACACTTTGCGTTGGCGATGGGAGAAGTTCATTTCCTAACCACGCCTGTTTTTGCTGGTAACTGCGGAGGGAGTGGTACTTGGCAGCATCCTTGGTTGGTGGTAGGTGGGCTTGTTGCAATTTAGCATTCGTCACTGGTCGTGTGAATAATTGATACCGTAGATCGTCGAGGCTGTCATTGTTAATGTCGCCTCCATAAATAGCTATCAGAAAATTTTCTACAGCTTCGTTGATCTGCTGAAGAGTAGCGTTTGGTGTGAGAAACGTAGCCACAACTGCAGAGAGGAAGGTACTCTTCATATAAGTGCTGCAAATTTTCATCTTCCTCAATCCATAGGTACGGTGCTGACGTGGTATCACAACATCTCACTGCTTGGAGGAAAAGTATATCCTTGGGGGGGAAAAGAGCTGGAACTTCAGCAGTAATGATGACACTGTCAAAATCGCTGGTCTTGGATATGGCGGTGTTGACGATCATCAGATCAGCGTCCTCATATGCCTCTTTCACTTCGATGCTAGCATCCGCCATTCGTGTCATCGACATCGATATGAATGCGCTCTTCTCTCGTGATCGTTTTCCTGGATTTCTTGTGTTATGGTCACCAAGGTAAATGAAAATAACACGACTTTGGTTGCTGATTGTAATACAGAACGGCGAGCTCGTTCTGGGACTTTGGTGCTTTGATAGCCGGCGTTAATGGGATATCCATAAAATACAACAATCACATTGCTCCAAAAGTATCTCTGCACCTAGTTTATGTACGTAAAGCACAGCATCTCAAATGTGGTTGTGGAAGTTTTTTCTACACCACTTTATGTAACAGATATCCTCCATCAATCGCGTTGCATTTCCTGTTGCCAAAGTAGACTTCCTAAAAATTTAAATTTTTTCGAAGCGCTTCATCTCCGAAACTATATAATTGACATACAAACATGTTTAGTATCATGAATGTTGTAGGAAATTTAACGCTTTACAAAAGAGTACTACCTGCTTTTGCTGTAGAACTTAAGGAAAAAAGTTATTAAGGAATAACCGGAGGAAGGTCTAAAATTTTTCAGTTTCTCTCCCTCTCGTCTTTTCCCACAGGTCCCTCGAGGTCCAAAACTTGAGAAAATGTTAATTGACCTTCCTTGAACAATCTCTCAGTCTCATTAACTTCCGATTATCTGATTTTACCTGTAGACCCCACCATTTTCTGATAGGGAAAAACTAATTGTAAGTAAGAATGGCTTAGTGTCTACGCAGGATCCAGATGAAAAATTTATTAACTAAAGGCAACATCCACTGTGGGAATTATCACAATACAGTTATCACTGGCTCCTAGCTCTTGATTTTTTAATGGCTAATTTCCATGGGAAAAATTTGAATTAATATTTAATAATATGACAACTTGATTGCTTGAAGATTGAAAAACATGCTTAATTCCACCAAATACTTATTTTATTTTATGGTACTTGTCTGATATGCTACTCTTTTTAGTAATGGGGAAAGCAGAAGGTCATGGTGAGAACTGGCATGGTCATGTAACAGCCTTGACAGTTAGTCCAGATTATAGAAGATTGGGTCTAGCAGCTACGCTTATGAATATTCTGGAAGATGTATCTGAAAAGTAAGTATAGACCCTTTACTGGGCTAACTGCTACACTCAGAGGTTTCTTTCACTTTCTGAAGTGTTGCTGTCTTTTTTGGTTTCCTTAAGAAAGCAACAACAGTATGAGACTTGAAACTTGTGATATCTCTGAGTATGCAAATATTATTAATTGTACTGTCCTATATTAGCCTATTATGCCCATCAACAGGGGCAAAGGCTTCCCTTCCCTTCTCCACTATTAATTAGGTACTTATTCCTAATGTAACACCATCATAATAAGCCCATATTACACAGGGTACATTTTTCTTTGCTGATCAGATCATGAATAATCACGACTTTTCATATGTTTGACAGCTGTCGAAATAGACTTCTTACTATGGCTATATTCTGTGCCTTACTTTAGTTGCCATAGTAGGTACAACATACAAAGAACATTCAATTTATTTTGAACAGGATTTGAAGTGATAATTATCACTAATAACTATCTTGATAATAATGAAATGCAATATTTATTAAGGGGTTACCTGCGGTGCGGTCCACTAACGCCACCATCGGTAAAAAAAAAATTACTCGCTAAATACAAAACTTATCGAAAATCCGGAATAAATAAATATATTGAAGTAAAGGTACCATTGTTTATATAGAACCTATTTACTCTGTTAAATAAAGTTCGCTTTAGTTACAGACACAAAAACTGCTAAAAGTGGCCGTTTTTGGCACTTTTTGCATCTGTTTCAGAATTGATAGAACTAGGGTACCTGTACTTCAATATGTCTTTCCGGATTTTCGATAAGTTTTGTGTTACCGAGCAATATTTTTTTAACTGATGGGGGCGCTAGTTGACTGTAGGAATCCGCTTTCAGTGTCGCTTTACGCAATTTGCTGATCTAAACGTGTCCACTAAAAACTGTTACAAATATTCTGTTTATCACTGTAGTAGGAGATCCAACAACGCGAACCTTGCGCAAAACCCGCTGGGATAAAACGGCGCCCAGTATTATATTACTCTATGACGGCACGATTCAAGTACATTTTGTGGTGCAGTCCGGCGGCAGCGCGCGATGGAGTCGCACAGTAGGGCATAATGTCGAATATGTCGTGTTTAACTAGGTTAAAAGTTGTATTCTTTGAATCGACAGGTAGCTGGTTTGGTTAAAAGTTTTACAGTTTGTGTTTTTGAGACGAATGTATCACCTAATAATAAAAATTACAAAAATATAAAAAATAAGGGGGTCGAAACAACAAACGTATTTTTTTTTGTTTTTGCTCTATCTTCAGAACGGTTATTAATTCAAGCGTCAAACTGACTGACTGATTGACTGACGCCGACCCATAACCGCTTTAGCTACACGTTTGATATATTTTACGCTAATTTATTGTTTACCACAAACACCATATCAGAAAGGATTTTCCTTAAGTCATCCGGATCCTCTGAGGGTGTGAAATAGGGATGAAATTTTTATGATTTTTGTGCACCTTTGAAAACCAAAGATGTCTGAAATAAAAAGTAATTCATATTTCATTTCGCTCCCTTGGAGGATGATTTTGGAAAGCTGCTGAGACATCTATTTCTTATTTTCTTACCATTATCAAAAGTCAAAAATGTTGAAAAACTTGCATCCCTTATTTCACACTCTTAGGGTATGAGTTTTGGAAAATCCTTTCTGATGTGGTGTTTGCATAGAATTAGCATATCAACCGTGAAGCTAAAGGGGTTATGGGTCGGCGTCAGTCAGTCAGGCAGGTCAGGCTCAGGACAAGTAATTTTATTGACATTTTAGTGAACTATATGTTATATATGCATTTTTTACAGAAAGAAGGCTTATTTCGTGGACCTGTTTGTGAGGGTGAGCAATAAAGTAGCAATTAACATGTACAAAAATTTGGGCTACATTGTATACAGAACTGTTTTAGAATATTACTCTGGGGATCCAGATGAAGATGCTTATGGTTAGTTTTTTTACTAATTACCAATAAAATGTTATATCTCTAAGCACACAGCTACTTAATATTTTTCTTTGTATCTTGTTACAGATATGAGAAAGGCATGCTCTAGGGATGTGAATAAAAAATCTGTTATTCCTTTGACACATCCCGTTCGACCTGAAGATGTAGATTAATAACAGTATAAAATGGACTGAAAAAATAAGACTTCTAAGCTGTATAGCGAATTTATATTTAATCAATAAAATCCAGCAATACTCACATTGTCTTAATTACTATCACTACTGCTAGTGTCATCATCATTATCTTCACTATTTGCAGTTGTGTTTTGATCTGTTTGGCTATTACTTTCATGAATCTGCTGTTCTGGTGTCCTAGGGCTTTGTTCTTGGTCTGAAGACTTGTCACTTTGTTGGTCAGGAGAGCTATCAATTTGTTTGTCCTGTTGTCCAGCTATTTCCAGTTGACTATTTGGTTGTTCTTGTTGATTTGATGCTGCAATATTTTTAGCTGTAGGTTCAATCACCTCTTTTTGCTTTCTCCATTGTTTTGCAGCAGCAAGTAGCTTCAAGTTAGGTCTAACCATTTCATCTTCAGGGAATATATAATCAAAGACTTCTTCCCACCCCTCTTCAACACCCCCTTCACTAACAATCTTTTGTCTCTTTTTAACCCTTCTGGGCATTTTAGCTAACACCTTTTCAAGTTTACTTTCTTCTCCAATTTCTGTTTCAAAATCTTTCCAGGCTTCTAAAAGCAGTACTCTAGCTTCTTTTTCACCAGCACTCCTTAGGCTATCATTAGCTCGTTCATATACTCTTCTAGCTAAGTCAACATTGATGTTGTCTGGATTTTCAGAATTCAATTCAAACTTTGCATAGGACAGCCAAACTTTTACGTGAACTGTTCTTTCCAAAAGTCTCTCGTACAATTGTCTAGCTCTCTCAGTTTCACCTTGAGATATCTCAAAGTCAATGTAACTTTTCCACAAAAGTTCAGGCATATCTAATCTAGGTTGGGCTACAGCTATTTCATAAATAGCTCTTGATCTGTCACTGTCACCCAATAATGTCTCTAGTTCAGCAAATTTGATCCAGGTGATACAGTTTTCAGGTCCATATTCAAGAAATTTTTGATAAAGAATCCTGCACCTGTCAAATTCCCTAAGTTGAATTTCCAAGTCAATGTATCCTCGATACAATTTGTCTCTGGGGCACATGCCTAATGCCAAGCCCAACGTTCTTCTTGCCTGCTTTAGATCCTTACATCTTACTTCAAATTGGGCATACATAAGCCATATTTTTGAAAATGTGAATATTTTGTGTGGTATTAACTCCAGGCAAGTTCTGTACACTTGTCTGGTGCGCTCAATGTCTTCTGCTTCTAATTCTTCATACAAGGCATAATTAATCCACAGGTAAATATAACGTCTCCAAAACTGTTTATCTTTTGAAGGTGGCACATTGGCTATGGCCCTCTCATATGTGTCCCTGACATCATCTACATTCCCTTCATTTTCAACGAGCCTAATAAAATCAAACCATGCATCATAGTTTGTTGGGTTTTCTATAACCTCTTGCTCATACATATACTTTCTCTTGTTGACAATAACATCTTCAATGCCAGACCTATCACCATATTTCTTCTCATGTATAGTGTAAGCCTTGTAAAGCTCTTTGTTCCTGTCTTTAGAAATGTGGTCTAGAGCATATTTGTATATCACTCTGGCTCTGTCATGTTCTTTTTGATTTTCTTCAAATTTAGCAAATGCTATGAAAAGCCTTTCATCAAGTTCTTCATCTCCAAAAAATTCTACAGCCCTCTCATATACTTTCCGTGCTCCATTGATAAACCCATGGTTTTCCTCGAACTTGGCATATTTGATCCAGTGTTTCACATCAGGGTGAACCATCACAAATCTTTCATAGATATGGCGGGCTCTGTCCAACTCTTTATATCTTAGTTCAAAGTTTATATAGGTTTGCCAAGCCTGCTCATCTGGCTGCCACTCCATCCATCTCTCAAATACCTATAAATAAAAGGTAATTTAGTAATTTGGACTATCATATGTTTCTTTAAAGAAGGTAGTACTAATTCAGGATGCATAAAATCAGTATCAGTTTTACATACTTGTCTAGCTCCTGCAACATTTTCCAGCATCTCTTCCATGTAGGTGTACTTGTACCAAAATTGTGACACTCTTGGTAGGATTGTGACAGCTCGATCCCACAGGTTCCTTGCATGGTTTACTTGACGGTTCCTCATCTCCATTTCGGTGTACTTTAGCCTGGAATGGAATTGGTTAAGCCTTATCATATAGTACCTAACCAAATATCACAGTAAAAGACCTTGCCACCTAAAGTAAAATTACCAATCAAAGCAACTTATTCATACTCACCAAAGGGTAACATTTCTGTGATCCACATCCAAGGCTCGCTCATAAATAGAGCGCGCCCTTTGGATTTGCTTCTGAGACTCTTCCCATTGAGCATATTTGAGCCAGTTACCAATTACCTAAAAGGCATTCCAAAAAAAATCAACATAAATCTTATTTAATTGTAAGAGGTAGAGGTACCAAGAAGCACATAAGTCCAACAGTGACAGTCATTTTCTGTGCATGGGTTCCAGCTGAAGATGCAAGTCTCTCGCGCTGTGCCCTACACCGTGATACTTTTTTGAGTTCTGCGCTTAACCATCACTCTTGGGCCAAAACTCTTGGATACCCAGCTGATACACCAAGATATAAAAACACGAGCGAAAATATTTACCATCCGATTTTTCCGAATGTTGTCCTCAAATGCTTTTCTCTTCCTGTGCTGGTAATCTCTCAATTCTTCTGGGTCTGAGATCTTTTGTTTTGGAGGGGGTGGTAAGATTTCAAGATCACGCTCCTTTGCTTCTCTTAGCAGTTGTTCTGCTGTAATTTGGATCTCCGCTGGGGCTTTGTTCTTTACCTGCAGACGACGACAAATGTTTAGCCATGTGAAAAGCTTGATGGAATCAAAATTACCGGAAAATTCATACCTTTGCCACCTTGGGCATTTTTGTTGCTTTTCCCTCCATAGTTGTTTATTCAATTTTATAATCTCGCCTTTTATATCAGGGTTCCTTGCGAGACATTCAAGATTTATCCAGCAGAGCATATACCTAATAACTAAATCAAATCAAATATTTGTAAAATGGAATGGCTTCTGTCAACATGGACAATTTTGCCAGTGTCGAAGTTGGAGAATACACGGCACTACACCGTTTTCGATTTACCTTCTTTCTACCTCTACAAACAACATCCTATCTAACCAACAAAATAGAACGAACATGCGAACCAAAATGCGAACGAGAATAATATTATTTGGTTTGGAGACCTTTCACCATAGAATACATGAAACAGAGTTAGAAAGGTGAAGTAGGCGGGCCCCGCGTGCCACGGATAGGTCCGTAGGACAAATAAACGTCAAAACCTCAAAATGACCCCTTCCTTCAGTCATTTAGATTTACCCGACTAAAGGGCCCCATACAAAGCCCTGCCTGCAGGGCCCTGCTTGCAGTGCGCACTGCCAATCGTACCGTGTGTGGTGTTGCAGGGCCGATGTACAGCTTGACCAACTTTTCTGTAGAATGGCCAAAAACGGAACTACTTACGTCATTTTGACAACCTCAGAGTAAAAATGTATAGAGTCCGTCATATACATAGTCCTGTTAAGCGTCTCCTAGTCTACTATGACAAGTCGGTCAAAAAACTAGGGTCTAGGTTACGTTTTACAAATCAAAAAATCTAATGTTTCATCCACCACCTAGGGATAAGCCCGCCTTAGCATGTAATCTCTCCGATAATTAGTACTTTTTAGGGTTCCGATACCAAAATGGTAAAAAAAAGGAACCCTTATGGTGCGACTTTGTCTGTCTTTCCGTCTGTCTGTCACACCTCTATATCTCAGCAACCACTCATGCTATCGACCTGAAATTTAGAATAGTTTTAGAATATAATTGCCGAACATATAAAAGAATTTTGAAAAAAATATGATTATTAATGTAAAGAGGGCCAAAATAGGGAGGGCCAACTTTCAAATTGTCGCTACTAGGTTGAGTGGGGTATCATATGAAACGGCTTTACTTGTACATTCTGAAATATATTTTTGTATTTTTTAACGTTTTAGTTTTTTAGTTATGATGAAAAATGTAAAAAAAAAATACCATTCCCCCCCCCGTTATCTCCGAAGTTTGTGAATGGAAAAATCTGAATTAATTTACAGTTGACAGAAGTTTATACAAACATTACAGCAAAAATAAAACAATTTTTCTAAGTTGCACAGTTTTTTTTTGCAAATAACCTTTACAAACAAATTTAGTTTTGCGGTCCTAAAAATGGGCTTTATTGCTTCCAAAAATAAAAAAAGTGTATCGGAACCCTCGGCGCGCGAGTCTGACTCGCACTTGACCGGTTTTTTTTTTACTTTCGAGCTGAGCGAGAAAGGTATTGTATTCGTAAAAAAAAAAGTTTTTCTAATTTTCTCAAAAATGTCATAATCTGGGTCAGTCGCTATTAGCGTCAGCGGCTGCGGCCAAGTTGCAACAGACAGATACACCGACAATTTGTTCAACATGCACCATACATGGAAAAGCCTACAATCGAAGCGTAGTCTAATCTAGCTATACAGGGTGTAAGGGACGGTGTATTCTACATTCTGGTTTGCTGAAAGGCTTGAATTATAGACATAAAATAGACTAAAAGATTTTTGTGTGTTAATGTATGAGAACGTTTATAATTGAACAATAATTTTCATGACAGTTGAAAGGTATATACCACAAAACCATTTTATCCTCTACATTACTCGAACTATCAGCCCTCGCATTCGGCTCGGGCTGCTAAAAATGGTTCAAAATGCGCTATCACTTGATGCAGGTTCTATATCACTCATACATCATAAAAAACAAGTCTCCCAAAAATATCCGTCCGTCGGTTGGTCGATCGGTCGGTCGGTCGGTCCGTCGGTCGGTCTGTCCGTCACGCTTTGGCCTAGCGGCTAAACGAATGGTCCGATTGACACCAGATTTTGAATTTAGAAGTTTTATGCAAATCCATCAAAGGGTTCTAAGTGGTTTCTTGCTGGCTCTCATTTTGAGGGTAGCTGTCATACAAAGAAAAT
Organism: Athrips mouffetella; assembly: GCA_947532105.1. Taxonomy (NCBI): domain Eukaryota; kingdom Metazoa; phylum Arthropoda; class Insecta; order Lepidoptera; family Gelechiidae; genus Athrips; species Athrips mouffetella. The sequence continues at coordinate 15,935,271 of OX383965.1, read as the reverse complement.
GAAAAATTGAAATTTTCTCAAAAACGGCTCATAGAATCTTGATAAAACTTTGCATGACCAAGCATCTCCATGTAAGATATCTTGCGCCACTATCAATTGATCTGTGTAATTTCATATAAGGGGTTTTCCTGTACCACCAAAATATGTGATTTACCGAAAATTTGTTCCATTGAGTTTATTAAAATTTTCCATTGTCTACCTGACTAGATATTCTTTATGATTTTTTTGCATAAAATTTAGTACACAGGGTGTACCAAAAACTTAAAGGGGTTGCTCAGTAGACTAAACTGAACAATTATCCATAAGGAACATGTGTTGGGAAATTTAAAAATCTCCATGCAAGTATCCTATGGTAGTATCCATCGATCTGTGAAAATTCATATAAAGGTGTTCCAGTACTACCAAAAGTTGAACATGTGAATTACTCGAAATCGTTTGAGGTTTGTTTGTTTTAATGTTTGACAATATGAAAAAAAACTTTGGAAAAAACTTAAGTAAAAGTTGGTATTTCCATACAATGTGTATGGGATTACAAATTTAAGTTTGCGGTTGATAGTTTTTCCTTGAGTATTGAGAGAAAGTTAGTGCAGTGCTGCTGTACCATTTATTTTTATGTTGTGCAATAAAGACTATACAACAACAAACCTTATAATATGCGAAAGTAAAAATATATCTTTTTAACTTGTAAATTGATCATTAATAATAAGAAAGGAAGCGTAAATGATCCGTAATAGCCGAAAATGCGCGATTTTTGACAGCGTTTTTTAGGGTCCCGATACCAAAATGGTAAAAAAAGGAACCCTTATGGTGCGACTTTATCTGTCTGTCTGTCACACCTGTATATCTCAGCAACCACTCATGCCACTCATGCTTTAGACTTGAAATTTGGAATAGTTTTAGAATATGGTTGTCCAACTTAACTGCACATGAGAGAATCAACACAAAGTTATGATTATTAATGTAAAGGGGGCCCAAATAGAGGGGGCAAAATTTCAAATTGTCATTACTAGGTCGAGTGGGGTATTATATAAGAAAGGGCTTTTCTTGTACATTCTAAAATATATTTTATATTTTTTTACAACTCGTAGTTTCCAAATTATGATGAAAAATGTCAAAAATAATACCATTACCATTCCCCTTATCTCCGAAGTTTGAGAAAAGATAAACTAGAATTAATTACAGGCGATAGAAGTTTATGTAAATATGACAGCAAAAATAAAACGATCTTTCTAAGTTGTAGTTTTTTAGAAATGGATTTTATTGCTTCCAAAAATACTATAGGCACATCGGAACCCATCCGAATCCACGCGAGTCCGACTCGCATTTGACCGGTTTTTTCTTGAATGGTGAGTATTCTTACCAGAAAAACTGTAGTAACAAGATTTATTAGTTCTAAGCTATATGTTTCTTAAAGAGAAAGACAAAACTTTTACGTTTTTGGGATTAAAAAAAAAATCATACATTTTAGTATGGAGGTCCCTCGCAAGAAATGGATACGGTTATGGTTCCCTCCTTAGCATAAAGAGCTGCTACATAAACCTCCTTGTGTCAGTCAGTGTTGCCTGTGCTGTTCTTGTTTTCCTGCATATTTCCAAGTATTTTATGAGAAAGTCATACCAAAAGCGATCGAAAGTGGTGTGCGAGAAATGATTCTCATAATGAAATCGTTCTTTGATGCAGAAAAGGAGCAAGAATCTCCAATAATACCATCCATGTATACAAACACATTGCTGCCGCTACAGGTCAGGGTTACCCAGATCTTCTTTTCGTGTCAACGCAAATCCAATATTGACCCAGATTGTTATTGCAGTAACAAGTAGAAGCACTAGGTGAAGACCTGTGTACAATCTCAAATTTTGCCAATTGTAAAAACATGCTGTAATTCCGTGAATTCCGTAGACATTTCCAATAAGATTTAACTTTTCTTGTTTTGGAGAAATTTTGCAAATTATCACAAAAACAGGTGCTGCTGGGGATTTTTGAATTGAAAACTTTTTTAGCGGCGCCTAGCACTTTTTAAGATGGGAAAAAAATGATCACATACCAAGTTAGAGCAGGCTCAATATATAACAATAGTTCTAAAGTGTGATAAAGACCAATACATCTATTTTGTCTTTGTTGCGTCAGATCTTCAGATCTCGGATGAAGTATAAAAATGGATTTGCAAATAATCATACCAAGTTAGAGCAGGCTCAATTTATACATACAAAAGTTCTAAAGTGTGATAAGGACCAAAACATATTTTTTGTCTTTGTCATAGTCTAGGCTTTTTTTTTGCAGTCAAACTAATTACAGCTGTCAAAATAAAAATCGCTATAACTTGAAAACTACTGACCCTAGACTAATCATGTGCTAAGACAAATGATAGGTCTCGATGAGATCTACATTTCGGATGACAGCTGTCAAACTAAAAATCGCTATAACTCGAAAACTACTGACCCTAGACTACTCATGTGCTGAGACAAATGATAGGTCTCGATGAGATCTACATTTTGGATGACAGCTGTCAAACTAAAAATCGCTGTAACTCGAAAACTACTGACCCTAGACTATTCGTGTGTTGAGACAAATGATAGGTCTCAATGTGATCTACATTTCGGATGACAGATGTCACACTAAAAATCGCTATAACTTGAAAACTACTGACCCTAGACTACTCATGTGCTGTGTCAAATGATAGGTCTCGATGAGATCTACATTTCGGATGGCAGCTGTCAAACTAAAAATTATTTTTTTTTCACTTCTGCCGGCACTTCCGAAGTGCAAGCCGTCCTTTTTTAGGGTTCCGTACCTCAAAACAAAAAAACGGAACCCTTATAGGATCACTTTGTTGTCCGTCTGTCTGTCTGTCTGTCTGTCAAGACCCTTTTTCTCACGAACGAGAAGAGGTATCAGGTTGAAATTGATAACAAATATTAAGGTCCATAAACCACACAAGATCTGAAAATTTCAATTTTACAACGACGCAATCAAAAGATATGGTTTTTTATGTCCTCATCGCCATACATTTATGCAAAAAAGCAAAACCTTCAGGGTACTTCCCGTTGACCTTAAATTATGAAATTTGGCAAGAAGCTAGGTCTCACAGTACAAATAAAGAGAAAAGTCTAAAATCATTAAATATTTCAATTTTCCTCACAACTAATAGTAACCAATTAAGGTGAGCTCCCGTTTCAATAAAAGAGTGGTCAAGTGGGATAGTCACAGACCGACAAAGTCGCTCCATAGAAAAGGGTTCCTTTTTTTACCGTTTTGATATCGGAACACTAAAAAGGCAGAAGTTGTTTATTTTTGTAATAGGTGGCAATCCTTTTCGATCGTAGCGCCATCGTAAAATTCTACAGAAAAGTTGGTCAAGCTGTAACGGCGATTTTGTCGGCCCTGCATGCCCACACAAAGTACGATTGGCAGTGGCACTGCAAGCAGGGCCCTGCAGGCAGGGCTTTCTATCACATCTATGGGCCGTTTAATGGCGTAAAGAGCAGCGACTTATTTTTTAAGAAAATGCCGTTTTGTGCGATATTATCACGTCGAGCTCACAGCAAAGATAAAAATTAGCAAAATGGAGGCCTATTGTACCACCGATAACCATTTAGAATACCTTTTTATCCACTATATTTGTTAAAACAAAAATATTTTTAGCCGGTCGAAACCAGAGCAAAAGTGCTTCCAAAAATACATCGATATCGATAAATTTCTGTATACTTACATTATTCCTGTAATGTTGAATACTTACTTGTATATATTGTTTAGCTTTGAAGTTAACCAATAATTTTTTAATAATGAAAAAATTAAAAATTGTTTGCACTCATACTAAATCCCAACTTTAGAAAGAGATTTTTGGCAACTACCCAGGTGATCCAAAAGAAAAGCAAAGATGGATCGATGCCACAGGGCGAAAAGATTGGTTAGCCACCAAAACAAGTTCTACTTGCTCCAAACACTTTCTGGAGAGTGACATCATCTTTTCGGCACAAAGAAGACATTTAAAGCCTCTTGCTATACGCTATACCTGTAAGAAACCGAAATCACTTCCCGGAAGGACACCAACTTTACCACACACGTCTTTACTGGTATATTAATTTAATTTGTTGGTTCTTCTCTATGGTTCTTCTTATTGCTGACTAGCAGTTGCCCACGACTTCATTTGCGTGGGATTCGAAAAAAGAGTAGATATTATGCTTTTCTAGGTCTAAGTCCATATTCCTGCCAAATTTAATCAAATTCTGTTTAGTGGCTGGGTCGTGAAAGAGTAACAAACATCCAAACATATAAAAATTCAAACTAAAATAAATTATCTTTATAATATTAGTGAGATATAAATAAGAAAAATGTAAATATCATGTAAATAATAAAACAAAACAATGCTTCATGATCTATTTTATTTTTGAAGAATATTTACACGCAGGGATCTTCTAATAAAAAACCGGCCAAGTGCGAGTCGGACTCGCGCACCGAGGGATTCGTACCACCACATAATAACGATTGTACTCGTATTAGAAATTTCAGTATGTTCCTGTGCTAGATTTTTTGAGTCCGACACGAGCTTGACTAGATTTTATTATTTTTTGTTATTTTATAGCTTATGCACTATAAACATTGCAATTTTATTGTTTTCAAGTGTTCCCGTTTTTAAGATAGAGCATAAACAAAAATCGCCTAAAAAGGTTTTTAGTATCGGAGCCACACTTAATTTATATATTTTTTTATTTTTAGTATTTTTTGTTATATTGGCAACAGAAATACATAATCTGTGAAAATTTTAACTGTCTAGCTATTACTGTTCATGAGATACAGCTCAAACAAAATTTTGTAAAAACAGATGACTTTGGTGGCATCTTTTTAATTTGGTTTAAAGTATTTTTTAAAACAAAAAATACATTTTTTATTTACTCAACAAGCTCCAATGAACGGGGTGGGTCAAACTTTTTTTTACGCTCCCCCCTTTAGCTGTTTGGGAGACCCCCTTCATTTTTTAAATTTTTAGTATTTGTTGTTGTAGCGGCAACAGATATACACAATTTGTGAAAATTTCAAATTTCTACCTATTACGGTTAATAAAGAATTAGTATAAAACAGGTGTAAGTAAATACTTGGCTTCTCAAACAAAAGTTATTATGATGCTTTTCCAGGCAATACACAACACAATAAAACTAATTAAGAACGCACCCTTTCCTTCCCTCTCTTCCCCCCCCCCCCCCCGTACCTCCTGAAACATCAATGAAAAAGCAATGGCCGCGCGCGCAATTCTGTTCTCATGAAAATAATATCTAAAACGACAAAAACACCTGTGTATAATACAAAGTGACTTTGAATTTACAATGTTTTGTGTAAAGATTGATTGATGCAGTGTGACCTCTAATAAGAACCAGCGCCTGGATTCCCTATCATCAGGTACGTCCTTCTTCACCCCGCCGCCTGAGAATGTCGGATCTGTAAACGTTAGTTTACTATTATTTAATCTATGATTTAAGTGACATATAAAAAATAAAACAGCTTGCACAACCTAACATTAGCGTGACGATTAGTTTCTGCGCATGATGACACGCGGAGAGCCAATGAACGCTTCGCAGTCCTTCCCCCACCATACCCCGCGCACCCCCGCGACTCGTTTTTTGTGTTCTGCGCATTAACCGCCATCGCTAGAGTTAGTTATTGCAAGCTGTACCCTTACCCTTATTTTTCTATGAGCGTAGCACTTTCTTGCGAGGGACCTCCGTACTAAAATGTATGGAATTTTTTTCAAATTCTAAAAACGCAATATTTTTATCTTTCTCTCTGAGAAATATGTGACATGGGACTAAAAATGCTTCTACCACAGTTTTTCTGGTGAAAACACTTACCATTCAGGAAAAAAAACGATGTTAAAAATCACGCATAAAATGGCTATTACGGATTATTTACGCTTCCGTTCTTAGTATTAATGATCAATTCACAAGTAAAAAACGATATGTTTTCACTTTCGCAAACAAAGTTTATACTAAAACTTGAGATTTTTAAAGATATCTTGATTTTTGTAAAACTTAACTGAGTTTTTCGACCGACTGGCATGGGCCACAGTGAGACGCTTTACACTTCACTAGCTCATACAGAATATGTATATGGCGGACTCTATAGTTTTTTACTCTTAGTTGTGAAACGTCACTTTTGACAGTTCTCCTTATACAAACCAGCGCCCCCACCCGCGTTCAGTGTCCGTCTCCCCAGCAACCCGTGCGAGATATGGCCAAGTGGCATACACCAAAATTTAGTGGAAATTGGTTCATTCCATCAGTAAAGTGTCAGATTCAGTGCATCAAAACTGATGACACTACGAGGTGAAAACTTTGGGTGGCTGTAGAGACGTCTCGTCAGCCAGCCCATTCTATACAGGGAAAACTACGAAGATTACATAAAAGCAAAATAGTTCCACATTTACTGCATGTCTAGTGCAATTGATTGTAAAAAAGCCGAATCGAAAATGTCCATATGGTAGGAGCACTTCATCAATAATTATGGGTGGCTGGAGAGACGTTTTCCCAGCCAGCCCATGTGATATCTCGGAACATATAGTAGGTAGGAAGATGAAACAAAGCTTAATATTTACTACCTACTCGGAACAGTAGGAAGCAAATATTTCAAAATCCTAGCTCCACTAACTTTTGAGATATTTGTATTTTTTCATGGGCTTGCTGGGGAGACGTCTCGCCAGCAAGCCCATGCTGTAACTCAAAAAGTACTGCACGTAGAATGCTGAGCGATATACCAATAGAGAGCGCATATTTGATGCAATAAGCACCAAGAAAAGTGAGTCCCTAGGTCTTATGGTTTCGATGCTAGAAACAAAAATCATTTTCCCGCTGAAAATTTGGAATGCATGATGTGAAGTGCAACGTTGCGTTCTGTGCAATTCTACATGTTGCTGTTAGAGCATTCAAAAATCAATCTTGTGTCCTAATAGTTAAGATGTCCTGTAGACGCACGTGTAGATTATTTGTAATTTGAGAATAGTTCGGGAGACGGTGTACTTAAAAGGCTGATTGGTTAACAAGAAGTTTTTATTTATTTGTGGACAACATGTGAAGAACAAAAGACATAATATGTATTTTGGCTCACGTATTTATTTAATAAATCAGTTTTCTTAACTTATTAATTACAGGACAATTTAAGAATACTTTAAACATTTTAGTTTGTTACTGAGACCGTTAAACCTACATCTCCTCCTAGAATACAGTTGTCACGGTTGCTAAAAAGAGATTGTGGCACCAGTTAGTCTTCACGTGAGCTAAAATACATATTATCTCTTTCGTTCTTAACATGTCGTCCACAAATAAATAAAAACTTCTTGATAACCAATCAGTCTTTTACTAAGTACACCGTCTCCCAAACTATTCTCAAATTACAAATAATCTACACGTGCGTCTACAGTACCTTTTAACTATAACGATACAAGATTGATTTTTGAATGCTCTAACAGCAACATGTAGAGTTGCACAGAACGGCAACGTCGCACTTCACATCATGCATTCAAAATTTTCGGCGGGAAAATGATATTTGTTTCTAGCACCGAAACCGTAACACCTAGGAACTCACTTTTCTTGGTGCTTATTGCATCAAATATGCACTCTCTATTGGTATATCGCTCAGCATTCTACGTGCAGTACTTTTTAAGTTACAGCATGGGCTTGCTGGCGAGACGTCTCCCCAGCAAGCCCATGAAAAAATACAAATATCTCAAAAGTTAGTGGAGCTAGGATTTTGAAATATTTGCTACCTACTGTTCCGAGTAGGTAGTAAATATTAAGCTTTGTTTTATCTTCCTACCTACTATATGTTCCGAGATATCACATGGGCTGGCTGGGAAAACGTCTCTCCAGCCACCCATAATTATTGATGAAGTGCTCCTACCATATGGACATTTTCGATTCGGCTTTTTTACAATCAATTGCACTAGACATGCAGTAAATGTGGAACTATTTTGCTTTTATGTAATCTTCGTAGTTTTCCCTGTATAGAATGGGCTGGCTGACGAGACGTCTCTACAGCCACCCAAAGTTTTCAGCTCGTAGTGTCGTCAGTTTTGATGCACTGAATCTGACACTTTACTGATGGAATGAACCAATTTCCACTAAATTTTGGTGTATGCCACTTGGCTATATCTCGCACGGGCTTGCTGGGAAGACGGACACCCGCGTTCATTATAAGTCTTGTCGCACTGTAGTCTCCAATGATCTTATATATACCATGTGATACATATAACAAGAAATTACCACAAGGAAATTTGGCTTTATTCAGCATTAAATTTGACAGACAAATCCACAGATAAAATACATGTCATTCACCCCTCCCTAAAACATAATCTTCCAGGTGGACCGGCAGACGGCGAGGGCGTGTAGAGCGTCGAATTTCACGCTCGTTCTCGTTCTCACCAGATCCCTGTTCTCGGTGCTGTTGTGTGCTATGTGAAGGCTGGGGCGTAGAATATGCTTCAGTCCTTTCAGGCTCTTCATCATCTGAAGAAAAGTCATCTTGTACTGAAGGGAGCGGAGCTAGATGTCTATTAGAGATCGTGCCTTCTCTTCCATTCGAGTACCGAATAAAAGAGTACGTTGGATTACTCTGTAGAAGGTGGCCTTCTTCTACTAAAGGCTCAGACTTCGAATTACGCACTGTTCTTTTTATAAGTATAGGACCAGGTGTCATAAGCCAATCAGGTAGAGATACGCCATTAGGGCTTCGCCGTGGATGACTGAACATTCTTTCATGTGGAGTTGCGTTGATAGATGTGCATAATAATGAACGTATAGAGTGTAAAGCCATGGGCAAGACTTTTTCCGATTCAGAAGCTTCCATATTCTTGGATCTGAGACAAAGCTGTATGGTCTTCCAAAGAGTTCCATTTAAACGCTCTACCTGGCCGTTGCCTTGAGTATTGTAGGGCGTGGTTCTGCTTGACGCAATTCCCAGTGAGACCAAATAATGTGTTAGTTCTTGCGACATAAATGAGGTTCCTCTATCAGAGTGTATGTACATAGGCGTACCAAAAGTAAAGAAAATTTCATTCAGGCATTTTATAACAGTATTCGATGTCATATCTTTACATGGAAAAGCAAACGGAAAACGACTGTACGAGTATTCATCTATTACTGTCAGTATGTAATGATTTTGAGTTCTTGATGGTAATGGACCTTTAAAGTCTAGATTTAGTCTTTCAAAAGGCGCCGTTGCCTTTATAATTGTACCCTCAGTGCATATCTCGGTTTTAATTCGGCGCAAACTTGACAGTTGTCATTGATTGAATAGGGCAAATTCTTCGATCTAACCCAATGATACATTCTGACGATACCAGGGTGACAAAGATTATTGTGCAATGTCTTTAAATTGTTGACGTCCATATGTGCACAAACTCGAGTGAGAGCATCAGCTGCTCTGTTTTCTTTCCCGGGACGATATATAATGTCAAATTTAAAACAAGATAACTCAAGTCGCCAACGCTCAATTTTCTCGTTTTTTATTTTACTTGAGTGTACTTGATTAAGCATAAAGGCAACTGATCGTTGATCTGTAATTAAAATAAAATGTCGTCCGATCAAGTAATGTCGCCATTTACGTAAGGCTTCCACGTTGGCTGCAGCTTCTTTTTCTATAGATGGATGTCGTCGTTCAGGATCTGTCAAAGAGCGAGAAAAGAAGGCCACAGGCTGTCCATTCTGGGAAAGAGTTGCTGCTAGCGCATTCTCGGAGGCGTCTGTCTCGACGGTAAAAGTAGCTTTATCGTCAATTGCCGTTAAACAAGCCTTAGCAATATATTATTGAAACTCGAAATTGTTTCTTCAGATAACGGAAAAGTAGTTGTTGATAGTAAAGGCTTGATACGTTCTGAAAAGTTACTTATCCACTTTGAGTAGTGCGCAAATAGTCCAAGTGCTCGCTTTAGCGCAGGCGCATTTTCTGGTATCGGTAATTCTAGTAAAGGTTTGAGACGATCCATATCTGACTTAATTGTATTTTTTGTACAGTATAGCCGAGGAGATTGATAGTTTCTTTGTTGAAAATGCATTTTTGATCATTTAACGTTAAATGATACTTGGCCGCCGCTTCCATGATATGGGACAAATTGTCGTCATGCTCTTTCTGGGTTTTCACGCACACGGTGACGTCATCTAAATATGCAAACGTGCCCTTTAGACTTTCTGTTTCAATAATATAATTTAAGGCACGTTGAAAAGCGGCAACACCATTGGTAACACCAAAGGGTATTCTAGTGAATTGATATAATTTGCCATTTGCTTCAAAAGCTGTATAAACTTTTTCTTTTTGAAGGATAGGAACTTGGTGATATGAACTTTTTAAATCGATTTGACTGAAATGTTTGTATTTAGCAACTTCCGCTACAATAGTTTCAATGTTTGGTAATGGGAAGGCATCTAGTTCCGTGTATTTATTGATAGTTTGGGAGTAATCTATTACCAATCTCTTTCTGTGCATTCCACCACCTGCTACCAATACTTGTGCACGTCACGGAGATATACTCGGTTCAATGACACCATCTTCAAGCATTTTATTGATCTCGGAGTTAATAAACAGTTCATCGTCTTTACTATGACGTCTTGATCGAACCGCTATCGGTTTAATATTCGGTGAAAGATTAGTGAATAATGTCGCGGGTGGTAGCGATGCTTCCATCACATTGCAGATTCGCAACGGCTCTTGAGATCCTCCAAAATTCAGTTCAAGTGAAGAATGATTTTTGAGCATGTCATGGCCGATTATTACGTCTGCGCAAAGGTTGTTAACAATAAGTAAGGGTTGCTGTTTGTATTTATAATCGGCGAGTTTTATAGTTGCGTGGCAGATACCTTCGACAAAAGAAACGAGACTCAATGAAGCTAATGTCACAGACTGATTGCATGGTCTTATTTTTAGTTTGATGTCCTGCGCAAGTTTCCTGTCTATAAAACTTACGGAGCTTCCTGTATCGATAAGACCGTCTGCTCGGTATTGATTTACAAAAACGGGAACAGTAGCTCTACTGAGACTATTTGGAGAGGCAGCGGAGATTGTAGACAAGGCGTTAGTGTCTTGAGACTGGTTATCGTTTTCTGTTACGGCATTAGCTCGTTGTTATTGTGGGAAATGACCACTTCTACACACATTTGCGAAGTGCCCCTTCTTCGAACAAAGCTGGCATTCAGCACGATAAGCCGGGCATTTTATTCGCTGATGTACGTTTCCACCACAAAAGAAACAGCGACGACGTGATGTTGGCCGAGAAGCTTGAGTTTGAGGAGTAGCTGCAAGATTTTGTTCCACTTCTGGCAGGGCATTCAGATTCAAGTAATCGTTAGAAGTAGAAGGGTTTGAAGTGAATGCTTGAGTGTTTTTCTCGGCATTGTCGAGTGTAATTGCTAAATTGACTGCTTCGTCTAGAGTCAAACTTAACTTTTCAAGAAGTCTTTCTCTTATTTTTTGAGAATTGATACCGGCGATAAAAGCGCCTCGCATTGACTCATTTTGATGTTCAATCTCGGACACTTGTTTGAAATTACACTCTTGTGCCAAAAGCTTTAGAGCTTGAACATATTCTTTTACAGTTTCGTCAGGTTTTTGCTTGCGTGTATTTAATAGGTGCCTTGCTAAAATTATGTTCTTAGGTTTCAAATAAATGTTATTTAATATTTGGATAGCATCAGTGTAAGTTGTACATTCACGAATATGAGAATAGATAGTTGGGGATAAATGGTTTACCAGTAACTTTAGTTTGACTGAGTCCGGTGTACCGTCGATGCATTCTTCAGACAAAAAAATTTCAAATGTAAATTTCCAATGCGACCATTTTATGTCAGCTGTCATTGAACTTGGTTCTTCAGCGAATCGATCTGGCCGCAGATAACGTGCTATCGTATTTTTGTCCGAAGTTTTTATTTGTTTGGATTCGTTCCCCATTGTGGTGATATTTTTTTAATTATTTATGCTGAATAAATTGATACATATTATGTTGAAAATGTGATCCCTTATGATCCACAGAGCAGAGTGCATAACGCTTATTAGTAGATTGACATAAAACACAATAAATAAGTATCACTATTTTAATTTTCTCAAAATTATATAAACAAACACATCAAAGATATTTTTCGTAAGACACAGATGACAAGACGGAATCTTTCATTCTCAATTCAAGCATCCATCATCTTTTCATACCAGCCAGTCTGTCAACAATTGTAACCTCTTTTCTCTAACACTCCTCCTCAATTGTTTCCATCAGACTTGCTATCCTGATTCATACTCCATCAGATCATACTGACTCACTAACGGACAGATAAAATCAACATACACCCATCTCGCTACGACAAAACTCATGCTTCCCTCTTGGCACTGCTTTTGTTAAAGCATCAGCAATCATGCACTTGGTTTCTAAATACCTAAGTGAGATTGCTCCCTCTTCTAAAGCTTCTCTTACAAAATGATAGCGCACATCAACATGCTTCGTCTGTTGATGGTGCACCGGGTTCTGTGCTATTGCCATAGCGGACTGACTGTCCGTATGTATAACAATGGGCAGCTCCTCCTTACCCATAATCTCCTTTAGAAAACGTCGGTCAAAAATGGCTTCCTTTGTAGCTTCTGATAAGCTGATGTATTCAGCTTCAGCCGTTGACAAAGCAATGCTTCTCTGCTTAGAGCTCTGCCATGAAATAGCTCCATTTGCCATCTTAAAAACATTTCCGGAGTATGATCTCCTGTCAATAGGATTCCCAGCATGGTCAGCATCTGCATAACCTAGTATATCTCTATTATCTTTAGAGTATATGAGTCTCATGTTCTTGGTTCCTTTCAAATACTTAAGAATCCTCTTAACAGCAGTCCAGTGAACATCTTCATAGCAGTTACTAAACTGACTCATAAAGTTCACTGAGTGTGCAATGTCTGGTCTTGTACACACCGCAATGTACATCAATGATCCTAACAGCTCTCTGTAAGGTATGTGTGCATTGGGCGTATATGGCTCTTTAGGTTTATTAAACCTCTGTCCAGGCACTGCTGGAGTAGAAACTGGCTTACAGTTTTCCATATTAAATCTGCGCAGCACTTTATTCACATATTCTTCTTGGTCTATTTTGATGTAACCGTTCATTTGCTTGACTCTCATTCCAAGAAACAACTCAGCTTTTCCTAAATCTTTCATCTCGAATTTAGTCATCAACTCTTGTTTGACCTTCTGCATCTCTTTCTTGTTATTGTAGAAAATGAGAATATCATCCACGTAGACCGCTAATATGATCAGTTCTGTTCCATTCTTCCTTGTGTATACGCAGGATTCATTCTTGCATCGTTTAAAGTTGAGACTCTCCAACTCTGTGTTCAACTTAAGATTACATGCGCGCGGTGCTTGCTTCAATCCATAAAGCGATTTCTTTACCAGGCATACATGGTCTTCTTTTCCTTTTTCCTCAAAACAGGGTGGTTGTCGCATGTACACTTCCTCATTAAGGCTTCCATTTAAGAAAGCTGTTTTCACGTCCATGTGATCAACACTAAGACCAAGGTTTGCTGCTAGAGCAATAAGTAGTCTCAGAGAACTATGACGAACTACCGGTGAAAAAGTTTCATCATAGTCTATTCCCTTTCTCTGGCTGAAACCACGTGCCACCAATCGAGCCTTGTAACGAGTTTTATTCCCCGCCTCCTTTTTGATTCTGAATAACCATTTAGAATCAACAACGTTGCTCGCTTGGTCTGGTTTCACTAAAATCCAGGTGCCATTTTTCTTTAAAGCATCCAGCTCCTCCTGGATCGCATCTCTCCACTGCTTGGCATCCTTTCTAGATAATGCATCTTTAACTGTGATAGGATCATCCTGTTCCAGTGTCGCTTGGTAAGTTATGTGGTCTGGATACTGAACAGGTTTTCTATCTCTGAGTGGGTATCTTCTTTCCTCTACTGCTTCCGGTACAGCTTCTGTTTCATTCAATCTCTCTTCAAACGATTGCCACTGTTCTTCCTCTTCCAAAGTTTCAGCTTCAGGACCTCCGTCAACATAATCATCATCATTTAACAGCAAGTTTTCTTCCTGAACTGTCTCCTCTGGTTGAACAGTTTCTGGTTGCATGTCTTCATCGTTTCCAAGATCGATGGTTACAGGAACCTTTTTCTCTTCAGATTCAATAGCCTTGTGGTAAAATTGACAATCGAAAAATACCACATCTCGTGCTCTGTGAAGCTCGCCATTTTTCGGATCAATCAGCCTGTATCCTTTTGATTCTTCGCAGTATCCCACAAATATAAGCTCTTTACTTTTTGCATCCCACTTCGTTCTCTTTTCATCGGGGATGTGTTTAAAAGCTCTGCAGCCGAACACCTTGAGATGACGCAGGTCTACTTTTCGACCACTCCATTTCTCTTCTGGCGTCATGTTCTTCACTGCTACAGTTGGGCTTCTATTTTTCAAATATACTGCAGTATTTACTGCTTCTGCCCAAAAACGAACAGGGAGTCCAGCTTCCTGCAGCATTGTTCGTGCTTTTTCAGTAATGGTGCGATTTGCACGCTCGGCAACACCATTCTGCTCAGGTGTGTATGCAATCGTAAGTTGGCACTTAATGCCACAACTCTTCAGAAAATCATCAACTCTTCTATTGACATATTCACGTCCATTGTCAGTCCTCAACACCTTCAGTTTCTTTCCAGTTTGAGTCTCGGCAAAAATCTTAAACTCTTTTATTTTCTCAAAAGCTTCACTTTTCTCTTTTAGAAAATACACAAAAGTTTTACGCGAATAATCATCGATAAATGTTATAAAATATTTAAATCCACCCATGGACATAACACTCATAGGTCCACTAATATCTGAATGTACCAACTCTAAGAGCTCCTTAGCTCTCATAGCCTTATTTCGCTCAAATGGTTGTCTGGTTTGCTTACCCATCAAACAGGCTACACAATCTAGCTTTAGATTAGAAGAAGTTTGAAAACTTACCCCAGCTGCTAGCCTATTCCTTAATTTAATGAGGTTACATACTCCTAGATGTGCCAACCTTTTATGCCATAACTCCATCTCGTTGCTTACTGTGGTAGCTAGTGCACTTGCCTGTGAAGAAGTTTTAAGTTTATAGACACCTCTATTTAAAATTCCTGTCAAACAAGGTTTGCCTTCTAGGGAACACTCATTAGCATTAAAAATCTCACAGCCCTTTTTGGAAAATACTACCACTTTGCCCTTATTTACAATACAACTTACACTCAATAAGTTAGATGCAAGACCTGGTACATACATAACATTACCTACTGTAATGTCTGAAGATTCATACCCCACTGTACCAAATCCTTCTCCATACACCTTACCTCCATTTGCGCAACACACCTCTACCCGTCTTTCCACCTTTACAAAGTTTTGCAACCAATCTCTCCTACTGGTCATATGTGCAGACGCTCCTGAATCAAGAATCCAATCGTCATTATTTGAGTTCTCTTCTTCTACCATCGTAAGCGCTGTTGCCATGTGACCTGTCTTGGTCTGCCGCATAGTATTATGTGGACAGTCACAAGCTTTGTGTGGTCCTTCACAAATAAAACATTTCAGTTCAGTTTTCTTCTGTTTGTTCCTCCGAACATACTTCTTATTATTCTTTGAAGTAGAACTGAGCGCAGAACGCGGGCCTGGAGTGTTCTGATTTGTGCAAATTCTAGTTTCATCTATTTGAAGAAGTTTTGTCTTGACATAGTCAGTTGTCAAAGCTGTATTTGTATTTTCCAACGCCAGTCTCATAGGCGTATACTCATCTGGTAGGCCCTGCAGCATCAGTGCTGCTAGCAGTTCATCATCGATCTCTTTACCTAAATCTAACAGCTGATTAGCTACTCTCATTAGCTCTGTCACGTATTCAGTAATGCTCTGGAACATGCTTAGCTTCAAGCTCACTAGCTTCGATAATAAACGACATCGGTTATTTATGCCTTTATCCTCATAAGCAGCTTTCAAATTATTCCAGGTCTCATGCGCTGTCTTAGCCTTGCGAACGTGTACCTTACACTGTCTCTCTATAAGAAGGCATATTTTGGTGCGCGCCTTCTGATCACCTCGCTTAGCAACTGCGTCTCCAGTAGCTGGCGGACTCTCTACATACTTCCACAAATCGTCATGTACTAGAATACATTCGACGTCAAACTTCCAAGTGTCAAAGTTGCTGCACCCTTGAAGCTTCTCAATTGTCGGAAGTCCTAGCCCCGAACCAGCATGTGCCATTGTTGATGATGATGTGCTCGTCTCTGGTATACTTATTGGAGGTTCCACATTTTGTTGCATTATTTATGTCACACTCTACTTACTGCGTGGTGCGGTTACCCTTAACCTGTTGAAAATGTGATCCCTTATGATCCACAGAGCAGAGTGCATAACGCTTATTAGTAGATTGACATAAAACACAATAAATAAGTATTACTATTTTAATTTTCTCAAAATTATATAAACAAACACATCAAAGATATTTTTCGTAAGACACAGATGACAAGACGGAATCTTTCATTCTCAATTCAAGCATCCATCATCTTTTCATACCAGCCAGTCTGTCAACAATTGTAACCTCTTTTCTCTAACATATAACAAGAAATTATCACTAGGAAAATTGGCTTTATTCAGCATAAAATTTGACAGACAAATCCGCAGATAAAATAGGTACATGTCACCATGATAGAGGACTCTTAACTATTTGTACAGAGACAAAAGGAGCAGAGCAAGATAGCATAGTCGATGAACTTCATCCTTTTCTAATTGTTGCCATACTAATGAAGTTTGTACAATTTCCAAAAAAACATCATTATCTTTTGATTTATTTGTATTAAAAACTCTTTGGTAAAATTATTTTGAACAAAGATTTTGCATGACATTTTGTTGATGTTGTCATGGCAACCTGATTTATTTATAATTAGGAAAAAAAAAAGCGCGGGAAACTTTGTTCAGGGCGGTTCGTTTTCGCGGCACTGAAAGTTTTATTTAAATTTTTCAGTATAAATAGCTGAATAAAAGGCCATTTCTGTAATATATCTTGTATTTAGTGTAAATATTCTTATTTTGGTGTATATTCTTTGTAAATCTGAGGTGTAAATAGCCTACATAAGGCAAGAAGAACATGACGAAGAAGACGAAAAAAAGGAAAAAAGACCGACCAGACAAGTCATCTGACCTGGAGGATGGAACCCAATCCAATCCACAGGAAAATATGGAGGAGTCTGAGACGAGCGGCTCGGACTATGAAGACTCATTATCGGAGATAGATAAGTACAAACCTTACAGGGTAAACGACTACAGCCGTCGCTATCCTGAAGACAGCGCAGCGGGACATGAATTTATAGTATTTGTCGAAAGCATAAGCGAGCTTCAACCGATAGGGACACGCGATATGATGTCTCTGTCCACCTGCTTTACGCGGTTTGTAAAAGGAATAAAATACTTAAAAAAGGTGAACAAATTCAAAATTGGGGTGGTATTCGATCGCCCTAATATGGCCAATGACTTTTTGGATAACACCACATTTCTCAGGCAAAACAGTATGAAGGCCTCCATACCTGCAGGAACAACTGAAATGACGGGGGTTATTACCTCTGTACCAGTCACTCTGTCTAATGAAAAAATATTTAAAGATTTGTCATTGACAACAAAAAAAGTAATATCTGTTAGGCGTATTATGAAAAAAATCGGAACTGACCTACAACCCACTCAAACAGTGGCAATAACTTTTGCCACTTCAACATCTCTTCCTGACCATGTCTACATCAAAATGTGGCGTTTGCCTGTGTATCCATATATACCCCCGGTTAAACAATGTTTCAAGTGTCTTCGATATGGTCATCTGGCCAAGTTCTGTAAGAATTCTGAGCGGTGCTCAATTTGTTCCGAAAATCATTCTTTCAAGTCTTGTTCAGTGCCAACAGAAAAGGCAGTGTGTGTGCACTGTAAAGGCAATCATGTCGCTGTTTCAGGCCAGTGCCCTATAAAAAAACAAAAAATTGAGGAGGAAAAAAACAAGGTTGCTCCAAAGCCATTTTCAGATTTGCTAAAGAGTTTTCCATCATTAAACAAATCGGAGAATAGTCAGGACCTAATGAAATTACTCTTATCGGACAAAACAGTTCTGAATTTATTAACAGAATCCTTAATAAAAGCTATAACATTAAACAAAACAAATAAAAACACCATTAATTCACAATTTTTAATTGACACCATAAAAGAAACAATAGAATTGAAAAAAAATAAAAATCCAGCACATTCTTAGTGCACACACTAAATATTGTACAGTGGAATGCGCAAAGCTTGTTAAGCAATCAACAAGAATTTCAAAAGTTTCTGTATGATAATCAGATACATGTAGCATTAATATGTGAAACATGGTTAAAATCGTACATTAATATAAACATAAAAGGTTACTCTATTATAAGAAATGACTGTGGTAATGATCACAATGGAGTGG
Organism: Athrips mouffetella; assembly: GCA_947532105.1. Lineage (NCBI taxonomy): Eukaryota > Metazoa > Arthropoda > Insecta > Lepidoptera > Gelechiidae > Athrips > Athrips mouffetella. The sequence continues at coordinate 15,916,828 of OX383965.1, read as the reverse complement.
CTATTTTGATTCACAATAGTTTAAGCTACAAAAAGATTAGTACCTTTTTTGACGATTCTATTCAAAATGTAGCAGTTAGAGTTAAGATAAATCGTCAGTTAATTTCTTTCGTAAGTTTTTATTGCCCAGGTTCATCTTCCTTTGATAAAAGTAAATTTGATAATATAATACAAAGTCTTCCTAGTCCATTTATTATCGCAGGTGATTTTAACGCACATCACACTCTTTGGGGCTGTGCTAGTATCAATGCGCGCGGCAGAAACATTGCGGACTCCATCGAAGAAAATGATCTTGTGCTTTTGAATGACGGTCAACCAACTACGGTTGGTACTCATATATGGAAACCAAACGGCTTAGATTTGACAATGGTTTCTCCTTCCTTGTCTTTAGCTTGTGAATGGCAGGTCTCTGCAGACCCATTGGGTAGTAGTTATCATCTTCCCACTACTACTAAATATATAGTTACTTCCAGCGACTTCATGTCTTCAGGTTCCAATATTCCACCTCACACTAATCTGAAATTAGTAGATTGGGAAATGTATGAAAAGCATGTTAATGAAATGTTGGCAGGTTTTTGCATAGATAGTTCAAAGTTGATAGAGAGTTATAATGAGTTCTGTTTCATTATTGCCAAGGCTATTGAAAAATCTGTTGTTAGCTTGGGGAGGGGTGGTATTGCGGATGCAAGCACTAGTTGTGCCCAACCTCGCCAGTCTTCTGGTCGTAAAAAAATTCCTCTTGTCTGGTGGAATGAAAAATGTGCTAAAGCTGTTATTGAGTGTAGGCAGGCCTATAAGCAATTTAAAGATAATCCTTGTTTAAATACTTTTATCCAATTTAAAAAAGCGCAAGCATGTAAAAAGCGTACACTAAAATGGGAACGAAGAAAGTGTTGGGAAAAATTCTGTCTTTCCATTTGTCGTTTGACCCCAATGAGCAAAATTTGGAAGAATATGAAGAAACTTAATAAAACTTATTCCTATCAAGATGAGTTCTCTGGCAATAATTGGCTCTTTCAATTTTTGTATAAATACACTCCAGATACAGTAGAACATAATTTTGAAATTAACAATAATAGTGTACCCATAACAACATCGAATTGCTTCTTAAACAATACTTTCACAATTGTTGAATTAAATTCAGCCTTAAAATCTCGACGAGACACTGCATGTGGGCTGGATTGGCTCAGTTATAAAATGTTAAAACTCTTGAATAGTCCAAACCTTTTATTATTTCTTAATTTGTTGAATTTATTCTGGGACTGTTGTGCTATTCCAGACTCATGGAAAACCGATTGTTTAGTGCCTATATTAAAAATGGGTAAAGATTCAGACTCTGCAGAATCATATCGCCCAATAACTTTAAGTTCTTGTGTAGGAAAAATTTTTGAACAGCTGTTGAAACAACGACTAGAGTATTTTGTGGAAAAAAATAAAATCTTACCGTCCAATCAATTTGGTTTCCGTAGAGGTCGTTCTGCTAGAGAGAGTCTAAGTCATCTGTCGCTAGATATCCGTGAATCCCTTTCCCGGAATGAAGCATTGATGTGCGTTTTCTTTGATATTGTTGGCGCCTTTAACAACGTGAATTTACAGATCTTATCTTCTATCTTAAGTTCTTTGCAGTTGCCTGAAAAAATCGTAAATTGGATTTATAAGTTTCTACATCAACGTAAACTTTTTGTCAAGTATGGAAATCAATTAATTGGTCCAAGAGAATCCGTCAGAGGAGTTTCTCAGGGTGGTATATTAAGTCCCCTCTTGTTTATATTGTACATACATAAATTAAATCTAATTCTGGGACAAGATATTAATAATTTACAGTTTGCAGATGATTTAGTTGTATATTGTTCAGGTAGTAATTTATCTGTTGTACAGTCAAAGCTCAACTCTGCTCTCTTAAATCTTAAACATTACTTTGATAGTTTATGTTTGGAAATTAGCACGGAGAAGAGTAAAGTAGTTGTATTTTCTAAAAAAACTGTTTCAGCAGCAGATATAACTGTTGAGTATGGCAATATTAGGTTACCAATAGAAAAATCAATAAAATTTTTAGGAGTCATATTTCAAAACAACTTCAAGTGGAACAAATATATTGATTGCTTAACAAGTCGTGCGCTAAAAGCTAGTAATATATTAAAATCTTTGACAGGAACATACTGGGGAGCAGACCCAAAAATTTTACTAATTCTTTACAAATCAATTGTAAGAAGTCATTTTGAGTACGCCTTTTTCTGTTATTGTGGTGTAAAAAGTGCTGTTGAAAAATTAGAGAAAATTCAAAATAAATGCTTACGTACCATACTTGGTGCAATGAAATCCACTCCAATTGTTTCCATGCAGGTAGAATGCAATATTCCTCCACTTATGATCAGATTTAAATATTTAAAATCAAAGTTTATTCTAAAATTGTCTTCAATTAAAAATCATCCTTTAATTCAAAAGTTACAGAATAGTCCCATTAATGGACCTGATTCCCATGTTTCCTTCTTAATCCAGGATTTGCCTGAAATAATAAAATAAACAATAAAATAAACATGTATAATAGCATATCTTGGCCATGTTATGAAAGTTCTTATGAATCAATATTCTGTTCTTTGAATATCATAATTGATCATTCTCTTAAATTTAAAGAAGATGTTTATTATCTACTTGATAACTTTCGTAATTTCAAACAGTTGTTTACAGATGGTGCTAATAACCATAATTCTGTATCTATGGCAATATATGATTCCCAACTTCGAAGGGGTTTAGGGTACAAACTGCCAGAATTTGCTAGTATATACACAGCAGAATCTTTAGCAATATTGACAGCTTTAGATTACATTGAAACTCAATCAGATGATAAATGGGTAGTAGTTTCTGACAGCATGAGTGTCTTGGCATCTTTAGACAATCCTAAATTACACACAAATATTAGCTACATAATATTTGATATTAGGGAGAAATATTACAAGTTAAAATTGCAAAATAAAGAAATAGTAATGATCTGGTGTCCTTCCCATATTGGCGTAGCAGGCAATGAGGAAGCTGATCACTTAGCACGAGCCATAACAAATAGTTCACATGACAATACTATTAAAAATGTATATGTACCCGATTTTGATGTTCTGGCAGTAGTAAAGGGCAAATTTCAAGATGAATTTCAAAGCTTTTGGCAACAGGTTATCCAATCAAAAGGGAAATGGTACTCTGATATCAATGATAAGATATCTTCACCGTGGTTTACAAGAGGGTTTATTTACAGGCATCGAAGGTTCTATTCCATCATTTGTCGGCTAAGACTTGGTCATTGTCGGGTTAATGCACATTTACATAGAATTAACATAGTGTCCTCACCCACCTGTAATTTCTGTAATAGCGAAAACCAAACACTGGATCACATATTCTTCGATTGTAGAAGTTTTGCTATGGCTAGACTGATTTTAGTAGACCACCTGCAATGTATTTATGGTACTGCTGAAGAAATCCCGCGCTCCCTTCAGCAATTATTGAGTAATCGAGATTGTTTTATTCCTATTTTTGACTTCGTAACGTCGACTGTAGGAGAAATTTGAAAGGAAATATGATATGACAAGACCAGACATTGACCTGAAAATTAAAAAAATAATAATAAAGAAAATTGACATGGCTGATCAGCCTTTTTTTTGGATATGACAACACGGATTTGACTCATTTACCTTGACGATACAAAAGAAATGGTTTCGACCTTATAAGATTTAATTACAAAAGAACTGGCTTCGGCCTTGAAAACATCCTTGATTTAAGACAAATGGAAACAGCAGACAAAAATTTTTTTACGAAGAAATAAGAAGAAATGAAATGAATATAAGAAGAAATTAGAAGACATAAGAAATGGCTGTATGGGCTTTGTACTCCTTGCCTTTCCGAAAGGAAGAATGAAACCAAAAAAAAAAAAAATATTTATAATTAGAAAGGGACAGCTTCATCTCGTCTCACATCCTACTCATCTCGCATTATTTTTGGCAGTGCGCAATCTGGTTAAAAGCACCGCGTTGTTACTAAATCTATGTTAGTCTCCGCGTCTACGTCCATTTTGCTTGACAGACTACCACAGACTACTTAGATGATACTACCGTATCAGACTACACGGAACACGGACGGAATGAGCCGCGCCAACGTGTGAACCAAGGAGGTTTAAGTAGCAGCTCTTGCTGCTAAGGAGGGAGCCATAAGCGTAGCACTTTCTTGCGAGGGACCTCCATACTAAAATGTATGGATTTTTTTCAAATCCTAAAAACGTAAAATTTTTATCTTTCTCTCTGAGAAATATTCACATATTGACACATGGGACTAATAAATGGTACTAATACAGTTTTTCTGGTGAAAACACTTACCATTCAGGAAAAAAACGGTGTTAAAAATCACGCATAAAATGGCTATTACGGGATTATTTACGCTTCCGTTCTTAGTATTAATAATCAATTCACAAGTAAAAAACTATATATTTTCACTTTCGCAAACAAAGTTTATACTAAAACATGAGATTTTTATAGATATCTTGATTTTTGTAAAACTTAACTGAGTTTTTTGACCGACTAGCATGGGCGACAGTGCAAAGCTTTACACTTCACTAGCTCATACAGAATATGTATATGGCGGACTCTATAGTTTTTAGGGTTCCGATACCAAAATGGTAAAAAAAAGGAACCCTTATGGTGCCGCTCTGTCTGTCCGTCTGTCTGTCACACCTCTATATCTCAGCAACCACTTATGCTATCAACCTGAAATTTGGAATAGTTTTAGAATATAGTTGCCCAACTTAATTGCACAAGAAAAAATTTTGAAAAAAGTATGATTATTAATATAAAGGGGGCCAAAATAGGGGGGGCCAAATTTCAAATTGTCGCTACTAGGTCGAGTGGGGTATCATATGAAAGGGCTTTACTTGTACATTTTAAAATATATTTTTGTATTTTTATAAATTTCTTAGTTTTAAAGTTATGATGAAAAATGTCAAGAAAAATACCATTCCCCCCCCCTTATCTCCGAAGTTTGAGTAAGGAAAAATCTGAATTAATTACAGTTGACAGAAGTTTATATAAACTTTACAGCAAAAATAAAACGATCTTTCTAAGTTGCACAGTTTTTCAGAAATCTGCAAAAAACCTTTACAAACAAATTTAGTTTTGCGGTCCTGAAAATGGACTTTATTGCTTCCAAAAATACTATAGGTATATCGGAACCCTCGGCGCGCGAGTCCGACTCGCACTTGACCGGTTTTTTTACCCTGAGGCCCTGAGGTGTGAGTGGAACGCTGTCATCAAGCTTGCCGAGCCGGGCGCGGCCGCGGCCAACCACAGACTACGATACTACCGACCGGCCGGACCGGCCAACGATTGGGCCAACGCATGGCCAACGTCTACTGGAGCCTTTCTGTTTGGGATTTGATTGAGGTTAGGCTTTTTGGCGGGAACTCGACATGGGCGTTTGCCTGCTTAATTGAAATTTTGTTTTTTTTGTGCATTTAGTGATTTAGTGGATAATAAAGATAGTGTGTTATGCAGTAAATTTACTACGGAGTGCGCAGCTGATGAAGATTTCAAGTGATCTCGTGTTTAAGCCCCGTTGGTGTTGTCCCAAAAAGTCACGAACATTTTCCTTCGTAAAGTTCACTATCGCTTTACGAGGGGAGCAAAAAGAAAGATTAAACAGATCAGACATGGCTGTATGGGCTTTGTACTCTTTGCCTTTCCGAAAGGAAGAATAAAACAAAAAAAAAATTGATTGAGGTTATGAAAATCCCAGATTAGTAAGTTAATGTGATGAAAATAATAAACAATAAAAATAGTTTATTTTCTAGAAAATTTATCAATTTAATTATGCGTAATATGACCTAAAATATACAAGGTTAAGAGTTAAACTAGAGTCATATTTCAATTTGTATTTTCCCAGTTTTAAACATGTTTCGTATCGCTTTATCACGATTTGGTTTATTTTCTGGTAAGTTTTGTTCTGTATTTCTTGGTTCAGTGATCCTAGAACGTGTATTTTAATCCAGTGTTGTTTTATTGTTTTAGATTTATGGAGTCCCATTAGACATTCTTCCAAAGTTGTAACTATAGCAAGAGGAGGATATTCACATGATCAAATGGATTATATCAAATCTATAACAGATTGTAAAGTTGATGATTGGAATGCATTTAGAGCTACTGTCTTGAGCAAACAGGGTTCAATTAATAAGAAAAACTTAGATGGAGTATTGTTGAAAGTTTTACTGAACTATAAAAAGTTTGCTACGGCACTCTCATTTGCGGAATACATAAAAAAGACAGAAAATGAACTTAATTTAGGTGTAACAAATGGCATTCTAGGCTTGTATTATGAAATTGCTTTAGAAAAGCCGTTAACAGATGAACAAAAACATTTTATTTTGGATTCATATAAAAAATTATATGAAAAGTTTCAAGTTTTGGACTCGGTAACCTGTGAAAGATTGCTACATGCCCTTTGTGTGATTGGCGAATGGAAGAAGGCTCTTAAGGTTTTGGATGATATTTATCTAAGTGGCAATCCAACTCATTCTGCATTCAGCACATTAATTTCTACAATGTTTAAACTTAATAAGAAAAGTGAAGCTTTAAAATTAATTGAAAAAAGTCTTCGCTGCACAAGGCCACTTCAACACACAGCTTATGAGGCCTGGATAAATTATATTCTAAGAAAATATAAATCTAAGGATAGTATTGCAAAGTATCTTGAAGAAATTTGTTTACATATATCAAAAAATTGTGTTACAATACCTGAGAAAACTGTTGACAAGCTTAAAGAAGTCTATGTAATGTTGGGTTGGCAAGCGAGGATTACTAGAATCAAGAAACAGGAGTAAGTATGCAGTTCAGTAGATATCATCAACATAACATTATAATAGGTCCACTGCTGGATAGGAAGCTCCCTGCAGAATTACTTATTTTGAAAGGGTCAAGTACCTTAGTCACCATACATTTTAGCATATTGCAACTGCTCCCATAGTCTGCAGTGGTTAGTCACTGCAGTGGCTAAGATGGAACAATGTGCAGAAAGACGTTGCTGCCAATCTTCCAGTTCAAAGTCCAGTTCAGTAGAATGATTTAACAAATAATACTGACTTTGTTATGGTAAAAAGAGCTGAAAGATATTATTTTAGTTTACTGTTATACCTTTTTTTTTACCTTAGGTTTTTTAGGACCAAAATGGTAAAAACAGAACCCTATGGTGTGACTTAGTCTGTCTGTTTGTCACGCTATCGACATGATATTCAGAAAAGGAGTTTTAGAATAGGATTGCCCAACTTTATTGCAAATAAAAAATTATTTTTATTATTATTGTAAATGGGGCAAAATATGCAATTTTTTGTCATTACTAGATGAAATGGGGTATCATATGAAAGGGCTTTACTTATACATTCCAAAATTGATTTTAGTATATTTTTACGACTCTTAGTTTTCAATTTATGATGCAAGATGTCTCAACTCCGAAGTTTGCTAAACGAAAAATCTGACAAAGTAGAAAATCGCAAAATTTCACAACCACAGGCAGGATTCAAACCTGCGTCTTCTGCGTAAGTACCGCAGACGCTTTACCAACTAGGCTACTGTGGTCCTGCCCGATGTTGTGAAATTTAGCGACCTCTATACGCATTCCAACGTTGCGTTTGTGCTGCCACCTAGCAAGCATTTTTGCTGTACTAGCTCAACTAGTCCATCGTTGCATCATTCTACTTTGTAGATTTATCCGAACACAGGAAGTGTTAAAATAAAATCATTTTCGAAAAATCTGAGTTCATTATAGTCAATAGAAGTTTATTTAATTATTGCAGCAAAAATACAACAATCTCTAAGAAGCATTGTTTATTTTAGAAATATGCAAAAAATCCTTTACATCAAACTTAGTTTTGTAGTCCTGAAAATGGACTTTATTGCTTCCAAAAATACTTGAAGTAAGTATATCAGAAACTTCGGCGAGCGAGTCTGACCTGCAATTGATCGGTTTTGTTGTTGCAAACAAATACATCAATCTTTTACTTTAAGCAGGCTCAATCAGATCTCTACAAAGATCTCTAAATTTTAATCTGTTACAACTGATTTAGTTTCATCCTACTGACTATACCTACCATTTTTTTTATTTCAGTGGCCAGTGTGTGTATTGTAGATCCTCATTAGATTGTTTGAAATTATCACATGACGAATTTAAACTACTTCAGAAAAATGTTAAGGACAAACTAATAGTTGGATCTGACATACTTTTGAAAACATCTGAAGATGAGCTGAAAAGATTTTTAGACTTTGTTGAAATGACAGCACCTTATGATATTGTTTTGGATGCCTTAAATATATGCTATGCTGTAAGAAAGTACAAAATGGATAAAATAGGTCCACTGACCTTTGTGTTGGAGCATTTTAGACAGCAAAATAAGAAAGTACTTTTAATTGGTAGAAAGCATATGTTAAAATGGCCCAGAATGAAGTATATTTTAAGCAAAACATGTAACTTTTTTACTGATGATGTGTAAGTATGAACAGTCTTTATTAACTTGTAAAAGTTTGGATGTTTTTTAAACCCCATGTTGCTGAAGTAATGCATAAGAACATGCTTACTTCATCAATGAAACTTAAAAATACTCGGCATATGCTTGTGTGGGAAAGTTGTTCAGTTCTTTTGTATGAGCATACTTGAAAGTTTGTGCACAGGAACACAGAGTTTTATAGTCTTCTAGTAAAACATTGTTAAACAGCAAGTTCTGCATATTTTGTCGTTATTTTTCCGTAATGAAATAGTGAACATAATGTTAGCATCTTACTTACACCATGCAAATGCTAACTTTTTTCAGGAAACTTCGAAAACTATTTTTTTACCTCCTATACAAAATGCGCTATCAGGTGACGCAGTCACATTATAAAAGATTTTTCGTATTCCGAACTCAGTTCCTCAGGAAAAGTTGTTTAGTTTCATGGTCTGAGTCTGTACATGCTAAAATAATGTTCACCATTTCATTAGGATATAAACAATGATGATATAAATTACGAGCGTTCGCTCTTACAATTACAGATAGTAATTGTTGATGAATGTGTTTCTTTATTTAATATAGTTTTACCTCGTATTTTTTCATTCCTAAAGGGATGAATTTTGTGAAATCCTAATGATATATATATATATATATAAATATGAAGCCTACATTGCCCAAAAAACGCCTACATTATCCAAAAAACCTGTGTGCAAAGTTGCATGTTTCTAGCTTCAGTAGTTTTGGCTGTATGTTGAAGTCACCTTTTCCTTTTTTTTCTCTCACTGTAACTTACGATACCTACCAAACCTTTATCCCTTTCAGATCTCAAGACGACCCATATTTCATAACAGCAGCGATTCTTAGTGGTTCCCATACGGATTTTGTGTCCAAAGACTTGTTACGAGGTCACAGGTTCAACCTTCAGGATGAACAGTTAAGGCACATCTTTCAACGGTGGCAGTGGCAGCATCAGTGGATGGTTTTCATGAATCGGAATGGTGCCCCAATTGTTCAGGTAATAAGTTTTCTTATTTTATATTCCTATACTATTAAACGAGCAATATTTGTATACATATTTGTATCATTATCATCATATCAGCCGAAAGACGTCCACTGCTGGACATAGGCCTCCCCTAAAGATTTATAGGAAATAAATAATATAATATTTATTTGTATATATGTTTGTGAGCGGTTTCTCGAAAACGGCTATAATGATTTCGATGAAATTTACCATTAGGGAGTTTTCGGGGGCGAAAAATCAATCTCGTTTTCCCCGTGTTTTTAAGCATTTTTTTAAGTACCGCGTTTTAGACAGAAACCTACAGTGCCATTTGTTGCCGGGTAGTATAGCTTGCTCACCCGATGATATTTTCTAGTTGAGACGGCTATTATAGAGCGAAGCTCCGTCACCCAGGTACTGTAATCATAAATTGTTGAGCAGTTTGACATTTATTAGTATTTCATTTAGCACTACGCAAGAGGACGGGCGACGTCGACTTAGATGCCTCTTTGACTGATTGGCAGACAACATCTCAAGACCGTGATGATTGGCGAAAGCAAGGGGAGAGAGGCCTTTGCCTAGCAGTAGGAAAACATGCAGGCTACACAAAAAAATAACTTCTTTCGGAATTCTGATATGTTTGCGAAGTAATAGAAAATAAATGGTACAGCAGCACTGCACTTACTTTCTCGCAATACTCAAGGAAAAACTATCAACCGCAAACTTAAATTTGTAATGCCATACACATAGTATGGAAATACAAACTTTTATTTACGTTTTTCCAAAAAAATGTTCGAATGAAATATACAGATCAATTCAGAATTCAAATTGTCAAACATTAAAACAAACAAACATCAAACGATTTCGAGTAAATCACATGTTTAACTTTTGGTAGTACTGGAACACCCTTTATATGAATTTTCAAAGATTAATAGATACTACCGTAGGATATTTGCATGGAGATTTTTTTAATTTCCCAACACATGTTCCTTATGGATTATTGTTCAGTTTAGTCTACTGATCAATAGATACTACCGTAGGATACTTGCATAGAGATTTTTTAATTTCCCAACACATTTTCCTTATGGATTATTGTTCAGTTTAGTCTACTGAGCAAGCCCTTTCAGGTTTTGGTACACCCTGTGTACTAAATTTTATTCAAATAACCAGTCAGGTAGACAACCAATCCAGGAGTAATATTATAGAAAATTTTAATAAACTCAATGGAACCAATTTTGGGTAAATCACATATTTAAGATTTGGTGGTACAGGAACACCCCTTATATGAAATTACACAGATCATTTGATACTAGCGCAAGATATCTTACATGGAGATGCTTGGTCATGCAAAGTTTCATCAAGATTCTATGAGCCGTTTTTGAGAAAATTACAATTTATCATTTTCGTTGTATGTCAGCTACCCTCAAAATGAGAGCCAGCCAGAAACCACTTAGAACCCTTCGATGGATTTGCATAAAACTCCTAAATTCCAAATATGGTGTCAATCGGACCATTCGTTTATCCGCTAGGCCAAAGCGTGACGGACAGACCGACCGACGGACCGACCGACCGACCGACCGACGGACGGACATTTTTGGGAGACTTGTTTTTTATGATGTATAAGTGATATAGAACGCATTTTTGAGAAAATTAGAAAAACCTTTTTTTTTTCACGAATACAATACCTTTCTCGCTCCGCTCGAAAGTAAAAATTACCGAATGCCTCAAATAGTAGGAGGACAAATAAAATACATAGAAAGAATATGCTTACATCTACTTTTCAAGTATAAGTTCTCCTTTCTGTCAATCAGAAAAGCTTAACCGTCCAATATCGAGTAATTCATTGGTATCATCGACATCGAGACAATTCATATAATAAAACAGAATGTGTGCTGCCACTTTCTTGAATCTGCCCAATAATTTAATCCAGTAACTGTACGCACGGCAGCAAGTAAGTGGTAATGAAGCGCTACTACGCCACAAATGCCCGAAACCAGAGACCCGCTCATGGTCAAAGTCACATCTCTTTATACTACGTTAATACTACGTTTACATTCAGCCGAAGTGAGCAGGGAAGTGGGCAGGACGAGTATGTAAACACGATACTTCTCATGCCATTGCCGCTGCCACTCGCGCTGCCCGGCGCTCCCCAAATACTACGTTTACATTCAGCCCCTGCCACTGCTCCTCGCGCTACCGGCAATAATTCCCTGAATAATGCCGCAGCAGGATCGAGAGAAGTGCGTGTTTACATACGGCCCTACCACTCACATCGCTTTGGACGTTCCATGATGGCAGACGTCGAAATAATTTCAGCCGCCGCTCTGTGTCTTTTTTGCAATACATAATTAAGTTCGATGTTTAAAAAAAATAAAGAAAATTCGTCGTCGTAGAAGATGGTGGATGATATCTATTCATCGTAATAGAACTTTTTAAGTACCTACCAACCTTCTTAACAGATTTTTAATGCATATCCGAATTCGTAGGGGTTTTAAAGTTAAGGCTCCATTAAATCTATTAAAACAAAAAAATTTAGGTACAGCCTTTAAAGAGATTATGTGATAGATAAACAAAACACACACGTGTTTCTCCTCCAGGCGCTCGGCGAAAAGTGAGCGACAGAGCTGAATTTACAAAAGTCGCAGTACTAAAATTTTTCAGTTTCATGTTCAGAGCTACCGCCCCGTCAGCACGACGCCCGAGATAAAATACAACGTGTAATTTCAAATACGCAAAACCTCTCGGGTAGCCTACCCATGTAACTAAACAACTTTTCCTAAAGAACATAAATTTGACTTACCATAAAAACTGCATCCGCTGATAAGTGGTAGAAAACAAATAAATATGTGTCAACTCTAAATGTCATTTTACTAAAATATGGAACGATGCGGTTTTTTGAAAATACTAAATTATAGAAAAAATAAAAATGCAAAATTGCATTGTTGAAGCCTGCAAGAGCGAATATTTTCCGGATTGTGGATTTTCTTACCATAAGTATGTGTTTTTACTACGATTTGCTTGTTTAGATAAGTTTAGAAGTTAGGGTGACATAAATTTAGGTAGGACGTCTCGGACATCCCGTAATACGTCCACTGCAGGACACGGAGCTCCCTTTAAAACTCCAGCTCTTGTTGGAACGATATGGAGGGGAAGTACTTACCATGCTAGTAACATAATAATTAATAAATCATTGTACCTACCTTAGTCACCACGCTTGGGAGCGTTACAGCTGACACCATAGACCACGGTTGTTGGTGACCGCAGTAGGTACACGGAAGGACGCTACAGCCCATATCCTCCGGTTCATGAGCCCTTAGTCGCCACTACGACACCCACGGGTAGAGATGGGATGGATTCTAGACGTTTTGTGTAGTAGAAGGTTTTTAAACTTTTCAGATTACCCGAAAACCTTGTGATACCAAAATTTTCGAGTAAAATCACGAAACATACATCTGTATGTAGCAAACATTTTTAAAAACAAAGACTTTGTGCCAAATAAAGATCGAACAGTTTTGAAACAGAGTGCTGTAGGTACCTTCTCTGTTTCAATTTTTTTTTACTATGGGTAGGTAAGTCGTCTCAAAACTGTAGGCCTTTTATACAAAGTTTCATCCCTTTTACACTTCCTTGGGGACAAATTTCTAAAAGTCGTTTCGTAGTGGGTTGTTTTGACGTGCAACAAATCTCTGTACAAAATTTCACATCTGTAGCTCCAGCAGATACGGCTCAGCGTTAATGAATTTCGTTGATTGCTGTTTATTTTCCTTGCTTGCGTTGGTTTTCTAAAACCTTTATAACATACCGAATTCCGAAAAAAAAACTTGGCACAAATTGCATGATACGTATGAATTCCCCTTCAGCTTTTAGTTTTTTTTTGTCTTATTTTATTTTCTGTATTTCAGTATTTTAATTTTTTGGTATCTTCAGTATTATTATTTATCTTTATTTTATTTTCAAAGTTTTAGCACCCTTATTTATATTTTTCTCTATGGTGTTAAATATTTCTGTACCTACTGATGTTATATTTATATCTTTGTATTCCTTTATTTATTATTTTTATTTTTTGTAGCAAGTGTAGCTGGTTTTTAGTGGGTTTTTGTACTTGTGCTTTGTTGGTTTAAATAGTTGGCTGTTGTTCGTCTGTTTTTTAGTAGCTCTGACAGTCGATGTCCACTTGTATGTTCAAATCTACTAAGCAAACCGCAAATCTCCACAATGTGTGGTATTTTTCTCACAGTAAAATCAGTTTCATTTTTAAATTGTTCCATGTGGAGATGTTCATGTCCATCATAACTTGTTTTTGATGGGCGAATGCTTTTTTTTCTTGTTTGTATATATTGTATATTTTTTCTGTTTTGACGTGACGTTTTTTAATAATTACCTGTTAATAATAAAACACTGTTTATAATGTAGTATGCTTTTAATTGGCTCTATTTCGGTACGATACCCTGTTTGTTTCCCACAATCTTCAGAATATCATTGTCACCCTTTTTAGAAAGGGACACCGCGGTATCTGTGACTTGCTGTCAGCACAATTTTTCTACATGGCACTCAGTCCAGTTGTACGTATAGTACTTAATAGTACTTATCTAGTCCCTGGGCACAGCAGACGGCTGAATTTTTGTTCTGACAGCCAGCCAGTGAGGCCGGTACTGCCACTATTTTCGTCATTGACATGAGAAAAACGCTCCGTTTCTATGCGCGTATTTTCCAAATCTTTGGTTTGGAAGGAAAACAGCTTGAATAGTTGTTCAGTTTAAAGAGTTATTTAGTCGGAAAGGTTGTTCAGATTGATTGTTATTTAGTTTAAAACGTAGAGCAATTTTGAAACATGTTATGTTTGAATTTTATTCTGATAAAAACTATAATTTTCGCAATACCGGCCACACTGTCTGCCCGCCTCTTCATCTACTGAGCTCCTGATCGGCAGAGGGTATCTTTATAAAAAGACCTTATTAAATATTTATTTAGTCATTCCATATAAAAACTTCTAAAATTATTTATTTCGTGCGCCCCATGTTTTCTTTTAACGAAAATAAATAAAACTTATTATTGAGGTTTCTATCCATATAAGCACAAATACATCGCAGTTTTATTTTTGAATGACACCTATTGGAAGTTTGACATTCTGTCATTTGCTTACCTACTCCTATGCGCTATGCTTGTAGCAGTACAAAACGTCCTTATGTTAGTTCCGTGATTGTCCGCAGCCGCCGCTGCCAGTGACGCCGTGTGCGCAGAAGAAAGGCTCCTCGTGGCACATTCCGTTTGACCGAGAAGACTACAGCGGCCACGGTCACGTACGGGACGGTACGCCCGACTGGGCTAGCTGGCTATGTCTTCAACCTACGATACCTGCACCTGGTAGATAGATAATTGTAAAATTAATAAATAATTGTAATTATAAGTACTTAGATGATTATGTTAAATAAATTTTATACAAATTTTATGATTTTTTTTTTACTCAGTTGTATAGTACAAATTCGAACAGTTAAGAGCACATCCAGCTTGACACATCAGACTTTATATCGTTCTTATTCCAATAGCCGTAGGAGCTTATGTCGCGCTGCGTTGTCTAGCTTGACCTGCTCTTGAATGTACCTACACTTCTTTTAAACGCATCAACGACAAGAGTGAATTTAGAATAACAGCCCAAATGTGGCGACATCATTGGCCTTGATTGGCTTATAAGTGGTAGCTATACCAAACCAGCGCTATACTACAAACCCCACTTTCCGAAGATCCACTCTAGGTCATCGCGCTACACATGATGTGCGACCGTATGTCCAATCGTTTTATTTTATTGGAATAAAATCGCGCCATCCAGCGTAAAATAAAGAATCCTTTGAATCGAATCATTCGAAATTTGATAGTATACTTTGAAACAAAGAGTTTTGTAAGCACGGCATCAAGTAAGTAGTAACAAAACCAGCAAAAGATGAACCAGCGCTACAACACGGGCTACAAGCTACAAACAGCAACACTCGAAACCATGGAGATTATTGAAAAGAAATGCAAGTAAATAGATTATGTATGATTCAATTAGGAGAACATGATAAATGGTTTTGTTTATTAATAATTATTACTTTTCATTTATTATGTCTTTACCTATTATTATTATAAGTAGGTACCTATTTATTTACGAACGATAATTATACCTTGCCATAATCACAGATTAAATAATAGTAAACTAATGTTTGGGTTCCACACGGCCAACTTCACACCCAATCTGATTGGCAATTAAATTGGGCGCGTCTACATGTACACACGACCGCACATCGGTAGAAACACTTTTGGACCTTATGGCGTGGTAATAGAGTTGAAAAAGTTTCTACCGACAAGCGGTTGACCGTACACAATCAGATTGCCTTTATGATTTGTGCTGGACGGACGTCAGTCAATGATGCCGTAAAAAAAAAAAATGTTTTGGTTAAGCTTTGGATATCGAAGTCCGTGAATCCAGACACACCGCAGGATATCAACCATACTTGGTTGATATTTCACAAATCCGCACAAAGCGCTTTAAAACATCCTTTATAATGCGCACGGCGAAGGAGTGGAATTCTCTGCCTGCGTCCGTGTTCCCGAGCCCGAAACTATTTAAGTCGCGAGTGAATAGGCTTCTTCTGGGCAAGTTGGTTCCATCGTCGACCTCATCTCTGTCCTCAGCGCTACTGGGGTCAAGAGTAACCCCATACACAGTAAAAAAAAATCGGGGTGATAAAAAAATAATGCGGGGTGATAATAATATAATAATATTGGACAGTTACAATAAAGTAAAAACTTCTTTCAGCTGATTGAAAAGAGTTTTGAACGTCGAGTGGTCGAGCACACAGAGCCTGCTCTGTGGTCGAGCATGACTTTTGTCGTCCGTGCGCGCACGCTCTCACAGAAAAAAATAAAACCGAAAGAGCATACGCACATCGCCATCTATAAGATTTTTGAGGCCTTCTTCCGAAAATGAAGCATAAATTAAAAGCTCCTTGGGTTGATCTCGAGAAACAGCGAAATTGTCACTGAGGTTGTCACTCTGTCATTTGGTTGTCATTTTATTTTCGTCATTGTTGGAATCTTAGCTACAAAATTTTTTAGTTAGCAAATTTTTGGTTTTATTTAAATTATTTGTTATACTTCAAGTACCTACGTGATACTCTTTCATCATGAAGGAAAAGGCGGAGAAAAAAATGGATAAAGAACAAAAAAAAGCTATGAAAGAGGCGAAAAAGGAAGCAAAGAAGGATCCAAAGATGAAAGGAGCAGGTGCGAATAATTTTTTTTTTTAATAAACCGTATTAGACCAAGCTCCCGTTGCATGAAACCCTACCTCACAAGGTGGCAGAGCAGAAATGTAATGCAGTGATAGAAACTATTAGGAACACTGGATTTTAGTAGGTTGCCATCGCATATCATGGAAGAACTTTTATTTTTTTTCGTCGTCGTCTCGCTATTTTGATCGAAAATTACATCATAAGGTGGCAGATCGAAACGTTTACTCATCGAAAGAGACATATTTGGAGATAACAACCCGTATAGGTTGCCAGCCAAAAACCTGGCAGGTTTCAAGATCAACCATGTTTTGTGAGCCCCAAAAATGGGGTCAATTACCTCATCAGGTGGCACGATGAAACTGATGCAGATCGAATGCACTAGAGTCTATTCATCTCATCAATTTCATCGTGCCACTTGATGAGGTAATTGACCCCATTTTTAGGGCTCACAAAACATGGCTGATCTTGAAACCTGCCAGGGTTTGGGCTGGCAACCTATGCAGGTTGTTATCTCCAAATGTGTCTCTTTCGATGAGTAATCGTTTCGATCTGCCACGAGACGAAAAAAAGACGAAAGAAAGTAAAGTTCTTCCATAAAATGCGATGGCAACTTACTAAAATCCAGTGTTCTTGAGTAATATCTATCACTATATTACATTTCTGATCTGCCACTTTGTGAGATAGGGTTTCTTGCAACGAGAGCTCAGTCGTGGCTGACCAAAAAAACTGCCAAGCTGAAGGCAGGCAACCCTATATATTCATGAATGGAACGTCTAGTGCAATCGATCTGCATCAGTTTCATCGTGCCACCTGATGAGGTAATTGACCCCATTTTTGGGGCTCACAAAACATGGCTGATCTTGAAACCTGCCAGGTTTTTGGCTGGCAACCTATGCGGGTTGTTATCTCCAAATGTGTCTCTTTAGATGAGTACCTAAACGTTTCGATGTAATTTTCGACGACGACGACGAAAAAAAAAAAGTTCTTCCAGGATATGCGATGGCAACCTACTAAAATCCAGTGTTCCTTGGTAGTATCTATCACTACAATACATTTCTGCTCTGCCACCTTGTGATGTAGGGTTTCACGCAACGGGAGCTTGGTCTATAATTCCTAGAGATAACATTAACACATAAGAGGTGATCTTACGCTACTATCTTTAGCAAAAAATATTATTTTCCTTCCTGCAGTACATAGCTATACCTGTAAGCATTATTCCATTTTTCACGTATCTGTTATTAGATCGAAATGTGATTTAACTGTACGGTTTCACATAGAGTCACACAACTCCCCAGGGTTGCCTAGCAAAATCTAGCCGCGAGTACCATTAAATCACATGTAACATTTTGTTTGTACTGGAACATCCCTTGTATAAATTTTCACAGACCAATGGATATTATCGTACGTTACCTTGCATGGCGAGTTTAGGTCAAGCAAAGTTTCATCAAAATATTTACAGCCGTTTAGAGAAAAATTGCACTTTAAAATTTTCTTGTATCTAAACTACCCTCAAAATGAGCCCAGCGGATAAACAACGGGTCGAATTGATATCATATTTTAAATTTATGAGTTGTAGACAAAGATGTCAAAGGGGTTTCATTCCTCATCTTGAGGGTAATATATTTTCATTCATCAAAAACGTTACATCCGTTTTTGATAAAACTTTGCATGACCTAGATTCTCAATGCAAGGTATCTTGGATGTGAAAATTTATGTATGGGGTATCAAGTACAACCAAAATGTAAACGTGAGGCACTAGCGGCAAGATTTTGCTACATAACCCTATGTCGATAAAATACTGTGCTTCTTAAATGATTTTTAAGACAAGATGGACAGTTGATAGTGACACGCAGTCATCAGTAAGGTTAAAGGCACCAGCATCTAGAGAGTTTCGTATCAATTGCAGATGAGTTACCCAAACCGTAACTTATCTTTCCCCTCGGTTGGTCACGTAGGTTGTGTTTGTAGGTGGTACGCCGTTACCGGACCATAGTTGCCTATGTCGCCGCGTGGTGGATATGGAGCGAGTGGCGATGCTGGCCCGGCCCAACTCGCGCCGGCTTCGTTCGCTCTGGGACGAGAAGTGCGCCTTCCTCCCTAAAGACCGTCGGGATAAGATCAAGAGCGCCCTCGAAGAAGACTACTTTTTGAGCCCTGAGTAAGATCCCTTTTGGAACTAAGTTAAGCAGTTAGGTAATTTTATGAATGGGTTTTGTGAGACAGTCATCGATCTTATGATTTTTACGAAAGATGGTGGATGAATGAAACACAAAGTTAATTTGCAACATAAAGTTAATTTGCAAACATAAAGTTAATTTGCAAGGTGAAATTACACCGCGAATTCCGCACCCACTTCTGCAGGTGGATAAAATCGAAAATTGACACTTTACGAGTACAATATAGATTTAATCTAACTGCCTAGGTCCTTGCCGCTTTACTTATAGGTTACACTTTATTGATCTAGATTTGATATGATTTAAATGAAAGTTTAAGGTGCGCGGTGAGGGAGGGGTGGTGCCGGCCCTAGAGAGACGGGGAACCAATATATAAATAAATAAAATATTGGGGTAGAATTCACACAAAGCCATCTGATCCCAAACTAGGCAAAGCCTGTTCTATGGGTACCAGAGACTGATATACATAAATAGATAAATAATACCCAGACACACAACAAACACTCGTGTTCATCACACAAATGTTTGTCCTGATCGGGGATCGAACCCGTGGCCCGCGGCGTAGAAGGCAGGCACAATACCAACCACACCAACGGGCCAGTCCACCTATTTGCACTAAATGCTTACTGAGTTTTTGGACTTTGCCATCGTGGGGAAAGGATTAGCCAAGCAGCTTTGAGTGCTTGCTGATTGCCCAGGGTGCGCCGGACGTGCAGGACTGAGTTAGTACGTCGCTCGGGGAGGCTCCTTTCTTGCACCCCAGATGTAATGTAACCACCTTCCCGCACCGCTCTACTACCGCAGGAACCAACTTAGTTATGCGCTATTAGGAGGCAGGCATAGGGTCACTGCCTTTTCTTTGGTACAATCTCGATTGAAATCTCTAAAAATGTAGTTATTTGCGAAACCAGACAAACGGAACAATACTTCCAAGCGCTAAACGAGGCGTCAAAGCGAATCGCGGGCAACATTGGCGGGATGGCGGGCGCGTATGGAGCTGCACTGAACGTCGCTGGAGGCACGAGCATGGCCGCTCGGAAGGAGGCTGCTGAGAGGCAGCGCGAGTTACGTCAACGCCAGAAGTGGCTAGTCAACTTTAGCGCCCAGGTTAATATGCTCCTACGTACTCGTACCTACCCTTCCTATACAAGGAGTAACGAAAAGTGTATATTAACCCTGAAGGACTATGAAATAGAACAACTTTCCAAAAGGGACCCGAAAAGACCTCCCATAAGTACAAAAAGCGCTTATTTTGACCTTGGTAAAAGTTGTTCAGTTTCATGAACACACATATCCTTTATAGACTAGGAGCAGAGAAGGTTTTTTTTTCACGTGATAATCAGGGCGAGAACGAGATGTTTTAGTAGATAGGGGATGATTCGAGGAACACAATAAACCATGTGCGACGTTCCAGTCTTCCGAACCGGAGCCCAGTAGTCGTTTCAGATTTTTAAGTGGTCTGTTTTAGCTAAAGCCCCCGGCTTCTTTTCTGGCAAATGTTTCTTAGTATCACCATAAGCGACTCTATCACCGGCAACATGGGCGTAGCCAGGGGGTGGCAAGGGTGGGCTGTGTAGAAAACTCATTGCCCACCCTAGAAAAATCGGCAGGTACAAAAAAAAATTACATAGGTACTCTTTCATTCATCATTTTTATATCATTTTGTAATAATTTGATAAGTTACCTCTTCCCACTTTTAAATAACTAGACTGATATGAGCTTTCATAGTAATTTACAAAATATTGATACCTAAGAACGACTCTACGTTTTATTCTTTTATCATCAACGTTTACAAAATATCAAGACTCAGCCGAATTTGAAAACGATAATTTTGTCACTCACACCTTAACAACCATTCAAACAATTTATTTTTACTTGATTCTCTGTTATGCGGAGAATAAAACCATAGAGTAATATAATACTGGGTGTAAATAAAACAGTTCCTTGATGGTGCAAGATCGATTTAAAATTATGTCATTGCTGCACATAGAAAATGATCTCTTAAAAAATAATATAACGGTAAAGGACAGATTTTGTACGAAGCACAGGAAGCTTGGGCTTAATGAGGTAAAAATGTTGTTTTCTGTAACTTGTAGGTAAGATAAAAGAAATAAAATAAATAAAAATTCAATTCAGTCAGTCATCGCTTTCAAAAATAGCGTGGGTACACTAGTCGGCCGGCCGGCTGCCCACCCTAGAAAGATTCCCTGGCTACGCCAATGACCGGCAATAACTTTTGTTTGCCCTGAATATCACTGTGATATTACAAAGAGATTGTCTATTTCAGATTTTCAGGCTTGTCTGTTTGGATATAATGGTGACTTTCAGGACGAACAAAAGTGATTGCCCATATAGAGTAGCATGGTGATACTAAAAAACATTTTCCAGACAAGACACTACATACATCGAGTGCAAATTTGAAATTCGAAATTGGAAGGTCGCGTAGGCTCGCTTATTCAGTACAAAAGACCATCAGAAGGACCACGAGTCACGAGAATCTCGCGGGCGGGTGCGCGCCGGGATGCAGGGTAGATTGCAAGGGGCGGAGAGTGTACGTTCTGTATGATAGTTTACTTTATTCTGTGGCTAAAACAGACCAGCCTGAAAAGCTGGAAAAGGCCTCCTGAACACCGGGCTCCGGTTCAGAAGCTCTCATAGGGTTTTTCTTGATCATCTTATTGTTCCCCATCTACTGCGACATCTCGTTTTCGCTCTGAATATCAAGTGAAACCGAAAAATAAAATTTCTCGGCTTCCTCCTTACACGTCGTATATAAGTCTCTAAATGGTCCTATAAGATCTACAAGAACGTTCAGGGATCATTGCCCTCAATTCAAGCATTGAATGTTAAGTACTTCTAATCTTGAGGATTTTTATAGTTCCTTAGGTACTAAAAATCAACCACTTTATAACATGACCGACCAAATGGCTATTTTTTACAAAAAAATAAAAATTGGTCCGAGACTCAAATTGATATTAGTTGCAGACCTATTTAATGGGTATAAAATGGTTTCAAACTTCGTTCGTACATTGGTTGATGCACGTCTGCTGCTCAAAAAATTGCACCCTAAAAAAGACACTCAAGCCTGTTTTTGCTATCAGTCGCTTTATGGTTTAGGATACTTTTACTTTAAAATGTTTAATTTGGAAAAAAGGAAAATGGAGACACATCTTTGTTCGAATCTTGAATTCTACTGTGTACCTAAGAAAATTAATGATTGTTGGTTTCAAATCACTATCTCTAGTAGTCTGATTGCAACCGCTGTACCGCGCCTAAGGTATGCTTAACGGCGAGACGGAGGAGCCATCGCTCGTCATCGCTCACGGCGGCAACTGGTTTTAGCTCTTTGCTTCCCCCCTCACCTCCCCGCGCATACCTAAGGCGCGGTACAGCGGTTGCGGTCAGACTATATAATTCGCTTATTTTAATTTATAAGTGCATGTCCTCAGGTGGCGTACCGCATGTGCGACTTCATTGCCAAAGGGCAAAAAGAAATGCTGGTGTCGAACAGGCTGAGAAGCGTTGCCGATGTGGTCCTGGAGAGAGTCGCAGAGATTTTAGGTCGGCTACTTACAGCGGCAGCTCGGGAGTGCAGACGAAATGTATGGCGCGCCAAGCATTTCGCCTGCACTCCAGAGCTGCTGTCGCGTACTACTATACCTGACTAGTTTTTATTGAACGTCAAAAAAGAAATCTTCCATAGATTTTGTATGAAATTTTTATCGAACTTTTCAAAACTAAATTAAAATGCATAAGTTCATAAGTTATTATTTACCTTCCATCCGGAAATTCTTCTTCTTTTCGTGTCGACGCAAATCCAATAGAATTAAATGAATTTTGCCCAGTACTCAGCTACGAGAACGGCATTTTGTGTAGCTTGCATCAGTTCATCCCGCGTGCAGGTGTTAGGGTTGTATATTCGTCTCTTCAGTGAACCCCTAACCTATATCCAAAGAAATTATCAATTAGCCCTTTTATTTTGTCGAGAGGAAATTTTTGTCAAATTATCTGATCTTCGGATGACACCGCCGCTATAGATTTTCAAACACCGGTTCCATGGGCAAATTACTTCCATATGAGTTGCTAAATAACCCCCTTTTAGAAATTTGTAACCCTGTCTACACATTTTGCTCATTATGGCTGATTTACCTACACAAAGAAAAATTTTTAGTGCGTCTGAGGCTTGCAGCTATAGGAAATAAGGAAATAAGTTTTTCCTTTCTTTCCTATAGCTGAATCCCTCCGAGACGCCAACATTTTACCTTCGTGTAAACAAATCAGCCATCATGGTATATGAATTTTCCGTTATGTAGGTGAGCCGAAGCCATCCCGCTCACACCCCGGTCGCCTGGCGCGATTCATGGTGGCTATTTCGGACCGAATTGCCGTGTGGATCGAAAATGCAGTGTACCGGGCTGACGCGCTGGACTACGAGCCCCAGGAGTCCGGCCGGGACGAGCACATCCGTCTGGATACCGAGGAGCCGCTCGTGTGTTGATCCTACAAGTGGTAAGTTAGTTGCTACGTATGTGTAACATGGCCGTCTGAATTGAGAATTATAATACCACATCCCAGACTCTCCATACCATACAACGAGCGCGTAACCACGACCTGTCTAAGTTTGACATTGGAACACGCATAGGCCTGCATATTCAGTACAACCAAAGGTATAGCGTAATGAATTCCTAGGTTTGTGAGTACAAAACTGACCCGCAGGAGCACCACGCGAATCGCGCGGGAGGGTGCGCGCGGGGGTGTGGGGTGGATTGTAAGAGGGGGCGGAGAGTGTCCGTTCTGTATGATAGTACTATTTCTTTATTCTGTGCCTAACTTACCTTTAGGGTTTCGAACCAAAATATTGTTCGTCTGTCTATCTATGTGTGGTTCTGTCTGTCTGACACACCTGTTAATCTCAATAACTACTTAGTTATCGAAAGTACCTACGGTAAATCGGAACCCTCGGCGCGCGAGTCCAACTCGCACTTGATAAGTTTTTTTTTTCGCCGTAGTCATAAGTGTAACTTGTCGTGCTAGAACTGTTTACTTGTTTTTACTAAAATATTAAGTAGGTAGGTAAGTATATGTATGTGCATTATGATTTCCGCGGTATATTTTATTCAGTATTACAATACTTACTTAATCTAAATACCAAAGCAAGAATGTAAACACTTATCATACTAAGTGGTCTTGTTGAGTCATTGATCCAGATTCGCCCTACGTGCGAGACGAGACGGGATATTTCATTTTTGTCGTCCCGAAGCGTCCGGCGTCCCATCGCTTTATTTTATGATATTTTAGTAACTTAACGTTGGATAATTGTCTAGATATGTACCTAAAACTACATTGTACGTTTTTTGTTTCTTTGGAATCCTGTAATCGTTTTTGTAGTGTTCGGCTTTCCTCTTTCTACTCCCATTCTGTAAAATCACAGTAAAATCACTAACGTAATGTTTCATTGTATTGATCACGAGTAGTTTTAAGTCGCCGCTGAAATATGATACTAGCTAGCACTATATTCTTTCGTGCTCAATAATTATGCAAACACTTCAAACTAGAAAAAAAATATTTTGGAAACACTTGTTATGTTTACCAAATAAGTGTTCTCAACATAACCAAAGAAAATATATTATTACACTAACACGACATAACTATACTACTTTACTCTCAAATCGTAAAGATAGTGGAACAAATCTAAACTAAAATTTTAATAAAATATTTAAAATCCCGTTTAGTTCCATTATGGGACGAATCGGGATTGACTTATTTTATTTTCTTCGGGAAGCTAACAGCTAAATCAGTCTAGATTACAAAGTAAAGTGTCGTTTTGTCGTTCAAGCATGGTTCAAGCAAATGATCATAAATAAAATTAAAATTAGTGAGTATAATGTGATTTGGCCCATTGTAAAACGTGGGTGTCAAATTGTCGGTTGGGTAAGCTTCCAAATTTAAAATGTAGATGATGGAAAGCTTTATTGAAAAGCATTTTCACCAACATTTTATTTTTAGGTGTGTAAATGTTTCTATAAATAGATTTAGCGTAGGCACTATTAGGCTGTTAAGTTTATGTGCGTCTGCGTGTTAATTATAATCTATGACTGATTCTTTGTTGCCAAAGAAACTTGCAGAAATTTAAAGGAGCTCTTACTTTAAAGACGCTTTCTTCAACTGACTAGAGTTTATATTTTCTTCATTGAAAAGGGTATAATAGCCAACCTGAAACTGAACAAATTTTTCCATGGAACTCTCTCTCTCTTCCAGTCGGTCCCTCACTGCAGAGAATCGTGACCCGATTTATGCTAAGTCTTATTAATTGCTTCCACCGGCTTCGATCTTCTGCCTGGTAGAGAGCAGTGCTGACAGGCATCTTCAGCTCTTCGGAGACCTGGTCAGACCATCGTTTCGCACATCGCCCTCTTGGCCGTTTGCCTTCGATCTCCCCCAACACCATAAGTTTCTCTAGCCTCTTCTAGCGATATGGCCAAGAAGAGGCCTAGATAATCTAGATAAACTTATGGTATATTATTTATGGCCTAATTCTATGGAACTAGGACAAAACAAAATTGTATTCCCGTAGAAACTGCATCAGCCTGTAGCGCATTTTCTACAACGTAGACAGAAAGTTACACAAGAGGAGTTAATAAAATCATTTTTTTATTTAGTTTTTTAGCGTTCCGTAGTCAAAAAGGAACCCTTGTAGTTTCGTCATGTCCGTCTGTCTGTCTGTCGGTCTGTCTTTCCGCGGCTTAGCTGAAAGAAAGCTGTAATTTTATGAGGATATACATATTCGTCATACCGACGAAGTTGTTGTATGATAAAATCTTGAAAAATATTTTTTTAGGGTATCTCCCCCTACACGTGGAGTGGGGATGAAAAATGTTTTTCTTGTAGTTCCCATGTTGTGGGGTGTCGGGTAAAAAGAAAAATCTTTATAAATATTGTGAGTTTGCAGACTACTTTTCAAAACACAAATTTTTGTTAGAGTCAAGTGTCCCTGCCAGCTAAACGGTTGTTACTGAAAATATGGAAAAAAATCATAGTAATAGCATGCATGATGAAATTAACAGGAAAACAATCATAGTTAAGTAGGATTTACAGGTTAAGTAGTAATAGTGAAAAACTGAAAATAATTACTTAAATAAAAATAGCAATTAGGCGCTGGGCTTCGCTGATCGTTTTGACGGAAAAAGTTATGAACAAATCTATTGATTATATAATTTTTAGGGTTCCGTACCTCAAAAGAAAAAAACGGAACCCTTACAGGATCACTTTGTTGTCCGTCTGTCTGTCTGTCTGTCAAGACCCTTTATCTCACGAACGGGTAGAGGTATCAGGTTGAAATTAATACCATATATTAGGATCCATGAACCACACAAGATCTGAAAATTTAAATTTTTTACAACGACGCAATCAAAAGATATGGCATTTTATGTCCTCATCTCCATACATTTATTCAAAAATGAAAAACCTACAGGGTACTTCCCGTTGACCTAAAATTATGAAATTTGGCAAGAAGCTAGGTCTCACAGTACAAATAATGGGAAAAGTCTGAAATCATTAAATATTACAACTTTTCTCACAACTAATGGTAACCAATTGTGGTGAGCTCCCGTTTCAAGAACATTCATATAAGAGAGGGGTCAAGTTGGATGGTTGCTGAGGCGATTTTTGTTTTAGTTCTATTTAAAAACGGGAACACTTACAAACTTGAAAATTGGTATGTTTATAGGGCATAGGCTATAAAATAACAACAAATAATAAAATTTGGTCAAGCGCGTGTCGGACTCAAAAAATCTAGCACATTAACTTACTGAAATTTCAACTAATACAATTATGTTTATGTGGTGGTACGGAACCCTCAGTGTGCGAGTCCGACTCGCACTTGGCCGGTTTTTTTTTCATATTTCGACCTGTGTTCTGTAGTAAAAGTTGTTCAGTAACAAGGGAAAGTTCAGGTCCTTCAGGGTAGTTTGTATAGCATTACAGATTATCTTCTAGGTCCGATCGGCGACAGGTATGTATTGTAGAGTCTTTTTTTAAGTTGTGTGCTTCAACGGCGCACGTCGTTGGAAACACTATGACCTTGAGATGGTCTCTGCCGTGCGTACAGTCAACAGCGCGTCAGTGGAAGCATTTGTAACTCTATTACCATGCCATAAAGCTCGAAAGTGTTTCTACTGACGTGCTGTTGGGTGTACATTTAAATGTAAAAAAATTAAAGGTTATTTAAGGAATTTTTTATTTATAGGATAAGCCCATTTGTTTAAACAATTTAAATAAAGCCCTTTATGAACCACTTACCTTTATATTTGTTTATCTTTAGGTACGGTAGCAGATTATGCAATTAATTAAATTATACAGTTACGCTGCATTATATAGGGTGCTTCCTAGTCAACTGCGAACCTTTGAGTATGTTACGAGGACAAAAATTTACCATACAAAATGCGCTAACAGCTGGTGCAGTTTCTGTGGATTTTCTTTTGTATTTCAACGTATGTTCCTTAGGGAAACTAGGTTGCTTCCTAATCAAATGTGTAACTTTGAGTATGTTACTCGGACCATAAAACTGAATAACTTCCCTAAGAGATATAGGTCTAAAAAAAGAAAAAAATCGCTGTCCCATAATAATCTCGTACCGCCCCACCGCCATAAGATGATTTTGTATGGGACCAAAATTTTTTCTCAATTTCAACTTATTTTCTTTAGGAAAGTTGTTTAGTTTTGTAGTCCAGTTACATACTCGAATGATTGCAATTAATTAGGGAGCACCCTATATAGGATAAGTACAAAGGGAGTGATATTAATAAAGTACTCGTATTATACCAAGTTACCATAATCTTGTTGAATGACTAAACTATGAGCTTCGCCCACATCGCGATCTTGTTTATAATCTGAAGGTAGACAATGCTACCTTGTTGATTTATTATACAGGGTGTTAATTTGATTGCGTGCCATAGCTCAGGGGCGGGATCAGTATCAGTAACTGAACAACTTTTCCCAAGGAACATAGGTCGAAATACGTAAACCCAAATTTGACATTCCATACAATATGCGCTATCAGCTGACATGCAGTTTCTAAGGGAAGTCAAAATTTTTTTTTCGTATTTCGACCTATGTTCCTTGGGAAAAGTTGTTCAGTTAATGATACTGATCCTGCCCCTGAGTTATGGCACGCAATCAAATTAACACCCTGTATAGGTTGACTTTTAATTAGTTCTTGATAGAAAAAGGTATGAATGTACTCATGATACTGAACAACTTTCCCCAAGGAACATAGGTCAAAATACGAACATCAACTTTTGACCTCCCATAGAAACTGCATCAGCTGATAGCGCATTTTTCGTATTTCGACCTATGTTCCTTGGGAAAAGTTGTTCAGTATCATGAGTACATGCATACCTTTGCTATCATGAACTAATTAAAAGTCAGCCTATATTAACTGAGGTAAACAATGAATTCAAATATGTAGCATCAGAGCAAACACAACGTTTGGGTTGATGGAACCCTTTGGCGAAGGCACATTTTTCGCGTTAAGTGTCCTCAGGGCAATGAACTGAACGACTTTTCGCTTTAAGTGTCCTCAGGGCAGTGAACCGAATGCTAACGACGAAAGGTTAATAACCTTTAAACCTCCTAAGTTTTCTCATATTTCTTTTGGTTTCCTTGGTCTAAGTGTTGTTAAGAAAATTTGTAGTTATCAAAATACGAGTATCTGTATGGTATGTGACCGCTTACCTGACCATAACTTTATAATTTTAAAAGCTTTTTAAACACACAATTCGTGCCTCTCCCAGCCAGCTAGGTCATACTCTACGTTATAGGCTAAGACTATTATAGGTAGTAAGTTATTTTAAGACAGATATACTTATTTAAGTCATAGATGTGGCTTGCCTTCGAAAAAGAAGTGACCATAAGTAGAGCATATCAGTGACTCATTATTTATTTGTTTCATATTACCTACTACTCCTTATCATAAAAAAAAATAACAGCTGCGATCTTTATCCGGTTGTTCAAAATTAAAATATTGTATTCCCTTATCTAGACTGAATAATTGCAGCTTTTAATTTTTTATTGGCGTCGAGAATGTCCATTACACATTCAAATAGAGTCAGGTCTGACCTCAGGAGGTGTAGGGCCTAGGGAGGCCTAGGTTTCCTAGAGCAGACGACCTTGCAGGGCCCTATATAATGTGTCTATCTTCCGCTGATCAGTACAGTTTGCACTTAGAAGGCTTCAGAGCAGTTCTAGTGAGATACTCTCTTCCCCCATCAAAATGAAATTCGCTGTAAGTGATCATTAGTCTAAATCATTAATTTTACTGTTTATCAACAGTAATTCAATCTTTTCTTCTTACTTATTTTCTAGATAGGCAAAGATCACTTAACATAAGTAAACTCAGAGACTTAAAACTAAATACCTATAAAATATTTTTAGAATGTTTATTTTCATAAGTGGTCACAACACAGACTTATTTATATGCAGACTTCATACATTTAAATAGTCGTTTCATAAGTGAGTTTGTTTAATGTGGTTCAGTTCAGTGGGTTGCATTCGATTTTAATATTTATTAATTGCCTTTCTTTCCTTACATAATGTTCGAATTTAATCTTCTTGTTAAATATATTTCTTGATATAATGAAATAGCTATCAGAATAAGAATGGCAACCCTAACTATATTGCCAGAGTTATCGAACCGCCATATGTCCTATGACATGGCCTTATATCCACTAACAATATTTGCAGTTGGGGGTGCCGTCCGGTAGTTCCCGGCTCATAAATAAACATCCTGCAAGTTAAACTGAGTCATTGGAGCAAAGAGCCGTCCCTTGTTAGTCGACTTAGGAAACTCCCTGTCTGAGCCAGAAGCGGTAGCCACTACATCATCGAACGGAAACGATCTAGATGAAATGCCAGTAGCGGTCACCCATCCGCGTTCTGACCACGGCCACTGTTGCTTAACTTTCATGATCGTATCATAAGAGTAATCATCATTAGTCCACGAGCATTTCCTGATAGATTGGATAGATCTTTGAACTCCCATACTTTTACTCGGTGCTCAGTTCTCACGACCGATGCCAATAGGTAAAATCGATAAGATGATCGATCTTCCATTTATCTTTTCACGATACAAACCAACAGTGATAAATTATAACATAAACATTTGTAACCGTGGTAACCGACCAACTCTATACTCAGGAAGATAAATATCACAGAGTAGGCACAATAGTAGGTATATCACTTCTTTTCTCCAGACAATATTATCTGGATCTTTTCAAGGCTAGAGTGAACAGGCTTTATTTGGGTAAGCATGCTACATCTCCGACCCCATGTCAATTACCACCAGGTGAGATCGGGGTCACATCACATAAAAACCGGCCAAGTGCGAGTCGGACTCGCGCCCTAAGGGTTCCGTACCTATCTACCATATGATATACTAAAAGCTTTTGCTCTTTGATTTTAAAAACTCCGCGACCATCCAACTTGACCCCTCTTTTATAGAAATGTTTTTGAAACGGGAGCTCACCTTAATTGGTTACTATTAGTTGTGAGAAAAATTGAAATATTTAATGATTTTAGACTTTTTCCTTTATTTGTACTGTGAGACCAAGCTTCTTGCCAAATTTTATAATTTTAGGTCAACGGGAAGTACCCTTTAGGTTTTGCTTTTTTGCATAAATGTATGGAGATGAGGACATAAAAAACTATATCTTTTGATTGCGTCGTTGTAAAAAATTGAAATTTTCAGATCTTGTGTGGTTTATGGACTTTAATATTCGTTTTCAATTTCAACCTGATACCTCTTCTCGTTCTTGAGAAAAAGGGTCTTGACAGACAGACGGACAACAAAGTGATCCTATAAGGATTCCGTTTTTTTATTTTGAGGTACGGAACCCTAAAAACATTTGTGTAATATCAACGTAACGTTTAGGTTTTTGCCGATGTTAATTAAAATCAAATTCTGTTTATTCGTACCTAATTAGAAAACTCGAGACAGTTACGTCGTTTCCAAAGTGGTCATGTGACTAAAATAAGCGACAAAAAGCCACGTTGATAAATGAGTACTTTTTACTCTATTATATTCTCTATAATTTTCAATCTTGTTAAGTATATATCCCCTCTGTAAGCAATACAATAATATTGTAAAGGCTTATTTCGTTTTTATCATGGTTTATTGCTTTTAATAGGTAAAATTAATAAACTATGTCTTATCAAACTCGTCTTATTGTGTGTTGATTTGCTGTGTTACTCTACCACCCCTTAACACCTACAAATTTAATTTTCATTTCTTTTAAATAAATACAAGCAACTTTCCCAAATAAAATACACTATTTAAAGGCTTCTAATAATCTAATAATTTAAAAATTAAGATACTTGCAAAAAATGCTTCGAGACCAAGTGTATCGCGGTTACGTGTCCACTTCAGTATGGGAAATAGAGAAAATCACATGTACCTACATATTTTTTTGGTGTGCAAAATGGTATTGCTTATAGAACGTGTAAGAATAAGTATTTAAGAAACTTAAAGGATGTGTATCTGCCCATTAAAGTGAACAACTTTCCTAAAGAAACATCCACATCCATAGAAACTGCATCAGCTGATTGCACAATGTACATTTTGTATGGCAGGTAATTTTTTTCTCGTATTTCGATGTATGTTTCTTAGAAAAGTTGTTCAGTTTTCATAAGCAGTAGATTTATACATTTTAGAGTTAATATATTGTTTTAGTAACATCTTGTATACAGGGTGTAAGGGACAGGATTCCGAAGACTGAATGGAATAGGGAAGATGCATGATGTTTTTTTATTTAAAAAAATTATCCTCATTCATGTAATAAACAGTTTAGTAAAACAATTTTTCGAATAACTATGAAATTAAAAAAGATATAAGCCATCGAAAATTTGTTTCTGTCTCTTTCTAGCAAAACGAAATTTAATATGAAGTTTATATTGCCGTAGTGGCATGTGACGTCACATGCCATGTCGGATCTCTCTGTCTAATCGGCGCGTAATTAATAGTTTTAAATGCTTATATCAGCCGTATTTCTTAGCCGAATTAAATTTTAATTTCACTTTTTGTCAGCTCTACTACGGTTTTTGATATTTTGTAAACATATAAACTATATAACAATTTGTAAATAATTTTAAGAATTTTTTATAATGTAATTTTGTGACTTCTGAATGAATTTACCTTTTAGAGTAGTATTGAGAATTATTTTATATTTCGTGACAATTATTGTTAATTTACTGACCTGTCACGTAGTTACAATGTAAGTAAGAAATGCATAAAATATATTTTTGTAGGAAAAATTTTGCATGCCTAGTATGTGGTGAACCATGAGATACTGTAATTATTTTGACATCTTCCTACCATGGGTTCTAGCAAATAAATAAATTTCATTTCATTTCATAAAAAAATGTATGCATATTATATTGTCAGTCAACGTAACTTAACAACTTTCAGTGAATAAAACTTTCGATAACAAAAAAGAAAATGGCGTCACCATACAAACTGTCCAATAAAATTTGCAACTTAGTATGGACAGGCCGATTTCTTTTCAGTTCCTGAATGTTTTATTCACTGAAAATTGTTCAGTAACGTTGGCTGATCATGCCCTTTCAGTTTTCGGAAACCTGTCTCTTACACCCTTTATTTCCTTTCTTACTTACTATCTACGTACTTACATATTGTTCGTTATTTCAGTATTGGAAAGAAATGGAGTAATTTTTTATTGAGTATTAAAGGAGTGATCACACCTGGCTGAATTCAAAGACTAATTCGGCATACATTGCTGGGAGGCTTGGTTATGTTAATTGCAATATCCTTTGAATTCAGCCAGGTGTAATCACTCCTTAAGAAGAAATGAAGTAATTTTTTTCAATTATTTATAACAGATGTTCTTCCTGCTGTGCTGCGTGGCGTTTGTCGCCGCCGCACCCCAGTACATCACGTATCCCGGCATCGTGGCTCCCGGTATCAATCCTTTGGCCAGGGTGAGTGTTAGTTTTATACGGGTCTTCCTGCTGTGCTGCGTGGCGTTTGTCGCCGCCGCACCCCAGTACATCACGTATCCCGGAATCGTGGCTCCCGGTATCAATACTTTGGCCAGGGTGAGTGTTAGTTTTATACGGGTCTTCCTGCTGTGCTGCGTGGAGTTTGTCGCCGCCGCACCCCAGTACATCACGTATCCCGGCATCGTGGCTCACGGTATCAATCCTTTGGCCAGGGTGAGTGTTAGTTTTATACGGGTCTTCCTGCTGTGCTGCGTGGCGTTTGTCGCCGCCGCACCCCAGTACATCACGTATCCCGGCATCGTGGCTCCCGGTATCAATCCTTTGGCCAGGGTGAGTGTTAGTTTTATACGGGTCTTCCTGCTGTGCTGCGTGGCGTTTGTCGCCGCCGCAACCCAGTAGATCACGTATCCCGGCATCGTGGCTCCCGGTATCAATCCTTTGGCCAGGGTGAGTGTTAGTTTTATACGGGTCTTCCTGCTGTGCTGCGTGGCGTTTGTCGCCGCCGCAACCCAGTAGATCACGTATCCCGGCATCGTGGCTCCCGGTATCAATCCTTTGGCCAGGGTGAGTGTTAGTTTTATACGGGTCTTCCTGCTGTGCTGCGTGGCGTTTGTCGCCGCCGCACCCCAGTACATCACGTATCCCGGCATCGTGGCTCCCGGTATCAATCCTTTGGCCAGGGTGAGTGTTAGTTTTATACGGGATGAAGGGAAGAAAATTACAGTTTCCCCGCGTTCTTATTGACAAGCCCGTTGGTGTGGTTGGTAGTGAGTCTGCCTATCACACCGTGGGGCGCGGGTTCGATCCCCGCCCAGAGCAAACATTTGTGTGATGAACACAAGTGTTTGTTCTGTGTCTGGGTGTTATTTATCTATTTATGTATGTATATCAGTCCCTGGTACCCATAGTACAGGCTTTGCCTAGTTTGGGATCAGATGACCATGTGTGAAATGTCCTCCCAATATTTATATTTATTTATATTTATGATGTGTTCTCAGGGAAGTCGCATTTCACGTGGATAGTCACTAATTGCATTAGCTGATTGCTCTTTAACATAAAATTTATTTTAAGCAACTACAGAAACCATTTGAAATGTCTTTTGTTTACTAAAATCCATTAAAGTTTAAGATCAGACTTAAATAAATAATTCTCGAGTTATTTTTTATGTCATTGAATGAAAATATCTATGAGTATGGCCTAAGACTTACTTAGGTCTAATAAAAAATTTTGAAACACGTGCCAGCATTTGTTCATAAGTCCGTCTGGGAAAGTACCACCCCTTGCCTTTTTGTGCCGTAACTGCTGTGTTTCGGTTTGAAGGGTGAGGGAACCAGTGGAATGACTGGCTTATGAGACATACATACCATCTCAGTTCTTAGGGTGGGTAACGCTCTTTGCTGTCTTATTAGTGTCAAATTATTTTACTAATAAGACAGTGGGTGTCATGGGCGGTAGTGATCACTTACGAGTATCACCAGGTGGCCCACCTGGTCGTTTGCCCACTTGTGATATAAAAAAAAATACTGACTGACCCTTGCGTAAATAAATATTGGGAGACAATTTCTACAAAGTCCTGATCCCAAACTAGGCAAAGCCTATAATTAATAGATTAAAAACACCCTTCAGACAAAAAATAAAAACTTTTGTTCATCACAGAAATATTTAGCGAGGATCGAACCCTCGACCCACAGCATAGAAGGCAGGCTAACGACCAACCATGCCAACGTTACAGTCGTGCATGCATACTGACATCCAACCTTGCTTGTTACAGACCGTGGTCGCCGGTCCTACCGTTGTGAACGCCGCCCCCTACGGCACCGGCCGTCTCTACGGAGGATACTACGGCCCCTGGTGGTAGACCCTTCCTTTGCCCGACCCCGTTCTAATGCACGTCTGAAAAAGTATAGCACAGTTTTTATTGGTATCGCATTCTTTTGTAAATACGTTCCATGAGTAAATTAAAAAGTCCTTGCACAAAATATTTCGTTTAATTTCTGTAACTTCTTAATCAGTTCTCCGTCTTAGTATTGAGTATCTGCAATAATATAAAGTACGAAACAGCGCTATACATTTCGCCCGCACTCCCAAGCTCACGTACCTACTATAATACTTAACAGTAGTATTAGAGTAGGAGGTAAGTGATAATAAAATTTTCTCAGAACTAAAACATGGCCATTTTTGACAACAAAAGTTTTATGGGGATTTAGACATTACAGAATCCAGAAATCAATGTTGTCAAGCCGAACTCCTACTAGTTCAAAAAAGACAAAAAATAACCTAGGCTAAATAACGGTGGGAGGTTTCTTGTTTTCAATGTGTTCCTTAGGTCCCCCTGAACATATCTAAAAATTTCTACGTTGATCCCATGTACGCTCCCCCCTCCCCACGGTCAAACGGGTCACTGATTTTAGTTTTTTTCGTTTATCTCAGAATCTGTTAAAGATAGATGAAATTCGTTAACGTTACTTTAATCGTTGTAAAATTACGAACTCGATGACACCTGTTTTATTTCAATGTGACCTATCTGAAATATGAGTTAAGTTTGCACTTACTACTGATTACCTACTAGCAAGCTGTTGGTAATAGTAGTCCAAATGAGTAAAATTTTGAATTGACAGCATAGATTTTTGAATTCTGTGATTTACTCATTTAGACAACTATTACCAGCAGCTTGCTAGTTGTAAGTGCAAACTTCACCATATATTTCAGATAATATAGGTCACATTCAAATAAGACAAGTGTCAACGGGTTGGTTATTTTATAGCAAATAAAGTAACGTTAACAATTTTCATCGATCTTTAACCGTTTCTGAGATAAATGTAAAAAAAAATACTAAAATCAGGGACCCGTTTGAGGGTGGGGAGGGGCTTACATGTGATCAACGAGGAATTTTCTAGAAATGTTCAGGGAGACCTAAGGGACACTTTTAAAACAAGAAACCTCTCGCCGTAATTTAGCCTAGGTTATTTTCAGGCATTGCCCGTGGTACACCTTTGACTTTTTTGAACTAGTAGGATTTCGGCTTGACCACATTGATTTATGAATTCTGCGGTGTTCAAAACCCCAGAAAAACTTTATTGTCAGATCTGGTCCAGTTTAAGTTCTGACCCTAAAAAGGAGAGCCAAATTCTGAATTTTATCCTAGTCTATGCAGGAAAGTTTCGATATTTGTGAATATTGGCGAATATAGGCACCCTTCAATTCACATTAAAGTATTGTCAAGTAGCTACACTGAAAGACTGTAAGAAAATACTATATGTATTGTTTCCAGCTGAATGTATTTGTCTAAAAATACATTGGTTTTAAACATTAGTTGAGATACCTAAATAACCGAATCAGTGAAATCTAGAACAGTGCCCACCAAAAGTGCTTACCATTCTACCTTATCTAACACGAATTGTGTGCTGGGTTCTAATCGTTGGTTCTAACAATTAAATCCTTAAAAGCAACAATGAAGAAACAAACCATTGCCTCATCAAAAGCGAGTGTGTGACGGAAAATTATTTAATTCAACGTAATATGAGTAAAAGTAGGATACGAAAGTTAGCTGCGACCGAAATTGTCGCAGGTGCGAGATAACACGAATAAAATTATCATAGCAGATGACCGTCGCGGCGTAAAGTCCGATGACACGGCTATTATACAACAGATAGACGACTACATTCTGTTTACAAGAATAGAGAGGAATTTATATCGTTTTTCCATCGGTTTTTCTGCCCCAGAGGTTAAACATAACGTGATAGCACACTGGACAAGTAAAGCAACTTATCCGAAAAAAGAAATTCGTCTTCTTATACTTCTAAAGTTCACTTTTTTGGAACTTTTCTGGTTTCTTTTCGTTAAGCTCATGTACCTAGTTCTTTCATTTATAACTCTAAGAGGCTCAGCAGACGGGCCGGGCAGACACGACACGAATGAGTCAAGGACCTTATTTCCCCGCCATGCGCTAGGGTGGTCGGTATTGCCGCCCAGTATTATATTACTCTATGGTATTGCGAAAATTATAGTTTTTATCAGAATAAAATTCAAACTTATCATGTTTCAAAATTGCTCTACGTTTTAAACTAAATAACAATCAATCTGACAACCTTTCGTCTAAATAATTCTTTGAACTGAAGAACTAGTCAAGCTTTTTTCCTTCCAATCCAAAGATTTTGGAAAATACACGCATAGAAGAGGAGCGTTTTTCTCATGTCAATGACTATAATAAAATGATTGCAGTACCGGCTACACTAGCGGACAGTCACAAGAAAAAGTCTGCTGTGGTGCCCGTATATATTATTTTACTCTTTGGCCCAAACTTTCTTTAGAATCTTCAGTTAAATAGAGATCAAGAAGCCCACCGATAGTGCCAAAAGTTGCTCGATTTCATGAAAATTATCACTGCATGGTCTCGGGCACTGAGCAAGGAACCACGTATCTCGGAGAGCAAAAGGACTAATAATAGGTCTTTACCTATGAAATTGCCGAAATTTTCTTACAGATTAATGAGATCATAATTCCTATAATACTAATGCAATTTTTTTCATTTGTCTTATATTTGAAAGTTGACTTCAAGGTTGTTAATTTACGCATAAAAGAAAGTTTTTATTTTTAGTTTGATATATAAAATTTAAGGTTCGAAAATTGTTCGTCTTAATTGTCGTCCGATTTCATCATTAGATTTGTTATATTTTTTTACAGATAATATTTTTCGAAAATCAAATTTAAGCTTCTGTTAGCTTAATGTCTTCCCAATAACGCTTAAAAAAATAAAAAAGATTGGATTTATAATTCCTAAGAAAAATGCAAACGTGTTAGTACTGAAAATTGAGTTTACCTAAAATTCGCCATACAAAACGGCAATTTCATAGGTAAAGACCTAATATAAGTTTTTTTCGTTAATTGTATTCTTTCCGTCAAATGTACTCTGGTTTTAGTGTCATCATGGCTGCAAAATACTTAGATTGGTTAGCGTTTTTAAAAATTCACGTTTTATTTTGCTACGTGAAAACACTGTAATAATAATCATACAATATCATCTGTAGCTACTAACCTAAATTACGTCAGAACGGCACAAGGCAGGCTCAAGAGATAGTAAAAGTGCTTGGTCTCGGAAAAAAGAGCAAAAAGCGATTTAGTGCCAGTTCCGCGGCCAGACATAATATCGTTGCTCTCAATTCGGGACGAACAATCCAAACTGTGTGACATAAATTACTCCTAGAAAGTTTTCATACTGCGTTGTTTTTGGATCCCTGGCCAGAAATATGGGTCGAAAACGAGTTTTGTTTTTGGCTTTCACAAACCATTTCTTCATTTCGACCCATGTAATTTTCACAAAAATTTAGCCAGTGGTCAAAAAATTGCCAGGTACTTAGTTTTGCTTTTCTTTAAAAAAATGTAATCTAATAACTTCTGTCTAGAAATATTCTTGTGATTTTTATCACAGAGAGGATCCAGCAGGCTTGTTTGTAACTAATAAAGCCAAAAGTTTCTACCATTTTATTAGAATCTTTTTAGTCATTACCCCAGAGAATGGGGATCAAGACATAGATCTGGGCTGGGTCAGGTTCACTCTGAGAATTAGGACTCTTGGTTCTTCCATTTAACTCTGTCAGCGGCGGCGATGAGGAAATCATCATGAAATAATTTTGTTTGGTCACACCATCTACACGGCCCGGTTTTGTCTTGTACTCTCCACTTTGATAAATTTGTGTGTTTCAAGGGACTTTGGCACCAAAGCGAAGCATGGGCTACAACTTTCTGGACTTTGTATTTTAAATATTAATAGAGGCTATTTAAACCTGTAAATAATTAAATCGCATTTTTTAGGGTTCCGATACCAAAATGGTAAAAAAAGGAACCCTTATGGTGCCGCTTTGTCTGTCTGTCTCTCCGTCTGTCTGTCACACCTGTATATCTCTGCAACCACTCATGCTATCGACTTGGAATTTGGAACAGTTTTAGAATATGGTTGTCCAACTTAATTGCACGTAAAATAATTAAGAAAAAATTATAATTATTAATGTAAAGGGGGCCCAAATAGGGGGGGCAAAATTTCAAATTATCAGTACTAGGTTGAATGGGGTATCATATGAAAGGGCTTCACTTGTAAATTCTAAAATATATTTTTGTATTTTTTTACAACTCTTGGTTTTCAAGTTATGATGAAAAATGACAAAAATAATACCGTTCCCCCCCCTTATCTCCGAAGTTTGTGAATGGAAAAATCTGAATTAATTACAGTCGATAGACGTTTATGTATATATTACAGCAAAAATAAAACGATCTTTCTAAGTTGCACAGTTTTTTAGAAATCTGCAAAAAACCTTTACAAACAAATTTAGTTTTGCGTTCCTAAAAATGGACTTTGTTGCTTCCTAAAACACTAAAGGTATATCGGAACCCTCGGCGCGCGAGTCCAACTCGCACTTGACCGGTTTTTTTTGTAACAGTACCAGCATAAACTGACCTGTGCTACATGGAAAATATTATACAGGTTGAGTTCACCTTATACTGGTTTTAAGAATGTCAACGTTATGTCGGGCATTACTGGCATTTTTTTTTTAATGTTTTTACTGCTAATTTAATAAATTATCCCCTAATGTGCATTTAATCCATACTCTTCATACAAACTTCCGTAGATTGACTGGACTACGAGTATATCTCCTTGCCATGTGTCCGAGAAATTTGATCATGCTGGTGCGGCAAGTGCGGACAGTCGCGTCGTGATTTCCAGATCTGCCAGAATTATTAAAATCATTGTTACACACTACAGGCCTATTTTTTTACAAAAAAAATGTCTATAATAATTTTTACAATATAGTTATTACTTAAGTTATTGCTTTTTTGAAAATATTGTTGCCTTACATACAACGTGGAATGCGAATAACTAGAGGTCGTTATGGTCGTCGACGTTCTATGTTTCTATGGTTGTGATTTTTCAGATTTTTTACTTTGTAGAGCCAAACTGTAGGTAGGTACCAAAGATTTTTTTGAACTACGCGAAGTGGAGTGTTTTTTTACAGTGATCTGTCAAAAATACCAAATTGATACTTCTACAGGGAAATACTTAAATGCTTATCAAAAATAATGATTGTGGGTCAAAAAACTTTAGGTTCGTTAGCTAATTAATTGGGTTATCTTGCGACCACAACGCATGAGCCGAGCGAGCGAAGCGAACGTATCGCAGCAGCAGCCGGCGAATAAAAATTTCTCGGCATTTTGTGTAATGGCCGGCCGTTTGTAATACGGCGTGTTATACGATATGGCTGCGACATATTAATAGCGATGCGTCACGCACGAACTCAAATTGTTGCTGAAATAATAAAAATTGGCGGTGTATTTTGCTCAGTATTTTTGATAAGGATTGGGATTCTCTTTGATTTGCGATTCAGGTTTGCAGTTAAATACTACCCCCTTGTTGATAATAATGTTGTATTGCATTTTTATTTATCTCAAATTTAATGGAACCAAAAGTAAAAAGCTTTTAGAGACAGAAATATCATCATTATCGTCTACTATAATTCACTCGCATTTAGATTATATTTAATTCATTGCTCACGTCAATGTTACGAAATCTGTGTGTTAATTACTGGTTATTGAAGTATAAGGTGCGTTTATTTGTTATAAAAACTTATGGCGGTTTTTAGTGTCGTATCGAGTAGGATTTAACTAAAAAGTATGAGAAACTCGATGAACATCTATCAGGTTCTCCACACCTTCTACACATTTCTAATACAAATTCGCTAACAGCTGATTCAGTTTCTACGGCAGGTTAAAAATATTTTTTTTGTTATTCAACCTACGTTTCTTATGGAAAATTGTTCAGCTTCATGAAGAGAGTCACACGTTTCAGGGTTAGTATACCCTTTTTGTTACACCCTGTAGAGCTTCGGAAGAAAAAATCCTGTGAAAAAATCTTTTAGTAGAACATTAAAAAAATAATATTCGAAGAAAGATGAAGTCAACGATGAAGTTACTTACCTACTGTTTGTTTCCCAAACCAAGGTGTGCGAAGTCATTGTTGTTTCCTCCAAGTTTCCTATGCAAGAATTTGTCATTTGAATATTGGTGAAGAACATTGCAACGCAACCACGTGAGGACCCACTGTGGCCATAGCAAGTTTTATGAACAGTGGCAGGATTCTAATTGGCAAGAACTCGAGCAGGAACTATCTTAGTCCGAGTAAGTGGGAGAAAGTAGGCTATTGGTGCGAGTATGCAAAAATATACCAATATCTGAGCTACACTAAACTAGTTCCCTAGATCACCACAGATGACTAGAAATTATTAAAACATCAACATAGAAAAAGTTGATGACTTAGCATAGCTCTTCATGTCGTATGCTAGGGCTGGCAGAAAAAAAAATTAAGTAATAAAAAATAAAATAAACTAATTTTATTTCAGACCGTTAGTGAGTAATATAAAGTTAAACAAATTATTTTCAATAATAAGAGACATTTTAACAGGTACCTACAGGTATCTACAAAGTAAGTGAAAAGTATAAAATCGAGTTAATATTACATTAAGATTTGAGTGCGCTGTTTTGGATATTACGGCCGAAGCTCAGAAATTGCAGCCCGAGCCGCTGGCGAGGGTGTACGAGTAATCACCAAAGCGCACGAGCTTCTTACGACGTTTTTCAACACATTTGCGGATAAAAACAAATCAATTTTGCTTACCTTTTCCACCGAAGGAAAACTCTTTTTACTTTTTCCTTACATTTCTAGGTTCACCCGATACTCCAGACTTGTGTTTTGTGTCTAAGTATTTTCAACGTTGAGGAACTACACTAATTACTGTTTTTTTATTTGTAAAAGTCAATACTTATGAAAATAATTGTTTTTTACTTTTGTTTTGTTGGCGAGATTGGCCGGCGACTCCGTGAAAAAGGGGGCGACTCTCGCTCAGGATCGTTCCTGATGCAAAGGTTGGCTGTCGCCATTCAGCGCGGCAACGCAGCTAGTGTAATGGGCACCTTTGCACCGGGAACGATCAGGGGCGGGTTATTTGATTAATTTGTGACAATTATTATTTTTATGTTTGCTATTTGTATTTTTAGGTTGACATTTTGTTATTATTATTCATGTTTAATTACTTCTGACAATAAATATTTTGTCTACAAATTATAATAAAAACAACAAATAAATGCGCGCGTATTACTTTTTCGGAAAATCCTGAACATACTCTAAAACTTATTTTAAAATTCAATATTTTGTTACTTGTAAGACAAATTTGTAGTTAATTAGTTGATTTATATAAATATTTTCATGTCATTAAAGTTTATTTATCATATTATCGAACACAGTTTCTTTATTCATGAAAATATTATGAATGTTATAGATATAGAGGCTCCTTGCACCTTGCCGCTTTAAAAAAAAACAAAAAGAAAACACTACTGCGGTAATATAATGAAAAAAAGCACTCGTGGTTAATAAGCTGGATTATGGACCCTAATACTGTGCAAATATAGCTGTTTTATGAGTAAGTGAGTTGAAAAGTAGCATTATCTACGGCATATCCTCCTCAATAACGGCTATTACTGTGAGTAGGTAAGAGGAATCTAGCAATAAAAACTCAATTTCATTTTATAATTACTTTTGCTGTAAAAGGTTGCCTTAATATGGTCATATTAATAGACAGTTCAACTGGAATTTTTGTCTCCTTTTAAAACTAAAAACTAGGTTATATGAAGTGATAACCCTTTCTTATTTAATTTATATCTAAATTTCGTAATATTAATTGATCTTTCATTGAAAACCTGTCTGTCGAATAATTCGATCAAATGTTACATATGCCGTTTTACATATCTATGAATAACTAGTTCGTTTCTGTGTTCTAATTACCCATGTTATACAATCGTAGGTAATGTATATGTAGGTGTTTGTTACATGGTACTCTGGAAAATAACTTTACTATCCTTCGCATAAAAATACAGGATTTGAATAAAGTGTAAAACTTTTAAGAAGCTGGTCAATCAAGTTCTGATTTACGATTTCCAGAAATTTGCAAAACCCTTAACCCGATTTGCTAAACATTATGTATTATTTTGAATAGAGAGTAAAAAAGTGTTTTTGTGAATTTTAAAAGTCTTGCAACATAAGTTCATTCTTCAAATTC
This sequence comes from Athrips mouffetella, assembly GCA_947532105.1. Classification (NCBI taxonomy): domain Eukaryota; kingdom Metazoa; phylum Arthropoda; class Insecta; order Lepidoptera; family Gelechiidae; genus Athrips; species Athrips mouffetella. The sequence continues at coordinate 15,873,771 of OX383965.1, read as the reverse complement.
TAACATGATAAAGTGAATGTTCTATCAAATTATTGTCATAAAATTGTACGTGTAGGTAGGTAATAGGCAAGCAATCGCGACTCAAATTTAAATACCTAAACTGTCCGTTTTAGTACGCTTTAACTCAAAATCAAATCAATATATATTTTTAAAAACGTAGGGGGAAAATCTATCCACACAAAATCATCAAGCCTATACTAGGGGTACCTGAGACTGCACATACATATAAATAACACCCAGACACGGAAAAAAACACTCTTGTTCGCCACACAAATGTTTGCCCTGGGCGGGAAACAAAACCGCGGCCCTCGGTACAGAAGGCAAGCTCACTATCACTATCCTCACTACCAACCAACCACGACACAGTATAAATAAGTTCATCAGAACAGGGTGTAAAAGACGATCCATCAAAAGAAAGTCCATCGACAATTGGAATAAAAAATTAAAATAAATCCCACTTCTGCTAACTCATAAAAAAAAGTACTTACGACAACTTACACCTAGACTTTTGACTAGAAACATTTCTAGACATCTTCTGTAGCATTATGTAGTATGGTACCGAAAAGTGGGGCTCAGTCGATTCTAAAATATTTTGCGAGTGCGTCACTTGACTGCTCGAGCGTATTACATGCTCTATCACTTTTTTTTCTCAAGCAAATCAGCTTTTGCAGTTTTGTTTCTGTCTGGTTTGAGTGAATTAAATAATATCTAGCGTTCTATTTTCTTTTGTCTCTTTCTACGCTTTCTACAGACAGAGCATGCATGATCCATCCATGCAGTGCATGATCCATCCATCCATAAAAGTAAATGTATGCATCGCTACTTCGGCGCCGTCATCTCGTTCTCGGATTGACATTAGCTAACGAAATGTTGCATGTCAGCTCATGTCAATCCGATACATTTTTATTCAATTCTAAAGCATTTACGGCCCTGGTGACGATGGTGGTGAAAAAGCGGCTTAACCCGTGTGCCCTATCAACATAAAAAGCTAACGATGTAGCTGAACATCCAAGACGTGTCGTTGACCTTTTAGTTCACGGTCGACCGTCACGCACCGTTGAACGGTGTGGTACACCCAAGTGACCCACGCAGGTGGACCCCCGCACATTTCCAGCAGCTGGCACCCTAGCATGTTTTAGTAAAGTTGGTAAACGTAAAGTGCTGAAATTGATAGATAGGTATGTGAAATTCAGAGATTATATGAAATTATACACTTATGACATCATACCTACTTTTTTTTACTTATTTAAAACAATGCACGTAACCCTTAGTATTTCAGCATTTTTTCAGAAATCTTTCTTAGTTGGAATGGAAACTAAACAGTATTTTCAACTTTTGTCCTAGGCCGATAGACTTTTCAGGAAAGCCAGATCTCCAACCTCGTTGTTTAACATTTTTAATTCAAAACAATGCACGCAACGCTTAGTAAGTATTTTATGATTTTCAGGGCGGTGATCGTGTTAACTTGAACGATATTACCAAAACAAAAACTTTTCCCAAAATTATTATGTTAGGCCGTAACTAAACGTTTTAGGCACAGCATTTCTTCACAAATGTTTCTTAGCTGGAAAGTAAACAATATTTTCAACTTTTGTCTAAAGCTGGTAGCCTGTTTGAGCGAAGCGAGATCTCCACCCTCGTTGGTTAACATAAATAAATCATTCTCATAACGAGCACTTTATTACCCAAATTATACGGTAAATCATTAATAACTGTATTCATTCGCACATGATATGTAATGGTCGTCTGGTATGTGTTTAATTGCTTCCGAAGTATGCGAATGACTTATTTATTTCAGTTGAAACGCTGTAATGTAATAAGTGGATGAGAAATAGCGATTGGGTTCGCTATTGGGTGAACGTTACATCATAAGGAAAACGTTATAATGGTATTCCGACCACGTTGCGTTTTGTACAGTTGTTTGTCTTTTGTTTACATGGCCACAAGTAAAACTATATATACAGGGTGTTAGGAAAAGTACCGATTTGCTTTAAACCACATGTTCTATAAGTAGAATAAAGAGCAATAAGCATGTTTAAAAATAACCAAATTCATCTGTGTCAACCCTAACCAGACTCAAGACTAGATCGTACCGATAAGCGTGAGTAGTTGCGTCATCGTCATCATTCTTATTTTTTCATAGAAAGTATTTATTTTTATGTTATTTTTTGTGTTATCAATATGTTTTATGTACTTTATTCTACTTATACAACATGTGGTTAAAAGGAAATCGGTACTTTTCCTAACACCCTGTATATCTATTCTTTATAAGTATTATAAATAACAGATAGCACAAACGGCTATGCCAGCACCACAGCACGGTGGCGGAGACGGCGATGAGACAATAGTTATTTGTTATGCAAGGCCGCAAAGTTGTTATTCGGCGCGAGTGCCTTGAATTGAAACTTGAGCAAGCGAAGGATTCTAGCGCAGAGAGGGTTCCAAGGCACAAGTAGCGAATTAACTTTGTTGTTGAGCGAAACACATCACCTCAATACAGCGAACGAATAGCACCGCTGTTACGATAAAATCTGCTTGCAATGCAACAGTAATTTTTGGTAGCTTTTTCGTCTTAGCTATCAAGATTTTGACGTGACGTCTACGCTTATAATTGGTACTACATCGAGCTTTGGATAAGTCAAAGGACGAGGAAGGTAGGGGGGTTAAGTGGGGTTAGTAAGGGGGGGGGGGGGTTGGGGGGGTTGGAGGTGGGGAGAGTGGTCGTGGGTGGGAGTTTGACATACTAGACGTATCCACGTAAGAAACTTAGGGCTCCCGCACACGACCGAGAATCGGTGGCCGATTTTTTGTCGGCATCCCGCTCTTACGTGTTATCACCTGGATCTTCCGTCCTTGTCCTGGGCGATAATCGGCCACCGATTCTCGGTCGTGTGCGGGAGCCCTTACGGCCGCATCAAAGATATAGATACAGTCAACCAGGGATTTTTAGGGTCAAAATCCTTGTAACGAAATAAAGCTTATAATGTAGCATCGTTATCGAAAACCCCGTTTAAATAAGTTCAGCAGTATCTACGTGAGTGAATCACGGACAGCTCAAGCAAAATATATTTGTGAGTGAATCAAATATGTATATCTGTCTATGTCTTTCTGTACGCGGAAATAAATAAACAAACCCACCAGCAAATCTAGAAAACCCTTAAATTAGTTACAAGTAATTTAGAAAAAAACAGTGTTTGGTGATCTTTGCAGTTACATACAACCCATGCATACAACTGACCATTAAATTCATGTAACTTCCTTTACGTTTATCCATAATATCCTAGCACTCCTACTATATTTACTTGCTTAGGTAACTAATCTCACTAGTCTTATAACTTGTGTAGCTGATTATTTTTGTAATATATATATTAAGAGATCTCTGAAGGCAATAAAATGCTATATCTTGTGCACAATGTCATTCAAGTAGCAACACAAAACACGTAATTCTATAAACGAGTTATGAAGGTGTCTAAAATAAAATGTATTCAATTTATTAAGTTACAACCTTCTCCATAATGTATATTTGAAATCAGTCAAAGCACTTGTAGGTTAAAATGGAGTTTAATGGAGTCAAAATGTGTATAAAAGTGAAATTACGATACTCTTGCGCTTGATGAGGTGACCACCTGCTTTGGTCACCGGTTATGTAACTCGCGAAAAGATGACGAATTCACATGGCTCGCTCTACTTTTCTTTCACCCACTTAATATTGTCGTGGACCAGATAATTTATTATCTTATATTACGCGATAGGATTCAGTAATGATGACTATCTTCAGTTCCATTATCTACTTGCTATAGTTTTATTGTAATAGTAATTGTACTGGATGTTTATTGCTTTATTTACTTTCGGAGTCTTGTGAGCTATGGTTTTATTTTATTGAATTGTACAGGTTGGAATTTTCATCATGATTTAAGTAAATGATTTGGTTAGGTTTTAAACATCGAGTTGCACAAAAGTATACAGGTTCTTAGGCTAGAAGCTAACCTACTCTTTTACTGACTGCCCTAGAAGGAGGGTTACGCTTTTCTATTCGGATTTAGGATTAATTTATTCAATGCAGATTATACAGAATACTCATTGAATTTCATAAACACTTATAAAACAAATGACCCAAGTATAGGTAAACTGTGACCGATTTCCTGTTAAGGCGGCAACGGCTTCGCTTTTATCCATCGTATTGTAGTCTAGGCAACGAAGCGGATCGTTGTATGAAGACCCCCGCATTAAATCCTCAGTCGATGAAACTTTGCTGGGGTATTACACTATATGAGACAAACCTTATATAAAAAAATCCAAAAAATATCGGTACTTTTAATTTTTCCATAGGAAGCGTTAAAATAATATTCTTTCTAATTGCCACAATCTACTTTTTTTACCCGACTGCGGCGAGGCCCAAAAGGAGGGTTATGTATGTGTTTGACCTGTTTGTATGTATGTAAGTGCGTTTCTTTGTTCCCTCGTACCTAATTACTAAACGGCTAAACCAATTTTGATGAGTTATTCAAGTGACACTGGGTATATTAAAGTTGTGAAAAGTCAATACGGCGGATTTCAGGGGCCAAATTAAGATTAATGAAAAAAAATCCCCTAAACATATAGATTGGGGTATCAAAATCAAGACCTTTAAGAGGCGATCACAAAATACAGGGTGTTAATTTGATTGCGTGCCATAGCTTAGGGGGTGGTTCAGAAACGATAAAGGAACTCAAAAAAAAATATAAAAAAAATCCTACTTTAAAAAAATTTAACTCCATTGAAACTAAACTAACGCGGCGGGCAATGACCCGGAGCACCGCGCTATCAAAAGCGCGCGAAAAAGTTTCGGTTATGTATGTGCCTACCTTATCCACTGATTCTCGCGCCGGGCGCTGGCACGGTGATAGCGCGGCGGTGTTCCGCGTTAGTTAAGTTTCAATGGAGTTTTAGTTTTTTTTTTCAGTAGGATTTTTTTTGATATTTTTTTTGTGTTCCTTTATCGTAACTGAAGCACCCCTTAAGCTATGGCACGCAATTAAATTAACACCCTGTATATTAAACTTATATGTTCAAGCAAATGTTCAAGAATAATTTGAAAAGACAAATCTGAAACTAAAAACTTTAAAATAAAAAAAAGGACGAAAAGTCGACAATTTTTTTTTAAATATTGCAGACGGCGTCCATAAACACGTTTTGTGGTGTAAAACATAATTTTGTTCGCCCCGGCGGCGATATCTTATAAAAATTAAGTTAACCAAAACCTATAGATCCTAGCTTGTTTCCACATTTTTACCTTTTAAATATTTTTTTATCTGACTGAGTCAGATAGAGGGTTATATTTTTTCATTATTACTTTAAAATTATTTTCCAACAGATCCAGAATACTTAAAATACTCGTAAAGAAAAAACTTATTTAAGTAGAGAAATCGTGATCATCAATACAAATAGCGAAAAACATAATAAGTATTTTCTTTTCTGTAGGCGCATTTTTTTTTTATAGAAAATGGGCTTACTCTTGACCTCGAGCTAGTCTTGAAGACAGAGATGAGGTCTACGATGGAGCGAGCTTGCCCAGAAGAAGCCTATTCACTCGCGACTTGAATAGATTCGGGTTATATGAACTCGGGAACACAGACGCAGGCAGAGAATTCCACTCTTTAGCCGTGCGTATTATAAAAGATGTTTCAAAGCGCTTTGTGCGAAATATCAACCAAGTATGGGTGATATCCTGCGGTGCGTCTGGACTCCCGATGGTAGAAGGGAGATGGTGGAATAAGCTCGTGGAGCTCTAGAGCACACTCTCCGAAGTACAATCTGTAGAAAACCGACAGACATGCAACTTTGCGACGGTGGGTCAGACTGTGAAACTTGGTTTTCACCAGCATCTCATCACCAACGAGCTTCTTGGCTCTGCGATCTATCGAGTCAAGTGCGGCTAGTTGGTATTTGGCTGAGCCATCCCAAAGGTGACAGCAATTCTCCATGCACGATCGGACTTGGGCTTTATATAAAACTAGAAGCTGTCCAGGAGTGAAGTAACGCCTCACCTTATTGAGGATACCCAACTTTTTTGTCGCAGTTTGGGCTTTTGACTCAATGTTAGCGCCGAAGTTCAGGTTTGCACACAGCTTCATGCCAAGTAGCTCGAGGCTGTCGGTAACTGGTACAGTTGTACCTCGAAAAGTAGGAGCCAGATTGAACGGACTCCTTTTTGCGGCACTTTTTGCTTTTTGCTGTAGGCACATCAAACTAGCTATGACTAACTAGATTCTAACAAAAAGAAACCAGCCTCCACAAAAACCCTTTATTATTTGAAGAATGCTAACCTAGTTCTTAGGAGTAATCTACTGACATTTACTAAGATTACAATATGGTATTTAATACTTTAAGTTGGAATGCGATCAATGTCAGTAAAGAGAACAATGGCTTATGTAACAGAGCAGTGTATTTAATTTGGAGCACTTTCAACCACAATGCTTGTCAAAATAACACAAGAAAACACACGTTTGGCTATTGTTGTTACATATTGTTGTTGTAAAACTAATAATTACATAAATACTTATACTTTCACAACACTTTAGATCGACTGTTCATTGGTATGGACTCAAAATCATTTTTTTATATTTTATTTTTTTACATGTACAGTAACTAAGAGACCGAGCTTTGCTCTGTATAATCTTTACCAAAGCCCCCAAACAGATAGCGCTGTAGGGTTTCTGAAACGCGCTATTAACAAGAAATTCTTAAATAAACTGAAAATACGAAATTTTCCAGACATGGCACCTAGCTAGATTAATTTTTCGCCCTCAAATTGTAAATTCTATCGAAATCGTTAGAGCCGTTTTCGAAAAACCGATTTCAAATATACATACACATATTGCTCATTTAATAGTAGAGGATAATATTTGTTCTACAGGCATTATCGAGGGAGGAAATACGGGAATACATTTCTATCAATTTTTATGGAAGAAACGCAACTAGGGTACCCTCTTAAGCTTTGACGCTCCTGAAATTCAACACTGTCAATGCTGTCAATCCATTTCCGTAGGACTTTTGCAGTGTTTTAATGGACTCTTGAAAAACCTTCAACGGACTTATTCTGGCAGCAAAGCATTTTGTTTTATAGTTGTTTGAAATAAGCAAATAAAAGTTTTAACTCCGCTTCTGCAACTTTGTGCTTGTATATCTTCTGTTTGAATGAACCGATTTTGTCAGTTGCAAGAGTAAGACCTTATATAATAACTCCGGTTGAATCGCGAACGTAGAAAAATAAAAACACAAAAACGGACGAAAAAAGAATTCACCGTTATTGAAATTTATTATACTTTAACGAATATTATCAATGTAAAACATCGCATAATCTGTATACAATTCTCAACCGCGTGTGATTGTGTTTATTTGTATGTTTTGATTGAGTGCTATGTATGATTTGCGCAATACCAATATCATAATTTTATTCATTCTGTAAGTACAAAAACTCTCAACTCAAATGCTCCATATAAAAGACATCAACGCGATACTGAAGCAGATTTTTTAAAATTATTTTCATCTTTGGAACGTTTAAAACGGGTTTTTTAAATTCCGAAGCTTAGATATAAATGAATCTTTTATCTAAGTTCCGAAGCTTGTTGTTAACTATCGGAAAATTTGTTCAGGCTTTTCCAAAATGCAACTTCACCAAAGATGGTACGTATGTACATACATCATCGAAAGTCGGTGACGAACTTCAGTTGTTCAATATACAATATACTATATACTACTTATACTTACACCATTATTATCACTAAATTCAGATCAATTTGTGCACCAGTATGGTGCAGTGCGTAAATACATACGTAATTTAAGTAAAGATATTTAGCCGAAGATCAGTTTATGGAGGGCTATAACCAGTTGGTAAAAGCAGCATAATAGCTTTTGCAGATTATGAAATTTGTAGCGAAAAAGTAAGACAGTATAAAAAACCTCTACCTGCTGTATTATTAGCAATCACACTAACCAAGAAAATAAAAGCCTGAAAGAAACCTGCAACTTGGCCCAATGTAATGTTTGGATGAAAATTTGTGAAAAAGCCAAATCGGAACTGATATTATCCGCTTGAGTGGTTGTTTCTCACGATGGATGCGTTCGAATTACATCATTTCAATGAAAGTGTTTACGTCTTGTGATTCAGTGCACATTGCTCCGCGGGTGCCACTCGACCCTGATCAATGCGATGATAAGCCGTTGATGTAATGAATCTTTGATGAATTACACTGCAGATATTTTTTAGGTTGGTATGTTTTCATTTGGCCGACTTTGGGGTCAGGCTGCGTGAAACACACTAATTACCTAGTCTGCTTCTGGTGTTCATAGTTGAGCTTTGATGCGTCAATGGTAGGCGTTATGTTTTTTGGTACCAATTGTGTTTTGTAGACCAGCCTGTGAATTACGGTGTTAAGGAATATTATTATTGATGTATGTTTTATATGCATGTTACGATAATTTACAGTGTGTGTATATACAAAATTCGGAATATAGAAATTCTTCTTTGTATTTGAGAAACTTGCAATTTTATGTGTTAAAAGTTGTCTAACAGTAACTGTAGTATGCTGGTAGTCTGACTAGAATACCTAAAAACATATTTAGGATTACGAAAAGTTTATTTTATGTCTGAGCAAAACGTGAAATGTATAATGTCATGACCGGAAGGAAGGCAAGTACAGTGGCTACAATCAAGTTACATTGATACTTATGGAATGAATTGTATATAGAAGATCAGGTTGCACGAAATGTAAGTCGATCGGGCTGGTCTCGATCGTCGCCCGTCGCCAATCACCCAGCATCAGCTGCAATAAGCACTAATAGTGACGCAACTAACTTCCGGGCTCTATTGCTTCACTGGGCTCGGAAGCTCGATGGGTTGCTCCCATTATTTCAGCAGTGAAAGGGTTCTCCACTTTTACCCTCTCAGGCGCGGGCGAGGGCCGGCCGGCGCGGCACCACGCGGGCAGACGAAGCGGGTGCTTGCCACCGCTCACTTATAAATTGTCTGCCACCCGACGACATCCACATTACAAATTCGGCGGCTGCACCATACAGCCGTCCGATTCGTGTGTTGCAGATAAAACTATTGTGTTGTGATCGAACCAGCTGTGCAGTGATTTAGTTTCGACTACGCCACCAACATTCTAAACAAACGCTCAAAATGAAATTCACGGTGAGTTCGCGAATTGTGGTGAAAAGTGAATCGTTACATTTAAATAATTCATTGATTTTTCAAGATAACAATGATGAATTAAATTATAATTACCTAAGTTAACTGGATTATAATTATTTTACTATGATATAGAAATGGAAGGTGTTTAATTGTGTAAAGAAAATGATTAGGTATTAGTGAACCTATTGTACTAAGAATCTAGAGACAATTAAAATTTGACGCATTATGAACACAGACAGTGCATAAGTATAATATGTTTAACTGTATTTAAAGTAAAAGTTTGTAAAAGTGAAATTAAGAGATAATATTATAGAGGCCTTAATGTGTAGTGGTAATGGCATGCGGGTCACTCACCGCCATAAACTTGGTTCAGCCGTAACCGCATCAGTTTCGTTTTTTTAAAAAACTGGTTTGATCTTCCTCCAAAAATTTTCATCAATAGAATTTAAATTTCAAATCACTATCTACTCCTCCCATTAGCTACTGTGAATTGATAATATTATGATTTAAAGTCATTATCAAATACAACCATGTAACATGAGATAATTTGTACTTGCAGGTGATATTCGTTACCCTTCTGAGTACATCATGGGCACTAAAAGTACAACCACAAGATCTAAAGGATAAGAGAGAGGCGCAATTGGGATATCATAGCGGCGGACAATCTTCACACAGCTTCCAGTCACCCTCATTCGGTCATGGAGATGCGAACGCTATAAGCATCGGTGCTGGCTACAGCGTCGGCGGAGCGAAGCCCAGCTTCGTGTACGGATCACCCGAAGGTGGTCACGGACTGCAGCTGTCTTCAGAGGGTCTTCCTTCCAGCGGACATGCCACTATCCAGCTTCAACCCATAACTCTTCAACCATCACATGGCAACCTTGCATCCAGCGACTTCTCACAACTAATGCACGAGCTATCCCAAGGATTAAATTCAGGATCATTTCAACTTAGCCCTTATCAGGGTGATGGACAGAGTGGCCATGGAGGTCAAGAGTACGCCATTCAACAGTTTTCTATGGGTGAGCCCAAGTACTCCTTACAAGCTGAACAGTCTTATCCTAGCAGCGTACCCTCGTATGCCGCGGGAACTAAAGGATTAGGGTCCTACGGCTCTACTGGACCAGTTCTTTTTACTCCATCTGAAAATCACGGCGAGCAACCTGCTTTAAGTTATGGCGCTCCCAGTTCTGGCGGTCATTCGTTTGATGGCAATGGTCTGTCTTTCGGTCACAGTGGCTCGCTGTCTGGTCTTTCATTTGGAGAAGGTGGACATGGATTCGGTAGCTCTGGTCATTCTTTAGGTGGATCAGGTATCTCAGCTCATTCTCTCAGTGAATCTGGACTTTCTGGTCACTCAGGTGGACATGGATTCGGTAGCTCTGGTCATTCTTTAGGTGGATCAGGTATCTCAGCTCATTCTCTCAGTGAATCTGGACTTTCTGGTCACTCGCTTGGCGGATCTGGTCTTTCCCTTGGCGGTTCTGGCCACTCGTTCGGTGATTCTATTAAGGGTATTAGTGGTGGTTACGTCTTACCCGGGAAGGCTTCGTTCAAACCTTCAACCTTCTTGGGATCTCACGGTGACGCTGGGCTCAGTTTGTCTGGGTCTCACGGTGCTCCTTCGTTTAGCTCCCACTCTCTCTCTGGTGGACACGGAGGTTTATCCTTCAGCTCGGGTAGCCATGGACCAAGCTTCGGATCTTCTCATGGTTTTGGGGGTGGTTCTTCTAAATACATCACAAAGTCATACCCTTCCAAAACAAAAGGTTTCGGTTCGTCTCATGATTCCGCGGCCGCCTTCTCAAGCAGTCATTCCTCACCACCGCGCACTACTTACGGCACTCCTTCTGGATCTTTCTCCGGGAGCTCAGGTTCTTCTATCCGCTCTGCAGCGTCGCACAGCCCTAAATACTACATCTCTTCCTCAAAGTTTCCCAGCTTTGAGGGTGGCTCATCATTCAAAGGGCCTTCCAGCCATAGTTCTTTGAGCTCTTTCTCATCTGGACCTAAACACAGCTTTGGCTCCCGAAGTAGTCCTAGTTCTCACTACGGAGCTCCAAAAGATATTGAAGGGTCATATAGCGAAAATTCTTACAACACTATTAAGTACAGTGAGGAGTTGAAGCCAGTAGTTCACTAATCAGTACAAATTTTGATTAAATGTTTAAGGCAGTGTAAATATAGCTTTATCTGTAAGGGTTGTGCTGGATTTAGGATTTTATATCGACGAAACCAAAGGGATTGAGTAAGTTGGGTTGTAGGCGTAAACATCGATGACATAATGCAAGGATGTCAGCATGTCCGGCCTTGCATGGTCTAGGCACGTGACTCAGCGAAAGTGTTGCGTTTGGTATTATTTATTTGCTTACGTTCCGCTAATTACCCTCGTCGATTCGAGTCCGGACCAAGTCGCTCGGCTAAGTACGTGTTTCGGATACCTGTGCCAGTGCTTTCTTTTCGGTAACTTGTAATCATGTGGCTTGAATGTTTATCACATCGGAACTGGTTTCCAAGCTAGAGAAAGAGTCGAGATGAACGTAAAGTAGGCACGTGTTGCGCGTGCGCCGAACGAGAATGCCGTCGTATGAATTCACCGTGAGTTTGTTGTACGGTCAACCGCTTGTCGGTAGAAACTTTTTCAACTCTATTACCACGCCATAAGGTCCAAAAGTGTTTCTACTGATGTGCGGCCGTGTGTACATATTGTTTGTAGCGTAGTAAGTGCAGCTTATTTATTATTTATAGGTGATAATGTAAAAATCTTGTTGTTGTTAAATAATAAATTTGTTTTTTGTAAAGACTCCTGTTTTATTATATCCTCAGGCAAACGTTTCAAAAGCTTTCTGATCGAGAAAACCATTCACAGCACATTCATGAAATCTCGCAAGTGAATCTGTATAAGCCCTATTGAAATAGATGGACGGTATGAAGTCTAACTTGGTCCTCCTTAGTAGCTGTAAGACCAGTTGTTATGTTTATGTCTCTTTTATGTAAGAACACAAGTATTACGTGTTTAGTTTATGAAGTGACCGCATTGTCGGTCTTTTACCATCAAAGACAAAACGTAAAAGTAATAAGTAGTTACTAGTTACTTATTGCTATTACTTTTAGTCTATCCATAGCTATGCCAGCTATGCTTATACTACATCTTCACCGGAGAACAAGTGTAAACCAGTCTGAGACACAGGAAACTAGATACAGCGTAGTTGGCGTCAGTAGGTAATCAACACTGAGAACGCATCGCCAGTTTCACTCGCAGGAAAGTGAAGGAAACTCATACATACACTATATTTCTACGCTAATTGCTGACCAGTTAGCCAGTTATTTTTTGCCATCGTATAAACATCGGTATGATTGGTCTAATGAAATAATGTTTTCAAAGAATATACCTATGAAAAATTACTTTTGAAGAGTAAATTGAATTGTAAAGTCAAAGTAAAGATTGAATGATGATAAATTGTAAAGATTTAAAACCAAATGTTGGACTACTTGTAACTAATCAAAATTATGTTTTATGTTTTTTTTTATGTTTTGAGACTGATTATCGTGACGCTACAAAAAACAATGGCACGTGAATGACATAAAAAAGTATAGCCAATGGTTTAAAATACTTAATAATACTTGTGGTTGGAATGAGAACATGCGAACAAACACTCATTACATAATTTATAGAAAAAGAAGAATGTATTACATAATATCTGATAAAAAATGGAGTATTAAAAGAGCTACTAGTAATGTACAAATCATTCCTGTTCTTGTATGAAAACACGACATTCCTTCGATTATACTAGTAACCTCTTTTATGTGTAATTTATGAATTTTTAAGTAAAATCATATGAGCAAACACGTTCTTTATAAATCAAAATTTGTATCTATATTCGTTTGTTTGCAATCTTCGGATCTACCAATAATGTCGAATTTAACATCCTTTGGATCTACTGAACTGATTTGATTTTAATTTAATAACAGAAAGCTCCATTACTTTTGACAAACACAGGGTTTGTTCTATTTAAAAAAAAAAAAAGTTATATCAAGTTTTTCATATACTGACATCAACGGGTTAAAAGCCAAAGTGTCCAATTACGGTTATTAACTTTGACTTTTTAGAGCCTATTCTGATAAACTAGCATCGCTAGTGATGTTTTCAGTATTCAGACGCTTCGAGTACGCTTATTTTGCAAACCGTGCGAAGCCGGGGCAGGCGGCCCGCTAGTATAAAATAAAACACTAAACATCAAAAAGTGCCGTCGACATAATCGTTACAAATGTTACTTAACTAGGTTTAGGAGCGAATTCCATTCTCGTAACAATCTCTTTCTCTTCAATTCGTCGAGCAGGTGCTATTTAGTACTCAATTTGGGCCACCGCCCAGCGGAAACAAAAACGGAACCAGTATTAAAAAGTGATCGGAAGTGAAATACTTTTAAGAATCCTTAAGATACTTTAGTCATTTTTGTCAACAAAAGTTAATAAAATTACGACGCACTGAACTAAAGTGACAAGAATGCGGTCTTATTTTGAAAGTATAAGCCCAATATAAATACATTCTTTGATACCACATAGTCTTGGGATTATTCGATTTTCGTTGAAAAAATCACATTTAAGTAGTATATACCTGCGCCCGCCCTTGTATGTGATTTTCACTTATTAAAGACGTATTACTACTTACTGTTAGCCCGCATTGTTCCCTCGTGAAAATCTAAAAAAGTATATTCCTTCCTTAGGGTTAAAATTATCACATAACATATTAAAATTTCACATAGATCGCCGCACTCTTCAAAGAGTCATCCTTCTTCTCCTCCAGTTAATTGAGTCATCTTTCGCTACAGTACTACTTCTTGTGAAGTAATATCGGATTATTGTATACGTAACGAAATGTTTTGTTTTGTCTGAGGCGAGGCGTGAGTTAAGTAGTAGAACGGTTATCCAATACTTCACGGTCGGGGAGACATGTAGATCGGATCCGAAAAAAAGTGACAACCGATTTTTGAAATTGCGTAATTTTAATTTGTGTGATAAGGGGTATTAAGATTACCGTATAATGTATAATTAGGTCAAAGCGTTATTATAACTACGCCTTATTATTGAGCAGCCCTTGACTTTGTTTCGAGGAGTTTGGGTCTTTGAACAGCTGGAACTGTTGAAACGGTTTTTTTGATTATGTATTTGGCTTCGTCGCTTGAAACTTTGCAGTAGTTTAGCTTCTGTTTGAGTGGTATAATTGCGATGAAACAAAGTTTAAAAGTTGAACGGAAATAAACCAAGTACAACACACTAACTATCGAAAACTCCGTTTAATTCCGTCCTGTAGCTTGTTTTTTAGTTATTGGCGCACAGACAAGCAGACCGAAAATCTCAAATATGATCTTAATGGCTTTTAGTACCTTTAGTGTAGGCAACGAAGCAGTTGACCCCAACATAAACTCAGGCAGATTTTATTTGACAGGATGATAAAGAATCATGAATTAAATGTAAATTCAAAATACCCAAAAAAAATTACAAAAAAGTTTTTTCATACATTTTTATAATTTTTGTATGAAAAAATTAAAAGTACCGATTTTTTTTATAGAAGGTTTGTCTCATGTAGTGTATGATACCCCAGCAAAGTTTCATCGACTGAGGATTTAATGCGGGAGTCTTCATACAACGATCCACTTCGTTGCCTAGACTACTATTCTCTTGCGGTACTTATGCAGATTCTTTGGTATATGTATGCAAACCTATCGGGTGGTTACTCTACCCAAGAAACTCAACAACTTTCCCAGCTGGTGCAATTTCTACGGGACGTTGAATTTGTTTTCGTATTTCGATCTGTGTTCCTCAGGGAAAGTTGTTGAGACTCATGGGTAGAGTTACCACCCGAGAGGTTTGCAGACATACAACGTGTTAACGGAATAAGCGAAACTGAGAAAATAGTTTTTCAGACTCGAGAGTACAATCAATTTCACTGGTATTTGATAGGAGTATTTTTTTTTTAATTTTTATTATTAAAATTTTTGCCGCTTCTATTCTAAATATTTCTGTGGATACGCGCGCTGGCGGCCGGCGCCGCGTGGTTCATGAGCGGTGAGGAGGGGAGGGAAATGGGCGTAGCGTGCGCGAAGTGCGCGGACTAGAACCACGATGAAACTAAAACAATGATGAAACTTTAAAATAACAATATCTACATAAAAAAAACTTTTTTCAGATTTTTTTTATGGGAATGGATTTATTTTAACAAAAATCGGTTAGGATGTACGAGATGAGGGTTTAGTTTATTTCATTAACGCGTTGTATACCAAAGATCCTGTACATATGTATTGAATGGTTTTGTGTTTTGATGATAGAAAGATAATAGGATATTTTCTGACGTAATACTCTTCTTCTTCTTTTCGTGTCGACGCAAATCCAATAAAATTAAATGAATTTTGCCCAGTACTCAGCTACGAGAACGGCATTTTGTGTAGCTTGCATCAGTTCAGTTTTTTTATTTTTACTCTTGACCTCGATCTAGTCTTGAAGACAGAGATGAGGTCGACGATGGAACGAGCTTGCCCAGAAGAAGCCTATTCACTCGCGACTTGAATAGATTCGGGTTATATGAACTCGGGAACACAGACGCAGGCAGAGAATTCCACTCTTTAGCTGTGCGCATTATAAAAGATGTTTCAAAGCGCTTTGTGCGACTTGTACTTACAAAGTACTTAGTTACTTTGTATTGAGTAATAAATTCATAACTCAACGCTTTAGTTCAGAAGACTAGGCCTGCACATTTGCATTTGCTTGAAAACGTGTCCTTACGTCTTGATAAACTACATTAAGATGATAACAATCACAATGATCTCGTGTAAAAGTACCCAACACAACAAGCGACAAAGCTAATCAAGGAGTATCTTTCATGCGTACATAGTGTCGGAGGAAGTTTGAGAAAGGATGGTGCGTCCGACTATTACGAGTAGACATAACCGTTGGACGTTCTTTGGTCAACTAAGTCCAAAAAAACCTGCTGGAGCTTCAAATAACATTGTCAACAAACTGCACAAAAAACAGTGAATAGTAGCGGCTTTTATGTTGTATTAATAAATCAACCCTAAAATATTAAGTCTGAGATTGCCTTCAAGTAAGGTACATCTTGAGAGCAATCTCAAACTTGTGAGGGACTTACTAGTATTAATACGACTCTGAGTGTTGGAGACCAAGATCCTCTTCGGGTCGCTGAGCCAGCCAGCATAAAGTAAGTATATAATGTCGAAGTTACTCAGCAAGAAATATTTATAACGAGAGTTACACTAATTAAAATTACACTAATTAATTAGTTAAAAAAACCTTACCTCGTGACGTGGATCCATTTAAAACATGTATGATAGGTAACATTTTATGATGTATATCGATGTTCCTATTTAAATCGATAGTAAATTGCTATAGAAGAGAAAACGACCAATCCCAAACGAGGGTGGTGTTTGAGGCCTGAGGCGCAGCCGAGGGTCTCAATACACCCGAGGTGGGAGTCGTACTCTCTTTCGAGTGATGCATAGTGCTTTATACTTCACCTCTAGGGAAAAAACAACACAAAATTGAAGATTCAGAATTTCATTATCTCTTTACGAGTATTTCGCCAATGTCAAAAAAGATTTTCATTGATATTTGTTTTTAATTTCGGAAAGTTTAAGTTTCAACTGGCCGGTATCATTTCGCGGACAAAATAAAAACTTTTTGGCTTAGTTGGCAATATGATATTAAAAAAAGGCCGTTGACCGTTGTTGACCTAATTTAAAAAAAACAGCACGTTAGATGCACGTTAGAAATATATTTTCATAGAGAATTCCATCCCGCATAATTGTGCTTTTGCAAAACAATAAAAGTTTTTGTCTCAAAGTTTTACGAGTTGGTCAATGTTTGTCTCAAGTTTTATGAAGTTGATCGTATAGTTGATATTACAAAGTTTTGCCAATCACAAACATTTGGAATTGTAGGTTTCCGTAATTAACCGTTTACTATAAAACTGGCGCAAAGCTCAGGGAATGTCATAAAATAATGTATGCCTACAAATGTTTCCTTATTAGTAGTCTGAGGCGTGTAAGGAAATACACGTAATATTATTACCTTATAAAGGGTGATAGATACTATTACACGTGCGATGGTAAACTTGTTTATAGGCAGATTAGATCTAGTTTGGCAATATTTATGCTTCGTATCACCTATATCGGTACAAAATTACGTAAGTAACGTAAATTTTATAACACCAAACGTAAATTTAACTGAATTTCGCATGATTATCATAATCCACATACCACTGGACTGACTTTGTTTCATCGCAATCGCTTCATCACTCAAACCGAAGATATGTCAGCAAGAAGTTTCAAATAGCAACTTAATATGTTGCACTAATAACAGCCAGTTGCACAAAACATCTTTATAGTTAAAGCTTCTTTAAATATATTGTTGTCACTTTCGGTTTTGCTGGCAAAAAAATTACAGCAATAGATTTAAGGAGCTATATTAAAGACGCTTTGTGAAACTTGCCGTAAGACTAAATGTAGTATCGGCAACCCAGTTGGATCGATCAAGTCTTTTGTGTTTTCTGTAAAAGGCTAAATTCGGAGCAAACGAAGTCCTGGGCACTTCTTTTTCGCCATGCAAGTATAAGTCGCAGGTATTTGTAAGAGCCGGCAAATTGTAAGTTTACCTAGATAACGAAACATAACTTAACCATAACTAGTTTACAAATAATAAATTAATATTGAACTGAATTTCACCGGTGAAATTATAATTTATATTTCACCTGCTAAGAAAGTACGTAAATCCTTTTTTTTAAATGACGAAAAAAAAACATTTTTTAATTTTTCTTTAAAAGCTCCATCTGCACAAAATCTGCTGAACTTTTACTGATATAGAGGGGCTTTTGTGGGCTTGACTACCTCATTTCACAGCGCAGTGAAAGGAATCGCTTGCTACATGTAAGTGAAGTTGACTTAACTATCGATTATTTCTTTCGTTGAATTACGCTTAGTTAGAAAAAGATGGCGCTGGTGCTACCTACATTTGAGGGAGGGGTATAGTATAGGGGAGGTCTAGGGGTCTAGTACCTGCTGTCGCAGAATCCTTGCTCGCTTTGAAATGTATGGAGGCATACATTTTTTCACTCTATGGTTTTATAAATAACAAAAAACATTTTAGCGGATTTTTAACCGACTTCAAAAAAGGAGGAGGTTCTATGTTCCACTGTATTTATTTTTATTTTGTATGTATGTTCACCGATTACTCCGTCAGTTGTGAACCGATTTGCAAAATTCTTTTTTATCTGAAAGGGTATACTCCTGAGGTGGTCCCATTTCTATTGTAGGCTATATGATTGCCAGGAAATTTTTCAAAGTGACTGTGGAGGTTAAGCTTTTGCTTTTCAAGACGTTTTGTCAGTCATTCTACACCTGCCAACTCTGGACTGAATACACGAAGCGGTCCCTGGATGGCATTCGTGTCCAATATAACAACATATTTAGACACCTTATGGGCTTAAAACGCTTCTGTAGCGCATCCGAAATGTTCTTCAAGGCGCGCGTGGATACGTTTAATGCCATCCAGAGGCTTCGCATCGCATCATTCATGTCCAGTGTTGACAGTTGTAGAAACAGTATAATCATGGAGTTAGCGAGTAGACTTCCAACCACTACCATGTATAAACGCTGGCTGGATATTTCCGCCTAGTCTAGTATAGTTATTTGAAAACTTATTAATATTATTTTTTAAGCCTATGCATGAAAAATCTGCA
Organism: Athrips mouffetella; assembly: GCA_947532105.1. Lineage (NCBI taxonomy): Eukaryota > Metazoa > Arthropoda > Insecta > Lepidoptera > Gelechiidae > Athrips > Athrips mouffetella. The sequence continues at coordinate 15,854,845 of OX383965.1, read as the reverse complement.
ATAAAGATTTATTATTTATTATTATTATTGTCACCAAATCAGGATCTGATGATGGGATCCTGAGGAAATCGAGGGCAACCCTCAAATTTTGTAGGCACGTTATACATGTTTGATATATTTTTCAAAGTTATACAGGTATATGCGTCTGGTTATCATCTTTTCATGTTGAGTATCTGATGATGGAAGGTCCAACTCCTTAACGGTTAGGAGTTGGGGGGATAATTCTTTAAAATTATAGGTACATATTGACCGATAGTTTGAAGCGCTCGTGGCCAAGTGGTAGTTACTCTTTCCTTCCGATCACGAAAGATAAGTAGGCTGTGGTGTCGTCAGAATCTGGATGGGTTATCGCTAGAGACCGACTGAAAAGTGGATGGTCTTACGGCCAGTTTCACAAAGCATCTTCAAAGTTAAAGCCCCTTCAAATTTATTGCTGTCACTATTTGAGTCATCAAAACAGAAAGTGTCAGTAATGATTTAACAATGCTTTAACCTCAAAGAAGCTTAAAGCTAAAAATAGTACCACACTATCTAAGGGTGTCGACGACAGGCGACTAAGAGTTCTTGTAAAATAATAGAAAACAAAAGCCTATGCACACGCAAACACACACACATACACACAATTATACTCACAAAACACCCACGCTCATACTGACAAACATTGATATTATTAATATGTCATTTAGTGTTTATTTCCTATTTCATCTTTACATTTTTTTTTTTTTTTTTTTCATTTATTTCATCTTTTTTTTTTTTTTTTTTCTTTTCATTTTTCTACAGCTATTTATATTGTGTTGTTGTTATTTTTAGGTGTATATATGTATTGTGTATATATATATATATATAAATATATATTATGTATGTTTATATGTATTAAATATTATATCATAGTTATTAAAATAGTATTAGACGTTATATTAATTAGATTAAAAGTTTCCAAATTTCACATCAACTACTTTGTAATAAATAAATATATATTTATTGTAACTTTACGGAAGAGCGGAGCCTCCTGTCACAGGCAATGCTTTGCTTAAAAGGAGGTTCCAGCGACTTATTGTAAAAAGTTTTTTTTTTTTTTTAAGCAATAAAATATTTTGTATTTTTTTTTGTATTTTTGTATGTTTTAACCGTCTTCAAAAAAGAAGGAGGTTCCATGTTCCACTGTATGCATTTTTTTACGACCATCGATTGTAGAGATTCCATCCGTGAAATGCCCGAACCTTTTTAGTGACATCATGATTGTAAGTACTGATATGACAACACCACGTATTTTGTACTTCGGAAGGCCTTTTAAGTCGTTGGTCCTAGTCTCTTAAAGAGTAATCATCAGAAAATGGTTTTACAACAGAATCAGTCAGGGTTACCAACCACCTGGTGGTGACTGCACCTTACAGTGTTTGATTAACACTAAAACTTGTAAAATAAAAAGAGTTTTAACAAAAACTACACACCTCCTTCAAAGTTTGGCAAGGTTTCTAGTAGCACTAAAAAGTATAAAATAACCTTAGCAGTTGATAATCAGTAACTTCAGGAAATAATAGAAAATAACCAAGCCAGATTTTTATTTCAATTATAAATTTATAGGTACATTACCACAGTACATTTTGGAGTCGGTGCCAGCCAAGTCGCAAAATCAATTGAGCTACTATATAATGCTACTAGCCAAATATCTTATAAGTGTACTAACTCGCGTTTCATGAGCTATAGGTATGCCGTTACCAAATTACGACAAGTTTTGCATCTTCCATCTTGTGCCTACTTTTTATCAAATCTTAAATATTGACAATTTAAGATAGGATCCCCTCGAAGGTAAATAAAAAAGAAGTTAAACGTCTTCTGCAATAAAGGCACCAGATTAGACAGTGTTACCAGCAATGCAACTTCTTGGCTGACACCGACTCCAAAATGTACTGTTGTAATGTACCTATAAATTTATAATTGAAATAAAAAACTGACTTGCTTATTTTCTATTACTTCACTAAGTTACTGATTATTAACTGCTAAGGTTATTTTATACTTTTTAGTGCTACTAGAAACCTTGCCAAACTTTGAAGGAGGTGTGTAGTTTTTGTTAAAACTCTTTTTATTAATACTAGACTACTCATTTCAGAATACCGGTTATTTTTACCTGAATACGGCAAAAAAAAGGGTTATGATTTTGACCGGTATGTATGTATGTTTGTATGTATGTATGTACATATGTATGTATGTTTATATATATATATATATATATTCTTTATTGCGCACAAATAACATAAAGTTGTCAAATGAAAATTGTTCACAAAGGCGAGCTTATCTCTTATAGAGATCTCTTCCAGCCAACCTATCAGGTGTGGAAGAATGTCGTTAAAACGGGCACAAGGATGTGCGTTAATAATCGTGATAAGAAATTTTAAATTCAAATAAAAGTTTAAAATACAGTAAAATAAAAAAAATAGGGATAAACCTACTTAAACTACACACGAATATACTTATACCTAATCACATTATATTAAGGTATATATAAAAATTGATAAACTTACTTAAAAATACATAAAAATAATACATAGACATAATACATAAAATAAATACATTACTCAAAATGATTGCGATAAGTAGTGCTCTCTTAATCGCATCTTAAACGATGTTATTGATGAACTGCTTTGTATAGCCTTTGGAAGTTTGTTCCATAGTCGCACAGCATGGGAAGAAAAGGAGTTAAAAAAGAATTTGGTGTTCGCTCTAGGACACTCCAACATCGTAGTGATGCAGTCGCGCCTGGAGCGGGGATCAGGAGGTAAAAGTTGGAAGCGGGAGCGAAGATAGTCAGGAGTGGCAGGGTCATTCAGGATCTTATACAGGACAGAAAGGATGTGCACATTACGACGAAGTCGGATAGGTAGCCACTTTAATTGAGCGCGAAATTCGGATACATGATCATATTTGCGAAGACCAAAGATGAAACGAATAGCCAGGTTTTGTAGGCGCTCAAGTTTGTTCAGCAATTCTTCAGTCACATCAAGGTAGCACACATCAGCGTAGTCGAGTATGGGAAGGAGTAGAGCTTGTGCAAGCAAGATTTTAGTTTGAAAGGGAAGGAAGTACTGGAGTCGCTTAAGGGAATGAAAAGAGTAGTGCATGCGCCTACTCACCTCACTAACCTGCGCTGACCATGATAGGTCACGGTCTATGATAATCCCTAGGTTTTTTGCTTTGTCAGTGTAGGGAATACAGACTCCGTCGTATAACACTTTTGGCAACACTAAATCCCCCAACCTACCCCTTAGTCTACTGCTACCAACTATCATGGCCTGGGACTTGGTTGGGTTTACTAGAAGCCCGAAATCCTCAGCCCACTGCTGAACAGCAGCAAGATCGGAGTTTACTGCACTCACAGCCTCGGTGACTTCAGATGGAGAGAAATGTCTATAAATTTGCAAGTCATCTGCATACAGGTGGTAGGGAGAAGAAATAACACGCGAAATATTGCTTATAAAAATAGAAAATAATAAAGGAGAAAGTACACCGCCTTGTGGTACGCCAGTGGTAAGGTCCAACCAGTTCGAAGACAAGTCATCGGTCTTAACACTCTGCTGGCGTCCAAGAAGATAAGAACGGAACCACTCGATCACTGGAGAAGCAACGTTAAGAGAGCGGAGGGAGCCAAGGAGTATGTCAAAATCAACAGAGTTAAATGCATTGCTGAAGTCCAGAAGAGTTACAATAGTAAGCTTAGTATTGTCCATAGCATAACGGATATCTTCCGTGACATTCAGCAACGCACTAACCGTGCTGTGGGAAGGGCGGAATCCAGACTGGAAGGGACAGAGGAGATTATTGGATATGAGATAGGAGTAAAGTTGCTTGTGGACGACACTTTCGAGAACTTTCGAAAGTACCGGTAGGATAGAGATAGGACGATATTGAGAAAGGGTAGTTGGGGTAGAAACTTTAGGCAGTGGGATAACATAAGCCTTTTTCCAAGTGGATGGGAAGACATTAGCCTCCAGTGAGAAATTTATAATATGTGTAATAAGAGGTGTAACAACTCCCAATATAGGTTTAAGCATGTCTAGGCTCAGGTCATCGCTACCCACTGCCTTTGTGGATATGGAAAGGATGCTCTTCTTGACGTCGTCCTCAGTAACCGGTTGAAACGAGAAAGGGGTACAGTCAGGTAGTACAAGGTTCGAAAGATAGGAAAGAGAGGAGACTTTAGTGTTTTCACTAAGAATTACGGGTGGAGTTGAGAAATGCATATTTAGATCATTGACATCCATGGTACTTTTACAAGCTTCCATGGCCTTGCCTACCCCAAGCGACTTTAAGAATCTCCAGGTTAGAGCTTGAGAGAGGTTTTCAAGAGAAGAATGAATATAGCGGCACTTTGCATCCCTACACATCCTGTTGCAGATGTTCCGAAGCTTTTTGTACGTTGTTAGGTTCTCATCTGTCGGGTCTTTTTTAAATCGGCTTTTAGCCCTATCCCTTTTAGCCATTACTCTTTTAATTGTTGCCGTTAGCCAAGGAGCAGGAGCATGCCTCACACGCACAGGTCGGACCGGTGCATGAGAATCAAAAAGCTTGGTTAGAATCATTCTAAAAGCAGCTACTTTGGCATCTACATTATCAGCCATCAGAACCGGGGACCAGTCGATATTTTCAGCATCATCCCTTAAGAGATCCAGATCCATATTGCGAAAATTACGCTGAAGTATAACTTTACTTTTGATTTTAGGAGGACGTACTTTATAAGCAAGAAAAATAAGATCATGATAAGAAAAGGGAGCACTCATTTGCCCATGTGTGATGATGGATTCAGGTTTAGAAGTAATAATTAAGTCGATCAAAGAAGATCTACAATTAGGGAAATGATGTGTTGGGGAGAGTGGAAGGATTTTTAAACTAAGTGAAGATGAAAGTGACAATAATTTACGTGACCTATGGTCGTCCTTCAGGATGCAAGTGTTGAGGTCACCCATAATAATAAAGTGATCATACAATGAGCTATGATGCTCAAGAGTTTTTTCAAAAGAGACAAAGTAATCAACTTTATCATTAGGACTATACACAACCCCAAGCATAATTTTCTTATGATGGAGAACGACCTCTAGGAAAAGATGTTCAAGAGAACCAGTATATTGAGAGGGAGAAGTACTGATCACGGTGGCCGGGATGTCACTTCGCAGGTAAATACCTACTCCGCCACCCCCCGCACCCACACGATCATTACGGAAAAGCCGATAACCCGGCAGAGAACAAGAGGTTGATGGAAGAGAGGGCTTAAGCCACGTCTCAGAAACTAAGATGGCATCGACCACGCTGGTGCTAAAAGATGTGAGAAGATCAGAGTAGTGAGCGAGTATGCTCTGTGCATTAATGTGCACCAAGGAGAGGAATGGCGAACTATGGTTAAATACAGATACAAGTTTCTCATTTAATGGCTCGAAATCGATAAGAGAGGAACAGTTGCTTTCAGCGCTTTCAAAATCATCAGATGATGAGCAAGAAAAGTAATTATCATCTAACATAATATATATAATATAAAATAAATAATATAATAATAAAATAAATAACAATAGTACTAAAAACAGTCCTCGCCCGACCGCTGTGCCGCGCGCGCGCATACGCAAATATGCGTACTTATTATTGCGTTTAATGCAGTGACATTAGATTGGTAAAAACAGAGCATATCTGTTAATTTGCTGTTCGGAAATATTAATAACTATGACGAACGTTATTATTAATGAACTGCTGACGTTTATCCAGAATAAGCTAGAAAAAATTGACGATCTGAGTGTAGTACAGATATGTGCTACAAATTTTAGTGACCAAGAAGTGGAGTGTGCTAAAGCACTTTTGCATGAAGCTTTATCTGACGGCTCTTCTCGATTAATCAACAGAAAGGGCGAAGACAAGAAGAAGAAAAATATTAAAGACATAATCGTATTATTTAAGGAGAGTGACCCCAAAAACCAGCCAGTTTTTGTAGCCCGTGACCTAAACAAACTTCCACCAGTCACGTTTGATCATGTAGATGTGACTAGGTTACTTAAAGATATAAGTTACTTGAAGACAGAATTGGATGGCTTACGGAATTCATGCGTTTCAAAAAATGAATTTAATTCACTACATGACGAGCTACAACAGTGGCGCAAAAAAACAACGGTGAATCAGCCGTGTTTAGATAGCCGTTCGGGTGAAAATCCAACGAGTAACATGTCGCATAAGCAGAAGCAAGCCCCCACTCCGAAGCAAATTGTACCGACCGCTACGCCGGGCAACAGATCAAGCGATGATGACGTCATAAACCTGTCGAGTGAATTACTGTTTACGCCGTCTTATCGAGATATGATTACAAAGCCAAAGCGTACATCCAATCTAGCCGAGCAGAACAAACGCGACTTTATACACAACGACAATAAAATTCACGATGGTTTCACAGAAGTGGTAAATAAAAAACGCCTGCAGAAAATTCGTAAGAGTAATATGAGGGGTACTCTGCAAGATTGTAAGCGATTACAGGCTGCTGTGACTACTTGTGGTATTTACGTTTCACGACTGAAAAAAGTTTATACAGAATCCGACATTCAAGAGTACATTAAAGAGATGGGGCATAACTATGTGTCAGTCGAATTACTTAAACCAAAGATTGAGACAGCGTTTAGTTCATTTAAAATTACCGTTGCTAGCGATAGTGTAAGCACTTTCCTTGACAGTAAATTTTGGCCGATTGGAGTGGTTTACAGACGATTCCGCGAACGCTTTTTCCAGCACGGAACTAAATCTAGTCATAATGGATAAAGGTCCCACTACTAATAGGAGCACACCCCCCGTAACAATGACGACTTTCAATTGTAAATCAATTAAAAGAGCCATTGATCATGTCCGGAATCTGTGTAAAAGTTCGGATATCCTCGCCCTTCAGGAAACTTGGCTCTGGCCGCATGACCTAGATTTTGTTCACACCATTGATAAAAACTTTAGCTCTTTTGCTAAATCGGCAATAGATACCTCGAAGGGTATAATACGTGGACGTCCCTACGGTGGTGTTGCTATCATGTGGCGTAATTCCCTGTTTCCGCAGGTCAAAGTTATAGATTGTTGCAGTGAGCGATTGGCGGCTATCAAGATTAGTATTGATGACCGGCAATTGTTGGTGTTCAGCGTCTATATGCCGTGTGATGAGGAAGAAAATCTGGTTGAGTTCTTGGACATATTGGCGAGTATTAACTCTGTAATTGAAGATTGTGACGTCGAGGCTGCCTATATTCTAGGCGATTTTAACGCTCATCCTGGCACTCGGTTTGGCAGTGAATTAATTCACTTCTGCCAAGACCAACTATGGGTATGTTCAGACTTCAATATTTTAGGTATGGAGTCGGGGACATACACGTTCACGAGCGAAGCGAATGGAAGATGTCGATGGCTGGATCACTGCTTGACGACGAGTGCAGCTGCGCCTACAGTATTATCTGTGCAGGTAGACAACGACGTCCTTTGGTCGGACCATTATCCAGTGCTTTTTACGTGTGATATTGGTGCTATTACTAGTAAAACTAACTGTGCGTCAGATCTTAAAAGTCCTAATAAGGTTTATTGGAATCAAAGAGACATTAATCAGATAAATATTTATGCAAAATTTTGTAGTGAAAAATTTTCTGTTATTTTAAGTAAGTTATCTAGTCATTTTTACAAAAAATCTAATTGTAATAGTAACGATTCTAGTCATATTTCTCTTATTGAGTCTTTATACAATGATTTTATTAATATTATTCAACAAGCAGCAATCAAAAGCAGCGTTAAAAGTAGGAACGATGCACGGATGCAGGCTCGAGAGGTAGCCGGCTGGAATTTTCATGTTGCACAAAGCCACGCAATAGCTAGGTTAAATTTTATCAACTGGGTAAATAGTGGGAAGCCCAGTTCTGGTGAAAGTTACATGAACATGTGCAATTCCCGCAAAGAATTTAAAAAGAAATTAAGGTGGTGTCAGCATAACCAAGAGTCAATAAAAATGAATATTTTAGCTGTTAGCCGCGCCAAAAATAATTTTAAACAGTTTTGGACACAAACGAAGAAATTAAATTACAAGACGAGTTTACCGGTCAGCGTAGAAAACGAAAAATGTCCGAAGGGTATCGCGGAACTTTTTGCGCAACATTTTAAAGCGGAACCTCTACCTGTGGGGGACGTGCCCGATACTGAGGTCCAACAGACCAAACCGGATGACTTGACCTTTAACAGGAAATTGCGAAAGTTGTTCGTAACATGAAAAAGGGAAAGTCTCCCGGTCATGATGCCCTCAGTATCGAGCATGTGCTCTATGCCGGTGATAGTGTTTTTGATGTTCTTGCCGATATCTTCAACCTTTGTATTAGACATAACTATTTACCCAAATCAATGCTTAAAACAATTGTAGTGCCCATAGCAAAAAATAGAACCAGCGACTTATCGAACCTAAATAATTATAGACCGATTTCACTTGGAACTGTTGTTGGCAAGATATTCGAGAGACTGCTGCACCCTTTTCTGATGAAGGGCGTGGAGATCGATGAAGCTCAGTTTGGTTTTCGTCCTGGTGTCTCAACGGACTCAGCCATAGTTTCTCTCAAATATGCAGTTAACTACTATACTAAGAGGGACACATCTGTGTACGCTTGCTTTCTCGATTTAACAAAAGCATTTGACCTAGTCAATTATAAAATCTTGTGGAACAAACTGCTAAAATGTAACGTACGTACAGCTTTGGTGAATCTGTTGAGACACTGGTACGAGAATCAAACAAATTTTGTGAAGTGGGGCGACGCGTACTCTAGTGAGTATAGACTAGAGTGCGGCGTGCGTCAGGGCGGACTTACCTCTCCGGACCTTTTTAACATCTATATAAACGGGTTGATCGAGGAGTTGAGAAGCACCAAGATAGGTTGCCATATTGATGGCGTTTGTTTGAATAACTTAAGTTACGCTGATGATATGGTGCTTCTCTGCCCCTCGATCAGTAGCCTTCGAAAATTATTAAAAGTATGTGAAGATTATGCTACTAGACACGGTATGAAATATAACATCAAAAAAACCGAATTCATGGTCTTCAAATCAGGTAAAGGCCCGGAGAGGGTACCTCCAGTGTATCTGTACGGGGCACCAGTTCGAAGGGTGCAGCAGTTTCGTTATCTGGGACACATCTTGACAGATGACCTTAGGGACGACCTAGACCTAGATCGTGAACGCAGGGCCCTAGCTACTCGGTGCAATATGCTCGCGCGTAGGTTCTCTAAGTGCTCTAGGGAAGTGAAGATTACGTTGTTCAGAGCATATTGCGAATGTTTTTACACGTGCCAACTATGGACGAATTATACACGTAGATCTTACAGCTCCCTTAGAGTGCAATACAATGACGCATTGAGAATTTTGCTCAAACAACCGAGATATTGTAGCGCCTCTGGCATGTTTGCCGAGGCCAGGGTCCCCGACTTTTTCGCTGTTCTGCGATTGAGGGTGGCGTCCTTCTGGAATTCCCTCAGGATGTCCAACAACAGAATCCTACGTTTAGTGGTGGACAAGATATACGACAATCCTATTCTTTGTCACTGGGCTTCCGTGCATCGAGCTGCAAACAAAAAATAAGCTGGTAATATTTTATCAGCTTTATGTTTCGCTTAAATTTTAACTTTTATAAGGCTTAGTTTAATATAGTTATAAGTCTATGGGTTCTCTGCAATTGTTATATTTTGTATGACCTGAAATAAAAGACTATTTATTTATTTATTTATTTATTTAAACTACTTACTCCCTACTACCTACCTACTTATATGTTCCCTCATAACTTCTAAACTATTCTATTATATTTATCGTAAACAAACAAACAAACACATACATGTTTGACAAATAAGGTATCGTTAGAAGCGTCTCAATTATCCGCTGGATATAAGACGTCACATTAAATTGAATGTGGCGCCCTCTAGAGGAGATTAAGTCAAGAACGAAGAAAAAATAGATATTCCACACATCCGCTCAAAGCGATTTGAAACATCTTTTTTAATGCGCACTGTTATGGAGTGGAATTTTCTGCCTGCAACTGTGTTCCCGAGTTCTTATAAACCGAAACTATTTAAGTCGCTTCGCGAGTGAATAGGCTTCTTCTGAGCAAGCTCATTCCATCGTCATCCTCATCTCTGTCCTTAGGGCTAGATCGAGGTCAAAAGTAAACCCATTAAAAGTAAAAAAAAAAGGTATGGGTGTCGTAAAAGGTGACTATGAGAACTTAGACGGAGGATGGGCAGCGCAGCAGAGATCTCCTGCGTGTCGTACCACCATACTGCAGTCACCAGTAACAAAGGCAGGCAACATGATGGATGACTATGATAAAGTACGCGACAGCTCGGAAGTGCGGGCGAAATGTATGGCGCGATATACATTTCAACCGCACTCCCGACCTGTTGAGTATTATATATTCCCCATTTTTGCGATGTTACCTGTCCACTAGAGGACGTCTTGTATGGGAAGCAATGAAAACTTGAACGGTTTAGAAACTCTAAACGCACCAAGGATTTTAAAATATATTTGCTTTTTTTTGAGTTAATGGTATAAATTGTTATATCAACAAACAAGTAAAAGAACATTTATTTTACTCTTCACGGAAAGGCTTAGGCTATTTGACGTACTCTTACATATTATACAGGTGATGTCATGTCACTTTCTAGAGGTTTAGTACCGGAGTAGGTATATTGGATTGGTCTCGCCTCTTGCTTCGAGCCTATACCTACAATTAGGCCGCTGTAGAAAGCTCCCCGTTTACATAATTACCATCCCTTTTACTTGCAGCTGCACCTGTCTAATTTACTCGCTCAGTGTAAGATCAACTAGGAGTCAGAAGGGGCGTCCGCTTTGAATATGGAATAGATGTGATACTCAAACGTTTATGCCAGCTGTAATGCAACCGAAGACCACCAGATCAGATGCAGATAGGATCTTACTATCGTACCTCTAATTGAAGCCTCCGCGTGAACTCCTGCAGACTCAGTTCCATGTAAAAATGTTGAAACTTAGGTTATGTAAGGTAGCCTGCATGCTAGCCAGTTAAAAACACTCAGACTTAATTTTTATCTAGCTGAAGCGCTCGTCCTCAAATGGTTTTTCTCATAGGTTTTTCTTTATGATGTCTCGATTGATTCGATTCGATTTCGATTATCGATGATCTTGATTTCATTAATTGTTAACGTTGGACAAAGAGCGTCAAACGATATATCCGATATATCCGATATATCCGAGCGTCAAACTACACGCTAGCCGTTTTTTTCGGTATCTAAATTCTGAAAGCATACAGTTGGTCCTTCGAATAGTGGTCGCTATGTCGCAGGAAAATCATATAATTCGCCGTTTATAAACTGCCGGCAAATTGAAAACGGTCGGCGAATTGTAAAACGGCTTCAGCATGATGTAATGAGTTTTAGATCACTGGTGAATTTCAGGTTCATTAGCAAAGGTAAACCATACTTATCCGATCCCGAGTAGGAATAGCGAAGCGAGCGTGCTGCTGCAGCAGCCGGCGAGTGCCAGAAACGATATACGTGCCGTTTTGTAAATTATACAATTTGCCTGCGACAGCTACGCCATGTCAGAGACCATTTGGTGGCTTGAATCATCAAAACATTAGATAGATAAATTGTTTATTAAGGATACAGCACAAATTCACAACAAAATATTTAACAACGTAAAATAGACATTAAATCTGAATTCAGTTATAGAGTGTGCCGCACCCCCAAAAAGGCCCTAACTCAGCATAATGTTGCAGCGGCAAAGCGCCACAGCGCTGATATTCTGTCAGCGCCTGTAGAAGTGCGAGTACGCAATCCAATTGAGAAAATAGTATATAGTAACAAATAAATATAAAGGAAAGAATAAAATAAATATAACATTAGAGTAAGTAAGGATAGCGCTGACCAAACGTTGCCGGCACTATTAGGTATTTACTACTGAGTTTTCTGCTGCATGCTCTTTCTGGAAGCTGGCAGGGCTTTACTAAAAGGTGGTAGAGCTTTTGTGCAAAGTCTGCCTTGGGAAGTACCACCCCCTTGCCTATTTCTGCCGTAAAACAGTAGTGTTTGCACTACTAAGTTTCAGTTCAAAGGGCAAGGGAGCCAGTGAAATTACCTGCACGTGTGATATACCATTTTAGCTCTCAGGGTGGGCAACCGCTTTCCCGTCTGATGTCAAATTGTGCCGCTTTAAGGAAGTGAGTGCCACGGGCGGTGATGACCACTTATCATGTAGCAATGGTTTATCTGCTTGTTCGTGACATAAAGCTTTAGATACAAGCTACAAGTTTACAAATCACGTGGGTTGCCATTTCCGTAGTATTTTTTTTACTTGTAAAGCTTCGAGAAATATGTCACTGGTGTAGGTATATTTCGCAGGAAAATCATATAATTTGCCCTTTACCTCATAATCAAAATTTGCTATCAGCTTATGCAGTTTCTATGGTATTATACTTAAAAAAGAACAATTTATTAGTCTATTCATATATTAGGGGCCATTCCTTATCAGTTATTAATTTCCAATGGCAGCAGTCTGTCTCGATCACATATAACATGATCGTCTTATTAAGTTATCCTGCGGTCAGGGTAATACTTCATATTTATAGGAAACTTCTGAAACTACTAAAAGTAAAGCCATCGTAATAGGTATATTCTGACAGCTGTCAAACATATAAATAATTACGGCCTGCAAAGAAAAATTAACCCTGTGTGTTGGTGATAATAAAATGTCAAAACGGACTTTTATGTTAGCTCAACTTTAATAATAAGCAAATCTAAAAAAAATCTCACTAACTGAAAACTACCCACGGGAAATAAGTAAAGGAAAACGAAGTCATGGGCGGTAGTATGTTCCTTGATCGTGGGTCACTGCTATTTTGCCACATCGAATGTAACTTTTAGATGGTTATGTTATGCGTTCGTTCCAATTGAGTCACTGTGTAATATAAACCCTATAATTATATGCAATCTTGCAACGTCTTTCCTATAGATAGTAAGAAATAATAACTGCAAAATCATAAAAGTACCCACTACTCGAACTAAATATGGATAAGGTATCATACGTAATAGGTGGGAAAAGTAGGTTGGTGTTGCATCCTTGGCGAATCCACGTAAAGTTAACAAAGCAACCGATTCACTGTATTTTTTCTTACGTAACTTAACACTTCTGCAACTGTTAGAAAGAAGTATTTTATTTATTATGCCAATCATTTACAGTTGAAGTAAAACATTAAGAGCCTCTTATTGAACGAACACTCTCCATTGTATTGTTATCCAGACCGCCCGGTTATTGTATAGAGTAATTTAGTTTATTACTGCTATTAACAGACATGAAATACTATGCTTTGAAGTTACTTCGAGGCGGCTACAGTTATTTGGTTAATAGAATATTAAGTTTTGTATCATCCGAAATGCAATTTAGCGTTTTAATATTTGATATTAAGAAAAAATATATGGAGGGTTCCCATAACATGTATATTACAGACTTTTTTGTCTTAGCTCTATCTTTAAAATGGTGATAATAACCTAGTGAGAGTCAGTTTCAACAAAATTTGACACAATAATTTTGAAGTACTGAAATTTAATTATTGACTTGTAATGTTCAGCGATATGGAACCTTTGCGCGGTGTTTTTATACCGATCTCTTTATTTATTTATACAAAGTTAAGACAGCAAACTTTTTATAAAAAGTTTGCTGTCTTAACTTTGTATAAATAAATGTGGCTGTGGCTCCTTTCAAAAATTGAGAGCTATGTACCTACCTAACTAGGACCTGGAAAAAAATTGGTGAAATTGTAAGGCGTGTCTACGTGAAACAGCTAATCGGCCGCTCTATCAGTCCTATTCTAATCTTTTAGTCTGGTCTAGAACAAATAAAATATGTGAAGCTGTAGCTCGGTCCGCTCTGTCAGTTCGAATGAACGTAAATAGACACTTCGTAACGAAAGTGATCAGGGCACGTCTCGTTCTCGGAGCATGTGGCGTTTCCGCGGTATCAGGAACCGCTCCGCAACTGGATATGTAACACAGGACAAAGACCCATCGAGCGGTCAGTTCCCCCTGATCTGGAGCTAGATCACACAGACTAGACCAGAGGAAAGTTGTTCATACCCTACCCGCTCATATAAATGCGTGAACTTGATACTGACTGCCACTTTTCCGTGCGCCGGAGCATAGAACACTTTTCTTTTCGCACAGTCCGCGATCGAGAAAATAATGTAATTGAACACCGTGACAGAAGAACGTGAATTAAAAAGCAACGATGGCGACACGGAGAATTTTCGTGAGTTATTCGTATTAGTTATTATAATACGAGCGGCGACCGTCATTTGACCTACGTTATTTGATACAAAGATAAGCCCCATGTTAAATGTTCATAAAAGTGATGCTAAGATTAGAAATATTTGAAAAAAAAAATTGAATTGGCCGAAAATTCAAAATAAAGTACCACTTCCGGTGAAAAAAAATAAATGGCACTTACGTCATTTGATACCGAGATAGAAATTGTGGCATCAAGTAACAATTTATTTGTAGTGACAGAAACACCTAGTCTGCCAGTTCCTGTATGGCCGTAAGTGCTTGACAGACGGTTTCAAAGACAATGACAATTTCGTAATCAATCAGATCCTAACCGTATTTAAAACAAGTTATAAGTACCTCCCTCTCACTTGACTTTCTCGAACTTAAACCAATCACTCACAATACAAAACCTAGACTTACATTATAGGTCATACTTGGAAAATAAATGAGCATCGTTAAGATAGTTATCTCCTAGTTCGCCGAAGTAAAATATGTATAATAAACACATGTTTCTTCGCGTAGTAATAGCAATAACGAGGGACTGATTGATTTGCATCCACGCCTTGTTTATGTTGTAGTGATTGATGATTTGTTTCTTTAAAGGTGGTGGTCGCATTTGCGGTGCTGGTGTGCGGAGCGGAAATTGACGAGAACGATCAGAAGAAGCGAGGAGCCGGAAAGACTACCACCCTCAATGCCATTCCCACGGGAGCACAGAAACCAGAGTATACTTATAGCATATACTCCCAAAACCCACCTCAAAGTAATCCTAGTCCACAATACCAAACACAAGTGCCCAACTCCTTTTACCCCACGCAAGGAGCGAACCAGTACTATAGTTCTAATCCTCCCTCAGACGTGAGCCAGTACCAGCAACAGCCTCAAATAAACCTTGTTCCTCCGCAGAGTTCTTCACAATTTTTACCTTTGAACTTTATACCAAATCCTGGCTATCAGGCTAAATATCAGTTAGTACCTTCAAAGACTCAGAACGGTAACATTCAGTTGACGCTCGTTCCACAGCAAACTTTGGCTTCACCATCTATAAGTCCTTATCCATTTTTCACACCACACTCAGGTCAAATTCAAGCTCAACATCAACCTTTCAATGGGCAATTGAATCTTCAAAATTATCAATTTCCATTTGGTAATTCTTTCTTAGGTCATTCTCCGACAATGTTTTTGTTACCACAGCCTAATCCATCTTTGTACAATAATCTCTTATACCAGAATCCGAACGCTCCAGTCCAGAGTTTCTACAACTACTATCCTTCAAATCCTCAAGCCAAATATTACTCCTCTATTCCTCCTCCTTCTCCGGAATATGAAAAAATTCAAGGGCCTATATCTCAAAGTATATCAAAGGATGAAAATGATCTGAGTGGGCATAGTACGGAGTACATAACGCCGCCATCCGATGCCTCTAGTTACAAAAATGCATATTCTTCCAGTCGGACATACTCCAAACTTCAATGAATGTTACTAACTCTTCCCATATAATGTAAATTTATATCTGTGTAACATTATAAGATACTCATACTATTTCGTTGCCATTCATGTTAACCATATACGTATTATTTATTGTATTATTTGTACAGTTAAGGGTTTCTGTTAATAAAAAAATATAACACTCAATAAAGAGTTGACAAATAAAATTGTCTTGTGATGCTTTATTTAAGGAAGAAGCTCTCGCTATTCAAATTCATATAAGGAGGTGGCAAATCAATCTTCGGGTAAAAGACAGTTGGAGTGATTGGATAACAATATAAAATGAACAAGCAAGCAACAAATATTTAGAAAATAAGTTACCTATTAATAACGTCATCATAACATCCCATGAAAAAAAAAAAAAACGTCCACTACAGGACAGGGAGCTCCCTCCAGAATTCTAGCTTTTGCTGGAAAAATGTGGAGGGGAAGTACCATAGTCACCTCGCTTTTTAGCGTTACGGCTGGCACCATGGACCGCGGTTGTAGGTGACCGCAGTAAATAAGATGTATGATACAATGGTGGATGCTGCAGCCCATCCTCCAGTTAACCCTTAGTTGCCTCTTACGACACCCACGGGTATGTATGGGTTGGTACTATTCTTTGCCAGCACCACACGGCACGGCGGTAATAATAAGTGCACCATGAAAATAGAACTTTTCGCAAAAAAACAATCATAGAACAAACATTATGTAAATTAAAAGGTTAAAATTTAAAAGGATTTAAACTGTAGTATCTACAGGGTGTTAATTTGATTGCGTGCCATAGCTCAGGGGCGGGATCGGTATCAGTAACTGATCAACTTTTCCCACGGAACATGGGTCGAAATACAAAAAACTAAATTTGACCTTCCATACAAAATGCGCTATCAGCTGATGCAGTTTCTATGGAAGTTGAAAAATTGATATTTGTTTTTCGACCTATGTTGCTTGGGAAAAGTTGTTCAGTTACTGATACTGATCCCGCCTCTGAGCTATGTCACACGATCAAATCAACACCCTGTATATTTCGTCCGTGTGCTACCGGCAAAGAATAGTACGGTCAACCGCATGTCGCTAGAAACTTTTTCGACTCTATTGCCACTCCATAAGGTACAAAAGTGTTTCTACTGACGTGCTGTTGAGTGTACCAACCCATCTCAACCCGTGGGTATCGTAAGAAGCGACTAAGGGCTTAAGAACCGGAGTATTGACAGCAGCATCTTTCTGTGAATCCTACCATCTTACATACTGCGGTCACCAACAACAGTGGTCGCCATTCACAACGCTTACAAGCGTGGTGACTGTCAATCCCCTCCAAAGTATCACGTGTTTTTGATGAAGTTCTAGAGGGAGCTCCCTGTCCTGTAGTCACAGCATTGCCTGTAGTGGACGTTTCATGGGATGTTATGATGATCTATATTCATTATTTACACATAGACAAAGAGCACTTACAGAAAAGCAAAATTGTCCAAGGCTGCAGGCATCCACGTGCTTTATGAAATTGAAAAGGGCTTAAACTTTATATTATTTATAGATTTCTTCAGAGTTATAACAGATCCTACCTATAGAATACTACTAACTTAGGTAGAGCCATTATGGCTACGTTTATGATCTTAATAACTTTTTACACCACCTCACAATCGTAAGAAAAGATATTTCACATCTGATACGACCCATTTTATTAACGAGATCTTCTTATCTCTTTTATTACTCTAACTTTATTTAATAAAGTAAGAATAAAACAACTAATAAACAGCGAAACACAATGAAATTACTTTCTAATGATCGCTTTGTTCGCCAATCTATGAGCTTTTGTAATGTGATCTTTTTATGCTAGATGTACTTAAATACGAAAAAACGTATTAATTTTTATTAATTTTTACAATGTGATGTAGAACCAGCCCTTAGAAGGGTAATCGTACTTTTTTACACCCTGTATATATTGACTAGTATCTGTGTGAAACAACTTGATTCTGGCTAAAGCAATTATGCCCTAAGGCAACAAATTCTATCACGATAAAATTCCACTACCTACTAATTAATTTATGATGTGACCA
This sequence comes from Athrips mouffetella, assembly GCA_947532105.1. Classification (NCBI taxonomy): domain Eukaryota; kingdom Metazoa; phylum Arthropoda; class Insecta; order Lepidoptera; family Gelechiidae; genus Athrips; species Athrips mouffetella. Next base: position 15,837,003 of record OX383965.1, on the reverse strand, counting down.
ATCTCATAATAAAAGAATCAGTTCACTATATTAGTTGTGAAGAAGTATTTTTTATGACGTAATCTTTATAAGTTTCGTAGTTTGCTATCAGCGTTAGAGGTGGTGAAAGGAAATCAGTATAATCGAAGTCATATTTGTATCATTCTTGAGATGCGCAATCAGACGCACCTGCTTGTACCTACAGGGTGATATCGATATGATTTTAACGCATATCACTAAAATGCTAAACTTCGAACTGGCTTTTTCTAGCACATCTTGCCATCATCATAATCATATCGTGTGGGTTTCAAGGTCGATGACCGACCTCACAAACCCGGGTATCAGAGTTGTTGAGCCGCCAAAAACCTCTGACATGGCTCATAACGATTTCATCCGTAGATAGTAGTCGGAATAGATAGTAGACGGCTTGACGTGCCTTCCGAAGCACGCAATCATCTTACTTTTCGGACAATCAGGTGATTCACCCTGCAATATCCTAACCAAACTGGGAAGGTCACACAAAGTCATTTTTGTTTGACAGTGTCCCCACCGGGAATCGAACCCAGAACCTCCGGATCGAGAGCCGAGCGCTCTTACCACTAGACCACGGAGACTGTTTTGCCATAAACACGAGCATATTGAGGCATTCGAAATTCAATTCGCATACAAAATCGCACGTTTCATATGCGAATCCGTAAAGTTACAATTTTTTAATATTCATAGCTATGACCAAGTCGTTTTGGATTCCTGCCACTTGAAAGTTGAAGCTACGCAAGAATTACATTGATGGGTTTGAATATTCCAGACAATACGACAGATTTAAGACACATGTTGCAATTTTTTATTTATCGCTTCATAAATACGTTTCCTAAACTAGTGATAACATTACTACATAAATTTTCGGCAAAATTTTGTAAACTAATTTAGTCTAACTTATTTTCATTTAGTAGAATCAAAATTAATTGTACATTTTGTTATAGGACCTTGAGAGAAACTCTGTTTAAAAAAATTGTCTACCGACGAGCATGTATGAAAGGATTGATGAAGGTTCAGGAAGCAAGGGAAGTATGTCAAGATCATAGCAGGTGGAGAACTGTGGTCTCTGCCTACCCCGACGGGAACAAGGCGTGATGTTATGTATGTATGTATGTTCAAATATCAGAGCACCCTGAGAATGCTCTCATTAAACTTGTTTCAATAACGAGTACATCCTGGCCGGTTTTTCATCTTACTGTGTACACCCAACTAAAAAGCTTGTGATTAATTATCGAAAAAGTCTTTCCTATCTATGTGCTGCTGAGTTGCAGGTTGTACGCCTCACACGTAATGTAGTAAAATGGTCATTAGTCGCTATTTATTGCAGCGGAGAACCGATTTGTTGTATTAACGTTACTTCCGTGTGTGGGTGCGATTTCCTCGAGGCAGATACAGATTTTATAGCTGTTATTATATGAAAAGTCCTCTTCCGAATAGTTAACGACATTTACGAGATGCTTGCGGTGTTATTTAACTATTATGTAGCTGTGATTGATAACGTTTATTTTTGAATTCGTTCGATGGCACGTGAGCTTTAACGACGGTCGTAAATTTTAGTGAGAAGATTTTAATTTAAAATTTATACTGTCAGATATTTTTGACTGACAATAGGGTGTTTTCAACCAGCTTTTCGAAGTTCAGCTAGATAGCGTTGCTAGTCAGCACTAGGAAAATTTAAAACGGAGACACGGATACTGAACGTTCACCCAGTATGAAAATTATTAAGTCAGTTTGATTGCTGCTGTCAAGTGATATATTTTCTTCTAAATTCATAAATTTTAATCAGCCTTTATAAAAGAAATTACCAACAGTGATCGGCGTCACTTAAAAAGACGTACCTCGGTGAAAAACGTCAAGGGAAACTCGCCCCTATTGTATTGGACGTGGCGTGATAAAGTTTGAGGTAGCAGGCGTCTTAATAAGGAAACATTTGCCATCCAGATTTCCTAAAAGACGGCTTCAAGGAGGATGAGAAGGACCATTACAATGTCCTTGCACAATATCTATCAGATACACAGCCGCACATCAGTGGTAACACTTTGACCTTAAGCGGGTAGAGACCCAGAGGGGTTCGGCCGCTAGAAAGCTTATTTAATGGTTCTGTTACTTCTTATTTGCTACCGTGCGTACTTAGATACTTAATTAAAGGAACCAAGGGCTTCCTGTAAATTACGTAACTACCACATTACTCTACATTTATGTAGTTATGATAGCAAAGTTCGCTGACTATCCGTTTCCTGTGAAAAGATTTATTAGCGTGTACGGAAAAAAAATTCGTGTGAATGTTGAACTATGCCGGCCGGTAAGCAGTCCGTTCCACGAGAGAATACAGCTGCCGTATTCTGAAGTGAAACTACGATAATATCGCGCCCATAATTAGTCTATGTTGCCTTCGATGAAGAAATTCCCATACAAAGTAAATTTCAGAACGTAATTGTTGTTGTCAATCTGATAATATCGGAGCTCCGATAAAACTTCGGAATACGCACCCTGAATTTTTTTTTGCGCTTGTCTATCTGGGGAAGCACCGCACCCCTTGTCTATTTCTGTTGTGAGGCAGCAGTGAATGTACTGTTGTGTTCCGGTTCGGAGTAAGGGAGCCAATGAAATTGCCGGCACATGAGACATAGCATCTCAATTCTCAGGGTGGGCAACGCGCTTTGCCATCTAATTAGAGTTAAATTAGGTGGTGGCGATCACTTATCATCTGGTGGCCTACTTGCTCGTTTTTTTTATTTTTTTTATTATTGAAAATGGGCTTGCTCTTGACCTCGATCTAGTCTTGAAGACAGAGATGAGGTCTACGATGGAGCGAGCTTGCCCAGAAGAAGCCTATTCACTCGCGATTTGTATAGATTCGGGTTATATGAACTCGGAAACACAGACGCAGGCAGAGAATTCCACTCTTTAGCCGTGCGCATTATAAAAGATGTTTCAAAGCGCTTTGTGCGGATGTGCGAAATATCAACCAAGTATGGGTGATATCCTGCGGTGCGTGTGGACTCCCGATGGTAGAAGGGAGATGGTGGAATAAGTTCGTGGAGCTCTAGAGCACACTCTCCGAAGTACAATCTGTAGAAGACCGACAGACAAAAAGGATCGTAGAAGGAAACGTAGAAGGAAGAAGAGGCTAGAATGGAGTACTGACTGGGTGAATACTTACGGAAAACTGAAAAACCTCAATTATCAATGATAACACTTTTGGATATTTATTTAGATAGGTAATGTAAAAATATTGATCAGTTACTTCCTGACAATTTTTTAAAATAAATAATTTCTTTCATCGTAGAACAATACGTATATTACTGGCGTCTTTATTCTTAAAGTTTGTACCCAGCTACAGAAAAAAGACCGATTACATTATACATGAAATTATATAGGTGTAATCTTTAAGTAGTTAGATATATTGGAAGTAATTACCTATATGCAAACAAAAAACAACACTCATCACTTCTGCCAACGAAATTAGGTAGCCGACCGGAACAAGTCGGTTACGGGTTAGGTAATACTCATACGAATATAATGGCTTTGTTTTGATTTTGAACATCGATAAATAGCAATGTAGAGCTAATTTTGATCGATGCCAAACAAGAGATTTGCATATTAGGTAAGTAGGTATTGTATCTGCTGTTATGTAACAAATGAACAAATTACAATACTTACTGTAGGTACATTAAAGATGCAGCTCATTGGCTCAAAGGGTAGTGAAAGGGATATACAAGCCTGAGATACAAATCTGGCCATGAAACTGAACAACTTTTTCTAAGGACGGTTGGAACGTAAGACGAATTACAAAACAAAAGTTCGACCTTCCGTACAAAACACTCTATCGCATATGCAGCTTCTGTAGAAAGTTGTATTTCTTTCTTCGTATTTCGACCTTTGTCTCTCGGGTTTTATTCAGCTTCAGGGGAAGATTCACGTGCTTCAGGGTTGTTATTCCCATTTTTGTTAATTTTGTAGGTATAGTTTTAGTTTAAATACATACTTCCCTATCGCAATGTGTTTTTTTTTTCTAGCGTACTATCTAATCTGAGTCCTAGCTCCGTCTTCAATGTATATGTCGCAGGCAAAATGTATAGTTCGTCGTTTTACATTATACCTTGGCATTCTACAAAATGCCGAAAAATGTTTAATTCGTCATCTTACATATTGCCGCGGCTATTCACAAAATGGCGCGTAATTCGTTTCTGGCACTCGTCGGTCGCTGCCGCCGCTTCGTTCGCTCGGCTCGTGCTTTGTGGTCGTAAGATAACCTAACCCAACCAATCCCGAGCGGGGATCGGTGAGGTTGGGTTTACTGTGACTAGCGAACCTAAGATACAGCAGGGCCTAGAGTCAAGTGGCTTTCTACTATCGCAAACGCCAGTAGAATAGAATGAAAAATGTATGGGATTAACATTAGCTAACGAAATGTCACGTGACAGCTAATGTCAAACCCATAGAGTTTTATTCTATTCTATAGCGTTTGCGATAATAGAAAGCTGCTTGTCTCAGGGCCCAGTGATCTAAACCCGTTTACAATTTGCAGTCGCCGTTTTACAATTTTCCAAGCGTTTTCAGTGTGCCCGTCGCCGTTTGTAAACGGCAAATTATACGATTTGTCTGCGACATATACACCGCCAGTCGTCGGTGGAAACCCTTTGACCTCAAGCGGGTCTCTGGTTTCAGTCGTTTGTAGCGTAACGCTGGTTCAGCTTAAAGTGGTTTTGTTTCCACTTGTTTCCTGCCTTGCGTTAGTTATTTAACGTTTCTAGGTTGAAATTTAGAGAGAAAGGATGATACCTTACCGAAGAAAAAGAAAAAATACAATACAATTTTCACGTTTTGTGTGTTCAAACATTGAAAAGCCTATTTATAGAGAAACAACTATAATTTTATGGCGATAAAATTATTACATTTAAGGCGTAATAATTCGATTAAAAGTTTCACATCTGCCATAAAAGTGTCTTATCCATTCCAATGTTCAAAATGAGAGGTGTCTTAAATTGTCTATAAATAAAATAAAAACCGATAGACATTAGACTTTGAAGGTATAATTTCCGTAAGAGCATTTTAGAGGACTGGTTGGTTACGTCTTGGTTACGTCCATTTTAAGCTTGAAGTAAATTATATGCACAAGAACGATTGCCTTTTACGACTATATAGTTTTTGTATTTGATGTGTCAAGAATCATTAAAGTTATCCAAAGATAAAACTTTATTTATTTATCTATTTAATTTTTGGAGACTATGTGGAGAACCAACAGCTAATAATAAACATACTAATAATACTTATAGCTACAAACAGCCAATTAAAGGTTTTCACAACTAATGACAAAATTTGACAAGCAAAAGACAAAAATACAATCAAACGCTCACATAAATCACAACGCAACGCAACGTTTAGATCATCATCATATCGTGTAGGTTGCAAGGTCGATGACCGACCTCACAAACCCTGGTGTCAGAGTTGTTGAGCCGCCAAAGGCCTCTGACATGGCTCATTAACGACTACATCCGTAGATAGTAGTCGGGACCAACGGCTTTACGTGCCTTCCGAAGCACGGAATCATCTAACTTTTCGGACAATCAGGTGTTGTCATGACAGATATTCTGATCTCCAATATTATAATATTTAAGTCACCAGTGTTTACTAACTTTTCATAGCTTTACGATATTGTTCATAAATGGTTGTTGTGTTGACTCCTTTGTACAAACTGTCAGAGCGCGGCGGCTTTTCGACCAATCCCAGCGTTTTATGGAAGGGGTAATATTGTGGTGGGAGAGGTCTCTTGAACGTTCGAGCCAGCCTCGCTCAGGCAGTCGTATTTTGTTCTTCAAACTGGGAGATGCTACCTTTAAAGGAGTAATCACGTATTGTGTAAAATTATGAAGACTCTTCTTCATATGTATGGTATTGTGTTAATGTACCCATTTTAACACTGTGTAAAGTGAATAACTTATTACAAAACGTAAGTAGACTTCGAGTGTTTTATTTAACATATTTCTCAACTCCCTCTCATTTGTTAACATGTCAGAAGCGGGATACGAGCCCTCACTTCCCACAAAGTGGACTGATAAAGTTCAAAAATACATCTGCTGTATCTCAAAAACTGACTTGTTTGAAATGAGTGGAAAAACTGGAAAATCAACTAATTGTTTTTTTTTCTCATGTGGTATTTTTTTCACCTTTTTTTTAACGTTGTGTTAAGGACGAGTGATTATTAAAAGTAAATAGTTATGATTGTATACTACCTACATGCTACCTACATTTTAAATCATTTTTGCACAAAATCGTTAGACGTTGGTAAGGAATAAGTGTACACAGTTCACTTTAACCATTTATTATCAAGCCTGAGTTTAAAACAAACAACATTTCGTGCTTTCATTCAGACAAATTAATCTTTTAGTTGTGTTTTACATATGGTTGTAATAATTTTTGGTGTAGGTACGTATTCAAAATAATAGTCTGAAGGTCTATTGGTTCGTATTCCCATGCATAGTTCACTGTTTCAATTAATTATGTTCTTTATTTTGTTTGAAATTTACTGCTGAAAAAAAAAACACGTAATATCTAACTACGAGTAAAAACTACTTAAAAGTGTCCACTATTACGTTTATAGATTTCATTCAATTTAAAGCCTTAAAAGCGTTTCAAACATTGATCGCTTCTATACAATAGATACTCGCGCTGGAATTTTTACATTTCAGCACGTCATAATGGACAAAATCCGTAACCGTGGCAAGAGTCTAGCTTCGATTCGAGCGTTGCCTAGCTGTGCAGCGCAGCAGACTGCGCCGGGCGAGCAGCAGGCCGAACAGCAGCCAGCCCACAGCAGTCGGGGCCTCGTGGACAGCAGGCCATGCAGCCAGACCACAGCAGTCGGTGCTTGGTGGACAGCAGGCCATGCCGTCAACCCACAGCAGTCGGTGCCTGGTGGACAGCAGGCCATGCAGCCAGCCCACAGCAGTCGGGGCCTCGTGGACAGCAGGCCATGCAGCCAGCCCACAGCAGTCAGGGCCTCTTGGACAGCAGGCCATGCAGCCAGCCCTCAAAAGTCGGTGCCTGGTGGACAGCAGCCTATGCAGCCAGCCCACAGCAGTCGTCACCTGGTGGACAGCAGCCCATGCAGCCAGAACCACAGCTGGCAGACGGCGCCTGGTGGACAACAGGCCATGCAATCAGCACCACGGTCATCCGCGCCTGATGAACAGCAGGCCGTGCAGCCAGCGCCACAACACAAGGCGACTGGTAAGCGGCAGGCTGTGCGTGCAACCAGCTGCTACTCGCACAATCAGCCCAGTGAGTAGTCAACTCCGGGCATATGGAGGTAACACCAATGACTTGGTTTTTGGTTCTTTTTATAGAGTCTCAGTAGTTAGGCTTTGTAGTTAACCTTCCTTGACCCTGATGCGGCAGACACCCATAACAATGCGGTGACTGATTTCGACAGTACAAAAATAAAAATTGTAAACGATGTCGTTAAGTTTAAACAAATTTTAACAATCTTCTGTTGGACTAGGAAACAATGTCCTAAAATAGCATGAAGGATATACCCATGGTACTATTTTGTTAGAATGTTTCAAGCCAATTTAGTCCTATACTATTAAACGAGCCATAATATATTTGTAAAATGTTTGTCGATAACGGCTCTAACGATTTCAATGAAATTTACCATACGGGGGTTTCCGCGGGCAAAATCGATCTAGCTAGGTCTCATGTCTGTTTTTCCCCGTGTTTATAAGCATTTTTTTAAAACATCGCGTTTTAGACAGAAACCTAGAGCGCCAACTGTTGGCGGGTGCCACAGCTTGCTCACCTGAGGCGGCTAAGAGCGAAGCTCGGTCGACTAGGTACTAAATCTTAAAGAAATAAAACTACATATCTATTCCAAATCAAACACACTGTCCAAATTAAAATATTAAAAACGAAGAAAAAAAGAACTGCTAAAGCAAATAAAATAAGTTTCATAATAAATGTCTGAACTAAGCTGCACTTCTCTTCAGAATAGGGTAGAAGAATTTATTAATCGGTAGCTTTACAATTTAATATTTAAAGGTTTATATAACAGTGACTAATACCGTTAAATTAGTTCAAGGTACATATGAGACTAGTCACAATTTAAAACTGAAAACCTACTCATCTCAAAACATACCAATTTCTATAAAAAAAAAATCGTAGCTTATGTTAGTGATAGTGTTGTATTTTTTTTGAAATATGAACAGTTAAATCTGTTCTGTAGTAATTGATTAACCCAGTGACATTTTATCTGTAATATTATTGTAGCGTAGATTAGTGAACAATCTTGTTTCCAGCGAGGGACACTCTAACCACTCAAATCTTTTTAGTTATTACGCTGAATTTTACATAGTTTCAATTCGTTTGAAAGTTTTGACAGCTTGTAACTCGGTCGAATAGTTCCTTGCTTTGGTTTTAAATATTTTTACGAGTGGATTTCCGGTCGTTTCTCTATTCTGATTGTTGAGAATAGACCCCATTCGCCCAACCGTTTTGCCGAATCAATCAAATAAGCAGCTTTGCCTGACGTCTGTCACTGCGTTTTTTCGGTGTTGATGGGTGGTATCTGTATCTTCTATCTATATCTGGTTCTTTATAATCATAGTAAAATATATAAAATTTTAATTAATTTCATACCGATTACACGGTGGCATTATTTTTTCCCTCGTGCTGATTTGCAGCGCCATCCAGTGAACATTTCAAAATGTGGTCGAAAACACTCTATTCAAGTGTGCTTTCTTGTATCTCTGGGTGGATCTCCGCAATAAATTTACACTCGATTCTATATACATAAAAATAATACGAACTAAGTGGTTTTTCTATGCCGCATAGATCTGTGTTTTATTCAGTTTTATTGGTATCTTTTGTTAGGTAGTTTTATGGCAAAGTCCCCTTTTTATGGTGTGACAAAATGACATTATAAGTAGTTGGGTAAAAAAAAAACAAATATTATATATATATTGGAAGTTCTCTTCAACCTTTCTTCAACATGCTTATTGAATTACAAAAAAAAAAAAAAAAAACATATACTAAACTTAGATCAATTATATCAATAGTTTAGACTTGACACTTTTGAAAATAGACCGAAATGACAGCCTGGTCGATAGGAATCACAATTTTATTTGTTGTTAATTTAAGCCCTTAAGCAGAATAATCACGAACACTAAATATCGTTAGTATTATCTGCACTATGTCGGTAATTAAAACATCGTCATATCAGCCGAAAGACGTCCGCTGTTGGACATAGGTCTTCCCTAGAGATCTTCTTGATGCCCGGTCCAGCGCTGCTTGCATCCAGCGGCTTCCCGCGACCTTGACCGGACCGTCGGTCCACCTTCTGAGAGGCCCGCCTACGCTTCATCTACTGGTACGGGAGTCGCCACTCTAGTGCCTTTACGCCTCTTCGGCGATCGGTTCGTCTTGCGATATGCCCTGCCCATATGGTGAGCCCTGCCAGTAAAACATAATTAATTAAAATCTTCAATAAAACAATATTCGTCAGAATGTGATTTTGGCCGACTTAAAGTATGTGAGATGATCGGCGGCATAAGCATAATCGACGAAGTATTGTTGCACTTACAAAAGAGACTGCTGATATATACCGTGGTAAACTGACGATTGAAGTATATTTATTTTGGCTAGTCGGTGAACACTGCACTTCACTATTTTTCGTTGCTGTTGGTCACAATTCACACTAATTGTATTCCTTACTTAACTAACTCTTTTAGTAAGCGAGGTTTAAATTACTTTAAAATAACAAATTTGATGATTTTGACAAATACCTTCTTTTCAAAATTCGTTGATTAACCAATCACGTTATACAATCGCTCGTCTCTTGAAATCTTATCAAAACAACGAAGATGGTCACTTTTATCGATTAATTATAATTATAATATCACTTTTATCGACCGAAGTGATGTACACAGAAGAGAGAAAATGAAAATTGTTCGGTTGATAGCACACTAATTAATAGTTAAGACTTGATAAAGCCCAACTCATTACATTAGATCAACTTTCTGATACTTTTATATATTACCATACCTATAATGTAGTTAAACTTTCCCAAATTACACGTAACTTGACTAAAAATAAAAAAAAATATATATATTGGCGTATAGATAAACATGTATCACGATTTCACGTCACCAATTTTGATTTGACAATGTGTGCGTTAATTTGAGTCAAACCAAAAAAAAAAAATTGGTTTAGAAAAATACTGTATTTAAAATACATATGATTATTCCATACATTAACCGATAAATATCAGTTATATTAAGCAGAAATAAAAGCGAGAATATCTTTAACTACCTATTACCCGCGACTTCGTCTGCGATGATCTAGCGAAAGAGTAAAGAAAACACATTTTCCAAAGGAAATACTAAAACTTTTCCATATGTTTATCTGAATCTTTTCAAAGCTAGAGTGAACAAGCATTAGCGAGGCTTACCTCCTTTCATGCTTGCATGCTACATCAAAATAATAATAAAACAAAAAGATGGTGTAGTTATTGTAATTAATTAATAAGAAAGAAAGGAAAGAATCATAAGAAATATGACACTTCAAACGAGTGTGAACATCCTCTAGAGTTCTTAATACTCGATTGGACACGGGAAAATATTGATTATAATCTCTGAGTACTAATTATAATCCCTTTTTAAATTTTTCATAGAGTTCCCTGAGAATTTATGGAAAATGTATTGCACTTTATGTAGAATTGCCTTAAGGCGTAAAGAGCTACATTTGCTTCATCTATTGTCTTATCTTCAGAGGTTTTGTGATTTTGTAGGGTGGCTCTTTATTGCCCTTCAATTTATTGAGACGTATTACTTAAGATCCATTACAACACATGAAAATGCGGACTTACCTCGAAATGGAACTTCTTCCAGTCAATTATTGAGGCTAAAGGTGATATACATTGCAAAATAGATGTGCAAGTTACCTAGCACTGTGCAAATCCCTAACTAACAATACTGTTATAGAAGCTTAATAAACTTGGCTAACTAAATATTACTTTAGTTTAAGTGTCAACATTTTAATACCTCTACTGTTCCCAAATTGTAATTTTGAAAATCTATTACCATGCCATAAAGTCCAGAGTGTTCCTACTGACGTGCAGTTGGGTGTACCTATGCACATAACACCTTTCATTAAGGAAAAGGCCCTTATTCACATATTATGAGTATGCATGTTTTGTATAAACAATGATACTATTTTCAATAAATTTTTCGCATCTATCTTCGGCCACTGAGATTAAAATTTGAATGAATAAATCTTAAATATGCGACTATTATTAATAATTTGCTAATTATTTATAATCACACCTAAACTCTTTACTTTGTAGTATTTTTACTACACTGGGCATAACCTTAAGGCCTTTGGTGACGATAAATAAAGCTTTCATGAAAATTGGAACCTTTAACCTTGCACTTAGGAACTTACCTATTGCCTTGTTGAGTAACTTATGCGGCCTTGTAGCCGAACTCATTGATATACGGCCGTGTAGCCCAATTCATTGACATATTATGGTCTTATAGCCCAACTCATTTACATATAAATAACAATCTTTTATTTCATATTTCAACTCATTGTCATATAAATAATAATCTTTTATTTCAGATTAGAAATAATGGCCTTGATGCCAAACCATGGCCTTGATGCCAAACCCTGGTCTTGATGCCAAACCATGGCCTTGATGCCGAACCATGGCCTTGATGCCAAACCATGGCCTTGATGCCGAACCATGGCCTTGATGCCAAACCAAACCATGTAACAATCTTTTATTTCATATTTCAACTCATTGTCAATAAATAATAATCTTTTATTTCAGATTAGAAATAATGGCCTTGATGCCAAACCATGGCCTTGATGCCAAACCATGGCCTTGATGCCAAACCCTGGTCTTGATGCCAAACCATGGCCTTGATGCCGAACCATGGCCTTGATGCCAAACCATGGCCTTGATGCCGAACCATGGCCTTGATGCCAAACCAAACCATGTAAAAATCTTTTATTTCATATTTCAACTCATTGTCATATAAATAATAATCTTTTATTGCAGATTAGAAATAATGGCCTTGATGCCAAACCATGTCTTTGTTGCCAAATCCTGGCCTTGTTGCCAAATCGTGGCCTTGTTGCCAAATCCTGGCCTTGTTGCCAAACCGTGTCCTAGTGCCAAATTTTGGTTTTGTTATCTACAGTTCTACATAATTTTTATTACTATCATTGTTTGTTTGTTGCCATGTTGCCTTGTAATAAACTTAATATTATCATAATTTTATTGTAAGTAGTAATGTTATGTAGGCATTGTTGCCCTATGTAATAACTAAAATCTTTTTGAATCTATTGTACTTAATTCGTACTTTACGTGATAACAACTGATGTAAACAAACTATATTTCAAAGAACTACGAGTTCCCAACCTTTTTGTTATTTAGATTTTGTATGAGACGTCTTGTAATATTCAACGTCAATATTTCTTGACAATCTTTATTAATTCTGTCAGATTACTTCATAATCATAATTAAATCTTGTGTTTGATCAATTTCACATAATGTAAAAGCACTGTTAAATAATATTGTGCCATATTATAGCAAACATTCGGATCTCTATAACTTATAAAGAAAAGTGTTGTACATGTATTCGTTTTTGAGAGACGGTACGAGGACGTACCTATCACAATCGGATGGCCGACTGTTGTCATGACAGATATTCTGATCTCCAATATTATAATATTTAAGTCACCAGTGTTTACTAACTTTTCATAGCTTTACGATATTGTTCATAAATGGTTGTTGTGTTGACTCCTTTGTACAAACTGTCAGAGCGCGGCGGCTTTTCGACCAATCCCAGCGTTTTATGGAAAGGGTAATATTGTGGTGGGAGAGGTCTCTTGAACGTTCGAGCCAGCCTCGCTCAGGCAGTCGTATTTTGTTCTTCAAACTGGGAGATGCTACCTTTAAAGGAGTAATCACGTATTGTGTAAAATTATGAAGACTCTTCTTCATATGTATGGTATTGTGTTAATGTACCCATTTTAACACTGTGTAAAGTGAATAACTTATTACAAAACGTAAGTAGACTTCGAGTGTTTTATTTAACATATTTCTCAACTCCCTCTCATTTGTTAACACAGGTGATTCATCCTGCAATGTCCTAACCAACCTGGGGAAGTCGCACAAAGAGATTTTTGTTTGACAGTGTCCCCACCGGGAATCGAACCCAGAACCTCCGGATCGAGAGCCGAGCCCTCTAACCACTAGACCACGGAGGCTTTTAGACGTTTAGATAAAAACATACAAATAACAATTACACATTAAAGAACCTGTCACTCAACAGGCGCCTAGCACTCGCTATACTAGTGTTAAACAGATCAAGATCAAGCACCTTAGATAACTTGTTAAAGTTTATACCCGCTTTTAGTACAAATGAATTTTGGCGATAATTTGAGGACGCATAGGGAAGGGACACAAGCTCGTGAGATCTTAAGATCTTAATTTAGTTATAGTTACTCATCATGAGACAAAATGTAAGTCGTTTGTTCAAATAGCAACAAAAAGTTTGACACTCCCATAGCGCGACTTCAGTTCTTCGGGGCTTTTGGAGTAAGAACGGTAAATAAATGGTACAGCAGCACTGCACTTACTTTCTCGCAATACTCAAGGAAAAACTATCAACCGCAAACTTAAATTTGTAATGCCATACACATAGTATGGAAATACAAACTTTTATTTACGTTTTTCCAAAAAAATGTTCGAATTAAATATACAGATCAATTCAGAATTCAAATTGTCAAACATTAAAACAAACAAACATCAAACGATTTCGAGTAAATCACATGTTTAACTTTTGGTAGTACTGGAACATCCTTTATATGAATTTTCAAAGATCAATAGATACTACCGTAGGATACTTGCATGGAGATTTTTTTTAATTTCCCAACACATGTTCCTTATGGATTATTGTTCAGTTTAGTCTACTGAGCAAGCCCTTTCAGTTTTTGGTAAACCCTGTGTACTAAATTTTATTCAAAAAATCATAAAGAATATCCAGTCAGGTAGACAACCAATCCAGGAGTAATATTATAGAAAATTTTAATAAACTCAATGGAACCAATTTTGGGTAAATCACATATTTACGATTTGGTGGTACAGTAACACCCCTTATATGAAATTACACAGATCATTTGATACTGGCGCAAGATATCTTACATGGAGATGCTTGGTCATGCAAAGTTTCATCAAGATTCTATGAGCCGTTTTTGAGAAAATTACAATTTATCATTTTCCTTGTATGACAGCTCAAAATGAGAGCCAGCCAGAAACCACTTAGAACCCTTCGATGGATTTGCATAAAACTCCTAAATTCCAAATATGGTGTCAATAGGACCATTCGTTTAGCCGCTAGGCCAAAGCGTGACGGACAGACCGACCGACCGACGGACCGACGGACCGACCGACCAACCGACCGACCGACCGATGGACGGACATTTTTGGGAGACTTGTTTTTTATGATGTATAAGTGATATAAAAAAAAAAAAAAAAAATTAAAAAAACTTTATTTTCACGAATAAAATACCTTTCTCGCTCCGCTGGAAAGTAAAAATCAAAGCCAAGTCAACGTGTCAAGCTTGCCATGCTCTTGACTTTATTCACAGTTTAAATAATGGAGCATGATTTGAATGACGGCAGAACAAAATTATACGTAAGAACAAGATGGAGCGATACGTAACTCTATCGCTTCGCTCATCGCTTTAAAATCTTACGCATCGCTCCGTCCTGCTGTCACATTGCTATCAATATTAATTTTAAAAATCTCAAAGATCACTCGGTGATATTCAAGAATTGGACTCAAGAAAACATGTGAATTTTTATGTTTTTTTTGGGGTACTAATTCAATAACTACTTTGAAGTGCTTTTTCGGACCCACGGAATAGTTATTTATGCAACTGTTGCGTAATGAGAGTAATTTTAACACGAGATCTGGTTTTTGATACGAGGCGCAGCCGAGTATCAAAATAGTATAGATCGAGTGTTAAAATGACTAATTACGTATAGTTGCATACAAAACTTTATCTACGACCGACGAAATAAAAATGTTTTTTAAAGAGTAGTGATCAATTTATTGAACAAAGAGGACAGTTAGTACAGTTACTTAAAGTTATTCCCGAAGTTATTCCAGATCCAGAGCTTGTGGATGGCGTTGCTTTAACATTAATTTCATGTAAATGGTTACTGACAGCCTCTTGTAGAATCATGTTCTCCTGGTACATACTTTCCATTTTGTTCAAATCACTTCTTTTGTTGCCAATGTCACTTTATATAGAAGCGAGCCAACTGTCAGCTTCTTGTCGATTTATGTACTCCTAGTCACGCCTGGTATTCTCCGTTTTCTTTTAAATATAGGTAGGCAGTCGTCACCCCAGTAAAAAGTATTTTTACAAAATTACTTTAAAATAGGCTGTATGTAGTACTGTGGTAGTATTGCCTTAGCCTATGCAGATTGAAAATTATGTATTATAACAGTTGCGGAATGAAAATCCATACTCCATTTCCGTACTGCTCGTAGTATGGAACAGTATGGAAATGAAAATGACAGCGGACAATGACCTCAATTTCGAATCTGTCATTGGTTTCGAATTCGGAATATTCCGGTACGGGAGTAAATAAAAATCTTTCCATACGTGACAGGTACCTAAGTACTATTATTACACCGTTGACTATACCGTATACCTAATACAGTTGACTAAAACTATGGTGTCTAAATTGTATATCTTCCCGTAGGTGTCATAGAAGTTGGTAGAAGGTACTTGAATCAGCACCGTACTGAGCCTCAGTTAGAGGTCCTGAGGTGACAAATTACTACCATCTATTGTGGAACCCGCAACGCGTGGTGTGGTGGCTACGGATATCCCAAAATACATCATGCAAGTTGTGGGGGGCATTCCACCTTCCCTCCCTGTTCAGTATTGACCTTTATATTATTATTACGTGTGTAGACTATTTAGTTAATACAAAATATAGATACTCTACTTATAAGAATACTAATATTTTTAAGGATGATGACCTGAGAAAGTATACTTATCTTTATTTTTGTGCTTCAAACCCGCTCAATTAATTACAGGTACGCACGGCAGGACGTTAGTGGTAACAAACCAGTTTTAAGCTCCCTTCAAACTTCAAACTCCCGGAACATTATAGTATTTCCACTGACGTGTTGCCGTCTGTACCTAAGTGCTCCGAGCACTTATTTCAACTCTCAGCAACATTCCACACTAATTGACAATCTGTGAGCAAACTTACGATGGGTTCTTTCACAAGTTATGTGGTTGGTACGACTTTTTATTTTTAACCGACTTCAAAAAAGGAGATTATCTACTAATATTATAAGGAGGAGAGTTTTGGGTTTTTGCTGTCTACTATTACGCCTGTCACAAATCACAGAATCAGTTAAGTGGTTGTTTTTTATTTTTTAACAATTTCGAAGAAAAATCGATCTATGTAGTTAGGTCTCTATTTCTGTGAAATTTCGTTTTATTTGAGCCGAGATCTGTCGTCGAGGGTACTTTCCTATTACTTAAATAATACTAGCTTTTTTATATAAAATTAGCTATCCAACAAAGGTTCAGTAGTTTTGGCGTGATGCTCGAACAATGATACAAACAATCAATCAAACAAACAAACAGAGCAAATGTCAAAAAATCTGTCATTTGGTGTTAGGGGCATCTAAATAGCATAACGTGATATTTTTTTTATAAATATCTTCAATTTATAGACGAAACACATTTTATGATTGTAGAGATTTAAGGCCAATATTATTTAAAAACAATTGGTATAAATTTGGAAGCACATCTAGCTTGACTATCGAGTAAAGTTTCAGACGGTTGATATATAAAGTTGTTTTATATCAAGCTCTAATAGATGCCGCACTAGGCACTTGCAATAAATCTGAAGATAACAATCAAACGTTAATTATGTATTGTATACCTACTAAATATACCGTACTTATTACCATACAACCTTATAACTATAAAATGTACATCCAATACCACATCAGTGCAAACACTTTGAACTTTAAGAAATGTTAAGACAGTTACAAATGTTTCCCCTTACGTGCGGTTGACGACGGTACTAGATGTGTGGAATAAAACAATTCGGATTGAGATAAGAATCTTTGTCTCAAATACGATGAGTTTATGATGATGAAAATAAATTTAAGTAATAAAACTTAATAAAATAAATCAAGGAATAATAAATAATTTTACAACACATTTGCTCATAAAACATCTCTATTTGCATTGAATTAAAGTCCATAATCCAGCTTATTAAACACGCGTGCTTTTTTCATTATACGAGTATATGTATACTACCACACTAGTATTTTTTTTTGTTTTTTAGTTTTATATATCGTCAAGGAGCAAAGAGTTTTAATGTCTATAACATACAATATCTGCCATTGTGTCATAAAAGGTGACTAAGTGTCTTTGTATGCCCTTGTGTCATAAAAGGCGACTAAGTGTCTTTGTCTGACCTTGTGTCATAAAAGGCGACTAAGTGTCTTTGTCTGACCTTGTGTCATAAAAGGCGACTAAGTGTCTTAATCTGCCCTTGTGTAATAAATTTCCTTGTGTCGTAAAAGGCGACTAAGTGTTTCGATCTGCCCTTGTGTTATAAAGGTGACTAAGTGACATAACCTTCCCTTGGGTGCCAAAAGGCAACTAAGTGCCTTAATCTAAGCTCATGTGATAAAAGGCGACTAAGTGATTTAACCTTCTGACTTAACATTTTACGCATAACTTTTTCTGTGTAACTTTCCTTAAAGAACCTAGGTCGAAAGACAAAAGAAATTGCCCCCCAATTGACCCAGTTTCTAATGCTATTGCCAATTGGACATAAAAATATTATTTCTTATTTCGACTTATGTTTAGTTTTACGGTCCAAAAACATGCTGAAAGGAACAAAGTTGATAGAAGCACCCAATATTTGAGTTCATCATACTATTCTTATTCCAAAAATTCTGGGTTATAGAACCCTGACGCAGAATAGTTATTTTTTCAAAGAAAGGCCCGAGTTTCCATACTGCTTTAGCTTATATATTTACTGTGGTTTTGGTCATTACACTCTCGGCTCTAATACGCCCGCGCCTGCAGCTCGGGCTGCAATTCTTGAGCCTCGACTGTAATCACCAAAATAGTGCACTTGCATCTTAATGCACTAATAATTTTCTAATACCTTGTCAATTCTTTAAAACTACAAAATCACAGGGTTGTCTTTTCAAAAGTTAAGATTGATATTCTTATATGGAGAAGAGATATGAGACACATGCCATTATAGACAGTGGGTGCTATGGGCGGTGGTGACCACTTACCATCAGGTGGCCCACCTGCTCGTTTGCTCACTTGTAACATAAAAAAGGTGGTTTGAAGATATTTTCTGTATGTTATAAATATCAAAAATCTCTCGGTGATTATTTTCGGCGATATCGAAGAATTGCAGTCTAAGATAGATTAGAACGACAGCTGTGTGAGAGCAGGACGGAGCGATGCGTAAAATATTGGAGCGACAGAGACACGTATCGGTCCGTCATTCTCTCACCCATAGCTCTGTCTTGCTGTCATTCTAATCAAGCTTCGTTATTTCGACTTTAGTGCCTGTGCCAAATGCTATAAGATCGATTTTTGCTTGTTCGGTGAAAATACACGAATAATGAGATAGGTATAAGTTTCCGCGTCTGTATGTGTATGAGCGAGTGCTGTGTCACGTCTGGCATTCACAAAATGTTTTCCTGTCCTGGGATTTTGTAGCATCTGTGATTTGAAAGGGTTCAAGCAAGAGTCATTGATAAAATACTGCAATTTCGAAGAACAAAAATCTAGAATTAGACTTCGTTGCTTCGGTAGATCCTGTTGAATTCTTGTCAAGCAAGGCTAGGGTCGAGAATCAAGGTCTCAGCTAAATGGTATGACATGTTGATGATTAGATGAAGCAAGTATCTTCAAAAGTGTTGTGGCAATCAGAGCAATAATAACAACAGCCTTACACCGTTCTGCTTTCAAAATCGATCTTATTTCGTAACACATATCGTTGTAGCACTAATTCTACCGATCGCATCAATTTCACCCATTCCATGTACTGTTACACAATTTCTTAATTTACATGTGCAAAGGTGCGAGTGTATAGCGATCATGAGTGTTTGTTCGAGGGTTTCTTGCTCATTTTGGGAAACATTCGGAAAGTGATTCTTTCCATTGTTCGCTGTGGAGCATGACCATCGGAACTGTTTAGTCACTGTAAGAAAAAACGCTGTTGTTTAATAAGAAAGTTTACAGCTATGTTACAGATAAAGCCCTAAGCGCAGCTCTAGCTGGTCTACCAGTTTTAACTAGCTATTACTAGATGTAGCTGGTAGCAGTTGGTTAAAGCTAGATATGACCGAAGCAATCGTGGTTATAACTAGATGTACCCCTAGTTTTGTTTTAGCTGAAGAAAGCAGCTACACCTAGTTTTAGCCGCGATTTTCTGCAGTCACATCTAGATAGGTCTGAACATCAGTACCAGCTGCAACTACTATAAAATTAATAATTTAAAAAATCTAGGAGCGGATGAAGTTTTTGATGTAGATTTACCTGACACGCAGAATGACAGAAATTTACACTAATCAGAGTGCAAAGCGCATTGCCCACCCTGAAAACTAGCATGGTATGTCTCTTGTGCCAGTGATTTCACTGGCTGACTTTCCCTTCGAACCGAAACACAGCAATGCTTTACGGCAGAAATAGGCAAGAGGTTGCTACTTCCCCAGAAGGACTTTGCACAAAAGCCCTTCCACCTTCAAAACGTTCTTACTGTATCACAAAACCGTACATATTAAAGGGTGTAAGGGACGGTGTACCAAAAAGTGAAAGGGCATGTTCTATCAACGAAACTGAAACAATTTTCCCAAAGATACATATTTGGGAAATGAAAAAAAAAATCGGCTTCTCCATACTAACTGTTCGATCAAAGTGAGAATTTGTATGGAGAGGTCAAAAATTTTTTTTCATTTTTCGAAATATGTTTCTTTGGGATAGTTCTTCAGTTTGGTTGACTGAGCACGCCCATTCAGTTTTCGTTACATCGTCACTTACACCCTGTTTATCATCGTATCCTAAAAAGGAAACATTTAATTTAGCTCTGTTAAGTTTACGTTTTAATTTGTCTCTATGTAAATATATCAATCATCCTTGTAAATGAAGAAATAGAACCATAAATAAAAGTGTCTTTCAATTCTATCATTAATTTGTTACGAAAGCTTCTGTCACTTGATGTACTTAAGAGATTAATTTGAGGTCAAATTTTGCATGCGAGCAATTATTTCCATATTTGATATCTCAATCAAATCAAACTTGTTATGTGATCAAACGCACAAACAACCTATTTGAACTACAGCTTGAATTTTTAATTCATCATAACATCCCATGAAACGTCCACTACAGGACAGGGAGCTCCCTCTAGAATTCTAGCTTTTGCTGGAAAATGTAGAGGGGGAGTACCATAGTCATCTTGCTTGTTAGCGTTACGGCTGGCACCATGGACCGCGATTGTAGGTGACCGCAGTAAGTAAGATGTAAGATACAAAGGAGGATGCTGCTGCCCATACTCCAGTTAACCCTTAGTCGCCTCTTACGACACCCACGGGTATGTATGAGTTGGTACTATTCTTTGCCGGCACCACACGGGACGGGAATTTTTAATGACGATTTGTTTATTTTTATTTTTTATTTATTTACTTTTTGTTTATAGTCTTCAGATTAGGAGAAAATATTAAGACGTAAGATTAATAAAGGTCTGCTGCAACTGCTCTACCTGTCAATATTAACAACTTTTTAACCGACTTCAAAAAAGGAGGAGGTTCTATGTTCCACTGTATGTATTTTTTAGGGTTCTGTACCTCAAAAGAAAAAAAACGGAACCCTTATAGGATCACTTTGTTGGCCGTCTGTCTGTCTGTCTGTCTGTCAAGACCCTTTATCTCACGAACGGGTAGAGGTATCAGGTTGAAATTAATACCATATGTTAAGGTCCATAAACCACACAAGATCTGAAAATTTAAATTTTTTACAAGGACGCAATCAAAAGATATGGCTTTTTATCTCCTCATCTCCATACATTTATGCAAAAAAGCAAAACTTAGAGGGTACCTCCCGTTGACCTAAAATTATGAAATTTGGCAAGAAGCTAGGTCTCACAGTACAAATAAAGGGAAAAGTCTGAAATCATTAAATTTTACAACTTTACTCACAACTAATGGTAACCAATTGTGGTGAGCTCCCGTTTCAAGAACATTCATATAAGAGAGGGGTCAAGTTGGATGGTCGAGGAGGCGATTTTTGTTTTAGTTCTATTTTAAAAACGGGAACATTTACAAAATTTAAAATTGGTATGTTTAAAGTTCATAAGCTATAAAATAATAACAAATATTAAAATTTGGTCAAGCGCGTGTCGGACTCAAAAAATCTAGGACATTAACTTACTAAAATTTCAACTAATACAATTATGATTATGTGGTGGTACGGAACCCTCAGTGCGCGAGTCCGACTCGCACTTGGCCGGTTTTTTTTATGTATGTTCACCGTCTCCGTCTCCGTCTGAGGTGGTCCCATTGTCACCAAGTCAGGATCTGATGAAGGGATCCTGAAGAAATCTAGAGAAACCCTCAAATTTTATAGGCACTTATTGCGTGTTTCATATATTTTTCAAAGCTATACAAGTACATAGCCCGTGTGGTGCCGGCAAAAATTAGTACCAACCCTTAGGTGTCGTAAAAGGTAACTAAGGGTTAATAGTCTCTACCCGTGGGTGTCGTGAAAGGCGACTAAGGGTTATCTAACCAAATAATGGGCAGCAGCATCCTTCTGTGTCACCCGTATGGTGCCGGCATAGAATAGTACCAACCCATCTCTAACCGTGGGTATCGTAAATGTTGACTAAGGAATATACACCGGAGCATGGGCAGCAGCATCTTTCTGTGTATCGTACCATCTTACAAACTGCGGTCACCGACAACGGCGGTCGCCAGCCGCAACGTTTACATGCGAAGTGAGTATGGTAAATCCTCTCCTAAATACCACGCTTTTTTGCCAGAGTTCTGGAGAGAGCTCCCTAACCTGCAACAGTCGTTTCATGGGATGATATGATGATCCTTTTGTGTATCGTATCATCTTGCATTCTGCTGTCGCCAACAACCGAGGTCCATGGTGCCATCTGTGACGCTAACAAGTGTGGAGCCTATGGTACTTCCCCTCCATATTGTTCCAGCAAAAGCTGGAATTTTGGAGGGAGCTTAGCTCCCTGTCCTGTGGTGAACGTTTTATGAGATGTTGTAATACAAGTATTTGCTCCTGGTATTCATCATATCATGTTAATGATCTGGTGATGGATGAAACAACTCCTTAACGGTTAGGAGTTGGAGGATAATTCTTTAAAATTGTAGTAACGTTCTTTAAGATCGATAGTTTGAAGCATTTGTGGCCGAGTGGAAATTGCTCTTTCTTTGCGATCACGAAAATTAAGTAACTTTGGACGTGGTGTAGTCAGAACCTGGATGAGTGACCGCTAGTGGCACAAAAATTAGAGCATTCTGTCAATTGTAAAACGATTTTCAAAATTTCTTTTTTTTTACTGATTATCAATTTTAGAGTTAGAGATTCAGAGATTTATCCGCGAAATGCTCTAACCTTTTTAGTGACATCATGACTCTAAATAGTGACATGACAAAACCAAGTTTTTTGTGTATCAAAAGATTAGAAGGCCTATTAAATGGTTTGTCCTAGCCACTTTTAAGTGATTATCAGATTATGATTTTATAACAGGATCAGTCAGGGTTACCAACCACCTGTTGGTGCCTGTACCTTAAGGTGTTTGCTTTACACTAAAACTTGTGAAATAAAAATAGTTTGAACAAAAACGAATCACCTCCTTCAAAATTTTTTAAGGAATCTATTAGCACTAAAAAGTATAAAATAACCATAGCAGTAATTATCAGCAACGTAGTGAAATAATATAAAATAACCAAGCCTATGTTTGATTATTTCAATTATTGATTTACAAGAAATAGTTCATTTTGGAGTCGGTGCCAGCCAAGTCGGAAAACCAATTGAAGTATGTGCTACTAGCGAAATATCCTTTAAGTGCACTAACTGGCGCTACATAAGCTGTAGGTATGCCGTTACCAAATTACAACGAGTTTTCATTTTCTATCTCGTGCCTTCTTTCTTAACCGACTTCAAAAAAGGAAGAGGTTCTTTGTTCCAATGTATGTACTTTTATATAAAATCTTAACCATTGACAATTTATTATGGGATCCCCTCGAAGGTGAAAAAAAAGCAGTTCAATATTGATCGAACTTCATTCCAGAAGTTCGTTTGATCACATATTATATTTCGTAGCTTCATTCTTCAGATATAAATATATACACAATGTAGATGTTTAGAGTAGGAAGTTTCGTGTAGCAAGTAAGTATATTAAGTGTAATTTTAGTTTACTAGATTAAATAAAAGAGTATTTATTTTTTAATCAATTTGAGTTTTATTTATCAACATAAATATTTACTTCTAAGATTATTTATTCATTCTTAGTCATTGTTGCTTTCACTGGAATCACTTTGATAAGCAAATACTGATTTAGCAAAACTTGAATCATTACAGACAGGACGCTGATAAAACCTAGCGAACGTCTCTGAAGATTTAGTCCAGCCAGCAGCTTTACGTATTGCGTCTAGTGAAGCACCAGCAACGCGTGCGGCGGACGTGGACGCATGCCTCGTGCTGTGACACGTCAACGCCGCTCGCGGCACGTGACACGTCAACGCCGCTCGCGGATAGCGTCTGCTTAATCCATCTGCTGATGGACTGAGCAGAGGCCACCTTATGAGGCCGTTTGTATGTAAGGAACAAGTTAAAAGTTCCCACTGGTCTCAATGGTTCAGTTACTTCTAAATAGTCCATCAAAATGGTGGCTGGACAAATCTTTTTGTTTTGTTCGAAGTAAGGTAGAAACATAATCGGCTGTTCTCGGCCAGGTGCCGAAGTCTTAATCAGGTCAGAAATAATAATTTTCACCCCACCAGTACTCGATATCACATTATTTATTTTTATGAGTGACAGTGTTTGCACCCTTTGTGCAGTACACAAAGCCAATAGGACAGCTAATTTTTTAGTGATTTGTTCTATCGGAAGACTTTTGTTCGGATACCAATTCGATACGAAATTAATTACAATTTGAGGATCCCACGTAGCCGAATATTTAGGGATAGACGGTCTTAGTCTATAAGCCCCTTTCAAAAGTCTTTTAATCTGACCGTCTTCACTTACTTCGCTTCCTAACAGGAAGGAGAGTGCAGAGCTGTGTGTATTGAGAGAGCCATAAGCAAGTCCCTTATCAAACTGTTCAGTCAAAAAAAGAAGCACTTGTGATATCGGAGCTTCTAAGGGATGAAGATTATTATTTTTACAAAAAATCCACCACGACTTAAAAGTAGCATTGTACTGCAGTAAAGTGTTTTGTGCAAGGGATGCTATCATCAATTCCAAGGCAGCCGATGGAGTTCCTCTTTTAACGAATGCAAGCCGGATAACCTCGCTACAGCCAGGGTATTCTCTTTGAAGAACTGGCGACGCGTCCTGAAAGAGGAGTAAGGAAGAGCGTTAACGGGGTCTAGATATAAGATATCTGATTTAAGCATACTTGTTAAAAGAGGAAACCAAGGCTGGGAAGGCCAGTAGGGGAACACAAATATCCCCTCTGCTTGATCATTTAAAATCTTTTGTAAGCATTTCAAAATTAGCGGGAAAGGTGGAAACGCGTAAAAGTACCACCGATTCCAATTTAGAGTGAACGCGTCAACTACGAACGCGTCTGGGTCTTGTTTCCATGAGACATACGTCTCGCACTTAGCATTGGTGCGAGAAGCGAAGAGATCTATTTCAGGGTGTCCTAGTGTTTCCTGGATACCTTGATACACCTCGTCAGACAACGACCACTCAATATCTGGATTAACCCTTCGTGACTCTTCGTCCGCCTCTACATTATCTTTCGTATTGATATAGGCAGCGAAGAGCCAAATTCTCCGCTTCTCACACCACTGCCATATAGTCTTAGCCAGGTCATTAAGGTGGGGGAATTGAATTCCCCCCATCCTATTAATGTAACTTATCGCTGTTGTATTGTCCACACGCAACAATATAGTACAATTGTACAAATCCTTGGCAAAGCATTTTAGACTAAGATAAATAGCCATAAGTTCCAGGTAATTGATGTGAAAACTTTTTTCACATTCTTTCCAGCTTCCGTTGACTCTATTTTGATTACAGTACGCACCCCACCCGGTCAAGGATGCGTCTGTGAAGACTTCTAGATCAAAATTTAAAGGACCAATCAAATTCTTTGCCGAGTTTATGTTTTTTACCCACCAAGCTAGATCGGGTAAAATTACCTCCGCAGGACGAAATTTAGCCTCATAGTTTTCATATTTTAAGAGCGCTAAATACTTCTGCCTCTCTAGAAGTTTTGTATAGCACCAACCATATCTCACAGCGGGGCAAGCTGCTGTTAATGTTCCAATCAGGTGAGCAAAGTCTCTGATTGTGCATGAAGGTAAAGACTGAAATCTTTGTAACAAACGTGCTATATTGTTGCGTTTGTCTTCTGGTAAAGAAATGGACATATCAAGAGAATTGAAAATGAAACCCAGATATTTGCATGATTGTTTGGGTTCAAGGTTACTCTTTTTATAATTTATTATAAAGCCTAGGCATTCAAGCAATTGAATGGTTTCTCGAACATTATTTAAGCATTCATAATAATCTTGACCAATACAGAGAATATCATCAAGATATACTACAGATGTGTAACCACGTGAACGGAGGTAAGTCATAACTTCTTTCATTAACTTAGTAAAGGTACGGGGGGCTACAGAAAGGCCATAGGGCATAGCGGTGAATTCGTAGGTAAAAATTCGACCATTCACATCTTCAAAATTGAACCTTAAGTATTTTCTGTCATCCTTTGAGATCGGAAGAAGTAGGTATGCTTCTTTTAGATCTATAGAAGCCATATAGTTCCCTTTTGCTATTAACTTTGCGGCTGTTCTGTAGTCCTCCATTTTAAAGTGTAACTGGGGAATAAATTTATTTAAAAGTTTTAAATTAAGAATGAATCTTTTACTTCCGTCAGGTTTAGGAGCAAGAAAAGTTCTTGAAATAAATTGATCTTCACGTGGTTCACATTGTACAACGGCACCTAACTCGACCAAATGTTGGATAGCGAATGCCATATCTTTTCTCTCTGTATTAGAGAATGTATTTCGAGGTGGTGCACCTTGATGAACCTCTGTATTAAAGGGTATAGATTAACCGTTCTTTACCCAGTTAAGTATGGTTGAATTATTTGTAACAGCAGGCCAACATTTGTAAAAATGCTGTTATCTACCAGCATGACATACCGAAATTAATTCCGACGAGCACCTCGCGGCGGTGCTGGTGGAGCAGGGGCTGGCTTGTAGGTCGATGACGGGGTCTTCGGCGCTCCTCCCTTCCCCCCCCTGTTCGACGACTGATGGCGGAAGGGGGCTGTCCAGTTTCCCGGATAACGACTTCTAGTCGTCGATTGCGAAGTTGAAGGAGCAGGCTTTTGAGGCGGTGCGGCTTTTTTAATTTGAAGTCCCTGCTTCTCGATTGCCTTTGAGGCCTTAATCTTGTCGGATAATTTCATTCCGAACAGTGATTCATCTCGCTCAACGTCTTCTACGATTTGAACGAATGCCTTATCTAAGGCAGGTGTAATTGCCTTTATCCGAGCTTGAGTCTCTACAAAATGAAGGTCAGTTAAAACCCTGCAGCTGTCTGATAGCATTTTTATGACCTTTATCTTAGATTCCTTATCCTCGCAACCCGTAACAAGGAACGTAAGGGCTCTGTTGATCGCCGATATTCCCAGGCCTAGTTGTTGTTGGGCCTTTTCGAATTTCTTGTCACGTGCTCTTGCACTCTCTGTAATAGCGGCTGAAATTTCAGGGTTGAGGGTAGGTGCCCTAAGTAATTTACAATTGTCGGGTATTGTAAGTTCCTTCAGTAAGGAATCTTTGTTCTGTGTAGAGAGTCCACGGCGCAAAATAGGCAACCAACGATCTGCAAGATTTTGATGGATATTTTCACCATATGTCGGTTTTTCGTCGGCCGGGTCACCTAAGGCCGTCAAAAATTCGAAATCTATTTCGGGCGCGGCGGGTGTTGCATTTTCAACAGGATCAGCACTTGGAGACTCGTCTGCTGGGGGCGAACCCGTCGCGAGATTTTCCGTATCGGGACTGATAGGATCGGCCAAAGCATCGGTTGGAATTGGAGCCGAATTTCCGTTACCGGAGTTGTCTGAAACAACGTAGGAAAGGAATATTTATTTAATTTAAGTAAGATATATCGAGAAACATACTTTCAGGAATCAGAAAATTATTCCTAAGTCTTTGTGTTAGCTCACGTCTAACCTCCCGACAAAAGTTATTTAATAAATAAGACCAGGTATTGTCTTCGTGTTAGCTCCCGTCTAACCTCCCGACCTGGTGGGTATTCAAGGTGTTTTTGTGTAAAAAATACCAGTATTTGTCTTCGTGTTAGCTCACGTCTAACCTCCGGACCTGGTACTTAAAATATTTTTGTGTAAGAAAAAACCAGTAACTGTCTTCGTGTTAGCTCTCGTCTAACCTCCCGACCTGGTAGCTACTTAGATATTTTTTATTAAATTACCTTAGTGTTGACTTGCATTCAACCTCTAAGAAAAAATTTTTTACTCACCATTTTCTTCCTCTGAGTCTGAATATATTATTATTCGATTACGACGAGGAGGTCGAGAAGGTCGAGGTGGTCGAGGTTTATCACTTTCCTTTAATTTTCGAAGCTTTTCTTCGTAATAACTTATTTTTGCACTATTTATTCTTTTAGACATGATAAATGCGGGTAGGCAAAAAAGAAATAAGTTCCGTTGGAGCGAACGTGCTTACGTTACCACGCACAGAAAAAGAATGAGAGCTCTGAGTGTGGCAACCTGTAAGGCGGGATAGTATCGATAAAACTAGTGTTGTTTTTTTGATATCGATTAAAAAATCGATTCTTATTACTCTAAAAGCGTGCGTATGTTACCTGAATAGTTAAAGAAACTACATTGTGTATATATTTATATCTGAAGAATGAAGCTACGAAATATAATATCACCTGTGACCAACTTAAACTAAACAAATTTTTATAGCTGTCTTCTTTACTAACTATAGGCTGAAGAGAGACAGCAACACTTCTGGATCTGCCTTTTAGACCTACTTATAAAGTAAGATCAATACTACCGTGGTACCGACTACCGTGGTATTGGCTATAATTTCTGATCTGTGGGCTAAACAAATATAGTAAGGGTGATGAAGGACAAATTTCTATATGATTTGCTCATGTCTGCCTCTTTGACTGATGATAAGGAGCATCCTCTAGAAGATACAAAAATATTGGCGGACATCCACACCCCTGCGTTTTTGAGGAATTAAGTTTTAACTATTTTGAAATGAAACGTAAACGTACACCTGGCAGACTATGACTATCTGATTAAATACAATGTATAAAACCCCAGAAAAATGGTCTGCCACTATAATAGCCCTGCGTCGTAAAGTTACAGCTCTTCAAAATGCAAATATTCACTACTTCATCCCGTGATAATGCAGAGCCCTGCATATCTGCCTCTTCGATTTTCTACATCATCAGAAGTATTTAAAACAGGAGCCACAAAGGCAGACTTAAAAAACATTATTTAGTATCTTATTTTCAGTTTTTTTTGCTTTAACTCAAAAACGCAGCGACGCACAGAAAAACTTGTAAGGACCAAATCGATTCGTATTGAGCTGATCTATCATCCCTATTAATATGAATCATGAGCAAATCATATACCCAAATTGCAGCCAGCACCCTAACTAATATAATAAAAAGCTTTATTTAGATTTATCAGTGCAGTAGCATCACTATAGAAAACCTGTGGACATGCGAGTTGGTCGCGATTATTGTATTTAAACAGTCTTTAGAAGGCCCAGCATTTATTGTTTTATGTAACTGACAGCTTAAATAATAGACCCATATGCACTCTTCTTTTATAGAGCAAACGGTAGAAAGCTTATGACAAATTGGAGATTATAGTGTGCACGCGAGCACTTGGCTGCTTTGCTTCTTGCCTGCTTATTATAAACCAGTCTCATCTCATCTATATTGCTTTATGTGGCTTATGAGAGCTTTATTAGAGCTTGAAGTAAAGTGTTGCGACTCATAAAAAGTATGAGTGTCAAATTTTATTGCAAGATAAAAAGAAGTGAAATAAATATACAGTTCGTCTAAGAATGCAGAAAGTCATTAATACAAATGCAAAGTAAATGTGTATTCACAATGGAGTTAAAATGCAAAAAAAACTTTTTATAATTTTAATTACTTACAATTTTTTTTTCGTTTTGCAGCTAACACAAAAAGGAAACAACCGCTTCTTTCGAAGGTTTGCCTTTAGTTAGTCATTGTGCACTTGACTTTATAATTTTAAGGGACCTGAAAAAATATAAAAATGAATGCTCTTAGAGTAGCAACCTTAGAGCATCCAAGTAGCAACTCACCTACTGATCTTTCCACTCCCAACGCTTTTTAGGTTAGCAATGACACATCTGGTGGAATTTCTGCTGGTGTCATACTTGATAGATTTTTCGGTCGCGGAACTTTCCGCGTCGGAATTTCCGCAGGTGTCTCGCTACACTTAGGGTAGCTCTCCACCCTACTAAGTTATAATAACAATAAAGGTCATGAAAGCAGTCCAACATATCTGTATAAATATCTGCCCAAGTCCTAACTTAGACAGATATTAATAAATTTCCCTTCACTTATGAGCGCACTGAGGTTTCCGTACCAAGAAATGTATTTAATGCGTGCGAGTCCGACATGCACTTGACCAATTTATACTACATACATACATACATACATAACATCACGCCTTGTTCCCGTCGGGGTAGGCAGAGACCACAGTTCTCCACCTGCTACGATCTTGACATACTTCCCTTGCTTCCTGAACCTTCATCAATCCTTTCATACATGCTCGTCGGTTTAGGGTACTTTTAACATGGCCTTTATTCAGAACGTCCTGAATTTGGTCCTGGTACGTTCGCCGAGGCCTTCCCCTTCCAACGTTTCCATTCACTCTCGCCTTGTGGATCTCTTTCGTCAATCTTCCTTCATTCATCCTCTCTACATGACCAAACCATCTCAGCATCCCTTTCTCAATTTTAGTCACTACGTCTTCTTTTACGCCACAACGTTCTCTTATCACACTATTTCTAATCCTGTCACTCAATTTCACACCAATCATACTCCTCAACGCTCTCATTTCTACTGCATTAATTCTACTTTCATGCTTTTTCTGCCATACCCAGCTTTCACTGCCGTACATCAGTGTTGGTACTAAAACGCCTCTATGAACAGCCAGACGAGCCTTATACTATTTGTTGTTATTCTATAGCTTAGCTACCAATTTTCACGCTTGTAAGTGTTAAACAAAAATCGAGCAAAAATCGCCTAAAAACACGTTTTTAGTTTGGAAGCCCCCCATCTCTGTCATCTTTGTTGTTATAACGGTAACAGAAATAGATAATCCGTGAACATTTTGAATGTCTTCCTATTACGGTTTATGAGATACAGCCCTCTGGCAGACAGACAGACGGACGGAGGGACCTGTTTTTTACCCTTTGGGTACGGAACCCTGTTAACATCAGACCTATGATATAGTATTAACGTGGATCACTATCTATAGGACATCACTTTGCCAGCCCTGCTCTACTTATTGCGAAAGTGTCCAGTGAAACCGATCCAGCAGGGAAATCTACAGCACATAGACCTATCACTGTCACCTTGGTATGCACTATACACTGTACAGTATAATACCAGCCTTCTACTAGACCTTACTATGCGGCTTCACTCGTTTTTTGCAGGATGTTAATTAGATCTTTTTGCTCTGCGTTGATGTTTCAACGTGCGTAGATGAGTTCTTAGCTTAGCTTAAGATTTCAGATAAGTGATAGCCTGCAAAGAAACTGGTAAGAGCTTAAATATAAAAAAGGGACAGGTTGCCAAAAACTGAAAGAGCATGATCAGTCAATAAAACTAAACAACTTCTACCCAAAAACATATCACCCGAAACGTAAACAAAATCGGCCTCTCTTTACAAACTGTCTAATAGAATTTGAAATTTTGTATGAAGCGGCTGATATGTTTTTATCTTTCCGGTGATGTGTTTCTTGATAAAAGTCATTCAATTTGACTGATCATGCCCTTTCAGTTTTTGTCAACCTCTCACAATGATGGAATCGAAAAAGCGCCAGTAAACAATATAAAAACTTATTTGTCAGATCGATAGATAATCTCGTAGATAATGGTTGTCAAATTCCTAAGACCATTACTCTCACGGATCGAAATGGCTGCATATAGTTGGACTTCTAGTTATCATCAATTAATCAAGATTAGATCTTTATTCATAACTGGTTTACTTTGAAAGGTTTTACTCGGGAGTTAACAAAGATGTCTAATTATCAGCACTTTTTAGGGTTCCGATACCAAAATGGTAAAAAAAAAGTACCATTATGGTGTGACTTTGTCTATCTGTCTGTCCGTCTGTCTGTCTGTCTGTCTGTCACACCTCTATATCTCGGCAACCACTAATGCTATCGACTTGATATTTGGAACAGTTTTAGAATATAGTTGCCCAACTTAATTGCACATGAAAGAATTTTGAAAAAACTATGATTATTAATGTAAAGGGGGCCAAAATAGGGAGGGCCAAATTTCAAATTGTTGTTACTAGGTCGAGTGGGGTATCATATGAAAAGGCTTTGTATTTTTTCACGTCTCTTAGTTTTTAAGTTATGCTGAAAAATGTCAAAAAAAAAAACAAATAAAGTACATTTATTACACAAAAGTTACAATTGAAGATCCTAAAAAGCAAACAACTGTCGTCCAATGTAAAAGATGCCAGCAATATGTGCCCCCTTATCTCCGAAGTTTGTGAAAGGGAAAATCTGAATTAATTACAGTTGACAGAAGTTTATGTAAACATTACAGCAAAAATAAAACGATCTTTCTAAGTAGCACAGTTTTTTTGAAATCTGCAAATAACCTTTACAAACAAATTTAGTTTTGCGGTCCTAAAAATGGACTTTATTGCTTCCAAAAATACAAAAAGTATATCGGAACCCTCGGCGCGCGAGTCCGACTCGCACTTGACCGGTTTTTTAACACCGAAGGCAATCGTTCCAAAATTCAGCCACATGAACTGCGTTTTGTGCAGCGTCCATTAATTAACACTTTTTATAGTTTTTATGAATCAAGACAAATTACAAAATAAAAACGAATTACTCAGTATAGGTATTAATTTTAAAAAAATAAGCCCTGAAAAACTCTTAACTACACTATTTTATAACATAAAAATATTGTATTTCTCTATTTAAGGGGCTTCCTGCCGTCTACCAGCTGGGTAAATCCAACTTAATAAAGAAAGAGGTTACTCGACGAATCCGACTCGGATGGGCAGCGTTCGGGAAGCTCCGCAATATCTTCACGTCCAAAATACCGCAGTGTCTCAAGACGAAAGTCGAAACACGAAAGTGTGTGTTGCCAGTGATGACATATGGCACCGAGACGTGGCCGCTCACGATGGGCCTTATCAGGAAGCTCAAAGTCACCCAAAGGGCTATGTAAAGGGCTATGCCCGGAGTCTTTCTGCGCGATCGAATCAGGAATGAGGAGATCATAATAATAACTTTTATAACAAATAAATAACTATATTGGGAACAAAATGTTTTACAAAAATTGAGTAACATGAGGCCTCCTTTTAAGTAAACAATGCCTGTGCTGGGAGACATTTCTCTTCCATTGGCACCGATTAAGTTTAATGAATATAAATATTAAAAATTAAAATTTTAGGGTTAGTACTAATCTATGTGTGTGTTTATGTGTATGTGTGCGTGCGTGCATGTCCATGGGTACGTGTATGTGTGTGGGGTTGTGTATGCGTGTGTGTGTGTGGGTGCGTGTGTAACTGACATAGACCTGAGAATCGCTAAACTGAAGTGGCAGTGGGCAGGGCACATCGCAAGAAGAACCGATGGCCGATGGGGCGTGAGGGTTCTAGAGTGGCGACCACGTACCGGAAGACGAAGCGTTGGCAGGCCCCCCACAAGGTGGACCGACGATCTGGTCAAGGTCGCGGGAAGCCGCTGGATGCGAGCAGCGCAGGATTGGTCGTCTTGGAGATCTTTAGGGGAGGTCTATGTCCAGCAGTGGACGTCTTTCGGCTGATATGATGATGAGAAAGTTTCTAAATAAACTACCGTACCTTTATTTCAAGCTGTCTTTCCGGATTTTCGATAAGTTTTGTACTACGGCTGGTAGCCTGGACGACCGAGCTTCGCTCTATAATAGCCGCCTCGACATTTAAATATCATCGGATGAGCAAGCTATGCTACTCGACAACAGATGGCCCTGTAAGTTTCTTGAACGCACTAAAACGCGCTAAGAAATATTAAAAAAGACGGTGAAAATGAATTTTCCTAGACATGAGATCTAGCTAGATCGTTTTTTTGCCCCCGAAAACCCCTGTATACTAAATTTCATCGAAATCGTTATAGCCGTTTTCGAGAAACCGATTACAAAAATATATATATACTAATATTGCTCGTTTAATAGTATAGGATAATACAATCTCAAAATGTCGAAAAATCACTTGGGATACCCAGTACGGTTATAAATCATTAACAAAAACATCATTTTAAATAAAGGCATATGTAACTGAATATGTTTGTAACTATTATATTTCGAAAATAAAATTTGCTATGAAATGTTTGCGAGAAAATGGAGCCTAACTAAACTAAGTTTTCACCTGTGTCTTAAATAAAGTACTTACAGTGATCACTAGGTGAAAAATGGATTAGGCTGTTTATTCGTTTATTGACTCATTAAATTTTATACGCCTCGTCATGTTTTATCACGGAAAATTTTGAATGAGAGAAAAAGAAAAAAACCGGTCAAGTGCGACTCGGACTCGCACACCGAGGGTTCCTGTCTATACAGGGTGTAAGGGACAGCCTTCCGAATACTGAAAGGGCATGATCAGTCAACGTAACAGTTCAGTCAGTAAACAACTTACAGCGAATAAAAATTCAGGAAATAAAAAAAATATTCTGCCCCTCCATACAAACTGTCCAATCAAATTTGAAATTCTGTATGGAGAGGCCGATTTTATTTTTCATTTCCTGAAACTTTTATTGACTGATTGTCCCTTACACCCGATATAGTATTTTAGGAAGCAATAAAGTCCATTTTTAGGACCGCAAAACTAAATTTGTTTGTAAAGGTTTTTTGCAGATTTCTAAAAACTGTGCAACTTAGAAAGATCGTTTTATTTTTTGTGTAATATTTACATTAACTTCTATCGACTGCAAATAATTCAGGTTGTTTTTTCCACAAACTTCGGGAATAGTATTTTTTTGGAATTTTTCATCACATCTTGAAAACTAAGTCGTAAAAAAAATTCAAAAATATATTTTAGAATGTACAAGTCACGTACAAGTAAAGCCCTTTCATATGATACCCCCTCGACCAAGTGACTAAAATTAAAAATTTTGCCCCCCCTATTTGGGCCCCCTTTACATTAATAATCATAATTTTTTTTTAATTCTCTCATGTGCAATTGAGTTGAACAATCATATTCTAAAACTATTCCAAATTTCAAGCCGATAGCATGAGTGGTTGCTGAAATATACAGGTGTCACAGACAGACAGACAAAATCGCACCATAAGGGTTCCTTTTTTTTACCATTTTGGTATCGGAACCCTAAAAAGAATAAGAATTTGTGAGTTCTTGTTCTTTCTGGATTTTTATTCTTAGCTTTTAAATCGTGGAAATGGCATTAAATTATTATGCTTTCTTATTTGTGAAAACCATCCTCAAACTAACTGTTTTTACAAACGTTTTATTAGCGTGTAGAAGTCATATTTTTAGGGTTCCGATACCAAAATGGTAAAAAAAGGAACCCTTATGGTGCGACTTTGTCTGTCTGTCTGTCTGTCACACCTCTATATCTCAGCAACCACTCATGCTATCGACTTGAAATTTGAAATAGTTTTAGAATATGATAGCCCAACTTAATTGCACATGAAAGAATTTTAAAAAGTTATGATTATTAATGTAAAGGGGCCCAAAATAGTGGGGGCCAAATTTCAAATTGTCGCTATTAGGTCGAGTGGGGTATCATATGGAAGGGCTTTACATGCACATTCTGAAATATATTTTTATATTTTTTACGTCTCTTAGTTTTTAAGTTATGATGAAAAATGACAAAAAAAATACCATTCCCCCCTTATCTCCGAAGTTCGTGAAAGGAAAAATCTGAACTAATTACAGTTGACAGACATTTATGTTACAGCAAAAATAAAACGATCTTTCTAAGTTGCACAGTTTTTAGAAATCTGCAAATAACCACAACAAACTTAGTTTTGCGGTCCTAAAAATGGACTTTAGTGCTTCCAAAAATACAAAAAATATATCGGAAACCTCGGCGCGCGAGCCTGACTAGCAATTGACTGCTTTTTTTACTAAGGTACACTATTTATTAATTAAAACAACGAATAACAAGTGTTAGCTTACTGTCAGTTAAGTAAACATAAACTAACATAATTAGTGTTGCGGAAGAAATAAAAATAACGTGAGAATTTGTTTCGGCTTGTTTTTAATCTGCTCGAATTGCAAATTTCGTTTTGTTAATATACTCGGTCTTAGTAATTATTTTGTCTTATGGATTAATCACCAGAAGTGCTTTAAGAGAAGCTTCATGTGCACGCGCACAGTGTTCCTTATAACTACTTACACAATGTATTTGTTTATATAATATCTATTTCACCTACAATACACAAATTTCTTGAAAAAAAAGTGAATTAAAGTTGTTATTTAAAAAAAAAGGAACCACAAAAATTAAAATAAAAAATACAATCAACCATGTGTTAGACGAGTAAGAAAAGTGGCAGTGCTATTTTCCAAGCCACTTTGCCAAAGTTTATTGAATCCTACCATATCCTTTTCGCAATCTGCCGATTTTTATCATCTGTGTATTACTAATGAGCTTATGAAATGCATTATAATCACATATTACGGTATGTTGCGGTCACTGGTGCCCGCGACTTCGTCTGCGCAGGTTTATAAATTGTAGCCTATGTGTTATTCTGATGATAAGCTTTTGTAAAGTTTCATTAAAATCCATTCAGTAGTGAAAGAGTAACAAACATCCATACTTACCTACAAACTTTCGCGTTTATAATATTAGTTCTAATTGCACTGTATCAATGTCCATAATCGAATTTGTAAAACACGTCTGCGTTTTCATTATATTACCAGTAAAGCTGCCGTATATTAATAATCTAAGATATTACAACACTAGTGCTTTATTATCTGTTTTTAGGGTTCCGTACCTCAAAAGAAAAAAACGGAACCCTTATAGGATCACTTTGTTGTCCGTCTGTCTGTCTGTCTGTCTGTCTGTCTGTCTGTCTGTCTGTCTGTCTGTCTGTCTGTCTGTCTGTCTGTCTGTCTGTCAAGACCCTTTATCTCACGAACCGGTAAAGGTATCAGGTTGAAATTAATACCATATATTAGGATCCATGAACCACACAAGATCTGAAAATTTAAATTTTTTACAATGACGCAATCAAAAGATATGGCATTTTATGTCATCATCTCCATACATTTATGCAAAAAACCAAAACCTACAGGGTACTTCCCGTTGACCTAAAATTATGAAATTTGGCAAGAAGTTAGGTCTCACAGTACAAATAATGGGAAAAGTCTGAAATCATTAAATATTACAACTTTTCTCACAACTAATGGTAACCAATTGTGGTGAGCTCCCGTTTCAAGAACATTCATATAAGAGAGGGGTCAAGTTGAATGGTCGCTGAGGCGATTTTTGTTTTAGTTCTATTTTATAAACGGGAACACTTACAAACTTGAAAATTGATATGTTTATAGTGCTTAAGCTATAAAATATCAACAAATAATAAAATTTTGTCAAGCGCGTGTCGGACTCAAAAAATCTAGCACATTAACTTACTGAAATTTCAACTAATACAATTATGTTTATGTGGTGGTACGGAACCCTCTGTGCGCGAGTCCGACTCGCACTTGGCCGGTTTTTCAAAATCGGCCCAGAGCAAGGAGTTTTATGTCTGAAACATTAATCATATATATATTTTTTTTATAATTTACTTGCCTGCGGCTGGGGCTGCATTTTCTGAGCCTCGAGTGTAATTACCAAAAAAGCGCACTTGCATCTTAATGTACCGTAATATAAAAAAAAACCGTGTGGAAAGTAAGATAAGTTCCTCATTTACGTGTGACTGGCTGATTGCACGTTGTTAGTAATCCAACTCCTTCGATCATTGCGCAATAACTTATTGAGCCAAATTCAAACTCCAATAAAATGTTTAGGATGATGGACGTAGCAAAACAGATGAGCATAGACGAAATGTAGCAGGTTCCGTAGAAATTAATTACCATTTGGATAAGATAATTTCTTAGGCATTTTATTTTACTTCTACTTGCCGCACTCTTCATAAGTGAAGAGTAGACTTCAGTAAGCTGAAGTCTTGATTGATTTATAATGCCATTATCTTGCCGGTTTGAACCGGTCAGCGGGGGCATTAGGAAGTGCTAGAATAATCGCTTGAATTTTATCAGATCAACTGAGGCGTTGTGCAGTACCACGCTCTCATAATATAGCCTTATACTCTTCCTAAAATTTGAGGTTATCAGGCTCGCTTCTAGCTACATATTCGAAGTATTAGCTCAAATTACGGCAGTAACGCCGAATGGATAGTATTTTTTTCCTGCTTGAAGATAGAAATGTTAATTCTTCTGCGGTTCACAGGATACTCAGCATTTGATACCTCACAGCAGCGGCAACAGCAGCATTTGAATTTAATAATGTGGTTTTAACCGTCGAACGAATCATAGGCAAAAACACTTCATGCCGTAGGTACCACTTTAAAAATCCTATACTATTAAACAAGAAATATATGTTATAGGCAAACTCCGAAGCTCCGGCGCTCCTAGGTTGGACTGGTCAATCCTCAGGTCAGACTAAATGACTTAGTCAAAGCCCAAACAAATGTAAATTTTCGGCCTTTGACTAAACAATTTTCGTCAAACCTGGGAGAGACTAATTTGGTCAGGCAAACGTCAAAACACAATTTTATTAAATCGGGGTTTGAAGAGTCAAACTCCGATATAGGTATGAAGTGTCTTATCTTCGTATATTTGGAAGCATTTTATCATTTAAGCAGCTTTCAAGTCTTAAGAACCGCTTAACTCTGCCAGTTCTGACACCTGATTGGTCAGCTTACGTGATTTTCACTTTTATATTTGAGATGCTTTGAGAGAATGCCGTGTGGCATTAGGCCCGCCTTTTGTACGATGCGCAATAAAGTATAACCTAACCTAACCTAAAGAGACATTATGAACCTGTTTAAACATGTTCAGATCAACGTTTGACCGAGTTTTGCAGTCGCTTCTAGGATTGACTAGGCCAAAACCGAAACAGAATAATTTACTTTCGACGTTTGACTGAAAAGTTAGGAGCTCCTGGGTTTGACTAAAAATACTTCAGGCAAAGGGCGAAATTGAAATGTATTTCGGGGATTGCCTGATGGCTTTGGCCAAACCTAGGATAAACCAGTCCTTCCGCGAAGAGACTGTGTATCGGACTTTGACTATAACATATACATAAACGGTTTAAACGGTTTCTCGAAAACGGCTCTAACGATTTGGATGAAATTTGCCATACAGGGGTTTTTAGGTCTCATGTCTGGGAATCTTTTTTAGGGTTCCGTACCTCAAAATACCTCAAAAAAAACGGTACCCTAGGATCTATAGGATCACTTTGTTGTTGTTGCTATAGCAACACTTTGTTGTCCGTCTGTCTTGCTGTCTGTCTGTTATGACCTATAAACCACACAAGATCTGAAAATTTAAATTTTTTACAACGACGCAATCAAAAGATATGGCTTTTTATGTCCTCATCTCCATACATTTATGCACTAAAGCAAAACCTAGAGGGTACTTCCCGTTCACCTAAAATTATGAAATTTGGCAAGAAGCTAAGTCTCACACTACAAATAAAGGAAAAAGTCTAAAATCATTAAATATTACAATTTTTCTCACCACTAATAGTAACCAATTATGGTGAGCTCCCGTTTCAAAAACTTTTCTATAAAAGAGGGGTCAAGTTGGATGGTCGCGGAGTTTTTAAAGTCAAGGAAGTAAAAGCTTTTAGTATATACTCGCACTTGACCGGATTTTATTTGGGAATTTCTTGAAAATTGCGCGCTTCAGAAACCCTACAGCGCCATCTGTTAGCGGGCTCTGGGTAAGATTATATAGAGCAAAGCTCGGTCGCCCAGGTACTTCTTTCTCAAACAATGAGACTCTTTATAGCGTTTTAAAGGGATACAAGTTAAGAAATATGTTACCGATAAAAACTATAAGATAAAACGAATAACAAGAAAACGGTATTGATAAAAGAAAAATCGCCCATACAAAATTTTACAGAACAGTTTGTACGGAGAGGCCGATTTGTTTTTTTTTTCCTGCTGAAATTCTCCATCGGAACAATCCGCGACGAACCTTTCCGTCGAATTTAAGAGAATTTAGAGAAATAGAGCGGAATTAGAGCGGAATTTCCGCGTCAGAACAGGTATTGTCACTTGTAAAATTTGCTTTGTGGTAGCGGAAATTACCGCAGGTGTGTCGCCACATTCATTCAGTTTCATTTTTACGTCTCTTACACTTTATTCTAATTAAAGGGATACTTAAAATGACTTGTTGTATTAAATCCTATGAAAATATGAAAATCTCTACCAGTGAACTCTAACCAAAATGTTCACAGTTCAAATATTACAACCAAATTATGCTATAATCGAAACAGGGCAATGATAAATACCTTTCATAGCCATGATAATGATAACTGCCATGGAAATGACACAGTAATGACAGGTTTTAGACTCTAGCAGCATTTATTAAAGCAAATTAGTGCTTTTAGACGACGTAACTTTATTTTCTATTGTTTTTGTGGTGGACTTAAAAAGTTATGACTTAATCCGTCTGCATTTGAAACGAAAAAGTTAGAAACCGTTACGGGAAGCGGATGTTTTAATTTTAAAATCAGTTTGCGGAATATAATACCTCAGTTTTTTATGGCGTCGTTTAGGTAAGTGACTTGATAAGAAAACGTCACAGAAAAAGCGTTTAGAAGTTAAGTGCTTAGAACTCAATTTTCTCGGTTTCTTTTATACTTGTATTGAAATCAGGTAAAGCAGCTGGGTATGATAGAGTGTCGGTCGAGATGTTGAAGGCTGGGCGAGGCATTGTGGCTAGTCAGTTGTACCGCCTTTTCAACTTGTGTTGGACGAACGGCCAAGTACCAGGTGACTGGTGCAAGGCTGTGATTGTGCCGCTGTACAAGGGAAAAGGGTCACAACAGGACTGCAAAAATTATCGCGGGATAAGCCTTCTTAGTGTCGTCGGCAAACTGTATGCAAAGGTTTTGATTGAAAGAGTGATGAAAGATACTGACGATAAAATATGGGATGTACAAGCGGGATTTAGAAAGGGAATGGGATGTACAGATCAGGTCTTTTCCTTGCGGTGCATAGCTGAAAAGTTTTTGGCTAAAAACCAAAAAGTCTACTGCGCGTTCGTGGATTTGGAAAAGGCCTATGACCGAGTGGTGAGGAATGAATTGTGGTCAGCATTGTCTATGTATGGGGTAAACGGTCATCTGATTCAAGCACTGAAATCTCTCTATGAGGATTCCAGTGCTTGTGTCAGAATAAACGGGGCGTACACTGAATGGTTTAGCATCGAAAAAGGTGTTAGGCAGGGATGTGTAGCGTCACCTTGGCTGTTTAACCTGTTCATGGATAATTGTTTGATTGATCTGAAAGAGAGTATGTGTGGACTGAGAATGAATGAGTTACTCATCAAATGTCTTCTCTACGCTGATGACCAAGTTGTACTTGCGTCATCTGCTGACGAGTTGCAGGAGATGGTAACAATGATGAATGTGGCTTTGGACAGGAAAGGAATGAAAGTAAATGTAAGCAAGACTAAAGTAATGGTACTTGAAAGAGAGGAATGTATGACAGAGTGTACTATATTAATAGATGGTGAACAAGTCGAACAAGTGAAGGAGTTTGTGTATCTGGGCTCAAAGTTTACGAGAGATGGAAAGTGTGAAAGTGATATTGAAAGAAGAGTGAATGCTGGAAACATGGTGAATGGTGCCCTGCACGCCTTTATGAGGAGTCAGAAGGTGTCTCACAAGGCTCGTTTGGCTGTTCATGGGGGAGTTTTGGTACCAACACTGATGTATGGCAGTGAAAGCTGGGTATGGCAGAAGAAGCATGAAAGTAAAATTAATGCAGTGGAAATGAGAGCGCTAAGGAGTATGATTGGTGTTAAATTGAGTGACAGGATTAGAAATAGTGTGATAAGAGAACGGTGTGGCGTAAAAGAAGACGTAGTGACCAAAATCGAGAAAGGGATGCTGAGATGGTTTGGTCATGTAGAGAGGATGAATGAACGAAGATTGACGAAAGAGATCTACCAGGCGAGAGTGAATGGAAACGTTGGAAGGGGAAGGCCTAGGCGAACGTACCAGGACCAAATTCAGGACGTCCTGAATAAAGGCCAGGTTAAAAGTACCCTAAACCGACGAGCATGTATGAAAGGATTGATGAAAGTACAGGAAGCAAGGGAAGTATGTCAAGATCGTAGCAGGTGGAGGACTGTGGTCTCTGCCTACCGCAACGGGAAAGAGGCGTGATGTTATGTATGTATGTATGTTGTATTGGATTGCTTAGTAGAAAAACTACGGCAGCTTGACGTCATTTCATCCAGAGAGGCGACAGCTGATCCAGCGAATCACTCTCGCTTTCTTCGACGGCTACTCAACACCGCAGATGCCATGATACGGCGATCGCCTTTCTGCGGTATCATTCCGATATGTAGAGTAGTGCGGTATTTAACAACAGACCGTCGTGACGCGCGTCCACTTACCAACCCGCCAAGCGGCCGCCCGCACGCATTGCATTGGCAAAAAAAGTTAGTTCGTTTTTTGAAACTCATCCTTTATCATATTAATGACCGAAATCTATATTCCAAAATTAAATTTGAATAAATAATTCAAATTAAATTATGAATTCACATTAAGTAGTAGAGACCACAGTGCAATAATAGCAGATTACCCGGTCAATTATCAGGTGTAGTCATAGGTGAAGTAAGAGTCTTATCGAACTGTCTATTCAAATTATAGGATTTCCTTCGGCTGCGCTTGCATGGAGCTGGCTTTCGCGCTGGATGTGAGGACAGACCGGCGCGTGGCGAAGATGCGGTGACTCGCACTTGGTCTTCAGCTACTACTGTGTGGTGTATTCAAGTGACTCTATAGTCATTCAATAGTGATTTTAGTGCTCTGTGACTACTTGAAGAAGTAAAGGACTATCGTGATACATCATGCTGATTATGAAGGTGAGACATAGTGATAATCACGGATAAGTATACTATTTTGTAGGTCTTCACTTTGGATAGCCATCAAATATTTTTATAGATACGTTACCAACATACATTCAAACAAGAGCAATACGTATCGATAACGAATTATACAGGGTGTTAGTGTAAACACTGTGATCCTTGAAACTGTGCATTGACACCATATAACTAAACAACTTTCCCTAAGGAACATAGGTCGAAATACAGTGTTTACACTAACACCCTGTATGGGGTCCTACAGAAATAGTGAACATCATTTTAGTATGTAGCTGAACGACTTTTCCCGAAAATCTTAGGCCAAAATACGAATAACGAAAGCTGATGCAGAGTCTATGGGAGGACAAAAATTGATTTTCGTTTTTTGACCTATGTTCCTTCAAGAAACTTATTCAGTTTTATGGTCTAAGGAACATACAAGAATTTTCTAATGTTCAATATTTCATTAAGACCTTATATTTAGACACTAAATTATAGAATCCGATTATATATTTTCATTTATGATATAAGCATTGATTCAAAGCTCAAATGAATACAATATCTACATCATGAATATGGACATTTTGGTCTACATGATGACTGACATAGATAATACTAGCGTCTTTGGCTCATTATCATCATCAAGTTGACGATGGTGATGAAAGAAGTCACCGCTGGATAGTCCTTCCTTAAAGATCTTCCAATAACCGGTCCTTCCTACATACTTTGACTCTACCCTATTCCACAATACAGAATGCAAGGGACAGCCTTCCGTATAATGAAAAGGCATGATCAGTATTGATCAGTCAACGTAACTAAACAACTTTTACCGATTAAAGCTTTTAGGAAATTTAACAAAAATATGCCTCTGCATACTAACTGTCTATTTAAGTTTGCAATTTTGTTTTGATAAGCCGATATTTTTCCAGAATGCCACAGCAAAATTATGTGGTACAGTCAACGACAGGTAAAGCTTGACACTCGCAGTGAAATAAGAATGGTAAAAAGTCCAATGTGTCAAGCTTGATGTGCTCTTGACTGTACATATACATGAGGGCAATGTACAGTCAAGACTATTCTTAACTGTACATTCCCCCATGTATAGCTTGACACTCGCAGCACGACTTTCCTACAGCTATTGAATAAGAACTGCACAAAGTCAAATTTGTCTAGCTTTACGTGCTCTTGACTGCACTGCACCTTAACCATATCGTAACCAAAGTCCACCAAATGATGGCACTGTAGGTTTTCTGAAACGCCCTTTTTCAATAAATACAAAAAAAAAGAAAACGAATTTTCCTAAACATAAGATGAGACCTAGCTTACCTAGCTAGATCGATTTTTCATCACCCAAAACCCCTTCACATTCAAATCGTTAGAGCCTTTTTCGAGAAACCAAACAAATATGCAAATATTGCGCTCGTTTAAGGAAATGTCGGCTCGTCTTCTGGAAATCACTATATTTAAACTTTGATTTTTAACACCTTAGTTTGGCAAACTTCAAAGTTGTCTGGTTTTACTGAACAAAAACTAAAACCAAAATAAAATTGCGTACATAACAATATCGTGACAAGATCTCATGATGAATTTTGGGGCAACAGAACAATCTGTACGTACAGATGTTGTGTTACGTCAAATTGTACTCAACGCAATCACACGCCTCTGACAAGAGCTTATCTTTTAAAACATATCGTTTGGTTTTGCTACTATTCATCATCATAACATCCCATGGAACGTCCACTACAGGACAGGGAGCTCCCTCCAGAATTCTAACTTTTGCTGGAAAAATGTAGAGGGGAAGTACCATAGTCACCTCGCTTGTTAGCGTTACGACTGGCACCATGGACCGCGGTTGTAGGTGACCGCAGTAAGTAAGATGTAAGATACTAAGGAGGATGCTGCTGCCCATCCTCCAGTTTATAAACCTTAGTCGCCTCTTACTACACCCACGGGCATGTATGGGTTGGTACTATTCTTTGCCGGCACCACACGGGACTCGCTACTATTACCAATCATCATTGTCTAAGCCTTATTCCATTTTACTAATGACTTGAAGGCACTGATTTTTACACAGAGCGACTGCTGTCTGACCTGCACAACCCTCAGACCCAATTTTAGATCTTATCTTCTTAATCTTGGCTTTGCTTATATAGTGACCAATCAAGCTGTCAGAGTTTTCAGACCG
Organism: Athrips mouffetella; assembly: GCA_947532105.1. NCBI lineage: Eukaryota > Metazoa > Arthropoda > Insecta > Lepidoptera > Gelechiidae > Athrips > Athrips mouffetella. The sequence continues at coordinate 15,792,148 of OX383965.1, read as the reverse complement.
TCAAATGGCCTCTAACTTGGCTTAACGACTGCTATCATTGACAGTAGCCTGGGACAACGGCTCAACGTGTCTTCCGAAGTACGGAAACGCTCTTGTTTTTGTGCTACTTGCGGTCACCCATCCGGGTTCTGACACGGCCAACGTAGCTCAACTTTCGTGATCGAAAAGAAAGAGCAACTACCACTCGGCCACGACCACTTCTACTACTTTCTTTGCTGCTATTGCCAATTACCAATTTAAGGTGGTATGACGTTCTCCTGACATATAGATAACGTCTTCAGATGGTAAGAAATGAACAAGGAACCAATTAAAACAGTCTAAACAGAGTAGGAGTATTTTTAGATAAAAATAGTTACTGTACCTTTCACTCCAAGCACTTGGTAAATGAGAGCTAAACCGATAAAACCGGTCAAGAGGGAGTCCGACTTAGGCATCGAGAGATTTGTACACACGGCCGCACGTCGCTGAAAACACTTTGACCTTGAGCGGGTCTCTGGTTTCGGGCGTTTGTAGCGTAGCGCTGGTTCATCTTATGCAGGCTTTGTTTCTACGTCTTGCAGCCAACCACCAAACAAAAGCATTTCTCATGGACGAAGTTGTAGTAGTAAGAGTGATGGCGGTCACATTTCTATATCATTTGCTCATGTCTGCCTCTTGGTCTGATGATAAGAAACATCCTCTTAAAGCTACAAAAAATATTGGCAGACATCCACACCCCTGCGTTTTTGAGGAATTAAGTTTTAACAATTTTGAAATTTGACAATGAAACGTACACCTGGCAGACTATGACTGTCTGATTAAACACAATGTATTGGACCCCAGAAATATAGTCTACCACCATAATAGCCCTGCGTTGTAAAGTTACAGCGCTTCAAAATGCAAAAATTCACTACTTCGTCCCGTGATAATGCAGAGCCCTGCATGTCTGCCTCTTCGATATTCTACATCTTCAGAAGTATTTTAAACGGCAGCCACAAGGGCAGACAAAAAAAACATTATTTAGTATCTCATTTTTTTTTTTTTTGCTTAAACTTAAAAACGCAGCGACGCACAGAAAAACTTGTAAGGACCAAATCGATTCGTATTGAGCTGATCTATCATCCCTATCAATATGAATCATGAGCAAATCGTATACCCAAATTGCAGCCAGCACCCTAACTATAGTGGAAGGTGCCAATTTTTTTTAACGAATGTTAGTTCTGAAAACAAAACTAACACTAGTGTTCATCACACAAATGTTTGCCCTGGGCGGAGATCGAACCCGCCACCCACGGCGTAGAAGGCAGCCACACTGCCACACCACTAATGGGCTAATCAAATACTTACATTGTAATATTAAGTGACAGGTTTTAGATAGTCTAGCCTGATGATAATTGCTCTTATGTAAGTTAAGTTAATGTCTTATCTTAACCCTTAATGTAAATAACTACGTTAAATACGCCATAACAGGAAGACAGTATTTGAAGACAGTAACAGGGAAAACGTAGGAACCTATTTTAATTAATATATTTTTGTCGTGTTAATTTAGGTATGTAAGTACTTGAATTCGTTAATCCTTGCATGTTAAATGAAAATAATATCTAACAATTTGTAGTTGAACATGAAAAGACAGCCAGTGACCCAAAATATCTTTATAGGGCTGAACTTCACTTCTCGACTCAATCCTTCCAAATTAAAAATTGGTATTCTTAAGTCTATAGACATAAAGCACAAAGTTTTGAATTCAGAAGGATGGAGCCGATAAGTAAAGAGAACTTTCGTTACGGAGTAGCACCCCTGATGTCCTCACAACTTCCATTCACTGTGATCAAATGACGAATCTCTAAGCAGTGTAAAATACCTACTTAAATATTATTGCCGTATTACGTTTACTGATGCAACGCTTTGACGCGCTCCTTGCATAACGAATATATTATAATACAAAGATATGTAAAAAAAAACCTTTAAAACAAGAAAAAGAGGGCTGTGTAAAGGTTCTTTAAAGTTTCATACATACAAGATTATTATCATGATGTTAAGAAGACTGGTATGTAACAATAATTGTCAGGTACGAGGGTCATTTCGTAACTGTGCAGTAGGCCGTTTACAAAACTGTGGGCTACGTGTAACGAGCGAGCTTTTTTTGGAAAATCTTCAAACTGGATTATGTTTACACAACTACTTACTACGAACAGTAGAAAAGTTGATATCTTATTTTAAATCTACAACAAAAAAAAACGTATATTGTACCACAAGGTTTATTCCCTTATTCATTCTGTCTTTAGTGAAATTTGTAAAATTTATGTCTCAAATATTCAGGGTTGCTAACAAAAAATGAGGCAGATACACTTTGCAATATTTCATGCTTCTACTCTAGACCCATCATCAGCCTAGGCCTGGTCGAGGCCTATTTACTTGATATTATCTTCAAATCTAAAAAATATATATTTTTATAACATGAACACCTCCTTTTTTAATTGGTTGAAAACTTCTTGCTATTAAAAATCTTACAACACTTTAAATAACATTTCAAAAATATTCTCAGCTGGCAAAAAATACTCTACGCCTATAAATACGTGTATAGGTGTGTCAAATTATATTTATTTTGTGCACTTGTGGGTTTAGAAAAATTATATAGTTGGACTTAGTGAATAGTACCTACAGGGTCATCTACGTAGGTAGGTGTGTACTGAGTTCGTGATTTCTTACGAGTTTAGAGAGGTGAATTTGATCATTTACTTATATTTTACAATTCTTGCTCAAATTGTGTCTCCAACACAACAGCGGTTTTAGTGATCTACATTTTAATGCGTAAATTATGAAATTATTTGTGAAACACGTCTACAATATGACCGCGATATCTGTTTAGTTGTCAGCGTCACTAGTCGCTAGTCGTAAAGATTTTATATAAACTCTTTGCCAATTCAATATACAAATTTTAGTTCCAATTTCGACCACCTGCGGTGATAGCTTTGGCCTTGTGTTCTTCTTCTAAAGTAGACAAACGAAGTTTGACCGCGATTTTTCGCAAGATTGTTCGCAAGTATTAATTATCAACTTGAAGAAGCTATTATGATTCGTCGCGATTGAAGGCTCGTGAAGTTTGAGGATCACGAGCGCCATCCAATAACTTAGTTGAATATGATGCATATTTAATGCCTTGAAGGATTATTATAATAATATAAAGCTTTGTTACTTCAATGACTTTGTAGTTGTTAAAATTCAAGACCGTGTCTGTTTGAAATGTAAGTACAAAAATTGTTATTTTTTTATTATCAATGGGCTTACTCTTGACCTCGATCTAGTCTTGAGGACAGATAGAGATGAGGTCGACGATTAAACGAGCTTGGCCGAATCTATGCAAATCACTCGCGAGTCTCGTGACTTGAATAGGTTCGGGTTATATAAACTCGAAAACACAGACGCGGGCAGAGAATTCCACGCTTTAGCCGTGCGCATTATAAAAGATGTTTCAAAGCGCTTTGTGCGAATGTGCGGAATATCAACCAAGTATGGGTGATATCCTGCGGTGCGTCTAGACTCCCGATGGTAGAAGGGAGATGGTGGAATAAGCTCGTGGAACTGTTGTAGCGATTAGAAATAAAATAAACATTAAATAATAATGTTTAGGTGCATGTATACCGTGAACTAAACGTGTAATTCTAAACCACCAAAAACATAACTGTTAAAAAGGGGGCCAAGTTCCTATCGGCTAAAAAAGGGTTGAAATCCGATCCAATGCCAAGTTTAGATGCACTTTAATATCGATCATAATCGTCTTCATCAGCAGCCTGATCCACTAGTAAACATTTGCCATTCCCAAGACTCGCCACCACATCCAGTTCTCCGCCTTCCGCATCCAGCCACTATCCTCCACCTTATTCACGTCAACGGTTCATCTGGCCGAAATTCACTTTACCATACACCCAACTTAAAATATGGTATAGCTGTGAAAATACGCAGGTACGTTGAAAATAATATCTAATATGAAATACTTCTAAATTTCGAACTTGGCAGGTTTTTGTGCTGTAAGTAACACTTGATTAATTGTGTAATTAGATTTATTGTTTATATAATTAAATGAACCTGCCAAGTTCCAATTCAAAAGTATTTCATTTTAGATATTATTTTCAACGTACCTGCGTATTTTCACAGCTATACCATCTTTTAAGTTGGGTGTATGGTAAAGTGAATTTCGGCCAGATGCACCGTTGACGTGAATAAGGTGGCGGATAGTGGCTGGATGCGGAAGGCGGAGGACTGGATGTGGTGGCGAGTCTTGGGAATGGCAAATGTTTACTAGTGGATCAGGCTGCTGATGAAGACGATTATGATCGATATTAAAGTGATGAACCTGCCAAGTTCCAATTCAAAAGTATTTCATTTTAGATATTATTTTCAACGTACCTGCGTATTTTCACAGCTATACCATATTTTAAGTTGGGTGTATGGTAAAGTGAATTTCGGCCAGATGAACCGTTGACGTGAATAAGGTGGCGGATAGTGGCTGGATGCGGAAGGCAGAGGACTGGATGTGGTGGCGAGTCTTGGGAATGGCAAATGTTTACTAGTGGATCAGGCTGCTGATGAAGACGATTATGATCGATATTAAAGTGCATCTAAACTTGGCATTGGATCGGATTTCAACCCTTTTTTAGGCAAACAATTAGCCGATGGGAACTTGGCCCCCTTTTTAACAGTTATGTTTTTGGTGGGATTTCATTTCTTTTTGTTCAGTTTGCTATATTATATTTATAGTAACTATCGCAACGTTGTTTGTATTTTCATAGTTTCGTTAAAACATAGGTACTTGTTTTCATGGATGACTAAGTCTGACCTTCTAGAAATACTACCTTTTTAATATTTAGTACATTAATTTTAGTCTGACTCGCACTTGACCATTTTCCGTTTTCCAAATTTTTCCTTTACTTTAATGCTAACGACCACCCCGATGCCAAATTTCAGATTTGTAGGTCTCACAGAAGTATGACCAACAATTTTATGCATAGTAATGACTATATCTTGACTCGCACTTGACCAATTTCCAATTTTCAAATTTTTGCTATACTTTCTTTAATGCTAACGACTATCCCCATGCCAAATTTCAGATTTTCAGGTCTTAGAGAAGTATTACCAACATTTTATACATAATTTTGACTAAAACCCGACTCGCACTTGACCAATTTCTAATTTTTGAAATTTTCCATTACTTTTATCCTAACGACTACCTTAATGCTAAATTTCATAAGGCTAGGACAATTGGAAGTGGCCTGGAGGTTTTGATTACCGGTCAGTGAGTCAGTCAGTCATTAAGTGCCAAAATTAGCTATTTTCACGGGGTCATATTTCAGGATCTACTATAGCTATATCTATGAAATTTGGCAAATTGCTTCAGTATTAGTATATGGTTATGTAAGTACAGTTTTATCTCTATACTTGCAATAAGCACTGAGGTACAGGGGGTTCAAAGTGGGTCGAAACGGTTCGTGTAAATAGTGCACGGCATGCGCGTGGCCTGTTGCGGGAACTTGGCCTGCGCACTGCGGTGCGCTTAGATACTCAAAATCTTTCAGGGGGTAGATCCAACCATGTAACTGAAAGACATTTGTTTTACAAAAATTTAAATTGAAATTAAAACATCACTACATAATATAAACCAAAGTCGCCCGCTGTCTGTCTGTCTGTCCTTGTGTATGCTTAGATCTTTAAAACTACGCAACTGAGTTTGATTCGGTTTTTTACTCGTAATAGATAGAGTGATTCAAGAGGAAGGTTTATATGTATAATACATGCATAATCTATATATATAAAAGAAGAAGGTGACTGACTGACTGACTGACATATCAACGCACAGCCCAAACCACTGGGTCAAGAGATTCCAAATTTGGCATGTAGGTTCCTTATGAGGCCTAGGGGTGCACTAAGAAAGGGTTTTACAAAATTCCACCCCTAAGGGGGTAAAATAGGGGATGAAAGTTTGTATGAAAGTCCGTCAGTTTTGAAGTTAGGATCTTCAAAATTTGTATTTAGGCTGACGACTAAAAATTATTATTTATGTGTCTCAGGGTTTTTGAAAATTCGACACCCTTAAGGGTGAAAAGGGGGATGAAGTTGAAAATTCTTTATTTTTAAAGTAAAATCCACATAATTTATTATTAAGGCATTAATGATGTAATTCTATGCCACGTTCATCACTGTTATTAAAATTCTAGCCCAAATTCAACCCCTCAAAAAGGGAAATGGGGTGAAAAAGTCTAAAACCCAATATGGGTATCGTTTGTATGGTTTATCGGGTCGCTGATTACGAAAATTACAACAATTTTGAAATCCAACGTGGTGGACGTTAAATACCATCATTCCCTTGGGATGGGGTTGGGGTGCGATAGGGTTGAAATGTGAATATGGGTGTCGTTTGTATGGTTTATCGGGTTGCTGATTACGAAAACTACGACAATTTTGAAATCCAACGTGGTGGACGTGAAAAACCATCATCCCCCTAGGGATGGAGTTGGGGTGCGATAGGTTTGAAATGTCTAAAAATCAATATGGGTGTCGTTTGTATATTAGGGATAGCGATTAAATTGGCGTTAGGGGTAGGGATAGGGGCAGGGATATGGAGAGGTAGAAGTAGAGGTAGAGGTAGACGTAGAGGTAGATGTAGAGGTAGAGAGGTAGAGAGGTTGAGAGATAGAGAGGTATAGAGGTAGAGAGTTAGAGAGGTAGAGAGGTGGAGAGGTAGAGAGGTAGAGAGGTAGAGAGGTAGAGAGGTAGAGAGGTAGAGAGGTAGAGAGGTAGAGAGGTAGAGAGGTAGAGAGGTAGAGAGGTAGAGAGGTAGAGAGGTAGAGAGGTAGATAGGTAGAGAGGTAGAGATTTAGAGAGGTAGAGAGGTAGAGAGGTAGAGAGGTAGAGACGTAGAGAAGTAGAGACGTAGAGGGGGAGAGGGAGAAGAAGGGGAAGGGGGAAAGAGGGAGAGAGGGAGGGGGAGAGGGTGAGGGAGAGGGAGAGGGAGGGGGAGAGGGAGGGGCAGGGGGAGAGAGAGGAGGCGCAGGGAGAGACAGAGGGACGGGAAGGGGGGAGTGGGAGAGAGAGGGAGAGGGTTTCAGTTTTTCTCAATTACTTCTGCGAATTGGCTCTGTTTTGAAATATAACATAAAGCTGTCTCTCATCTCTCTCTTTACATTTGTTAGGATACTGCTGCTAAGTTCCTCTGTTCTGAGTAATTTATAAGTAACGTCTGTATATGGTTGGTGTGGTTAGTCCTGTTTTTCCTTAGTTTAAAATTACCCCGAAATGACGGGAAAATATCTAATTGCTTCGGAAAACCGGTAACAAAATAAATACGAAATCCACGCGAGCGAAGCCGCGGGCAACAGCTAGTATTAATATAGTAGAGAAACACTGACAATTTTAGAGGTTTCGAATGTTATGTCGTAAATAAAGACATTTTTTTGCGTTTACATTGCAAACGCTGGCAGAACCCTACGAAATAGATAAAAAAAAGTACTACAGTATTGTATACCTTAAAAAGTTTTACAAAAAAGTCCGCAATGGTATTTATCTATCTCGTAGGGATAACCCACTATGACCATTTTTTATCCTTCGAGAAATAATGGCTTATTTACGAAGCCATTTTAAGCAATACAGCATTAATCCTTATCCAATTAAGTATCTCAAATAAATTGTAAATTTAGTATAGATCAATATGGCCTTTATCAGCATGAAATTTAAATAAATATTTTCGAAGATATTACAGATTTAAAATACAGGGACATAGCGGCTGCAGCGGTACCGGCCGATTTTCCAATTTAAAATTTAATGATACGAGTATCTTTTGATAAATCGCAGGGCCTAACTTTCAACGTTGCAGGCTTAGATTTGAGCGTTGAGTGTGTTTCACGTGACCAATTATTTGTAGCTCTTTAAAGAGTAACCTGTAAAGAAAACGTGTTTGTATTGTCTAATGACAAAAGAGCTGTGAACGTTGTATATAAAGACATCATGTAGTATATTTAGTATCAGCATTGCACGCTAGTTTAAAATAATCAAATCTTCATACAAAATAAAAATCTAAACTGGTCAATTTGTATGGAGAACCAATTCTTTTAAATTTTTTATTTCCTATAGTTATAGTACACAAGTTGTGCAGTTAAATGAGTAGAGCTTCCCCCCGAGAGGTTTTGCGTATTTGGTATTAAACGTTGTATAAATCTTAATTTATTCAGATAATGGAGTCTCAATTCTAAAATAATGCGTGAACAGCTATTTACTTTTGAAAATTCTGATTTTCTTGTACCTATGTAAATAACCCTCCTGTTTTGGGGCAGTCGGGTAAAAGAATGACTGCTGTAGGACAGCCAAACAAATATTATGTTACTCTCAAATTATAATTATTATTTAGGACGCTGTATCCGTTTTCGTAATTGCAAGCATTTATCTTGTTTTTAGACTTGATTTTTAATTGCTTGATAATTAATTACTATAACTAAATTCAGTATAAGCATTACTTCACTCATTAAGTAGCCCTTCAAGTGAATGGAAATCGATAATTGATTTTATTTAAAACGAGTCTACGTAATGTAATGATTTGAGAGAGATATGAGATTTTGTTTTTCTTTTAAATTATATAGAGTGCTACCTAATTAACTACATTTTTTTGAGTGTGTTACACAGACCATAAAATTTAACAACTTTCGGAAATACAATAAAAAAATTACATCCCATACGAAATGCGATATCAGCTGATGCAGATTCTATGTGGAGTAAATTTTTTTTCTTATTCCAACCTTTGTTTCTTATGCAAAGTTGTTCAGTTTTATGGTACTATTAAAGCAATTAAGTAGGTAATTATTTTATAACGCAGATTTTTTTGGGGTGATTCTCTCAAGTCTCAACTAAACTTTTTTAAGAAATACTAAAAGAAAAATCGAGAATGAAAACGTTTTTGTATGAGAGGCCGAAATTTTTTTTTGTATTTATTTTATTTTTTATTTTTATGGAAAAATTACAAAATAATTTACATAAGGTTTTTTTACAGTGTTGCATAAACCTAGTTACGTTTTTCCGTACACTGTTAGATAGGTACATTCATTGCGCGACAATAGACAGCGATCATAACTACAAAACTAACTTAAATATTATACGTTATCTAATCTGTTAACCCATATATATATATGTGTATATGTGTGTGTATATCGTCCCATATTCCGTAATTTAGGATTCAATAGGAAAGGTTCAGTTTCATTTGGAATCACCGGTAAAAAAATTCTGCGTGATATAAAATAGCCCCGTATAAGTAAAAGGAACGTTAATTAGCAATTTGGATAACTAATAAATTAGTAGGTAGGTAATTAAATACAAATTACTTTTAACTACATAATGAGACAGTAATTTAATATTAGGTCTTTACCTATGAAATTGCCGTTTTGTATGGCGAATTTTAGGTAAACTCAATTTTCAGTACTAACATTTTTGCCTTTTTCTTAGGAATTATAAATCCAATTTTTAAATTTTTTTGAAGCATTATTGGGGAGACATTAAGCTAACAGAAACTTAAATTTAATTTTCGAAAAATATTATCTGTAAAAAAATATAACAAATCTAATGATGAAATCGGACGACATTTAAGACGAACAATTTTCAAACCTTTAATTTTATATATCAAACTAAAAATAAAAACTTTATTTTATGCGTAAATTGATAACCTTGAAGTCAACTTTCAAATATAAATCAAATGAAAAAAATAGCATTAGAATTATAGGAATTATGATCTCATTAATCTGTAAGAAAATTTCGGTAATTTCATAGGTAAAGACCTATTATATGCTTACTATTACGTCATGTTTAGCAAAATTTATTCTTATGTCATTTTATTAAATCAAATGGTACGTCAATTTTATTAATAGTGCAGTCGCTTCACGTCTTATATCGCCAAATTCACCAACGTGCACCAATTTTTTTCCAGGTACTAATTAGGTAACATAGCTCTCAATTTTTGGTAGGAGCCAATTCTTGAATTTACAATGGAATTTTTCAAAAAATTTAAGAATTGGCTCCTATCAAAAATTGAGTGCTATGTGCCTAACTAGTACCTGGAAAAAAAATTGGTGAAATTGTAAGGTGTGTCTACATGAAACAGCTAATCGGCCGCACTATAAAACCTACACGACTTCCACGCAAGCCCGGATTGCGCGGTTTTTTAGCGTTGCTCGAAGAACCTACATTAATTGATTTAAAAACATATACAAATCGTGTAAAAATCCACATCCACATTACATTGATTATCAATTAAAATATAGCACCATGATACTACAACTGCAAGCAATTACCACAGAGTAATAAAATACTACTGTACATACGACCTAGGTATGATGTTCTACCAAATCGGCGTAACGGTCGAATCGCAAGAAAAATTTCGCGTGTTGATGCAATAGCAATCACATAATATGTACATACTAGAAAATGATACGTTTGCCTCGTGTCCCAAAAAGTATAACGATGATGATGGTTTAACCGCAACTAACATTGCACGAAAGTGTTGGAATCTCCTAACCACATAAATTGCAAGTAAAAGCTAGTATTCCCGTTTCTAATACCTAGTGTGCGGAGTGGACCGGTTTCATAATAAGTTCTAGTCCATTTTTTGCCGTTCACCTGTAGCAGGCGCGGCGCGACGGCGAGTGCCGGTGCCGGTGGCTCGCCTCCTCGCGCCATCTTTGGCCAACTGGTGCACTGGCCACGCGCCACACGACGGTCAAACACCCCGCGGCTTCACTCACTTTCCGCTTTTACTTTCAGATCACACCTGTTTTCCTCCTGGCCCTCGCCGTGGGAGCCGAGAAGAAAATCGAACTGCAAGACATCGAGGAGGATAACTTGAAAAGTGAAAAAGAAAAGGAACAAGAAAAGGATGACGGAAGACTAGCTCCTGGATTTGGATCTGGAACAGGATTATTTTCATTAGATTTCTTGAGAAATGGTCTGCCAAAATTTTTTACAAGCCCAACTCAACCCGGTCAGCAGCCTCGATATATTCAACAGTATGCCGTAACAGAGCAACCGGAGCAAGCGCCACCGACTGCAGCAGCGACAGTTTCTGTACCGAAGCAGCAATCGTATACTGCGACTCCCCAACAAGCGATGGTCGGCTACTTGTCTAATGTGCCGATGCAGATATATCTAGTCCCTCAGTATTATAACGAGCCACCGGAGCAGGCTGCCGGTCCCCAGCCGACAGTGAAGTACGCCGCCCCTTCTGCTGCTGCCGGTCGGGTTCAGTCTTACCCAGTCACATCAGAACAACAACACCAAAACTACATAGAAGTACCTGCGTATATAACTCCATCGGGAGGGGCGTATGTCCAATCATATTCAGCGCCTGCTCTTACCTATGTAACCTACGCGCATCCGACGCTTGCTCCAGCGCAGCCATCGGTCGGTCCGCTTGTCGCGTATCAGATGCCAACATATCAGTATCCAACGGCGATCGCCGCTCCCCCTGTAGCGCAAAAATCGTATCCCCACTATTACACAGAGACCAATATGGTTGAAGATATTCAAGATGAGGTTGAAAATCCAAAACAATATGTGACACAAACAGAATCTACTTACATCAGGCCATCAGCACCCGCCCAAGAAATGATTCGATATTATAATTCAAAAACCCCTATCAGGGAAGAACAAAGGCATCATGGTCCTATTTCCGAGTTACCTCCTCCAAATCCATTAATATTAAAAAGTCCACCTTCACATCTCTCGCATCTTCCAAAAGCTTTACCAATGTACCGCCCTTTGACGAAACCAGTGTATTCTGCCGGTGGAAATCTTCTGACTAATGCTTACACTCCGCGGCCGAGTGAAGCCTATGGAGCTCCTTTCAAAAGACGGCCGACTTCACTGTTAGATTCATATGTTCCATCAGGTCTTCAAGTGGAATATATGAAGCGTGGTTATACGAAAGACCCTCTACAAGCTTATGAGGCTTTGTCGAGTGGCCGCCATTTCTCCAGTCCATCTGTTGGTCCGAGGCATTACGAACGAGGGTTCTTACCTAATCAAATTTACCACACGGGCTCAGGTGGCATCCTCTATGGTCATTATAAAAGAATGCCAAAAGGAGAAAAAGTGCCGCAGAAAAAATAAACGCTATGAAATCCTTAGTCCAAAACTTAGTTCATAAGATAATAACTGATTGATGGATCAGTATGAGAAAAGCTGGTATGTGGTCTTGTGATGTGATTCTGTGGTAACAAGTACAAAACTTGGTTAAGATTTGTACCTATTATATAATTTAATTAAAGGATGTATGGAGGCACTTATTTATTAAGGTGTAATAATTATCAATCACGAAAGAAAGCTTTACAAAATTACTAATTAGGCTAACTTTACAATAAATGGAGGCTAATACGAAAGGTCAGTATTTTAGAGTTCATTGTTATTAATTTAAAAGTTTTAAATAAAAAATATAATGACGTTGTTTTTTTTTATTAAGGACCTCTTATTAGTTTTAAAGTAAAAATACTTACTTTAATATATATTAATACCTATGACAGTACAAATTGTCATAATTGTTGATATCGCGGCTAACTTGTCGAAATCTTTTGAAACATATAGATGTATAGATGTAGGCATTTACAAATTCTTTGTTAGCTATCAGAACATAACTATTTATGTTTCTAACCTAAACCTAAGTTTTAAATAGTTAAATTTGTAAATGCCGTGCCTATGTATATAGGGTGACTTTTAATTAGTTCTTGATAGCAAAACATATGAATGTACTCATGATACAGAACAACTTTTCCCAAGGAACATACCAAAACCAAATTTGACCTCCCATACAAAATGCGCTATCAGCTGATGCAGTTTCTATGGGAGGTCAAAACTTAATTTTCGTATTTCGACCTATGTTCCTTGGGGAAAGTTGTTCAGTATCATGAGTACATTCATACCTTTTTCTATCAAGAACTAATTAAAAGTCACCCTATATGAATCGATTTTTTAAGGTTAGCAACAAAACTTGCGCATAATGCAAAAACTGGACAAAATTGACTCATGATCGAGCACGTAGCCAGATAATTAAAAGCATAATTTTGGTACCTACATAAAGGTCGTTAGTTACATCATATTTAACATTAACTTGTCAATTAAGAATGCTCTCACGCTTAAAATAATTTATGGGAGTGCGTATTTGATTCTCATCAGTTCTACTGATTACATTAATTGATAAAGGTTAATGTGCTTTTTGTATGCTTTTTGTACGTTTAATTTTATAATAAAAGTATCGGAAAAAGAGCGGCTCGACGGATATTCATCCCCCCCCCCCTCTTATCTCCGAAGTTAGAAATGCGAAAAATCTGTATTCGATAGACGTCGATGTAAATATCACAGGAAAAATAAGATTTCTCTTAGTAGCACCGTTTTTAACAATTTATAAACAAATGTAGTTTTGTGGTCTTAAAATGGACATTTTTATTTCTAAAAATACCATAGGTATATCGGTTTTTTTTCTATAGGATTTTTGTATGCGCTTAGTATGACGGACACGGGTTCTATGCGTGCGAAATCGCAGGGCAGAACGCTAGTACAAAAAAATATGGTAAAAATATTTTTAAAACAAGCTTTGATAAGATGTAGAAAAAGAACTAAAACTCAGTCAGTCTCAGATTTTCAAATAAAAGCGTTTACTCCCTCATTTTAATTTTTCTCTTGCTGTTTTATAATTTTACAGGCTGTCATTTGAAAAACCCTGAGACTGTGATAACGTTTTATCGTTTTATTTCTATCTTTCTTGATGCACGTGCGTGCGCTATTTTGGATATTACGGCCGAGGCATTTCTACGTCACCCGATACACCGGACTTGTTTTTTGTTCAAGTATTTTCGACGTTCTAAACTTATCACTGTTTTTTTTATTTGTAGAAGTCATTTATTTTTTAATTACATTAAACACATTTCACAACAATGGCGCGCGTATTACTTTTTTCGAAGACACAGATTATACATGCGCGCGTAGGAGACAATGACTACACTATCAAACAGACTACTTTTCAAATTGGATATTTTGTTACTTTGAAGACAAATTTCTAGTTAGTTAGTTGATTAAAATCAATAATTTCGTTTAATTAACGTTTATTTATCATATTATCGAACACAGTTTCTTAATTCATTAAATTATTATGAATGTTATAGATATAGAAACTCCTTGCACCTTGCCGCTATAAAAAACAAAACAAAAATAAAACACTTACCTGCCAAACAGCTCACTCAGCAAGGAGGTCTTTGTTCTGAGGCTCACTCCCTTGAATTATTTAATATTGAATATTATTTGTAGTGAGTTGGTTGATTAATATAAGTATTTCCATGTAATTAACATTTATTTATTATATTATCGAACACAGTTTACTTATTCATGAAAATATTATGAATGTTATAGATATATAGAAACTCCTTGCATCTTGCCAATTAAAAAAAATTACAACACTAGTGAAGTTATATTAATGAAAAAAGCACGCGTGTTTAATAAGCTGGATTATGGACCTTAATACAGTGCAAATAGAGTTTAATGAGCAAATGTGTTGAAAAGAATATTGTATTGTAGTTCTTTTTCTACATCTAATGAAAGCTTGTTTTAAAAATTATTTTTTATCAAGATTTTATTTTTTAGTATTTATGATTTCAAATACTAAAAAACAACTATGTACACACCCTAGAATCAGACGAGCCCAAACCTAAGATATTTTTCTACGTACACCCAGCAGCACGTTAGTAAAAATACTTTGGACTTTATGGCATAGTAATAGAGTTGCAAATGTTTTCATTCGCGTGCGGTTGACCGCACGTAAGGTATAGTTAAATTAGTTAGTCGAAAGCAAAAAACAGCGCCTCTAGTATGTAGTAGAAAAACTACAGTAGCTATCATACAAAAGTGATTGCTGCATCTTACACAGGAAGTTTAGTCGTTGATTTGTGCCTAAAAACTTAGAGAAATTTCCCCAAAAGGCCTAGCCAAACCTAAATATTGTATAAAAGAATCTACCAGAGTTGTTTTATCACTAAAAATATTACCAGGTAAGCATTGTCATCCGATTTACATACGTATGCAAAATTTCATCTCAGTCGGAAACCGGGAAGTGGGTCAACTTTTAGCAAGATATGGTTACACATAAAAGCTTTTAATAATAAAAAAGACCAGTCCCGTCAACACGATATCTTTGATAAAAAAATATATCAAAGTTTAGACGTCATTGTTTGACGTTTGTTTAGTATATTAAAAGCAAAAAAAATGGCTTTTGGCCTTAGATGTAATATTTATCTAGGGCATCGTGAGGGGGCTGAGCGCAATTCAAAGAGTTTTTTAATCTCGCTCAGGTTTTTAATCCACCACCACAAAACGTGTAAATTCATCTACCTACGGGATACTGAAACTAGATTCAGACCACAAAACTGAACAGCTTAGGAACATCAGTGTATTTTGAATGGTGATGAACATTCGCCGTTCACAAACGGCCGGCAAATTGTATACGTTCATCAAATTGTAAAACGGCGTCGT
Source organism: Athrips mouffetella (assembly GCA_947532105.1). Lineage (NCBI taxonomy): Eukaryota > Metazoa > Arthropoda > Insecta > Lepidoptera > Gelechiidae > Athrips > Athrips mouffetella. The sequence continues at coordinate 15,776,626 of OX383965.1, read as the reverse complement.
CGGCAGATTGTAAGGTTAGGTTATCTTGCGACCACAAACGTAAGCATCGTTATGTAAAATACCGAGGCGATTTGTAAATTGACGAATTTCAAAACATCGGCGTTTTGTAGAATGCCAAGGCATTATGTGAAGCGGCGAATTATAAAGCCTGCTACATATAGACCAACGCACTGCACCTGTGACCACCCTGGTGTTGCGGGTGTCTATGGGCGTCGGTGATCATTTACCATCAGGTGACCCGACTGCTCGTCTGCCTCCCTCTTCTATAAAAAAAACGGGAAGAGCAAGCCACAGCTGGAAAAAAAAAGTAACGAAAGGTTGCGCGCTTACAACACATAAGATTTCTTAAATGGTACCAGACTTGTTCAAAATCAAACAAAAGACTAATTCGATTCATAGATATTACACAACAGCAAGGATTACCATAGAATCTAGGGTAATCCGAGCAGTACTATGGATCCAGATGTAAAAAGTGAAAGAGTGTGGTCAGACGGACTGTCAGTTTGTAATGAGTTCCGGCGTGAAGTCACGAGCGAGCTACGGTCAGCGGTCACTGGTCACTGTGGCTGCGTGTCTTGTTTACCTCGTCTATATGTCGCAGGCAAATCGTAATTCGCCGTTTACAAACGGCGGGCAAATTATAAACGGTAGGCAAATTGTATAACGGCGCCGGCAGATTGTAAACGGGTGTAGATAACTACTGGTGCGTTTTAGGTGTGCTAGCCACGGTAAACCCAACCTAACCGATCCCGAGCCCCCGCTCGGTTACGTTGGGTTAGGTTACCTTTCGACCACAACGCACGAGCCGAGCGAGGGAAACTAATTAGGCCCCGTTTTGTGAAATGACGTGGCATTATTTAAAATGACGAATTATAAATTTCTCTGCATTTTGTAGAATGTCAAGGCATGATGTAAAACGACGAATTATACAATTTGCTTGCGACAGATAGATCATTGGTTTCAGGCTTGACATAGTTGTTATATACAAGGTGTTGAAAAATGTGTACCTCCTTTTAAAGAGGCATTCAGAAAATGCTTTCTCAGGCCAAAGCTTTTGTCCTTTTTCGAAAATATTTCTTTGGGAATGTAGCTCAGTTTCATGTTCTGACTTACAATACAATGCAAACCCTTTAGGGATTTTCATATTTTTTCAGACCCAGTGTAGGAAGCAACAGTTGATCTACAAAGTCGTTGCGTAGTAGGTAATGATCAATTAGGAAAATGTATAAATGAAAGTTCATTATTTAACTATAGATACTTTCGTGCATTATAATTGTATGTATTTCAAAAGAAATAATATTTAAGAAGTATTCAAAGTACTGAGAAACTCTAAATCTTGGTAAGGTAAAGGGAGCAAGGGAGCCAGCGAAATTACCGGCACATGAGACATACCATCTTAGTTCTAAAAGTGAGCAACGCGCTTTGCTGTCTTATTAGTGTCAAAATATGCCAATAATAAGACAGTGGGTGCTATGAGCGGTGGTGACCACTTACCATCAGGTGGCCCACCTGCTCGTTTGCTCACTTGTAACATAAAAAAATAAATGGTACAGCAGCACTGCACTTACTTTCTCGCAATACTCAAGGAAAAACTATCAACCGCAAACTTAAATTTGTAATGCCATACACATAGTATGGAAATACAAACTTTTATTAACGTTTTTCCAAAAAAATGTTCGAATGAAATATACAGATAAATTCAGAATTAAAATTGTCAACCATTAAAACAAAGAAACCCCAAACGATTTCGAGTAAATCACATGTTTAACTTTTGGTAGTACTGGAACATCCTTTATATGAATTTTTACAGATCAATGGATACTACCATAGGATACTTGCTTGGAGATTTTTTAAATTTCCCAACACATGTTCCTTATGGAATTGTTCAGTTTAGTCTACTGAGCAAGCCCTTTCAGTTTTTGGTACACCCTGTGTACTAAATTTTATTCAAAAAAGTCATAAAGAATATCCAGTCAGGTAGACAACTAATCCAGGATTAATATCATAGACAATTTTAATAAACTCAATGGAATCAATTTTGGGTAAATCACATATTTACGATTTGGTAGTACAGGAACATCCCTTATACGAAATTACACAGATCAATTGATACTAGGGCAAGATATCTTACATGGAGTTGCTTGGTCATGCAAAGTTACGTCAAGATTCTATGAGCCGTTTTTGAGGAAATTTCAATTTTTCATTTTCGTTGTATGACAGTTACCCTCAAAATGAGAGCCAGCAAGAAACCACTTAGAACCCTTCGATGGATTTGCATAAAACTCCTACATTCAAAATATGGTGTCAATCGGACCATTCGTTTAGCCGCTAGACCAAAGCGTGACGGACAGACCGACCGACGGACCTACCGACCGACCGACCGGCCGACCGACGGACGGACATTATTGGGAGACTTGTTTTTTATGATGATAAGTGATGTAGAACACATTTTTGAGAAAATTCGAAAAACTTCTTTTTTCATGAATAAAATACCTTTCTCTCTCCGCTCGAAAGTAAAAATAGGTTATCAGCCAGCATCTAATTTGTCAAGTCCCAGATTTTGCAAAATCAATATTGGTGGTCAAAGAGTTATAAAGGGTGTAAGAGACAGGTCTCCGAAAATGGAATGAGGATGATTAGTCAACGTAACTGAACTACTTTTAGTGGACAACGGATTCAGGACATGATAAAAAATCGGCTTTTCCTTAAAAAAATGCAAACTTGATTGGACAGTTTGTATGGAGTGGCCGATTATTTTCATTTACTGAAAGTTTTATTTACTGAAAGTTGTTTAGTTAGATTGACTGGTAGTGCCCTTGCAGTTTTTGGAAAAGCCAAAGTCAAAATAGTTTATTCATTGTTGGATATTAAAATCTCTTAATGACGTCAGCTAAACTACATCGCTTCACAAACAAACATGTCCCTTACACCTTGTATTTGCTCGTAATTCGCAAAGGAAACATATATGTAAGGTTCCTTGAAACTTGGCTCATAAACAGGAATAGGATCACTAAAGATAAATAAAAAATACCAAATTTTTTCGGCTATAAATGACGAGGTTTTATAAAAAATCGTTTTCGTCAAATATCGATAGGTCGTATGGCAGAATGTGATGAGTAGTCATTGCCTATCATAAAAAAAACTAACAGCTATATAAACCGACCACAGACTACATAGAGCAGTTGTCAGTTATTTTTTAAGACTGGCCATGGCTTTTTTTCATTCTGCCATACAACCTATCGATATTTGACAGAAACAAAATTATTTTATAACTTTATTATTTGCAACCGAAAAAAATTCGTATTTTTTATTTTTACTAATTGACCTTATCCCTGTCTATGAGCCAAGTTTCGAGGTACCTTATAAATACGTTTCCCATGCGAATTATACCTACTATCAATCATGATAGAATTAGGCGTGAAGAAGTCATAAAAAATTGTAATAAAGTTATTACTAATAAGTGATTTTTTTTATTGTCAATGGGATTACTCTTGACCTCGATCTAGTCTTGAAAACAGAGATGAGGTCAACGACGGGATGAGCTTGCCCAGAAGAAGCCTATTTACTCGCGACTTGAATAGATTCGGGTTATATGAACTCGGGAACACAGATGCAGGCAGTGAATTCCACTCTTTTGCCGTGCGCAAATAATATAAAAATGTTAGAGTGTTTGAGCAAAACGAACTGTCAATGGGAATTTCACATGCTTCTCTAATGCTATCCATTTACTTCAAAATACTATGAGACTAGCTTTCTGCCCGGAGTGTGATCCTGAATACATCACACGTAAGGAACACACACACAATTAAAGAATAAAATAAAGTAATATGAACAAAATCGGAAAGAAGCTATTAGAAATAAAAATACGGTGAAATGCGTGCCAAGCAAGCCACACGCACTGTAGGGTTTCTTGTTAACTAAGGAACCCCGCGTGTGGTGCCGGCAAAGAATAGTACCAACCCGTCTCCACCCATGGCATGGGTGTCGTAAGAGGCGACTAAGGGTCTAGGAATCAGAGGATTGGCAGCGGCATCCTTCTGTGTATCGTACCATCTTACATTCTGCGGTCACCAACAACCACGGTCCATGGTGTCAGCCACGGTACTTCTCCTTCACATGGTTCCAGCAAAAGCTGCAGCATATCCTGCAGTGGACGTGTGATGAACGAACCCAAAAGTTTGCGCAAATATATTCCTATACTCCACAAATACTAATTGAAAGTATGGAGTCCGACTAAAAAACGTGGTATGAGTTTGAATTTTGGGTATTAAAATTCATGCAAGCAAGCAGCATGATAACCATAGAGACTGAAACGCCATCTAGTTTAAAACGATGGCATTTTGAAAGTTAACTTTTTCTGAAGAAGCCTTCACCGTGTAGGTTAGTATTCATAGTATAGGTACAATTCATCCTTCTGATCACGCCATCTATTAAACAGGTTTAGAAGTAAGTTAAAAACTCGATATTAGAAGGCAAGACGAAGAAATTCAGACCGTACAGACTTCTTCGTACTTTAGCTATGTATTCGTAGATGGCAGTGTTACTGCTCGTAACTGTAGAGACAGACATTGGGTAAAAGTCGTAGAAGATCTTGAAAAGCTTTTTGGTTTAAGAATAATGCAGTAGATGGCTCTATGTCTGTTTTTATTTGATCGGAAACATTTTTGCTTTCTGTATTGCTATCATAGTAAAAAAGTAGAGGTATTGTTATTTTAATAAAATTATTATTAGCAAACCTAGATTTAAAAATGAATTGTACAGTCAACTGCTTGTCGGTAGAAACTTTTTCAACTCTATTACCACGCCATAAGGTCCAAAAGTGTTTCTACTGACGAGCTGTCGAGTGTACATTATTTTATGTTATAAAATAATAATACGAAAGAAAAAAATCGGTCTTCGTAGCAACATAGCACGCGTTGAAGTCTTTTGTACGCAATGTTGCAGTATTTGAAAAACGTAAAAAAACCGGCCAAGTGCGAGTCGGACTCGCGCCCTAAGGGTCCCGTACCTATCTATCATATGATATACTAAAAGCTTTTGTTCTTTGGTTTTAAAAACTCAGCGACCATCCAACTTGACCCCTCTTTTATAGAAAAGTTCTTGAAACGGGAGCACAGAATTCATAATAGTACTACATACAGAACGGAAGCTCTCCGCCTCCCACCAATCGGAGTACCTCAAGTGCGCGCGCATCACCCCGCGGGGCCCTGCGCGATATCTCGTCCTATTTCTCGTCCTGTTGCCACGCGATATGCAACGATTGCAAAAGTTGAAAAAAAAGGTGCGTGGTTGTGCAGTTTACGGTTGTCTTTCGACTCTCCAAGACAAAGTAAAATTTGGAATAAAGTTAAACAATAATAAGAAGCAATTATTATGGAATAAACACCATAAGGTAGACACAGATGTTTTCTTTCCTTTAAACATTTCTTTCATTGATAGATTTAATAGAGAATTTTTTGGGTTAAATGAAAAAAATAAAGCTTTGAATAGTATGTATTTATTTATTCCTTTCCACATTAAAGCAACAATATAACAGCATTTTTTTTCATTTTCTGGAATAAAGTTTGGCAGATTTTTTTGCAGTGATGATATGAGCACCGGCGGCGGCGGCCAGCCAGCCGTCAAAGATGAAGTTTAGTGAAAAAAAATATTGTTTTTAGAGTTTGTGAGATTATTTCAACGTGTGTTTGTTTGTTTTAATTGAAATTCGATTACTAAATACAACAAAGTGAGGTTATAATTCGTTTGTGAATTGTGTAAGTCGCTTTATAGTCGAACGATAAATGTGCAACTCGAAACTGTAATAAAAGTATAATGCTAATGTTCTGTTATCTACGTTTTCTAGGGTAGGTGTTTTCTAGATATCATCAACCCTACACTCACACATCTTTAACCCACCCACACATTTGCGCGTGTAAAAATTACAGCTGTCACTTTTTAGCCCGATTGTATGGAGCTTCCGAGGTGTGACGGGAGCTCACCTTAATTGGTTACTATTAGTTGTGAGAAAAATTGAAATATTTAATGATTTTAGACTTTTCCCTTTATTTGTCTTATGAGACCTAGATTCTTGCCAAATTACATAATTTTAGGTCAACGGGAAGTACCCTGTCGGTTTTGCTGTTTTGCAAAAATGTATGGAGATGAGGACATAAAAAGCTATATCTTTTGATTGCGTCGTTGTAAAAAATTGAAATTTTCAGATCTTGTGTGGTTTATGGACCTTAATATTCGTTATCAATTTCAACCTGATACCTTTTCTCGTGCGTGAGAAAAAGGGTCTTGACAGACAGACGGACAACAAAGTGATCCTGTAAGGGTTCCGTTTTTACTTTCGAGCGGAGCGAGAAAGGTATTGTATTCGTGAAAAAAAAAGTTTTTCTAATTTTCTCAAAAATGTGTTCTATATCACTTATACATCATAAAAAACAAGTCTCCCAAAAATGTCCGTCCGTCGGTCGGTCGGTCGGTCGGTCGGTCCGTCGGTCGGTCTGTCGAACGAATGGTCCGATTGACACCATATTTGGAATTTAGGAGTTTTATGCAAATCCATCGAAGGGTTCTAAGTGGTTTCTGGCTGGCTCTCATTTTGAGGGTAGCTGTCATACAACGAAAATGATAAATTGTAATTTTCTCAAAAACGGCTCATAGAATCTTGATGAAACTTTGCATGACCAAGCATCTGCGTGTAAGATATCTTGCGCCAGTATCAAATGATCTGTGTAATTTCATATAAGGGGTGTTCCTGTACCACCAAATCGTAAATATGTGATTTACCCAAAATTGGTTCCATTGAGTTTATTAAAATTTTCTATAATATTACTCCTGGATTGGTTGTCTACCTGACTAGATATTCTTTATGATTTTTTGAATAAAATTTAGTACACAGGGTGTACCAAAAACTGAAAGGGCTTGCTCAGTAGACTAAACTGAACAATAATCCATAAGGAACATGTGTTGGGAAATTAAAAAAATCTCCATGCAAGTATCCTGCGGTAGTATCTATTGATCTTTAAAAATTCATATAAAGGGTGTTCCAGTACTACCAAAAGTTAAACATGTGATTTACTCGAAATCGTTTGATGTTTGTTTGTTTTAATGTTTGACAATTTGAATTCTGAATTGATCTGTATATTGCATTCGATCATTTTTTTGGAAAACCGTAAATAAAAGTTTGTATTTCCATACTATGTGTATGGCATTACAAATTTATGTTTTGCGGTTGATAGTTTTTCCTTGAGTATTGCGAGAAAGTAAGTGCAGTGCTGCTGTACCATTTATTTTATTTTGAGTTACAGAACCCTAAAAAATAACAGAACTGAAAGTTTTGTTGCTGCTAGTATTTATAAAAGATGTGTCATGGTAGTTTAAACCTTAAATAATAATATTTGACTGTTTTCATTCAAGTAGGAGTAATCTTGCGTAAGTCTAGGCTACACTCTAGCTTGACTATGAAAGGTTATTTGATGATTGCTACAAAGTTAGTTTGTGGCAATTATCATAGAAACCCGGATATAGGCTTCTGTATAATGTATAATACCTAACCAATTGGCTCGTAATGCTATCCAGAGAGAACATTATCACGTAACAAATACTATTTTATAACTTTAATGATGATAAAGTGTGACATATTCAATTTTGGATACTCGAAAGATATTTAGTTGACTTATTGAGTTTTAAGAGGATATGTGAAAAGATAGTTATTTGACAGTAGTCGCAGTCTTTTCGCTAAAAAGAAAGATTTAATTTGCGCAATCCGCAACGCATTAGATTGCGACAGATATACTATGCGTGTTACCAAAACAAAATGACGTAAGCGCCTGATATAAAATATCTACTTTTTGTAAAAACTAAGAAATAAAATAAAATTTTAGGTTGAGCATACGATAGTAACTACCGTTCTGTATACTTGATTTCACTACTTAAAACACCTCAGATTTAATTGGAGATTAAAGTGGGGTAGTATAATTTTATCGATCTTAATATTTGCTACTTGATATTGTTGAGATTCCAAGCCTACACTATGGAAACTCCACATTTTCCGTTAGATGGGTTAAACAATTGAATTATTAAATATGATTCGAATCAAAACATCGATGACGTCCGATTGATGACCGCTATTTGTGACCTGATCGTTTTTTTTTCACAATGATAGAGCCGCGTTCATGCTCTGTTATTCGAAGACGGAACCGCTGCATTCTGCGGTCACCAAAAACCGCGGCCCGCCCCGGCTTTGCGCGGGAAGCTAGAGTTCATAAAAAGGTCTCATAGATAAAAGCACATTCAGTATTTCCCGATTTTTCGTAAATGTTATGAAAACATACGAATTTCGTAATAACTTTCATTCCTAATTTTCATGATGATGACACATGTTTATTTCTATCTTTTTATTAGCCTAAATACAAATTGTTAGTAGGATTTCTTCCTTATTTCACCCCCTTGGGTGATGATATCTCAAAATTGCTAAAACACGACTTTCTTTTATTATTAACTAAAATCAAAATTTTTAAGTACTGCATTTTAAAACTGTAGGATTTTCATACAAACTTTCATCCCTTATTTCGCCCCTTACGGGATGAATTTTGGAACATCATAAAACACGTCCTATTTTTTTTACCAAGAGCTCAAAAGCAAATTTCTATAATTCTACCTTTAAAAAAGAAGGACTTATAGACCAACATACGGAAAAAAATCCTCCCCTTTTGTACCCCCTTGAAGTGTGATTTTTAAGAAATGTTTAAACACGTATTTTTTTTTACCAAAAGCTTAAATTCTCTGAATCTAGCTCATGAAACAAACTTTCATTCCTTAATATGAATTTTGTAAAATCCTCTCTAGTGGATGGTTTTGAAGCGCAAAAAAGGTGTTTACAAAATTTCAGATCTGTATCTATAGCGGTTACAGCTCGGCGTTGATGAATCAGTCAGTGTAAGAGACGGTGTACCGAAAACTGAAAGGGCGTGCTCTGTCAACAAAACTGAACAACTTTCCCAAAGAAACATATGTTGGAAATGAAAAAAAAATTTGACCTCTCCATACAAACTGTTCGACCAGAGTGAGAAATTTGTATGGAGAGGTCAAAATTATTTTTCATTTTCCAACATATGTTTCTATGGGAAAGTTTTCAGTTTTGTTGATTGAGCACGCCTTTCAGTTTTCGGTACACCGTCCCTTACACCCTGTATATTTAGATTACACACATATCGCTGCGCATACATCGAAAATACAATAATTTGGGGCTTAACATTTGTTGCATGAATTCGTTGATGGCATGATCACCTAGGAACCCCTCCTGGTGTCAGAGTTGTTGAGTCACCACACTTGGTGAACCACAGCTCTGAAATGTTTTGTAGGTAGTTCCGGGACCTTAAGGGCTTAAGAGAGTATCCTAGCTGTATTTCATCTATACACATTGATACAAATGTATGTATTCCCCTATTTCCTTCTTGGATTTCATTACTGATTTGCGCTGGTTGGCTGCGAAATTAGAAGACAGCTCCTCAGGTAAATAAAATATAATTAAAAACAGTAAAACACAAGCAAACCAAGTAGAGACTGCCAAAACTAATCAATGCGTAATTTGGAATTTTGGTCAGCATCAGGGCAGCAGGTAACCTCCGTCGTCGACAGATTTTGTTCTTAAATCAAGGCTACTGTAGGCATGCCCCTGCTAATTATTTCTTGCTGAAAAATAATAACTAAAAGAAAAGTTCCAAAAACCAGAAAAAAATGCCCCGTTTTTACGACTTATTTAGACGACTATACCAGAAAATTCGATAAGTTTCCAAAATAAAAGAAATAATCAGGAGCGTAGATATTACTCTTCCTTAAAGAATTCAAAAATAGTTGAATTAGCAAATTTTTTGAAGAAGAAAGCAGGGGAATGCGGGACGTCGTTTTGTAGGTGAAATCGGTTTTAACTACAGAACTATATATAGTGGTTTTAACTGTAGGTTGTCCTATTGCACACTACGGGAGGATTGTTGAGGCTTGGCCCAACAACAATAGTTTGCACAAATGTCGATTCGTCGGACTAGGATATACTCTTAACAAACCTTTGCATGCACGGAATCATCTTATACATTTTTAGACAATTAGTTGATTCATCCTGAAATGTCCTAACTGAGGTGACGATTTGAATACTACGTACATTTTTCTTTTTGTATTGTACCTACGTAACATAAATATATAAAAAATGTTTGTCACTATCATTTTTATTTTTGTCTTTTTACTACAACCTTTTCGTTTGATCATTATGAATACAGCAGATGATTACTTAAGATGAAAGTGAAAATGGTCAAACAAAGAGCCGATCATCTTAGAAGTCAGCAACCGATCTTACACGCACTAAGATTTCAGTAATTTTACTAATGTGTAGCACGACTTAACGCTGATATTGATCGTGTCTTTGATAGCAAATTCACATTGAAGATTAACTGAATTAACTAATTAATTGCTGTTGGTACACGAAATCAACAGCCGTAATACGATTGTTGTGTGTGTTATGTATGCGTGGTGACGATGTTATGTTTCCTCCAAATACTATATGAGGCATCTCCACATACACATAATAAAATGGAATAATGGACACAGAATATGGAAGACTTGACCATCATCATTACTATCACTTGACTCTCATCTACCAACTGTCACCTACATTACCTGCCTATGACTGCTAGTACTCATCCTTTTTCTATAAGATCCACTGGCACTTAGCTTATGGGCAGAGTTCGTTCTCCTGTTGGTTTAATTGATGGTTTGGTTTAACTGTTGGTTGATGCATTTATTACGACCACAACATTGTTAGCCCCAAAGGTATGATATCTTGGAGACTTTTATCCTAACTATCACTCTACGTGTCTTAACCCCAGTGCACTGTGTCTCAATTATCACGGGTATTGGCGTATTACAATCTGACCCCATAGCTTTATAGAGCAAACAAAACAATTGTGATACTTAGGGTTAAAGCGCTGCTCCTGTTACTGTCAAGAAACACCGCTACCAGAAGACAACGAACTTGATTCAAATAATTCTGTCCAAATGTCTGGAAGACCCCAGCAATGCCCTACTGAACAAGAGCTGTACAAGAACTGTACTCATGACCTGACTTGTACACTATAATTGTGTAGTAGTCAATTGTGTAGTTGTCAATATACGAATATTAAGAGACAGACGTTTCCTTTGTGCCGCTCCCCATGGCCACCTTACGATATCTATCACTTTGTTCTATAAATTTTTTAAGGTAGCTCTCTGTTTAGCAGATGACTTTTTTGGAGTTGGTTGCTAATGAGGTCTAGTCTAGGCTGTGAGTCTGTGTTTGTGAGTTCTTTAAAACACTTGAAAGCAAAATATTATATTTTTAATCGGTTAAGCAGATTTAACATCACAGTCTCATCGTATGATAAAAAAACAATACAAGCTTTCTGTAACCATGATGACATAATGTTATACAACATTTTTGCAACTTTAAGCCAAGTAAATCTACATATTATTATGTACACGAGTCACCTGCAAACACACAAAACTAAGATATTGCAGGCTCCTTATAATACGTAATAAAATAATGTCCAAGTCCGGAACAGTTAACATTTAAAACAAACGAATCGGCTTTATAAAGGGTGTAAGGCCGTTTGTCTAAGGCCGGTATTTCACTGGGACATGGCAGCGCAACCAGTCGCCGTTACCAACAAAATTTATATAGCTCTATAGAGAGTTACTCACCTGGTGTCCGTTTGGTTGCGCAACCAATTTGGCGGCGAAACCAGTTCGGATGCTGGTCGCGCTACCACTCCCAGTGAAATATAGCCCTTAATACTCATCATCATCATATCGTATGGGTTGCAAGGTCGATGACCGACCTCACAAACCCTGGTGTCAGAGTGGTTGAGCCGCCAAAGGCCTCTAACATGGCTCATTAACGACTACATCCGTAGATAGTAGTCGGGACCAACGGCTTTACGTGCCTTCCGAAGCAGGCAAAACTTTTCGAAAAATCAGGTGATTCACCCTGCAATGTCCTAACCAAACTGGGGAGGTCACACAAAGAGATTTTTGTTTGACAGTGTCCCCACTGGGAATCGAACCCAGAACCTCCGGATCGAGAGCCGAGCGCTCTAACCACTAGACCACGGAGACTGTAATACTGTGGCCGCAGGGTGTGGCAACTCTGGTGTCTTTACTGGTGTCTAGTTATGGACACCAGTGGCGCAACCAGTCGCGCAACCAGTCGGGCCACCGTGGTGTCCCGGTGAAATACCGGCCTAACGTGACGATACTGAGACGTTACCGACAGAAAGAGAACGGCGCCGTAAGTATCATTTATGTAGAAACTTCTCCTTTGGGTCCTTGTATCGAAAGCTTAATTTTATTTTACTTTCCATACAAAATCTTAATCGGATCAGTATGGCAAGTAAAAAATACTGATTTAAACATGAGTGTCATGAGAAAAGTTGTTTTACTGACGAACCATACCTTAACACCCTGTACATCAAGTCCCACCTTCACACGGCGAGTAAAACTAAAACTATGTTTGAAGTGACAAGTAAAAATAACAACTGTCACTTTTTGTTTTGCATTCAAATAAACAAAAAGCCATGTTTGAATAAAATTGGTTATTGGCTTCTCATAATAATAAATAGTGAGGTGTCTAATAATGCTAGTAATTTATAATAATAGATATGTCATTTATTGACATTTTTATTAAACGTAGGTTTTTGATTAAAAATCAGATTTTTAATTAAAAATCAGGTTTACAACCTACGACACATAATAAAATTGCAAAAAAGTCTTGTCAGAATGTCCTGTCTTAATCAGAATCTTCACTATGTGTGCAGGTATTTCATTCAAAGGTTTAGTTTGATAAGGATGCTGGTTTAAGCTGTAATTTTATAATACCCTTTATTTAATTTAATATTTACATGACAACGAGGTCGATCAACTTCTTAACGAGTCTAAAATATAATATGCAGAAGGTGATGAGATAGATACTGAAAGAATATATCGATTCCTTGTCAATTTAGATGTTCATGATGAGAGGATTGTTGAGAAATCTTCTTCCTCTGAGGATGAAATCTGTCCTCCTCTAGCCAGAAAAAGGGGCCGGAACTTAGGAGGGATTTTTGGTGGTTGGGATCGCAGCTCAATTTAAAAATTGTTGCATTAAGTTAAAATAACATCTATATACATAGTAGCCTAATTTACTAAATATTGCAATTTTACGTGAAATTTTAAAAAAATTGATTAAAGTATAATAATTGTATATACGAGTAAATCTACAAATTTTTGTTAGATAAGAACTAAATTAATCAAGAATTTTATAAGAAAACGGCACTATATCTTAATTTTTATCTTATAATTTTCTACCCATTAAGACCGAACGTTTTTTATAAAGAACAAATATTTGGTTATATTTGATTCATGAAGATTCATTTAACTAAATGGCAACACTTCATGATTATAAGCAACATTTGTTCCGGAAAAAAGCTTAAAAACCAGCCTTGTGCACTTTAAATTAGAGTTGAATGTTCAGGACGCACTGATGACATTTATTTTGTTCTTTATAAAGAACGTTCGGCGTTTACGGCATCTTTTTTTTCGGGAATCCAGTCTCAGGAGGTAAAATAAGGCGTTTCAGAACCCCTTGGCGCCATCTGTTAGTAGATTTTGGATAAGATTACACAGACCAATGCTCTGTCGCCAAGGTACTTGTTATTTATAGAAGCTGGACGTGTCCCACTGCAGCGGTGTAAAGGCCTCCCTTGCATCCTTCTACATATACACATCCCGGTTTTGGGATAACGCTGCTTGTCATTAAATAGTAGATTGTATCACAAGGCTGTAAAATAATATTTTTAAGGCGAGGGCGCTATTTTGAATCCAGAGCGAAGTGAAGGATTCTTGAGTAGAATCCCGAGCATGGCGAGGGATTCTAAAGTAGAATCCTGAACGTAGCGAGGGATTCAATAGGTGGCCCAAGGTAAAAATATTTTTGCTGCCACGTAATACACTCTACTTTTCATCTCCCTCTAAGAGAAAAGAATAAGAGGCTCATTAAGTCACACTCGTCATTAATTTTAAACAAAAAATACCATTACAATTTTATTTCTTGATGAAACAATACAAAAAATCATATTAAGTATTATTTGTAACCACTGAAAATGTTATTGACATTTTTGTATCGACTAGGAACAGAACCTCTTTGGTTGGTAGTCTTGTTTACATTTCAAGTATATTTCTTTTTTTATATTCATAATAATTTTAATAGTGCAACCAGCCAGTATCATTTTTCATACAATATTTTGGTTCGAGTGCTATGGTTGACCTAAAATATCCCTATGGTGGACCTAAATTCAAATTCTAATTTTAAATCCCATTTTTACCCGCTACGAAAGTCTCTTGCAGAAAACAGCTATTTTGTTCGCCTTTATTGACGAACCGTTCAGCGATTTTCGAATAGATGGGATGAAAAAATATGTTTCTCACTTGTTGCATAATAGTAGTTTATGCCACTGTTAAGTAAAGATAGTCATTGCAAAGAATTTATATGAACCTCCTTCGTCGATGTATTTATACTTAATATCGATGGGTCATTGTAACATGAGTATCTACTTGTTTGTGACATGAGGCGCAGCCGAATGTCACAATAGACAGAACGAATGTTACAATGACTATTTTGCAATCAGTGGCATACATTATTTTTTCTACGACCATAAAAATCATTAAGAAAATAAAGAACCGAATTTGTTTGCTTTTGTGGTAGTAGTAGAGTACTAGAAGCCGAGACTAGAACACCTCCACTTTTTTGGCATTAAAGTCCTCTTGAGTTTCGTACGCTGCCTTAATTCTTTCAGTCGGCGTGAATATTTTACTCATATTTACAAATTTTCAATGGAAATCAAGATGTTTATCCTTTAATTAAATAACACATAAGTTAAATTATCATTAAAATCGTGAAATAAGCGCGAACGAATGAAATTGATATACCTAGAACATAAATCACTACGTATGTATCAGAACGTAAATCACTATGTTCATGTATTACAGTGTCTTTCTCTTTCTTTCACACTGCTGCATCTATGCTGCATCCCTCTCAGCCAGCCATAATATAATACTATATAAGGGGGATTCAGTTCATAAGCGCACGAATTCTTTTTTTTGTATCCTTTATGGCTTGGTAACTAGCAAATTAGCCGATGTAATTGAAAACCCCTTGTGAATGAGTCGGTTTAGTAGTTGTTATTGGCACCGCCGCTTGAAACTTCGCGTATCTTCTGTCTGAGTGAACCGTTTGCAATAAAACTAAGCTTATTTGTTGCATGGAAGCAATCCAAACACGTAGTTGAAATCTTGTTTGAATCAGTACATTTATTTGTGAGTTATTGGCGCCGCCGCTTGGAACTACGCGAACTTTCTGTCTGAGTCAAAACGTTTGCAATGAAACTAAGCTTATATGTTGCACAAAAGTAAGCCAAACACGTGATTAAAAACCTCATTTGAATCAGTTTGATAGTTGGTGAGTTTGTGAGCAGCTTGATACTTAAATTAGAGTAGCTTCTGATTGATTGAACCGATTTAAATGAAACATACGGAAAACAGACAGAAAGACTAGTCCTTTCTTATCGACCACAATAATTTTATGATAAATTCATCAAAAGTACAGACACACGGTTTCTACTCTTTTATATATATATTCTTTATTGCACAAAGTCACATACAGAAAGTTACATACAAAAGGACATTTACAAAGGCGGGCTTATCTCTAAAAGAGATTTCTTCCAGCCAACCCATGGTGGTTTTATTGTAAGTATAGATAATAACTTAACTTCAAACATTATAGTTTCTTATTTGGGGCAGGGTAAAAAGAGCAACATTTCAAGCGATCACTGCTTGTTCACTGACACGTACACAAGATTGATTGCAGATTAGAATTACATAATAGTTGTAATAATGAACTAAATGTAACGCAAGAGTGATACCAATACATGTACGTACATCTTTTTGTACATGCCTTTTTATTGTGTTTAAATTTTACGTAATCGTCAGTTGCAATATTAGATCATTGACAGAAATAATTTCAAAACACAGGCCTGGTGGTGTGGTGGGTAGTGCCTTTGCTTTGCCTTCTGCTCGAAGGTCGCGGGTACGTTCCCCACTTAGGACAAAAATTGGTGTTTGTGTGTCAATGTCTAGATGTTGTTTATCTATTTATGCAAGGTATATCTACCCTGAAGGATATGATTTGTCCCATGAAACATGACGACTTTCCCTAAGAAACAGGTCGAAATGCGAAAAATTTTTGACCTCCCACACAAAATGCGCTATCCGCTAATTCAGTTTTTATTGGAGGTAAAAAAATTGTTGTCGTATTTCGACATAGTTGTTTCAAGGGCGGAACGACATCCTTCACTCTTCAGTGTTGGTACGAGTATGCTCTTTGTTACACACTGTATACGAATGTTTAGTTTGTGATCCATTGAGATCGTGATCTTGTGAATGATCTCTACATTTAAAATATTTCCTGAGACAGGTCAGAAGGATATATTTACCTTTCGAACGAGTCGCTTATCTTATCAGTTTATAAAAAACTTTCTTGGGAAATTTCTAAATACCTATTTATTTTTATACGGTTATGTACGTATTACGATAAATACATACAAAATTGTATTTTTAATACGTTTATCATGTTACCAAGTGTCACAAAAGTTTATTCCGGGTGTTATAAAGTACAAGATGATTTTTAATGGGGTGTCTGCGCGTGCAGATAATACGTATAATAAAATCGTCAACTCGCCGATACGTTGAAAAGTTTCGCGAAAATTCGACAAGGTTATAATTTTTGAAATTTTTGTCTGTTTGTCTGTGCGCGATAAACTCACAAACCACTGAACCGCAACATTTTAGCTTAGTTTTACTACTATCGGTTATCTTAAACAGAAGGTACACGAATGCAAAGTATCAGAGCAGCCTATGCGCCATGTACTCACAAACTACTCAACAGATTCACATGGGGTTGTCAATAATGTATTTGGCTTACTTCCATGCAAAATATGTTTCATTGCAATTGGCTTCGTTGCTTGAAATTGTGTATGCGCTTATCTGCTGAATGAATGAATTGATTGCAATGAAAAAAGCTTATATTTTGCATGAAAGCCAAATACAATTTTGAAAACGCCGTTTGAATCGGTCCAGTTGTTTGTGTTAAGTGTAAGTCTAAACTCCACTCGAACGAAGTCGTGGGACCAGCCAGTTGTAAAATAAAAATGGTAAAATATTTATTTATTTTAAATTTCGATGATCACAAAACTTGAATTCACCTTGAATTCAGTTTCAGTAAGTCATTAACATTGATATGTATCACATAAATAATAATCGCCTCTGTCACCAGCTGATCATAGATAGAAGTCATTGCACTCTCCACACAGTCACTTTTTATGTAGTCAAAATTAGATTTTTAAGTCGAATATTTTATTTTTAAATTTTATACTACTTATCTGTTGATGATGCAGAATCACCTACATAATATGTTTATTTACTTTTTTGAACTCTGTAGATAATACTTAAATTATTATGTCTTCTCTGGAGTAATAAGCTCATAACAATCTGATATCATACTACTATTAAATACATAACTAGCGGAAGAAATAAGTATGTGAATTAATTATAGTTGAACGATTTGTGCCTAGGAAGTTAGGCACAATTCATTCAACTAATTAATTCACACTGGAATAGCAAAAGCAATTCATAGTTTGAACATTATAGTCAGTATAGTCGTTACAAACCTATGAATAATCAAAGTGTTATATAAAGTTGATATTTTTCACTTAATTTGTAAATAAGGTCAAGTAGTTTGTTTATTTTTAGCCAACTACCGGTCAAGTTATATACAGCGTAATTTTTTATCACCCTGCATATTTAGAGGTGTTTGTGTCCATAAAACTGAACAACTTTTCCCAAGGAACATAGGTCGAAATACGAAAAAACATTTCGACCTTCCATTCAAAATGAGCTGTCAGATGATGATGCAGTTTGTATCGGAAGTCGATTTTTTTTTCTTTTTTTCCTTGGGAAAAGTTGTTCAGTTTAATGGACAGAACCACCTCTTAAAATATCCGGGTGCGATAAAAAATAAGAGTGTATTTATATTCCGTTACTTACCCTGGGCAAAAGAAAATCCAAATTATAGTGTAAGTAACAAGTAAACTTAATGGGTAATAAATTAACATATAGGTAAAATAAAATGAATGTAAAGTAAACAAAGTGTATGAATTTATTTTCAATACATTTGCTCGAAAAACGTACTTACAATGACGTAAACGTTGCTCGTAAGTAGTTACTTACCGAACTAGTGCGGTAAGTAAAAAAAGTATGTTACCATGGAGTTTTACACTCTGATCATAAAATTATTTTAACTTTGTACGAAAAATAAAATAAAATTTCAGTAATTTTACTATTAATTTTAACAACTAATATTTGTGATTTTAATTTTGGTCGTCATAAAAATCAGTTGCTTAGCAATAAAATTTGATTTTGCCTTAACAAGTGTATTAACTTAAACCTGTTTTCTCACAATACGGGACTTACAGCACTTGTATCTTAAACTACTATTAAATATTATTACTTTAACATATTAAAAATATTCTCTAAAAATGTTAGCTTTTTCCGTAAACGTGTAGCATGTTGACATACTGACTGACGGCGATGTGGTCCCTATTTAATAATGGTAATGATAACGTAACTTTACGGTTGTTACACGACTTGTTTACGAAAACAAGATCACAATTTTATAGTAGGTAAGTACGTTATGACTAATGACTAAAATAACCCTATCTATGTGCACATATAATATCAGAATTGGCTCAAAATGTATTCAACATCATTATCAGCCACGTGGCCTCCACACGGGATAAAGTAAAAATGTTATTAAGATGCTTCATAGATTATCTTTCGTACTTTTTTATTTCTGTTTATAGGATGCATTTAATTTAAGGACAAATGCAAGATGCAAAAAATATAAGATGGGGAGTGATCGTGGTAATTCGAACGACATTACTGAAACAAAAATGTTTTCCTTATACGTTACCGGGGCTTAATGAAACGTTATAGGCGAATTTTTTTTATCTTGAAAATAATTACGAAGCACGATCGATCCCCTGAGATTGAATTAGTAACCAAAGACGCCCTCAATTTCCCTTTTTAGTTTATACAATCGTCTATCAAACACCCTGTATAATAAAACAGCTTTTTTGTACTGAAAGCTGAAATGGATAAATCTGATCTAGATTTATGTGCTTTTTAAGTAGGTTAAAGTGCTACTTATTCCAGCTTGTATAGATAGGTAAGTAGCACTAGACGTTGCGAAATTGTGCTTAAATCAAGTCGTAAGACAAGTGAGGTAGGTAATACTTGCATATTCGCACACGGTCATTAAGAAGTCTCGTATATCAAAAGTTGTGACACTGAAATGACAAAACATTGTATTACTTACCTGAAAAAAATATAGATCCGAGCATCCCACCTTTCACTTTGAAGGCTCTTCATGCAAAGTTCTATGTAAGTATGATTCATTTTTTTTGTTTATTTCAACGTTTTTAACACATTTTGCAGCCATGTCAAAAATAATCGGCTAAAGCCATCAGTAAAAACAAGTTTGTAAAACAATGTTATTCTTTTCGTCAAATTTACTCTGGTTTCAGTGTCGGCTGCAAAATAAATTAGTAAGCGTTGGAATAAACGAAAAAAATTATTTTATGTTTTTTTTGTCCTGTTTGACAATGTTTGCAATAAAAGAGACTTTGCATTTAGGCTATTACATTAACCAATAACCAATTCGGTTGAAATATATAGCGCGCACGGGGCTGGTAGCAAATTCTGACGCATTTGTATTTATGTAATTACCGTACCGTAATTTGTGATTCGACAAGCGCTCACATTTAACAATGTACTTACTAAAATTTAAAATTGTATTTGAATATTTTGATACCAACTTTAACACGGTAAGTACCTACATTGATTTCACGCTTCGATCTAAATAGATACTTTTTAGGGTCAGAAAGCGTTGGTGCGCAGGGCCCTCAAATACGTGGGGCCAATGGGCCCTACGCTAGCTACGGCGTTTGCTACTCCTGCTACGTGGCTAATCCGCTACTTATAGCGCGCCATATATTTTGCTCCTACTCCCGAGCTGTCGTGTACTTTGGTTATCGGAGCCTCGTATTATTATTATTTTTAATTCTTATCACTCCTCTTGGAGGCTTACACCATCACACGGGCCTTAGCCAAGTGTGATGGAGTCTTGGTGCGATACTGAAATGATTGATGAAGTTAAAAATTTACGTGTGATCCTACAAGTATTTAATATTGTTGCTTTTTGCAATAGATTTATGACGCATTGGGGGATATTTAAAGTATGTAGGCTGTTATGTAATGTTTTCGGTATGACTCCAGTTGTAGAAAGAACGATCGGGACTATGTGCACAGTGTGGGCATGCCATTGGGTTTGGAGTTCTATTGATAAATCCTGATATTTAGTGAGTTTTTCGGTAATAGTGGTTTGAATGTTGTGTGTGTTCGGGACCGCAATGTCAATTACATAAGCTATTTTAGTTTCTTTGTCAAAAAGAGTAACGTCAGGTCTGTTAAAGTGAATAGTCTTATCCGTCAAAATGGTCCTATCCCAGTAAAGTTTGTATCTGTTGTTCTCTAAAACTGTCTGCGGTTTATATTTATAGTATGCAACCTTCTCATTTATGAATTTACAGGAGAATGCTAAATGTTGATGAATAATTCCCCCAACTTGGTCATGTCTATGCTTGTAATCGTTTTGGACGAGAGTTTTACAAGCCCCAGTGATATGTTGGATGGTCTCGGGTACGGTGTGACATCGTCTGCATAAATCACTTTGTTGGCCTAAATCTTTAGTAATGAACTTTCGGTAATTTCTGGTGGGAATGACTTGGTCCTGTATAGCAAGCATGAACGCTTCGGTCTCGGGAAACAGTTCACCGATTCTGAGCCATGCGTTCGACGCGTCCTTGTCGACATGTGATTGGTTCAGATCAGTTCGGTGTCTCCCGTGTAGTGACTTCAGCGTCCATCTTGCTATTTTGTCTTCTGTGGAGTGTGTTAATTCGTTTGGTTGGGTGTTTTTATCATTCAAGTTTAAGGGTGTCAGTTTTATATCTATTTCGGAGACAAATTTGTGAAGTGGTGAGATTTCAGCTTTATTATGGAAGAAACGTCTTAGTGTAACGTCTTATTATTATTATTATTTATTTATTTATTATTATAACATTAAAAATACAAATTTATATACTAAACGGTGCAACAAAAACCTATGTAGATTTATGCCTGGAGATTCAGCTCTTCCATAATATGTTTTCGCACTTAGTAACTGGGTATTAAGATTTCGAAACTTGGAAAAAATATATAAATTGAGTTTTCTGAGTACTGTTTCGTATGATATACTTGGTAGGCCAAAGAATAATCTATTTTGTTTGAAATTGTTGGCAACCACTGCCAAATTAATTTTAAGAGATGTGATACATTACGCTATATTTGGCAGACACTTCAATCACACTCGGCGAAGCTTGCGCCATGTACGAGTAGTTATGAAGCGATTATTGTGCCTATAACTATGTTTTTGCTTTATATTGCTTCAGACCTCTTTAAGTAACCTTTTAAGAATTGATTATCGTCCGAATTTTCTTTTTATAAGTGATTCGGTTAAAAAGCTACTAAAAAGGTTGTGATTGCTTACTCGAAGATGAAATTTGCAGTGTTTACAAATGATCATCATTATTTTAATGAAAGAGGCGTAGTTTTCTTGTGACTTGATTGCGTGTGCTGGTAGTTTTCAATTATACAATATTACTTAGTACAAAGTAATGGTTCCTTCTTATGATAATTGTTTGATTATTCAAGACCCTGATACCTAAGTTACTTTTACCTATTAGATCATTTAATTGGGAATTGAATAGCTTATGAAATATTAATTTTAATGGACATATAGTACTCGTAACAGTTTCAGTACAACTTTGCTTTAATTAATTACCATGTTACTTTCCATTACACAATACATAATTGAACTGTCTCTTCCACTAGACTGAAGATTTCTCACCTTTGTCTTTAAATTTCTGGCAAGTGAGACAAAATAGCCGGATTTTTGGAGATTGTTTCAAAGATTAGACGCAGGCCGATTTTTGGTTCAATTGTTATGCAACATGCATCAACGGGTCTGATTGTTCGACCCGCAATCATATTCTCATGTTTAAATACAACATTCAGACGTAATAATGATGGGTTCTTCGAACAAGTATTAGAAAAGATTGTTATCGTTGATTTTAAAACAAATGAACGCTTAAAAACTACAAATCTATTTAAGTCCATATTCTTTCTCTTTCCAAGCTATTGTGAACTAAATCTGTTTAGGACTCATAATTTTTTTTTGTCTACCCGTGACCACGGCGGGCTAGTAATAATAATAATAATAATAATAATTATCACGCTGGAATAAAATAAACAAGTATGCGAAAAGTGCGAGAGTTTAAAAGAAACCCTAGTCTAAATGATGAAACAATGTAGATTTAAGTAAGTTAAGTTGCGAAAACCTGACCTGGCCCAAAGGTTCTGCTCAGCACTAATTTAAGGAGAAACGTAATATGGAAAAAAGTTGTTTTTCTGTCAGAATACGTTGCATAAATGTTTTTGTCATACTTACTACTTTAAGCCTAAGAGGCCATTTACATTCTTTGACAAATATTTTTGGGTTAAATTTAAATATTATGTGCTATTGTATAGCTAACAAAGAAAAATTGTCTTTTAGCCTACTTATGACGACCTCCCATTTGGATCTATAATAATATATGCGATAGAAACTACGTCTTAAGAATTTTGTAAGTGAGCAATGGTTTGAGCAATCAGGAAGAACTGAAATTATTGTAAAAGATGCCTTAGTTCAAGGATCGCTTTCAGCGGCGACTGAATAGGCTTCTCTGAGCCAGCTCGTTCCATTGTAGACCTCATCTTTGTCCTCAGGGATAGTTCGAAGTGAAGAGGATAAGCCCAATGACAATAGATAATAAATATTTAAGTTGTTTGTGTTTTCTCTGTAAGCTCCACAAGAATAAATTCGGAGCCATAACTACATAGTTGGTCAAATTTTTGGTGTCCATTGCTATAATCAGAGCAAAATTGGCCGGTCACAGGTCATTTAAAAGTAGGCGTTTTCCTATTTCCTTATTAAGGTTTATGAGGTGTTAATTTGAATACTGTTTACTGCATCTCAACTCATTATAAGTAGGAAAAGATCTATTACGAAACTGACGTTTATGAGCGTAAAGTGACTAGCTAAAACTGAAAATATTAGGTTAGATTGTATGTCAAAAGTGTTGACGAAAGCGGTTAGTTGCCAATAAGGCTAATTCTGTTGACCCTGGCCAAATATTTGGGTAAACTTGCAAACTGTACTGACCGTACTCGCGTATGCAAATAAATCGAAAGCGCTACCGCTGAGCTGTTCTACGTTCGCTCAACAACAGTGCGTTTTTACAGGTATCAATAAAATAACTTTTTTATTTGGCGTATTTAATTAATTGGTCTTTCATAGCGAGCTTTAGTTGATCTTTTATTTTACTTTAAGTAGTTGATCGCCGCTGAAAAATTAACACTTATTGTGGTGCAGAACTTTATACAGAAATGCAGAATTTATACAGAATGTTTTTATTACCTGAAAGTTTAAAATATATTAATTTTGTGGAAAACTTTTATATATCTAGTCCCTAAGTATATTAGCTGCAGTAAACTTGAAGTAAAAATAAAGCTAAAAATCAAAACCACAATTTCACTCTCTTCATACTTATTGCATTTTTCAGTCTCTACAACAAAAGAGCAAGAAAATCTTCAGAGACGACAATGATAGTGAAAGTGCGCACCTTATAAAGCCGCAGCGAGTTTACAACTAAATCACGGGTGTGTGCGTGCTTTCGGCCGACGATGGCCCGCGCTGGCGCATCTCGAGACCGTTTCCGAGGTATATAAGAAGGTAACATGCTGATTCGCGGAACCATTGCTTTGAAACACCCGCCCGGTCACAGTACTTCAACACAACAGGTACTTTATGACCTATAAATGATTTGACCGATATTGAGATATAGTGCACAGGTTCTTCAAGTGAAGTGTAGTGAAGTGACGTGCTGGATTCACAGTTTGTTTTCTTGTTGACAGAGTGCGGTGACGTCATCGGAGACGCAACATGCGGTGGTCTGGACTAGTAAGTACAGTTAAGTTAAAACTTAAAGTTCTAGGTTCGACCGACGATTGAATAAAACAACGGAATTCGAAACATATTTATGGACGTTATATTGTTGTTCATTACGTGTTTGCGTTTTGTTTAAGCTTAAACGACCTCATTTAGATCTTGTAGCACTTCATGGCAAAAATACCTAAATATATCTAGGTCATCTAAACATCCCATGAAACGTCCACTGCAGGACAGGGAGCTCCCTCCAGAACTACAGAGAAAACGCGTGGTACTTAGGAGGGGATTTACCATAGTCACCACGCTTGTAAGTGTTGCAGCTGGCGACCGCTGTACAATAAAACTAGGTAAAGGATCCATATAGGGAGGAGCTATGGGGTAGAGTTAAAATCGCGCGACAATTTTTTTTATCATGTTGGTGTTTTTGCCCTTCATTTGTCTCATCATTCATATATATATCAATTGAAAAGAAAAGACTACGTAGAAAGTTTTAAGCTTACAAGTGCAACTTGATACTTTACATTCGTGTAGCTTCTGTTTAAGTGAACTGATTGCAATGAAAGAAAGCTTAAATTCTCCATAGAAGTAAGCTAAATATATTATTGAATACTCATTTGAATCGGTCCAGTTGTATGTGTATACTGTAAAAGTCGAAAGAAGTCGTGGGCTGGGCACAACTAGGAAGAAATATAGGTTATCGTTATCATGACATTCCATTAACTAACTCATAGTTTTAAGTTCTGTACTAACATTTTGGACTGACTGTTGTGTAGTCTGAAATAAATATTTGAAATCGAAATTATAATACGAGGAGACAGGGAGATATAAATACCTAACTTGGTTGGATGCAAACTTGTATTAAATCAGTAAAAAAAAATGGTGAGGCGAAAAAAAAAACTGCAAGTTTTATTTTCCTCATATTGTTTTGTGTTAAATGATGATGAATACAAAAAGTTATGATAGATCAAAAGAAACATATGCCCTACATTTTGAGTAATGATGACTTTCATGGTTTAATGCGTTGACTGCTTTTAGGTTTACCATTGATTTTAGAATGACGGTCACCGCCTTTTCTGAAGACTATTTATCATCTATAATAAAAGATTTAATTAGAGGGATGACCTACCTGTCAACCCATAACAGAAAAGTTCGTGCTTGGCCTTAGTGCTGGGCCCTCCTTTGAGGTGACAGAAGTTGATGAAAGAGATGTCAGCGAGGCCGGGTGGTGTAGTAGAAGGAGATATAACATGGTATCACATAAGCCGTAACCACACATAAACTCATTTCCCCCAAAGTCTGTTGTTACCCCTAAATGATGTTGACGGGCAAATAACGGTACTGTTGTTTTGTTACATAATTCTACTGCTGAATCGGTCGATCTGGTCAAGGTCGCGGGAAGCCGCTGGATGCGAGCAGCGCAGGACCGGTCGTCATGGAGATCTTTACGGGAGGCCTATGTCCAGCAGTGGACGTCTTTCGGCTGATATGATGATGATGATGATGACTGCTGAATGGGCGTGACGAGATACTTTTAACAAGTAAATATGGATACGTAGAAAAGTAGAAGAAGCGAGGGAATATCAAGATCGTAGCAGGTGTAAGGCTGTGGTCTCTATCTAAACCAACGGGAAAAAGGCGGGAAGTTATGTATGTAAATAGCAGAATGACGCTGCTGAGTAAAATTCATGATAGTTTTTGCACTATTACATTGCAAGACTGATAAAGATACCTAATACTATAAAAAGAAATTTCGTCAGCCATAAATCATTCAAAAGAAAGCTCTCTTATCGCATGCTAAATATCGAATTATCAAAGCTATACGATACGAATATCGGGAGAATGACCGCGATAAAATATTCAAACTGACTTTCATCTCGTAAAGCCGGTATAGACTACTTATTTACATGTTTATATAATAGTAGAGATCCTTCTTATAATAATATAAAACCTTGATTAAGTTCAAATTTAAAAAAAATTCAGGCTACGCTACATGTACATATTAATGAATATCACCTTGACTTAAAAAAAAAATGTTTTTTAGTGACTTGAATACTCTAATATGTTTCCATTTTGAATTTGCATTAATCTTTTCGTAGTATTTTCATTTTTACTAGTTACTGAGTAAGAATAAACGATGTCCATGTAGCTTCTGCTAAGGATCCTGCTATCATCGTCATTATACATAATATATAGTGTGGGCAGTATACTGATGACCTACCCCACAAACCCATGGTCGTTCAAAGAGATGGCTGGGGAATTTTAACCAGAGGATGGGCAGAAATTTCCTCCTGCATATCGTACCACCCAATCCATTGAGCAAGCCGTAACGCTTTTTGGCATGGTAACTATGATATTATACATCCCACCCAAAATATAGGGTGACTTTTGATTAGTTCTTGATAGAAAAAGGTATGAATGTACTCATGATACTGAACAACTTTCCCCAAGGAACATAGGACGAAATATGAAAATCAAGTTTTGACCTCGCATAGAAACTGCGTCAGCTGATAGTGCATTTTGTATGGGAGGTCAAATTTGGTTTTTCGTATTCCGACCTATGTTCTTTGGGAAAAGTTGTTCAGTATCATGAGTATATACATATCTTTTGCTATCAAGAACTAATTAAAAGTCACAAATTTTTGTTGTAAAATTCTATAGACTTTTCACTGGATGTTATGATGTTTTTTATGAAGTATAAAAGAGCATGGAACCTTGAGATTTTTTGAACAAAAGAGAAATGTGAAATCAGTGCCCTCTTGTCTCTATTCTCCATAATAACTATTCCAGCTAACTTTTCCACTTATTAACTTCAAAGTGGGAAGTAGACGAAGATGTTTGCTTACCCGCATACTCGAAAGAAATGTTTGTTTTTGTATTAACGTATTATAAAGATAACCAAATCATATGAAACGGGTCAGCTGGTATCAAAATTTGCATCAACTATCACATTTACTGCAACTATAATGTGTTTGTACAGTAAATAGTGCAGTTTACTTATAAAGCGTGTATGAAAGGTTTGATAAAAGTGGAGGAGGTGAGGGAAGTATGTCAAGGTCGTAGCAGGTGGAGGGCTGTGGTGTCTGCCTACTCCGACGGGAAAGAGCCGTGATATTATTTACGTATGCTTGGAGGAGTTTTATGTAACTTAGAAAGGCGCAGTTTATTAAAATTTAAAGTGTTCCCGTTTGTGTTGTCTCAAAAAGTGGCTAATTTGATGACTTCGTGAAGATGATTATGGCTTTAATTGTATTTAACGAAGATAACAAAAAAGGTAGCGACAGGAAACAACTAGGACTAAAACTAGGACATACTGTTGATTGTTAATAACTTTACGAAAGAATTTAAAAGAAATAATTTAAATTTACAAATTAGATAGAATATACACGCCTGAACTGTTCAATTAAAAACTAACTCAAAAGTTGACAGGTTTCCAGAAAATTGTAGAGAGATGGTGAAGATTATAATATTATCCCTCCGGTGCGATCATTCCATTTTCCCATTTGATATTATAGGTATGTAAAAAGAGAAAAGACCAATAATTGTGTCAAAAAACTTCAAAACAATAAATTTTCGTGTTGATAAAAGGTTTTTTCTCTGTAAACGGCCTAATGTTTTGTAGCAATATTAATGGACGACACTATATTTAAGTTACATAACTGAGGTAGTTGTCCAGTGGACTATATTGTTATGCAAGTTGGAAATTACTATGAGCAAACTTAATGACTGATACTCAGAATCAGCACTGCGTTAGAGATACATTGGCTATTTTATAAATGAAAGCACAGTAAAGAGCACGTCAAGCTTCAGACTTTAAGTGCGAATTTAGCCTCTAAAATCGTTGATGTAAGAATAATGCAAGGCCACTATGTCGAGCTTTAATGCTTTTGAAAATATATCGCTTTTGTCCTTGTGATTTTAATATTTGTAATCGGTTTCTCCAAAACCGCTCAAATTATTTCCATGAAATTTTCTATAGGGGGGTTTTTGGGGGCGAAATTCGATCTAGCTAGGTCTCATGTCTGGGAAAATTCGTTTTTTCCGGTTTTTTGAGCATTTCTTGAAGATGACGCATTTCAGAAACCCTACAGCGCCATCTGTTAGTGGCTTTAGAGCGAGAGTGAAGCTCGGTCGCCCAGGTAGGTACTACTACTAACACGACTACTGATAATAGAGAAGACTATATATTCGGCGGATTCCTTCGTTGCTCTCCGTGTTCATCCGTCTTACAAGACGCCGCCTTTGGCCCACTTTTTGTAAGCTCTTCTATTGTTTATAGTTTTACTTAATGTGCAATAAAATGTTATTCATTCATTAATTCAAGAGTCCTGTGACAAAGAAAACTATGTCTTTTACAAAATAAAATAATAGAAAAACCATAATTTTTAAAACAAGTTTTAATAAGACGTAGAAGAAGAACTAAAACGCTATCTCTTTTCAAATAAAAGCGTGTTACATTATAAAACATCACGAGAGAACTAAAAAACTGATCAAGTGCGTGCCGGACTCGCGCGCATACTTTAGACTGTAGTGGTACAGAACCCTCGGTGCGCGAGTCTGACTCGCACTTGACCGGAGTTCTTTCTTTCTGTTTTATAATGTAACACTTACTTTTATTTGAAAACCTGAGACTGATAACGTGTTTTAATTCTTTTTCTATGTCTATAGAAAACGAAAAAAAATCGATATAGGGGTCATTAAATAAAAAAATTAAACTTCTTTCTTACATCACCTAACAACCTATTGCTGCAAAAGCACACCAAGCCAAGCTCCAAGCATTCTTCGAAAAAGTGCGCACTCTGGGTATTACTTTTAATGAATTAAATAAAAAAAAAATTAACTGAAATATTAGTTATTTGCGAGGTCATAGCTGAACCTTAGAATTCAACTATTTTTTTCGTTTATTCCAATATCTAACGCTTGCCAACACATTTCACAGCTATGTAAAAAGCAGTCGGGTAAAGCTGTCAGAAAAAACTAGTTTGTAAAACAATGTTATTCTTTACGTCAAATATACTTAGGTTTTAGTGTCATGGCTGCAAAGTAGATTGGTAAGCGTTGGAATAAAATAAAAAATTTATAAGTGATTAGGCTTTTTAATATCATGAAAACCAGTACGGTCAACCGCTTGTCGGTAGAAACTTTTTCAACTCTATTACCACGCCATAAGGTCCAAAAGTGTTGCTACCGATGTGCGGCCGTGTGTACATTGATTTGCGTTTAGTTGCATAAATAACTATTATGTTACTCTAATTGTAAGATGCATTGCGCTAATACATTTATGTCCTCACGTATTCAAATTCGTTACGATTTCTTGAGGAAATTCTATGCATAAATGTAAGCTTCCGAAACGGATGTGAATTATAAAATTACCGGTTAAACGGGACTGGGCCGTGAAATTAAGAAACTATTATGACTAGCTTACTCCCACTGTTTCGCTCGTGTGATATTATTGGATTACGCCGCGAGTATACAAATGCCCGTAGAGTGTAGGCTGTGAAAAGTGTCATTTCCATGTACATATATGTTGCAGACAAATCGTATATTTCGCCGTGTACAAACGGCGGGCAAACTGCAAACGGCCGGCAAATTTTGTAAAACGGCGCCGGCAGATTGTAAATGGGTTTAGATCACTTGTGCATTTTAGGTTCGTTAGCCACGGTAAACCCAACCGGTTAGGTTGGGTTAGGTAATCTTTGGATCACAATCACAACGCACGAGCCGAGCGAGTGAAGCGAGCGTGCCTAGGGAGCGGCCGGCGACGAGTGGCAGAAACGAATTATGCGCCGTTTTGTGAAATGTCGCGGCATTATGTAAAATGACTAATTACAAATTTTTCGCAGTTTGTAGATTGCCAAGGCGTAAAACGACGAATTTTAAAATTTACCTGCGACATAGCAGAGTACACGAAAGAGCATCACGTTTTGTAAACTAAATAATAAACTTCAGTTCATGTAATAACTGTGTAATATCTGGATATTTCTGACTAGCTGTATATGAAACGATAATCAAAGGGTTTTTCTGTGTGTTTAGGGCTCCCGCACACGACCGAGAATCGGTGACCGATTTTATATCGGCATCCCGCTCTGACGTGTTAGCACCTGAATCTTCCGTCCTTGTCCCGGCCGATAATCGCCCACCGATTCTCGGTCGTGTGCGGGAGCCCTTATTGTGGTTACAAACATGTACGCACGGCAGCAAGCACGAAGAAACAAAACCAGTATAAGCTGACGCAGCGCTACGCTACAAACGCCAGAACCAGAGACCCGCTCAAAGTCAAAGTGTTTCTACCGACGAGCCGCCGTATGTACACCGTTTAATTAAATTATAAATCTTTTAATAACTACAAATGTTTGTTTACTAAACGTCACAAGATTCGTGGACTCTGCTATAGGTGTCATAAGAGATAACTTACAGCATAGTTCATCTCTTTTACGCCGCTACCATATTATGATCAGTTACCAAGCAAACACACCAGTTTTTTGGGGTATTAGCAAAGATGTTGTAATAATTGTAATATCATTGGATATTAGGGCCCTTAGATTATGAATAACGGCAGCTTACTTGTCTATGTTAGGGCCAGTCTTAGTTGTCATGATGATGGATAAGTGATGACAAGAGCGTGTCCAAATGTCACTATAACAAAAACTTTTAGGTCAAACGTGTAAAGTGACGAGTTTATACCTCGGGTTTTATACTGTGAATTTATTTGAATAAATGTGATACTATAAGAGATCACTTTATCGAAAAAAAAAACAAATACCTATACTTTCTTATTTTTCTATGACATTAAAGGTGATTCCTATTCTTTCAAATTGTCATTGATGAATGGATTCACTCGGCAAATTGTTTTTGACAACAGTATTTTATTGCTTGTCATCTTAACAAACGTAGGCAAGGCTTGACAAATAGGTTGTTAGGCAAGCTTGGACGACATGTTGTTAGGTAATAAACATTTCAATTTTACCAACAATCTACATGAAAGACAGGATGGTTTTGAGAAAATATAATACAGCGTGTAAGGGACGGTGTACCGAAAACTGAAAGGGAGGGTTCAGTCAACGAAACTGAACAACTTTCCCAAAAATAATTTTTTGGGAAATTAACAAAACATTTGGTCTCTCCATACAAACAGTTCGGTAAAATTATTTTCATTTCCCAAAAATGTTTCTTTGGGAAAGTTGTTCAGTTTTGTTGACTGAGCACGCTCTTTCAGTTTTCGGTACACTGTCTCTACACCCTGTATAATATCTTTAAAAACTCATATTGATCACAAATCATCATCATCATCATCTTAAGCTCATATTGATAACAAATATGCACATTCTACAAGTGTTACAAGGTTCCATCTATGTTATAAGCTTTTGTTTTAAACATAGAACCCATCATTAAGTAATGTAACTATAATTTTCCACACTTGTTTCAAGAGTTTGATAAATCCCACGGTTTCGCTAGGCCAGAGTTGAGGGGGTGAAGCAGGGGTGAGGAAGTTTGTATTCGCGCAGAACTACGATATTTTACTCAAGTAGGTAACTAATCGTCGCGGAAAGTTCCGAAACAGCTGGTTTATCAGTTTTTGAGGGGGTGAGATGTACCCTAAGCCGGTTCAGCACGAGTCCCTTGCGCGTAAAAAATTACGTTCGCTTTATACATTAAAAGTAAAAAAAATATGTTTGGATATACTATTTTGATACAGGGGTTTATGATGGAGCTGCAGATCTGTCATCTAGTGAGCACCGTCATGCGTCTAAAGCAGCGAACTGTCTAAAGACAGCTAAAAAGCGATTACTTATTAAGTTTTATAAGTTATCATAGGACAAAAAAATTGCGTTCGGATTTTTTGCAATAGCAGAAAATTCATTGGACCGTATAACTAAAAGACTGTGTATTTTTAGTTCCTTACTTAGGATAAAAATTTTCTCCAATACAAAATACAGTGTTACCTATGTTTTTGACGGATTTAAAAATCAATTTTGCCCAGTCTAACAAGTTCGTCTCAATGTAAGGTAATGTTTAAGTACTTTCACTTAAGACTCCACAAAGTAGTTTTGTAACTGCCACCTACTTAACACCTAAAACTTAATCGCATAAATCAAACCAAAATTAATTACTATAATTATATAGTTAGGTGTTAAGAGTCAGTAATTGATTTTATACTTCTAGCTATTGTGAACCAATCACTATTGAAAGGCCAGCAGATAAGCAATTTCAAACTAACAAGGCGTAGCGAAGCTATACATATTAGAAATTACAAGTTGCTTTATGGTGATTGCGCGTGCGTCGATTGTAATGGGAGTCTTTGTATGGAGATGTCTTCATTCCTTTGAATATTTGACAGCTGTTATAAGTTGTAACAATAAGCTAAGGTCAAGGGTGGATCTTTGGAGTCGTCGCCTTACCGCATAGACCTACTAGTTGAACCTTAAAGGAAACTAGTCTACTTTTGGAATTTCGCAAGAGACCGGCTTACTCTTGGTTTGAATTGTTTTATTCTTTCGGGTCGATTCTGGCGTGATATGTAAATACTTTATTACTCCAATAGTCCGTCATAAAGACAGCACTGTGAAGATCCTCGCGTAAGCAAATGGAGGAGCACGCAGGCACGCCAAAAGGTGTGCAATCGTTTGGGGAGAGAATCCACACAGCTAAGCAAGATCCGTGTCAAAGCCTGAGTTGCTCATGGTTTACTAGCTCCGAGTGCTCCAACCGACTTAGGTAGTCCGAAATCTATTTATTTATTTCAAATGATGTCCAAGGGACAATCGCTCAGAAGCCGAGGCAGGTGATGCTGTGCATCTCTCCTGCCAGAGGCATCCACGGTTTTAGAGGCTTTTGAGAAGAGGCTATAAAAGTTACCGAATCATTTTCTAAGCGATAATTGCGAACAGTAACAGCCTACGTAGTTTAGAGCCTAGAGCACTAGGGATTTTTGTTTTGTTATATTTTTTTAAAGATCTTGAATAATATTTTTTGGAGTTTGTATTGTTTTATGTGTTCCACTAACTAAATCATAAAGTAGTGTTACTAATTCTTTTAGATATAAAAGTGGAGTACCCGGATGTTATTTTAAAAACTTTAAGCTCTGTTAAAAAAACGACCAGTGTAAAATGTTGTTTGCTAATAATTTATAACTACTTTAATTGCACAAACATAATTTATAGCTTCAAGTCTAATACTAAGAGAAAAGCATTGTGGGCGTCGACAGTTCAATCGATAAAATAATTGTACTCAATGAACTGGGTTTTATAATTACCTATTACGTACAGTCAAGAACATGTCGAGCCGAATTCATTGAACTTTGTATAGATAAGAGCACCCCAACCTTGGCACTTTGGGTTTTGTCATAGAGGAAATAAATCACGGTTTTGTAGCGTACTTACCATAGACGCTATATTCGCTCTTCGAGTGTTCGGCTTGAACAGTTTTTGTTCTACAGGGAGAAATTGAAACCATTCGACAAATTTTGAGATTGATTTCAGACCGCGAAACTGAACAAATTTCGCTTAGGAACATAGGTCATCGGACGAAAAAATTGTTTAACCCTTTCATAGTAAAGTCAGTCAGCTGACCATTTTGTATGGAAGATCGAATTTTTTTTACTAACGACATATGTTCCTTGGGGAAAGTTGTTCAGTTTCGTGGTCTGAACTCGATCTCAAAATTCAAATTCACCCTGTAGTTTTAAAGGCTCTACGTCATAGATTCGCATTGCGAGTATCAAGCTTTACGTGTTCTTGACTGTATGGCTTCTCCGTCATTCATTTATCAAGCAAGATGAATCATAGCTATACAAAATAAAGGCTTACAACTTTGAATTGTCGCAAAAAAAAAAAACAAGTTCCTTTTTTGGACTGATCAGAAACATTATCATATTGCGATGTTATTTTTTAGAATTTCGAAAAGCCATAAAAAAAAGTTGTTCCATTTAGCCTCCATCATAAGTGAAACTAATAACCAAGAATAATGAATTTACTATGTATGTCCGTTTTTAGTGTAGACTGCGGAATTTTCTGCGTAATCCGCGACGAATGTTTTCGTACTATAGCGGAATTTCCGCCTCGGAACGATTGCGAATCGTTCCGAGGTTACGTGTTGTGATCATGCGGTAAGTTCCGACGTGATATTTCCATAGGTGTGTCACCACACTTTGTATCGAGGTATGTAGTTTGGTTTTTGGGAAAGACATGACTTTTTTTACTCGATGCGTAAAAAGTCACGGGGCATATCTAGTTAGACAAAAATTCAGAACCAGTATTTTTTAAAATTTCGATTCATAAAAAACCTCATTTCACTTTTTTTGAAAGAATGAAAATGATTTAAAAAGATGAGTACCTATAGATTGACCAATTTGAATCATAACCTGACTTAAGGTTATTTTTGTTCAGAATATTGGCTGAATTTCGCGTAATACATTCAAAATGTCGAAAAAGAAAATCAGAATTTATTTAAAATTATTAATAAATTCTAAATTCTTGACAAAACGGTCTCGAATCAGTTGGTTCGATAGTATTGTGCGGTCAGCTAAAAAGTGGTCTACCTTTCACAGGTAAATCGTACATTTCACCGTTGACAAACGGCCGGCAAATTGTAAACAAACAGTCAGCATATTGTTAAACGGCGTCGGCAGATTGTGAATGGGTTTAAATCACTGTTGCATTTTAGGTTTGTTAGGCAAGGTGGATCCAACGGGATTGGTTAGGTTGGGTTAGGTTACCATTTAGGTTGGGTTAAGTTATTTTACGACCACAACGCACGAGTTGAGCATTCCGCGCCAGCGGTTGGCGAGTGACAGAAACGAATAGGTACGCGTCGTTTTGTTAAAAATTTGTCGGCATTTTGTAAAATACTATTTGCCTGCGACATATTATAAATTTTAACGATACTTTCCTTCTTATCGATATGGTTGAGCATTAATAATTGTCAGAAAGGGTAATTAACCTTTTTGTTTCATGAAGTGCAAATGAATTTCGACCTTATGGTGGTGTATTTTAGGTGGTGGTAGGTACGACTATATCAATAAAAGTGTTTCTAATTCCACTATAAGCTGCATAATTACGAAAACTACGTAGATACGTCGATTAACAGGGTGTGTATGAATTGAACTGCTCCTCCCACGAGGTTATTAACAGTAATGGTGGTGTAGATACCAGGAAACGGCGCGAGTTCATGTCGCAATCCTGCGCTGCTGGTGCACTTTCTCCGTCGATGGAAACAAATGGGAGTATTGTTGATTTCTCCAGCCATGTACACTGTAGCTAGATTCCCGATTTATGAACTGTGTAAGAAAATAAATATTTTTTATCTTAATAAAAAAAATCAGAACATTTAAAATTTTATTTTTTTCAGTCTTAAAAAAAACTTTTCTTAAAAAAATAGTTTTGACTCATGAAATGCGATTAGTTGGTGACTTAGGCGAAGATTATTTTCATGATAATATTCGGTCATTATTAAGTACAATCGAAATATAAGTATTTTTAAACATTTATTTTTATAATTTATTAATGATACAGAGTCACATAGTATTAAAAATGATCATCGTTCTGTATAAACCCCGTGTGTATAAAATGGTACTAAATATGTGAGTAAAAGCTTGCATAATGTACCGGTTAACACGTGGTGTATCTTGTACGATATTGCGGAAGTATTTCCCGTTTAAGAACCTGAAGTTAATTAGTTGCTAAGTTTAAATGTCAAATTTATGCAGGAATAATTAATTGAATGAACTGATTTGTACTTTGTATATTGAAGGTATTGATGCCGTATACAGGGTGCAAGAGACGGTGTACCCAAAACTGAAAGTGTTTGCTCAGTAGACTAAACTGAACAATTTTCCCTTAGAAATATGTGTTGGGAAATGATAAAAAATTTCGACCTTTCCATTCAAAATTGCCGCTTAGTTTAGGCAGTTTGGTTAATTCTCATTGCCCAACGATTGTTTCTCATGTTATTAGCTTTTGTCTACTAAGTAAGCCCTTCACCATCCTTTAAACCCATTATTTCTTCTGTTAAATCTGCTGCGTATTTTTTTGTCTCCAGTTTTTTCGTAACTATCACTTTGGGATATAAAACGAATCGTGTGGCTAATAAATAATTATGGAGTTCAGGGAGTCTTTAGTGACACTCCCATTCATAGTTCACATGGCAATTTAATGTTCTCTACGTGTCAATCTGCAACTGCTGCATATTAAGCACAGTAAAAATACTGAAGTTAAAATAAATCTGTAGAGAAACCGTGTCTGCGTACGTACGTACACTGAATACTTATTTTTTTACGATAGAGATTTTTAAAAATATTGTCGGTCTTTCTGCAGAAGCATCAAAATATAATTAAGTAGTTCCTATGCTTTACAGAAGGCCAAAGCTTAGTGTTGACCAAAATATGGGATATTTTTATCTAAATCGGCTTTTTTATCTACTGGAAGAAAATATATCTCAATTTTGAGAAGTAAGAAGTATGATGCAGATGGCAGAAAGTTAAATATAATATTTAAATTGAAGATTTAAATGTGCTAACGGTATAAATGTCAAATAAAAAGCTTAAAAACGTATTTACCCATGTACAGATAATCTGTTGACCACAAAATATGACGAGACTATAAAATTATGCTGTGACCTACCAACACAACTTCTTTTCCCTACCCAAGTTACGTGTTGTGTAACCAAATGTGGCATTACTAACCCACTAAAATAATGGCAAATTCCATAAGATATCATAAATTTAATACTTACTTTAGAATACTAACGTTATATCATAGTTCTAGTTGCAAGTATAACCACAAAAACTAATATATGCAAAACTATTTTCATGTCAATTGGCTGACGTTGGATAAATTCCTTAGACTTTGACTGACGGGCACCGCATCTCTTGAGTCTTAAAATACTTCAATGGAAATTGTGATCATCGGTAAAGCCGAGTTCATAAATACTGCAGCTAGAAATGATGATTCCCTGTGTCATTATTAAACGTTTAATTTATTTAGTTCTTGACGTATAACAAATCAAAATCAAAACCTCGTTATAGCAAACAAATTTAACACTCAAGTTGCGTCATAGTTTGAGACATTGATATTAATTTAAGTAGTCGTAATTTATATGAGTTGTCTGGCTATAACCCTAGGTCGTGGAAAGCGGTAGACAGGGCGAGTCGCTACTCATGTGACGTGGTGCTTGAACCTCGAGTGCCAGTTACGTAAGGACGATCTTCTGCCAGATACCACCTCGCGATGCCAAAGCGTACTTGCATTTTTATAACAGGTCTTGAGCACACGCCAGATTTTACACGCAGATATACAAAGTTGACTATAGAGGAAACACATTACCTACACAAGGTATCAATAGTTCAAGGCTTCTACGAGTATTTTGTGTAAATAATGAATGATATAACAAAAAAAAATTTCGCAACAATACAAGTGCAATGTGTTTAGTATTGGGTGCGCAAGATTAGTGAATTTCTTAACATAATTTCAATCACACAAATGTTGAGAAGTTGCTATGTTACGTATGTTACCTAATTACGCTCCAGCTAGAGAGTGCCCACTACTTCACGTGAGCCGACAGACACGCAACTAGTAAATGAGGCATAATACACATTTCGTTTGAAAACATTACCTATTTAAGACTCTTTAGCCTCTCTTTATAAATTCACCTTCAGTCTAAAGCTATCGTAAACTACATTTTTGCTTTACAATTTTTTTTATCTATTCCAGGTGCTGCTTTGTGCAGTCTTCGTGAGCGTGTGCTGCGATCCTGAACCTGAACCCAAAAAGTATAACAAGGAAGAACTGAAGCCAGTCATAAAGAATAATAATTCAACCTTAACAGATGAGGAGAGACA
This sequence comes from Athrips mouffetella, assembly GCA_947532105.1. NCBI lineage: Eukaryota > Metazoa > Arthropoda > Insecta > Lepidoptera > Gelechiidae > Athrips > Athrips mouffetella. The sequence goes on along the minus strand of OX383965.1, from coordinate 15,738,542 downwards.
GTTCTTAAGGGAAGTCGAAGCAAAGTTCGGAATCAAATCTGAAATCCCTTTGGATAATAGAGAGGATGAAGAAGAAACAAGTACTGAAAAAGAGGAAAATGATAAAACTTCTTCAGATTCACCCGCTAAGTTACCATTTCCTGCAGTTATAGCCATAGAGATTGTCAATGACACAGATTCCAAGTCTACCAAAGGAAAAAGAACTATTGATGCCAACCTTGGCTATGGTTATCAAACAAATAATGGCTACACTTATACATACTTAGGAAACTCAGGGCAACAGCAAGGTAAATATATGATATACCCTTACTCGCAAAAAGATATTCCTCCTGTGAGCGCTCACCCAGGATACCCTCAGAAGCAAGGACTAACAACAAAGATATCACCAAATGTAGAAATCACTCCGTCGCAAGCATTTGAATTAGTACCTACAAAAGAAGAACAGCCGACCTCATATCACTACGAGAAACCAGCGGTACAGCTAAACACAAAATATGAAAATATTCAAAGCGTAGAATCTCCCCCTCCTCCCTATACTGCTTCTAACGCACATCAATCACACCCTTCTACTTTGTACACCACGTACAATGGAGAGCAGTTTTCAGGTCTTAGTGGTCAGTTCCCAAAAGTAATGTCCAACTATTTAGTGGACCCTTCACAGCTTCTGAACAATCCTACCTATCAAAGTGCCGGCCTCACCCAAGACCACTTACGCCCTCACGGTGCTAACCTGGAGCAGAGAGTTGTACCAGTTTTGGTTTTAAGAGTTCCTAGTTCCTATATAAAAGATCCATCAGCGGAATTATATGCAAATTTTCCACAAAACTACCCACTAGCACAATATTTGAACAGCGTTAATTTGCAGGAGTTAGTAAATCAATACTTTAAGAAAATTGGTTATCATTCCGCTCCTAGAGTGATGGCATTTCCTACCTCTTCTTTGTCGCTTGCAGGCGCTCACCAAACCCACACGGAAGCTATCGCTTCACCAGTTTCAAATCATCAGCCGCAGCATTATGCTCTCCCTTATGTTCAGCCATCTTATACACATGCTGATTATTCAGGAGTACAGTATTCAGCTGTTCAACCGGTTATGGCCCGATATCCGTCAGGATACACCAGACAATATTATATAATGCGTCCGCAGTCCCTTTACCAGCAACCCATACAACAGCAGTACACGTATCGGTATAAGTACGTTCCACAAACTGAAACACAAGGTCAAAGTTACTACAGCTCACTTCAACAACCCCAATACCATCAAGAAGTAGAAGAACATCGTACTCAATATCATCAAGAAGCTGAGCACCAGCCTCAGTATCAACAAGAAAATGAAGATCAACCTCAATATCAGCAAGAAGTGCAAGAAGAACATGTCCACCACAATCACGTCGAACATGATGAACACGAACAAGCAGATCATGGCTCCGATGGACGACCCGCTGCCTATGACATCAACAGTCACGAGCCTGCTTCTGAAGACGAGCATGTTTCTGTTGAATATGAATATCCACGAACCCAAATTCACCAAGAACATGCACATGAGCAACCACAGCATGTCACGACTAGCTACGAGAGCGTCACTACAGCGACACCGAGCTACGATCATTCCCCAGAAATTTCAACGCCTGGCTTCGGACCCACTAAAATCCCCTTCTCAGTTCATAGTTCATCTCCAGCAGTACAGATCCAGTATCACCATCAACCCCAACAAAAAGAAACCGTTGCCATCTTCCCAAGAAGCCAGTCAGGCCACAAGCCAGGATTAGTTCAGAACTATATCTATCAAAACATTAACAACGGACACTCCGGTAGTGAAAGTTTGGTACTTCATGAAAATTATCCAAGCAAAGACCATACTATTGCTACAGTGTTACCTTTAAGTTACCAGAAGCAGCATCAAACTGAGTCTGTTCAATCGGTTAGCTACGTGACACCTGTACCAACAATGAAATACCATTCACAATACAGAGTAATGGTCCCGCAAACTATTCTGAAGCGACCGACTAATGAGAAAGTGTCGTATGTAAATTCGCATTCCATACCGTCGGGGTATACTAACTTAGCATCAACGAATCAGTACAGTCAGATTAACCCAGATGACTATGCAGTGGGAGCTCATTATAAGCAAAAAGCTCCAGGATTCTTGTGGAATCACCATGCACATCTGAAACGCATGGCTAAGCCGGAGAATAAGTCCGACTCACCGAGTACGACGAAGAAAATCGAGAGGAGTGAAAAGAAAAAGTCATCGTAACTAGGATCATAAAAATTTCAGTAAATACGCTTGTAAATATAGTGTAAGGAGTATTTACTTCTAATTGATTTTTAGGTAGTGATCGTGTTCTTTTATTTGCACAAATAATATAATAATTATGTCCATAATTAAATTTACACAGGGTTAGGCTGATTCCCACTAGTGCTGTGCGAGGGAGCATGGCTGTGATCTGTCCAAATTCCGACCAATAGGATCGCGCCATTTTCTTAGCTCGTAAAAGCGCTGTCAAATGAATCAATCCAATTGGTTGCAATTTTCCAGCTAAATGCTTAGCTCCCTCGCACGCCACTGATGGTAAGGCAGCTTTAATAAGTGCCTATCCTCCTATGTGATATAGTACAATAACATTAGTTAAATTAGATGTTTATGATGGTTGAATGTTATAGTGTAAAAAAAAATATTTCATAATAATTATCACTTCTTCAAAACATAGCTTTTATACATGGATTTGTTAATATAAAGAGTATAACATAATACTTTTATGGGATAATTCTCCATCATTAATAGATTAACACTGCATCGTGCGCACACTAGCGCCCTCATCAGAATTAAATTGATTTCTTTGAATAGGAGATAAAAATGTAAAATTAATAAAGTGTTCTTCGTCAGGATATCGTTATTTCAACTATAACAATAAGCTTTATGTTATCTTGTTTATTCAAAATCCCTTGAACGAAAATTGACGGCCACCGCGTTCCGTTTAAAGGATTTTGAATAAATAAGATATCATGTGTAATAGTTTAAGATAACACTATCCTGACAAAGAACACTTTTATTTTTTATTTTGGTTTCCAATTCAAAGAAATTAATTAAATTCTGATGAGGGCGCTAGTGTGCGCACGATGCAGTCTTCCTCTTGTGTCAGCTAGTGACCTAACGTAAGCAAATATTGTTTTAGTGACAATATTTAGGCACTAGTAAATACGCACATACCTTTCTATTTATATCCTCAATAACAAAAGAAAACTTATTTTACTATTTATAATTATTTATGACGCAGAATTAACACAACACGCAAAAGGACGCTGCTAACAATCCTACAGTTCAAAATCTCTATGTCACCTTTTACGACACCTACGGATAGTTGCAGTGGATTCTTAGGCTGTTTTTCCACTATTGCTGTGCTAGGGAGCTAAGCTGAGAGCTGGGAAAATTTCAGCCAATAAATAGTATTGCTCCAATTTCCTAGGTTGTCAAATGGGGCAATCCTATTGCTTAAGCTCAAGCTTCCAGGCAGCCTTAGTAGTGTAGGCAACGAAGCAGTTGATCCCAACATAAGTCTCATAGGCAAATTTTATTTGACAGGATGATAAAGAATCATGAATTAAATGTAAATTCAAAATATCCAAAAAAAAAATTCAAAAAAAAAATTCATATATTTTTTGTAATTTTTGTATGGTTAAATTAAAAGTACCGATTTTTTTTTTGGATTTTTTATAGAAGATTTGTCTCATACCCCAGCAAATTTTCATCGACTGAGGATTTAATGCGGGGGTCTTCATACAACGATCACTTCGTTGCCTAGACTATAGGCGGGCACCACACGGATCAACGACAATCAGATATTTGGATAAATATCACATTTTTATTTTTTGTAAATATTTTTGATAATGTCAGATTGTGAATATCGTCAGTTTATACTATAAGTACATTAGATCGTAAACTCTCGAGAAACTTTAAAAAGTTGCGAATTCGCTAACAATGGCCCATGTTAACAGTTTTTTAATAGTTTACAATCACGCGAGTTAGATTGTAAACTAAGTATGTTCTCGATCGTATGGTGATTTTATAATAGCATGGGAATAGGTAAGTGCATGTTCTCTTCTGGAAAACATGTATAAATTAAAATAGGTTCACTTTTTACTAAAAGTGGCTGTCTCTACGTGCAATATTTTAAATAAGATGTTGTTATTAGATCAATAAATTATAAAACGAGGGATGTTAAGCAATTAAACTGTATTTTCACTGGTGTTTTTCTATTTATTTTGTAAATAAAGTGGATCCAACTCATAATTATAAATTGACGTGTACGTTAGGATGGCGGGTTAACATTCGCAAATTTCAATTTAATTAGCAGAAAGTGATTCTGCCCATGAAAGTGAACAACTTTCTCTAAGGAACATGGGTCGAAATACTAAATATTTGTTTTTACTGATAGCGCATTTTGTATGGGAGGTCATTATTTTTTTTTTGGTATTTCGATTGATAGTCCTTAGGGAAAGTTGTTCAGTTTCATGGGCAGATACACATCCTTCAGGGTTGATATACCCTTTCTGTTACACCTTGCACATACAATCGAAGCTTGTTATTTCGATTAACACGTGTTTTGAGATGTTCTTTTGGGAATTATAGTTTTGAAACCCCATTTCAAAACAAAGTATTTACAAAATTTGCTACCAAAACATTTGGATAAATATTCTAAAAATAGGCCATAATTTTGTCTCCTAGAATAACTAACATCTATACACCTTACTCTTTATATTTAACCAGACTGACACGAAACACATTTTTGTCTCTACTGAATAGTTCACCAAAAGTAGTTACTGTGTTTTGCCATGGGGCAGCCGACTAAGTCGTAGCTTTCATTATTACTTTTCCTTAAGGCGTTAGCTCAGTGAAAGCTCTCCAATTCAACTCGAAGCTACGTTGATGTTGCCAAAAACTTTTAAGTAGGCGCCTTATACAGTCTATAACAAAAAGCATATAAGTGGAAAAATTGTCCACATTCCAGTTGCTCTCTGCACCATTTACTTCAAGTTTCGTGTTCTTCGTTTATACATCTAAATCATCAGTCTTAATCAATGGTCTAAATCATTATGTTCGCGTGAAATATAACATTGTACTTAGATGTAGTCGTGCACGACGGTACCATATGATCAGGGTACGAGTAAGTGATTATAGGGATATAATGTCGAACAATTCTGACATTAATCACATCTTACCAAGCCATATATTACTTGAAATGGATTAACGCACTATTACTCTTTCAAAGAGACTATTAATCTTAATTTATTTAACATAGGTAAATCGTAAAGAATGGTACCAACCCATACATACCCGTGGGTGTCGTAAGAGGCGACTAAGGGTTAACTGGAGGATGGGCAGCAGCATCCTCCTTTGTATATTACATCTTAACTACTGCGGTCACCTACAACTGCGGTCCATGGTGCCAGCCGTAATGCTAACAAGCGAGGTGACTATGGTACTTCCCCTCTGCATTTTTCCAGCAAAAGCTAGAATTCTGGAGGGAGGGGTGTCCTGTAGTGGACGTTTCATGGGATGTTATGATGAGGTAACTCTTATGATTATCAATTTTAAATATTCTTGTAGGTAAAACTTTGTCAATGTATTTGAATTTCATCAGTATTAATGCGAATAACATTTTTAAGACCATTATCTTCAAATATTTTTGGTTTTAATATTGTTTACCTAACTTATTAGTTGAGTTTGGACTCCTAACCGTTTATTGAAGACAAAGTTGGGAGAAAATTTAATGGTGCAAAAGGAATTTATTTATTTTATACTTGCAGTTGAAACAAGGCGTAACAAAAGGAGTTTGTCAGCCCTGAAGGGCAATCTAACCCTCGAAACTGAACTTTTCTTCTTAAACACAGGTCGAAATACCAATGCATTGACCTCCCTTAGAAAATGCACTATCAGCTGATGCAGTTGCTATGAAAAGTTTAATTTTTCTTTTCGTATTTTGACCTATGTTCGATGTATAAGCATGTGTTTTGCCTAATAAAAGATTTTGAATTTTGAATTTGAATTTTTGAATGTACAGGTTGTCCCAGAAAGTCTGAAGTAGCGAAGGTCTGGATGAAATAGAACGCAATACCAATTTAACCCCTATGTATGTTCCGCGAAAATGCTTGGTTTAGCAGCTACGCCTCTCTTAAATTCAACCCAATTTAGGCCCATTTTCATAGTAACTTATTTAGGTATTTAAACTATGTTCCCGTGAACGTATCAGGTTACAATTTTCCAGAGATACAAAGGAGTTTTGAAGATTAACAATAAAAAAAAATCGTGCGATTTTTTGGATAAAAGGACTTAAGATTTTTTTTGCAAATTTCTTGTACAAGTAATATTTTATTAATGATGAGATTATGAATGAAGTTCTCTCATTAAAAAAAAATACATAATTAGGGTTCTGTAGCCAAATGGCAATAAACAGAACCCTTATAGCTTCGTCATGTCAGTCTGTCTGTCCGTCCGTATGGCACAGCCACTTTTTTCAAAACTATAAGAGCTATACTATTGAAACTTGGTAAGTATTTAGATGTATTCTGTGAACTGCATTAAGATTTTCACACAAAAATAGAAAAATAAACAATAAATTTTAGGGTTCCCCATACATAGAACTGAAACTCAAATTTGTTTTTGTCATCCAACCCATACGTGGTTTATGGTCTATGGATAGGTCTTCATTAAAACATTTTTTTAAAGAAACCTAAATATAAGTTTATATTTCTGTACTATGTATGGATTTACAAATTTAAGTTTGCAGTTCGTACTTTTTTCTTGCATATCGCGAGAAAGTAAGTGCAATGTTTCTGGACCATTTATTTTCTTTTGCTTCCTTGGAAAATTTCATAGATTTACGGAAATATAGCTAAAAGTACCAAAATATTCTGATAGGTTACTACGAAAATTGGTCTAAATTGGACATTTAAATGAGGCGTAGCTCCTAAACTACGCATTTTTGCGGAATATTGATTGAGGTGCCCTCTAGAACTCCAGAGCTTCGCTGTTACAGGTTACCTGGGACAAGAAAAGTTGTTCAATTGCATAGGCGAATTCACATCCTTCAGGGTTATTTACCCTTGTCGTTACACGTTGTATATGTCGCAGACATATCGTATAAATCGCCGTTTTACATAACGGCGCGGTATTTTTTTCCAAACGGCGCGTGTTTCAATTCTGGCACTCGCCGGCCGCTGCCGTCGAAAGATAACCTTACCGATCCCTACTCGGCATTGGTTAGGTTGTACCAACGAACCAAAAATGCACCCATTTAAGGCCGTTTGTAATAAGGCGTGTTATACGATATGGCTGCGAATAACCATTCCTTTTGTACAGTAATTTTTCTCAGGACCGTCTTAAACAGACAGTCACTCGTAAGAGTGTTACTGTTATTACTAGCTACTATGTAAGTGATCGATCAGAATCTTTTAATTTTTGGCAACCACTTTCTGTTTATTACAATATCTGTTTTTAATTTTTTTTTTTTATATTTAAGAGAAAATAAAAATATTTGCTGTTTCCTGTGACTTCAAGGGTTTAAAACAGTGGTTGAGCCGTAAAAACAAACACATATTGAAACGTTCATGGTGTCATAAAACATATATAACATGCTTTCAAGAAGGAAATACTGACTGATAAAACCGTAGTAAGTAATTCATGAACGTAACCAATCCGGAAGCAACTTCTGATGCTGGCTAGTCGTTATGGATGCGAGGCGACAAAAACTGGTATACCGCTGCAGATACAAATGAAGAGCTGCTTCTTAGTTCTCGCTGGGCCAGGAGGTGGGTCGACGTCGACGAGCCGGTCGTTCCGTTTCACTCTCCGTTTCCGCATTTTCCGTAACATACTGGTTGCTCCGGAGTCAGGAAAAGGCGCGACCTAAGCTCACTCAGTAGGCTGTCATTAGGCTGTAAGACACACGGCTATGAGGTTCAGTGCGTTACCAATACTTTTGTTTACTATAATTTAACACTCTTAACTTTACCAAAAATGTTCAAAATATTAATTGCGCTTTGAAATAAAGGAAAATAACTCTACATAAAGACGGAAAGACCGAGTAATAATACTTAAAGCTATGCGCCCTTCTGCTGTACTATAAAGTTATTGATAGGTGTTATGAGTCTGTCAATACTTTCGATTTCGCTTGATAAATGATTTACATTCAATGGAACATTATAGCTTTTTTTTAAGAAAGCAATTAATACATACGCTTATGACTGTCTAGTATGAGACAATATTTTTTCTTTCGGAAAATTATGCGAACATATTGTTAAGGTTTTGCTCTTTGAGTTAAATAGTTATGATAAGTAATAAAATAAGATAAACAGTCGTGAGAGATGGTTTCTGGGTCAAGAGAGAGTCCTGTTAAATTGATAAAGCATACATTTTAGTGTGTGCGTTTTACGATTTATCTTTTTTTTTTATTTTAAGTTCACTAGGAGACTCAATACAGGCCCAGAAACCAAAACGATACCTTAAATTTTAATTGATTTTGTGATTATCTAAAATAAAATAATAAAAAAACTACCACGATTCAGTCCAATAAAATAGTTCATTTAAAAAGACATAGGCTGAGACCGTAGCATTGAGAAGAGAGACAAATACTTAAATCAAATACAGCCCTTGTGTTACAATCTTGTAACACAAGGGCGGGAATCTGCCCATGAAACAACCACCACTTTTTCTGAGGATAGGTCTAAATAAGATTCTTTTAACCTCTGATATAAATTGCAATTTTTTTTCTTACTCTTACTTAATTTCTATGGAAAGATTTATTTTTTCGTATTTCGACCTATGTTCCATGGGAAATGTTGTTCAGTTTCATGGGCAGATTCAATTTCTTTAAGTTTAACAACACTTTTTTTCAAAACCTTTTTCTTTAATGATAATATCTAAACACTCATATTGCAAGTGGCAACTATTTGTTTTCTAGCCGTGTGTATACATGCGAAATGGATTAGATGAAGGAAAACCAAGGAAAATGCTTGGTAGATTCATTACGTAACCAGAGCAGGATGTACGTAAGACGAGTATCATAGCAGCACTGAGAAAAGTAGCTAATTGTGTTCCTGCCTTTGAGATATGGTAACCGGTCTGATAAAGGGCGTATTGCTACTTCTCGTGGAAATTGTAACTTAGTACGGTAAAGCTCACTAGGAAATCGAATTCCTTATTACGACCTTTCAATTTATTAGTAGCAGTAGCTGCAAATTTTTCCTCGATGCTTGATCTTATGTAAACGTACTAACGCAAAATTTCTCAAGTGGTAGGTAGTTCAAGGATTTGAGGAATGTCGGCGCTTTCGTTCCACTCATGAAACTGAAATATTTGTACAACTTCCTGGAAATTCACATCGAAATTTTTTTATTCTTCATACGAATTGACTGGATTGGGTTTTCATTTTGTATGGAGACCCGAATTTCAAATTTTTTATTGCTAAAAGTCGTAAAATTGTTCAGTTTCGTCGGTGGAACTACGCACCCGAGAGGTTTTACTTTTACGTTAGTAGAATTACACTTTGTAAGGTATAAACCAAAAGCATGTCTTGAAGTGGACCGTTGGTGTAGATAGTGGTGAGTCTGCCTTCTGCGCTGTGGGCCGCGGGTTCGATCCCTGCCCAAGGCTGACATTTGTGTGATGAACAAAAGCGTTTGTTCTGTGAATATTATTATGTATGTATATCAGTCTCTGATACCCATAGTACCGGTTTTGCCTAGTTTGGGATCAGATGACCTGGTGTAAAATGTCCCCTAACATTATATATTTTCTACATGACATGTCTTACGTTCGAGACACAGACCAAAAAGATACTTACAATCAAAATTTGACTTTGGGAGTATTCGTGGTCGAATAGTCGCTAATTCTTTCCAATCACGGAAATTCAACAGCGTTGGTCTTGGTAAGAGCTTGGATAAGTGGTCACTCGTCCAAGCCTTTTTTACAAGTGGTCGCTATAATGGGGTAACGTCTCGAGCTTTTTTCTGTGCTTCGGAAGACATGGTAAGCGGTTGATCTTGGCTATTGTCGTTGATAGTTACAAACCCTAATCTATGATGTATTGGTTCGGTTTGACTGTTGCGTAACTCCGATGGCAATCGCTCAACGTAGAAAAGTGGCCTCGTCTTATCCCCTAGGTAAGTAGCCCTACGGTACAGGCTAGAACAATGAACGAGGTTTCATTTCAATCGTTATCATATCGTATTAATTAAAAGATCGTAAACAAGTTGTTGAACCACCTAAGGCCTCAGACAATTACGCACTCAGTGTTTAAAATCAATTTCTCAGTGTAGCGACACACCTGTGGGAATCCCGCTACGGATCTTTCCGTCAAGTATCACACACTAGAGCGTAATATTTGCGTCGGGACAATCCGCAACCACAAAGCAAATATCACAAGTGCAACACCGCCGTCAGATCTGACGCAGAAATTCCGCTCTAGTATGTTCGTAAAGATCCGTCGCAAATCGTTCCGATGCGGAATTCCCGCAGGTGTGTCGCTAGACCAAGGGTATATTGAAAGTGAAAATTTAAATAGTTTGAAATTGAAAGCGTTAGTTACTCGTGGCCAAAATGAAAGTAAGTATATCCCTACATGGTCAACATGGCAGGGCCATCCCAGTGACATCGAGCTTGTGGTAAAAGGTCTAAGGTGACTAAAAACCTGATAGGCAAGCTTTCATAATAAAATGCATTTTAGTAGAACTTGGTTAAAAGCTGATAAACTAGCCGTAGATATCCCGCAGATGAATTTACAAACAAGTTTCGTCATATAAAAAGAATCCAAATATTTTTTTCTTTTCAAATTAGTAAATTACCTTTTCTTTTATGTTTTTCATCTACAGTGAATCAACAAACCTGGACCCAATTCTTGAATATTTTTTTTTATGTATCAAGTGAGGAAACGAGCAGTTGGCCCACCTGCTGGTAAGTGGTCACCACCGCCCTTAGCGCGATATTATGTTAATATTTGTTACTTATAAACGTTTTATGCGTTTGTGAGGGCTTATATATAACTCCCAAACCACTTGTACGACCTATTTATGAACGAATATCACTTAAATTATGAAGTAGTCAATAATGGTGTTGTTACGTAAGTACAGATTTTGCAGGCTAAGTAGGAAGATAAGTTTCAAGAAGAGACAATATCTAAGATCTCTATCTCTTTAGAATTAACTGCTGGTTAAGCCCACTGTACAGTTCATTAAATAGTAACAGTATTTACAATTACTTGTTATATTTTTGTGCCACAAGTGAGCAGGTGGGCCCACCTGCTGGTAAGTGGTCACCACCGTCCATAGCACCAACTATCTTATTTGTGGCGCTTTGCTCATTTTGAGAATTAAGATGGTATGTCTCATGTACCGGTAATTTCACTGGCTACAAATTAGTATTATCTAAGCATCAGCATCCGATGTAAAGGCCAGTGACCGAAGGATGGTGCCTGAAAGCGTCAAGAGCATAAATACAAGTTTCTCTAGCATTAGGGGCGTGAGTAACACCCATCGTATCTCGACAGCTTTTGTTAGCATTATCCAATAGGAAGTGGTTGCAAAGTACAGATATTATGCTACGATGAGGCACATTAAAAAGGAACTTTAAATTTCACGGCAATGTGTACGAACTTATTCACAAAAATATTTGCAGAAATTGCCCGAAGGAAGCAACATTAAACCTTTCAAATCTAGAAAGTGTGTGTCTGATTTTGTGCATACAATAAAGATTAATTTCATGACCGTCTTTTTCGGGTTTTGTCACTGTAAACTAAATCTAAAAGTGTTGATCAGACTATCGCTCCTTATATCTTGTATAGCAACTTAAACTCTTTGATAGCTAAAACTGGAAAGTTATGGCAAACGCTGACAAAACTTAGCATTGTTAAGAGATTATATAAAAATCTTGTTTATGTTGGAAAGTATTTAATTATACCTGGACAAATTTTATCACCGCTTATACCAAGACTTGTTTAGAGATTAGCGTCTAACCCAAAAAATAAAAAAAAATCACTGAATGATTCGATTCACGGTTATTGTTTACGGTGATTAGTATTTCGATACGGAGAAAGGCCGATTAACAAAAACATGTCTATAAATGAATTGCAAAAGCTTGTGTAAGGTTAATCTTTCTTTTGCTAACGATATGGGTGGACTGGCGAAGCTGAAGTTAGATCGGTCAGTGTAAAAAGTCGTAAGCGCAAAATGGAGGGGAACTGAGCTTCTAAGCTTGCCTGTAAACAAACACAGATTCTTAAACCTTTACGAATAGATATGTGAAACTTTGATCAATGAATCCATTTATATCTTATTTTCTGTTTGTATTGTAAAACTTCTCTCTATATAAAATAGAGAGTTGAAAAGTTTGCAGATTATAAATTAGCGTAATGAACCTGACTTTGTAAAAGAAAACGCAAGTTGTTAAAACAGAAAATGCTAATGTTTTATTGACCAATAAATTTTCCTTTTTAATGCATCCGAGTGCAGCCAAAAGACGCGTGACGACCAGACAGTTTGAGAGTCGCATGCGGCTCGCGAGTGTGCAGCAGCGTCCAGCATTGCAGCGAGTGCAAGGAACCCACACAGATGCAGTGCCACGCTCCGCTACCCCCGTATATAAACCTAACTCAGACTAGCCTTGAACTTCATTTCGCCACGGCTCCCACAACTAACCACCCCTTAGTGTAACAGCACTCTTAAAGAACGTTGTAAAATTTTCAGCGGTAAAACTATCGAGAAATTGCGGACAGGACTATGGTGTAAAGCAGTGAATATAATAATGTTGTGTACGAACTGATAATTCAATAGAACTGTGTTGGTGCTTTATTGAAACGTGACAATGAAGGCCGTACTGCAAACGGTAAGTTTTATTTTTTTCCATTAAACGCACTATTTAGTTCAATTTATTTGATTCATTCCTTTGTCCAGCAGTGAACGTCTTTCGGCTGATATGATGATGATGTTAGATCCGGAATACCTAATACTAGTACGAAATTCAAGTATTTTATAATTTTACTTTAAGAAATATAATGTAAAAATAGAAAACTATTACAAAAACTTTTGATTGCAAATAAAATATTTTTTCATCACATATATCGAAATATCGATCGAACTAATTCTGATTAAAAGATTTTAATTAATGATGCAAAACATTTAGTTCGACACAAATTTACATACGTTAGTTATTTGCATAGTTTTGAAACTGTAACATTTTGGGTAGAAGCTACGCTACGAGTAGTTAAAAAGATGATTGAGCAGAGTTTTTTGGGAATTTTTCACGTCTTTAAAAAAAATGAAGGGTCATATTCGGAGAGCGTTTGTATTGCTGATCTGGAACTAATTGTTGTTCCCTAACAAAAATGTTGTTCTTGTGTTACATAGCTAATTATGTTAATCCCGATTTCAACTTTGTTTGAAACCTATGAACTATGTATTAACGCTTTGAACCTATTAATCCTATGAACTATGTATTAACAAATGAGTTATTAGTTATTGATATTGTTTTAATGGAAATATCGAGCCTCTAATATCTAGGAAAGGTTGTTAAACCTTTCAAAAACAGGCGTTATGGTGGGGTAAAATGCATGGCGACATATATAAAAAAGTATATGAAATAAAATCTCCGTAACATAATTAAATGTAGATCACGTAAGAAAAACTCTCCAGCTGCCATGTTTTCGCTTCATACAATATAATATGTTTGTTTGTTACCAAATCGTTGACTGGTCAATCAAAACCAAAAGGAGATATTTTTCAGTATTGGTACTTTATAACTTATAGGCATTGTTAGGCGAGTAGCTACCCATAACTAACCCTGTTATGCCATTTTTTAAACCGCAAAAGTAATTTGACTTGGCTTAACGGCTTAACTTTGACGGAACGAACGGCTTAACGTGCCTTCTAAAGCGCTAGTTTTATCACTAGCGGTCACCCATCGCGGTTCTGAGCACAACTAAAGATGTTTTACTTGTTTGATGGTAAAGAAAGAGCAATCAACTCTATAACATAAGTAAAATACAAAATAGTAGTAAACAATTATATTTTGTTCCTTACTTCAATAAAATTCATTATCAGTACAAAGTAATTACGTTATTCATTATTTGTTCGTGAAAGTCGTCTCTTTAGCGTAGGCAACCCCCAAACTCCTCCATTTTTCCGGTTTGCGCCTCTCTAAGTCTTCCCATCCTTGGTTCGGTCTATCATTCGTCCATCTCACGAGACTTCAATTAATATTAATAAACTTGTGTATTTTTTTTATTCTGGATAATTTTGGCTACGACAGATACCTTCATACTTTAAAGTCCAAAGTTTATACCTTTTAAGGGTGCGTTTCAACCAGAGCCGTGCGAGGTAACTAAGCTATAAGCTGTAAAATTCTAACCAATAAGATTGCTGCATTTGACAGTGCATTTAACAAGCTAGGGAAATAAAGCAATCCTAATTGGTCGGAATTTTTCCAGCTCACTGCTCAGCTCCCTCGCACAGTACTGGTAAAAAAGTACTGCTGATTACAGGAGTTTAGTTATTAAGTGCTATCTCTGATGCCTCAGATCGTTCCAATAGCTAAAGAGGAAGTGTTCCATTGTCATTGTCAACCGTGTCTTACATATGTTTGGCTAGTGTAGATCTAGATTATATTGTTTCCTTTTTCCTAGTGTATAAAAATACGGAAGAAAAAGAAACTGATCTAAACATTACAATCACCGGAGGAAAATTAACTTAGTGATCATATACTTTGTGTACAATGTAGTTATTTTAAATTGGCTGCTTTAAAATGCTCAGTATACTTTGATATATTAAGTAAGTCCAATATTTTGTTTTCACAAATAACGTATAGCGAAAACTTGCATATTTCACCACATTGACAACATAATTAAGTGGCATTTAAAGAATATCTAGTTCGTTACAAAAACTTGTGATCACATTTATGAATCAACGTTACGTGTCCACTGTAGTTGGAGCTCTACAAAAAGCGACGCGCGTGTACAAAAATGATTGATAATTTATATGCGCAATCGCATCACAGCTACAACAGCGTAGTTAGCAGGTGCTATATCGAATTGCTACGCCGTCGTTAGCATTTTTGTACCAATGATTCAGGTTTAATTATCACTCTCTCTAAAGATTTTTCTCACGGCAGATTTACGAAATTGAGTTTGCAAGTTGAACGTATTTTTGATTTCTTCAGAAAATTATTACAGGGTGTAAGTAAGAGATAGCTTTATCAAAAATGAAAGGACGTGATCATTCAATTAAATTAAAGAACTTTCAGTGAAAAATCGGCCATTCTATACAAGGTGTAACAGAAAGGGTACATCAACCCTGAAACTGAACAACTTTCCCTAAGGAACATAGGTCGAAATACGAAAAAAAAAATTTACCTCCCATACAAAATGCGCGATCAGCTGATTCACTTTCTGTGAAAGGTCAAATTTTTTTTAAGTTGTTCAGTTTCATGGGCAGAATCACATCCTTCAGGGTTGAAGTACCCTTTCTGTTACACCTTGTATAGAATGGCCGATTTTCACTGAATGTTCTTTAATTTAATTGAATGATCACGTCCTTTCATTTTTGATAAAGCTATCTCTTACTTACACCCTGTAATAATTGTGCAGGGTCGATATACCCTTTTTTCACCTTGTATAAAAATATTTTCTAGAGGATTTTTTTTATTTTCGTGAAAATTTCTTTCACTGAAAGTTGTTCAGTTTTGTGGACTGCCCTTTCAGTTTTCAGAAAGCTGTCCTTAACACAAGTAAGTAAGTATAAAAGCCTGAATGTATATAGATTTCGTATATCTTTACTTTGGTTAGGTTAGATAACTAACTTCAGTTGGAACGATGTGTGTATGGAACGATTTTAAATTTACCATTTAATCCTAGGATTTAGCAGCGATCGGGTTTTTAAAATAACGTAACCATAAACCATTGGTGCAGCTATACTATTCATCTTCAAAATTTACTGGTTTCAACTTTAACCAGCGATGACAATGTAATATTTTCTAATTACACGTTACATAAATGTAAAACGTATCCTACATCGTAAATAACTCATTCACAAACTAAATGAGGTGTGAATGAATGAATCGATCAACTTCTGGGTATTACTACAACTGTGTGTTAACAAAATTAAACAGTGCAATGATCGCGGTAATATCAATCGATCACATACGGCATTCAATATGTGATCGTTGATTTATTGACTTGTTTGAGTGAATGACGGTGGTAACTGATGTGAGGCAGTTAATTGCAGGTGTCAATTATCGTAGTATGGCCAGATCCCTTATTACCAACACGGGTACGGCAATGGTTGTTTACCACATCCTGTATGGTTATGCGGTATTGTGACCATAATTTAGTTGCTTCCACTTTTGAAGGTGGTAGGGCTTTTGTGCAAAGTCCGTCTGGGGGAAGTACAACCCCCTATCCTTTTTCTGCCACAGCAGTGTTTGCGCTGCTGTGTTTCGGTTCAATGGGTAAGGGAGCCAGTGAAATTACTAATTAGCACTTGAGACATACTTAGTTCACATGGAGAGTAACGCACTTTGCTCTCTTATTATTTTCAAATTATTTCACTAATAAGACAGTGGGTATCATGGGTGGTGATGACCACTTACCACCAGTTAGCCCACTTTTAATATAAAAAAAATTTTCAATTTATATTACTTACTTTCAATTAAATTTATTTATGACTTTGATGAACTATGAACCTTTTAACTTTTTTATTTAATTAGATTAGAGTAGATTTGATGGAAAAAAAAATTGTATGAATTTTCGATCCTTATATGGAACGATAGCTGTAAGTAGGAAAAGATTCAATGTTATCCATATAAAAGACATCAACGCGCTCTCTTTTCTTAATTTTGTCGGCTTACGATTTAAATTCGTGAGGTTTAAGTTTATAAACCTAATTATATGTAAATAAATACATAAATTCTCTCATTAGTTAAGATTACATTAATTTGTCAAATTCTAAAATTTTTGTAAATGTAAGGGACAGCTTTTCGAAAATTTAAAGGGCATGATCACTCAATGAAACTGATCAAATAGCAGTGAATGAAACTTCCAGGAAATGAAAAAAAAATCAACCTCTCCATAAAAACTGTCTAATTAAGTTTACAGTTTGTATGAAGATACTGAATTTTCTTTAATATTCCTGAAAGTTTCATTCTCCGAAAGATGTTTAGTTTAGTTGACCGTATATACCGAACATTCCAAATTTATTTTCAGAATAGTTTTGATTCCACTATTTCACTGTCTTTGTCAAGAACAACCATCAAATCTTATACAAGTACTATCTTATACACTGTCAATGAGAATAATGTAATGTATTTATGCAGATACTACTTATTAATAATTCACAAAAGTTTAATAGCATCTTCCGGTCAACCTTCATTCTGTGTGTTGTTCTACTTCTTCGTGTTTAATATCGCCCACTTTCGTTTTCATTTTGATAGCGGTCCGATTACGTGAGACACGCGCCCATCAGCTTAGCCATTATAAGATGTCGCACGCCCTACTTGGAAACCACGTCATAAATCTGCATTACGTCACACATAATATTGAATGTTTTTCCCTTTAAATTTTATTAAAAGGTGTCATGACTGACATGATTGTTTCATTCGTCCTTGCCCTAATTTTAAAGGTATGCGGTATCTTGGACATTCTTTATCTCTTTTATTTCACTGTATCTTTGTCAAAGGGCGGGCCTTTAATTTAAAATAGTGAAAACTTAATGTTAATATAGGCTCATTTGAATATATATTCCTTAATTTTTACCCACACGATCCTCTTCGCTTTTGTTCGTGACGTTTTATAAAAATATATTGAATGCAAGTTCATACTTGACGAATATGTCTCGCAAATTGGTCGGGTACGTGGCAGAGAATGGCACACTCAATTCACATTTCAAAGGGACTGATTGATTATTAGTAACTCTGCTCTTCTTCACATCAACGTCGTGGGTACTAATTTCCAAGTTTTAGTTTTCTTTAAATATTCACGTCAGCATTTAGATCTTAAATATTTTTTTTATTATTTGTTCTGCAATTGTATCATATATTTTGCAAAAGTTAATTCCAACAAACCTTAACGATGTGAGAAATATCACCAGTTCACATATTTAGAACTATTTCAGCGCTAAGCTTTCGTCGATTTTCTTTCGTAAGTACGACCTTGAATTTTGAATATCAAATATAAGTGGGACATTTGGAAAATTTCTTGAAGAGCATTGAGATGCAACATCACCGGTTTGATGACTTCAAGGCTACTTGGTTATGAGACAATTTCGTAATTTCTCATCCATAGGTTTATTTTCTTTATTCAAATCTTTTATTTAAGTTATTCATCAAGCTTTATGTTTCGTATGTCATGAGGTAAGATAGATGTTTCAGTTCTGCAATAAGCGCAACTGTTACGCTGTCTTATTTTCTTTTAATAGAATTACGATTAGGTTAGTTAAATTCTTTGTCATAATCAATCTGCACAAATTCAGTTATATTATATATTTGTCGCAGGAAAAGTAAATAATTCTCCGCTTCTCTTGATGTCTTGGCATTTTAAAAGATGCCGAGAAATTTCTGAATACGTCATTTTACATAATGCCTCGCCATTTTACATAAAGACGCTTAATTCGTTTTTGGCACTTGCGTTGTGGTCGCAAGATATCCTAACCCAACCTAACCGATCCCTATGCCTTAACTAACTCACCTAAAATGCACCAGTACAAACCTAACTCCGTTTACAATCTGCCGAAGCCGTTTAACAAATTTGCCGAACGTGTACAATTTGCCGGCCGTTAGTAAACGTTGAATCATACGATTGGCCTGCCACATATAGTTCATTCCTAAAACTGAAACGTTTTGCGAAAACATCTCATTGACATACAGTTTTGCCACTGATTTACGCGATTGAATTTTTTAATTATATGTACAAATGTATTATTATTTATTTGTACTTTCGGAATTTCTTGGTATCACCCAGGAAATGGCACCATCCCACACATTTCCTCGCTCAATACATAACTAACAATCAGTTTCCCTTTCAAAACCTTTCCCACGGCACCGCGACCTTCAAGATAGGAAGCTCACTAACGCACCACAGTCAAGTTACTAGCGCAAGCTGCTTGCATGCTAGTTGTAGTACAGTCAGACCAATTTCTTTTAGTTTCATCTTTAGTTTTAAATTATTTGAGAATCGATCTATTGCAATCCGCTAAAAGCACTAAGTTTAATTTATTTAACATTTAATTATACGTACGAAACCGAAAGTTTCGACATAAATTCGGTCCGTCTTTTATGCTATGAAAGAAATCGATATGCAGTAGGTAGTTAGTACTACAATGTACCAATATGATATACACAACTGATTCAAAAAGATATCCAGTGACGGTAAGGAACACTTTGCTTAATTCCGATGAAGATTATGGGGAAAAAGAAAGATACACTAAACATAATTTATTAATTAAATGACTTACCAACTGTACAATGGCAAGCCTGTGCAAAAGCGACAATCCTGCCAACTGCCAACCACTTTCCCTTAGAAACGTGCGAGCAAAGGGCAGAGAAACGATCGGGCCGCTGCGACCGCGCTGCGCATCCTACCGTGTGCCATGTTCACCCCTGACACGAGATATCATCGAACAGGTTCCGCGGGTTGGCTTAACGGAGTAATGGCGGTAAGCGGCCTTTAATGGCCTCCTAGTTATGTAAGGTGAAAATAATGATAGATTTTCGAACAGCCAATTTAATTTTGTATAGAAATTAAAAGGTACAGATGACATTATAAGTAATATTTTAAAAATTTAAGTTCTTTATAATAATTAAAGTTATTAATAATAAAGTACATTATAAAGTTATTATAAACCAAAACCCGAGCAAGAGTTCTAAACAACCAGGCGTCTTGATGAATCTGTAATTTCTTTTTTCGAAAGAATATATAAGAGTATATAATCTTGAATCAGGTACGTAGGAAGGGTACTAGACTTATTCAGATCGTTTGTATAAATTAATGTCTGCTTTTATACGAGTTAAGGCTTTTTTCTGTGCATTTATTGCAATCATTTCATTCAAACAGTAGCTTCGAGGCTGGTTTCAAGCGGCTTTGGCTTCATCGCGTCGCTGTAAACATTGCGTGTTGTGTGTTTTGTATCAGTGAACCGATTGCAATGAACGAAAACTCATCTTATTGTTTTTGTTTTCTGTACAAGCTCAAACTTCACAATTCTACATAACCATAAAATATAGTTCAAAAAATCATAAATATAACATTCATAACCCTTTAAAACCATCATTAAAAGGTTATCCAAAGACTAATGAGCTGCTTAATTATGTATTCGAAGACAAAAATAAAAATGTCAAAACAACGAAAGGAAAATAATGTCCACCAATCTGTCATAAAAAGTTGCGTAAATATTACATGATTTAAAGGTATCTTCAGGTAATTCCATGGTCATTATTTTCCCCAGTACGGCATGGTTTTACGTCTTTAGTCTGACCCCGAGGTCTGCAGTTGACAGGTATATTAGACAACATCATTCGAATAAACCCAGTAAACCTCTCGGTGATATTGTAAGAAAGGCGTTAGATTTATGAAGGTGCTAAGTATCTTCATTTGTCATAGAATTGAAGATGAATATTGCTTGTTAAGTGAAAAAATATTTCGTAATATAGAAATAAAGGTTGTAAGGGACGGTGTACCGAAAGCTGAAAGGGCGTGCTTAGTCAACGAAACTGAACAACTTTCCCAAAGAAACATATATTGGGAAATGTAAAAAAAAATTTACCTCTTCATACAAATTGCCCACTCTGGTCGAACAGTTTGTATGAAGAGGTCCAATTTTTTCCCGACATATGTTTCTTTGGGAAAGTAGTTCAGTTTCGTTGACTGAGCACGCCCTTTCAGTTTTCGGTACACCGTCCCTTACAGCCTGTATAGAAATGCTCAAATTTTACTACGTTGTTGACGTTGGTATATAATTTTAGTGAATAGTCAAAAATTCTTTAGTATTATATTTGGTTCCAAAAAATAATAATAATTTAATAATACATTACAATAGACCAGATATAACACTTCATGATAAATCAAACAAGACCGCGTATTTAATAGACATGGCCATCCCTAATACCCATAACATCCAAACCACAATCACAAACAAACTTTCCAAATTGGTATCTAGCCATAGAAATCAGGACCCAGTGGAAGGTCGAAGCTGTACATATTGTCCCAATAGTACTGTCTACAACCGGAGTTATCCCCAAAACCTTACTCAATAGTCTGATAACTCTAAATATTCCCACCTTCATGATTTATACCCTACAAATGCCGTCATACTCAATACCTGCCGCATTGTTCGAAAGTTCCTCACAACTTCAATTATCTCCTCGTCTACCGATCCCACCTCACTTGGTTAAGGCCCGTGCGTCGGGAATTGCACCTCCGAAAGGAGAGAAGAATGAATCTATAACAATAATAATAATTCGAATTCCTTGCTCCGCTCGGAATAGAAGGAACACTAATCTATTTTACTATGCGATGACATCTGCTATTGTGTCCCAAGTTGAAATGACAAATCATCAAACGTGATTTGACATTCTCAAACAAAATTTACAGAACGACGCCTATATATGCCCTATCCACAATGATACCTGACTAGACAGAAAGTGACTTTACTTTGACTAAAAGATGAATATCCATTACTAAATAATATTATACATTTTCTCTGCACTATACCATAATCCGTGCAACAGCTGGCAGACTATTAAGTCAATTTTCGCCGCTTCGTGTGCATAATGTTTCATGCACTATGACTCATCATGTCTCTACTAATGGTAAAACTTCGCGCAGAGAGGCGAAAAGTTGTGGTATATTGCCGTTCCTATCAAAGCTCGTCCACCTTATACTAAAACGAAGGACCGATGTTCCGCAATTTTGCGCAGGTATCATGCACAAGTTCAGTCAAAGTCATTTGAACAAACCTTCCCGTACCGTAGGCGGGACGCCCTTTCACCTAAGCTCGAGCATTTCTCCGGCATGCATAATAACTTGAATTGAAAGCTTAAACTAGCTCTAACCTTCCTGAACTTGCTATTGTCTTCACGATTTCCTGACTGACGATTGCGAACATTATTACAATCACGATTGTAAAGGATATTGAACTTACTAATCAATAGATTCATCAGTAATTTGCGTTTCCAATTGAATTTGATTCTTTCGATTCTGTAAATTACATGGTTATTTTACAAATTGGCGAATAGCTGTTTTTGTTGCTAGAAAGTTGTAAGTATCTTATGTAACCCTTCATATTTCCATTTGTCTTTGCTTTGTTTGTCTAGATTCCAATTTAATCAATATTCACTCCTAATTTTAGCACCAGTACTCGTAATTAAAGATACTCTAAGCTATGCTCTAAGTATGATATAATTTCAGCTAAAAAGTATAATTTTAGTTAATTTGCATTGTAATCTCTAGTTGAAGTCTGTTGCTATTATTTTAACTACATACCAATACCATACATGAGATACTGTATCATCATTTTTCCTACACTGTTTTAGGTACCTATATGACCCTGAAGTTGAAATAATTGTTTAAGTACGACACACGTAAACGCGTGATATAGAACTGTAACTGTATTGTTACCTATATTGTTAGATATTAGCAATAAATTGCTTGTAGAGGTTAGAAATGATTGGCTAAATTACAAAATGTAAGGGGCTGGGTTTACGCAGCAGCGCGTGAGCATTCCAAGTGGTCATTGCCCACACGACAGTTTTCATTGTCTCTGTTATAAAGTGATCTTAACTATAATACAATGCAAGCATCATCACGCTATAAACTCAGCTGTCATAATGTGCATAATTTATTCAACATCATCATTGTACTTTAACTAGGAGCGCTGAATTTTAAATAGTTTTAGATTATTGCGTTTTTAAATAAATCGTTTTCCTCTTTCATGTATAACTATAACTACATTTGAAAGCTATCTATGTAGTTTGTAATCAGCGTAAGAGAATGTGCAAAAATGTCTACTTATTTGCGAACTTGCTCATGATTTAATATATATTATTATAAGAACTCAAGAAGAGGTGGGGCTTCTCTGATAACGACAAGTGTTAGGACAAAATTTCGCAATCTATGACACACACTACCTTCGTGCCCTGCCTCTTCAGTTTCTTGCACTCGGGAGGACCTTTTCGAAGGCAACCAAAGAGCTATTAATTATTAACAAAGAGTATTAACAATGAATACTATATTAAAATTTTTATTTTATTTTATTTAAGGACCGCCATTAGCAAATTACATTAACACTTATATTTACAACTTACTTCTAATAACATAATTGAATGCACTGCTTGTTAAGGCAGCCACAACATGCTTAAAATTATTACATTGCAACAAACAAATAGAACTAAAAAATAATATAAAAAAACCGGCCAAGTGCGAGTCGGACTCGCGCACCGAGGGTTCTGTACCACCACATAATCATAATTGTATTAGTTGAAATTTCAGTAAGTTAATGTGCTAGATTTTTTGAGTCCGACACGCGCTTGACCAAATTTTTTTATTTGTTGTCATTTTATAGCTTATGCACTACAAACATACTTATTTTCAAGTTTGTAAGGGTTCCCGTTTTTAAAAAGAACTAAAACAAAAATCGCCTCAGCGGCCATCCAACTTGACCCCTCTCTTATATGAATGTTCTTGAAACGGGAGCTCACCACAATTGGTTACCATTAGTTGTGAGAAAAGTTGTAATATTTAATGATTTCAGACTTTTCCCATTATTTGTACTGTGAGACCTAGCTTCTTGCCAAATTTCATAATTTTAGGTCAACGGGAAGAACTCTGAAGGTTTTGCATTTTTGAATAAATGTATGGAGATGAGGACATAAAATGCCATATCATTTAATTGCGTCATTGTAAAAAATTTAAATTTTCAGATCTTGTATGGTTCATGGATCCTAATATATGATATAAATTTCAACCTGATACCTTTACCCGTTCGAGAGATAAAGGGTCTTGACAGACAGACAGACAGACGGACAACAAAGTGATCCTATAAGGGTTCCGTTTCTTTCTTTTGAGGTACGGAACCCTAAAAACAGTAGTAACTGATGCAGGAAAAAGTTAACTAACAGACTGCTGTTTCCTTACAGCGAGCAAACTTTATTTTTGAAGCAGTTATATGAATCCTTGAAGATGTCGATAGTACCTCCAAGGGCATTGTAGCTTTGGCTTAGCCTAGAAATAGCTGAAGACTGTTTGAGATCGGTTCGAGGGATATTACCATTAATAGCCCGAAGCCAAGTGATTCTACTCATGAAAACAAGCAACTTTCCCGAAGAAAATTTCTTTTTACTCGGAATTTTTTTGTCTCCCCATAGTAAAGCGGTCACGTGATCGACTCATTTTGTATGGGAAGGTGAAAAATTTTTTCAAGGAAGTATTTTTTTTTAGGTAAAGTGGCTTGTTTTCATGAGTAGAATCACTGGACTTCGGGATTAAAACGAATACAAATTCACACTGTATGAGCAAGCCTTGCTTCCCACCAACATATGGCACTGTAGGTTTCGAAAACGCACTAAAACGTGCAAAGAAATAATTAAATAAACACGGAGAAAACGAATTTTCCCAGACATGAGACCTAGCTAGATCTACTTTTCGCTCCCGAAAACCCCTGTATGTTAAATTTCATCGAAATCGTTTAAGCCATTTTCGAGAACCCAATTACAAATATACAGGTTGTTAGGAAAAGTAACGATTCCCTTTAAATCATACGTTCTATAAGTGGAACAAAGTACATTAAGCGTGTTTACAAAATAAAAGAAAATAAACAGTTGAATTTTTTTTTCACTTCTCATGCTCCACTAGGGCAAAAAAGTAATCGCGGTGGTGAACGCCCTGCGCGCGGGCCTGCTGCAGCCCCCCCGCGCCCGCGCGTCAACATATTCTTCACTAAAGCAGAACAACTCATTCTTCAGTTACATTTAGAGAGTACTTTTACGTTTATTTCCTCGCAGTCAAAGTGAAAAGCAGAGTTTATAACTCGTCCACAAAACCATTTTATCCTCGACATTACTATCTGCCCTCGCCTGGTTCGTTTTGTGGACTTGTTGTAAAATCTACTATTGTTCCACTTATAGAACTTGTGCTTTAAAGAAAATCGGTACTTTTCCTAACACCCTGTATATAAAAATATTGCTCCTTTAATAGTGTAGGAGTACCTGGGGATCTTGGCGACCGAGTTTCACTCTGTAATAGCCGCCTCAACATTAAAATATCATCGGGTGAGCAAGCTATGCTACCCACCAATAGATCGCGCTGTAGGTTTCTGTCTAAAACGCGGTATTTTAAAAAATGCTTAAAAACACGGGGGAAGCGAATTTCACCTAGCGAGGTAGCGAGATTACCTTTTCGCCCCCGAAAACCCCCGTATGGTAAATTTCATCGAAATTGTTAAAGCCATTTTCGAGAAATCGATTACAAATATGTATTCAAATATTGCTCGTTTAATAGTATAGGATATTATGCAAACCGATATGAAACACTAAATCTAGTGTTCTAGTCTAACATTTTTTCCTTCTATTTACAGATACGGATACTAGTCATAACACTACTTACCGAGACCATCCGGTGTCAGGATGGGTTCGAGCGCGACCTGCTGCGCCTCCAGCAGCTCGCCAGCAACGAGCCGCCCGTCGAGACCATCACCGGCTACTCCACCAACATCCTGCAGCGAGACCCCAACACCCAGTCCATGAGCTCGGTGAGTGTGCAGTACCACATGCAAGACGACACCGACAAAAACGAAGGATACAACCGAGTGGACCGTGGTCGAACCAGAAAAGTGTACCGGATAAAAAACCCTTTCCAACAACAAACGGAAGACGATGGCAGACAGCAAGAGAACCAGCCTGGAACTCAAGATAGCGACAGTGGAGCTAGTAACCAGTATGCGGCCATGCAGTACTCGTTACCGCCGGAGGAGTTCCTTCGACAAATGAGAGCAGAAAATCAATATTACCAACAGCAGCAGCAACCACAAGTGTCAACACCAGCGCCAAGTTTGGGCTACACCGCTACACCACAACCACAATATCAATACTCAACGATAGCAGCCACAGGCTATGATAACAATCTTCCACAATCCAATCAAATCCCACAACTTGAGCCTAAAATATCACAAACACAAGATTATCGATCCATTGCAAGTTCATATCAATATAATGGTCCTAATTCATATGTTGAAAGTGTACAGAATACTCCCTCACCGATACCACCGTACGTATCTACGTCAAATAATCAGTACATTGGTACTCCAGCTAACTCATATGTTTCGAGCTCTTCGCCAATTTACCTCTCCAGCCCTGCTAACGTACAGTTTATTTCATCATCGATTCCAGCTATACCATCTGGGACACCGGATTACAGCAACAAGGTTACATCTACCATAGGTAGTAATCTGCAGTTTGAAAGTCAAGATTATAATAAAAAAATGCAAATTGATCACTATGATAATTCTGCTAATGGTATGAGATATCCTGGTAATTATCAACAACAATATCAAAGTGACTATCCCACATCCACTCCGACCCCTTCATCGACGCCATATCCTGATCCTGTCCGCGACTCGTGGCAAAACCAAATAACTTCTGCTTTACCTAAATCATTACAAGAATACCCACAGTATCAGAAGTATTCATATTATAGAAATCAGCAGGATTCTAGACCTGACACCAATTCGGATAGTGTCAGTAGTGATACTCATCGCGCAGGCAATATGCCAGCAGCTAATAATGTTTATTTGAACTTTGCTCAACCCGATTATCAAGCTTTGTCAAATATAAGAAGTCGAACAAGAGATGCAGAGCATGAAACCACCCAACCAGAGCTTTACTCTAACGGTGAATATGGATGGAAATTGACTGACAGGAGACCTGCTTTTACTCATAGTCATAGCGGGTACGCCTCGGCACCTTCGTCTAACTTTCCGAGATATCAGTCGCCAAATTCACAACAAGAAAACGTTGCTGTAAGTCAAATGAGTTTTCACATGGACACGGGTAGACCGCAAAGCTATGATCACATCTCCAAATCAAGTTCAGACACAGATGCCCAAGAGTTTGCAAAAGCGGCTGCAAAGGCTCACGAAAACATGAAATTAAGACAGTATTATTCTAGTGAATACTCACAAAATTATAACTCGAACAGTCCTTCGGGTAGTAGCACATCAAACAACGCTTATTACGGCCCAAGTAACGATAAACAAAGAAACAAAATATATTCTGATGGAAACGGAAATGCTTATTACTACAGCAATGCTCAGCCGGATTTAATTACTGCTTCTCCTTATTATTATTCAAACGCCAGAGAAAATCCTTCAGATGAAAAGCCAAAACAACCGTTTGATCATGATAAAGCACTAAAAAATATTGTCCCCATTGATGTATCAAATGTGGTTCAAGAAATGCAACATAAACAGTCTCAAAGTTTCGATAATAACAGATACAATAATATACCAAGCTACAGTAGGGAACAGGTAGACCCATATAAACAAAATTTTAAAACAATCACTGACCATTTTTATCAAGACAAAAATTCTGCTTATGGAGTGAATATAAAACCAAGACCCGACGAAAGCAGTAGTCCTGACTCATTAAAACTGATAGATCCAGTTTCGCAATACTTTTCAAAACAGCCTTCTCAGGAACAATATTACAGCCAAAATTCATATTCAGATAACAAAAGATACGTCGATAGTTCGTCGTCATCTGCAAATTACGTGCCTCAACAATCCAGTGGTTTCCAAGACAATGCGCAATCGTCGGCTAACATCCAACAACAAGGACTACAGCGTCCTCAAAATACGATGCCAACTGACATTACTAGCATTCTGAAATTAAACGATATTCCATACAGGTTGACACAAAATTTACCCTCAGAGACATTTAGATTACATAGCGGTAACTACGAACCAGCTGGTCTTCCAACACCTTTACCATTAAGACTCAACCAAAACGTAGGTTCTCATCAATTAGACGTAGCTTCTAGTATTCTTAATAAACTCATGGCCAATAAACAACCTACTTTTACTGTAAATAGGCCAGGTGAGATCGATCCTAGTTTGTTAACTACGGTTAATGGTTTCAAAGTAGCTAATCCGTATAATGTAGATCTCAAATTGGTGGCTGATATGCTAAAAAATAAACCTGCAATGGATGAGAGCCATATTTTAGGATTGAGAGATCAATTTGTGAAGCCTCCGATTAAGTTCGATATTTCACAATTACAACAACTATTGTTGAAAAATGACAATCCAAATTCTTTAGATGGATTTGGAAGTTATAATTCTCCATTTATAGATATTTATAACAATGGAAGGTTTCCTTATCAAGGCGTAAAATACTCGCGCAGTCAAGAAGAGGAAGAAACGGTTATCCCTATAGGGGAATCTTCAAATAATCATCCTATTGGGGCGGTCATAGAACAAGATGATCCGATCAACGGTCGAGAAGGGTCTGCAGAAACAGAATTAACAGCACAAGAGGACGACACTCTTTCAGAAGTTAAGTTTAGTGAGGACAACTCCAAGACTACTTTCAGTCCAGGACATCGTCCAGACAGACATAAGCATCCGAACTCGATTACACCCAATCGACACGGGTTCCTTAGAAAGTATCCTAAGGAATCAAGAGAGCCATATTCATTATTGAAACCTCCTGCACCTCATAGCTCTAGAATCAGAAACGTACATAGTAAAAATGAGAAACACGGCCGAAGACGAAGAGTTAAAAGACCCAAAGTTTTGCGAATGGTGAAACATGATGTGTATGAGACTGAAGGTGAAGCAGACTCTGAAGTTTCATTCTTATTAAAACCACCTCCGCCAAATGCTGCTGAAGCGAAATCTGATGTGATTGAAACAGAACCCAGTGTATAGGTAGGTAATCCATGTAAATCTAACTTATTCTTCATACAGCCTGTAGAATTAATGCGTGTGTATATTACGCACACTTACCATTTTACAAAATAATTATACTGATATGCGTGTGTGTTTAATGAAAATGTTTCTAACAACATGCCAATAAGTATTAGTTATTTTAAGCTCGTTGTAGCATGGTTTTCCGTCTACTTAACTTAGTATGGGAAGTATTTAGATGTTATCTTGACTTTCATTTTCAACATTAATTACATACATTATTTTCCAAACAAGTTATATTTTTTCTGATAAATATTTAATTTGGCATTTATTAGATTGTTTCAGATGGACAATGTACATAGTTTTAATTCGTAATTTTAGACCTAACATAATGTTTTTTGTAAATATTTCGAAAATGGTTCGCAGCGATTGTTTTAGTTTTTTTTGTGATAAGTTATTGCGGCTTTACTGTTAGCCGTTAAATTGTTTATTGTTGTAATTTGTTACAAAATAAAGATTTTGGAAGTAATCATAGAAAAAAATATATATGTTTTTATTGAAAACATACTGTGACAGGCTACATTTATTTATGTACATTCAAACACAGTTCTCATAAAAAAAATTTGGGGGACACTAAAATAATATAGAACTTACTTAATTTCTGGTTCTGGATAAAAAAGCAAAATAATCGGTTCACTTAAACATGAAATGAGAGTAAGCTTCTTTTTAAGTTTACAACTGGCCTAATCCAGCCTTGAGGACAAAGATAAGCTTGACGGTGAAATAAGCTCACCCAGAAGAAGACTTACCTTTTCTTGCCTCGAAATGAACTTACAGTCGAAATAATTCAGCTTGATTTGAATGACAGCAGGTCAAAGCTATGCGTGAGAGCAGGACGGAGAGATAAGTCGCTCCAATATCTTACGCAAGGAGTTAGTATAGTTTATTAGAGGGATTTTAAAAAGTTGAGCTAAAAACCTTATTTACATCCTTTTCTAGTCTAAATTACAACTGCCCGTTTGAAAAAAGAAGATAACACTATTTTGACAACGTCATCTTGAAGTCCGCGGGCCACAAGCATTCGATGTACATTAACTTACTAATCTGGGCATTCGATGGACTGACAGTTGCGTGATCACCAACTGGTGATCATTTATAAATTGTGTATTTTGCTTTAATTGTTTAAAAAAGATCCAAAAAAACATAAAAGTGAAGCATACTTAACAAAAAATGGTGTGTGTTGTTCCCAGCTGCAATAGCCATTTAAGCATTTCGAAACATATACAAGGAAATATTTCAAAACACATTCCTAGAGCACTACATAATGCAATATAGATATCTATAGTAAAAGTGGCGACATTCTGGAAAAAGAGAAGTAGCTGTGTTCCTATGATCCTCTCTTTCTTCAAATCACTACAATCATTTGTGAAACAAGGATAGATACTGGTTTCAAATTCAACTTTTTAAATCCCCCTAATAAACTATACTAACTCCTTAATCTTACGCATCACTCCGTTCTACTCAAGTTCTACTCATACAGAGCTGTCATTCTAATCGCATCACTCCGTTCTACTCAAGTTCTACTCATACAGAGCTGTCATTCTAATCGCATCACTCCGTTCTACTCAAGTTCTACTCATACAGAGCTGTCATTCTAATCGCATCACTCCGTTCTACTCATACAGAGCTGTCATGCTAATCAAGCTACATTGATCCGATCCGATCCGATTGAGATCATATTTTTAATAGCTGTTGCCCGCGACTTCGTCCATGTGTGTTTGAGACTGAACTTGACAAATCATTCGAGTTGTGACAGCAAAGGATGGGATGTACCTTAAACGATGCAGGTACACTAAAGTGATTCTAAGAGACTCCATAATTTTTCGTGAAATTTTGATACTCTCGATACAGTTAGTAATCAAAATGGCAATTTTACATATAAACTTTTTGGTCCCAGTCGATCCTGTTCCTAATACTGATCAAAAACTCTATGAGACCAATCCAGGTTGGAGTATAAAAAGTCAGACATTGCAAAAAACTTTTCCCAAAATTTGTATGATTCATTTTACACCATTTTTTTTTAATGTTAATCGATCTTGTTTCTAACGTGTTGGTTAAAAAAGTCTGAAATTGTTATGCTAAGCTATTTTGCAACTTCTGACTTTTTGAGTACTCAAACCAGGGTTGGTCCTATAGAAAATTTTGATCAGTTTTAGAAACAAGATAGATTAACGTCAACATTTTTTTTGTGTAAATTTTTCGTACAAAATTTACTTAAGTATGGGAAAAGTTTTTTGCAATTTCTGACTTTTTTGTACTTTTTCCAACCTGAGTTGGCCCCACAAAATATTTGATCAGTATTGATCGATTGGATTCAAAAAAGAATTCTGTATAAATTTTGATACAACTTTGCATGACCTAAAATCTTCATACAAGATATCTTACGGTAGGTAATATCTATTGGTCTGTGAAAAATTATACAATTTTTCCAGTACATCCAAAATGTTAACATTACGTGTTTGAAAGGTACTTGCGGCAAGATTTTGCCTGTCAACCCTGGGGCGTTTTATGACCCCACGTGCATTTAACCTTTTATTTTAAGTTACACAATTTTACTACTCTGGGATCTAAGGCTATACGCGTCTACTCGTGTGTCCATGTAAGATCGATTGTATCGTGTGTCTAAGCGTGAATTCGTAAATTAAATTCAGTGCGAAATTTTACGAGATTTTTTTTTGTTGTAGGTACCTACTCAATTTTATTAGTGAACGTCGCTTTACTCATTATGCTAACTTTGTTTTACTAATTGAAATCATTGCTCAAGACCCAAAAAAATATGACATCACATCACGTCAGGTTGTCTCTTGATTTTCTTCAGATTTCACCTCAATAATGCTAATAGGCATTTACAAAGATTAACGCACTCGGATCGATGTTACACAATTAACAGAATTCATTAGAAATATTAACATAATTGTTAATTTACACGCAGCCACACGCAGCTGGTGATTTTGCGAGGAATTTCAAGATAACGTCATATTTGCGTATCTTAAATGGATGTGAGTGATACTGCATTGCTTTATCATTATGAATTGAACATTTAATAATACTCTCATGATGTTTCAATGTATGTGTGTTGGATGACGAGTAGGCCGGTCACCTGTGACTGGAATGGGCGTAGTTGGTATGCACCGTATGTTGTGGGTTCGATTCCCGGCTAATGCGAATATTTCTATGTTTGGATGTTATTTATCTATTCATGCATGTCTCAGTCTCTGATACTTCTAGTTCAGGCTTTGTCTAATTTGGAGTTGGTTGACCACAAGGTAACACAAGTGAAATTTCCTTAGTGTTAAAATTTATCCGCAACGATGAGCAAGTGCCGTTGTCTACCTGATACTTTGAGATTGCTTGTACTAGACCCTACTTGTAGGTAGACCCTAAAAATATGTTAATAGAATCAGGCGTTATCCATCTCAAAGAAATTATGTGAAACAAATATATAACCACCTTCCGCAACAATGATGCTATGTACTCACTGTGCACCGCCCGCCCGACCGCAAATAAATGCGCATGCGCAGGCAACTGCAACACAGCAACCACCCAAAAAACACTCTACACGTGTTTCGCCTCTACACGAGGCATCCTCAGGAGATGTTAGACCGACCAGTGCCAAACACCGGTGTTGATTAATAATTATATTACATTTATGGGTTTTGTTAATGATAATTTATGATCTTGATAGTTGGTATATTGAAGAGGATGTTTTTGCCAAGCAGTGAGGACTCTATCAACTCTACACTTTTTGTTAGGTTACCTCAGTTTAGCAGCGATAGTTGTGGTTCGGTATGAACACCTGCAGCTCTATTAAATGCCACAAAATTCAAAGTATTTCCAACGACTTGCTATTGGTGTACATTTTAAATTTACTTTGATGATTGCGTTGAAAGAGGATGAGTAAGTATTTTTTAAGAATTGCACATAACTCACGAGGCCAAGGCGGGCTGCTAGAAAATAATTATTTTATGTATAGAGCAATAAAAAAAGTTAAAAAAATGATCACTTTATTATAGGTAATTGTAGTGTAACATGACATTAAATCAGAGTGATCCATTGAAACAGATCGCGAGAGTCGCGTGCGTTTCGCTTTCTGAGCTCAATGTGCAGTGCAGACGCAAACCCGCACCTAGCTGTTTCAGACGAACGATTAGTGCACATATACACACATGGCACGAGTCAATTTGAGCATCATCAGAGCATCATTTGAGAACGTCTCATCCTATTTGGTTGTTTTTAGGGTTCTGTAGTCAACGGAACAGCGATTCTATGCCACGGAAGGCACATAAAGCCGTTGGTCTTGGCTAGTCCTAAGGCCGGTATTTCACTGGGACACTGGTAGCGCGACTGGTTGCGCCACTGGTGTCCGTAACAAGACACCAGTAAAGACACCAGAATCTCTATACACTGCGGCCACAGTACTAAGGGCTGGCTATATTTCACTGGGAGTGGTAGCGCGACTGGTTGCGCCACTGGTGTCCGTAACTAGACACCAGCTCAGCTGCTGGTCGCGCTACCACTCCCAGTGAAATATAGCCCTTAATACTATGGCCGCAGGGTGTAGCGACTCTGGTGTCTAGTTACGGACACCAGTAGCGCAACCAGTCGAGCCACCAGTCGCGCCACCATGGTGTCCCAGTGAAATACCGGCCTAAGATGAGCCATGTCAGGGCTTGGGTGGCTCGACAGCTCTTGACAGCCAGGGTTTGTGAGGTCGGTCATCGATCTTGCAACTCACACGATATGATAATGATGACTCTCGCAAGTTGCGAGACAGTAATGTGCAGTGCTGATAGACCATTTATTTTGTTTATTCTGTACCATTACGTTTGTAATTTTCCGAACTAGGTTTGTATGAAACACGAATTATTAAACTAATGCTAACGAATTATTTTGATATTAAAAATAAATACAACAAAGTCAAAATAGTAAAATTAAATATAAAAAAAGAAATCACGGCCCTTCGGACTATGTCCTTCAGATCATGGTGACGAGGAAATCTCCCCGAGCACCGTCAGCAGCTCTTCACGTGATGGCTATTGGCTTTCACCATACCGCAGATGTATTGATGTGGTTGACAAACATCGCAGCCCAGACCGAGAACCCAAGCCACACTCAAAGAGCTACTTTCGAGCAGCGTACCCATATATGATGAAGACAAAGCCTGCAACCTAGCCCCAAAATCACTCTTTGACACCGCCCTCAGTCTAGCTAGGTCTACCCCGGCGGCAGGATCCATGATTCGGTCGAGGGTAGCTTTGGAACCCACGTCATTCCAGGCTCGCTGTCTGGGTTCTCGGGCACGGACGCAGTCGGGAATAGAGCTGTCCACTACGTCAACGCGTCGGCTGCAAAAGGAATACTGGCCCTACCTCCATTGGAAGAAAGATAAAATGTCGGAGACAAGACCAGCAACTCCAAGCGCTGAAACGAGAAAAGCCGGCAAACTCACGTCCTGCACACACCGTACACCCAAACCCCACGCCTAATTGAAAGGGACGCCTGGCTCCACTGGGCCTCATTTAGGGCGCCCATGAAACTGAACAACTTTTTCTTAAGATCATAAGTCGAAATAAGAATGGAAAATCTAAGCTGCCATATAAAATGCGATATCAGCTGATGTAGTTTCCGTAGGCAATAATATTTTCTTGACTTTCTTTCGTTTTTGTATTTGTTTGTTGAGAAAAGTTGTTCAGTTTCATAATCAGATCTATATTCTTTGGGGTTTTTACTCTTACACTTTGTAGACAACCTTCTTTGATTTAGGGTGGGCGTAACCTGAGACAACAGTATTTCTATTGTTTTCGTATTAAAAGGAGACGCGTGTTCAGCCCTGTCCTGCGCCATCTTAGCGTCTCAGCTTTACGCTCACCCTTATTAGAGCCCGTCCAGAACCTTTATTTTACGCGCGAGTCGACTCGCGCGTAGGCACTCGCGCGTTGCCGAGATACTAGAGCTACATATATTGCGTCCAGAACATTTTCTTACGCGCGAGTATACGCGCGTAAAACGCTGGTAGAAACTCGCGCGTAAAAAAAGGTTCTGGCCGGGCCCTTAGGGCTGTTACGTTGCGGCTGACACAACCAACGGACGGCCAAGAAAGTTGTCTATCAGTTTTCACGAAATTTCCCAAGTAATCGAAAAATTGTTTTAGTATTTAAAATGGAAAACCAACCTTAATGTTTTATGACGTACAAAAAACTCTTACCGTAGGGTTGTAGACTGTACGCTACGCAGAAGGAAGCTGCCCACCTGGTTCAAAATCTCTTAGTCGCCTTTTTTGACACTTAGGTGCTTAACCTTCATCATATGCTTGAACCCAACAAACTTCATTAAAAGCTTGATAGATAATTTTATAGACGTAATTAATTCTGCATGGTTAAACATTTTGCATATACACGACAATATTATAGGCTTCTTCTGGGCAAGCTTATAAATACAGAATTATGATCAAAACCTAAGCTTTTGACAAGAACTGTTTTTTGATCTAGGCTTCTTCTGGGCAAGCTCATAAATCCAGGATTTTGTTAAAAACCTAAGCCTTTGAAAAGAACTGTTTGATCTAACAAAAACTAGCGACAGATAAAAATTAATAATGACCGAGACAAATATAGATATACCGCCATTATCGCCAGCTGCACAAATTATGTTAAGTGTATTGCTGAAACTTTCATAGGTACATAAGGCCGCACGTCAGTGGAAACACTTTGACCTTGAGTGGGTCTCTGGTTTCGGGCATTTATAGAGCAGCGCTTTTCAACTTGTACTAGTTTTGTATCAACGTGCTTGCTGCCGTGCGTACTTTTAATAAAAGTGCTAGCAACAGATTCATCTTTAAGTGGCGGATAAGGTACAACTTTTAATACAAAGTATAAGTTATTCGAAGACAGATTTTTATAAAGTTATAAATAGGCGCAGTTAGCGACAGTAAAGATCTACGACAGAATGTCGCAAAAGTTTTTCTGAGTATCTGATTTCCATATTTATA
Source organism: Athrips mouffetella (assembly GCA_947532105.1). NCBI lineage: Eukaryota > Metazoa > Arthropoda > Insecta > Lepidoptera > Gelechiidae > Athrips > Athrips mouffetella. The sequence continues at coordinate 15,702,565 of OX383965.1, read as the reverse complement.
TTCAACTTATTCTTGTTGGGAAATCTTTATAATATTAGTGATGCGCCCATATTCCTTTGCCCGTTGTATTAAGTAATAGATCGTAGAATTAATTCACTTGCATATATTTCCGTTAGAAAAAGAAAGATGTATACGAAACCTGTTCCTCACTCTTGGTCTCGATATCGTCTTGACCTACGAGACCACACGACGATGTCAATATAAATATGAAGTAAACACAAGATGCCACACAAACAAGCTCTGCTTGTCGCAGCGTAGACATCTTTAGACCGGTGGCCAGCGATTAGCTAATCGATATGGCTACTTTTGTAAGTATCAAATGCTAACACAAAGAAATGAATGGTGAATATAAAAAGAAAAGGATCGAGATTAATTTCCTAAACTTTTTTTACAGAAAAAATTGGCGTTGTTAGCAATCTTACTAAGCAGCACGAATGCAGGATACCTGCATGGTCACAGTGATCACGTAGAGCACGTTGAGCACCATGGAGTGCCCGTCAGCCACCACACAGCGCACGTAGACCACCACATCTCAGCGCCCACCATCTCACACACCCACGTAGACCACCACTTCCCGGCGTCAGGTCCAGCAGTGCACCACGCTCCCCCACCGGCCCTGCACCACGCTCCCCCGCCGGCCCTGCACCACGCTCCCCTCCCCGCCATACACCATGCTCCCCACCACGCCGTTCACCATGCTCCCCTCCCCGCCATACACCACGCTCCCCTCCCTGCCGTACACCATGCTCCCCTCCCTGCCTTACACCATGCTCCCCTTCCCGCACCCCTGCCTCCGGTCCACCACCACCTGCCAGCTCCTTTACCCCCGGCACATTTTAGCCACGCGAGCGCACCCTCTGCCATCGGACATAGCAGCTTTGCACCCAGCTCCTTCCCCGCCGGTTCGCTCCCATCTGCAACCTTCTCCGGTGGCAGTTCCTACAGCAGCGGAGGGCTAATCGCCGGCGCTTCTCTCCCAGCTCCCGGTTTTTCTGCGCCCGGCGCGGGTATTCCACACGCCGGTGGTGACCCACCCCTACCCCACGACAAGCACCCAGTTATTGACCACATTCATGGACTCGCTAATACTCATGGTGCTCCAACCCGGTACCGCGTCCGCGAGGAGCCTTACCAGGTGTTCCGTGAGGTGACTCATCGCGTGCCACAACCCTATCCGGTGCCTGTGCCTCAGCCTGTCCAGGTGCCAGTTCCTCAGCCATACCCTGTGCAAGTGCCCGTCGTCAGGAACGTGCCTGTGCCTGTTGTGAAGATCCAGCGCGTGAACGTCGACAAGCCAGTGCCATATCCTGTCGAGAAGATCGTAAAGGTTCCCGTTGAGAAGATCGTGCAGGTGCCGGTCGAGCACCCCGTGCCTGTTGAAAAGATCGTTGAAGTGCCGGTGATCAAGCACATCAAGGTTCCCGTTCACGTCGTAAAGACCTACCCCGTGCCTGTTGTTAAGACCGTCCACCATAAGGTCCATGAGCACCACCACCACGGCTGGCACAAACACGGCCACGGCTGGTAAACAGAATTCTACGCAGCTGTGTACTGTACGTACAATCTCGACACCATTCCTAGTTCGGTCTTTGTAAATATGTCGTTCTCCTCATAAGCTCATCGAGAGGCTGGATTCTAGGGTGATAACTAAGTCATTAAGTTAGGGAAAATATATTTGTTTTTTATTTTACTTTTCTTTTGTAGATATAGTAATAAATTTATTACTTTATTAAAACGATTATCCAAAGAAAGTTTTACTTTTATTGCCCTAAAATAGTACCTACAATCAACAACCAGGGAAACCAAATAACAAGTAATCTTTGAAGATAAATGTTTTAAATTATGCGGATAGTGTCGTATAGTATCAAACATTTATATATAATTTGAAAAGATGAATAAATAAATGAAGTCATACAAAACCTTTTAAGGGCTTATTATTATGAAGGCTTCTTGCAACTACTTTTATTCTACGACTTTTGCTTTGCAAAAAAATATGACTTTTTATATAATAAATTATTTTGTTTGGAGATACAAATTTTTTTGCGAATGGAGAACAAAAGCGGTTGCATTAAGCCCCCAGCTTAAAAGGGTTTTACACGATCATAATAAAAATTTTTAGCCCTTTATTTTAAATTACGAAATATATTTTATTGCAAAATAAATAAAAATAAAGGGACGTTAATTCTTAATTAGTGGAAGCACGCTTTCAACCACACATAAAAAGAAGAGACACAGTTCTCCTATTAATCCACTTAATCTAAATGAATAGTGAAAACCTATGAGTATAAACAAAATCTTGTAAACAGGGTTATTTTTAGCTCACCCATGAAAATTTTAGGTGATTTTGCCTATGAATCTGAACACTTCCTAGCACATAGGTCAAATCAACCCCCTTCTATCGGAATTTAAAATTTGTTTTTTTTTTAGGAATTTGCCCTATATCCCGTGGGATAAGCAGTTTAGTTTTATTGGCAGAATCATATAAAAAAATTCTGGGAGTACAAAAATTTATCTGAAGATAAGGCACACAACTGCAATACAGTTTTAAAATACTTAGGGCAAACATAAGATGCTGAAAAAGTAAGCAGCTATTCTACATATTATACGTAGACAACATCAAAATGAGCATTATGAGTACCAGGTACCTACTTAAAACATTTTCTGACTACACTTTTTGATTTCCAATATGACAATAAAATATATGTGAGGAGAAGAAGTGTGGAATATTTATAAGTACCTGGGCGACCGAGCTATGCTCTGTATGATTGAAATATCATCGGGTGAGCTAGCTATGCTACTCGACAACAGATGGCGCTGTAAGTTTCTTGAACGCACCAAAACGCGCTAAAAATAATAAAAAAGACGGTGAAAATGAATTTTTCCAGACATGAGACCTTGCTAGATCGATATTTTGCCCCCAAAATTCCCCGTATACTAAATTTCATCGAAATCGTTAGAGCCGTTTTCGAGAAACCGATTACAAATATATATATATATATACAAATATTTCCCGTTTAATAGTATAGGATAGGATAGAGTTGTGTCTTATATGGTTACGAATATAAAATGTTTATTCTACTGGACTATTGGTGTATTTGTCAATGTCCCTGCCTTCTGCCGAAGTCGCGGTTTCGATCCCGCCTAGGACAAATTATTGTGCTATGAACGAACAGAGGTGTTTGTTTTGTGTCTGGGTATTATTTATCTATTTACATGTGTATGTAGACTAGTATTCATACAATATGTATAAGCTCAGCCTATTTTGAGATCAGATGTCTTCCGTATTAATATGGTACTTTTATAACAAACAGAATCAAAGTATCTGCAAAGACGTGTCGCGTATAAAAATTTAAAAAAGAAATAGAAAAGGTATTAAATTGAATGAGCCCCAGGTAATAAGTTGTAACATCATAATAAGTTGTAAGTATATAGTTGTAAGTATATATATATACTTACAACTTAATATGATGTTTTATTGTGCATTTCTTGAAAATTGCATTTTAGAAACCCCTACACATCGCTATCTGTTAGTGGGCTTTGGTTAAGATTATACAGAGCAAAGCTCGGTCGCCCAGTTACTAAGTTATACTTAAAGGTTATTCTGTGGTGTAAGTTCAAATAAACTTATAATGAATCCACAGATGATGTAGATTACCAAGACTAAAGCTACGGCGGAAGAAATTGTAACTAAAAATCGGTCACCATGTTTATTATACACACTTTATTATCTAAATTTGCATACAAATTCCCAAAAAAAAGGTGAAAATATACAGAAACGACTGACAGGGCCGCTATTATAATAACAAATTATATTAATTTATAATGAAATTCAACGACAAAAATCAAAGTTTGCGTAATACTTACCTAATCATGGTGATATAAATCAAAACAGTAGTTGGCCGACCTAAATATAGGTCAATATGTAAATTTTATTGCATTAGATGTAGATGTCGTCAATTCACATTTACTATTATAGTTGGGTTTTGTTTGCAAAGTAGATCGGGTGACAAGTGTGTCGAAAGTTCGAGGTGGAAAAGATGAGGAGCGGCGGTTTAAGGTGATTAAAGTGTAAGTATCTATCCGGATAAACTTATACCACATTTTTTTCAGCAAGGATTAAATTCGTCTGAATTCTGCGTAGATGCATAGCTTTTCTTACTTAGTTTTCGCCTAAAAAAAGTAGATTAATGCAATTTAGTAGTTCTTTTTTATATTATATATTTTTCAAACTCGTTTTGCAATAAATTTTTGGTCTTACAAGCTTACCAGGGAAGATCGAAGAGAAGCAAAATTGAGATCAGTGGTGGTAGTTAGGCGGGTGGTAGTTAGTTTAGTGGCTGCTATAGTACAGTTGGCCAAACGACATTAAACTTTGTAGCACCCCAAGTTATTCTCTGCATTTTTATGCAAAAAGACTAGGCTTTTATAAAACAAAAAAACACAGAAAATAAGCAGTTAGGGGTAGGCGAGCTTTAGCCGGTATTTCACTGGGACACCATGGCAGCGCAACCAGTCGCCGCTACCAACAAAATGTATACAGCTCTATAGAGAGTTAGTCACCTGGTGTCCGTTTGGTTGCGCAACCAATTTGGCGGCGCAACCAGCTCGGATGCTGGTCGCGCTACCACTCCCAGTGAAATATAGCCCTTAATACTGTGGCCGCAGGGTGTCTTCTGGTGTCTTTACTGGTGTCTAGTTACGGACAACAGTAGCGCAACCAGTCGCTCCACCGTGGTGTCCCAGTGAAATACCGGCCTTAGAGTCACTGTCCACATATGCCGCACGATATCTGCACGATAGCGATATTAATCAATCGTATCTTGCATGCATCCTGCGTAGAAACAAACGGAACTGTGTCCACGTACGTCGCACAACATCACCTAGCGACAAGCACAACAATCACTCAAGTGGTATTAATCACTTCCTTGCAACTATTATATCAGGACTGTTTACAAGAAGAAAAATATTGACTTAAGCCACTTTTTCCGCGAATTATTACCGTGACCCGGAGTCCGTAGATGGTTAGGTCACTGTTTTATCGTTTGCATGTCAATTGCAAATGCGAATTCAAATGCAAACGGTATTTGTAGCTTGCATGCATTCCACAAATATCGTCGCTGTGGACAATGGCCCTTAGTTAAGGAGATGTAAGTAAGTTCAAGTTCAGCCTGTGGTTGAGTTTACGTTGTGTTGCAGTTTTTCTAATTTATAGAAATAATATTTACATGGAAACATTTTCCAGAGATGTATTAGGCTAAAAAGTTACTAGTTAAGTATGTTGTTATATAGGGTGACTTTAAATTAGTTCTTGATAGCAAAAGATATGAAAAAGATATACTCATCATACTGAACAATTTTTCCCAAGGAACATAGGTCGAAATACGAAAAACCAAATTTGACCTCCCATACAAAATGCGCGATCAGCTGATGCAGTTTCTATGGGAAGTCAAAACTTGATTTTCGTATTTCGACCCATGTTCCTTGGGGAAAGTTGTTCAGTATCATGAGTACATGCATCTTTATGTATGATCAACGTACCGGCAGTTTTTAATAAGTCTAATGACGTCCATGTATAGGTATGGCAAAACTGATATAGAGGAAATGTTAGCCTATATTTTTAAACATTATTAACAAAATATTGAGTAATAGAGAGACTTTAAGCAAGTTTAAAACACGTCTTCTGATGTTGAAACAAACTAGAGCATCTGCCTTATTTCTGTTGAAGAAATATATCTGAAACTATTCCGGTTTTTTATGACACCGAGGGCTATTATTAACGAAACAAAATAGTCACAAAAGTAAGTAAGCTTCTAAAATATTACGTAACTAAAGTTGTATACGTAACATTTTAGAAACTCGCTATAGTAGGTTATAGGACTCTTGATGATCCTGTAATACTACTGTAGTACACCATACAATAACTTAAATAATTAAGTATAATTTTCATTGCTCCTACTTCGTTTGTAAATTCTGCTATCTGAGCTAGCCGATTTGACGACGGCACTGATTTAGCTGCTGGCTGTCTTAGTTTATGCTGTGGTTTATGAGCAGTGAAATTAACTTAGCCTTGGTCTAATTATTAATGACACCTATTAGTGAAAATAGGCGGGCCCAATAGCTCGCCCTGTTTTCCGAAATACAGAAGATTTCTCAATCAAGGGCATCGAATAAGAGATGAAGATTTGTATAGAAAAGCCGGACACACGGTTGTGAGTACAATATAAATAGAAATGTAGTGATATTTATATAGAGCACAGAAAACAAGTTAAAGGGTTACTATTAAAACCAGACGAATTAGTAAATAATAAATAATTCATGAGAAGTAGGTAGCAGACGTTTTGTTGCACCATATCTGTCCAAGAGTTGCAGAGCTGAGTCCTTCAGAGGATGTCACCATCGGATCGCCCTGCCTCGTCGACGCTCAGTCTAACTCTAAATCAATAATTTCATAACCCTTACAAAAACTCGATTAGATTATACTTATAACATTAACATAGAAATTTAGCCGCGGCCAAGTGACGCATCAGAAACATCCGCCGCTGCGACTTTACTCCAAATAATTTATTCAAAGGCGTGTTGTATCGAAACAGTGACATCTTAGACTTGTGTATAAATATGTGGAGCCGTTACGTTATCAACTCATAAACCGCCGAAACTTCGAGGAGACAACAACAGCTGCACGTGTAGGTTTGGCTTTTGAGCGGTTAGCTAATAGCCATGGCGTTTGTTGTAAGTTAATGATAAATTATGACATCAAAACTCAAGTAAAAATATGACTGCAGTTGAATGGAATACAAATAAAATCTGGAATCATTGTTACAGGTTAGGGTGCTTTTCCTGTCAGCGCTTGCCTACACAACAAGAGCAGGAGTTTTGACTGGTCATCATCATGATTCCTTCTCATCAGCCGCTCTGAGTGCTCCCTCAGCGTCGTACGGAGCTCCCTCTGCATCCTACGGCCCACCAGCACATATAGAGCACCATCACGCTTCAGCTCCCGCTGCGCACTTTACCGCACCCTCTGCTCCATTGCCCCCCTCCGGCCCACAATACACGGAAGGCAGCCTCCTTTTAGACGAGACTAGACCACCGACTGGAGCAGCTTTCCCAGCCGGGCCTGCGCCTCTTCCCTCGGGTCCCGCACCTGTGAACCTGGGAACGACGACATCCGTTGGTGCCCCACGTGTTATTGGAACTACCGTGACTGTGGGCCGCCCGATTGCATCCGCCACCAGATACGAACTTCAGTCTGTCATCCAGGATGTCATCCGGCGTGTGCCCGTAGAAGTGACCCGCCATGTGCAGGTGGCCGTGCCCGTCCCGCAGCCCTACCCCGTGCGGCAGGAAGTGCGGGTACCGGTGCCCACTCCCTACCAGGTGCCCGTCGATGTCGTGAAACACGTTCCCTACGATGTATACAAGACTCAACACGTTGAAGTTGAGAGGCCCGTTCCTTATGAAGTAATCAGGCATGTGCCCGTTGAGATTATCAGGAAGGTGCCAATCCCGATCGAGAGGCCATACGAGGTGATTAAGAAGATCCATGTACCCATCGAAAAGGCCGTTGAAGTCCCGGTCGCCGTCTGGAAGCCCTACCCCATTCACATCATCAAGCACGTGACCCACTACAAAAAGAAGAGCTGCTGCTGGTAAACTAGGAATGAAACGTGATCGTACCAAATAGTCAATTGTAAATACTGATAGTCATTAGTTTTATGTACCTAGATAATAAAAAACTATGAACGTTTATTGGTCTTACTCACTCCAATGATAAGTATTTAATATTAATAAAAGATCTCTAAATAGGTAAGATGGCATTTTAAGCGTATGCTTTGACATTTCAATAATACAATTGCATAAATATTTTGTGATACACTCCCAACATTTATATCAAACAAAATTCTAATAATTAGGAGCGTTAGAACTATCGAAAAGTATTTTATGACATAAATAGCGTTTTTAGGATAAATAAAATATGCTATGCAAACACTGACCCCAATACCCCATTTTCACTCTTAGGTACCCTACTTTTTGATGACATGTTATGTATAATATTGTATAACGCTAGTTAGAATGCTTCCAAATAAGTTAATTAAGCTCGGATTATACAATTTGTTTACCGTATTTCAGGACATGGTTCAAAATCCAATTTTGACCACATTCTGAAACAAATAAAAATAATTAAGTACCTATATTAATAGTAAGTACCTGGGCGACCAAGCTATGCTCCGTATGTTTAATTATCATCGGGTGAGCAAGCTATGCTACTCAACAACAGATAGCGCTGTAAGTTTCTTGAACGCACTAAAACGCGCTAAGAAATATTTAAAAAGGCGGTAAAAACTAATTTTCCTAGACATGAGAACTAGCTTGATCGAGTTTTTGCCCCCAAAACCCTGTATACTAAATTTCATCGAAATCGTTAGAGCCGTTTTCGAGAAACATTAACATTTCGTAACATTTTTTTTAATGTTCAGGGAGGTCCTAGCTGGCGTCTGATTGATATTGCTTTATTTTCATTTCCAATTTTTCGGTTATAGCTTAGTAACCTGTGAAGCCTACTTAGCTGTGATAGTTTTCCTTTTAATTTCATCGTATATACTACTACTGTGATTTTTTTCACATTTCCAATAACTACCATTTAGCTAGCACGGGGGACACTCGACTCCAACAAAAAGTTTCGCTTTCAAGCTAAATATACCTACGACACCCCACACGATGGTGTAGAGGAGAAAAAAAATTCACTCCTTTCATCATAACATCCCATGAAAATGTCCACTACAGGACAGGGAGCTCACTCCAGAATTCTAGCTTTTGCTGGAAAAATGTAGAGAGGAAGTACCATAGTCACCTCGCTTGTTAGCGTTACGACTGGCACCATGGACCGCGGTTGTAGGTGATCGCAGTAAGTAAGATACAAAGGAGGATGCTGCTGCCCATCCTCCAGTTTATAACTCCCACTTTACTTGTAGGGTATTAACTCCCACTTTACTTTTTCAAGATTTTATTTTAGCACGCTGTCGGCGTGGATGAAATGTGTATCCGTACCAAATAACAGCTTTCTAGTACTAAGAGTCAAAGACAGACAGACGGACGAACGGACATGACGAAACTATAAGGGTTCCTTGTAGACTACGGAACCCTAAAAATGGTCGCAATAATAAATGAGTACCTGAGCGACCGAGCTTTTCTCTGTATAATCTTAACCAAAGCTCATCAAATACAGCGCCATCTAGTATATAGTAGAGAAACTAACCGCAACTCTTTACCGGCCGAATTTCAGTGTTGTAAAAATTTAAATGAGCCCCTAAAAACTCTTAAAACGTAAATAAAAATACTATTAATAACAGCTAGTACTTGTACATTAAGATGCAAGTGCGCTATTTTGCTCATTACACTCGAGGCCCAGGAATTGCAGCCCGAGCCGCAGGCGAGAGCGTAATGGAGCCGAAAGTGTAATGACAATGGGCACGTGCGTCTTACGACGTTTTTCCTGATATTTGCCAGTAAAAATACAAAAATTTGCTAACCTTTATGTCCACCGCACGTCCACCGAAACATTTTGTAGGCTATGTATGTGTTGGTGTTTTCCGTGGTGTTTTCCATCTACTATTTTCCATTTAATTTCTTGTATTTCGTGTCTAAATATTTTACACGGTTCGCATTCCGTACTACGGTTTTTTCGACAGAGTAAATAGCCCGAATTCATTTGGCCCTTTTGTTTCTAATAATTAAACTAAATGTTACTACTATGTTGGTAGGTAAAGGTGTAAACTATGACATTAATTCAATTTTAACATCCAGATATCAATTTATTCTAAGAAAATACCAAAAATAGCCCGAAAAATTTTCGCCACAAATTCGTTCTATGACGTGAGGCATCTGTACTAGTATAGTATTATATTATCTGTTGTAGAAGTCGATCCTTTTAGAAATAATTACAATAATAAACACCACAATATTTGTAATTATGGCGCGGGTTATTTCTTTTATTTATTTGAGAGGCAAAGACTAAACTGCCAAACATCCTTTTCCTTGAACCATAAAATAAATTATCAAAAATCTAATAAGTTGTTACTTAAATGTCAAATTAGTGTTGATTAGTTAATTAATATAAATAATTTCATAATATGAATTTTCATTTATCATTTTTTCTCGAATACAGCTTAAGGAAAATGTTACGACCGTTATAGGCAAAAAAACTCCTTGCTCCTTGCCGAGATTAAAAAGAAACATAAATAAAACACGGGTGCGGTAATATAATGAAAAAGCACGCGTGTTTATTAAGCTGGATAATGAACGTTTACAGAGCTGTTTTATGAGCAAATGTGTTAAAAAAAAATTATATAACGCTATTCTACTCACCAACAGATGGCGCTGTAGGGTTTCTGAAAATACCATCGTCATCATCGATTTTTCGCTCCTAAAAACTACCGTATTGTAAATTTCATCGAAATCGTTAAAGTCGTTTTTCCAGAAACCGATTAGAAATATTCGGGGTGACCCATCGGGACGGGTCAGTATGGGAAAGTTTATTTATTTATTATTTTATTTATTCAATAAACAGTTTAAACAAACAATTTTTTTTTTTACAAGTAATGCGCCAAACTGTAAGGAGCAGTTTGATGGCGCTGTGCGCTCATTACATTTTTCAACTGCTTTAAAATAGCTACTTAGTTACTAAAATACACTAATTTAATTATAAAGAACATGCATGCATTAAAGAATTAGAAAACGAATTTAAAACTATAAGAGATTAAGAAAAAGAAAGAAAAACTGCATTCACATAGATTTAACGTGCCTTCCGAAGCACAGAATCACAGGTAACTCATCATGCAATGCCTAACTCAACTGGGAAAGTCTCACAAAGCAATTTTTGTATGAGAGTATCCCCATGGGAATTGAACCAAAACCTCTAGTTTGATAGCTGAACAACGCTCTGACCACTGACCACTAGGGCAGTAGACCACGAAGGCTATTGATCCCTTCTATTAGTTATAATTATGATTGCAGGTGCCTTATGAAACTACGACAAGCAATCACAGCATCTAGCATTTTTTTATGTTGCAGGCGTTTGAAACAATGCTTTTTTTAGCAGTTTTAAGTTATCGCAGGCGCTCTATATCCTCAAGCCAAGCGTTAGTTGAACTTGGAAACGTACTAACTTTTGCCCGCGAATTCGTCCGCATGTTTTAGTACATTACTGCATTGGCCGACAAAAAAGTTAATGAAGGACGAACGTGATAGTGTGGGCAGAGGCGAAGCCGAAGGCCAAAACTTGTATAGTACTTTTCTCAATAAATGCACGGAAATTCCTTTGTTTACATCGCAGTTTTACATTTTCATATTCTATTTAATCTGTTTGTTAATTTTTTTTTTACATTTATAGCTTTTTTTTTGCAAGCCAGTTCTAAATACAATATCTTTGATAAGTTACCTCCTTGGTTGTTATGCTTGTTGGTACAATCCAATTTTAAATAACTAAACAGATATGAGATTTCATAGTAATTTACTCGGTCACAAAATTCGATAAAAATGGATTTTCTTACTAACATTGCCGGCAGCTGCTCGCGATTATTTAACCAGTACAGCTATTTTCATTTAACTCGAAGAAGGTTGACAAAATAATGATCGAATTTCCAAGCATGTTTCAGAAAAAAAAAATATATAGGTACTTACACCAGTATTTAAGTCAAACTATTAGCTAAGTATAAAATATGAAAAAAAATCATTAAAATCGGTTCAGTAGTTGTTGCGTGATGCTTGAACACATTAACAAAAAAAAATTATACGTGTGTGAATCAGATGACAATGCAATATTGTTATAACTTGGAGCTCTGATGTTGGAGCCGGAAAATAGCCATAGAAAAGTGAGATAATACCGCGTTTAGGAAATTTTGCTGCGCCTTGTGTTGGTGGCTATTTTATCGATAAGACAACTCCGGGTGATTCCTTAATAAAATGTTTGGGTTTAGCTAGGCCTTTTGGAGAAATTTCTCTAAGTTTTTACATACAAAGCAACGACTAAATTACAAGGTAAATTGCAAGGTTCAGCAATTACTTTTGTATGATACTGTAGGTTTTCTCCTCCATACTAGAGACGCTGTTTTTTTTATGTCTTCTACCTAAGTTAACCATACCTTACGTACAGTCAGTGAATGGAAACATTTGCATACAGTCCAAAGTGTGTTTACTGACGTGCTGCTGGGTGTACGTAGAAAAATGTCTTGGGTTTGGGCTCGTCTGATTCTAGGTTGTGTAGATAGTTATTTTTTAGTATTTGTTATCATAAATATAAAAAAGGTAAAAAATAATTATTAATTCAAGCTTTTATTAGATGTAGAATAGGAACTAAAACTTAACCTTATCACGGTCTCATGTTTTCAAATAAAAGCGTGTTACATTGTAAAACAGCAAGAGAGAAATAATCAATAAATGGTACGGCAACACTGCACTTACTTTCTCGCGATATGCAAGGAAAAAGTATCTACTGCAAACTTAAATTTGTAAATCCATACACATAGCACGGAAATACAAACTTATATTTTGGGTTTTAAAAAAATGTATAATGAAATATGCAGATCAATTCAGAATTCAAATTGTTAAACATTAACCGTAACCTATTTCGAGTAAATCACATGTTTACATTTTGATAGTACTGGAACAAACTTTCACAGATCAATAGATACTACCGCAAGATACTTGCATGAAGATTTTTAGGGTTCCGTAGCCAAATGGCAAAAAACAGAACCCTTATAGATTCGTCATGTCTGTCTGTCTGTCCGTTCGTATGTCACAGCCACTTTTTTCCGAAACTATAAGAGCTATACTGTTGAAACTTGGTGAGTAGATGTATTCTGTGAACCGCATTTAGATTTCACACAAAATTAGAAAAAAATAATAAATTTTAGGGCTCCCCATACTTAGAACTGAAACTCAAAATTTTTTTTTACGTCGAACCCATATGTGTGGGGTATCTATGAATAGGTCTTTAAAAATGATATTGAGGTTTCTAATATAATTTTTTTCTAAACTGAATAGTTTGCGCGAGAGACACTTCCAAAGTCGTAAAATGTGTGTCCCCCTGTAACGTCTAAAATAAGAGAAAAATAAAACTAAAAAAAAATATGTGTTGTACATTACCATGCAAACTTCCACCGAAAATTGGTTTGAACGAGATCTACTAAGTAGTTTTTTTTAATACGTCATAAATCGTTACATCTTACATCACAAAATAAATATTTTAGCAATAAAAATACCATAACTTTTACTTATATATACGTACAGGTTTGTACGGAACCCTCAGTGCGCGAGTCCGACTCGCACTTGGCCGGTTTTTTTACATTTCCTTATTTCCCATCACACGTTTCTTAGGGAAAGTTGATCAGTTAAGTCTACTGAGCAAGCCCTTTCAGTTTTTGGTACAGCCTGTATACTAGATTTTTGCAAAAAAAAAAAACAAATATATTATCCAGTCAGGTATATAACCAATCCAGAATTAAAATTATAGAAAATTAAAGTAAACTTAATCGAAACAATTATGAGTAAATCACATGTTTACGTTTTAGTAGTACTGGAACACCCCTTATATGAAATCACACAGACCAATTTATACTGCCGCGAAATACCTTCAATGGAGATGCTTGGTCATGCAAAGTTAAATCAAGATTTTTAGAGCTCTTTTTGCGAAAATCACTATTTTTAATTTTCGTTGTATAACAGCAACCCTCAAAATGAGAGCCAGTAGGAAACCACTCGGAACCCGTAGATAGATTTGCATAAAACTCTTAAATTCAAAATATGGTGCCAATCGGATCATTCGTTTAGCCACTAGGCCAAAGCGTGACGGACAGACCGACCGACGGACCGACCGACCGACCGACCGACCGATCGACCAACCGACCGACCGACGGACGGACATTTTTAGGAGACTTGTTTTTTATTATGTATAAGTGATATAGAACACGTTTTTGAGAAAATTAGAAAAACTTTTTTTTTTTCACGAAAACGCTCCGCTCGAAAGTAAAAAACCGGTCAACTGCAAGTCGGAATCGCGCGCCGAGGGTTCCGATATACCTTTAGTATTTTTGGAAGCAATAAAGTCCATTTTTAGGACCGGAAAACTAAATTTGTATTATAAAAGTTTTTTGCAGATTTCTAAAATAACTTTAACGAAGGGAATTATTCACTAAAGTACCCGTTGTTGCTCCGCTTGAGATAAATCTGCAATTAGATTTGGCACAATACCTGGGTCAAGGTCAGGTATTCAAGTCGCGAGTGAATAGGCTTCTTCTGGGCAAGCTCGTTCCATCGTCGACCTCATCTCTGTCTTCATGACTAGATTGAGGTCAAGAGTAAGCCCATTTGAATTTGCTTTTTATTATCAGCCAGTACCTTATCCACCAGGCACACACTATCCATAACACTATTTATTTATTTCCAATAGCTGCATCCCTCTCTGTTCATCTTGCAAAACGATAGTGCATGGCTAGTACCTACTGCAGCAATGAGGTTTGCATACTACAAAATAATAAGTACAATACATCACGTTTGAATTTCAAGAACCTTTTGCCCGCTAGCAGCCAAAAATCGCTTTTGGCCGCAGATTTTTACCATAAACAAAACAATTTTTTTTTTTCAAATGTTTTGTTTATGATAAAATTCTGCGGTCAAAAGCGATTTTGGCCGCTAAACGCAAACCTTGCTTTTTTCTGCCGTGAAGCTGCTGTGTTTCGGTTTGAAGGGCAAGGGAGCCAGTGAAATTGCCGGCACATGATAGATATCATCTTAGTTCTCAAAGTGAGCTACGCGCTTTGCTGTCCTATTAGCGTCAAGATATGCCATTAGTAAGACAGTAGGTGCTATGTGCAGTGGTGACCACTTACCATCAGGTGGCCCACCTGCTCGTTTGCTCACTTGTAACATAAAAAAAATAACCGGGCTTTGGAGGTGAAAAAGATGTTGCATTATTAGCCCCCAGAATAACATGATTTTACACTTTTTTTTCAAACCCTGTATAAATATTAGTACACTAGCTATGCCCGCGGCTTCGCTCACGTGATATTCAGACAATGTGCAGTCTCTCCCTCTCCCCCTCCCTCACCCACTCCCTTTCTACCTACCTCCACCCCACTCCCTCTCCTCCCTCTCCCTATCCCTGCCCCTAACCCTACCCCTACTCCTATCCCTATCCTTAACGCCGTCTTAACCGCTATTCTATCCTTATATAAACATAGAAAGGACACCCATATGGATTTTTAGACATTTTAACCCTATCGCACCCCAACCCCATCCCCAGGGGATGATAGTATTTCACGTCCACTAGCTTAGATTTCAATATTGTTGTAGTTTCCGTAATCAGCGATCCGATAAACCATACAAACGACACCCATATTGACTTTAAACATATCAACCCTATCGCACCCCAACCCCATCCCCAGGGGATGATGGTATTTCACGTCTACAACATTGGATTTCAAAAATTGTTTTAGTTTTCGTAATCAGCGACCTGATAAACCATACAAACGATACCCATATTAGTTTTTAGACTTTTTCACCCCATTTCCCTCTTTAAGGGATTGAATTTGGGATGGAATTTCAATAACAGTGATGTATGTTCCACAGAATTACAACCCTTATGCCTATGATATTACTTTGAAATGAAGGAGTTTCATTTTCATCCCCCTTTTCACCCCTTAGGGTGTAGAATTTTCATAATTGTATTTTTGTCTTTTGCTTGTCAAATTTTGTCATTAGTTGTGAAAACCTTTAATTGGCTGTTTGTAGCTATAGGTAATATTAGTATGTTAATTATAAGCTGTTGGTTTTCCAAAAATTAAATAAATAAATAAATAAACCCAGAAACACATAAAACTTAATTTATAGTTCTCAGTCTACATACAAATTTTGAAGATCCTTACTTCAAACCTGATGGACTTTCATATAAACTTTCATCCCTTATTTCACCCCCTTAAGGGATGAATTTTGAAAAATTCTAAAACACGTACTTTTTTATTTTTTACCAAAAGCTCAAAAACAAATTTCTTTAATTCTACCTTTAAAAACAAAAGACTTATAGACCAACATACGGAAAAAACATCATCCCCTTTTTCACCCCCTTTTAGGGTGATTTTTAAGAAATGTTTAAACAGGTATTTCTTTATTTTTAACCAAAAGCGTAACGTTAAATTTGTGTGAATCTAACTCAAGAAACAAAGGACTTTCATACAAACTTTCATCCCTTATTTCACTTCCTTAGGGGATGAATGTTGAAAAATTCTTTAACACGTACTTTTTTATTTTTTCCATGAGCTCGAAACCAAATTTCTATAATTCTACCTATAAAATTAAAGACTTATAGACAAACATACGGAAAAAAATCACCCCCTTTTTCACCCCCTAGAAGGGTGATTTTTAAGAAATGCTTAAACACGTGTTTCTTTATTTTTTACCAGAAGCTTAAATTCAAATTTGTGTGAATCTAGCTCAAGAAACAAAGGACTTTCATACGAACTTTCATCCCTTATTTCACCCCCTTGGGAGATGAATTTTCCAAAATCCTTTCTTAGTGGGGGGTTTTGACGTGTATAAAACCTGTGTACAAAATTTCAGATCTGTATCTATAGCGGTTACGGCTCGGCGTTGATGAATCAGTCAGTCAGTCAGTCAGGACATGCTCTTTTATATATTTAGAAGATTACTGAAATGGTCGACAAAATAAAATAGGTATTGAAGGACGAACGTGATAGGCGGCCTGTTGCAAATTCTAGACTTTTTTGAAGAGAGGCTCACATTGTATTATCTTCAAAACTCAACTATCATATTTTTATTGATTGGTAGTCAATTGGCCGGGATATTACGACTAGCTCGATACCAATATTAGGGAAGTTCTCTATTAGTTTTGCAGTATTGCTAACTTGCGTTACAAAACACAATTTGTGGTGTAAGCATCGCTTACTTTTAGAAATGTACCTACTAAAATGTTTAATTGTAGTTGAACATTTTGAAACCAACTTTATGGTGATAGATAACTATTGTACCTTTTATACATTTATTGGAAAAAATATTTTCATGATTCGATCTAGACACAGATACTTTTAACAAACAGAAAGCGTAAGTGCGCTGGGCCCCTTGCGCTGGGCCCGTAGCATTTACTACTCTTGCTACGTGGCTTGTGGGCCCACATGCGTATTGGGGCCGTTCAAGTATTACGTAAGCACTGTAGGGGGGCGGGGCGGTCTTTTCTTTGCTTATTTTTGATGACATGGGGGGTGGGGGGATCTAGATGGTGATTACGTCAGCAGTAATTTTTGTCCGAGACGGTAAAATTGAAGAAATCTAGTCGAACATGCAAAACGTGTGGTCTTTATCATGCTTCCGTCAAGTCACTAAATCGTCACATCGAGAAGATCCATAAAAAAGTAAACACACACACTGATAAAAAGTTAGGCCCATAAGAGTGGCTGCTCGTCGTGCTAACGAACTGATGTGCGTGGGTGGGTAGAGTATATAGCACGATTAATTTTGAGCCGGCGTGCTCATTGGCAGGGTCCCCGCCTTGGGACCTGGAAGCGGTAGTCCCTGCAGAACCAACTTAGAGCATCAAGATGTTGAATGGCTCGATGAGAACGACGTAGCCATACCAAAATCGGATGAAAGTGAGCTAGCAGACACGAAACATTGAGCAGCAAACATCCAATGTCTGCGAACACTTAGAATCATTGACTGAAGACTGTTAATTGGAAATTAATATGTATACCAAAAATTTTAAAAAAGGTTGTTTTGTACGTAATATTACTTAAGTAAGATTATAATATTTGTAACTTACTCTATGTTGAATACCGTTTCGGTAAAGTTTATATTTAAATGAATATTATGTGCGTTACAGTCCTCTATTCCAAACCTATTCCTTATTTTAGACATAAGTTTTGTTCATGAATCTTGTACCAATGTTTACGTAAGCATGTGGGGGAGGGGTAAGAGCTTTGCTTACTTTTGCTGACGAGGGGGAGGGGTGGGTTAATAATTGTATAAAATCTGCTTACGTAATACTTGAACGACCCCTTTCCTTCAATACCCTGTTGCGGCCAAGGCTTATAATGTACTTTTCATAATAAATACGCGAAAATTCAAACTAAGTTTAATCCAAACAAACATCAAAAACTTTCTACTTACTTACCTTTTAGGGTTCCGTAGTAAAAAAGGAACCCTTATAGTTTCGTCATGTCCGTCTGTCTGTCTGTCCGCGGTTTAGCTCAGGGACCCTTAGTACTAGAAAGCTGAAATTTTGTATGGGTATACATTTCATTTACGCCGACAAAGTGTTAGAATAAAATAATGATAAATATTTTTTTTTTCAGGGTACCTCCCATATAAGTAAAGTGGGGATGATTTTTTTTTCTTACCTACCCCATAGTGTGGGGTGCCATTAGATAGGTCTTTTAAAAACAATACGAGTTTTCTGAAATGATTTTTCGAGTTAGGGATCCGTTTGTGAAATATTAAGCATAAAAGCGCAATTTTTTGTTGGAGTCAAGTGTCCACCCCCCCTGCCGGCTAAACGGTTGTTATTAGAAATGTGAAAAAATTCACAGAAGTAGCATATATGATAAACTTAAAAGGAAAACTATCACAGTTAAGTAGGCTTAGCAGGTTAATGAGCTATAGCCGAAAAACTAAAAATAATAAAAACAGCAATAGCAATCAGGCGCTAGGACGTCGCTGAGCATTAGGAGGTAAAAAGTTTATGTTTTAAACGTTATGAAATACTTACTCAAAACCCGCCTTGCAATAAAAAATTGTAAAAAAACTACGGAACCCTATACTGCGCGTGGCCCGACACGCACTTGGCCGGTTTTTTCTTTTGATTTTGTTGGCAATAAATTTTTGTTACGGCTCTTGCCGCTTGTTGAATTTCGGGACGATTTTCGCTTGATTTTGTTTTGTCAAATCCAATAACTTTTTTTCACGCACCAATTATATGTTCCTTTGTGCACATCGCAGTTTTTCTTTTTCATATTTTATTTAATCTGTGTTAACTTAGCTTTCTTTTTGCAAGCCAGTTCGAAATTTAAACAAAATCTTTGATAAGTTATCTTGGTTGTTATGCTTGATAAGGTACCTCCTTGGTTGTTACTCTTGTTGGTACATTCCATTTTTAGATAAATCGACAGATATGAGCTATCATTATAAATTTTTCGCCCGTAAATTTATGATTGAGAAAAAATTACCCTCGCTCTAAGATGTTTCTGCCAAAAAAGTCAAAAAGCCCCGGTGGCCTCGAAAGTAAAAAGTGATCGAATTTTAAGCACGTGTAACCTTGGTGATAATATTATATTGGTCTTGTTTCACAATCGTCGCATAATCTTTAGCATAAAACGAAATATAATGCGTTGATCTCCTTGTTCGGGATGGTTTAAATTTCTAATCAATAATTTAAAGAAATTTATGCGCGTTATGGCCGGCGAGGTAAGAGAAGACCTAGGCAACTATGGCGCGACGACCTAGACGCTTTCGAAGCCAATTGGCAAAACAAGGCCAATGACATTGATGATGCACCCCAAACCTACTTACTGGGTCTACTCAAAACCCTGTGTGCAACTCACTCGTCATCCTACCAGTTGAGGAATCTCAAGTTGAACTTTTAATAGCTGGATTGCGAAGTGATTGTGCTACGGGTTGGGATAACATCCCATCCAAAGTCCTAAAAGACTCAAGGGCAATCCTAACCACTCCCATTACTCACCTGTGTAACCTTGCTATTAGTTCAGGGATATTTCCTCATGTGCTGAAGAAAGCCGTTGTTCATCCTACCCACAAGGGCGGAGACAGAGAGGATGTGTCGAATTATAGGCCAATATCTGTACTGAGCTCCCTTTCTAAAATCCTTGAACGAATAATTAATAATAGTCTTACGAGCTATCTAAATCAGTACAACATTCTAGCTTGTAACCAATATGGTTTTAGAAAGGGAGTCTCCACGGAAGACGCCGTAGCTCATCTCACAAATTCACTAACCATGAAGTTAGATAACAAACTCAAGTGCTATGGTGTCTTTCTGGATCTCTCTAAAGCCTTCGACACCGTTTCTGTCTCTATTCTTGTGGAGAAACTGGAACGGATTGGCGTTCGTGGTGTTTCTCTGAAATTGTTTAAGGATTATCTGACAAATCGAGTACAATTTGTAAAAATCAACTCTCATACTAGCTGCGAAGACAATGTCTGTTTTGGTGTGCCGCAAGGAAGCATCCTTGGGCCGACATTGTTCTTAATTTACATTGACGAGCTATGTCGACTGGCACTACCAAATTGCGACATATTCGCATATGCTGACGATACCGCCTTAATAGTCTATGACTCCTCTTGGGAACTTGCAAAACTTCGAGTTGAATCATCGCTCCGTGTGGTCCTGAAATGGCTGTCATCAAATCTATTAACTTTAAATTTGGCCAAAACGAAGCTATTGAGATTCTCTCTACCTAACACTCGCCAACTCCCAAATGACCTTATCAGGGCACACACTTGCGACTTAGGTGCCTCAAATTGTTCTTGTTTTCCTCTATCAGTCGCCTCGTCTGTGAAATATCTGGGTGTTATAGTTGATGACAAGCTAGATTGGAGCTCGCACATAAACGCACTTTGTACTCGGTTGAGAAGGCTTATATACATCTTTAAAGAACTAAGACACACTGCTGACCAAGATACATTGATGAATGTGTACCTAAGCCTCTGCGAATCAATCATCGCATATTGCATCCCAGCTTGGGGTGGAACCTATAAAACAATGATGTTAAATGTAGAGCGAGCACAACGCGCCGTACTAAAAGTCATGTACTTTAAAAGACGCGACTTTTCCACAACGCAAATTTACTCACTGTCCCAAGTCCTTACCATAAGACAACTTTATATACATCGGTCAATTTTAAGGCGGCACTCCATGACTCCATTAGACAGCAGCCCCCCGACGAAGCGCAGGGCTTACCAGGCTTGTTTGCCTGTATCAACACGGACTGAGTTTGCGCGCCGACAGTTTGACTACCTTAGTTCGCGTTTGTATAATAAAATAAATAAAATCTTAAACTTTCACTCGCTCACAAAGTACGAAGTTAAACATAAACTGCGGAATTGGCTACAAGGTATGTCATACGATGAGACAGAAAAACTGCTTCAAACAGTAACTTAAATTTCCACTTGCATTTTTTTTTATCTCTTTTATATTCTTTCTTTTAAATCTTTATTGTTGTGCCAAATGTTTCCATTATATTTTCGATATTTTGTACGCTCTGGGTATTTGCCTTTAATATTAGGCTGTATATTTAGGTGCACTCAACCGCATAGTGCTCTAAACATAGATGTAATATAGCTTTATCATTGTTGTTTCTTGATGCTGCTCAGTTTCGAAAATTATTTTATATTCTTTCTTTTATTAAGATGATACATGCATCACTGTAATAGAAGTACCTCAATCCGTTTGCGGAGAAACATCAAAGTCCCTATAACACAGGTTTTTAACTTAGTTTAGGGATCTGATTTTCCGAACATCTAGATATAGACATTTTTGTACAAGTTTTTAATACCTGTTTGCATAAGGCATTGTATCTACTTTATTTTTGTACAATAAATCTTTTTTTTTTTTTTTTTTTTTGAATAGAAAAAGGGGAGGCTTTTGCTCTGCAGTTTGACTTTCAGGGCTATAAAAAAATGCGCGTAATAATTTTGAGTCATCATAACATCCCATGAAACGTCCACTACAGGACAGGGAGCTCCCTCTAGAATTCTAGCTTTTGCTGGATAAAAGTTGAGGGGAAGTACCATAGTCACCTCGCTTGTTAGCGTTACGACTGGCACCATGGACCGCGGTTGTAAGTGACTCTCCGAAGTACAATCTGTAAAAGATCGACAGACATGCAACTTTGCGCCGGTGGGCTAGGCTGTGAAACTTGGTTTTCACTAGCATCTCATCACCAACGAGCTTCTTGGCTCTGCGATCGATCAAGACAAGTGCGACTAGTTGGTATTTGGTTGAGCCATCCCAAAGGTGGCAGCAATTATCCATGCAAGATCGGACATGTGCTTTGTATAAAACTAGCAACTGTCCAGGAGTGAAATATCGCTTGACCCTATTGAGGATACCAAACTTTTTGGCTGCAGCTTGAGCTTTTGACTCAATGTTGGCGCCGAAGTTCAGGTTTGCATACAGCTTCATGCCAAAAAGCTTGAGGCTGCCGGTAACCGGCACAGATGTACCTACCTCGAAAAGTAAGAGCCAGATTGAACGTACTCCTTTTGGCAGTGAACAGAAACGCTTGTGTTTTGAAACTCACCAGATTTTTGTCACCCCAGTCGGACACAAGACTTAAGGTTGAGTTTATACGCACTACCATGGCCTCTCTCGCAGAACGTATCTCGTTACCGCTGGCTTTTGCGCTAGATACTCCATAATTTTCATTTAGTACTTGTAGTGTATAGCCTTTGTCTCGAGCGTGCATACTCAGTCTGCAACCGACCGTACAGCGAGTAGGATGTGCAACGTGGTGTGTGCGTTGGCGAGCCAAATAAAGAGCTAAACAACTAACATCGGCGACGCTACAGTTGGCGACGAGGATTAAAAGTGAGTACTTGCTTAGAAAATAATAAAACAGAAAAAAAAGGAAAGGAATTACTTAATTTCACCGAATAGTTGTGAAAAAAAATTTTTGGCCTGATGTAAACAAACATAGTTATTGTCGGCCGGCTATAAATAGAACAGGTTTGAACGGACAAAGGATGCGTGTTAGCCCATCCAGATTTTGCATTATATTTAAAGATTTCCTTGGCTGTGGTTTGAGTATTTTAACCAAAGAAATCGGAACGGATAGAAGTCAATACGTAGGTAGTTGCGTCAAGCCAATCAAAATGAGGAGGATTTATGGATTTAAGGAAACTTGAAAATAACCTATAGGGTTCCTGTAGGTTTCGCCGAACAGTGGTTCGGTCGGTCGTTGACAACTTGTCACGGCAAGAATTATTTTTGATGAATATACCTATGAACTACCTACACAAACTTATTTACTTTACTATTAAAAGGGCTGACCCCTCATAATTGACCCACCGTGTGGCATATTACGGGGTTACCAGTACGGTAGATACTAATACTTTGATACATATTTACCATTGGTTTTGATACCACCACCCATGTAATAATATTTGGACTGCTACTTCGAATAACGTATAAAACTAGAACGCAAGGATATTACATGAGATAAAACGATACACTTCGTAGCGCAGACGCAGATAGAATGACTGAAAAAATGTTCGATGAAACTCGATTCAAAAATAAGGTTATTTTTTAGAGTATACGTCGTTGAGTTTTTAGGGCCGCTGCTAGAAAACTCCACTGAACCCAAAAAACTAACTAGCTGGATGCTAACTCAGCGCAGGTTATTTGTGCTGTTTTTACTACTATTTATAGAATAATTTACTTACCTTGGATCCAACGAACCAGCCACGAGTTAGTTTTAATGATCCTAATTATTTTATATCCCGTGTAGTGCCGGCAAGAATGATACCAACCCATACATACTCGTGGGTGTCGTAATAGGCGACTATGGCTCATAAACGGGAGGAGGTAACTGACATGCCAATTTTTATTTATCAATAAATTTTGAATTGTATTGATGGGTTATCCTCCTGTGTGCCTTACCATATTACATACTGCGGTCACCTACAACCGGGTTCCATGGTGTTAGCCGTAGCACTGACAGGCGAGGTTCCCCTCCTCACTTTATACAGAAAAAGCTAGAATTCTGGAGGGAACTCAGCGTCCTGTAGTCGTCGTTACTTTGGATTATGATGAAATGTTATATGATATAAAATATACTCTGAATTTGTCAAATGCAATCTATTTAAGTTGCGTTAAGTGGTACTTGTGCTACATATGTACCATGTTATGAGCAGTTATGATTATACTAGGCATTAAATTTCATATTATACATATTAGCAGTTATACACTGGGCATTAAATTGCATAGTCTTTTAGTAATTTGACATATTGGCAGTTATATACCTACTGGGCAATAAATTGCATATTGTCTTTTAATATTTTGACATACAAGCAGTTAAATACTGGGCATTAAATTGCATATTATACGTATTGGCAGTTACAAACTGGGCATTAAATTGCATATTACACGTATTGGAAGTTAAATACGGGGCATTAAATTGCATAATACACATATTAGCAGTTATATACTGGGCATTAAATTGCATATTACACGTATTGGAAGTTAAATACGGGGCATTAAATTGCATATTACACGTATTGGCAGTTATATACTGGGCATTAAATTGCATATTACATATATTAGCAGTTATATACTGGGCATTAAATTGCATATTATACGTATTGGCAGTTACATACTGGGCATTAAATTGCATATTACACGTATTGGAAGTTAAATACGGGGCATTAAATTGCATAATACACATATTGGCAGTTATATACTGGGCATTAAATTGCATATTACACGTATTGGAAGTTAAATACGGGGCATTAAATTGCATATTACACGTATTGGCAGTTATATACTGGGCATTAAATTGCATATTACATATATTAGCAGTTATATACTGAGCATTAAATTGCATATTACACGTATTGGAAGTTAAATACGGGGCATTAAATTGCATATTACACGTATTGGCAGTTATATACTGGGCATTAAATTGCATATTACATATATTAGCAGTTATATACTGAGCATTAAATTGCATATTACACGTATTGGAAGTTAAATACGGGGCATTAAATTGCATATTACACGTATTGGCAGTTATATACTGGGCATTAAATTGCATATTACACGTATTGGAAGTTAAATACGGGGCATTAAATTGCATATTACACATATTGGCAGTTATATACTGGGCATTAAATTGCATATTACATATATTGGAAGTTAAATACTGGGCATTAAATTGCATATTACACGTATTGGCAGTTATATACTGGACATTAAATTGCATATTACATATATTGGCAGTTATATACTGGGAATTAAATTGCATGTTACACGTATTGGCAGTTATATACTGGGCATTAAATTGCATATTACACGTATTGGAAGTTAAATACGGGGCATTAAATTGCATATTACACATATTGGCAGTTATATACTGGGCATTAAATTGCATATTACATATATTGGAAGTTAAATACTGGGCATTAAATTGCATATTACACGTATTGGCAGTTATATACTGGACATTAAATTGCATATTACATATATTGGCAGTTATATACTGGGCATTAAATTGCATATTACATATATTGGCAGTTATATACTGGGCATTAAATTGCATATTGTCTTTTAATAATTTGGCATATTGGCAGTTATATACTGGGCATTAAATTGCATACTATCTTTAATAATTCGACATGTAAGCAGTTATATACTGGGCATTAAATTGCATATTGTCTTTTAATAATTCGATATATAAGCAGTTATATACTGGGATTTTAATTGCATATTGTGTTTTCAATAATCTGATAAACAAGCAGTTACAAACTGAGCACTAAATTGAATATTGTCTTGTTAATGATGCGATATGTTATAAACGGTTACAAACTGGGAATTCAATTGCATATTGGCTAATAATTGTGCCAATAATGAGATACATACGAGCAGCTACATACTGGGCAATAAATTGCATATTGTCTTTTCAACAATTTAAAATATGAGCAGTTACTAACTGGGCATTAGATTGCATTATGTCAATTATAAAATGAGGCATAATTGGAGCAGTTGTGAATTCCAACTGAATTATTAATTGGTCGGCTCCAATGGTTGGAACGGCTTACTCCTCACCAGTAAACAAAACCATAGAATTACCATTATATGCATGTTTATGCAGGTAACATGAACAATACCTACATAATTATTTAACAATTCTGTAAACTGAATCAGCTTTCATTTCCTTTTGTTTAATATGTAGGCGTATGGAAAAAATATTTAATTATTAGACAAAAATGATAGTAAATCGTATGTTCATATTTGTTGCATCAATAATATTATGAAACTCAAAGAATAGTCACGCATAAACAAAATATAAAGAGAATAAGGGAGTCTAGATACGATAGCACAGTGGTCTGTGCATTGGATTCGTGCTGCTTCTGATGTTTGTTGTATGTAAATACAATTCATGCTTGGTCCGTTCCAAAGGTGCGGGTTTAAATCTAGCTCGCGTCTCATATATTTTCAGAAAGGTTATATGCGTGGGCGAATGACATGTGTTGTTTTGAGCCATGGTATTAAAGAGTGCAAGGAAAGTCCGGGTGGATAATGGATAATGATATGATACGATTCGGGAACTGATTAGTGTGAATTATAAATAACAAAATCCTTCCTTGTTTAGTTGAAAAGAAGTAACAAATGGATTTCAGATTCACACACATTGTTTGACAGTCAAGTCATCTTTATAAGGACAGATGGTGACAATTTTATTTTGTCCCTAAATTCAGTTTAAACATGCTGAGTGTTTGGAAAAGGTATGATAAAAAGTACCAACCTACAGTTTGAAATTTAAATAGTTTGATACCTACCTTACCGTTTTCAATACCACTGACTGGTGTAGTTAGGGAGCAGGTAAATTCTGGCACTTGTAGCGAGAGTACCCATTACTGTACATTTCCTACTATAATTAATACATACCCACGAAAAGTCAAATTATTCTGGAAGGGTTTATTTAATGATCATGTCCCTATTTCATTATGTTTAACATACGTGCTTTGTACAACGATGCCATAGCAAAAAAAAAAAAAAAAAAAACTTGTGTACATCGGCGTGTAGCTAGTATATTGTATTGAACGATTTCACTTAAATTGGAAGGACCGGTACATAGACAATATGCGTACTTAATACATCTTAAAGTTATATTGATTCTCCTCTATGGGCCAAGACAACCACAAATAATACCTACCAACCTATTTCAAGTGCCTAAATCAAGACATTGGGATCAAGGATTATTTCTTCTTCTTGTCGTGTTAATCAATAAATAAATAAAGCTCAAGAAGCAATCGATTTTAAAGATAATTAAGTAAATAATTTTACAATGTTTGAAATAAATTATGTGGTTTGTCCATTTACAACGAAAAAAAAACTAACCTATCATTCTTAATAGGTACCTATTTAAAATTAGTGCATACTCAAATATACTTTGGTTGGTAAATAGCTTGGTTCCTGTGAAAGGCTACAGAAATTGGAATAATAATCCGGTCACCTAGTAGGATTTTTGTGGTAAATAAGCCTCGCAGGTAACTATTGAAAAGCAGTTTTAATTTAGGTTTTCTTATGTAACTTTACTGTAAAGCAACAAAATACTCTTTAAAAGCGTTGTAAAAATTAAGATACCTATGAACTTACGAAAACGTAATTAGGTATATTTGCTTAAATAAATGAATAGTTCTGTCCGAATAATGAGTCCCAATGAATTAAAAATTTAATGGAAAAGTTGATTTGTCGACATACACGGTACAGGTAAGATAATAAAATCAACAAAGTGGACAAGCAGCAATTCCACAAGAAATTTGTGAGCAAAGGTTTTAAGAGATTAGAAAAAAAAAATAAACGTGGTATAAAAAAAGGGGTGCTGTTCTTTTGTGCAGCGGCAAATGTATAAATAATTCATTTACAAAATTGATACAACTGAAAGAAGTCTTAAAAATAAAAATAAACAATAATAATAATTCCTTAAATTTGACAATAAGGTTTGAAAATTGATCAGAAACATAAAAAATAGTTTTCGACAAACATTTCGAGTTTAATTCTGGTGAGATTCTACATTCAGATTAAAGGTACCAGTAGTTGAATTAGATTGAAAAATAACTTCATTTGATATCGCCATCTTATTAATTTATGTCAAATTGTGACGAAGCACTTTATTGCGATCAGGACAACTTTAGTTTCCTTTTTATATGGAAAAAACACCATGGTAAACAGAGATCATTCACCTGAAAGCTATCATTAGCCTATCTATATTATAAATGATTGATGTCATAATTGCCACCGTGCTAACAGAAATAATATAGTACAATAATAGTTTAAAATACTTATTCTTATCATAATAGTCTTGGAAGATGTGTTGGACGCTCGATCCAGACGTGGTGGGTTGGAGTTCAACAGGTACGTGCAGAGTAATGAGCCGAATTGATAGATCGACTTTCCGAGGAGTTCCTGGTTTGAAACAGCCAGTTTGTATCATCACCACACATTTCGATGACATAGGTGTGCACCATATAAATATGTACTTTGAAGAGTGCGTTTTGTATGTCTGGGTATAGAACATAATTTTAATAGGTGTAATTAGAACACCAAGAATTCGTTGACCCTGCAAACCATACGAAAAAAAAAGAAAAGAAATTATATACCTATAATAAATAGCTGAAGAACTTGTTATTGTTCTGGATTAGTTGTAATATTTAAAACCTTCATTTAATTTGAATAGTCTTTGTATTTTTCTTTGTTTACCACCTGCAAACCTATGGAAACCAGTAGTGTGAAATAAAAATATTAAGAAAAAAAAAAACCGGCCAAGTGCGAGTCGGACTCGCGCACTGAGGGTTCCGTACCACCACATAAACATAATTGTATTAGTTGAAATTTCAGTAAGTTAATGTGCTAGATTTTTTGAGTCCGACACGCGCTTGACCAAATTTTATTATTTGTTGTTATTTTATAGCCTATGCCCTATAAACATACCAATTTTCAAGTTTGTAAGTGTTCCCGTTTTTAAATAGAACTAAAACAAAAATCGCCTCAGCAACCATCCAACTTGACCCCTCTCTTATATGAATGTTCTTGAAACGGGAGCTCACGACAATTGGTTACCATTAGTTGTGAGAAAAAATGAAATATTTAATGATTTCAGACTTTTCCCATTATTTGTACTGTAAGACCTAGCTTCTTGCCAAATTTCATAATTTTAGGTCAACGGGAAGTACCCTGTAGGTTTTTCATTTTTGAATAAATGTATGGAGATGAAGACATAAAATGCCATATCTTTTGATTGCGTCGTTGTAAAAAATTTAAATTTTCAGATCTTGTGTGGTTCATAGATCCTAATATATGGTATTAATTTCAACCTGATACCTTTACCCGTTCGTGAGATAAAGGGTCTTGACAGACAGACAGACAGACAGACAGACAGACAGACAGACAGACAGACAGACAGACAGACAGACAGACAGACAGACAGACAGACAGACGGACAACAAAGTGATCCTATAAGGGTTCCGTTTTTTTCTTTTGAGGTACGGAACCCTAAAAAGGTAGAGGAAAGACAGGTAGTGGTGTTTCTCACTCTTGCCTTCCTCTCAAGGCTTTAAAGTAACACAGGGCTTAAAAGTAAGGTCCTCCTGGAGTTTCTGGGTTGGCTGCTGTAGGCAAGCTTCATTGGTCAATAGTTGTTGTAAGTCCAGAACAAGGAGACGGGGCAGATAAGAAGAAACGTAGTACATTTGAAGAATATACAAGGAGACTGGAAAGTGTTAGACATAAAGAATAATTTGGGAAAAGATAACATTTGCAACAGTAGTGGAGGGGAGGAGTAACTAAGGAAACTATGAAAAACTATTTTGTAGAAGGTACCGCTAGAAGCGTATTATGATTTGATAATTTCCGATTCAAATGTAATTTATTATTTTAATTAGGTAATTTATGAACGATATAAAAATCTAATTAAAATAGGGAAGGGATGTAGTGTATAGCCTTTGTCTCGAGCGTGCATACTCAGTCTGCACCCGACCGTACAGCGAGTAGGATGTGCAACGTGGTGTGTGCGTTGGCGAGCCAAATAAAGAGCTAAACAACTAACATCGGCGACGCTACAGTACTACTATTTCCATAACTTTGCAGAGCATGGAGGTGATGGCGATCGGCCGATATTTGGTGTGACCTTTTTTGTAGTCTTTTACGATCTTTTTAATATAAAATTGACTAAGAAAATAAATTTATTTCTGCACGCATAATTTCAAATTAATTTTTGAGCAAATTGGCAGGGACTCAATTCTTGTAAATCACCGGGTGATAAAATATCACTTTTAAGACTTTAATAATTCGCATTTTCCCTGATAAACAGTTGAAAGGTATATCAGAATACATGAAAAATAACAAACAAGGACTGCTTTATATTTAACGAATGTCAATCTCCACTTTTGAAAAGAAAAATCTGTGATTTTGAATTTTTTGAATGATTTTTTATCACCCGGTGATATTCAAGAATTGGTCCCCAGGTCTCTTTTAAGGGTTCTGGGACTCAATTCTTGAAAATCACCGGGTGATAAAATAACATTTTTGAGACTTTAAATACATAAAAATCAAGGACGGTTTTATATTTTAAGAATATCAATCTTCACTTTTGAAAAGAAAAATCTGTGATTTTGGATTTTTCGAGTGATATTTTATCATCCGGTGATATTCAAGAATTGAGTCCCTGAACCAAAATGGTAAAAACTGAACCCGTGGTATGACTTCGTCTGCCTGTCTGTCTGTCATACCTGTATATCTCAGCAACCACTCATGCTCTCGACTCGAAATTTAGAATAGTTTTAGAATACAATTAGTACCTAACTTTATTGCAAATTAAAGAATCACAAATGTATAATTATTGTATGTTATTGTAAAGAGGGCCCAAATAGGGAAATAAGGGGATAAAAATTTTTAATTGTCGTTTCTAGGTCAAGTAGGTTATCACCATAAAATCACGAATACAATACCTTTCTCGCTCCGGTCGAAAGTAAAAAGGGCATCACTTGTACTTACATTTCAAAATGTACGTTTTAATTTTTTTTACGACGAAAAATACCATCCTTACCTCCGAAGTTTGCTTGAGGAGAAATCTGAATTAATTACAGTTGATAGAAATTAATGTTAATATTACAGTAAAAATTAAACAATATTTCTAAGTAGCACAGTTTTTAGAAATCTGCTAAAAACCATTACTTAAACAAATTTAGTTTCATACAACTAAATTCCGATATATCGGAACCCTCAGTGCGCGAGTCTGACTCACACTTGACCGATTTTGATTTAGATAGGAACAGTATTTTAGTTAACGACCATAGAGTTATCTTCAATGTATGAAATTTTGGGCACTGAACCACCGTACCTACTAAATAAGTCCTTCAGTGGCTTTTTTTTATGTGACAAGTGTGCAAACGAGCAGGTGGGACACCTGATGGAAAGTGTTCACCAGTGTGCCAGTAATTTTGCTGGCTTCCTCACCCTTCAAACCGAAACACAGCAGTGCAAACACTGCTATTTTACGGCAGAAATAGGCAAGGGGGTGGTACTTTCCCAGACGGACTTTGCACAAAAGCCCTTCCACTTTAAAATTTTACATTGAATGGGCTTGGTTTATTGAGTTTATAACTACATCGTAGATTTTTAAAAACCTACAAAAAAAAAAACAAATGATTGAAGTGAAAAATAAGATTGCCTCCAGGGATCATCTGGAAGGAACAAGGGTGCCTTATGGCACTTGCCCAGGGTACCCATTGATAAAGATAGTCGAAGTTCTTATGGCATAATTTGCCAGATTTTTTAGTTTTTACAAAAATTGCAAGCTTAGTGTATAAACAATTATATTTTTATTCTCAAATAATGTATTTAACTTTTAGTTATATTGTTAGTTCTCATGGTGGGTAACGCACTTTGATGTCTTATTAGTGTCAAATCATTTCACTAATAAGACAGTGGGTGTCATTGGCGGTGGTGACCACTTACCACCAGGTGGCTCACCTGCTCGTTTGCCCACTTGTGATTAAAAAAAAAATTCGGTCAGTTAGTTATTGAATGAGTCTTGGCGACTCTTCAATCAAAATTATTTGAGTTCCAGCTTTTGGTACGACTCCATAACATCCCATGAAACGTCCACTGCAGGACAGGGAGCTCCCTCCGGAATTCCAGCTTGCTGGAACAATGTGGAGAGGAAGTATCATAGTTACCACGCTTGTTAGTGTTGCGCTTGGCACCATGGACCGCTGTTCGCGATAAACAGAAGGACGCTGCTGCCCATCTTCCTGTACAAAACCCCTTAGTCGCCTCTTACGACACCCACGTGTAGAGGTTTCGTACTATTCTTTGCCGGCACCACATGGTACGACGGAGTAGAACTTATGAAAACATACATTGTTTTTTGAAAGTATGTCATCAAGGTCGTATCAATGTATCAAGGTCAAACTAATACTCACAAGATGCGAATAAACTGGCACATGGCACGTGTTAGGTGCATTTCCAAATTCCAGCTGAATATAATACATACATAAGTATAATTTAAACATGAATGCATTTTTATGTATGGAAATGTTTCAAAATTGCGTCATTATTGAATGCTGAATATTAATGGTTGCATTTAATACCTATTGCTCATCCGAAAACGAAATAGACCTAAGTATGTATATTTGTATCAAGGCTTACATAGACGCAGGCACAGTAAATATATAAGCTAAAGCAGTATGGAAACTTGGGCCTTTTTTTGAAAAAAGAACTATTCTGCGTCGGAGCGTCAAATCTACAAGTTTTGAAATAAGAATAGTATGATGAACTCAAATATTGGGGTGCTTCTATTAACTTAGTTCCTTTCAGCATGTTTTCGGAACGTAAAACTAAAAAAAAATTTCCGAAACCCTTAGTCGCCTTTTACGACACAAGGAAAGGTTAAGAAGTCACTTAGTCGCCTTTTACGACACACGGGAAGGTTAAGTCACTTAGTCGTCTTTTATGACACAAGGGCGGATAAAGACACTTAGTCGCCTTTTATGACACATGGGCAGATGAGGACACTTAGTCGCCTTTTATCACGCAAGGGCAGATTAAGATACTTAGTCGCCTTTTATCGCACAAGGACAGGGACATACTTATAGGAACTCTGTACCTATTTGTTTGTATTATGGTTTTAGCACGCACGACTTACTTCAGCGCGAAAACTGCTTATTTTCCTGTAGCGGTGTGCGCATGTGTGAGTGCGCCTGTTTTGGACGTTTGTTAGGAGTTTCCATACTGCTTTAGCTTATATATTTACTGTGACGCAGGTAACCACTCTCATTGATACGATATAGCGAGTACGAATAAGTACAGTCAAGAGCACGTCAAGCTTGTCACATTGTACTTTGTACCTTCCTTATTTTAAACGCTTAATGGGCTAGAATCGTTACAAGTGTCAAGCTTGAGGCGCTCTTGACTGTACCTGCGTAAATACATTGCATGGACCGTATTTGATGTTAGCAACCCTATAACCACTTTTACTTTTCAATTTTAAATAACTTCTTGTACAGTCAAGAGCACATCAAGTTGACACATTAGACTTTGTACCGCTCTTATTTCAATAGACATATGGGCTAGAGTCGCACTGCAAGTGTCAAGCTTGACCTGTCGTTAACTGTACTGGATCAGACCTACGAGTAAAAGCACCCATTGTATATTTTGGAGGATACGTCTAGCAAGCGTAGCTAGGTTACCGCTAAGTACTCGTAACAGCTGCAAATTAAATGGAGTGTAACAATGCTATCTGCCAACACCATATATATTATCTGCCAGCTTTTCCAATAATTTGTACTAGCAAAGTTCTGTCTTCATAACTTAGGACTGATGGTGAGGGCGATGGCCTGTAAACATAAGTTTATCCACGCCACAGACATATTATGTCTGTGGTCCACGCCAATGTTTATAACATGCAAATGACCAATAAAAAAACTGGTCATGCGCGAGTTGGACTCGCGCGCCGAGGGTTTCAAAGTTCCGATATACCCTTACACCCAGTATATATATATATACTTATATAAGTTTATACTAAAACATTAGATTCTTAAAGATTTCTTAATTTTTTGTAAAACTTAACTGAGTTTTTTGACAATTTGCCTAATTTCATAGATATAGCTACAGTAGATCCTGAAATATGACCCCGTGAAAATAGTTAATTTTGGCACTTAATGACTGACTGACTCACTGACCGGTAATCAAAACCTCCAGGCCATTTCCAATTGTCCTGGCGTTATGAAATTTGGCATTTAGGTAGTCGTTAGGATAAAAGTAATGGAAAAATTCAAAAATTAGAAATTGGTCAAGTGCGAGTCGGGTTTTAGTCAAAATTATGTATAAAATGTTGGTAATACTTCTCTAAGACCTGAAAATCTGAAATTTGGCATGCGGATAATCGTTAGCATTAAAAAAAGTATAGCAAAAATATGAAAATTGGAAATTGGTCAAGTGCGAGTCAGGATATAGTCATAACTATGCATAAAATTGTTGGTCATACTTCTGTGAGACCTACAAATCTGAAATTTGGCATCGGGGTAGTCTTTAGCATTAAAGTAAAGGAAAAATTTGGAAAATGGAAAATGGTCAAGGGCGAGTCAGACTAAAATTAATGTACCAAATATTAAAAAGGTAGTATTTCTAGAAGGTCAGACTTAGTCATGCATGAAAACAAGTATCCATGTTTTAACGAAACTATGAAAATACAAACAACGTTGCGATAGCTACTATAAATATAATATAGCAAACTGAACAAAAAGTATTGAAATCCCACCAAAAACATAACTGTTAAAAAGGGGGCCAAGTTCCTATCGGCTAATTATTTGCCTAAAAAAGGGTTGAAATCCGATCCAATGCCAAGTTTAGATGCACTACCATACACCCAACTTAAAATATGGTATAGCTGTGAAAATACGCAGGTACGTTGAAAATAATATCTAAAATGAAATACTCTTGAATTTGAACTTGGCAGGTTAATTTAATTATATAAATAATAAATCTAATTACACAATTAATCAAGTGTTACTTACAGCACAAAAACCTGCCAAGTTCAAATTTAGAAGTATTTCATTTTAGATATTATTTTTCATATTTCAGGATCTACTTTAGCTATATCTATGAAATTTGGCAAATTGCTTCAGTATTAGTATATAATTATGTAGGTACAGTTTTATCTCTGTGCTTGCAATAGGCACTGAGCCACAGGGGGTTCAAAAGTGGGTCGAAACGGTTCGTGTAAATAGTGCACGGCATGCGCGTGGCCTGTTGCGGGAGCTTGGCCTGCGCACTGCCGTGCGCTTAGATGACGGACTCTATAGTTTTTTCACTCTGAGGGGGAATGGTATTTTTTAGACATTCTTCACCATAACTTTAAAACTACGAGTCGTGTAGAGTACAAAAACCTATTTAGGAAAGTACAAGTAAAGATAATGATACCCATTTGACAGATACAAATTATTTGGGTAGGTACCATTTACAATAATGATAAAAATATTTTTTTGTTTCTTTCGTTTGCAATAAAGTTGGGCAAGCATATTTTAAAAGTATTCCATATTTCTAGTCATTAGTTGCTAAGATAAACAGGTGACAGACATACAGACAAAGGTTCCGTTTCACCAGTTTGGATCGAAGCCCTAACAAAACACTTAAACAAAAAATTCTTAACGGATCTAGTTTTCCAAAATGTTCCTTTACATTTCGTATTAGTAGATTCAAATTTAAATTATTATCAAGTTGATTGCATGAGCACAAAAAATGTGATATTCAATTCAAAGGTCGCGCAATGAAAGTACCTATCACTTGCTGTGTTTCTGGTTATCTATAGTGCATGTATCTGATGAGTTCTTCGTGTAGATATATTTATTAGAGATGAAACGGATAGTTGTCTGGCCGGATACCGGATATCCGGCTACTGAGAAAGCCGGATAGCCGGATATCCGGCGGCCGGATATCCGGCCGAACATTGCCACTTCGTAAAGTGCTCGCGAGGCGCGCCACATTCGATGTCCCTCAACACAGAATCCTCAGACAAAAAAACTGCATAAAAATTTATTTTGACGATGCCAAAAAATAGTCATAAATAGTCACCATAAGGAAAAAAATAGTCGCGTTACAATTCTAGAGTTATAGCTATGGTTTGCTGAGGATTATGGGCATAGGCTATAGACAGAATCCTCAGTTCTGATGCAAGCAAACCGTGGGGACTATCGACTTGGTTTTTATTTAAAAAAATTGTCATGAAATAGTCGTCATGACTTCCAAATTCTCGAAAATAGGACACGTGTCCTGGAAGCAGAAAAGGCTCGACAGAAGATTCTTATAGAATGTCTTAAAATGTCTTGTGAATGTGATGAATCTTCAACTAATAGTGGTTCTCGTGATCCATCACCAGTATCAAAAATAAGGAGAAGAGATGACACTCGACTCTTACTCGCGAAGCTCACGACACGTTTTGGAATTGCTTTGATGAGGTAGCAAATGAAGATAATAGCAGTCAAGGTCAACAACTACTATCTATCTATCTATCTTTTCAAAGATTGCCCGAATCGAACGTAATCGTGATCCATATGTTTGGTGGAGTGCTAACGCGTCACAATATCCAACTCTCACCAAGTTTGCGAGAATCTATCTTTCAGCGCCTTGCAGCAGTGTATAACAGCGAAAGACTTTTTTCTGAAGCTGGTCTTGTTTACGAAGAAAAGCGCAATCGTTTGTTACCTCTCAATGCAGAAAAATTGGTATTTATACATCACAACCTTCCTTTAGTCAACTTTGATTACTAAATTGTTAATTTTTGTCAACATAGTTATTAATGAATAAACATAAGACATTTAATTTTGCAATAAAATGTTGTTTTAATTTAATTACATAGCTATGCTGTAAAATTTTGATAAAATTGTCGTATAATTTTAGTATCCGGTATCCGGCCGGATAGTCACCTAATATTCGGTATCCGGCCGGATAGTAAAAACTAGGCCGGATAGGCCGGATACCGGATAGTTGCCGGATATCCGTTTCATCTCTAATATTTATAATGGGCAACAACACAAATTAAACACTTGAAATGCGGTATACGAGTAACAGTTGTTCATTTTCAATGTTAAGCTTATTTTGATATATTTACATTTACTTATAATAATAGGTCTTTACCTATGAAATTGCCGTTTTGTATGGCGAATTTTAGGTAAACTAAATTTTCAGGGCCCTGAGTCAAGATGCTTTCTACAATCGCAAACGCTATAGAATAGAATAAAAATGTATAGGATTGACATTAGCTGTCACGCAACATTTCGATCGCTAATGTCATTCCCGTACATTTTCATTCTATTCTACTAGCGTTTGCGATTGTACAAAGCATCTTGACTCAGGGCCCTGTACTAACATTTTTGCATTTTTCATAGGAATTATAAATCCAATTTTTTTAATTTTTTCAAGCATTATTGGGAAGACATTAAGCTCAAAAAATATAACAAATCTAATGATGAAATCGGACGACATTTAAGACGAACAATTTTCGAATCTTTAATTTTATACATCAAACTAAAAATGAAAACTTTATTTTATGCGTAAATTGAAAACCTTGAAGTCAACTTTCAAATATTAGACAAATAAAAAAAATAGCATTAGAATTATAGGAATTATGATCTCATTAATCTGTAAGAAAATTTCGGCAATGTAATAGGTAAAGACCTATTATTTGAGGTTATGTAATATGATAACTTTGGATTGAAAAAAGGTAAGTATTAAGTTTAAATTTGAAATAAATTTGTACTAAGGGTTCCCAGATATTTTTTGAGTTCCGTAGGTAGGTAGGTGGCAACGGAAACCTTAAGTTACTAAGCGGAAAATCCTAAAAAAATTAAAAACTAAATTTAGTAGGAAAACATAATATTTTCCCAACAAGAAAACTGTTTTCCAATATTTTTTAGGGTTCCGTAGTCAACTAGGAATTCTTATTGTTTCGTCATGTCCGTCTCCCATATGTCTGTCTTTCGGTTTGTCTGTCTGTCCGCGGCTTAGCTCAGAAGAGCTAAGCCGCGGACAGACAACAACAACAATGACAATGGTAGAAACCATTAGTACTATAAAGCTGTAATTTGGTATAAATATAGATATTGAGAGTGATATTATGTCAGTCATGTTTCAAAGAACATACATACATACATAATATCACGCCTTGTTCCCGTCGGGGAACAAAAGGATTAAATCATACAATATGTAAGCATATGTCGCAGGCAAATTGTATTTGTCGTTTTGCATTAATTATTTATTTATTTATTTATTACTTGCTATCATATGGTTTTATAAGATGTAAAAATAAGAAA
This sequence comes from Athrips mouffetella, assembly GCA_947532105.1. Taxonomy (NCBI): domain Eukaryota; kingdom Metazoa; phylum Arthropoda; class Insecta; order Lepidoptera; family Gelechiidae; genus Athrips; species Athrips mouffetella. Next base: position 15,664,456 of record OX383965.1, on the reverse strand, counting down.
AAGTATCATATAATGATTCTCTGGCATTAGACATTAGAACTCCTTTCTCTTTGTTAATATATATAAAAAAAACTACTGCTGTAATATATGTAAAAAACCGGCCAAGTGCGAGTCGGACTCGCGCACTGAGGGTTCCGTACCACCACATAATCATAATTGTATTAGTTAAAATTTCAGTAGGTTAATGTGCTAGATTTTTTGAGTCCGACACGCGTTTGACCAAATTTTATTATTTTTTGTTATTTTGTAGCTTATGAACTATAAATATACCAATTTTCATGTTTGTAAGTGTTCCCGTTTTTAAAATAGAACTAAAACAAAAATCGCCTCCGCGACCATCCAACTTGACCTCTCTCTTATATGAATGTTCTTGAAACGGGAGCTCACCACAATTGGTTACCATTAGTTGCGAATAAAGTTGTAATATTTAATAATTTCAGACTTTTCCCTTTATTTGTACTGTGAGACCTAGCTTCTTGCCAAATTTCATAATTTTAGGTCAACGGGAATTACCCTGTAGGTTTTGCTTTTTTTGCATAAATGTATGAAGATGAGGACATAAAAAGCCATATCTTTTGATTGCGTCGTTGTAAAAAATTTAAATTTTCAGATCTTATGTGGTTCATGGACCCTAACATATGGTATTAATTTCAACCTGAAAGCTTTACCCGTTCGTGAGATAAAGGGCCTTGACAGACAAACAGACAGACAGACGGACAACAAAGTGATCCTATAAGGGTTCCGTTTTTTTTCTTTTGAGGTACGGAACCCTAAAAAGGAACCCTTATGGTGCGATTTAGTCTGTCCGTCTGTCTGTCATACCTGTATATCTCAGCAACCACTTAAGCTATCGACGTGAAATTTGGAATAGATTTAGAATATGATTGCCCAACTTCATTGCACATGAAAAAATAAAAATAAGACTAATGATTACTAATGTAAAAGGGGCCCAAACAGGGAGAATTACAAATTGTCGTTACTAGGTAGAGTGGATATGAAAGGGCTTTACGTGTACATTCAAAAATATATTTTTGTATTTTTTTACGACTCTTAGTTGTTAAGTTATGATGAAAAATTACAAAAGGAAAAAATACCAATTCATCCCCCTTATCTCCGAAGTCTGTAAATGGAAAAATCTGAATTAATTACACATGTACACGATCTTTCTAAGTTGCACAGTTTTTATAAATCTACAAAAAGCCTTTGCAAACAAATTTAGTTTTTCGAACTTTATTGCTTCCAAAAATACTATAGGTATATCGGAACCCTCGGCGCGCGAGTCCAACTCGCACTTGACCATTTTTTTTGTATTCAGAAACGAGTGAAACATGCGAAAACTATACAAAATTTGTTTCTTGATTTTTTATCTCAGTTCACAAATATCAAAGACAACCATTTGTTACAATTGATATATTTCTCTCAGAGGATGTTTGTTTACAGAGACATTTGGAATTATTTCCGTAGATACTCGCTCGAATTTAGAATTAACATATTCTGCCCATAGCTTTGTTTTCTTAAAGACATCGATGCAATTTCTCTGTACATAAATACATACGTACGTTGTTTATTTGCATTCGTGAGCTGCACGGTAAATCGTCACTAAGATTTCCCTTTTATTACATAAAACTTTGTGTATGTTAAAGATTCACAAATAAAATAACTAAAAAGTAAATATATACGTAGAGTGCATAGGTGCCTATATATTAAAATTGTTACATTTGTAAACTATACCATCGAAATTTGTTCTATGAGAAACCTGTATTTTATGTTTTGGATGATCGTGAACAGCCATCGTTACCTCGTTTTTCGGAGTGCCAATCAAGATAATTACCCATCAGAGGTAAGTCATATAACAGGGAGGTAGTTAATTATATGTAGTATAGATACATCCACGCATGCAGTACTTGACCCACAAAACTTCGGAAGATCGTAGATACACCTAGCTAGAGTGAACTCTATCGGAATTAACATAAACGGTTAATTTGATTCAGCGGACGTAACCACAAGTTGAATCTGGTGGTTTGAATCACAAGTGGTGTATAAAATTGTTGTTCTTTCATATCTCGACGCAGACGCTAAACCGCGCCCTACACAAACGGTGCTAGGCGACGCAGCGGCCATGGAGTTGCCAGTGAGTACGGGTTTCTAGGAGGATATAGTGTTTTATGGTGCATCGAGATTGAACGCAGCAATAGTGAAAAGTGAAAGCTAATTTTATGAGATCGTATATTGTGGCACGAAGAATTTGGATTATATTTTGATGATATGTTCGCGTGTGTTTTTGCTGTTACTTCAATTGAGACAAATAAAAATGTTTAGTTACAACTTAAACTAGTTACATAATAAATATTTTAAACATGATTTATTCATTTATAGTAATTTATAATTAAAGTGATTTATGTTTGCTTACAGATATGGTGTATATTGTCAGCTATACTGATAGCAGCAGTACACGGAAGTATGACTGATGAAGGGCCGCAAAAGTTCGCTGATTTGCCTGCAAAGGAATCGCCACAAACAGAAAAGAAACAACAAAAAAGAGAGCCACAATTAAATACTAAAGAAGTAATTCTTTACCTCACGCCTTCTCAGATAAGAGCATATGAATCGGGAAAAGGATTGATTCCACCCCAGCAGGCAGCTCAACTGAGAGCATTTGAAGACAGTCAAAGATTGGGACAATCTCAACAAACATTCCAATATCAGAGTTTACAAGCAGGACAAGGATTAGAACAAACTCAGCAGAAGGCCCAACTAGATTTGTCACCGGTAAATGAGCAACTTAAAGAACAAATGCAAAATGCTTTGAATGGTGCTGGCCAAAATGTGCAAAAAGAAGTTAAAGAGAGAGAATCTAACAACCAAAAGCAAAAAGTTCAGTCACAAGAAGACAACAAATCAACCAAAGGCAAAGAACAACAACTTTCGCCACAGGAAAGCGCACCCCAGACACCTAAACTCGATTTAGAGAAGAAAGAAAAGTACATTAATTTACCTTTACAGTTCATACCGCAAGCATTACCTTTCCATCAACCATATAGTATACCTACTGGGGTACCGCATTTTGAACAAAGATTTGTGGCTCCGCCAAACCCTCAGATCGAGCCACAGATATATCCCACTATTCCGTATTCACAACCTCGTGTGGAACACCTACCTTTGTATAATGGGAAACCCGACTCACATCCACAAAACTACGCATATTTATACTTTTACCCACAAAAACCTGTTAATCCTGGAAAGTTGCGATATTTTTATCCCCCTATCCAGGATCATAAACCAAAGGAATTATTAATTCAAAGAAATCATTATCCTATATTAAACACGCAGCCGAAATTCCAGTTAATACCATACGAATATGCATATGAAAACAAACTGGAAGCACAGCAAATATTACAGTCACAGTTGGATGATCACCAATTCGACGCGCATCGCCTTGAACCCCACAAGTTGGAAGCTCATCAACTCGAAGATTTTGATCCCCAACATCTTCTGATTCAAAAACAGCTTGAGCCACAATTTCTGCAAAACTCTGAAAGACAACAGGAAGAGCCCAAATATGAAGACAAGGAAATAAAATTGAAAATAATACCCCATACCGCTGCCTTGTTAGCTGATCCATCAAAAGAAATAAAAATTGATCTAAAAAAATTTGATCGCTTTCGTCAACAACAAATGAAGGAACTATACGAAGCGCAAAAGCTTAAGGCAAAAGTAGAAGCAGAGGAAAAAGAAGCAAAACGACTCGATGAACAATTAAGGGAAGAGGAACTTAAAGCTGAACGATTCAAAGCCCAACAGTCAAAGGAGGAATCGTTCAAAAATGAAGAAGATTTCTTTAAAAACTCTGAATTCGGTGGCATATTTGAAGATGAACCATATAAAGAAGTCTCTTATAGAAATGATGAATCAAAGAAAAATCCTTTTGAAAGCGTAGGATTTAACGACAATCCGTTAAGCAACGGTGAGTACAAAGAAGTTTACTTGAAAAATGATGAATTTGAAGAAGGTTTATTTAGGAACTTAGAATTTTCTGATGAAGGTCAGTTTAAAAATGGTCAATTCAAAGAGGATTCCATTAAGAATGAAAAATTTAAGGATGTGTCATACAAAATTGAAAAATCTAATGAAGGAGAAATTAAAAGTCAAGAGTCGAAAGAAGAACAGTTAAAAGGGGAACGATTAAAGGCACAATTTAGAAAGGAATACCAAGACCTAGGATATCTTCAAAAATTAGAACCCAAGAGAACTCAAATGTATTCTATTTTGAATCCTGTAATTCAGGGACACAGCATAGTAGAATCATTACAGAAACAAAAAACATATTTTCCTCATCACAAAATCAGCTTAGAAACTGGATTCAAACCTCTCCAGTATGCGCCAAAATATAAAGACAATAAAGAAGCAAGAGAAATAGAAAAAATCTTGCAAAGAAATCGTATAGAGAAACAAAAGGCGCTAGCTAAAGCCGCTGCTATTGCCAACGAACCACCACAAATAATTCATAGTAACGAATTCTCCAAGAATTCGGAGCTAGCCATTAAACAATTAGAAGATCCAAGTGAGGAGAAAGCGTCCCAATCTTACTCAGTGCCAGTGGAAATTGAAAGGCCTATTTCTTACGTGAAGATAGAAAAATCTGAACAACCTTACTATATAAAAAAGATCATCCCTGTGGAACGTAAAAGAGAAACAGTGGAAGTTCGGAACCCTGTTAAGTTATCAATCGTAAAACATGTTTGGGAAAATTGACCTTTCCATTGATAGTTTAAAATGAACTGCTTTAATAAATAGCGTTAAGGGGTTATTTAATTTAACCATGTTAAAATGACTGACGTTGATCTTTGTGTTTTTGTGATATTATTTAGTATATAATCTTTTAAATATATGGCTTTCGTTGAACACTTGAGTTGTTTCATTGTAAAGTTTTTGCTCTGTTTGTAACCAAAGGCGTTACAATTTAGAAAAGTAATTAGTACTATTTACGCCTACTTCGACAGTTCTTACCGTAAACAACTGACAGCAAAAACATTGCTGAACTACTTGCAAATAGTAATTTGCACGACAAATCGATCATTTTAAGTATGCACGTACATAAATGTATGTGTTAACTTGTAGGTAGGTAGTAGGTATCCTACTTCCGGATTTAATTGAATTGCAAAATAGGCGTTCAGTACTTGGTTATTATGATACTATTGATGTATCGTTATAGAAAGTGACGCCACCTGTCGAAATACGAAATCACAAAGTAGGAAGCTGCGACGACGGTTTTAAGATTCATGTATAAGGTTCGTAATCTTCGCGGTTGCGTAAGTATGTCGTCGTGGCATAACGACCCACATCACCCCGCATTTTATAATTTCCAGTTTTCGCTACATTCTTTTAAAGCCATAATCGGAGAATATTGTTGCTTAATAATATTAGAGTTAAATGGTTTAATCAGGTAACACGTCTCATCATTATCAATTCAGTTTTCTTCGATATTTGATTTGAAACAACTGAATCTTAAAATTAATAACAAAGGTAACTTTATGACTGGTTAAAATAATTTAGGTGATACAGTAGCATACATTGTGGTGTTTTACTTTCCTACTAATAAAGTAAGACTTCAAGTGTATACAAGCAACCTATACAAACGCATTAAATATCTCATCATTATAATAACATCCATGAAACGTCCACTGCAGGATAGAGAACTCCAGCGAAAACGCGTGGTATTTAGTCCGTGTAGTGCCGGCAAAGAATAATACCAACCCATGGCTTAAGAACTGGAGGATGGGCAGCAGCATCTTTCTGTGTCTCGTACCATCTTACATACTGCGGTCACCAACAACAGCGGTGACTATGGTATTAAATGCCTGTCTAAAGATAATTGTATTTATTTTCAAATAACTTTCAAGTCTAAGTATTAATTAACTTTAGTGTGTGTATTTGGGTCGACATGAAGTAATCCGTAGAATCTGAACAATCTTTATTGTGTTGCAGTTGCTTCACTCTTCGAACTTAAACAGAGCAGACAACCATCTTGCAAATGCTCTTAATGGAGTAAGCATACTGAGTACCTTTTCTCATTAATAAACCGACATTAATGTAAACTGTTAATTGAAAACTCGCAATGGAAAAAAGCGTAAATAATGCAAAACAATATTGATGTGTCCAAAAAGCATGTAAGTACAAAAAAATAAGTCAAACGCTTGTCTCTGAGTCCCTCCCTATTCATGTGTAGATTTTAATGATATGTAATATTTGCAGTAACAAGCACTATTGTGTTGCAACAGCAGTAATTTTTGACAATAAGATACAATTTTGGGTTCCGTATCAGTGACAGGACAGTACTCTTAGTTCGAATCGCTATAGTATACACTTACTTCGTGGACCCATGGGCGAAATGTGGTCATCTTACGAAACATGTTGCGCCATTCTTTCTTGTGGTTGCGCTAGAAATATGTAAATACTCCACATTTTCTATATACAATGTGTAGTTTTAGCTCACGTCTTTGCATAGAAAATCAATTTGAAAAGTTTCTGTGTCCCTTTTGTGTTACAAAATTCAACATAGAGATTTTCTTGTTATTTATTTATTTATTTACTTTCTATTTATTTATCACTTTTGCTAACCATTTTTATATCCTTCCTTTAGTACTCATTCAATCATAATTATCCTGTATTGAGTTTTCTAGTATTCTATCAACAGCAACTCCATCATGCTCTCAAGAGCAACTCTATCTCTATATGCATACTAATGCAAACTATTGTAATGTAGTTGATAAAAAAGGGGTTACTGCAATGAGGTGTACAATTAGAGTTACGATCGAGCCCGTAGGTGCTAGTTATGCAGATACAGATTACAAAGCCTACTCGCTGCCATTACCGGTACTTCTCATAATACTTTGATGATTACGACACACTGTTGTTTAGTCAAGTGATTACGAACGGTTTGTGATATTTACGATACAAATTATCAATGAATTCTGCGCTAATGTGACTGTTTGATTATTGGGGAAAGTAAGTTAAGCTAATGTATCAGTATGCCAGAAGCTTTACAAGATAAACTTTTATGACTCTTAAGAATTAATTATTCCAGATTGCAAAGGGTAACGAAATCATTAGGTAACCAAACCAATAAGAATGTCTTAATCGTAAAAACCAACATTTTATTAATATCACAATTTCACTGGGACTCAATCAACGATCTTAAGTTACAATAATTACTTCGTAATGAGAATCAAGCGAGGAAATAATCTACACACACTACAGTTTTGTAGTCTATTCGGGCTTCAAAACCCTAAAACATGCTAAACAATCAACTTATATGTCACAATCTCAAAACCACATTTACCAAATAATTGTTTCGTCATAATTTCCACACAGTTTCAGACTATCGCAACTTATAATATTAATTTTGTTATAATTCTATCTAAATCAGGTACATTCCGTCCAATATAAAGGCTCACCAACTGCAAGTACAGTCGAAGATAAGCGATCTAGCTTTGCTAAAAATCTAAACCATAAATCTAATATCGACAGGCAAGAGTAGACCTAAATTAAAATACTTTAGAAAGCAGAGTAATCTCCACACAACTTATGCCCATAAATCTGAGTAAATGCAGTCAGTTTAGTAGCCTTCCCATTTGTAGCCCTCCCCACTGCTGGCAAGACCGTGTCCGTCTTGATAGCCATAACCTTCTTGTTGAAGCTCAGCGTAGCCCTTAAGGCCCTCGCCGCCCTCGAAACCGCCTTGGTGTTCATAGCCACCGTTTTCTAAGCCCTGATGCTCGAATCCTTGGTGCTCAAAGCCTCCGTGCTCGAAGCCACCGTGCTCTAGACCGTGACCGTGTTGCAGCTGAGCGGCGAAGTGCTCGGTGTCGAACCTGTGGTCCTCGAGCACGAGACCGCCACCGTGTTTGTGCTCAGTCTCGGGGTGGATCTGCTTTAAATTTTGCTCAGACTTGCCCTTCTCCAGCGGGTGATGCAGCAGATGGCTGTGCTCTTTCTTCACGTAGACAGGAACTGGGTGGAAATGTTCGAATTTGATTGATTGATGTGATTTCGCGTGTTCGTGCTCAACATGATGGTGGTGTGCTGATTCTCCAATTAAAGCCTGGTGGTCGTACTTCTCTTCAAGTTGAGGTGTTTCATCGTGGATCACTCCTGGGTAGGCGGCCACCACTGCCAGGAATCCCAGGAAAATCTGGTGAAAACACAATTTAATTAAAATGTGGAACTACCTAAAATCAGCAAAGATCTTATTACCAATTAGTGCGCTCAAATTAAACGATATCTTTGATCTTATGAGGCTATCGCGAAACCAGTTCTGTTTGCACCAGGAACACTGCGCGGTGTTATGTAACGTGAAAGCTTCCTATAACATTAATAACTGTGTTTGTAGACTTAGTGGACCGTACTACGAATTGATGTATCTTTGTTATTCAAATCGAACCAAATCAGATCACTATCATTTGTTAAGAATATGGAGCACTATAAACGTTAATAAACTCGACTTAATTGGAAAGTTTTGTCAGTTCGTAGGTATTATAAACAAAACTTAAGTAATCACAAAATTTCCATAATGACACAATCGTTGAACTAAACGATTTTAATTTAAAATCACTGGCTACGTTTCATTTAAAGCACTGGTATTAACCGCACTGATACTTTAGGCTTTTGGTATCGTAAGTGAATACCCACAAGGTATTTCATTGCTGGTTGCTTGGTCGAACTGCACTCGTCGAGAGGGTGGTGGGTAATGCCAGCACTTGAAATTTGCATCGCTTTTATACCCAGTTTCACTTAGCACGAATGTGAGTGCTCTGCTTGCATTACGTGTGCCGTCAACATTGTCAGGCCAGCGTCTCGTATTAGAACAATAGATAGAAATTTCGTTGGGAGATGTATGGAAAAAGTTTGATAGCTCGATACAAGACATCAATTATCATATTTTGCTATCATCATTACGTACATCTCGTACGTAAAGACACGTAATTGTTTTGTAATCAATCATTATGCGGCGACTAATTTGCATCAGAATGCAAATTTCATTTTTATTTGCCTATTTTTTGGAGCGCAGATGGAGCGCAGAACTTGTTCTAATTTGATTGAATAGGATTAACGAGTATATTAATATATTTTGAGACAGAATTTTCGCTCAACCTTTGTTTATGTCAAGCATAATATATTCCTTCGCAGTAACAGTTAATGTGCAAGATTGCAATCCTTATAGAGATTGCGTGCTAGATAAAAGTTTTAGCCTCTGGCTTGTTTTACGTAAACTAAGGATCAAATAGCTAGCAACTTATGATTACACTATGAATCATAGAATACATTTTCATAGAATATAAACATAACCTTAGCATCTCGTAATAGATTTTGAGATCAATCTATATTTTCGTGTAACACAACCTTTATCAAATATTTGTGGCATATTGCCAATCATATTATGTCAAGTAACAATAACAAGTAAACTAAGTAACGACGCAAAAAAAAAAAACAAATATAAAAAAATAAAAATAAAAATCTCAAATAACTAGACTATAATAGGTCCCACTGCTGGGCAAAGGCCTCCCGTCTATTGTGCCATTCCTCCCTGTTTTAAGCCTCCAACTGCCAGTATCTCAGAATGCTGTCCAGGTCATCGCGCCATTGTCTCCGGGGTCGGCCTCGACGTCTGCGACCATCCTCCGGCACCCATTCCGTGGCTACTCTAGCCCACCTATCCGGGTGCATGCAACAGACAACACCTGCCCAATCCCTATCAACCTAGAGTACTTTTTCTCGATGTACTACTTTGTACTACATTCTACTATGCCAGTTTTGGAGCGCAGCGTTAGCGTAATATTATACAAGGTGTAACAGAAAGGGTATATTAACCCTAAAAGATGTGATTCTGCCCATGAAACTGAACAACTTTCCCTAAGAAACATAGGTCGAAATACGAAAAAAAAAAATTACCTCCGATACAAAATGCGCGATCAGCTGATTCAGTTTCTATGGGAGGTCAAATTTTTTTTTCGTATTTCGACCTATGTTCCTTAGGGAAAGTTGTTCAGTTTCATGGACAGAATCACATCCTTCAGGGTTGATATACCCTTTTTGTTACACCTTGTATATTCTTTGGCAGTGTGTTGTTTTTAATACGGTCTATCCTTTTGACACCTAGAATACAAATATTTTTTAGATTCTTATACCGTTGGATCTACAAAGAAAAATCTACATACAGAGGTAGAACAATAAACATTGTACACCCGGCCGAACGTCGGTGAAAACACTTTGACCTTGAGCGGGTCTCTGGTTTCAGGCGTTTCTAGCGTAGCGCTGGTTTAGCTTTTACTGGTTTTGTTTGCACTTGCTTGCTGCTAAGTGTACATACATATAGATTACGCCAGTATTATATTGCTCTGTGATATAGATCACGCTTGTTTTAGAACCAAGATACTTGATTTCGCACGTATGTAATGTATATTAGCAATTAAACAAGAATTTTCGAAATTCATTCTTTAAACAAAATAAAGATATTTAGTTTGTATGGTAGTTAGGACCACCGTTAAGACACACGGCTAGTGAAATATAATAATTGCTTGTTTATTTTCTATAGTTTAGGTTGTATTATCGTAGGTTCTGCAAAGAATAGTAAACCCAACGGCACGTCAGAAGAAATACTTTGAACTTTATGGCGTGGTAATAGAGTTGCACCAACCCATCTCTGTCCGTGGGTATCGTAAGAGGCGACTAAGGGCTTATGAACCGAAGGATGGGCAGCAGCATCTTTCTGTGTATCGTACCATCTTAAATACTGCGATCACCAACAACAGCGGTCGCAAGCCGCAACGCTTACAAGCGTGTTGAATATGATGAATAAGTACCACGCGATTTTGCTGGAGTTCTAGAGGGAGCTCCCTGTCCTGCCGTGGACGTTTCATGGGATGTTATGAACTTATGATTATATCGTAGGTTTCAGGTCATCATGTCTACATGTCATGTTGTTACGTCACTGTTCACCTATGGAGTTGGAAATCAAGCCGCAGACGCACAGCGTGTATTTATTATTGCAGAAACGAGCAGTCCTAGCAGTATCACGCATATGCGATCAGATATTGACAGTAAGTGCCTTGCCTATTAATTTTACAAATAGCGATATTCGTCTACCATCACTCTGCTCTTTTTCATAAGAGAGGGGAAGATCATTCTTACAATCTGAGGTTCAAAAATAGACTCTTGTCAAAGATCCGTGTTTTAATAGGACCTACTGTATAAATATAACCGGATTTTAGAAAATATTGAAGTGCAGCCTCCACCATTTCTTAAAAAATAAGTTTAAAGTTCGGCTCCTAGCGTAAGGGTTTAATATTAATCTGGGTAACCTTTAGTGCTTAAGTTAGAATCAGATTTTTTTTTTATAATTTTGTAATATTTATTTTATGTTAATTTTAAATTAAACTTATTATTATGTTCTTTTGTATACAATTGTGAAAACAACTCAAGACTTTAACAGCTCTGCTGGACGTCCACAGGCTACCCATTTAAAATAAATGGTAATCGCCCAACCTACTAAAGTTTTAATGTAATTAAGTAAATTTAACGTAAGTAGTTAGCATTGTCGCACGGTTGTTGCTTACGTAAATACACAACGCATTTATTTAATACCAAGTGGTCGAATAAAAGTTTTGCAATTACCAAGATCGCGACAATTCCTTTGTCTCAAAAATTGTATTGTTTTTAAGTGAATGAGGTCTATCATAATCGTTTCTTTTGATTCCAAAAAGAGAAATAAGAATGAGAAAAAAACCTTGATTGCACTTGCTGAGTAAAATTCTAATTACTTATTAAATACATTGCCCAAGGACCTACGAAATGTTTTATGTATAAACTGGCACTGATAACTGTTGAACATCCTTTTTATAAAAAAAAACGTACTTAAAGATAATACTTTAATTAAATAATGAGATTATGCTGTACAACATAATAGCAAAAAGGTATAACGGCTTTGAAGGGTGTGAATCTGCCGATTAAACTTAGAATTTTTTCCCAAAAACGATTTTCAACTTCTCGTTCCAAAATGCTACAGTTGATTGAACAGTTTATATGGTGAGATATGGGTATGGCGGGTATGGCCGGGACTTTTGATATGTTTACCTTCTAACTAGTCCAAAAAAAGTTACGAAGTCAAACATTGTGTTCCAAGCATTTCCCTCTATAGATACTTTTTCGTTGCTTGGGCTATAGTGATAATTTTACCTATTCTTTTCCTAGGAAAAAGTTTTTCAGTTTCTTAAGCCGCTATCACGCGTTCCTTAATTCAGAAACAAATTTAGCATATAAGTATTGCTCGTTGAAGTAAGGACATTGGAATCAGCAAAACCAAGTTTATCAGCAATGTATGTATGCCTAGCCTTTGAATTTAGGAAGGTGTGATTGCGGTTTTAGGCTTATGTAGTTAAACCTTTTGTTAAACGTTTTATTGGGTATCTTAATTCATTTTAAGTTTCCCACATTTTGTAGGTAGGTTTTCTGAAAGATATTACTAGCGATAGATAAGGCTGCCTTTTGCCCAAATTAATTTGTAGAAAACTTTTATGGAGTTACTCCTAGTGTTCAAGCAGTTTGCTATAATGTTACGAAGCGAGTAACTGCTAACTTCTTTCTGTACAGAAACTTCGAAACTTTTTCTACAAAATTGAATTACCAATACATTTTGCAGCCATGACACTAAAACCAGAATTTATTTTGACGGAAATAATAACATTGTTTTACAAACTTGTTTTTTCTGACGGCTTTAGCACATTGCTTTTAACATGGAATACATTTCATGTATTCTATGGCTTTTAACATACCTGTAAAATGTGTTGGTAAGCGTTGGAATAAATGAGAAAAAATTATCATATATTAAGATTCATCTAAATTCTAAAGGGATTTCAGTTATGGCACGTAGGCGGGTCTCTTAGTGACGGGGCAACAGATAATGATTGCCAATTCAAACAATAGGTATCAATCAGTAACAGCAGATCGCAAACTGACAAGATGGATAGGTAAAAAACACATTCAAAATGGTTCCTATGTTTGGCAACTACAATTCAGTGAATAAAAGCGTACATTGTTCATAATAGACCGGAATTATGTGGTGTTATAAAAACTCTGCCTGCCAATCCGAACGGCCCGGTTTCGAATCCTGCAGCGCCATAGCACGAGCCATAAGATAAACGCTTTTCATTTACTTGCGCAAGAAAACTGAAGCTTGTTTTAGATATTAAAAGTCGAAAAACTACATTTGGCCTTAGATATATTTTTATCTAAGAGCTCGTCCTGAGCTGCCTGATGGGTAGGTACAAACATTTATGTGATGAATATATCTGTCTGAATTTATGTATTTAATGTATGTATTTATGTCAGCAACTGCACACTTAAGGAATAATTTTAACACTTTTAAATATTTTTTTTCTCCAAAAACGTATGCTAATTAATTAAGCGATGAAATGCTCTTTTGTAGCGAGATTGATGAATGAATGATCTTGAAATCAGACCAGTTGCAAGATGAGCCTTGAGCTGCACGCGTTTACATCATTATACAACTACTTAATATGTTCTGGTTTCGCGCCCGTCAATTTATTTGTTTTGTTGAAAATTATTATTATCATTGAAATTAAATTCAATTTGCGCGTTGATGTCTTTCATAAGGCGGCGTTGTAATGTTGGTTTCATGCCTTGTAATTATGTGCTTTATGAATCGACAATTACCTAGTTACTCATTTAATTTTAACGAGTAAGTATTGTTTTTAGAGTTCTGTACGTAAAGGGTGACAACGGGAAATCTATGTCGTCTGTCCGTCCGACATTTGAAGAGCTGTGTCTTTTGAACCGCACCAGCTACTTAGCTGGTTTATATTTTTAAAGAATATGAGTTGTTATAGTGGATTACCTAATCACTACCTGGGCGGCCAAGCTTTTCTCTGTATAATCATAACCAAAGAACACTAAAAGATGGCGTAGTAAATTTCTAAAACGTGCTACTTTCAATAAATTTTCATGAGACAGACATAGATTTATATAGTCAAGATAGGGTCTTGGGAACAAGCGGTTCAAAATTTCCCCATACAAGAAAAATAGCGCCATCTGTGAAAAATCGCGTGAACTACGTTGTGTAGTAGTACGGTCGGTACTAAATACACGGAACGGAAATAATATGGCGGGAAAAAACAAAACAAACTTTTTACTGTTTATATGTGATTTAGGCATGGTTTTTCAGTTTCATTAATTGGATTATAGTAAAAAACAATAATAAGAAATAACAACAATAATAATAAGAGTATATTGTTTTTTCAACTAAGAACATTCAATTTTGTTGGTAAGTTTTTTTGCATCCAATGTTGACAATATGACTGACAAACACTGACATTTGTTGGTCCTAAACGTCAGATTTCGGACCAACGAATTGGGGACATTGTAACGTGCCGATGGGCTAGTACTTATATATAAGTAAATGGAGACAGATCGTTTTTTTCGTTCCCAAGAACCTCCGAACGGTAAATCATGGGAAATTATGAAATAATGATTTCGATGAAATTTACCATGATTTACTAGCATACTGAAAAGTAAAACAATAAGGGTGGTCCCCATTTTTAGCGTTATTTTGTATTAGCTCAATCCCTAAAACGGTGACACAAACAAGCGTATAAATGTAGTGAAAAACCTGTAGTGTAAAAATAATAATAAAATAATTGGTTCGAATGCCACTCAACAAAATTTGGCACAGAAGATCAAGAATGAATGAATGAATGAATGAATTATTTGCCAAAAATATGGTAAATACAAGATGTTAATATAATAGATTCAGTAACACATATTTAGTCATTTTCATGACATGCAAATATTGAAACAACACAAAATTATAAATCCTACTCAGATTCCAAAAACAGTAACTCTCATCGTTGTAGTGGTACGGAATCCTCGGTACGCATGTCCAATTCACACTTGGATGGTTATTTTCGGAAAATAAGTGGAAGCGCACGTTGAAAGGATACTTGGCTTGCCCGGATGATGGAAGGTGGACTAAGGCGGTAACAGAGTTACATGACTACCAAGGGTAAGAAAACTCTGCATGTAGGCAGACCACCAGAGCCCGATGGTCCAATGGGTCCAAAAAAGGGGGAATTTTTTTGGTTAACCCATACAAAATCCTCTGAATACAATGCAAGGTTTTTATGGAATTGTTTAAAAGGTGGAAGGGCTTTTTGACCTTTTGCTCAAAGTCCATCTGGGAAGTACCACCACGGGCGATAATCTTCATACATGAAAAACTCGCCATATAGTCTATGGATTTAAATTACAGGAATAGACAAAAGACCCTTTATTACTCAAATTGACAGTACTTTCCCTCGTTGTTATTTTAAAAAGTAAAAATGTAAGAAGCCTGCGAAAGAATCCTGCAGAGATGAAAAAATGTCTGCTTTCATCGCTGCGTAAAAATGCATTTAGTTGTGAATTTAAATTATGAAACGATTTCAAAACCAAATATCTGCATTTTAAAATATAAAATCTCTCCACGACATAGTGTGCGCCAAGTTTTTCGTTGTGAAGAAGCAAGAAGAAGGAATCGTTGTGAACGCATATATTGTCAAGAAGTTAGAACCTGAGGTTAGAACATGCAACAAAATATAATAAAGTGGTGAAATTGTGGATATTTCTGCCTAGTTGTATATCAAGCGACCGTCTAAAGAGATTCCGGTGAAAATATTGTTGTTACGTAATTATGCATCATGAGATTGAAGAAAAATCTTATCGAGGTGTTTGTTTGGTTTGTTGTAAATGTTTGTTTACTATGCTTTCGATTATCTCTTGGATTTTTTACTTGCATTGTATTCCACATGCTATGACTTTCAATAAATATTATGTATAGTATTTATATAAGATAAATAAAATTAAATCTACATTTGGTGTTTTTATTACTGTTGTTCCTTTAAAATTAAGAAAAGTAAAAGCGAAATAAATAGGTACCTAAAAGACTAGTGTCATATTAAAAAAATAAATGTAGTCAAACTAGGGAAGCAAGATTCCAAATCAGTAGAAATAAAAAAAAAACGAGTTGTCAAAATGATTTGATGAGGGCATCAAACCTCCTTGGATGGCATTCTTAAAGCAAGTTTTGACATAAAGGAGATTCCCGTCTGATGCGTTAGTATCCCTTAGTAGTTTGTGAGTACCACCCCCTTGACTATTTCTGCCGTAAAGTAGCAGTGTTTGCACTACTGGTGTATTTTTATTCTAAGGGTAAGGGAGCTAGTGAAATTACCGGCATATGCAACAATCTGTCTTATTTCTCAATAAAGGCAACGCGCTTCACTATCTTATTAGTGTTAACTCTTCACTAATAGAAAGAAGGTGCTATCGGCTAAAAAAAAATTTATTCAGTTTTATTTTCTGTCACGTACAAAATTTTTGTAGTGGAAAAGAAATAACCCTTTATACATAAGGTTGCTTCTCATGTAACAAATACTACATGAGCGACCGAGCTATTCAGGTGAGCAAGCTATGCTACTCAACAACAGATGGCGCTGTAAGTTTCTTAAACGCACTAAAACGCGCAGATATTATTTAAAAAACGGTTGAAAACTAATTTTGAAACCTAGCTAGATCAATTTTTCACCCTTGAAAACCCCTGTATAGTAAATTTCATTGAAATCTTTAGAGCCGTTTTCGAGAAACCGATTACAAATATATATTATTATATACAAATATCCTGGGTCCTGTGTGGTGCCGGCAAAGAATAATACCAACCCATACATACCCGTGGGTTTCATAAGAGGCGACTAAGGGCTATAAAATGGAAGATGGGCAGCAGCATCCTCCAGTGTATCATACTACCTTACAACAATACTTCCCCTACGGTAAGCGAGGTGACTATGGTACTTCCCCTTCACATTTTTCAGCAATAGCTGGAACTCTGGAGGGAGCTCCTTGTCCTGTAGTGGACGTTTCATGGGATGTGATGATGATACAAATATTGCTCGCCAAGTATTTCAGATCAACTCGTCACCTAGACGGTATCACGGTAATAGAATCTCACAGATCATGTGCGGTATGAAGAAATATGCGTTATTGTACCTACGTAATATAATCCTATGGAGGCAATTGACTAGCTAGATAGAATAGCAACTCACTGTCTGCAAATATTACAACTCCAGTTAGATTTCCCTGATTTGCTCTACATTTCGTAGAAAGTTTGTGCAGTCTACATTTAGATCTTCATGGATGTACTTATACAGGGTTACAGAACAAAGTAATAGTACTATCATAGGTACCGAACAGACACTCTCCACCCCCTTGCAATCCACCCCGCACCCCCGCGCACACCCGCCCGGTGCTCCTGTCCTGAGGGTCAGCTCTCGTGTCGGGGTCAACTGTACTGAATATGCGGCGCTTCCAATTTCAAATTTCAATTTCGCGCTCGTTGTATGTAGGCCCGTATTGATAAATCCCTCTCAAAATCTTCCCCAAGACCATGTCAGCTGACTTAATTATCAAGATGCAATTAGCATCTCAAGATCTTGCTAATTAATAAACTACTATCCAAATATCAATCTCAAGTGTCCGTCTTTGAGTCAAGCGTCAAAAGAGCAAAAAGAATTTATGTCTGCGTTTTGTTTTTGCTTCTAATAATGTTGTTAATGTTCATTTTAAAGTTTGGAGGTCCCGTATGTATACTTCAGGCAAGCGATAGTCGTACATTTGTAGAATTTCGTCGTAAAATTCTAACCAATAATCAATTTCGTCGAAAATATTTTCAAGCTCCATTTTCGCGGTGTTGTTTTCGCGGCAAATAAAAAAAAAATACTCGTCACTATTTGACAGCATCAACAATTTTGAGTTACATTTATAAATTAGTGAGTGTGTTTTTAACACTCAAGTGATAATTGCTCCGATGACAGCTACTCAATTTCTGTTTATTAATTAATGCAACACCTCAAGATGCCCCTTAAAGACAATCTTATTTATTAATTCGACCCATAGTGTCTGGGGTGTGACGGGTATAAGATAAGAGGCGGTGTACCGAAGACTAAAAGGGCTTAGTCAGTAGACGAAACTCGACAACTTTTCCAAAGAAATATTGTGTTGAACAGTGAAAAAAATTTCTACTTTTAAATTACTGCTTTGTTTTGCCTGTCTGAACAAAGCAGTAATTTTGTTAGGAGAGGTCGAATTTTTTACGTTTCTTAGGGAAAGTTGTTCAGTACGTTAGTTTACTATTATTTAATCTGTGGTTCAGTTTAGTCTAATGAGCAAGCCCTTTCAGTTTTCGGTACACGTTTCATAACCCCCTGTCTGTATGTACAGTCAAGAGCACATCAAGCTTGACACATTGGACTTTATACCGTTCTTATTTCAATAGACGTACGGGCTAGAGTTGCACTGCGAGTGTCAAGCTTGACCTGTCGTTAACTGTACCTAGGTGCAGTCAATTCAACTGCACATCTTCGGTATAAACGAAGAAGCCGTCCTGTTGGAGTCCTGTCATATTTTTTTTGATTTTGATAATATTTAAAAAAAAAACACTTTAAATTAAGCATGTTTTTTTCTTCAATACAATTTACCAAGGGCTTAAAACAAAAAAAAAAGCAATAACAATTCTATCAAATCGCCGTGTAGTTGAACCAGTTAATATTGACTGAGTGGTTTAATTACACTCTTCAACAATGATTAATGGACGATTAGGTACGAGCGGTACGAGTAAATAACTCGAGGCAGAACTGATGACTTAAACAACAGGAATTGGGTTAATTCTTAACCAGTTGACTGACCAGCACAGACAATTGCACAAAGCACCTTTAAACTTAAAGCTTCATTAAATCTCATTCTGTCACTTTCTAGCAAGTTTATCATACTTTCATAATTTATGAGCTTTATGCCGAAAAGATAATAAAAAGAGATTGACAGAGTTGGGCCCATAGAGCTGCCCAGACATGTGGGTACTAGCGATAGATTCTACATATCGAGATATATGCATATGCCAAATATTTTGAAAATCGGTTCCAGGAATTTGGAAAAAAAAATAGATTTATATGTTGATGATTTTTGTTTCAGTGTTTGTTTACCTTGCTACTACGCTGCCCATAACATTAGCGGCATTCCCGCGTTGGATAGTGACAGACACTCGTTGCATCAGGAACAATCCGGAGCGGACGTCATTACCTTGCAATCTGCCATTTTGACCGCGAACGCTACTTAAAGGTCTAGTAAAGTAGCATATTTGCGTCGCTTGGTCATGGCTGCCAGGTTGGCTGCTGCACCAACTACCTGCGTATTGCGACTAAGATTGCGCCCCACAAGAGGCACTTCTCTTTCTGCCAGAGTCAGGCCATCAGGCGCCTCACCGTCAGAGCGGCTTCAGCGGCTTCAATCTACACAGTTTTTCTAACAACTAGTATTTACAGACAACTTCTCAAAAAGAAATTCTAGTTTTGGTTAGACAAAACCGGGGTTTTACTGTTTCAAACGTAAAGATCAATCGAACGGTCTAGTCAAGGTCGCGGGAAGCCAAAGGAAGCACAGGACCGGTCGTCAAGGTGATCATTAGGGCTTTTTGTCCAGCAGTGGACATCTTTTTGCTCACAAAATGCTATTAATTTGGAATAGTTTTGGAATATAGTTGCTCAACTTCATTGCACATAAATTTTTCGCTACTAACCACTACTAGGTCGAGTAGAAAGTACTTTACTTGTACATTCTGAAAAAACCACCCCCCCCCCCCCCTTATCTCCAAAGTAAAAATCTAAAGGAAAAATCTGAATTAAATACAGTTGACATACGTTTATGTAAACATTACAGAAAATATAAAACGATCTTTCTAAGGTGTAAGTTGGTTTAGAAATCTGCAAATAAGCTTTACAAACATATTTAGTTTTGCGGTCCTAAAAATGGACTTCATTGCTTCCAAACATACAAAAAGTATATCGGAACCCTCGGCGCGCCGAGTCCGACTCGCACTTGACCTTTTTTAACTATCCGATTATTCCGGGAAAAGTTGATCAGTTTCATGTGGATTCATATAACCTTCAGGCTTTTTCTTTAGATGTGTCCAAATGTAAAATGCTTTTGTTATGATAACCGCAAAACAGGCTTTGCCTAGTGTGGGTATCATAGTTTTAATATTGAATAAATAATTTTGTATTTTTTGTATTCTTTTTTTCCCTTTCTGTTACAGCTTGTTAAGGCCAGAATAGGCAGCTGTATTCTTTTAAAATATAAATATTAAACTAGCGGCCCGCCCCGGCTTTGCATGGGAAGCTAGAGTTCATAAAAAGATTCCTTAAATTAAAGCACTTTCAGCATTTCCCGATTTTGAAACGTGTTTCTTTTTTGGTTTTAGATCTATCGTAGAAGTAAATTATAGTATAACAACAAATAATAAAAACTGGTCCAGAGCGAGTCGAAATCGCGCGCATTTAATACACTTCTCAACTGGCGGCTCGCACATAGCCCGTTTTTTGGTCTGTACGAATTTCATATTAACTTTCATCCCCTTGGGGGATGATTTTTCAAAAACGCTGAAACACACGTATATTTCTTTCTTATTCCTAAATCAATTTTTTTAGTAGGATTTCCATACGATCTTACAGACCAACATACGGAAAAAAAATCATCCCTTATTTCACCCACTTGATGGGTGATTTTTAAGAAATGCTTAAATACATATTTATTTATTTTTTACCAAAAGCTTAAATTCAAATTTGTGTGAATCTAGCTCAAGAAGCAAAGGACTTTCATACAAATTTTCATCCCTTATTTCACCCCCTTGAGAGATGAATTTTCCAAAATCCTTTCTTAGTGGCTAGTTTTGTCGTGCATAGAACGTGTGTACAAAATTTCAGATCTGTATCTATAGCGGTTACGGCTCGGCGCTGATGAATCAGTCAGTCAGGACAAGCTCTTTTATACTTGTCTTTTGTTTATTTAGAAGATAGATATTGGGCGGACAATACTTGGACTCTGTTTATGCCGGTTGCAGGCGCAAGACCGGAAGCTCATAAAGATGTCATGGAGGAAATAGGTTTAGCAACATCCGTGTTAGCTTCCACTTTATAAGGAGAGGAAATGCTTAGGAAAGATTTTAATGACGGACGGCGATTTAACCACGATTTAATTAACTACCAACTTATTAGAGGAGACACCCAGTCCCTTTAAGAAATAGACATGCCTAAAACCATATATACAAGGTGTAACAGAAAGGGTATATCAACCCTGAAGGATGTGATTCTTCCCATGAAACTGAACAACTTTCCCAAAGGACCATGGGTCGAAATACGAATAAAAATATTTGACCTCCCATACAAAATGCGCTATCAGCTGATTCAGGTTCTATGGGAGGTCAATTTTATTTTTCATATTTCGACCTATGTTCCTTAGGGAAAGTTGTTCAGTTTCATAGGCAGATTCACATCCTTCTGTGTTGGTATACCCTTTTTGTTACACCCTGTATAGGTACGCAATAGGTACGTGATTCCTTGCTCAGTGCCTAAAACCATGAAACAAAATCCTACCATGTTATCAGGAGGTCAAAATGACTGTCATAAAATAAATGACTGACATAAAAATAGTTTTAACAAAACTACACACCTCCTTCAAAGTTTTGGAAGGTATCTATTAGCACTAAAAAGTATAAAATAACCATATCAGTTAATAATCAGTAACTTAGTGAAGTAATAGAAACTAACCAAGCCTGTTATTTATTTCAATTATAAAATAGGTACATTACAACAGTTCAGTTTGGAGTCGGTGACAGCCAAGAAGTTGCATTGCCCGTAACAGTATCTAATCTGGTGTCTTTTATTACAGAAGACGTTGAACTGCTTTTTGACAGGGAACCCTGTCTTCCATGCTCGGTCAGCCGGATCGCGCTGACGAAAACCGATCACAAATAATCAGATTTTGCGATCACGTCCCCTTCAGTCGCCCGCAAGCCGATCGTAAAGCCACAGGTGTTTATCGCTAGAAGAAAGTTTAGCAATTACAAAAAGACTAATTTAGTTCGTATACGATCGTGACGTCACAAATTGTTAGTCATCGTATACAAGTGACTTTTTAGACAAAAAATTGTCTTGTTTTTTTTTTTCTAAAGGCAAAAAAATTGTTAAATATTGTGCTACAGTTATAAATGAGGTATCGTTGTAAGGTGCATTAAATAGTGAATCTACTGATATAATAAATTTTAAAAAAGCTTTCGTTAATTTTGAAAACATGAGTTGTTGAAGTTTCGCTAATAGCCATGGCATGCCCACAATCGAAGAATACAGAAGAATACATCAAAAATCGAAGGAAATAAATATAAAAACAGAGTACAGGGTAAAAGACGTCGATTTAGTAAAAAATCATTGCAATCGGCTTACGTGAACCCAGCCACTCAGACCTCCGAAGTTTAGTGCAATAAGATAAAAAGTAAATTTTACTCGTCTCTTTACTAAAATATCGACCTAAATTGTAAAAAAAACTAGGTCTAGGATGGCTTGTTTCCAAGATATGACCGTTTTCGTTTTGTCAGCAATTATTCGAAATGAAGATCTTGTTGATCGAGACCTTTCATTTGTCCCCACAAACTAGTAGTTTAGGATGGCTTAGTTTCCAAGATATGGCCGTTTTCGTTATAACAGCTGTTACTCGTAATACAGATCTTGTCCAAAACTATCATTTGTCCCTACAATCTAGAAGTCTAGCATTGCTAATTTCCAAGATTTAACCGTTTTCGTTTTGACAGCTTTCACTCGAAATGAAGATCTTGTCGAGACCTATCATTTGTCCTTACAAACTAGTAGTCTAGGATGGCTAGTTTCCAAGATATGTCCCTTTTCGTTTTGACAGCTGTCACTTGAAATGCAGATCTTGTCGAGAACTATCATTTGTTCCTACAATCTAGTAGTCTTGCATTGCTAGTTTCCAAGATTTAACCGTTTTCATTCTGATAGCTGTCACTCGAAATGAAGATCTTGTCGAGAACTATCATTTATCCCTACAATCTAGTAGTCAAGCATAGCTAGTTTCCAAGATTTAACCATTTTCATTTTGACAGCTGTCACTCAAAATTAAGATCCTGTCGAGAACTATCATTTGTCCCTACAAAATAGTAGTCTAGGATTGCTAGTTTCCAAGATATGACCTCTTTCGATTTGACAGTAGTCACTCGAAATAAAGATCTTGTAGAGACCTATCATGCAAATATATATTTTCTGTCTGCCACCTCGTAGGGCAATAAAGCCAGCAGCTCAGGGTTGTACGTCAACGTTAACCCCAACAACATCTGTACAACATACTCGGCTAGTGCGAAGCACCGCCGCGCCTCCAGATTGTTGTATGTTGTATCCCACCATGCCCGAATGCCCCGAATGGTGTGGGATACTCAGCGAAGTTTAAATCTCTTTGGTGGGATACATTAACTGAAAGAAGGTATTTCACGGCCGCCAGCTACATTGTACTAGTTAGTCTTATATTTACAAATAAAACAGATTACAGGGTTTCCTGTTTGAAAGTAACAGGCACGACCCGCTCATGCCCCACGTTTTTTTATTTACCTTCGAGGGGATTCCATATTAAATTTTCGATGGTTAAGATTTGATGAAAGTAAGCACGAGATCGAAAATGAAAACTTGTCGTAAATTGGTAACGGCATACCTACAGCTTATGAAGCGCGAGTTACTCGTAGGTAGTGCACTTATAACTTATAAGATAGTTGGCTAGTAGCATAATATATTTCAATTCGTTTTGTAACTTGGCTGGCACCGACTCCAAAATGAACTGTTGTAATGTAGTGTAGGTACCTATAAATTTATAATTGAATTAAATAACAGGCTTGGTTATTTTCTATTACTTCACTAAGTTACTGATTATTAAATGCTATGGTTATTTTATACTTTTAGTTCTAACAGAAACCTTGCAAAACTTTGAAGGAGGTATTTAGTTATTGTTAAAACTATTCTATTTTACAAGTTTTAGTGTTAAGTAAACACCGTAAAGTACAGACACCAAAAAGGTGGTTGGTAACCATGATTGATCCTGTTGTTAAACCATGACTTGATGATCACTCCTTAAGAGTGGCTGGGACAAACGACTTAAAAAGCCTTCCGAAGCACAAAAGACGTGGAGTTGTCGTATATTTACAATCATGATGTCACTAAAAAGCTTCGATAATTTCACGGATAAAATCTCTAAAATTGATGGTCAATAATAAATAAGTAACCACCTTACAGATAGGTACGCACGTCGGTGGAAACAATTTGACTTTGAGCGGGTCTCTGGTTTTAGGCGTTTGTAACATAGCCACAGAACATATAATACTCGTAGTAAGTTTAGCGTAGCGCTGGTCCGGCTGACTTCAGCTTAAACTGGTTTTATCTCTACGTGCACGCTGCCATGCGTTCTATGGCATCTGCAAGATGTTCTATTTCATGTGTAGAGCTTTCACCTGAGAGGTTTTGCATTATTTACCTAACACGTTGTTTGTGAAACACGTAGGTAAAAGGGCCCATACAAAGCCCTGCCTGCAGGGCCCTGCTTGCAGTACTGCCGCAGAGGATGTTGCCACACAAAGCCCTGCAAGTCATAAGAGCGCGTTGCGTTGTTGCGTTCAGACGTGTCCAGTGCTGTCTTTCCCATACAATTACCTATACTAAAATGGCTCCATCATTACCAAAACACCAAAAATTGCGTTAGCTGTACTTGTGGCAGAAAGAACACGAAAAGAAAACAATGGTGTATGTACCTAACTACTGCGAGAGACGTTGGGTCACGCTTATTTACTGAGAGAGTTAGACCCCGATGATAACAAAAAAAAATCTTTTTAAAAATTAATTTTTTAAAATAGTTTTATCAAAATATTTTTTAAAAAATAGCTTAAAAAAATCTTGAAAGCCGACAATGTAGCATCATTATTAAAAGTCTTATATTTTTGGGACCGCATGTCCTTGTTATGGCATTGCTCGTTGTTAATCTTACAGAGGCACGGAAAATCTCGATATAGTTCGAATATGTCCCTCCACAGCTCCTCCAAGCCCTCCACACATCTTTCTCCCGTTGGCTCATAAAGAAGAGATTTTCAACTTTTTATGACGAAAACAAGAGTGAGTTCCAAAACGGTAATAGTTACCCTTTGACAGCAGTCTGTCTCGACCACACTGATGAACGTCATATAACGCTATCCTGCTGTCAGGGTAATTTCTACCCGATTCGGGACGCAATCCAAACAAAATGGCGGATCAAATCGGCCCGATCTAACCACACATGGCACTGCTTGCAGTGTGGAGTGGGGAAAATCGTCTGGTCGGGCTTGCAGAATGCCACTGCGGCCCTGCGGCAGGGTGAACAATAAAAAAATCGGCCCTGCATTACCACACAAAGTACGATTGGCAGTGGCACTGCAAGCAGGGCCCTGCAGGCAGGGCTTTGTATGGGGCCCTTAATACGTGCCTTTGAGCGTAACTTGTGATTTCCCTGGGACGACTACTTTAGAAGTATGTTTTGTCAGATAAAAAAAGAAATTTTAAAAATCGTTTTACAATTGACGAACGCATTATTTGTTCCGCCACTAGCGATCATCCATCCAGATAATAATAAAGCACTCTCCACAAGAATCTGCTGACTTCTGCAATACATTTTTTGCAACGGTTGGATATGATCTAGCTAGAAAAACTCTTGATGAACTCAATTTAACCGAAGATCTTCTAGTAGCAAACGTCCGGACAGTCTCTTCCCCCGCGGGATCATTCTTTATGGAACCAACGGATGTGGGTGAGGTCGAGTCATTGATCCTAAACCTAAAACAGGATAGTTCTCCAGGGATTGATGGAATCTCAAATCGTCTCTTAAAGTCTATAAAAAACTATATCGTGGAACCCCTTACCGCCATTATCAACATGAGTTTTTCAACTGGCATTATGCCCGAGGCATGGAAGATTGCATCGGTCACCCCTATACATAAAGGAGGAGAGACAGATAAACCTACAAACTTCCGTCCCATATCTTTGCTTCCTGTATTTTCAAAGATAATAGAGAAATTAGTTAACAAACGGCTAGTAAAATTCTTAGAACAACAAGATATATTAGTTTGTAATCAATTCGGGTTTCGAAGAGGGAGATCTGCAGAAGATGCTATAAATTTATTGACGGAAAAGGTGTCTATCTGGATTGTGG
Source organism: Athrips mouffetella (assembly GCA_947532105.1). Lineage (NCBI taxonomy): Eukaryota > Metazoa > Arthropoda > Insecta > Lepidoptera > Gelechiidae > Athrips > Athrips mouffetella. The sequence continues at coordinate 15,638,296 of OX383965.1, read as the reverse complement.
TCGATGCTGTGTCGGTGTATTTTTGGATCTTGCAAAAGCATTCGACACAGTATCGATTCCGATATTGATAAGCAAATTGGACCGGATTGGAATAAGGGGAATAGCTTTGGATTGGTTCGTCAGTTACCTGAAAGGAAGGAGACAATGCACTAAAATTGATACTGCAACCAGTGAATTTGCTGAACTGTCTTATGGCGTTCCTCAGGGTAGCGTACTCGGCCCAACTCTCTTCTTAATATACCTAAACGAACTTTTTTTTATTTATTAGGTTCACAAACTGGATACAGCTCAAGAAAATGAGATAATAAACAAGCACAAATAAAACAGGTTTTAGAACGTACCCTACTATGAGTGAACACAGCATGCAAATAACAAATATACACTAGTAAAAATTATTGCTTAGTAACCAACAACAACGATCTTAACTACAAACTTAAAAAAATATCAGAGAATTAATCTGGTTTAGGTCTTGTGAGGCAAGACCTAACGGACTTCTTAGCAGAAACCACAGAACCATTGAAAATATCAAAGTCATATCTAATAGCATTATAGGCAGAGCACATGCGATGCAATGGGCTATGTTGACCTAGGTTTGTTATACAGGCAAGGGGTGAGAAGTTCATACGATTATGCACACGACTACCAACACGAGGAATAGTGAAATTAAGCTGTTGCAGAATATCCGGCGCGTCAATGAAGCCATGAATCAAATCAAGCAGTTTGCGACGAACATGTAACGAAGTGATTTTGTAATGTTTTAAACGTGATTCATAAGAATGTAGTTCTTTACATTGAAAGTCATTATATGTTAAATGATAGATGAATCTTTTCTGAATACGTTCAATTCTATCAGAATGTACAGCATAGCTAGGACTCCAAACAACAGAACAGTACTCAATTATGCTTCTTATTCTTAACTTGCACTGTAACCACTGAGGAATGCCGATATAATATGTTATGCCGATGATACTGCAGTCATTTTTAATGAAAACACCTGGACAAACTGTCTCATGACAACCAAACAGGGCATGTCGAAAATCGCTGAATGGCTCAGACAAAATCTCCTATCACTGAACAGCAGTAAAACAAAGTTTCTATGCTTTCATAAAACTGCTGCTTCGGCCCCCGGAATAAATACTTCTCAGATTGTCGTGCATTCTTGTCTGAAGAGAAGTGATGATTGCGCATGTAGGTATCGAAATCACAAGATCACGCTCCATTGTATTTGTATTTATTTATTTCTTAACAATGTACATTGTATTGAAAACTCCTTGCGAAAATCCTTACAATTTAAAAAAATCACAACAAATGTCATAAAACAATAATTCAAATAAAAATATAAGTTCATTCTAAAAACTAATAATTATCCTAATAAAAATAAATGAAAACTACAATAAAATAGAAACATTCATCACTAAAATTCTAATAAAAAAAAAATTCATCATGTCTATTACAACCAAAATAAACTACTTATCCCTGAGATGGTTTGTAAATTAAAAAATCATCTATTGAATAAAAGCAATTTTTTAGCAAGAATGCTTTCAGTCTTCTTTTAAAAACTTAGGGTTTGTCCAAGAGGCCTTTTATCTCTACAGGTAACTTATTAAATAGATGTACTGCCTGATAACGTGTCCCATTTCTTACCACTCTCAGATGTGGCCTGATTCTTGGAGGCAGATCCTTCCTTCTGCTTTCCGTCCTCCCTTTTTTCTCATCTGTAGTCTCTGTCTTTGTATAATGCTTTGCCAGATCGCTAAGCAACACTAAAATATATAAACATGGTGCTGTCAAAATTCTTAATTTAGTGGAAAACTCTCTACAAGATTCATATTGTGGAATTCTAACCATTGTCCTGATAGCCCTTTTTTTGCAAAATGAAAGCCCCCGATATGTTGTAATTATAGCCATAACCCCAATGCATTATACTATATCTGAGTCGCGATTCGACGAGTGCATGATACACCATTTTTAGCTCATTTAATCCAACATCATCCCTTAAGCTCCTCAAGGCATAACAAGCCGAACTTATTGAGTTTCTTAAAGCGGCAAGTTCCTGTTTCCAATTCAAGAGACAATCCACATGTATCCCCAAAAATCTTACTGAATCAATATTAGTGATTGATTCCCCATTTGATGTCACTACCAAACTATCTTTACAACGAGCAGTCGTTTTAAATAATAATACATTTGTTTTTTTAGTGTTTAGTTTAAGAAAATTTACAGAAAACCAGTGCCCAAAAGACACCATAAGATGATTAAGTTTGTTATTTAAATTCTCAACACTATTTGCAGAAGAAATTACATTTGTATCATCCGCGAACATCACTAACGAATTCCCCGGGGCGACTGGAGTAATATAGTTAAGTAAGTCATTCGTGTATATTATAAAAAGGATGGGGCCTAAAATAGACCCTTGTGGAACACCCCTTGTGATTAAATTTAGTTTAGATTGTACCTTTTTTTCCTCACTACCCGTAAAAGTTACCATTTCCACAAATTGATATCTGTTCTTAAGGTAAGATTTGAATAATTGCAGTTCTTTGTGTCTTACTCCGTGATGCTCCAATTTAGCCAAGAGAATGTCATGATTTACCATGTCGAACGCCGAACTTATGTCTAAGAACAGCCCAGAAACTCTTAGTTTGTCGTTTAATTTTACAATTATTTCATCAACTAAAGTGTTGATAGCCTCAGAAGTTCCCACGCCCAATCTATAACCGAACTGTCTAGAATTTAGAATATCATATTTAATTAAAATGACTCAATAAACGGTTTTTCATTAACTTCTCAAAAATTTTGGATAATACCGGCAACACAGAAACTGGCCGATAATTACTGGGGTCAGTTTTTGAGCCTTTCTTATATATGGGTGTGATCTTTGCAATTTTAAGCTGATCAGGAAACAACTCTTGCTCACAACAGTTATTAAAGAAATTAGTAAGGGGTGCCGCCAACAAGTCTATATTATCCTTTATCACCGTAATCGGCATGTCATCATAACCACATGACAATTTAGGTTTCATTTGTTTAACCAGACGAGTTATCTCTTTTGAAGTCACTATATCAAAAATCATGTTATCCGGTACCCTCTTTACATGCTTCCTCAAAACATCTATCGCCTGCTTGTCGGAACCCTGACTACCAACATCATTCTGGTTAAACCGAATAGCAAACGCTTCTACAACATCAGTAGGATCATCCGTTATCTTGTCATTTATCTTTAATTTAATATAAGCCTTTTAGTAATCGACTTTTTATTCCTATGTCTACTAACTACCTTCCAAATTGCTTTGTTACAACTCTTTGCTTTTGCTACCTCAGTTTTTACTGCTAATAATCTAGCTGCCCTCAGAACTCTTCGAAATATACTTATATATTTCGACCTATATTCGTACATGGAATCTTTCCTACTTTTATCAATTGAATTAAGAAAACGTTTCATTTTGCTTGAAACCCTAATCCCCTTTGTCACATAGCTTAATTTCTGAAATACCTTGGCGTAATTATTGACGATAAAATCTCCTTCAGAGAACACATTCAGTCTCTATCTGCTAGAATTCGACGCCTGATACACGTATTTAGAGCACTTAGAGATGTGGCTGACTGGAATCTCTTAAAATCTGTTTACATCTCCTTGGGTCAATCAATTATAACTTATGAAGATTACATAAAAGCAAAATAGTTCCACATTTACTGCATGTTTAGTGCAATTGATTGTAAAAAAGCCGAATCGAAAATGTATAGGAGCACTTCATCAATAATTATGGGTGGCTAGAGATACGTTTTCCCAGCCAGCCCAGGTGATATCTCGGAACATATGGTAGGTAGGAAGATAAAACAAAGCTTAATATTTACGAACTACTCAGAACAGTAGGAACCAAATATTTCAAAATCCAAGCTCCACTTACTTTTGAGATATTTGTATTTTTTTCATGGGCTTGCTGGGGAGACGTCTGGCCAGCAAGCCCATGCTGTAACTCAAAAAGTATTGCACGTAGAATGCTGAGCGATATACCAAAAAGGAGTGCATATTTGATGCAATAAGCAACAAGAAAAGTGAGTCCCTAGGTCTTACGGTTTCGGTGCTAGAAACAAAAATCACTTACCCACCGAAAATTTTGAATGCATGCTGTGAAGTGCGACGTTGCCGTTCTGTGAAATTCTACATGTTGCTGTAAGAGCATTCAAAAATCAATCTTGTGTCCTTAAAGTTAAGAGGTACTGTGGACGCACGTGTCGATTATTTGTAATTTGAGAATAGTTCGGGAGACGATGTACTTAGTAAATCTTTCGTTCTTAACATATTGTCCACAAATAAATAAAAACTTCTTGTTAACCAATCAGCCTTTTACTAAGTACACCGTCTCCCGAACTATTCTCAAATTACAAATAATCTACACGTGCGTCTACAGTACCTCTTAACTATAAGAACACAAGATTGATTTTTGAATGCTCTAACAGCAACATGTAGAATTGCACAAAACGGCAACGTCACACTTCACAGCATGCATTCAAAATTTTCGGCGGGGAAATGATTTTTGTTTCTAGCACGGAAACCGTAAGACCTAGGGACTCACTTTTCTTGGTGCTTATTGCTTCAAATATGCAATCCCTTTTGGTATATCGCTCAGAATTCTACGTGCAGTACTTTTGAGTTTACAGCATGGACTTTCTGGCGAGACGTCTCCCCAGCAAGCCCATGAAAAAATACAAATATCTCAAAAGTTAGTGAAGCTAGGATATTGAAATATTTGGTTCCTACTGTTCCGAGTAGGTTGTAAATATTAAGCTTTGTTTTATCTTCCTACCTACTATATGTTCCGAGATATCACCTGGGCTGGCTGGGAAAACGTCTTTCCAGCCACCCATAATTATTGATGAAGTGCTCCGACCATATGGACATTTTCGATTCGGCTTTTTTACAATCAATCGCACTAGAAATGCAGTAATTGAAGAACTATTTTGCTTTTATGAAATTTTCGTAGTTTTTCCTATATAGAATGGGCTGGCTGACGAGACATCTCTACAGCTACCCAAAGTTTTTAGCTCGTAGTGTCGTCAGTTTTGATGCACTGAATCTGACATTTTACTGATGGAATGAACCAATTTCCACGAAATTTCGGTGTATGCCACTTGGCCATATCTCGCACGGGCTTGCTGGGAAGACGGACACGAGAATATGTTCTTGATTCTCTTTGACGAGAACCAAGTCCTTTTTTTATTCTTCCTTATGGAAAGGCAACGAGAACAGCACTGAGATCTATTTATACCAAGGATGTTTGAGTAGCAGCACTTCCTGCTAAGGATGGACCTACGAAGTTCGCTGGGCTGGAAAACTTACCATTCAGGAAAAAACGGTGTTAAAAATTACGCATAAAATGGCTATTACGGATTATTTACGCTTCCGTTCTTAGTATTAATAATCAATTCACAAATAAAAAAATATATTTTCACTTTCGCAAACAAAGTTTAGGTAGGTATATTAAAACATTAGATTTTTAAAGATTTCTTGATTTTTGTAAAACAACTGAGTTTTTTGACCGGCTAGTATAGACGACAGGGATACGCTTTACACTTCAATAGCACATACAGAATATGTTTATGACGAATATGTCTATGACGGACTCTATAGTTTTTTTATACTCTATAAGCCCCCAGTAGCAGGCGCGGTTCCAGCCCTAGATTTTGGGGGGGGGGGGGGGTCATCGAGGCTGAACATAATAACAACACTATTTTAACCAAACAAAAATGAGGATAGGTAGTTATATGAGCAAAGAAAAAAAACATAGGTATATTCAAACAGATATCGCATACTCGTATATCACGTCACAGAGACAGGCATACACATATTGCAAATTCACCACCGAAGCGAGCTCGAAACCATATACTATTATTTGTATATATATATATATATATATATATACTCGTATATATTTGTAATCAGTTTCTCGAAAACGTCTCTAACTATTTCGATGAAATTACCATACGGGGGTTTTTGGGGAAAAAAATCGATCTAGCTAGGTCTAAAAACACGAAAACGAATTTTCCTCGTGTTTTTGAGCATTTTGTAAATTCCGCGTTTTAGACAGAAACTTGCAGCGCCATCGCAGAAACAAAGAAACATGTGTTTCAGATATTTTGAAATATCATCCCCCAAAGGGGTGAAATAAGGAATGAAAGCTCGTATGAAAATCCTACAGTTTTGACATGCGGTACTTGAAAATTTGGATTTTAGCTAATAATTAGAAACAAAGAAACATGTGTTTCAGCAATTTCGAGATATCATCACCCAAGAGGGTGAAATTAGGGATCAAATATCGTATGAAAATCCTACAGTTTTGACATGAGGTACTTGAAAATTAGATTTAAGCTAATAATAAGAAGTAAACAATACGTGTACGGAGAGCTCAAAACCAAATCTATATAATTCTACCTTTAAAAATTAAAGATCAATAGACCAACATACGGGAAAAAAATCATCCCCTTTTTCACCACCGTGAAGGGTGATTTTTAAGAAATGCTTACACGTGATTCTTTATTTCTTACCAAATGCTAAAATTCGTGTGAATCTAACTTAGGAAACAAAGGACTTCCACACAAACTTTCATCCCTTATTTCACCTCCTTAGGGGATGAGTTTTGGAAAATACTTCTTTAGTGGGTGGTTTTAAGTGCAAAAAACCTGTGTTATTTAAGAAAGAAGAAAGATAAAGAGGAAAGTTTTGCATTTTAGTGTGTTTGAATGTATGTTTGTAACGAATAAACTCAAAAACTACGGTTCAATTTTCAAATTTTTTTCACCATTAGTATGCTACATTCCTGAGTAACATAAGCTATAAGTATTTATTACTAAAAAAAATAGTGATCACTACTAAAACTTCAATAATGTGAAAAAAATGAAACCCAAGGTGAAAAAAATTGCCATACGATGTAATTCACCGCATGCGCTATGGAAACTAATAATTATAGAACAAAATAATGTTCTAAAATATTAAAGAACATAATAAATATAAAAAAAAAACTTCGCGAGACCATATGTTCAACTATTGTTGTTATGTCACAATCACTACTTTTTTACATTTTAAAAGTTGATTGAAATGCCGACCAAAATCAGACCATTTTATCCATACCTTTGTATTAATCCTTATTTAAATAAATCATTTCGTATTCAAGACTGTTTCAATATGATATGTGTAGTCTACTTTTTCAATTATTCAAATCGGATATTCCATACAAAAGATATTACGAATTTAAGAATGTCAACCTGAACAAAATACTTAAAGAAAAATATGTTCTAGATAAACAAACATCCCCGAAAACTAAGTGCACCCGTGCAAAGCCGGGGCGGGTCGCTAGTATGAATATAAAACTACGAGCTTTAGCTCGTGACACTATACAAATATTGTACTGTGAATGTATGTTTGATTCAGGATACATAATAGTTTGGGTACCGGGTTAGCTAAATAAACGTAAAAAAAATCTATTTGGATTTCGGGGGGGGTCATGACCCCTGTGACCCTCTCCCTGGATCCGCGCCTGCCCAGTAGACGTTGGGCCAACCGTTGGCCGTGCCGCTGGCCGCGCAGGCTCGGCAAGCTTGATGACAGCGTTCACACGTTGTTGGTGCGGCCTTGGGTGGGGCTCATTCCGTGTAGGCACCGTGTAGGTCTATCAAGCAAGATGGAATACGCGGAGACTAGACTATCGCTGCCGCTGAAATATACTTGTACAGTGCTTTTAATTTTTATTTCCAGCTGCACCATATAAAAAAAAAAAAATTTATTTAAAATAAAATAAAACGTCCATCTGTATCTACGCTCGCGTTATAAATAAAACATCTGGGAGTTTTTGGTGGGAACTCGGCGTGGGCGCTGCTCGGTTGAAATTCTTGTTTTTTGTGTATGTAGTGATTTAGTGGATAATAAAGATAGTGTTTTATGATGGTTTTATGCAAAAAATTTGCTACGGAGTGCGCAGCTGATGAAAATTTCAAGCGATCTCGTGTTTGAACCCAGTTTGTGTTGTCTCAAAAAGTCATGTACATGTCCACTTACCACCACAAACTACTAAGGGATACTAACGCATCAGACGGGAATCTCCTTTATGTCAAAACTTGCTTTAAGAATGCCATCCAAGGAGGTTTGATGCCCTCATCAAATCATTTTGACAACTCGTTTTTTTTTTATTTCTACTGATTTGGAATCTTGCTTCCCTAGTTTGACTACATTTATTTTTTTAATATGACACTAGTCTTTTAGGTACCTATTTATTTCGCTTTTACTTTTCTTAATTTTAAAGGAACAACAGTAATAAAAACACCAAATGTAGATTTAATTTTATTTATCTTATATAAATACTATACATAATATTTATTGAAAGTCATAGCATGTGGAATACAATGCAAGTAAAAAATCCAAGAGATAATCGAAAGCATAGTAAACAAACATTTACAACAAACCAAACAAACACCTCGATAAGATTTTTCTTCAATCTCATGATGCATAATTACGTAACAACAATATTTTCACCGGAATCTCTTTAGACGGTCGCTTGATATACAACTAGGCAGAAATATCCACAATTTCACCACTTTATTATATTTTGTTGCATGTTCTAACCTCAGGTTCTAACTTCTTGACAATATATGCGTTCACAACGATTCCTTCTTCTTGCTTCTTCACAACGAAAAACTTGGCGCACACTATGTCGTGGAGAGATTTTATATTTTAAAATGCAGATATTTGGTTTTGAAATCGTTTCATAATTTAAATTCACAACTAAATGCATTTTTACGCAGCGATGAAAGCAGACATTTTTTCATCTCTGCAGGATTCTTTCGCAGGCTTCTTACATTTTTACTTTTTAAAATAACAACGAGGGAAAGTACTGTCAATTTGAGTAATAAAGGGTCTTTTGTCTATTCCTGTAATTTAAATCCATAGACTATATGGCGAGTTTTTCATGTATGAAGATTATCGCCCGTGCTTACCACTATCGCTTTACGGGGGGAGCAATGAACAATTAGGTACCCCAAAGAAGCAAGGAGGTTTTTGTTCTGAGAGGTACCCCACTCGACACTGACGGCTCAGAACAAAAACCTCCTTGCTGACGGTTCGCCATAGAGCTGCTACTGACTTGACATCTACGAAACATCCACAGACTTTTTTTTTTTTTTTTTTGGTTTCGTTCTTCCTTTCGGAAAGGCAAAGAGTACAAAGCCCATACAGCCATGTCTGATGTGTTTAATCTTTCTTTTTGCTCCCCTCGTAAAGCGATAGTGAACTTTACGAAGGAAAATGTTCGTGACTTTTTGGGACAACACAAACGGGGCTTAAACACGAGATCACTTGAAATCTTCATCAGCTGCGCACTCCGTAGTAAATTTACTGCATAACACACTATCTTTATTATCCACTAAATCACTAAATGCACAAAAAAACAAAATTTCAATTAAGCAGGCAAACGCCCATGTCGAGTTCCCGCCAAAAAGCACATCCACAGACTACTTAGATGAAACATCTACCCAAAAAAGCGCACCGTGACAGTTAGAATTTAAAAATAAAACACGCGACCAATCACGGTGCGAGTTTTAGAGAATTGGACATTTTGATTTTTTTAACGTATGGATTTGAAAAGTGGTCGATCGAATCGAAGCGGACGTTGTAATATTTTGATAATTTCTGTGAACTTAGTTATAGAATAGAAGTGTGTTGTGATAGTCATTTAAATCGTGCTAAATACCTGTATATGATTATTATTTTTTGTATTAGAATTATTTTTGTTGGTTTTTACATAAATCAAAATGACTGCTATCTCTGAGCAGACGAGACGGTTATTGTAAGTATTTGATGTATTTACATAAAAAGCTTTAAAGCGGACCAAATAAATTAAAATAATAAGTTACAAGGTGTTTTTAGGCAAAAATTTGATTTTCAATTTGTGGTTGCAAGGCAAGCAGTCATGTGTTATTTTTCGTCGAAAAATTCGTTGAGAACGCTTTGATTTGAACTTCTGTGGTAACCTATCAATACCCTTCTTGGTGTAGTGGTGAGAGCGTTTGGTTTTAAAAACTAGAGGTTGACTCAGCCAAATAAAAAATACTGAGACTGTCCTCAGGGTTAGGACATTGCAAGTCACGATTTCACGTTACTTCAATCACCTGCTTGTCCAAAATGTAAGATTTAGTGCTATGGAAGCCACAGCTGTTAGTCCCCGTTAATCTCTACTATTTTAGAGGCCTTTGCCATTCAATGAATCTGACACCAGAGTTTGTGTGGTCAATCATCAACCTGACAGGTCACACTAAGTGAAGATGGACAATTACCTACTTGTAAACATAATCATCATGAAAAAATAACCTTTGCAGGTACTGACCTTATTTTAGTGTGCTAAATTAACTTATTACTATTCTCTTTCAGTGATGAAGTTATTGAAAAAATTATACCGAGTCTCCAGTGTTTGATGAATGATTTATGGATGAACTGGTCACACCTTGGAGTAGATGATGAAACTAAAACAAATAACATACAGAAGCTTATCGCAATTGAGCGGGAACACTACGGGGATGTCATCTCAGAAACCAAAAGGAAAGTTGAAGATATGCAGGTCGAAATTGAAAGTAAGATGTTTTTATTTCAACATTTTAATTTTTTATTGTATCGACTTTATGTAGTTTGTGTCCAATAAAAGACTTTCGGCCTGTGTGGTCCTGGCTATCACAGTACCAACCTGTCTCCAGTCACAACGCATGGGTGTCGCAAAGGCAACTAATGGAGTTGAAAGCTATTAGTACCATTATACATACTGTCCATAGTGCCAGTCACATTAGAGAATATGCATAATTTTTATAATCACATTAAAAAAATATGAAAATACCATATATTATAGATGATTTAAATCAGCTAAGAAATTTGGCCAATATAAGCATATAAAACTATTAATTATGCACTGATTAGACAGAGATCAGACATCACATGTCACCGTCCATGTCTGATAGGGCCATGTTTAATTAAATAATTTTTTTTTCTGTAACAACTTAGTCTAGAATACTATCCAAGTTCATTATAAAGAATATGCATGGTTATTGACTTCACCGACAAAAGAAGTGATGTCTAAATGGGTGCCAAGTTCTGTTAATAATCTTAAAATTGGTTTATATAACAGTGTACAACATTCTAAAATAAATTTACAACACAATTTCTTACTTTTTCTACTATAACAATGTTTCTTATTTAAAAAATATAACATTTGAAATTTTAAAAGTTGAATTATTTACACAAGGCAAATAAATTAGGATAAAATTTTATTGAAGTTCAAGTTTTGATTATGATTATGTTATCTTATGTTTGGCTATTATTACTTATCTTGTTTATTTTATTCTTATGCAAGTGACTATTAATTTATTGTAATCCTGTACAAGTCAAACCTTAAAAAAAAGCCAGGTACCAAAATGAAAAGAACTCTGCCTTAAAAGTACCGGTACCTAACCTTTTATTATAACTATTTAGGTTACCTTATCCTTTACATTAAATCTGCCTTCTCACTCTGATGTAAATATTTGATTAGTACTGGTATAGTACAGATATTGACTGAAAAATAGTACCATTACAGGTACTGATACTGCACCAAGGTAAATGGTACCGGTTCCCATAAATACCGGTATTTCAAGGTTTGACTACAGTCCCTGTATAGTATATATATATTTGTTCTTTTGAATTTCTATGTTTTAATTCGATTGGTTTTTTAAATACTTTATTAACGTTTTTGACAGAATTGAGGGAAGAAACAGAACAATTGAGCAAATGCCTGTCAGTAGACATCACCATCATAGATTATAAAGAGGATATGATGCTTACTGACTACAAGAAAGAATTAGAAGAGAGAATTTCTGAGTAAGTAATATTTTTTTTTCTATGTATGGGCTTACTCTCAGTGGCGTGCACAGAGATTTTAGACAGGGTAGGCAAAAAATTTTCGATGCTATTACTTACCAAAATACTAATACGTATTGGTTTGTGTGTATAATTAAAAAATGGGGTTCGAAATTTTCTGTTTTCTAAAATCTTATATTTATTTGCCTACTATCGCCAAAACAAATAAAAACAAAACAAACAATGACGACTCAGTATAAAAAATAAATAAAATTTATCATTCAAATACATAGGTACATAAGCACGAAGAAAATAATAATAATAAAAGGTAATAATAATGGTCTTTATAATGTCACTTTTTAAAATTGTTACGTAAGACTTCGGTAACTTTCGGCCAAAGTAAGACATTGCCTACCCTGTGCGATTGTGTGCGTTAATTGTATCATTGTGTGCCATGTATTTATAAGAACGCACACATAGTGCATTCGCATAACCACGTCGGCACACATGCAAACGTTTAGACAGGAATAGTTTGTGTCTTTGCCGTTAGGCGCGTGGCGGCGCTAGTGCAGCGCAAATATAATGCGATGTGGAATGTGCATACCACAGGTACTTACCGAGGCGATGATACCACTGATACTTGACAGGTGGAGCTAATTTAAGTTTTTAGAATGTTTCTTTCAACCTATGCTTTCAAGGATGGTAGGTAGTAAATACCACTAATAAATAAATACAATGTGACAAGGTACCAAATAAAATCCGATTATTTTGTTAGAGTAGGTAGGGTAGGCAGTGTCTTTTTGTCTTTATGGAGTGCACGCCACTGCTTACTCTTGACCTCAATCTAGCCTTGAGGACAGAGATGAGGTCGACGATGGAACGAGCTCGCCCAGAAGAAGCCTATAGCCTAGCCTTTATTTTGTTTTCCCCTTTCTCCAAAGAGGTATTTGTAAAAATTCTTCAAATATGCAAAAAAAAACATTTTAGTATAATGCTGGCGTGCAAAAAATAATCAGTTCAACCAGACTGGTAATTTTATTTATAAATAAAATAAAAATAATACTATAGTAAAAACACTGTGATGTTAGATAAAAAAATATTGTTAAGTACATACTTGGCGAGCCCATTGGTACGGTTGGAAGTGAGCAAGCCATTCGCGCCGTGGGCCTCAGGTTCGATCCCCGCCCAGGGCAAACATATGGAACCCTAAAAATTTAAAGCAATCCCCGACTCAAAAATGATCCCTCAAAAAGTTTAAACTAACAGTGGTTTAAAATTATGGTTGCACCGCGACGGGGCGGGGGTCTGCCAATTAAACAACACAGTAAAGGTATGTGCAATTATGCAATAAAATTAAAGTTAATAAGTAAGTCGATGTAGTGATGATGCAGCAATTGTGCACCTACCTGTTCAAAGTGTACAACTATTTGTTGCCGTATGTAAAAGAAATCCCTGGGTGGCCGCCCCTCCCCTCACCCTCTAACTCATCCAAAGCTCCATGTAGTCCCAATTATTGCCGCCAGGGGCCTGTATACATTTTGCACAAGATGACCCCCCAAACTAAAGCTTAGACATATCCACGTCAATATGTACAGGTATAGGGAACAAGTTCAGCAACGTCGCATGAAGATGAAGCGTCTCCTGGAGTGGCAACGCGACCTGGTGGCCAAGCTGGGGGTCATACCTCATGAGCTGAAAGACGTCCCTCTCCCCTCTGAGGAGGAGCTGGACCAGCTAAAAGATCGCCTGACGGAGTTGCAAGTCGAAAGGGATAACAGGACCGAGACCTTCCTCAATACACAGATTGAGATCAAAGATATTATGGGTAAGAAGTTCTTTTTTCACAAGTTAGCAAACAAGCTAATGGGCCACCCACAGATAATACACACTCACTACACTCTAAGATTAGTGTTATTGAACAAATGGAAGGTAATTTTGCTTTATAATTGGAACTGGAGTGGACTGACATTGTGGTCAAGGTCGCAATCTGGATGAGGGCAGCTTAGGTCTAGTGGTTTAAATAATTTTACTTTTGGCCTGTGACCAGCTATGGACGTCTTCCCGTTTATATGACGATTCAGTCTGTTTCACAAATCATTGTCTTAAGCTTCCTTCTGTTTTTTTCACTAAAAAAGTTTGCAATAGGTTGAATAAAGTACTAGCCATTATTCTGCGGGGCAAACAACTTTAACAATAATCACGTGGTGAGGGAAGGTTTGCGCAAGTCAATTTGTATGTAAAATCGACTCAGACAAGGTCATTGTTCAAGTAGTTTGCCCACACCTATATTAGACTGAAACTCATTTATGTTGGGTCAGAAAATTGAAATCGTATTTTATTAGAAATTGTATGTTTTTCTTGTGGGGTTGTACAAACTATTAAAAAGTAACTGACAGTTGTAATATAAAATTGCAGAGACACTGCAAATAAAACCAAGCAACAAATTTGAGCAAACTGTGATGACAGCGATGTCGGTGGATTTTGTAGTCAATGACAAGAACATGGACCTCCTTAACAAGCTGCGGCTGGATTTACAGGAAAAGTACAAGCAGACTAACAATAGGGTAAGTGGTCAAATCTTGCATAGGGTTATTATAAAAATGAGGGAAGGTGTACCGAAAACTGAATGGTCATGCTCAGTCAACAAAACTGAACAACTTTCCCAAACAAAATTTTTTGGGAAACGTAAAAAATTATAAGTGCACATATGGCGTTAACTATTAGTTAATTCTGTTTATTTGTTCCTCAATTCACCTACGTTCTACGTTGCAGCCACTTTTGGAATTTTCAGGGTCACTTGTCAGTTGTGGATGCCTCCATATAGCAGCTGCTCACTAGCGTCCTAAACTGCCGGTTTAAGTCTGATGCGTGGGCCCCGGCATTTCTTCCGGTCCGCTTTGGAGGCGGTTTGGTATCCTAAAGGTTACCTCCTCTTCTCTGCCTGCGCTTCTGGCATCTTTTGGCTGAAGCAAGCTATTTGATGATATCTGACCATCCTTAACGCTAGCCGAGGTGACTCTCTGTTCTGAGACATTCGAGACCTGGCTATGCGTCAGTGGCTGCGATACTTCCACTTCTGTGCACTTGCAAAGGCTATTGGACCAGCAGCTGTGCAAGAAAGTCAAAAGCGCTGCCCGCATCCCACGCCACGCGGCCCTAAATGACGTCATTCGGCGGGCCCTTGCTTCGGTGAACATCCTGGTAACGTCAGAACCAAACGGGATTTTTCGATATGATGGCAAGAGACCCGACGAACTGACGCCTATCCCCTGGCAGCAGGGAAGGTGCTTGGTGTGGGATGTGACCTATGTGGACACGTTGGCCTCCCATGTTAGAGCCATCAGCGGGCAAGCGGGAGCGGCCGCTGCGTCCGCGGACATTGTGAAGAGGCGGAAATATCGGTGGTTGTCCGATTGCTACATGTTTTCACCCTTAGGATTTAAAACGTTGGACCTTGAGTCTAAAAACCTTTTATGGGTCTATCCAATGAGGTGTTTGGCGACCGCAGAGCTGGCAGCTTTTTCGGTCAGCGCAGCCTCTCCATTCAGCGAGGTAACGCTGCCAGCCTGCTAGGTACGTTAACTTGTGGGGACTTTTTATTTGTAATGACTTGTATTATTATATGACGGATTATTATATGACATGGATTTACAAATACAAACTTACACCTATCTAATTTACAAATGTCGTTAAACAATTATAATTATGTTTATCGCGACATGGTTACTTCTAGTTCGTCGCTCGAAAGGAAATAAAAACACAAGCAAGACGGGTGGGGTATCTCGCCCAACAGATTTATATTTTGCTGTTTGAAATTCACTTAGCCTGTTAATTCCATACTAAAAGTTCTATTCTAAAACTATGTCAAATTCATGTCGATAGCATGAGTGGTTGCTGAGTTAAATAGGTGTGACAGAAAGACACTAAGTCGTACCATAAGGGTTCCGTTTTTACTTTAATGGTTCGGAACCCTAAAAATACTGGAAAAGTTTTCGGAAACTGACTTAATTGGAAAAAACTGAAAAAGCGTTTTTCTATAGGACTCGATGTCTTCGCAGCAAGGCCGGCTTTCCGGCCGTAGAAACTTAGTGCTTCCCGTGCAAAGCCAGCCGCTTGTCCCAATCCAAACTATAATATTATAAATGTGAAATGAAACAATGTGAATAAAACTCTCGGCTGAACCGATAAAAATGAAATTTGGTACGAATATAGTTTGAACAATGGACCAGGACATAGCCTACTTTTTTCTAAATTCCACGTATACGAAACTGTGGGGAACAGCTAGTCAAAAATAAGTTGATGCTTATCAGGTCCTGGAACTTCGCGAGCGCTTGGCTAAGCTGTGGGACTGTCTGGAGGAGGACCATATCTACCGAGAGAACTTCCTGCACGCGCACCAGGGCTGCCACCCGCGCGCCGAGGCCGCCATCAAAGAGGAGATCAAGCGTTGCGACCAGATCAAGAGGCAGAAGATTCAGGTGAAAACTGTTTCATCTTCTGCTTCTACTCCATTGATCTTTAAAAGTTCACTCGGGGTCTACTTTTTATACGAGGTGTTAATTTCATTGCATGCTAGCTTTATTTCAGTAACGATGATCAACTTTTGTTCTACAACTTTTTTAAACTAAGTATATTCTTTATACAAATTGACTGGATCAGATTTTCTTTTTGCTTTGTATGGAGAATTAATTAATTTATATTTAAATGTTCAAAAGTTGGAGAACAAAAGGTGTTCTTATATGGGTAGAACTATCTATTTTTGTGTTCCTGTATCGTTCCTAAAGCGCCCCTAAGCTATGGCAGGCAATAATTAACAGCCTGTATACGAATGACAGCAATTTTTTTTGCACATTTGAAACACCCCTAGTTAGTGCCTTGTGAATCGATGAGTTGTTTGACATATACTAACACGTATGTCAACATTGTGTATTCTGTGATTTTATATTTCATTACACTATACGAATTCATCTCGACGCTCAAACCCATTGAATGTCGTCGATCAATGAGGTACGAAAACGACTTGAAAGCCGTCAATCTAATGTACTAAAAGTCTTATAGTATTGATTGTGAACAGTGATCTACAGCAGGTATCCCCTTTGTGGGAAGCATAGCGGACAAAGATGGTGAATGAGAAGTTTGGCCAAACGCATTTTTTTATATTATTAGCTATATCCTAGATAGGGGCAACTCGAAATCGTTCGGTGTGTGCCCATCAATTTGGTGCGCGCTTCTGTCTTGCCCGATTGGCATGGATCACACGAGGCACCTCTACCCTGACCGCACCTTTGGTTCGCGCTGCTGCCTCGTGTTATCGGAGCGCACTGGATCGCCTTTTATGGAATCAGCTACATAATTAATAATTATTCACTCAAGGGCAACCGATCCCAAAATAGACTATTGGGTTTTAGACTGACTTCAACACAAATGTTTGCCCTGAGCGGGAATTGAATCCGTGACCTACGGCGCAAAAGATCTAACCTATGCAACTGCACCAATGGGCGAGTCTGTTTGTTGCAAAAATGTCAAAAAGAAATAAAAATAAATTGTTTGTTGTGTTGCAGGTGTTCGTAGCGAATGTTCGCACGAAGATAAAGCTGATGTGGGACAACGTGATGTACTCTGCTGGCGAGCGAGAGAGCTTCATACACTACTTCCAAGATGTGTTCACTGAGGATACGCTCACTCTTCACGAGATATACCTCGACAAGATCACGCGCTTTTACAATGACAACAGGTCAGTACAGTATCTACAGTTTTAGGGTGGTTTTCCATCAGGGCTGTGCGAGGGAAAATTCAACCAATATTAATTAATAATATTTAAAGTTGTTTATATTTTTTTTTCTTTTGTGAGATAAAATAAATACATTTTTACTTTTTTACTTTTATAGGATTGCGCCGTTTTTTTAGATTGTCAAATGCGCTGTCAAATGGAGCAATCTTATTGGTGGGAATTTTATAGCTCACAGCTTAGCTCCCTCCCTCGCACAGCACTGCAAAAACCACCCTTAGACAAAACGTGTAAAAAAGAGGTATAACAAACCTGAAGGATGTGGGTCTGCTCATTAAACTAAACAACTTTAAAAAAAATTAAACGTCTTTATTCAGTCTGAAACTAATCGCAGTTACAAATGGTAGGGATCTCCTTTGAGGAAAAAATACATGTGTCAGAAGAACCATCAACACATTGTTATAATATTACAAGTAGTAGTGATTGTATGTGTGTGATTGAGTGTGTGTGAGAAACTTTTAAAATAGAACGTAGGTCTAAATACGAAAAACAAATTCCAACTTCAAAGTGCATCAGCTCATAGCGCATTTTGCAAGGGAGCACACAATTATTTTCTTATTCTCATTTCACTTTCGTAACTTACTGCAAGGCCGTGATTTTGATACTAAATCTTAGCTATTTATTACTCTTTCTTAACCAGACCTACGTTAAAATACAACTTAACGGTATGATATTTTGTTAAGGCAAATCTTCGACCTGGTGATGACTCGCAAGAACCTTTGGATGAAGATGTCGGATCTAGAAGCACGTGCCACCGACTCCACCCGCTACCAGAACCGAGGCGGGCAGCTGCTGCGAGAGGAGAAGGAACGCAAGGCCATCGGCAACAAGGTCAGACCTACTGCTGTCTCACTATACAGGAGCCCAACCGCTACCAGAACCGCGGCGGGCAGCTGCTGCGAGAGGAGAAGGAACGCAAGGCCATCGGCAACAAGGTCAGACCTACTGCTGTCTCACTATACAGGAGCCCAACCGCTACCAGAACCGCGGCGGGCAGCTGCTGCGAGAGGAGAAGGAACGCAAGGCCATCGGCAACAAGGTCAGACCTACTGCTGTCTCACTATACAGGAGCCCAACCGCTACCAGAACCGCGGCGGGCAGCTGCTGCGAGAGGAGAAGGAACGCAAGGCCATCGGCAACAAGGTCAGACCTACTGCTATCTCACTATACAGGAGCCCAACCGCTACCAGAACCGCGGCGGGCAGCTGCTGCGAGAGGAGAAGGAACGCAAGGCCATCGGCAACAAGGTCAGACCTACTGCTGTCTCACTATACAGGAGCCCAACCGCTACCAGAACCGCGGTGGGCAGCTGCTGCGAGAGGAGAAGGAACGCAAGGCCATCGGCAACAAGGTCAGACCTACTGCTGTCTCACTATACAGGAGCCCAACCGCGGCGGACAGCTGCTGCGAAAGGAGAAGGAACGCAAGGCCATCGGCAACAAGGTCAGACCTACTGCTGTCTCACTATACAGGAGCCCAACCGCTACCAGAACCGCGGCGGGCAGCTGCTGCGAGAGGAGAAGGAACGCAAGGCCATCGGCAACAAGGTCAGACCTACTGCTGTCTCACTATATAGGAGCCCAACCGCTACCAGAACCGCGGCGGGCAGCTGCTGCGAGAGGAGAAGGAACGCAAGGCCATCGGCAACAAGGTCAGACCTACTGCTGTCTCACTATACAGGAGCCCAACCGCTACCAGAACCGAGGCGGGCAGCTGCTGCGAGAGGAGAAGGAACGCAAGGCCATCGGCAACAAGGTCAGACCTACTGCTGTCTCACTATACAGGAGCCCAACCGCTACCAGAACCGCGGCGGGCAGCTGCTGCGAGAGGAGAAGGAACGCAAGGCCATCGGCAACAAGGTCAGACCTACTGCTGTCTCACTATATAGGAGCCCAACCGCTACCAGAACCGCGGCGGGCAGCTGCTGCGAGAGGAGAAGGAACGCAAGGCCATCGGCAACAAGGTCAGACCTACTGCTGTCTCACTATACAGGAGCCCAACCGCTACCAGAACCGAGGCGGGCAGCTGCTGCGAGAGGAGAAGGAACGCAAGGCCATCGGCAACAAGGTCAGACCTACTGCTGTCTCACTATACAGGAGCCCAACCGCTACCAGAACCGCGGCGGGCAGCTGCTGCGAGAGGAGAAGGAACGCAAGGCCATCGGCAACAAGGTCAGACCTACTGCTGTCTCACTATACAGGAGCCCAACCGCTACCAGAACCGCGGCGGGCAGCTGCTGCGAGAGGAGAAGGAACGCAAGGCCATCGGCAACAAGGTCAGACCTACTGCTGTCTCACTATACAGGAGCCCAACCGCTACCAGAACCGCGGCGGGCAGCTGCTGCGAGAGGAGAAGGAACGCAAGGCCATCGGCAACAAGGTCAGACCTACTGCTGTCTCACTATACAGGAGCCCAACCGCTACCAGAACCGCGGCGGGCAGCTGCTGCGAGAGGAGAAGGAACGCAAGGCCATCGGCACAAGGTCAGACCTACTGCTGTCTCACTATACAGGAGCCCAACCGCTACCAGAACCGCGGCGGGCAGCTGCTGCGAGAGGAGAAGGAACGCAAGGCCATCGGCAACAAGGTCAGACCTACTGCTGTCTCACTATACAGGAGCCCAACCGCTACCAGAACCGCGGCGGGCAGCTGCTGCGAGAGGAGAAGGAATGCAAGGCCATCGGCAACAAGGTCAGACCTACTGCTGTCTCACTATACAGGAGCCCAACCGCTACCAGAACCGCGGCGGGCAGCTGCTGCGAGAGGAGAATTAACGCAAGGCCATCGGCAACAAGGTCAGACCTACTGCTGTCTCACTATACAGGAGCCCAACCGCTACCAGAACCGCGGCGGGCAGCTGCTGCGAGAGGAGAAGTAACGCAAGGCCATCGGCAACAAGGTCAGACCTACTGCTGTCTCACTATACAGGAGCCCAACCGCTACCAGAACCGCGGCGGGCAGCTGCTGCGAGAGGAGAAGGAACGCAAGGCCATCGGCAACAAGGTCAGACCTACTGCTGTCTCACTATACAGGAGCCCAACCGCTACCAGAACCGCGGTGGGCAGCTGCTGCGAGAGGAGAAGGAACGCAAGGCCATCGGCAACAAGGTCAGACCTACTGCTGTCTCACTATACAGGAGCCCAACCGCTACCAGAACCGCGGCGGGCAGCTGCTGCGAGAGGAGAAGGAACGCAAGGCCATCGGCAACAAGGTCAGACCTACTGCTGTCTCACTATACAGGAGCCCAACCGCTACCAGAACCGCGGCGGGCAGCTGCTGCGAGAGGAGAAGGAACGCAAGGCCATCGGCAACAAGGTCAGACCTACTGCTGTCTCACTATACAGGAGCCCAACCGCTACCAGAACCGCGGCGGGCAGCTGCTGCGAGAGGAGAAGGAACGCAAGGCCATCGGCAACAAGGTCAGACCTACTGCTGTCTCACTATACAGGAGCCCAACCGCTACCAGAACCGCGGCGGGCAGCTGCTGCGAGAGGAGAAGGAACGCAAGGCCATCGGCAACAAGGTCAGACCTACTGCTGTCTCACTATACAGGAGCCCAACCGCTACCAGAACCGCGGCGGGCAGCTGCTGCGAGAGGAGAAGGAACGCAAGGCCATCGGCAACAAGGTCAGACCTACTGCTGTCTCACTATACAGGAGCCCAACCGCTACCAGAACCGCGGTGGGCAGCTGCTGCGAGAGGAGAAGGAACGCAAGGCCATCGGCAACAAGGTCAGACCTACTGCTGTCTCACTATACAGGAGCCCAACCGCTACCAGAACCGCGGCGGGCAGCTGCTGCGAGAGGAGAAGGAACGCAAGGCCATCGGCAACAAGGTCAGACCTACTGCTGTCTCACTATACAGGAGCCCAACCGCTACCAGAACCGCGGCGGGCAGCTGCTGCGAGAGGAGAAGGAACGCAAGGCACCATAACATCGGGTAAAATGTATTGGTACAATATAGACTCTGTCCGTCCATTCGAGCTCAAAATATGCGTATTAGTGTAGGCAACGAAGCAGTTGACCCAACATAAATTTCTAAGGCAGATTTTATTTGAAAGGATGATAAAGAATCATGAATTAAATGTAAATTCAAAATATCCAAATAAATTTTTACAAAAAAAAAAATTTCATACATTTTTTAAAATTTTTGTATGGAAAAATTAAAAGTACCGATTTTTTTGGATTTTTTTATAGAAGGTTTGTCTCATGTACCCCAGCAAAGTTTCATCGACTGAGGATTTAATGCGGGGGTCTTCATAAAACGATCCGCTTCGTTGCCTAGACTATATATCACGGCCTAAAGCCCTTAAAATGTTACAACACATTTATTCACAAAACAGCTCTGTTTGCACCTTGCCAAGCAAAAACTTCTTATTTTCTTAGCACATTAAAAACTCTGCTTTAAACTTCATAAAATATGAAAACAAAAGTACTTCTCCACGCGGGCTGGCAGATCGTGCAGAATTTGTTTTCTTTCCGCACGGTTTGATGTTTGACAAGGCCGACAAGCATTGTAAAATTTTGACATTTGATCCTTGAGAAGTTTTCCCATAGAGTTTTAGAGAAAAATTTGCGAAATTATGCCTTATTGCGTAAATAACTACATTTTCTTTCAAATTTGACACGGTTCTACAGAGGTGTAATAATGACCAAAATAGCCCACTTGCAAGTAGTGTATTTTTTTTTATATCACTAAAAACGCCAAAAAAATATCTGTCCATAAATCTAATATAAACTATTATTTAAAATCTCAATTAAATAAAAATTTTTTGGCGACTAAAACTTTTTTTTTCGATCCTTGTTTTTTGGAAAAGCAGTTCAGTTTTATCGTCTCTATAATATTAAATTTTTAGCAGTAATAAAAAACATTGTATAAGTGAGTAATGACGATTTCTTAAACATGTATTTTATGTAAATAGTTGCCGAAGATCGAAGAGCAGTTGCGTGAGTTAGTGGGCCAATACGAAGCTCGCACCGGACTCACTTTCACCGTCGAAGGAAAGCCGCTTCTTCAGCTCATGGATGACGACTGGGAGGCTAAGAAAGCGGTTAGTCGTACTCATAAGCCATTTCATTTAACTTTTACATTTCTTAAAAAATATGTTACTTTATACTCCAGTAAAAATACGGTTTTGCAAAACATTAAATGCTAATAGCTACTTTTTAGGGTTCCGATACCAAAATGGTAAAAAAAAGGAACCCTTATGGTGCCGCTCTGTCTGTCTGTCTGTCTGTCCGTCTGTCTGTCACACCTCTATATCTCAGCAACCACTTATGCTATCAACCTGAAATTTGGAATAGTTTTAGAATATAGTTGCCCAACTTAATTGCACAAGAAAAATTTTTGAAAAAAGTATGATTATTAATATAAAGGGGGCCAAAATAGGGGGGGCCAAATTTCAAATTGTCGCTACTAGGTCGAGTGGGGTATCATATGAAAGGGCTTTACTTGTACATTTTAAAATATATTTTTGTATTTTTTTAAATTTCTTAGTTTTAAAGTTATGATGAAAAATGTCAAGAAAAATACCATTCCCCCCCCCTTATCTCCGAAGTTTGAGTAAGGAAAAATCTGAATTAATTACAGTTGACAGAAGTTTATATAAACGTTACAGCAAAAATAAAACGATCTTTCTAAGTTGCACAGTTTTTCAGAAATCTGCAAAAAACCTTTACAAACAAATTTAGTTTTGCGGTCCTGAAAATGGACTTTATTGCTTCCAAAAATACTATAGGTATATCGGAACCCTCGGCGCGCGAGTCCGACTCGCACTTGACCGGTTTTTTTTTTGTGTATATCGTATTTAAATATGATGTTAAGACGCAATATTTACGAATCCACCTAAAATTTAAAGCTGAATATTTTTTTCGAATAACAGCTAAGGCGAAAATAGTAATAGACAATTATATACTTTATATCATAGATAAACGTATACTTTACATATAGGCATCAAAATCCACCATAAATATATTTAAAAATATCAATTTATTTCAAAATATAAAATCTCCACTTATTTTTACATATAAGGGCCAATAAAGTCGATGTAAAATAATAGCAATAAACTGAGATAAACTCAACCCTTTTAAATGTAAGTGATTCTTATATATATTCACAAAAATGCCATACTAAATAATTTTTTCTTTTTTTGTAATCGCTGGTTTACAATGATTTTGTAAACATTTATGTTGGATTTGCCAAAAATGTGATTATATAGCACTATTTAAATTATTAGAAAGCAAAACGGATCTATTACTATTTTTGGTTGCGAAGATAGGCTGTATTTAAATTTCGTGCTATAAAAGTTAAACAATACAAAAAAGCTAATATTTTTAGGTGGATTCATGTATAATATGAAATTCTGAATATATAGCAAGCCGTAAATAAAAAAGAAAAAACCGGCCAAGTGCGAGTCGGACTCGCGCACTGAGGGTTCCGTACCACCACATAAACATAATTGTATTAGTTGAAATTTCAGTAAGTTAATGTGCTAGATTTTTTGAGTCTGACACGCGCTTGACCAAATTTTATTATTTGTTGTTATTTTATAGCTTATGCACTATAAACATACCAATTTTCAAGTTTGTAAGTGTTCCCGTTTTTAAAAAGAACTAAAACAAAAATCGCCTCAGCGACCATCCAACTTGACCCCTCTCTTATATGAATGTTCTTGAAACGGGAGCTCACTACAATTGGTTACCATTAGTTGTGAGAAAAGTTGTAATATTTAATGATTTCAGACTTTTCCCATTATTTGTACTGTGAGGCCTAGCTTCTTGCCAAATTTCATAATTTTAGGTCAACGGGAAGTACCCTGTAGGTTTTGCATTTTTGAATAAATGTATGGAGATGAGGACATAAAATGCCATATCTTTTGATTGCGTCGTTGTAAAAAATTGAAATTTTCAGATCTTGTGTGGTTCGTGGATCCTAATATATGGTATTAATTTCAACCTGATACCTTTACCCGTTCGTGAGATAAAGGGTCTTGACAGACAGACAGACAGACAGACAGACAGACAGACGGACAACAAAGTGATCCTATAAGGGTTCCGTTTTTTTCTTTTGAGGTACGGAACCCTAAAAAATAATCTATTAACATTTTATTCCGAAATTTCATATTTTTTTAATGTTTGGATGGCAAAATAAATAAATAAATGAAGTAAATTTAGGTGGATTCCATTAAAAAGCTTTACTCAGAAATATAATCTATCGATCTGAAAAAGAATCACGGCTATTATCAATTATTTCCGTTTCGCCATACAATCTCTCGTAATTTTACTGGAGTATTAGCTGTGATATGAGAAACGTGCTAGTGGAATGTCCTATTACGCACCAACTTGGTGTTTAGGTACTGGGATGTAAAAACACAACGATATAGACTAAGAGCGGACAGACGGCAACTCTACCTTATCGCATATTGTGTAGAGACTAATCTTGAGTATAGTATCTTAAAAAGCTGTATTTGGTTTTTTGATGCCTATTTATCTTATTATTCTGTCTGTAATACTGTTGGCCACCCGAATATTCAATAAATAAATTAAAAAAAAAAAGGTACGTCTAATATAGTCAACAAACGCCATAAAACTTTTTGTTTTGACCTCATCACGTACCAATTAAGAACATAAGTAAGTTGGATAGTAATAATAAGATGTACTATAAAGTCAACGGTTGCTGAGCCAAAGCCGGGTACTTTGTGAGTAGACTCGATTTAAATAGCTCTCTATGAGGTCAAAGTAATGAAATATATATTTGTTTTTAAAAACGGGCTCTTTTGCTATCCTGTATTTTAAGACTCATCTTTTTATTTTATTTCAATCGCTTTTTGGTATGCATTGAGGTAGAGGGCTTTCGACGACCAGCTTTCTATGTAATACTAATAAGATAACGACTAACTTTCAGTCAGTTCTTCTCATCGTTAGATGTTTACTTAACTTCCTGATACAACACGATATAAACCTTCTTCTTAGTCTGTATAAGTCTAAAAATATATCTCCCGACAACTGAAACTGTGGTAAAATAAAAAAATAATAATAATAAAAAAAAATACTAAAAATAAACAGAATATAAAAAATATATATTTGATTTAATGTACCTATGATTTATGATGAAAATTTTGAATAATTCTAATTTTTATGAAGTTTCCGTACCCAAAGGGTAAAAAATGGAACCCTATTAATATGCCTCCGATGTCTGTCTGTCCGTCAGCGGGCTGTATCTCATGAGCCGTTTCACTAAATATGTGGTTCTGTGGCCGCAACAAATAATAAAAGTAAAAGAAAATCTAAAAACATGATATTTAGGTGATTTTTGTTTTAGCTCTATCTTAAAAATGGGAACACTAACAAGCGTGAAAATTGGAATGTTTAAAGTGCATAAAGGTAATAGAAACTGGTCAAGTGCGTGTCTGCACTTCTGCGTGACTGCGCGTCCATAACTGAGACGGTTTTTTTTATCTTTGTGGTACGGAACCTCTCGAATCCTGTGCACCAGAGACGCACATCGCTTGCGCTTCGTTGCGTAGAAACAGTCTACTCTACCTCTTTATTATTTGGTAATCATCAACCCATATTTGGGGACATTTCTGCCAGTGTAGTTAAAATATGGCGAAACTAGTGTCGAGTCATTGCTCCCTACATAAAGCAATAGTGGACTTTGCGAAGGAAAATGTCCGTGACTTTTTGAGACAACACAAACGGGGCCCAAACACGAGATCGCTTAAAATCTTCATTAGCTGCGCACTCCGTAGACAATTCCCTGCATAACACACAATTTTTATTATTCACTAAATCACTACATGCACGAACACAAGAATTTAAACCGAGCAGGCCCACGCTGAGTTCCCGCCAAAAGGTCCGCATCCCAGGGCCCTGAGACAAGTGGCTTTCTAGTATCGCAAACGCTATAGAATAAAATTAAAAATGTATGGGATTGACATTAGCTGTCACGCAACATTTCGTTAGCTAATGTCAATCCCATAAATTTTCATTCTATTCTACTAGCGTTTGCGATTGTAGAAAGGCACTTGACTCAGGGCCCTGGTATAGCGTGTTGTTCGCACAGGAGCGGCACAACAAGCAGTCGGCGCGCAAGCAGGCGCTGACGCCGCAGCCGCCGCTGCTGCGCTCGCTGGCCGTGTCCCCGCTCGGCAAGCGCAACCGCACCGCCGCCGGGCTCGCCACGCACGACGGGAACAAGTAACAACCATTGTCTTCGTTTACTCCAACGCCCAACACATTTGCAGCTATGTCACACCCCGGACACGAAATTCGTGCTTGGAAGGTCGCGTAGGCCCGCATATTCATTCATTACAAAAGATCCTCAGAAGGACCACGAGAATATCGCGGGCAGGTGCGCGCGGGGGTGGGTTTAATGTGAAAAATTGTATTTTTATTCCACTTCGCCCAACCTAACGATGGTCACACCACATCCGACCACATTTTTGCGGTCGGACCAGCGAAACTGCGGAGAGTATGTAAGACAGACCTGTTGTTTTTTACCTTCAATTACTACAACCAGGTTTTATTCTTGTACTCTATTACGTAACCACTTTTCTCTCCGACTATACTGAACCAGCCAGGTTGCGCATTATTGGCAGACCAACGCGATGTGGATCTAATAGGCCACTTTTCTCGCTACAAAGATGCATATTTCTTGTACTCTATGACGTAGGATAACTGGCAGTGCCCTGATGGTCTAGGACTAACTATCATCATCATATCGTGTGGTTTGCAAGATCCTCACAAACCCTGACATGGCTAACGACTATACCCGTAGATAGTAGTCGGGACCAATAGCTTAACGTGCGTTCCGAAACACGGAATCATCTAAGTTTTCGGAAAATAACCTAGAACCTCCGGATCAAGAGCCGAGTGCTCTTACCGCTAGGCCACGGAGTCTGTTGAGATAGAAATATGTGATAATTAAATTTTCAGGCCACCGCAGAAGCGTCAGTTGATAACGGGGAGCGCGAACAAGGCCTATGCCACTATCAACAATAACAACCACACTGCGCTCAAGCGCTCTGCTGTCACCACTGTCAAAAGGTAAGCCTACTCTAAGGCAAATCTGTACGTGCTCCATCAGATAACCCAACAGTGGTTGTTAAGTATCTTCGCAATAGCCACAAACTACTAAGGGATACTAACGAAAAATTAGAACGTATAATCCGTTCCACGAGTCGATGCAAAAGCTTACCAACACATTTTGCAGCCGTGGAACCAGACAAAGTACGACGAACCAGAGTATATTGGACGGAAAAAATAACATTGTTTTACAAACTTGTTTTTTCTGACAGCTTTAGCTGATTACTATTGACCATGGAGCGAAATAGCCTTGATATAGCTGCAAGCCTTGATAGCCTTGATATAGCTGTGTTGGTAAGCTTTAGCATTGACTCGTGGAACGGACATTCCGCTACTGGAAATCGTAGCCCGGATGGGAAGGTAAAAATTCAAACACGAGATTTGCTCATTGATAATATTTTATGCCCTCTTATTGTTTAAAATAGGCGTGTATAAACACAGACATATAACTAACCCCCCTTTATATGTCTGTTTTTATAACTCATAACTAGCAATCTCTAGCAAACATGCACTGAAATGGTAGTATGAAAGTAGCATCTTTGTTTTGTAAGAAGTTTTTATTTAGTTTCTCACGATAGTTATCTACAATAGAAAACATCATAACCTCGAAATAAATTATTTCAACTTATCACATAAACAAAAAGATCCTGCAATGCGGTAAAAGCTAATGAAACTGGTGTATAATTGCAGTGAGAACGTGTGAGTGCAATTTTAATGTCGACAACACTATAATAAATGAAGTACGTGTTTGCGTTTTGTTAATAGACATATATTGTATTCTTCCTCATGATGTAGCGTAGAGTATCTTTTTAAGTATTTGGTCTTATTACTCCAAGTACCTGGGCGACCGAGCTATGCTCTGTATGATTAAAATATCATCGTGTGAGCAAGCTATGCTACTCATCAACAGATGGCGCTGTAAGTTTCTTGAACGCACTAAAACGCGCTAAGAAATATTTAAAAAGACGGTGAAAACGAATTTTCCCAGACATGAGACCTAGCTAGATAGATTTTTTGCCCCCAAAAACCCATGTATACTAAATTTCATCGAAATCTTTAGAGCCGTTTTCGAGAAACCGATTACAAATATATATATATATATATTATAATATTGCTCGTTTAATAGTATAGGATATCGTCCGTTTGGTGCCGGCAAAGAATAGTACCAACCCATCTCTACCCTTGGGTGTCTTAACACGCGACTAAGAGCATATGAACCGGAGGATAGGCAGCAGCATCTTTCTGTGTATCATTACATCTTATTTACTGCGGTCCCCAATATCAGCGGTCAGCAGCCGCAACGCTTACAAGCGTGGTGACTAGGGTAAATCCCCTCTAAAGTACTACGCTTTTTTGCTGGACTTCTGGAGGGAGTTCCCTTTCCTGCAGTGGACGTTTTATGATGTTATGTACTCGAATAAATCTTTAAATGCATTTGTGTTGCAACTACAGATCAGAAAGAAGTCTAGATGACTCAAGTGTACTCGTACCTACTTTGCGTGCCCAAACCCGTGGCCCAAACTAAGCTCAAAACGCTTAGTTTGCTTGTCATGGGCTTGTCATATCACCGAGAACTGTGACACGCTTCGTTTTCATACAAACGGCGGAGTTTGCGTTATCTAGACTTATTTCGGATCTGTGGTTGCAACCCTTTTTAAAATCTTCCCATCTGATTGTCAATCTTTGTGTTGCAGGCGCATTAGCGGTCGTTTGGCTGCGAAAGCTTTCGAGGGCCGCGGGGAAACAGTGCGTAAGAAGCTCGACTATAGTACCGGAAACAAGAATACGCCTAAGGTGTCTGTCAGCGCCAGCATTCTAAAAAAAAAGAAGCGTATTGTAAGTGATAGTGATAAGGCCGTTAACACTCCATAGGAACTCCATTCAATGCGTATTAGTCAAACGAAATCTTATCTTCTATCAATATTTTCAACTACCTCCAACGAGCACCATAGGACGACATCGGGGGTGTGAGGACGAATTAAGATATAATTCTTTTATCTTGTCTTTGTCATTAATTTAGCTTTCTATAGCCACAGATTATTAAATGTTGATGATGACGTAATGAATCTCGCGAGATTTGCTTAGATTTTTGTACAGATCGTAAGGTGTGGCCTCTGTTCAGCTCATTGTCCAGCCGGTTATGTTTTAATGGCTGCTTTGATTTTTGGTAAGACGTTGGGTTAAGTCAAGCGGTAGAAAAATAATCGCGGATGAGTTAATTGAATTTGTCGGCCTTATAAAGACGAAGTTGCGCGACAAAATTTAAGCCAGACCTGCATTCGAAAATTGTCGATGGAAAAAGACACGTCCTAAAACCTGAAATCGTGGATTCGAACCATGTAACTGAACAACGTATCTCAAGGAACTTAGGTCGAAACACGATTTTTTTTACTTCCATCTCATACAGAAAATTGAAAGGTTTTTTTGTGTTTATACCTTTTTTGTGTTTTATGTTCCTCTGGGAAAGTTGTTCAACATTTTCAGTTTTCTTCTTTTTATGCCCCAAAATATATGGTCTAAGAAAAGCAAATGCATCAAATATTTTTCAGATTTTTTTGCTAATCAAAGCTGTATGTGTGCGCTTTGTCAAATTTTTAAGGCTGAGTAAAGCAACCTCCTTATAGTTATGGTGTATAATTTTGTTTCCGTAAGTACAAACTTAACGTTTTCTTTACCTCACGTTACACTACCTAATGTCTCTATTACCCACTTATAACCTGCCAATTTCGTTTAAGAATGTCCATTATTGGCGTTACAATATTTAATTGCGTCATTACTCTGCCAATGGAGCCGAACAGACAACCGATCCTGCGTGTCGGTCGCGGCAGTCGGCATTCCCTAACGTGTATTTAGCGGACTAGTAAAGACTCATTATAGACGCGCATGCTACGTGTTTCGGTCAATAAATTAGTGTTCGGTTGCTTTTTTGTTACGTGTTTATGATGTTTTAGACTGTGTTCAGTCCATCAATCTGTGATGTTGATTTTGGCTGATCTGTGCATACAATAGGAAAGTTTTCCAAGGAATTCCAAGTCCAAGGAATCTAAGTTGAAATAGAGTTGTCCAAGTTTTTTTAAACTTACCTTTTCTATTTTATTTTGCAAATTTAACATGAACTTTTGTTATGACATACATGTCTTGCTGATCGGATGATTTTCAAGAAACAAGCAAACTTCCCAAAAATAGAAAATAGGAGGGCGTTTAGCCGGCGTATATTATCTTATTACGTGGGGCTGAGATCCTTGTTGGACCTCAGAGCACTTCGGCCCTATGGGATCTTTTGTGCTGCCCCTGCCTTATTGCTCCTGTGATCTTCCGCTGTCTCCGAATATGCTCGTTATGAGCTTCGATGTAGATTTCAGCGGAAGGAGCCTGTAGTCTTCTGGTGTCGGATAAGCCTGACCCAGAATGCTCATTCGCTTGTTAGCCAAAGCGTCGCATGTGCACATAAGG
The DNA here is from genome assembly GCA_947532105.1 of Athrips mouffetella. Taxonomy (NCBI): domain Eukaryota; kingdom Metazoa; phylum Arthropoda; class Insecta; order Lepidoptera; family Gelechiidae; genus Athrips; species Athrips mouffetella. Next base: position 15,607,102 of record OX383965.1, on the reverse strand, counting down.
TGCTCCATGCGTTCGCTTTCTTCACCACATGCTCTGCAGGTAGTTATATCCGACAGACCCATTTTGTGTAGATGCTCTCTAGTGCCAAAATGCCGGCGGCGTATAACTTGTTATAGAACATCGCTAGGGAAAGTGAACGTAGATCTTCATTAACTCCGTCATTTGAAATATCAAAATTTCATCAGTAACTTATAGTCCGTGTGGTGCCGCCGGCTAAGAATGCTACAGACAGCATCGAATTCATATTACGATTAATTCAGACACCATGTTTATAGTGAAAACATTGTAGATTGATTTCAGAAAACTGAATTTGTTCAGCAACTTTCGATTCTGACCTTACCAACTCATCTCTACTCGTGGGTGGCGTAAAATCTCGACTAAGGGAGCTTGAATCGGAGAATGGGCAGCAAGCAGCGTCTTTCTGCTTAACTAACATACAGGGTGTTAGTGTAAACACTGTGATCCTTGAAACTGTGCATTGAGACCATGAAACTGAACAACTTTCCCTAAGGTACATAGGTCGAAATACGAAAAAAAAATTTTCATCTCCCATACAAAATGCGCAATCAGCTGGTGCAGTTTCTATGGGAAGTCAAAATTTTTTTTCGTATTTCTACTTATGTTCCTTAGGGAAAGTTGTTCAGTTTCATGGTCTCAATGCACAGTTTCAAGGATCACAGTGTTTACACTTACACCCGGTATATAAAAGAGCGCTTGGGTTTTTATTATCGCTTCATTTTTTCCCAGCATGGCGCCACCTTTTTTGTGAAGCGATGTAGTTTAGCTGACGTCATTAAGAGATTTTAATATCCAACAATGAATAAACGATTTTGAGTTTTTAGTTTGAGTTGACTTACCACCCACACTTCCTGTTCAGGACTCATATGTATAAACACTGGATTGGAATTTTCTATTCAAATGAAGGCTGATTTTGCGTGACAATTTGTAACGCCCTCAGTTAGTGTCCCGTAATAAAATTTTGATGTATACTATCTCAGATGACGACATTTATACTTTGTTCCTTGGACGCTATTTTATTTATTTATTTTATTTGGAAAATTTACAGCCAATGTTTTATATAATAATTTTGAAAAGAACTACGCCAATTACAAATTTTCACCAGTATAAAATTCATTGAGTCATTAAGTTACTCAATCAATAAACTTAGAAAATATCTAAAAGTTAGATTTAACAAAAAAAGCTGGATTCCACTAAAGTAAAATAACCTATTGGTAAATTTACAGGTTATCAATGAGTACCTTGGTAAGCTGTCGTTTGATACTTGAGCTGCTGGTTGTAAATATATCTATAGTTGCTGGTATATCTTTAATTTCCCTACAGACTCTTACAAAAAACGAGTTTGCTCTGTAATTCGTTCTAGCAAATGGTACGTCAAGGACTGAACGCTCTCTAAAATTTAACAAATTAGTACGCAGGTATACTTTAGACAATAATTCTGGGCTATCTATTAATCCCTTTACAATGCTAGAATTACGCTTATATTACGCCTTATATTTAGTGGTAAACATTCAATGGTAACGTCTACATCTGTGGCTATAATCAACTGATCGTTGTTTAGCTTTAAAATCTAGAAAGCGGAGGAATTTCTTTTGAACACCCTCGATCCTAGAAATGTATTTCTGGTACAAGCAATGGCGTATAGTGCCAAAATGGCGTCAATCAAATAGGCATGAATACAATTTGACGTCCAGTGTATTCATATCAGTGCTGTGTATCATTGAACATTTAATGGGCTGTAATGATTTATTTATTAATTTATGAACTACTCTCGAAATAATATAGCTTGATTAGAATGACAGCAGTGTGAGAGCAGGATGAAGCGATGCGCTTCACATTGGAGCAACAGAGACACGTATCGATCCGACCTGCTCTCAAGCAGCCTGCTGTTATTCCAATTAAGGTATATTATTTTGACTTTACATACATACATTAAATCACGCCTCTTTCCCGTTGGCGTAGGCAGAGACCACAACCCTCCATCTGCAACGATCTTGACAGACTTCCCTTTGTTCCTCTACTTTCAATATCCTTTCAGAAACGCTTGTCGGCTTAGGGTACTTTTATCCTGGCTTTTATTTAGAAAGTCTTGAATTTGGTCTTGGAACATTCTCCCAGGCCTTCCCCTTCCAAAGTTTCCTTTTACTCTCGCCTGGTGCATCTTTTTAGTCATTCTTCGTTCATTCATTCTCTCCACATGACCACACCCCTCTAAGCATTCCTTTCTTAATTTTAGTCACCAGTACCACAACATTATATTATCAAAATATCTCTTATCTTGTACTCAATTTTAAACCAGTCTTACTCTTCAACACTTTCATTTCTATAGCATTCATTCTACTTTCATGGTTCGTTTGTTTTCGACTCACAAAATCCTATGAAACGTCCACTGCAGGGCAGGGAGTTTCCTTCAGAACTCTAGCGAAAAAACGCGTGGTACCCACGGCCGCATATCAGTAGAAACACTTTTGGACCTTACGGCGTGGTAATAGAGTTGAAAAAGTTTCTACCGACATGCGGTTGACCGTACAATGCGCGCAGCGAAAGATGAGACTTGACGGATCTCGTGGTTAACCTGCGCAGTAGATAGTTCGCAGGCCATTTTGTCGGCAACCGGGGAGGGACGCAAGGCTGTACCTGCGCAAAATCCCCTCTTCTTTTATCTGACAGGTCTCATCTTTCGCTGCGCGCGTTTTACTTAGGTGGCAGCTGGTGTTGGTGACCACAGATACACAGAAATGTATTGCTGCCCATCCTCCGGTTTATAGTCCTTTAATCGCGTCTTAGGATATCCACAAGTAGATGGGCTGGTACTACAGTTAGCCGGCATCACACGACTTGTTTCCGATTGTAATAGTATTATTTCCGTGCAGTCGGGCGGCCGCCGCCGCAGCAGCAAGGGCGCGTCCTCCAGCCGCGCGGCGCCCGCGCCCGAGCGCGACCACTCGCAGCCCCCCGCGCCCCCCTCGCCCGCCGCCGCCGCGCCCAACCCGCTCATGGAGTCCACCATGCTCACTACATACACCGACTTCAAGGTACGGTATGCTACAGACTAAAGTAATAGTACTGAACCGACACTCTGCCCCCCGCGCCCCGCGCCTCGCACTCACCGAGACAATACTGAGAACGTTGAATTTGAAGTCATCATAATATCGTGTGGGTTGCAAGGTCGATGACCGACCCCACAATAGTAGAAGTGTGTCATACACACGAAAAAGTTGAAGACAATCTATTATTCCGATACGATACGATACCTTCACTCTTAAGGTTGTATTGATAAATTCCTCCTGAGTGTGAGATTGCTCTCAAGAACTTCTTTCCTTCGGTATATCTTTTGAAAGCAATCTCACGCTTAAGCGGAACTTATCAGTACGATCCCTACTAAGTAAAGAAATCCCTTACGCGTCCCTCATGACTTCTTCATGGAGACTAAATAACCTGCTTGATATATATCTACATCGACTTCAGGGTCTCTGATACTTGATCTGCATAAGAGGTTCCCCAACGTTTGGGTCACACTTTACATAGTTAACTCGCTCTCAGTATAATGTGGCTTTTCATTTTATCGATAGGACCGTATCAACGAGAATCAAATCGGCCGGAGCTCAATGGCGAACGGGATCACCGTCAAAGTGAAACCTGCCACCGCCGAAAACACCCCAAAGAAAGGTCCACGGAAAGCGCCCTTGACGCCTAAAGTTGGCAAAGAGAACAAACACCACATGAACGTTGTGACCCCTAAGAGTAACCTAATGTACACCCCTACAAGGCTGACGAGATCAGCTACGAAACTGGACCAGGAAGGGTTCGCGACGCCCCGCGCGCCGCTCAGCGCTAACAAACCGAACATACAGCGACATAACGCAGTCACCGACATGCCCCTCAAACCCCTGACCCATGTGAACCGCTCCAAGTCTCACACACAACTTATTAGAGCTAAGAATCTGCCCCCGATTATATAGTCTCAACTTAATATAAAATTATACCGCTTATCTGTATAGTAATTAGTATAGTTTATATGAATAAGTGTTCTAGTTCGTGCTAATCGAACTTTATTCATATAAATTATACTAATTATTATACAGATTATAGAGGTTTAATCCTATATCTATTTGCTGAAAAAGTCTGGGCGGTTCTTTCAACAATTACAGTCAAAGCAGGCCAAGCACTGCAGTGCGACTAGCCCATATTTCTTTGAAAAAGCTTTAAGTGCTTATGACTTGCAAAAAAAAATTAATATTTATTACAAAACATTCAAATAGTCGTACAAATCAGCGCATTATTTTTTGTAAAACTAATCTTAAAATATTAATGCCAACCGAAAGTATTGATAATAATTGACATTTTAAATATTTTTATGTCTAGTTTGATAAGTTTTATATTGTTTTCCAATAATTAGATTTAATATTAGGTTTCGATAGATAGAATGTTATTTTAGAAGAATTTTAAGTTAAGTTTTTTTGCTTAGAGTTATTTGAACCCTGTCTAAACACAAAAGTATAAAAGTTTGAAAACAATTAAAGTAAAATAAACTAAGGTGAAAAAGACAGTTTTTTTGTATATTTTTAATATCTATTCGCATCAAGGAATAAAAATAACATAGAGAAATCAGACTTCAAAGGTAGCTGCAATTATTAATATGTACTTAATTTTATCAGTATTGAAATGTTTTGTTTTGTTTCATTCACATTCATTATTTTAATATAATTTTCTAGCAATAAAACTGTAAATTTGATTGATGTAATATATAAATTTGCATAGTTCATAACGAATCCGGTTTTATTTTTTTATTACGTTTTATTCATATATAATCTGATTTCATCCGAGTTTAATGGCTAGGAGGTGATAGGTTTCATGGTGATCATAATAAGGTTTTACTAAATTTGTATAAAACTATTTTGGGCTTATTATTCTGGAAGCAACCACATAATATCAATTTTTTTTTCGTTTATTCCAACGCTTACCAACTTATTTTGGAGCTATGTCAAAAGCAATCGGCTAAAGCTGTCGGAAAAAACAAGTTTGTAAAACAATGTTATTCTTTCCGTCAAATATACTCTGGTTTTAATTTCATGGCTGAAAAATGTGTTGGAAAGCGTTGAAATAAACGAATAAAAAAATGGATTATGTCTTAAGAAATTATTTGTTTTTGAAACATCTTTTATTATGAGGAGTATCTCGGCCTGCGACTGTGTTCCTGAGTTCATATAACCCGAATCTATTCAAGTCGCGAGTGAATAGGTTTCTTCTGGGCAAGCTCGTCCCATACTCGACCTCATCTCTAAAACTCTCTATAGTTGTCGAAATCTTAAAACAATTTTGTACCTTCAGTACTAGCTAACACGATCAGTTGATTATTTTGTGTCAAAATTATTGCTTTCATATTATCACGTTCAAAATCACATAAATTGTGGACATGTCAACGAACGAAATATGTCGGAAAACAGACTTTTTTAAATAGGAAAAGTTGTAAGGAACGTTTACACCTAAAAACCTTGTTTTTTAGTAATAGCCCCAGTGAGTGGAACACTTGGTTTAAATATTTGCAGTATGTACCAAAGACCATATTGCAGTAAAATAGGCCCATTTACTAAACAACTCGGAACATAGCCCTAGGACATAGCCCTCTAGATAATTGAATTTCGGCATATTTCACGCCATTCGTAATTTGTATTAATTAAAGTATTAAATTTCGGAGAATAATGTCAATATTTTTCCAATTTGAAGTTGGTCCAACGGGACGTCGGTTTAGACGCGCAGTGCACCAAGATAAAGAGGATATAATAGCTTTTTGGCAAAGGGACGAAACTGAAACTTTGTTTTGTGTTGATGATATTGGAAGTTTGATGTAAGTACACAGTTAATCTAAATTTTCATATACAACGTATAGCTACTAAGGCCAGGTTAAAAGTACCATAAACCGACGAGCATGTATGAAAGGGTTGATGAAAGCGAGGGAAGATGTCAAGATCGTGGCAGGTAATTTTATCTCGAGTGTGTATGATTTAAGTAAATTTAAAATAATTTACTGCTTGCTATTATTGCTGTGATTCTATGGAATAAAAACTTCAATAATAATCATTAATTAATGTAGGCGATTGATGCTTCAAATGCGTGATGATCTTTATTTAAATCATTAAGACTCAAATTAAAGTCCTTGGAATATTCTTTCGCGACTAATGTTCCGCGAGCGTATCTTATGAGTCGCCGCCATACATAATACCGGTAGCGTAGTGTATAAGTAACCATATAATATTGCGCTAACATACAAACATATCATCACGCCTCTTTCCCGTCAGGGTAGGCATAGACTACAGCCCTCCACCTGCTACAATCTTGGCATCGATCGCTTCCTCGACTTTCATCAACCCTTTCACTACGCTAAAATTAAAGTGTAATGTGCGATACTCGCGTAGGATACTATTCGTCAGTACCTGCCTATCGTAATTTGAGGGCCTGAGTCTCACTTAGTCTTTGATATCACTTGGGTGTCAATGAATCGAATGCTAGTGGGTTAATAACTTAGTTGCTTTTTCCTTGCAGAGAGCTGTCTACGCTAGCCATAGTAATGATTGACTCGGAGCAGACTGTGATGGGTTTTATGGCGCTCAGTGACCATCCGCCGCTGCCTGCCGTCGACCCTGCTTGTTGGGAGATCTGGATGAGGAACAACTTTCGGTGAGATCGAAACACTATTAAGAATATCATATAGGGTGACTTTTAGTTAGTAAAGATATGTATGCACTCATACTGAACAACTTTTACCAAAGAACATAGGTCGATATGAAAAAATATTTTCGACTTCCTAGTAAAAAAAAGAAAGTAGTTATCAGCTGATCGGCATCTATGTTCCTTGGATCATATTGATTTCCGTCCACTTCGAGTCTTGCTTTTATTTTTTTTTAAACCGGGCAAGTGCGAATGCCCGACAAGCCCGTTGGTGTGGTTGGTAGTGAGTCTTGCCTTTCACGCCGTGGGGCGCGGGTTCGATCACCGCCCAGGGCAAACATTTATGTGATGAACACAAGTGTTTGTTCTGTGTCTGGGTGTTATTTATGTATGTATATCAGTCTTTGATACCCATAGTACAGGCTTTGTCTAGTTTGGGACCAGATGAACTTGTGTGAAATGTCTCCAATAAAAAAAGTGCGAATCGGGCTCGCGAGCTAAGGGTTCCGTACCTTTCTACCATATTATACTACTAACTTTTGTCCTTTGATTTTAAAAATCTCCGCGTTCACTCAAACTTGACCCTCTTTAATATGAATGTACTTGAAACGTTGTGAGCAAAAGTTGTAATATTTAACGATTTAAGACCTAGCTTCTTGCCAAATTTTATGATTCTAGGTCAACGGGAAGTACACTATGAAGTAGAAAATCGCAAAATTTCACAACCACAGGCAGGATTCGAACCTGCGTCTTCTGCGTAAGTACCGCAGACGCTTTACCAACTAGGCTACTGTGGTCCTGCCCGATGTTGTGAAATTTAGCGACTTCTATACGCATTCCAACGTTCACGCGTATACGCATTTTCTACTTTGTAGATTTATCCGAACACAGGTTGTGTTAAAATAAAATCATTTTCAAGTACACTACGTTTTGGTTAGGTTCATAAATGTATGGAGATGAGGACATAAATGTCCGTATCTTTTGATTGTGTGGTCGTAGAAGCTTGTGCTTAGCTTTCACAGCTTCAAGGCTTCAAGTCCCCAATTTAATATTAATTCAGGAGAAATAGTGTAAGCAACCAAGCAGTTGACCACAATATAAATTTCTCAGGCAGATTTTATTTGACAGGATGATAAAGAATCATGAATTAAATGTAAATTCAAAATATCCAAAAAAAAAATACAAAAAAAATTTTTCATTAATTTTTTCTAATTTTTGTATGGAAAAATTAAAAGTACTTACCGATTTTTTATTGGATTTTTTTATAGAAGTTTTGTCTCATGTAGTGTAATACCCCAGCAAAGTTTCATCGACTGAGGATTTAATGCGGGGGTCTGAATACAACGATCCGCTTCGTTGCCTAGACTAAAAAACCGGCCAAGTGCGAGTCGGACTCGCGCACCGAGGGTTCCGTACCACCGCATAATCATAATTGTATTAGTTGAAATTTCAGTAAGTTAATGTGCTTACCAAATTGCGCTTGACCAAATTTTAATATTTGTTGTTATTTTATAGCAGGCACAATAAACATACCAATTTTCAAGTTTGTAAGTGTTCCCGTTTTTAAAAAAGAACTAAAACAAAAATCGCCTCAGCGACCATCCAACTTGTCCCCTCTCTTATATGAATGTTCTTGAAACGGAAGCTCACCACAATTGGTTCCATTAGTTGTGAGAAAAGTTGTAATATTTAATGATTTCAGACTTTTCCCATTATTTGTACTGAGAGACCTAGCTTCTTGCCAAATTTCATAAGTTTAGGTCAACGGGAAGTACCCTGTAGGTTTTGCATTTTTGAATAAATGTATGGAGATAAGGACATAAAATGCCATATCTTTTGATTGCGTTATTGTAAAAAATTGAAATTTTCAGATCTTGTGTGGTTCATGGATCCTAATATATGGTATTAATTTCAACCTGATACCTTTACCCACAGAAAAATAAAGGTACTTAGAAGGAGGATTAAAGAAATGATTCGTCACTAGGTGGAGTAGGCGTTTTTCTATGGATTTGACAGATTATTTTGAATAATTTCTATGTATCATCGATGATGGGGTTGTGACATGTTGGCAGATGTCATCCCCTACTAAAATAAATTATCAAGGTATCTATTCCGAGCGAAGCAAGGAGATCCGAAATCTTTGCCTTTACCCGTTCGTGAGATAAAGGGTCTTGACAGACAGTCAGACGGACAACAAAGTGATCCTATAAGGGTTCCGTTTTTTTCTTTTGAGGTACGGAACCCTAAAAAGGGACACTTGACAGATAGACAGACGGACAACAAAGTGATCCTATAAATAAGGGTTCCGTTTTTTTCCTTTTGAGGTACGGAACCCTAAAAAAGTGATAAGGGTGAAAAAAAATTAACACCCACACTACTATAATAGTTTATTCCTCATTCATTGACTCTATGATCGGGCGACTGAATACGAAACTTTTATTGCAGTCAATTCTATGTGGCCCGAAACACGCTCTTCATACACTTCATGTGTTGCATGGAGTCAGTGGCAGGGTTTTTCCTTGAAGAGGCGCTGGTGTCAGTTTTCATGAACGACTTCTACCTGCTACACATTATTCTTTGTGTACCGCCTGCTTGCAAAATTGGTATGTATTAAAAATAATGTAAGTATATTTTTTTACATATACAGGTTGTAAGGAAAAGTACCGATTTCCTTTTAACCACATGTTCTATAAGTAGAATAAAGAATAATAAGCATGTTTAAATAATAAAAAAATAACAGATTTTAAAAGTAATATTAAAATTTAATTGTGTCAACCCTCACCAGACTCAAGACAGAGTATATTTGCCTCAAGTGTATCTCCTATCTCTGTTGCACGCTAGTGAATGAAGTTCTTTAGTTAATGGCGGCGGGTGCGCGTTGCGATTCTTAAAATAGGGTTGGCAACTTCAACTTTTTTCATAGCAAGTATTTTATTTTTATGCAATTTTTTTATAATTAATATTATATGTTAATATGTTTTATGTACTTTATTATACTTGCAAAACTTGTGGTCAAAAGGAAATCGGTACTTTTCCTCACACCCTGTATAGATTCAGGCCATGAAACAATATAAGTTGATTTCCCATGCAAAATTCGCTATCACGTAGGTGTGCAGTTTCTATGGGATTTTGGAGACGCATAGGTCTCTATATAAATGTAGCGTGCGGGAGACCGGTGGGCCAAGAAAACTTCATGAATTGGTTATTTACAGGTGTGATATTTTACAAATTATACAAGATAAAATACACCGTGATATCCATAACTTATAATTTACAATCTAAGGTCTCGATGATTCGAGCATTGTTTGGGAGCCCCCAACACTTATTATAGTACTCTTTAGCCACCAAAGAAGTGAGAATCGTCAGAAGTTGTCAGCTCTCCGTCAGAGCGCGGTGCCGCAATCAAAGTGGCCAGCACCACGCTCCGTTTCAATAAAGAGGTGCGACATTATCGCCACATGATGTTACTTCTTTTTTCATATTTAGACTTATGTTCCTGGGGAAAGTCGTTTGTTTAGTGGTCGAGATATGTCTACTCACACCCTGTGAATACTCATCAGAATGGGCTTATTCGAAAACCCATTCTGCAGATTCTTTGCAAAGCCATTGTGATGCATCACAGCAGAAGTCGGGCAACAGGCGGACATAGGGTTTATGCCCGAACTCTCAATCCTAGGCAAATCGTCAGCTTCTTTAAGGCTGTCGGTGTGGCCGAGGAGATGTTGTATAAAGGGTTGGCAATAGATCTATGCTGTTCGCAACTTAGTTGAAACTTATTGCGTTGAACGAGCGCTCATATTCCGTTGGGTACCGCTGACACGCAACCGGTCTCGCGGCTAGAGCGCAGGGTTGTGACTCGCTCGCCGAAATTTATTATTTTAAAGTAAAACATTAAGCATTCAATAACTAAGTTTACATGATGGATGACCTGCTTGCCTACTTAAACAGAACAATAAACGTAATAAGTAGTATTTCTTTTAGTAGGTGTCATTGTTAAGATTTACGTAAAAAATTGCGGTCGCAACAAAAACGCAGCGGGCGGCCGGGCGCGCTGTTGGCAGCCTACTGCAATACTGTACCGGGTACAGGCAGCGGCCAAACGTACATAAAGTGCGGAGTGACACCCCCCTGTCATCATATCGTGTGTTTTGATCGAAGACTGACCTTAAAAACTTTCAGTGTTACCACAAAAACTGATCACTGAAGAAGTAATTTTCATCCTGGCATCAGATTTCTCAAGCCGCCAACAGAAACTATTTCAACCAGACTAATAGAATAATAATTCTTAATAAAATAATAATAATGCTAAATAGAATACCTATTATTATCTATTGCCATTTTGGATGAGAGACAGAAAAGGAAAGCATATGTTTCATCATTTCTTCTCTGTATCTCCCGTATTAAGTTTTTTTTATATCTTGTTCGGTCTTATGGGCAGATTCAAATCTGCCGTCAGAATGCATTGTTAGAATGAGAGAGAAACTAATACACTGCCACTCGAGCGCAGCGAGGTTCAAATCTCTTTGCTGCCACTACTATTTTTGTCTAAGGGTTGTACTAATAAACCCTTTCAAGTGTGAGATTGCTCTCAAGATTGACTGCAATCTCACACTTGAGATGCATTTATTAATATAATACCACCCTAAATACTGCCACCGACTTATCTGCTCAGGCAACGGCATCGCTGTTATCCATCGCATTGTGTCACTCTGGTGTGAATGAATGAATGAATGAATAGTAGTAGTGGTGACGTTAGTTCTCCATTTGACCGCCTGAACTAGTCCAATTCAATCTATAAAAGTTTGTACGGAGAGGGTTGCATTAAATGCACTTTTGGGGATAATTTATTAAATTACTAGTAAAAACATTCAAATATTTAAACCACAGTAATCCCCGACATAACGTTGATATTCTTAAAACCAGTATAAGGTGAACTCAACCTGTATAATATTTACCATGTAGCACAGGTCAGGTTGTACTGGTACTTTTACAAAAAAAATTGTTTTTACAAAACTGTCGGATTTAATTATTTACAAGTTCAAGTAGCCTTTATTAACATTTAAAATTAATTTCTCTAAATGTGCATTAATGCAACCTCATAATGTAGATTGATTGGACTAAACAGAAAAGTCGGTGGATCCGTAGTCATTTGTAGTATTATGTAGTACATGTTTTGCAGATTGCATGGCCAAGTACCCTGCGTTCAAAAGGCGGTCTATCGTCAGACGTTGCGCTAAATCAGAAGATGCTGAATTCTGTTTTTGCTTGTTCGTGGCTATGAGGAAAGACTTCTGCCCTAAGTTGAGGGTGCGAAGAGCAGTGTATGTTTGTGTTACTTTGTCATGTTAGTAAAGAAGTTGGTAATCGAGTGGTGCCGGCTAAGCTAAGAATAGTACAATCAAGATCAGGTCAAACTTGACAATCGCACTGCGACTTTAGCTTCTGCGGCGACTGAAATGAGAATGGTATAAAGTAAAATGTGTGGGTGCTAGCTGCAATTTGGGTATATGATTTGCTCATGATTCATAATAATAGGGATGATAGATCAGCTCAATACGAATCGATTTGGTCCTAACAAGTTTTTCTGTGCGTCGCTGCGTTTTTGAGTTAAAGCAAAAAAAAATAAGATACTAAATAATGTTTTTTTTGTCTGCCTTTATGGCTCCTGTTTAAAATACTTCTCAAGATGTAGAAAATCGAAGAGGCAGACATGCAGGGCTCTGCACTATCACGGGACGAAGTAGTGAATTTTTGCATTTTGAAGCGCTGTAACATTACGACGCAGGGCTATTATGGTGGCAGACCATTTTTCTGGGGTTTTATACATTGTATTTAATCAGATAGTCATAGTCTGCCAAGTGTACGTTTCATTGTCAAATTTCAAAATAGTTAAAACTTAATTCCTCAAAAACGCAGGGGTGTGGATGTCCGCCAAATTTTTTTGTATCTTTTAGAGGATGCTCCTTATCATCAGTCAAAGAGGCAGACATGAGCAAATCATATAGAAATTTGTCCTTCATCACCCTTACTATTAATTGTAACAACCCACCTCTTCCCAATAAGTATTCCCATGCGCAATGTAAATTTTCAATGGTTTTCACTCCCGAAACCCAGTGATTGTACTCATGATAACAAGCAAATTACCTGAAGAAAAAAAAACTACCTACTCGCAAAAAGTTTTTTGACATCCTATACAACAAAATGGATCGACCAAGCTTTTTTCTTAGGAAAAGTTGCTTGTTATCATGATATCATTGGGCCTCGGGAGCGAAACCAATGAAAATTCAGGGTGTATTTTATATGATTCCCGTGGGTGCTCAAGGCGAGATTTTGCACAAGAGGATGAACAGCAGCATCATCTTTCTTACCATACAACACAATGCTGCGGTCACCAACACCTGGGGTCCACAGTGTCAGCCGAAACGCTAACTAAGCGTGGTGAATGATTTACTTTCCTACTAAATATACTACCTACGTATTTATGTATGGAATTATAGGGTGGGATCCCGTGTGGTGCCGGCAAAGAATAGTACCAACCCTTACATACCCGTGGGTGTCGTAAGAGGCGACTAAGGGTTATAAACTGGAGGATGGGCAGCATTATCCCCCTTTGTATCTAACATCTTACTTACTGCGGTCACCTACAACCGCGGTCCATGGTGCCAGCCGTAACGCTAACAAGTGAGGTGACTATGGTATACTTCCCCTCTTCATTTTTCCAGCAAAAGCTAGAATTCTAGAGGGAGCTCCCGTCTTAAAGTGGACGTGGCTGGCGATATCAATGTCGGTGTAAGTCAGCTACAATTTAATGTCGCTGGAAATGCGGCGAAAAGAATAATCGAACAAATTAATCGCCAGCGAGCCGTTTTCGAATAATGTCGCTACCTCGTGGACCTACTATTATTAGTGGTTTCAATTTCATAAATATTTTATTTATTTTTAGAGAACAAGATAATGACGATATCGTGGAAATTCTGGATAAGAAATGTGCGATGCTGCGGGAATTGTACGGCGGTTACTACATCAGCGAGTTGCTCTCGAGGCACCCGGAAACAGATAGAACTATTATTGTGGCTGAAGTGGTGGCTAGGGTAACTTCACATACCAACACACGTTGTTTACCTTTGTAGATGTTGCTTAAAAGTCATTTAATACAGGTTAACATTATTTAAAAAAAAACCTTGTATTTGGAGTTTGTAATGTAAAGCTACAAGAAAAACGCCACTTACGTAATAATGTTTGAGGTCTGCCATGGCTATGTTCTCTCTACGTGTAGCTCGTATTCCGAATTTCAGTATCAAGCAAAGCGAACCAGCAACGCTTAAAAATCATCAATAGTTTGATAAGTTCTTTCTAAGCCTGTCGCATTCCTACATAGCTTTCGTGAGACATATATGAGATGTGAGCTGAAATAGATAGATAGATAGATAGATAAAAATCTTTATTTTTAGAACTTTTTACATTAGTTTACATAGGGTCTCACAAAACCACTTACGTGGTTTATCTGCGAGGACAGAGTACCGCTCGTACGGCTACAAGTTCATACTTAAAAAACTAGTTATTAATAAGGAACAGCAACTATGGGAAAAACAAAATAAGCATAGTTTAAAAGAAAATTCGACCATTACCTTTGAGTCTATAAAAGAAAGATATTATAATGTTTTGAATAAATGTTAAGGCCTAAGTGTAAAATTAATGCTTCATTGTCTTTTTCCTAAGCAAAAGCGTTGATTAATCTTTTGTATGGGGTTTTTTGTCATTCTAATAATGCTTTCTTTCTTTCTAGCATCAAGACCGTCAGAGAGTAGCTGGCGTTATGTGTTTGAACTCGGCTATCAACTATGAGAAACTACAGCATACTTATGAACTGGGCCCCTACCACGGCCTAGTAAAAGTCGATATCGTGGAGCGAGAAGAAATCAAGAGGAGCAATAAATTATTAAAAACTTTTGGGTAACTATACACACATATTTATTGACAATTTATTTTACACAAGAAAATACATTGAAAGTAGTAAAACTAAGAAAAATGACACAACAGGTGCTGCTTATTTCAACATGAAACATACATATATCTGTGCTGCATCTTCTCCACTCTTAGTTCTTTTGTATTAATAATGATTAATGAGTCGCGTCCAAGCTCACCCTGAATGTATCGGTAGAAATGTGATGCATCCTTTTAACACCAGCTGCAAAGAAAACGGATCATTGTTTTCTGCCATACATTTCTTACAATGATGGGGTCAAACTAAGCGTCCATATAATAATGAGAGTGAAGTGTCCGACAAAGATTCTCTCAAAGGTTACACTTGTATCCAGAAAAGTCAGTGCATCACTAAAAAAAACACGATCTTTCGTTAGGTTTCTTAACATTTTCGTGATTAAATTAAGTGACGTACCTACGGGCCTTCCGCAACATTTTTACTTATGTGAAAAGTTTGACAATTGTTGAGGAGGTTCAATCTAAGGATATTCCTAATACATAGTGACACTCAACCTGGCTCTGCGCGGGTCACGTGATGCTCTAAGTATTTTTTTATTTATGTCTCAAGTGGGCAGGGCAAACGAGTAGGTGGGCCACCTGATGGTAAGTGGTCACCACCGCCCATAGCACCCACTGTCTTATTAATGGCATATTTTGACACTAGTAAGACAGTTATGCGCGTTGCTCACTTCAAGAACTAAGATGGTATGTTTCATGTGCCGGTTATTTCACTGGCTCCCTTGCCCTTGCTTGATTGCTCACTTGTAACATAAAAAAAAACACAATCAAAATAGGCCATTACATCTCCATCTCCATACGGAACCCTTAGGGCGCGATTATGACTCACACTTGGCCGATTTTTTGTCTTGCAGCGACCCCATAATGTCAGGCAAATTGAGTCCATTTGAGAGCATTAACAAGAATAAGAGTGATTTCGTTAACACTGAATATCCGCAAACGAAAACTGTAAGTATACTTTTATAAATAAATAAATGGTACAGCAGCACTGCACTTACTTTCTCGCAATACTCGAGGATAACTATCAACCGCAAACTTAAATTTGTAATGCCACACACATAGTATGGAAATACAACCTTTCTTTTTACGTTTTTCAAAAAAAATGTTCGAATGAAATATACAGATCAATTTAGAATTCAAATTTTCAAACATTAAAACAAACAAACCTCAAATTATTTCGAGTAAATCACATGTTTAACTTTTGTTAGTACTGGATCACCCTTTATATGAATTTTCACAGATGAATGGATACTACCGAAGGATACTTGCATGGAGATTTTTTTAATTTCCCAACACATGCTCCTTATGGATAATTGTTCAGTTTAGTCTACTGAGCAAGCCCTTTCAGTTTTTGGTACACCCTGTGTACTAAATTTTATTCAAAAAAATCATAAATAATATTCAGTCAGGTAGACAACCAATCCAGGATTCATATTATAGAAAATTTTAATAAACTCAATGGAACCAATTTTGGGTAAATCACATATTTAAGATTTGGTTGTACAAGAACACCCCTTATATGAAATTACACAGATCAATTGATACTGGCGCAAGATATCTTACATGGAGATGCTTGGTCATGCAAAGTTTCTTTTGAGAAAATTTAAATTTTTCATTTACGTTGTATGACAGCTACCCTCAAAATGAGAGCCAGCAAGAAACCACTTAGAACCCTCCGATGGATTTGCATAAAACTCCTAAATTCAAAATATGGTGTCAATCGCACCATTCGTTTAGCCGCTAGGCCAAAGCGTGACGGACAGACCGACCGACAGACCGACCGACCGACGGACGGACATTTTTGGGAGACTTGTTTTTTAGGATGTATAAGTGATATAGAACACATTTGAGAAAATTTGAAAAACTTTTTTTTTCACGAATACAATTGCTTTCTCGCTCCGCTCGAAAGTAAAAATACTTGGGGTTGCATGGATGCGCGGGCTGCGAGCAGAGTAAAAGATGTTGTAGATTAAGCTCATGGGCACAATCTCTGTAGTACAATCAGTGGGTCAGGTTGAGGCTTGAACCAGCATTTTTCCACCGACGAGCTTTATGGCTCTGCGTAAGGGTACTTTTTCACCAGTGCTGTGCAAGGGAGCTAAGTTGTGAGCTAGGAAATTTTTGCTGCTGACTGCATTTTTCTAGCTTGTCAAATATCAAGCATCTATCTATTGGTTTGAATTTTCCAGCTCATAGCTTAGCTACCTTGCACACCTCTGGTGGAAAAACAACCTTTATGCCTACTACATTAGCTGTATTTTTGTATTAATCAGCGAAAAATTTAACTTAAAAAATTTGCGTTCGTTTTTCAACAGAATTTTATGTCCCGCGTAAGAATGCAAGTCATTTGAATTTTTGTATGGTTTTCCACAATTTTTATTGTATAGCTGAAAATCAGCGCTGTGGCCTTGAGCTGCAGCATTACGCTGAGCTAGTCGCCCATTTCAGTGCTTTTATCTATTTTGTGTTTTTTAATTTATAGTTTTAAGTTTTAGTAAATTTTGAAATGTTTTTTTCTCTTCTGCTGTATTTGTTGGCACTGAATAAATGTTTTATCTATCTGTCTACTAAGACTACTACAAGTGTGAGTTGGAGGCCGTTCGGTATAGGGTAATAATTACCTTTGACAGCAGTCTGTCTCGATTACACATATAGACATTATATAAAGCTTATCTGCTGTCAGGGGCGGCCTTGGTTTTCTGACCTAATCTAGGGAGAGTAAGCTATTCCCGAGTCCTGTGATTTTAAGCTACTTACACTTTGAATATGAAAAAACTTTAATCTCTCTGTAAATCTCTGTAAAGGAACATCGAAACAAACAACCTCTCAGGCGCAGTCCAAAATCTAAAGTAAACTTCCGTAACCGCAACGCGCGACGGCCGGGCGGCAGTACTCGTCGGTCAGAACAGGGCCACTCTTCAGTAGACAGCGACAACAAGCTGTCCCCGACTCCATCCTTAGCCGCCGATATCTCTCTCATGTTTCTCATGGATGATGAACCTCTGGACTACGAGATCGTTAATATTGATTCCAACCTTTTAGCTGTGCCCGAAGTTGGCTCATTAGATACTGTGTGAGTAGTTCCTACTATAATAGAGTTCACGAAGAAGTGTCACGTTTTGTAAACAAATATTTTGCAGTTAAAAAAGATTTATTTTAAATTTAATGAGATACTCGTTTGTAACCACAATACATAGGTACACTTAAAACGGTTTGGCTATCGTTTTTCATACAGCTATCAACAATATTTGATCCTTTAAACACGAATTTAAAAAAAAACGTGATGCTCTTTCGTGAACTCTGGTATAGGCCGCGAAACTAACTCTAGCTCTGAACGAAAAATGAGTCACGTGGGTGAGAGGGGCAGATGGGGGGAGTCGTGCGAATCGTTAATTGACTCCGTCGGTCACCCATGCGCAGAAAATAACCGGTTGACTAGACTTAGTTTGCGCGGCCTATTAAAATTTATTTTGTTAAAAATAATATCCTTTTGTTATTCCCTGAATATTAGACATATTTATTTTGTTTCAGTCTTAGAGCTATCGAATTTCATAAGCAAAATAAAAATTTATTTTTCGGACGTTTTAATTCGCGTTGCCGATTTAATTCGACAATAAAAGCTTGAATTACTATTATACTAGTATAAATTTTACAGGTTTAGTGTAAAGACCAGTGCAAGAAATAATGAGTATGTTTCTGGGCAAAAATTAAAAAGTAAGTACATCCTAAAAGCTGCTAAAGTTTTCCAATTTAGGTAAGTACCTAATTCCTCGTGCTGTCTGCACAAGAAGAGTATTATTATCTTCTTTCTGGCCACGGCTTTCCCACTGCTGGGCAAAGACCTCCTTACTTCTCTTCCACTAGGCACTGAAGTAAGTTTTGTACAGAAAGCGTAGAGTAGTCTTCTGCGCCATATCAGTGTTTTATAAGCAAGTTACTGTAAGCCATCTAGATTTAATAGACTTTGTTTTACTTTCTTACAGAGAAAAGAAGCACCCTAACCAGGATTGAAGAAATGGGTCCCCTGTTTATTGGTGAACCAAACGCTTTTATCATTGAACTGTTTGGGCTTCGAGAAGAAATCGATGACAGGTAATATAATAATTATAATGTTTTCTATTCTGCTAAATTCATGTCTTACTCGATGCAACGTAAGGTGTACGTAGGCTCTACGCTGAAAAATATTAACATTACCTAATCGTAAGTTTTTACTTCAAGGAATAAAATGTGGTTTGGTGTAATTTTTGAATTTTTCAGAAGAGCTTTCGATATGTTAGAAGCGGCGTTTGAGAGTATGCCACAGTATGAATATTGCCTGATACGCATACCTTGCGATAAGAAGGCCTTTTCTTTGCTTTATCATTTTACTGTAAGCCAGTCTTTATTTATTTGCTATACAATATTTATACCATACAATAAAATAAAGTTTAAATATCTTTTTCAGTGTTTGGTCATCGCATCAGCCTTTTTTAGGGTTCCGTAGTCAAAAAGGAATCCTATGATAGTTCCGTCATGTCCGTCTGTCTGTCTGTCCGTGGCTTAGCTCAGAGCCCTTTAGTACTAGAAAGCTGGAATTTTGTACGGATATACATTTTATCCACGCTGACAAAGTGGTAGAATAAAATTGTAGTGGTAGGAAGCAGAAAAATATTTTTTTTAGGATAACCTCCCCTACAAGTAAAGAGGGGATGATTTTTTTTTCTAGTCTACCCCATAGTGTAGGGTATCGTTGGATTGAATAGGTCTTTTAAAAATAATGTGAGTCTGCAAAGATTTAGAATTAAGGATCCGATTGCGAAATATCAAGCTTGAAAGCACAATTTTTTGTAGGAGTCCAGTTTCCCCCCCTCTGCCGCCGGGCTAAACGGTTGTTATTGTAAATGTGAAAAAATTCCCAGTAGTAGCATATCGCCTATCACAGTTAAGTAGGCTTCACAGATTAATGGGCTATAATCGAAAAACAAAAATAATAAAATAGCAATACCAATCAGGCCTTAGGACCTCCTGAGCATTAGGAGGTAAAAAGTTTATGTTATAAACGCTATGAAATTGTTATACCCTAAGAGCTATTCTATATTTTGGGGAAAAAATTCATATCAGGCCAAATTTTTGTAAATGGCCTTTAAATGTAATTTTAAGAGACTATATTTTTGAATCCTCCAAAATTTCAAACTGGAATGTACCAAAAAAAAGTTATACCCCGAAGATGGCGCAATTTTACAGCAAAAAAGGTAGCACCTATATTATCGTGAAAATGTGTCTATGTTCACTATATTCAAGCACCAAAATCGAGATCCACCAAAGATATAAACGGGAAACTAATTCTATGAGAAGAAGTTGTTTGTTTCACTAACTGTGCCTTAAACTCTAGGAAAAAAATAATAGCAGATTTGTTTTGGTAATTATCAACATCAAATAACGTTTTAATATACTTTCTTTCAAAATCCAACATTGTTTTTATTTGGGTAGTAGGTAATTCTTTATCAGCTTTTTACATAGGCAGCAAAAAAGTAGCAGTTATAAATTTAGGTAGACTTTTAATATTAAGCCGAGATAGCATAACGAAACATGAAATCCACCAAAAAAATTACGATCTTAATAAATTTTTAAAAGTACATAAACTAATAAGGACTTAAGTTCTCCGTAATAAGTATCATTTTCGAACTCTTACTATTCTTACTAATGCTACCGCGGGCATTCGACTCGGAGCGCGCCAAAAAAAGCCCGCTCAAACGTCCACACCTAAAAATACAGGGTGTTAATTTGATTGCGTGTCATAGCTGATCGGATCAGTATCAGCAACTGAACAACTTTTCCCAAGGAACATAGGTTGAAATACGAAAATCAATCTTTGACCACCCATAGAAACTGCGTCAGCTGATAGCGCATTTTGTATTGCAGGTCAAATTTGCTTTATCATATTTCGACTTATGTATGTTCCTTGGGAAAAGTTGTTCAGTTACTGATACTGATCCTGCCCCTGAACTATGGCACGCAATCAAATTAATAAATATTTTTTAAATAGTTTTCATGTTGTTTTATACAGGGTGTCCCATAATTAGGCCGTCACGCTGACACCGGACGTAGATGGACTTAAGGCGCATCAAATAAAAAAAAATAATAATATTTGTAATTTTTAAAAATCAATGAAACTGGTCATACTCAATACTCATTACACTTTTCTATGGGCATGTTAAGCTTATTTGATGCGCCTTAAGTCCATCTACCTCCGGTGTCAGCGTGACGGCCTACTTATGGGACACCCTGTATGATGA
Source organism: Athrips mouffetella (assembly GCA_947532105.1). NCBI lineage: Eukaryota > Metazoa > Arthropoda > Insecta > Lepidoptera > Gelechiidae > Athrips > Athrips mouffetella. Next base: position 15,586,139 of record OX383965.1, on the reverse strand, counting down.
TATAAGGAGTCTTTAGCCGCATGTTTTGCAAAAAAAATCAACTATTTCTTATCTGAACGAGCCTAAACTTAGTATGTTTAAAAAATCTTTTTTAGGGTTTCGATACCAAAATGGTAAAAAAGGAACCCTTATGGTGCCGCTCTGTCTGTATATCTCAGCAACCACTTATGCTATCGACCTGAAATTTGGATAGTTTTAGAATATAGTTGCCCAACTTAATTGCACATGAAATAAATTTTAAAAAAAGTATGATTATTAATGTAAAGGGGGCCAAAATATGGGGGGCCGAACTTCAAATTGTCGCTACTAGGTCGAGTGTGGTATCATATGAAAGAACTTTACTTGAACATTTTAAAATATATTTTTGTATTTTTTTAAGTTTCTTAGTTTTCAAGTTATGATGAAAAATGTCAAAAAAAATACCATTCCCCTCCCCCCATAAATCTCAACTAGGGGGGGGGGCCCTTATCTCCGAAATTTGAGTAGGGAAAAATCTGAATTAATTACAGTTGACAGAAGTTTATGTAAACTTTACAGCAAAAATAAAACGATCTTTCTAAGTTGCACAGTTTTTTCAGAAATCTGCAAGAAACCTTTACAAACAAATTCAGTTTTGCGGTTCTGAAAATGGACTTTATTGCTTCCAAAAATACTAAAGGTATATCGGAACCCTCGGCGCGCGAGTCTGACTCGCGCTTGACCGGTTTTTTTATATTTAAAGATAACAAGAACTTCAAAATAAATGATGATTAGCGTATTCTTAGAATCAGTACTTTTTCAAAGCCCTTACATTCAATATACCAAACCCTAGGTTTAACATTTTATTTTTGTTTTTCTTAAGTATCTACAATCATAGACTGTCGGCCCACAGTAGCGAGGCCTACCTTACAAAAAAGCAGAACAAACGCACTTTGTAGAGACAGAGGACCGATTAAAATACCTCATGGAAAAGCAAAATAAAACTAGTCTGTGCTCCTAATCACTTAGCAAAGCTTAAAAAACTTTGTAGGTCTACTTAATACCTGGCAGGTGGTCGTATCCGACCACTTTTATGGTGCCATAAAAAATTCTACATTTTACCTCGTCAAAGTCAAAATCGTTTATTCATTGTTGGATATTAAAATCTCTTAATGATTCTCTCATCAAAATCAGATTGGCAAAAGCGCCAAATTAGAGCTAAATAAAAGCTAGAGCTAAAATAGTCCTGCAGACGGTCTTCCGCAGTTAGCACCCAAACTTACCCGTCCGACCGGTTAAAATACCTCATCGAAAAGTAGAATTGTGGGCTTCTAACCACTTAGCAAAACTTAAAAAACATTATCAGCCTCCTTCAAACCTGGCAGGTTCTCGTGTCTGACTACTTTTATGGTACCACTGAAATGGTAAATTTCACCTAGTTGATAAAAAGGATTGACACAATGCGTATTTATCTATAGCTTAATTTAATTTGTTAACATACGTCTTGGTCGGCCTGACCTCATCTTGGCAGTTTTCCTTGTCTAACTTCTTTTGTCTGTGCCCATAGGCTGTCAAAAAATATATGTAACTAAACAAAAAACTAAACAAACACACTTTGTAGAGACAGATGACCTTTATTAGCTTCAAAAACATCTGGTCAGCAAACTTAGCAGGTTTAGCGCAGTTAGTGTTAGGGCTTTACTTGTAAATTCCAAAATATATTTTTTTAAGACTCTTAGTTTCGAAGTTATGATGAAAAACCGGCCAAGTGCGAGTCGGACTCGCGCACCGAGGGTTCCGTACCACCACATAATCATAATTGTATTAGTTGAAATTTCAGTAAGTTAATGTGGTATATTTTTTGATTCCGACACGCGCTTGACCAAATTTTATTATTTGTTGTTATTTTACAGCTTATGCACTAAAAACATACCAATTTTCAAGTTTGTAAGTGTTCCCGTTTTTAAAATAGATCTAAAACAAAAATCGCCTCCGCGACCATCCAACTTGACCCCTCTCTTATATGAATGTTCTTGAAACGGGAGCTCACCACAATTGGTTACCATTAGTTGTGAAAAAAGTTGTAATATTTGATGATTTCAGACTTTTATAATTATTTGTACTGTGAGACCTAGCTTCTTGCCAAATTTCATAATTTTAGGTCAACGGGAAATACTCTGTAGGTTTTGCTTTTTTGCATAAATGTATGGAGATGAGGACATAAAATGCCATATCTTTTGATTGCGTCGTTGTAAAAAAATTAAATTTTCAGATCTTGTGTGGTTCATGGATCCTAATATATGGTATTAATTTCAACCTGATACCTTTACTCGTTCGTGAGATAAAGGGTCTTGACAGACAGACAGACAGACAGATAGACGGACAACAAAGTGATCCTATAAGGGTTCCGTTTTTTTCTTTTGAGGTACGGAACCCTAAAAATGTAAAAAACATACGTCGTCGTCCCCCCCCCCCCCTTAACTCCGAAGTTTGTGAAAGGAAAAATCTGAATTAATTACAGTCGATAGAAGTCTATGTAAATATTACAGCGAAAATAAAACAATCTTTCTAAGTTGCAAAGTTTTTTAGTAATCTGCAAAAAACCATTACAAACAAATTTAGTTTTGCGGTCCTAACAATGGACTTTATCGCTTCCGAAAATACTACAGGTAAATACTATCGGAACCCTCGGCGCGCGAGTCCAACTCGCACTTGACCGGTTTTGCCAAGTTGCGCCGCGGCCGACCAGTCGTTTATGAATCTACTTAATGTCCTCTGTCTCTGCAAAGTGCGTGCGTTCTGCTTTTTTATAAGGTAGGCCTCTATTGTGGGCCGACGGTCTATCAGTAGTTCAGTCAGTTCTTCTTCCTCAAACTGCAATGCGAAGTTGCATCGTCGCAACAGAAAAAACCTGTAGATTTATAATCAAAATTTGCGGGTTTTTCTGGTGTCTCACCGGCAGCAATACGTTTTGTCGCAGCTAAAATCAGTTTCGGATACGTGTATAATTCCGGATTTCTTTATGTAACTTAACATTGCTCAAATTTTGGGATCTCAAAAACAATCATTCGAGTCTTATTTTACTTGATTCGTATACTACCTAGTCTTTGCAGGCCTTTTTCGCCTACAAGCACAATATCAAAACACAATGAATAATTGCATATTCCGCATTTTTCACAATTTATATTTTCTTCCATTCTTTTATCACCTTAAAGTTTTTATAACACTTTGTTGGCAAAGGTAATATTTTTCGCAAATAATGGTGACAATGCTGAATGCGCTCACGACTCTGCAATTAAAACAAATCTAGGTACATATCGTCCTGTGACGTGACCTTGCTTGCCCTCGTGCGCCCGCTCGCTCGTTGTTCCCGCCGCCGCCGCCGCCACGCCCCGCGTATACCCCTCGCAACCCTTTGTTTCTTTGATTCGTGATTACAATTATTACTTTATGTTTTTAAGGTGGATTTTAATTTAGGATGATATTATTTGACCTTAAAGAAAAGTCTACTTAGTTAATTTAACTGCTATATTTTTTTCACTAGTTTTTTATTACCACTAAAATCGTTTTCAATTTCCATATAGTTTTTTGGGTGGATTTATTACACTTTATGTTAAGGGACGTTAATGAAACAAAAGCATAGAAGAACTGATCTTATAGTATTTTTATCATAGGTGTAATGCAACTTTAAGATTTACGTAAACATTTTTTTTAGATTCAATTGTGTTTCTTTTACAAATATAGGAGGATTATATACTTAAAAAAAAGATATTAATAAAGATAATCAAATGTAAAGTAAATAATATTGATAGCATTTTTGCCCTTTTTTTGTGGAATTTATAATACCTTTATTATTATTTTTTTAAATCCTGCGGTCGTAAATTTGGGTGGATTACTAATGAATTATTTTATAGACCAGCTAATCTAATTTTTGACGAAAAAAAAATGCTGATATGAATTTTTGTTGAATCTTCATACAGTGAAATAGTTTGGCTCTCAGGGTATTACTCAAAACCCGCTTTGCGATAAAAAATCGTAAAAAAACTACGGAACCCTATACTGCGCGTGGCCCGACACGCTCTTGGCCGGTTTTTTATTTAATGTTAGTATGCCTTTGTTTTTTTCAGGCTATTCCTACAAAACCGCATGTGTGCTGTAAATATGCGCTTTACCTTGCACATAGAAATTCAGTTCTTGGGTAAGTACCTATGTACTTAGACATCTGTTCTTTTTACTCGTCTACGGCGAAACAAAAAGGAGTTGTGATTTTTTTTATATTCTTCATAATAAAGTGGTCACGCGTTCGACTCATTTTGTACGGGAAGGCAATTTTTTTTCTAGTAAACTTTTTTTTCTTAGGAAAGTTGGTTGGTCCTTCTGAGGGTTTGTACTGAACTTAGGTATAATCAAACCTTAGAAATTACGTACATCGAGCGCGAATTTGAAATTGGAAGGTCGCGTAGGCCCGCATATTCAATACAAAAGACCCTCAGAAGGACCACGAGAATCCCGCGGGCGGGTGCGGGGTAGATTGCAAGGGGGGGGGGGCGGATAGTGTACGTTCTGTATGATAGTACTATTACTTTATTCTGTGCAGTGTGTCAATCAGAAAAGTTGCATGTATGTCTGTCGGTCTTTTACTGATTGTACTTCCGAGAGTGCACAAGAGCTCCATGAGCTTATTCCGCCATCCCCTTTCTACCATCGGGAATCCAGACGCACCGCAGAATATCACCCATACTTGTACAAAGTAGAAAATCGCAAAATTTCACAACCACAGGCAGGATTCGAAACTGCGTCTTCAGCGTAACCCATACTTGGTTGGTATTCCACACATTCGCACAAAGCGCTTTGAAACATCTTTTATAATGCGCACGGCTGAGGAGTGGAATTTTCTGCCTGCGTCTGTGTTCCCGAGCTCTTATAACCCGAATCTATTTAAATCGCAAGTGAAGCTCGTTCCGTAGACAGTAAAAATAAAATAAAAAAGAACACTTCATCATAACATCCCATGAAACTTCCACTACAGGACAGGGAGCTCCCTCCAGAATTCTAGCTTTTGCTGGAAAAATGTAGAGGGGAAGTACCATAGTCACCTCGCTTGTTGGCGTTACGGCTGGCACCATGGAACGCGGTTGTAGGTGACCGCAGTAAGTAAGATATAAGAATAAAATACAAAGGAGGATGCTGCTGCCCATCCTCCAGTTTATAACCCTTAGTCGCCTCTTACGACACCCACGGGTATGTTCGGGTTGGTACACACACAAAAGAACACTTATATAATCCTAATTGCACTTTTTTATAGAAAGCTTCGTGTCCGCAAAGCCGAGATATCAGATATACCACAGATCGCCACGTTACTTTACAACGTGGACGGCAAGGAGACAGTGTGGACGGTAGAACACGCCATCCACAGTCACCACCAACATCTTGCCTATGTGTTCTTGAGCGGATACACTTTAATTGGCGTTGGGATTCTGGAGTTAGTTTCTTGCATCTTTTTATTTCGTCGTTGTAGGCAGAGCGGTTCTTACAGCTTTAGAGTCGTGCTTCCGCAGAATGTAAAAACGTTAAGGCGGTTACAAAGCAGGGTGTTGATACTTTAAGAAATATATTTTCAATACATTTGCTAGAAAAACGTACTTACAAGGACGTAAACATTGCTCGTAAGTAGTTACTTACCGAACTTGTGCGGTAAATAAAATAAGTATAATACCAAGGAGTTTTTACACTCTGATCATAAAATTATTTTTCAATACATTTGCTCGAAAAACGTACTTACAAGGACGTAAACATTGCTCGTAAGTAGTTACTTACCGAACTAGTGCGGTAAGTAAAAAAGTATAATACCAAGGAGTTTTTACACTCTGATCGTTAAATTATTTTGTAAAAATACTACAGTGGTGACTTTTTACTTGGGTGACGACTGCCTACCTATATTTAAAATAAAATGGAGAGTACCAGGAGAACATGAATCGACAAGAGGCTCACAGTACCCATGGTTGGTTCCTTTACCAAGTGTATTATTTTCTCACAAATGTATTGAAAAACGTCGTAAGATACACGTCCGTAAGGGTTATGACAAACTCGTGACACTTTTCATTTTACCTATTGTTTGTTTTGCGGCAATATGAAATAGGTGTCTATAAGCCATCGCATCATAGCTTAGCTTACCGTGAATATTGTATTTTTTTTCTTTGTATTGGTAAAGTGCCAAAACGGCCACATTAGGCAGCAAATTATTTATGATAAGGTATGATGTGATGGGTTATAAAATATAGAATTATCACATGTTGCCACCAACGGAATAACACTTACGAATAGTTTTGTATTTGTGATGCAATAAATTTATATTTATACACGTTTTTTTAAACTGATGGTTTTCCGAAAAACAAATAAATAAATAAAATATCTTTAAGTGGCAGCACCTCTTTGCTCTGCTAGCACCTTAATGTTTTTACACAGACTATAGAAGATCTCTAGAAGGTCCCTGGCTCACTACATGTTTAAACTTTAATTCAATATTTTTCCATGAGCACAACCATTACCTACCATAAAAAACCGGCCAAGTGCGAGTCGGACTCACGCACTGAGGGTTCCGTACCATCACATAATCATAATTGTATTAGTTGAAATTTCAGTAAGTTAATGTACTAGATTTTTTGAGTCCGACACGCGCTTGACCAAATTTTATTATTTGTTGTTACTTTATAGCTTATGCACTATAAACATACCAATTTTCAAGTTTGTAAGTGTTCCCGTTTTTAAATAGAACTAAAACAAAACTCACCTCAGCGACCATCCAACTTGACCCCTCTCTTATATGAATGTTCTTGAAACGGGAGCTCACCACAATTGGTTACCATTAGTTGTGAGAAAAGTTGTAATATTTAATGATTTCAGACTTTTCCCATTATTTGTACTGTGAGACCTAGCTTCTTGCCAAATTTCATAATTTTAGGTCAACGGGAAGTACCCCGTAGGTTTTGCTTTTTTGCATAAATGTATGGAGATGAGGACATAAAATGTCATATCTTTTGATTGCGTCGTTGTAAAAAATTTAAATTGTCAGATCTTGTGTGGTTCATGGATCCTAATATATGGTATTAATTTCAACCTGATACCTTTACCCGTTCGTGAGATAAAGGGTCTTGACAGACAGACAGACGGACAACAAAGTGATCTATAATACAAGAGCTAATGAGCTGGTAGGCCACCTGGTGGTAAGTGGTCACCACCGCACACCACCAACTGTCAGCAAAGCGCGTTGCCCACCCTGAGAACTTACATTATAATATTATGTCTTATGTGCCGGTAATTTTACTGGCTCCCATGCCCTTCTAACCGATGCATTGCAGTGCAAACACTGCTGCTTTACGGCAGAAATAGGCAAGGTGTAAGTACTAACACCTTGGTGGGCAGGGAAGGACTTTACGCCTTTAAATATCTTCAATATACAGACAAAATTAATTTCAAATTTATAAAGATATGTATTAGATTTGCTTCAGTTTTAGTAGGTGGTCAGCTCAGGATGTCTTTATTATGCACTACATATACTTTGTTACAAAGAGTGATTGGTGATATTAAAAATCTATCTTTAATAATTTTGTGTAGTCCTCCTCAGCATATAGATTTAGTCCGTGCGAAGTTTATAACAGAAGCGTATCAGTATACGAAGTACCACATCTCTGGGCAAGGATTGGACGGTGGAGTAGCCATGGTGAAGTCAGTATTGGTGTATCCGGCGTTTGAGCCACATTTCGCTTTCTTCACCCGGGACATGATGCGTCAGTCCGGGTCTAGTACTTTGATGTGGCTTACTGCTTACAGGAATAAATGGGTGAGCAAGTCCTTAAATTTTTTTTTTCGGTTTGGCAGAAATAAGAATTTAATTTCGATAGATATATCTTCAGATTCAACTAGCCCCGCTGTTTACATGTCCACTGCCTGAATATTACTCGCCGAGTACAAAACTTCACGCCAATCCGAACTAAGAACTATATCTTACAGAAGAAAGGCAACGTAGTTTATTTAGGTTCTACCAGGCCTGTCTCACTCCGCGTCTAGGCATGAATTAAGTACCTACTCTTGTGTTTCTTGATGAGCTCGGGAATGTTTGGTGGTTGTCAGGAGGCGGCGTAGTAAATCAAACCATTTTAATTATTTATTGAACGTTTATTCACAAGGTGAATTATTACAGTCTCGACAGGAAGTATGACATCGACTAACTAGAGACGTGACCACAGACAAGGCATAGTGATGTAACATGCCCTTTTTTCTTTTAAAAATTAAAAAACAAAAAGTCATTTGACGTAAGTGACATTTAGGAAGTAAATTCTAACCTATAAATAACTTATGTTTCTAAGCTACAAGGTTAGCAAATATTACATTAGAAATACATAGAATTTTGGAATATATCGTCATAATCATACATTGAATTAGAATAAAATTGTCAGTGTAATTATCATGCTTGTCATAACTTAAATAATACTTAATTCTAAAGAATGTGAAAGTCAAATGTTGTTGTTTATTTACAAATATCTAATTACTTTTTACAGATTCAGTCTTTGTGTTTTCTTTACAAGTCGTCCACTTTTAGTATATGTTCTTTCAGGTATTTCTATTTCAGCACTACCGGCGTCGTCATTATCACTGCTAATTGGTGATAAGACATTTGTATCATGTAAGTTTTCAGTAGGACTAGATAAGTTACAAGATTGACAATCAGACAAAGTTAATTGATTTTCATATTCATTATAGTCATGTAAACTATCTTCTAACATTTGACTTTCATTTACATTGATAAATTCTGGAGATTGAGTTTGAACTTCCTTTGACTTATTACTACTGCGCTCTGTCTCAACTGACTGAAAGGAATCAGAATCACTTGAGCTATTAATTGAAACAGTTGGACTTAACGGGCAAGAATTATGAGTATAGATGAAAGTGTACCAATCATCTTCCTCTTTTTGTGAAATTTTAGGATTTTGGATACGGACTGACTGATTTGATTGTGATTCTGACTTCTTTTGTTTGTGGCTTGGATTTACAATGTTTGAGTTTTGACTTGGACCTAGGTTTAAATCAAATGAAACTTTTTTATTTTCATTCTTTGACAATGACTTTTTATGACTGTTTTGCTTGTGATTGTTATCTCTACGGATATGTTTAGAATTTCTCCTATATGTTGCACCATAATTATCCTTGACTATAAAGGATCTAGGAAATTTAGACTTTGCCACAATAGAACCTTTAGACCATATAATATCTTTAGGGTTTTTCTTGAAATAAACATTATCATTTACATTGAATGGCTGATATTGTTTACAATTTTTGTTGTAGTACAATCTTGTTTTTTGTAAATTCTCATTTTTTGTTTTTGAATGTTCTGAGAATTTGACCACTTTAGGTGTTAAATTGCTTACTTTACTTGGTAATTTAGTTCTCAATTGTCTAGACATAAGTAATTGAGAGGGTGACTTTAAGTTACCTCTTGGGGACGTTCTGTATTGTAATAGACCTATATAGGGATCTGTTCCTGACTCTTCACATTTTCTAAGAATGTTTTTAATTATTTTTACAGAGACTTCACTGAGGCCGTTTGATTGAGGATAATGTGGACTTGACATAATATGTTCAATGTCCCATTCCTGAAGAAATTTTTTAAATTCTGAAGAGTTGTAAGGTGGACCTCCATCGCTAAGAAGTTGCAAGGGGATTCCATGTCGAGCAAAGATCGACTTTAAATGTGTTATTACATTAGAACTTCTACTGTCTTTATTTAAGTTAGCAATTTCTATGTAATTTGAATAAAAATCAACGACTAGCAAATGTTTTTGTCCTTTGTAATCAAACAAATCTGTAGCTACTTTTTGCCATGGAAATAAGGGTTGTTCATGAGATATGAGTGGTTCTTTTGTTTTATTCGAGTTGTACATACAGCATGACTCACATTGTCTTATTTTATTTTCAATTTCTTGATTTATATGAGGCCAGAACACTATACCTCTAGCTAAATTTTTAGATTTTTCTATTCCAAGGTGTCCTTCATGTAAAATATTTAAAATTTCAGATCTCATTGAAGTAGGTATTATTACAGAATTATTTTTGAAAATTAAATTGTTTATAATATGAATTTCCTCTTTTATATTCCAATAAGGTAAAACTAGTGGGTTACAATGTTTTTTACATGTAGGCCATCCTTCCCTGAAGTATTCTTTTAGAATCTGTGAAGTTTGATCTTTATTAGTGTGTTCTAAGATTTTATCTAATTTTTCCTGTGTAATTGCTAGATTAGAGGTCAATAAATTTACATGAATTTCAACTTCTGACTCAAGTTCTTCTAAGGATATTAATTCTTGGTTTTGCTCTGAATTCTTGTCAGTGATAGGGGAACGTGAAAGGGTGTCTGAAATATACATTTCAGTTCCTTTAGTATAAGTGACAATTAAGTGATATGCTTGCAAGGCTATCATCATTCTTTGTAATCTTGTGGGTACTTCGGACAATGGTTTCTTGAAAAGTGTAACTAATGGTTGATGATCAGTTTCAACATGGACAGGCTTTCCATACAAATATTGATGGAATTTTTTACATCCGAATACAATTGCAAATAATTCTTTCTCAATTTGAGCATAGTTTTCTTGACTTTTGTTTAATGATTTAGACGAATATGCAATTGGATTTTTTCCATGCAAAATTACAGCACCTACTGCTTTTTTAGAAGCATCCACGGATAATCTGATTGGTTTGTTGATGTCATAATGGACTAAGACGGGTGATTGACAAATTAATGATTTTAGTCTGTTGAATTGCTGTTCATGTTGATCTAACCATTGCCAAGTAGGTATTATTCTTTTTCAATAAATCTCTGAATAAAGTTATTTCTTCAGATAGATTTGGAATATAAGATCCTAAATAATTAATCATTCCAAGAAATCTTTGTAGTTCCTTGACATTTTTTGGACTCTGCATTCTAGTTATAGCATCGACTTTGGATTGGTCTGGCGAAACACCGTTTTTATTAAAAATATGACCGACATAGCAAATCTCTGACAAGCCAAACTGGCATTTTGATTTGTTGAATTTAAGATTTACTTCTGATGCTCGTTTGAATAAAGATTCTAATCTTTGATTGTGTTCCTGTTCTGTGGAACCGTAAACTAGAATGTCATCCACAAAAATAATTATTCCTGGAAGATCACCAAAAAGTTCATTCATGGTTCGGTGAAAGATTTCTCCACTTGAGTTAATTCCGTAAGGGAGTCTTAAAAATTTGTATCTGCCATAAGGCGTGTTAAATGTACATAAATCACTACTTTCATCGTCTAATGGGATAGTCCAATAACCTGAGCTAGCGTCAAGCTTTGAGAAAATAGAAGCACCGGCTACTTTGGAGCGAAGATCATCAAGGTAGGATAAGGATAATGGGGTCTTCTGATTGCTTCATTTAGATTTCTAGGGTCAAGACAAATTCTAAGTTTTTTGTTAGGTTTTTCTACTAACACAATAGAGTTTACCCATTTGGTCGGTTTAGTGACCTTTTCTATGACTTTAAGTTGTTCCATGCTTTCAAGTTCACTTTTCCGTCGTTTCTCAAGTGAATATGGTATTCTCTTGAAGTGGAAAATTGCCGATAAATAAAAAATAAGGTTTGTGCTTGATTATATTTATAATGTCTTTTATTTTGCCGATATACACAGACTTTATCTATCGTTGATTGACTTTCTCTATAAGAGTACGGTTCAACCGTTCCGATACTCCATTCTGTGAAGGGCTATAAGGACAAGTTGTTTGATGAATTATACCTTCACTTTGTAGATAGTTGGAGAACTCAGCACTGCAATATTCTCCACCACGATCACTACGCAGACATTTTATAGGATAACCAGTTTGTTTTTCTACAGTGGCTTTAAATATCTTAAATTTGGACAATACTTCAGACTTCTGCTTCAGTAAATAACCATACGTCTTCCTAGAATAATCATCAGTGAAAGTAAGAAGGTACCTAGACCCACCTAGACTGCAAACGGAGAACGGTCCACACACATCTGAGTGCACTAATTCCAACAATTGCCTGGCACGTTTTGCTTCGCCCCTAGGAAACTTTTGCACTGCCTGCTTCCCCTCAACGCATGACACACACTCCTTCATGCTTGCATCATGCTGAGTAGACTTAAGCTTAACACCAGTAGCAATATTACTCAGAACACTTACCCCACGGTAACTAAGATGACCGAGTCTCCTGTGCCATAGCTCCGATGACACCACCATAGCAGCATCCACGTCGCGCGAACTTTGTGGCATCGACGCATCTTTCACATCATTCATGGCAGCACATGACCGCTCCTGCGAATCAGAAGAAACACTACCATGCACGTTGTCCAAAATATAAATTCCCCCTCGTTTAGTGGCAGATATGATTAGAGATTCCCCTTTGAAAACATAACATTTATCACTTTTAAAATTCACAGAAAAAGCCTTCTCACTCAATTTACTAAAACTAATTAAATTAGTTGAGAGACTAGGTATAAACATTACATCTGTTACTAGCTGAGACTTGTTATTTTTCATTGGAATTCTAACCTCTCCACGTCCATAGCACATGAGAGAGCCACCGTCAGCCACTGAGATCTTCTCATCACATTTTTTAATGTTTGTGAACCACTTTAAGTCCTTGCACATATGTGCCGTGGCACCAGAGTCTACGATCCAATCATCCTCAGAAAATGCACTTAAACACCTTGCCGTTATGAGTGCAACTTCAGTTTCTTTCTTCTTATTGTTAAACTTCTTGAACTTGAAGCAGTTTGCTTTAATATGGCCAGCACGCTTGCAGAAATGGCAAACAACTTTCTTCTTTTTCATGAAAAAAGCAACATCATCTGTTTTAAGGTTATTCTTCTTTCTATGTTCATCTTGCAAGAGCCTTGTTTTAACAATATCGCTAGACAAAGATCCTGTAACAGAAACTGATTCCAAACTGGAGACAAGGATGTCAAATTCTTCCGGTAAGCCACTCAACAATACTTCCGCTACCTCAGAGTCTTCAATAGTTTTTCCAATGTCTGTGAGCTGCTGGACTAATGTAGTAACATGTTCAATGTAAGACGCCATATCATTGAAGTCATTATAGGAAGAATGGTGAAGTTTTCGCAGTAATAGTACTCGCCTGTAAATGCCACGGTCCTCAAACGCATTTTTGAGAGCTGTCCAAGCCTCCTTTGCACTCTTTGCATTGCGCACATACTGTATACACGTGGGCTTTATGGATAGGCAGATCCTAGCGAGCGCTCTATTGTCTTTTTCTTTGTTTATTGTTTCACCTTCTTTGTAATCCACTACGCACCAAAGATCTTCCATAATAAGTACCATTTCCGTGTGGTGCCGGCAAAGAATAGTACCAACCCATACATACCCGTGGGTGTCGTAAGAGGCGACTAAGGGTTAACTGGAGGATGGGCAGCAGCATCCTCCTTTGTATCTTACGTCTTACTTACTGCGGTCACCTAAAACCGCGGTCCATGGTGCCAGCCGTAACGCTAACAAGCGAGGTGACTATGGTACTTCCCCTCCACATTTTTCCAGCAAAAGCTATAATTCTGGAGGGAGCTTCCTGTCCTGTAGTGGACGTTTCATGGGATGTTATGATGAAGTACCATTTTGAGATTGAATTTCCAAGAGCTGTAGTTTGAAATGCCATCCAGCTTCTCTATCGGCGTGGGCGCAAAAACATTGCTTGTCTTACTTGGATTTTGCTGATCATCGCCCGCCATGTCGGTCACCGCCGAAGCACGCCGCTCACAGTCCGGGAATGTGCCAAGCACTGCGAAGCACAACCCAGCGCACAGCAGTAGCACGAGCAGCACCTGCACACCTTTATTTTCTCGACACATGCAAGACATACGGCTGAGCCAATAACCTCTTGAAGTGGAAAATTGCCGAGAAATAAAAAATAAGGTTTGTGCTTGATTATATTTATAATGTCTTTTATTTTGCCGATATACACAGACTTTATCTATCGTTGATTGAAGGAATAAATTAAGATAAAATATTTCAGCTATCGAAGACACAGTGCATTGCACGAGAAGTCAAAAGGAAGTGACAGATGACATTTTGCAATAGAGTAGAGCGGAAATGTACCAAAGAGTTTACAATTAACCTTTTTAAACTAGTGATGCTATACTCATGTTAGCATGCCTAATTATAAAACACCGGTTTTTCTAACACTTCCCCTCATGCGCGACATGAGATCACAATTTCACAATGCAGAAACAATATAATTAACAACTCAGATTAATCAGATTCTACATTGACTCTACCTCTAGTCAGATAAAAATACATATTGACTCTATCACATAGAACCTTGACTCTACATTCCTATTAACTCTACATTACTATGACTCTACATAACAAACAAAATAAATTAAGACTCTACATTTCTTAAACACAAGTCATGAACAAAACCTGAATGCTTAAAGCTAGACAGTGGTTTAGTTAACAGGTCTGCTACCATATTTTCAGTAGGTAAGTAATTTACAGTTACATTATTTTCCTTTACAATGTCTTTTACAAAATGGTAGCGCAAGTCAATATGTTTGGTCTTTTTGTGGCAATATTCTTTGGTTTCAAGCAATTTCAGTGCGCTTTGATTATCGCTAAAGATTCTACAATTAAAATGTTTTCCAAAAATTTCAAACATGAAATTTTTAATAAAACATACTTCTTTGCATGAATCGCTTAAAGCCAAATACTCCGCTTCGGTACTCGAAAGCGCAACACATCTCTGCTTACGTGACTCCCAACAGACAGTAGAGTCACCAATCTTGACAACAAAGCCACTATATGACCGCCTGTCCACGATGTCATTGGCCCAGTCTGCATCAGCAAATACCGACAAATCTAAACTACCAGATTTCACAAATACCAATCTGTGATTGATAGTAGAACTTAGGTACCTTAAAATCCTCTTAGCAGCCAGCCAATGATCTCGAGTGAAAGCTGTGTTAAATTGACTTAAATGACTTAGAGCATAAGTAATGTCTGGTCTCGACCAGACAGAAAGGTACATTAAACAACCAATAAGTTCTCTATAGGGATAAGTACTATCTGATAAACAATCTTGATTACAAGCTTTTTCTAATTTATTATTTACCTCCATGGGTGTAGACACGCCTTTACAATTTGTCATGCCAAAACGATTCAACAATTTTCTGATATAATCAGTCTGGTCAAACATTAATATTCCACGACTCTTATCTCTATGCACTCTAACGCCGAGACAATTTTTTTAAAATACCTAAACTTTTACAGCTGAATTCTGACTTTAAAAGCTTATAGAGTTTGTCCTTCTCGGCAGTAGAGTTAGTAAATACATAAAAGTCATCTACAAATAAAGCAACTATAGTCAATTGTTTGTCAGATTTCTTAATATAAACACATGGTTCACACTTACTTTGAGAGTAACCATTTTTAGTTAACACAACATTTACTTTATTATTCCATAACCTACTTGCTTGTTTAAGCCCATACAAACTTTTATTTAATAAACAAACTTTTGTCTTGTCATCTGAAAAACCTAAAGGCTGTTCCATATAAATAGGTTTGTCAATATCGCTATGTAAAAATGCTGTATTTATGTCAATATGTTCTATGTCCATATTCATCTCATTCGCTATACAAAACAAGATTCTTAGGGTGGTGTGTCGTACCACTGGTGAGAAGGTATCTGTGTAGTCAACGCCAGGTTTTTGACTAAAACCGCGTGCCACCAAACGAGCTTTATATTTTGTACATTTGCCAGATTCATCAGACTTTAATTTGTAAACCCATTTACAACCCACTACATTACAGTCAGTTGGTCTTTCAACTAACTGCCAAACGTTATTGTTTATAAGAGAGTTATACTCTTCTTGCATAGCAGAAAGCCACTGGTTTTTATCCGGGCTAGTCATTGCCTCATCGTACGACTGAGGCTCACCATAAACAAAACTTTGAACAAAGAATAATTGATCTGATGAGTCTGACAAATCATAATCGGCATACCTTACAGGTTTCTGATTGCGTGTGGAACGAACAGGTCGGTCGCTGACACTGACAGGAACATTTTGTGCCACAGTGACATCAGAATCTTCCCCTCGAACGACCGTTTCGTTCAACAGACCAAAGTCAGCCTCCTCACTGTCTCCATCTGCGGTCCCCTCAGCACTTTGGAAGGAAGAGTCGCCTGAAACTGGAGAATAAAACATATTATTTAATGGACTTTCATTTCCATTTTTTTGAATTTCACAATTATTCCTATCAGACTCTATACTTAATTGTGAATTTAAAATCTCATTATTTTGATTGCTTTGCATGTCAACATTATTAAAATTTATATTCATATTATTTAAATTCTCATTAATTCCGTTATTAATTTCAATGCTTTGCATCTTATTTTCATTATTACTGGTAATAACATAAAATTCATTATCACATTCATCATCATTATGACTAGAATTATTATTTAATGTGTGGTTCAAAAACTGGCTTTCAAAGAAAATCACATTCCTTGAAACTAAAATCTGCTTAGGCTGTGAGGGGTCAATTAACCTATAGCCCTTGGTATGCTCACAATAACCAACAAAAATACAACGCTTTGATTTCGAATCAAGCTTGTCACGCTTTATTCCAGGAATAAGCGTCATAGCACAGCAACCAAAGACACGTAAATGGCTCAGGTCAACCTTGTTGCCTGTCCATACCTCTTCAGGAGTTTTGTTAGGAACCGCTGCAGTAGGACTCCTATTTTTTAAATAAATAGCAGTAGACACCGCTTCACCCCAGTATTCCTTACAAAGGCCTGAGTCCCTCAGCATACAACGAACTTTCTCTATAAGAGTACGGTTCAACCGTTCCGATACTCCATTCTGTGAAGGGCTATAAGGACAAGTTGTTTGATGAATTATACCTTCACTTTGTAGATAGTTGGAGAACTCAGCACTGCAATATTCTCCACCACGATCACTACGCAGACATTTTATAGGATAACCAGTTTGTTTTTCTACAGTGGCTTTAAATATCTTAAATTTGGACAATACTTCAGACTTCTGCTTCAGTAAATAACCATACGTCTTCCTAGAATAATCATCAGTGAAAGTAAGAAGGTACCTAGACCCACCTAGACTGCAAACGGAGAACGGTCCACACACATCTGAGTGCACTAATTCCAACAATTGCCTGGCACGTTTTGCTTCGCCCCTAGGAAACTTTTGCACTGCCTGCTTCCCCTCAACGCATGACACACACTCCTTCATGCTTGCATCATGCTGAGTAGACTTAAGCTTAACACCAGTAGCAATATTACTCAGAACACTTACCCCACGGTAACTAAGATGACCGAGTCTCCTGTGCCATAGCTCCGATGACACCACCATAGCAGCATCCACGTCGCGCGAACTTTGTGGCATCGACGCATCTTTCACATCATTCATGGCAGCACATGACCGCTCCTGCGAATCAGAAGAAACACTACCATGCACGTTGTCCAAAATATAAATTCCCCCTCGTTTAGTGGCAGATATGATTAGAGATTCCCCTTTGAAAACATAACATTTATCACTTTTAAAATTCACAGAAAAAGCCTTCTCACTCAATTTACTAAAACTAATTAAATTAGTTGAGAGACTAGGTATAAACATTACATCTGTTACTAGCTGAGACTTGTTATTTTTCATTGGAATTCTAACCTCTCCACGTCCATAGCACATGAGAGAGCCACCGTCAGCCACTGAGATCTTCTCATCACATTTTTTAATGTTTGTGAACCACTTTAAGTCCTTGCACATATGTGCCGTGGCACCAGAGTCTACGATCCAATCATCCTCAGAAAATGCACTTAAACACCTTGCCGTTATGAGTGCAACTTCAGTTTCTTTCTTCTTATTGTTAAACTTCTTGAACTTGAAGCAGTTTGCTTTAATATGGCCAGCACGCTTGCAGAAATGGCAAACAACTTTCTTCTTTTTCATGAAAAAAGCAACATCATCTGTTTTAAGGTTATTCTTCTTTCTATGTTCATCTTGCAAGAGCCTTGTTTTAACAATATCGCTAGACAAAGATCCTGTAACAGAAACTGATTCCAAACTGGAGACAAGGATGTCAAATTCTTCCGGTAAGCCACTCAACAATACTTCCGCTACCTCAGAGTCTTCAATAGTTTTTCCAATGTCTGTGAGCTGCTGGACTAATGTAGTAACATGTTCAATGTAAGACGCCATATCATTGAAGTCATTATAGGAAGAATGGTGAAGTTTTCGCAGTAATAGTACTCGCCTGTAAATGCCACGGTCCTCAAACGCATTTTTGAGAGCTGTCCAAGCCTCCTTTGCACTCTTTGCATTGCGCACATACTGTATACACGTGGGCTTTATGGATAGGCAGATCCTAGCGAGCGCTCTATTGTCTTTTTCTTTGTTTATTGTTTCACCTTCTTTGTAATCCACTACGCACCAAAGATCTTCCATAATAAGTACCATTTTGAGATTGAATTTCCAAGAGCTGTAGTTTGAAATGCCATCCAGCTTCTCTATCGGCGTGGGCGCAAAAACATTGCTTGTCTTACTTGGATTTTGCTGATCATCGCCCGCCATGTCGGTCACCGCCGAAGCACGCCGCTCACAGTCCGGGAATGTGCCAAGCACTGCGAAGCACAACCCAGCGCACAGCAGTAGCACGAGCAGCACCTGCACACCTTTATTTTCTCGACACATGCAAGACATACGGCTGAGCCAATAACCTCTTGAAGTGGAAAATTGCCGAGAAATAAAAAATAAGGTTTGTGCTTGATTATATTTATAATGTCTTTTATTTTGCCGATATACACAGACTTTATCTATCGTTGATTGAAGGAATAAATTAAGATAAAATATTTCAGCTATCGAAGACACAGTGCATTGCACGAGAAGTCAAAAGGAAGTGACAGATGACATTTTGCAATAGAGTAGAGCGGAAATGTACCAAAGAGTTTATAATTAACCTTTTTAAACTAGTGATGCTATACTCATGTTAGCATGCCTAATTATAAAACACCGGTTTTTCTAACATATTCTACGTACTGGACATACTTTAGGAGGTATGTTTTCATAAATATCTAGATGGGCTTTGTATGGTAGACAACCTAAGCCTTCAAAAGTATGAGCATACTTTGAAACTATTTTATCTACTAACCTGTGACCTTTAGTTGTATCTTCATTTATTTTGAAGATCCTTTTGACAATACCGGCTTTCTCACAGATGTTCCATCCCAGTATGGTTTGGCACGGACATTCAACGATAACAAAGTATATATTTGTGTTAGTTCCATTTTCGAATTGGCAATTTATGACACAACTACCTAAATTTGGTACAAGTTGTCCTGAAAAGGAAAAAATTTTGTTATTTGTTCTAAAAGTTGGTATGTTAGTAGGTATGCGTTTTTGACCTGATTAAATCTAGATTTTGTTTTGAAATTATGTTTGTGTCTGCACCTGTATCGATTCTACATTTTATAGGATAATTGTTAATGTTTACCTGGATTTGCCACTGGTCCATATTAGTATTATTTTGGTTATTATTTAATGATCCAATCACAAACTGGTTACCCTTTTGGTCATTTTTAGAAGTGACAGTGTTTACCTTTCTTGATGGTTTGTTACTGTTTTTGTAAAAACAATAATTAGTGAAGTGATTCATTTTCTTGCAATTGGAGCAGATTTTTCCTAGGGCTGGACACTTGTGTCGATGAATCTGGCCACATCGGTTACATTCAGGATTTGATGAAGTTCTTGGTCTTGAATTTGAATGCGTTCTGAAGCTTGTTCTTGAGTGTGATCTTGTTGGTCTTCTTGTATTAGAAACATCGCGTTTTACCGATCTTGGTATGTGGTTATGAGTGACAGCTTGGACTGATGTTGAACCATTGTTGCTCTGTGTCAGCATAGCAGTTCTCTCCTGGGACAATTCCATGTTCTTGGCTATTTTTAAGGCAGTTTCTATTGTTAAGTCATTCTCTTGAAGTAATCGTTCCTTAATCTTGTTATTTTTCATTCCAATGACGAACATATCTTTTAATAATGATTCCCGTAGCTCCTTAAATTCGCATGAAGTCGATAAATTATTCAGAATAGTGACGTATTCGTCTAAGCTCTCGTCGTTCTTCTGGTGGCGTGTGAAGAAGTTATATCTTTCGAATGTTACATTGCTGCAGGGGTTAAATTTTTCGTCGAACTTTTTTAGTATTTCGTCAATTTTAGCTTTTTTGCGGTCAATGTTCAGGCTGTTGAAAATTTCAATGCCATCGTCACCTATAGCATTCAAGAAAATGGCTACCTGCTTTTGGTCAGTGAATTTGTCAATCTCATTTGCGTCGCAAAAAATTTCGTATTTTTGTTTCCATGCCTTCCATTTTTCAGAAGCATTGTCTCCAACTTGTATAATAAGTGGTTTTATGTTCATAATGAGTACGTTAGACTTGTTTTCAGGCATTTTTTCGATGTTAATTTGAATGTGTAATGGTGGCGTACCTGTTCTTTGTCTTGGCCGTTGACGATTATGCTTTCATGGTTTTACCATTTGGGCTTGTCCAATTTAATCTTCTGACACCATCTTGTGTTTCTTGATGAGCTCGGGAATGTTTGGTGGTTGTCAGGAGGCGGCGTAGTAAATCAAACCATTTTAATTATTTATTGAACGTTTATTCACATGGTGAATTATTACAGTCTCGACAGGAAGTATGACATCGACTAACTAGAGACGTGACCACAGACAAGGCATAGTGATGTAACACCTACCACGCGGCGCGCCCTACGGGCGCAATGTTTTTCGGGCTATCACGCTGTTCAATATTTTTAGAAATGGTACCCAGGACAAATTACGGCCGACAATATTTTTTTATGGAAATGTTCCTTAGGTCCATCCAAAAATATCTAGAAAGTTCCCTGCCGATCCCATTTTCGCTCTCCCCTCCCCCCCCCCCCCTCAAAAGGTCCCTAATTTTAGATTTTTCTATTTATCTCTAAAACAGTTGAAGTTAGGGGAAAGTCGTCAATGTAAGACTTGATGGTTATAAAATTACCAATCCTAGAAGACAACTTGAGTTTTACTGTTCCTACTTCTTTCGTCCTATAAAATTATCTTAGGGTGTTTGATGTAACTCGCTGTAAATCGAGAACCAGTTCTGCAATGATGATGAATTATATCTCGTTTTATTCCTAAATGTATCTAGATTTACATGCTCTTAGATAATTTTGCCACAACTCCAGTAGTTTTTGTTAAAAGTTAGTACAAAAAATGATTTGAAGATAATTTTTAATTTTGGTGAACTGTTTGTAGCTATATTTCAGGTACTGTAGGTCTATAGATTGGTAATTTTATAACCGTCAAGTCTTACATTGACGACTTTCCCCTAACTTCAACCGTTTTAGAGATATACAGAAAAATCTAAAATTAGGGACCTTTTCGAGGGGGGGGGAGGGGGGAGCGAAAATGGGATCGGCAGGGAACTTTCTAGATATGTTTGGATGGACCTAAGGAACACTTCCATAAAAAAAAATTGTCGGCCGTAATTTGTCCTGGGTTGTCAAAGAACATTTGGATGAAAATATTGAGCTCGGTGTTTACATGTTTGATACGTTTTGCGCACTTTGTGTCAACGTACATTCATGAAAAAAATATTATTTATTTTGGTTACAAGTCTAGGATGTTTTTAGATAATTATAATGAGGAACAGAAGTAAATTTTGTGTATTGGATGCATGAACTCGAAGAAAAAGTAAAATTTTATCTTTTTTAAGATACCAACTGATTGTAATAAGTGTTTTTATTGTTTTTATTATTAAATAGGTATCGTTTATAAAACATACTTACTCTAAATTTAGATAAGTCGGCACTCAGAAAATATGAGGTTATTTGTTGATATAGTGTCAAGCTTGGTGTGCTTTTGACTGTACAAGTCCAGCAACATATAATAAATTTTAGTTTGACGAATACATTAAATAAAATAAGTATTACAGCAATTGTAGCCGACTCTGGAGTCAACCCTGGCAATCGACAGCGTCGACTCGGTATATCAAGCTGCATTGCAAACGGGGCCCTGACGCGTGGAGCTAAGGTGCAGTTTAGCTTTGACGCGCTATGTTTAGGTATATAAAATGGCGGCTTTTTCCAAGATCAAAGGAGTGCGACTTCTGTAAACTTGTTTACTATTATATATTCTGTGGTTCTACATAAACTACGTTGCCTTTACTTCAATTTTTTGACCGGATTTTATGTACTCTGCGAGTAATGTTTTTTTTAATTGTTTAGGGCGCCACTGGACGACGGGTATCTAGGAACTAAAGCATAGATTACATAATAGTAAAGGCACAAGAATGGTAGTGTATTATTTATTCTATGGTAAGGTCATCGTAATAGGTCCGTTGTTGTGACAGCTGGTAACCGTATGAAAAATTATGATCTGCAAAGAAAAATTAACCCTGTGTGATGGAGTTAAAGAAACGTCAAAACGGACTTATTACGTTGGCCTTACCGTAGTTTATATTTCTAAATTGTATCTGTAGTGCGGTCAGTTAGCTGTTTTACGTAGACACGATTTACAATTTCACCAAATTTTTTACAGGTACTAGTTAGGTACATAGCTCTCAATTTTTGATAGGAGCCAATTCGAAAAATTTCCATAGAAAATTCAAGAATTGGCTCCTATCAAAAATTGAGAGCTGTGTACTAGTAACTAGTACTTGGAAAAATTTGGTGCAATTTGGTGAATTTGGCGATATAAGACTATAAGGGACCGGACTACTGGTCTCAGTAGTCTCAGTAAACTTCTAAGTATCGCTACATTTAATTTTGTCGCGCATTTGTAGGAAAGCCTGAAATTCTGAACGCTGCTTGGAAGTACGCGGCAGCTCAGGAATGCGGATGAAACGTATGGCGCGCCTTATATTTCACCTGTACTCCTGCTACTCTATAAAGGGTGTAAGGGACAGGTATTCGAAAATTGAAAGGGCATGATCAGTCAACGTAACTGAACAACAAAATTTGCTTAGCAAATACCTAATCCTTATAACCTGTCCCTCACTCCCTGTATATACGTCTCTATACATATAGCATGGTCGGTTATTTGGTCACACACATTACTCCTCACCGTTTCCAGGTTGCTCACAAAGCAAATGGCCTCGTGAGTGCTATGACACCACTTCCTTTTCGGATCACGGCCGAATGCGGCCTATTACCTGAACTTAAACAAGTGCATAATCTTTCCAAGAACATGTAAGTTTCGATGCATTCATCATAACATCCCATGAAACGTCCACCATAGGACAGGGAGCTCCCTCCAGAATTCTAGCTTTAGCTGGAAAAATGAAGAGGGGAAGTACCATAGTCACCTAGCTTGTTAGCGTTACGGCTGGCACCATGGACCGCGGTTGTAGGTGACCGCAGTAAGTAAGATGTAAGATACAAAGGAGGATGCTGCTGCCCATCCTCTAGTTTATAACCCTTAGTCGCCTTTTACGACACCCACGGGTATGTATGGGTTGGTACTATTCTTTTCCGGCACCACACGGGACTTCAGAGTTTCGATGCATTATTTTCACCAAACTTAACCCTTTCCAGTTTGTCAGTTATTCTGCCTGTTGCGCAAATCGTTTTTAAAGTTAAAGCGCCTTAAAATCTA
The DNA here is from genome assembly GCA_947532105.1 of Athrips mouffetella. Classification (NCBI taxonomy): domain Eukaryota; kingdom Metazoa; phylum Arthropoda; class Insecta; order Lepidoptera; family Gelechiidae; genus Athrips; species Athrips mouffetella. The sequence goes on along the minus strand of OX383965.1, from coordinate 15,562,493 downwards.
TCGTTGACACTTTCTGTTTTGTTGACAGTGAAAGTGTCAGCAATATATTTAAAAGAGCTTTATGTTTTAAGGAGCTTTGTGCAACTGGCTGATTGAGAGGCATCATCAAGCTATATCCGCTGTTTTCAAGCCACCAAATGGCCTCTGATAGCCATGGTAGTAAACGGGATCAAAGACTTAACTTGATATCCAAAGCACGGAGACGCTACAGTTCGCAACTGGTGGTCACCCCTCCGGGTTCTGGCCACAACCAAAGTATCTTTGCCACATTCCTATTAATATTTTTATATGAAATGCGCTGGTGCAGATCCTATGGGAAGTTGAATATTTTTTTTTTCGGTTTACATCTATGTTCGATGGGAAAAGTTGTTCAGTTTTATCATGTAATGATCATGCTGAAATAGTGCTTACCTACACTGTTACTTACACCTTGCATTATATTATAACTACCTAGTGCCCGCGACTTCGTCTGCGCAGAATCTGCGGTTTCACCCGCATTAAATGCGTTTTCCCGTGGGAATGAAGTGTTTTCCCGCGATAAAAGTAGCCTATGTGTTATTCCAGGACCTAACCTATATGTGTGCCAAGTTTCATTAAAATCCATTCAGTAGTTTTTACGTGAATCCATACATGTTTACAAACTTTCGCATTTATAATATACTAGCCGGTGCCCGCGACTTCGTCTGCGCAGGTTTATAAATTGTAGCCTATGTGTTATTCTGATGTATAAGCTATATTATTGTAAATTTTCAATAAAATCCACTCAGTAGTTTTTACGTGAAAGAGTAACAAACATACATCCATCCATCCATCCATCCATACATACAAACTTTCGCGTTTATAATATTAGCAGGAGTAGGAAGTAGGAAATTAGCAGGATTAGTAGGATATTAGAAGGATTAGTAGGATAGTAGGATTAGTAGTATTATAACATAATGCTTTGTTTGTGTCATTGCAGATTATCATTCAGCGCCTGGTTCGTAAGTAAGAAGTTAACAAGCATAGCGAAACTGAACGTTGACAAACGTATCGTCGTTGTAGGCGCTTCTAGGACGGCCATCGCATTTCTGCACAATTTACTTTTTGGGTAGGTAAAATACGCAAAATTTGACATTGATATAGATGAGACTTTTGGTACGAGCGCTGCGCTGAACGAAAATGGAAGGGCTATGCGCATTAGTATTTTTTTTTTTCAAAATATTACTGCTGCGCAAACCCCTTCCAATTTCGTAATTCTTGCACTATAGTTCGTCCATCTTAAGAATGCAGTGAGTTATCGCTTTCCGCCGCTGGGAGCCAAGCCTTGTCACCAATCACATGGCTTAAAATTATAAAGTCAAATGCACAATGACTAGGTATCGATACGATACTACTCCGATAGCGATACGATACTACTTCATTCACTGAGTAGAATACTCGTATTGGTAGGATGAATTATCAAATTGGCAGAACTGAAGGCAAACCTTCGAAAGAAGCGTTGTTTCCTTTGTGTTTTATCTAAAAAACAAAAAATTTTTTTTTTGCATTTTAACTCCATTGTAAATACACCTTTACCCTGCATTTCCTACTGCATTTTTTTTTATTGCTTCTCTTAATCCATCGCACAGGTTGTATATTTTAACAGGTATTTTGAATTCATAGGGTGTCTTTTAGAGACGTTACGCGTACCTTTATTTAGCCCACGGTTTATGAACGTGATCAGAAACATTCAGAATGACATGTTTCGCTAGCCCTTGGGCTAACCTAACAGCGTAACAAGGTTGGCATAGTTCCATACATTGCTAAACCCGCCCAGTGGCAGGTCTAAGAGAGGTCTAATCGAAAAATACTGAAAGGGCATGATCATGGAAATGAAAAACTTTCTTCTAGAGCCATATCAAAGGAAATAAAAAAAAATCGGCGGATTCATACAAAATTACAAATATTGGATAGTTTTGTATGGATAGGCCGACTTTTTTTACGTTTCCTGTTGTATGTTTCTTGGTAAAAGTTTTTCAGTTTTATAGACTGATCGTTTCCAGTTTTTTCCAACATGTCCCTTACACCCTGTATAGTGGTCTAACCTTGGTCAATTGATTTAAGAAAAAGCGCGCTTCACGCCGGTAATAAGGATAGAACAGGCCATGGTTTAGCTAGCCCGGTTTCCCCAATTTGTCCCATATCTTTGCATGGATGTCATAGACCTTAGCATAAGCATGCAGCAGTGTCTTTACGTACCTACTTAGCTTAACCTAACCAATATAATCCATTGAATAGAGAATAAAAGTGAAGGGTTCCTCACAAACGGTCCGGTTAGGAAGTGTTTAAAATGCAAAATGCATATTCCCCCCCCCCGCTGCCATAATGAAAATAAAAATCGGCGCTTTCTTCAGATTTTTCGCTTATATCTTCGTTTAGCAGCATATTAGCTAGAAAAGTTTTCGGTACAATGTTGTAGAGAACAAAATTTCCTATAATTTCAATTTTAAATTTTGTTTCTAGGACTAATAGTTACGGAGATATGCATTTTTTTTTCTAAACTAATTTTCGGGAAATTTCTCAAATTTCTAACTTTAAAAATAGGCCATTACAGCTTTCTAAAGTTAAACATTTGAGAAATTTCCGATAAATAAGACTTTCATTTTTTTTTAAAGTGCATATCTCAGTAACTATCAGTCCTAGAAACAAATTTTAAAAAGTAAATTACAGGAAATTTGATTCTCAACAACATTGTGCAGAACACTTTTCTAGCTGAAATGCACCTAAACGAAGATACAAGCTAAAAACATGGCGGCAGGCGCGAAGGGGGAATTATGCATTTTAAACACTCACTAAACATCCTAGACAACATATCAAAAATTTTGAGTCGCCGCCGGACCGTTTGCAAGGTAACCTTCCTTTATTCAGTGGATTAATATGTGGCTGCCCAGATTCGACTTTGGCCTGTATCTCCAAAATAAACTATTTATTCATTGTTCAAGCAGTGAACTTATCTACATATTATAACGATTTTGCAGGGAGTCCGCGACATACCTGAACTTTACCAATGTGACTCTTATATCGACAAACGGTCTACCCTACTTGCGGCATCCAATCCAGGCCTCTGAGTTTATGTTCCCGAAGTACCAATCTACCTCTGATCGTTTCCTGAAGAGCACTCCTTTTACTTACTATGTCAACGTTGTGCAGGGTACTATGGTTGAGATTAACAAGTAAGTTATGTATGCGTGTAAAAAGCTTTCCAATGTACGTTGATAGGTCAGCGGCGTATTTTGCACTATTTATACCTATTATTGCCAGTTTACTATTATCTAATCTGTGCTATTGCATACTCTCATGCTAAGAGTATTCAGTTAATATCAGAAGTTTTTGTTTTGCGCTCGTTTGCTTACTTTGAGTCGCCAATAGTCTCTTCTTTGCAAGTGAATGAAAGTATGGGATGGGACCTATTGGCAATATAATTAAAAGCGCGATGATGTCCATCCCGAGAACTAAAGAAATGGAACGTCTGATGTGCTGGTAATTTCACTGGCCCTGTTATCCTTTAAATTAGAACGCAGCAGTGGAAGCAATGTAGCTGTATGGCTGAAATAGCTAAGGGGTGTAGGGTACTTTCTCAGACGCACCTTGAGCGGATCTGAGCGGATCTTTGGTATTGGGCGTTCGTAGCGTACCGCTGCTGGTTCAGCTTATACTGGTTTTGTTTCTACGTGCTGCCGCGCGTACCACTTTTAAAAAGCCTTCCAGATAGTTCTGAACGGAAAATTGTAAAACGGAGTCAGGATATTGTAAATGGGTTTAGATCACTGGTGTATTTTAGGTTCGTTAGCCAAGGCAATCCCGACCTGACAGCACCCGAACACCGCGTCTGCGGCCGGCGTGTGCCAGTTTTGCAAAATGCCTAGGCATATTGTAAAGTTGCGAATTTCACAATTTGCCTGCTACATATATTTATTAACCTGATGCTTCTCTGTCAATAATATTGCTGTTTATCCTTGAACAGGCAAGACATGTATATTGTAACAGAAAATGGCCATAAATACTTCTACGATCAACTTTTCCTGATGATGGGGAAGCAGTACCAACATCCGGCTTACATGTCGGATTTAACAAAAAGAGAGAAAAAAATAAAGTTAGTTCATGCACATTAGACCGTTATTTACTTTCGAGCGGAGCGAGAAAGGTATTGTATTCGTGAAAAAAAAAGTTTTACTAATTTTCTCAAAAATGTGTTCTATATCACTTATACATCATAAAATAAAAAAAAAACAAGTCTCCCAAAAATGTCCGTCCGTCGGTCGGTCGGTCGGTCGGTCCGTCGGTCGGTCTGTCCGTCACGCTTTGGCCTAACGGCTTAACAAATGGTCCGATTGACACCATATTTTAAATTTAGGAGTTTTATGCAAATCCATCGAAGGGTTCTAAGTGGTTTCTTGCTGGCTCTCATTTTGAGGGTAGCTGTCATACAACGAAAATGAAAAATTGAAATTTTCTCAAAAACGGCTCATAGAATCTTGATGAAACTTTGCATGACCAAGCATCTCCATGTAAGATATCTTGCACTAGTATAAATTGATCTGTGCAATTTCATATAAGGGGTGTTCCTGTACCACCAAATCGTAAATATGTGATTTACCCAAAACCCTTGTTCCATTGAGTTTATTAAAATTTGGTAGTCTACCTGACAGGATATTCTTTATAATATTTTTGAATAAAATTTAGTACACAGGGTGTACCAAAAACTGAAAGGGCTTGCTCAGTAGACTAAACTGAACAATTATCCATAGGGAACATGTGTTGGGAAATTTAAAAAATCTCCATGCAAGTATCCTACGGTAGTATACATTGATCTGGGAAAATTCATATAAAGGGTGTTCCAGTATTACCAAAAGTTAAAAATGTGATTTACTCGAAATCGTTTGAGGTTTGTTTGTTTTAATGTTTGACAATTTGAATTCTGAATTGATCTGTATATTTCATTCGAACATTTTTTTTGGAAAAACGTAAATAAAAGTTTGTATTTCCATACTATGTGTATGGCATTACAAATTTAAGTTTGCGGTTGATAGTTTTTCCTTGCGTATTGCGAGAAACTAACTGCAGTGCTGCTGTACCATTTATTTTATTTACTAAATGTCTTATAAAATGTCCCTTCTTTAGTTTAACTCTGGACAGGAGCATCCCCCCAGAATAGTACATAACTGCGGCGTTCAATAAGTAGTAGAATGAGCCAGAAAATAAATGACTTTTGATAAATAAATAATGCACTTTTCTGCGTAGCGTCAGCATTTGAATCCTGAAGTTTTCTGAAGCTTCGATTCCATTAAAAAATAAAGGTTTCATTGGTTTGCCACCCGAAGCCCAGTGATCCTGCTAATGAAAACAAGCAACTTTCTCGAAGATAAAATATTACACTTTTCGACTTCCCATACAAAATGAGTCGATCATGTGACCGCTTTAGTAGGGAGCTCAGTTAGGGAGAGTCGAAACAATTTTTTTAGAGTAGACATTTATTTTCATCGGGAAAGTTGCCAGTTTTCATGAGTAGAATCACTGGGCTTAGCGAAACCAACAAAAATTCACGCTGTGTTAGAGTAGGAGATAAGTGGTAATTAAATTTTCTCAGGACTAAAACTTGACCATTTTTGACAACAAAGGTTTTATGGGGTTTTGGACATCACAGAATTCAGAAATCAATGTTGTCAAGCCGAAATCCTACTAGTTCAAAAAAGGCAAAAAATAACCTAGGCCAAAACCCCAGAAAAACTTTATTTTCAGATCTGGTCCAGTTAAAGTTCTGACCCTAAGAAGGAGAGCCAAATTCTGAATTTCATCCTAGTCTATGTTGCAGATTAGGTAAAATCCCCTCTTATGTGCGGATGGATGACCCTCACTACTTTTACGATCAGCACGAGCCGCGGGTTGACTACGAGACGCCTACAAATGTATTCCTGATCAATAATATCAGTGACGCCAATCGCTCGCTCTCCTATGTCAGGACGTTTGACTGGCGCTTTGATGAATGTAAGCATCCAATTTCTTTAAGACTGTTTGTAATCGCATTCTCGAAAACGGAACTAACGATTTTTATGAAGTTTATTCGGGGGCGGATAAATATATAATAATAATAAAAACGTTTATTCAACCTAATAACATAATCAGAACACATGAAGTCCTGCAGCCTGTGGTAGGTTATATTATAACTGTGTTACAGGCTGCAGTATCTTCCCCACTAAACAAAGTGCAACACTTAAGATATGTCTTAAAGATAAACTAAAATAATAATTAGGATAATCGATCTAGTTAGGTCACATGACTGTTAAAATTCGTTTTCTCTGATTTTTAGGGTTCCGTAGTCAACAAGGAACCCTTATAGTTTCGTCACGTCCGTCTGTTTGTCTGCAGCTTAGCGCAGAGACCTTTACTACTAAAAAGTTGTAACTTAGTAGGAGTATTACGCCGACAAAGTAGTAAAATGAAATATTGAAAAAAAATTGAATTGAATTATATTGAATTATAAAAAAATTGAATTATATTGTGCTGCTAATCAACTCGATTTGAACCCATCTAAATGTAGCGTAGTTACGTATTCACGAAAGCGATCCACAATAAAATTTAACTATCATCTTAAAGGTGAGCTCTTGGCGAGGGATTTAGTAGTCAGGGATTTAGGTGTATTTTATGATTCCAAGCTTATTTTTGATACACACGTCAATAATATGCTTTCTAAGGCTTACAAAGCCTTGGGATTTGTAATTCGTGCCTCAAAGGACTTTACACAGGTTAAAACATTCAAAATTCTTTACTGTGCTTTTGTTCGTAGTAATCTTGAGTACGCCTCCCAGGCATGGAATCCTAGGTACGCTACTTACATCAACCGAATAGAAGGTATACAGAAAAGATTCCTACGACACGTTTGTTACAGAATTAAAGATCGCTATAACTCAGATTTGTATATTGACCTGTGTAAAAAACACCATCTACTTCCTCTTTATAAACGTCGAGAGATTGCAGATGCAGTTTTCTTTTTAAAAATAGCTTCTGGAACTATAGATTGTCCAGACCTTCTAGCACAGATCTACCTAAGAGCTCCTAGTAGACCTCTCCGTTTCAATCCACCTGTCCACCTGCCTTCGGCTAACACTAATTATAGACGAAATTCCTTTATGTGGCGTGCGGGTAGCAACTTTAATGAATTATCCATAAAGTTTGAATTAGACCTATTCAACACGAGCATTGCTTCCGTCAAACATCTGTTGACAAAAGATTTTATGAGCAGTTAATTGTTAAATATTCACCTTGTTTACCTGCGTGTCGTGGGTGCAGTCTGCTGGTTCTCTGTACGTGCAGCGTTCAGTTGTCTTTTATAGTTATAAGTTGTTTTTTATTTGTGAAAACCTATAATTGGCTTTATGTTTTTAAACTCTGTGCTTAATTTAGATGTAACACTGTTGGTTTTCCAATAAAAGTAAAAAAAAAAAAAAAAAAAAAATTTTTGGGTACCGCGCCCCTAGACGTTAAGTGGTAATGAAAAATTTATTTTTGTCTACCCCATAGTGTGTGGGGCGTCGATAGTTAGGTCTTTTAAAAATATTGAGAATAATCTTAGAACATTTTTGATTTAGCGATTTCATTTCATTTATCAATTGCATTACATGTAAGTAGTTACATTCAATACTTATAAAGTAACTAGCTGTGCCCGCGGCTTCGCTCGCGTGAAATTCAGACAATATTCAGTCTCTACCTCTCCCCCTCCCTCTCAACCTCCCCCTCCCTCCCCTTCCCCCTCTACCTCCCTATCCCCATCCCCCTCCCTCTCCTTCTCCCTCTCACTATCCCTATCCCTGCCCCTAACCCTACCCCTATCCCTAACGCCATCTTAACCGCTATCCCTATCCTTATATAAACATAGAAACGACACCTATATTGATTTTTAGACATTTTTACCGTATCGCACCCCAAACCCATCCCCAGGGGATGATGGTATTTCACGTCCACCACAATGGATTGCAAAATTGTTGAAGTTTTCGTAATCAGCGACCCGATAAACCATACAAACGACACCCATATTGATTTTTAGACATTTCAACTCTTCGCACCCCAACCCCATTCCCAGGGGATGATGGTATTTCACGTCCACCACGTTGGATTTCAAAATTGTTTAAGTTTTCGTAATCAGCGACCCGATAAAACATACAAACGATACCCATATTGGTTTTTAGACTTCTTCACCCCATTTCCCTCTTTTAGGGGTTGAATTTGGGGTGGAATTTCAATAACAGTGATGTGTGTTCTACAGAATTACAACCCTAATGCCTAAATAATAAATTTAGTGGATTTTTCTTTGAAAATGAAGGATTTTCAACCTCATCCCCCTTTTTACCCCTTAGGGTGTAGAATTTTCAAAAACCCTGAGACACATAAAACTTAATTTTTTTTTATGTCTAAATACAAATTTTAAAGATTCTAACTTCAAAAGTGACGGACTTTCATACAAACTATCATCCCTTATTTCACCCCCTTAGGTAATTATTTTTTTTAAATTCTAAAACATGTACTTTATTATTTTTTATTAAGAGCTTAAAACCAAATTTCTAAAGTCTACCTTTAAAAATGAAGGACTTATAGACCAACAAACGAAACAAAAATCATCCCCTTTTTCACTCCCTTGAAGGGTGATTTTTGAGAAATGCTTTAACACGTGTTTCTTTATTTTTTACTAAAAGCTCAAAGTCAAATTTGTGTGAATCTTACTCAAGAAACAAAGGACTTTCATACAAATTTTCATCCCTTATTTCACCCCCTTAGGGGATGAATTTTTAGAAATTCTAAAACACGTGCTCTTTTACTTTTTACGGAGAGCTTAAAACTATTTTTTTATAATTCTACCTATAAAAATTAAAGACTTATAGACCAACATACGAAAAAAAACATCCCCTTTTTCACCCCCTTGAAAGGTGATTTTTAAGAAATACTTAAACACGTGTTTCTTTATTTTTTACCAGAAGCTTAAATTCAAATTTGTGTGAATCTAGCTCAAGAAACAAAGGACTTTCATACAAACTTTCATCCCTTATTTCACCCCCTTGGGAGATGAATTTTCCAAAATACTTTCTTAGTGGGTAGTTTTGACGTGCAAAACCTGTGTACAAAATTTCAGATCTGTATCTATAGCGGTTACGGCTCGGCGTTGATGAATCAGTCAGTCAGTCAGGACATGCTCTTTTATATATTTAGATAAAAAGTCATGTACATGCACCCTGTTAGGGCATAGCAATGTCAAGGCCACGCTTATAAATTAAATTCAAATTATGTCCATACAATAAAAAAAAGAATAATAACAATAAGATCAAATAATACAAATTAAAATTAAAGACGTGCCTGTCAAATTATCAGTACCTAACTTTTACATATTATATAGGGTGACTTTTAATTAGTTCTTGATAGCAAAAGGTATGCATGTACTCGTGATACTGAACAACTTTTCCCAAGGAACATAGGTCGAAATACGAAAAACCAAATTTGACCTCCCATACAAAATACACCATCAGCTGATGCAGTTTCTATGGGATTTAAAACTTGATTTTCGTATTTCGTATTCCTTGGGGAAAGTTGTTCAGTATCATGAGTACATTCATACCTTTTTCTATCAAGAACTAATTAAAAGTCACCCTATATTAAAATATATTTATTTACAATTATCTATGTCACATTAAATTCAAGATATGTCAAATAATATTAGAAGAAATAATACCAATAAGATCAAATAATATAAAAATTTAAAACGTGCATGTCAGATATAGGTACGTTACTTTTACAATTAATCCAAAAAATATATTTATGTACAATTATTATCTTTGTCACACATAAATTTTTCATCCCCTTTGCGAATCATATTTTTAGCATTTTTTATCAAAGTCAAGTGTCCGCCCCCTCTGCCAACTAAGCGGGGTACCTAGTTATACCCATGTAACTGAACAACTTTTGAAAATTAAAGTAAAAAAATTTGGTTCTTCATACAAATGGACCGAATCAGGTTTATATTTTGTATGAAGGTTCGATGTTTTTAATTAAATTTCCAAAAGTTGTAGAACAAAAGATCAGTTACATAGATGGAACCAAAGGGTGGAACTACCAACCGAGAGGTTTTGCGTATTTAAAATTACACGTTGTATATGATGAGTTTAAAAAGAAAATTATCACGGCTAAGTCGACAATCCTGGTTAAAGAGTAATAGTCAAAATACAGAAGATAATAGAAATAGCATAGGCGATGTTCGTTAGGAAAAATCTAAACTTGCTTTACAATAATGATTTCTAAGGCAACTGCGGAACCCTACACTTCGCGTGGCCCGACACTCACTTAGCCAGATTTTTCTTTTATTAAGGAAATAGCGCGTTTCAGAAAACCCAGCAGCGCCATCTTTTTTTTCATGGGCCAAATGAGCAAACTAGCAGGTGGGCTACCTGGTGGTAAGTGGTCACCACCGCCCATGACACCCACTGTCTGATTAGTGAAATAATAGAGCTCCACGAGCTTATTCCACCATCTCCCTTCTACCATTGGGAGTCCAGACGCACCGGAGGATATCACCCATACTTTGATATTCCGTTGATATTCCGCACATTCGCACAAAGCGCTTTGAAACATCTTTTATAATGCGCACGGCTATGGAATTCTCTGCCTGCGTCTGTGTTTCCGAGTTCATATAACCCGAATCTATTCAAGTCGCGAGTGAATAGTCTTCTTCTGGGCAAGCTCGTTCCATCGTCGACCTCACCTCTGTCTTCAAGACTAGATCGAGGTCAAGAGTAAGCCCATTGACGATAAAAAAAATATTTTGACACTAATAAGAAAGCAAAGTGCGTTATCCACCCTGAGAACTAAGATGATATGTCTCATGTGCCGGTAATTTCAATGGCTCCCTTCCCGTTCAAATGGAAACAAAGCAGTGCACACTGTTGCTTTACGGCAGAAAAAGGCATGGAGGTGGTACTTCCCCATTTGTTGATCGATTATGTCTTTTGGTTTAGGTAGGTATAATTTAGGTAGGTACTGATTATTCGTCATGTTAATCGTTATTATGTAAGAAGCAGTTCTTGTTTACCTCTATGGCCCTTAAAAATGTCCACTGATGGGCAACGATCCTTAGAATTTGTACAGCGTATTTTGGGAGGAGTTGCTGGTTGTTAGAGTGGCTGGTTTCAACCATGGTGATTGGGCACCTCAGCATGGCTGAACGATACACTGTCACCTCTTAGTAGCTTTTTATGACACCCATGGGACGGGATGGGGTGGTACTGTGATGGGCGGCAACCGCCTTATGTTTTATTATAAAACTTTTAAACAAGTCATCAAGGCACACTGGTTTTCTATTGCCCACTGCTCTGCACCCCAGAGCTTTATGAAAGTAGTTGCTGAACCTAAAATTATTCTTCATGTTGGCCACATATTCCATTCCAGATAAAGTGATTGTGTACGGATCTACCATAGACGCTTACTGTTGCCTGACAGCGCTACTGGAGTTGGATGTGGCAATCACACGACATCACCTCATCTTCGTCGAACCATTCCCATCGGAAGACGAAACTAAACCGAGGGTTCCTTTCTTCTGTAATCATAAAGTTAGCACTTTTGATGTAACATGGGCAGGGCCATCGATCGATGAACTGACATGGCCGATAGGGCAGAATGGTGACCTCGAACCTGGAGCGTAGCGTCGGCTGACTCCCCGATTGGTGGACTGACAATCTAGCCAAGGTCGTGGGCAGCCGCTGAATTCGGGCAGTGCAGGACCAGTTATGCAGTGGTCCTTGACCAACAGTAAATGAATGACGTCAGATACGATGTTTACAATCGGATTATTATAAAAGGTTCGCCAGGACTGTAATTTTTAATAAATATTTTATTCTTAACTATTTAGCAGAGTTGCGGACCTCTAAAACTGTTTTTCTTCTGCTTGTTTGAATTTAACATTGAAAGAGTCAATAAAGTTTTAAGCATTGAACTATTTGCACAAAGCTTAAGTACCTACTATTTGCACAAACCGCTCACCTTGCAGCAAGAAATATTTTTAAAAGTGGCTCATCTTCTTCGTGTGGGGAATTGCACATATTTGTTGTTTTTCGATCCATATTTCCTTAAGAAAGCTGTTCAGTTCCTCATTTTGAGTCACTCTTTAACCTATTTGGCTACCTACTTCTGTTTCGTAGGTGGATCAAACTGTAGCATCGTTCCTCGAAACGAAAGTGGTGGTTTACCGTGGCTACTACTTCGAAAAATGGAATGTTGACGAATACAACATTGTGCAGAGCGTAGAATTTATATCCCGCTACAACTACTTAAAACTCGATTGTGCTTGTTTCTTCTACTATGGAAAGCGATATATTGATCCGCAAGCTTTTGTAGGTGAGTATTTCTGAATATGTTGTGTTGTGACTACCTGTAGCTTACAACAACAGGATTGACAGGTGGTCAAAATAAGTGGATACTAGTAAAAATGTTATTATATGGTTAGTTAGTTACCCAAAGGGCTATGGAAAGGGCTATGCGCTGTTTTCTCTGGGTGTTCGAATAAGAAACGAAGAGATTCACAGAAGAACTAATAGTAACCGACATAGCCCTGAGAATTGCTAAAGTAGCAGTGGGCAGGGCACTTCGCAAGAAGAACCGATGGCCGATGGGGCGTAAAGGTTCTAGAGTGGCGAACACGAACCCGAAGACGTATCGTGGGCAGGCCCTCCACAAGGTGGACCGACGATTTAGGCAGGGTTCGCAGGAAGCCACTGGATGCGAGCAACGTAAGACCGGTCGTCTTAAGAAGATATGTTAGAGTAGGCCTGTGTCCAAGCAGTGGATGACTTTCGGCTGATAGGATGTTATAGTTACTACTTTTACAGCAATAAACAAATGTGGGCTGGCATACGATGGCGGTGTCCTGATCGACCACCAGTGGCGAACCAACGACCCAGCAATATACGCCGCCGGTCCTGCTACAAGATACTACCGACGCTATAACGCGGACCATAAACAACAAAAGTTCTATGATTCCTTTGAGATTGGGAAAAAGGTAACTTATGCAACCAAGGAAAGTTAATCGGTAGAATTAGAGGATCTAGAAAGCTATTATTTGTAGCGTTTTCGTATTCAATGTTCTCGCCAGTTAATGAGACTTGCTGTATAGTTTTTTGTTAATGTAGTAGTGTAGTATCTTATCATATTAGCTATGGCTGTCCCACTGCTGGGCTAAGGCCTCCCGCCATTCCTTCTATTGTTAATGGTATACTTAGATAAAATTGTATTTTATTTTCTGTACTGAACTCAAGCAATACATACAAAACACTCTGTTACATTGTTATATTGTGCTCCACTTCTAACCAAATACGAGTATCAATCGATAACCTCGATAAAGATCTGTAAAGATCTCTGTCTTCTTCCAAGCTTCTTCTGAGCTTCCAACTGCTTAGATTTCAATAGGTCACAATCTATACTGTAGTGACAATACAGACTAGCTACTCGGCCGTGTGGTGCCGGCAAAGAATAGTACTAACCCATCTCTACCCGTGGGTGTCGTAAGAGGCGACTAAGGGATTATGAACCAGAAGATGGGCTGCAGCATCCTTCTGTGTATCGTACAATCTTACATTCTACGGTCACCAACAACCGTGGCCCATGGTGTCACAAGCTTAGTGATTTGGACGTTTCATTATGTTATGACAATTTGAGGAGCTATGTAAAAAAAATATAGTATTTGCATAAAATAACATTTTTTGTCTTCAGCTCGGAATATACATAAGAAACGAGTTGGACCCTTTGTTCTCGGAAAATGAAGTAAATACTGTTTTCCCCCATGTTGCTGCCGACTTTTCGGAAACAACGTCCTCGACGTCCAGCTCCACTTCAACGTGTAACTGCAGCTTATCGAGCAGAACATGCAGCTGTAAAGACAATCGTTCGTCCACGTCATCTTCTTCGTTTTCTACTTCTTCAAGAAGACCGTATGTCGTTGTAATATCTGTTCATTCTGTCGTTGGCAAATCGTATAATTCGCCGTTTACAAACGGCGGGCAAACTCTAAACGGTCGGCAAATTGTAAAACGGCGCCAGCAGATTGTAAACGGGTTTAGATCACTGGTGCATTTTAGGTCCGCTAGCCACGGTAAACCCAGCCTAATCAATCCCTGCTTCGGATCGGTTAGGTTGGGTTAGGTTCTCTTACGACCACAATGAAATTGCTAGAAACGAATTTCGCGCCGTTTTGTAAAATGCCGCGGCATTATGTAAATTGATGAATTAAAAATTTCTCGGCATTTTGTAGAATACCAAGGCATACCGAATATAAAACGACAAATTATATAATATACAATTTGCCTGCGATACATACACCCTTATTTTGTTATCACCACGGGTGTTTTAAGAATTGGTTCTGTCCATGAAACTGAACAAGTTTTCCTAAAGAACACAGGATAAAATACAAAAAAGAAATTCGACTTCCCATACAAACTGCATCACAGACAGCACATTTTGTATGAGAGGGAAAGAATGTTCTATATCAAGGGCAGAACTAGGTACCTCTTAAAATATCCGGGGTGAAATAAGGGTGTATTATTTATATTTTTTTCGCCCTGACTTAATTTTACGTAAGAAGAATTAAATGCAAATACCGAAGTTGAACACATACATGGGAGTGGAACTCTGCCTGCTTCTAAGTTTCCGAGTTCATAACCCGAATCTATTCAAGTCACGAGTGAATAGGCTTCTTCTGGACAAGTTCGACCTTATCTCTGTCCTAGGGCTAGATCGAGGTCAAGAGTAAAGCCACAGCAAGGAAAAAAAAATCGAATTATTTATTTGCACTGATTTTCGGTCGAAAAATATGGAAAAGAAAATTATAATTACGAGTACGGCCTCTCCAACTTAATTATTTACCATTTTTTTAGGAGCAGAAGCGATGGAAGTACTTGCTTATGCGAATATGAAAAATTGTGGTCCCTACGTCATGTAATTGTTTGTCTCTGAATTGGCACAAACTATCTTTTAATTTCAGAAAACTTGGCCAGTTTCTTTGACATGTTCTTTCGGATTTCCTTTGATAATTTATAACTTCAGTATTTGGATCAAATGCGATGTTTTAATTATTGTGTTCGAAAACATTGGCATACATGTATATAATTTACAGGAACGATGTTCCTGCGTACGACTATTTGATCCCGCGCCTGGTCCGTCCTAAATCGTGGTACTGCATTCTGCCGGGAAAACTTCAATATTTGGAAGTGCGCCCTCCCGGCACTAAGTTCCCTCACTTCTACATACAGTCTATGCACTATAATGTATGTTAGTTGTTCCATTGTATTGCATATATTTGCTGAATATCGAATCTAAACCGTGGGTGTCGTAAGAGGCGATTATGGGTTAATGAACCAGAGGACGGGCAGCAGCATCCTTCTGTGTATCGGACCATCTTAAAATCTGCGGTCACCAAGAACCGCGGTCCATGGTGCCAGCCATAACGATAACAAGCGTGGTAATTATGATAATTCCCCTCCACATTGCTCTAGCAAAAGCTGGAATTTTGTGTCCTGTAGTGGACGTTTCATGAGATGTTATGATGATCGAATTGAAAAGTACCTAAAGGTAATGGCCAACCAACATGAAGGCAAAATTTAGACGCCTTTGAGGGATGCAGCTATAGGAAAGAAGGAAATAGTCGAATTCATTCATTTCAGCCATAATTTAGTAGTGATCATTTTAAGCCAACCACGTTATGTACGCTCGTTCTGATTCCATGATGGTTTGTTGCCGGCAAATAATAGTCCCTTATCTACCCGTGGGTGTTGTAAGAGGCGACTAAGGGCTTATGAACCGGAGGATGGGCAGCAGCGTCTTTCTGTGTATCGTACTACACTGCGGTCACCAACAACAGCGGTCGCCAGCCTCAACGCTTACAAGCGTGGTGACTATGGTAAATACCCTCCTAAGTACCACGCATTTTTGCCGAAATTCTGGAGGGAGTTCCCTGTCCTGCAGTGGGCGTTGATGAGATTTTTTTTTATTATTGAGTTTAGAACACAAACAGTCTTATAGAAATAATTTTAAAAAAGAATGAAAAATTAAAATTAAACGCGGCTTGAAAACCGTTTAAAATCAGTTCCTCCTTTACTCATAAATGCCTTTAGCATTATAGCATTTCTTAATAGTCCTGCTAGAATCATAAGTTTAAACAAACAAAAACTAAATTAAAAGATTAAGAAAATACTGTAAAGCATTCATGAATAAGAGAGTCAGTTTAAAAAAAAATTACAAAAATACATACTTTAAAAACAGTAACATTTAAGTTGTTTTTGAAACATTACTTTTAAATTTTTTTTTAAATAGTATTTATGGAATCATGAAAAGGGTCAATATCGGGTATATAGGGTAGATGTTATGATGATGGTACGGTCAACCGCTTGTCGGTAGAAACTTTTTCAACTCTATTACCACGCCATAAGGTCCAAAAGTGTTTCTACTGATGTGCGGCCGTGTGTCCTTAAAGTTTGAAGTACTTACAGTAATAATAGATACTACTTATTTTGTCACTGGTCTATAGCTTTGTGCGGGTTTAACTACGTCAGTATTATATAGTCTAAGGTCCAAGCCAGACAGAACGGGCGCGGCGCGCTTCGGCTGCGCCCGAGGCGCGCTTCGAGCGCCCCCGTGGTACACTTTTCGGATGCCTGCGGTCACGCCGGCGGTGCGCCTTAGGCATGCCGTCTCGTCGCCTGTTCAAATCACATGCATACAAAACGTAGGAGAACGACGCGGTGCAAGCCAGACAAAAGAGGTTCGCTGAAGGCGTGCCTTGCGGCGCACCTCTTCTGTCTGGCCTGCGCCTAAGGGTTTAACTTTTACTGGTTTTTTTACCACTTTTCTTACTGCTGTGCATTCCTAACCTGTAAGACCAGGGAGCCAATTTTTGAAAGTCACCGGGAAATTTCGAGATTTAAAAAAAAAATCCATGATAAACTCATGAATCAAATTGTTATGTTGGTAATTTTCGAACTGAACATTATTTCTAATTTTAAATATCTCAAAAATCAGCGGGTGGCTTTCAAAGATTGGCTCCCAGATACAGCACATCCTTAGCTTTCAGGGAACAGTAATAGAAACCTTCAAGAGTGGATACTTCAAGCTACACATATCCAAGGAACTTATTGTAGACGGCATCACTTGCCTGACACCCGATACACAAAGCATCGAATATTTTAAGATGCTCTACGGATATTCCGCAGTTGTACTTAACAATGTGCACTTGAGATTCTTGGTACGAATTTTATCTACTTCTCACCTTTTAGTGAGTTTGAGAACAGGGGTTGGTTATTTTGGTCTCAGGTTCGATTGCATTATTTACAATAAGGTAGGTTTTAACACGTAAATTTTAGATTATTACATACATCTTTAAAGATGTAAAAAGGATTTTGTGTGAATGCTTAAAACGTATATTTTTACGTGAAAATGCAACGCCACTCGGTCGTTGGTCTGCATGTGGGGGCTCCCCTACGGATTAGCCTGTCGGTAATAAGCATGAGGGGTTTTCCCGCGACGGTCTAGCGATCAATAAAATCCAGCAGATTTCTTCAAAGAAGCTGTACAACATATTCTACACTCTAAGGCTAAGTTCAAGGAGTACCTCAGTCTATTCTCTTTTAGTTTTACTGTGAACCTTAAAATGATGTCATTTTAATTTTCAAAATAGAATGAAAAGAAATTTAACTTGACTGGAAAATGGTTTCAAGTACCTACACTAGCCTTTTATGGAACTATTTAGTCTGGTGCCTGCGTCACAGTTCCACCACCGCACCACACGCCACAGGGACAGGTTCCATCGGCATCACTTGGACAATTGGCTTTGCAATCAGTTTGCGTGATCTTTCTTTTGATAGTTATGACATGCATTCAAAAAGCGTGTTAACAAACTTCTCAAAGACTGGTAACGCATTAGCAACACCCACCAACAAAAGTTACTTTATAGTTAAAACTCAGTTACATATATAGCTGTCACTTTCTGTTTTGTTGTACAATGACAAAGAAAGAAGTCAATAAATTTAATGATACTTTTTGCTAATAGTAGGTTGTTAAAATATTAATTCTAAAAAATCTTCTTAGTCAGGTGGATTAGACGATTTATACGAGTTCTTCCGTATGCCATGGACCTCGTTTCTTTACAACGAACGAGTAGAAGAACTGCTTGCTGTTGCCAAACATCTAAAACCTAAGGTAAGCGTTAAAAAATATTCTGAATAGATATTGGTACAGTATTATATAGGCGTCCAATAATTATGTGAGGCAATTTTTGAGATTTTTCGACCCATTGGAAAGGGAAACCTACTTTAAAAATACTATTATTTTCAGAATAAGCCAGACGGTAAAACACTTGAAGAAATACTACGTGTAATTAGCGAACAGATATCTGAAGTGGTAATAAAACTTTTTAAATAAAAAAGAAATTGTTCACGTAGGTTGCTCAACATTTTGTTCGCGTAGCGTAGGGTGCTCAAGACCTTGTCCGCGTAGACTTGCGGTTTTCGAAAAATATATTATTTAATTCAGTTTTAACATTATTTATTTATTATTATTTATTGAATTATTGACGCAGCCATAAGGCGTGTAACGGAAAGGCGTGATGTTAAAGAAACTGAATAACTTTTCCCAAAAATAATCTTGAACAAAACTCTCCAAAACTATATAGGATTATCAACAGACCGCTGACATCCATTTGACCACTTACTCGTATTAGTGAACTTTGTTCTACTTTCTGCAATCGCGCACAAAAAATTTCGACTTTTCATCTATCCAGCACATTTTATGGAAAATTGAAAATTTTTGTGCGCTGCTGTTGCCAAAATCGTAGAACAAAATTTGTTGCTTTGCGTTAAAGTAAAAAAAAAAGTTTGTATTATATTTTTATGGTCAGGTTTATCGAGTTAGCAGATTTATTATTATTTCAATATAGTGGTATTTACAACAAATATTTTTATGATTTAGAAAATGAGCGGCGAATTGCTGCAGCAACTGCGGGCAAACTTCGAGAAAAATTTCGAGGCGATCACTGATTACGTTATCGAGTGGCTCACTGATAACGACCTATTGCTTCCCATGTACATCACGCCCAGCAATGTACGTTGCTTTGACTCCTTCATATCGGGTGTAAACAAATTAGAAAGCACAAGCCTAACCTGTTCCTAAGACCATGAAACTGAACAACTTTCTTAAGAGACATAGGTCGAAATACGAAAAAAATTTTTTTACCTCCCATACAAAATACGCAATCAGCCGGTGCATTTTCTATGGGAAGAAAGAATTTTCTTTTCTTATTTCGGGACATCCCGTATTTTGGCGTAAGTTGTTCAGTTTAATGGTCTGAATAACATCCTAAAATAATGCTTATAATTTTTTTTACACCTTCTATACCTTAACTTGGTTATCTAGCGACCCGAAGTCGCCATTATTTTATAGCAGGTATGTAACTCCTATGCTGACCGTTAGGGCGAGGCCACAACACTGCGTTGTTACGGCGACGCATCGCAAAAATCTTCGACGCCGCAGAACGCATCGTGGAAATTTCCGATGCGACGGCGCATCGTAAGAGTATGCGATGAGGCGACGCGCTGCTGTTTAGTGGTTCAATGGTAAGAAATGGATGCACCCAGTACTTTTCTTTCTGTTTCTTTTTCTTAATGCGTCTTAACGCAAGCAGAAGTAAAACACGCGTAGTGCGGTCCATGTCTAACTGGAAACTGAACCGATGGTTAGCGTCTTGTCGTACGATGTCGGATCCGATAAAATTTTGTGCGACGTCGTTTTTGCGATGCGACGCCGCAACCCAGTGTTGTGGCCTTGCCCACTTGCTTAGAGCTCAAAAAATGTATCGCGAGGGAGCGCGTGTCATCCATGCAAAACAACCGTTAGCATGAGTTCTTTGTTGGCCGGAAAAACGCTGGGTGCAGAAGAAAGTGTGGTCGGGTGGGATTGTGAGGCCAGATAAGCGTTCTTCACATTAGATGTATATACAGCGTGATTTTTCAGTCATCAGAAAAAAATTGAGGGATGATTCTCCCCATCAAACTGAACAACTTTTCCCAAGGAACATAGGTCGAAATACGAAAATCAATTTTTGACCGCCCATAAAAACTGCATCAGCTGATAGCGTATAAAATGTATGGGAGGTCAAATTTGGTTTTTCGTATTTCGACCTATGTTCCTTGGGAAAAGTTGTTCAGTTTCATGGTCAGAATCATCCCTTAATTTTTTCTGGTGAATAAAAAATCACGCTGTATATGGGGAGGTGTAAGGGACGGTGTACCGAAAACTGAATGAGCATGCTCAGTCAATAAACAACAAATAATGGGGAATTGGGAAATGAAAAAAAAATATCTCTTCACACAAACTGTTTGATCAAAGTGAGCAATTCGTATGGAGAGGTCAAATTATTTTACATTTCCCAAAAGTGTTTCTTTGGGAAAGTTCATTCACTGAAAGTTGTTCAGTTTCGTGTTTCGCACACCCTTTCAGTTTTCGATACACCGTCCCTTACACCCTGTATAAGTAAGTTTCAATTATTATTATCGATAGAACAACGTGCGCTGGATGCTAGGCGCTTTGTGAAACAATTTATTTCAGACGTTTTTATTTTGCTGCCCTCTGAATCTGCCGCCTCCTGTTGCCCGGGTTTGCCCAAACCTAGATCCGGGGCTTTGTGTAAAAGTAGATAGAATATATCAATGCTTGTTCTGTTTTATTTCGAAAAATTGTCAGGTATTAATAAAAGCCAAGATGATTTAAATAGGTACCCTTTTTACAGATGGTAGAGTTTACGCACGACCTTTCGCGCCACCCGGCCTTTAAACGCTGCAAAAAAACTATCTCGAAGATGCTCGCCATGATTGCATAATGCTAGCTTTTAAATCAAACAATAATAATGCAAATATTGACGAACGGTCTATAATTTAATCACCTGTTCCTTACTAGTTCTTTGTTACCAACACTCAAAAATTGAGAGAACTCTATAGGAAAAGACAACTAAGCATGTATTGTATGTTAGGGGTTGGGTTGATTGTTAGGTCAATGGTTGAGTCTTAGGTCTGATAAAATATGGCACCTTGGAGTAATGCACGGTAGTAAACTGTTGTTTGAAGACCAAGTAGATCATATTGTTGCCAAAGCTTCCAAGTCACTCGGTTTTATAATGCGAAGTTCTAAAGATTTTGCAAGGGCTAAGACCTTTAAAATATTATACTGTGCTTATGTGCGTAGCAATCTGGAGTACGCCTCGCAGGTGTGGAACCATCGGTATGGTTGTTAGATCTCCCGAATCGAGCGTATCCAAAAAAAGTTTCTAAAATACCTATGTTACAAGCTGCGGCAACCATATGATTCGTCGAGTTACATATACTTATGTAGGAAACATCACCTATTGCCCTTAAGTAATCGGCGTGAAATCGCAGATCTGGTGTTTTTACTGAAAATCACTTCAAATATTATTGATTGCCCCGAGCTGCTATCATCTATAGGTCTCAGAACTCCTAATAGAAACTTAAGATCTCACGATCTTGTGTCCCTTCCCTATGCGTCCTCAAATTATCGCCAAAATTCATTTATATTAAGAGCGAGTAACAACTTTAACAAGTTATCTAAGGTGCTTGATCTTGATCTGTTTAACACTAGTATAGCGAGTGCTAGGCGCCTGTTGAGTGACAGGTTCTTTAATGTGTAATTGTTATTTGTATGTTTTTATCTAAACGTTGCGTTGCGTTGTGATTTATGTGAGCATTTGATTGTATTTTTGTCTTTTGCTTGTAAAATTTTGTCATTAGTTGTGAAAACCTTTAATTGGCTGTTTGTAGCTATAGGTATTATTAGTATGTTTATTATTAGCTGTTGGTTCTCAAAAAATTAAATAAATAAACAATTCAAGTACCTTCTTAGGTACCTATAGGTAATATTGAGTTGATTGGGAAGAAGTGCTTTACGACAGGTCTTTTTTAATGTTATAAGTGAACAAACGAGCAGGTGAGCCACCTGATTATGTAGTACTATTATTAATTCTTTGACCTGATGGTAAGTGGTCACCACCGCCCATAGCACCCACTGTCTTAGGCATATTTTGACACTAATAAGACAGCAAAGCGCGTTGTTCACTTTGAGAACTAAGATGGTATCTCTCATGTGCCAGTAATTTCACTGGCTCCCTTGCCCTTCAAACCGAAACACAGCAATGCAAACACTGCTACTTCACGGCAGAAAAAAAGCAAGGGGGTGGTACTTCCCCAGACGGACTTTCCACAAAAGCCCTACCATCTTCAAAAAGGTCGCACTAGAAACGCGCAGTTGGGCAAAATAAAAAAAATCTCATGTTTCTTAGTTTCGGCTCTGCGTCGTGCGTATTCCTATCGTTCAGTTATCTTCGTAATAAATTGAGATTTGGAAGATGTGTCCTGCAGTGCGCTGCGCCACCCAAGTGCCACATGTGTCTCAGCGTAGCGAACTCCTCCTAGGTTTGCGAGTTTCATTAATGAAAAAAAGCCGAAGGGTATGTACCTACGTAAAACTTTCTTGCAAGAACCTAGGGTAGCGAAATTCTCGGAACCCGTGTTGCTCAAAAGATACAACTTTCAACCTCCTTTTGACATCTTAAAAAAATCTCTTCTGAAATTGTCAATCACTACACTACACGTCACGTCAGTGCCATGTCAGTGCCCAAAGCTTATGCCTAAATGGCCTAAATAAATATTATGAAAATCGTGAAAATCAGTGATTATGATTAAAATTTTGTAGAATATTGTATACCTTCTCAGTTTTTTTAAGCTTATATTACTTAGTGTACCTAATCTAATAATGATGTTTACAACCGACGACGATGACGATGTGCCCATACCAGAAAAGAAATTCGAGTTACCTAGAGAACCGCTGAAGCTAGATGACCTGCTAATTCACAATGTGAACACTTGGGGTAATGTGGAGTATAACGTGCCTTTAAGGACTTCTTCTAATGAAACCAGAACTGGAACAAATGTGGCCCACAGGCACATACCACCTATTCCCCATACCTTTGATGTCGTAAGTATCAAGAAAATCTACAATTATTGTTAATTTCGTATTTACATCATGATTAATTCCTCAAAAAATATTACTGATTTGCGCTGGTTGGCTGCGAAATTAGAAGACGGCTCCTTAGGTTAATAAAATATAATTAAACACGGTAAAACACACAGTATTTACAAGTAAACCAAGTAGAGACTGAGAGACTGCCAAAACTAATCAATGTCGTAATTTGGAATTTGCTTACGTCTAAGTTTAAATATACATATTTACAGAAGCCTGCCAGCATCAGGCTAGCAGGCAACCTCCGTCGTCGACATTCCCCCTTTTGGTGCCACTGGACTCAATGCAAAGGAGTATAGTAGGTGTTAGGTGTTCGTTTCTTGGCAATTTTTGCCTTGTATTAAGTTAGATATAAACTAACCCATAGACATCACCCACAATTATTCCTTGTCTTGATGCACCGCCGGTTTGACCCGTCCACCCACTGGACTTTCCCACTAGTAAGTACTGGGCGTCGCCGGTTTCTATACAATCATGTCCTTGCAGAAAATCAAAGAACCTCTCCCAGAACGTGTATGCGGACGAGACATGGTGGTAGAAAAGGAGACCTACCGAACCACCTCCGATGAATACAAAATCCAGCCGAACCCGAACAAAGCCATGGAACGAGCCGACGTCGCCGGAAACTGTAAAAACGTCATTTACATGACTGGCGTCGAGAAACGGGTTAGAGGATTACATTTTATAATAGGACTTTTCTTCACAGATAGTTTTATAAATAGTTTATTTTCTTTAGGAATGTTTATCTGTTCGTCTGTTAGTGAGCTGTCAATCACGCACAAAATATTGAACCAATATGGTATTCGATATTGTACAGTCAACGACAGGTCAAGCTTGACACTCGCAGTGCGACTCTGGCCCGTCCGCCTATTGAAATTAGAACGGTATAAAGTCCAATGTGTCAAGCTTGATGTGCTCTTGACTGTACGTACTAGGTTTATTTATTCATGTCGGCACAGCTAGTTAGATTACTTATTTGAAATTATATGGCGCTGCTGCGCTCTCAAAAGCAGCTGTCTCAGTGGTGCGGCGACTTGGATGCCTTCAATAAGCTATGATGGAATGTGTGGGCTGATAGTAATAAATTATGTTTTATTGTTTGTAGAGAATTTGATCAGTTTTTAATTTTTTTACAGCTGCAAAAAAAAACTATTGTGCAACCAATTATGCTCTCAGAGACGAAAGATAAATTCCGAGGAATTAAACGGTCGCCCCTTGCACCTCCGGAATTCCTAATAAGAGCTCCTGATCCTGAGTATATATTTGATGTAAGTTCGATTTCAGATGATTTCTCTAATTAAACAAAATGTTTACATAAGTGTTATAAAATGTTGAGACATAGGTAAGCTAAACATTTAGTGTCTAATAAACCCATATTATACGGAATGCACGTTAAGCCGTTGGTCCCGGGTACTGTCAGTCAAGGATAGTGGTATTTAAGCCAAGAGGCCATTTGGGGGCTTAAAACTTAGACAGCCAAACCTGGAAACTAATCTAGAATTGGATCTGGTTTGCTTTCTGAATTGTGGAGGTCAAATAGCAGTAGCTCTGTGTAAAAAACCAGGGCCCTCATCAAATTCCCTGGGTTTTGTAGGCGATTCAGTAAAAACAATTGGTAAAAACAGAATAAGTCTTATATACTTAAGGCAATGATGAACGAAGGATATTTTTTTTTCATCTTCATTATTAGATGACCAGATTAGACTTCTTTATTAGCTTAGCTGTTTTTTTTTTTTCAGGTGGTAGCGTCAGGTAGAAATGAAGTCGCTTGCATACCAGAAACTGCAGGTGGTTTTCGTCGACTGATGGACCCATATTTGACAACTTATAGAATGAACCACAGGATCTGGACTCCAGACGAGCAATATGGAGGTCTCGCGGCTAAGGACCAAATTACTTTATATTCTGAGAATAATACTCCTAAAGTAAGTTTTGAAAGAACACAAACCCGTTTTACCGATAATTTATAAATGTAATGAATAAAATACCTAACACTTTATTACACACTTAATTATTGATTGTGTCATTATGCTTTCGTCGACTTCAATCTAAACTCGTGGCTAAACAAAGACTGAAATATAATAATTACAATTTCTTCAGGTGAAAGGATTTGGTCCTCGCCATAAAGAAATTTGGATGCCGTTGTTGTCGAAGCCTAAAGTAGGAGTATTCGATAAAATCCACGTCAAAAAGGAATTTAAAGAAGTTGCAGCTGCTCGCAATCCCATAAGCAACATTAAAGGGTAAGTACTTGCCAAACTCAAAACTGGTGATGTTAAGGTTCTTGTGTGAATGAGGGAAGACGACAGTGTGACATTGTTTGAGCGAAAGAGGCCACACTGACATGTAGAAGCCCTGCCCATTTTTCCCATGCTACGGACGACTGCAGGCCTTCTTGAGCGCATGTGGTGCCGGCAAAGAGTAGCACCAACCCATCTCTAACCGCGGGTGTCGAGGCATTTTGAACTGGAGGAACGGCAGCAGCGTCCTTTACCATATTACATACTATGGTCACCAACAACCGAAGTCCTTGGTGCCAGCCGCAACGCTAACAAGCCTGTCTCCTCCAAATTGTACCATGCGTCTTTGCTATAATTCTGGAGAGAGCTCCCTGTCCTGCAGTGAATGATGACGTTGTTTTGGATCATGAAGGTCGTACAGAAGTAAGAAATATATATTTACCTACCTAGGTACATATTTAAATATGTCTATTTGCAGGGTATTCGAATCGGAAATGAAAAAGAAATATAAGATTCCGTATACTGTGTCGGAGCTAGCAACTTGGAGCCACGGGGAGTCTTTCGATCTGGCTCCATTCCCTCCGAACCCATTCCAGACGAACATGGCTCCCTTCATGTACTGCAGCGACTACTGCCACATCGCACAAGGAACGCATCCTTATTGTGTCATTGACCAGTTTAAGAAAGAACCCAAGCCCCATAAGAAGTGCGTGCAGAGATTCATTGTTTCCGAAGACTATGGAGTGTAAATTGATGAATAAATTTTTGTACATAACTGTCGGGTTTGAGTTTACTGTGACTTATTAAGTTGTCATGTCATATCGGTTAATTAACGTCTTAAGCTCATGTCCGATTTTTGAAGCCTCGTCTGAAGCTGTGCATTACTTCATTTTGTGGCTATATGCTTTGAAGCTTTGGCACAGAATTAAGTAAAAGTACTATCATACACCGAGGTCCAGTTCATTAGGTACACTTCCGCGAACGTCCATTTCTGCGAACGTCCATTTCCGCGAACGTCCATTTCCGCGAACGTCCATTTCCGCGAACGTCCATTTCCGTAAACGTCCATTTCCGCGAAAAGTCCATTTTTCGAAGTCCGTTTTTCAAACTTAAACTTAACCTAGCCCCCACCCCTCTTCTACCAACATGAAGAAAGGTTTTAAAACTTCGTTGTTTTTGAAGATGGTGACTTAAAATTTGGTTTTAAAACGTACTAAATGCAAATAAAATTGTTTTAGCATTTCTTTAATTCTCCCCTTTTAGGAACCTTCGAGGGGTTAAGAAACAGGGACTTGAAAAAATGTTGATATTTTTTTCACAGAAATGGACTTTCGCGGAAATGGACGTTCACGGAAATGGACGTTCGCGGAAGTGGATCTAATAGACCGAAAGGGATCATACAGAACGGACACTTCGCCCCCTTGCAATCCATTCCGCACCCCCGCGCACACCAGCCTGCGCGATTCGCGTGGTGCTCCTGGGAGTAGTTTGTACCAAATAGTGCGGTCAGTTAGCTGTTTCACGTAGACACGCCTTACAATTTCACCAAATTTTTTCCAGGTACTAGTTTTTTTTTTATGTCAAAAGTGGCTAAACGAGCAGGTGGGCCACCTGAAGGTAAGTGGTCACCACCAAAAGCAAGGAGGTTTTTGTTCTGAGGTCACCACCGTCCATGACACCCACTGTCTTATTTCAAAAAAATTCCATAGAAAATTCAAGAATTGGCTCCTATCAACAAGTACCTGAAAAAAAGTTGGTGCAATTTGGTGAATTTGCCGATATAAGACTATAAGGCCGGTATTTCACTGGGACACTGGAGAGCGACTGGTAGCGCGACTGGTTGCGCCACTGGTGTCCGCAACTAGACACCAGTAAAGACACACCCTGCGGCCACAGTATTAAGGGCTATATTTTACTGGGAGCGGTAGTGCGACCAACAGCCGGACTGGTTGCGCCGCCAAATTGGTTGGCGGCCTTAATACTGTGGCCGCAGGGTGTAGCGATTCTGGTGTCTAGTAACGGACACCAGTAGCGCAACCAGTCGCGCCACCATGGCGTCCCAGTGAAATACTGGCCTAAGGGACCGGACTAAAAGAGATATGAACCTGTTTGTACTGAATATGCGGGCCCACGACCTTCCAATTTCAAATTCGCGTTCGTTGTATGTAGCTTGATATGTTGTGCCCGAGGTATGGCTTCCCCAGATTAGTACCTAAATATAGTGTGGCTTCGGCAAGGATTTTGACATTCGAGTTTTCCCAATTTCCGGAAAATGGAAAATTTACGAAAATAGAACTGCAATTTATGCAAAATTATGCCTTATTGCGTAAATAACTAAATTTTCTTTTCGATTCTTTGAATTTTTGACACGGTGCTGCAGAGGACCTAGATATATATAGATGCACTTTATTGTCACACACAGAATACATTAACAATTACAAAGGAGAGTCTTAGTCTGTAGCACCGTAATGAATAATTTTCGCGTGCTAGACGGAGTTATTTATAGGTATACTAGCTGTTGCCCGCGGCTTCGCTCGCGTGGATTTCGTATTTATGTTGTTACCGGTTTTCCGAAGCAATTAGATATTTTCCCGTCATTTCGGGGTAATTTTAAACTAAGGAAAAACAGGACTAACCCTGCGCAAATCAATGAGTATAATTCAAGATCCAGCTGAATTTTATATAATATACAGACGTTACTTATAAATTACTCAGAACAGAGGAACTTAGCAGCAGTATTCTAACAAATGTAAAGAGAGAGGTGAGAGACACCTTTATGTTATATTTCAAAACAGAGCCAATTCGCAGAAGTAATTGAGAAAAACTGAAACCCTCTCCCTCTCTCTCCCACTCCCTCCTTCCTCTCCCCCTTCTCGTCCCTCTGTCTCTCCCCCTCCGCCTCCTCCCTCTCCCCCTGCCCCTCCCTCTCCCTCACCACCTCCTTCTCCCTCTCCCTCAACCCCTCCCCCTCCCTCTCCCCCTTCCCCTCCTTCTACCTCTCCCTCTCTACCTCCCTACATCTCTACCTCTCTATCTCTCTACTTCTCTAGCTCTCTAGCTCTCTACCTCTCTACCTCTCTACCTCTACGTCTACTTCTACCTCTACCTCTCCCTATCCCTGCCCCTATCCCTACCCCTAACGCCAATTTAATCGCTATCCCTAACATACAAACGACACCCATATTGATTTTTAGACATTTCAAACCTATCGCACCCCAACTTCATCCCTAGGGGGATGATGGTATTTCACGTCCACCACGTTGGATTTCAAAATTGTCGTAGTTTTCGTAATCAGCGACCCGATAAACCATACAAACGACACCCATATTCACATTTCAACCTGATCGCACCTCAACCCCATCCCAAGGGAATGATGGTATTTAACATCCACCACGTTGGATTTCAAAATTGTTGTAGTTTTCGTAATTAGCGACCCGATAAACCATACAAACGATACCCATATTGGTTTTTAGACTTTTTCACCCCATTCCCCTTTTTGAGGGGTTGAATTTGGGGTGGAATTTCAATAACACTGATGAACGTTGCATAGAATTACATCGTTAATGCCTAAATAATAAACTATGTGGATTTTACTTTAAAAATAAAGAATTTTCAACTTCATCCCCCTTTTCACCCTTAAAGCTCAAGTCACACAGAGGCGGTATGATTGCGAAAGCGGTCCGTGGCGGTTTGGCGGGAACAAAATACCGCGCCGCGACCGCTTTTCAATGTGACAGGGTGCATATGAACTCATACTTTACAAAAAATACCGGCCCCGGAACGCTTCCGCTACCGCCTCTGTGTGACGCGGGGTTAAGGGTGTCGAATTTTCAAAAACCCTGAGACACGTAAATATTAATTTTTAGTCGTCAGCCTAAATACAAATTTTGAAGATCCTAACTTCAAAACTGACGGACTTTCATACAAACTTTCATCTCCTATTTTACCCCCTTAGGGGTGGAATTTTGTAAAACCCTTTCTTAGTGCACCCCTAGGCCTCATAAGGAACCTACATGCCAAATTTGGAATCTCTAGACCCAGCGGTTTGGGCTGTGCGTTGATATGTCAGTCAGTCAGTTAGTCAGTCACCTTCTTCTTTTATATATATAGATTTCTGCCGTGCTACAGGGGTTAAGGCCTAGGTTAAGGTGATAAATTTGTTTTAAAAGCACATATCCTGCCGGGGTGTTCGTCTTAATATTTTTACCTGCCTTTTTTTCACACACAGTATTGAAGGTCCACTTTAAGGGAAAAATATGGGGCCAGCCCTTTATAGGCTAATGAGAAGCCTTAACTGAGTCAACTTCACCCCTTTTTACGTACCTTACTTTTTACTCCAGTAAAATTACGAGAGATTGTATGGCGAAACGGAAATAATTTGTAATAGCCGTGTTTCTACTTTCTATTTCAGATTGATAGATTATATTTCTGTGTAAAGCTTTTTAAAGGAATCCACCTAAATTTACCCCATTTATTTATTTATTTTGCCTTCCAAAGATTAAAGAAATATGGAATTTCGGAAAAAAATGTTAATAGATTATTGTTTTTATTTACGGCTTGCTATGTATACATACTTTCATATTATACATGAATCCATCTTTAAAAAAATTACCTTTTTTGTATTATTTAACTTTTATACCACGAAATTTAAATAAATTTTATCTTCGCAACCAAAAATAGTAATAGCCGCAGCCGTTTTGCTTTCTAATAATTTTAATAGTGCTAAGTACCTACTCACATTTTTGGCAAATCCAACATAAATGTTTACAAAATCTTTGTAAACCACCGATTACAAAAAAACTTTTATTTTATTTTATATGGAATTTCTGTGAATATATATGATAATCACTTACGTTTAAAAAGGTTAAGTTTAGCTTAGTTTATTTCTATTATTTTACCCCGACTTTATTGGGCCTTCTTTATGAAAACAAGTGTCGATTTTATATAAGAAAAAAATTATATGTTCAAATATATTTATGGTGGATATTGATGCCTATGTGTAAAATATACGTTTATCTATGATATAAAGTATAAAATTGTCTATTACTATTTTTGCCTAACCTGTATTTCGAAAAAAATATTCCGATTAAAATTTTATATGGATTCGTAAATATTGTGTCTTAACATCATATTTAAATACGATATACACAAACTACGCGTTCGTGGATTGCTTTCGTGGATTTGGAAAAGGCCTATGACCGAGTGGTGAGGAATGAATTGTGGTCGGCATTGTCTATGTATGGGGTGAACGGTCACCAGATTCAAGCACTGAAATCTCTCTATGAGGATTCCAGTGCTTGCGTCAGAATAAACGGGGCGTACACTGAATGGTTTAGCATCGAAAAATGTGTTAGGCAGGGATGTGTAGCGTCACCTTGGCTGTTTAACCTGTTCATGGATAATTGTTTGACTGATCTGAAAGAGAGTATGTGTGGACTGAGAATGAATGAGTTACTCATCAAATGTCTTCTCTACGCTGATGACCAAGTTATACTTGCGTCATCTGCTGACGAGTTACAGGAGATGGTAACAATGATGAATGTGGCTTTTGATAGGAAAGGAATGAAAGTTAATGTAAGCAAGACGAAAGTAATGGTACTTGAAAGAGAAGAATGTATGACAAAGTGTACTATATTAATAGGTGGTGAACAAGTCGAACAAGTGAAGGAGTTTTAAGTTTACGAGAGATGGAAAGTGTGAAAGTGATATCGAAAGAAGAGTGCATGCTGGAAACATGGTGAATGATGCTCTGCATGCTTTTATGAAGAGTCAGAAGGTGTCTCACAAGGCTCGTCTGGCTTTTCATAGAGGCGTTTTGGTACCAACACTGATGTACGGCAGTGAAAGCTGGGTATTGCAGAAAAAGCATGAAAATAGAATTAATGCAGTAGAAATGAGAGCGTTGAGGAGTATGATTGGTGTGAAATTGAGTGACAGGATTAGAAATAGTGTGATAAGAGAACGTTGTGGCGTAAAAGAAGACGTAGTGATTAAAATTGAAAAGGGGATGCTGAGATGGTTTGGTCATGTAGAGAGGATGAATGAAGGAAGATTGTCGAAAGAGATCTACAAGGCGAGAGTGAATGGAAACGTTGGAAGGGGAAGGCCTCGGCGAACGTACCAGGACCAAATTCAGGACGTTCTGAATAAAGGCCAGGTTAAAAGTACCCTAAACCGACGAGCATGTATGAAAGGATTGATGAAAGTTCAGGAAGCAAGGGAAGTATGTCAAGATCGTAGCAGGTGGAGAACTGTGGTCTCTGCCTACCCCGACGGGAACAAGGCGTGATGTTATGTATGTATGTATACACAAAAAAGATATTAACATTTAATGTTTTGCAAAAACGTATTTTTACTGGAGTATTTACTGCTAGACGTCTGTAGCATTTTTAGGAACTTTCTTTTGATTTATCTATTACTTAACGTGCTTCTCACTAACACGAAGCGCTACCGTATGTCGGATACACGTCGGATACTACTTTTCCACCAACTAAAACGCCTGCCAATGTTGTATTCGAATTCAATGGATAACCAGCTATAATATATACCATACCAAACCCAGAGCTCTGTAAATGGCTCAACTTCAGTCGAGTTTTAAACCCCTTTACTGTCCTGCCACTCCCACCCCCACCAACGCGCACAGCTGGCAGGGACCGGATCTAAATGATGGTAGGACCTACTTACTAGAAGCATACCGTTTATAGAGCTATAAATGGGTCAACGCTTTCCGTATCCAGCTTATCTCGGCGCCTGCCATGCCACTACTTTTTGTCCGATCAAAACGCCTGCCAATGTTATATAGTCCGGTCCCTTATAGTCTAATACCGCCAAATTTACCAAGTAGCACCAATTTGCACCAAATTTTTACCAGGTACTAGTTAGGTACATAGCTCTCAATTTTTGATAGGAGCCAATTCTTGAATTTTGTATAGAAATTTTGAAATTCAAGAATTGGCTCCTATCAAAAATAGAGAGCTATGTACCTAACTAGTACCTGGAAAATATTTGGTGAAATTGTAAGGCATGTCTACGTGAAACAGCTAACTGACCGCACTTTCGAATTCAATGAATAAGAAGCAATACTCTATAACTGCGCTGCCGACCCATAGTCACACCGAGTTACCACACCGGTGTGACTATGGATCAAGGCTCAACATCAGCAGTACGAGGAAACTCCCAGATTTTTCAACCCCTCTGCTGATTCTAAAAACATACAATATCATCACGTTTGAGCTCCTTGATATCTTAAAATTAAATCAAATAAATATTTCCATAACATATGTTTCGACTCCTACAGGTAAGAATTAGCATGATAATTTTCGCCAAAATATTCTTAAAATTATTAAAAATTTAGTGTTTTTTCAATTTATACCATTTTTTAAAATTAATAAAACGAATTCTGTTAAGTGGTAGAGCTTGCTTTACAGGTAGGTACACCCTATAGCATGAACATCCTACAGAGAAAGAAAAAAAAAACATCACCAAAATCTAAATAAATATAAAACCAAATAAAACTCTAAATAAATATAAAACAATAGTATGCTGATACCATATTGCATATATTTTAAATAGATGTTGTCTAAGAAAACTGGTTATAAAACTTAGTATAGGAATGTTGATAATAAAACTTAAATTTGATGTTCTGGAGTTGTATTTGCTTGAAAGTTTTTATTGAGCATCATCATCTTCATCGAAATTTTTGTAACCCTGCAAGAAGACAATGATTAATCAAAGAAGGCCCTTAGAATCGAATGTGCCGAATTAGAGAAGAAGCACATATTTACTTCTCTTTTAGGTGGTTGCGTGAAAATAGTTCAAATTGGGAGCCTGTTGAGCGCGCTAGTTGAATTCCGATGAAAGATACGGAACATGGGACAATATTATAGAACTAAAAACTTATGTAGACATCGTAGCCCACCGATAGTTCTGAAAAATAATGAATGGAGTTGCGGTACACTGCTTCATTTAGAAATCGGCTGATCTTTCATTCTAAACCTGACTAAAAAGTTGTCGTGTGCTGAGGTATGAAGATTACCTATTAGTTAAAATAATGTAAATGTTACCCAAAAAAACCGGCCAAGTACGTGTTTGACTCGCACCATAAGAGTTCACCATAATATTATCATATTCTTCAAGCTTTTGCCCTTTGATTTTAAAAACTCCGCATGTTTTATAGGAATGTACTTGAAACGGGAGCTCTTACTTGTGAGAAGAGTTGTGATTTTTAATAGTTCGGGCTCCCGCAGCCTGGTAATCTACCTGATAAGATACATAAACGAAACCATAATGTGGTGAAAGAAGATGCTAAATAACACACTTTTTGTCAGGGGCTCGAATTCCGTAACCCAGAAGAAGTATGACAGATCTTTAAATTTAAAAGCAAGTGAATAGTAAACTTATAGAGACCACAATCAGCAATAGCCACCTTGCCTCCTGGCACATTCTTTAGTCAGCCTGGTTAAGTAAGTCCCTTGGAGTGGTTTTTATCTCGTCGGATACATGAACGAATCCAATGTAGAACGATAGCCCTGGAGGTCCGATTCACGAATATCTAAGGCTGGTTTGCCTCCACCTGGAGAATTGTCAGGTCAGCCTCTTCAAAGCCGAGTTGTGCAGGAGCAAAGTCAAATTTGTTTTAGTACAAAATGTGTACAAAAATATGTAAAGAAAAACTTAACTTTTCTGACAGCTTCGTTTATGTAGGTATCTTATGATGTAGGTGCGGGAGCCTGAACTAAGACTAATAATCTAACTAAAACAAACTTTTTTCGTTATTTGTGCTATGAAACTTAGCTTCTTGCCAAACATTTTTGGTGGGTTCATAATGTATGGAGATGGAGATATTAATGGCCGTATCATTTGATTGTGTTCTCGTAGAATCTTGATCGCCTGCATTTTTGTTTTAAAGTTTATATAACCTTCTGGATGACTTCGTTCCATCGTTGATCTCATACCTGTCCAATACTGTCCATAGGCTGGATTGAGGTCAAAAGCAAGCCCATTAATATTAAATAAGGTACCTATAAATGGTTTACTCACTTCGGGCTTCCGCACAAAGCAGTTTTCACAGCGGGGCAAGTTACACTCGCATCGAACTTTGTCTTTCTGTAAATAAATGTACAGTCAAATACAAGTTACCTCATCTCCTAGCCTAGCGTAGTATCCGATATTCCTGGCATAGCAGGTCAGGTAACTCATGAACTAACGTTAAGTAGTATACTGACTACATCAATGACAAGGAGGTATGGTGCACTGATATTGAAACGAAGCACAAAAAACCGGCCAAGTGCGAGTCGGACTCGCGCACTGAGGGTTCCGTACCACCACATAAACATAATTGTATTAGTTGAAATTTCAGTAAGTTAATGTCCTAGATTTTTTGAGTCCGACACGAGCTTGACCAAATTTTATTATTTGTTGTTATTTTATAGCTTATGCACTATAAACATACCAATTTTCAAGTTTGTAAGTGTTCCCGTTTTTAAAATAGAACTAAAACAAAAATCACCTCTGCGACCATCCAACTTGACCCCTCTCTTATATGAATGTTCTTGAAACGGGAGCTCACCACAATTGGTTACCATTAGTTGTGAAAAAAGTTGAAATATTTAATGATTTCAGACTTTTCCCATTATTTGTACTGTGAGACCTAGCTTCTTGCCAAATTTCATAATTTTAGGTCAACGGGAAGTACCCTGTAGGTTTTGCATTTTTGAATAAATGTATTGAGATGAGGACATAAAATGCCTGCTCGTTTGCCTGCTATAACATAAAAAAAATGTCCTGAACTGTCGCGTAGGTTACTTTACATGACGTGCTAGAAAGGGAGCTTGGACTTCTAATGGGAGTTATGATAATGACATGATAAGTACTTGGTAGAAACAAAATAATCAAGAACTAACCTTTTTAACATTATTTTTCGACTGACTGTCGGTACCCTATAAAAAAAACAAATGCTGTAGTTTATACAGTCCTCTCAAAATAGTGCACATAATGTAACTTTTCTAATACTATTGGGTTCATTCCTGCGTTGCTGCTTTTAAGCCTAAATTTTAACAAGTCTAAAAGTCTTGCTGTGATCGAAATAAAGGCTGCCGACCCATAGTCACACCGAGTTACCACACCGGTGTGACTATGGATCAATAAAATGATCCTCAGTCACACCATAAGGATATTTATCCAACTAAGCACCCATAGTCACACCGAGTTACCACACTGATGTGACTGTGGATCAATAAAATGATCCTCATTCACACCATAAGGATATTAATCCAACCAAGCGGCGTTATTGTGAGTTTTCTATAGTGCGAAACGAAAAAAAAATAAAGGGAGAAGAAGATAGTCTGAATCATGGTAAAAGTCATTAGCTACGTTTTCAGAACCCCACGCGGACGGAGTCGCAGGCAACAGCTAGTTTTTAAATAAGAGAATACAAAATATAATATGTATTTTAATTTAAATTAAATGATTACTTCGTTTATATTTACATTTGTTTGAATAGTCATTACTGAAACATTCCATCTTCCATCAACAGGCACTGGTTAATTCCGAAAAAAAAAAACCGGTCAAGTGCAAGTCGGACTCGCGCGCCGAGGGTTCCGATATACCTATAGTATTTTTGGAAGCAATAAAGTCCATTTTCAGGACCGCAAAACTAAATTTGTTTGTAAAGGTTTTTTGCAGATTTCTGAAAAACTGTGCAACTTAGAAAGATCGTTTTATTTTTGCTGTAAAGTTTATATAAACTTCTGTCAACTGTAATTAATTCAGATTTTTCCTTACTCAAACTTCGGAGATAAGGGGGGGGGGGAATGGTATTTTTCTTGACATTTTTCATCATAACTTTAAAACTAAGAAATTTAAAAAAATACAAAAATATATTTTAAAATGTACAAGTAAAGCCCTTTCATATGATACCCCACTCGACCTAGTAGCGACAATTTGAAATTTGGCCCCCCCTATTTTGGCCCCCTTTATATTAATAATCATACTTTTTTCAAAATTTTTTCTTGTGCAATTAAGTTGGGCAACTATATTCTAAAACTATTCCAAATTTCAGGTTGATAGCATAAGTGGTTGCTGAGATATAGAGGTGTGACAGACAGACAGACAGACAAAGCGGCACCATAAGGGTTCCTTTTTTTTACCATTTTGGTATCGGAACCCTAAAAAGAACTTTATAACGCCGCTATTCTATGGTGTGACTAAGGATCATTTTATTGATCCTTAGTCACACCGGCGTGGTAACTCGGTGTGACTATGAGTCGGTTGCGGAAATAAAGAGGGTGTAAAAATGTTAAGCACAATTTTGGCATGTTACTTAGAGCATAAATATGAATGAACAACTTGTTCCAAGATACATAGGTATATGGAACGACGTGAGACACGAAACATATAAAAATGTGCTATCAGCTGATCCAGTATCAAATATTTATTTTGTTCGTACCTACCCATCCATGTTCCTTGGAAATTTATTCAGTTCGTTAAAACAGCGCTTCCAACAGCGCTTAATTTTTTTTAAATGAAGTAATTACTTCGGCGCTTGGCACTTTTTAGATGGGTAAATAATGTTATACTCGCGTCAAATCTGACGCGTCAGATCTGTAGCTATCGAAAAAGCGTAAGATTGTCTATATGTAATATAAATTGTCATGTTTGTCTTTGATGGCGCAATAAATGAATATTGTATTTATAAATAAAATAATTCGTGCGAAATTGTTCCCTAACCATTCCAAAATATTCAAAAATGCAAGTTTTCACTTCTGCCGGCACTCCCGGAGTGCAACCCGTCCTTTTTTTTACACTCCGTTTACAGGGTGTTAGGGTAAACAGTAACCATTCACGACCATTAGGTTAGACTCTGGTTAGGTATGTTGAATTTTCTGAAAGACTGATTTAATGTTGAATTTCCATTATGTCGAATTCTCTGAAAGTTGTATTCCATGATGCCAGCCCATGGAAATTCCCATTATGTCAGGGTTCATCAGGGTTGGCATGGTTAAAACAAGTTGTTATGTATTTAAACACTATTTAAAATTATTAGAAATTAAACAGTGTTTTTTTATAAGTGTTTATACAAAACAATTTAAAAAAGTTTTAATCAATGTTCAAAACTTTGTAAAAAAATTGTGTTCATAACCAGTCTTTAACTAATGTCGAGTTTGTCTAAAATATTTAATTTGGACATGTGAAATATTAAAAAAATAAGGTTGATAATTTCTTAATGTCACAGTACTACATTATCCTTCATAATGGTCAAGAATCCTTCATACTTGTCTAAGAATCCTTCATGGCTGTCTCAGAATCCATAATAATCCATCATAATATCAGGGACTCAATTCTTGAAAATCACTTGAACTGAACTTGATGCCAATTCAGATTCAAGTATTCAACTTAATGGTAATCCACCAGGAGTTCAACTTTTTGGTCTTGAAGGAACAGGGGGTAACTTTCGTTTTTGAAGGTGACCCCGAGTTCTCAAAAATATTTATTCTCTGCATACTAACCGATCTGATCAAAAATCTTTTGTATGGGAATGGGAAGTGAAAAAAAGCACTTCAAAATGGGTCCCATGAGAGTTGTTCAATAAAAGACACTGAGTAACTTCCTTGAAGAAACTCACTCTACTACCCTAATATTCGCCTTTATAAAATATACCTCCTTTATAAATGCTGCTGTTGCTGAGCTGGTGCAGTTTCTGTGGTAAGTTTGTAATACCCCAATATATTTTTCATCAATTTACCTTTTTTGCGAAGTTGTTTGGCTTTATGATCTCACTAGCTGTTGCCCGCGACTTCGTCCGCGTTGATTTCCGCCGATTCATGAGGGGCATGAATTTATCTTGTCTTCGTTACACAAGGAATCTCTGTACAAAATTTCAAGTTTCTGGCTAGGTTTGGGCTGTGTGCAGATATTAAGATATTTTGATATAATGTACTAATTATAATTTAAAGATGTTACCGAGATTGTAATTATGGATTCTTCATCACTGCGCCCACATTTGCACTGGTTAGGATCGCAGGCGCTCTCTTTGGGTGTTGGCACCATTTACTTTTGCACCCACTCCAAAAGTGTTTTATGGAAATCATGTTCTTTCTGTTAAACATAAAATAACAGACGTAAAAAGTGTCTACTCGTAATTATGGCATTAACGTATTGAGATCTATGACTGAATTTTAGAGCTTTTACAAATATACATACCCCGAGACATAATATGTTCTTGCATACTTTATCTCCTTTCCTACACGGGCCGGGCTGTAAAAAATCAAAAAAATACAATGAGAAGAAATTAAAGAAAATTAAACCAGAGCGCGATTCACATGATAATTCTCTTCCCGTCATATACAGCGTGAAATTTTATTCGTTTTAAGGGGCTGATAAGAGCTAAATACGCTTCACTTGAGCAGGTTTTTAACGAAATGTGATGAATATATGGCCGTGAAAAAAAATTTATGTGATAATTTAGCATTTTTACACACACGAATAAATATATTTTGTAAACCATAAAAAAAATCCAAAGTTACCTCTGCTTTTTGCTTTTAAACCGTTTCTCTTAAGTACCCATTAATCTATGACGCCAAAACTTTTACACATTATTCAATACATTATGCGTAATAATATAGATATTAGATAATTAATATTATGGGTACATATTTTGAGAAAAATGCAAAAATGAGCGAAAAACGTAAAACAGCGCGAATCCGCTCCGTTCTAGTACGCCCTTTGTTAGAAAGGGAGGTAATTATCAGCTCTTATCAGCCTCTTGAACCCGAAGCCCAGTAAACAAGCAACTTTACCGAACAAAATTTTTAACGTGATCACGTGACCACTTTACTATGGGGAGACGAAAAAATTTTTTCGAGTAAAATATTTATTTCTTCGGGAAGTTGCTTGTTTTCATGAGTAGAATCACTGGGCTTCGGGTTTAAAACGAATAAAAATTTACGCTGTATAATATTACAAGTTAGTGAAAGGCACTCTAGTAACTTTTTCATAGCAATTGCTGTCAGAAACGATAAGCTGTTATCTCAAAACCCGTAAAAAGTCTGATGGGAAGTCAAAACATCTCAAAAATAAATACTAGAATATCACCGAGTGGAATTTAAAAAATGATTTAAAAAATATTGAAATTCATCAATATTACCTTCGGACAAGTGAATTTCTTTTGTTTTGGAGCAGGTTTTGGCGGCAGACATGGTGGGGAATGGAAGCAGCGAGCCGGGTCGAGGCAGGGAGCGCTAGGTCGACAGGGCCA
The DNA here is from genome assembly GCA_947532105.1 of Athrips mouffetella. NCBI lineage: Eukaryota > Metazoa > Arthropoda > Insecta > Lepidoptera > Gelechiidae > Athrips > Athrips mouffetella. The sequence goes on along the minus strand of OX383965.1, from coordinate 15,522,881 downwards.
ATAGCAGGGCATGAGGTACGGGAAGCAGCTTGATGGAGCCTGGCAGCGTGGGATGTGAGTGCAGGGTCGGGCCATCACCGGCTGGGGAAAGAGAGCTGTGAGTACTGATCTAGTTTACAGACTAAGAGCTGGCGGTTAGCAACTGTACACACATATATTAATTAGTACTTTAGCTTGTACCTATGTGCTTACTTGGTACAAGAATTGGTTAAAAAATAAACATATTTTTGTTAACTGTACAAAACGTGCCAGGTTGCGCCCAGGCAACCCTGTTTTTTAGACTTACCTTTTCATTGTGCAACAGCCTAGATAGGTCGCTATGTATTTGGTATGCGATGAGGTAAGGTTGCCAACTGCGCGCTCTCCGCCTAGCTTAGATACAAGGCCATCCCCCAAGCTACATAGGCTACACATTATAAGAGGCTACAGATTTTGAACAAACAGGACAGCATAAAGCTTATTGTAATAGCTAAGAATTACGCTATCGTGACAAAGAACACTATCCGTCTTTAATTTTTAATTTTCGTCTCCAATTCAAGGAAATATAAAATTCTGATGAGTGCGCTAATGTGCGCACGGCGCAGGTGATAAATTGGCATAAAAACCCAATAACAATCTTTTCAAACTAAACAATCTTACAATATCGGCAACTTTACAAACTGAATAACTTTACAATCTGAACAACTTTACAAACTGAACCACTTTAAATACTGAACAACTACAAGCTGAACAACTTTACATACAGAAAAACCTTTCTGACTAAACATCCTCCCGAACTAAACAACTCTCCAAACTGAACAACAAGTCTATCATTGCAGATAGAATTCAAGCCGAAAATTGGTAATACAACGTTTAATAGAAAAAATATTTGAAACAAAACTTACTTTTTGTAATACTGAGCTGCATTTTGGGGTCAGTAGAACCTGAAGTAATAAAAAAATAGACAGGGTAGTTTATTTTTAATTGGTTTTTAATTAGCAAAAAAACTAATAAGAAAACACTTACGGGCTTCGTAGGGTCATAGTCATCATGCTTATTAACCTTAAACTGTAACAAAAATACTAAATAAATATCGATGACAAATAATTAACAAATGTAAATGAATAAGATGAATTCTTCGAGACATACCTACCCTTAAACCGAAACAGCATTCGGCGGGAGGTGGAGGCACTCCTGTTAGCTGTAAAATAAAATTAATCATTACATACGCATAAGTACAGACGCACTGAATAGAGTGGATTGGATAGGGAGGATTAGGCATCATTATTATATCCGAAAATCTTTGAAATCTTTTAATCTTTAGGGTTCCGTACCCAAAGGGACCTGCCTATTCATATGCCTCCGACGTTTCCTGTGATAATTATGTTTCTTGGTAAAAGTTGTTGTTTTATCGAACGAATGCCCTTTAAATATTTTTTAAAATTAATATTAATAAAAAATGTGATTACCCCACAAGTGCACTGTAGTTTAGCACATGGAGGAGGTGGAGAAGGTTGAGGTGGAGAAGGCTGAGGCGGAGTAGGTTGAGCTGGAGAATCTGAAGGCTGAGGAATAGAACGCTGCTGAAAAATAAAAATAGTATAATATTTTTTATTGTTTCAATCCAATTGAAATCGAAACAAAATACAAAAATTGTGTAAGACTTACACATGGTCTGGCTAAAGGAGGCGCATCCTGCAAAAACAAAAATAGGTTGATAACCATTGATTTAATAACTGTTTAAAATCAAAATATGTTATCTAAAATCAATTTTCAAATGCTGCGTTGTGATATCAAAATAAGAAAAAGACAATTCTCAGCGAAAATAGTAACAGAAAAACAAAGGTATATTGACTGTCTGATGTAGACAACTCAAACTTATTTAAATTCATTAGTAACTAATAAGTTAAAAATGATTTTATTTTAACACTTCCTGTGTTCGAATAAATCTACAAAGTAGAAAATCGCAAAATTTCACAACCACAGGCAGGATTCGAACCTGCGTCTTCTGCGTAAGTACCGCAGACGCTTTTACCAACTAGGCTACTGTGGTCCTGCCCGATGTTGTGAAACTTAGCTTGAGCTAGTACAGCAAAAATGCTTGCTAGGTGGCAGCACAAACGCAACGTTGGAATGCGTATAGAGGTCGCTAAGTTTCACAACATCGGGCAGGACCACAGTAGCCTAGTTGGTAAAAGCGTCTGCGGTACTTACGCAGAAGACGCAGGTTCGAATCCTGCCTGTGGTTGTGAAATTTTGCGATTTTCTACTTTGTAGATTTATTCGAACACAGGAAGTGTTAAAATAAAATCATTTTCAATTATACGTAGTGTTACCAATTTTCAACTCGAAATCTGTCTGCAATGATGGACTAGTTGAGCTAGTACAGCAAAAATGCTTGCTAGGTGGCAGCACAAACGCAACGTTGGAAATAGGTCGCTAAGTTTCACAACATCGGGCAGGACCACAGTAGCCTAGTTGGTAAAAGCGTCTGCGGTACTTACGCAGAAGACGCAGGTTCGAATCCTGCCTGTGGTTGTGAAATTTTGCGATTTTCTACTTTGTAGACTAATAAGTTACTTTTTTGTAAGATGTCCTACCGGTAAGCAAGTTGTATGTATTTTCGGTGATCGCGGTCTCAAAGCACAGCTTGGGACTAAGGGGCACGGTCCGCATGGTGCGGTCGGTCGGCACGGTTTGGTCGGTCGGCACGCTCGGCACGGTCCACTATAGCTTGAGCATTTTGAGCAGCTTGACGGCTTTGGGCCGACACACATCCAGGCAGGACTTCGACATGTTCCACACTGCAACCAAATTGTTACATACAGTCAAGAAATTGGATTTCAAGATGAAGCTATTTGAAAACTTGCTGATACAACAGTAGATAAGCATACTCTCGTTAACACAAAATAGAAGGAAATAATAAAAGCAGTTAGGTAAGAAGTCGTTGTTAAAAAAAAAATGCATCATAACAAGACAACATAACAAGAGACGAATATAACTAAGGTTTCGAGATATTACGTAGTAAACGTAGCGTATTCAAAAACTTTAAAAATATAACTGTATCATACCTTAATTGACGCTGGAAGATCGGTATTACTCTGAAACAAAAAATCATCATGATTTCCTATTGGATGGAAAATAATACATAATGGCGGAGGGTATAAAGGAAAACAAACCTTATGCCTGCAGCAAGCCTTGGAGCAGCAGCTGTCGCAAGGATCTCCACAGCATACTTGTACAATGGCTGTCTGATGAAACACAGGTTTTTCGTCTTTATGGGATCTTGTAGAACGGGATTGCTTTGATCCAATGACAGCAATACTCGACAACCCAAACAAATTGTGCTCTTTGTCTATGCGAAGGATCGTGGATAAGTATTTATCTCGGATGCTAGGGTGGTTGGCAACGTCGTCATCTTCCGAATCTTCGGCTTTTGAGCTGATAGTGGATCTGGCCGAGCTGATAGATGTTGAACTAAAAAACAAACGGAAATTCTTTCCTTACACTTTTATTGAGGTAGGTACAAATAAACTGTTTAGCAGTTTAGGGATAAATTCAATCAGTTAAACATACTATGCGTCTCAGATGAGAATATGACTGAGTCTATAGATTTGCGGCCGCAATCATATTGTGAAGTAGTAGCTGTTTAACTTCACTTCGATTCGATTTGGTAGTGCACAACCACTGAGAACCACTTTGAAGTTAATCATTAACCAGTCCTATTCTCATTTAAAACGAATAGTGGTTGTAAAGTGTTTAATAAATAAATGTCATTATTTTTCTAGCATGACGTGATACTAAATTTTAGATTATACACAAACCAGCATTAATTTTAATAGTACCTCAGATGCATTTCCTTAGCTGAAGAACACCTCCCTTCTTACCTCTTAATTTTGCGCCTGTTAGAGCGTTTACCTTTCTGGAACGACATCATCCTCTGTAGTTTAGAGTTTATTGTAAATACAGAAGTACACAGTAGCTTTCTAACCTTGAATCAGGATATCCATCACGATCTTCACTAAGCCATTTCATCTTAGTTAGTTTCAATACTTTCGGGTCATCGTATTTAGCATCATCTTCTCGATCAGAAGTATTACTGTCTTCACCAGGTACTGTGGTCAGCTAAAAGATAAATTTAATTACTACTTCATAATTTTCTGAAAAGTCTGTTAGGAATTTATTATGTTTTATATTTTTACCTTATCTGCAACGTCATGCCCTTTCTTTCTTGTAGACTCTACTAGTTCGTGTACAGCTTTAGATCTTTCTACTTGTATTGGTTCTGTCATGTCTTCTTCATCCTTAATAGGCACATAAATATTTATTTTTAGTATTGCATTTTTGTAAGTTAGCTTCTTAATGACCCGTGTGGTGCCGGCAAAGAATAGTACCAACCCATTACTGCCCGTGGGTGTCGTAAGAGGCGACTAAGGGTTTTTGAACCGGTGGATGGGCAGCAGCAACTTTCTGCGTATCGTACTTACATACTGCGGTCACCAACAACAGCGCTCACCAGCCGCAACGCTTACAAGCCTGGTGACTATGGGAAATCCTCTCCTAAGTACCACGCGTTTTTGCTGGAGTTCTGGAGGGAGCTACCTGATGATTAATTAACTTAAGAATCTTTTAAATTATCTAGATTAATATGGATTGGTTCATAATACCTTCGTCAAATGGTACGATAATATTATCAACCGATTCCGAAAACGAGGTGTTTTCTGCCCTGTACAATTTTAGTGTTCGAAACGTACCAATGGGCACCGAAAAGTGCGAGTTAGCGAACTTCAACGAATGCTCGATTTTTGTATCGTTTCCGAAACAAATGGCATTTAAACACTTTTGGACTGAGTTCTGGGCATATATAACAGAGAACAACCACAGGAACATGATATCATCCTATTGAAAGTGCATTGCTGGACAGAGAACTTCCCCCTAGAATTTCACAGCATAAAAATACCTGGTATGCATACTTTGGAAAGGACGCACTTTAGCAACTAGCGCCCTAAATTTTTGCTTAGGGTTGTCTTCGTCATAAGAATTGATATTTCTACCTTATCTGCTTCTGATTGGTTGTTGAGCCCGCTTCTTTGTCTCCTTGAGGATATAAAGTTGGGCAAGTCATCGTCCACCAGACAAACATACGTCAGATACACGTTGTGCTCCGACGCACTGCTGGCGCAGATGGAAGTCAGCTTCGTATCAAAATACGTCTCAGATTTGCTGCAGCTGTAGATGTCTTGATATTGATCTTGATCCATTATGTTGTTGGAATTTTCATGATTTTTCTGGCAAATTATAGTGAAGCAACGGCATTGCTGCTTTTTTCATTTTTATAGTGAACGGTTGGGGTAACCGCACGTCTAACAGGCGCACTTGCAATTTTGATAAAAATAATATTTTTACATAATTTTTAAGGTTTACAAAATTCACCAAAATTTACAATAAGAGTGACATTGATGTAAAACGGATTTGAATTTGATATAATTTTATGCTGTGACTTTTACCAGCCAGCTTTTCGTTCACCACAGAGGATTATCATGATTCCTCATATGAGGTAACAATATCAGAATTAGGAAGTAATTTTTCACCAGTGGGAAACAATGACAGTTTTGAACTGGTTTTGAATGGGCACATATATTTGTACTCGTAACATTCATTTGCCATTCGACGGGCTGTGACCGGAGCGACTATTGCGGATGTCCATTCTAAATGATACTACTTAAGTAAATTGATGTTTTGGAATTTAGATAATGATACGGACGCTTATTTCATCAATAGAATGATGAAAGTAAAAACGCGTTGATTTGGAGTTGTTTTGCTATGATTACTTACTAACTTTTCCGAATAACCATCTATGCACCATCTATTTATAACCATAGTACCAACTGAGGTCAAACTAAATTCAAATGATTTGCATTCTTATGCGGGACATAAAATGCTGTTGAAAAACGATTGTATACTGCTATTTTATAGTAAAATTTTTCGCTGATTAATACAAAGATACAGCTAATGCACCGAAAGTACTAGTTTTTGTTAGAAATTTTTGGTTCAATATTACCATTGTGTGTGTGCGATCTATACTGTAGTACTTTCGAGGCATTATCTGTGTCTTTGTATTAATCAGCGAAACATTTTACTATAAAGAAGCAGTATACACTCGTTTTTCAACAGCATTTTATGTCCCGCATAAGAATGCGATTCATTTGAATTTAGTATGGAAAACGGATGTCCTTAATGATCTATCTAATCTATCTGACTACCTATATACCTATTCCCACGTGATAGAGCGTAAGTAAAATAAGCTCTCAAATTAACTCATTTACCACTCACTTACTTCTTACAGTGATCTAAATCGGTCTTTATGATCTTTATCGGATATTTTGATGCTGGTGGCGAGATGACAAAGGAGGACGTAACTGAAGTGTTCTTTTTACCAACCTTTATTAGGTATTCGGTAGCATGGCAATTAGCGGAAGACTTATTTTTTTGATGTCAACAGCAAGCATTTTGTATTTTAAAAGCCGTATGTTTGCATAATATGTCGTCGTTAGATCGAAAACATTGTTAGTTTATAAACTATCGGAGAATTTTATACTGGAACGTGGTAAGTACTGCATCTTTTAGGTCCGTTAGCTAAAGCAAACACAATCTAACCGATCCCACTTATATTGAGTTAGGTTCCCTCGTGACCAACTTTTCCAGAAGGAAATTCAATACATAATATATCACGCCTTGTTCCCGTCGGGGTAGGCAGAGACCACAGTTCTCCACCTGCTACGATCTTGACATACTTCCCTTGCTTCCTGAACTTTCATCAATCCTTTCATACATGCTCGTCGGTTTAGGGTACTTTCAACCTGGCCTTTATTCAGAACGCCCTGAATTTGGTCCTGGTACGTTCGCCAATTCAATACAGTTTTTCGTTAGTTTACAATCTAACGGTTTTTACAATCTTACTGTGGCATGTATGTACTTTTGCGTTTATGTGGACCACTGTACGTTTAATTACTCTCAACCAGTCAAGTACATTTGACTACACATGGTGTGAATGACATCAGGCTCACAAAAAAGCACAAAGGAACTAACTGATTTCGGCGAAGATTACCGGATAGCTGACACGGTCCGTTTCTCACACTTAATACAAAATGTTTTTATAGATACACCTATACTAGCTATTTTCATTCCAGGTATCGATATAAGACCCATTATTGTCGGTAAAAAAGATAACTGTATAATTTGCTAACATGGATGGAACGCAGGATGTAAGGGACAGCTTCCCAAAAACTGATAAGGCATGATCAGTCAACGAAACTGAACAACTTTCAGTAAATGAAACTTTCAGGCATTGAACAAAATATCCGCGTCGCCATACAAAATTGTTAACTTGATTGGACATTCAGTTTTTCCCCCCATATAGGTAACTGTCGTTTATAAAACGTGAAAATGGTTTTGCTCACGAAGTCTTTTTCGAGTAAGTAAATTTTTTTTCTTTGGGAAAATGACTCTGCAGTTAATCTGGGATGTTTGCCACCTGGAGCACTGTTCATGAATTTCATTGAGTCGTGCGAAAGTGAAAAGCCTCTGTTATAACGTTGCGGTCCAACACCAAAGGTTGCGAATGAAGTGAATACTTACGATTGGACAACTGTTCATGTCGATTGTTAATATTGGTTTTGATCTTAAAACCAACCAACTTAACTAAGCTTGTGTGGTTCAAATCGAAGCTCATTTGCAAGTAGAAAAAGCTCATGAATAGGTTGTAAACGCGTGCGCCAATCTGACGCGATCGCCTGTGCTGCGGTGATTCACACTAAGTCAGAAATCACCAACTATTTGTATCTCATAACATATTCTTATGATTTTAGGATTAAACTCAAACTCAAAATCGTTTATGAATTGTTGGATATTAAAATCTCCTAATGACGTCAGCTACACACATTGACGTAAGAAAAACGCTGCGCCCCCTGGCGTAGTTTCCAAAATCTTTGGCTACACTACATCGCTTCACAAACAAAGGAGCGCCATGGTGAGAAAAAAGCCGGTCAAGTGCGAGTCGGACTCGCGCGCCGAGGGTTCCGATATACCTATAGTATTTTTGGAAGCAATAAAGTCTATTTTCAGGACCGCAAAACTAAATTTGTTTGTAAAGGTTTTTTGCAGATTTATGAAAAACTGTGCAACTTAGAAATATCGTTTTATTTTGGCTGTACAGTTTACATAAACTTCTGTCAACTGTAATTAATTCAGATTTTTCCTTACACAAACTTCGGAGATAAGGGGGGGGGGGGGGGGGGAATGGTATTTTTTTTTGACATTTTTCATCATAACTTGAAAACTAAGAAACTTAAAAAAATACAAAAATATATTTTAAAATGCACAAGTAAAGCCCTTTCATATGATACCCCACTCAACCTAGTAGCGACAATTTGAAATTTGGCCCCCTTTACATTAATAATCATACTTTTTTCAAAATTATTTCATGTGCAATTAAGTTGGGCAATTTTATTCTAAAACTATTCCAAATTTCAGGTCGATAGCATGAGTGGTTGCTGAGATACAGAGGTGTGACAGACAGACGGACAGACAGACAGACAGAGCGGCACCATAAGGGTTCCTTTTTTTACCATTTTGGTATCGGAACCCTAAAAAGATTAAACATAGTCACCACGGCGACTGCTCTTGTTGGTGACCGCAGTATGTGAGATGGTAGGTACGATACATAGACAGATGCTGCTGTCCATCCTCCGGTCCGTAAGCCCTTAGTTGCCTCTTACGACACCGACGGGTAGAGATGGATTGTTACTATTCTTTGCCGGTACCACACAGATTAAGTGTTCGTAGCATTACTATAATATCTTGTATATTTGCTTTACTGGCATTGAAATAGGTTCACGTGAAATATTTAGATATTTCCACAAACATTGCGGTTTTTTGTAGTTTTGCCCTATTCCGTTCTTCCTTTACCAAAGTTCTGGTTGCACTTTGACTTCGTTCGACACAATACCATAATCACCATCCGCGTCGAAGTTCACAACCAACATGCATAGTTTATTTTTGGGGTTGCACAGTCAAGAGCACATCAACCTTGACACATTGGTCATTGCACCGCTCTTCTTTTAATAGCCGTATGAGCTGAACGCTGCAAGTGTCAAGCTTTACCTCTTCTTGACTGTACCATACTCTCAACACTTGTTAGCGATGCGGCTGGCACGGTGGAGCGCGGTGGTAGATCACCGCAGTATAGTGGTACGATACGTATAACCAACGCCAAAAACCTCTTCGGCTGTTGCCCAACCTCTGGTCCTATCTCTCCTTTTTAACTACATCATACGGACGAATGGTTTGCGCATCATGCTATGATTGTTTTCTCGTTTCCACGTAAATCAAAGACAAAAGCAAGTTACTTAATTCTTTGGGTATAGGTTGCATTCCTTTGAGAATGTTACTCGGACCATAAAACTGAACAACTTTCTCTACGAAAGATAGGTCGGCTAACGTCAAGTTCTTTGGGAAAAGTTGTTCAGTTTTATGGTCTAAGTAACATGCTAAAATAGAGCTTACATTTTTTTTTCTACCTAAAATACTTAGTTTTGGTTTCAACACACATGGTTGACTACCTCTGATTCGGGTCTGCAGAGTCATGTAGAGCCAAAGCCTTTGTACGTACTGTATCATTTGTTGTGAATCCGGCGCCGGCAGCTATACGTATTCTTAACAATTTGAACACCATATTCACTGACGTTCCCGATCGTTTATAAAAATGCCCTCTTTGATAGATGATATTTTGAAAAGCTCGTGAATTTTGTATAAATGTTTATTTCGTTTACTTAACAAAACGGTGTGTGTAGTGACAATTGTAATAATGAGAACAGTGACTTTAACGAAGATGAATTATGTATTAGTGTGTGCATTTAATTTATTTTGTTTAGTAAATGGACAATTTGGGAGTAAGTAATAATTGGTACATTCTCTGAACAAAAACCTCCTTGCTTCATTTCTTTGGGTACATTCAATAGTTCAACGCATGACTGTCTATTTTACAACTTTAAAAGTATTGAGATGGCGGCCTACCCATTGCTTTTAGTTGGTTAATTTAAAAAAATCGTAGGTATATTGTATTTTAATCATAAACTAATCGTACAATCTTGGAACTTAAGACTATAAACCTCCATAGGGTTTTCTAAGTGCTGAAAGGGGAAGGCTTCACAGTGAAAATTCTGAGACCAACATCATACTAATATTATACTTAAATACAGAGCAGGACAAAAGTTCCCTAAACCGACGAGCGTGCACGAAAAGAGCGAAGAAAACACTCGATTACTCAATATTAATTTGCAATTTACGCCACAGGCATGGCACAGAAGTGTGGTGGTACTCTTCTTCAAAAAGGGTGATAAGACCCTGCTGAAGAATTACCGACCCATCTCACTTCTGAGCCATGTCTATAAGCTGTTCTCGAGAGTCATTACGAACCGTCTCGCGCGCAGGCTCGACGACTTCCAGCCTCCCGAACAAGCCGGTTTTCGTAAAGGCTTCAGTACCATAGACCACGTACATACGCTACAGCAAGTTATACAGAAGACCGAAGAGTATAACCAGCCACTTTGCCAAGCGTTTGTGGACTATGAGAAGGCCTTCGATTCGATCGAGACGTGGGCCGTGCTACAATCTCTCCAGAGGTGCCAAGTCGACTATCGGTACATTGAAGTGTTGAAGGATCTGTACAAAAACGCCACTATGTCAGTTCGTCTTCAGGACCAGGACTCGAAACCTATCCAATTGCAGCGAGGAGTGAGACAGGGAGACGTCGTATCTCCTAAACTGTTCACCGCTGCATTGGAAGACGTCTTCAAACTCCTGGACTGGGAAGGACTTGGCATCAACATCAATGGCGAGTACATGGCCCACCTTCGATTTGCCGACGATATTGTCGTAATGGTTGAGTCCCTGGAAGATCTCGGCACGAGTCTCAATAACCTCAGTAGAGCTTCACAACAAGTGGGTCTTAAAATGAACATATATAAGACGAAAATTATGTCTAACGCCCTTGTTGTACCCACTCCACTCAAAGTTGGAGACTCTACGCTCGAAGTTGTTGATGAGTACGTATACCTGGGACAAACAGTCCAGCTGGGTAAATCCAACTTAGAGAAAGAGGTTACTCGTCGAATCCGACTCGGATGGGCAGCGTTCGGGAAGCTCCGCAATATCTTCACGTCCAAAATACCGCAGTGTCTCAAAACGAAAGTCTTTGACCAGTGTGTGTTGCCATTGATGACATATGGCACCGAGACGTGGCCGCTCACGATGGGCCTTATCAGAAAGCTCAAAGTCACCCAAAGGGCTATGGAAAGGGCTATGCTCGGAGTCTCTCTGCGCGATCGAATCAGAAATGAGGAGATCCGCAGAAGAACTAAAGTAACTGACATAGCCCTGAGAATCGCTAAACTGAAGTGGCAGTGGGCAGGGCACATCGCAAGAAGAACCGATGGCCGATGGGGCGTGAGGGTTCTAGAGTGGCGACCACGTACCGGAAGACGAAGCGTTGGCAGGCCCCCCACAAGGTGGACCGACGATCTGGTCAAGGTCGCGGGAATCCGCTGGATGCGAGCAGCGCAGGACCGGTCGTTATGGAGTTCTTTAGGGGAGGCCTATGTCCAGCAGTGGACGTCTTTCGGCTGATATGATGAATTTGCAATTTAATTGATTATCAAAGGAGGTGTCACCTTAAAATTTTTACAATTATTTTAGGCCCTGTTGGGCACAGTAAAATATATGTACATAACTAGTCACCAGTAAAATATATGTACATGACTAGAAGAAAAGTAATCTTTTTGTAATTTATAAATCAGAGTCATTAATTTATATTTTGAGATGTTTTTTTTAATACAGATTTCATCTATATATATAAAAGAAGAAGGTGACTGACTGACTGACTGACTGACTGACATATCAACGCATAGCCCAAACCGCTGGGTCTAGAGATTCAAAATTTGGTATGTTGGTTTTTTATGAGGCCTACGGTTGCACTAAGAAAGGGTTTTACAAAATTCCACCCCTAAGGGGGTAAAATAGGGGATGAAAGTTTGTATGAAAGTCCGTCAGTTTTGAAATTAGGATCTTCAAAATTTGTATTTAGGCTGACGACTAAAATTTTATATTTACGTGTCTCAGGGATTTTGAAAATTCGACACCGTTAAGGGTGAAAAGGGGGATGAAGTTGAAAATTCTTTATTTTTAAAGAAAAATCCACATAATTTATTATTTAGGCATTCATGAATTCTATGCGAAATTTATCACTGTTATTGAAATTCCACCCCAAATTCAACCCCTAAAAAGGGAAATGGGGTGAAAAAGTCTAAAAACCAATATGGGTATAGTTTGTATGATTTATCGGGTCGCTGATTAAGAAAACTACAACAATTTTGAAATCCAACGTGGTGGACGTTAAATACCATCATTCCCTTGGGATGGGGTTGGGGTGCGATAGGGTTGAAATGTGAATATGGGTGTCGTTTGTATGGTTTATCGGGTCGCTGATTACGAAAACTACAACAATTTTGAAATCCAACGTGGTGGACGAGAAATACCATCATCCCCCTGGGGATGTAGTTGGGGTGCGATAGGTTTGAAATGTCTAAAAAGAAATATGGGTGTCGTTTGTATGGTTTATCGGGTCGCTGATTACGAAAGCTACAAAAACTTTGATATCCAACGTGGTAGACGTGAAAAACCATCATCTTCTGGGGATGGGGTTGGGGTGCGATAGGTTTGAAATGTCTTAAAATAAATATGGGTGTCGTTTCTATGTTAGAGATAGCGGTTAAATTGACGTTAGGGGTAGGGATAGCGACAGGGATAGGGAGAGGTAGAGGTAGATGTAGAGGTAGAGGTAGAGAGGTAGAAGTAGAGAGGTATAGAGGTAGAAACGTAGAAACGTAGAGACGTAGAGAGGTAGAGAGGTGGAGAGGGAGAGGAAGAAGGAGGGGAAGGGGGAGAGGGAGGGAGAATGAGGGGGAGGGGGTGAGGGAGAGGGAGGGGGAGGTAGAGAAGTAGAGGTAGAGAGGTAGAGACGTAGAGAGGGAGAGGAAGAGGGAGAAGGAGGGGAAGGGCGAGAGGGAGGGAGAGGGAGGGGGAAGGGGGTGAGGGAGAAGGAGGGGGAGAGGGAGGGGGATAGGAAGGGGCAGGGGGAGAGGGAGGAGGGGGAGGGGGAGAGACAGAGGGACGGAAATGGGGAGAGGAAGGGGGGAGTGGGAGAGAGATGGAGAGGGTTTTAGTTTTTCTCAATTACTTCTGCGAATTGGCTCTGTTTTGAAATATGACATAAAGGTGTCTCTCATCTCTCTCTTTACATTTGTTAGGATATTGCTGCTAAGTTCCTCTGTTCTGAGTAATTTATAAGTAACGTCTGTATATTATATAAAATTCAGCTGGATCTTGAATTATACTCATTGATTTGCGCAGGGTTAGTCCTGTTTTTCCTTAGTTTAAAATTACCCCGAAATGACGGGAAAATATCTCATTGCTTCGGAAAACCGGTAACAACATAAATACGAAATCCACGCGAGCGAAGCCGCGGGCAACAGCTAGTATAATTATATAGTCGCAATGTTCATGCATTAAAAAAATCGGTTTGGACGGTAGTTGGGGCTAATTGTTACGTATATAGGTATAATCGGCAAATACAATGCCATGCAAGTAATATCACCATACTCTACATTTTGTTGACACAATGCAACAACCTCGATTAGGGTAAAGAATAGTCGATAAACGATGTGTACCGCCAGACAGGTTTCAAGGTTATTGGTGTAACTATTATATGCACGCAATATGTATGTTCCGCTCTATATTTCTAGTCTAAATATAAATACCTGCATTTTTTTTGCTCACCATACTAATATTTTTAATAACCTAAGTTTTCCCACTTCTTGTGAGTATCCCTCTTACGTAACAGATAAATTAGGTTGACAACTGGTGATTAGTTAAGAACAAAACTCTTAATGGACCACCAAGCAGGACACGGTGACTGGTTAAGAACGAAATTCCTTGCCGTCCCGAAACTGGTTTCAGTGGTTTGTTAGAAATAGACCCACGGCAAAGGCCTCCTCTTTCTCTTTCCTGTCATGCATAATTACGTCATGACCATGACCAGTTCTTGCCATCGTGCCACCACTTTCTAGGCCCTCCTCGTCCTCGACAGGCTCTTTGTTGTGATTTTAGCATATCATTCCGAACGCAAAGCGAGCTATCATATTCCGCCTATGAAGTTTAACCGGTTTTTCGGTGAAATCAATTATGTCTGATTTTAAAAAATACATATAAAAGTGAAATTGCAAACTCTATTAATCTAACCGCCAGTTTAATGTACTTAAGTTGTTATGAGATAAAAAAAAATAAGTTACCACCAATCAAATTCCGTCGACCAAGAAGAGGGGTACCCTTCATGTCATGTATGTTAGCCTTCACGACGTGCGCTTATTAGGTCTGCTGCGTGATGTATGACTTTATGCAGTGCGAGCACAAGGCACCTATTTCAAACATAGACCTGCGCCTGATGTGACCGCAACGTCAGAAATTGAAGTGTCTTGTACGAATATGATGTTTATAGTAATCCATTGCAAAATATTCTTCTTCGTGACGTGAACTGCTCAATGTTCCATCCGGCCAAGTGTCGCTTCCCTAAGTAGGACAGGTTGGACAATGCTCGAGGACAAGACCTTTTATCGATGATGCGGCATCCTCGTTTAAACCATTTTTCAGTGTTTTCATAATCAAATAATTAAATCTTTTTATCACTTAGCAACCAAAATTATCATTTCATAATGCATAAAAAGAAAATGTGTCAAAATATTTACATGTGGAAGTAGCGCGAGTGAAGTGCTAAATAGCAAATTATACGTTGTACAAAGGATAACGGTGACTTTAACATTATTTTATTATAATTTTATCAAAATGACATGAAAAGTCCGACTCATAAATTACAAGCTGTAGTGGTGAACCTGCAAAAGTAGGTAACGGAACAAGCATAGTACTCTTATGAAATTAAGTACCTGGTCGACCAAGCTTCGCTCTTTAATAGCCGACTCAACATTAAAATGTCGGGTGAGCAAGCTATGCTACCCGCCTACAGATGGCGCCGTCGGTTTCTGTCTAAAACGCGGTATTTTGATTTTGACATGAGACCTAGCTAGATCGATTTTTCGCTCCCGAAAACTCCCGTATGGTAAATTTCATCGACATCGTTAAAGCCGTTTTCGAGAAACCGATTACAAATATATTTAGAAATAAAATATGTTACGGGCAACGTGATTAACTGGGCATTATTAATAAGGACTGGCCATTATTAATAATGTCCAAGAGCGTCGGGCCAAGTGCTTAATTTATCACTTTGATCCGTCAATGCCCGACGGCCCGTGGTCCATGTAATAAGTCAGTGTTTGAGATAGCTTGAATTTATTACTTGGACCGGGCAGTATGAATAATTTCCTACTTGTAGCCGGGCAATGTGATAAATTGGGCCGCGGCCGTACTTGCCTAACCTAACTTTTCATGATAATTATGTAAGTTTAATTTCATATAATAAACAAAAACACTACAGTTCACCTATTTTATTTCTTTGCCCAAGATATTCGGGCATTATGAATACAGACCGGCCATTATTAATAGTGCCCGGACTTATCAAATTGCCCGTAACATATAAAAATATTGCTCGTTTAATAGTAAGTATAGGATATATTTTCAGGTGTATCAATCAGTGTAGGAGGTATGACGAGAGGGAACAATGAAGATGCACCGCCTTTCAGCACTAAGGTAATTTGAATAAATATCAAAAAGAAATGAAAATGCAAAAGAAAATGTCACAAAAATACAATTTGAGTACCTGCACTACTTGTTTCAGAATTCATGTCCAGCAAATACATCGTGTGTGCCTATCAGTGATTGTCCTCTTTTGGAAGATTTATTGGATTTTTCTTGCTTCTCATCAGATAAGTAAGTACAGAAACCAAATATGAATTTGAACTAGCCGCTTGAAGACGCGATAGCTCATTTGGTAGAGCGTCGGCACGGTACGCCGAAAGTCGCAGGTTCAAATCCAGCTCGCGTCAAATTTTTCTTCCTCTTTATCTATTGAAAAATATAAAAAAGTAAGTTGAAAATTACTTACATTACAATGACGAAGTCATGATATAAATTTGATCAACATTGCCTACCCAGGTATGGGTTAGACAGTCATTTATCAGGCAAGGCTGATACGAGCACTGAAACCTCTATTAGGATTCCTATTAGTAGTATTTTTATAACTTGATATATAAGCAACACTTTTGTTTCCAAAAAAGTCCATATTGAAGTCTCCGATGACGACAAGATCTTCTGATTGTGGTATACTTACTCTAAGTATTATTTCCAGCTGATTTATAAAGTTTCTCTTGTTTTTACCTGGCGGTCGATATACAGCAAAAATATGTAATATTCTTCCTTCCATCAATAACTTTCCATGCAGAGCTTCAAAAGCCGTTGTTTTTAATAAGTTTATATTTATATGTAATTTCTTTTTATGATATATGCAAACTCCTCCTCCTCTCTGTATTTCTCTAGTTGTAGCATAGTTGTCGTACCCATCAATTGTATACATAGACAGCTCATCTTGTTTTATATTTATTTCCGTCAATATTATAATATCAATTTCGCATTTACTTTGACTTAGCAGAACTAACAACTCATTAAAATGTTTACGAAGTGATCTAATGTTCAGATGTATAATATGTAGTTTCGTTGAATCATTTTCCCATCGTCTACTCCATACTTCTATTTCTTTAAATCTGTTATATTCTATTTCCGTATTTAGGTTCAAGTTGTCACTTTGATCAGTGAATTTTGTTGTTTTATAAAATCACATAGTGTGTTTAAGCCTTGCTATGTGCATAATTATTGGTTTTTCTTTAAGTTGTCAATGTCTTTAACACTCCGTATTTTGTAGATTTTTGGTTCGTTTTCTTTCCTGGCCAGGATATTAGAGTTCTGAATCCAGATATACTTATAGATGCTCTTAAGCTCAGTTTTCGCATTCCAAAGTAGTTGTCGCTTGAATTTAGGCAGATCTTCATTAATATAGATTTTATTTATATTTCCATTGGCAAATATGTAGTCGTTAGTTATTTGGTTTTTACGGGTAGCCAACCAAATTGCTGCTGCGGTTTCTTTGTCTCCTTATTTTCTCTGCCTACCCTCTTAGCACTCAGAATATCATCAGGACTTAATGCCAATTTTAATGCTATTTTCTTCACAGTCTCAAGGGTATTCTCTTTTTCTTTGCAATCTAAACCGATTATTTCTATGTTCATCTCTTTATCTTTCATTTCTAACTCTTGGATCCGTTCTTCTAAAGCTTGATTGCACTTCTCAAGGTAGGTATTTTTATTTTCAAGGGACTTTAATTTTTTCTGAGCATTTTTCTAGGTGGGGGCAGGGTCAGCCGGAGGACGCTTCGAACTTACCTACCTACTCTATTAGTGATTGAGTCACGAGAAACAGGGCGTATACCGAAAATAGAAAAATGCATAGAAAAAGGTCGTGGGTGTATTTTCATAGAAAAGGTTTTAGATAGGGATGTACAGAGTGACCATGGCTGTTCATGAATAATTTGGTTAACAGATCAGTAAGAGTATATGAGTAGTAAGAGTATACGAGCGGTATGAGTATAAATGAGTTACTCATAAAATGTCTTCTCCACGCTGATGAGCAAGTCATACCTTTGTCATCTTCCGATGAGTTACAGGAGAGGGCTAGTATTTTCTTCATTGGAAAGGAAATAAATGAAAGTTTATTAAAGCAAAATAAAAATAATGTACCTTGTAAGACAGGAATTAATGCATTGATAAGTGTTGTAAGTATACATCAAGACTTGGGTTCAGATCAAAGTGTACAAGAGACAGAAAGTGTTAATGTAGAAACACAATTCTGAAAACATTGTAAGTGGTGCTGTGCATGTTTTTATGAACCGTAAGAAGGTGTCTCATAGTACTCGTTTGTTTGTGCATAGAACAGAGTTCGTACCGACACTGATGTACATCAGTGAAACTAAGGTACAGCAGAAGAAATGTGAGAATAGAATTAATGCAGAAAAAAATATGTTGAGGTGTACGTTTGGTGTGAAAGTGAGTGAAAGAATTAGAAATAGTGTGAAGTGTAGAGACTAAAATGAGAAAAGAGTGATAAGACGGTTTGGTCACATAGATAATGGACGAAAGAGGTGAGGTTGTAAAAAGGTATCCTAAACTGGCAATCAGTAGCAGATCAAAACACGTGATTTCTACCTACCCCGACGAGAAAGAGGCGTGATGTTCATTATGATGCATTATTGTATATCTCATACAGATATTTCCACCGGCTTAACGAGCTAACTTGCGGGAACGCTAACAATGAGGACTACGTTTGCTGTCCTTCCTGCGACTGCGGAAAAGTGTACCAAGAAGGTACCGAACAGTGTGGTCAGAGCATGGTCAAGGGAGTCAACTATAAAGGAATCGGAACTCATCCTTGGGTGGCGAGGATTGGATTTACACGTAAGAAGTACAACAGTGTTTATATGTTAAAACCATTAAAACAAACTATAACCTATATAAGTATGTAAGTAGATGCTTCTGCTGTATATCATTATCATATTAGCCTTAAAAACATCTCCGACGGGAGACAAATCCCTCAAAGAATGAAAGCGTGGAGATTATAGGTACTATTGGGTCCTAATAATCGTCACGCTTGGCAGTGTTTCGGTTGACGACCATAATGTTGAGGTCTGAACTGTACATTCTGTTTATCTAAAACAATATTGATGAGGACGGATATCTTGGCAGCGCACCTGTGACCCCCCTGGTGTTGCGGGTGTCTATGGGCGTCGGTGATCATTTACCATCAGGTGACCCGTCTGCTCGTCTGCCTCCTTCTTCTATATAAATAAAAAACGGAGAAAATGGCGACAGGTGTAAGATAATATGTTACACCTGTCGCCATCTTCTCCGTCCTCATCAATTGTTATCTTTGATGTAATGACGACGATTTATTAATGATTTTTTATACACCTGATTACAGATAAGGAAACCGGCAACGTGAGATTTGCGTGCAGTGGATCTATCATCGATAAACGAGCCATCTTGACCGCAGCCCATTGTGCATTGGCTAAACCTGAAGGATATAAGTTGTATGTGAAGTTTATATCTTTTAAATACATAGCAAACTAAAGAATGTTTTAATTTTGAATCTTTTTTATGGAGATACACCATAACACGGATCTACACTAAGTGTAATAAAAATTTAGTGGAATGTTGATATTACTTTGGTATATGCAGTAGGAAATGCGTAATCCAACAAGTACCTATTTAATATTGATAATTGTCAGTAAGTAGGTTTAGTAAATGTTACTTTGTGATCAATGGAACAGCGTCTCAACATAAGTTTGTTGTCTGTATCTTTAGATCAACGGTGGTGGTAGGAGAATGGGACATTGGCCGCAGTCCTGATTGCAACGACATGTTTTGTGCGCCTTCCACTCAAGCCATCAAAGTAGATACCGTGATTGTCCATCCAGGGTATGAACAAAAAATCTTCCGTCATGATATCGCTCTCGTTGTGCTTAAAGAGGATGTCAAATATTCAGGTAAGAATCTTTGTAGTTATGTAAAGTCACGTTTAGGCGTTTAGGTGTTAACTTGGGAGAAAAATCTTGTCCAATAATGAAAATTTTTAAACGGACGTAACTAACGTAATCCTTTTCATCTTACGACTTCTACAAGGTGTAACAGAAAGGGTATATCAACCCAGAAGGATGTAAAACTGTCCGTGAAACTGAATAACTTTCCCCAAGTAACATAGGTAAAATGCGAAAAAAAAATTTTGATCTCCCATACAAAATGCGCTATCAGCTGATTCAGTTTCTATGGAAGGTCAAAAACTTTCTTAGTCTTTCAACCTATTTTCTTCGTGGAAAGTTGTTCAGTTTCATGGGCAGATGCACATCATTGAGGGTTGGTAGGTATACCCTTTTTGTTACACCCTGTATACGAAGTCAAAGTGTTTAAAGAAAAAACAATTAAATCTTGCTAAGATTATAAATTTAGGTAAAGATGAAATGTTTTGAAAAGGCTGTGTATTGACGTGCCACCAAATTTAAGTAAAATTTTACCAAATATTATCCACCAAAATGGATAAATGTTCACCAAATTTTGTTTACCAAAATGATTAATGATCACCAAATTTGCTTCTGGCACTTCGCCGGCCGCTGCCGCGGCACGCTCGCTCCGCTCGCTCGGCTCGTGCGTTGTGGTCGCGAGATAACCTAACACAACCTAACCGAACTGGCAAATTTTGACGAGCATAAATTGGGTAACCAATTACCCAAATTTGGTGTACATTCATCCATTTTGTCTGAAGTGTATTGGGGTATAAAAAATTATTTTGGAAATCATTAAATTTATAAGTAACAATGTTTAATTTATTCCCTTTAAAAAAAAAATTATATTGGAAATCATTAAATTTATAAGTAACAACGTTTAATTTATTCCCTTTTGAAAACAATAAGATACCATACTTTACCCCTATATTTATAGGTACGAGTATGTTGGCAAAAGAGAATCAAATCATTACCTCTCTGACATTACCAATTTCGGATGATGATCTCATTCAAGTCAATGTCAAGTTCATGTTCAGTCCATTTCTGTTTGACTGATGTTTCCTGGTCCACGTCAGAACTAATTGGTATTGTATTTATTCCAGTGACAGCAGCACCGATCTGCCTCAGCGATTATCCGGAAATCATAATCAATGAACGTGCAGTACTCGTTGGCTGGGGGAAATTATCTGGACAGAACAATCTGGTATCTTTACTTCATCTATACCAAATGCATCAGTTACTTTACCGAATAACTTACTAGCGTAAATATTACTAATGCATGCATATTTACTTAGCAATCAATGCAACTGTAACGTTTTGTTATTGCTGAAAATTGATGACATTTACTTGGAGATTTATCTTCACCATTTCCAATACTGTCCAATACGATAATAAGAAATATGGTAAAACAATTAACCTGTGACTGAATTTTTTCGCTTACATTTTATTACCCAATGATCTTCAAGAATTGATCCCCTGCAGCTACTTTTAGTTTTGAGTCATCTTTGAACAATGGGTTTCTTAATGCATGTGTGGTGCTAGAATTTTATACAGCATCCAGGGCCGGATCTACGATTTTTTCGAACCGGGGCAAAAACTTGATAGTGGCGCCCCCCCCTCTCTTCAGTGTTTGAGAAAAGCATTTTTTGTGACCATAATATAAAATAATAATCCTTTAACAAATTTAAACTTTTTATTATCTAGTAGGTAACCAATAACTTTCATTTGTGTCATAAAACAGAAACACAGAAAAATATATATATATATATATTCTTTATTGCACAAATTCACATACAGAAAGTTACATACAAAAGGACATTTACAAAGGCGGGCTTATCTCTAAAAGAGATTTCTTCCAGCCAACCCATAATAGTGAGAGAGAGTGTTCATTAGCGGGACTCAATAGTGCATTGTTAAAATCCACAAAAACCAGATGTAATAATATAAAATAAATAAATGGTATAAAATAAACAAGTTATTAAAATATATTGATGATATAGGTATAAATATAATATATAAATAATATCAATACATACAGAAGATACATACTGTAGCGTCGCCGATGTTAGTTGTTTAGCTCTTTATTTGGCTCGCCAACGCACACACCACGTTGCACATCCTACTCGCTGTACGGTCGGTTGCAGACTGAGTATGCACGCTCGAGACAAAGGCTATACACTACATCCCTTCCCTATTTTAATTAGATTTTTATATCGTTCATAAATTGCCTAATTAAAATAATAAATTACATTTGAATCGGAAATTATCAAATCATAATACGCTTCTAGCGGTACCTTCTACAAAATAGTTTTTTCATAGTTTCCTTAGTTAGGTACTCCTCCTCTCCACTACTGTTGCAAATGTTATCTTTTCCCAAATTATTCTTTATGTCTAACACTTTCCAGTCTCCTTGTATATTCTTCAAATGTACTACGTTTCTTCTTATCTGCCCCGTCTACTTGTTCTGGACTTACAACAACTATTGACCAATGAAGCTTGCCTACAGCAGCCAACCCAGAAACTCCAGGAGGACCTTACTTTTAAGCCCTGTGTTACTTTAAAGCCTTGAGAGGAAGGCAAGAGTGAGAAACACCACTACCTGTCTTTCCTCTACCTTTTTTCTTAATATTTTTATTTCACACTACTGGTTTCCATAGGTTTGCAGGTGATAAACAAAGAAAAATACAAAGACTATTCAAATTAAATGAAGGTTTTAAATATTACAACTAATCCAGAACAATAACAAGTTCTTCAGCTATTTATAATAGGTATATAATTTCTTTTCTTTTTTTTTCGTATGGTTTGCAGGGTCAACGAATTCTTTGTGTTCTAATTACACCTATTAAAATTATGATCTATACCCAGACATACAAAACGCACTCTTCAAAGTACAAATTTATATGGTGCACACCTATGTCATCGAAATGTGTGGTGATGATACAAACTGGCTGTTTCAAACCAGGAACTCCTCGGAAAGTCGATCTATCAATTCGGCTCATTACTCTGCACGTACCTGCTGAACTCCAACCCACCACGTCTGGATCGAGCGTCCAACACATCTTCCAAGACTATTATGATAAGAATAAGTATTTTAAACTATTATTGTACTATATTATTTCTGTTAGCACGGTGGCAATTATGACATCAATCATTTATAATATAGATAGGCTAATGATAGCTTTCAGGTGAATGATCTCTGTTTACCATGGTGTTTTTCCCATATAAAAAGGAAACTAAAGTGGTCCTGATCGCAATAAAGTGCTTCGTCACAATTTGACATAAATTAATAAGATGGCGATATGAAATGAAGTTATTTTTCAATCTAATTCAACTACTGGTACCTTTAATCTGAATGTAGAATCTCACCAGAATTAAACTCGAAATGTTTGTCGAAAACTATTTTTTATGTTACTGATCAATTTTCAAACCTTATTGTCAAATTTAAGGAATTATTATTATTGTTTATTTTTATTTTTAAGACTTCTTTCAGTTGTATCAATTTTGTAAATGAATTATTTATACATTTGCCGCCGCACAAAAGAACAGCACCCCTTTTTTTATACCACGTTTATTTTTTTTTTCTAATCTCTTAAAACCTTTGCTCACAAATTTCTTGTGGAATTGCTGCTTGTCCACTTTGTTGATTTTATTATCTTACCTGTACCGTGTATGTCGACAAATCAACTTTTCCATTAAATTTTTAATTCATTGGGACTCATTATTCAGACAGAACTATTCATTTATTTAAGCAAATATACCTAATTACGTTTTCGTAAGTTCATAGGTATCTTTAGTTTTACAACGCTTTTAAAGAGTATTTTGTTGCTTTACAGTAAAGTTACTTAAGAAAACCTAAATTAAAACTGCTTTTCAATAGTTACCTGCGAGGCTTATTTACCACAAAAATCCTACTAGGTGACCGGATTATTATTCCAATTTCTGTAGCCTTTCACAGGAACCAAGCTATTTACCAACCAAAGTATATTTGAGTATGCACTAATTTTAAATAGGTACCTATTAAGAATGATAGGTTAGTTTTTTTTTATCGTTGTAAGTGGACAAACCACATAATTTATTTCAAACATTGTAAAATTATTTACTTAGATATGTTTAAAATCGATTGCTTCTTGAGCTTTATTTATTTATTGATTAACACGACAAGAAGAAGAAATAATCCTTGATCCCAATGTCTTGATTTAGGCACTTGAAATAGGTTGGTAGGTATTATTTGTGGTTGTCTTGGCCCATAGAGGAGAATCAATATAACTTTAAGATGTATTAAGTACGCATATTGTCTATGTACCGGTCCTTCCAATTTAAGTGAAATCGTTCAATACAATATACTAGCAACACGCCGATGTACACAAGTTTTTTTTTTTTGCTATGGCATCGTTGTACAAAGCACGTATGTTAAACATAATGAAATAGGGACATGATCATTAAATAAACCCTTCCAGAATAATTTGACTTTTCGTGGGTATGTATTAATTATAGTAGGAAATGTACAGTAATGGGTACTCTCGCTACAAGTGCCAGAATATACCTGCTCCCTAACTACACCAGTGGTATTGAAAACTGTAATTTGATTTGATTTGATTTTTAAAGTCAAAAGACAACAATCAAATTTTGACGACGTAAATAGTACAATCTCTAATGTAGTTGAGTGGTTCACCGTAAATAATCTTTTACTTAACGAAAAGAAAACTAAGTGTGTTAAATTTGTTTTGCCTAATGTAAAGCCAACTGCTACAAGCCTTTTAGTGAAAAACGATAAATTGAGTCTTGTGGAATCAGCTGTGTTCCTAGGTATTACCTTAGACAACAAATTACAATGGGGACCGCATATTAATAAATTGTCGAACAGACTTAGTTCTGCAGCATACGCAGTGAAAAGAATAAGAGCTCTGACGGATGTAGACACCGCGAGGTTAGTCTACTTCAGTTATTTCCATAGTCTCATGTCATATGGCCTTTTGTTATGGGGTCATGCCGCGGATGCAAACAGCATTTTTTTACTACAAAAGCGAGCTGTTCGTGCAATTTATAAAATGAAGCCTAGAGAATCTCTTCGAAATAAATTTAAAGAAATCAACATTTTGACTTTTGTGTCGCAATACATTTATGAGAATTTAATATATGCTAAACGGAATATACATATTTTTGATAAAAATTGTGACAGGCACAGTGTCAACATAAGAAACAAGAATCAACTTGCTTCTCATGTCAGCCGTATTCACAAAATTAGTAAAACATATAAAGGTCAATGTATACGCTTCTATAATAAGGTACCCACTGATATTGAAAGTTTACCGTTAGATAAATTCAAAACTGTAATCAAGCAGAAATTATGTAAGAAGGGTTATTATAAAATATCAGATTATCTAGAAGAGAAAAATCCATGGGATTAGACTACGGTTCTAACAGGCTAATTCAAAATTAAAACTGACCTATGTATGTTGTATATCAACCTTGTACATTCAAACATATTTAAAAGAGCGCGTGGGTTTTTATTGTCGCTTCTTTTTTTTCCCACAATGGCGCCACATTGTTTGTGAAGCGATGTAGTTTAGCTGACGTCATTAAGAGATTTTAATATCCAACAATGAATAAACGATTTTGATTTGATTTGATTTGATTTGATTTGTAAGGTAGGTATCAAACTATTTAAATTTCAAACTGTAGGTTGGTACTTTTTATCATACCTTTTCCAAACACTCAGCATGTTTAAACTGAATTTAGGGACAAAATAAAATTGTCACCATATGTCCTTATAAAGATGACTTGACTGTCAAACAATGTGTGTGAATCTGAAATCCATTTGTTACTTCTTTTCAACTAAACAAGGAAGCATTTTGTTATTTATAATTCACACTAATCGGTTCCCGAATCGTATCATATCATTATGCATTATCCACCCGGACTTTCCTTGCACTCTTTAATACCATGGCTCAAAACAACACATGTCATTCGCCCACGCATATAACCTTTCTGAAAATATATGAGAAATATTTTAAGACGCGAGCTAGATTTAAACCCGCACCTTTGGAACGGACCAAGCATGAATTGTATTTACATACAACAAACATCAGAAGCAGCACGATCACTCGATCACGATCCAATGCACAGACCACTGTGCTATCGTATCTAGACTCCCTTATTCTCTTTATATTTTGTTTATGCGTGGCTATTCTTTGAGTTTCATAATATTATTGATGCAACAAATATGAACATATGATTTACTATCATTTTTGTCTAATAATTAAATATTTTTTCCATACGCCTACATATTAAACAAAAGGAAATGAAAGCTGATTCAGTTTACAGAATTGTTAAATAATTATGTAGGTATTGTTCATGTTACCTGCATAAACATGCATATAATGGTAATTCTATGGTTTTGTTTACTGGTGAGGAGTAAGCCGTTCCAACCATTGGAGCCGACCAATTAATAATTCAGTTGGAATTCACAACTGCTCCAATTATGCCTCATTTTATAATTGACATAATGCAATCTAATGCCCAGTTAGTAACTGCTCATATTTTAAATTGTTGAAAAGACAATATGCAATTTAATGGCCAGTATGTAGCTGCTCGTATGTATCTCAACATTGACAAAACTATTAGCCAATATGCAATTAAATGCCCAGTTTATAACCGCTTATAACATATCACATTATTAACAAGACAATATTCAATTTAATGCTCAGTTTGTAACTGCTTGTTTGTCAGATTATTGAAAGGACAATATGCAATTTAATGCCCAGTTTATAAATGTTTACATGTCAAATTATTAAAAGACAATATGCAATTTAATTCCCAGTATGTAGCTGCTCGTATGTATCTCATTATTGGCACAATTATTAGCCAATATGCAATTAAATGCCTAGTTTGTAACCGTTTATAACATATCGCATCATTAACAAGACAATATTCAATTTAATGCTCAGTTTGTAACTGCTTGTTTATCAGATTATTGAAAACACAATATGCAATTAAAATCCCAGTATATAACTGCTTATATATCGAATTATTAAAAGACAATATGCAATTTAATGCCCAGTATATAACTGCTTACATGTCGAATTATTAAAGATAGTATGCAATTTAATGCCCAGTATATAACTGCCAATATGCCAAATTATTAAAAGACAATATGCATTTTAATGCCCAGTATATAACTGCCAATATGCCAAATTATTAAAAGACAATATGCAATTTAATGCCCAGTATATAACTGCCAATATGTGTAATATGCAATTTAATGCCCAGTATATAACTGCCAATACGTGTAATATGCAATTTAATGCCCAGTATATAACTGCCAATACGTGTAACATGCAATTTAATGCCCAGTATATAACTGCCAATATGTGTAATATGCAATTTAATGCCCCGTATTTAACTTCCAATACGTGTAATATGCAATTTAATGCCCAGTATATAACTGCCAATACGTGTAATATGCAATTTAATGCCCAGTATATAACTGCTAATATATGTAATATGCAATTTAATGCCCAGTATATAACTGCCAATACGTGTAATATGCAATTTAATGCCCCGTATTTAACTTCCAATACGTGTAATATGCAATTTAATGCCCAGTATATAACTGCCAATATGTGTATTATGCAATTTAATGCCCCGCATTTAACTTCCAATACGTGTAATATGCAATTTAATGCCCAGTATGTAACTGCCAATACGTATAATATGCAATTTAATGCCCAGTATTTAACTGCTTGTATGTCAAAATATTAAAAGACAATATGCAATTTAATGCCCAGTAGGTATATAACTGCCAATATGTCAAATTACTAAAAGACTATGCAATTTAATGCCCAGTGTATAACTGCTAATATGTATAATATGCAATTTAATGCCTAGTATAATCATAACTGCTCATAACATGGTACATATGTAGCACAAGTACCACTTAACGCAACTTAAATAGATTGCATTTGACAAATTCAGAGTATATTATATATCATATAATATTTCATCATAATCCAAAGTAACGACGACTACAGGACGCTGAGTTCCCTCCAGAATTCTAGCTTTTTCTGTATAAAGTGAGGAGGGGAACCTCGCCTGTCAGCGCTACGGCTAACACCATGGAACCCGGTTGTAAGTGACCGCAGTATGTAATATGGTAAGGCACTCAGGAGGATAACCCATCAATACAATTCAAAATTTATTGATAAATAAAAATTGGCATGTCAGTTACCTCCTCCCGTTTATGAGCCATAGTCGCCTATTACGACACCCACGAGTATGTATGGGTTGGTACCATTCTTGCCGGCACTACACGGGATATAAAATAATTAGGATCATTAAAACTAACTCGTGGCTGGTTCGTTGGATCCAAGGTAAGTAAATTATTCTATAAATAGTAGTAAAAACAGCACAAATAACCTGCGCTGAGTTAGCATCCAGCTAGTTAGTTTTTTGGGTTCAGTGGAGTTTTCTAGCAGCGGCCCTAAAAACTCAACGACGTATACTCTAAAAAATAACCTTATTTTTGAATCGAGTTTCATCGAACATTTTTTCAGTCATTCTATCTGCGTCTGCGCTACGAAGTGTATCGTTTTATCTCATGTAATATCCTTGCGTTCTAGTTTTATACGTTATTCGAAGTAGCAGTCCAAATATTATTACATGGGTGGTGGTATCAAAACCAATGGTAAATATGTATCAAAGTATTAGTATCTACTGTACTGGTAACCCCGTAATATGCCACACGGTGGGTCAATTATGAGGGGTCAGCCCTTTTAATAGTAAAGTAAATAAGTTTGTGTAGGTAGTTCATAGGTATATTCATCAAAAATAATTCTTGCCGTGACAAGTTGTCAACGACCGACCGAACCACTGTTCGGCGAAACCTACAGGAACCCTATAGGTTATTTTCAAGTTTCCTTAAATCCTTAAATCCTCCTCATTTTGATTGGCTTGACGCAACTACCTACGTATTGACTTCTATCCGTTCCGATTTCTTTGGTTAAAATACTCAAACCACAGCCAAGGAAATCTTTAAATATAATGCAAAATCTGGATGGGCTAACACGCATTCTTTGTCCGTTCAAACCTGTACTATTTATAGCCGGCCGACAATAACTATGTTTGTTTACATCAGGCCAAAATTTTTTTTTCACAACTATTCGGTGAAATTAAGTAATTCCTTTCCTTTTTTTCTGTTTTATTATTTTCTAAGCAAGTACTCACTTTTAATCCTCGTCGCCAACTGTAGCGTCGCCGATGTTAGTTGTTTAGCTCTTTATTTGGCTCGCCAACGCACACACCACGTTGCACATCCTACTCGCTGTACGGTCGGTTGCAGACTGAGTATGCACGCTCGAGACAAAGGCTATACACTACACATACATATAACAATACTTACATATAAATAAATACCTGCATAGATATATTCATATAAATACAGAAAGTTATGAAGAACAATTAACAATGATGACTACGAACACGAAGCAGTGATTTGTGAGAGAAGATGCTCCTTTACTCTTTTTTAACCAGGAAAGACTACAACTTTACACGGCTTTCTGCGAAAGAATCTATTAGCTCCTCAAAGTCCGTCGCATAGGCAGAATTTTGTTTTCAATGGCTAGTAGTTAGGGTGCTGGCTGCAATTTGGGTATATGATTTGCTCATGATTCATATTAATAGGGATGATAGATCAGCTCAATATGAATCGATTTGGTCCTTACAAGTTTTTCTGTGCGTCGTTGCGTTTTTGAGTTAAAGCAAAAAAAATTAAATAAGATACTAAATAACGTTTTTTTGTCTGCCTTTGTGGCTCCTGTTTAAAATACTTCTGAAGATGAAGAAAATCGAAGAGCCAGACATGCAGGGCTCTGCATTACTACGGGACGAAGTAGTCAATTTTTGCATTCTGAAGCGCTATAACTTTACGACGCAGGGCTATTATAGTGGCAGACATTTTTCTGGGGTTTTACACATATACATTGTATATAATCAGATAGTCATAGTATGCCAGGTGTACGTTCATTGACAAATTTCAAAATAGTTAAAACTTAATTCCTCAAAAACGCAGGGGTGTGGATGTCCGCCAATATTTTTAGGGTTCCGTACCTCAAAAGAAAAATCGTCTGTCTGTCTGTCTGTCTGTCTGTCAAGACCCTTTATCTCACGAACGGGTAAAGGTATCAGGTTGAAATTAATACCATATATTAAGATCCATGAACCACACAAGATCTGAAAATTTAAATTTTTTACAACTACGCAATCAAAAGATATAGCATTTTATGTCCTCATCTCCATACATTTATTCAAAAATGAAAAACCTACAGGGTACTTCCCGTTGACCTAAAATTATGAAATTTGGCAAGAAGCTAGGTCTCACAGTACAAATAATGGGAAAAGTCTGAAATCATTAAATATTACAACTTTTCTCACAACTAATGGTAACCAATTGTGGTGAGGTCCCGTTTCAAGAACATTCATATAAGAGAGGGGTCAAGTTGGATGGTTGCTGAGGCGATTTTTGTTTTAGTTCTATTTAAAAACGGGAACACTTACAAACTTGAAAATTGGTATGTGTATAGGGCATAGGCTATAAAATAACAACAAATAATAAAATTTGGTCAAGCGCGTGTCGGACTCAAAAAATCTAGCACATTAACTTACTGAAATTTCAACTAATACAATTATGTTTATGTGGTGGTACGGAACCCTCAGTGCGCGAGTCCGACTCGCACTTGGCCGGTTTTTTTGTTTTAGAGGATGCTCCTTATCATCAGTCAAAGAGGCAGACATGAGCAAATCATATAGAAATTTGTCCTTCATCACCCTTACTATAGGGTCGTGAGGCCAGATAGACGCTCCTGACTCATTGTTGAACGTAGATAAGTTGTAATTATTTTCAGTTTGCTGAAGCTTCGTTCACACAACACGTGAGTAGTGTTTGTGATCTTTCTGCCAGGGGAACCTTCGTCACATATTTTTTTTTTATAGAAGAGGGACGCAGACGAGCAGGCGAGTCACCTGATGGTAAGTGATCACCGACGCCCATAGACACCCGCAACACCATAGGGGGATCACAGGTGCGCTGCCGGCCTTTAAGATATTTGTAGGCTCGTTTCTTCAAGGCTGCCTTGTTGTACCCGTCCGGAAATGCCTGCGCAGGTAGCTGATTCCACAGTGCGGTCGTACGTGGTAAGAAGTTTCTTGTAAAACTTATGGTGGAAGATTGCCACTTTGCCAGATATCTAAGTGGTATGGATTAAATTTTAACTTCTGGCGACTGGTGCGGTGGTGAAATTCTGCAGCAGGTATTAGCTCGAACAATTCCTCGGAGCACTCCCCATGATACATGCGATAAAGGATGCATAGAGATGCAACATCTCTCCGCAGTGCTAGATGGTCAAGTCGGCCGGTGAGGACATCGTCGCCAATGATTCGGATCGCTCGACGTTGAACGCGGTCAAGAGGAAGGAGCTGATACTGAGGCGCCCCGGCCCAAAGGTGGCAACAGTACTCCATATGTGTCCATCTATACGAGCGTTCGACCTGTTACAACATCTGTACAAGCATGACTTCCAAGAAGCGTTTCCCAATGTTAGTACCTATAGCTTTGAGAATTTATTGCAGCGCAAGCTGAAAAACTTTACTTGATCTGTTAAAATGCGTTCATAAAGCACTTAGTATGTGTTCAAAAACTAACTGGGCGAATGGAAATACAAAAGTTTGTTTTTCCAACATATTATATTAAGATTTGATTACTTGATAAAAGCATATGAGATTGTAGGAAAAGAGGCTTCACTCGTTCGATATTTCAAATTCTTGTCTCAAGGATTTGGCGCCCCCGTAAAGCTGCCGCCCGGGGCAAGTGCCCCGGTTTGCCCCCCCTTGGATCCGGGTCTGAGAGCATCTTATCTTTTAAGCATGTATTATCTAGTTTTTATCTTAATTAATGGAGTGAATAGAAATTCACTTGTATACGAAAGTACTGACTCTACGCAATCAGCGCGGTCTAACTAAACCATAAATACATAGAATTTCATGAAACGCGGATTGTCGGAATTAAATCGTTATCTGCTTCTGATCTATCACAAATCACAATGCTCAGTCGAACAGTAGCTGAATGTCATCGTTAATTATTTTAACCTTGTGTTTGTTTACCATTTTTATTTGTTTTCTATTTCCAAATGATATAAACTAGGGTTAGCCAGGGGTTAGCCTGATAACGTCTTATAATCGCTTAACGTCTTATATCGCCAAATTCACCAAATTGCACCAATTTTTTTCCACATTAGTTAGGTTCACAGCTCTCAATTTTTGATAGGAGCCAATTCTTGAATTTTATATGGAAATTTTATGAAATTTAAGAATTGGCTCCTATCAAAAATTGAGAGCTATATACGTCAAAAAGTTTTTGAAGTATAATTGGTAAAAATCCTTTATAATGGTGGCACAAGCAAACGCTAGTTTATCGCATCAACCCTTTTCAATTAACATCCTAAGCCTAGCTGCATTTTAAGAAACTGGCACCAAAGTGACACATTGCGATAGATGACCTCGAGGCCACCGCTTGAACAGATAAATTGGCGGCAGTGTAAATTCAATACTCTCTTCGTTCCAGGTGAGTCGTCAACAGCAACTAGATGTGCCTCTAGTACCACTAGAACTTTGCGAGAGGATCTTCGGGAATTCAGTGCCCATTAACGAGGGTCAGATATGTGCTGGAGGAGAAGAAGGCAGGGATGCCTGCTCCGGCTTCGGAGGCGCACCTCTGACTCTTTATAAAGACGGCCATTTCGTGCAGGTAACTTTTTTAGCCCTGAATACCGCTAAAGTGGGAGTGGGCAGGGCACATCGCAAGAAGAACCGATGGCCATCAGGGCGTCAAGATTGTAACGTGGCGACCACGAATCTTTAGTCGTAGCGTAGGCAGGTCCCCACAAGATGTACCGACGATCTAGTCAAGGTCTCGGGAAGGAACTGGATGCTAGCAACGCAGAATCGTCAGGAGATCTTTAGGGGAGGCCTATGTCCAGCAGTGGACGTCTTTCGGCTGATATGATGATGAATTGTTTCATTCATCATCATCATATCGTATACGTTATAAGATCGATGGATAACTACGCAAACCCTTGTGTCAAAATTGTTGAGTCGCTAGACGTCTCTGACATGGTACAAAAATGTCATCAAGTCCAAATTGTAATATCACATCATCATTGAGCATTATTATGAAATATTCAAAATAACCCACCAAATTGATAGAACGACAGCTTCACTACCTTGTGACGAATTATTTCTTTAATCTGCCTGGGATAGTAAAACTATAGCTAACTGTCAAAAGTTAATAGTCGGACTAAAAAATACAGGAAGTCTGTGTAATGTTCGTTAATCTCAAAGTTGATGTAATCTGTAATGAATCGGCGAAAATCATTGCTGTAAAAATGGTTCTGGAGCCTTTTATCTGCTTTTTATTTTTAAGTGGTTGCCTACATAAATGTATACGTAAATGTTTATTTCAGATCGGCATTGTATCGTTCGGTTCAGAAAACTGCGGCAGTGAAGGTGTCCCCAGTGTGTATACCAACATAGCCCACTACTACAGGTGGATTATTGACAACATACCAACATCTGTATGACGCGACAAAATTATCTTCTATTTCAAAAACTTAGGATTCTGTAAGTACCTATAGTAGTCAGCTGCTCTTTGACGTTCACATAATTTTGCCCATATCATTAAGTGACATTTCAAATAATGGATATTTATTTCATTTAACGAGCTTTCTTTTTGCTCCAAAGATTAAATAAAACAGAATTATTAAACATACCAACCAAGCAAGGATTCATGCAAGCATGTACGGGGCGCTTTTCCTGTAATCCGGATTTTCCTCCGCGTGCGGACCTGATACGCTATCGCTAGCATACCTACCGCCCGCATCTGATCACTTCACTTGCGTGCCATCCCCGTCACAGGTCATGGTAGGTACGCATGCATACCAGATCCGCACGCGGAGGGAAATCAGGATGATTTAGATTTATTTCATATTAGCAAATTTGTTTAAATGTCAGAGCTCGTCAAAAAGAGTAATAAAAATAAAAAAATGGTTTTCAAAAAACAAATTATAAAAAATAATAATTATCTAATCATCCAAATTTACTTTCTATAGTACGCAAGCGTGCAATCCGCATTTCATACAAACTTCATAAATGCTTCTCCTGTATTGCTTGCCATCCGCGTCACACATGCGGACGGCAAATGTAATTATCAAATGCGGATGACACGCAGGTGTACCAGATCCGCACGTGGAGGGTAATTCGGGCTATGAAGCCTATGAATCCCGATGACTAGAGAGGCGCCCTTAGGTGTGGTTTGTCACAATAGACCTTTTTAAAAAAAATATGATTATCTGTATCGATTAACCTCTTGGCCATCCCTTGGCTAACCCTGGAATTTGATTTGCAGCTATCGTCCTCATTGCAAGTGATTATAAATAATGTTTTTTCTGTCACCGTACACACGGTCAGCTCCAGTGCAAAATTAGTACTGTGGCGATGGAATTTTTTTGTCGATTTCTACATTTAAAATAAGATTACACAAATTACTTAAGACGTAATTTTAATTTAGTACAATAATTTTATTTATCTATCGTAGTTTCCATGTTTCGTAACTTATTGTAGTCGTTACTATTACTGTTATAAAAATGTGTAAGAAAAGGAACTGTATCATATTGATTTCTTAAAGTAATAAAGTTTTTAATACATAAATTTTTCATTTCAATGCTAGTCTTTAAATCTACTAATAAATTGTCAGCTTTGACTTTCTTTAGGCCAATCACACGGCCACGTTGCCGATATAGATATAGTCCTGCCAACTTGAAAAAATAAATCTTAATACCGTCATTGTAATAAGTTATAGCCTAACCGGTCATAATTTATTTTTAAAGAAGGGTACTGACAAGGAACAAGGCGTGATGTTATGTACTCGTATGTATGTATGGTACTGACATTCTTCGGCGGTTCATGATGGAGTTCCAAGCCAGGCGGTTGAAGTACATAGAGCAAGGAGGTGTATTTTGAAGGTAAGAACACATAGTTCCCAAAACTTTCTTCATGGAGTTATCTTGCACTTGCTGGTCGAATACCTATAAAATATTTTGTAAGTTAAATAAAGAATGTTTGTCAGTAACCTATAAAGGGATGTAAAAGTGCTTATTAAACCGAAAATATTTTTAACCTCCTATACAAAATCGCTACACATAATGCATTTTCTTTTGGAAGCTACATTGGAAGCCAAAACATTTTTGGATTTCGAAATATGTTCTTGGGAAAAGTCATTTAGTTTTGTGGCAGATTCACATCCTTTTTTCGTCTTAAATAAAATATATAAATAATCAAGTTTGGTAATTGAAACAAACGCAAACGCATTCATTTCATTCGCTTTTATGGCTGCTTTATAAAAAACAATCAAAAGTACATATATGCGTCCCCTTTAAAACTTTGCTTAAACTAACTCAATGAAACAGTCTTGAAAAAAGTTACATCGTAACCTTGACCTGGTCCCTAGTTACGGGTGTTTGTAGCGTAGCACTGGTTCACCTTATTCTGGTTTTGTTACCATTATGCGTACCTATTTCGCTTTTACCCATTTTACGTATAACGGCTCTTAATACAGACTTACGTTATTAAAAGTAACAGTTGGTATGAATTTGGGCGCAACAAGTGAGGTCTCGTATTCCGAAATTAGCTGCAATCTGTTCCCTTTGCCGTTAATCAGACAATGTTGAACTTTTTGTGGATCTATTTTGGATTGTTCTACGCACTGAAATAAAAAAATAATAATTAAGAGATAATTGTAAACTTATAGCAGGGCAATAAACGTTGTGTGAAATGGCCATTTTCTTGCTAAATGTAAGTTTTTTTGAAAATCTGTGAATAGGGATCAAAATTTCATGAAAGATTTTAGATAGTCCCTAATTCCATTTTTTTTGTTGCTGCAAGGGTTAAGGTACTTCCACTTATTGCACCGCTGAAACATTCCGTACTGTATATTATTTTATTAACTTCAATACGACGCGACGTGTACCTAAATTCTTGTGATTTTCAAACACGCGTTTAAGCATCAAATTAAGCTCAAAGACACGAAAAGAAAGTTATATCTGCGAACAGTTTATTGATCGTGCGCGAGCTGACGAAAAAAATCCTAGGTTTTTCTCGTGATAATCAGGACGAAAACGAGGGACAATGAGAGGATCAACAAAAATCATATGAGAGCTTCTAGACCGGAGCCCGGTGTTCAGGAGGCCTTTTCAATATTTTCGGGCTGGTCTGTTTTAGCTAAAGCACTCGACTTTACATATATTCTTTATTGTGCACAATAAAACAAAACAGTAGTGATAGAAGACGTTCACAATGGCGAGCTTATCTCTATGAAGAGATCTCTTCCAGCCAACCAGACTTTCTTGTCTGGCAAATGTTTTTTTAGTATCGCCATAAGCTACTTTTGTTCCACGTTATCAGACAAGCCTGAAAAATCTGAAACAGACAATTTCTTTGTGATATCATATACCATATATATCATATTCTTTGTGATATCACATACCGGTGATACGAGTATAATAGCTAATGGTGATACTAAACCTCATTTTCCAGACAAGCTGGGGGCTGTAGCTAAAACGGACCAGCTTAAAAATCTTTTTTGATCCTCTAATCATCCTTTATCTAAGACGTCTCGTTTTCGCCCTGATCATCACGTGAAAAAACCTTCTCAGCCAAAAAAAACTTCCAGTCCATGAGGCTTTTGTTTCTTCTGTAATATTAAAAAACCGTAAGTACCTACACCAAGCTATCTTTTACATTATATCGCCAGGAGATCAATACTTAAATATCACTGGATGATAAATTATCGCGCAATAAATTATTTCTTTTTTATCGAAAAGGTTTTCCTTGCCAGAGTTAAGAATGATACTCGTTAAATAAACACAGTACATTAAGACCTGCCGTTTAAAAGATTTTTGTAAATTATTTTAAAAAAGACTAGCTGTTGCCCGTGATTCCGTCCGCGTGGGATTCAGAATAACGTAGCTACTGACTTTTCCAATGGTTCAAACCATCTTGGTGCCAAATTTTATCAAAATCGGATTAGTCGTAAAATATATTATTGAAAACTTCATTCGAATCGGATTGGTAGTTAGTGATTTATTGGTATACAGACCGCTTGATCCGAAAATAAGCCAATTACATTATCGAAAACCCCATTCGAATCAGTTCAGTAGTTTGTGAGTTATTGGTGCACAGGCCATTTCATAATTTGCATTCGTGTAGCTTCTGTTTGAGTGAACCGATTGCAATGAAACAAAACTTATATGTTGCTCGTATGAATCGAGTTTGTGAGTTATTGACGCCGCCACTTGAACCATAGCATAACTTCTGTTTGAATTAACCGATTTCAATGAAACGTAGCTTATTTGTTGCAGAAAAGTAATCAGAATACATTACTTGAAGTTTTGTTTGAATCTGTTCAGCAGTTTGTGAGTACTTTGCATGCGTATAGTTTCTGTTTGAGTGAACCTATTGCAATGAAACTGAGCCTATATGTTGCACGAAAATAAGCTTAATACATTGTCGAAAACCCCATTTCAATCGGTTCAGTGGTTTGCGAGTTTTCGCGAACATACAAACAGACAAAAATTCCAAAAATGACTCGAATGGGTTCCATTACCGTTTCTGTGACCCCCAGATCATATTTTCGCGAAAATTTTCAATGTATAGAATAGAAGATATAATTATTTTATAAAATCTAATAAATAAATCACACGGTGATATTTAAGAATTTTATACCCTGCTTCTATCACAATTAGCTGTTAACAAAGGAAAGTTCTTATTTTGGTGGACCTTTATTTTCGGGATTAATATTTGTGTCACTACACGGTTGAACCAACAGTAAAAGATTGGGGTACGAAATTGCGAATAAAGGTATTTAACAGATAAGAGGTAAAATAAGAGCTGCGTTCTTCTAAATATGATATTCTGGCAGCGACGCGAATAAGCGAGTAAACCCCGAACTAAACCACGCTTAGTTTGAAAATCTTCGGAAGGTCCTTGGTCCAACTATGGGCGTATAAAAGCTGTTGAGAAGTTATAAGTTCATATACAAGAAATATTACCGCGAAATTTCCATTTACGCTGGAAGAAGTATGCATCTCGCAGGCGACGTAATTCAGTTTGTCCATATCGGAACAGCCATGTTTTTGCATTAAATCAAGAGTGCAGTCCTGCACCATGTTTCCGTGGCATTCCATCTCCCCATGCTGGCAACTAAACCCGCCGAATCCGTAATCTATACTCTGTGGAATAATTTGTCAGATAAGCCGCTAGTTGCACAAAGCTTCTTTACATATTTTGATGATACTTTCTTTTTCGTGGACATAGAAAGTAACAGCAATAGATTTAAAGGAACTTAAACTTAGATAAAACAAGCTTTTTGCAACTGGCTTAAGGTCTTTTCACTTAACATTAAGGGTCATATTGATATATTCTTCTCAAGCGTGACTCACAAGAGGGCTACCGAAGGAAGAAAAAGAGGTCCTTGATAGTAATCCCACACTCAGAGGATATTGTCAATAAGATCCTTAGATTTCTTTAACTCCTAAGGTGTATTTTGGAAACTTGGACAGTGTTTTTTGCGAAATGAAAGTTTTTGACGCATCAGTGGAGTTGGACGACTCATTACAAACAAGGGGTAAATCGGGATTATTTTTGGACCCCTAGCCAAGTTTTTGTATGTTACTCCGAACTCAAATCTGAAAAATGTTGCTCAAGCAAGAGAAATAAAACATATCTTTTGAAAAATAAAACATCTTTTCGTCCACTGATATCTTTTGACTTTTCTGGTAAGAGCTTACCGTAGCTATCCCGAAGGGCACGAATCGCATCCTGACGTGCTCGTGCAGCAGTCGCATCGCCGGCAGGAGCTGCTGCAGTACAAATGATTTGGTGTCGGGGCAGTTGCTCTCGTAGTACAGCGTCATTAGGAGCTGGAAAATGTCATGGTCTTGGAATCGTTGGGCAGTTTTATTTAGCGAGGTGCAAAAAAACAGGGTCTACAAATTGTTAGGCAGTTTTATAGTGATAGCAATGTGTGAAACCACGGTCTAGCAATTGTGGGGCAGTTTGCTAGCCTTATTAAAAAGTAAAATTAAAGGAAATTTGCGAAGAAAATGGAAATACGCTAAAATCCTAAAAAAAACATCACATTTTGGTATACAGGATTATTTTTGGACGCCTAGCCAAATTTTTGTATGTGACTCAGAACACAAATCTGAACAACTTTCCCAAAGAAACAGGAGTCGAAAAACTAATTTTGTTTTTGGGTCTCCCATACAAACCTTGACCAGCAACAGTGGAATTTGTATAGGACGACCAAAATTTTTTCTCGTTTCTCGACGCATGTTTCTTTGGAAAAGTAGTTCAGTTTCATGTTCTGAGCAACAACATACTAAAATTTGTCTAGGGGTCCAAAAATTACCCTGTATAGTAAGTGAATAGACCGTTAAATCCTCATTAAAAACAAGCAAGCATAATTCCTACAGCAAAACTACTTATCTTAACCTTGGCAAAAGCAAAACCTTGTAAAAATATTTTCAAATTTTTCGGTTTTTAGGGTTCCGATACCAAAATGGTATAAAAAAGGAACCCTTATGGTGCGACTTTGTCTGTCTGTCTGTCTGTCTGTCACACATTTATATCTCAGCAACCACTCATGATATCGACTTGAAATTTGGAATAGTTTTAGAATATAGTTGCCCAACTTAATTGCATATGAAAGAATTTTGAAAAAAATATGATTATTAATGTAAAGGGGGCCAAAATAGGGGGGACCAAATTTCAAATTGTAGCTACTAGGTCGAGTGGGGTATCATTTGAAAGGGCTTTACTTTTACATTCTAAAATATATTATTTTTAGTTTTCAAGTTATGATGAAAAATGTCAAAAAAATACCATTCCCCCCCCCTTATCTCAGAAGTTTATGAAAGAAAAAATCTGAATTAATTACCGTTGACAGAAGTTTATGTAAACATTACAACAAAAATAAAATGATCTTTCTAAGTTACACAGTTTTTTAGAAATCTGCAAATAACTTTTACAAACAAATTTAGTTTTGCGTTCCTAAATATGGACTTTATTACTTCCAAAAATACAAAAAGTATATCGGAACCCTCGGCGCGCGAGTCCGACTCGCACTTGACCGGTTTTTTGTTATGATAATGAGTAACTGAAGTTTCGATATTTTATTTACTGGCGGCATTGGCCGTTTTACGCGTAACTGTTTTGGTGGAGTAGAACATTATAACATGTTGTCAGATATTATATCAAGACATACGTGGAAAGGACAAAAGATCGACTAAGTAGAAAATTTTACACATCATTGCAGTTAAAAACTGTGTTTTGTTATCAACACTCAAAAT
This sequence comes from Athrips mouffetella, assembly GCA_947532105.1. Lineage (NCBI taxonomy): Eukaryota > Metazoa > Arthropoda > Insecta > Lepidoptera > Gelechiidae > Athrips > Athrips mouffetella. Next base: position 15,482,783 of record OX383965.1, on the reverse strand, counting down.
TATAAAACATTAAACTGATAATATTTTAGCTAACTTTTACAAAGACATTAAACAGTAACATACAGCGTTTAGTTGAGTTCTTAAAAATTTTATGAGTCACGATCTAGAAAAACAATTTATATATTTACCTTTGCTGCAACAGATCTACCAACTCCATTTATTATCCAAACATAAATTACAAATAATAAACTATTCAGTTTTACCATTTTGAACTTAGCACTAAAAAGTTTGAGTCGATAAATGAACCACTTTTGTGTTTTCTGAAAAACCTTTACATTTTTTACACAGTCAGTTTACGAAACTGGTCCATTTGTGAATATGTAAATAGTACTAGTGAATACTCCAATTAGTAATGTCGTTGTCGAACACACACATGTACAATTTCACACCTGTTACGCGCAAGAGTTGATTCTGAACAAGCGCTAACTTGCCGACGTAAAAATATTTATTGTTAACAAGTTACTTTATAAGTATAATATCGAAAATAGTAGAGCTGGGTTAACAGGTTAAGATGAACAGGAAGGGTTAATTTTACATTATTTTTAATTAATTATACCAATCACTATATAGTAAATATATAGAGTAGGAAATAAATGATAATTTTTTCTCAGAACTAAAACGGGACCATTTTTGACAACAAAGGTTTTATGGGGTTTTGGACATCACAGAATCCAGAAATCAATGTTGTCAAGCCGAAATCCTACTAGTTCAAAAAAGCCAAAAATAACTTAGGCTAATTTAAGGTGAGTGAGTTTTTGTTTTAAAACTGTTACTTAGGTCCCCCTGAACATATCTGGAAAATTCTCCGTTGATCCCATGTACGCTCCCCCCTTCCCACCCTCAAACAGGTCCCTGATTTTAGTTTTTGTCATTTATCTCAGAAATGGTTAAAGATAGATGAAAATCGTTAACTTTAAATCAAACGTTATAAAATTACCAACCCGATGACACCTGTTTTATTTCAATGTGACCTAAAGTAGCTGAAATATAGGGTTAAGTTTGCACTAAAATGTTCGAAATCCTACTCATTTAGACAACTGTTACCAGAAGCTTGCTAGAGGTATTCAGTTGTAAGTGCAAACTTAACCCTATATTTCAGCTACTATAGGTCACATTGAAATAAAACAGGTGTCAACGGGTTGGTAATTTTATAACGTTTAAATTAACGTTAACGATTTTCATGTACCTTGAACCGTTTCTGAGATAAATGACAAAAACTAAAATCAGGGACCTGTTTGAGGGTGGGGAGGGGGGAGCGTACATGGGATCAACGGAGAATTTTCCAGATATGTTCAGGGGGACCTAAGGAACACTTTTAAAACAAGAAACCTCTTAAAGTAATTTAGCCTAGGTTTGACTTTTTTGGACTAGTAGGATTTCGGCTTGACAACATTGATTTTTGAACCCCAGAAAAACTGGACGGTCAGATCTGGTCCTATTTAAGTTCGACCCTAAGAAGGAGAGGCAAATTATGAAATTCATCCCAGTCTATATAAGTGTTTGATTTTTAATTTTAATAAACTTATTTTTATAATACTTAAGTGTAACCAGTTTTTTAACAAACAAGTAAAATAATGACAACACATAAACACTGTCGCTAGTCCTACTTGTTATGTTTTAGTGTGCTAGTCAGGTGCTAGTTACAAAGAGTGCCAGGCCAGGGTTGTAAAAAATGCAAAGCCTACACGATAAGACAGATTTCTAGATTTACTAGATTTAGGTATGCTCCAAAGAGTGATTATATGATTCGAAAAATACGGTTCGTATTCCAGAAAGTTAAAAAGACTATTCAGTTTAGGGATTATCGTCATGCGTTGCTGTCTCCTAGTTTTTTAAGCTATTCAAACAAATACCTTCCCAAACTATATTAAACGGGGTGACACTAGCATGCAGGAGGTGTGAGCCTAAATTCTAGAACAGAGCTTCTTATAGCTCTGAACTGTCTTCAGCAGGCTTGTCTGAAATTCTGTAAAAGGCCTCGTGAACACTAGGCTCCAGTCTAGAACTTCTCACATGTTTTTCTTTATCCTCTAATAATTCCCCATCTACTTTTACGTCTCATTTTCGCCCTGGTTATTACGACAAGTGTTCTAAACCTTCTCGGCTTTCGGTATGCCCAGACTCACTCAGTCAGTGGAAATACTTGCACTACCCATTTCAACACAATTCCTGCGGAATGTACAGTTTTCACCGAGCGAATCGAGCGACGTAGGCTGAAGTAACGTTGTTGATCTATGGTATTTGTTTCTTTCTAAGCAGCAGATGCATTTTGTTTTCAAACTAATTACAGAATTCACTTGTGTTGATGTTCATTTTAGTGGGAGAGAAGTGATAATTAAATTTTCTCAGAACTTAAACTGGACCATTTTTGACAACAAAGGTTTTATGGGGTTTTGGACTTCATAATCCAGAAACCAATGTTGTCAAGTTGAAATCCTACTAGCTCAAAAAAGAAAGGAATAACCGAGGACAAATGATGGCCGAAGGTTTATTTTTTTTAAGTGGTCCTTAGGGCCCCTAAACATAACTAGAAAATTTCTCGTCGATCTCTTGTATACGCTCCCACCTCCGCCCCCTCAATTAGGTCCCTGATTTTAGTTCTTTCGAATTATCTCAGAAAAGGTAGAAGTTAGATAAAATTAATATGGTAAGACTTAATTGATATAACTACCTACCAGTCGATATCTATTTTATTTCGGTGTGTAGCTCAATTAAAGAATTAAGTTTGCACTTACAACTGATTACCTCTTAGCAAGCTGCAGGTACTGAGCAAATCTTAGACTAAAAAACTATAGAGTCCGTCATATACATATTCTGCATGAGCTAGTGAGGTGTATCGCGTAACCCAGTCGCCTATAATAGTCGGTCAAAAAACTCAGTTATATTTTACAAAAATCAAGAAATCTTTAAAAATCTAATGTCCTGTTGTGTGTAAATTTCTATTTGTTAAATGTGCAATAAAGAATATATAACAAACATAAACATATATATGTTTTAGTATAAATTTTGTTTGCGAAAGTGAAAATCTTTTTTTTACTTGTGAATTGATCATTAATACTAAGAACGGAAGCGTAAATAATCTGTAATAGCTATTTTATTCGTGATTTTTAACACAGTTTTTTTCCTGAATGGTAAGTGTTTTTACCAGAAAAACTGTGGTAGTAGCATTTATTAGTCCCATGTCACATATTTCTTAGAGATAAAGATAAAAATGTTACGTTTTTAGGATTTGATAAAATTTCATACATTTTGGTATGGAGGTCCATCGCAAGAAAGTGATACGGTGATACGCTTATGGCTCCCTCCATAGCAGAAAGTTCTGCTACTTAAACCTCCTTGGAGCAAATAGTAGTCCAAACGAGTAGGATTTAACAAAGGGTTTACATATAGGGTTTCAGACATCGCAAAATTTTGTCAATTCAAAATCCGCAATTCTAAATTCATTTGGACTACAGTTACTTTTGGCTTTGTTGCAACCGCTTGCTTAGAGTTAATTAGTTGTAAGTGCAAACTTAAGTCTATATATCGAATACCTACTATATGTCACATCGAAACGAAACTGATGGCGTCCGGTTGGTAATTTCATAACAATTAAATCTTAAATCTAAATACAATGGCAATTAAATCTTCGTTAATGACTTTCATCTAGCTTCAACCGTCTCTGAGATAATTCGAAATAACTAAAATCAGGAACCTGTTTGCGGGGGCGGAGAAAGGAGCGCACACAGTATCAACAAGCAACTTTCTAGATAATGTTCAAGGGGAGCTAAGGAACACCTACTTAATACCATAATTTATCCAAGGTTATTTTGTATCTTTTTTGAGCTAGAAGGATTTCGACTTGACAACATTGATTTTCGGATTCTGCGATTTCCGAAACCCCATAAAACCTTTGTAGTCAAATCAGGTCCCGTTAAGTTCTGACCCTGAGAAGGGGCAATTAAAATTAAAATTTCATCTTTGTCTATCTGCGCAATGTTCAAAACCTTTTAGTGTTTTGTGATTGATAAGTAACTTATTATCTTACCAGGATCCATAGTTTCCATGTAAAACTGCTTGCTTGTGTTTGAAAAAATAATTTTGCATAACTTAGTCTGATTAAAGTATGAAATTCATTCGTTTAAAATATCATGCAAACTTGGGAATATATTTCATAAACAATGGCAAAAGTCAGTATGAGGAGCCAATATGGTTGTATTACATATAGAACGTACGAAATAATAATTACTATCAAGAGGAAGTATAATATTTCCATTTACTGTAAGCAGGCATTTTGGGAAAATTGCCTTTTCAAATACACACAGTATTTTTATTATGATTTTTACTTTGACAAAGGGGACTGGAAATTGCAAATTGCAGGAAATTGACGTTTACGAAAGTCAAAAGCTGTCATTCAAAGCCATTGAAAATATATAACATGAGCAAGGAGATTTTAGCCCACGCTTCGATTAAAATCTCTTAGTTGTTAACCGTACACCTGCGTGACCACCTGGGTCAAAGAGCATGTAAAAACATAGGGGGAAAAGAGTCGCACCTTGAGTGCGGATCTTGCTAACCAAAATTAATCAATCGTGAGAGGCTAAAACCCCGGGATTCCGTCACGCACGCTCACTTGGTAGGAAAAAAATCTTTTGACAAATTACCTATGCTTGGTTTTTATAGAGAAAACCTTTTTAGAGCTAAATCGTCAAAATTTTATATCTTTCGGGTGCTTTTGGTTCTGTGATTTAGCTACGAATCTGATTGTTTTAAGGTAAATGAAAGATAAAAGATGTTTTTCTTTAAATATTAACTATTTGTCGATTATTTTTTAGATTTGTAGATAATTTTATTCAATAAAAGTGCTTTTAACACTCATTTACTATTTCATCAATACTATTTTTCTTTCCAACTGTATATTCTATTGTTTACCTAGGAATTCGTGATCAGATGGCACTTTTTGATAGGTATTGTCGGCGACAGAACCTTTCGTAGGCCTACTTTTTACAGTTTTTGAATTTTTGCTTATACTGTTTTAGAACCTTGTATTTTTGACTTGACTTTTTTTTTTACTTTGACACAGTTGTATGTTTTGCAAGTGAATGGTTGAATAACAGTTTGTGCTCAAGAAAAGTGTTTGAATTGATTACTAACCAAGGATATCAAGGTAAGGACCTGGCGCGTGTTCCCTGCCCTGCCGTACGCTACAGGTATTTTGAAATGAATTATCAATTTTTTTTTATTTAAATGACAAATTTATTTATGATTAGTTAATTTGTTAAATAACTTCATTAAATGAATATTTATTTATCATATTTTCTCTAACACAGCTTAATTTCATGAAAATGTTACTAACATAACAAGCATAGAAACTCCTTGCTCCTTGCCGAGAAAAAAAAAGTCCTAGTGCGGTAATACTCGTATAATGAAAAAGGCACGCGTGTTTATAATAATCTGGATTATGGACCATAATTCAGTGTACTCGTAAATAGAGCTGTTTTATGAGTAAATGTGTAAAAAAAACAATTCTTCTCTATTTCGAGGGAAAGTTGAAGAGGAAAAATAAAAAGATGTGAACGACATTTTAATAAAAATAGATCAGAAGTATGGTCTAGCTAAATATCGGGTATCTCCTTCATCCTGATAGAGTAGGGCACATCGTGGATAGTGGTACAGTTAACCGTCTTGGAGCGAGCCACGATCTCCTCAACCTGAGAATCCCTCCATTCCAGCCAACGTCGCTGCGATACGAAGTGCTGGAACAGCTGCTTTTTGGTTGGAATCTGTAAGTTGTCGTTAAAAATTACGTAAATTTACGTAATTTTACGTAGCAAAAACAATGAAAATTCACACTGTACAGTACAAGCAGAACACGACAAAATTAAAGATTAAAGATGCACTATAACAAGCAACTTTCGCGAAAAGAAAAATTACTCGAAATTTTTTTTACTCCATAGGAAAGTGGTTTACTCCATACGTAATCGACTCATTTTTTATGCGAAATATGGCGAAGGTGAAAAGTTATTTACGAAAAAAAAAGCTTTTTCTTCAGAAAAGTTGCTTATTTTAATGAGTAGAATCATTGGTCTTAGGGAGCAAAACAAATAACCATTCACGCGTTTTACTTTTTCAGCTTTTTTGGAGTAAGTATAAAGACAAATAAAAAACTGGTCAAGTGCGAGTCGCAAAGGGTTCCGATATACATACCTAGTATTTTTTGGAAGCTATAAAGTCCATTTTGAGGACCGCAAAATAAAATTTGTTTGTAAAGGTTTTTTTCAGATTTCTTTAACACCACAAAGGAGGTCCGAAATCTTTGTTTAACACGGTGCCACTTAGAGGTCATTGTATTTTCTCTTTAATAAATTCCGATTTTTTCTTTTGCAAACTTCAGAGATAACGCAATGGCATTTTTAGACATTTTTCATCGTAACTTCAAAACTACGGATCATAAAACAATAAATTTGAAATGTACAAGTAAAGCCCCATTCGACCTAGTAGCGACAATTTAAATTTTGACCCCCTAATGAGCCCCCTTTACAAAAATAATAACAATATTTTTATAATTCTTTTGTTTGCAATAAATTTCTAAGGATTTCTAAAACTACTTATTCCAAATTTCAAGTCAATAGCATGAGTGGATAGATACAGGTGTGACAGACAGACAGACAGACGAAGTCGCACTATAAGGGTTCCGTTTGTACCATTTTGATTCGGAACCCTAATAAAATAATAATTGAAAGAAAATTAGTAAATACTGCATTGTATTGCCAGCCAGCGTACGTACGTACCTTCTTGTCCAAATAGTGTCGTATTCGGGACCAAATGTTGGCGGTATTTTTTTGCAGCAGCCATGTCAGAGGTAGCATCATACAATCCACCCTGGTCGTGGCCACTATCCTGCGGTCAGCCATGTTCTCACCAAACCCGAAAGTTGACCCGGCGTTGAAGATACAAACCTGCAAGCGAAAGGCAAAAAGTGCTTCTTACAAAAATAAAAAATAAAATAAAAAAAATAAACATTTATTTCGGCAACAATTTAGTCTAGTATACATTATAGGTCACCTAAAACATTTGAGTACTTTTTCAATTAGAATGCTTAAATAAACCTCTAGCCCGATCTAAAAGTTACCTTGCAAATCCAAGTACGAGTAATAGCCAAAATTCAGTGTAAAATTTCATTAGCCGAAATTGTAAGCACTAGAGCATTTTGTAAACCACAAATGCCGATACTAAAAACCGCTGTATTTCACCATTTGTACTTGGTAGGAGCAGTGCCAGTTAAACATTTCCAATAAAATTTCACTAAGCCTATTAGAATCTTATTAGATTTCAAGCATGTTAGTTTCGTAATATTATTACGTAAATAAACGCGCCCGCTAGATCATGCTCCCAAGAGGGACTGCTACTCCCGCGCTCAGCCCCCACCTCGCAAAATAGACGCAATACGAGTATAGGTTTCGACATTCCACACGCGGTAATAGTAATAACTAATACGAAGAAGTAGCGACCAGAGAAATATTTGGCTATGGCATCAAGAAGTGTTTTGTTTGCGTCGGCATCCATCCCGGTCTGTCGTCGGTTGAGCAGGAGACGCATTTTTGAAGCGTTCGAACTTCAATTCGCATTCGAATTGGCAAGATTCGTATACGAATCCGTAAAATTCCAATTTTTGAATATTCATACCTGTGAATTCTACAACGAGTGGTCCGACCCACTCGTTTTGCAATTCTATCACTCGAAAGTATGTATAATCTGTGATGAGAACGACATTGACGTTTCCTTCACAAATGACATCAAACTGACATATCAACTTTTTAATTTGCGTTCCATTCCCTCGCAATTCATTACCGGTTTTTAAAATCAATGAGTAATTGCTTTCCGGTTTTTATTTTTTCTGCGTGAAAAGAAAATTGTTGAAAGATTTGAATTTAATGGCAACACTGTTTTCGAATGATTCAAAAATGCGTAAAATCGATTGCATTAGAAATAAAATTCGTACACGATTTGTTTTCGTATGCGAACTAAAGATTCACTTCGAACGCTTCAAAAATGCGTCTCCTGGACGTAGGTCGGCGGCGGTCCTGAAAGGCGCTATTGCGCGAGACGGAAGCAAGAAGACTGCCTAAATTGGTGAGAAGTATCGGTGGTTCGGTTTGGTGCTTAAATTGGTAATTTGTAAAGTTTTAAAGGTAAGGGTAAATGGTTTGGCTCCGTGTAGTGAGTACAGATCCGAAGAAGGAAGAAGCATCTCTTTGAAAAATCGGTCTTGATTCCTTCCTTGTTCTTTACTCATCATCATGATGTGGTGTAGGTTGCAAGGTCGATGACCGACCTCACAAACCCTGGTGTCAGAGTTGTTGAGCCGCTAAAGGCCTCTGACATGGCTCATTAACGACTACATCCATAGATGTTAGTCGGGACCAACGGCTTAACGTGCCTTCTGAAGCACGGAATCATCTAACTTTTCGGACAATCAGGTGATTCACCCTGAAATGTCCTAACCAAACTGAGGAGGTCACACAAAGGGATTTTGTTTGACAGTGTCCCCACCGGGAATCGAACCCAGAACCTCCGGATCGAGAGCCGAGCGCTCTAACAACTAGACCAAGGAGGCTGTTACTAATAAAAGGGTACGAATCGACAGCAACAGTGGTTCTCATTAAATTTTTCTCTAGTTTTGTGAGAAACACGTAAAACGAACAAAAATGACCAAATTCATTGCTACTTTTCATGTAGCAATGAATGAAAGGACTGATGAAAGTACAGGAAGCAAGGGAAGTATGTCAAGATCGTAGCAGGTGGAGGTCTGTGGTCTTTGCCTACCCCGACGGGAAATAGGCGTGATGTTATGTATGTATGTTTTAATTTTTGTTGTACGACAGTTACCACAACATTCTTTCGTTGTAACATTTATTATGATGTAGCAGTAGAGAGGGGGAGGCCTTTTCCCAGCAGTGGGACAGTACGGGCTAAGAAAAAAAAAAGTTGTAAATAAAACGAATGATATGGTTTCGTTACGATATTGATCTCTTTCTTAGTATATTATTTAATTATGCCCGATACCGTTCTATTTTGCTTTACCTGCATGAAATACGTGCGAGACGTTTGATCTTGCGGCGGTTGCTCATTCGACCTGAAATGGATTTCATCTGCAATAAAAATCTCCTATAGCCAGCAGAAGGTGAAGTAGGTATATTAGATTAGTTTTACTTCGGAGATAGTTTAAACAAAGTCATTATAACATCTCATGGAACGACAAGGAGCTCCCTCCAAAATTCCAGCTTTTTCTGGAACCAAGCTGGTTAGCGTTACGGCTGGCTCCATGGTCCGCGGTTATTGGTGACCGCAGTATGTAAGTGTAAGATGATATGATACACAGAAGGACGCTGCTGCCCATTCTCCGGCTCATAATCCCTTAGTTGCCTCTTACGACACCCACGGGTACAAATGGGCTGATACTATTCTTTGCCAGTACCATTCAGATCAAGTATTTAAGAATCTGTTGAAACAAAATTTTTAAAGGGTTCCTAAATTAATTGATTTTTACTTGAGGGAACTTTTTCGTTTGTCGTCATCCTTTTTGGACTGCAAAAGCACTTTCGAGATTTCATATGGCTCGTGATTTTCTTCCTTAGTTTGTTCTCTACTATCTTTACTAGATCTTGAATGTTCAAACATTGATTCTTTTTGTTTTGTTTCTGATTCTTTATTAGGTTCAGAAGTAGAAACCTGCACGCTTTTGCTACGAATCTCTGGTTCTTTGGTCGGTTCAAATGAGACTTCTTTTTGTACAGGAGTCTGGGAAAAAAAGACATTGATATTTTGTGGCTGGTTTACTTACAAGTATCAAATATACTATACATTGGTAATTAACATTTAGGTCTAAAATACACTAGTTGATACTCACAACAGGAGAGTCATCTAAGAAGTAATACTTTTTGCCAGGAGTTTCGGTACACTTAATGCAGAGAGATTCAATCATTTGGCAGCTACCGGACAGTACAAAATAGACAAAGTTTGGGAGTCCTGCACCATCACCAAGTATAGTTTCATTTGGTTCGAACGATTTCATTTTAGCCACTATACAACCTTCGCGTCGAGCAACCTGTTATTCAGTTCTTTTATTAAGTTCGGAAGATTTAAATCCATGAATACTTAAAAATATTATTAACTTGTTTATAAATCGTATTATAATTTGTGTAATCCTTTACTTTGGAGGCTGGTACTCATGTTCAAACTACTTTTTACGATTTCCAAATTATCATTGTATGAAATTTTTTTTCTGTCGTTTTCGTAAATATTATCATAAATAGCATCCAAAGTAAATATTTTAAATATATTACAATAATATTAACAATCCGCACATTATTTACCTCATCAAGTCCATTAAAGTATGTGAACGAGTTCATTGCCTGTGTAACTTCATCCCACTGCTTTTGCAGGGACTTCTGTAGCACATTCTTGAAATCCTGCTTCATTAATGCGAGAAATTCACAGTGACCTAAAATGTATACATACGATACATAATTGGATACCTAGTTGATTACATTTTGATGGTTGGAAACGAAAGTAGTTTGATCAATAAGGGTTTGCCATGGTTATCTATGTAACTTTTTTAATGACTATTAAGTAAAATGCCTAGGAAATAAAATGAAAGACGCTTTAAGAAAAACCTCTGCAATACTCTAGATAAAATTTTAATTACAGCCGTTTATATCGACTGGTTTCTTTGAAAAGTGACGTGGTATTTTTGGCGGACTGTCTTCTAAACCCGTTTTCAGTTACAATACAGACATATCAAACTAACCAGAAGTAGTACAAGTGGCGGTCCTATTAATATTATGCAGCAGGGATACTTCTCCAAACATGTCTCCGGAGTGCATTACGAACACATTGATGGATATATTCTTCTTAAGTAGTTCGTCGTAAATAAGCACGCTTACTATCACTTCTCCAGTCACCACGAAGTACAGAGCTTCGGCCTCTTGATGCTGCCTCACTACGACCCTATTAGGTCCGTAATATCTGAAGTACGTTGCAGCGGCTAGTTTCTTTTTAACGTGCTGTTGAAGGTGTATATTTTAATAGTTACTCGTATTGCTGTCATCTATAGACAAAGGAATGTACAGATCGAATCACGGAGAACTCCTCTACAGAGGAAGGGACACGGGAATTTGACCGGATGACAGTAATATAAAATTGTGAGCAGAAATGTTTAAATGTAAGTACTGTATCCTGAACTTTCAAAAATTCCAATTAAGGGATCGGACTTAAGTTACTAGAGAAGGAAGTGTTTCTTAACTTTAAATTCCTTTACTAGTGGATATTTTCAGTTAATCTCATTGTTTTTCTGTGTTAAAACTTCTACATTGGCTGATCTCTCGTTTATAGTACATTTGTAAAATTTACATACGTTTGGATAACGTTTGAAACATTTCAAGCCTCCAATTTTTCGGTAAATGTATCTTTTCTCTGCATCTGTTCGCTCACTGACTGGCTTGTTTAATAAGGCTTTGTCCTGGAATGTAAACAATTTGTTCTAGAATAATTTTTATTGCTTTACTGTCTTTTATGATATTCTCTTAGTATTCCTGCTTGAGAGTTACAAGAAAAGGAGTGGATTTTTTTGCCACCGGATCGTTCTAAAAGTGTAGAGTCTATGCCTTTTTAATAGATGGTGCCACCATTTTAAATTAAAAGGGCGTGCTCAGTCAACGAAACTGAACACTTTCCCGAAGAAACATTTTTGGGAAATAAATAAAAAATAACATTCCATACAAATTGCTCACTTTGATCAAAAAGTTTGTATGAAGAAGCGATTTTTTTTTTATTTCCCAAACATGTTTCTTTGAGAAAGTTTTTCAGTTTCGTTGACTGTACGAACATACCCTTTCAGTTTCCGTACACGTCCCATACACCCTTTGTTACTAAATTTTTTGTAAATTCGTTGTAGTATATAGTTTGCTAGTTGTACAATCACTAATCTACTAGGTTATTGATTTAGTAACCGTCAAACTCAGTAGCTTCTGTTTCTTGGCTCGCATAGCTTGTTCTACGCGTTTCTTTACATTGTCGCCCTCATACACTTCTTCGTCCTCCGTTAGCCAGTACAGGTTAGCGATCACTCTATGAACTAAACCACGAAAACGAAACTTTGCAAGGAACTTCTTTCGCATTATCGCCTCAACGTCCTGAAGAATAATATAGAGTTGATGAGTTTTATGGCTATTTCGTAACTAGTTTAGTGACTGATACCTTTGCGAAAATTATTAGGTATTTAATAGAACTTACTTCATGTTCTTTTGCAGTTTTCTTTATTAATAAATCTGCCATTATGTAGAACTATTCTATAAATGTGTAATAAATCTTCTCAAAACAATATACACAATAAAAATATATTTATTATGACAAAAGGAAGTTTATAGTTTTAATTATTATCAATCCTTTATTATTTAAGCGGTTGATTTTTTTACTATTTTGAAGGCAATTTTTTGCTTTATCACTACAAGCTTTCTCTAGTTGGTCATGCTTGTGATGTTGTCTTTATAATTTTATTTTCTTTACCTACAATTAAGCAATCAAGCAGGCTCGATGTGTTTTACAGGTTATCGCCATTTAGATAAATCCTTACTTTTAAGGGTTCCGTACCTCAAAATAAAAAAATGGAACCCTTATAGGATCACTTTGTTGTCCGTCTGTCTGTCTATCTGTCAAGACCCTTTTTCTCACGAACGAGAAGACGTATCACGTTGAAATTGATATTTTTTTTAAATAAAAGTAAAATTTTAGGTTCTATTCCTATATTTCTGAACAATCTTATTATCTCTTATTTCTAGTTTCTTATTTATTTTCATATAGGGGTCGAGGATAGCACACAGTGGTTTCTCAGACCCTACAACTGAATTTGAAGTAGTGAATCCCCGTAGGAGGTTGGTGTACTCCTCGCTTATATTTGGGGGAAGATTCGCTAGTCTTCGCTGGTAAAAAGACTGGACTTCCTCTTCAGGGTTTTGTATCTTGTACTTTGGTTTTGCCAAATATGACGTAAAGTTATCTCTTACTTCTGTGCGGAAGGATCTGGAAATTAGACGATGATGTTTAAGTATGCGCTTAAAATGTAGCCTTTTGGGTATCCCACTGCTAGACAAAGCCTCCCCTCCCTCCATTCTTTCTATGGCTACCTATGTCGTGCTTGCTCCGGCCAGATTTTAAGGAATGCGCCTATCTAGTCTCTGCCTGGTGGTGGCATCCACTGGCTAGTAGGTAAAATTAGCCCACAAGAGATCTAGCGCACGGCCGATAGTTATGACCAGCCAATTTTAGCGGCCGCATGGGTGATATCGGCTATTATTGCGTTTTGAAGTATTATTTCCTTATTCAGCCTGTTTTGGCGTATAGCTGTGATAGGAGGAGAAAGAAGTAGACGTAAAAATGGGGCCATTGAACCAACAATGACTTTTACAATCAGGGTGACAAAAGCAGATATTATTTTCTAAATATTGTTGCTGTTATTGCTGCGATCGATCTATTTCTTTAAATGACTTTCTTCGTCGTAAGCACGTAATGCTCTAAAAAAAAATATACCCTTTTAAGACCTACGTAATACGGACACCTATTTTCTTACCCTGGCACCCAGTCTGGTTTATTATGAGTCCTGATTTCCCTGAACTCTTTACTGAACACTTCTCGATCGTACACATACTTCGGTTTTGGTAGCGGTAGGCGCCAGAATTCGGACTTTGTTTTCGGAGTTCGCACCTAGGAAAACAAGTTTAATTATAAAAAAAATTTACTTATCTTACAAAAATTTTTCCCTCTTAATTTTTCCTATTGCCTCTACAGAAAGCCATCAAGCCAATGGTCCACGGTCCACTGCTAATAGTTAGGGTGCTGGCTGCAATTTGGGTGAATGATTTGCTCATGATTCATATTAATAGGGATAACAGATCAGCTCAATACAAATCGATTTGGTTCTTACAAGTTTTTCTGTGCGTCGCTGCGTTTTTGAGTTAAAGCAAAAAAAATAAAAATAAGATACTTAATAATGTTTTTAGGGTTCCGTACCTCAAAAGAAAAAAACGGAACCCTTATAGGATCACTTTGTTATCTGTCTGTCTGTCTGTCAAGACCCTTTATCTCACGAACGGGTAAAGGTATCAGGTTGAAATTAATACCATATGTTAGGATCTATGATCCACACAAGATCTGAAAATTTCAATTTTTTACAACGACGCAATCAAAAGATATGGCATTTTATGTCCTCATCTCCATACATTTATACAAAAAAGCAAAACCTACAGGGTACTTCCCGTTGACCTAAAATTATGAAATTTGGCAAGAAGCTAGGTCTCACAGTACAAATAATGGAAAAAGTCTGAAATCATTAAATATTACAACTTTTCTCACAACTAATGGTAACCAATTGTGGTGAGCTCCCGTTTCAAGAACATTCATATAAGAGAGGGGTCAAGTTACAACTTATTAAGTTACCTACAATTAAGTTACTACAATTAAGACTATTAAAAACAATAGTTCCCTTAAAAGTTAAATATAAATATAAGGAAAATTATGCTGATCTTTTCCATTATTGTAAAGTAATGAACGTATTTGATAAAGCCAAACTTGCTCTTATCTCTGAAAATAGCAAACATACCAGGCCACTCAGAAAGTATTGCGAAAAATAGTTTTTATATATGGGAGACTGGCCGGTCAGAATCTTTTTCGAAAATATGATTACTTGTAAGTAAAAATATGTGTGTTCCATTTTCAAAATTTCCCTCCACATTTTTTGCGAGCCAATTCAAAGTATCGTGTCTTACTGAAAAATGGATCTGCGCCGGGAACATTTTAGAGCTATGATTTTTTACGATTTCAAGTGTCGCCTGAAACCGGATGAATCGTTCGATAGACTTCAAATGGCATTTATGGATGAAGGCCCCTCCAAGGCAACCGTGTATCGTTGGTATAACGAATTTAGGCGCGGTCGACCAACCTTGGGGGATGAAGAAAGAAGCGGTCGCCCTTTGATGGCTATTACGGAAGAAAACGTGCTAGCAGTGAAAAATTTAATCCAAGATAATAGGCGAATTACATATCAGGAGATTCAGCACATATTAAAGATTGGATCGGGAAGCGTTCACGAGATTCTACACGGGCATCTTCGCGTGAGGAGGATAGTATCGCGCTGGGTGCCGCACTACCTCACCGACGCTCAGAAGCAGGCCCGGGTGGAATGGTGCCGTGATATGCTGAACAAATTTGAAGCAGGCTCGTCTCGGCGTGTTTACGACATCGTAACAGGTGATGAGTCCTGGATTTATCAATACGATCCAGAAACCAAGCGCCAGTCGACAGTTTGGGTGTTTCAAAATGAACCAACGCCTACCAAAGTGAAGCGATCTCGAAGCGGGGGGAAGATTTTGATCGCCAGCTTTTTTAATTTGACTGGCCACTTGGCCTCAATTCCCTTACGAGATCAAAGAAGCATCAACGCCGAATGGTATACTACCAAATGTTTACCAGAAGTTTTTTCTGTTGTGAGCAACAAGCGACCAAACACAGGGCTCCGCGGACTACTGCTCCACCACGACAATGCGCCTGCACACACCGCGCTCAAAACGAGGGACTTCCTGGACAGCACACCAGTCAAACTCCTGGGTCACCCTCCTTACAGCCCTGATCTAGCACCGTGTGACTTCTTTTTATTTCCAAAAATAAAAAATCAGCTCAAGGGGATACAATTTTCGTCGCCGGAAGATGCGCTGGCTGCGTTCGAGCAGGCTGTAAACGAGGTGTCTACGGCGGACTGGAAAAAGTGTTTTGAAAACTGGTTCAGACGCATGAATCTTTGTATAGAGGCTGGTGGAGAGTACTTTGAAAAGATTTAATAAAAATATATGTACCTGTAGAACAATTTTTTTTAGTGTCGCAAATATTTCTGAGTGTCCCACGTATGAGCACTTTAGAAATGAATTGTAGACTAAAGAATCTACGTAACCTACCTCATCAACAAATGTACAAAGTTCCAGAATATACTAATGAGTACGGTAGGAGAGTGTGTAAGTGCATTCTACCTCTTACATTAAATAGTTTACCACAAACAATCGCAGAAAAACTAATCGACAATAGTTATTTATGCAACTGTTGCGTAATGAGAGTAATTTTAACACGAGATCTGGTTTTTGATACGAGGCGCAGCCGAGTATCAAAATAGTATAGATCGAGTGTTAAAATGACTAATTACGTATAGTTGCATACAAAACTTTATCTACGACCGACAAAATAAAATAAAATTTTAAAGAGTAGTGATCAATTTATTGAACTAAGAGGACAGTTAGTTAGTACAGTTATTAAAAGTTATTCCCGAAGTTATTCCAGATCCAGAGCTTGTGGATGGAGTTGCTTTAACATTAATTTCATGTATATGGTTACTGACAGCCTCTTGTTGACTCATGTTCTCCTGGTACATACTTTCCATTTTGTTCAAATCACTTCTTTTGTTGCTACGGTCACTTTATATAGAAGCGAAACAACTGTTAGCCTCTTGTCGATTTATGTACTCCTGGTACTCTCCGTTTTCTTTTAAATATAGGTAGGCAGTCGTCACCCCAGTAAAAAGTATTTTTACAAAATTACTTTAAAGTAGGCTGTATGTAGTACTGTGGTAGTATTGCCTTAGCCTATGCAGATTGAAAATTATGTATTATAACAGTTGCGGAATGAAAATCCATACTCCATTTCCGTACTGCTCGTAGTATGGAACAGTGTGGAAATGAAAATTATAGCGGAAAATGACCTCAATTTCGAATCTGTCATTGGTTTCGAATTTGGAATATTCCGGTACGGGAGTAGATAAAAATAGTAAACAAATTAAAAATACATTAAATAAACACTACATAAAAAAAGTAAACTTCTTGTAGGGGGTGGATGCAGATCCACGCTCTTTGGCCACGGTCTGTCGTGGGGCGGGCAACTGGTTGAGGCAACCACAATCTTTAATTTATAAGATTTTACTGTCTCAATTAATAAATAATTTATAATTTGTAATAGTATCTGCAATAAACAGTTTAAATTTTAATTTTAAATTTTTTTTTTTTAGTTGGATGGTCGCGGAGGCAATTTTTGTTTTAGTTCTATTTTAAAATGGGAACACTTACAAACTTGAAAATTGGTATGTTTATAGTGCATAAGCTATGAAATAACAATAAATAATAAAATTTGGTCAAGCGCGTGTCGGACTCAAAAAATCTAGCACATTAATTCACTGAAATTTCAAATAATACAATTATGATTATGTGGTGGTACGGAACCCTCGGTGCGCGAGTCCGACTCGCACTTGGCCGGTTTTTCCAAGTTTCCTTACAAGTTCCTTACAAGTTTTTCTGTGCGTCGCTGCGTTTTTTAAGTTAAAACAAAAAAACTGAAAATAAGATACTAAATAATGTTTTTTAGTCTGCCTTTGTGGCTGCTGTTTAAAATACTTCTGAAGATGTAGAAATCGAATCGCATTATCACGGGACGAAGTAGAGAATTTTTGCAATTTGAAGCGCTGTAACTTTACGACGCAGGGCTATTATGGTGGCAGACCATTTTTCTGGGGTTTTATACATTGTATTTAATCAGATAGTCATAGTCTTCCAGGTTTGGTTTCATTGTCAAATTTCAAAATTGTTAAAACTTAATTCCCCAAAAACGCAGGGGTGTGGATGTCTGCCAATATTTTTTGTATCTTTTAGAGGATGCTCCTTATCATCAGTCAAAGAGGCAGACATTAGCAAATCATATAGAAGTTTGTCCTTCATCACCCTTACTATAATCATAGCAGTGACGACAAGCCTTCTGTCACTGATTGGTTCGAGAATTTCAATAAGGTGTAGCAAACAATGTGCAAATGCAATATATAAAACAAGTTTATAATGCACAATTTAAAAAAAAAAATGTCGTACTGTAAGCGCCTTCAAAATTACAATCAACCTGATGAATGATATGTACAATTGAATCAAAACTTACCATGGGCGTGTCGCTGAATGTGTAGTACGTAACAATATTCATAGCTGGTGAATTTGACTCTCTGCTCATCTGGTCAGCGGTGTAGGGCCGATGATGGAGTCTGCTCGTGGTCAAATATGGATCCAAATACTTCTCAAACCCGTCATGCGTTGTGTCTAGGGGCTCGAGATTCTTATGCCAACTCGGTTCGAAGTCGGGCTAAAATTCGGATTCAACACAATATTGATTGTTATTAAATTGTGTCTTTGACCTGTCCTATTTTAGCATAACATAGTATAAGATTTTTTGGGTTTACACATCACCGCTTTGGCTGGACTCTGACCTTTTTTTAAACCAATGGAAAACCGATCGTATCTGACTTGTTGAGTAAAGTTTAATTGGTTTAAATTTGAACATTATACTTAGATTGATCCTGTTTTACATTACAGTTTTTTTTAATAATGTTATTACAAAAAAAATTAAGCATTAAACTATTTGACGAGTGGAACATTGTAAATTTGCCTGTGATCAGAAGTAATTACCGGTCTAGAAGGTTGACTGGCGGGATGCATGAACTGCTCCTTACCATTGACGAGTCTAGCTGGAGTAATAGGTTCTGAGTAAGCACTCTTCATCTCCGTCGTTCCGTGTACATTGCATTGTGGAGGTTGATCTGTAATCTGAAGGATATTACAGTTGAAATAATTTAGCTAAATTAAATAACAATAAAAGGTATGGAAGCTACAGAGACACATATCGCTGTATCTTGCTCTCATGCAAAGTTCTTTCCTGCTGTCGTTCTACTCGTAATGAAGTTAAAACGGTGAAAAACTGGACCCTATTAATATGTCTCCTATGTCTGTCTGTCTGGCTGTATCTCAAGAACCGTAATAGGTAGACAGTTAGAATATGTATTTCTGTTGCAGCTATCACAACAAATACTGAAACAAAAAAAAATAGGGGGCTACCGTACTAAAACGTGTTTTTAGGAGACTTTGGCTCGATTTTTTGTTTTAGCTCTATCGTAAAATCGTGAACACTTACAAGCCCGAAAATTCGTATATTTAAAGTGCATAAGCTATACACAAGGTGTAAGGGATAGGACGGTGTACCGAAAACTGAAAGGGCGTGCTCAGTATACGAAACTGAACAACTTTCCCAAAGAAACATATGATGGGAAATGAAAAAAAAAATTTGACCTATCCATAAAAACTGTTCGACCAGAGTGGGCAATCTATATGGAGAGGTAATATTTTTTTTTCATTCCCCAACATATGTTCTTTGGGAAAGTTGTTCAGTTTCATTGACTAAGCACGCCGTTTCAGTTCTCGGTACACCGTCCCTTACACCCTTATGATAACAACAAATAATAAATACTGGTCAATTGCGTGTCGGAATCGCGTCTGTGTGACTGCGTCCTTAGTGGAAGGTACGGTACGGAACCCTCAGTGCACGAGTCCGACTCGCTCTTGGCCAGCTATTTGAAGACACACCTCAGTAGACGTCAGCCATGAGTGTAGCTGTCTGCAAAGCTAGAGAAATCTGGTGGTAACTTAATTGGAGATAATGATATGTTAAAAATAAAAGATATCTAAAAATCACGTATTTGTCTAAAAACAATCATACAGACCTTTCTATTTGGAGGGTAGATGTATACATTTTCAGTGCACGACGTGTGTTTGTTATGCCTTTTTGTTTCCGGATGTTTGAACCCGAAGTCGACTGTGGACTGAGATCGCATCAAGTTCTTTTCGACGTTGTAGTCGTGAAAATGCTCTTTCATACATTCCAATGGGGCGTTCTGCGGCATTAAATATTTAAATCAACGATTAATTTGAATTTAATTCCTTGTAATACAAAATAGGGCCATTAGGTAAAGTCCTCACAGTAAATAATTGATCATGAATGGATAAAAATATCTCAGATTGCTCTTTTCAAAAGTGAACAATGAGTAGATACATATAGAGTTGTTTGATTGTCAATTTTTACTAACACGTAGGTCCTAATAATTGAACTCAAATTAGCTCTAGGATTTTAAATATTTAAAGTTCAAACACCACTCGAAAATTAAAATCAAATCCTGGAAGAACTGTCAACTGTCTGAAAGTCCCAATTAACGGCGTTTTCCAGTACGATCCCCTATTGTGATTCCTTGGGGGATCCAATAGCACCCGCTATTGCACTAGGATCCCCTGGGGGATCGAATAGCACCTGCTATTCCACTGGGATCCCCTGGGGGATGTAACAGCACTCGCTATTCCACCAAAATCCCATAAAAAATGAAAAAATATATATATTAAAAAAATAATTCATTCATTCGTTAATATTTTTATTTTATATTTTTTTATTTTATATACAGGGTAGAATTTTGTAACGCCACCTGGAGGGAAAGTACTGGTTGTATGTATATTTTTTTAATTATATTTTTTTTTATATTAATTTATTTTAAATTTTATTTTAAGAATGTTCTTTTTAGATCCCCCATGTTTTGAATCCCCAAAGGGGATCCTAGTGCAATAGCGGGTGCTATTGGATCCCCCAGGGGATCACAATAGGAGATCGTACTGGAAATTACCCAATTAACTTAGGCCCGTATTGATAAATCCCTCTCAAAATCTTCCCCAAGACCATGTCAGCTGACTTAATTATTAAGATGCAATTAGCATTTCAAGATCTTGCTAATAAATAAACTAATATACAAATACTCGTATCAATCTCAAGTGTCCGTCTTTGAGTCAAACGTCAAAAGAGCAAAAAGAATTTATGTCTGCGTTTTGTTCTACCTTCTAATAATGCTGTTAATGTTCATTTTAAAGTTTCTTCTTTCTTAATAAATAAATAATGGAGACTGACAGTTCAAAATAATACTCGTCACTATTTGACAGCATCAACAATTTTTAGTTAAGTTTCGTTTATAAATTAGTGAGTGTGTTTTTAACACACAAGTGACAATTTCTCCGATGACAGCTAAATAAACAGAAATTGAGATTTCTGTTTATTAATTAATGCAACACCTCAAGATGCCCCTTAAGGACAATCTCACACTTAAGCGGGATTTATCAATTCGACCCTTAGAAACTTACATTTTACACTTACAACTTACTTCAACACTAAACCCTAAACGTGTAACAGTATCATACTGGCCAGAATTGCAAACTTAAAAAAAAATTTTTAGTTAAGTTTTCGGTATTTGACTTAATTTAGAATAAAAATTTGATAATATTGACGATGCATTAAACTTACCGGGCACTTCAAAATTTCAGGCAACCCTAGTTTACGATGACCTATTGTGACACTAGAGTCACCAGTTTCGGGAAACTTTCTCACAGGGTACTCAAGATGCACTGGATCCCAACTGCGCGTTGGCTGCTTCTTAGGATATGACACTTGAACATGTGATGATGATAGTTCCATTTTTTATTTTCGTGTTATTCTGCTATTTTAATATCTACTCAACAATAACAATAGTATCCTGTACATGGTTTTGTTGCCAAGCAAACCTTTTGATGGTATGTGTGTTTATTGCCATGGTAACGCATTTAATAAAATGTACCTAGTGGTACGCACGGCAGCAAGCACGTAGAAACAAAACCAGTGTAAGCTGAACCAGTTCTACGCTACAAACGCCCGAAACCAGAGACCCGCTCAAGGTCAAAGTGTTTCCACTGACGAGCGGCCGTGTGTACAGGCGAGAGCCGGTCAAGGAGAATAAAAAACAGATGGCGCTGTAGCTTTCTGTCTAAAACGCGATATTTTTTTTTATCCTTAAAAACACGGGGAACACGAATTTTCCCAGACATGAGACCTATCTAAATTGATTTATCGTCTCCGAAAACCCCCGTATGGTAAATTTTAATCGAAATTATTAGAGCCGTATTCGAGAAAGCGATTACAAATATATACAGGGTGTTAATTTAATTTCGTGCCATAGCTTAAGGGGTGGTTCAATAACGATAAAGGAAAATAATAATAATAATAATTCTACTTAATTTTCTTTTTAACTCCATTGAAACTAAACTAACGCAGAAAGCAATGACCTTGTTGACCAGTATATCATAGAGTCTCGCTCAAACCTCTGCTTAAAGCAGACCTTAGTCGATCTTTTTAAATAATTTAAACTACAGTATTCTCTACAAAGTCATATATCGAAGTGTAGGCAGTGATATAAAGAGTACAGTAGTGAAATCTGGTTACCAAAATTCTTTTGGCTGCTCAAGATATAAGTGGTTTAATTTTAAAATCGACCGTTACACTGCGGCATCCATTAACTACAAACGACATCTTTCGGATCGCTCGCTGAGCACATAACGCATTAACTAGGTACGTAAGACGTAACGGCCCATAAGATGCATGCTTGTGCTGGGTGCAACTATAATATTGAACAGGATGAACCGTATATAAAGTGTACGAGATGCCATTGTACCTATGATCTAATATGTGCAGGGCTTACGTCTGAAAAATATGCGTCCCTTATTGACGAAGTATTACAGATCTGGACTTGCACTGCATGTCGGAGTAAAACGCCTAAAACTGGCAACACGATGACCCCAATCCGCCAATTAATGAGCACATCCTACGCTAACGATACACTTGCCGAGACCGATTGTACTTCTATCGAAACTTCTAACCTGGATTTCGAAGGTATAACATTTCGACCGGGACAGGGAAATAAGAAAATAACTACCCATCAACAAAACGCAAAGGTAGCTAGCAATTGTGCGTGTGGTAACCCAACCGCGCTGAGAGAGATTATCAGGGAGGAATTAGGATCGTTACTTGAAGGACCCTTGTCTGTTTTATCCGAACTATGCCAAAGTTCCCACCTGGAAGCTGTTCATTCTTCAATACTGTTGAAGCTCAGTGAAGCATCTATAGCGAAAAATAATCCAACTGCTACATCCGAAACCACATCCAATATTACCACCGACTCACAATCGCAACATAAGGGTAATTCTACAAAACAACAACCCACAAAAACCGCACATCCACGAATCAGAGGGTAGTAAGAAATCCAATGCGCGAGTACAAGCAGCAGATCAGCCTAGCAACAAATCAAAAACTCGCAATAGCGACAGTGGGAGAATTGTTGCCACCGCCGGCCGTCACGCCCCCGCCGCCCCTGTCCACTCCTCATCTGATCCGTTCGCAGATTCGATACCGGCTTATCAACGCGAGCTAAGTACCTCCACCGGCTCCATTGACGAGAACGATGACAATCCCCTACCATGGCAGAGAGTTGAGAGTAAGAAACGTCGTCGTCACCGCCCAATCCAGCGAGTAGTGACCGGTAAGGGATCCACCGACGAACAACTCCAATCGGTTGAGAAAAACCGCAAAATACATGTTTGTTTTCTTAAGCCTAACACTACGGCGGATGCGATTATCGCATTTATGAACAAAAAAAATCCATGCGATAACTACACTGTTCACAAGCTTAAGTTAAAACACGAACACTATTCCTCATTTGCCGTATCGATACCCGAGAATAAGTTCGAGTATTTCATGTCTGCCGACGTATGGCCACCAAACGTCCAAGTGAGTGAGTGGTTTCGTCTCAGCGGCGGGCGCACGCGCCGCGCGCCCCCCCGATCCGCGGCCCCCGCCGGCCCCGAAGTGTCCCCACCCGGGAACGTCAAGCAAACCTGTTGATGCGACACACAGACAGCAAGATTTTTTGACCGTATGTCATCAAAACATTAGAAGTTTGTACGGCAAGACTAGGAAATTAGAGGTTTTGTTAAATGACGAACTTAACTGTGACATTTTATTGATAACAGAACATTGGTTGCGTGACTTTGAAATTCAATCTGTGACGTTAACAAACTATAACCTTGTGTCTTACTATTGTAGACCTTCGATTGAGCATGGTGGAAGCTGCATTTATGCTAGGTCTGGTAAACGAGTGTTAAAAAGACAAGATTATTGTGATATTTCCGTTGAGCAAGTCTTCGACACATGTGCCGTTGAGTTGCTGGACGAAAATTTATTAATAATCGTCATCTATCATTCTAACAAAACTAGCAACTCTGAATATTTAACTTGTTTCGAATCTTTGCTAACAAAGATTAATGACGACGGCTACAGGGCGATTATAATGGGTGACGTAAATATTGATCTACTTACCGACACCTCGCAAAAAAAGAAAGTAGTAGACCTGCTGACCTTAAGTAATTTTGAGCAACACATCGACTTTCCCACGCGTATTGAAGGCGACTGTTCAACCCTGCTGGATCACGCGTAGGGTCATGTGTCGAACAATGAAACACAAAAAATTCAAATAGGCATAACTCAGTCATTTATAAATATTTAGTTGTTTTTTTTTTACATGGAGGACGATCAATTAATTGGCTAATTATTACTATTCTCCGTTTCCCTAACATATTAATGTAAAATCTCCTAGAGAGGTTTTTTAAAAAAATGGGAAATGTTTCATTGTGTCCACATGTTGGTACACAATGAAACGCATGGTATTCAACAATGGAACAGGGCAACTATTGCAGATTTTTTCGGGAATTTATTTGTATTTTAGAATTAAAAAAGCACTTTTACGTAATTAATAAGGTTTTATTCAAAATCACAAATTGACAGGTAGACTTAAACAATAGTAATTATGTTAATCAGTCAGGCAATGCTGCTTTGGTAGGTAATAATCAGTCATGGGTTAGGAATAATTATTTATCTATCCGTATAGTTATAACAAATAACTTTCTCCTGGACAGAAACTTTAGAAATGTTCAAAAAACAAAACAAAAAACTAAAATTTAAAACAAAAAATGTTATTCTAACAAATTATAGAAATGTTTTACCATAAAATTTCTTGAAACAACAGTGACTACTAGTCACTTAAAACTAAATAACTTGAAACTTTATAATTAGAAAACTAACAAAAAACAGTCCTCAACTTTTTTACCATTTAAAATACTAAGAAGTTATTACAATAGGTAGGTAAGTATAACGCCTCATTATGAGGTGAAGTCTTAATAACTACAAGTGCCTAATCAGTCTCAATAATTACAAAAATCACATTTACTAAGGCAAACTATGAATTTACTTTTTTATATTTTGTAAGGATATTTTTTATATTTTTTTAAATATTTTTTTACCTTTTTTATGTTTTTTAATTAACGCAAATTAATTTTTGTTGAAATACGCACAGGAAAAATGTATGCAGAGTTCCGATTTTTCGTTCCAGTTATTTGTGGCGGAGGAAGTATCATTTTAATGTCCCTAACATGGATTTCTGAAAGATCGGGTTCTAACGGCATTCGAAACTTCATTGTATCTTTTGCCTTCAGTCTCATAAAGGAAGCTCCGAATGTATTTGCACTGATAACCTCGGTTATCAATGCAACGTAATACACCTTCAGTTTCTTTGTTACGAATGAAACTAGCACATAATCATTTACTTTGGGTATACAATCCATTTTGCTGAAACTCTCAGTTATCATCGGTAGTTCATCGTCGTCGGGGTCATCCTCTGACTCTATGTCATCTAGTTCACTTTCACTTAGAAGTTCGACTATCTCATCTTCTTCGGTGCTAGTTTCAGAATCCGATTTAGATGGTTTCGCCGTTTTACCCTTCTTTTTAGGTATTTCCGTCGTTTTACCCTTCTTTTTAGGTGGTTTCGTCTTTTCATCAGACAAAATGGGTCTCTTTATTTTCTTTGCAGCGGTTTTTCTTTCTTTGGTTTTTTTTCGTTCTTCAGCTATTTGATTTTTTTCAGGAGTATCCGTCGCAATCATGCTTTTTCCCAGTTTTCTTGGCTTACGTCGACCAGTTCGAGGGCCAGCCTTTAGAGGAGGCATAAACTCTTTGGGAGACTTGAACTTATTTTGGATACCAGAAGTGCTAGCAACAGGTGATGTCGGCGCTTGGTGGTTAGCGTTTGGATCAATGTTCTCCTCTGCAACGACGATAGGTTCATCATCAGGTTGATCAGTCTGCAATAATGAAGGACTAAGAGCGTTCCGTAACTCCAAGTTTGAAATATTGGCTTGAATTTCTTCAATCATAGATGGACTTTCTGCACAATATGTGACATCTGATTCCGGACTGCTACGATCTTCCGTCTCGGTTTGTAGGTTGCCAGGAGCATCAAAAGCCACCGTCTCAATTTGTTGATTGCCAGGAGCAGCCGAAGCCACCATCTCGTTACCAGGAGTAGCACTAGCCAGCAACGCCGATTGTCGGTTATCGGGAACAGTGGGAGCTAGGAATGCTGAGGATGTACTAGGTTGGTCTCTATCGGTGACTGCTGATGGCATAAAGTCCAAATCATCAAACACATCCGGGTCATATGGATAAATGCCACATTTTTTAAAAGCAGATGCAATATTTACTGGGGTCATTGCCTTTGCATACGCTTGGCCCACGCACTCCGCAACGTTGTAAATGGTCAGGGGTTTCCCCGGATTACGCATCAACCAAGAATCTACAGCGCTGTTGTAGTAGACCTTAAAGGGACCATTTAATCCGACATCAAGTGGTTGCATTTTTGCTGTCGTATGAGGGTGCAGCGTCAGAATAACGACTCCAGATTGTTTTGCTAAATTTAAAGCCTCAATACTTAAATGGGACTCGTGGTTGTCCATAACTAAAAGAGCTGGATTTTCTGGACTTGCGGACGTCTGTTTTATAAAATGTTCCATTACTTGAACAAAGAGCTCTGAGTTCATCCATCCACTGGGGGCTGCAAGTCCAAGAGTTCCGGGAGGAGCACCAGTTAACATATGGTCTTTAAAGTTTTTCCTAGGAAAAACAAGAACTGGAGGCAATGCCTGTCCCGATGCGCACACGATAGCACAAGTAGTCACCAGTGTTCCCTTCTCACCACTGGTTACTTTTCCAATATTTTGACGCCCTTTAGGCGCTATAACTTTTTGCGGCTTTTGGACAGTGGTAGTGGCCGTTTCGTCAAGGTTAAAAACCCTGCAACCATTTCCAAAGGTGGGATGTCGTTCCATTACATTTTTCAAATTGTTGAAAAAAGACTTGACAGTCTCTCTGTTAAAAGAAGTCGCACGAGCCAAGCTACATGCTTCTGGCTTCTTCAGGGATAATTCGGGGTGTCTTGTCCTAAAAGACCGAAGCCATTCGACTCCTGCCAGCAAGCAGGACATGTAATATTATTGACTATGGCCATTTGGTACGCTACGCGTCGAACATCCTTACGGGTGAGGCCATAAAATGTCAGCGCGCAGTCAACGATGTATTCATTAAGTGCAGCTTCTTGTTCTTCCGAAAATATTTTGTTAACTTCATAATTCGGTGTCAACCTATGAGCTGTTAAATTTGCGTCACTGACATTTTGAAGTTTTTTCGTGTACCGAAATAGAGTGGGGTAATGTACGCTGCACTCCTTGGCGGCTTTTCTTAAGCTCATTCCGTTTCTATGCAATTGAACCGCTCTAAGCATATTCGCTGCTGTATGATCTCCCTTTTTTCGTTCTGTGTTTTTATGACGCGCCATCTGAAATAAATAAACCTAATTAGTAGAATAAAACCGATATAACCTACAAACGGATGTTTGTTAATTTAAAGATAGGTACATAACAAGTAACTAATTTAGTTAGGTAGGTAAGTAATTTTACTAACCAACAACAGATACAATGAAACATACGATAGTACACAATGAAACGTTCCATTGTGTACGCATATCAAATGTTTCATTGTGGACCACCAAGGGTTTCGCTAACTAACCTCAAAAAAAACCCCACAAAATACGAACTCTTTGATTTGCAAATTAGGCTGCAAGAATCTACAATATATGCATAATCTTATGTAATTCATAAAATTAACCAATTCTATAGTATGTTACACTGAGAAACGAAAGAAAATTAGTAAAAAAACTTACTTTTTCGGATTAAAATCACAAAATTACTCAGCAGACACGTTCGCGCCACGAGGTGCGCCGCTTGACTAGGTCAGGGGGGGCGGTTCCTCGAGGACTACTCGCACACTAATTTGCATGGTTTGGCAACGTCGCATTTTTGAAATATCGCAATGTTTCACTGTGGACGACTGTTTCAATGTTCGACACCTGACCCTACTCCAATATCCGTGACGACCGTGTGTCTGCGCAAGCTATCATTACTCATCTTAGTGATCACATTGCACAAAAACTGAAGGTTCCTCTGCGAGCTCAGCCGTCACACGTGACCTTAACAAAGCGCGTATTCAGTAAATCGAATATTATGGGTTTTAGAGCAGCGATTGAGTCAATAGACTGGTACGAGGTAATTAATAATGCTCAAAACTGTTGCCAGACGCTAGCTAACTCTATAACTAATATCATCATGAACAAAATAGAAATTTGTTTTCCAAATAAACGAATCTCATACCCTATCAAAAGGTGTCCATGGGTCGATAGTGATATTATTAATCTGAAATTATTGACGTTCGATCTTTTAAATTTAAAGTCTAAATATCCTTTAGATGTCGCCTTGGCAGAGAAAGTTGATACTATGTCGCGAAAGTATAACACTGAGTTGGCTTTTAGGAGACGTGAGTATTTTAATTCGCTAATATCTAACCATACACATAAGAGTAAATGTATGTGGATTGTTATAAATAACGAATTGGGTAGGAACAATCGCGAAAGGGTCGATTACACGGACTTGGTTCGAGACCAAGCGGGAGCACCGTTCGCCACAAAACAAGAGCTAGTCGACTCGCTGAACAAAGAGTTCGTAACAGCAGCTACGCGATGCGACGCCCCTACGGCCGATCCCGCGCGGTGTATCTCGTCAATGTCGACGCGCCAGTCCGAGAGCGATACGTCGATCCGGCTAAAGCCGTTCAATCCGAGCGAAATATTGAACATCTTAAAATACTCAATCGCACCTAAGAACAGTACTGATATTTATGATCTGTCTGCAAATCTTCTAAGGCAAATAAGTATGTCTGTTTGCTTTGTACTATCACTACTATTCAACAGTTGTCTCAGTAGTGGTACCTTTCCGACTGCATTAAAAAAAGTTAAGATATCCCCACTTTACAAGGGCAAAGGGAAAAAATCGGCTATGAAGTCATACCGCCCAATATCATTAGTACCTGCCTTTAGTAAAGTACTCGAAGTGGGGATGAACAACAGGATTTTATCATATTGGACAGAGCGTAATGTTATGTCGGAGCGCCAGTACGCATACCGGCGTGGCCGTTCCACCACCGACTTAGTCAGAGAAGTAGTGCGGAGTGCGACTCGCGCGCGCGAGGCCGGCATGCACGTCGCCATGGTGTGCTGCGACCTCTCGCGCGCGTTCGACACCGCCGACCATGGGCTTTTGGAAAAGAAGCTCAACCACTACGGCATCCGCGGTCCTGCCCTGTCATTGGTGGTCTCTTTTATGACGGACAGAGGGCAAGTCGTGGTGGGTGACAGCGGACAGGTTAAATCGGCTGAGTTAAAAAACTTAATGGGGGTCCCACAAGGCTCGTGTTTATCGAACACTCTGTTCAGCATCTTGTTGAACGACCTCCCGTCTGCTATCAGCAACGCTGAAATTTACATGTATGCAGACGACGTTACCGCTGTAGTCAGTGCAGCTACACCATCTCAGCTAGAGGCAGCTCTTAATCTTACTGTGCAACAGCTCAACCTGTGGTTCTGTTCGAATGGCCTGGCTCTTAACAGAGAAAAAACCTGTTTCTTACAGTTTAGGTTAAATGGTCATCGCCAACAACAGTTGCACGTTTACGCAGGCGCCACAGTCCTCGAACAAGTAACCTCGACCCGACTGCTAGGCTTTCACTTAGACAGCTCGCTGTCATGGGGCACCCACATCGATGGGATCTGCGCCCGTCTCGGTCGAGCTTGCTTTGCACTGCGCCGCCTCGCTAAAACGGTGAATATCGGCGTGGTTATGTCATGCTATTACGCCACAGTACACTCGCTTCTGCTGTACGGTACCGAGCTATGGGCACGCGCCGCCGATTGGAATCGTGTCTTCGTTATGCAGAAGCGAGCAGTGCGGGCGATGGCGGGCATACCAGACGACGAATCGGCGCGCGAACACTTCGCAAAGTTTAAAATACTGCCACTACCCTGCCTCTTTGTGCTTCAAGTAGCCCTTTTTGTGCATGAGCACTTAGATGACTTTCAGCGGAGGGGTGTCAATATTAACATTAACCTCCGCAGTAACAAATACAAAAACCGGCTTATCGCAGACCCGCATAAATTGTGTAAGTCAGAACGTTCCGTGTACGTAATAGGTCCTGAGGTGTACAATCGTTTACCAGACCTAATACGTGATGCACCTTCCACTCAAATTTTTAAAAACAAAATGAAGCTTTGGCTTCACGAGGAATTATTTTACGATTATAATACCTTTTTTAAATTACCATTGCAATTATAAAATATTGTTTTTTTATTGTATACAATTTAGACGTGTAACAATGTTACCAATAAATTATTTCATTTCATTTCATTTCTTGAGCACCGCGCTATCAAAAGCTAACGAAAGAGTTTCAGTTATGTACCTCTGATACCGCGTTACCCTCCGCGTTAGTTAAGTTTCAATGGAGTTTTTTTTTTTTTGTAGGATTTATTAAATATTTTTTTTGTGTTCCTTTATCGTTACTGGAACACCCCCTAAGCTATGGCACGCAATTAAATTAACACACTGTATACAAGAAACATAGGCTGAAAAATTAGAAAAATTTTTGGCTTCCCCATACTAACCTTGCGCCGTCAATACTGAAATTTGTATGGGACGACAAAAAAAAAATCACATTTGACTACCTATGTTTCATGGGGAAAGTTGTTCAATTTCATGTCCTAAGTACCATACTCAAGTATAGTCAGACATTACATTATCACGCTGTATTTCGAGTAATTTCAAGAAGTGTAATATTTGTTAAAATAAGCCCCTCTTGAAAAAATATTTTCATGCTTCGACCTCCAAATGCGCATTGCGCGGGGCCCGTAGCACTTGCTATTCTTGCTACGTGGCTAATCCGCCACTGCTCGCTTCCTATACAAAATGAGAACATAAATATTTTTTCTTCCGGAAAGTTGCTTGTTTTGATCATTAGAATCAAATGGCTTCGGGAACGATAACGAATATTCACGGGATATACTAACAATAATTTCGGTGTACACTAACGATAATTTCTGTGGAGAAAAATGATTTGTTAGTTACGTCTCATAGCAAGAAAAATTGAACTTTTTGTTAAAAAAAAACTATACCGACATCTGTTTCTCCACTTTAATGTCCCGAGTATTTTAGAAATAAAACAATGTTTTTAGTTTTGGTAAAAATTCATTTACTTTTTCACAAGTGACTGAAAATGTTATAAAAACACAATAATATATACGAGTTACATTAACTTACTTTAAAATACAAGAATGTAATAAATACAATGGGGTAAATAGGTATATACCCTAACACATTCAGATATTGACTGACTACAGGTGTGGATTACAAAAACTCCAAAGATCAATCCAAAGTTGCCGTTTTTAGAAAAATATTACTTAAATATTGTTTTAATATAAAATTAAAAAAATATTGATAGTCTAGATGAGTCTTTTCGTTAAATTATAGAGGCAGGACAACTATCGTTACGAATCTATGTAAGGTTATCTTATCGGTACAAAGATTTTATTTTTATTGTGATCCACTAGATTTCCTTCATCTTTATATTGAAGTCTGCTTAAACACGTTTCCTTAGGTTTAGTTAAATAAATTATATTATGAAACGCCTATTCGAATATACAAAATCAATACAAATCCTTATAATACTAATACGAATAACATCACAGTTCATAAACAAGTTAGTTTAGTTAAAAATACCAACACTTCAAAAGTAAATATTACTTTAGAAATAGAAACAAATAGACATGAAGACTTAAAATTTAAAAATTAAAACAAAATTTGGTAAGTTCATTCAGGGCACGTTTTATAATTTAGGAACATTTACAATCAGAGTACGCCTGAGAAAAAAACCAACTACCTTTTAAAGGAAGCAAGTTCCGCGCTTAATCTTAATAAAAAAGTTTGTTAAGACTGCACTCTGCGCACACTAGCGCCCTCATCAGAATTTAACTTAACGGAAATTACAATTTCCGTTCTAAGGAATTTGAATAAATAAGATAACATAAAGCTAATTGTAATACTTTAAAATAACGCTGTCCTGACAAAGAACACTTTATCGGGCTTAAATTTTTCATTTTTGTCTCCAATTCAAAGAAATCAATTAAATTCTGATGAGGGTGCTAGTGTGCGCAGAGTGCAGTCTTAAAGTGATGATCTTTTTATAATACAGCACATCACACAATACTAATAAAACCACACATTACACCAATGTACAAAATCTCAGTTTAAAAATACGGAAACATTTAATTCAGTCAGATTACACAAGGAATTTACTTACTAGATTGGGTAAAAAAGCTACCTTAGTAACATGACATTAGTTTATGCACGTGTTTAAGAAACGGCGTTTAAAAAATACTGTCTATAGAATTATTATAAAAACGTACTTATTTGTTACCTACAGAAACGATAATGTATAAAATAGATGGTCTACTCTTAATTTTTGATACATCGATACGAATCTACTTCGAAACAGTAAATTCCAAACTTCAAACACTGACAATACAGTAGATTCTACTATTGAGTAGAATATTGGTTGATTGGTTGGATGAGTTGTCAAATTGGCAGTGGTTAGATCCAACCAATATTTTAATTCTTTTCGAAGTAATATCGTATCGATGTATCGAAAATTTAGAGTAGACCACATGGTTGGAAAAATTGTAAAAAGTATCACTTGATTTATTGTTCAAAGGTAAAATATATACCTACCTAGAGGGTGGGAAAAAGTTGTAACTACCGCGAAAAAGGTTCTTTTTTTTTTAAAAGGAAACATTCCTCTGTGAAATTTTCTAAAATGCTTATGTTTTTATGTTTTCTAAAATGTTTAATGTTTACTTTTCCTCCATGATCAGATTATTTCTTGTTTTTAGTAAAGTCGTTAAAATTTAAGATTATTTTTAAAGTTTTGGTTTCGATAGCAGTTTAGTTTTGATTTTGTTTGAGTTTTTGAAAATGGCAGTCCAAAATAAAGTTTGAAATATATTTTATTTATAGGTAAAGCTATATGCATAGGTATAAGTATATCAAGACTGTAGATCCGTTGAAATTAAAGGAATACAGCGACGGCGCTATTCTTGCCACCATATTTAACACTTATTCTTGAGATGCAGCTGAGTTTCACTATTTAAATATGAGACAAAGAGATTTACGTGTTTACGGGTAAGACAGTAGGGCCTGTTGCGGCCACGCGATTTTAGCGTCTATCCGCTTATACGCAAGAATGAAGTTCTGACCACTTTTCTCTGACATAACTTCTTGTGGACAGTCGTTCTCGTTCAACATTGTTTCTGGAAAAATAAAATTATTAAAGTTAATGGTTGGCTCTTAAGTTAATATGTGTGTGGAAAGTGGTAGCACGCCCTTTCGTTTTCGGTACAGGGCTCCATCCTTTTCACCGTGTATCATTTTAACATCCCATGAAACGTCCACTACAGGACAGGGAGCTCCCTCCAGAATTCTAGCTTTTGCAGGAAAAATGTGGAGGGGAAGTACCATAGTCACCTCGCTTGTTAGCGTTACGGCTGGCACCATGGACTGCGGTTGTAGGTGACCGCAGTAAGTAAGATGTAAGATACAAAGGAGGATGCTGCAGCTCATCCTCCAGTTAACCTATAGTCGCCTTTTACGACACCCACGGGTATGTATGGGTTGATACTATTCTTTGCGGGTACCACACGGGACTTTCACCGTGTATAGGTAGGTACTACTAATTAAACATAACATTATTAGTACTATGCTATTGTTTGATATCCGCATTCCATTATAAGGAACAGAATAGATAATTAAGTACCTCATAATTGCGAGTTAATTATCGTGCTATTAACGCTATTAGGACACTTTACTGGCGCCAGCTTGTATATTGCGCTTATGATTGCGTTGTTTTAAGAGGTCAGGCAATCAGCAAACAAGGTTGGAGAATTTATCGTCTGTTTTATTGAAAGACTGTACAAAATCATCACATTAAAATCACATAAAATGTCCGTGTACATCCTATTCCAAGTTCCTTTTGTTTCTTTTTATATTTTACCATAATCCTGTTCGAATAATATTGCATTTGAAAACACTCTCAAACTGATAACGTAGGTATATAAATATACGGGAAGGCAAACTATTGTAGATTTTTACTTTTTATTTCTTCTTTATATGATTTGTTTCTTAACATGATTTATGGCTGATGCAAACAAAGACACTCGATAGTTTAATGGTCACGGCATCCCACCCGACGCAATAAAAAATAAATGGTACAGCTGCACTGCACTTACTTTCTCGCAATACTCAAGGAAAAACTATGAACCGCAAACTTAAATTTGTAATGCCATACACGTAGTATGGAAATACAAACTTTTATTTACGTTTCTCCAAAAAATGTTCGAATGAAATATACAGATCAATTCAGAATTCATTAAAACAAACAAACCTTAAACGATTTCGAGTAAATCACATGTTTAAATTTTGGTAGTACTGGAATTTTCACAGATCAATAGATACTACCGTAGGATACTTATATGGATATCTTTTTTATTTCCCAACACCTGTTCCTTATGGATAATTGTTTAGTTTAGTCTACTGAGCAAGCCCTTTCAGTTTGTAGTACACCATGTGTACAAAATTTTATTTGAAAAAAAAAAACAAAAAAAAATATCCAGTCAGGTAGACAACCAATCCAGGATTAATATTATAGAAATTTTTAATAAACTCAATGGAACCAATTTTGGGTAAATCACATGTTTACGATTTGGTGGTACAGGAACACCCCTTATATGAAATTACACAGATCAATTGATACTGGCGCAAGATATCTTACATGGAGGTGCTTGGTCATGAAAAGTTTCATCAAGATTCTATGAGCCGTTTTTGAGGAAATTTCAATTTTTCATTTTCGTTGTATGACAGCTACCCTCAAAATGAGAGCCAGCCAGAAACCACTTAGAAACCTTCGATGGATTTGCATAAAACTCCTAAATTCAAAATATGGTGTCATTCGGACTATTGGTTTAGCAACTAGGCCAAAGCGTGACGGACAGACCGACCGACGGACCGACCGACCGACGGACGGACATTTTTGGGAGAATTGTTTTTTATGATGTATAAGTGATATAGAACATATTTTTAAAAAAATTTGAAAAACTTTTTTTTCACGAATACAAGTTTCGCTCCGCTCGAAAGTAAAAATTATTCCTTTTTAATTTTAGAAAGATTTCACTATGCTGGGGAAAATCGGCAAAGAATACCCATCTCTTCCTGTGGGTATCGTAAGAGGCGACTTAAGGAGTTAAAGACTAATTCGGCATACATTGCTGGGAGGCTTGGTTATGTTAATTGCAATATCCTTACTACAACGAGAAAGCCGAATTAGTGTTTGAATTCAGCTAGGTGTGATCACTCCTTTAGGGACAATAAAGCAGAGGATAGGCAGCAGCGTCTTTTTGCGTAACGTACCATCTTACTTACTACGGTCTGCCAGCCGCAACGCTAACAAGCCGTGGTGACTATGCTAAGCGTGATGACCTTCCCTCGCGTTTTCGCTGGAATTTCGGAGCGAGCTCCTGTCCTGCAGTGGACGTTTCATGGGATGTTATGATGATGATGATTTAAACACAAGAGTATGTCGTAGAGCGACTCTCATTTCGAATTTCCCGCGCTATTTTCAAAGACAAACGTTTGTGCCAGCAGCACCCATGCAGTGGCCCAAGCACGGCGAAGCTACTCCAAACGTCAAATTAGTACTGGTTTTCCGTACCAGTCTAGATTGTCGATGTTGGACGTTGATGTTGGCAATGATGGCTTTATTTAGATCGTGAGGTTGGTACTACTATTGCGAATGGCGCGTAAAGGCGCGTGGTTTGTGTCAGTTTAGCCAACACGTAGCAACGTGAAGACGAGGCCGCCATTTTCAACAGCTCATTCTTGTTCGAGATTTTATGTTAGTTGGCCGCGAGATGAAGCCTGCAGTCGCTGGCGGGTGAGCCGTGGCAATTCTGCGATGACAGGAGCGACCCTTTAATGACAGCTAAGTGTTTATGATCTTTTCTGCCTTAAACTGGGAGATTTTAGGTTATAATACGCGAATACCTTTTGTGATAGTCAAACACGGTGCACTGTGAGTTTACTGTAGTTGAACATGTGGAAAGAATCTTATGAAAACCACAAACGTTTGGGGTTGACAGGATTGTGGCACTTTGTTAATCTTCTTAAAATAAAATAACAGGTGGGACGACGTGATAGAAGAGAATACCGTATGAGAGGTCAATGGCAAATCAGGATGAATGATCGTTGTGCAGGTGAGTCACACTCGAATGAATTAGGCAATTGTCGAAGATGTTATCGATGTCCACTACAAATAGTTCCGCCAATATCGTGTTCTCTGCTATTCCTGATGTCTATCCCTTGCACACATAGTGCCATCCCTCTTCCTTCAGTTCGTGTCTTCGACAAGTATTTTAATAACCTGATACTAAAATAGTATCCTGGGATCAAAAAAAGGTAACAACTGTGTTCTATTACTTTTGGAACTTCGTAAAAACAAATTTTTGTCTCTCCTTATGAAGGTCAGCTGATCGGTCCCAATAGTATGGATACTTATTTGATTTTATTTGCGAAGTTTCAAATTTCATAGAACAAAAGATGTTGCTCTTGGTCTTATTAATAACAAACCTATTATATATTTTGTGCGATGCGCTGGTTTTTGCAACTTAACACCAATGCACCAGGCGCCTATTTGATACATAATAAGCGAATACTAGATATATAGATTGATTCTTTATAGCACACATAACAAGAAAACAAATTGTACAGAACAGAAAACCTTAAGCTAAGGAGAGGAGTATTTACCTTGTCCATCATGTAAAGCGAACAGCGCGTAGTCCTGCGGGTTGGTGATGCTGGCGGCGTGCGCGAGCGCGCGGCACAGGTCGCGCGCGCGGGCGCCGGGCCGGCAGGGCAGCGCCACGCGCCGGATGGAGCCGCGGCACTCGTCCGGCAGCGCCACGCGCACCACCGCCAGCGTCGCCTCGTCGCGCCCCAACTCCACCGAGCCGCGGCGCCACTGCTGGTACAAATTATAGTGTTAGTCACAACATCATTTTGCTACAGTCTTTGTCAAATGTACAATACCGGTTAATTTTTTCTATATAATTTATGTTAGAACATCGTCAACTTAAGAAAAGAAGAACCTAATTAAACAAACCACCCCTCGTCATCCCTGATACAAAGGTGCCCATGACACTGGCAGCATTGCCACGTTGTATGGCAATGGACAACCTTTGCACCAGATATGATACGGAGCGAGGGTCACAACCCTTATTTCTAAGGCGCCGTCCGACCTCGGCGACCTTTTATTTTGGTTTCATGTGAAAAGTTTTTATGGTTTTTTACAACTTCTTCAATCTGAAAAGATGCTTTCAGGCTCCGCGCTTCAATTACTGCGTTTCTTCAGAACAGCCACGATTCAAAACAGGATTTCGAGGTAGTAGCCTCCTTCCTTCACCAGAAGCTTGACATATAGCTAGGTAAGCCTTATTTGTAAGCACCACAAAAGCTTAGAAGGCTACGGGATAACGTTAACTTTCTCCTTCCCCAGCAAGGTAGCAGCAGAAGATCAGCCAGCTCATCCTTGCTAAGACACTAGTGATTCAAGCCTCACTAATAGACGTCATGCTATGGAGTACTGGTTCAGGTTCCAGTTTCTTCAAAACTGCAACTACTGAGAACAGCGCTGTGAGGTAGTAAACTCCTTGCCCCGCCAGCACGGTAGCGGATAGTAGACTTACGAACTCAGCGTTGCTAAAACACTTATAAGAAAAGCTTTACTTACTGAAGTTGTGCTATCCGGTCCAGGTTCAGGTGCCAGTCTCTTCAGTACCGCGACGGTCGAGAACAGCGCTCTGTGGTAGTAACCCCCGTAGCTAAAACACTCATGACAAAAGGCTTTACTCACTGAAGTAGTGCTATCCGGTCCAGGTTCGGGTGCCAGTCTCTTGAGCACGGCGACGGCCGAGAACAGCGCTGTGAGGTAGTACCCCCCCTCCCCCGCCAGCAAGGCGGCGGGCAGCAGGCCGGCCATCAGCTCGGCTTCCAGCTCGGCGCACACCAGGCGGCAGCGCGCCACCGTCCACGCGAGCACCGGCAGCAGGTCGTCGGCGCCCAGGGCACGCTCGCCGCGAATCTGGTGAGGGAAGAAGATATGATTGAACACAACAGAAGAGACATAAATGTAAGAAAATGTAGTTTACAATGAGCGAGAGCAGAAAGAAAGGTCATTCTAGATGTGTGCCCTGGGTGTACATAAATTTTTGACAGCGAAAACACGTTGATGCGATACACACATGCGACACTCCTTCGAAACAGTCAAATTAAAAACTTCTATTTGACAATCATTAACTTCTCCAAGCAATCATTCGACCAATTTTCTGGATTAAAGAAGTTGTGTGTGGTTACAATATCATACAATACAATATCATACAATACAATATCATAATAGTTCGATGGGATTAAAACGGAATTTTGAATTTGATCGTTTCGTAGTCGAATCATATTGATATCGCTTTCGTTGTCAAAAGTATAGAACTCCACTTCAATGCAGGCGCGGATCCAGGGGGGGGGGGGTCACAGGGGTCATGACCCCCCCCGAAATCCAAACAGATTTTTTTACGTTCATTTGTAAAACCCGGTACTCAAACTACACAGCGTGTAACGGAAAGGTGTATAATACTGAAGGGTGTAAATCTGCCCATGAAACTGAACAACTTTTCCCAAGGAACATAGGTCATAGAACAAAATAAAATTTTGACCTCCCATAGAAACTACATCAGCTGATAGCGCATTTTGATTCAAATTTGTGTGATTCTGACTCAAGAAACAAAGGACTTTCATACAAACTTTCATCCCTTATTTCACCCTCTTAGGGGATGAATTTAGGAAAATCCTTCCTCAGTGGGCAGTTTTGAAATACAAAAAAACCTATGTACAAAACAGATCTGTAGCTATAGCGTTTACGGCTAGGCGTTGAATCAGTCATTAAGTCAGGACAAGCTATTTGATATATTTAAGGAAGAAGAAAGATCAGAGGAAAGTTTTGTATTTAAGAGCGTTCATCCGTTCAAATCGCGCCTGGAGTCAAAATTTACGATTTTCACCGAAGGATAAAACAAAGCAGTTCTCAGTTTTCAAAGAAGACATTAATATCATATTAGACATACTTTTACGATCTGTTTTTTGGACTAAGCATGTGAAGTCATTAATATTCTAAAATACTGTATCCTTTTTTTTGGAATAAATTGTATTTATATTTTACTGTGAATTATTTAGTACTCCTATAAAATCGATGCGAGAAAGCGCCAGCGCTTATTCGTGGCCGAGGCCTTGTTGTGGCGACGCATCGGAGTAACGCTCTTAAGTGTGTTTATAATGAACTAGCTGTGCCTGCGGCTTCGCCCGCGTGGAGTTCAGACAATGTGCAGTATTGTGCAGTCTCTCCCCCTCCCGTCCCTCTCCCTCTCCTCCTTCCTCTCCCCCTCCCTCTCCCCCACCCCTCTCCCTCTCTTGGGGGATGATTTTTCAAAAGCGCTGAAACACATATTTATTTCTTTATTTTATTAGCCTAAATCTTAATTTTTAATAAAATTATCATACGTACTTTCATCCCTTATTTCACTTCTTTGGGGGATGAATCTCAAAATTGCTGAAACACGTGTTTATTTACTTCTTATTATTAGCTAAAATCCAAATTTCAAACACCTCATGTCAAAACTGTAGGATTTTCATACAAACTTTCATCCCTTATTTCACCCCCTAAGGGGATGAATTTTGAAAAATTCTGAAACGTCGTTTTTTATTTTTTATCAAGAGCTTAGAACTAAATTTCTATAATTCTACCTTTAAAAATGAAAGACTTATAGACCAACATACGGGAAAAAAATCATCCCCTTTTTGCTTGAAATGCTTAAACGCGGTTTCTTTATTTTTTACCAGAAGCTTAAATTCAAATTTGTGTAAATCTAGCTCAAGAAACAAAGGACTTTCATACAAACTTTCATCCCTTATTTCACCCCCTTGGGAGACGAATTTTCCAAAATCCTTTCTTAGTGGGTAGTTTTGACGTGCTTAGAACTTCTGTACAAAATTTCAGATCAGTATCTATAGCGGTTACGGCTCGGCGTTGATGCTCTTTTATATATTTACGAGTAGATAAACTCAAAAACTACGGGACCGATATCAATTTTTTATTACCATTAGAATGCTACATTATTCTTGTGTAACATAAGCTACATTTATTACTAGAAAAAAAAGGGATCCCTACTAAACTTCAATAATGTAATAAAATTGTTTTACGATGTCTTTCATCGCATGCGCTAAAGAAACTATTGATGATAGAATGAAATAATGTTTTACAATATTTAAGAGCATATTATTATCTAAAAAAAACTTCGTGAGACCACATGTCCAACTATTGTACTTAGTTTTGTAACAATACCTACTTTTGTACATTTTAAAAGTTGATAGAAATGCCGACCAAAATCAGACTATGTTATCTGTGTCTCTGTGACGTGATTTACGAGAATGCGCTATCTGTTTGAATATATATATATTTTTCATTGCTTATAAAACTACCTATGCTCATTTTTGTGTGGGTAAAATAATGTTGTTGTTATGTTCAGTCTCGATGACCCCCCAAAATCTAGGGCTGGAACCGCGCCTGCTTCAATGGCTGCTACTGGAACCAAGTCTCCATTATAATTTTTCTAAGTAAGTGGACCTTTTAGTAAGTTGACCCACAACGAAATTTATCTTTTTAGCTATTCCCAAGAATCTCCATTAGAAATATTTAGCAACAAAAATGTTACCGTTGTGTTATGTTGCTTTAAAATGCTTTAATAAATTTTATTCTCTTACCGCATTAAACATGACGGATATAGCTGCGAGGAGGTTTTCAAGTTTATCCAAGGGTGAGTCAGCTTCTTGCATCTTGAGGAAATGTTTTGAGATCACTGCTAAGACCGCTGACGATGGTACCTTTGTGGATTCCTGTCGAGAATTATGAGTAGACGCACTTTTTTATAGAGTTTCAAGGTAAAAATTAACTGAAACCACTAAATTCATGAGGTGTGTGATAAAATCTTCGAAAAGTTTGAGTTAGAGTGGGCATGGAAAAGTAGTAGTTTAGGTAAGCACATATAATTTAAAATTTTAAACAGTTTAACTGGTATAGACTGACAATTGCAAATAACTCAAACGATCTTATCGAGGCTAGATTATTGTGTGTCCTAGTTCTTTAAATCAATAAGATGAATTTACTTATACTTAATCAATACTATTAGCTACCTTTACTCCGAGTTGCAAAGGCGTGGCGTGTTGCGCTCGCTCAATGGCCGTGTGGAGTCTCCTCACATCAGCTGAGTGCCACGACGCTAGCAGAGAGTACAGTTTGGATCGCAACGGCCTCACGACTAGTCGGTGCATTACGCCTTCCAAGATCGCGTCTAGGTTTAGGAATTCTGTTGATTTTAACTGAAAATCAACAAAATTTGGCTGAGACTAAAAGTTTCACACAAACACGTTTACGCAAAAAAGTTTCATGTAGATGCAGGTTTGATTTTGCTGGTAAAGGTTTTGAATTAACAGGTTGATGGATGCCAGCGTATTTCGCATAAAGTGAGAATTCAGAAAAGTATCATTGATCAATTCATACTTCATGATCAAATCTAAATTTGCCAGAGCAAATAGGCACGACGTCTTGGTTCCTTTCATCGAAAGTTCATAGATCATTGACTAACGAGAGCGCATCGATTAATATTCGTTCAAATTACGTTTTATCCAATCTTCATTGCTGATTGATAATTTGTAAAAGATGTCTTTTGCCTTGATTTAGGTATGAATTTTAGTTTTAATACTTGGTAGAACTACTGATAACTTTTCCACTACTTACCTTGAGCCTCTCTTTCTCAACTTCTTTCTCGAACTCTCTCTCGCCATGCTTCACCAGGTAATTCTTCATTCCTGACATGAATTGCCTCATGTTTCTCATCATGACCTGCAAACAGTGCACTTTTATCACTAGTAGCATTTACTAGCATGTAATGTAACATTACATCACGTAGTAAAGTAGTAAATAAATCAATTTATAACCATAAGTGTACTTAAACGACTTACGGATTACACGTGTAAGATAAAGAGAAAGGGCAAAGCTGATAAGCATATACAATATTATACAAGTGTCATAAAAGCAGAAACAAGTTTAGAATATTTCGCTTCCCGTATGGGAACGTATGGGTTAAAAAATCCAAGATAAGTTAAATCAGTCGACTAAATCGATTCTCTTTAGATCTACCTTGAGTGGAAGATCTTGAACCTTTGAAAAACATCATTCGACTAGTTTGAATAGCAAGATGCCCATAGCCTTAAAAAAAGATACGTACCTACCAAAAATTAAGGACAGGATATTAAGGAATGTTTTTGAAATTGTAGCAACTGGTTACCTACCTGTGGGCAAGTCTCCTTAGAGTCAAGCGTACACGCTATGAAGTTGTCGACGTTCTGCGCAAATGTCGTGCTCTTGTCTTGCGCGAGGTGTAACGCGTATGCCCGGAGAGCTGCGCCAGCGCCGCGGGATGTCTTGCCACCGCGTAGAGCACGGACTCGTCCTGCTGCTGTGGACAGGAAATGTAACACGTAAGTTCCCGGTTTACAGAAAATGTACCACGCTGTATATGAATCAAACACAAGTGTTAACGGGAGCTTTCGAAGGCATCAGACGCTAGTGACTTATATACTCTTTGGGTATCAGGTTCGATTACCATTGCAAGGACACATTGATACTTCTTGCCGCTGTTTACATTAAATGTACCACGCTGTAGTTGAATCAAACACTAGAGATAAGCTCCCGGATTGGATGGTCCCAGGTTTGATTACCCTATGGATAAATTTTGGATAACAGTTTCTGTGTTTTATAGTACCTATACATAGAATACTTATACTGCAAATACGAAAGTAACTTTATCTGTACATCATCTATCTATCTATCTACGAAACCGCTACGCAGATTTTTATGAGTTTTGCTACCTACGGAGATGATGTTAGTTTGAACTCAAGGAAAGGGAAAACGCCACTTTAATACCAAACGTCGCAGCCAACAGCTAGTATTTGATAAATCAATTATGGTAAATATTACTCAAAATATTTTGGCATCCAGCTTAATTTTTATAAAATATGTTATGATAAAAAGAAAGAAAGTAAACCTACGCTACGTGAGCTACCTTGATAACTTTCATGTGATTTAAGCAAACAGCATAATTTATTTTAGAAATATTTTAGGACTCTTATACGAAGTTAATAGCCACATACATTACCTACATAAATAATTGTCAGTGTAATTTGATAAATCGACGAGTTCAGCAGGCTCTGTGTTA
This sequence comes from Athrips mouffetella, assembly GCA_947532105.1. Lineage (NCBI taxonomy): Eukaryota > Metazoa > Arthropoda > Insecta > Lepidoptera > Gelechiidae > Athrips > Athrips mouffetella. Next base: position 15,439,318 of record OX383965.1, on the reverse strand, counting down.
GCAGTAGGCTTACTTCTAACACAACGTCTAAGTTTACTGTGCAGGCGTCTACAAAACTTCTTGATAGAATTTATAATTCTCTGGAAAGTGCTCTGTAGTGGTTTCCCTCTTTTTTCCGCGGCCAGGTCAGCACAGTGGCAGCAAGGTGGTTTAGCAATTAATTCTGTATGAATAACATTGATGTTTTTCTTTAGTAACTTGTCACACAACGCCGAAAGAGCGTCAGATTTCGCTAAATGTTGCCGAAATCTCGGTTCCATCAGTTTTTCCTTGGTTAAAAATACCCAATCGCTCTCAAGGACGAATTGTTCCATGTTATCTGTGCGAAAGTTTTTAATCGTTGTTAGCGCGTACACTTCTCCACGAACGTGTTTTGGAGCATCCAGCACTTCCGCAGCTTTGTCGTGTGCTTCAATAGAACGATCAAAATGTATCGAGTCAAAATCCAGTAGCGGTTCAAGCTTACTGGTGCTCGGCTTGCTTTCAGTCGATTTCAGCTTCGCGCCTTTTTCTCGGAACAACTTTTTGAACCACTTCATGTCCGATCACTCTGCGGTTCCGACCCGCTTGCACGAAAGACTTGAAACGTTTGAAATGATAGATTCCCATTCACACAAAATTAGACGATCCTCGAAGCGCGTTGGAGCACGACTGCGTTTGGTATTGAGCAAGAAGTTCACGGCACGAGCAGACCTTTACCCTTTAACCATTATTAATTTATTTACAGAGTTAATGTTGCAGTCGATAACAGATGTGCGCCGCGGTCCATTGTTTTGATGTACTAAGGATGGAGCAGTAATTGATTCGATAAGGTAGCGTGAGTCATTCTAATGTGCATGTGCAATAGCGCAGCTGTGAACCTACACCAGTGTCGCGGAATTTAGGGCAAGTTTGATTATATGTTTGACAGCAGCAAAGTTAGGTCAGGTTAGACGATTTATAATACTTTTATCTTCTGACTGTCCTTAATTGGGTTATTATAATAATGCAGAACAAATCAATAAGTATTGTTAATTAATCTATACGTTCACGTTTATATATTACGTCATAAGTTGAAGTTAACTTTAATGATAATATTTTTAATTGCCAGTTATAACAATCTGCTAGTCACCTATTACATTACATAATTCATAATTCATAATTCATTTATTTGCATTCAAATGGTAATGTATAAAGGTCTTAAGTTCTAGTATAGTTTCACATTTGATACCTTATCTCAGGTGTAGCAATAAAATAATTCCCATATACCTAAATAATGCATGCTTTGAAATAATAGTAAGGTAATCAAGTCATAAAAATAACAATAAATCATAATGTCATCTTAATACCTAAACGTTATATTAAAATAATATTATACATGTCAATTTTTTAAATTAATTAATTATTGAAAATTTTATATATTATTACGTTTTTATTTAATATAATTATTTAATTATTTAAATACGAATTATTTATTTAGTCATTTTATTTTAAAAAAGTCTTCTATTTTATAGTAACATTGTTTAATAAGATGTTCCTTAAGTTTACAGTAAAATGTTTCATATTTTTCTATAGATTTAATTGTTTCCGGAATTGCGTTGTAAATTTTTATTGCTGAGTAGTACGGTCCTTTTCGAATTAATTCCATATTTGAGCTTGGGAGTTTGAGATCATATATATATTGTTGTCTTATGTTACGGTTTGGTTCGATATCTTTTTTAAAAGTAAATAAGTGCATATTACGCCGAACAAATAGAGAGATTTCCAGAATGTAAAGGGAAGGTAAGGTAAGGATTTTGGGTTTGATAAAGTGTGGTCGACAGCTATCCCTTTGTTTAATATTGATGAGCGCGCGAATGCATTTCTTCTGCGTCACAAACAGGTTTTGGATGTGCAACCCATTTCCCCAAAGAATAGTTCCGTATCTGAGCCACGCCTCGACGTACGCGTAATATGCTATTAGAGCAGTTTTGAAGCTAGTATTTCTTCTCAAAGTACTAAGTGCGTACACAAATCGTGATAGTTTTGTTTTTGTATTTGATATGTGCGTTTTCCAGTTTAAATTGGAGTCTATAGATAAACCTAACAAGGTATGGTCCTGAACTTCTTCAATTTTTTCATTCTCAATTGTTATATTTAGATTAAGCGGTGCTTTTTGACGTGGATGGAATTGTATTAACCTTGTTTTTTTTAAGTTTAGTTCCAAATTTCGTTCGCTAAGCCACGTTATTATTTTGGCTAGAGTGTCTTGAATTTTTTGTGTGTAGTTTCCGTCTTTTTTAAATTTGAATATCAATGAGATATCGTCTGCAAACATAACGCATTCTATATCAAGCAATTTCGGCAAGTTATTAATATAAATCAGAAAAATTATACAGCCTAATACACTACCTTGTGGTATAGAACCATTTACTTCTCGGACTTTAGATGACACGGTTTGTATAACGTTAGTCTCCTCATTATAATATTCAACTTGAACTAACTGTTGCCTACACTTTAAATACGATTTCATCCATTCATAAGCGATACCTCGGATTCCCGACCTATACAGATCTGATAGCAGTATGTGGTGAGAAACGCGATCGTAGGCTTTACTTAAGTCGAGCAATATACCTACTACGTTGTATTTTTCATTCAAGTGATTTAATATTTTTTGAATATAGGTATATACCGCGAGAGAAGTTGATCTGTTTTTGCGAAATCCAAATTGATTTTCATCAAACACTTTATATTTTTCAAAAAAATTTGTTAATCGATTATACATTGCTTTCTCAAATACTTTTGAAATTGCTGGCAATAGCGCTATTGGCCGGTAATTTGTAGGGTCAAACTCATTTCCCTTTTTGAAAATCGGTTTTATGATCGAAATTTTAAGTAAGTCCGGAAATTGACCTTCGTCAAAAGATTGGTTGATTAGTTCGGTCAGAGGTGGCGTTAAGATAGTGGAACAGGTCTTAAGAAGAGAAGTAGGTATTTCATCTATTCCACAGCTTTTTTTATTTTTTAGTCCACGAATGATAGTAAAGATTTCCTTTTCGGTCACTGATCGTAAGAACATTGAGGTTTCGATGGTTACTATAGGTTTGTTGGGTTTCTGTTGCGGGGCGGGGACGGGTGTGGGGGCGCGGGGGGTGGGGTCGGGGGCAGGGGAGCGGAGGATGGTTCCGGTTTGTCGGCGGCATGGCATATTGTTTATGTCTATGAAAAAATCGTTTAATAGGTTTGCGACAACATTGGGGTTGCTAGTTATTTCTTTTTTAATTGTTTGTAGTTTTAGGTTTTTCCTTCCTTTATTTGAATTTTTATTTGTGATTTCGTTTATAATTTGCCATACTGTTTTTGTTTTATTTTGTGATTGCACTAGCTTATTTGAGAAGTTAATTCTTTTAGATGCACTTACAGAATTTCTAAGAATTTTGCCAAATGTTTTGTAATGTTTTTTAAGTGTTTTATTTTTTGGCATTTCATTTAATAATTTTCTTATTAATCTTTTATGTGTGCTAGACTTTTTCAAACCTTTTGTAAGCCATTTTTTTGTATTTATTGGTTTTAACTTTATAATTTTTTTAGGTATACATCTATTTAGGGTTTTTTTTAACGCGGTATCAAAAGCTTGGTAGTTTTTATTCACATCTTTTTTATGTATAAGTATCTCATTCCATTTAATTTTCCTTAACTCATATTCGAATTTTGATACACTTTGATTATCATACAACCTTTTTTCTATAGTCCATATCTTATTCGATGTAATTTTTTTATCTGTACTGAAGTTATATATCACGGTGCTATGGTCAGAAAACCCGTTGTGTTCTACTTTCGTATTAAAGTTTTTGTTGTTCGTAAAAATTAAATCTAGACAGTTAGAAGATTGATCTGTAATTCGTGTCGGTTCCCAAATTATATTTTTAAGATTGCAAGTTAGTAATATATCGGTTAAAGTTTTTACATGTTTTGATTTATTGTTTAGAAAATTTATATTGAAATCGCCACCTATGACGATATGTTTGTTGGTTTTGTGTTGCATTTTTTGTACAATATTCTCCATTAGTTCATAAAAATGCTCAATTTTCCGATCCGGTCTATAAATGCATATTATAACTATAACACTGTTTTTAACACTTAATTTTCGGTTTGACTATTTTATTTATAATTTCAATGACAGATCGTCTCGAATATCTCTTTACAACCCGAGTGCGGCGGGGGGATGATTATTGATTGATACATAATGACGCAAGTTACCATTACGGCCGGAAGGATTATTTAGGTACCTAAGGACTCTTGATTTTATTTTATTTAACCATCTTTGCTCTAGCCTTATAAGGACTCGCCTAAAATTCAAAGTGGGCACTGTTTTCTCGAGGGACTGCACGATAGAGCAGAGTTTTCAACCGCCACAAGACTGACTTTAAGGAGTAGCTACTGTTAGTAACTATAATCAGGATCCGTGTCTTAACATATCTTCTGTAGCACGGAAAACGGTCAAGTTATATCATTAGCGTTCCCCCATCCAGGGTGTCTACTCTCAATTTCTGATACATCTACGATACTATTTCGATACAGTCGAACTCATAACTTTTTTCAAGATTAAAGTAAAATATTGGTTAGGTGAATTGTTAAATTGGCATTGATTAGCATCCAACCAATATCCCACTCTATCGTCAAGGGACAAAGTTTTGTATGTGCATGTTTCGAATAGTAGGTGTGAAATTGATGTGCATACCCAGGTTCTGACTATGGTGACCTTGCTTAGCTTTTGTGAACAGGAAACAAAAACTACCTCTCGGCCACAAGCTAGCGATATGGTAATTTAACATTTTTATCTTTCTTGACTTTGTCTTTGTTGTAAGTTAGTCAAAAACTCTCAATACACACTTTTTGTAAATTGGAAGGCATAAGTTTAATTGATGAATATATATTTTAACCAAGAACAAATATTAAGTTTAAGAACGTACCCAGCAGAGGGTCCAGTCTGTCCCTGAAACTCTTAGCTCTACTGGCTGCGGCTGGACCTCTTCGAGGAATAGGGGACTCCCACTCGCAAGGCTCGTCCTGTGAAAACGTTTTATTTTATTTAGATTTTTAACAACCTTGCTCGGTTTTTTAATGCCGTTAACCAAAATGGTAAAAAAAGGAACCCTTATGGTGCGACTTTGTCTGTCTGTCCGTCTGTCACACCTGTATATCTCAGCAACCACTCATGCTAGCTATCGACTTGAAATTTGGAATAATTTTAGAATATGGTTGCCCAACTTAATTTCACATTAAATAATTTATAACAAATTATGAATATTAATGTAAAGGGGGCCCAAATAGGGGGACAAAATTTCAAGTTATCGTTACTAGGTCAAATAGGGTATCATATGAAAGGGCTTTACTTGTACATTCTAAAATATATTTTTGTTTTTTTTTACGACTCTTAGTTTTCAAGTTTCAAAAAAACCTTTTTAGAAATCTGCAAAATACCTTTACAAACAAATTTTGTTTCGCGATCCTAAAAATGAACTTTAATGCTTCTAAAAATACTATTTGTACATCGGAACCCTGGGCACGCGAGTCCGACTTGCACTTGACCGGGTTTTTTTATTGTTGGATCCCATTAAACGAGAATTTTCGTAAATCATTTCTCAGTGCCTACTCACGTATATAATTCTTGCGCATTTTCGCGTTTATCTGTTTCATTAGACTTAACAAGTAAATATTTGTTCAGATGATAAATAGATTAGTGTAACACTTAACTAATATAAAAGATTATAAATAAAGAAATAATTTTAACTTTAAAAAAACCCCTTACCACATCATAAAGTTGTTGGCCATTGGAAGGCGGTATCAAACCATCCCATTGTGAACTGTCCCAAGGTTCTGAAAAGACGGTACCGTCGTCGCTTGCCTGTTGATGCAAACAAAAACAATTTCAATTATCTATCATAAGTAGGGCTCAAAGTAAGTCTTCTGTTTCACATACACACATTATTCATCATGCCAATCAAACGACGATTTTTATTTGAAGCCTCCCCTAAAGATCTCCACAATGACCTATCCCGCATCCAGAAACTTCCCGCGACCTAGGGCCTTAGACAAATGGCTTTCCAATCGTAAACACTAATAGAATACAATAAAAATGTATGGGATAGACATTAGCTGTTAGGTTATACGCTAGTATTATATAGTCTAAGCTGTTAGGTAACATTTCGTTACCTTATGTGATATGTCAATATCATACATTTATATTCTTCTGGGCGTTTACGATTATAGAAAGCCATTTGTCTACGGCTCCTTGACAAGAACCTCGGTTAACCTTGCCTATGCCTATCATATGTCTTTCCGTTCATGGTTAGCACTTTTTTTACAACAGGCTTTTTTATGTAACAAGTGAGTGAGAGAGCTTGAGGGCCACCTGATGGTAAGTGGTCACCACCGCCCATAGCGCCCACTGTCTTATTAGTAGCATAATTGACACTAACAAGACAGCAAAGCGCGTTGCCCACCCTGAGCACTAAGATGGTATGTCTCATGTGTCAGTAATTTCACTGGCTCCCTTGCCCTCAAACCAAAAAACAACAGTGACAATGCTGCTTTACGGGGGTGGTACTTCACGACGGACTTTGCACAAAAGCCCTACCACCTTCTAAGCCCTTCTAAACTTCTTTTGATAACGCTATAGCCTACCAAAACCTTTCTAATTGATTCTTACATTTGAGTTTGACGATTCTCACTCAGTGGCCTTTGCGTCTAGTGATTTGAGGGCTTAACCTATGGCTTAACCAACAATAACGACATCAATCTTCAATGTAATAATAGACAGTATTATCACATCAATAACGTAAATAGAATATCGAAATGAGGTCATGCTTATATTATAATATAGGTGGCTTTACTACGCCGCAATTGCAATATCATTGTGGAGCATGCCCGCGCTTATTCTAGTGGCCTGCTCCGACTGTGCATGGATTATAATGTAAATCCTATACTATTAAACGAAAAATATTTGTATTATATATTTGTACTAGCTGTTGCCCGCGGCTTCGCTCGCGTGGATTTCGTATTTATGTTGTTACCGGTTTTCCGAAGCAATGAGATATTTTCCCGTCATTTCGGGGTAATTTTAAACTAAGGAAAAACAGGAATAATGAATCAATGAGTATAATTCAAGATCCAGCTGAATTTTATATAATATACAGACGTTACTTATAAATTACTCAGAACAGAGGAACTTAGCAGCAGTATCCTAATAAATGTAAAGAGAGAGATGAGAGACACCTTTATGTAATATTTCAAAACAGAGCCAATTCGCTGAAGTAATTGAGAAAAACTGAAACCCTCTCCCTCTCTATCCCACTCCCCCCTTCCCGTCCCTCTCCCCCTCCTCCCTCTCCCCCTGCCCCTCCCTCTCCCCTCCCTCTCCCTCACCCCCTCCCTCTCCCCCTTCCCCTCCTTCTCCCTCTCACTCTACCTCTCTACGTCTCTACCTCCCCCTCCCTCTCTCCCTCCCCCTCCTTCTCCCTCTCTACCTCTCTACTTCTCTACGTCTCTACCTCTCTACCTATCTACCTCTCTACGTCTTTACCTCTCTACGTCTCTTCCTCTCTACCTCTCTACCTCTCTACCTCTTTACCTCTACCTCTACTTACCTCTACCTCTATTGATGATGGTATTTCACGTCCACCACGTTGGATTTCAAAGTTGTTGTAGCTTTCGTAATCAGCGACCCGATAAACCATACAAACGACACCCATATTGATTTTTAGACATTTCAAACCTATCGCACCCCAACTCCATCCCTAGGGGGATGATGGTATTTCACGTCCACCACGTTGGATTTCAAAATTGTTGTAGTTTTCGTAATCAGCGACCCGATAAACCATACAAACGACACCCATATTCACATTTAAACCCTATCGCACCCCAACCCCATCCCAAGGGAATGATGGTATTTAACGTCCACCACGTTGGATTTCAAAATTGTTGTAGTTTTCGTAATCAGCGACCCGATAAACCATACAAACGATACCCATATTGGTTTTTAGACTTTTTCACCCCATTTTCCTTTTTTAGGGGTTGAATTAGGGGTGGAATTTCAATAACAGTGATGAACATTGCATAGAATTACATCATTAATGCCTAAATAATAAATTATGTGGATTTTAGCTACCTCGGCCTAGGTTGTTGCCGGGGATTGGAGAGAAGCGGCCTGGAATGTGCCTATAGTTCCCAAAGTATGGGACTGAACTGAAACGGGGGCGACCACGACCCCGCCGGCGGGGACGGGCGTTCGAGCTCGCGGATGTGGAGTGTAGCCTATTGTTGACTTTATTGATGTATGTCACCTTCTTCTTTTATATACGTGGGACACTCAGAAATATTTGCGACACTAAAAAAAATTGTTCTACAGGTACATATATTTTTATTAAATCTTTTCAAAGTACTCTCCACCAGCCTCTATACAAAGATTCATGCGTCTGAACCAGTTTTCAAAACACTTTTTCCAGTCCGCCGTAGACACCTCGTTTACAGCCTGCTCGAACGCAGCCAGCGCATCTTCCGGCGACGAAAATTGTATCCCCTTGAGCTGATTTTTTATTTTTGGAAATAAAAAGAAGTCACACGGTGCTAGATCAGGGCTGTAAGGAGGGTGACCCAGGAGTTTGACTGGTGTGCTGTCCAGGAAGTCCCTCGTTTTGAGCGCGGTGTGTGCAGGCGCATTGTCGTGGTGGAGCAGTAGTCCGCGGAGCCCTGTGTTTGGTCGCTTGTTGCTCACAACAGAAAAAACTTCTGGTAAACATTTGGTAGTATACCATTCGGCGTTGATGCTTCTTTGATCTCGTAAGGGAATTGAGGCCAAGTGGCCAGTCAAATTAAAAAAGCTGGCGATCAAAATCTTCCCCCCGCTTCGAGATCGCTTCACTTTGGTAGGCGTTGGTTCATTTTGAAACACCCAAACTGTCGACTGGCGCTTGGTTTCTGGATCGTATTGATAAATCCAGGACTCATCACCTGTTACGATGTCGTAAACACGCCGAGACGAGCCTGCTTCAAATTTGTTCAGCATATCACGGCACCATTCCACCCGGGCCTGCTTCTGAGCGTCGGTGAGGTAGTGCGGCACCCAGCGCGATACTATCCTCCTCACGCGAAGATGCCCGTGTAGAATCTCGTGAACGCTTCCCGATCCAATCTTTAATATGTGCTGAATCTCCTGATATGTAATTCGCCTATTATCTTGGATTAAATTTTTCACTGCTAGCACGTTTTCTTCCGTAATAGCCGTCAAAGAGCGACCGCTTCTTTCTTCATCCCTCAAGGTTGGTCGACCGCGCCTAAATTCGTTATACCAACGATACACGGTTGCCTTGGAGGGGCCTTCATCCATAAATGCCATTTGAAGTCTATCGAACGATTCATCCGGTTTCAGGCGACACTTGAAATCGTAAAAAATCATAGCTCTAAAATGTTCCCGGCGCAGATCCATTTTTCAGTAAGACACGATACTTTGAATTGGCTCGCAAAAAATGTGGAGGGAAATTTTGAAAATGGAACACACATATTTTTACTTACAAGTAATCATATTTTCGAAAAAGATTCTGACCGGCCAGTCTCCCATATATAAAAACTATTTTTCGCAATACTTTCTGAGTGGCCTGGTATATAGATATGTCGTAGAGTGAGCAACGCTATCTTGCTAATCATTTTGGTGTTACTATTTCAATTATTTTTACTACGAAATGTCAAGTTAATACTTGGGAGGAATCGATTTTGTACAAATGGCAATCCAGGGATGGTTGACGTGCTGTCATAGATTGACTTTTCATGCTGACGGAGTCATTGGTTAGAGCAAAGATTTCGGACCTCCTTGCTTCGCTCGGAATAGATACCTTGCTAATTTATTTTACTATGGGATGACATCTGCCAACATGTCCCAATTTTTTATGTCAAATTATCAATGATCACTAGGAAATATTCAAAATAACCTGTCAAATCCATAGAACGACGCCTTCGCTACCTTGTGACGAATTATTTTTTTAATCCTCCTTCTAAGTACCCTTATTTTTCTGTGGGTTAGAGAGTATATATATTCCTTGGTCATTGGATGTGAGACAGCCATTTAGTACGGATCGCGTCCACCACATTTCAAATCGTTTTTCATCTGCTCTAAAATAAAAGTTGTTTGAGAAGATTTTCTTTATCTGCACACAATAGCATCTTGATTGTTCACATTGTGGCTTTATTTTATCATTCCGGTAATGGCTGACGAAACCACAGGTCAAAACCTACTAACTGATCCCTTATATATATATTTGTAATCGGTTTCTCGAAAACGGCTCCAAAGATTTCGATTAAATTTACCATACGGGGGTTTTCAGGTTTTTAGGTATCATGTCTGGGAAAATTCGTTTCCCCCGTGTTTTTAAGCATTTTATAAAATACCGCGTTTTAGACAAAAACCTACAGTGCCATCTGTTGGCAGGTTGCAAAGCTTGCTCTTGATATTTGAATGTTGAGGCGGTTATTATAGAGCGAAGCTCAGTCGCCCAGGTATTATGACAAAATTACCAAATTTGAAGATTTTGCTGCTAATGGTTAAAAACGTAAAATCTCCTAGAGATCCATCGCGTAGTTTAAAAGTTAAACAAATGGTAACAGAAAACTGATGACTATGTTTATTGTATCAACCCTTGCTTGGAAGAGCGCGTGGGTTTCTTTTTTCACATGGCGCCCTTTCTCAGTTTAATTGTCGTCATAAAGTGATCAAAGAATCCTAATATGAATACTTTGACTTTGATGCCGGTTCTACTGACTTGTATCAAAGAGGTAAATAATTTACAGGGGTCTTCTCGAAGTAGTATTGAATGAAATTCCCACACAGAAAAAATCCTAACACAAACAAACAGAAAACAATCATCCCCTAATTTAACCCCTTGTAGAATGGTTTACAAGAAACGCTTAAACACATGTTTCTTTATAACCAAAAGTTAAATTTATATTTGTATGAATCTTTCTACAGAAACTTCCCCGAAAATTTTTCTCCGATCACCTCTTTAGGAGATGAATTTCTTCAAATTATTTTGTATCAGTAACCTTCACAATATGAAAACATACCTTCTAAATTTCGTGCTTCTACCATCAGCAGTTTTAGCTGTATGTTGATGGGTCACTTAATCAATCATGACTCTTCTCTTTATTATATTAGTATGACAATCAGCGCTAATTACATTATAAGTTATTTTATTTATATTTAGATAATAATGAATAATGTTTTAAATAACAGGCGACTTGTTGTGTTCTATTTAGTTTCGTCCATTTTGCTAAGTATCTAACCTATAAGGTTGATTTCAGCAAGTGCGTTTTTCTTGTCGCTCTTAGTTTACAAAGCGATACTTTGTTTTTAGTCGTAAAGTGATCTTATGTGCCATAGTATACATGGTGATTGGAAATTAGTGGCTATGGCTTTAAGGGGTGATATTATGGGACAATTCCAGTCGAAATTACTATGAGACCTACTGTCCTAAAGTTAACCCTTTCCAAGTTATTCATACTTAATATTACTTATTCTTCATACTTATTTTTTGATTTTGTTAATTTTAGGACAGGAAAGGGTTAACTTTAGAACAGTAGATCTCATAGTAATTTAAACTGCCATAACACTGCTTAAAGCCATAGCCACTAATTTCCCATCACCCTGTAAAGTAAAATATCGTTATTTCATGGTTACTTTTTAGTTGATGTATAAATACCTAATAGCAAAATAGTACATTAAGATGCTAGTGCGCTGTTTTGCTCATTACACACGAGGCCAAGAAATTGCAGCCAGAGCCACAGGCGAGGGCGTAATGGAGCCGAGAGTGTAATGGCAATGCGCAAGTGCGTCTTATACGACGTTTTTCAACACATTTACGAGTAGAAATACTAAACTTTGCTAACCTTATGCCCACCGGATCATTTTGTCAGCTGCATATAAGTTGGTGTTTTCTTTTGATGATTACAACTTGCAAAATTGTATTTCGTGTATGAGTATTTTAGACGGTTCAAGAAAGGTTATAATTTGTAGAAGTTGACACTTTAGAAATAATTACAATAACAAACACCACAAATATTTGTAAAATGGCGCGCATTATTTCCTTTTAAGCGGACACAGATTATACGCGTATTTGAGAGGCGTAGACTAAATTGTCAAACAGCCTATTTCATTAACTTTGAAATAATTAAGTTATCAAAAATTTAATATCTAGTCACGATACTGACAAATTTATTGTTAATTTGTTATTTCATATAAATAATTTCATAAAATGAACATTAATTTATGATATTTTCTCGAAGTCAGCTTAATTTCTTGAAAATTTTACCAACGTAATAAATATAAAAACTTACTCCTGGCCGAGGTTAAAACACTAGTGCGGTAATGTAATGAAAAAACACGCGTATTTAATAAGCTGGATTATGGACCTTAATACAGTGCAAATACAGTAATGAGCAAATGTGATGAAAATATTGTTTACCTGTTCCGATAATGGTCTCAAATCATGAACGTTGTCGTAACACGATGCTCTAGGAGGAGATCGGACTTCTTCCGGCAGTGCTGTTGGTTCAGCGTTCAAATGCAATTCAGGAAATCTAAAAAACAATGATCAAGCTGATTAGGAGGTTTAAAAAGCATGTACTGCATGCTTTGGGCTTGTTTGTATATCCTATATTATAAAACGATCAATATATTATTTGTAATCGGTTTCAGGAAAACTGCGATAACGATTTCGATGAACTTTACCATACTGGGGTTTTCAAGAGCGAAAAATCGATCTAACTAGGTTTCATGTCTGGGAAAATGCGTTTTCCCCGTGTTTTCTTGCATTTTTTTTATATACCGCGTTTTAGACAGAAACCTACAGCGCCATCTGTTGGCGGGTAGCATAGCTTGCTCACCCGATGATATTTGAAGCGGCTATTGTAGAGCTAAGCTCGATCGCCCAGGTACTTATTTATAATTTACCCAGATTAAGATATTATTTACAATATTATACGGTACCAAACAAGAAACAATGAAAATTATAACATGGCATTAACCAATTTGACCCATATAAATATTGTATTTTTTTTTTCTATAAATATTAGAAATGATTTTACCTCTGAGCGACGACTTGGTGGACAGTAAGGGGTTGCGCGCCATCGTCGACTCCACTCAGGCGGCTTTCTTGCTCAGCTAATGAAGGGAAGGTACCATTCTCGTTCGACCCATCGTCGTTTTTATCTGGAAGCCAATATACTTTATATCAATAACCCGAAATGTCTCAAGGATTTCTTCTACGGGAAATAGCACAATTCGCAACAAAATCCCAAATGTAAGGAACCTCAAAACTTGGCCCATAAATAGAGATCAGTAAGAATGTTTTTTCCTAAAATATCGATTCCCTTATGGCAGAATTTAAAATAAAAACTGTCACTTCTGTTAGTGACATTTCAGCTTTTTTTAGGGTTTCGGACCAAAATGGTAATTTTACCATACCCCCTATACCCTTACCCAGGGAACCCATATGGTGCGACTTCGTCTATCTTTCGGTGTGTCTGTCTGTCACACCTTTTTATCTCAGCAACTACTCAGGATTTATCGACTAGAAATTTGGAATAGTTTAAGTTTCCGCAGTTTACAATGTAAAACATCGGAATGAATTATAGTCGATATAGGTTGATGTAAACATTACAGCAAAATAAAACGATCTCTCTAAGCAGCACAGTTTTTCAGAAATCTGCAAAAAATCTTTATGAACAAGCTTAGTTTTGTGGCCCTAAAAATAGACTTTATAAAGCTTCCAAAAATATTAAAGGTTTATCGAAACCCTCGGCACGCGAGTCCGACTCACACTTAAAAAAAAATTTTACTGCGTTATTTACACAAATGTGTACGAAAAAAAATGTTCTTTTCTTATATATGGGAGGACATTTCACACAAGGTCATCTGATCCCAAACTAGACAAAGCCTGTACTATTGGTATCGCAGACTTATATATATATATATACATAAATAGATTAATAACACCCAGACACAGAACAAACACTTGTGCTCATCACACAAATGATTGCCCTGGGCGGGGACCGAACCTTCGGCCCACGGCGTGTAAGGTAGGCTTTGTCAACAGGCTTGGCCTGTTTTATCCTGTACTATTAAACGAACAATATTTGTATATATGTATATATTTGTAATCGGTTTCTCGAAAACGGCTCTAACGATTTTGATGAAATTTAGTATCCAGGGGTTTTCGGGAGCAAAAAATCAATCTAGCTAGGTCTCATGTCTGGGAAAATTCGTTTTCACCGTCTTTTTTAATATTTCTGAGCGCGTTTTAGTGCGTTCAAGAAACTTATAGCGCCATCTGTTGTTGAGTAGCATAGCTTGCTCACCCGATAATATTTTAATCATACAGAGCATAGCTCGGTCGCCCAGGTACTAGTAAATTAAGACAGTATCTCTAGTAGGCCAAGTTTAAAGTTGCAAACTGCAACAAAAATTAACCCAAAAACAAAAATTTCGAAGAAGCTAATTCCCATACTGATCTATAAACTGACTTATAAACTCCCAACTGGAGTCAACGGTCCAAGTCTGGTCGTTCTTGCCTGTTGGTGGCTTGTTGATGACCCTAGGTGGTTGCACTGGCTTCATCTTTGGTTTGTTCCGTAGTGAGACCAAGTTGTCTACTGATGTTGAGGTGTTAGGTGATGATGCTTAAAAGAAAAAAAGTTCAATTGAAATTTTCTTATAAGCCTAATAATAACTTAAGGATCAGTGAAGTTTGAATTTCTCAATCAGGTAAAATAGGTAGTTACTTACGAGACAGCTCTTCTATGCTATGCATGTCCCTCAAAGGATAGTAGGGAAGATTTTGTGGTGGTTCCGAATATCTCTGGGCTAGACTCACTCCAACTCTCAGAAGTTTTCTTCGCTGAACCGGTGGTAAAGCAGCCTGAATGAAATAAATCAGGATATTAAAAGCTTTTTTTTTTAAGAATGAATTGAGTTTGTGAAAAGCCTACCTCTTTTATGGCATCAACAGGATCAGCATAAAATGGACTACCAGCGTTATCTTTCTCTGAATCGTGGTCAATTGGATCTTTAACACAATCATCCTCTAACTTCACAGTTTCCATACTTTCTGTGTTATTATGAATTTCTTTGCTTTTAAATGCTGCTTCTATTTCTTCTGTCAGTTTCTTATTCATGTTCATAGAAATATTAAGTTTGTCCGGCCTCTTTGGTATTGTGTCACCTTTGCTATTAGTGGTTGCAATGATTTCGCTGGAACTGTTGAAACTCTTTTTCAAAGAGTCATTAGAGAGATTCTTTTTCTCATTCAGACTTTCAGTAGAATTTAAAATGAGAAGATTTTCTTTTTCGAGTATTGATTGAGTACTTTTCGCTGAATTCAGTTTAGCTGTAATACAGCGAATGATATTAAAAAGTGCAATATTTAAAAAATATTATTGATTATAACTTTTTCAGTCTGCTACTTACGTAAAGTATCTGGTAAAAGGTCAGGCCTCTTACTTTTCATCAGTCCATTATTAATATTATTATCGTTTTCGACCTTCAAAGGTTTAAATGTTGAGCAATTATTGCCTTCTGGTCCCCAAATGTCTTCGTAATCAGATACTTTGTCCATCAATGAGCTTCGATAGAATACGCCTGGAGATTCTAGAATATCAGATTCCTGAAATATGAATACATACAATAAACTATGCACAAGATGTACATAAACAAATCTATTGAACATCATGCCCTTTAAGTAAGTAACTAAACCATGACACGAATGTCGTGCGGTTAGTGATGATCTTAATTTAATATTAAATATAGCATGCCATAAATATAATTTGCCACGCCCTACCTGATAATGCCTGGATTCCTTCCGCTGGGAGTGTCTACTCCTCCTCGATCTCCCAGACGGCGTAGTACTCGTTGTGTTTGTGTTGGGAGACAACACCTTCTCTTTATCTTTACTCATCATGGGAGAAACTATAGACTGATTAGAAGTAGGTGAAAATACACTTTTTCCGGAAATCGGCGAACTTCTAGATACTGGCGAAAAAAGCTCGCTTTTGTTAGTTTGACTGATAGGAGAAAATACCCCACTTTTAGTAGAAATTGTATCATTAGATACAGGAGAATTAATTTGACTGGTCGGAGAAAAAATACCACTGGTCACCGAATTAGTACCATTGGGTGAGACTAATTGATTGGGAACAAAACTACTACTTGATTTGGTTAAACTGTTTGCGATGGGATCCACAGATTCAGAAGTATTGGTTTGGGATTGTGGGTCATTGGGGGACCCAATTTCAGTAGAATTTTGCCCCGCCATTTGTCTTTTGAAGCTGCCGTGCAAACTAGCTGTCATTGCATTGATGCATTCCCCCTCTGGTGACATACGATGCATCATGTTCTATACGGGAACAGGAATACAAATTAAAACAATTACCCATCGAATACAGAATTAGTCAATTCCAAAACATGTAATATGCATATGAAAACCATGCGACATGAAAACAAATACAAACGTGCAAGTGTTTGAAAAAATGCTCACCTGTTGTTCTTCATTAGCTTCAGCAAAATTTTTCGCTGCGTCCGTAACACTGAACACAGAATCTGCGCAGTTGTTATTGTTGATGGCATTAGACGCAAGCGTTAGTTGTAGCCGGTCACTTTGTATGTTTTCGTTTATTTGGTGATTGTGAATTTGAGTGTTATTGACACAAAAGGTGACAGTAGTTGTGACTGTTATATTTCCATTCTGCGAAGCCTTGTTAATTGGACTGAAAGCCGATGCTTCAGATTTGGGAGATAAGGATGCTTTGGTAGGTGGTTTGGCCCACCGGGGAGGCGGTGGTGGAGGTGTCGACTTGACACTGCTCAGGGTGGGAGAATGTTGTGGTTGTTGTACATTGGTGGTTGGGAATGAATGCGGTTGTGTTATATGTGCCTGAAAACAGGTGAAGCAATTCATATTAATATCTAGTAAGTAGTAAAACAAAACAAAAGCTTTTAAAATCTTTAAGCCGATCTTACCGTACTAGACATTAGATTAAGAGTATTCGGTGGGGTGGGTCGTGGTGCTCGAACGAAGGTTCCACTAGGCTTCACCGGTGGTGATGGTGCAGACCTGCCTTTGAATGTGCTGAAGTTCTGGCTTTGTTTCGGTGGGGAACCAGACGTTTCTATTGGTGACATCTTAAGTACTACGTTTGGATCTTTCTCTGGACTGAGTATGTTATCTCGTGACACGTTTCCGGAACCTGAAATGCAAATGACTATAACAACAAATTCATTTTGGAACTAGTCACTTGAAGACGGTTTGCTCAATTCGACAAAGGACAAGAATCCAAGGTGTTCAAGCTTTTCAAGCATCATTATTTTAATATTTTTATTTTCTAAAAGTATTTTTTCATTATATTCATAAACTTACTGGCATTGAAACTGCTAAGACTAGATCCAGTATCAGAAGGTGTGATAGCCATTGGGACTACTCCATTGGCCAGCTGCAGACAAGGAGAAAGCAGGGTCTGAGGTTGATTCTTCGGATTTGCCATTGGATAACCCCAAAACTCTTGACCCAAAAGCGCTAAGGAGCTCAGTTGATGTCGACTTTTTGCTTCACGCAGGGCTCTTGGTAACTGAAGCTGCACTGGGAGCTCATCACTGCAAAATAATTTTAAGAGTTAGGATAATAAACAAATAAACAGCATTTCGCTACAATCAAAGATATAAATATTTAGTTTTTTGACCTTTTCTTTAGAAAATTCGCTCAGATTTACATTGTGAGTACTGCACCTAATAAACTTAACGATCTTGTACTAAAAAAAATCTATTGACTGTGGGATTGCAATAACGCGTCGCTATCATCATTATATCGATTGTAAGATTAACGACCGACCTCACAAATCCTGGTGTCAGAGTTCTTCAGCCGCCCAAGGTCTTTGACATGACATGAGCCAATGACTACTTCTTAGGCACTAAGTACAGAATCATCTTTCTTATTGGACAGGCGATTTTTATCATGTAATGTTCTAACTAAACTGGGGAAGCCACACAAAGAGAATTTTGTTTGATAGAGTACCCGTTACCCACGAACCCAGAACCTCTGGGTCAAGAGCCGAACGCTCCTATCACCAGACTAGCCTACGGAGGCGGTCAACTGTGAACTACAACTAAAACATACAAAAAATATATATATATTACGAAATGAAAAAATATATAAGGTGAAATGTATGGCGCCCCAAACATTTAACCCGCACTCCTGAGCTGTCGCGTTGGCACTATTTAAGGTCCTTATGAAATAGTGAAAATAATTTTTGTATGTTACTCAGACCATGAAACTGAACAATTTTCCTTAAGGAACATAGGTCGAAATACGAAAACTATTTTTGACCATAGAAACTGCATCAGTTGATAGCACATTTTGTATGGGAAGTCAAATTTGGTTTTTCGTTTTTCGACCTATGTTCCTTAGGAAAATTTGTTCAGTTTCGTTGTCTGAGTAACATGCTAAAATTATTTCTGTAGGACCCTATATTTAACTGACTTACCAACACTGTGAATAGTGAGCGATGAGTTCGGGGATGTTATCGAATCGGTTGTGGGATGTCTCTAGTCCAATGCGGCCTGAAGACGCCTGGATGAGGTAGTGCTCGATGTACGGGCCCTTGTCCGCAGGTAAGCGAACACTGATCGCCATGGTATCTGGCTGGCTCGACTGCCGGACTACAAAGTTCTGAAAAAAACAACGGAGGACTTCACTAAATAGAGGTAAAAAAAAACAATCATATCCTATATTATTAATTGGTATCGGCTTTTGTTAATTAATTAATTTATCATTTATTTTTTGTTAATCATTTTATCATTTTTGTCACCCTCGAGTATAAAATGGTTATTTATAAAGGTTCAAGAGAAGGGTAAGAACTGAAAACCAGTGCTTTCAGTGTTGCCTAGTGTAGCCTGGGAGCAAGAACTGAGTTTCTTGCCTTTTGCTTACAAAATTGTTGAATAAGAATAAGAATGATCGTGATTTATTTCCGAAATTTTTTGTTAATCGTTTTGTTTTTCATATGTGTAAGCAATAAAGATTTATGATTATGATTATTAACGAGCAACATTTGTATATATATAAATATATATATTTGTAATCGGTCTCTCGAAAACGGCTCTAACGATGTCCCAGAAATTTACCATACGGGGGTTTTTGGGGGCGAAAAATCGATCTAGCTAGGTCTCATGTCTGGGAAAATTCGTTTTCCCCGTGTTTTTAAGCATTTGCGTTTTAGACAAAAACCTACAGCGCCATCTGTTGGTGGTTAGCATAGCTTGTTCATCATATCAGCCGAAAGACGTCCACTGCTGGACATAGGCCTCCCCTAAAGATCCCCATGACGACCGGTCCTGCGCTGCTCGCATCCAGCGGCTTCCCGCGACCTTGACCAGATCGTCGGTCCACCTTGTGGGGGGCCTGCCAACGCTTCGTCTTCCGGTACGTGGTCGCCACTCTAGAACCCTTACGCCCCATCGGCCATCGGTTCTTCTTGCGATGTGCCCTGCCCACTGCCACTTTAGTTTAGCGACTCTAAGAGCTATTTCAGTTACTTTTGTTCTTCTGCGGATCTCCTCATTTCTGATTCGATCTCGCAGAGAGACTCCGAGCATAGCCCTTTCCATAGCTCTTTGGGTGACCTTGAGCTTCCTGATAAGGTCCATCGTGAGCGGCCACGTCTCGGTTTCATATGTCATCACTGGCAACACACACTGGTCAAAGACTTTCGTCTTGAGACACTGCGGTATTTTGGACGTGAAGATGTTGCGGAGCTTCCCGAACGCTGCCCACTCATAGCTTGTTCACCCGATGATATTTTAGGGTTGAGGCAGCTATTATAGAGCGAAGCTCGTTCGCCCAGGTACTTCCAATTTATAAAACCAATTTCTTTATTGGACTCTAAATTGATCAACCTCCGCGGTCTATTGTGCCAGTTGCAACACTGAAAATAGTGGTGATTATGGTCCATCCTTCTATATTCCAAACTGATTGCTGTGGAATTCCAACAAGAGCTCCGGAGCGAAAGGAATGTACAAATACTGATGATGAAAGGAAAAAGCTTTATGCAGTATATTTTCAATGGGTTGGTCCCAACTTAGCGACTCGCAGGGTGATTTAAATTTGTTTGGAAATCAGCATCGAACTTACCCCTTCTTCTTTTCCCTGCAGCAGGTGGAAGGCTCCAGCCCGCTGGATGCCTGGCAGGAACCAAACTGGATGCGTCCGGATTAGCCTTTCCAGAAGCCCGATATCGCATGGCGGCTGCTCCTCAGACCCTGACCCTGACGAGCCGACAGAGGAACAGTCTCCTCGGGCGCCTTCGCCGTCTGATGAGAGGGTTTCTCGACTCTGAAAAAAGGAAACAAAACTTTATTAGAACTGAGAATTCGAAAATTATATTGTTATACATTTTTAATTCAACATGAAATCAATATTGATTTCGTCTAGAAGGTTCAACCTAAAGTAACAAAACAGTAAAAAATATCAAACGTTCGGAAGAAATTTATTACAAGGTAGTTACGTATGAAATGGAATCACTTTATTATTTTGACTCTTAAAAATAATTGCAAAGGATAACACTATAAACGTACTACACTACACGTGGATAAAACAAATGAACGTTTATAATCGTTTTAATGCAGCCAGAGTACAAAGTGAATATAACCGCGCTAATTAGGTACCTACCTACCAACCCTCTATTTTATGGAATATCATAGAGGCAAATATTAGCGAGTCCCTTTATGTGGCACGCTCCAACCCGCGGCGGTGAATACCCCGGCTTATGGGCTGGAGACCGAGAGGGTGATGTCTGTACCAGGCTTTATGATAATATAGCAACACAAATGTATACACCCCCATCAAGATTAATTTTACATTGACTGCTTTGCCAGGAAGTAAAATAATAATGTTTATAGCTCTATTTGTGTCTTTACAACTTAAAAGCCGCTGTCCGTCCCTTTTCACGGGTCGACCATTCACATCACTATGGAAAAAGGGTCTCAAAGGATTATTTGTTTAAAATTTTGTTTCTTTCAAAGTGTTTGCCAACTTTTCAGGCAAATATTCTTTCCGCATATTTTCGGCGACAGAAAAAAACCGCGCCTATTCACTTCAAACGCAGGGCTCCTTTGTTCACGGACTTGGAAATATTATTACCCGATTTCCCCGCAAAAGGTTCGCCGGCTTGCTCTATAAAGGCACAGGACGAGCAAATTTCATATACGCTCGTCCATACTTGTTTCAGTTGCATTTTGTTGTTTATATGTTAAAGTTATTTGTACCCTTTTCGGTCATTGCCCCTAGATAAGACCATCTGACAGAGGATCGAGATAACTTAGTGGAAATATGCTCGGTAGCCGGTTCAATTTTCCGCCGATATTTTTATGTAAATAGCCCCTGGCATTGCGCGCGATCTTCAGAGGATCTGGTAGCGAAGAGATGATTTAAAGTTGTACTCGTTTGTTGAAGTACAAAAATGAAAATTTTTATTAAAATTTCTTTAGCGTTATTAGATTTTTAGGGGACCCCAGCGGTTACACAGTTTTAATGAAAGTAAATGCGTGTTGCCACATTTAGACATTAATATTCATATATTCGTTGGTCGTCCGCGTGTTTGTTAATTGAGACAAAATCCCGCGGTTGTATTTGTAATGAGTATGCCGCGGTGCAGTTTCAAATTACAATTTATTTGTCACTTTTATGTGCAGGTCTTTAGGTACAAGTTTTAGGTACATTATTAAATATTAAATTTTAAAAAGTAGGCGGAAAAAATATGCATAATGCTATTACCTATATTTTTTTACTAGGTAATCGGTAAAAAAACAGTGACACACTAAGCACTTATAAATAAAAAACGTTAAGTTTTATTAATATGGGTAAAAAATTCATATTGTTAGATGGTATCTAATTGACAAATGTTATTTGATTTTTCACAAAATGCAAGATGCGGCATGTAAGGATACATTTTTAAACAACCGTTAAGGTCACATTTAAGAACTTTATGCATTTTGAAATCTCCGTTATAATTACATGTCTCTAGAAATTATTTAAGTAAAATTAAACAAGAAATCAGTCTCTGTTTTTGATTACCATAATGCTAGTGAGTGCAGTCGGAGTAATCGGTGGAAAGTCAGCCGTCAGTCTATTTCACTGGATTAGATTTCCCGCGCAATCAACTGAGTTGTGATTCTAACCGTCTGGTGAAGGTAAGTGAAAACCGCCCGACAAATTAATTTAATCACAAGTCACTCACGTCTTGATTTGTCTAAGAATTTCACCTTTTTAGGGTTCCGATACCAAAATGGTAAAAAAAGGAACCCTTATGGTGCCGCTCTGTCTGTCTGTCCGTCACACCTCTATATCTCAGCAACCACTTATGCTATCGACCTGAAATTTGGAATAGTTTTAGAATATAGTTGCCCAACTTTATTGCACATGAAAAAATTTTGAAAAAAGTATGATTATTAATGTAAAGGGGGCTAAAATAGGGGGGGGGGGGCAAATTTCAAATGGATGCTACTAGGTCGAGTGGGGTATCATATGAAAGGACTTTACTTGTACATTTTAAAATATATCTTTGTATTTTTTTAAGTTACATACTTTTCAAGTAATGATGAAAAATGTAAAAAAAAATACCATTCCCCACCCCCTTATCTCCGAAGTTTGAGTAAGGAAAAATCTGAATTAATTACAGTTGACAGAAGTTTATTTAAACTTTACAGAAAAAATAAAACGATCTTTCTAAGTTGCACAGTTTTTCAGAAATCTGCAAAAACCTTTACAAACAAATTTAGTTTTGCGGTACTGAAAATGGACCTTATTGCTTCCAAAAATATTATAGGTATATCGGAACCCTCGGCGCGCGAGTCCGACTCGCACTTTACCGGTTTTTTAATAAATAAGACATTTTAGGTTACAATGGCCGTGTCCTTTGTACAGCATGTTATGATTTTTTATTAATTCGGTTGTTTGCTTGTAAAACCGTGATAACATTTTAAAAAATTGGCCATATCCATAGAAAAAGCCTGGATTAGATTTCCCGCGCAATCAACTGAGTTGTGATTCTAACCGTCTGGTGAAGGTAAGTGAAAACCGCCCGACAAATTAATTTAATCACAAGTCACTCACGTCTTGATTTGTCTAAGAATTTCACCTTTTTAGGGTTCCGATACCAAAATGGTAAAAAAAGGAACCCTTATGGTGCCGCTCTGTCTGTCTGTCTGTCACACCTCTATATCTCAGCAACCACTTATGCTATCGACCTGAAATTTGGAATAGTTGTAGAATATAGTTGCCCAACTTTATTGCACATGAAAAAATTTTGAAAAAAGTATGATTATTAATGTAAAGGGGGCTAAAATAGGGGGGGGGGGGGGGGCAAATTTCAAATGGATGCTACTAGGTCGAGTGGGGTATCATATGAAAGGACTTTACTTGTACATTTTAAAATATATCTTTGTATTTTTTTAAGTTACATACTTTTCAAGTAATGATGAAAAATGTCAAAAAAATACCATTCCCCACCCCCTTATCTCCGAAGTTTGAGTAAGGAAAAATCTGAATTAATTACAGTTGACAGAAGTTTATTTAAACTTTACAGAAAAAATAAAACGATCTTTCTAAGTTGCACAGTTTTTAAGAAATCTGCAAAAACCTTTACAAACAAATTTAGTTTTGCGGTACTGAAAATGGACTTTATTGCTTCCAAAAATATTATAGGTATATCGGAACCCTCGGCGCGCGAGTCCGACTCGCACTTGACCGGTTTTTTTAATAAATAAGACGTTTTAGGTTACAATGGCCGTGTCCTTTGTACAGCATGTTATGATTTTTTATTAATTCGGTTAAGTTTGCTTGTAAAACCGTGATAACATTTTAAAAAATCGGCCATATCCATAGAAAAAGCCATATATCTAAAAAGGACAAAAATACATGTTCAAGACGATTTTCGCTTTATTTGGCTTGGTTGGACCACTAAAACATGAACATACTTAGTCGTGCCTTATCGAACGAAAGATCGTAATATGATGATTTTTCTCGCTCAAACTACCGGATAATATACAAAAAGACTAAGTTTATTTTTGACTTTTTGTTTAGCAGGTACGGTCAACCGCTTGTCGATAGAAACTTTTTCAACTCTATTACCACGCCATAAGGTCCAAAAGTGTTTCTACTGATGTGCAGCCGTGTGTACATAGAGATGGCCCGAGATAAAACGTCTCCTTTCAACCTCATTTTTAGGGTTCCGTACCCAAAGGGTGAAAAATAGGACCCTATTAATATGCCTCCGATATCTGTCTGTCTGGCTGTTTGTCAGAAGGCTGTATGTCATGAACCGTAATAGGTAGACAGTTGATTTTCACAGGTTATGTATTTCTGTTGCCACTATAACAACAAATACTAAAAATACAAAAATATATTTATTAAGAGGGGCTCCCCTACTGAAAACATGGTTTTTATGCGATTTTTGCTCATTTTTAGTTTTAGCTCTATCGGTAAAACGGTAACAGTAAGAAGCGTGAAAATTGGTATGTTTATAGTGCATAACCTCTAAAATAACTACAAATAATAAAAACTAGTCAGGTGCGTTTCGGACTCGCGCATTTTTATTACACTTCTGCGTAACTGCGCGTTCATAACTAAGATAGTATTTTTACCTTAGTTGTACGGAACCCTCGGTGCGCGAGTCCGACTCGCGCTTGCCCGGTTTTTCCGATTAACAGTAATAAGCGGCTGTTTCCTTACTGAAGTTATTGAAAAATCGTGTGATATTCGGATAATCAAATTATTTTCACGTAAGTATGTGTCGTTTTATTTCTTGAATACAAATAAATCAATCAATCAGCTTTTCCATTTTTTTTTTAAGAAATTTTTATTATACCCTTACAAGATTTTACGCGAATTTGTTTAACCCCTGAATTTGCCTGAATACCATAGAATAAGGAAATTTATTCTTTCAAAAAGACAAAAAGTAACTGAATTCTGTAGTAACATATATAAGATCATTGGAATTCTGTAGAATACATTGACTACAAGTAGCCGTTGGAACACGGACTCGTATAACGATGGCGTTCCTGTAAAATTTACAGACAATAAACGGGGAAATAAATAAAAAAACGCGATGGAGGCGCGGTTATTGGTCAATAAATTAATAGTGGGCTGTTAAACGGCTAAACTGCCGAAATGTCGCCATATTTTGCACACCAGTGCCCGTAGCCAATGGGGGCGCTGTGCCGAACAAAGTTATGTTCTGCAACGGTTCTGTGAGTTTTTTCTTAGTGAACAAAAGACTAGTGCAACCCACAGAGCAAACCAGAACAAATCCTTGATTAGACTTAATGGACAACCTGGCTGTGATAGTATTCAAGCTACCGATTCACCTCCTACCTAATTATCCTATACTATTAAACGAGCAGTATATTTATATTTGTAATCGGTTTCTCTAAAACGGCCCTAACGATTTCGATGAAATTTACCATACGGCGGTTTTCGGAGGCGATGAATCGATCTAGCTAGGTCTCATGTCTGGGAAAATTCGTTTTCCCTGTGTTTATTTACATTTTTTTTAAATGCCGCGATTTAGGCAGGAACCTACAGCGCCATCTGTTGGCGGGTAGGGTTAGGCGGCTGTTATAGAGCGAAGCTCGGTCGACCAGATCCTCAGCTATAATAGGAGAATCCAAAGGTTTGACGTTTCTTTCGTAGCACGGAATATGCTCAAGTTATACTAGTCTTTTTACCGGAAAGAACGAGCAACGTTTGGCCACCAGCAGCGATTGGCCACTCGTTTGTTTAAAAATGTTTATAGATTTTGCTTCTGGGTCTGGGGCGTAATATTGTATATTCTTTGGTCTCGTGTTTTTGGTCCTGTAGTACGTCCATGGTTCAGGCCGACGATATCTGATTTTCCTAATGTTGGGCTATAAGTTTATTTTTATTTTTAGGTTTCTTTACCCAAAGGGCTTTAACGTTAGGCCTACCGTTGTCTGACTGTCTGACCTTTGTAGGGCTGTATCTTTTGAACCGTAATAGTTGGCCAGCTCTTTTCACAGAATATCAAGGCAGATTACTTAACAAAAATAATAAAAGAAGTGTGACGTTTATTTTTGAGGGGAAGCACCATAGTCACCACGCTTATTTGCGTTGCGGCTGGCACCATGGACCACAGTTGTTGGTGACGCCAGTATGATGGTAAACGCTTCAAACTAAGTCGCTTTTAATGCCACCCGCACGGGTAGAGATAGATTGGTACTATTCTTAGACGACACCACACATACGTAATAATTAGTAGCACATATATTCAAATTTGTGTTAATACATCTTACGTAATGATTAATTAATATCATTCAGAATGTTACGCACATCATCATAACCGAAATTGAACCGAAATAATTAATCCCATAGACAAACGTGTTACAGTAATGGTTGTGCTAACAAATGTAACCGCAAAATTAATTATCGACAGTCTGTTTACGGGATTCAAACATTCTATATTATACTTATAGCAGATAGTTGAAATCTAATCTAAAAATAAAAGAGGGATATAATATGAAGGAAAATAAACCGGCAAAGAGTGACATTAAGGATTAAAATTAGGATTAAGTAAAATAAAATAAAAATAAGCCCTTAAAAGGTTAATAAAATCATAATTAACTATTTTAGAAAAAGCTAATATGTATCATACTTTTGGATGAAAATAAGCCAACATTACAATACGGTGTACAGCTTGACCAACTTTTCTGTAGAATGGCCAAAAGCGGAACTACTTACGTCATTTTGAAAAAGTCATTTTGTTGTTGACAGTCCTCAGAGTAAAAATTGTAGAGTCCGTCCTAAACGTCGTGTAAAGCGTCTCCTAGTCGACTATGACAAGTCGGTCGGTATTTCCGTGCAACATATAAGCTTAGTTTCATTGCAATCGGTTCACTCAAACAGAGTACAATCGAAGTTTCAAGCGGCGGCGCCAATAACTCACAGACCACTCAACTGCTTGAAATAAGGTTAACAATAACACATTAGGCTTAATTTTGTTTCATTGCTCAGATTTGTTTCATTGCGAACGGTTCACTGAAACAGAGGATACGTGTAGTTTCAAGCGGTGGCGCTAGTAACTCGAAAACCACTGAACTCATTGACTTATTTTTGACAATATTTAAGCTTTAGATCATTGCAATCGGTTCACTCAAAAAGAAGCGAACAGAAGCCACAAGAATGAAAATTATCACGGCCTGTGCACCAATAACTCATAAACAACTTAACTGATACAAACGGGGTTTTTGATAATGTGTTTGGCGTTCTTTCTTGCAATATAAAAGCGGTGTATCATTGTAATTGGTTCACTCGAACAGGAGATACGCAACTCATAAAAAAATATACGTATGAAACTTCTAGAGTTTTGAAAACTTAGGTAAAATAGATCAATAAAATACTTTAAGAAAGAAAGAGAGATGTGAACCTTCATGTTTTAGAAATCATCTTTTAAAGGGGGAAATAAGTGTTCAAACAAAGTTTTATAGAAATACTACAGTTTTGTGTTCAGGTACATGTACCTACAGTCAAAAGCATGTGTATCTTGACACGGTGGACTTTGTACCGCTCTTTTTTCAGTAGCTACAGAAGCTAAAGTGACTGAGCCTCATTTAGTTACAGGTTTTGTTTTGTATATGAAATAAAGAAACCCGTATGACACTTCGTCCGCATTTTACACTTACGAGGATAGTGGGCGACCTAACAGTCCATACGTGAACAAGTGTACATACATTTTAGTATGGAGGTCCCTCGCAAGAAATGGATACGGTTATGGCTCTCTCCTTAGCCGAAAGAGCTGTTACTAAACCTCCTTGTATCAGTCAGTGTTGTCTGTGCTCTTCTTGTTTTTCTGCATATTTCCAAGTATTTTATGAGAAAATCATTCCAAAAGCGATGGAAAGTGGTGTGCGAGAAATTATTCTCATAATGAAATCATTCTTTGATGCAGATAAGGAGCAAGAATCTCCAATAGCACCATTTGTTCATGTAGGTATAATACCGTATACAAACGCATTGCTGCCGCTACAGGTTAGTGTTACCCAGATTGTTATTCAATGAATTCAAGCTCGCTTAACGTACTTGTCAAGCAATTTAAAACATTTAATATAATACTTTTATGCTTTAATGATTCCGAGGCCTATTTGCCTAAAAACCCTTACCGTTTAGTCAGGGCCGTTGTCTTTATTATCGATCTTTGTGTTTACTTGTGTGAAAAACTGGCCAAGTGCGAGTCGGACTCGCGCCCTTAGGGTTCCGTACCTATCTACCATATGATATACTAAAAGGTTTTGCTTTTGATTTTAAAAATCTCCGCAACCGTCCAACTTTACCCCTCCTTTATAGAAAAGTTCTTGAAACGGGAGCTCACCTTAATTGGTTACTATTAGTTGTGAGAAAAATTGAAATATTCAATGATTTTAGACTTTTCCCTTTATTTGTACTGTGAGACCTAGCTTCTTGTAATAATTTCATAATTTTAGGTCAACGGGAAGTACCCTGTAGGTTTTGCTATTTTGCAAAAATGTATGGAGATGTGGACATAAAGAGACATATCTTTTGATTGCGTCGTTGTAAACAATTGAAATTTTCAGATCTTGTGTGGTTTATAGACTTTAATATTCTTCATCAATTTCAACCTGATACCTCTTCTCGTTCGTGAGAAAAAGGGTCTTGACAGACAGTCAGACAGACGGACAACAAAGTGGTCCTATAATAGGGGATCCGTTTTTTTATTTTGAGGTACGGAACCCTAAAAAGTATGATGATCCTTCTAAGGCGTGATTCTACATCATTAATAGATTGTACAAAAAATTTTAAAAATACTTTTTTAAAAAATGTAGTTTTAGCTCAAGTAGAAGTGAAGCGCCCGGAGAGTTTTTAAATTATTAGGGCACAGATAGACTTGCTAGTAAATGAGCATGCTTACTAGCATGCTAGAAACGAGCGTGCTCTTTAACTGTCTACACTTGCTTGCAAAAAGCATGCTCGTTACTACCATGCTACCAAATAAGCATGCTCAAATCAAATACTCTTGACTCACATGCCATTAAGTAGCATGCTAATATAACCTATAAGACGTTAATGAAAATGGAAAATTAAGTGGCCCATCGAATTGAACTTAATAAAATAGTTTTCACCTCCAAAGCTCGGAAACATTTGTTTTGTCGGTTAAATTCTGCGGCCAAAAGCGATTTTTGGCCGCTAGCGGGCAAAAGGTTTTTGAAATTCGAACGTGATGCAGTATGGCAGACCTCCACGCTGCGGTACTGGCTGCTTCCTCGCTTTAGTGAGGTGAAAAATTTTGTGTTTCGCTCGGCAGCAAAGTTATTTTGCGTTTCGTGCCTTGAAACCTTCGCTACGCTCAGGATTCTTCTTTTGAACCACTCGCTTCGCTCGTGGTTCAATTCTAGAATCCTTCGCTTGCTCAGGTTTCAATACAAGGCACTCACGCCAAATAACGCTTTTGCTGCCTTGCATAACAAATAACTAGTTTTCGTCGTCTCAGCGAGACATTTTCATCACAGAACACTATTACTTGTATTTTGATGCGATACACACCTGTGACAGCTTTCAACTGATTGACACTAGCATGCTCATAAGCGAACCTGTTCACACGTGCTCACAACACACCCCCTTCCACCCGCGCCGCAGGTAGCATGCTAGAAAATTGAACGACGGTAAATTTTTGACAATGACATAAGCAAGTACTTATGTCAAGCAAAGCGTGTACACACATGCTACTAGGTAGCATTTGCTACGTAGTAGCATGCTTTCAGTGGCGTGCACTCCATAAAGACAAAAAGACACTGCCTACCCTACCTACTCTAACAAAATAATCGGATTTTATTTGGATACCTTGTCACATTGTATTTATTTATTAGTGGTATTTACTACCTACCATCATTGAAAGCATAGGTTGAAAGAAACATTCTAAAAACTTAAATTAGCTCCACCTGTCGAGTATCAGTGGTATCATCGCCTCGGTAAGTACCTGTGGTATGCACATTCCACATCGCATTATTGCGCTGCACTAGCGCCGCTACGCGCCTAACGGCAAAGACACATACTATTCCTGTCTAAATGTTTGCATGTGTGCCAACGTGGTTATGCGAATGCACTATGTGTGCGTTCTGATAAATACATGGCACACAATGATACAATTAACGCACACAATCGCACAGGGTAGGCAATGTCTCACTTTGGCCGAAAGTTACCGAAGTCTTACGTAATAATTTTAAAAAGTGACATTATAAAGACCATTATTATTACCTTTTATTATTCGTGCTTATGTACCTATGTATTTGAATGATAAATTTTATTTATTTTTATACTGATTCGTCATTGTTTGTTTTGTTTTGATTTGTTTTGGCGATAGTAGGCAAATAAATATAAGATTTGAGAAAACAGAAAACGGAAAATTTCGAACCCCATTTTTAAATTAAACACACAAACCAATACGTATTAGTATTTTGGTAAGTAATAGCATCGAAAATTTTTTGCCTACCCTGTCTAAAATTTCTGTGCACGCCACTGCATGCTTTACTAGCATGTCTATCCACAGGGCACACCCTTAGTGATGTAGAATCACCCCTAAGAAGGATCATCGTACTTTTTTTACACCCTGTATAGGTATCTTTTATCTGTGATTGCGAGCAAGGAGGCAAACAGTAAAAAGCCATGTCATATTTCATCATGTAGTTAGGAGTATTAAAAAAGGCTGAATTTGTTTATTTTTGTAATAGGTGGCAACCCTTTTCGATCGTGGCGCCATCACAAAATTCTCCAAATAAGTTGGTCAAGCTGTAAGTACACAAACAAAACGTATTTTTTTTTTCAAATCGTTTTGTTTTCCATATATTTTTTTTGACAACTTTGCTACTCCGAATATAAAATTGCTTTCTCACCGGGATACCTTCAGATTCAGCAATTTCTTGAGATATTAATTCCACCATTGGCGACAATAACCGCAATGAATCATCTGCAACAAAGCCTACCCCGCACCAGCACCCAGCCAAGGTGTTAAATTTCAAAGCACAATAGCTACGAACCAGCTATGAACCGCATTTTCGAATAACGCCGCCTCAAAATGTGTACCAAGGGATTTATGTGGAAAGTTAGATTGCAATTAGTTTGTGGCACACACACGGTCGTAAAACGCGGCGGTGACAAGGTAAACTACCTAGTGCTTCGTAATAAGGGCTCTGGACAAAATTTTCGAACTAAAATTTTCTGGACATTAAAAAAGAGCTTTGCGAAATTTCCTAATTACGTGGTCAGGATGAACTAGGTAAGGCTCTATGACTGTTACGTTATGCTGTGGCAAAGAAAAGACAACGTTATTTCTTACTTTATTTACTTGAAAGATCAACAATTTTCTTGATATTGAACATTCTTTCAGTTTTCATTCGTTAAGTGCTATAATTTATGTTTATAGTAGAAAAGTAAAATCTGATAGCACAAGACTATGCAAACAGAAAAGTTATTCTCAACGCAATCCACACAACAGTGCGCTTGCTTACTCTACGATGCCAATTCTACAAACAACTCATTGTCTTTATTGCACAAAACTACAAACGTTACGATTTCCACTCCCGTGTGTTATGGCTTATATTATGACGATGTAGAGAACGCGTGGGAACTTACATTAATGTTGAAAGCTACTTGGCTTGGAACTGTTATTATAATGGCTGTGTCTCACTATACAGAGATGATCTACACTGTGGTTGGTGAACGAAATTTTGTTCTTACGGTTTTACGGTCAATAAAATGTTACTTATTTTTAAGGTGTTAAAGACAGTCTTTAAGAAGAAGCTCTGTAATAATAAAAAATGTGAGCGCTCCTATTTAACTACACAGTTTAAAAGATATATTCCTTAAGAAACTTTAAAGCAGCTAATTATCAAGACGTCTCTCGCAATCTTTTAAGAGGCAGCTGTTCTGGAAGTCATAAAAATATACTTGGCGCAGTCGGTAGGATAGCTGGTGACTTTCGCAGTTGGCACTCAGGGTAAGTGCGAAGTGTCGCACGTGGCACCCTCTTGTAAATAGCCGCGACGTTTTAGCATCGTCGGTAGACCACCTGTGACCGAGACATCGGAGTTTGATGGCTTGTTACTGCACTTTAAAGTGAGGTGGGGTACAAATCTGAATACTTACACGTTTATTCTACTTATTATCCCCAATTTTTACCTACCTAACTGCATGTTTATTAAAAGTCAAAATAAAGCACGCAAATCAAACACAAACCGGAGGGAATTACAATGAAAAAGTTAAAAGAAAACTACATTGCTTACACAAACGTCGCCGAATAAACTTTTAACGAGCTCGGACGGACACCCGCAGACGTCTAAAAAATATGGACGCGGATGCAAAAAGGGAAAATGGGGTTCGAATAAAACAGTTATTACTTTACAAAGAAACTTAGTGCGACTCGGCGACCCTTTAGTTGTTTTTTCTTTACGTAGTTTCTCAAGTTCAATCAAAGAGAACAAACACCGCTTGTGGTCCTTGCGGCCGCGGGGAGGGGGGTGCAACGGCAGATGACTCACCCTAGGAGGTTAAAAATCAATAAACCCCAGCATCCTCGTGCGTTCAGATCGAATTGTCACACTACGGATTTTATTAGTGCAGTTTATTTAATTATTGATTGATGCCGTGCAATTTTATATTGCACAATGCACATGGAGATTTTTTGCTGACAACATAATATTTCAAGGCGCAGTCTGGGTATAAATAATAAAATTACTAAGTACTAAATAACTTTTACAGTAAATCTAAAACGCCTATTTAAAAAATATATTTTTGTGAGGATATATCATAGCAAAATAGAAACTTAAATCTGCACATATTTAAACTCTTGAGAAACAGTTACTTTTTTGGGAAATACCGCTTGATTGGAATGAATGAGTGATATATAGGACCTGGGGTTTAATACCCATCTATAGCCCATAAAAAGGGCAACAAATTAAATTATTCCCAAAATGTCAGATCCGAAGTGCCAGAAGCAAATTTGGTGTACATTCATCCATTTTGGTAGACAAAATTTGGTAGATATTATTTGGTAAAAATTTACTCAAATTTGGTGGCACGTTAATACACAGCCATAAAAAAGCAATCAATCATCTCATTAGGATTGTAGTTTTGAGGTGTATTTTTAAGAAAACAAAATTGTCGGTCTTAAATAAGTCTGATAATATTTTTTAGATTGCATATAGATGAATATAGGTTCTCATCTCAATTTCTTTTAACAAATAAACAAAATCCACTGAATTTTATTAAAAAAATCTTGGAAAATATTCTGTACAAGACCAACCGGAAATAGCATCCGCCGCTGAGCTTTTGTTAAAGTAAATCGATGGCGTTCCAGTCGATGCAAATTAAAAATGGAGGCGCGATTCCTTTTATTTTTTTAATCTGTTCAGTTTAATAGCGCCCTCTAGCGGTTGGTGGTGACAGAACTGATAAATTGGTCTGCTTCAATCAAATGGGAAAACTAGACTTGCAATTTTTTCAGCCTTTGAAAGCTTTTCTTTTTGTTAAGTAGAAAGTTTTATATAAACAATACTCCTGAAATTTTTGTAATAATATAATTTGAAATTTAATTAAAGTGATTTGTGAACAACACAACATTAAACTAAATATTTCAATAAATTTTCCCACTCATCATGATCATCACATCATTTGGGTTACAAGATTGATGACCGACCTCACAAACCCTGGTCAACCCTGGTGTTAGTATGTTGCTTTCAATGTCATTCATTGAGTCTGAAAAATTAATTGCTATAACAACTGACAACCTTTTATGAAAGCACAGTGCAATGCTTCAGCACATTGTGATATAACTCTTTGTTTTCGTAATTTATGGCATTCCAGCTTATTAATTGGAAATTTTCGAAAGCCTACTTGTTCATATTAATTTCCACGCTATCTCCGTTTCGTCGTCTGACTTTAAATACTGATAAATGAGGGTAGCTGGAATTTCATTTTGAAATCTATTCAGTTGGTTCGACCTTTATATAGCCGCCGCCACGTTCCAAATTGGAACTTAAAATCCTTATGTACTTCAAAAGGATATCTGCGTAAAGGGTAGGTACCTATAATATTTGTATATTTGAATAAGGACCAATAGGGTGATTCTGGCCTTTATTCAGGACGTTCTGAATAAAGGCCAGGTTAAAAGTACCCTAAACCGACGAGCATGTATGAAAGGATTGATGAAAGTTCAGGAAGCAAGGGAAGTATGTCAAGATCGTAGCAGGTGGAGAACTGTGGTCTCTGCCTACCCCGACAGGAACAAGGCGTGATGTTATGTATGTAGGGTGATAGTAGTGTTGTCATCCCGAGCATGTTTATTATTGGTGGGCGGGTTGTGCACTTTACACTGTGTAAAGTTTTAAGTTTTTAACCGTCGATTTTAAAGAATTGTTTGTTATACTAAATGGGCAAAAGAAGAGCGCTTTTTGGATTCTAAAGGTAAAGGTTAGTAAAAAGGTCTGTCATTGAGCCAAGTACGAGGCAGTCAGAAGAAAATTGCCATTAAAAAATTTGGCATTTGTGAATTTCAACGGGAAAAGTTGAAAAAGAGCAGAGGTTTTAATTTTTTATTGCCCAAAAAGGACTCTTAAAATTATCCTTTTACAACAACTTTTCTCATGAGCCCTTAAAAAAAGGCCCACAGGAATCCTTTCCTCGTGAAGCAAGTCGTTCGCACATGTCCCTTATGGTTCCCAAAGGTAGTTAACTTGCTTGGGGACTCTAATTTTGGGGTTAATCGTCGACCCGATGGACTGGTAAGTGCTATGTAATGAATATTATACTTTAGACCCACTTTGGGCATCCAAGTCGTTATTTTGCGATGTGGGCCCTTAAGTTTTAAGCTGGCCCATAATTACGAGTATGGATGGATACGCATATTATTATTAATAATATGCATCACATAATCATGTTTTATTGAACTTTTATAGTAGTAGGTAAAAATATCAAACGTTTTCATTGAATTGTAGAAAATAAAAAAGAAGCGGATATATTGATATGCATAATAATAGGTGCGTGCTGTCTACTATAACCGGAAAATAAAATATACCTGATATTCAAAAAGCTATTTATTGTATAATTAATTTAATAACAAAAGTTAATTTAAAACCTAATTCTATTAAGAAATTGTAATTTAAATAAGTAGGTAGGTAATTTAATTTATTTTAGCTTCTCCTTTAGTTTTTAGCTCACCTATGCCTTACAATATAGATCTGAGTAGGTACAGTCTAGAGCACCTCAAGCTTGACACATTGCACTTTATACCGTTCTTTTTTAGGGTTCCCATACCAAAATGGTAAAAAAAGGAACCCTTATTGTGCCGCTCTGTCTGTCTGTCTGTCCGTCTCTCTGTCACACCTCTATATCTCAGCAACCACTTATGCTATCGACCTGAAATTTGGAATAATTTTAGAATATAGTTGCCCAACTTTATTGCACATGAAAAATTTTTGAAAAAGTATGATTATTAATGTAAAGGGGGCTAAAATAGGGGGTGCCAAATTTCAAATGGTCGCTACTAGGTCGAGTGGGAATGAAAGGACACTCGTACATTTTAAAATATATTTTAGTATTTTTTTAAATTACTTAGTTTTCAAGTTATTATGAAAAATTTCAAAAAAAAATACCATTCACCCCCCCCCCCCCCCTTATCTCCGAAGTTTGAGTAAGGAAAAATCTGAATTAATTACAGTTGACAGAGGTTTATGTAAACTTTACAGCATAAAATAAAACGATCTTTCTAAGTTGCACAGTTTTTCAGAAATCTGCAAAAAACCTTAACAAACAAATTTAGTTTTGCGGTCCTGAAAATGGACTTTATTGCTTCCAAAAATACTATAGGTATATCGGAACCCTCGGCGCGCGAGTCCAACTCGCACTTGACCGGTTTTTTTATGCCGAAGGGTGTAAGTCGCGCTGCAAGTGTCAAGCTTGATCTCCTCTTGACTGTACTTTTACTACTTGCTCGAAACTAATATTGGAATGATAAATTACTTAAATACTTACTTGGCAAACTTTTATTGTTAATATTTATTACAAACCAGCATTTTGTCTAAGTTAGTACATGTCTATGACTAAAGTAACTTTTATTGGTAAGCAGTTCGGACGATCTGTCGGGTGTAAACTTTAAATTCCTCGCTTTGAAATGAATGAATAAATAACTCTTTATTGCACACATTCAGGAAAAAAATTAAAAACTATGGTTTTACAATAAGTGGGCAAATGGCGGTCTTATCACTAAAAGTGATTTCTTCCAGACAACCTTTTGAGGAAATAATAATAATCTAAACCGGTACAAATACATATTTAACAACATTTACCAAAAATTTATACTCTGGATTCAGTAGGTTGTTGCAATCAGTATTATTACCCCAATGGTTGCAATGTTTATTTTTTACTTTCGAGCGGAGCGAGAAAGGTATTGTATTGTATTCGTGAAAAAAAAAAGTTTTTCTAATTTTCTCAAAAATGTGTTCTATATCACTTATACATCATAAAAAACGAGTCTCCCAAAAATGTCCGTCCGTCGGTCGGTCGGTCGGTCGGTCGGTCGGTCGGTCGGTCGGTCGGTCGGTCCGTCGGTCGGTCGGTCTGTCCGTCACGCTTTGGCCTAGCGGCTAAACGAATGGTCCGATTGACACCATATTTTGAATTTAAGAGTTCTATGCAAATCCATCGAAGGCTTTTGAGCGGTTTCCTGCTGGCTCTCATTTTGAGGGTAGCTGTCATACAACGAAAATGAAAAATTGTAATTTTCGCAAAAACGTCTAAATAAATCTTGATGAAACTTTGCATGATCAAGCACCTCTATTTAAGGTATTTTGCGGCACTATCAATTGGTCTGTAGAAATTCATATAAGGAGTGTTCCCTTACTACTAAAATTTTAAAAATGTGATTTACCCAAAATCGGTTTCGTTGAGCTTATTTTGATATTCTACAATTTGGATTCTAAATCGGTTTTCTACCTGACTGCATATTTCATAAAATCATTTTTACATAAATTTTGTAGGTATAGGTAGTTTGTATTTTCATATTTTTTGTAAGGAATTACAAACTTAAGTTTGCTGTTGGTACTTATTTACTCATTACTATCCGCAGTCTTTATAATATGGTAGTTAGACCATTCGGCTCTTGATCCGGAGGTTCTGGGTTCGACCCCCGGCGGGGACACTGTTGAATGATGACTCTCGTATATCGCGAGAAAGTAAGTGCAGTGCTGCTGTACCATTTATTTTACTTTCGATTGAAACTGCAACACGGATATATTCCATGAAATTTTAAGAGATTTTTTGAAAGCCTTTATAATCATACTTTTTATAGCAAGATTTGCCAGTAATCGGGTTTTAGTTTTTGAACTGATTTTTTTATAGAAAAAGTCGTTAACAAATATTTATATCAAAGTCTAAAGCCTACAAAAAATCCATAGACCTAAAACAATAGTAGACAGTAAGAGTGCTACCTCTCACCACACTCTATTTCGTCTGTCAACAGTGGCAGACAGAGGGTCGTGGGGTTTCTAGCATTCACAAAGCACCCGCAATTGCCTGTAAAGTTACACCTCGAGAGCACTTGTCACCAGCTGCGACACTGCAAATATTGCTCGCTAAATGGATGAAAAACAGAAAGGTGTTTGAAGCGGAGTGTAGGTTTTACCAAGTATTAGATAGGCACTAACAATGAAGATATTAGAGGTACATAGTACAATTGGTTCCTTTGCAAGTATAGGTCTCTCCTATTGAAAGTTTTTCTGTATAATCGTGAAAACAGAAAAGTTCTAACTGAATGTTGGTCCTACTTGTTTACACCCTGTATAAGAAGAGTTGGGTAGTGCTCGTTTATAGGTGGTTCACAAAGTGGAAGAGCTTTTTTGCAAGTCCGTCTGGGGAAGTACCGATCACCCCCTAACTTTACTCTGCCGCATAGGAGCTTGCACTGCTGTGTTTCGGTTCGAAGAAAAATGGAACCAGTGAAATTACTGGCACATGAGACATACCATCTTAGTTCTCAGGTTGGGCAACACACTTTGCTGTGTTGTACAAGACAAAGTTTGTTCCTGATGGTAAGTGGTAACCATCGCCCATAGCATGAACCTGCTCGGTGGCTCACTTGTAATTGGAACACACAAAAAAAAACGTATCACAATGAAATCCAATAAAGGCAAGAGTGCTAAGTATTTCCAAATAAAACTAGACGCTCGTACAAACCATTCGTTTTGAAACTGCTTTGTGAGGAACTCGAAAATGCTTTCTCAAAGGAAAGCCTCCGCCATCGGAAAACGCCTTTTCACATACCGCAAATTTCATTTCGATCCGAGAATGGAAAAATATTGTGCTCATGTATCGTTACTTTGTCGCATTCTCATGGTAATGGAAGCGAAATAGAAGGAAGCGAAGCCGACAACTTGTAGAATACATCCGTTTGAAAGGATATAAATAAACGACAAATGTAATTTCAACTCGATGCCATATTTCGCTGAAGAAGCGGCTCCCTTCCCTAATGTAATCCGGCATGCAAATAGACGGGCAACCGAATAAAACACGAAGTTAAGAAAGTCTGCGAAACTAAAAACTAAACAGGAGCAAGTACGGTTCATTAGTCCGGTCCGGGCGGAAGGAACCGGGATTCCTGATTTAAAAGTTTAAAACTACTTGCAACTTTGTCCGGAAGCAGGAGATTCTTCAGGTGGGGAATAAAAGTGTCGTCTTTTCTATTATTTATTATGTCTATCTGCTTCTTACTATATATGACTTAAAGCGAAAAATAAGAAATAAAAATAGAATATAAACTTACTTGACTAAGACTATCTCCGATGCTGCCTTCAGTTTCAACAGGCCTGAACAGTTGATTCTCCTTTAATGGCAGATCTCTAGGCCTCTTTCTGTCTTGAGCTTCCCTCATTGCTTGGCTCTGGAGTCTCTCGAAGAACTCTCTGGGTTTTAATGGTGGTGGCTCGTCATCCGGTGGCGGGGGTGGAGGTGGGGGCAGTCTCGTGCGGGGAGAACTGCGCAGGAGAGACCTCTCGTCGTCCTCGGTTGACCGCTCATCGTGATCTGAGTCTGAACTTCGACTGTCACGCCGTCTAACGCCTTGGAGGTGGGGCTCTAAAAACGTTGCATTTCTGAAACAAAGGAAATACGACGTTAGCTCCAAATTCATTTTCGTCAGAAGTGTAGGCAATCGATTAAATGCAGGAGTGCTATTCCCAATTTATCAAATGTCACCCATAACCTCCCGAACGAATACGCCCTCACTTCCCGAACGCATCAGATCACGCACGCAAAATTTTTGGTATTCTGTCGCATTAGCACAAGCGGGTCGAGATGACATAGGGATGACCACCCATTTGCGTACATAACAATCGAGAAATCGATTGAACATTATCAGCGTAATAATAAGTTTTTAACTATGTTATTGTTAGTATTTCACTAATTAATATAAGAGTCGAATCTTTTGCGTAATCATTGCTTGAAAAATCCTTCGTTTTCAAAAAAGAGTACAAATAATAAAGTGGCATTGATGTTTTAAAAAAGCACCGCTTTGGCGTTTTTATCGTGATTGAACTCTGCCAAAAGTAATGCGAGCCGAGTAGGATGTGAAATGGGATGTAGGAAATTTTCTAATAGGGTAACCACAATATTATGTTTGTTGAGTGGGACAAGTATTGTGACGATTTGTTTAAAAACAGAAATAAGGGAAACTACCTGGAAAGACAGCTTCATACAACGCGTTTTTCTAAGTTTGTGAGACACCAGAGCAACATTCAATCGCTTTTTTTTTATTTTTTTCGTTCTTCTGAAAACTGTTACCTACATGAATATTACTATGTTAGAATTAAGCATATATTAGAACATTACAATTTGCAGACTTAACAAATGAAAAACCGATTGCACTGGAAAACTTTTCAAAATGAACAGTCATTCCAAATGCACAATCTTTCATTTTATAACCACTTTCACTTTAAACGAGTTTTCAATAACACATTTGGCTTATTGCCATACAACATATTAACTTTGTTTTATTGCAATTGGTTTACTCAAACAACAGCAAAGCCGCTTTAAATTTGGACTACTTTTGTGAAAAATATAACGAGTTCTGAAAAAGACTGGCGCTGCGAGGGCGGCGTGGGGAGGTACAAAAACTACAGCTGTGGTTTTAGAACTTTTTTATGATTAGATTTTTTACCTACAGCTTTGAAATATTGTGCGATGCCTAGGACATTGAAGAATGTATAACACAGTGAATAACTTATATCTTCGGATGCAGCGTCAAATATAGTTATGGTCAAAAATCATTTTTTACGGCAAACATGCAGATAAATGAACGAAGAAGAACAACTTTCATGTTAAATAATCTTTCAAAGTGAAAAAGATTTATACAGGGTTTAAAGAAAAGTACCGATTTCCTTTTAACCACATGTTCAATAAGTAGAATATAGAACAATAAGCATGTTTAAACAACAAAAAACCGGCCAAGTGTGAGTCGAACTCGCGCACCGAGGGTTCCTTACCACCACATAATCATAATTGTATTAGTTGAAATTTT
Source organism: Athrips mouffetella (assembly GCA_947532105.1). Lineage (NCBI taxonomy): Eukaryota > Metazoa > Arthropoda > Insecta > Lepidoptera > Gelechiidae > Athrips > Athrips mouffetella. The sequence continues at coordinate 15,398,680 of OX383965.1, read as the reverse complement.
AGTAAGTTAATGTGCTAGATTTTTGAGTCGGACACGCGCTTGACCAAATTTTATTCATCATAACATCCCATGAAACGTCCACTACAGGACAGGGAGCTCCCTCCAGTATTCTAGCTTTTGCTGGAAAAATGTGGAGGGGAAGTACCATAGTCACCTCGATTGTTAGCGTTACGGCTGGCACCATGGACCGCGGTTGTAGGTGACCGCAGTAAGTAAGATGTAAGATACAAAAGAGGATGCTGCTGCCCATCCTCCAGTAACCCTTAGTCGCCTCTTACGACACCCGCGGGTATGTATGGGTTGGTACTATTCTTTGCCGGCACCACACGGGACGAAATTTTAATATTTGTTGTTATTTTATAGCTTATGCACTATAAACACACTAATTTTCAAGTTTGTAAGTGTTCCCGTTTTAAAAATAGAACTAAAACAAAAATCGCCTCCGCGACCATCCAACTTGACCCCTCTCTTATATGAATGTTCTTGGAAAGGGAGCTATTGGTTACCATTAGTTGTGAGAAAAGTTATAATATTTAATGATTTCAGACTTTTCCCATTATTTGTACTGTGAGACCTAGCTTCTTGCTAAATTTCAAAATTATAGGTCAACGGGAAGTACCCTGTAGGTTTTGCTTTTTTGCATAAATGTATAGAGATAAGGACATAAAATGCCATATCTTTTGAATGCGTCGTTTTAAAAATTGAAATTTTCAGATCTTGTGTGGGTCATAGACCCTAACGTATGGTATTAATTTCAACCTGATACCTTTACCCGTTCGTGAGATAAAGGGTCTTGACAGACAGACGGACAACAAAGTGATCTTTTAAGGGTTCCGTTTTTTTCTTTTGAGGTACGGAACCCTAAAAAAGAATAAAAAAACAGAAATAAAAAACTTATATTAAAATTTAAAAGTGTCAACCCTCGCCAGAGTCGCAGCGCGCATGAAGGTAACTAATAGGTCTTTACCTATGAAATTGCCGTTTTCTATGGCGAATTTTAGGTAAACTCAATTTTCAGTACTAACATTTTTGCATTTTTCTTAGGAATTATAAATACAATTTATTTTATTTTTTTAAGCAATATTGGGAAGACATTAAGGTAACAGAAGCTTAAACTTAATTCTCGAAATATATTATCTGTAAAAAAATGTAACAAATCTAATGATGAAATCGGACGACATTTAAGACGAACAATTTTCGAACCTTTAATTTTATATATCAAACTAAAAATAAAAACTTTATTTTATGCGTAAATTGATAACCTTGAAGTCAACTTTCAAATATAAGGCAGATGAAAAAAATTGCATGAGAATTATAGGAATTATGATCTCATTAATCTGTAAGAAAATTTCAGCAATTTCATAGGTAAAGACCTATTATTTTTTTCGTTTACAATAGGTGCGCCGAGTGCGCGTTGTGATTTTTAGAGCAGGGTCGGCGATTTGAATTTTTTTAAGGTAGGTAGGTATTTTATTTAATTTTATTATAGCTAGTAATTGTTACAGTTTATTTTTTACTAAGATGAGTATGTATTTACGTTTCTTTCTTTCATATAAATTAGTCTTATTTTCTTTCATGGTTTTCTCTGTTTGCACGCTTGCATCCTGCATCATTATACTTTATCCTTTAGTCACTCTAAGATTGACTGGTAGAGATCTCACGTAGGGATGAGTCCGCCTTTGCATGTCGTCTTTCCGAGAATAGTATTTATGTAATTTTTGTGCAATAAAGATTAAACAACAACAACATAGAATGGTCTAGATCACACGTGTATTCTAGCATTCTTTCATCTGACCATTCTTTATTTTCTCCCGTGGTCAGTATGCGAGTTTTCGTCTGCGGAGAGGAAAGGGAACCTTTGTCCCCGTAGGCACTAAAACATTATTTTCACGACACGGCGCCGTTACTTTCAAACCCGCTAGGTGGTAGTTGTTCTAGTTTTGTTCCGATAAATAATAAATACATGGTGATGGCTGCGCCGCAAGTAATTTGTTTCTACAGATGTAATGGCATGGTCACCCTTGTTCATATGCAACACTTTTTTATGTTTAATGGTTAACCTGTGAATGTTTATACCGCAACGACCAAATAATCCACTTTTCCTAAAACAGACACAACATTTTATACTAACATATATACAAAATTAAAATAAAACATCCACAAGATCTCAAGATTAAGAAACGAATTTGTGATGACGAGTGACATCAACAACATGGCATGCAAAGGGATACCAGAAAATTATTTTAGCAAATGTTTTAGATATAGATAAAACTAAATAAAAAAGTCTTCCGCAGCTACTAAACTTGTATAAGAAAAAGACTGCTTTTAATTTAAAAATCAATAACTTTTTATTTTGCGGGCTTAATAATGCACAACTTATTTTAAAATAAAGTATAAATAAAAACACGTGGATGCAAAACTTAACTTTTTGCACGGAAATTGTGCAAAATTTGATAGTACTCGTAGGTATGGCAAGAATTAGAAAGGGATAAACCGCTCTGATCTTGCTCTACTCGTTTTGCCTTTGTAAGTTTAGGTTGCAGTCTACAATCACGATACTTGTTATAACATCATTGTAAAGTGGTTGGTTGTTGTGGCAAAACATTTTTTATGGCCATCAGGCCATCACATCAGGAGTTTTTTGCCAATTTCAGAGCTTGGAGGAACTACTGTTTATGGATGGATTTCAATGTACCTACATGGTGGATTTTTGAGATGGGACAGCAAGAGCAGGTAGGCACGACAGCAAGCACGTAGAAACAAAGCAGTAAAAGCAACGCGTCGTGCGTGCGTGACGCTACAACCAGAGACCTGCTCTACTAGCGTTTGTGCCAACGAGCGGCCGTGTGTACCATAACCGTTACAGCTTCACGAATATGGTCTTAGGAGACTATCCATAATTTATTGTGAAATTTGGATTTCCATTCATAGATAAAAAAAAAATACAAAAATTGCTATTCTACGCAAAAAAAATATTCCACTCATCAAAAACTTCAATGAGAAGTAGGCTACGAATAGGCCTTGGGTCATAGGTTGTAGTAGGTACTAATAAAAAAGTCGGAAATTGTAAAAAAAACTTTTATCTACACTTATGTCTTTGAAATATGATTCTTGAATCATTTACTCATATCAGCAGATGAAGGGGTGGGCTTACGCGGGCATGGCTTTTTGTCCTGATAGCTCGCCAGTGTGGCCGGTACTGCAATTATTTTCGTATTATTATAGTCATTGACATGGGATAAACGCTCCGTTTCTATGCGCGTATTTTCCAAAACCTTTGGTTTTGAAGGAAAACGCTTGAATAGTTGTTGAATTCAAATAGTTATTCTGTAGAAAAGGTTGTTCAGATTAATTTTTATTTAGTTTAAAATTAAGATTAAGATTAAGATTAAGTTTAAGATTTTTAACAGATTAT